>CM071645.1:11616112-16417557 GCA_036419045.1 Scirpophaga incertulas
TTGGCACCCCTACGAGTAAAAACTAAATAAATTTGTATTTTTAGGAACGCTGTGACCCAATGCAGTTTGAACGACTTCATATACAAATGACATATTTTTTTCTGGATGTGTTTTATGTATTTTTTATTATATGTATTTAAACACGCGTATATTTTTCCATCAATGTAAATTATGGGATTTTATTTTTATATTGTATTTTTTCAGTCATCATCCTCATTATCAACTCATTTATCCCCGAGGATCGAGCTTATTCCATGTTAAGGCATTGACCTTCACTAACCTAGCCTATGGCGCCGTGTGAGTTGGTCGACTACAGGGACATCTTCCATCAGCATGTCAGATGTATGTAAATTAGGAAATTAAAAATATATTGGTACTATAACCAGCATCTCTCGCGACGTGATTAATATAGGATTCAAGTGATACATACGTCGTAATGACATAAAAAAAATTATAGTTATTCCTCTTCTAACTTTCTCGATAAAATGCTTGCTTTATACATGAAATGAAAGACACGTTATTTAACTAATCATTCGGTTATCAAGTTTTATGATTAAAAAGAAACCACACAACTCGGTAGTTCTCCAATCAGAAGCCCACATTCGAGGCCAACGAAAATACAAGTTTTTGTTTTAATGTCGGTTCCAAAGTCAGCTAAACAAAAATGAAAAATATAAAAGAGTAGGGACTGACAACGATTTGATAACCTATAAGCCTTGATATGTGTATGTATGTTAAAGAGAAGAAATACATCTCTACGTGCATATGCGATGCAACATTAAAAAATAAAAAAAGACGTCGGTAGCGCTGTAGTCTCGACTTATACCATTTGTAATGTTTAACAATTTTGTGATTTCATATACACGTTCCTGCAACTAATGGTAAAGAAAAATTGGTAAGGTATTCTACACACACCTGTGAAGAGACACTCAAGAATGTACTTGAATTCCTGTATTCAGAAAAGGTGGTTGATTAAGGTTCCTCGTTAGATTTTATCATCATCTTTAAACGCGATCCAAGTTTCACTCAGTTTTATATAGATACCTAAACTCCTATTATTTAACCTCTTATCATCCTTTTGTACGAAACAAATCGATATTGCGAATGATTCTGTGTTCTAGCTAGTTACTAGCTAGCTATGTATGCTCGAATTAAACATATATCAAAGCTTTACCAAAACTCTACCATACACTGCACAATTCTCTGTGGAGATTTATAAATTATCATTTTGTTTTAATCGTTTCGTACTCTGACGACACATTTTTTGACTATATAAATATCTCAAGGACATCATGCTACGAGTTCTCATAAAAATTGGAACAAATGAAACTTTCAACAGAATTTCAAATTTTGAATCGCTTAGATGACGAATTACGAATTAATGTATTTATGTACTAAAATAAACTATACAACGATGAGAAGAAAACGATTGATCAAAAACTTAGTCTTCATCAATCGTTTTCTTCGCCTCTGAACATGTTTACATAAATTGTACTTGAGCTTTTCGCTGGGTGCATATAAAGCGTAATAATAATGATGATTGTAAAAAATACACGTGTATAAAACATATAATATAAAGAAAACCTCTGCGGATCCACATCAAACAAACAAATTCAAAAACACGTAACATATAACCGATTAGATTAATTTGAACGTTCTAAATACGTACACCGCCCGACGCACACTCGTTCCAGCGAATCACAAACGGGAGTTATTACAAGACAGAACGTAACACTGAACAAACCTAAAGGGGTATACGATTAACATGTTAATATGAGCACAACACTCGCTAATTAGTTGCGCGGGAATCTTGAGATTAATCCGGAGCTTTGCCAGCACTCGGATTCATTTCGTTGCGCGTTGAAACGAGCCGGTAATATTGTTAAGTGTGGTGTTGCTTAATAAGAATCAAGTTTCCAATATGCGGTTCCCGTTCATTTTTCACTTTGCGCTTGTGAATGGACATTGCTTTTACATTGATGAAGCGGGATTTGTTCGTGTCGGTCGTGCTGATTAACTTCGCCGCTGAAATACAAACAGTCTGAGGTACATTTTTCGTAACTTTATTATTTAACACGTTTTTTATAATGTTTTACCCTTTTTTTCTTAGTTCCCCCTGAGGAAAATGCATTAAATTGCATACCCCGGCTGTGGCGAGCCGGCGGTTATGTAGGGCTCTCCTCCCCAGAAGGGGGAGGCCTACCCACTAAAAAACTCAGGGATGGCCTTCCTCGGGCATGTAGAGAGCCCCCGGGAACACCAAGCTACTTCCGGGAACCCCAGCCTCCGCTCCCCCGCCGATACAGGGGAGCCCTCCTCGGGGGAGGCTACAATACCTCCCCCGATCTCCACCACCGACGACGCCCCCGGCCACGGAAGGGGCGTGGTCCCTCCCGGATAATGTTTTACCCTATGAACTTCAAACCGCATAACAGTCAATGAATAGTCTTGAGCTGTCAGATGCGAATGATAGTGAAATTTCAAAATTGGACTACGAATATGGAATTCTCAATAACCTTTCAACAAAAATTTCACACCTCAGTTCGAAATACTCAACAGAAATCGGTAAATTTTATACATATTTTTTACGGAGTGACAACACTGATATAATTCATCAACAAATCCATGCTAGTACAGATGATATTACGGTGAATAAATATTTTTAACCCTGTTTTTTCTAATTTTGAAATGCTAATTCTCTTATTCTTGACGGTTCAAAATCCCTTGGCGGTTTCTACATCCAGGCCATACATATTCATTGTTTTTATGAACGCCAAGTTGTTTGAGTTGACTCCACCTTGTGAAATAAACAACCGCAAAGACAATGCGATAATATAAATACTGTCATTTGACAAGCCAACTAACAAGCTATGGATACATTTTTTAATTGTTGATTTCTATACGGTAAAGTTATGCGCGAGGTATACATGCTACACTGTACATATTGTTTAAAGATCTCACAGATTGCCCAGATTCCGTAAATATCTTGTACTAGAATGCGTGATATAGGCGGCAACAGCGGAATTATATCGAATATCGCAGCATTTAGTTCACAAATATAAGGCACTACTGCTGGCACCCCTCTCTGCAACCCTCAGGTAGCACGCTGATTCCATGGAACGCTAAGAGTTTTGTCTCTAAATAAATTAATATAAGCAAACTGAAACTTTGCTACCAATCTCATAATAAATGTAAAAAGGTGTCCAATGTCGATATCATTTTAGTTATTAAGTAAGATTACTTAATAACTAAAACGATTTTTATTATAAATGTTATATTTATCGGAATATATCTGAAATATATTTAAAAATACTTGATGTTATGTTCTTATCAAAATGGCTTATCTAAAACCATTAGAAAATCACTCAATTTGAACAGACGAAACATTAATATATATAGCCTTAGCCAAAATAATCTTACATTTTTCCCTAAAATCATCTGACATTGCATAACAGTTTATCGATTCTCGCCTCATGGTGTGCTTTTAGTAAAAAGATCAATGAACTATGCATGAAATGGCAAAAGTGCATAGATAACAGCGGTGCATACTTTGATTAATTAAATATATTTTACAAAAATATAATATATTCCTTCCGTACAAAACACCAATTTCAAATGTAAGGACCTAATATATCACTTTTACAAGATTTACATTATTCCATGTATTTTATTCTACCTGATGATCAGTTTTTATATGTAATAGAGTTCTTTTTACATTTAAAGAGGACAACGATAAGCTGAAAAGGATATGTATATATATAACATATTCCTTCCGTACAAAACACCAATTTCAAATGCAAGGACCTAATATATCACTTTTACAAGATTTACATTATTCCATGTATTTTATTCTACCTGATGATCAGTTTTTATATGTAATAGAGTTCTTTTTACATTTAAAGAGGACAACGATAAGCTGAAAAGGATATGTATATATATAATATATTCCTTCCGTACAAAACACCAATTTCAAATGCAAGGACCTAATATATCACTTTTACAAGATTTACATTATTCCATGTATTTTATTCTACCTGATGATCAGTTTTTATATGAAATAGAGTTCTTTTTACATTTAAAGAGGACAACGATAAGCTGAAAAGGATATGTATATCTGTAAGAGTGAGAACAAACACAAAGTTTTTCAAAGCTTCAAAACACACAAATGTCGACAGAGAATCAAACAGTATTTTCTGAAAATTGTTTGTCTATAAATATTCGATCACTACAATAATGGAAAATGGTAATGACGTCACGAGGTGGTGAGACCACTCTTGTGACTGGCGCCTAACGTACAGACCTCATGAATTTAGAAACTAAAGAAAACAGGAAGGGCGTTGGTTTGTTTGTAAAGGTTAGAGGGGAAAGCACTCAACCAAATTTTCTTTTTGAATTATACATGTGAAACTGTAATACTCAATAATAGTAGACCTAGACCTAAAGAGTACCCAATTAACACGCTATAGAACGATAATAGTCAAAAAGTCGCTAAAATTTAATCTTAATCGAATCAGTAATCCCAAAGAAATCTTTGAACTTTTGAACATCCCAACTCACAAACTTCCTTTATTTATAATATTAGTAGGTACAGATTTTAATAGAAACAATATTAAAATCATCTCCTTCTTGTCTTTGTCATTGCGTCTCAAATTAACGGAGGCCACATACTGTTGGACTTTAATTACAGAATTTTAGTTTGAAATATATATATATTCATACGCTACATATATAGTTACTGTACCTTAAAATACAAATTTCATGACACATTCTACATTACTTAAAATGGCCTAATGTACAAATTAGTTCAAAGCTCTTTTCAATATTATCTAATGATATTAAACTCTTTTGAAAGATTATTAAACAAAATAAGAGGAAAGATCACGAAAACAATTACACATAATATGGTATTTGAAGACTGAATTAAATTTTGATAGATTAAATTTCTTTTACAATTTTTGAGATAGCTACCAAAATCATGATTGAAGTACATCAGAAAGCATAAGCAAAACCTTTGAAGCTAATAAAATAAAAACAGAAATGCCTTAATGTCGGGAATAAACAATGCGACAGACTGAAAGCATTTTAATCGAATCATAAGGATATAAGAAAGAATATGATAAACTCGTGTCATTAAAATAATGTTATATATACGAGTGAGAGCTTTAGCGTGTATAAATTATTAAAAGCGAAATGTCCATTATAATTTTCGTTATTATATCATAATTATTCAGCAGCCGGATAAAGGGTGAACGAAACTGAATCTTGTTGAACTAACTCAGTGCGAAATCACTTTCGCCCCGGCCTTTGATCTCCAGTGCGCCAAAGGAATGTTATTCAGTAAAAACATGCAAATTCGATAAAATATAACACAATATTATGAAGAGCGGCTGCCGTGCCGTAGCGTTGCCGCCGATAATACGCCAACAGAGCAATACGGATGGCAGAAATATTATTTGCTGGTACATTATTTCAGTTCCAAAAACTGAAACGTATAGCAGCTTACAGAAACTAATATTTAACGTTTGACATATAATGTCAATTGTGATGTTTATACAAGTGCAATATAAGAATCTAACCATAGTATATTGTTTGCTCGCTCGCACGACCACATCGTTTATTAACGCTAAGAATTTTAATAAAAACTATTAGTTTACTATTATTATTAAGTATGAGTATTTACCAAAATAAATTTTGTTTATATATCTTTTGGATTTTGGATTTCCTTGTGGGAAATAAATATTTTTCAACTTATATTAAAAATATTGCATGTATGTACTTCCCCGTTTCTTACAACTATTCCTATACCACAAATAAACCCCGATCAGTAGTACCGGAGATTATTCAGAATATCTAAACTTACAAACTTTACCTCCCTATAGTGAGAAAATTGAAAGTCAATCAAACATGCAGAACCAATGAACAGATCGGGGGTAAGTCGAGAAACAGCCTAAATTGAGGAAAACACCAAACACCAATTAGTATCATAACTTTTAATTTAATAATTAGTAGCATAGGTTCCTTAATCGATAAATTATATTTATATCAATCAATTACGACTAATCACTACCGAAACTACGAGATAAAATTTGCTAGATATGTCAAGTGTGCTATCTAAACTCGTTATAAGTTTAAACACATCACAACCAAAAGTAACAAGGAATACGCTTTAAGTCGCGTAATGTTATGAAAAGTAACCATCATTTTTAACAGCACATTTATTCTGTTTTACAGGATAAGATTATCTTCGCGTCGTATTATTAATAATGTAAGCTGAAAGATGTGAAGATAAATGACAGAACATTTTAAGTACATTTACATACTTATTTAGTATTTATCATTCTTTGAGAATATTTCATCTTTGCTTGTGATGGCCCGTCGGACTGTAAAAGCATGTACACAATCAGGAGTTGATTTATTTATCAGAAAAAATTGCTTTAGGTGTTTTCTAATGTGCTCAGAAATAAATCAAGAATATATTAATATGTAGGAAATACAACGATTTTTATTATGTATATATTTGCGTATCACCTATTATAATAATCATAAAAAAAATACCGCACAAAATTTTTGTAAAACTATATTAACGAATAAGTAAACTACCTACTCATCTGATAGTAGGTGGCTACAGTCGCTAATAGTACTACAAGTTCTTGTGGGATTCGCAGAAAATCTGCTAACCCTGCAAAAACCTGTTTCTTGTTTCTGTTCTTTACCTGTTTGTGTGATAAGGCGTAGTTACTGTAACACATAATTTCAGTGACATCTTACCATTTAAACCGCATTACAGCACTGTAAACACTGTTATTTTACTGCAAAAACAAGTAAGATGGAGGTACTCAAAGCAGTCGAGCATGACAGGGAATCTTCTACCCGTACTTCATTTAAATAACTAGTACGAAGACATTTTTCGGACTCTGTCTAAATTTTGTTTCAACAAAGGATATATATATGCGTGTGTGTATGTATATATATATATATATAGTGTGATAGCCCTATCACAGTGGTAGCTACCAAGGCGTACGTGACATTGATGCGTAGTTTATTAATACGTGCATGTTGTTTTACTTGCCTCCTGACTGCTATATGATGATTAGTAGATGCATTAACCATGGTAAACGCAAAGTTGAAACCGCATAAATAGGTACATTCCACATACTGCTTAAAATCAAATTATTGTTAATAACATGTCCTATAATTCAAATCGAAACACAACAATAAAATAGAAGATCGAATCATTAACGTAACAAAATAATCAAAAGTAGAATCCTGAACGAAGGATTTAAAATAGTTTCAGAAGAACTTCTTCACAGAAAAAAAACCCGAAAAGGAAAACCTAAAATAATGTAGTTAAAATCACATATTACAATGAAATTAAATTAGTACAATTAAATGTGATAGAGTTTATATATGTATTGTATGTATATATAAACAATTTAAAATACAATTTTAATAAATAAAAGACTTATATTAACTTCAATATCGTATAGTGTACTCATACAAAGCGTTCGGTCTTTTTGGATATTTATATGATACGATATTTATACTATACATACATTTTCAAGCTATTTTTTTCATTTCATAAATGATATAATAATGAAACTTAAATAAAATTAAAAACTAAACTATATATAAAACTAATATTATCTCTAATAATTATTTAGTAAAATTAAAAACTAAACTATAAATAAAATATTTGAAATAAATCGCTGCCGTCAGGCAACGTCCCCATAAGACTAGCAGCATTGCCACGTTGTATGGCGATGCTGATTCGCTGCGCCAGATATGAGCCAGCTTTCCGGTCACATGTAGCCTCGGTCAATCTATAGCTGCACTCTTTAAAAACTCTGTGGGCACTTTCCCCCCAGGGCCCCAGAGTTTCCACCCCAAAAGGCTCAAATGTGCAACCACTATTTATGTTTGCATACTTGCGCCGTTTGAGGAGTTCAGCCGAGTTAGCAGCAGACCCAGCCCTAACTGCGGTGCCACGAAGATGGGACTGTGCTAGAGTATCAGCACATGTCGTGTCCCAAACTAGTGGTGGTCCCATCCTCCATGGCACGAGGGTCATGCCGTCGGGTCTCTTACCGTCGTCACGGCTAATGCCGGCCGGTTCTAAAACAGCCGGTGCTCCCGCACTGGCTAAGGCCCTACGGATGACGTCGTTAAGGCTGGCATGGCGAGAGGCACGCCCCGCGCTTCTGCTGCAAGATAGGCCGTGATGACCTAGTTGGTCAACATGATCACCACAACGACAGCGATGTGGCACAACGCAGGTCGCTCCCAGGCGAAGAGCAACTGATAAACGGAATGTCGTGTTATCTAAAAAGGTTCCTAAATTGTAAGAAGGTAGAGCTTGCAGCCATTGCCCGGATTCCCATTCAGCGCTGGCAATGAGGCGAGCGCGCTCCACAGGGCTGGTTGTCGTATGGTATAGGTTGTCCCGTACCAGCCTGCAAAGCGGCTCGTCCCAAAGACGCTGTGAACTGGTGTTTACAGGCAGGTCGACATTTGGGCAGGCCGCGCTCCACGCATCTATAGCCTCTGTTATAAAAGGAATATTAAGTGGCTGGATTTGTGATTTCATAATCTTGCTCATTAAATCTATTGAACTGTGTATAGAAGACAGATATGCGGGGAGTGAAACGCTGGTTACTTTCCTGATGCCTATACCACCGTGTCTTATCGGCAGAGATGCCTGGGTCCACGAGTGATCGTCTAAATTTATATTTAATACTGAAGCTAGAAGGTTATAAATAATTTTGTCAATTCTTTCTAAAAGGTTGGGAAATCTCCAAAAATGGCTGCACCTCAGGACATATGTGAATTTTGGTACAAAAAGACAATATTTGATAATTGTGTATGCTACGTGAGCATTTATTTTTGATATTTATACTTATATTTATTCATAATTTATGTAGAAAATTGTTTCTACCTTGTCCGATAATACGCACATAAGTGCCAGCAAAAAACTAAGATAGTCGACACTTTTAAAATAAATGGGAAGAAAATTTTATTTAAAATTTTATTTACGCTAGAGGCTTGCCTCTTGGGTACAAATTACAAGCAATTATAAGCAGGTGACTTAAGGTGTGATTTTGCTATTGTGAAAATGTTACATCTGTTTTAGTGACAGTTGTCATCATTGACCTCAGGAACCCGCAACCTCAGCGGGGCGCCCTCACTAACGAAATGAAATTCCGCGGACATACCGCCTGGCGGTTGGCTCGCGACTAAAAGCTGTGTCGGGACAATAGCAACTATCCAATAATAGTAACCCACACGAAAAAGCTTCGTGAGCTGGTAATAAACAAACCGTCGCAGTCTATTATTTACTATTATATCTCGCCTAAAACTAATTCCAAACGACGCATATAAGTTTTCAATGAATTCATCTATTGAGTGTCATTGATCAACAGCTGACTTTTGTACTGACAAAAATAATTCGATTCTGTATAACGAAGTTTTAAATTAAAATATAGTACCGTGCTTATTTCATTATATTTAATCTAAATCTTGAGTAAAGTCAGTGATTACCTAATCAGATATATTGTACGTAATTAGTCACATTGTACAATAAACAATCGAGTAGTGTTTAGTAACATTATGGTAATGTGTAAGTACATACAAAGGTACTATACTATGTACGATTTTCCCAAGCTATAAAAGACATGTTTATTATAAAAATTTAAAAAGAGATAAAAAATAGACGTTCAGACTTTCTTTTATTTTCTTCTCTTTTCGAGAAGGCTCTCCCAATATCCGAACAAGTGTAGAGACCTTTTTTTTATTATGCACGTATCAGGTTTTTTGTTATCTTAAGCTTAAAATTGAGTCTGTGAAGGTCAATGTTTCGTAAAGATTATTTTGAATTTTCATTTAGTTAGGTACATAACTATCGATTTTCTTTACTATTATCTACATCCATATAAGGTTTTACTTTTATTCCTCTGAGTAATTAGATTTATTTTTTCAATCTAAGCTTGATGGGCAGAGAACGTCATTGGCGTTAGTTTGTCTTATTAGGTAGTGAACAAATACTAAATAACAATAAATATAAATAAATATTTGTTACACTCATGCCAATCAGCCTAGCCCAAACTAAGCACTACGAGTATAAGGCATGTATTATGAGATCTAGAGTAAAGTATAGACATACATATATTATACATAGATAAATATTTTTAATATAAATATATATTAACATCCATGACTAAGGACAGACATCTGCCCCCACCGGTACTCAACCCTTGAATCTCGGAGATGGTGACACCATGAAATCGGTCTACTAAGCACTCGGCTATAGAGGTCGTCTAAATAACTATAATAAAACATCGCAACATTTGAGCAGTATGGCATTATTCAGTTTTTTTTAATAAAGTTTATTTTACATCAAATGTGTATGCAAGTACGCATGAGACTGCTTACCTGATTGTAAGTCACAGCAGACACACATATTAACAATGTATATATATTCTATAACAAATCCTCTATTTAATTATAATCAATAAATTGTAGTCTTTACACATTTTTATGCAATTACTCGTACCTACGTCTAGTTCACGGTACCTAAAAGTAACTTTGGACCGCAGACTGCATTCTATTAAAAATGCATGAGTTACAAGTTGTTGGTGACAAGTTCGTAGTGACGAGAACTGAGACATTTCGCCGCGTGGTATTTCTTGAAATACAGCCATCTATTAGTTGATAAAGACTTATAGAAATCGATAATGTTTGTTATTATATCGAATCAATAGGTTGGAAAGTAATAATAAAACTCGCCTAGTTTAAGCTACAATCACAAATATGCAAATTCCACGGAAGGAGCAGCGCAGAACGGATCAGTGTGTATATATTTGGGGGAACTATAAGCCCAGAAGTTACATAATTAAAAAATCAAATGTCATATAGTACCTTACAAAAGATCCTCTTGAAATATTATATATGATTTGCAAGTTCTATAACTATATAAAGTTATAACTACTGATGTAACATATTTTTTATTAACTGTACCGGAGGGCTTTATTGATATTTTTTGGGTAAAATTAGCTTATTACTAAACTGGTTATGGTAATAAACGTTGATAAAGACTTTAATAGTCGTATTTTATGTAATTATAATAATAATAATCATTTATTTCGGGCAAGCTCATAATTGTAGTAACAATGATCTTAATGACTATGGTTAGTAAAATTTAGAATTTAACAATATCGACAATAATAATAATAATAATACATAAAAGTAAAGTACTATTGTGCCATTGTGTGGATCTGTACCCACCCTTGTAACAACGGCATCTCCCATCGGTCGATAAATACTCTCAGAATACTGTTCGGACTACGGCGTAAGCGCACAAGTGCTGAGGCACACCTTTTCCTCATTATTGCTGCAAAGCCGTCAATTCGAGTTACCGCGAACATATTGGAAGCGCTACATCGCCACGGTAACCCCAACAGTACCCTGAAAGCATTATTATATTGGACTCGTAGGTCGCTGTAAACCCGCCGCGTGTAGTTGACCCACAAGCTGCACGTGTAAAAAGATTGACAATATGATTTAAATAGTGTTAACTTAACAGGCAAAGTACAACGCGCAAACCTCCGAGTCAACATGTTGCAGCGAACAGTCAACGACCTACGCTCTCTCTCAATATCCAAATTGTCCTTAAAGTCTTCTGTCACCCAATGACCCAAGTACTTGAAACATTGAACACGCTTCATGGTTTATTATCCATAATAGATTGTTATTAAGGCAGGAAGAGATAATTTTAATACCAACATGGAAATATTGTTTATAAATTAAATATAAAGGCAAACAGTAAATACTAGTTAGTATTTCTCATTATTACTTGCGCTGGGTCTATCCATAAGAGAATCAAGTTACTTGTATTAATATTATCAGTCATAAGACTGACGACGTCGGCAGAGCCAAACATGGCTGGTAATTTCCCTGCGGGTCGTCGTTTTTATACAAGGTTCAGAGCGTCTTTCATATTTTTTCCATTTTAAGATTATAGATTGCATAACATAGATGATTATGATGCAAGGATACGACTGAGTATATCAAATTTTATATATCATCAAATAGAATTTGTATAAAATACCACTTAATTAGATCACTAATCATGATACTAGTGCATATTTGTATGTAATTAATTAGTACCAATCTGAGTAATAGACAAATCATTTTTTGTCCAATGCCAAAACATATTTTATTTTTAATACTTTTGAATTCACAGTGCATATCCATCATGTGACCAGTTTTACTCTGACATGTTTGTACATAATTAGACAGTAATAAAATATGTGTTTCAGCTTCTGGGAAATTGCATAATTATGTTGTTGTTATAACATGTAACTAACTATAATAACTTTTTAATAAATAATATAACAGCTGTCCGATAGTATTATAATTTCGCGCATTCAACCGGTATTATTAGGTGGGGTCATTGAACAGATTTTCTATACAAAACTTACATAAGTTCCATAAATCGACTCTATAATACTAAATGCAACGAGCAATATACAAACACGCATCGATGGTCACGATCACGAGTCACCGCAAACGGAAGTCCTGAAGATAAATACAAGTGTAAAGCCAGTTAGGCGAAGCCGTCGTTACTGCACAGACTTCGCCCGCGCCGGCGGCGGCGGGGAACGAAGTTTATAGCTGACTTGCATCGCGCTTAGTGTCAAGAAAACCGAAATATCACATACTTATTTTGCATGTGTACTTAATGGTAAATATTTAATGGGTGGATTAGCTCATTTTTAAGCTGTAACAGTATCAAAACTTTATGTACATATCAGCTAATACCTGTTAAGTCTGTTCGTGATATTAATTCAAATGTCCATATTCTATGAAATGTCTTATGTCGATGTCTGTGTTGGTATGAGTAAGTTTCTTACTTAGACTTCTATCTTAGTTTATCAGCATATAGTACACGAATACTAGGAAAATTAGTAAAAGCAAGCAACTCACTGTTAGATAAAAAAATATCTCACCTAAAAGTAAGTTGCGATAAGGTTCAAGGTGGAAGCTACCTTCACCTAAACTTCTGAACAATTACCAACATGGTTTGGTTATCTCTTAATTGTCAAAGCACAAACATACTGTAAACAGTTCTTATGGCAACAAACTTATATAAAGCGGTGGTAGATAACCCGACCATCAACCACATCAAGAAGAAAAAGCTTCTCCATAGCGAAATGAACTTTAGATCTCTTAAGCAACACCGAGTCACAAGTACTAAGCCATGGAATATAAATTTAAATTTATGTCTAAGTGAATCTATCACCATTTTCAAAACAAACTGTATAAGTTAAATAGTTCTGTGGTATAATTGACACAAATCATCTTTAACAACTGAAAAAATCGAGAAGCAATAATATTTTGAAAAATAATCCTAATCAACGTATCAAAGTATGATCAATCAGACAAGTATCCTTAAAATTACGATTGAATATTATTTTAGGGTTATATTGTTGTAGAGTTAGATCCTAAAAAAGCAAAGACGTGATTTGAACGGCCGCATTTGGGTGATGGATGTTTACGTTAATTCTTGTTTGGTACGATTTCATACTTGTCTCATAAAGACGAAATCAAAGTTGAAAAACGAAACTTAACTATAACGTATGCATAAATATATTGTTAATGTAAAATGTTAGAGTTTGCACGTACCGACTGGCACTATGGTTCCGTTAATGGCCTCTAATCAAGAGGTCCGGGGTTCGAACCAGCCATACACTAAGTAAGCGTCGTGAGGCAATTTGCTTACACCAAAAAGGGTAGTCAAAGGTGTATGTGAATACAACCATTTCGCACTAAGCCAGCGAGGGCGACTACAGCGTAACTGTCCTAACATAGTTGAAATAGACTGAACCTTTGCATTTAAGTTTACTAAATTGAGATTTTTGTAAAAACCTCGGTAACAGTATTATTTAATGAAGTTGTTACACCACGAACTAATCCTATACTATATCTTTCTCTACTTATTAAATATATTTATAAAGCAATTATTAATACAGCTTTATTATTAAAAGGTTGTATTAGTAAGTGTATCGACTTATTTGTAAAAAGATGTCATGATTTTTAAATGTGCGATCGTTTAATTAAGCTCGTGCTAAGTCCTACGCTCATCTTTTAAAAAGTACTGGAAATGGACAATATTTATAATTGTTACCACCCACAATAAGCACATATATGTGTGCACTTCCCCGCAATCTAAAAATAATTACTGTTTGTCTACTTTCGGTATGCATTAAGCCAAACCAATGAAGGTAAGTTAGTGCAGGATTATGATCAATAAAGCGTTATTGTAAAGAAAACTGGCAAAATCGGATTTCATATTTTTCTAGTCGGAATAAAGAAAATACATAAACATTTATTCGTATCATTTAATAATATCTTGTTTCTATGTAATATTAATATTTTTAATGCAGGTTATAAAAAGATATTAAGTATTTTCGATCAAATTATTTAACGAAACTGTAGAATATTGGAACAAAACATTTTTACTCAGATTTCTACGAATAATACTCATATTACAACTGATACAAAGATTATTCCATAACGTTTTTTTACACAACAAAAATTATAATTAATCGTAAAACAATTTTTATTAAATAAACTAATGAAATTTATTCGTTGAAACGCGTAACAAAAGAAATACTTGATTAAAAAACCAATCGGTATAGGTGTCGACCGAGCCGAGCAATTCGCAGTCACGTGCCCGACTATCAGAAAACGTTTTTAGCGCATTTCCGCTCTCGTGCGTCAGTTCGCATTTGAAATGATGCATGAATTTTATTAAACTTCTCTTAAAATTTAATTTTATTGCTCATATTCAATAAATGTATATATAGTCTTTTACACGTAGATTTATATTTCTCAGCTTCATCTCGATATACAGATAAAATTTATTGGCAGTAAGATATTTCAAATAATACTAAACAGAGCCCGTACTCAAGGTAACATTTTTGATTTTCAAGTTCGTTTTGTTGGAACAAAATATAAGGTAATGAATACACAATTTGGAAACATTGCCATAGATTGCCGATTTAAATATCGAAACGATTTAGAATAACGAATCGAACACGAATGACACTCTGTCTAGAAGCTCAGTTTGTTGCTCTGTTTTAAATCTTATCAGTCAATCATCACATCTAATACAAAATCATCAAAAACCAATCATATAAAATCATACGTAATCATAACATGTGAATTGGCAACATCAATATAATTAAATACGGAAGTTTTTAAAGTCAAATTTCTTGTTTTATTTATAAAAAAAAATATTGATGTTATTTTAATTATTAAGTAAAGTTTGAAGTTTTTGATATTTGGAGTAATTGTCTATGCTCATTTAAGAATTACACACAGGGCTTCTCTATAAGGAATATATAAACGGTATATTTATATATTCATAGCTTGTATATATTATGCCCACAGTCGAAAGGCCTCATAGACTTGTTCTTCGTTTGTCCTGAACTTTTGACTTGGGTGTCAAACATTCTTAATATGTCCATCTCTATTGAAGTTTCGCTTCATATTAAAATAGCATAAGTCTTATACCGAGTCTTATACCGCGTTCTCTTAATTCTGAACAAGCCTAACATAATATGTAAAGCATAATATGTTGATTGCAAGTCAAGAAAACACAGAATATATTTTATATCTTTACAATACCATCATTTTGTAAAATGACAGGCAGCGGTATTCCAAAGCGCATCGGATCTTATGCATGACATCCAATTAGGGCAGTAGTGCGGGGCTGCAGGGGTCGCGGGCTGTTTGTTTGCCTCGAGCCTTATGTCGCAGTGTTATTAAATTCCCTTCTTTTTTCCCTAATCTCGCCGGCGCGCCCCGCGGGTCCTCATCGGAAATGGTATTATTTCCCGGACACCCGATACGCTCCGCCACTTCGGACAGGGATCTCTTCGACTCCCCACCTTGTAAGTAGCAAATTTCTGAACGAGACATTTTAGTCTGCCTTGAAAGACGAATTTCTAAACAAGCAATCTACGATTACTTTTTGTTAGTCAACATTCCCAAAATGATTTATAATTATTTTTGGATTCATTCAGAATATCTTAGTACATGTATATATGACTTTGTACCCTCATTAATTCTATGATTACAAAACCTTCTAAATTAATTAGTAGTTTTGGATAGAACTCCTTATGCACACAGTGCTCTGCTTGTCCCCGAAAATAAGGACCGTGATGTGTATTCCTACACATCGTCATACAATAATTATTATATCATCTATTATTTTAATCATTTAAATACCTTTACCTATATTATTTTAAACATTAAACACCACAATTCATTATATAACTGGTACAAAATAATAAATGAGATTGTTTACTAAGCTGAACTCCAATAAACCCGTTCTGGCGCTCAAACGGAGTAATCTTATTAAAGGTCTCGCTAATGACGAGAGCACATGTAAATCGACCACTAATGAAATAGGAACACAAAGCTCGTTATCTCGTGACGTACGCAGATTGGTCTCTGGTATCATGGATTTTTTATTTAGTTATTAAGTAACGAAAGTTGACTTTATATATTTGTCAGCCAGATGTAGAGCTCTTTTTAAAACTTTTTCGTGATTCGGTACTGCCAAAAGAGACACCGCACTCGAAGAGCAAATGTGTAAAAGGCCTGTTTATACCTTATGTGATATATATAGACATGTAGCTATATGCTTCTTAGTATCCCTTCCTAAACGATTAGTACCAAAATGAAATATCAGTAAGATTGGGTTGTGCAAAATTTCTCCAATTTGGCGCCAAGCTTAAGCTAAAAAATTTCAATCTCAATCATGATTATTCGCAACTCATTTACGAATAAGTCGAAAGTCGCGACGTTATGCATTAACAATCTTATTTGCAACAAGATAGGAATTATATGAAAGAAATCTTCACAGTAAAGAATTAGTCAATAATTTTGTTTTTACCTTGCGAGACAAATTTGATACTTATAAATATCAAAATATCAACAGTCAAAATTAGCAGTAGCTACTTGTATACAAATGGTGACTCCATATTTTTTTTTTATAGGATAGGGCAGCAAACGAGCAAACGGTTCACCTGATGGTAAGTGATAACCGTTGCACATGAACACCCGCAACACCAGAGGAGCCACAGATGCATTGCCAGCCTTTTAAAAGGGAATAAGGGGGAAGGGGGGGGGGCTTGGGCCTCCGGTACCCTCACTCACTCGGCGAAATACAACGCAAGCGCTATGTTACGCCGGTTTTCTGTGAGGCCGTGGTATCACTCCGGTCGAGCCGGCCCAATTCGTGCCGAAGCATGGCTCTCCCACGGTAATAATTACGTCTCATGTACGTATTTGTCAGTCGTAATCAGTGATAGTATCGATTATAGTCCCGGGATTACTCCGGCAGTCTTTGAGCGCGCATAACGAGATATTTTTAAAAATTACAAAAATAAAAATAAATGAAAAAGATTCCGGCATGATGGAGAAATTTTAGCCCTCATCACACACTTCAAATAGGTATGCCAGATCCAGGAAAAAGTGGTTTGCGTGATTTTTTTCTAAAAGCCAATAAAATTTACTATCGAATACATTAAAAAAAATAATATCCGCGATGACGGTAAAACATTTTATAATTTTTTTAATAATTTTTGTTAAACATTGTTTTGGCAATAGGAATCCACGCATACCGAGCTTAATTTATTCCTATACTTATGTGCTATTTATTTAAATAAATATTTTTTGATTCCGCTATGACGGAACTTTCAGTGTTACCAGCTATTACCCTATTAGTATCAATGGTTTAAATAGCAAATAGGTAGTGCATTCTCTCCAGAACTATCAATTTATTAGCCATCTCATTCATTCTCCTCATCTCTCATCATCATTAGAGATATATATGAACAAGAGTTCATGTAAACACTAAGAGACTGTAGAAGTCGAAAGACAGTAAATTACAATATAAATATGAGATTATGTTGCATATAGTGAGTTTTTATTTATTATTTATTCTTTGATGTTAGGAACACACCTACATTGCTTAGACAACAGTGAGTGCTTGTAATATGAACTTTATACAATAACAATAAAGCTCAAATTCAGTGTACGTTTTAGATAGAAAACGTTTGTATGGAAAAACAGCCCATTTTTAAGAATTTTCCGATAATTATTCGAATTTTTCGCCGTATATCATCCTTGAACTTCAACAATTAAAAAAAAGAATTGGCTAAATTGGTCAAGGCGTTGTTGAGTTATGCACTTACCAACAAAATTTGCGATTCATTTTAATAATAACATTATATAGTTATTGGACATATTTAATTACTGTTATATTTGCAGTGCCTGAATATATTTCAGCATAGTATCAAAATCTAAGTAATTATGTAGTAAGCAAGACTGTAATGTTTATAGATTTTTTTAAATATAAGTGTAAAAATGTTTATTATTTTATAGTAAACAGGGTAATTAAGGATAAAGTAAAACCTACTATTCTCAAGAGACTTCTATTTCTTTACTTTATTTTTGGAAATAATTGACACATACAAAATGTCGAATGTGTACTTGACCGTATTTATAAATATATTACAACACATAAAATAAAATGGGTCTTTATATAAAAAAACATTCTATTATTTTATCCAATAATAAAAATAACCGATTTTTTGTCAAAGGCTATATTGTATACAAAGACATCAAATAAATAGCAAAGTAAGAATCTCTCAAGGTAATACTCTATTCAACGTTTCATCCGATTGAAGTTATACATAAAAATACTAGTAAAAGGTATTCGGCGTACACGATCCGTATCTCAGAGCATATACATATTTCTATTGTCACCTGGCGGAGCTTATATTCCATTGTGTGCCAACTTCTAGAAAGTTCACCCTCGGCTATTGTGCGGGACTTAACTGTTTCATTTTTAAATTCCAAAGTATCAAGACGTGTTGCGGCCGTGGGGCTTTGATTCTGCTTCTTTGAAAATAATTCTTGGAAAAATTTCCTTTGGTGTAACAATTCTACTATATCCACAAAAGAATACATTCACAAAGGAAACGTTTTCACTCATTGGACTGGCGAATTATAAGAAATGAGTACAAACAATTTCGTCTGTATTATTCTCGCCAAACATCATCAAACGATTAGTAAATCTAAGAGAAATAAGTTCATACATTTACAGAATAAGTAGAAGTATATAATAACTAAATAGGTATCTACTTGAGTCTGATATAATAAATATACTTACGATATATGTAAAACATATTTCAAATGTACAACATAACAATACAGCTTATTATAATTTGAATTAGTTCCAGGTTAGAACAATAGATAAAATGAAAGATTATTTTTACTTCCGATCAGCAGGCTGGGAAACGATTTTAAAATATACCGACTCTTTTATTCTACGAATATTATATGAACATTTACTGCTACGTTGAAATAATTC
The DNA here is from genome assembly GCA_036419045.1 of Scirpophaga incertulas. NCBI lineage: Eukaryota > Metazoa > Arthropoda > Insecta > Lepidoptera > Crambidae > Scirpophaga > Scirpophaga incertulas. The sequence goes on from CM071645.1 coordinate 11,635,554, forward strand.
AGAGGTGTGATGATCCTGATGACGATTTAAAGATCCAATTTTTCTACAAAGTACGATATTTTCGCTTTTAAAAAGCAAATGTATGCTTATTTCATTAGAATGCAGGTAACAAAGAAAATGTATAAATTAAGGTGGTAAGGAAACGGACATTTATTGATATAAATCTAATTATGAACATTTCCTATGGAGAAAATAAAAAAGCTGTACGTGAGCGTAAAACAATTTATAATCCTATCGTTATACTCTATCAAAAAACACATCGAAACTGTAAAAGCAAACACTTATTTTACTCTGACAAACTTATACGATGAAAAATGTACATCGCCAGTTTTCCATAACGCTGTCGAGCTAGCGCGGCATTGTTATTTCTATGCGCTGATATATTGTGTTGTAGTGGAACCGCAGTATGAAAATGCTCTTTAAGGCGGCCACTTTAAGAATAGTGGATTGTCCATTGAGGGTTTTGTTTTTGACTAGAAAACTCGAAGCCATATCAAAATGTTCCCTGTGCCATGATTACAGAGCGGTCTTTTGCGCGGCTCAGATATAAGACACAGGTGCTTGCAATCTCGCGGCGTGAATCACACCGCAGTTGCAGCGCGCCACATATATCTTAACTCACTCCACTTATCACCCCTTGTTACTGGTCTTGTACATTTCATGAAACTACTTAATTAATTTTTTAAAGACATATTAGTTTGATAACCCATTTACTCATCATCGTATTGCAATAGTGTTAAAAAAGATATTTAAATATTTATATTACGTGTTGCGGAATACGTTGAAATAGAGATTGTTTGAAATATAAGTATATTATGTGATAATCTATAATGAAAATAATATTTATTGACAAAATAAACCGAATCAAAGACAGAACCTAAAATATTCAGTCTACGAATATAGACTACAGGCCCGTGTTAAAAAAATGATGGGTCATTTGAACCACCAGATGACCTATGTAGAACGATATAAGAGCATAAAATAATAAGATTCAGCATTATGCCGTCACTTGTAAGCTGTCCAACTGAGTGCAGGTGAGAATTCAAAAGTACAGGTAGAGTGGGTATATTTTGGTCATATATTTTTGTACGGCATTCTTACTATCGATAGATCCATGAAAAATAATAAGACAACGCGTAGTGCCGTAAAAAAATCGTGCGCCAAAAAGTCGGATTTTTTTTTTGATTTTCCGACAATTTCCAGGGTGAATTTGATCATTTAATTTTGTACGGCATCAGTTTCATGCTATTTCAGTACTGCTTCTAATACATTATTCCGCAACGCCGTACAAAAATCATGCGACAAGGGGAAAAAACCGAGGGTTGCAACCCCCTCTTTTCCGTGGTACAAGGGGTGATTTGAAAAAGTACGGCTTTGGTTCCAAAACATTATCTGACACTTAAAAGTACTATTAAAAATAATGCCGTCAAAAAATGATGGTTCATTTGAATGTATATCAATAATTATCTTAATTTTATCGTATTCTTGATTTATAAATGTGTAAAATCATTTGATCCTGTACGGGAACTTTATTTTTAACATGATATTGTAAAATACAATTGTTATATAGTATTGCCGTTCAAAAGAAACTGTTCTGAAAAAAATTATAGAGAAACACAAAAACTGTAATTTTTCAAATTATTGAAGAAATTTAAATATCATACATGAATGAAATATAGCAGTTTTCTACATTGTATCCCATGTTTTAAATAGTATTAACATAAATAAATTAGGAAAAAATGATGCCGTACATTTTAATGCAGACCATATCTTTTAGGCTGATGAAAATGACGCTACTATCTAAAGGGTACTTTATGGCCATCTGATACAGTACGGCATTAACATATTTTTGAAGAGAACAATTGATAATATGATTAAATCACTATCACGTCTAACTGAAGTGAAACGGTGTGTATATTATATCCAAAAATTGAAACTGTCAACCACAGTATCAACAGTTTTGTATACTTTTTGGTTTACTATATACTTCGAACATTATTGATACATATATATAATTGATTTGTTTCATTGCAATGATGTGAAGAAATAAAACAATTATTTTTAAGAAAAATTTGTATATTTAATAATGAATAGTACACACATACTAGTCGAACTATATGTGAACGAGTGCAACACAAACACCTTACTCGAGTCCAAACGGAAACATCCGAATAGAATACGATATTAACAATGAACAGTTTAAGTTGCCTCAACCGAAAATGTGCGAGTACCTACTTCTCAATAATATGTTGTATTTTGGAATTATAAGTGGCAACATGCCTATATTTTGGTATAAATCGATAGTATACAAACCCATATTTAACATAGTTTCTAACTAGAAACCTAGAATCACGAAAAGGCTATGAAAATTAGTACAAATAAACTATCTAAATGCCGTACTTTTCGTTATATGAATTTTTTCTTTTTCATTTTTTCTTTTTCATTTTTTTCCCCTTTGAACCAACGAAAATGTACGGCATATGAAAAAATATTATCTATGCATAAAATACTTTCGAAATAAATTAATTTGATGTTGTGTCAAATCACCCCTTGTACCACGGAAAAGAGGGGGTTGCAACCCTCGGTTTTTTCCCCTTGTCGCATGATTTTTGTACGGCGTTGCGGAATAATGTATTAGAAGCAGTACTGAAATAGCATGAAACTGATGCCGTACAAAATTAAATGATCAAATTCACCCTGGAAATTGTCGGAAAATCAAAAAAAAAATCCGACTTTTTGGCGCACCATTTTTTTACGGCACTACGCGTTGTCTTATTATTTTTCATGGATCTATCGATAGTAAGAATGCCGTACAAAAATATATGACCAAAATATACCCACTCTACCTGTACTTTTGAATTCTCACCTGCACTCAGTTGGACAGCTTACAAGTGACGGCATAATGCTGAATCTTATTATTTTATGCTCTTATATCGTTCTACATAGGTCATCTGGTGGTTCAAATGACCCATCATTTTTTTAACACGGGCCTGTAGTCTAATATCGTAGCGAACGAATGCTACGAGCACACTATATGCTATATGGCTACGCCGTAGCTATTCTAACTAGTCCTTGCTTGTGCAACTTAATGTTTTATCCAAACTAGAGCATAATCTACAAACACATTTCCGCAGATTGATCATTGGATAAACATGTGATACACGTTGATTGACAATCACGTTGTAAATTCCAATGTTCATAACATTTATCAAACACGCAGAACCTATATTGAAAAAAGTAAATTGTCAAATAATGTCACGTATAATATTGATTATTTTCCCATCGCAGTCGCTTATTGATGATTGGTTAGGAACACCAGATCTGCTGTATGGTAGAATATGTAAGGTGTGGTCTCTTCTCCCGTCCATTCTGACAACTCGATAGTATGATTAAAAAAAACCCATACCTACCTACATACAGCAGTATATTTTTTTTTTTTCAATACTACGAGTATTTTCTCATCATCTGAAATCGGCTCTTCTCGTCAACTTCATTCCGGGCGGTATCAAGCGGTTTCAAGCGGTTTCTCATTTCACATTCACTTCGTTCAGGTCGTTTTGGATTGTCGTTCGTCAAGTAGTGGGTGGTTTTTCACGGTCGCATTGCATTATTGGTATGTATAGGGCTAGTCGTGCTCCCATGTGCTCTGCCTTAGAATGTGTCCGACCAATGTAGTCGTTTTTCCTGAACCTTGTCAACAATGAAGGCAGTTTTGTATATTTCTCTCATACATTCTTGATTTTGGATTTTGTCAAGACAGATGACGTATGCTGACCAATATAATATGAGCTGTGAAATCTCGGAGATTATCTTAATCTCGGAGTACCCTGTATCATACAAAATAACGGGACGGGTCTTTGTTTTGTTCAGTTTTCACTTGGTATTAGAGAAATTCTTTTGTCGCATATAACTTCTATGAGGTAAATCCATTCCAGCCAGCTGTGATACGAAAATTTACATCGCTAACGATTTCACCATCGTTGCTAATTATGTATATTTCCGAGATTTTTAAATTACTTTACGGTACAAAGACGTGTAGTGTTTAAGAAAAGTTTCGATTTGATGTTTGAAATTAATGAAATGTGCCCGGTTTTCTTGGGGCTTTTTGAGATCATTTTTTGGACTTTTTCCCGAGTTTCCATTGATTTTGTAGGTCTACAGTAGTGTATGGCTCAAAGTGCATCAGCAGATTACCCAGGTATACATAGGTGGTCTACACAAGATACATACATTTTACATTCTCGGATGGAATACTTGCAGTAGGTAACGGTAGTAATCTAAGCATCTACCATTGATGTTAGCGTTTACTATTAAAATTTATTATTGGCATCTTTAATGTATTTTACTATATATAGAAACCATATATTTAGTATTATTGATTCTGATTTTAGCAAATCTGTAAAGATGTACTTCTGATTCTACTTTATTTGATTGTCACTTAGCTGTTCTCTTAGCTTATCTGTACAAACCGCCTTAGATCTGTAGCCAAATCAGTTTGCACTTCTCATGCCAAACATCCTATGTAAAATCTTTGAAAAGTCCTATTCTTGGATAATTTAGAAAATATTTGAAAATCGAAATGAACTTATAGCCCTCGGTGGGTATCATATCAGAATAAAGCTAGACAGAAGTGACACTGCCACATCACAGCCGAGGATGTCGGATAGGTAGCGATGGCAACCACGTGACCCTCCATTAAGTTCTCAATGTCATACACAAAGGCACACAATAGGAACGGACAGCCTGTAACGTAACACCTGTATTAGATACAGACAGGTTAGACGCACGATTATCCTTAGCATTATCTTAATATTACAAATCAGAAAAATATTTGATTTACTAACAGTAATTTTTGTTACGGTACAAATGTATGCATGAATGGGAAAGTAACTCTATATCTGGTCTTAGGTTTTTATGTCAAAACAGCTAACTTATCATTCTTAGTTTGGTTGAGTTTCAATATTATATCCTGCTTGAGAAGCTTATATCTTGCTATGAGAAGAGCGGCATTCAGCAGATGAATATCTCAGTCACAATATTGAGAGCTTATTTCAGAATCTGCAGATACATGAAAAATATGAATGCTAAACAGAACTTGTACAAGACTAGATCAGTTCCATGTGATATGGATAATCTCAACTGCTCCAGGTTAATCTGTGACCCATCACAGAGGGATTCAATAACTGTGGAATAATACTGTTCAATAAATGGACATCGACACTGCAAACAATAATTTCTTTCTTCATTTTAGATGTGAAATGTCCAGTTATGGACATAAGCTTTCCTAAAGATCTCCACATCGACCGGTCCTGAGCTAAAATCCAGAATCTTTTAGCACTCTTCCTCTCATGTGGAAGGCCTAGCAAGCCTGCGCTTTCCGGCATGTGTTTGCCACTCGGAGACCTGTTTCCAGTCAGTCCCGCGAGTTATGAACCCTATGCACTGCCAGTTAAGGTTTGTAATTTTTCGAGCTATGTCTAGGGATTCTAATTATTCTGCGCATTTTATAATTTCTAATTCAATAATGCAGAACAACTCTGAGAATACTCCATTTGATTAACTTTTGGGACTCTTTGAGCTTCTGTATGCAGCCCAAAATTTTGTATTCAAGTTACAGTGACATGTGTCATATCATCACTGGCAACACAGCGCTAGTTGAGATGAAAATGTGCCACCTAAATTCGCGAACTCTGCTCAGCCAAGTTAGATAATATCGATTAACGATAATACTTCTAAATACTATAAACATTTTATATTTTGTCAGGGTTATCAACAACATAAATACTGGTGGTACCTTTTTTTTTGTTCCCCTGAAGAAAATGCATTAAATTACATACCCCGGCTGTGCCGAGCCGGCGGATATGTGGGGCTCTCCTTCCCAGAAGGGAGAGGCCTACCCACTAAAAACCTTAGGGATGGCCTTCCTCAGGCATGTACGGAGCCCCCGGGAACGCGAAGCGACTTCCGGGAACCCCCAGCCTCCGCTCCCCTGCCTACACGGGAGCCCTCCTCGGGGAAGTCTATACTACCTCCCCCGATCTCCTCCACTGACGACGACCCCCGCCAAGGAAGGGGCGTGGGCCATCCCGGGTCGCCGTATCCGCGGGCGCGACTTCCTCGCGCTCGCCGGTGACCCGCGGCGGCGCCGCAGCTGTGCTACCGAGCCCGATTATAAACATTTTTATATTTTGTTAGGGTTATCAACAACATAAATACTGGTGGTACCTGCAAGCAACGATTTTGGCAACCGACAAAAACTTAACTTTAAAGGGTGCCACGTCAATGGACATTAAAATTATTTGTATTATTTAGATTAAAATAATATACTACCATTACAGGGCAATATATGCACTATGTATTACCATTAAATTGAAGTCATATCCAACGACTATAGTATTTCACAAAAAAAATTGAGAGAAGTCCCTAGAAGAAAACGCATAATGAGCGATGTGTGGATGTTATTACAGATAATTAGTTAATTACAAGAATGCCCATACACTATTCTTAGTATTTAACCTGAGTACAAGCAATAGGTCAAGTTTGAAAACAATGCGAACAATGTCTTGGGAAGTAAATATTAGTATAGATATACATATATCATATCTACCTCTATCATTACCAACGAAACTGCTATTTTTTCCTTCGTATAAACGTGTTTATTTTTTCGCAACACAGATTGACATACACATAATAATGAATTATAACGCATACATATATTGACACAAAATATTAGTTTTTGACGCTAATTTTCCGCCCAGCAATTTTGTCTACCATACTGATTGTCTATATCCATCTTTAATATCTAATCTATAAGTGTGTAAAATCGCCAAAAATAGGTTACTACGTTAATAGGATGTCAAATACCAACGCATAGACCCTAAGTCAATTCACGGATTTGAACATAGCGAAAAATAACATATAGCGGCCCTATATAAATGTTCATGTACCTATATCAGTTTTAGCATGAGAACACTATGTCAATGTGTGTATACAATGACATTTTACGTAGTGGTACACGATGTGTCTATTCGCGTATACGTTCATACTTGTCATTTCGCGTATGAAAATATGTGTAATTTTGCGTATGTCATTTTGTGTCTACAAAAATAGTGTCTACCATTTGTCAATATACGTAAACAACGTAAATACGTTATCTAAACTCTACAGTGCCATTGTTAATGCCTCTTCAATATTACAATTTATTTATTTAAATTAAAAAAAGCAATCTTGAAAACAGCTCCTATTGCTTTCGTCAGAATATTGTACTTTCTTGACTGAAAGTTTCAGAACACAAATTATTTTTGACTTAACTTTTTTATTATTAGTTAGTCATTCATAGATGTTTAAAAGTGTCAAAAGTTTATTTTTTGATTATTAAATAAATAGTGTGGTATATCTAAAATTCTTAATTTTTTTTACACTAAACAGCAATTTAAGAGTTAAACACCTAATATATAGGTATGTATAGATCAGGATGTAAAGCGAGACGATTTCAACGAGTTAGAATTCGAAAGGTACGCGACACTCTGCAAGCAGCTTAAAGTGACTGCACTCAATCCAATTCGGATGGTAGCCGCGTCTTGTTCAAATATCTCAGTAAAGCGCCAAACATATCAGTTACCGAGGCAGAGGCACACCTCCGCCGCCCTGTTTACACGGGCAAATATGAACGAGGAAGGGTGAAGAAAAAAAATGGTAGAACGGGCCCCGAATAAACATAAGAGAAATAATGATAACAAACAATATTTGAAAACATAGCTCAGCTCCGATGGAGCGGTTTTAATGCAGAAGCCACAAAGACGCTGCATCGCGTTCCACCCACTCCTTAAACTCTTTGAGAAAACTTTTACTCCGGCTTCCTTTGCTAAACCCTTCCTAGAGTCTCAAACGAATATCACACAAAAAACGCAATCAGCGTTTTCAACAAAAAGAAAAAGCGTTCGTGGTTACATACACATGTCGTGGCTATTAATCTCGGCAAATCGAATAAAAGGTTATAGAGGCTCGTCGAGGGAGGGAGAGGAAAGATTGCCTTTGCCCTCAATGCCAGACGGGCCCTCTGCAGTCGCGATACCATTATTAGTGAGTTAACTCAATTTGTGGCGTATTGTTTGAGAGGAGCTTAATAACAGAGGCGAGAGGCCGCGAGCCATCGCCATGGCTACCCTCTTGATCCCTGCCTGACAGCCATATTCACTCGAAATTCTATCACACTCATATGAAAACTTTTAGGCATATACATTTTTGCTTCCTATTATAAAAAGGCTCAGTTACTTAATTCAATAGGTTTATGAAATATAAAAAAATACGAAATTATATCCTGCTTTAATATAAACATTGAAAAGGGCTATTGAGAAAGCTAATCCAAAGAACCGTAGGCAGATTAATTAGGGGTTCAAGAAATAATATTGATGAAAATAATAATTTAACGAGCGAATTAATACCCATTACAGTGAATTAAACAGAACCAGCGCGGGCGGATGGCCTTTATTCAATCGCCTTAAGAGTAACAAATGCTATCCAGCCCTGAAAATAATTTGTCCATAGAGACTGGCTTAAGAGACGGTACGTTTGTTTATTTATACCAGTACGCGTTCCCTCCACAAAACTACCTTGAACGGGTGAACCATCAGACACGAAATTACACCAACCCTGCGATCTATTCCAGACCTTAATCCCATCAAGTAAAGCGGATAATAAAAATTTTGTAATGCCCGTTTACTGGTGCAAAGTCAACACAATTTGGGGTAAATTATTAAGCGAGCTGTCGAACAAGCAAAATTAATCGAAAGTATTCTCTTAGAATTTGAAACGGATGCCGAGAAGCACTCTCTAGTTTATTGGTTAGTGGGTAGATGAATCTTATTGAATTAACTCATTTACACATCGGATGAAGTCTATTATTTATTTGCTTTCGTATTTTTTTACACTTATTACGTATAAAATGCAAATACTTATAAAAATATCAAACAAAGAATATGATACGATAACCATTTCAATCACCCCATCAATTAGAATTTCGTATTTCTTTGTATTTAAAATTTAAAAAGTTTGTTATGTGTATTTCTTAATCGTTATTAGAAATATTTTAAACACCGAAAGTCTAGTAAGAATTATATACCAATAACATTTATAAGGCTGCTTCGGGTAATGTTAATTATTAATAATGTCTTTAAATTCTAGAAATGAAATAGAATGTAGGGAGAAAAATAATTTGCTAAGGACAAGCCAAAATATCGTAATTACGAATAGAAGCGAGCTGGACACGCACCCAAATGATTCATTTAGGAAGTGTTCAAGCATACTGTTGAATAGCATTAGCTGAATAATATTTTATGCGTTGCTGAAAGGAGCGGGCGGGCAGCGGAACGAAGCTAGGGTTGGTGCTTTATATTCCACTATATTAGGTGAACTTACAATTAAAATAATACTATTGAAATTCTACCCACTAATCAGATAAATGCATTTAGGTAATATATACACAGTAAAAAGTCAGACTTTACATCTCAACCTTGAGATCGTATGTGTCTCCTGATAGTGGCAGTTTCATAATGCAAATGTAAAGCTCATGACATAAAGTTGCTAACAGTACAAAAATAATTTGCATTACCGTGTTCTTGGTAAGCGTTCAAACTTCTATTAAGTGAGATCAGAAGCTATGTATCAAGCAGAATCTGTATTGATTATTTTTAATCTGATGAACGTGAGTTGTCAGCTGGTGTTACTTAAGGTGGAATTCCATCTCCTTTTCTTAATGTCGTTATACTACCATCTCAAGGCAGATGATTTTCAGTTCTATGTGTAGGTATGATAGTTTATTTATAAAAAACTGGTTATGATTCACTAAAGAACCATAACTGTTTATATTTTTTTTTAATATGTACCAATCGCTGCTTTCAATTTATACCCTCTATCTCGCGATATGTTACGACATGATATTTTTTAGTTTCGTCCGTGACTATAGACCGCACACGATAAAACTCACAAAACCTTCAATATTGCTTCATCTCCAATAGACAAATTTGTACGTGCACTGGTTTTGAGTTAATCCACGTTAAAAATCACTATAGCTGAACGCACGAAAAATTTTACGAGTTGAATCTGTGATGGTGCAATTCTTAAAATCACGCCATTTGGTAAAACAATTGATAAACTTGGAACGAATAGGTAGCGCTAACCCTATACGGCCAGTGGCGGGGACAACGCAGCAGGGTCCGGATGTCGTGGAAAAATTGCTACTTCCGAGCCGAACCCCGCACAAAGGGGCTGTCTGCAATATTATTATCAAGTGTAGTGACCTCCGGTGCTGCTACTAGTAGTACGTCAAAAATATATCAGCGCCTTTAGCGGCCATCTGCCTTGTTTCTCACATTATTATGGGTGGATCAATCGAGGACATGAAATTAAATATTATGAAATGTTTTGTATATAATTTTTATTAAAATTTACTAAAATTTATTTATATATATTATTAAATTTATGTTATACAAATTGTAATATTTATTACTCATATTAACATTATCTTATCATCAATAAATATGATCATTAATAAATTTTATTGTTTAATTTACATGTTACAAATTATTGTATTCCCGAAATGCCCAGAAATTACTCTCTGACGTGCTATGGTCATATCTTTGCTATGTATTTGTGCGTGAGTTTGTGATCGAATACCAGCATCAGTTCCATCACTCAGCTGTCACATGCTGAGCAAGCCTATTTGCTCTGAATAAACTGTAACTAATTTTATATTTATCAAAGTATTTTTATAGTGATTTCGTGCATATAAATAATTTTATTATGTTCGTGTCAGAAACTAAATACTATCAATTATAGTAAGTGTATATGGTCAATAATTCTAGTTATAACTATATCCTTTACATTATAGACTTCTTATAGTATAACTGTTTTATTTTTCAAGTATATAAAAGAGTGACCTTCCTTCCTACTTCCTACCTTCCTTCCTTCCTTCCTTCCTTCCTACCAGCTACTAGTTTACTACTAGCAGGTCCACCTTACTTCATTAATAAATAAAGCACAGAGATTGGATGGATACAAATATTATTATTGTTACATTTGGGAAATACAGAAGAAAATATATGACTGCTCATTTATAACAGAACCTTGAGTTTAATTACTTCCAATAACTATAGTTAAAAATATTTCAAACGAGCATACTTAATGAAAAAGAAAAACAAAATTATTTTAGCATATATATATATATATATATATATAATCTGATCAAATGTGCATTGGTACCAGTTTTTATTGGTAACTCTGCAACAACACAAGCGAAAATAAGCCCTTGCTGATTTTCTTGTTAGGTCTTTCCACTACAATTTCTCTATAGCCTAGCCTTATGAATCAATAGGCACGTAAATCCAAGTTCAAAAATAAATAATTTGAATTTAATTAAAATTCAAACATGAACAAATCTTCGTCTTATATAATACATTCAATATATTGAATTATTGTAAGACGAAGATTTGGTCAAGTAAAGTGCAATATCCGTATAAAGAACTTTAATGTATCGGATATTACAACAATATTGTGAAATTAATTTTTACGTCATACAATAGCGCAAATTGAAAATGGAGAAGAGAAAACCGAAACGCACGAAATACGGTCTGACTTTAAAGTTTTGTTGAAGAAGTCCTTGATTAGATGCCATTCGTTAAAACAAGACGACGACGACACCCAAATGAAACATGCAGATACAAGAGCTAGTTTTAGCTGCGGTGGAGGTGTCGCAATCAAGTGCATATAGTGCATATAATTTAGAAACTGGTAGATTTTCAGCGTTAAAAATAGCAACAATATCCGTGAATATTTTAATGAACATGATATGTATTTAAATTGTGTTAAATAAAACGGCTGGATATGAAGTCTTTTATAATATCTGTTAACTTCAAAAAGCTCTGCAATAGAAACATCAAATTCATTATCTGAAACACCGCCAATGTCAATGCGCTACTCGAATAACTCTATTTTCCATATCATTAATTAATTTTGTTACCCTAACTGCTAACAATTTCCTTTGTCAATTATGTTAGCCCAGTGCGGATTGGTAGACTTCATATATTCCTTTGAATTTCTTCAGGTTTATGCAGATTTCCTCACGACGATTTCCTTCACTAGAAGTGTCAAATAAATTGACATATGAAAAACGAAAATTACTGGGTAGTGGTAGAAACGACCCTATGCCTCACGATTCCAATCAAGCCGCAGGCTACCGCCAAGATCACATGAATATTAAAATCATATTTAAATAGAGAGATAAGAGTGTATTCAAGGATATATACAGGCCTACAGTTAACTTTCACACAAAACAGCGCTAGCTAACCTCACGTTAAATTTGACAATACAATTATGAACCTCTAGCTGGTAAACATTTCCGCCGGTGACTGTACGTGTTCAGTTGCAGCTAGCTGTCAGTGTGCCAATTTCGTGGCATTCAAAACAAATTACGTATTAAAGCGAGTGGAAGTACAACAAACGACCGTGTTCGTGACGTGAATCGGGCCTGCTGTAGGTACGTGAGGAGGGATTGTGCTTGGTTCACGAACGGGCGGGTTCCATATCAAGTTGACATCTGCATAAGCCAAACGCAACAAAAGCCTGTCGATATAAATTAATTTACTCTGAGTTTACTATTTGTGAGAGTCAATAATAAAACAGGATAGGTGACTACTGCTAAATATAGATGGTTTTATTATTTATTTAACTAAGTTTTAATTTTAACATAAAAAATTAATGTCAAAATAAAAATTTCAATTGGCAATTTAGCTTGTGTTACAAATTTTGCGATTTTACGAAATAATGACTACGATTGCAGTGTTTTAATATGGACAGTTTCTGAGTGATTCGCGACAACGCCACAAACATATTGCTCTACAAAAATAACAGGCACAGGTGCACTGTTGCTCTACAAAATCTCTCAAACAATAAGTGTTTAAAAATAACGAATTGTCTTCAACCAATCTTTCATGTTAAGTGTTTACGGGCGTGATATTCAAAATAGGTAACAAATCAAACGTAATTTCTAAAACATGTTGAATAAAACACTTGTACTGTTCCACTAATTTTAATTATTGTCGACCTGACCGGTTTCGCTTTACAGCATTTTCAAAGGTTAAAGCAACACAGCTGTTCGTGTTTACGCTTCTATCTAAAAATTAAATTATAAATTACCTCCACAAAAATAACTATAACAAGTAGGTAGAATGAATATTCTTTTGTCATCCACACTAATAATAATTGAGAAAGTGGGTAGATACTGGTAGGTCTACCCACTTTCTCAATTATTATTAGTGTGGATGACAAAAGAATATTCATTCTACCTACTTGTTATAGTTATTTTTGTGGAGGTAATTTATAATTTAATTTTTAGATAAGAAGCGTAAACACGAACAGCTGTGTTTGCAAATGCTGTAAAGCGAAACCGGTCAGGTCGACAATAATTAAAATTAGTGGAACAGTACAAGTGTTTTATTCAACATGTATAATAAGTTCCACCAAGAGCCAACAATCAACTCAATACAGAATAATTTCTAAAACCTTTTATAAGTTGGACATCATGTCAACAGCATTTGTCTGTATGTCGTATAATAAGAGTAAACTTTCGTATTACCTTTAATAAATGTCATTGGTGTAACATTCTTAATTTAAAAAACTTTACTCATAATGCGATAAAGTTGACATATATCTTGAAAAGTTTGATTTATTTTAAGACATTTAGAAGTGTGAACGTCAAAACAAACGCGTATGAATGTTTGTTTTGATGTAACGTAAAGATCAAGTCATATGTTTTCAAATAAATTTGCTTTAACAATGCTTGGGGAAAAGTTTGGGCTTTTTAGATTTTGAAATTGTTTTCAAAATTAAAATTTTGCAGTGGTAAACATTTTGGCATGGCATTTTTAAAATATTATTTTTGTTATACACATTAAGAAATAACATTTAAATTTAAACCATATTTATTATAAGAACAGCTCTATCACCTGAAGGAATCGTTAAAATTATAGAATACTAGCTTTCTGCCCGCGGCTTCGCCCGCGTGGATTTCGGGATTGGGTGTATAGAGGTTAAGGGTCATAGCTTTTGCCCACGGCTACATATACGCGGAAGTCGGTTATGGTGCGAAGATTTTATCGCGCTTCCCGTGGGACTATCCGGTTTTCCGAGATAAAAATGCCGCAAAAATCCTCAAGAATCACTCTATCTATTGATGAAAACCGCATAAAAAAAATCTGTGCAGTAGTTTTTGAGCGAAGCCTTTATTGCGCATCCCGTGGGATCTGTCGATTTTTCGGGATAAAAAGTAGCCTATGTTACTCGGGGAGAATGTAGCTTTCCAAAGGTGAAAGAATTTTTGAAATCGGTCCAGTAGTTTAAGCGTGAAGAGGTAACAAACAAACAAAACAAATAAACAAACAAAAAACAAACACACTTCGCATTTATAATATTAGTTGGGATAGTAATATTATAGTTGGGATTGAACGCAGTTATATTCATCAAAACGGATGTACATAAAAAAATATAAATTTACATGAAAAATAGACTAAACACTTGGTATTTTTCAACTTTTCCATAAAATGGTAAGGTATCCATAGTAACTATCTCAACGAGAATTTTAAATGAATCCTTTGTTTTTTTCTTTAATTTCTAAGGAACGCTAAAATTAACAAGAAAAATACTGAGAGAAAAACAAAATTGTTTTTATTTCACATTTTCTTATCTTTCGCTAATTAGCTTAACGAACTCAAAACAAGCAGATATCTATCCACCTTTTGAAAACAAACAAGATAAACGATACAATATTGATAATAAACAACTGAAGATATTACGCGATAAAAAAAAACAATGAACAGTCGGATTCATTAATGAAGTAAAAATATAATACAGATAATAACACCCCGATTTTCTTTGGAACCCACTTATTATTGAGAAAAGTAAACAATAATAATACATGAAAAATATTTCGACTCTGAGTAAGGGATTAATCAAGCTAGTATACACAAAAACTCTTTTATTTTCACAAAAAAAATTATATATTTTGCAGGATATAAAAAAAAATATATTAACTGTTATCTATGAAATATATCTTAAATACATAAAAGCATTTCTAGTTTAACACCACGACCCGGCACAGTTTCGAGAATAGCATGGGGCAGCTTTTTTACCAGCCACGCTGACCGCGCCATAGAGTAGCAAAACGCCCACAAACTTAATTGTTTTTCCTATTTCTTCACAAAACAGCATTTATTTTCCGGTTTGAACGGTACCGAAGACAATGAAAATGCTGAATATTGACACAATCCATTGCTGTATCACAATTTGTTTTTGATAGACCTAAGTATAATGTTTGCCGCAGATGGTTTTACAACTTCATCTTGTGCCTTGCAGGCAAATAATTCTGATGTAATTCTATTAATCAGGCAATCCCTTAATAATAATAGAGTAGAGAATTATTGTTTTTTATTTTCATAAGTATATTCATTATTATTTTCATTAATTTCATAAGCAACTTTTCAGATTTAGATTGGTATGTTTATTTTTCGAATGTTTGCAGACTATGTGAAGATGATACGTTTCGTGAAACGTGAAAACAAAATATATTATTTTACTACGGTCATTTCATATATTTGTCATCTCAAGAATACACAAGTTAAATTTGAAACGAAGGCTGTTGCAAGCCTGGAAGATCGGTCCCTCATATTCGCAGTGTATCTGACGGTTGGCAACCTACGCCGTGGTTCTTCAAAATGTTACATATTTGCGGATCCATAAATGTAGTAAAGACAGCAACACGTCACGTTTTACATTTGCACTAGAAAAACCACCTCTATTATATGTGTCAGAATATATCACAAATTAGTTGCAGTTGACAAATAAATTCGACATTCATTGCATAGCTGTTTGCATACAACATTATATTTCAATAACCAATAATAATAAACATGAACAAGATAATTAAGTCCAAATTCTATGTAGCAACTACTCTAGTGAAGGCTGGAGACTACACTGGAATTTGTTGAGGACTATGTTTACTTAGGAAAAATAATCCATGTAGGTTTAAGGTCAATAAAGAAGTCGATCGATTAAGAAACAACTCGGCTGGGCAGCTTTCGGGAAGTTACGTAGCGTACAGTCCATCTACTGCCTCAAGACGAAAGTCTATAATTAGTGCGTATTACCAGGGGTGACACATGGAACCGAAACTTTCCCACTCACGAGGGTATTGAAAAAGGCTTAAAGTCACCCAACAGACAATAGAGAGGACAATAATCAGTTTACCTGCGTGATCGAATCAGAAATGATGAACTACTCAAGAGAAAAGAAAAGAACCAGTTACCGACATAACCCGAAGGATTGCTAAACTGAAATGGCACATTGCTCACATAACTAACAGCTGTTAGGCGGGAAATCATCTTAATGTCTATCAATGTTCATCATTATTTACAGCCTATGTTATTTATTGTTAGAGTACGACGACATATATATATATATATATATTATATATATATATATATATATATATATATTAATTCTGTGTGTAACTTTATTATGATAGAATTTGATTTAATTATATATTATAAAAAATAATATTTACAGTAAAATAGTGTGCCATTATAGAAATAAGCTATCGACACTATAGGCGTGACGCCGTACCGTTACGTGTGTGTATGTGACGGTGTTTACTCATACAATGTTAAAAAGAAATCAAATAAATTGATTGTTTACAAGATTTAATTGTTTAGGGGCGTTAGTCTCCGTGCGGCAAATCACTTCCGTTCCAACTAGGATAATACTCCGGTTCATTTCAGCGTAGACAATTAGATGTTCCGATGCAGCCGGAACGCCCGTGTCGACATCGAGAAGGCGAGTTATTATCCTCCCTATCGCCCGTAATCCTTTTAATTAGACAACTATAAGTCCATTACACGACATCCTTCAGCAATATCCTAACTGATACACGTGCCATTATTTATACTGACGTGTTTAGACATGTATACACAAAGGCTACAAGTCGCATGTTGATCTTAAAGCTAACTCTATTCCCTGCGTCATATACGGTATTTTCGTATTTTAACTAACTTGACGTGATGATGACTGTACAAACTGCAACAGTTTATTCTGTACATGTCATATAATAAAAACTATTGCAGAATACAACTTTAGTATACACGTCTGTCCGTATAGAATTATGGGTGATTACGCCATCACACACCGGTGTATGTAGAACTGAACTTAAGGTATTATTAAATTTATAAAAACATCTTCGTTCATTATAATTTGTGTCTAAATACTCTACGGTAATATCCGTATTTCAAAATCCGTATTTTGTATATCTGGCAATATAGCTGTGACCGTCCTACAGTTAATATAGTGAGTAAACTATTAAAGCACGCTGTAGTACCAGTATGGGAGAAACATTGCTGACACAGAAGTATAAAATAAGAAACAGTCTAATCATCTATTAAAATATGTTAATTTTCATTAGACAATGGCGTGGGAGATAAAATATTATCAAATGAAAATATTAAATAATTAAACTTAACAGGAAAGAAATTATGTTTTAATTTGTATAGTTGATATGGTACTATTAATGAGTATATTAAAAATTAGGCAGTAGATAATAGTACTATTCCAGCGGGCCGTCGGAGCCGTACTCCCGCACTTCAAAGCTTGGCTCTACGGGAAGGAGGAGGTCACCTACCTATTGACTCAGATACTCACCGGGCACGGCTGCTTCGGTGAGTATCTCTGTCGAATTCGACAGATATACTCACGGGACGGGAGGGATCGACACGATGCATCTGCGCATCCGACCTCGATTCGGCCCAATACACGCTGGCAGAGTGCCCCTCGTGGGCCTCCGAGCGCCGAGTCTCCGCCGGCATTGCGGCAATGCTGGCGGACGAGGGAGGTTGGAGGGCTATGGCCTCCTTCTGTGAAGCAGTGATGTCGCCGTATCCTCGTTTCGGCGACCCGGAACGAACCACGCCCCTTCCGTGGCCGGGGGGCGTCGTCGGTGGAGGAGACCGGGGGAGGTAGTGTAGCCACCCCCGAGGAGGGCTCCCCTGTATTGACGGGGGAGCGGAGGCTGGGGGTTCCCGGAAGTAGCTTGGTAGTTCCCGGGGGCTCCCTACATGCCTGAAGAAGGCCATCCCTGAGGTTTTAAATGGGTAGGCCTCCCCCTTCTGGGGAGGAGAGCCTCACATAACCACCGGCTCGCCACAGCCGGCGCAATTGCAATTTAATGCATTTTCCTCAGGGGAACAAAAAAAAAAGGCAGTAGCCTATTATAAAACTGAACTTGAAGGTATAAATTACATTAAATACTCAATACTCAATGACTTTATTGCGTTCCATAATGTGATACAGGTGATCTTAAAATTAGAGGTAGGTACAATTATGGACCCTGTCGGGCACAGCAATATAGATCAACGGGAGCGAGGAATTATTTTTATATGTATTAATCATTACTGATAAAATTATATTAATTTAAGTATATTTAATTATTTATTATAATTTATATGTAATGTATAGTGTATTTAATTATTCATTTTAATTTATAATAAATATTCCATTTTTATAAAATTGTATTAACTTAGGTAGGTATATTTAATTATTTATTAAATATTGATAGGTTATAAACAAACCTATGTAGCACAGTCGTCCACAGAGGCGGTGTGTGTAGCGCTGAGTGAAACATGCAAAGAAGCAGTGTACGTAATGTAATGTAACGTAATGTATGTAAGCTAGTATCTCTTAAGGGAATTATTTGATTTTTCTGACAAAGTTGTAATTTATTGCGATAGCCAATCTGCTACCAAATTAGTTATAAATCCAGTACATCATAAACCCACGAAACACATAGACGTTGAATATTACTTCATAAGAGATACAGTTGAAAACAAAGCTATTGAAATCAAATATCTTTCTACTGATTTATTGTTGGCTGATCTACTCACTAAAGCAATAAATAAAAATAAACGTGAAGGTATTGTAGAATGTCTACTATACTTAAAATTGTGAAACAGGATTAAGGGGTCGTGTTGGTAGGTCAATCCTGGCTGGTTTGTTTTGTACTGTCATAATACACAGCGTCTGATGTAATTATGATTTTGATAGATATACGAGTATATGTCAATTGAATATTGTATAGAATCAACGATTTACTAAAGCTTATTTTCTTGTTTTAAAAGAAACACACGGTTGCATTTTGTAAAATAGATCATGAATAGAGAGCATGGAAGAGTGAAAAGGTGCATGAAACACTGTCGATTTATACAGATAAAATTACTTTTTCCTGTGCACTTTGATGTAGCCTCTTTTTTACTAGCGGACGTCGACTACGCTAGCAAGTTATGTATTTATGTTATATACATCGTAGTAGCGGTTTAAAATTTTCAAGAAATGCCGTACAAATATTATAAAATGAATTACCGATCAGTTTCTAAATTACGTTTTTCTCTCAAAATTTTGTTAAATAAGGAACAAGAAGATAAACTATACAATCCTCTAAGAATAATTTATTAATAACAAAAACATTGGAGTTATCTACATCAAACTACAAAATACAGTTCCAAAAAAAATATATTTTAATCTAACCAAAAAAATTTAGCTCAATTTTAATACGGCCGGTTGCAGTTTGCCGCCGAGTCTAGACTTTTTCCACTTGTCGGAACTCGGAAAGTCGCAGACGTAAGACACGTGTTTGCCGAACTGATCACCCAGCGACCGCGAGCAGACACCCCGGTCTTGGCGGCGACAAAGCGCCGGAGACAGCCCGTAGCGCGCGCGACTCCAACTGAATGCCTAATTACGACTCAGGGTAAATAACTTTTCTATTTGCCCGGAGCGGGTCGCGCTCAGCGAAACATTAATCATGATTGAGCTAAGTGGCTTAATACAGGGTGGATAATGGCGAGCAATGATCGCCGGCAGGGGGCGGCGCCGCTCTGGCGCTCGGCTGGGCGTCCTTGGTGACGCGTGCCTCTCGATCGCGCCTGATTCTATATAACTGATAAGACCAACGTCGTATGTGATTGGCAAATACGCGGTGGTATTGTTTTAAGACATGCCTTCAACAAGAATAAACTGCATATGTCTAAATTAAAAAAATAATAATTTGGAGGACATCTAGTAGAAATTTATATATTTATTATTTTAGTGAAAACTACCTAAATATCATAAATACAATTTACAAAAACACAAAAATTTCTATTAGAATATTTTAATTCATTATATTCTTAGTCTTTTTTTTAAACTACTCACAACAAAATAATGGTCACTTAACAATTTTAAAGTATGTTTTTGATTTTAAGTTGCTTGCAATTTTTTATGGTTTTCTTTTTATTATACCCATTCTTTCATTTCTTTGAATACCTATATAATATTAGCCCTATTTTTCTTTGGAATAATATGACTAGAAAGATGAACTTTATTTACATTCGACCGATGCGCATATACAAAGAATATACGAGATACGAGGGCTGCACTAAAAGTATCGGGAATGGAATATTTCCACTATTCCTGTCATATTAAAATCTTTTTAATTGTAAACACCTTGGTTTAAAAACCGAATACCATTTATTTACTTAAAAAAAGATGAGTCGTTGAGAAAATGGAATTGACTGAGTTATTATGATTTTCAAAGTGGTTTAACACAAAAACAGTGTGTTGACCGGATGCTTTCTGCATTTAGTGATGAAGCCCCATCCAAAACCAAAATTTATCACTGGTGTACTGAATGTCAACATGGACGTGTCAAGCTCAGTGATGGTCCCCGTTGCTGCTGTGCGTAAGCTGATTGAGGAAGTACGACGTGTGATATACCGGCAAATTCAGGCAGCTTTAGACATTGGCATGAGTCAAATACAAATAATCTTGCATGAACAATTAGGTGTAAAAAAGTAGTTTTCCCGATGCATTCGCCCGGTGAAGAGCGAAAAGCGTCTCGCGTTACTTGGTGCGTCAGAACTCTCGTAAGACTCCACGCAGGATACTCAAATGATGTATACAACTTCGTATCAGGTGACGAATCCTGGATATACGCGTACGAACCCGAAACAAAAAACCAATCACGAGTTTGGATGTTCGAAAATGAGTTAAAGCCAAGAAAAATCTTCGTTCACGGAGTGTTGCAAAAAAATGGTGTGACTATTCCTCGCGAGGGACAAAAAACGGTTAATACAGAATGGTATCGCTAGCTCCGTAAAGAGAACTGCAACCGCCGCATCATCCTCCATTACGACAATGCGAGTTTTCACACCGCGCACAGAACAAAAGAATTTTTGGAGAACATAGAATTATTAGACCATCCGTGGTACAGCTCCGACGGCCTAAGCCCTAAAGATTTCCATACTTTCCCTAAAATATAGAATAATTTGCGTGGTCAGAGATTTTCATCACCTGAAGAAGCTGTGGACGCCTACAAAATGGCCATTTTGGAGACCCCCAACTTCCGAATGGAATGGTTGCTTCAACAATTGGTTTCATCGTATGGAAAAATATGTAAAATTTCGCGCAGAATATTTCGAAAAGCAATAAATACATTTTTAAATAATAATGTTGAATTACTTCTTTGATTCCCGAAATATGCAATGCCGCCCTCATATTAAACATTTTCATATACAAATACTATCACTAAAATTTGATTCTACATCACCAGCGTTGATGGTATAAAAAGAAATTTGAATATTAGAATGAAGCTTAATTAATTATGCAACAACAGTGAATAAATTAAGACATCGTCATCAAACAGTTTACAAATATACATACTACACGGCGATCTTGAGCGCCCATGCCAATAGAAGCGCGCTCAATTCTATTTGAGGTCGGCGCAAAATATCTTCCTCTACCTTCCTCTACTCTCCTCTAATATCACTCGCCATTCCGACACTTACTCTCTTCTTCAACAACAACAAGTAAATGAACGTGGATGGGCGTATGGGGAGAGGAAGACCCAAGAAAAGATGGATGGACTGTATGATTGTTGAAGACGGGAGCACAGGTCCCTCAAAAAATTGTGCCATTCCGACACTCTAAAATCTACACAAAAGAGATTGCGAGAAGAAATTAGCCCTTGAATAATAGACAGTAGACTATATTGAAAGGAAAATAAATAACATGACAAATGAGCACCTATTCAGACATATAATTTTCTGTTAGATACAGACTCCTCAATAAAACATATAATTCGGACATATAATTTTCTGTTAGATACATACTCTTCAATAAACATAGATTTCTTTATACAATAGTAAATACATCTTAATTACGCTCCGCAACTTACCTTATACGAAAAAATAAACATGTGCTTTTGTTGAATTTCTCAGAGCCCATTGAGAACTAGAATATTTAACTCAAAAAACGATCGAGACGGGCAACTAACATACCACTGACTAAAAATTCTAATTTTATTATTCCTATTTATGAGAAAACATTTACCTTTAGATTATATACCACCTTGAGCCCTAAATAGAAAACACAAACAGGGCCCTCACCCGCTGCATTATTGGTATTTACTACCCGCACTAACGACCAAAAAGCGAGCGGTCAGTTTGAATTTTGGATCGGTTTTACAAGACAACTTATTACAATAGCAATATGCTAGGTACGTACTTGTACTGCATTGCTACAAACGTAAGGAAGAATCGATGGAATACTAAGAAATACTACAGCATTTCTGTTAAGCGACATAAATACATGTATGTATAGATGTAGCACGTGTTCAAAAATTAAAATCTTAGCCTAAAAAGAAACCACCAAGGAATTTTCCCGGCGAGCACGGTAAATGTATCCGACATATGTCGGAAACCACTGTATAGAAGAAAGTTCCCCGGTTACTGGCAGTCAGTGGTTTCACCATCCCAAGCGTAGTAGATTCGCAACTCATTGAAAAATTAAGTGAAAACCTTGTAATATTAAAGAATCTAAACTAAAATCCAGATTAAATAAATTCAAACTTCTTTTATAAATATATTATAGAGTGGAACAGGAAAATAATATATATTTCCTTTAATCTCGTTTTACCTTGAATATAATATATTGAATGTGTGGGACACGTCCGGTAAACTCAATTTAGCAACAGCAGCCTCTTAATAACAACGAAAGACGACGTTATAAACGTGAAACACTTCAAAACTATACAAAAGCATAATAAAATATGGTTTGAAGTGCGATATCACATCAGAAATCGCCTAGCATAATTCATTGCAATTGACATTAAGTACGAGTACATTTCACATTATTCATTTGGTTATTCATTGCCGGTGAACAAATTCTTTTAATTTATAATCAGTGTTGCGCTATCATTTCAATTAAGAAATACCCAGTGCTGGATTTAGGCCTAGCCCAAAGTTCTCCGTCCCTTATGGTCCTAGGGTGCTAAAATACAGCGCTTTATTGTGATTTAAATCAAATCGGTCGATCTTATGTGTTATAGATCCCGCTGCCTTTCCAGCATATGTCTGCCACTCGAGGAACTTCTCTCCCTATCAACTGAATTTCCAGGGAGGACTACCCACAGAAAGTTAAGAAAGGCATTTCTTCAGACTATATCGATGACCCTTATACTTCTGCAAATTCAATAACTCCATTTGACGACCTACGTAAATGAATAGTTAGTACAGCTGTTTCAAGATGTTGTTATATCTGAGATCTTGGATTTTTTTAAAGAAGAATGCGAGCATTTGTACTTTAATCATGATTGTAAATATACACTTCTATTAAACATTTTTATATATGTATAATATACATATGTATATCTATCCGTTACGGTAGATCCCATAATCAAGCCTTACAGAGTTTACTTTGGGCTAGGCTAATTGGTATAAGTGTTAAAAATATTTATTTATTTATTCATATTCATATTCAATCATTTATTGCCAAACGATGTTACACAAATACAAATTAAAGACCAATGTTATGGCCCTATCGGGCACGCAATATAAGGGTTAAGAGAGAGGAAGTATATAATATTATTCACTTAAAGCAAAATTACAATTAAAATAATTAAATTCATATTAAAATTAACATAATTAAATTAATATTACAATTTATTATTATAATTAAATTCAGTTTTCATTGAGTATTAATATTTTTGGTATATAGTATTATATTTTAAATTAATAAACATTATTATTTTGAATAATTAAAGTATGTATTATCGTTAAAATATTCATTAATATTGTAATAGCACTTACAAATTAAGGAATTTTTCAATTTATTTATAAATATTGTATCACTGGTTTCATTTATTAATATATTAGACAATTTATTATATATCTTTATAGAAGAGCTGAGGGTACTCGCATAGAAGAGCTGACTCGAGTACTGACTCGAGGAACTCATTTTAATTCGTGAAGTTTGATTTACATTGTCCTTTGTGTAACTTTGAGGCTCCTAATAAGGTTCTGACTTTTTTTTACTACTAATTTAAAACTGTATTTACAATTAACGAAATATCGATAAGTCACAAAATCGCAACTCTGCTAGAAGTATAAAGCTTTTCTAATATCAAAAGTCATTCTGCGATGGTCGGAGTCCAAACACAGTAAGCGCGCCGCCGTCGGGGGTGCGCGCGGAAAGCTTTTCCTTGTCGCCCGCATAACACTAAACGATAATATCGACATTGCGGTCGACTTCGATCCTTAAACGGCAACAATCGTCGTATGTCGCACTTAATGGAAGCGCATTTTATGCATACGGCCAGGTTAACTCCGAGACGGTATAAAATCTGAGCATAATATGGCGCGTTTGCATTTGCGCGGCGTATTAGTACCAATTTGCTGAGAACGTTTTCTCTCCAAGTATTGGTAGCTTGATATATTCATATTTTCTTCAAAGTAATTTTAAGTGGTTTTAATATAAATGAAATAGGCTGCTGAGAATCACGCAGATTTTAGCGATTTTCAGCAACTCTATAAACAAGGTTATAATATATAGAAGTTCTGTGTAGGCAAGTGCGCGATTTTGCATATACATCCGGAGAAAGTTTATACGTTCCCCGAATGTACAGCTACACGAAACAATAACGCTCAGATGTATTAGCTAAGCTGACCCTTACAAGTATCTCGGTATGTTCGAATTTGTGGTAAGTAACCACTGGTGGAAGACGTGAAAAATTCTCTAAATGTTTCTTCTACCGGCCAGCGAAAGTAGTCTTTTCGCATAATGTACGAGTACTTCCATATGCGAAACAAACCAAGCCAGCCAAAGCACTCAAACCGAACTGAACTCCTTAGATAGAAAAGTTCGTTAAATGCTTACAAAACATTGCAAATTTCACCTTCGCTTGTCTATCATGTGATTATACATTCCACAAAAGTTTCGAAGCTTTTTATATACCCAAGAATTAAGCCTGGACATTACTAATACACTATATTTGACAAAAAATGGCAGTTTAAAATTTTTATCAAACGGTGTGGTGGTTAAGAAAAACATTGCCAGGCTAATATTTACAATTGCGCCGACATAAGATATTTTCACTGCTCCCTACTTGATCCTGGACAAATGGACAATAACAGAAATAATAAGAATTACGTGGTATTTCGTTTTTCGGTTTCGGTTCCGTTAGTTCCGTTAGTATGGGGTATGGAATCCTAAAAGTTAAGAAATATTTTTGTTTCTTATTAAATACCTTGCTTGCTTGCATGGTTCCGTTTATCAAATTACATGATTTTTCCTTGTAAGAGATATTATAAATCTATCACAAGACATTAATAATACGAGTGAAAATATGAAATCTAATACACGTGATGATATGAAAGATTTATTATTATGATCGTCCATCTAATAAAAAAGGTAGTAAGTAGTCGAAAAGACGTGTAAGTTGCGTATATCTGGTAATTTAAACCTTATGAAAATGTGGAAATATAAATATTCCTATTTTTATTACATAATGTGTAGATGACATTTACAGAATTCTATCTAGAGTTAGTTTAAAAAAGGCGAGAATCACGGTGGATCTTCAGGCTTTGCAGGTGAACATTCCGGTATATTTTTAATGAATTAACTCAAGGGTATCGCTGCAAGGCAGAAAGAACCTCGTAGTGTTTTGCCTTAACAAGTGGTAATTAAATACTAGTTACTTTTAAATTGTTACATTTATTTTATTATTATTTTGTATAAGTATAATGTATTCTATTAGTGATATGAGTCATCTAGCAAAAATTGCGGAAATCGTACGTCGTCGCGAAATATTAAGTTAGCTTACCTCGTACATTAAGTTCAACTTTTTTACATTTTATTATACGCTATACAAAAAAAAAATAATAAATAAATCCAAATTTCAGTAATTAAGTATTTATTCAGAACAGTCTAAAAATAACTGTAAAATTAAAACATTTTACGTTTTCAACCGTTTACTGAAGAAATATACAAAATGTGCACAGATGTAATCCAATTGTAAACTTCAAATTCTCACTTCAATATATAACGACGTCCATTTCACGTTGGGTGTGCGTACTTTGCCGCAATTCACAGTAAAAAATCGTGGATTTTTCCGGACATTTGGCAATACAAACAATGTAGGGTCCGGTGGAATATTTCGTACTAAAAAAGAACGTTTCTCTGCGCATAAATTTTAAGGCAATTGTAATGCCGTAAAAATCTTCGGCGGTCGACAACAAACAGTATCCGAAAACGAAACCAAACAAAATTCAGTCGCGCGGGAGTATCGGCGGGCACGGGGTAGGGCGGGGACTGGTGGGCGGCAGCCAATGTTGCCTGCTCACAATGCTGATTGAAAGCAAATAATGAAATCAAAGCGAGCGGAGGCCACAACGGGCCGCACCCGTGGTGAACACTATAAAAATTGCACTATAGTTATATATTTCACAAAACAAAGAGAACACAAATTAGGTAGACAGGGAGAACTAAGAACAGGGAGGCGAGTGTTCGTAACTACTAATGCACATATCGATAAGGTGGGTTGAAAAGTAGTCAATAGCTGTACTGTACAGAAGAAAGAAGACTGATAAATGTTGAAATGTTCCATAACCTTACACTACAAAGCTATTACAAATCCTATGATTGACACGAGCTCAGCACATGAAAGCACGCAAGAGAATACAAATAACATTTGATAATAGACAACATATTAAAATCGGAAGTAATATTTGATATAAATAATATAAAGTTGGAATCAACCCATTGAGTAGGATTTCCAAGTATAGCTAATATTTTCCACGTGGAAAATATCAAATTTTTTCGCTTTGTGCTCGGTATACCGCGTAAATAATAATACAGGCCTAGCAAAATGTAACGAGTATCCTTATTTTGTGGACAATATAATATGTGGGACGCCTTTTGGAATAATAATATAAATGTAATATTATATTCTAACAAATAAATATGTAGCAGTGTATCCTCTCCCGTGGAGATTCTTCGGCAGCAGTGGGCGTCTCTCGACTGAATGATGCTGATCATGAAATAAATGTCTATGTGCTTTGATATTGTTAGTAAGTATGTGTTAATTGGCAGCCAATCGATATTTTTGG
This sequence comes from Scirpophaga incertulas, assembly GCA_036419045.1. Classification (NCBI taxonomy): domain Eukaryota; kingdom Metazoa; phylum Arthropoda; class Insecta; order Lepidoptera; family Crambidae; genus Scirpophaga; species Scirpophaga incertulas. The sequence goes on from CM071645.1 coordinate 11,663,066, forward strand.
TATTTAGATTTCATACGAAAACGTACGGTCAGAAACACTGCAAGCTTTATATTTGTATTACAAAAACTGCCGCTGTTAAGAGCTACATAAGAGCTAAATCTAAAATATAATGAAAAGATTGAAGGGGCGTTTTGTGTGCATTTCTCAAGAATTCCTTCGTTCCAATTCGTTCGTTCATCCACATTCAAGAAGTAGATGCAGAAGATTCATCACCATCGTATTCATCACAGTTTAGACTGTCAATCTTTTGCATGAGATGTGCGAATTTGTTTATTGGAATGTCGTATTAGGGAATCCTGAAGCAGTCCTGGTAGACAGGTCTGCTATCTCGTTACCAGAAATCCCTACGTGGAAAGGTAACTATTGCAAAGAAACGTTAATTCCATTGTGTATTATGCGATGAATACTTGATTGATAATGAGATGATGATGATGATTTGATGGTCTTACTAAATAGCCCTTAGAACATGCTAAAAAATGCAGTAAGCTACTTTTCACACCGGTAACCTTACTTATAGAGATTAATATGTGTGTGGTCATAATCAATAGAAATCTTAAATTTTTGATATGTGTGTTCATCAACAAATGAGCGACTTTTACTTGTGTGAGACATGGAACCGTGAAAATTTTTGTGAAATTTGGGTATTCTCTTTTCAACATTTTTTCTCTTAGAAGTTTTACATCAATTAAGTTTTATCCTTTATTATTAATTGTAGCGAAAGAGAGGTCAAACAGAAAGGCATCGTAAAAGCTGGTCGAATGTCGTTTTTGAACAACTTTTATCTATTTTAGGTAACTTTAGACATGCGTACATATCTAGGTTTCTTTTATTCTTCTCTTGATTACGATGCTTTTACTTCAGATTTGAGAGGACAACCGTCCGTTCTGTAAAGAATAATATTATATAAGAAATATTAACAGAAAGATTTCCAACATGTCCGCATGTTTTAGTTCCCATGTCCAGAATACCGTGAAATACTCGAAACGCCCGAACAGTAAGACGATATTTTCGCGGACGGCTGACTATTGAGACGTGAGATCCTAACTGTCACGACATTCGATTTCTTTTTTCAGTAAGGAGAAATGAGCAATCAGCGTAACAGCATCCATGAGCTCGGGAAATAATCCAATTTAATGATCTTTTTATTGATATATATTAAGAAAAAAGCAGACAGCTCACCTGATGATAAGTGCTTACAGTTACAGTACATGTAGTTCTTGTCAAATTTGTAGAAAATATGTTGCTGTTGCGGCCATTTGAAACCGGAATATCGAGTAACTCAAGCAGATTCTAGACTCTAAAACAAAGCGTCCCTCCGATCGAAGTCTCACTTTAAGATAACTAACACAAAAATCTCCGCTTAATTCGGCTAAAGAATTTATCTAAAATCAGCGGTTTGCGTACAGTTTCGTTGGTCTTATGATAAATACCTTAATTACTTTGATTAAATAGGCCGGACTTTTTTTAATTCATGACAGCTCATAAACGTCCCTGCCGAGGTGCTCAAGCCTACCTTACGTTAGAGCGATTAGGGCTTTAGTTAACCGCGTTGGCCCAGTGCGGATTGGTACATACATCTTTGAATTTTCTATGCAGGTACAAACAGGTTGCCTCATAATTTCTCTGCAGAAGCGTCAGATAAATTTTCATATGAAATTCACAAACAGATAAACACAATGATACATGAGCGGATCGACCCCAGGCCTCCGAATCATCCGCCACCGACGCTCCAATATTTGAAATAAATAATTATTATAACCACTACTGTAATCGCAAATAACTAAATGCATCTTAATAGAATATTATTTCAAACAATACTAATTATTTCCAATAGTTTCTGCAGACTTTCGAGGACATAGAAAAGTCAGTCACACAAATGCTACAATCAATTCGCAAACTAAATAAAGCATTCATGATGCTGCATCTCAAGTTGGGAGTCTCATTTGTATTTGGAAGCTATGTTTATCCGCCGACAAGTTGAACTGTGAGACCGACAATATCTTAATTAACCAACATGCAACACTATTATTCGGAGATACCCAAATGAGGATTACTTTAGATTAAGTTATGTAATCTAGATCTTTGTTACACATAGCGTAATAGTGTTTTTTGATTTAACTTGTTTCTAGTCTGTACTAAATATTTGGCTAGTCTACATACGAATGTAGACTTAATTGATTATTACATCGACAGTTAGAGCCTTTACAGAAAAGGTGCCTCCCACTCCTTTGTGCTGTCTGTTAAATAGTATCAGTCCCGCTTCTTATTTCTGTAGCGGGAGGTAGTTTCTTGTATATGCTGAATCAGCTTCATGATTTCATAGCCCGGGATTCAGTATTCATTCATTCATACAGCATTGCATACTTTCATGTCGAAATTCTCTTGGTTGTCCAAGCTGTTTTTTTTTTAATTTCAATTCTTAGTGTCGCTCCACACTCTACTGACGTAAGATAATGATAGTTCTTTTACTACTATGTTATATTTATTAGTAATTTTATCATCATTATAGCTCATATAAGTCCCCACTGAGGCGCATACCCTAACTAAATCACAGCAATTACGAATGCAGCTGAGATTAGGCAGTCAACTACAGTTGCCCAGATTTATTTGTTTGAATTCACTTACAGTTTTGAATTAATTCACAGCGGTGTTCAGGATGCCTTACAACATGTTTCTTTAGTTCATCGAATTTGACGCGAAATTTGATAAGCAAATCAAAATTATTAACAGGATAGATTCCGATTCGACCTATCGATTAGAAGTGACGAGACCACAGCTTCTCAAATTGTAAATAAAATATATTTTTTTCTACATAGAAAGAACTTTAATCAATGATGTAATTTCCATTTTGGTGGATGACCTTTTGCCATCTTTCTGGCAACATCATAATTCCCCGCTTGTAGAATATTTGGTCCTTATCGGCAAAAAACATATGTGCGATTTCACAGCGTCATCGTTATTGAAAGTTATACCCTTCAAAGAGTTCTGCAAAGATCGAAATAAATAGTAATCTGATGGGGCAAGGTCAGGACTATATGGTGGATGTAACATCAATTCCCAACCAAGCTGCAATAATTTTTGCGATTAGGCGAGTAAGCAAAGAGGTGTGTGATTTAGCGTTATCCTGATGGAAAATAACGCCTTGACGATTGACCAATTCTGATCGTTTTTCGTTGATTGCTGCATTTAATCTGCCCAGTTGTTGGCAGTACACGTCCGTATTGATGGTTTGGTTTCTCGAAAGCAGCTCAAAATACACCACACCTCTCCAATCCCACCAAATTGACAGTATAACCTTCTTTTGGTGAATATCAGCTTTAGAAATGGTTTGTGGTGGTGCGTTACGCCTGGACCATGATCGTTTTCGATTAATATTATTGTAAACAATCCATTTTTCATCACCAGATAATTCGTTTCAAAAACGGATCGAATTCGTTGCGTTTGAGATGCAAATCGCAAGCGTTGATGCGCTTCGTTAAATGAATTTCATTCAATTCATTTGGAATCCAAATATCAAGCTTTTTAACGAGTCCCATACGTTTTAAATGTTTCTCAATTGCTGTATGCGACACGTTTAAGTTTCCTGCAATCTCTCGCACATTAACATGACGATCCGACTCGATCATGGCTTTTGATTTGGTCATCATCAAGTTTTCTGGTCGCCCTGTACGTTGGTCATCCTTGAGTGAAAAATCTCCAGAACGAAATTTGACAAACCAATTTCGGCACTGTCTTTCTTTTAAGGCTTCCTCGCCATACACATCGCGTAACTTTTTAGCAGCTTGCGCTGCGTTCTTTCCTTTGCGGAAATAAAACAGTAAAATATAACGAAAATGTTCTGTTTTACACTCCATTTTAAAATTGACGCCAAACTAACAGCTTTAAACAAAAATGCGCACTATTTACTTACAAAGCAAGCGTAGAGTGACAGCTAACAAATGTCATAAGGAAAACATCATAATGTTGCCAGATGTCATTAAAAAAATTATCAAAAAAATCTACCTGTAAAATCAGCAATTATATAGTTGCCAACCCAATACATTACAAAAATAATGACAGCATTTAAAAGTTAATCGTCTATGAAAATGAAGAATTAATTAATTTACAATTTTCTAAAAAGTATTCTTTAATTGTCCAAACACCACATTTAACACATTAGTTAAGAGCGACCACATTACACAATCCAATTTTTTATCAGTAGTCGCCGATCGTTGTATGGCCGGCGATGGCTCAATAAATTTTACGATGGCAAATAATCGATATTATATACAATTTTAATTGGGCGCACACTGTGCAAGCAATGGCACGTTCGTTAGAAGGGCCAGCCTCATAACTCGGCGGGCCGTCACATAAAGAAGCAGTAGCAAACATGGGAGCGGCTTCGGAACCGCGCCCGCCAGCAAACACTACATACACTACACCGCCGAACACCCATTGTAGCGGCGGTGTTATTACAGTTATATATTTTTCTATTTGTTTTGATATCGATTAATATTCGTGGTGTTATCAATGATATGCTCTCATTTCCAAATCAGATTTAAGGTCAGTAACATCTAACTCATTAAAATCACAAATACCGTAATCTTTCAGATAATTCTTTGTTTTAGGAGGCTGCAAAAGTCATCAAAAGACGATAATCTGATTATAGTTTTTACTTACAATACTTTGGTTTGATTATTTAAAAAATAACATTTTCGTATGTCAATATAATTTTGTAAAATTATACATTTAGCACATGATATGTATTTATTTCTTAATAATGAAAATACTTACAACATATCATAAGCCTAAGTTAAATGAAATAGTGTGGTTGACGATACATAAAAAAGCAACCTATTCAATATATTTCAAGACACTGTAAGCAACTTATCTCTAGTTTGTTTTGGTACCTTTGCTTTAAAATACATCAAACATCGATATAACAATTTTATTTCCTGATGTTTCAACCAGGTTGCACCGGCCGTGATCGTAGGCTGACTGGAACTGCGCTGTCAAGTCACCGTAATGCGACGATATTATTACATCACCGGCATATTTTTTGTACTCCGCGTAACCACCAAGTACCAAGTATTATTGTGAAATTGAATGGATTGAAATTGTATGGATGTATTTTTTTTATTTCAAACGCTTCATGCGCTGCTTAAAAAAAAGAGATAATCTGTGGAAAGGATTTGCGTACGATAATTTTAATTCAATTGTTCGTGCCTTATTCGAGATGTTATGCAATAAGCGATTTGCTGGTAGACCTGTTCTACATAGGTGTGATAAGATACCTTGACCCTTTCAGCTATGGACCACTTCGATTCGCCTATATTTCATTAATTCCTAATATTTTTACGAATATTGATTACGCAACACGAAAGTTTGAAAGTAAAACAATAACACTTTTTATGTACATATGTACGTTTTAAGAAGCATTTAGTCTGCTCAAATACTCAAAGTATTTTAAATCAAGATTGACATCATCACAAAAAACAAATATTAAGTCCATGAAATATAAGTAACAAAGTCCACGATTGTCAATCGATTATTATGAAAATACATACACCAGTAGTGATCGTTCGATTGTTACCAGCTATAGAGGTGAAAGCACCCTCAGTCAATGTAGTCGATTATGAAAATAACATGTCAGCGCGCTCTCTATGCGAAGCGACAGGCGCCGCACACAATGCTAATGATATACAAATGAACTGAGATCGCGACTTAGTAAAAACACTGCACAGAAATATAAATACGTATGTTCGTAAATGTGGCACTAAGAATGAAATAATAAGATACATCAATGAATCCAATATGGAAAAAACATCTATTACATAGAATTTTGTTGGAGGTAATAACTAATAGTCACGTGTTATTAGCCTTTGTCCGCTTCGTAAGCTACTCAAGGTAATGTCGAATTCATAAATGAAATATCACTTTTATGGCAATCCTTTGTCTCTCAATTGAAATTTAAAAAATCTAAATAACAGTTTTTTAATGTTATTTAGGGCTATTTTTAGATTTTTCTTGTTTGGTGTGGTTGGTTTTTTAAATAGTACCAAAAGCTGATCTGGTATCAGTGACGATAATGAAAAGTAATTTACTCGGACATATTCCTCTAGATTTGTAAAAAAAAAATATTGTTACATATTAATAAGCAAGCAGATTGGCCACCTACTCACTGGATGATGTGGTCACAGTCGCTTATAGTATATGTAATTCATGCGAAATTGCACTTAGCAACGTGTAAAGCTTTTAAAGTTTCTCACATTAAATGTATCATTTTTATATAGAAAGAATGCATATAAACGTACAAATTATAACGTTATTAGAGATTTAGATTATACGCACTTAATAATCTGGCAATTTTAAAAAATGATAACGTCACGATTGTAACGTATAGTTTATTAAGGCGGCTACAATAAACCAGCAAACTATCTGATCGTATCGTTTCTTAAACTGCATATTTTCAGTTGCGCATTTTCACGGTAGTTTTACATATAACAAGGGTCAATACAGGTTAAATAACTCCTAATTTGTCCATTAAAGATTTATTTTATAGAAATACCACATAAATACTAAAAGATAATAGTTCAATTACAGTAGGTACAATTTACAAGACGAACAAAAAACATACTTCGTTTAATTGGACACTTTTTTCTTGTTATTGCGATGCCGTGACGCTGCTCCTAATAGAGGAACGTGGAGGCAGGCGAGTAACGAGATTTAAATTAGGGACATGGTCAGTCCAACCCAGTAGCGGATACAGGTAACTTCATTAACCTAACAGACATTTACGTTACTTAATTGGCCTGCTTAAAAAAATCACACTGCACTACACAACAACAAAACGGCAAGCATATGACAACCTCCGTAGTAATGGTTAGTACACCGGTTTCAAATTGTCACCATCTCTTAGTTCCCGTGTTCTAGTCCCGGAGGAGGTAAATGTTTATACATACATACATACATACATACATACACTCACGCCTTTTTCCCATGGGGGTAGGCAGAGATTACGTCTTTCCACTTGCTACGGTCTTTACATATCTCTTTCGCTTCATCTACTTTCATAACATTCCTCATACATGCTCAACGATTGCGGGTACTTCTGACAAATGTTTATATTATGAATTATTAGTCATATATTAGTCATGGTTATTATATCAAAAATATTTATATATGTACTTACAATTGTTGTGATTTTGTGCGTGCTACGTGCTAAAATTGCGTAATTTATTAATATTTAATAAGAAGTCTCACTGCCACAATATTGTTGTCAAACCAAACTTCCTTTTCGATTCCGTTGGTTTATACCATTTATTTAAAATTGTAAAATATATTTAATATTGCACTTAGATTAATAATTAAATTATTTTAAACTAAATATAATACGATTATCATAATCTTAGATATTACTCATGAGAAGTTATAACAAAAATTGTTGTGTTGACTGAGACTTGTAACCGTTTTCATCGTGAAACGAAAGGAGGTTGGTTGTAGGCCGGAGGTGGTTGGTAGTGGGGCAGAGCACATGAGGAAAGAATTGTACAAATCTTGAACGGTCGGTTGTTGAGCGTGACAGAGTGACGTGAATACCTGACTTTACATCAGTTTTATTACACAATACTTACTTTGGACTAGGCTAATTGGTGTGATGTAAGAAAAAATTATTTATTTATATAACAAATAAACTTTGTTGTCAATGAATTCAATTTTAAAACTGATTTCTTACTCCTAATTTTAAATTCAAATATTATTCTTCATAGTAAGGAAGCTTTTTTTTATATATACCTATGTCTACTCCACGGACTCGTAGTGCCGTGCCTTTTTTAAACTGTCCTCGTTTGGATCTACTACGTACTGTACGTACAGCGTCATATTATCTTATAATACTATTCCGTGACTTAACATTAACGTGAGTTGCGCAGCACCTACTTATCTAACAATAGTACTTTCTTATCCAATAACTATCCTAATAAATACCTACATACAACCATTTAACAGTACACTTAATTTCAATACTTTATACAATAAAATTAATTAATCTAATAATAATATGCTATCCTAAAATACATTAATAATTAAATTAACCCTGCAATGGTGTCGATTCGAGAGTGATTCTCTAAACCCAAAAACCAATCCGACATCCGATAGTAAGGAAGCTTCTAGATTTAAAGAACCGATAAGAAGTTACTTCGCTCACTACGCCTCTAAAATATCACTATCAATATTATTATAATATACTTATCATAACCTTTTGACGACCTCCGTAGTTGAGTGATTAGTACTCCGGTTTCAAGGTGTCACCATCTCTGTGGTGCCAGGTTCGAATTCCAGTGGGGGTAGATGTTTGTATGATGAATGCGAGCATATGTACAGTAGTAATGGTTGTTAATATATATAATTCTATCAAATATTATTTATATATGTATGTCTATCTGTTACCCTAGATTCAATGACACAAGCCCTCAGAGCTTACTTTGGGCTAGGCAAGTGTAAGTAATATTTATTTCTTTTATTTTTTCCTCTGTACAATATTAAATGTAATTCTGAAACTAGCATATATTAAACCCGTAATCGACGAACATATAACAAAATGTCTGTGAAAGTTCAGCAAAATTAAACTAATAGGAATATTTAATAATTCTAACAAATATCTTCATGAGTAAGAAATGTGAGTTTGGTGAACAATTCCCTACGTATATATTAATATAACAACAACTTCTTTGATCTTTCTTTGATCAACCTTTTTTGATGCTGAGTTTCGTTTATCGAGTTCTACATTGATATTTAAAAAAACTCGTTAATAAACATTTTAAAAATTCAGATAAAATTAAAAATAAATAAAGAATAACTAACGCACATTTATAAAATCTAAATTAAAACGGTTGGCGCATTTGCTAAAAGGTATAAACATATCCTAAATTAATGAAGAATCCGAGTAAATAAAAACAATTCGCATCGACTACCACGCAATCATTACGTTGGCCGTTAAAAAAAATGTTTTTTCAATAACAATATACGAAGGTATTCTCATGCTAAAGATAGCTTCGTTCGTGAGGTGGCAAGGAAGACGAAAATGTGTATTAAAAAGTATTTAAAACATTGCAAATGAATATATATATTACAATGCATAAAAAGTAATAATTAGTCATCATCAAGTACCTGCTACCTGAAATAAATGTCTACCAAAGACATATACAGCGACTTGGTGAAAACATTGGGCTTCTCCCTATTCTACAGTTGCACGCTGGACCAAGGGTTTAAGTTGGGCAGAACATCCATGGAAGATGAAGCTTGCGAAGGACGCCCATCTACGTCACTCGGTCAGGATAACGTGAAAAAGGTCGAAGATATCGAGTTGGCAGATCGAAGAGTGACTATCAGGCACATGGCAGTATCCAAAGAATCTTCGCAATCAAATTGCATATGGAAAAGGTGTCAGCACTTTGGGTACCGAGAATGTTAACTGACGAACAAAAGAAAAAACCAATTAACATTTCGAGGGCTAATCTTAAAAAGTTCCAATTTAACAGAAGAAAAAATCAATATCAAGTTCGGCGGGTAATATTACGGCCCCCGTTTTCTGGGACACAGAAGCAATAATAATAGAGGCTACCTTTTGGTGGTCTGCACCAAATAAAAACAGGCCATGAAAGAAAAAAGACGCGGCAAGCTGCGCGCTGATGTGTTTGTTGTTCCATCAAGATAACGTACCGCCTCACAAAGCTTCAGTTACCATAGCTGCCATTCAAGAAATGGGATTTGAATTGACCGAAAACCCCTACCTATTCAACAGACCCAGCTCCCTGTGACTTCTATCTCGACTCGACTCAAGAAACACCTCCAGGGCAAGTAATTTGAAGACGATGGTGATGTGATGACCGCTGTAGAGGCTTTTTTGGAGAGTCTCTTTATTTATTTTTTCAGAGGGAATCTTAGTTTCATAAAAAAGATGGACTAAATGTATTAAATTGATAGGGGACTATTTAGAAAAATAAAGAAAAAATAAACTATAATCATGTTCTTAAATATTCATTATCATTACATTTTGATCACCCCTCATACTACTATATTATTTTAACTGTTTATAGTAATATTACTAAACTATTATATTTATCTTATATATGAAAATGAATCGCAAAATGTGTTGGTAAGCTCATAACTCAACAACGCCTGGACCAATTTGGCCAATTCTTTTTTGTTAATGTTCGTTGAAGTTCAAGGAGGGTTTTTACAATGAGGAAAATTCGAATAATTATCGGAAATACCCTAAAAACAGCCCTTTTATTTTCCCATGCAAACGTTTTCTAACTAAAACGTACAGTCGAATTGAGCTTTATTGTTATTGTATTTTATTGTTCATATTGCAAGCACTCACTGTTGTCTAAGCAATGAAGGCGTGTTCCTAACATCAAAGAGTCAATTTGCGCTTTATTAACACTACATATAGTTGAAATTCAATCGAATCTATCAAAACAGTGTGCGTGCGTGCGTTGGAGCACAGAATACATCGTTGGAGAATTTAATGTCACGTTCCAAAATTGAATAGCCACAAAATGTAATAGGTCATTTAGACTTTTTTTGCGATTTGGTTGGCTATGCGACATTATCTATAAAATAATTAGGAACAAAAAACTGCCACTGTACAAATCTTTTTGACAGGACGAAGTCTGTCGGGTCCGCTAGTTAGTAATAAATACTACTACTACACACAGAGCCAGCGTGGTCGACTAATACCTAATCATACTAACATAATTAGTTCGGATAGGATCGTGTCCCTCGGTGGGACCGAGCGCTGTGATGGTAATGAAATAATAATAATTATTCTGACTACGAATGTGTTTGTTTTTAAATTATGAAGATTTCTTTTTTCTACAAAATACACCACTGAGCCTTGACACTTTTAATCACTACAATACACATACGTCTAATTCTACCTTCTTATTAGGTTGATATCTTTCGAAATATCTCTATTTATTTTTGTTAATGGTTTGGAGGTCCTAAAAGGGAAAATATTTTTTTTTTAATTTATTGTTAAATTACTTTGGTACACTTTTTTGTCTAATGTATCTAGTCCTGCCAAACTGAAACAGTTTGTTGGCAAGTAATCGCGCTTATTCTATACTATAATATAGTTAAGTGTACCTACATACTATTATAAAGCTTAATTTTAACTTAATCCTAATACAATACATCCACAGTGCAGCACAATATACTATTCAATACTACCCAGTAGAGTACATTTCATTTTTCTTTTGAGTAACTTCTTTGACATGTTGGACTCACCCCTTAACCACGCCATCTCATTAAATATAACTGGTACCACATATCTATTGTGTCGTTTTCCATAGCAATTTTTATATTTTGGTACAATTAGCTTTCGCTCTCTTACACTTCTGCTATTATATTTATTAATTATTGGTTTTTTTACATTGTCGTTACTATGATAGACTACTGTTTGATATTTATTTTTTAAATCTACTGGTAGTATTTTTGTTATTTTATACAATAGCCTATAATTTCCTTTACATTTATTTTTTTTTCTTTTATTTATTAGATATTTTATAAATCTAGTTATAAGATTATATATCTCGCTTGTGTAAGTTTTGTAAGTACGGCCATCTACTTCAACAGCGTAGCTGATAAGTGAATCCACCAGTGCATAATACACAGTTCGAAGTGTTTTCCCATTTACTACATATTTTAATTGATAAAATTTTGTTAGTATCGATTTTAATTTAAAGCTAAGTTCATTAATATGCAACTTTAAAAGGACTAAAAATTCAGATCATAGTTTAACACAAAAATGTTTATTCTTTTTTAATATAAAATATGTACTTTACAGGATAAAATACTCCACTGTGCCATAACATGTTCAAGCATTTCGCACACATTCATTTTATTCTATATTGACTTGATCACTGATTATTTGTCAAGTTCGTTTCTGTCTAAATAAATATTTACCATCTAACTACCTGCCCATACGTAAATTCGCGATTACAAAATTCACGTAATCTTATGCCACTGAAAAGATTATTTCACTATTAAAGAAACAGTTTTAATGACAACATGTTAAGTAGTCGTTAATATGTGTTGTACAGAGGTCTGATTAATTGTTTGCAAGCAAGTGGTCAAGCGTGAGTAACGTTTAGCAGCAGCCGTCACCGCGCATTGGCACACTCGAGTGGATGCTGACGATAACGTCTACCAAAAAACTCTCATGTCACTATATCGACGGAAACATTTTTGTTTCCGTCTCATTCATTTGTGAATTGTTAGGCACGAGGATAGACCCGCGGTTCCCAATCTAGAGTAAGTAACTCTAAAGGGGTAAAATAACATAATAGTAAATCGTCAAAAATTTTTTGAATAGGACGCTGATCAATACCACAGGTTGATGGATATTTTATTTCATGTCTATAATAATATACCAATGAATGGCTGCGTAATAACCACGCTGTGCGGTTTGATGATATATGATGGCGATCATCATAATATGATACCTGCGATTAAATTGAAAGGTATATATTATATACCTTTCAATTTAATCGCAGGTTGTCTCGCGATGTTTTTCTTCCATGTATGATGTTAAAAATGATAAAAAGAAACAGATCGGGTACACGGCTTGACCAACACCGGACCTTTAGATTAAAAGCCAACTCTATCTTCTTTATCTAGAATGTAATACAGTGTCAATAGAATGATGTAATCAAAGCCGTTTACATTACAATCGCACGCCAACAACAAAGCAGATTCTACAAACCATCGGTCAGAGGTATACGCTAAACAACAGTCAGCCACGCGAGCATAAATGCTTGATTTTCCAGATAGGTACTCCGTGATGTCGTGTCACGCGCGGCGAGATGCAAATGAGAAGAGGCGCCGGGCCGGGCGCCGCGGTGGCGTCGGCGACTAATCGCCGTCAAACGATGCCCTACTCATTTGAGCGTTCAGCCGGCTACATGAAACACTCGGCTGATTAACCAAGTCATAATTGTCGATGAATACTTAAAGTGCGAATAGAGCCGTAAATATCCGTCCGTCAGCTGTAATAGCACAAGTCTTCATAAATATTAATCTTACAATTCGAAAATACTAACAATTGTCATGCGACGGATATCAATGATTCAGTGGTCTTTGGTATAGACCATCTAGTCGAAAAGCCTAGGTTCAGATCTAACGACGTAAGAATTTTAAATGCACCAGTACACTTATCCAATCCTCAAGCAATAAAAGAAACCATTCTCACGCTATCTGTATTCACTTGTGAACAAATTCATAGTTGTATGCCCGGCGTAGTTGATTCAGAATCTAACACCGTAATCACATGCTCGTACTCTTTTGTGGGGTCGTATATACATACATACATACTCACGCCTTTTTCCCACGGGGGTAGGCAGAGATTACGTCCTTCCACTTGCTACGGTCGTACATACCTATGTGATTATCACCAAATGATAATTATATGCTACTAAGCTAAATGTTGCTAAAACATTCAACAATTTTGAATACACAAACACTGAAATATAAAATGTTTGGCAAGCTTGCTTTAATAGGTAGGGACCCATTAAAACTCTTAAATTTTATTATTTATGATAATATTTTTTAAATGTCAAGCTACGAACGAAAATATTAAACCATGTGAGATAGTATCTTATAAATCAATTGCAATAATTAATCGATTTTAACTTCGGGTTTATTAGTTAAAAGTGTATTTTTTATTAATTTAGTACATTCTTATACACAGAATTCAGAAGACATATTGCTTTTACAGTCCTCTTTAATTATAATATATTTTAAGCAGTAATGCTGCACCTAACAATAACAGAAACAATTAAATATAAAGAAAAGAAAATACACGCACATGTATGTTCAACCTCCATCACGTCGCGCATTGATATTAGGCCAAGTATAAGAAAACTGACCTCAGCCGAGTGAATAAACCCTCTAATCGAACCCTGACGCGGGGGGCCCAGGGCATAAATCAGGCTCCCCTCGCGATGACGCCCTGCGGAGCCTTCAATTTGGCACATCCTTAAAATGACACACGAGAAGCGCCCCTAACGACGCGACGTCAACACTCGCGCGCCGCCGTCTTATAAATAAAACACGCACGCATTACTTCGGATTAGCATTTTTAAAATAATAAAGTCACTTCGCGTGCTCCCCGCGACCGCGGGCCGTGATTGAAAGCACACTCCGGAATAGATTATGGGATGGAATTTGGTGAACTCACTACATAGGTTAGTTTATCTTCTAACAGTCCGGATTTAAGTCGTTATGTGCAACACTTACATTATAATAACGACATCACAAGAATGTTTTGAAGAATAAATATTTTTTTTTAAATTATAATTTAATGGTTTTCCTCAAGCGATTTTCTATAGTTAACATCAAAACGGTACCAGTGACCTCCTTAAAAGAACGGTCGTAGAAAATCTACTTTTTCAAATATAGCGTGGGCCGCAAACAAGGGTAGGGGCTATCCGATAATAGGGAGTTGCCGTGGTCGCTTGGGAGTATAACCATTTTCATATTTATGTTAAAAATCGGCTTAAAAGCGATAATCTTTTGTTCGATTGCGATAGTGAGTCAGTTACAATAGTTTTTGCCCTAACCTAAGAGCACAAATCTTCACAAAATTCACTCTTTTTTTTTTGAGGGGGGGAAATCGATCTTGTGCACCATGACACTCACAAAATTCAGTCTGTGACTTTTTCTTAAAACGAGTGGAACTCAACAAACTCTTTAATACTAATTTGTAGCAGAAACAACTAAATTACTGTATGCTAAAATAACATCACAACAAGTAAATCGACTTATTACTTTCTCTTATTTTTAATTATTTATTTTATTTACAATTGCACACATGCATTAATGGAAAACAAATTTTGAATAATCAGCAAATAGCATATTTCCGTTAGAAATTTCTTCCTGTAGACTCAAGTTAGGTGAATTGTACGGCTTAAGCACTTATATAAACATACGCAACATGTCTCTCCCTTACTTCCTACCTCCCTCTGATTTAGTGTCCGTCTGGACCTTTGTTAATTCTTCTCACTTTAAAAGAACGCGTCTCGGTAGTCTTAGGTGTTGCATGGCACAATCACTTGCTCTAATTCCGTCCATGTATCACCGGTTCGGTCGCGAAAGCAATCAGGGTGGCGTCGTAGACAAACTGTCGGGGCGGGCCTTAATTGGCGGTCGCGGAGATTTATGCGGGGAGCCGGTCGTCACGAGAGCGGCCCGCCGACCGCACACCGGCCGCGACCACGACCCTCCGCAAATATGGCCCTCACACTTATTAACACATCCCAAGTGATGACGCGCGGCCATAGCATACCATTGAAATCACAAGAACACCGACACCACAGAACGGCAAAGATGCATTCTATACTATACCATTACACTGTCAAATATATCAATCTTTAAAAAAAATCCTTATTCATTTGTTTATAGTTATATATTGAGGTGAGTATTCACAAATGTCTTTGAAAAAGCTCTTGGAAGGTTCGTATTCGTTGCAATTTCTCCTTAAAACACAAAATTGTCGTCACACCTACAAAATGACGACGACAAAGATCTTTGCAAGCTTACGTCAAGCAGATGATTCCAGGCGACCGCTTTCCACTGCGGTCCCTTCCATAAACAGGCGCTACGCACTTATTAGCACAGTCTGAAAAGTGTTGCGTCGGCCGCCGCGCCGCAAGATTGCTGCGGTCTCGGGATAAAATGCCGCTAAATCCGCTAATGCTCAAATATTTCTGCACATTTTCACGGGTGTCAGGCCCGCCACTTCATTTTACGCAATTCGTTTCTCATTGCGTCGCCTCTAGTGTCGCGGTATTTACGCTCTCTCCTTATTTACTCGGAAGAAGTTTTAGGTACATTATTATTTTTTCACCGCACTCTAGAATTGATTATCTCGATTAATTGATTTACAGCAATTTTGTTTGGTATAATTAAGTTTGGAACATTCAATATTTGTTAGTAATTAAGTTCTGACACCAGATTATTATATTAATTTTATCGTTCAGCAATCTGCTACACAAATAAACGTGTAAATCAATTCTGGAATAAGTATACATACAATTTATACAAGCTTCTGACACGCAAACTAGTGTTGTGTACTCAACAGAAACTATGTGCGGTGTTTAGACGAAGCAAAGGTCTTCTTCAGACGACAGTGTTGTTTTTGCAGGGCCGAAGGAGGGGGCGGCCCCCAGGCAGCGGGGTGAAACGGTGCCGTTTTCAATTTGCTTTATTTGCGCTTGTTTTAATAGCTCTCACTCCTTATTGCCCGTACGGACGACCAGCCAAATTGCTTCGTGCCTGGACGCCTTTTGATTAAGGAGCTGCACGGGGACGCGTAAAAACAAAGTGGCGCGATTT
The DNA here is from genome assembly GCA_036419045.1 of Scirpophaga incertulas. Lineage (NCBI taxonomy): Eukaryota > Metazoa > Arthropoda > Insecta > Lepidoptera > Crambidae > Scirpophaga > Scirpophaga incertulas. The sequence goes on from CM071645.1 coordinate 11,679,443, forward strand.
GAAACGCAGATCGAGCAATCATTGGGCGGGTAAGCATCGAAATAGATGTCAGACAATCACACGGCCTACTGAACGTTCAGCATATTGTTTGCCCATTGTTATATACGGCGATTGAGCATAGCTGCGTCCGGACGTGTAGTTAAGTCGATACTACAGACGGCTTTTAATATGAGTGTTTGTAGTAGAGTAGTCAACTAGGTTCTCGATGTCTTACAACTAGACATGATGGATGAAGTCATAAACTTGAACAAGTTAAGTTGGGCCAAGGACGACATTAATGATGACAAGGTACTGCAGTACTGATCCGTTAACAATATAGACTAAATGCTATCTAGCCGATACAGGGACCGAAACCAACGACGTGCCTACGTTCGTAGAGGGAAACTTCAACCAGCTATCTCCCAGCCACATTAAAAAAAATCTTGGTATTCAAAGTGCTAAACGACACCATAAACGAACTTTTAGACTGAAGACCATCACAGCTTACCTAATCACGGTATAGAATAGAGAGCGTCGGTAATAAGCGGCGCCGTATGACATATTCGTACTCGCCGTATGATGTATTTTGGTGTAACAAAACAAAAACGTGAGTAAAGATTTAAAATAATCTTGTAACAAATAATACAGTATCGGCACAAAATATGCCACTGCCAACGCGAGAAACTTAATTTTATAACAATTATACGATTTATGAAATATATTGAGTTTTTATCAATATATTCTAAACACCCAAACAAATGCTATAACGCATTCGCTTGTTTAATATCCACCAAAAAATACAAAATAACTTAGTGAAAATACGTAAAATATCCACACATCAAACAAGAAATCAGCATAGAGTGGTTTCAACAAACAGTCAAAAAATGAGTCCCGTGTAATAAGGAGACAAGAGTAAACATGTGTGTATAGGCATACAATTTGTGAAAAGTACATTTAATCAAATCTACCCAAGTGTATTAGTAAAACATTAAAAAAATACTAGTTATATGTTGTTGGTTTTGATTATATTAAAAATTACCTGTTTGCCACCATCGTGGTATAAAAAAATATAAAAAAATACAATAAAATGTACCCCATTTTTTGAAAAAGTGAAACCAGAACGGCATGTCAGTTATGACGGCACTTATGACGTACCTGCTCACTAAAACCTAATGAAGAATTGTGTATTCATTTATGATTGTTTGTTAACGCAATGTAAACTAAGTTTTTGAAGATATTGATACTGGTAATGAAAATTACATCACGACACTTCTCGTAATAAGAACAATATATATTTTTTTTTTCACTTTCTGAATCAATTTTTATTACATGTCGAATTAAAAGAGCACATTTGAAGCCTTATCATATTAAATGTAAGATGTTTCTCTAAAGAAGTATACATACTCGTAAAACCGTGCAAAGAACGCTCCTGAAAATTAGGTCGCTTTACCACGGTGGGTGTCCTACATTGTAAAAGTACCTTTCCTTCAGTTCGGTGACTTTTGTGGTGATCGCAAAGAATCAATACCACTTGAACGATGCGCATTTACCGCGCGGTCAGTCACAGAACTACTAGTTTTCGCGGGCTTGCTATCTTGCTAACGTGGGATGTCGATTGACACATCCTTGCAGAGGAATACCTGTATCGGATATAAGAAAGATCTTGGGAACAATGACTAACCATTGAAGAAATTCGGAGAATACGAACGGTGTGACCTGCGTGCTAAAGCGACCCCCTAAGCGCGCAAGCGCCGTCTCGTAGCCTCAAAGCCCAGATTGTCCAAGGGTAGTCTGAAGAAATTGGGTTTCCGATACCTAGATCGCCTTATTTAAGAACAAGATGACTCGCAAGGTGATTTAGTGTATATGTTTCCTGCTGGGATAGTCCCACACATGACAGTTGTTTAGCCATCGACAGGTAGGATTCGCATCAGTATACCACCTCGTATGCAAATGATTGTCATTTCCTCACAACCATTACTACAGTACTATTTTATAAAGTCTTCGTAGACTAATTTATGAATAGGGGGGGGGGGGGGGGGGCAGGTTGCTCTTGCCACGTGTTTTAAGCTTTGCTAGTTTCATATCTCTCCTACGGTGAAGAAAAACATCGTGAGACCACCTGCATACACCTGCGAAGTCAACCAATCCGCACTGAGCCAGCGTGGTTGACTAAGACCCAATAGCCCTAAAATAGTTGAGGTAGGCTCACGCGCCTCGGTGGCAACGTATATGAGCTGTAATGATGATATCGATCCTATAATTGCTGTTAAGGCAATGAACCGTCTTTTGGAATATTGGGAAAATCATCACGAGTAGAACTAACTACAAAAATCTTGAAGGATATTATTTACATCACCGATGTTATTTACATAAAGCATTAGATATTTACTATTACTATTGTCTACTACATATTATTGATAACGACGTCTGAAATGAAATATATTACGTTTCAAATTGCCCATTATTCTGTATTTTGGATAGGTCATGCCACTGGCCACTACCACAATAGAGCGCATCATTTTAATAAGCAAATTAATTTACGCATACCGAACACTGTTATGGAATTTTCAATTCACTAAAGACCCATCAACGTATCTCACTAATTGGCTCGCCATTTTATTTTATCAAAAATGTGTGTGCTATTTTGAAGTCCATTACTAAAGCATTTAACCATGAATGACACGGAAGCTCTGATAATATTGAAACCATATAATATCACTGATAAAACTTGAAGGATTTAATTTATAAATACAGTATCCAAGCATTTGTTTACCATCAATCCCAAACAGTTTCATTAACTGTTTTTTTATTAGATTTTTTCATGCATGGATTCGTAGTCGGTTTTTTATTTGATTGTCTTCATTTAGATCAATTGCGAAAAAATGTACCAGGTATCAAAATGATTTCCTCAATAACAAAATTATTCACAATTGCCTATACAAATAATATTATTCGAAAATATAAGAACAAAATGAACAACCATTGAAAGGATACAGTGATATTTCAATAATGAGACATAATTTACTAATAAAATTATTATTATATGAAAGAAAATAACAATATCATAATAGAATAAGTGTCTTCAATTTCCTTCACTTGTTTAGTAAAAACAAATATACAAAGGATAATTTATACGATGTTGGATTATTATTTATTTCCCTTAGAACCAAATACGGTGAGCAAAACACATTATCTCATATAATTAATATTATATTCCTATATTAAGTTAATAATTATAACAATAATCCTTCTCGAGCGCTCTGGATGATACTAAATCATGACCATATGTCAACCTTACAAACGTCTAACGTTAATATTTTAAAATAAAAGATATCGTTTATAATTTGTTAGGGGAAAAAAAATATTTAAGCTTTTAAGTCATTGTGGATATTACGTATTAAGCAGAATCAATAATAAATTATATTTATTTACAGTACAGAAAAGTAATTATTATTTGAGGATATGATATGCGACGTCACGATAATTGACAACATATTTTAAAAACAAATTCTTCAAATAATTATGCCACTAAGTTATAGAACAATTTTCTTTTTGTTTGAATAGGTCTCTGAATTAGGCCCAAAGCTGTTCTACTGTGGGACTAGCATTCTCAGAAAATTAATGTTGATTATATAGTATTATTGAACTTGCGTGCTGACATTTGACGATGGTGGAATAACATATTAGGCAAGACATATAGTGCTTATAAAAAAGTTTATATGTCTTTCCTTTTCAATTCTCAAGCTCAAGCGCTAGTTTTCTAAATAAAACTTATGTTGATTAAAATTGTACTTACCGCAACCAGTGACGCTTAGCTATGGCGGTGTGACAACAAATGGCATCGTACTGATCCGCGATCCAGACTATCAGGATGATGTAGAACGCAGTGGTCGTGTCGTTGAAGAACTCGGACATAATGGCCTCCATCCCTGTGAACAATGAAATACAATGTAAACCTCAAAATCTTGCACATACCGCACTCGTAGAATAAGTGTGCCAAAACCCCTGTTTAAACTCTGTGCATCTAGTGTAGATGTCGTTTGAAGCGTGATCGTACCTCCACCCTTTTCATTGCCCAACCGACTCAAACGTCCGAACCTTTGGCATTTTTGAATAGCATTGTCTCCGTTCGAGCTCAAACCATTTACCCTACCGCCCTGAGGGCGCCCCTTTAATCGATGCCGGAGTGCTAGAAATACGCGCCCTTGCTTGCCAGCAAGGCTTGAGCATTAATCAAAGTTTTCGCCTTCCCCAAACTAATCTCAAGGTAAAGTTGCAACTACAATCAGCAGCCAAAAACGTAGATCCCATCATCAAAACTTACAGAATTTGTTGTAATGTATTCCAATTTTTGAAGGTCAATCTGGAATTAGTTACATCAATGAATTTGACACATGTTCAAATGATGTCGGCACTGGTCGTCGAAACCGAAGATTCGAGGGGCTATGGACCGATCCTAGTAAGTATCAAAGTTTTTTTCATGTTTTGAATTTCATCGGTGAAGAAATAATGTGAGACAAAGTGAATCACCTGCGAGATAATTCAAAGGTGCGTGTAGTCGATGAATCCGTATCGGGCAGCGCATTTCATTAATACACAATTCGGCTTGGCTCGAGGCTCTCGGTGGTATATGCGGTATGATAATTAAATAAGTTCCCTTAAAATTAATAACTAACCTCTCATTGAAATTAAATAGGTAATTAATGAATTGTCTAATTTTTTTCAACAAAACACACGTGTCACTCATTACATATTTTAATAAAAAATCCGTTGCTTTATTACGACATGATAAGCTCTATCTTGCATGTGTATCGTTCAGCAATATTTTCTTGCATCTTTCAAGTCAAACCTTTATTATGTTGACAAAATGACTGCAGTATTTTCTCTCTAGATGCAAAGAGGTTTTACAGCACGTAGAAGAATCAAGAGCAGCGCACCACATTAATATTAGCGGGTCATGTGTGAACGCGACACCCGCCCGCCAGCTCTGGTGTCGGGCGTGAGTGTCGACTAATTAGATGTCGACAATTACGTGCTAACGACCGAAACCTGAGGCGACCCGACGGAAGCTTATTAGCCGACATGCAGCAACCGCAAGAGCAATTCGTTTCGTCTATCTTTGATGCTCCATTTGATGATTCTATCGTATTTCCGAGCTCAATTTGAATCCAAATATAGAGTTAAAGAACAACTATCAATTGCATCACATTGTTGATTTATTTTTATATTTATCAAGTAGCTACACCCGGAATACCCTACAATATCCCATGATTTCATTTTCTTGATCCTCCGTCGTTAATACAATTAGTTCAATTAGCAAAGACTGCATAGAGACTGCATATATTGCATAGTACAAAAAAAAAAGAAGAATTAGACCGAAACGCTCTTTCGTAGGTATTATATAAGTGAAACAACATTTTGTAAGTTAATTTATAAACAGATACAAGAAAAGTTAAGATTTGAAGTATTTATGTAACACTGTGCATTACATTTGAGAAGCGCTTATACTCGTACAAACCAGATGTTAATCTTGATCTTCAGCTATCTGGTAGAACGCTATTAATTAATTAACTGACAATAACAATACAATAATTAGCTGTCTATTTGCATGGCAAATTGAAACAGCAGAACATTGATCACCGAGCAGCTGTCACGTGGGTAATTACTCCGCCGCACAATCAACCAACCACCGAGACACTCGCGCATCCTAATCATATTCCGGATGGAATTCAACGGCGGAGGCCAAAGTTATCCGATTTCATTCCCCAAATTCGGACGCGGGGATCGTGTGGTGTATAACTCAATACGCAGCCAACTGTCCGGCGCCGGGGCCCGGACCTTATTTGCATTTTGATGAGGACACCGACACTGATACAATAAACACGTTACGCGTGTCTAAAACTGACGACGATTAGGACGGCTGTTGTTTATGCCAGATTCTGTTGCCAGCAAGATCATAGACAACATTGCTATAATACTATCGAGAAATAAAAATAATCTTTATAATAATGATTGACATTGAAATTTCTTATTATTGATATACACACAAAAGTTATTTAGTAAATATATTAAAAAATATATAATAATCATCATCATCATCATCACACCATTTCCAGTCATAAAACTTCCATCGAATAACAACATTGAGGCGCATTTGAAGACCATAGTCGATTAAAGTAAGATAGTGACATACATAAGTATCTATTGACTCCTTTAGTCACCCCTTACGACACCCACGGAATAAAGAGGTAGTGCTATTATAATCCGAAGTAGTAATTTTTAGCAAGTTTTTACAAATGTACTAATAGAACCTAAAAGAGCCTCCATCGACATCTTAAGAGGGTCACGGTTGACATGTGGATCAAACGCCGGTGCTCCAGTAGTGATTCTCGACAAGCCACACATTGTCGAGTGAAATGAGATTATTGTAATAGATAAGGCAGATTGCTCCCTAAACTAGCGGCCGTTAGGGTGGGAAGGTCCTCGAGTGGTAAGTATACACCAGGAAATGCAGCATTGGCAGGAATACCACAAAGCGGACCAACGATTAAGCGAAGTTCGCAGAAAGGCGCTAGGCGCTAATAGCGCAGAACCTACTGGTGTAGCGATCCTAAAAAATACGACCAGCTGAGGAGTCTCTTAGCTGAAATATACCGTTAGAATAGTAACACCCAGGAAATTGTAGTATGTAACACTATTTAGAGCAAATAAAGAATTTGATATAGAATAAAAATAAATCTTATGAAAAGTGAAATTGATATAAGAACAGTTGGCACCACTGAAAGTGCTCCGCAGCACGAAGTCGCATTGTCCACGAGCGCTCACTCAATTAACTCTTGCTTTGGATTATAGCCGACGGACAGACGCTGTTATATGAATATGTAATTTGCGCTTTGAGACCCCAACATCGTCCAAATGATAAAGTTTAGCGCAGTTCCGGACTTCGGAATGTCCACTGACCAGCTCAATTGCATTTGACTGTGATAAATTAAATCGGCCAAGTGAATATTAACTATAAATAATACAAGGGATTGTATCCGTTGTATTCACGTATTCACAAAATATGGGCATACATAAAGTTCTTTAGGAGGAAAAATACTATTGGTTAAGTTTAGATTAAGTTAGTTTTGATAAATTAACCGTCACAGTATCAAAGTCCACATTACCAAATGTATTTTTTTCGTGTCACTCAATTGAATTACATGTAGGGATTAAAATACTGTATACCAAAGCAGAAAGATTTGAGTACTGAAATGTCAAAATGTTTATTAAACTTTTTTCAATGAATTGTGGTAACAAAGGCAACTTTTTGTTCAAGCCCTACTGTCCAAAATCTCTCCTGTATAGAAGCATAACTTAACAGCACAGCAAAAGATCCGCACTACATAAAACTAATGAGTTATCAATTGAATATCGGTAAAATATAATATCGACAAAGAAACATCACCTTCAGTATTCATTTGAAATATAATTCCAAATTCAGATTTATTGAAATAAGCTCCATGATCTGTTCAATTGTCGTATTTTGATAAACAGCTGTACATTAGTTTGCAGAGTTCGCGGATTAAGCAGTCGTCTACCTTCAATACTGAGCACAGTAATACAGTTTCCAAATAACTGTATTTGAAAATAAAATGGAAATTACTTTATTCAACGTAAATATTTGCGGTGCGTCTAATATATGCAATGAATATTTATAGTGTTATTTTCTAATTTCGATGTATTGTCCATAGTTCACCTGCGTACTCCACCTGTTAGTAAAAAAAACATCCGTTGGTTCACCTAGTTGTGCCATAATTAAATAAATGTGAAAAAGCCTTTGACCCACCTAGGTGGACGATAGTACTTGACACATTTATTTTCAACATGGAGGATATTATTATTATGTGAAATATCTGAGTTTATGTGTAACAAAACATTTAAATACAAATTTTATTCACTTAATGGCATTCATAATGATGTCAATAGTTTTGTACTAATGACAACTAATGTAATGTCTTCAATTCGTCATTTCTTCAATTTTTGCATTATTACTAATCAAAACACAAGATACAACATTTAATTTAATGTAATTAATTTATAATTTGTTTATATTAAATATTAACAACACGCAGTAGTAATTGGACGAAATGTTATACATAATACCAATCCTCAATTTTCTTAAGAATTTATAATTAAATACCTATTGACCCACTAGTAAGCCAAGGCTGATTCCTTTTTCCCGTAGTTCGTTTAGGTGAATTATGTAGGTAAATCGAGTGCCCTTGATTTACCTACATAATTCAACTAAATGCACTACCACACACCCGTTATTTACAACTAGTAGTTATAAATAACGTAGTTGTTAACTACACTCGTACAGCCGTATCATGTCATGATTTGTTGTTAATTCTAGCTAGGCTGGACATTGTTCCATGATATTTAGCCATTGCATTCAATTATCAGTTTGGTCCATTAAATAAAAAATCATAACAGTTGGGACAAGGAATTTTCATCCCATCTTTCAGAAATGACACTTATCTGATAGTGCGAATGAAAGTGTTTGGGTTTGGAATTCTAAATATTTTTCATTAATGACAAATTTAGGTTGATACACATATTGATAAAATTAATGCAACTTACTTTCTCATCTATAACTGGCGCAACTGAAGTTAGGCATTACCTTTTTCATTGTCAAATATTATTTCCATTTGTCGCAGCACTTAGACATAAATTTTTTTAGCAATGAAAAATATAAAAATAGAAACTTCTAATAACAACTAACTATTATTAAAACCTCGTCAATAAATAAGTTTAACCTTTTGTCTTTTATTTGCTGTTCAGATAGACATAAAAAGTAGAGTGTATATTATCTCGATAGGAAAATTATTTTTGCCTCGAACGAAGTACTTTGTCCCTCACTCAGGATTCTACATTAGAATCAACATTGCGCCCTTGTCACAAAATATAATTATACTCCCTTATTATATATAGTTACTTAAGTTAACTACTCTTAACCAACTTATTCTACCAGGGACAAATGCCATCAACATGACGTACGTCCCAATCAACAGGCACGAGCCTTTCATATCCAAGTTAGGGCGATTATTTCGGCCTTACTCAACTACGCTATCCCAGTTCCCAGTTTCTTCGCAGCTCTACGCAGACACCCTCACGATATTGTCTTTCGCCGTCGGAGCGATAGATAAATTAACATATAGATTCCGTACTAAACTCATATTGGTACATAGTAAACATAGAGCAAAGAATTCCTAATCAAAAAACATAGCGCCACCGACACTCCAATATAGTACACCCACTGTTCAACAAGGAAACACCTGTAGTGCGTGGTAATAATGAAAGTAAATGTGAACATGCCAATTCTGTTTGGTATTGTCAAATGTAAGGTTATTATAGAACTTTATAGCTCACATCACACGTCTGTAAATCGCTGTTTTTATTAATCCTGCAAATATATATACATATATATATATATCTATATATGTATAAGTGCAAAAAACATCGATGTACCGCAAAATTAAAATACTTCAGTGAAAAATTAGATATCCGCTATGTCATGTGACGTCATTCACTGTAGAGTCCAAGTCGCCAGCAGTTACCTATTCAACGGAGCATGCGACCTAATCCTGCGCGAGGCGAGTAAACAAATTACCGTGCACGGGTCGGTCCGGCGTCGACGTGCCGGCACCCGGCCGGCGATTAATTTTAATTCTGACACTAGACAAAGATCGCCAAAGATGTGCGCGAGGCACGCGCGTCAGTTTATTGTGCAAAATGGTAAATAAGCAGAAACTCTACTTATTTTGCATTAAATACTTGCATTAATTATACAACAACTAAATTATTTTAAAGTAGATTTTACTTTTATATAGTGAAGTTGACTATTAAACATCAGACTGCTCATTTGATGATAATGGTACCTAATGGTGGGTGTGATTCGGTATTTTAATGGATCTATGCCGCAAATGGCTTCTACATCATAACCTTGACTTAGATTCGGGATGGCAAGAATTATAGTAAATTCTCAAGATTTGCAAGCAAACGATGCAAGAGCATTTGTCAGCCAGGCATTACCTCAAAGTTGTCACTGTGACATAACATTCACATGAGGACAGCTCTACATTAATCGCAGATCGTTGCCAACTTGTGTCAAATACCAGAATACAGCAAAGCATGCTTTGCGGTCAAGCATAATCGGAGCTATGATAAGGATTGAGCGACCATATTAGACCGCAAATCTAGATGACTTTAGCAGTCTCCCTCCGTTATATTAATCCCCTTTGCTTCAAAAAATATATCATCTTTAATAATGTCTCAAAACTCACTAACTATTATTAACTAGCTTAATACTAATTATACTTGCGACGAATAAGTGTTACAAAGTTCCTACAATACCTTATACCGAAAATCATTGGAGCGAGCGGGGCATTTGTATCCCGCACAATAATATATTGATTTAAATTACTATCATGCCATATCGATCAATCGAGAATAGTCTCACATTGACCTTAGTCGAGTCCATGCTTCTGTCATATCAATCGACATAAGCTACTTAGGCGTTAACAACGTTTATATAATTTTTATTTTTCGCACTTATGATACGGAGTCCAATTATTTTACGACGCAGTAGTATAATCGATCTCAGAGTAATATTTACTTCTAAGTTTAAATGCGAAATTAGTTGGCGTAGGAGCTAAGCCTGTCTCCTAGGCTCTATAAAGGCTCTATAAAACGATCAAGGTTGATTCAATCCAGGTACTTCACGCTGACTCTTCTCATCCTATAACAATATATCATAATATAGACATCACACAAGGTCGATAGCAAGAAAGAGTTAGATACTAACAGCCCAATACCTATCAGTGTGAAGGTCCTTTATGAGAGGCCCGTGTCCACCAGTGAGCGTCCCTCGAATGAAAATTACGATCAAGATCAGTTCGAGCCAAAAATGTCAAGAAAACTAGACAGTTTGAATATTTTTTTCAAGCCCGCATTTTCAGCATGATATTATTATGCACAAATACGCTCGATATTAAGTGCATACTTGTATACGATTGAATAAAAAGAACAGATACCGGTGTAGATACCCTACACGGGGTTGTCAGAAGCAGCGACCGGCCGGCAGGCGGTCCGTTGTACATTTCGTAATCAAAACCATTCGCGAATCCTATCGGAAATGATGTCAAAGCGCCCAAGAACTGTCATAGTGGACAAGCATAATTTATATATTATTTCTCTAAACAGGATACGCAAATAACTACAATGGCAGCGGGGTTACAACGAACGCATGTGTAATAATGGAAACTATGCACCAAAATATTATTGATTTCCTAAATGTGCAATGGCAACGAATATAATCATTACTAAGCGAAAACTGACGTTTTCACATAGATATTCTTAATTCTTCATATAATATTTTTTTGTAGTAAATTTTGTCGAACAATAAAATTCATCGACATTACCATAATGACAGTTCCAAGTTCGAAGCAATTTCATCGGCATTTGACGTGCCGTGTGTTTATAATTGATTAAAAAAAGTAGTTATTTATATATTTTATTTATTTATTTATTTTTATTAGTTATTCCTATTTGTACGCACTACTCAATAACTTTATTGCATTCCATAATTTAGATACAGATGGAGTTTAATAATCAAAGGTATAATATTATAGGCCCAGCGGGCACAGGCAATATAAGTCAGCAGAAACAAGAAAGCTTTTTTTTATTTATTTGTTAATTTATATGTATCAGAGTATTAAAAATATATTTTTAACAACTATATTGTAAGTGGTGTCACTTACAAGTATACATATATACATCTGTGTGATGTATATATGTATACTTGTATTAAAGGAAGCTTACTTGAGGTATGTAAGTTACATTTGTTGGTCATTGAGGTAGGACTTGTTTACAAAATAGTAAGTTTAATTAAGGAGAAACGCTCTCAATTTATTTTAAAATATATTTCATATAGTTTGGTATTTTTTTTGTGTTTAATAATTTATTATAATAGTTATATGGACGATGGTGTTGGATAAGTGCATTGTTAATCTGGAAATGGGTAAGTCAAGTTCACTTTTGTATATCTTACTAATACGTAACTGAATTCGATGGTGTAAAGTTGACAAAATTTGACTACAGAGGTCTAAGTAACTAAACGGCCACTATCATGAGCAAAAATGTCTATATAGCAATAGAAAAAAAGGCCGAAATAAGAACATTGCGTGACATTACAAAGAAAGTAAAATATTAAAACTAATACTGTAATAGTACTTCCGACAGACTAGTATGCAGTACAGCAGATAAACAGAACGTTCAAAATTTCTCGCGCAAAAGCATTTCATTAGTCCCGTCTACTCATTTAAACTAAAACAAATTGTTAATAGTCTGCAATGGAAAAAGTTCACTAAGTTAAGGAGCTCGCTCAAAGACTGTTGCACCGGCAACTGAACCTTGCAGCAATATATAAGACTCAAGTGCAATCCAGCCCGTGCGCTGTATAAAGCTTACGCGAATGGTAAGATGCACAAATTGTCCCTCCACTTCCTGGGGTTTAATCAAGGGGGACACCCGCCGCGTCTGCCGCTCCGTGGACTTCTCGCAAATTGAGAATAATAGACCCGCGTCGTTCCAGGATTCTTGGGGAATCTGATAACGTTTGCTATCTGATTCGGGGGCCTTTTGGCGGGTTCAGTTGTACTTATTTGTACGATACGTATCAGTGATTGAGTGCAAAGATATTTCTATTAACGGCGTATTACGAAAAAGAACTTTGATATTTCTAACACAGAAGCTATCTTTAAAAAAAAACATTTCGTTAGAATTTCTTCAAAATTATATCTTGTTTATGTAATTTGACAACAAGTTTAGCGTAGCGGTCGAGTGATTGGCTTCTACGCAACGGATCACGGGTTTGAATCAGATATTTTGTATGACCTATAAAAATTTGTCCTAGGTGTACCTACGACACAAGATAAAAACTCTAGGCGACGTTTACTTATTATAAAAAAAAGTTGCGAATGTAAATCGACTTAACACATCATTTATAACAAAACGTTAAGGAGATTTAGTTTAAGGAGAAAAGCTGGCAAATCAAAAAGGTGAGCGTTTGTAATTATACGTTGTGATTATACAGGAAAATTTACATTGCTAGAACGAAAACCAAAGATTAGCTGTAAATCGATTAATGACTCTGTGGTAAATCTAGCATTCGTAGTGATGATTATTGATTATTATTATTTATATTTGATCGTGATAGTCCAAATTGAGGAGGCAGCGACACGGTGCCCTCGCCGCCCGCGGCGCAGCGCGGCGCGATTCGGCTAAGCCGTGCATCGGTGATCCGCGTTTACGATCTCGTTAGTGTCGGCGGGTAATCGCAACGTTGCACGTCTCCGGCTTACGCCTGTGCATTATTAGTGTTTTTATTGATTCACTCGGCTGCCGTCGTAAACTGAGATTATTATTCGACGACCCCCGTCCCTAGGCGAACTCTCAGCCGAGTTGTTTTGTTGCTTAATCGCGACGATAACGACATTTAACGACGGCTAGGTGACTCGCAAAATTCCGCCTCGATGTTTAGTGCTCATTCTGTTTTCATTAACCATTCTCCCACTTAATGATCCGGATCCCGAGGGAGTGATTCAATGACTTGATACCCATAAAATTAAACCTTAGCGTGACCTCTTCGAGAGCAATAGATCGACATTTAGCGACAGTCCCTCGTTGATAATTAAGTGCACATTATAAATTTGAATAAATTAATATGGATGCAATCTTGTACAGCATTAAATTAAACATTTGTCATCGACTTTATAATTAAAAATTTTCATAATTAAGTTTGTATAATAATTAAATGAATATAAGAAGTATACAATAGAAAAACAGAAACAGCCCAGTGATAATGAACACCATATGAAATAGAAAATTCGACTATATGCTTATTAAAGCTATACTAAGCAGAAAACGTGCACACCGTAGTTTTTTCTCTGTTGGAACAATTTAATAAAACGTTTAGTCGGCAATCTTTGAGGAATTCAATAAAATTTTAATTCGACCTTTTCTCAAAATATATTGTGTTACTGTAATAAGATATGCCTTTAATAAATAAAGGTAAGTCACGATATTTAAAATCGTCGTCATAAGTAATAAATTTTCCTTCAACCACAAGTTGTTTAAACCAGCTGTATCTCAATCAATAATACATAATCAATGCGTTGTGTCTTATTTAGATGACGCAATCATCATCATGATCATCACTTAACCAAAAGACACATTAATAAATATTGCCTAGGATATCCACACCGATCGATCCTGCGCTGCTGATATACAGCGACTTCTTGCGATCTTCACGAAATCATCTGCCTAACACCTATAATTATAGACAAAATTCATTTAATCTATTTTTTATAAATTCTCGAACAATCTGTCAATTACATAACGATATTTTTTTTAAATCAGTCTTGTTAGGAAGAGTATTTGCCATAAAAAAATTAGATAAATAGTGCTGCTCCATAAGCTACTTGCCCAGCATACAAATTGAATAAAGGTTAAAAACTATTTGCCACTTCAACATTCAAACGACGATGATGAAAGTATGTCTATTAATTATATAATAAAAAAGTTTTATTTTTTTGGAAACATGACAGACTATTATGGTATTAATACATTTACTATATAGTAGAAAATTTCCTTTATAAAATCGAAACCATATTTTTTTAACATTAAGACGGAACCGCACAGCATATGTTGTATACTAAGGTAGGCCCTTGTTTGTAGTAATCAGTTTGCCAGTTGTTAAACATAAGCTTAGTAGGTTATATAACTCTACTACAAATATGTATGCCTCAAAAACAGTTTAGACTTAATTGGAAAAAATATAAATCTAAGAGTGAATTTGTTGTTAATTTGAATTAAATGTCATTATTTGTTTAGATAAATTAGATTAACAATTAAAGATTAGTCTTTACACGATTTATTAACAAACAAAATATGTTGCCATTCCTTTATAAACAATCAAATTTGTAGGTTTTTGAAACCGAAAATATTTATTAAAGTGTTAGTTTCAATCATATTGAATGTCAATATATATCACTTGCCTTATTAGGTAAAGCAATTTTCTTTCCTAAAAATAAAACGACTTTATGGTCATGCCCCTATTAGTTTGTATGTAAAAGAAATAGAATATTTCAGAAACAGCAATGCCAGATTTAGGGTGTATTCAGACATTTAGTAAATATATTACACGTGAAACTTTAGAAAAGCTAAATAAAGGTACACAGCTTAAGTTTATCCTCGTGTCTTATTAAAGGAATTATTTAAATCGGTTCAGTTTTGGAGGAATAAACAGGGAATTTGTTTCGCAAATCACATGTCATAGCTATGGTTAAAATTCACTTAACATATAAACAAGACCAATATTAGAAATTTTGTTCTTGTTTATAACGATATGTTGCGTAATTTAAGATCACGTATACGACAGATAAGTCTCGTACAGCTTCCTGTACGAATTTAGGCGATGAAAACTTATTAAATTAATTTTTATAAAAAATCGAAGACAAAAGGAGCATTGTCACAATTCACATTTTTAAAACAAAAGATTAATTCGTCATACAATTTGTATAACTATCTACACCCCAGTCTAATTATATTATCACACTACATACAACAGGTTCAATGTCTAACGCTCAGGTTAAGCGCAGGAGATGTTGGAAACGCGCTCAACGATGATTTCATAGACTAATCCCCGTAACGTATCATCAATTGGAAGCGACGTACGTGAATTATATCCGACGGCGTGGGCTTAGGCGGACGACAAACTCGGTAACGAGCGGCGACGTTATTACACGGCACGGTGGCTTGAGCGGTGCCGTGCCCGCCGCAAATACGGCGACTCATCGGCAATTTGTATCGAGCGGGTCGCATGCATGTTAATAAAGCCTATTGTGCTCCTTGCCGCTTCCAGGAGATTAGCTCACGGCCGGCGGTGAGACGCGACGACATAATCTATGGCCGGCCACATAAGCCCATGGAAAGTAGGTACGGATGACAAAAGCGTTTTTAAGATATCTTAATTTTATTTTAAACTAGGGTCTACATGGGTTATATTGGATTTTCCCACAGTACACTTACATTTATTTTGTTGATATAGCACAAGAATTTAATTAAAAATATCAATATTGAAAATAATTTGTATTAATAATATATCAACCGTATACAAACAATATATGAACCACAGAATATAAGTTTTGTCGTAAGTTGTAGATTATATAGCGAAATTTTAAAAGATTAGATACTCCGGTTAAAAAATCCACAGTTACATAAATTTATCAAAAACTCAAAATAATGAAAAAAGATAGAAACTCGATAATTTATTTAAAGATTTTGTTACACTGGTAAAAACTGTGTTATGACATGATACATGGATTCCTCAGACGGGAGACCCTATAGAATCTATAGGGTCTCCCGTCTGAGGAAATAGATGCGCTCATGAGGAGCCACTGCGCGCAAGCCACTCCTAGAGCGGTCATAGAAAACAGATTGCATAGGAGCGGCATGAGGATCGTTTTCCCGCTCGCTCTCCACTTCCTCATTCTGCAAAATTACATTTTCGCAAAAGGTAGCAACAGTCTCCCATTCCCGCTCACTAGTCACAGCATCTATTTTACAATAATTGACAGTGACACCGCCGCCCATCACAGCACATAGCTCGCTACGATGGGTTTACCATGCTAAGCGCTCTAGTAATCTGTGCTCCAGTAATCGTTGGGAGTGTCGCAGTGCAGCACAGTGGCGTTTTCTCCTGACAAGGGATCTTGTGCAGGTGGTACCCGGTCAGTACCTGCACCATGCGGTAGGTGAGACTGCAATGCCGGCGCCCGACCCAATCTTCCAACACCGTACATATCACGTCTATTGTCCAGTGACCAGCAGCTAGAGAGGCATGTGTCTCCTCCTTCCACTTGCGCAGAGCTTCTCTCTGAGCTTCGGAATGAATTCATAGCATTTGTTCTGCAACAAGTTGCTCTCCTTGATTCCTAGCCGTGCACCTCCGCGAGGACGTATGCATTAATATGCAACGGTACCTGCAAGGACGCAGGCCGCCCCATGGCTGACCATGCGGTAGGCTCGCACAGCTCTGGTCACGATTACGCTCTGCGGTCTCCCTAAAAGAGCTGCTATATAAAGAGCCATTGACCGTATGATTCCGTGCTACAGCCGACAGCACGTAGAGTTCGAACCTCGCAAATTTGGGTGGACTAATCCGAGGGCTGCCGCAGAGGTACACTGCCACGAAACAAGGAGCTAAAGTGCTCCTCAAATCTCCATCGAGGATCTAGCACCATATCCAGATATTCAATTTTTTGTCTCAACCGGTATACAGGCCCCCTGTACTTAAACGTGGAGCCCCAGTTGAATCCTGCGATGAAAGGGGAATGCAAAGGTTTTTATTACACCTAGAACTACGAAGCTACGACATAAGTGTCGTAGCTACTGTTTTAATACAATCAGTCATGCTATGATTAATTTAAAGCATTGTTCGATGTTTAATTGAGGATTAATTACCACGAAACTAATTCACCAAATTGTCAAAGTGAAATTATAATCAGCATTTATTAAGCAACAAAATTACATTTAAAATTTTATTTAAATGCGAAATAGGAACGGCAAGCAGATAGAGTATTCAACATTGAATCAGAATCACAGCGAAATAAATGAAAATGGAGATTCCGAGCTAAACATTGATCGGGGGTGCTCGGCTGTCGGGTGGAAGAGTCAATCATTAGAGCCGTTGAAGAGGTTAATTTCGATAATCCGCTTTGGCACTCGGCTGAAATCTGGTTACAGGCTACAGGAAGCGCTCGGCTAGATTACAGTCGTTACACAACACTGTGAGTGAGCTTTTATATTATTCGTTAACAGTGTAATTAGATAATTACGCCATTTATGACGATCATTTCGACCACCTCTGTTGTCAAGTGGTTAGTACACTGGTTTCAAGGTGTTGCCATCTTTGAGGTCCCGGCTTCGAGTGCCGGTAGAGGCAAATATTTGTGTGAAAATGTGAACATTTGTACCTTAGATAACTAAGGTACAAATATAAATGCAAAACCATAATGTTGTTAATATATATTTTTTTCAAAAATATTTCTATATGTATAATATATGTATGTATACCATAACACAAGCCTTACAGAGTTTACTTTTTATAATAAAGATTTATACCATTGCACTTCGAAACTTACTTTCCTTGAAATAATGAAATTTGAAATTTAGGAGACTTGTATAGAGATGAAAGTTGAAACATGAAGTTCAGCCACGTGTTTAAGGCGCGAGCTATATTAAATATAAATAACATTTGATTAGATAACCTTGACTAGGTTTGAAGTATTAAACAAATTTGTTTTTAACTGAAAACCGAGATTCGTTCTACTATTTTGCCTTCACGAATCATTAGGCTTAACTTAGTAAAGCCATTAAAATCATTCGGTCAAATCAACAAACCAATAACATCACATTTGCGCAAGCTATTTAAGCAAATGGTGCACTCTGCATGCAATACGAGATTTACGTTACGAAATTTTCGGATAAGCTCCAGGGCAGTATTAAATGTGACAAACCAATTATGCCGTTTAATACAGAAAGTGGACCTGCGATGACGTTGCAGGCTACCCCGAGGTCGAACCAACATTTCCCATCCCATCGAATTACCACACGTCAACTGTCGTCAACGTCACACTGTCGGTCGGTCGGGGTGATTTTGCAATATCAATATCATATCGTTACTGTAACAGATATCGACATAAGTATCCGTTCCGATTTCATATATCGAATACCTTCTAACCGTACTACTTCCCCCAATATCGTATCGGTACCGAAAGGAACGCAAAATATGAGGATGCTTTCACGTCAACATAATTGACTTGGGTTCGTCCACCGCACCTCTGTACACCGACTGTAAACATATTATTTTATATCTAACCGGAATTTTATAAGTTCATCACAGATAATTCAATAGTCCCAGTACGTCAGCATATCCCAACTCGCTTGGGGCAAGCGAAAATCGTATTTAACACTCCGTCACGGAATTTCCTGGACAAAAAATTGAGTGGATCTGATGCGATGGTGACTAAAGTAATTGTTAGCCATATAATAATGTGTAACTTCAATTGCATTACTCAACTATCCCTTGATTAAGCCAAAGTAAGACTTTATTCATTGTTAATAACATCCAACATCGTATCAACATCCAACTTCAAAATCTAAAATTATTGTACTTTTATATCAAAAACAAAGGCTTATGTCTTATTGCATAGATGAGACATTAGACGTTTAGCATTGGTTCAACGAATTTCAACTAACTAAACATGGGTGCTAATGCATTAAGTATATGTTCAGAACAATAATGTCCCCAAATATTATTAATTGGCTACACACTGCAGCATTCCAGGTACATTACAACTTTATATGTTCACATATGTTGATATGTTCGCATATGTTTATAACTTAACTGATAATTTGACAATAGGAATAAAATTGATATAATTAAAAAATACAATACAAATTTAATATAAGAGAAATTTAAAATTGTCTACGTATCTCACACTATTCTGTATATTAAGAATCAGTTTTTCTCGAATAGTTATTAACGTATTACTTACTTAAGTAACTCACTTCATATTTATCCTTTGTATAATCTAACTTGTACTACTGTGACCAGTTAGGTAATTTGCCTACTAACTATTACCTATTTCTAAAAATCACTTGTCACCACGGTTTAAAGAATACTCTGTGTATATTTTTACTAATACTAATAGTAAGAAGAATACTAATACTAACAGTAAAAATCTATAATACTAACAGTAAGTGATACTATTTTATATTTTTATCCAATTACATGTTATAAATAATATTCAAATTGAACAAATTACTGCCGTCAAAATATTTCTTACTTAGCGTATAATATATTATTAACTTAATTTTAATTTTTTATGACTCAATACATGATATGATAATAATATGTAATGTTGAAATACAAAGAATCAAGTCGAATTGCAATGTCGGTCGCCGACATAAGTCAAAGAATTGCAATTCGAGTCTTAAAGTACGTGAGCAGGTGTCACTTTAGCCATTAACATTATGAGCGCATACGGCTAGCACAGGTTGACGTAACATTAATTAGCTTGCCATAAGGTGGATCGACAAATTGGTAAAAACGCGAGGTGTACATTAGTAGCAAAATACATTGGTGTGGAGGACCTTGGATAAAATGTATGTCAAATTGTGGGTGACACTTGGCTGAAAAGATTATGGTTATAATGATTTAAGAATATCAGTCGACGTTTCAATATGCAAGATCACAAAAATATTCAAATATTCAGTAAATAAAATAACCAGCAAAAAGAAAACAAAATGGCGCACTCGTACGCGCACTTGTCTCGCTTGCATCCAGCGCGGCGGACCATATCACGTGCAATTTAACAGCAGCCGACGTGGAAACAGATACGGGACGTACACGTAGAAACGTGCAGGGAGTTCGCGTTGACGGCAGGTGCCCCGACGCAATGCCGCAGCAGGTTGGAAGGATACTCTCTAAGTTATAAAACTAAGTTCTAATGAAATACTAAATCAAAAATCGTACTAATCTCCTTATGTTGTGGTATCCAGACCTCTTTACCTAAATTGGTTAGCACTTCAAGGGTGTTAATCACTAATATAAATTCCACCATCAGTAATAATAACAACTTAAAGTGTCGCTTGACTATCGCTAAAAATAATAAGACAACCTTTTTGGACCCTTTTTAAAGGTTCATTTCGAATACATTTGCCAGGATAGCAAATGTTTAACTCAAAAACGCTGTAGTCATGCTAGTCAACATTTCGCTTTTATTAGGATATATTGTTGCCAATGTTCCAAATTCCATTTTATATATATTCGTGTCGTATCGTGTTCGTAATGGTTGATTACCATAAGGATTAGTGCTAGCCATCTTTATATTATTAATAAATTATATGTACTTTGAAAAGTCGCCTATATATGTTTAAGGTGCCACTCGTCTCGCAATCTCAATACGCAATAATATATTCCTTCCTTCTTACATAGTTGCTATGTGTCTCGTTTGCTGTCCTATACACTACACAGTCTTGCAGTTATTTTCTTATGGAGTTTTGTCACAACAGTATTTTGTACTATTATGTGTAGTGATGCAAAATTTTGTAACCTCTCACAGACTATCATAGGATCATAGGACCCTGTAATGGCCACGCTCCTGCCTCTTAGGAATTCCATGTGCCTGATGAAAGAACAGTTCTAGGTCACTAGACAATGCTGCCATAAGTTATATTGTGAACTTAGACAGTAATCCGATAACACATTCGTCGTATGGACATCGCGATGGATATTGAAAAACAATACCCAAGTTCATTCTATTTCTACAAAGAGTAAATCGTTCTGAAACACAAACTCAATATAAGGTTCTTATATTTATCAATGCAGAACTGTCACCACGTAATGTCTGTATTTCTTTTATAGTTTCATAATTAAGGCTTCAATTTCCGCTCCAATGCTCAATTAGGGACACGTTTTATTTCATGACTTGTTGCGCGTAGCTACTACACTACACTACCCCCAAATATTCAGTAAGTCTCTTAATAACGGACTGTCTAATAACATTTAGTCGCCGGTTTCGCACAAATACTAAAAATGCCAGGCAAACATACAACCTGACACCTAACCTATACCAATTACCCAAAAATATGATCATTTATATAACCTGTTTTTCCTTATACTGATACCAATAATAGGCTATTCTACTATTTTTTCAAATATTTTTTAAAATGTTTGTTTACATGCGATAGTAAAGTGTTATTTTTATTTTTGCAAAATATTCAAAATATTATCGTAATATAAACGCGCTAAAATGCCGACCGCCATGTTTGTGACGTCAATTGTACTAAAATAAAGAGATATCAAAGTTGTCAAACGCCGTAGATAGATGAGAAGAGACGCTTATTTTAGGTTTGTAAAAAGTTCGTGTTGAAAGATTACTTATGAAACTAACTGACCCGACAAATATCAAAAAAACAATATCTAGATAATCGTATTGTGAATCAAAACCATCCTCAAACCCCCTGGAATACACACAAAAAATTTCATCAAAATCGGTCCAGCCGTTTAGGAGGAGTTCAATGACTAACACACGTACAGAAGATTTATATATATAAAGATAAAAATGAGTTTCTATAATCCATATAGTTGGTGTGTAGCGTTGAATTGCAAGAATTCTACTTTGAAAACACCAGAAAAGTTGTTTATTAAGGTTCCGAATAGTGATTCTATGAGATGTGTTTGGTTAGAACTCGCAGGACAAAATCCAACAAAATACTTTCTAAAATTTCATTAATATCTTTGTGAGGATCATTTTAATGTAATTACATAAGTTTTTTTGATGAGTCTTCTCTTAAAATACACTTTTAATACAAAAATGTACATAACCGTGAAATTGAGGTTATTGTTTACATTGGTTGCTGTTACTTGGCTCATTTGTTTACAAGCATACACTTTATTTTAGTACTAATGACGTCATACCGAGAAAATCACGGCGGTCGGTGTTTTCGGTCACGTGATATATTGATAATAAAACTTCGATTTTAAATAAGAAATATAAAACTAATCTTACGTTTTCATGAAAAAATAATATAATTTTTGCATTGCTCAGTACAAAAACTATATAAATAAAATTATTTCACATTTTTATGTTATAACATGAAAATAGCCTATTGAGTGCAAATGTAAATTATGGTTTCGCAACTACATTTTTATCTGAATCGCAAAACACTCGCATTTCATCCAAAGCCGACACGTCGTTGTCATAACAAAGTTCATATTAGTTCATGAAAGAATGAGCAGCGCTGTATGCATTTTGAAATGAAAAACAACAAGGAACGCCTCAAGGGAGAGGCTGGAAGCAATATTGCAGAATTCGATTTAAAGCCCCGATAGGATTTAGCTTGACATAAATATAACCAAGTATAATAAAAGTAAAGAGAAAGATTTCAATTAAAAATCTTTACATAAAAATCATTGAAATGTTTCGTTAATATTTACGATGATTATAATTTAATCTTAACTATTAAATAAGTATAAACATAAAGACGTAGCACACAATACCATGAGTAACCATTGAACGTATTAGACTTTAAAAATAAAGAGAAAATTTCTAGTAAGGTGGAGTTAAATAAATTAAGCTTATATAGAACATTGTCGCAACTATATAGACATCTCGTACCTGTACCAAAGTAAAAGTTATTTATGGTGAATTAAATACTATAGTTAGTATTCAACTCAACACAAACACTTGTGTGGAATTTTAAGCATATTGTTAGCATGCCGACACAGTAAAACAAATTTGAAACACAAATAACAACATGGGAAGACCTAAGCTGATATTAATTAAGGGAAGAAGCAAAAGAACCATTACTGTAAACAAAGATTGATCAGTATCTAATTAGGTATTCCACTAATGATATTATATTATTTCTTATTTTATTATTTCATTCTATTGTATTATCTTTATTAACTAATTAATCAAGAAGACAAGTAATCATACTATATAGACTTACTACCATGCAATTATCGGAGAAAACCTTTTCAGTTTTCTTGGAAAACTATTTCACGTCGCAGTAAATATTCCTACCAATCATATTGAATGATTGGAATCGAATTGAAAAAATAATTTTACAAAATACTTCACAGGAGTTACATATGTAGGGTACTGCGGGTGATAAAATCGGATGCCGGCGGCGAGGGCTCTCCAGGGTTTGAGGCAACATCCGGCCCAGAGCGGAAGTTTGCAATTTGCACAAATAGACCTAATTCTTCGATACTGATCTAACTAGATAGAAGTGGCGCACCGTATGACGATGATTGATTTTATAAAGTACACTTTGATGTTTTATATTAAGGTAGCCATAAAGTGTCCTCTATACGACACGTTTAAAATAAGAATATAATGTACCGTATCGAATAAAATGTCGTGCCGAACACAAGAAACAAATATTTTACATCTAATGCTGAAAATGTTATTTTTATAACTTGTTGGATTTCTTCATTTATGCTATTGAGCGCAGAAAGTAATAGAACAACAAAGGAAAAGAATAAATGAAGTATCCTTTTCCAAATTTCTAAAATATATACGTTTTTTATGATATATATGTATCACCGCACCTTCTGTACCTTTTTTTTTACCAGGTAAAACTTCCGTTTATGGCCGCTTATATCCGCTAAAAACATCCTGGATGGCCTTCCTCAGGCATGTAGGGAGCCCCCGGGAACGATAATCGACTTTCAGGAACCCCCAGCCTTCTGTACCTATCTAACTGTACCTGTCCAGCGATGTACTCTATAGTACATTGTAATAATATCTCTGCAAGGTAGCTGATAGTGGCAATAGAGTCGCTCTCATTGTTAGCAATAGGCTCACAATAAGACTTAACACAAATTGGTGAAATATTGATGTTTTACAATATCTGCCTAAACTTTCACGATATATGTATTTCTAATAAGTAAGCAGATGTTATACCCACATGTTATAAAGTGCTTACTGTGTATACGACTGTGTATAGTCGAGGAATTCAATTTGTGGCCCTTTTAAGAATGAATACCGTACAGTAAACTGACACCATAAGAAGAGAAGGAGAAAAAGAAAAGGCTTCACAAGGACAACCTTAGAGTAACCTTACGGTACTGAAAGGTTGAGTAAACATAAGGTTGGGCATAAATTTAAATAAAAAAAATAATTGTTGATAGGTTTTGATACACGTTATGCTGTTTGTTTGTTGTGATAAATAGTTGATATTTCTCACTATAGAAAGTAATGGAAGTTATTTTTGAAATCAGCGTATCTTAAAATATATAATTCAGCAAAATTCAGCAATAATATATCATGCAGCAATTTTTTTTTTTTGCAGCCCTGTGTAATTAGTATTTAAAATAACAAGTATTCCGTCCGCGTTATATTGGCTGTTCCCAAAGGCAAAAGATATTTTACCATAGTCAAAATTACACTATCCTTAATTTGCATTGCAATCAACCGATTCATTAGTTTTGACAGTAGTAAACGTACCAGATAAACAATTAGTTTTACATTTTCTATATACCTAAAACATTGTGTAATTTATCATATCTCAGGAACGGCTGAAACGATATAAATGATTTGGATTTGTATCCGTTAAAATAGGAGAACAATTATTAATAAGAACAGGAATGTGGATGTTATAAAGAAAAGTAAATCAATTTTGGATTTCCATCATCTTACGTAATTAACAAACTCACGATACAACACTGTTATGGAATGTTAGTTGGTGCACAAAGTTCACCGGCTTATCTGCTCCGCTCCGGATAGGAGAATTCATCCCACGAAAATAGGGACAACCCTCGGTTATAACAAAATGATGCCAAATGAAGTAGGTATGTGTACCAATTACAACATATGAGTACATTTGAATGCGATTGTCCGCTGGCGTCGATAGAGCCGGACTGTTTGAGTTCAGACGGGTCCCACCACCGCGGCCGGCCCGCGGCCAACAAGTCAACTAATTATACCTCCAGGCTGCCTCAGCTTCTTCGGCAACTTCGAAATGAATATTATAATTCGAGTGCGGTCTGTACCGATGGTTACTTAGCGAAAGTAATTTTACGACCGCTTATAGCTTCCGTTCGATACCTACAAATGGTTTGACACATATTGACACGAAATTCAAAATTACATTCTACAAATTTTCAAACGTAACTCCTAAAGAAAATATTTATGTATTCTTCAACTTTGTGTATCAAAGAGCTTAAAAGAAAAATACGAAACGAACTTCCGGATTATCTGCACAAAACAGACTTACGAAAATTTTCGGAAATCCGTTTGTCTTGCGGCACTAGGATAGAATAGGTTAAGTTTAGGTAAAACAGATCCATATTTATTAATAATATACGCGCGGAAAGAATCACTGGCAATCTGATAATATAATAGCTGGGTAAATTGTTGATGAACTGTTAATAATGTATTTGCCGATGAAATCATAGAAACTTTGCCTGAAACACGTTATGTAGAATACACTGAAATGTGTAGGTATTTTCCTGGATCTGGCTAGGGCATTCGATACCGTTTCGATTCCCCTGTTGTTCTGTAAGCTCGAAGAATGCGGTATCCGAGGTCTTCCGCTGGATCTATTAAAGTCTTATCTGTCAGGCAGGTCGCAGTCACTCAAGGTTGGAGATATGTCTAGTGCAAAGGCATCTATAAATTATGGTGTGCCACAAGGATCGGTGCTTGGGCCGACTCTTTTCTTAATATATATAAACAATTTATGTAACGCAAACCTCAAAAATTGTAAAATAATATCATATGCAGATGATACAGTCATGCTCTTTACTGGGCGCTCTTGGGATGAGGTAAAATCTGTCACCGAGGCAGGCATGAAAAAGGTAATGACAATGCTAAATAATAATCTCTTGACACTAAATTTAAGTAAAACTAAATATATAAAATTTTCTATTAGGTCGCATAATTTACAACAAACACATGATTTTTCCTTGCGGGCGCATATATGTAACGCAGAAGATAATTGTGATTGCTATACTCTTACTATGTCTAATAGCGTTAAATATTTAGGGATAGTAATTGACAAGCACTTAAACTGGCAGGAACATATTGATCATTTAAAAAACCGAACACGTAAATTAATACCTATTTTTAAGAAACTTCGTCATTTGGGATGTAATCGTACTAATGAAATTGTATATCACAGCTTGTGCCAATCTTTGCTCTCATACGGCATCATTGCTTGGGATGGTGCCCCTAAGTCTACACTTCTTAGCTTGAAAGAGCACAAAGATTAATTCTAAAAGTGATTCTGTTTAAACGCCTCAGATATCCCACATCTGAGTTGTTCAAGGAATTTGACACTTTAACAGTCAGACAACTATTTATTAAGACTGCTGTTTTAAGACAACTGATTATACAACGTAACTACATTTCAGAGCGTAGACTACATACTGTGTATAAGGTTCCTTCTTGTAAAACTGTCTTCGCTCAACGTTTTTCCATATTTCTGTGTCCACTCTTATTCAATCGTATCAACAAATTCGTGAAGTTAGAAGGCTCGACTAAATATATATGTGGAAGGAAACTAAAACAATATCTTCGAATGTGCGATTATGATGAGACTGAAAACCTATTTAAAATTATAAAGTAAATTCAAATATATTATTCTACAAAATTATAAAGTAAATTCAAATATATTAAGTCTACACTTCTTAAGCTTGAAAGAGCACAAAGATTAATTCTAAAAGTGATTCTGTTTAAACGCCTCAGATATCCCACATCTGAGTTGTTCAAGGAATTTGACACTTTAACAGTCAGACAACTATTTATTAAGACTGCTGTTTTAAGACAACTGATTATACAACGTAACTACATTTCAGAGCGTAGACTACATACTGTGTATAAGGTTCCTTCTTGTAAAACTGTCTTCGCTCAACGTTTTTCCATATTTCTGTGTCCACTCTTATTCAATCGTATCAACAAATTCGTGAAGTTAGAAGGCTCGACTAAATATATATGTGGAAGGAAACTAAAACAATATCTTCGAATGTGCGATTATGATGAGACTGAAAACCTATTTAAAATTATAAAGTAAATTCAAATATATTATTATTTCTTTATTTAAAAGTATTTCTTAAATCAAAGTTTTTTTTTTTTTTACATTATTATTATTATATTTTATGTATGTGTATGTGTATGATTATCTATGTATATGTATGTGTATATTCAATATGTAGGTGTATGTGTATTTTATTACATATATAGGTAATATATTATTTTATTACTTGACATATCGAGTGTGTAATGATGTTTACGGTGTTGTTTTGTATTAATTTCGTCGTATCTTGTCTGTTAATAGTATAAGTGAAGTTTTATTTTTATCAGTCAAAAATGTATACCACTGATAGGACTATCGTCATTCATTACCTTGCGTAACACAGTTAATAACTAGTACGGAGGGTAAGTAAGCATTGTGTGTAGATGAAAATGTATATATTTTTAATGAATAAAGTATTATTATTATTATTATTATTATAATACATTATTATTAAACATTTATTAATGAGATTTACAGGGAAAGTACTCGTATAAATAAATTTTCTGGGTGTGACACTGCATGCACTGTAGCAAGACGCAATTTATTACTCTGCCAAGAAGTAAACAAATATCTTTCTTCAGTTAAACCGTAACACCATCATTAAATTATAAATTTCGATTCTACTAACGTAAATTAAAAACCTGAATTTTGTTTCAAAGACTACAGCTTCTCTTGTTTTATACCTACCGGGAAAGGTTCGCGCGGTACGATTACTACTTATGCGAACAAAATCTCAAGGTATAATATCAAAAGCGAGTTTCCGATTAAACCGCCCGACGGCCGACAAGGCAATAACCGGCGCTTTATGATAAAGTTAATTAGATAGAACATTCGTTTCTCCGGAGCCCGTGTACGGATGAAGCACTTTGCTAGAGGGGAAAGAAGCGGCATATTTTGATCAACAACGCAAACTCTCTGTGCAAAGGAGTACAAAGACTCATAAAAATTCGAGAAAACAACTTTTTCATGGCAAATTGTTGATCACCGGCTGGAACGGTATAGTAAAATCGTTGTATATAAGTGGGTCGAGAGGAAATGGTTCCAAATGGACTAATTATCTTGAACTGCCAATGATAATAGCAGATATACCATAGCTTCGATTTTTTTAAAGATGTGACGTGATACCTACCAAACAAATTAAAAAAAAATTATCTCTTCTTAAAAAATTTACCAGAAGGTAAAAGAAAATATAGTTATATCTTGCTAGTCTTTGAACCAATCAGCGCATTAATTTATTCCCAGCATAGATACCGCTTACAGTGATCAAAGTTTTTCAAAAACAAATATAGTATAGATGACATATATTGCTTCATCGAATAAATATAAAAGTATCGATTTCACTAATAGTTTCATAGAATACGAATAAAGCTATCGAATGTAAATAATTAAACTCAATCTAGTGAGCTGGCAAGCTAGACACCAACTCTTATTACAAACTCTCGGCAACTTATAACTAGCGAAGACAACCTACAATTATCGAGAACGCGAGTAGAGCAAAGGCGATGAGCAAAGTGATGCTTGAATAATGTTTGAGTTGAAGATTAAACTATTTCGAGATACGAATGTTTCTCCACAACTTGGTCTGAGATTAGTGTGATTGTTAGGAACTTAGTGCGACGACTGTGTAATAGCAGGTCAATTCAATAACAAAATCTTTTAGAAATATCGAATGTGTATATTATCCAAATTGATATTTAAAAAACCGTTTAATATGACGAAAGTTAATTTGGTGAATATTAAACTAAGCAACAATTGCCGCTTGGTTTGGATATCAACTATTTAATACATCAATCAAAAGAAGTAATAAACTTTTCGTCAACAATGTGAGACAATTGGTGAAATGACAATTTTAAAAAAACACACATTGGTAATTTAATTAAAAAAAAGACTATCATATCTGTACGTACTACGGATATGTTGCATCTATATTAAGATAAGGCAATACCAGTAAAAAAGTTTTTAGTTATGAAAAAAACATTGCCACTAGAGACCTTCATATATCAGCGACATTGTATTAATTTTTCTAAAAGAAACGCGTGTCGTATTCAAACATTTCCTTGTTGTGACGGTAAAAAATCCAAGTATGTTACTATGTAACTGCTAAGCTTGCGCAAGTTCTAAATCACGAGAACAATATGTTTTAACACAAAACATGTGCAACGTTACATTAAGTTTCAACGCACCTTAACCAACTTAAATGCAATAAAAAGGCACTCCAGATAATTCTGTGACGCCAGACAAGGCAGCAGCAACACGAGTCTCATAAAGACGGCCAAGTAAAGGATATTGTAATAATTACATACCAGCACTGTGTGCACTCTAAAGAAATTAAATATGGTGAAACTAAACCTGTGCGTATATATGAAAACCTTAAATATAATAATGTATTATATAATAAATATAATATTTAATATTCATTATATTGGCGACGAAGACTAAAGAGAAAAAAACATTTTATGATAATTTTATGACGTTATCAGTGTAGTAATCAGCAGTAATAACAAAACAATGTACTGATTCAGAACATTAATTAATATTAATAAAACATGAAAATGTTTGGCATTTGATGACCCCATACAAAATTAGCATACCGGCTCCGTTATATGACATTTAATGTGTATGTAAATGTACATACGAAAATATTATATTATGTATGTTAGCTTTATTGTAGCTTTAAGTTATTTTTTTTTTATAAATGACTAATTGTAAATAACGATTAAAAAAGAGGAGATAAAAAATAAACCCTGAGAGTTTCTTGCCAGTTCTTCTCTAGGGCCTCCCAATTTCCGAACTGGTGGTAGAGTTTGACGTCAATAAGTGCCTGCAAAGGTCTATGTTGAATAAAGAATTTTTGAATTTTGAATTTTGAATTTTGAATTATGATACCTCACAAAATCGAACTAATCCAAATTTACATATTCAAAATGTTGGCGTTACCAAAATAGCACTTATTTTATAAATATATCCATTGTTGCTTTAACAATATACTAAAATTCCGATTATTCCGTAATCGACTGAAAAAATACTGATTAATATTTGAGAAATGTGTGAAAAGTGACATGCACTGTTCGATCAACTTTGATATCGAGGAGAACTCGACATCCAAGTTGATCGAACATTCATCAGGGTTAGGTAAATTCTCTATCACAGATTCATATTTAATCGTATTAGTTCTCTATCAGAATATAATGTCAATAATTCGCTACATCGAATATACTAATAGAAGAGTTAGTTTACACTGATACGAATAGCAAACTAGCACAAGGGCGATAATCCATAACATTTTTAATTGTGTATGCCTATCGAACTCAATGTCGATCCCTAAACAAACATCAGAGAAATACTTTCAAAATGGCCAACATAATTTACTTGCAACTGACCAGTACATTTTTATATAAATTATAGATTTATAAACTTGCATGCTTTGCTAAGTTTCTTTATGCCAACCAAGTATTCGCTTAGAGATTGACCTTCGACTTGTTTGAATGATCAAAATATCATTATTTTAGGGATGACTGACCTTTTCGGTGACAAATGATCTTCCACCAGATGTTCTATTCTGTCAATAGCCACGTCTTGTGATTTTTCTGGATAATACAAATCGATTATCGAATCAAAGGCCTCGGTACCCACGACTGCTATTAAATACTTTGATTGACTTGCAATTTTGATATCACGGATTGTGAACCACGCTTTCAATCTACTCATGTATGTCGACCACCTGTGCACGTGTAAACTCCTTAATACTGCCACTATTTGATATTGCTCACAACTCACAAAATGGTATGTATCAATGAACACAAAAATAAATGAGACAATCAAACTTTGTAGTACAAGACTAATGGCCGTTTTCACCAACCTTGCCTTAGCTTAGGTGACTCCTAAGTGACATGCTGTCACTTTTTATATTAACTGAAAAGAGTGAGACAGCATGTCTCTTAGGAGTCGCCTAAGCTAAGGCAAAGTTGGTGAAAGCCAACATAACTCTGTTTTATCGTGTCACACAGAATACATCATCATGACGTCGCTACCTACACAATCACTGTAAAATTAATAATGAAATTACCCTACATTTATTAATTATCTAATACACATATACACCAAATATGGTAAATAGTAGGTGCTGCACTTTTGAACATTATATTCCTAAAAATCTTTGTCGCTACTTGGGTCGTCGGTCGTCGAGCGTCGGTGGCGCTGTGGTTTCTTTCGGAAGATTCAGGGTCGATCCTACAATATCCTAATGTATTATTCGTTTTTCAAATTTTATGTGTACGTTAAGGAGATCATCGTGAGGCAATCTACATACATCTGCGAAGAAATTCAAAGAAGGCAACCCATCAAAGGCCTACGTTCCCTATGTTCCATCGTATTCTTCACAAACATCACCTTACTTTGGAAAAACCCTTAAAAATTTTGGTAGGTTAATTAAAAGGTTTATTAGTTATGCTTAAAAAATGTTTCGATTATTCAACGCAATTTGTTCGTATCATTTATGTAATTGTATGATTAATGTTATTCACAGCGAATGTTCTTTAATTTTTGAAATCTTTATGATGGCATCTTTTATCTTAAGAATTTGTTCTATTCTATAATTTTACTTAATTTTAATTAAGACGTTGTTATTGTTCTTGGATGTATAACAGTAAGTGGAATACGTAAACAGGAAATCAATTCATACGTCTTCAACATATATTCTTATAACGTGCGATCCCGTATATAGTTAAAAATAGTTGAAGAGCAGTAGTACATTCAAAATAAGTAGCGGCTTACCTATGATGCAGATATAGGCAAAGTTACAGTAACCTCTCAACATCACGACGAGCGTCTGCTCGTCTACAGCTGTCGTAGAGACACCAACAAATTAAACAGACAGAAATAAATTACGCTATAAATGCTATAAAAATATAATCTCAAATAAGCAATTAGATGTAGCAGTATCAGAAAGTCATATACCCACCGAGCGCTTAAGCCTACCCTGACTATGGAGGAAAGTTTAGAACTTGGTTAATCATACCACCTCAGTGCGAGTTGGACGATATCACTTAATCGTGGTAGATGCGACAAATAAATGTACATAAGAAATTCAGCATTGCCATAGGGGACTCACACCCCGGTTCATAATACAACTAACACTCTTAACATAAAATACTAAATTATCCCGTCGAAACGATCGCCACAGCGGTCGTAAGCCGCTGAAGAATTCGAGACTCAATAATAAAACTGCATTCTGTGTGGTGACAGCAAATTGAATGGGCTGGGAGCGGCGTGTGTTTGCGCAGCTCATCAATCACCCCGGTGTATGGATTTCATTTTAATGCGGCGTCATCGCAGTCTCGTGTGGCCGCACAGTCATGACACCCGAGCCACCATTGTTTCAAATAGGTACCATACGTAGTGCGACAAAAATTAATCCGATCTTTTAAATGTCATATGGGGTATATAGTACAGGAACTACCCCTTAGGAATTGAAAAGAAGCTTTTGATATAATATCTCGTTTGCGTACATTATAATACACTAATGAGTCTTGGATCTGTCATTAGAAATCTACACCATCGCGCTGGTCATCTAGACGGTGTGATGATGCCTATACTACAGTTAGGAAACGAGAACTTTTCGTTCTCCTTCATAACTATGATTAATTAGTCCACTTCGTCTACTTTTACAACATCCCGGAATAAAGGGGAACTACAATGTAAACAACTTTCATTAAAATTTTACTGAAATAACATCCTAAGATCAATACAAATATTGTTTTCTGTATCTGTATAGGAACGCATATTTGATTAAATTAAACAATACTCAAATATATTTCTCATCTCCTCTAACGGCCTTAGTCGGCCTTCTATACATATTTGTTTGAACGACAATTTATAAGTCATTTAATCTTACCATAAATATAAGGCGTAAATTCTTTTTTTGTATTACATATAACATTTATCACTTTAACGTGTGTTAATACATTTATATAAAATAAAATATATTAAAAATATGACATTTATTCGAAATGATATAACATATTAAACGAACGAAATATAGCATATTAAACGTTGAGGTCAGTTATCAATAGTACTACAGTAATAGTAGTATCAATCAACTCTTTCCATAGGAAAATTTTTCACTTCTAATCTTATGGATTGCTTTGGGGACTTCAACTTATCATCACTACCATAACCAACCTTTAAAAATGACATGTCACGTAATTTCACGTATGTATAAAAAATAATGAACAGGAAAGTTGTATTGCTTCTGCAACAATGCAGACATACAATTAATAGAAAAATTAGAAACCTTTAACGGTTAGAATAAGAAATAAAGTCTAAGAAGAATCAGAAATTTTAAAAATATGTGTTTGGTGGTTGAATTCATGATTGTATAATTTGTGACACATATATGTACCTAGTAAACTACACAGAGGGAACTTAATGATAAAAGAAAGGTACTTTAAAAACTTTTCCACGTGGTAATAATTTAAATAAGTGCAAAACCCAAAACATCGCCGATGCTTAACAAACAGAATAGTGCATGCCGCCTACCGTTGCGCTGGGATTACGCGATCGTCCAGATTATAATTCGTCACGTTCGCAACACGTGTAATTCGCTATATATTCACAATTAAATCAATCCAGACACGGATCAACAACAAACATTCATGTAACAGAAAATGCTGTGATAAGATATAAAAAATGCCCGAGCATTTTATCTAGTAGAGCAAGAGATCTACTCTATTTCTACCAATAACGATATTTTCTTTACCTACAATAAAGCTAAATAATTATTTTCTGCTGTCGACTACAATTGTATGCAAAATAAAGTGTTCGAAATATTTAACAAGGACCAACATAAATAAGTCATAGGCACAAAAACCACCCATAATCCAATGAACGGTCGTTAGCCATTAACAATATGAATTGATTTACTTAACTATTGGTTTGACATAAAATTACGTCAAAAAGATTAAAGATTAATTTTTAAGTCTGATGAAAATAGACTATATCATAATCTATATAATTATTATATACCTTTTTTATTGTAAAGTTCAATTATGGAAACAAAATGAAAAATTTACCCTTATATGTGCTTAGGTAAAATAAATATTTACAGTCTGAAACGTGATGTACTTAGAAATGCAAAATCACTGAACTACTTTGGAGGAATTCTGTACACCGGTGGCTTTAAAATTCTGCACCCTTGTAGTACATACTAGTGGGGTGCAAGAGTGCACCTAGAGGCGGGTTACTCGTGTCAGCATGATAGGGCCTTAGTAGTCATACGTGAAGCAGTTACTCAGTAACACATTACAACAAAAAAAAACCTCGCAAATTTAATTAAGCAATGCTCAGCTCTAAAATCACATTACAATCCGTACTCGATTTTAAGATCAGCTCCAGATTAGATTCTTCTGATTGCCGCGTCAGAGAATCAATACTGAATACCAAATGACTACACAGTTTCTACATCCAGGCCGGACATATTTATTTTTTACAAACAATTAAGCATGTATTGTTTTGGTCGAACTGGCTATACCTTGGGTGACAAATATCTTCAAAGAATAAATACTTTGATTTAACAAAACCAATAGCAATGGATACATTACTGTTTGTACGCGGTCGAGACAGATGCGAGGTGTGTACCAACAAAAATTCTTCTACATAATGTTATAAGACCGCGAATTACCATAAATTGCAATATGCATAACAAAGGCGGCTATGACGGAATTATATAGAATATTACTAGATAAAAACTAGATAAAAAGAAGAACCAGTGTTGTGATGGTAAGTATTGATACATCTTAAAGGGCCCCCATTTTTTGGAAAGTTTCCCGGGGGGAAAGTGCTCCTTTTGCACCTTGTCACCGCGCTGGCTAGGCGCGGCCGTGTGTGAGGCTCTCCAGTAGAAGACCGGCATACCCACTAAAAACCCCCCGGTGTCCTTCCCGCCCATATCGGAGCACGTGGCGGGGTGCTCTTTCGTGATGCTACCGCCACACGCCCACCTCTTAAAGGGCCCCTAAAAACCGAAATGTGTTTCACGAATCCAAGCGTAATTTCTGACTACCTTCTCTATAATTGTAAGAATCCCACACCCTCACGCTGAATCCATTAAAAGCAAAGTTTTTGTCTCCCTCACATTTATTCATTATAATTTCTGACACTGTATCAGCTAGCTTAACCGTCTGTTCACACCTTCGCGCTGAGCTTAGGTAAGCACTCATCTGCGGTCTCAGAAGTCATAGTAATTTTACACAAACGATGTAAAAATTATTTCAACATTGCGCTTCTACAATGTCTTCTGAAGAGTGCAATGTGCGAGGGGTGCACCCCTCTATACTTCTGTATTGTTCGCTGTAAGCGGCCATGCAAAGGAAATTTGTGGAAATACATACCTACATACGTCTATACAAGACAAGGTCTTCGTGTGTTTTGTCGACTAGATACTAAATACGAACTGTTTAAGAATAAACCTACTGTTCAATTAACAGCTGATCAAATGTATACCAAAAGATCAAAAACATAACAAAAGCTAACTCCCCGTCAGTTTTGTATTGCTATGCAATATATGCATCGCCGGCGAAAAGACATAAACTTTAAAGCTTTTAACCTACACACGGATCAAAAATAGCGAGGCAATGTATTGAACCACTAGAGTCCTATGACAAAGTGTCGCTGTTGGCACTCCGTCTGATTGGCCATTGTTTCGAGCAGGCAGACTCCATACACCGCGCTGTATACATGCAGAAACAATTTCGAACCCTCTTTTCAATGAACCAGCTGAACTATACGTAGAGTTCTTAGTGGAATACATAATTTGTGAAGGTTTTCATTATCTAATTCTGGCAACAATATATAAAACATTATAAATAGTTGATAGAACTAGAAAAACGTTTTGAAAACCACAGATGAAAAATTGTCTTTTGTTTCTTAAATATTAATAATTATGATTTTGTTTTTATGTACCATATCTACTCTATAATAGGAACCGACAATGTCCAGCTATCTATAATTTATCAGTCCAAATTTTGTATTTTAGTAAATGGCATAAACTGACCATTTAATTTCCATAATCGGTAACTGGTACCTAATAAGTAAATATAAAGAAAGTGCAAAAGACAAATGATTACAACGTAGGCCGGAGGCAAATTTAAGGTTTTAACATCAAAACAATTTGCAAAAAGTTTCTGCCTAACTTTTTGCAAATTGTTTTGATGTTTGATGGCTTAATAAACACCCATATATAAAATTTTCATAATAATTTATACAACATATAATGCTTTTAACAACTATACGCTTATACGTTATATTAAAATAAGAAATCACAAAAGGCTAACAATTCTTTCGACATACTGATACTTCAACACAATGCAATCAATCGTAGTGAGCTGCTATATCAAGATAACTTCTAGACATAGCAGAAATACACACTTGTGCAACCAAAATTATAAGCCGTACGAAGGACTGCCCGACGATATTAATCAGACGATATGAATGCACACACGGGCACAACTTTAAGATTAGAATTCCTATACTGGTTCCCAACAATAATTGAGTCAGACGTACCGCAATTCGTGCAGTCGGTCCGTGGAAGTTCAATTTGGTTTGCACGGCACACTTATTGTTGAACCAGACAAACTTCTGGTACGGTATAATAGTAGATACTTTACAATTGATTTCCGAAATTGAAACATTGTGTTCGGATATTTTATTTTTCTATTAATGCCATAAAAATCAATTCTATACAAAACTGCGAGGACAAACTATTTTATTGAAAATATGAAGATCAAAGTGACTTTACTATATCTAATATAAATATAGACTCTGCGCCTACCGACTTTATTCTAACTTATTATGTTTTCTATATTCATTATATTTAATAAATTAAGTTTATTTAAATGGTGTATGTGTTTAAATGGTGTAACTTTGTGTAACACAGTTGAAAGTTATTTCGGGTCAACTAGTTTTTTTTATAAACTATTGTCAGCGTAACGAAATATACTGAAAGTGTGCTTTTAGAGCTTAAAATATACTGAAACTGAAATTCACCCGAGGAAATTCCTGCAAGTAAAAAATGTTGAAACGAGTTTCATTTCACACATTCGTGAGTGATGGTACAATTTATATGAAAAATTTCTGATAGAAACATAATAGTCGACATGTAGACGTACGTTCAGACATATAACAGTAACATGAACGTCAAGAAAGGCTAGGAATTTGAAACAAATCATTAGATACCTAAGTATATGTTTTATATGCACTTATAAAGAAACAGTAAACTGGAAAAAACTGTAAATAACAAGGATGTTACGGTTTTTTCCGGTTTACTGTTTCTGTAAATTATTAGGAAATAATGTTAAGAAACTGTGGCATCGACATATGTAATGTAGACATATAAGGAATTTATAATGATTGTCATCTTCAATTTAAATAATCGAACAACAAAAAACTCAAAAGGGTTAATATGCTAAAAACTAAACAAACCTGCAAAGCCTAAACCAATAAAATTTCAACAGAAAGTTATTACATTAGATTTTGAGCATTAATTAATTATGCATTTTGATTTGATTTTTGAATTTAGTCATACTTGATTGAAATTAAGGATAACTACATCGAAAAAATATTTATTATATGATTGGCATTGCGCGATACAAAAACACATTTTTAACATTTCCATCTGATCAATGCTGTTCAATCTGTAAATCTTTCATTTATAATATAAAAAATTCAAAAAAACATTTACGATAAAAAAAATTAATTATGTTTACACAGCAATAACAACAAAGCAAGCGGTTATGTCTCTATTATATAAGTATTGCTATTACATGATTTGATAATGGAATTCTATAATAATTTGGTTTTCTCTGCTTTTTTAATATTTGAATTCTGCTATTCTTTACGTAGACGAACCCAACAAACAGATGATGATATAAATCAGTTCGGCTGTTTTAAAGCTGTAAGTAATATGACTAACACGACTTTGTTCTATGTAAATGTAATGTAATATAACGCTAATGTAGTTAGCAGCGCCGATTGTGTAAAACCTGATTGAAACTTGGCCTGCCTCATCATTAACTAACAGCGCAAGTAATTCAAGACGACTAGGTATTTGATATCGTTAATTGCGTTATTCTTCTCGAGGATCTTTCAATTTCTAAACAGGTGAGAGTCAACTAATTTCTTTACATTGTACTTGCAGACATGCTGATTTATACAAATCAATGATACAAGATTAAATTATATAATTAGTTTGAGGTATTGAATCATTACTTTCTCTGTTAATTAGTTTGATATTTGTTTTGACGCCAATAAAAATAGTAAAGTTATTGGATGTTATATACTATTCATTATAGGTGGCCAGGTTTCGATTCCATAGTCATCACTGGCGATATACACGATACAAAAACTTTCGTCTTGAGGTACTGCAATGATACTCGTATCTACTTAGTTTGACTATTTGTCTTAGTTAAACATATTCGACAACAACTTCCAGTTTAGTCCTCAACCTTCACAAGACTGTGCTACTTGAGGATTAAACATTATTTTCGTATATTTCATGTTTTTTTTTTAATTATAAATATCTGAATTATTTCTGAATTTTTAAAGTCCCTCATCAGTGTTTCATATTTAGACAGTGTTCGCTAACGTAAATATTTCAATTATTCGCTACTGCAAGTAAAGTAAATACTCGTATGTAAGTTTGTTCTGTTGCTCATTAGACTGAACACAATTACTATACCTAACATTTTATCCGAAAGTATTAAATAGATTAGATTTTTATACACTCTTTTTAAAATAACAAGAATTTGCACAATGTTCATTAACGCAATACAATGGTTTCGTTAGGGCTGTATGGAATGGAGAGACATCTGAATATGAACCCTTCTCTAAAAGACAAACATGTGACTTATCATTTGGTCCTGATAGATTACACGATCGCACATTCAAAAAATACTGAGACTGAGCACTGAAATATTAGATAAGCAGGTGAGTAAAGTATATCTATAACGAAACGAAGACGGTAAACACAAAAACGACACATAACTTTTGTAACAAACATTGTTTTGAGAATAAACAATTGTTACTTAGATACAAGGTTCACCAGATGCTGCTTCAAGTACTCCACGACAAAAATTTGTTAAGGCGCACAGCCTCCGGTACAGTCCGGTTTGGATTTATCACTATCTGCATTTAGCAAATGGTATCTCTGCTGGCTTCTTGATAAGCGGTCGTTGTTGTTGGTTGTGTAAAATTACATACTCTACATTCCTGCAAACTTGTCGACTTGCACTAAGTTATAGTATCTAATTTTATTTAAGTTAGGTACTGCCACTGAACCATGAATCATTTTAACTTAATTGTAAAATATATATACTTAATAAGACAATAACTAAATTTGCCAAAAATTTAAAAAGGAAGAAAGTCATCTAATCTATTCGATGCCTGACCAGTGACCATGAACCGCTTACAAAAAAGTTACACGTAGTTTAAGTAGACTGTATAATAGCATTGCCTATAGTCCTATTTTAAAATTTATCCGGTATCAAAACCAGCACATATCACAAAATTAAATAGATATTTTAACCTTAAGAAACTATTCTCATAATGGTTGCGATTAGTTGGTATTACCCCCAAACCCAGTTAGCGGGCACAGCCTGGAGGCTCTTACGCTGAAAACTTCCAAATAATAACACCAACAATATAATTGCTCCACAAATTTGTATCGGCGTCGGCAACCCGCCTTCCGACGTTGTTATTGTTTGTCGAGTGAAGTACTGAATCGGTCTGTTTATACTGAATAGAAACCGACCCAGCACTGTTCGAAAGGTTTTGTATTTAACAATAAACAAAAGTATTAAATCCTATTCGAAAAATATATTTCGATGTAGATATGTAAATTAACGGATGAGTGAATATGTTTTTCAAACAAAAGTTGTATTCTAATAAATAAACCTATTTTGTTAAAAACCGTTACATAACACAATAATATGTATGAGTATTATATCTTCGTGCAAAATAAATTAGATACGGTTCAACAAATGCAACGTTTCCGAGGTAAGCGCCGGTATTATTGTTACGTACTTTGAATTATATTGTTATTGTAATAACTTCACTGTTTTTGTAAGGTTTCGATGACAAAGACAATTCGAAAATCTAAAGTGAATGCTAAGATAAAATATGAAGACAAACGTACAGGTTTATCAAAAAAAGCATTTCATGTATCAGTCTAAATAGCGCGTAACGCTATATAGATTATTCTCGTACTTCTCATCCGCACCTGGTTATCATTATAAAACTCAAAGACAACTCAAAATATTACAATAAATGTCCACTGCAGTGCATACAGTTTTATAGCACATAGTTTCATACTGTTGAGAATTCTTATAAGAATCCTTGCCAACCGCGCATTTTTTAGATGTATTGCTTCGATGAAAGTTTGCTTTTAGACAACATCTTATTTAATATAATGCTGTCTATAGTCCAGCGCGCTTACCTAGCAAAAATCATCTCCTCCGTAAGGACGAAAAATGTAACAGAAAACACTTGTTCAGTTTATAAATGAATATTGCATCAAGTTCGTATTTACAATATCTGTAATAGACGCATTAAAATAACATTATTTGTGATTTGTGGAATAAATTATCACATTTAGCAATTTTATTTTTTATTCTATACGGTGGCAGACGAGCAAATGGCCCACCTGATGGTAAGTCAGGACATCTGCAGTGCCAGGGGCACAGCTGAGCCGCTGCCTACCTGGAGAGAAATACTCTTTTTAAGCCTCGTTTGAAGTTAGACATATCGTAGCGCTAAGAAAACATCGCAGCTGGGAGCTCATTCCAGAGTTTGCATGTACGCGGAAGGAATGAACGCTGAAACCGAACTGTACTAGACAAGATCGGTTCCAGGTGATATGGATGAACTCTACTGCGGTGGCGGGTGGTACGATGGTAAAAAGGTGACGAAGGCACCATTGCAAATAGTTCCTCAGAGCACTCTCCGTTAAAGAGCCTATAAAGAACACACAGAGAGTCAAAGTCTCTCCGCTGCTCCAAGGTCTCTGTTGAGGCCGTAATAAATAAAATACACAAACACAATGAAATTTTCAATTTGTCTCGTAATAAGTAAATATTATGAACCGCAACAGACCGACATCGACCGATATTCAATATCGACAGTTCCAAATATCAGAAATATAATATAAATAATAATAATGGGTAAGCGGACATTAATTTCATTCCAGATTCTATGCAGCTATGAAAATAAATTTTAAGGTCACTACTAGACAAAAACTGATTAAGTGTTTGAAAATTAACTATTAATCATAATTTTATGATCAGCATGAAAGAATTATTAGAAATCATACTTCACCGAGGGTTAGGTAGTTAGGGTGGTGAGGCCATTGTAGACCAAACCGGCCCATACATTTTTGAGGTGGTCAGATGTATTCGCAGGTCGCCTCACGATTCACGCGTCAAATAAATATACTATAAGCGGTTACCCCACACGTTGCGTAAGGTTGCCGGCCGTTGCCTATAAAAGCCGCTGCGGTTGGCTAGCGACTCACTTATGATCGGGCGTTCGGAGCGGGTAGACCGGTCGTAGCGTTATTACGTGTTGCGTTGCGTAACGTTGCGTAATTCGTAAAGTAGGCGTTAGGCTGATTTTGTTCCTCTGTAAAATTATGTTGTTGCCAAATTATTTTTTTTTAAGGAATTTCTCTTCTGATTCCTAAAATCAGAATTGGGATAAGCAACTCTTAGCCCACAATTACGAGGAACAAAGTCTTCTGCGTACTTTAGTGTTCGTGTTTGTGATAATGGCTGGCGGATCCAGTCGGAGTGACCGTAGGTCGCGAAGTCGTTCCCGTGATAAGTCGCGGCGCCGTTCACGTAGCCGTCACGAAGTGTCCGCTAGGAGCCGCCGATCGCGACGTCGGTCATATGGTGGGACGCGTGATGAAGATTTCACACCGTCAGAAGGAACGCCTAGTCGTGATCGCCATCATCGTCGCTTGAACAGATCGCGGTCTTCAGGCGGGTCACATACCCCGGATTTGGCTGTTCATTCCACATTGAATTCGATCATGGACCGTCTTGCGTCGATCTTGGCAATATAAGTGAAGGTCAGGTTAGGCCGAGTCGGGAGAAGGTTAGACCTTTGATTGGCTCGGCTGAGCCTCGGAATGTTGGGCGGATGCAGGTGCGGACGGGTGTGGTGCGTCGGGGACGTCATCGGATCGCGGTGCGGCCTTGGCGTTCAGTGTGAAGACATACAGTTTTGTATGTATTGGACTTTATGTCCGGCAGACATACAGTTTTGTATGTATTGGACTTTGTGTCCGGCAGACATACAGTTTTGTATGTATTGGACTTTGTGTCCGGCAGACATACAGTTTTGTATGTATTGG
Source organism: Scirpophaga incertulas (assembly GCA_036419045.1). Classification (NCBI taxonomy): domain Eukaryota; kingdom Metazoa; phylum Arthropoda; class Insecta; order Lepidoptera; family Crambidae; genus Scirpophaga; species Scirpophaga incertulas. The sequence continues at coordinate 11,722,521 of CM071645.1, forward strand.
ACTTTGTGTCCGGCAGACATACAGTTTTGTATGTATTGGACTTTGTGTCCGGCAGACATACAGTTTTGTATGTATTGGACTTTGTGTCCGGCAGACATACAGTTTTGTATGTATTGGACTTTGTGTCCGGCAGACATACAGTTTTGTATGTATTGGACTTTGTGTCCGGCAGACATACAGTTTTGTATGTATTGGACTTTGTGTCCGGCAGACATACAGTTTTGTATGTTCCAAATTCCAAATTCTTTATTCACATTAACAGACACGAGACACAATATAAATTAATCTTACAGGTACAGGGACACAAAAATAATGCATGCAGAAACTTAAAAATAAGAATAGAATTAAGGTTTAAGTGAAGTCTCGCGACTGCTGTATGAAAGGGTACCTAGATCAGCATGAGGTTAGTGAAACTAACACTATCTAACCCTAGTCTAACTAACCCTAGTCTATGTATTGGACTTTGTGTCCGGCAGACATACAGTTTTGTATGTATTGGACTTTGTGTCCGGCAGACATACAGTTTTGTATGTATTGGACTTTGTGTCCGGCAGACATACAGTTTTGTATGTATTGGACTTTGTGTCCGGCAGACATACAGTTTTGTATGTATTGGACTTTGTGTCCGGCAGACATACAGTTTTGTATGTATTGACTTTGTGTCCGGCAGACATACGGTTTTGTATGTATTGGACTTTGTGTCCGGCAGACATACAGTTTTGTATGTATTGGACTTTGTGTCGGCAGACATACAGTTTTGTATGTATTGGACTTTGTGTCCGGCAGACATACAGTTTTGTATGTATTGGACTTTATGTCCGGCAGACATACAGTTTTGTATGTATTGGACTTTATGTCCGGCAGACATACAGTTTTGTATGTATTGGACTTTATGTCCGGCAGACATACAGTTTTGTATGTATTGAACGTACGAGTGGACGTAGCTTGAATATGATGATACAGGTATAAGAATGAATGAATGACTGACAGACGAGGATGGTGGAGTTGCAGCAGATGGCAGCATACAAAGTGGTGACAACCCCGAGGCTCGTGTCGAGGACGACACTATGTCAGGAGAGGCCGTATAAGCGGTTACCCCACACGTTGCGTAAGGTTGCCGGCCGTTGCCTATAAAAGCCGCTGCGGTTGGCTAGCGACTCACTTATGATCGGGCGTTCGGAGCGGGTAGACCGGTCGTAGCGTTATTACGTGTTGCGTTGCGTAACGTTGCGTAATTCGTAAAGTAGGCGTTAGGCTGATTTTGTTCCTCTGTAAAATTATGTTGTTGCCAAATTATTTTTTTTTAAGGAATTTCTCTTCTGATTCCTAAAAATACATATAAAATTCGAATAACGAGAAATCCAAAAATACTTTACTAGAACAGGAATGTATATAATAATACAAAAGTAGAAAAAAATATGATCGATATCATCCTGACTAGCATTTGTAACATAAAAAATCTTATGTTAGTGTGCGTTTGGATAATAATATCACTTGCAGCACGAGTTTAGAAGATTATCGTTATGGTAGAAGGATGAATTGTGGAATTTTGCTATCCCTTCCCATATGAAACGGAACCTATGTCAATTAACGAAGCGCATTCTGGAACTGACTGCGACAGCTAAAATGAATATGTTCCAAAGAAATTACATTCTTTAAATAAACAAGGTATGTGGGAACTAATTGACAATACTAAAGCCATTGCAAAAATGGGTGTTAAAATGCAAACAAGACGCTAAGGGATAAAGTTTCACACAGCTTCACACTAAGCTAAATTATCTAAAGCGAAAGGGTTCAGCCAATCTTACAGTACAGATTATTTTCATACATTTTATTGAGGGATATGACAAACTGGGGTGTATCAGTAGACTAGTTAACGGATAGTTAGCTAACGGAATAAGTGAAATAATATTTATTCCCGTAATATTGCTTATGATATTGCGTATGATAATGAAACTATATATATACGAGTATATATATTGTTAGGTGACTAGTAGCTTCGACATTATAATGTCAGACATGCTGGATTCGATGAGCTGTTAATGTAACATTATATCACGTTCTTTCTCATCATAGACTAGAAAAAATATCAAAGCATCGCCGAACGTCTATCAGACGTCAACCTTGTCTGCCAATACCATTGTTCGTCATATTCCACTGGATAACTGACAAGGTCACGGTCCCGGCCTACTGTCCTGTTATGTATTGCTCCAAGTTTCTTGAAACCAAGGTAACCATCAACCTATATAGAAGTACTTCGAAGATTTTCAGAGGTGCTAGTGTCATGGCACTTGTTTGTTATTCGGGTGGTGGTACGTCAATCTTACCTATTTCTGTCGCAAAATAGAAGTGGTCAAATTACTGTTTCTGATTGAGTTTATCTGTCAATATAAACCATGAAAAAAGGATTCATTTTTCGAATTTTATATTTATCTTATATCATATCTTTATTTTTGTGAAAATATACGAGGGATGATCAAAAAGTAATGATAAACGGATATTTCTAAATATAATAAAATTCTGAAAAAATATTTGTTCAACTCCCTGGTCCTGCACAAGTTCCCGGACAAAAAATGGTATAAATAGGACGTCATTTTTAAAAGTTACATTCATTTGAATACGAGCAGTCGGAGTGATAACATCAAAATGGAGAAACAAGAAGTACGAAGCGTCATCAAATACTTCTGCTTGAAAAAAATGTCCACCAAAGACATTCATACAGACTTGGTGGAAACATTAGGGGACTCTGCGCCTCCATATTCTACAACTGCACGCTGGTGCAAGGAGTTTAAGATGGGAAGAACATCCACGGAAGACGAACACCGCGAAGGCCGCCCATCCTGTTCCCTCACTGAGGAAAACGTCAAAAAAGTTGAAGATCTGGTTTTGGCAGACCGAAGAGTGACTATTCGACATTTAGCTTAGAACACAGGCATCTCATTTGGTAGCATTCAAAGGATCTTAACTACCGAGATGAACATGAGAAAGGTCTCCGCGCGTTGGGTCCCGAGAATGTTAACCGACGAACAAAAGAAAAAATGACTTGACATTTCAAGGACCAATCTTGAAATGTTCCAGGCTGATCAAGAAAAATTTTTGGCTCGATTTGTGACTATGGATGAAACGTTGATTCATCATTTTGATCCCGAAACAAAACAACAGTCAATGACATGGAAAAGGCCATCCTCACCGACACCAAATAAATTCAAAGTTTCAAGCTCTGCTGGCAAGGTTATGGCATCTGTTTTCTGGGATGCTGAGGGAATAATTATGGTTGAATACCTATATGGTTGAATAAGGGAACTACAATAACAGGCTCCTACTATGCTGAACAAATTAAAAGATTGCGAGAGGCCATCAAGGAAAAAAGACGGGGTAAACTGCGCGCAAAAGTGCTGTTTCATCAAAACAATGCACCTGCACACAAAGCTGAAGTTGCAATGGCTGCCATTCAAGAAGCCGGCTTCCAGCTGGTGGAGCACCCACCGGAGTGGAGTTTTAATAAAAAAAGATGATAATGGTACACCGACATCGACTTACATAATGGTCTAATATAGTATTTTAATCTGTACATCTGTAATCGATATGAGGGCCACAAAATTAAAATAATTTGTTATTTTTCTCTGTTTCCTTCTGTATGTAATGTAGGTTGTATGTGGTCCGTACGTCCGTGTGGACCTCGTATTGCCGATCCCTGATTTAAAGCATATGTCATTGTCATTAACGCAAAGATAAGAAAGCGTAACTATTATTGTAGTTTATCGTGTATATCGAGTAACAATACTCAGACGATTTCTGTTATCTTGGTCCTCATCAAATAAGGGCCGGGCCACAAGTCAGAAGAAAATGCCTGTTTTGGCAGACTAAAATAACATTCTAGGCTATTACTATTCCTAAGTAACGACGTAGCATAACGGGTGGGCGGCTGCGGCGTCTAAGAGACGCAACAGGCGAACCGACAGCGACCCCCCGCCCCCCACTCGCGCAACAGGCACCGCGCCCGACTTACTTGTTGAATCGACCGACCTACTAACGTAACGTTACCATGAACACGCGAAAAATGGCCAAACGGGACGTCGGGACGCAGTTTCGGTGTCGATATAAAATAAGGAAAACGACGCACAGCCAAATTTATCTTTTATTAGATCAACTCTCCGCCGCGAGTAGTTGCCGTCAATGTGAGCAGCACAAGTGGACGTTTATTTTGATGAGGGATATTTTGACAATTCAACAAGCAATTTATTACACATAATTTATTTTAGTTCTTTAGATTATACTTTAGCTTAAGAATATATTTTACATAGTTCAAACAAGACAAAAATGTTAGAAATAACACAAATAAAAAGAATACAGCATTTAGACCTTGACAGTCTAGCAAGGACTCAGAGGCAGAGATTGTAATACGCTCAACCAATCTCTGAGATTCGATAGACAACCAACAAAGGTTGTCCAGAGTTGTGGTGATTCCACTGGAGTCGCGCCGTGGAAGATACAATCTCCTTAGTGCGTAAGATACTTCATGCAGCCTTTGCCGGTCCTCATTTGATTGCTACTGTTTTATAACAGTATGTTTTATTATAACCCCCTGGTCAGAATATTTCGTCCATACAATGAGGTGACGCGAGGTGCATGCAGACATTGACAAATTCAACGCAAATTTCACTCTACTCAAGAGGTTTGTGTCCGACCTCTTTTCGTAACCTACAAATTTAAACCCTGTTGTATACGCTTTTAATAGATTGTATATGAATAAGGACTGTATATTTATATGCCATACTGTGCCAGCGACTTCGTCCACGTGGAATAGTTATTTTGGATGAGTAAGAGTATTATAAATGTAAAAGTAAACAAATATAATCAGAATGCTCCGAACTGCTAAGCTATCAGGAGTTACACGTGTTATTGTGAGTCCACCATAAAATAAAAGATAGACATATGCTCTTGCGGGATGTTTTTTAGACAATTTTATGTAGAATATTTCCGTCATACATGATTTTTATGTGACTTTAACCATTAAGGCTACACACGAGACGGAAGCTAAAAAAATGGAGTTACTTCTCCCGTTTTCCCAAAATTTCCCTTCACTACTCTGCTCCTATTGATTGTAGCGTAATGGAAAGTATTCTATAACCTGCCCAGGAGTATGAAGAATAATTATACCAAGTTTCGTTAAAATCCGTCCAGTAGTTTTTGTTTCTATAAAGAACATACAGACAGACAGACAGACAGATAAAAATTTTACTGATTGCATTTTTGGCATCAGTACCGATCCCTAATCATCCCCTGATAGTTATTTCAAAAATATATTTCATGTACAGAATTGACCCTCTACAGATTTATTATAAGTATAGATTAGTTACATTAGTATTAATAATATGTCTACATATGAATAAATAAATTTATTATCCCAATTACATTCATATACATATGCTGACGCCTTCACATTTTTCCACTCGCTACGCTCCAAAAATACTTCGCTTGCTTTCTCGACTTTCATTAATACTTTCATGCAAGCTCGTCAGTTACAGGTCCTATTGCGTTATATTGTGGCCATGCGCGTAAGTGAGAAGGCAAGTAATAGATCTGAAGCGTCCCTATAGAACCAATTTAATTACGACTTACTAGCCCATTTTACATTAACATCATACATTAGTCGTTCGTCATTAACAATATTCCACAACGTTTAAGAACTATCAACACTATCGACTATCAACGTATCAACCCTATACTCTATAAACTAAGACAAGCTGTTCATTCCGTTGGAAGCGAACTGCGACGTTCCCAACTAGTGGAGCGTGAACATCAATTCAAAACAATTAATATTAATAGATCGCTAGACAGCGGGTAACAGCAAGCGACACTTGTGACGCGTATTATTATGCGGGAGCGAGTGAACGAGCGGGGCGTCAAGTGAAAACGTGCCAGTCTGGCAGACGCCGCTTTGGCGCCGCGAGATCGCACTGGGAGCGATTACTATAGACGTACGGGAATGGCTAAACTCAAAATATATATATTAACTATAATTTAATTATAATTATAAAAAAAATACAATAATTGTCAATTAAATCACGGTTAAATCAATATACACTAATATATATAAATTTACACAGCACTAAAAAGTATCTTATCATTTAATTTCAAGTGTGAAATTAGCACATAGTGAATTTTTGGTTATGACTGTTTCTTGAAAAGTATTCATGTACATTATGTTTGTGATCAATAAAAAAATATTACTATCATTCATATTCGAATTTCATCATCATTACACCATGGCAATCTTAGGTGTTTTCGGCGTAACATGTCTTCCATTTCTCTCCATCATACGTTCTCTTCGCAGTAACATTCTTCGCATGTTTCTTTGGTCTTAACTTCCATTCATAATAATAACCACAGATCTTCTGGTAACATTATCTATTCACATACCACCCGTTATTATTATACGAATATATTGTAGTTAAGACTAAGAAGGCGGGACTTTTTCTTTCATTTATTGTTCTTTACTTTCCTTCTCCAGCCCTTATCCCTTATTAAGTGGAATCGAATGGATTCACTAATTGTTTTTTATTGAAATGAACCTGACCGTAAGATGTATCATCGCCTGAGTCTATAACTTGCACGGCCAATTCTCACGGCTGGAGTGGAGCCTCACTTAGTCGTCACACATGCAACTCACTTACGACTTCACAATATTAATTTGAACGCCGACACCCTTCAACTACACTTTATTGAATAGCCTAGCTAACGCCGGCAGCGCAGCAACGCGGTGTATGCTTAGTTAAGCATAAATTACGAACGATACGATCTATAAACTAAATGTACATATTACTCACAATACACTCCTACTTTCCCTATTGTATTAGTAATTAAATGAGACGCAAAGAGAAACTTTTGTATTTGAATAAATACATCAAATCGAAATAAGACTTAAAAAACTCTTTATATGATGCCAAAAATGTGTCATTTTGCGTAGATATCATATGTTCATTGTACATTAACTATCTAAATGTCATTTTGCCAGTCACCCAATAATTTATATTTCTATTTATAGACTCAAGGCCAACTCAAGAGATATAAATTAAAACTTTAGTAAAGAAGTGAGTACGTCTATGCAGTTAGTTATACAGCAATGCAGACAAATTAATCAATTACTGCTGATACGTACTCAAAAAGCTTGTAATGTACTTACCGACCAACGCCAAAATCACCGTAAGAAGCGGTGCCGCTGGGAATGACACTGTGACGTTAAATTCCAACATCTGCAGTAGATCAACTGCAACAATTAAAAATAGATAACAGCAAACACGAAAATTGTATATGCCTTGAATATTTCAAAACATTCATCTCTAAACGATATTTAATGTATGTTGTTTGGAATGTGCTTCAGTTTGTAATTCAGTAGTTCCATTATTGATTAGTGAATATCTAAATACACAAATCGGCTGAATCGGTTAAAATCATGGCATAATTCTTAGATTAGTCTCCGTCAAGTATATAGCAAATTGAAATTCAAATGATACAAAAATATATTCAAATAATATAAAAAAACAGGGCAAAAATAATATAAAGGTAACTTTATTTATTATAAATCTTTCGGAATTCCGTCATATTTCACCGATAACAACTCACGTCTATTCATTGACTGTTAGAAGGTCCGTATCTCACCGAGTCGACTAGTTTTTTTAAAGAATTCAAGAAAAGAATTCAATTTAGTGTAGTTTCTTCGCCAGCTGAAGGACACAACATAATCAGCCCTTATTATCGAATACAAACCACTTACAATTGTGGGGACCAACGCAACCAGATCCCAAATCAGAATAAAGACATCAATGAAGGCTTGCAGTATCACTTCGTCGACGTAAAATGGTTATCGCAAGCCTGGAGATACATAAAGTGCAGTTAAGGTGAGCGTTATGAGATACCGTGAGTCGCCGCTGCCGCAAGCCGCCCCCAAGAGGCGTGCGCGCACGGCTCTCTAACGCGATCAAACGGCGGATATATGAATTTTTCATGCGACATGAGAAGTAATGGTGTCGCCGGAGACGTCGGATCATTCTTTACGAGCGGACAACTGTACCTTTAAAAATATATGGCCCGTCGATACTCGGACAGTGCAATAGGAAATACGTTGTTTCTATTGTATTCTATTGAATGTGTTTCAATTTTAACAAACTGTTATTATTTCATTGTTTTTTTTTTATTTAAACAAGTCTTTTGCGTGAAAATAAACGGCAATAAACGAGCTTTTATCTTTCTTTAAGTACCGTGAAGACGAGACGTTAAAAACAAAAGACAGCTTGCGTCTGGGTTATGAATATAATCAGCGTCCCTTGTGTTGGACTGCAGAATTTTCATTAGGCAAAAAGCGCAAAGTGCGAATGCGAATTATGCAATTCTGAGCGGGGAGAAATCCGGTTTCGAAGGTCAATTTAAAAGAGAGTCAACAAAACTAAAGGAAGACCGGATAGCGTCGAGTTTCGAAAAGCAGATCAGTAATAAGATAAAGGTTTTATCTTCTTTTCGTTAGCATAGTTCACGTGCGGAGTCCGTCTCCGGGGGCTTTGTGTGGCCATGTTTTCCGGCGGTGAGATAATCCCGCCACTGTTACAACATTGAATATGCTCGCATTTCATGTTACCATACCTTTGATGTTTCACCCAGGGATATAACTTACGCGTAACGCTTTATTTTTGGAACCCCCGAAATCTTAAAATGATCCTATTTACCTAAATATATCTATGTTTAATGTCTAATGTCATTAGACATTAAACATAGATACATTGTTTTGTAGGTATTATAATGATAATACCTACAAAACATCAATATGAACACAAATTAAAAATCCATTTTCATAGTTATATATAAAATAACAATAAACTATGAAAATGTATTTTACATTTTGACCATAATAATAAGACTTCGTTAAATAACGGAACATTAAAATCGAATACTCGTGTATAAAACTCTATGGTATTTTGTTAAATCTGTTTATTTAAAATAAGTGTATAATACTTTATTTAAATTTAAAAAAAAAAGCTCACCTAGATTTATCGTTGTTTTTTTCTACAATAATAGGAATGATTACAGATTGTACCAATTTTTTTTAGAAATTTACATACAATCTATAATCACGTTAATTAACAACCACAAGCGGCGAATTTTATGAAGCATTTTTGTAATAGGGTGACTAAATTACCGTTGTTCAAGCACTACGCAGATATAATTGCGGTAAACTCCTTTAGTCGACTTATTATTTTATCTTTTTGGCAAAAAATTCTTAAAGTGAACAGAAAATCTTAATGATTTAGAGATTTTTCATAAACAAAGCTGTGGTAACATGTGTGTTAAATCAATCACTCCACAGGTATACTAAATAAACGATCTATTAAATTTACAAAACAGGTTAAATTGAAATTTCCCTTAAAAAAATGTGTAAATTGTTACGTCATCGTTCATCATTCATCACACGAAATTAATTTCGCCGTCGCCTGCGCCCGCTCGGCTGCGTATTTTCTGCGATTTACTGCAACACTATTCATTTGCCGTAAAGTATTGGTGTAGAGCACGCCGATATTAAAAATCACGCAATAAGATATCCGTGACAACATATTTCATTCCTTGCTATTTCATATCATCTGTATATGAATTTCTAATAGCTCCAGCGATATTGTAGGTACGGTGAGAAATAGTCTTGATTTAATATGAAAAGTCGAAGAGCTTATTAATTTCAATTCGGTTCGTGGAGGGTAAATCTCTCTAGAAGTTATCTCTAGATCCGTACTTGACATTATTAAGAGTGAACCCAAAGCGTACCTAATTGATATTAGGGCACTTCAGACTTCGCAACGTTTTGCTTAGAAAATAACCCAACAAACATTCTTATGAATTATGACTATAAATAAGGTTTTGTCTCAATGATCACATTAATGGTGACAATAAGCTGACTTTACAACAAAATATCTGCGTAAAGGTCTGGGACATATTTCTATATTATCTTCTTATATATATATGATTAATATTTTGATCCTAGATATGTGAAAAATTAATCCGTTTCAAAGGACTTAAATATTTTTCCCTTATAAGTTTCAAATAGCTAATAATGTATCAATATATTAACATGTGTTAGCACATGGTTTTCAATATAATATAGCATCTTTGTCAAAACACAAAAAGAAATATTGTATATATTCACATATTTGACGCCACTTTTTCACATTTTATTCGCTATTATATTATCTGTACTATACCAGCGTGTATGAAAGTGTATAAATTAAAATTCGTTTGAAGCAAGTCAAATTTTATTCTAAATAGCCGTTCAAACAAAAGGGTACACTATGAAAACATATGAGTATTACAAATCAAAACAATTTATAACAAGATTATAGATTTAAGAATATCAAGTTTAGCCAGTTTAATATAACACCATATTGCGAATAGATTTATATTCACTTGTTTAGGACATTTGATCATCAAATCTCAACACTGATGTGAGTTTAAGCGAAATAGTTACAATTTCACGTTCTCACAATCATATTTTCGTACCAACTGATTGATCAGTGACAAAATCGCACTCGATTTACCACCAATAACAAAATGAGATGAAAATTTGGCGATACTACAATGTTGATATACGAGGGAGCGTTTTTATATTCTCGGAATGGGGGATATAGCGTGCAAATAAAAACCAAATTATTTTTCCTTTTCAATATATTCACCTGCCAGACGGATACATTTTTCAGACCTTTCAATTAATTTATTTATACTCGCATAAAAAAATGTTTTGTTTTTATGTTCAAAATACGCCGAAACTGCCTCCTTGACTTCATCATCGGTCGTAAATTTCTTACCCCGCAGCTCTTTTTTTCATTTTTGGGAATAGGTAATAATCACTTGTGGCCAGGTCTAGACTATATCCAAAATATCGAAGCCCAACTTATGCAGGGTAGCCAATGCAATGCAGCTCTTGTGGATGGGCGCGTTGTTGTGCAAAAGCAGCACTCCTCTCGTCAATTTCCCCCGTCTTCTCTCTTTAATAACTTATTGTAATCGGTCTAATATTGAAACATAGTATTCTCCGGTTATACTCGTAGTTATCTTTTTAATCGATTAATAATATTATTTTCGAGTCCCAAAAGACCGCCATAAGTTTCCCAGCTGAATGTGTCACCTTATATTTTTTGGGAGGTGCTATACCCTTTTTATGCCACTGCATAGTATCTTGTTTAGACTCAGGCTCATAATGATTAACCCAAGTTTCGTCTCCGGTAACAATTCGGCTCAATACACCATCCTTGTTTCATTGCTGAGGTCCAAAAATGCACACTGTACGCGCTGTTCTTTATGCAGCGGCGTGAGCATTCTCGGCACCCATCTTCCACTGACTTTAGTCATGGCAAAATGATCATGCAAGATTTTAAAAATAGTTGTATCGGATACTCCAACCATTTGTGCGAGTTGTTTCTTCTTTAGTCGAGCATCCTCGAGTACAATTTTTTTGACTTTTTGGATAAGTTCTGACGTGGTCAGCTCGATGCTTCTGCCCGGTCTCGGGTCGTCTTCAAGTGATTCCCTTCCTTGTTTAAATAAACTGTGCCACTTGTACACCATGCTTTTTCCTGGTCAAGATTTGCCGTAAACCGATGACCTCTCATTCAGTATGGTCTGAACTGATTTTCCTTGCTTGGTAAGGAACTTTATTACGGCACGATATTCGATTTTTTCCATATTTCACTTTTCACTCCTGATTATGTTGCTTGGATGACGATAGCTCTAAGACTTATACAATAACAATGAAACCTCGTATTTACAGTAATGATGAGAACACGTTAGGACTCTAATGAGCATAATTACCCCCCTTCAACCCCGTCAGTCCGCGAACATAAAAAAGCACCCTCGTATATTTTTCTTCTATTTCTGTAGATTAATATCTCATGAAATCACTGTGAAAGATTTCATAAGATTATCAACACAAAATTATATCATGACGGTCTCTGTGACAGTTTAATCAATAACGTCATTATAACTTATGTCATTAGTTTAATGTTGGTTCTATTTTGGCAATTAAATAAATAATTAGGTATATAGTATGAATAATTTAAAATTCTTAAAAATCTATACAAACGGAAATTTCATAGGTAAAGAGCTAATACTTATAAATATCAACATAAAAAGTAGTAGTTTTGTAAAATGGCACATGCTTTGCTGATGACGATCGATATTTGAAATAATTGAATTGAAAGAATTGGTTACTGGCAATTTCATCTGCAATAACCTTTATTATAGTAAATCTAGTTTTTGTTTTTAAATTTCTTGGTTTAAATGAAAATACAAAAGTGAAAAAATCTTGCATAAAAGCGTTGACTGAATATCATTTAACGAGGTTGTCATGCTGATAAAAAAGAAGACAAATACCTACTGTGTTTGAATATGGTTGTACAGCAAGTGTTTGTTTAAACAACACAAATTAGGTACGCGAACAAAAATAAACATCAAAAGCATGATACTTTATACCTCGATAGAATTTATTTTTCATGTCAGAGAGAAGTTCTCAAAGCTCAATCATCTCGGCAGACCATTATTATCTGCTTATTTTGCCCCGCCAATACTTCGCAATACCCGTGGAAAATTAAGCTCAATTGAGAACGAAATAATTGGCGGTATTACGCGGCAAATCGCCTTATAAAACAGAATTTTACAAAGCAGGTCTAAGTAGATGATTAGCTACCTACGCATACTTGATCGGGGGAAGAAATATATCTTAATTTTTATTCCAACAAAGTAACAAATACTTACGCCAAGATTCACAAAGAATTTTCCAGATCATTAATGAATATACTCAGACACTACATAGAGTTGGCTGAAAATGGTTGCGCTACCATTCTTTTTTCTTTTGTAAATATTTTAAAAAGTTATTTTAGATAAATAATAAAATTATTATAGTATTCACCTTGCTTGCAAATAATTTAGAAGAAAAAACTTATCCAAAATATTTTGTTTACATTCAACATGTTTTAAATTAGCTTAATGGTTATTTGAAAAGTTGACACACTGTTGTATTGGAGTGTGTCACTGTGTGTGTGTGTGTGTAACGTTATAATAAAAAGTATAATAATTTATGTAATTGAATATTTCTCTATGAGCTCAATATAACGCAAGTGAAGTTGCATGCGAGAAGTGACGTGCAAGTGCAAAGCTACTTATATCATTATATATGTATATGTACTTCAGATTAATAAAACATCTAAAACATCACAACTTTGTAATTGATGACAAGGAAACTAAATATAAAACAAGAAAATTTCAGCTGTAATGCATAAACGTTTCTTTACGTTAACATTAGTTTAATTAACATTAACAAAAATACAGGAGGAAAAAAAAGTTAATATTAAAAGGATGAAGAATTGGAACGCCGCAGTTAAAAACTCAAAGTACGATAAAGTATCTCAGGAAACAATTCGTACCAGCTATAGTACAATAATGCACACTTCAACATAGTTTTTGATTTTAATTGTAGATTTTAAAAACGATTTTGATATTGAACTTAATTTCGAGAATATTTTTATGAGTTACAACATTGATAAAACGGTAAAACCATTGAGAAGCTTAAAGCAAAATAGTATCATAATAAGCCCATACAAATTATTTTTTTAATAAAATAAGTTTTATAAAATGTAAAAATATCAAAAAACTATATAATTGGTATACTACGCTCGCAAGTACACTGTGATCGTCCAGCAATTAATTATTTCAGTAAGATCAAGAAGTTAATTCCGATATTTAATTATGCAAAAATATCCACCCCTTTTCTCAGTAACTTTCTTTGAAAAACATCTCGGCATTATTTAAGGTATAAAGACTATAGAAGAATAAAACTCGTTGAAAAATCATTGTCTTATCGAAAACTTTTTATATATGTTTTATTTGACAGAAACGTGTACATTAAATTGCATCTTGTATTGTTGTTTATACCATCCGTATACTGTTTCTTAAATGTTATATTGCTATAAGTTTTGCCGGGGAGTACAATATGGGGTTCTATAGGAAGGAAATAAATAGGGTTTTAAAAATTCGGCAACGCGTTTGTGATACCTCTGGTGTTGCAGAGATTCATAGACTACGGTGACTACTTCCCATCACACAAGCGGTTAATCTTTTTGCCACTAACGTGATATAAAAAATATATTGGAATCGAATGATTGGTTAGTTAAAATGTTTAAAGCAGCGGTCGGGGCACCAGGGTAAATTACCCCAAATGGTTAAAACTGAAAGTTTTGGGGGTAAAAATGAAACTTTTGTGAGTAAAAACTGTATACGTATTTATAATTAGCTATTTTATAAACCTGTTAGTATTTTATTCCCAATGGGTTGCAATTTGTTATATACATATATTACTTATACTACTATTATTACCGTTATGTATTACTAGGTATTACATTAATAAATTAAATAAATTAAATTTTTAGTTATTGTTTTCTTTCCAAAATTATCATGGGAGATAAAATGAAAGATGCTAAAAAGAGACGATTTCGTTTTTTTTTGCCATGGGGTTATATCAACTTACAAAAATATTTTGGGATTGATCAAAAAAGTTCCCCGACCGCTGGTTTAAGGAAAAAGAACCTGAAAAAGAACTATAAGTAAATTATTTCTTAGAAAATATATAAAAGGCTCAATTCGAAATTTGTTTATCGCACAATGAACTTTTCCTACAAGTAAAAATTCACAATATAAAACGACTTATGATCTTCTCTGATTATGATTGTTTAGAAAATACATTAAATAGATACGTTCGATCGAGTATTGTACAAACTTTTGAAAGTCAACATATCTTTTATGGTATAACAAAGCCGACATTTTCAATTTTTATATGAAACTAGCTTTCTGCCCGCGGCTTCGCCCGCGTGGATTTCGGGATTGGGTGTATAGAGGGTTAAGGGTCATAGCTTTTGCCCACGGCTACATATACGCGGAAGTCGGTTTATGGTGCGAAGATTTTATCGCGCTTCCGTGGGACTATCCGTTTTTCCGAGATAAAAAATGCCGCAAAACTCCTCAAGAATCACTCTATCTATTGATGAAAACCGCATAAAAATCTGTGCAGTAGTTTTTGAGCGAAGCCTTTATTGCGCATCCCGTGGGATCTGTCGATTTTTCCGGGATAAAAAGTAGCCTATGTTACTCGGGGAGAATGTAGCTTTCCAAAGGTGAAAGAATTTTTGAAATCGGTCCAGTAGTTTAAGCGTGAAGAGGTAACAAACAAACAACAAACAAATAAACAAACAAACACACTTTCGCATTTATAATATTAGTTGGATAATGGAAAAGTATAATTATGTAGTGCAACTCTCATACTACGACGTGGGCGTGACCTACGTGCCGTAGCGCTCTACGTTGTAGCAAAATGTAGCACTCGTAGAGGCGTGGCTGAACCTTGTTTAGTGTTGACGTTTTGTTGCAACAAGCGTCTATTTGGCACGATTGATTTTCTCAACTCCGACATTGAATGATTATATAATGACAACGAGAGAGAGAGAAGCTATGTTTAACTTATTCCGTATGCTATGTACGTATGTAATTTTGGAGGGCTTTATAGATATTGTTTACTGTCTCAGTAAATACTTCTACATATATATTTTATTTACTACAAAGATAGCAGGGCCTACCGACGACGGGACGACAACGATCACTATGCCACATTGACACTCCTAACCCCAATGACTTATACTCATTTACCTGTACAAAATTACACTTTACTATGTATATCACTGAATGTAGATCACGATACCACTTGTTGTCGCTAAATGCTGAAATCAAGATCTATATAATATCTTGATTTGGAAGGTTTTGAAGCAATAAACCAGACAATGGTCGAGAATATTCAAGGCTATATAACTATCCAATTGTAAGTGTTATCCAACCCCACTTATTCCATTGAGCAGTGCACTGTCGCGGAATAATTTTAAATCCGAACACTCTATCCGTGCGTCCACAATATCCATGGAACATACTGAGCTACGGTAAAAATTACAGAGGGATTACAAGCGTACAATTTTCCGATCCTTTACCTGTTTGTTAGCGGATAGACATCCTCAGGTAGGCAGGGATGAGTCGTCATAGCTACCAACTAGATCCCATTGAACAGATTTGCTTTCATCTGATATTGTGAGTTAAATAGTTTATTCTACAAATTCGTTCAAAGATCCCTTCAGATATAAATCTTTTTTTATATCTAAGAGTATCCTGTGAACTTCACGGCTGTTTCGTATAACTCGCGAATTATAAAGATGAAAAAATGATCTCACATTTTTTCTATATTTATTTCCACGTAATATTGATAAGTTGGTGGATTTGAAGAACATTGAAGTAAAATCTCATAATATCACGAAAACGTTAAATTCAGCGAAGATATCTCATAACTCTTTTTTATATATTTTGTTAAGTATTTTCAAATTTCGTTATGCGTTGATTGAGTAAAAAAAATATATTTTTTTTATTGTTCATAACAGATCATATACGCAGATGTATATGATCTGTTATGAACAATAAACCGAGGAGCACTAGCCTACCCTAAATTAGAGTGATTAGGCCTAGATCAACCACGACAGCCCAACAAAAGTTTATCGATTTTATACGTAGGTGTAGGCAGTTAGTTATGCAAGCGTGGTCAACAAGATATTTGTGTGTTAGTGTTACCCTAACATTACACTAGGCTCGAAACTTTGTCACAAACAATAACGTGCATAGTTTTCGAGCACGTTACCACCATTACCTATCACGGTGGCATAAGAAGTGCGTCGTAACAAAACATCCAGCGATCAACATGGTGATGATTGTGATTTCCGCCTCATTTGAATAGGCAACCGTTGAGTTGCTTTATATGTGATATGCAGACTTCGAAGTCGCGATGAAAAGTTTGATCTCCGATACCTTATTGAGAACCGTGGAGAACCCTCAGACAAATTATCCTCGCAGACCAATTGTCGGCAAGCGTCCCTGTCCTCTTGTTCCAATTTTAGTAGCCGCAGGTCATAAGGCCGCTATCTGATATGTATTGGTCGAAACGAGAAGTAATGGAAAAAAGACCGACTAAAAATCGTGATATTTTTTATGTCAGAGAGCGAGAAAAAAGGTTCATCAATTGGTGTCTTTTCTTTTGATTAGTGCTAAAATTATGTTAAATTTCAGCTTCAAACATTCAATTTATTTTCGAGAATATATATACAGTACATCCTTAAATATTTCAATACAGTACGTTATTATGCGATCAAAGAAAAACATTTTTTGTTTTCATTGGTGAATAATTTCATTGACAGTGTAACATTACCTGCTTACACCTACATGATATCTTAATTGCGACCATATATATTATCCAGTAATTAATACGTGTATAGTATACGTGTAGCTTATTAACAATAGACGGAAACATGACACTAATTAATAGAACATAATAAAAATACTACAATAAAATTGCTACAATGAAAATAATCTCACATAATAACAGATACCCAATCAATTCCAGAAACGCTTGTACAAAACAACGCCACTGATGTGAAACCGGATATCCTTAAGATAACAATCTGTAGCGAAATATAAACGAAGGCGACGGAGCATTTATTTTGCTATATTAATTAACGGAATAATGAGCGCTAAAAAACCCATTATATATGGGCCAGGTCAACGGGAACACAATTCAGACATGCTTAATTCCTGGATGTCGCTAACGAGCTTACCGGACATCATTAGCTACGTTGATTATATTCGAATCACACTAATGATCACTAACAGAAAACTACCGTATATAGTATTATTCGTAAATATCAGCTAATATCGCTACCGCAAATTAATAAAAAGAAATGTTGATGGTAAAACGTAGAGCACCTCCAATGAGTTTCGTCAAAAAGCAAAAAGCATTAATCCGTACAAAGGGGTTTAATAAAATAATGAAAACAAGTTAAGCTTTTCCACTTCTTCGAAGGAGGGGATTGGATAAAAAAAATTCAACACAACAATAAACAAAAAGTGCTGGCAGCGCGAACAAATAGGAATAGAAATTATCTCTATCAGACTAATTGTCGACGGATCAAAATGAGGGGGCAAGACAGGCAAATCCCACCCGTTATGTTTTTTATGTTATTTTATTTTTGTTTCTAGCAAACGCGGGCGGTGGGGCACCACGGCCGCGGGCGTTATTCGCAATTATTGTTATTACAAAGAGATTGCCGCTGAGCCGGCTCAGGACTCGAGAATTTTTCACTGAATTCATCCCGACAGCAGGTAATTGGACTGTACTTATTTATGTAACGCTAGTAGCTGCTGGAAAATAACTAAAGCGGGCGTAATAAGTGCAGATGGTGTGGATGCGATCGCTCGATTATCTATAAGTCCCTGCGTAGATTACGTTTGGCTCGAACTGTCTGGTGACTTTACTGAATGACAGGAACAAGAAATTCACAGATATAAATCCAACAGATCGCTTCGCTAGCAAGGCAAAGAACACATCTAAATTGTCAAGGTGAAGATATAAGTTATCTGCATCTAATAATAGGTCATAAAAATACAATTGAGTCGTAACTTACCAATAAACACGAAAATTTGATGGTGAGCGTAGCGTAACAGCATTGATATGGACACAGTCTGTAACAAAGATAATATATATATATATATATATATAAATCACAGACCAGACGAAACGGAACAAATATTAGCTACAATGGCGGTCTGAGATATTATTAAAGTACCTTCAATCAAACATTGTGAACAATCCATTACTCTCTCCCAAGCCATAAGAATTAGATTTAATAAATCACAGAATATAAAGAAGTCGTAACTAAGAAACAAAGCTCGAAAGCAGTGTTAATCCACACCAAGGCAACCGCAATTAAGCGGAGTAAAATTGAAAATTCCTCTTTCTCGTGGGCAAAGGTTAGGTTAGGTACCTACTGCATAAGGTTCGGGCCGATATCGCAGTTAGTTAAATGGATTCAATCTGCACTAAGCGTTTCGTTAATGAAATTCAATCGTGCCAGGAGGCGCGGGGAGCAAATGATGTGGCGAAAAGATTGATGGGAGGAGGGACCGCGCCACCTATGTTGTGCTGGACCGTCGGAGCTGCCTCCGAACTTGAGAACACGATTCATTTTGCAACACCAATTGATATTCGTTTCGCGGGCACGTCGAAGATGACTTTTTTTAACATTACGTATAACAAAGGATTCATATAATATGAAGCATAGGTGTTTTATATAGGTGTATTATATGAAGTGATTAGATTTATACATTTGAAATTATGAATTATATTTGATTTTATATTGATGTTTCATATCTGACATAGTTTTGCGTCGATGTCGACGTCGAAGTCGCTGAATTCATTCAGGATAATGTAAATTGGCTTGAATGGTGACTTTGATATAATAGTTCGATTCTCGTTAGTATTACAAATATATTTCTTTGCAGTTTCAAGTTTCAAATCTGTTTTTTTCATTTTCCATGCATACCAAATCTAATAAAATTATATTGTGTACCTAACTTTTGCAAGTCAGAAATGGTAGATGTGGCCTGTTCTTTATTGTAATTTATGATTTTTATTGTACCTACATTTGTGCAAATAAAAATGATTTGATTTGATTTAAAACAAACAATATTGTCATAAAAAGGTCTTGATCTATTAAAACTCTTAATTCCAAAAAGGATAGACACAGGCAGCGCGAATATGTCGTATTTTTTTCGTGACAATATCATGATAATTAATAATTATATAATTTAATAGAATTAATTGGCCCCAAGTAACCCTTAATTCAATAAATTTAATCTTCTGTTTACACACTAAAACCAAAACCAAATCTACTAAAAATTAATCAGCTAAATATTGCATTGTGATAGCTTGAGGAAAATGTTGTGTTGTATTAAATGTAACACGCTTTTATTTATAAATGGGGACTATGATAAAGAGGAGGGACGAGATTGAATAATTATGTATGGTGAAAAGTTTTAGTGTTAATAATTTATTTTTAACTTTTTAGTTCATTTTATAAACAAATAATAAAAGCTTGTTTTTAAAAAGGTTTTTTTTTTTGTTTAATTTTATTTTTAATTTTTTAGTACCTCTACAGGCTTGCTGAGAACAAGCCTTTTCATTTGATACCCATATTGTAGGAACGAATAAAAGAAAATTATCCGCCATTTTTGGTGTTCCGCCGTATTGGATTAAGAGTGACGTAACATTATTTTTTTCTAGTTATTCTTGGCAAGCCCTTTTATTTGATACCCATATTGTAGGAGTGCATTAAAAATAATTGGTCCGCCATATTGGATACGCCGCCATGTTGGATTTAGAATGACGTCACATTATTTTTCTAGTTATTCTTGGCAAGCCCTTTTATTTGATACCCATATTGTAGGAGTGTATTAAAAATAATTGGTCCGCCATATTTTATACGCCGCCATGTTGGATTTAGAATGACGTCACACAGTTAATCATGCATTGTCATCCGAACTAAACGGGTATACTAAATTTTAGCTCAATCGGAAATCGGGAAGTGGATCAAATTTAAGTTGCAAGATTTGATTACAGAACGACAGACACCGGGACAGGTGAAAGTAAATAAAAGCTTGTAATAAAAAGGGATTGTTACACTAAAGATTTCGTCACACCTCGTTATGATCCAAAATGCCTTGATTTGATTAACTTTGGAATATGCTTAGTTATGTAAAAATCTTTATACCTAAATGAACATACATAGACAAAAAATAGAATAAAACAAACTTCACTCGCTGTATTGGCTTAAGGCAATACACATTGTTCAGACAGATTGTTCCTTATATCTCAAGACAAGAGTATAAAACTGTCTTGTTTTATGGTAAAATTACTTTGTTAGCGAACCGTTAACTAAGGCCCATTCTTTGTAGTAAACCTAGACATGATACGGTTGTTGCCGTTTTTTATTAGTACATTTATCATTTAACTTATTTTTAATTTATAAGCTATATAATCTATTTTTCCATACACTAACCCTAAATTAATTTTTTGTAAGTTTTCATTACTGAACCTAACAATTATTGACAAAACTGATCTCGAAATTAGCCCCTACCATTTTCAAAACAATTTTGCAGTCTATTTTAAAGTTCCATTGTTATATTTTGCTTTATTATTTACTCTCACACTAATAAGCGTTGCCCAAGTAAGCATTGTAAGGCTTGTATTATGGGATTTAGAATTAATGAAGCTCACAAATGATGACACGCCAAAGCGTTGACTTCACAACTGACCCTAAGCGATTAATAAAAAAAATATATTGTGACGCTTGCTTTGATATACTTGCAGAATGTATATTAAATTATTTATTAGTGTAATCTTTTTCAAACTTAGTTATTTTAAAATAAGGAGCTGCAACTGTAGTGATAAATAAGTTAAAGGTGAAGTGAAACTCTTACGTCGATGGTGCATCTCAATAAATAAATTTGTGACTGGAATTCGTACTATAAATTATTCGGAACGAATAACAATTAAAAAAAATAAGGATTCTCTTTACATTTTTCTCTTATTAGGTCTGTAATCATTGCTTTGTTTTGGAAGATTGCGTACTTCTGCGGGACATCGCAACGATTCGACGCGATCCGACGGACCGTGCGGTCGGCCGGAGGGCGCAATGGGCTGAAATAATCGCCCCGCTGCTGTTAGTTTTTACTACCCCTGTAAACTACTGAATGCTGTCACATCGACCCGCGTGTACATGTAATAAAAAACCACGGCATGTAATTTCTCAATGAAATATCAGACATACACACCATGTAAACTTCTAAATGCGGTCTCATGAACGCACGTCTACATGTAATAAAAAATCACCACACGCGTATTCGCGATTTCTCAATGAAATATTTGACATTATGAAAGAGAATTATTAAGCAATATAATTAATTATACAACGCTTTCACTATAAAGTTATGTTTAGCCTTGTAAACAGAGAACATTAAATCATTATCCAAAATCAAATAATACTTGTGCTTACCTATAGAAACTTACAGAGAACGTAATTAAAACATTTATGTCGGTTCAAAGTGACATATTAAAATCAAAACAAAGTCTGCGCTAATGCTAAACAACATCATGTAACTTATTTAAAATACTCTAATCTTTTTAATATTAGTATGATTATAAATATATATACGATTGATAATAGGTATATAATGTGTGATAAGAATAGTAATCATGTAACTGAAACATTGCAAGTAATAATTGAAAAAAGAAGAAAGAAAAGAGACCTTCCGAGTTCTTGACTTTTTTTCGTACTTAGTCTTCATATGCAGGTACAATTTTAAATAGCGCTTTTATTTTACATTTGTTTTGATTTTAATAAGTGTCTGTCATGGCCTAAGCTAAACAAAGTTATATTATATTATTCGTAATGGCAAAGGAGCTGCTTACGAGGTACGCGTTCAACAATTGCCCAAAATTCGACTCTCAAGAAGTTGAAAAGAATCACTGTTGCCATTTAAAAAGCAGCCTTTTACTGCATCAGATTACCACCCAACAACAACCGTCTTTTGTAATGAACCCCTTTTATAACCAACCATAACATTTGATATAGAATTGATTATGGTATGCTATGTTAGTCTATTCTAGAGGCCGGACACAAAATAAAGAGGTAAATTATAAAAGAAACTGGTGAAGCAAAAATAATCCATGGTAGGTAAAAACGCAGTCTCGAGAAAAGCCACCTCACTTCAATGACAAGTGATTCAGCTACAGATTATCTGCTGTAAGTAAATTTATATCAAAAATTAATATTTTGAAATAGTTTAATTACCGCCCTGCACTCCCACCAAATATCCTGTCAATCGTCTGAATAGTTATCAGAGAAGAAAGTTATCGTCAGGCTAATCATAGTCAGCTTACATACATATACGCACGCCTCTTTCCCGTGGTATCCCCACGTTTTCCACATGCAGTTTTCCACATGCTACGATCCAAACATACTTCCTTAGCTTTCTCGACTTTCCTAATTATTTCCTGCAACCTTGTCGATTACGGGTACTTATAACCTAGTTTAGTTAACTACCAGATAAATCGCTTATTGGCATTTTATTAGCTTTGATTGCTTGCCACCTCCTTGGATGAATAGTTGCAGCAACCAGGTGGTGATTTAGATCTTCGATGTTGATTTTTCATGATGCTAGATTTTTTTTATTGTTTATAAAGCTTCTACACCACCTGACTCACACTCACATGTCACTCTTGTTCTCCCGAAAAGTTTAAGCATGACTGTAATTACTTACTTCATCAAATATACTTCGCCAAGTTGAATTAAATCCCAAAGTAAAAGTGGACGAACCTAATACCACTGGTCCTCTTCATAAAGGTATGATTATCATTTGCAAGGCTCTTATGACGTCCAATACACATATCAACAAAAGACAATATTTTTGGCAAGTATTATAAAATTTTGCATGCCAAGATTTGGTAAAATATGTCGATTTTATTGATCTTTTTTAACACCTGCCTGTACCATATTATACAAATAAATATGCCTATAATTTCACGTGAATACCAGTGACATATACATACTTAATCCGTCATCGCACTAATAAATATATTAATGCCGTCCTTAATAATAAGATGCGCTCAACTCGATATTATTTTGCGTTAAAGCAGAAACAAAACACTCTAAATCGAATAATCCTCGAGAAGCCGCTAACTGAGCTGTGTAAGTTTGTGACGATTTCGAATACCACTACTTATAATATGAAAATATAGGATATAGGATTTATATGCAAACGGCGAAAGTAGCGTGAGGAAAGCCGCATGCGGAAATCAGTTGTAAAGTTTTAATTCTATTGTTTGAATCACAACTTATTTATCACAAACCAAAATTATACAATATATAATTAAGACTACTAATGCAAATGGTACACATTAAAATGGGAAATATAATTCTTTGTCATGTCACTATATAATTATTTTAAATTGTATGACCATAAAAGCAATCAGTATTATTAAAGGTTTCCCGTCGAAATATTGCGAAGCTCTACCAATATCGTGTGGGGCTTCTACGAATTTAGTTTGGAGCAATATCACAGTCACACAGAAAATAGCTACCGAATTTCCCGACAAGAAACTGTATAATAATATAACAGCATTGCGAAACACCGTAGCTCGATTTTATAAGGTTTATTTTAATACATGTTTACCAGTTTGTTGATTTAATGACATTTTGAGTTTAATTCCTAGGATAATTTGATTATCATAATGGGAAATAGAGGAAATTTAAATAAATTTATGCTAAGTGAATTTTAATCCAATTTAAATATAAATAAAATTATTATGTTTACACTTCCATATCATAGGAAACTGCCTCAGAATGAAAATAACTTAAGATACAAATTAAATTTGACTTTGGATTTGCTGACTTGTTTCTCTGAAAAATGGCATATAATTGATGTTAACAAACTTAAAAATATTTACAAAATGTTTTTTTTTACAAAGGATAGACTTTATTTGTCAATGCATGCAAAAAAACAATTAGCTGTTTCGCAAAAATATTATTTTACAACTTTAGCCAAGAATTTGGCTATTAATCCACAACTTGACGATGCTTCCATTGAGCAATCAAACTTCTTGGAATAAGTTCCAATTAATTTAAATTCTTCACAAGCTTCGACCAAAGGTAAGCCAAAAAGCTTTTTCAACTGGTCCACCAAAATATTCAAGGCTTTTCTGGTAAAGACCTAGAAACAAACTTATTTTCAAACTCCGAACGTATAGATGCACTTTGTATCACTGAGCATTGGCTAAAAAAGGATAAACTGTTGATAAGCTTAGATAGTTACATTATAGTGAGTTCGTTCACTAGAAAATCAGCTATCGGAGGTGGATCTATGATAATTTTATATCACAATTTGCAATATAAAGATAGGAAACACATAGTTTCACTCTCTATCGAAGGAACCATTGAAATATCTTGTGTGGAACTTGATAGAATAATTATTGGGCTACTCCAGGCATATACAAAACGTACAAGACTATATGACCTATACGCTCAAAAAGCAACTTCGAGTGACCCCGCATTTATAACTTATGTTAAAAATTATTCAAAAATATTTAAGAAAGTTTGTCTGTGCGCTAAATCTAAGTATGTTTATTAGTCACAAAATTTGTTCATAAAAGAATAAAATAAAAACTGCCTGGAACATCATAGACCAGGAAACTTGTAAACAAAAAAAATCTGTAGAATCTCTCATTAGTAGTCAATAATAAACAATTAAAGTCAAACAATGAAGTTGCCAATGCATTTGAGCACTATTTTTTTGCACCAAGCAAAGCCCACTTGGGGCAGAATGTAGAGAAGTGCAACAAGGTTTTTAATTTTTGTCACATTGATGTTAATACTATTTTGAAAACATTCCGTTCGATTAGTATCAAAAAATACTGAAGACTTATATGGTATTTCGACTCATATACTTAAATCCATAGTACAGGAACTTGCTGCGCAACTCGCGTTCATATTCAATTTGTGTTGATGGTGTTTTTCCTAACCTTATGAAAAATAGCAAGTCAATTCCTTTAGTTAAATCGGGAAATAAAAATGATCCTGTAAATTATCTACCGATTTCCATTCTACCAGCACTTAGCGAATTCAAATCAACTTTTGGTGGCAAAGCACTATCAAAGACGACACCGATAGATAGATAGATAATAGATTTCTTTCTTTCTTTACACCGTATCTAGTAGTAGTTGCGTAAACTTATAATGCAAGATCGTCATGTTACATATCGCTTTGCTAGTTCTTCAACAATTTATGTTGTTTTGCAATATTTTTTTATTGAGGATTTTAGGACTAACGCGTGGGTATGTGGTGTTATTGATTCTGTTATTGAGAGGAAAGAATCAGTTCACATAAGTTATTGATACGGTCTAGGAGAATGTTCTGCAGTTCAAGATTCTTAACAAAGACCCTATCAATAAGTGTCAGAAACGCTAGCGAAGTAATGAAGGCTTCTATGGAAGCAAATTCAACGTCACAATGGTGGTCGTCGCTGTGTGTGTATCACGGTACATCCATTGCTCGACACAAGAAGCGATTTCGATCCACTTGGAGCTGACTCACGCGATATTTGGTAACACATATGGGCGAAGACTATTCAAGCATAGATGGTAACAAAAAGGCACATGAATGTATATAAAGATTAATGAAAGAAGAAAATGTGATGCGTCGGCGTCCAAAAGGCCAAGTGGATATTTTCAATAGCTGGATTTGCTCGTAATTCACGTCAACACGACTAGAATTGAATCAAGCGAGACTGACAAATGATGATCATATATTTATACCGACAGTGACAAGTGCACATACCAACAGTACGAAATCCGATATGAACCATAAATGGAAGTTGTATGACAATTGATTAATGCAATTTCTACGGCCGCCGACGTCAGGCTATGTGATTAGACTAGTGACATTTATGACAAACGAAGCCTGTCACGATCTATATGGATTACGACGGGATATTTAAATACAGCGGGTGGTATTTTAAAAATTAGAACACCTATATTTTTAAAAAGTAACAAAACTACGTCCAAGTATTTCCCACGCCTAGAAATTAAAAAGTCACACTAATAAGTACTGGAATCAGTCACTTGTAGTTGCTATATTACTACAAGTGACTGATTCTAGTGACTATAAGTTGTTATTAACATTAGAATTGAAAATAGAACTATTTAGCTTTATAATACAAATTGCTTCATCTGACTTGAAATTGTGTTTTTTTGCAGCGTCATTTTAAAAATTGTGTAATTAAAATTAAAATGGATGGGCTGATTTGCAGAAATCACACGCAATCGTGTCAATCTCCATGATTAAATTCTTAATGCTTAGCTGTGCAACTGTGAACGACATTGATGTTGTGCGCGGTATAATCCAAACAGTCAGGCATATAACCTACCATAAGATCCGCACATCTTTGGACATATGCATGAGTCAAATACAGTAAATCCTGCACAAAGATTAGGGATTGCAATTGCTGGATCCAGCATACAGCAATCCAGCTGGATCCAGCGCCTTTTTAAACATGCTGGATCCAGCATACATCTTGATCCAGCGATGCGGATCCGCAAACGTATCAATTTCTATTGTTTAGTTTTGAGTTGCCGCCATTTTCGAATCGGTGCGGCAACGTTGCCGTTCTATCCATAGCACGTGCCGCAGGAAAGGCAACGCCGACCAGTGTAGAGGCCGAAAGGGCATTCTCAGCAGCCGGCTACATATGCAGTGCTGTGCGAAGCAGGTTGGGAAATAAGACTATAAATAAAATTTGTTTTTTAAGGTCTTACTTTCAGAGAATTCAAAAAAAGAAGTAGTCTCTTATCGTCAGACTTTAAACTGCTTAATTATTAAGGATTAACGAGCGAAGAGAAGATTATTTCAAAGCTTTTTTAGTTTGATACAAAAATACTATTGAAAATTAAAATAGTGTTATTGTTACGGTCCTTTTTTAAAAGAATGTTAATTAAGTTATTTTAAAAGAATTTGTGAGACTGATTGCTACTGATTAGCCGTCCTATCATTAACATAAGCGTAATTAATAACATAGTGCTTACTTAGAAACATTATCTTAAATGTTATATGAATATAAGGATATGTTTGTTATTTAATTTTATGTTGATTATTTTGATCTCAAATTATTAAAAAACCAAAGCAAATTAATATAAGATATCACCAAATGAGTGGAAGATTTCAAAGATTATCGTAAGAAGTATAAATTGATAAAAAAAGTCTTAAAAATGTCGTCTTTTTATTTTCGTTCCACGTTTTGCTGGATCCGCGCTGGATCCAGCTGGATTCAGGTCAATCCAGCAAAAATTCCGCTGGATTGAAAACGCCGCTGGATTGCAATCCCTAACAAAGATTAGATTGAGAGAAATCTCTCATCTTTGAATCTCATATATTTTGACTGGCGCTTAAAAATGGACCGCACGGTGTGGAACATAATAAAAGTTACAAAACATGGATTTATCGCTACGATTCCAAACCAAAGTAACAATATAACATATGGGTCGTAAGAGATGAACCGAAACCCACCAAAGTGCGCGCGTGAAAAGTGCCTCAAAGTCAATAATTGTTTCTTTTTTAATAACTCTGGACATATGACTACTATTGCTTTCCCAAATTGATTACTACAAGACAACGATTAGTGAATAGTACACAACCATTTGCTTACTGCAAATGCAAATGCAGTGCTGACCTGCATTTGTGTTACTTTTTTCTGTTCCCAAAAATCAATTACGCGATTCGGTAATCAATTACGGTTTATTCATCATATCTTTAATTTCATTTTCCGCTTTCTTTTCAATTTATCTCGTTTGTTAAAGATTTGATAGTCATCATTAACTCTAGCGGCTGGTGTACGAATTGTTATCAACATGATAATGAAATAACAGTGAAAATGTGAAGCTGTAAATCCCGCTAGAACAGTTTTTAATAGCAGAAAAATGTTTAAATATATATTTTAACGTATGCACTGCAATAAGAATCAGCGCGACTTACATGCGCGCTCACACGTATGTTCTGTAAAACAAACATAACGTCGCCAGCAGACGCGGAATTCGGTGCCGCAATAAACTTTGAAAGGGCTGTAAAAGAGCAGTAACTGTAACTCGGGAAAGTCCCGATTTTAGTGCGGGGGACCGCGCCCTGCGATACCTATTAATTGATATGTGCCGGCCCTGCGCGAGGGTACCTACGGACACAACCAACGTCTGAGCTTTATGATCACCAGACATTCTATTTCGACAATGTATATATAAATCAATATACAGATATTCATAGGTATTATAATATGCCAGACATAAAATATTCGTACATTAGTAGCTTACAATGGAACGTACGAATTAATCAAATAGTCAACTTAAACAAAAGTAGCGATAAATGAAAATAGGATTTCAGAAAGAGAATACGATTAGGACTAGGGAAATTGTCTTATTTTAATAAACAAATAGCTAATCTAGTCAGCTGAGTGACATATTAGTGAAGCTCACCATCTAACAAAACTAGAGAATGAGCAATCTCAAAGAACTCTAGAAAATGACTAAATGAGTGATAATTAGAGCGATGTTAGCAACTTATAAATCCTGTCGGATAACTGGCAAACCACGTGAGCTGGTTAATAAAGAGGAAACTAGGCATCTGTTACGCAAATATCATCTTAATCTTCAGAATAATTCTAATTTCAACTCACAGAAGACTTTTGTCAAATAACGACAGCTTGTAGATGCGTGAATGAAGTCGACACCGGGGGATCGTGTGTGCTGGCGTATTTAACTATTTAGATAATAAATGCAAAAGATCCTAATACCGTGTTCACGAGGGTATTCTAATTAACTGTGCTGTATACAAAGCATTGTTAAGCAGTACGTAGAAGCGTGTCTGATCACCTTGCCATTGTTAAAATTACGCAGCATTTTCATAAGATAACTGACCAGAAATGTAAATTATATTGAACTCCTCAGCTGGATTCTCCGTTTTAATTAAAATATCCGATGTTTTTACAATATTGCATCCACTTACGTAATATTGTTAAGTTTTAATTTAATGGTTAAATGTTTGAAAGCAATTCTAAGCCCCGTTTTAACAATGTAAATATATGTAACAAATATATAACAAAGAAACATATACAATGGATGATATTAGAAACATTGTCATGTCAAATAAACATGTCCTCTTGCAAAATATTTACCAAAAGATTAGGTATTTTTAAGTTAGAAGTTCATGTTACAAAAAATATAAAAAAGATAAGCGTATATCCCACATCAGCAAAATTCTAAAGCAGTTCTCATATGGATTAAATTCTACGTGCTCTACGAATTTTTCATTATTTAATTGTTTAACTTTAATAATATTCAATTAATTAAATAAATACACGATATTTATTCTCATCGATTAATATTCCAAGTTATGATGTGTTTTAACGTTGTTCAGTTTGATGAGCTGACTTACTAGCATAACTTCGATAACAATTGCACAAAATGTTTGATAATTAATTAAGTTCACATAATGTATTACAATAAATAAGTTATTTACCACAAATTAACGTAACGTTTTGGCTTCAAAACGTCGACAGCATAATTTCAATCACCAAAGGCTTCAACTGCAATGTATTTGTCAAATAATCATCAATATCAAATAACGTATATAATAAGGATTATAAACCAGTCAAAAATATTTATCTCAAAGTATACTAATAAATCTATACTAAAAGTGTTACATTTGAATTCATTCCTGTCGTCGACATAGACTAATCGATTAATTAAGTCGTTACCGTTATACAGGGCCATCTGAATACAAAAATTCGGTATATATTTGCCTTGCAACATCCTGCTCAAGCAAACTGTGGCACGGAAAGGTTAGGAGGACATGTCTTTAACAGTATGTAAAGACTCACGAGTTATTTTTATGATAAAACATCATCTACAGGAATTTACCCGAAAGTAAAAGCAAGCTCAAATGAACGTGATGAATAAGTCCTGCTACTCACCCTTAGATGGCGCTTTACAAGAAAATTACATACCATACAATTAAATTATTACATACCAGGTAACGCAACCTTATATATAATATCTTTACAAAGTAACAACAACAAAAATGATGATACCAGAAGAAACTCCATTTATCAACCAATAGTAATAATTCGTTGCTTTGTCTCAAATCTTGCCATCCGTCGCTAGATGGCAGGTTAACAGTTTTTGTTTACCTAATTATACTATACAGCACTTACTACTGTTCATACAAACTATTATTCATACATCAGTCTTCTTTACCACTATGTGAAGAAAAACAAACCGTCGTTAGTTAATTAGAAGCAAGGAAGCAATTGAAAAAGCCGTTATTTTATAGAATACCTTAAAATGTATCTTATATATAAAATTCTCGTGTCACAATGTTCGTTCCCGTACTCCTCCGAAACGGCTTGACCGATTCTCATGAAATTTTGTGAGCATATTGAATAGGTCTGAGAATCGGCCAACATCTATTTTTCATACCCCTTAGTGAGGGTTGTCCACCCTTAACATATTAAATTATTTATATGGCAAAACAACGTTTGCCGGGTCAGCTAGTATTACAGTAAAATTAGATCCATTCAAATCAGAAATGTCCTGTTTTAATATATTATTTATAGATTACTGTCTGACCTGCCAAACATTGTTCTAAGATATAAATGATGAAGTTTTGTGTTTATGAATTATCATTTAGGTCAACCTGATTCAGAAAGGGGCGACCAGAACCATCGGGATACAAGTTTTATATTTATGCAAAAAGACCTTTTGTTATTTGTTTGTACCATATAATAACAAGGCTACTAATGCCTGTCCGTTTCGTATATCGCGCTGAACTGTCAACACAATCAATTTTCAGTTTTTGTTAAGATTTGCGAGATATTAGTTTATTACGAGGGCTGCTACTTATGTATCCGGAATAGAAAAATTAAACAAACGTATATGGCTAAATATGGGTTTATTGTTGTTCAAAGTATTCTCCGCGATGATCGATACACTTTTGCATACGTTGAAACCAATTTTTATAGCCTTTTTTCCACTCTGATCGCGGTATCTCTGAAACGTACTGTTTGAACGCGTCGACGGCATCTTCACGGGTCGAAAATTGTTGACCACGTAATTTATTCTTTACATTTGGGAATAAATAGAAATCATTGGGTGCCAAGTCTGGGCTATACGGTGGATGACCCATCAATTCTATTTTTTGACCCTCCAAAAATGTATTTGTTTCGCGTGATGTGTGACAGCTGGCATTGTCGTGGTGTTGAATGATTCTGCGTCGCTTGTTGTTTTTACGTATTTCTTCAAATACTTTCGGCAAACAAATGGTCGTGTACCACACCGAATTGACCGTTTTCCGATTCTCCAGTGGTATTATAGCCACATGACCATTAATACCAAAAAAGCAGGCCACCATTTGCTTTAAAGTGCTTTTTGCACGAGTCACTTTCGTAGGGTTCGGCTCATTTTGAAACACCCAAACTGTAGATTGTTGCTTAGTTTCGGGATCGTACGCATAGATCCAAGATTCATCACCTGTGTAGATGTTATAAACAGATTTTGAATCACCTCCGTTAAATGTTTTTAACATATTCTTGCACCATTCGACGCGAGCTTATTTTTGATGCTGAGTTAAGTTGTGCGGTATACAACGCGAACAATTTTTTTTTACGAACTAATGTTCATGTAATATTTTATTAATGCTTATCATACATATGCCCAGAGTAGCCTCTATCTCGCGATACGTAACATGACGGTCTTGCATAATTCGTTTTCGTACAGCTTCAATGTTTTGTGGCACAACGACTGATTTCGGGCAATCTTCCTTAACTTCGTCCGTGAGCTTACTCCGTCCACGATTGAACTCACTAAACCAGTGATACACAGTGGTTTTTGATGGAGCTTCAACACCAAAAGTTGAAGTTAATTGATCTACGCACTGTTGTTGCGTTAAACCACGTCGAAAATCGTAATAAATCATAGCACGAATATTTTCACGTGTGAGTTCCATCATTTCAGCGATATGACATTTTAAACCCATCAGAAACAAAACACTAGCGTACATAAGAATAAAAAAATAGCGGCCAGTATTTCAAAAAAAGAACGAATTGTACCATGGAGGTCATATATTGCGTTTAAAAATGTTGAAATGCCAGATTCCTGATACTTAAGTAGCAGCCCTCGTATCTGATGGCGATTAGCCCTGGACTGGGACTACTTATCATGGCTAATCCCAACTTTCATTATCCATTATTTCCACATGTTTTCAGCGTCTTCTAGTTAAGTAACTTCAGACTCAGTTGCGTTTGGCATAATCCTTTTATAAATTTAAACGACAGAAAGTACCTAATTTTATCAGTTTGTTGGAATTTTTAAATTCTTTTTATCACTGTACTTTTTCCCATAAGTTTTTTACAAGATATATGGGCAGACAAGCAAATTGCCCACTTCATCATCACAGCTCATATACGTCCCCACCGAGGGGCTCGAGCCCATCCTAACTACGTTAGGGCGATTAGGCCTTAGTCAACCACGCTGGCCCAGTGCGGGTTAATTGGTAAATGGTTACAGTTGCCTATAGCATATGTGGTGTCTATGCGATTTTCCACCAACCGCCATCCCCACAAAAACCACAGCATTCGTTGCCAATATGTGACATGAGATAAAAGTCACAGTACACAGTAATTTTACTGCTTATCTTACCCTTCACATCAGATCACAGCAATGTGAACACAGCTATTTTGCTGCAGAAATAGGTAAGACGAAAGTAAGCAAATGTTCCTGGTAATTAGACTCGCTCCAGAGTTATTGCTTGACGAAAGCCGTGGCGAAACGAAGTTCGCCTACAAAAACTAGTACAGTCCCTCAAGCGTCATTACCCCAAGCACAATATTACCACAAAAAATAGCACGCCTTTTCTTCAATTGTAGTGCAAAATAAGAAGACTCGAACACAGCACCTCTCAGATAACGACACATTGAAACTGACCAACTAACCTTTCGACCACAGAGGACGTTAAATATTATATGATATGTCAGTAAATATCGCCGTATTAATATTGTATCTGTATGACACTAATGGTATAGTCGGTGACATCACAATAATCCATTTTACAAGCTTTTATATTAGCTTCACTTGTAACTATGTAAGAAAATTTTGGAATCTTAATTTGACCCACTTCCCGGTCTCCGAATGAGCTGAAATTTTGCATGCACGTGTAAGTCGGATAACAATGCATGGTTATGTGTGTGACGTCATTCTAAATCCAACATGGCGGCATTACCAAGATGGCGGATCAATTATTTTTAATGCACCCTTTTTTTTGCGGGGGGAAAATGCTTCTTATGCACCTTGTCACCGCGCTGGCTAGGCGCGGCCGTGTGTGGGGCTCTCCGGTAGAGGACCAGCCTACCCACTAAAAACCCCCCGGTGTCCTTCCAGCCCATATTGGGGCGCGTGGCGAGGTGCGCTTTCGCGATGCTACCTCCACAATTTTTAATGCACCCCTACAATATGGGTATCAAATGAAAGGGTTTGCTAAACTTGGCTTTTTAGTCGGAAAATAAATTAAAGTATTTTTTTAATACAAGCTTTTATTAAATGCGCTAACAAGAACAAAATAAACTTTTACATATAAAACCTTGTCGTCAAAAGTATGGTATAAGTAAATCTCGCGACAAGCTTTTATATGTAAAAGTTTATTTTGTCCTTTTCAGCGCATTTAATAAAAGCTTGTATTAAAAAAATATTTTATATATTTAATTTTTGAAATAAAATCTATGAGCTCTGGGGTCTGTAATATCAGAATATTTCATTTCTATGTAAAGGTGTGTTCTGACCGTTGATACAAAGTACGTCGATGATTGGGGATGTGGTTATCCCTAATATAAACACTGTTATTTACAAACAAGACAATCCACCGCACCACAGTAACGCCACAAAATTGTTTTTAGATATTTCCTTATCGTAGGATGGAAACAAATTGAACTATTAAATGACCACCACGTTCATCCGACTTGTCACCGATGGATAACCCACAAAGGCAACACAAACCAGGACCAGGTCATTTATTTGACTGACTAATACTAATGCTGTAAAATGAAACCGAAACCAATAAATACTCACAAAAACCAGCATAATGAAGAACGCAGCTATGTATGAGGTGCGTGCGGTTAGCATAGACACGAAGCGGTAATGCTCGCCCGTGATCACGTTTCTGTAAAAATTGTACGCAAATTTTAGAAACTAATTAGAAACCATTTTCTGCTAATTCACTATATGGAATAGTCGATTGGTATTTTTCACTCCAGCTTATGATTGCGTGGGTATTTTGTAGACCGTAGATTGGATTAGACTGGTTAGATTTGAGTGTTTGGTTAATTTATGGAGACTGATAGATAACTATATTATGTCTCCCCTGATTTTATTGCCAAATTATTAGTAATTGTAACTAGTTACAATTTCATCTGTACTTCTTTTTTATAAAGTTGTCTTCAACTATTACAATCGATCAATCTTCTTTGACAATTGCCTACATTTAGTATAAATCTGTTTGTGATTCTCGATAATTTTGAAGAATTTATACAAACGAGTAACTTTGGGTTTTCTTAAGTTGAAATGTAATGCTTAGCTTGAACAAACTTTGTATTTCAACATCACAGCTCACCAGATTAGGTCTACTCAACCAAACTGGCCCAGTGGAAATTGTTCCAATACACATACAACTTTCAGTTTCTTTACAGGTGTATGCAGAATTTGTTTCATCATTGATTTGCAACAATTGACATGCAATTCGAAAAACAAAAAGCACATTATAACGTCACAGGTTTGAAATACGGATCTCTCGATTACAAAATCATCGCCGAGACCAAACTGTTAAATTGTATGAAGTTGATTTTGCGTTGTATCACTGATTTATAAAGCTGATTTATAAAAAGCACACAAGATAGATTCAGTCTTAAGCCATGAGGTTGAGCCTGAAAACTAACTAAATAGTCTTAGCACTGGCTTCCTAATGGGGATATTCAGCCAGAATACATATTCTGGTGTACTAATGTGTTTTTTGTTTTAAAATCTCATTTATTTGAAATTGCCAAGATAATAACGTGAGGCAAGCTACATACACTTGCAATGGGTTTCAAAGTGCATAAAAGCAACAAATCTGTAATGAACCGTCTGTGACATATATGAGCTGCGATAAGAGAATTACCACTACAAAAATCAAAATCAAAAATTAACTTTATTGAAATATGACTTTATAGAAAGCTCTTTTGAATCGTCCAATTTTTTTCCCCTACCACCCATTCAGGACGTATTTTTTAGCTGATCAGAAGAATGGGCGCAAGTAACTTATCAGCTTTATCAAAAGTAATAACAACATATACTATAAATTGTGTCGTTATCATACAATTTACATAATGTGTTTACAATTTATACGGGAAAACAAATATTTTAAAAACAAGTTTTATTAATATTAACAATCAGCAATTCACTTTTAGAAGACTACCACATCCAACAGTCTGAATGACATGTTTCTATCATCTGGTCATAGTCAAATTTTTAAGTATTCCAAATAGCGTTTACTCAGAATTTGAATTGTTAATTTGAAATATTGGTTTGAAATATAGAAGTATTGTCAATTTATTTAATGCATATGCACAACAATACAAAATTCAATACAAACTATCTCTAGTGAGATCATTTTTAGAATTTAACATGTATTTCATAATAAAAAAAATACTTCTATGCTATTATCTATAAATTTAGCTAGCTTATTATTATGAGACGAAAACTCTTAAGATTTCATAGATTCACTTTATTCATAACATTCATTCAGGTATAGGTTTAGAGATCCCTTATGAGACATTACCACTCACAATTACCTGCCTGGCTCCGCTTTTCACCTAGTCATAGGCAATATTGCAAGGGCAATATGATTCTGCGATAGCCAGTTTATTTTATAGAATTAAAAAAAATCACATTCCTGATATACATAATTAAAACTCCATTTATGCTTTAGACTATGAATTATATAATTCATTTACCGATACGTCATAGTTAGCAACTGCCAAAACCTAATTGTATGTTTTATTATATATTAATACCATGATAAATGACCAACTTCAAATTTAGTAGCATCTTTATTTTTTAGAAGTTATTAGTAAAGATATTATTAAGTAATGACATTCTCACCTTAAATAACCTTTATTGTCTTCATTCTCAGCCAGAGTTTTAATAGAAGCCATGAGAAGATCGTCATATCCCAAAAACTCATCTAGCACAAACCGCGAAAACGTATCTCCAAAACATGCATCCTTCTGAGGGTCTAATGTTACAATCTTGACAGGTATCTTGAGGCGAAGACGAGCACTAGGTGAAAGTCGAAGAAACCCATACTCCAATGAGTATTCAAGTATATAATCCTCATCTACAAAAAAAAAATAATCCTAAATGCCAGGGTTAGGAAGGGGTGTTAGCCCAGACACAATTAATAATACAATTTAATTGTTTAATTCAACAAATATAATATATATACAAGTATATCACATCTATAACGCCCGATTTTTTCAAGGTTAAATAATATACACCTCTCTTTGGCTCGAGATAGTCCCAAAGAAATTAATTGCCTAAGACTATTTCTGAGAAAAGGCAAACAAAATAACTTTTTGTTAGATTAAATATATCGTCATCATTTATTTCAGCTGACACCCACTAGACTTACGCCTCCCCCAACAATCCCCACACCGGTCCTGCACTTTCGTCAAATAAAAACTGTCAATAACAAGAAAGTGTAAATTATTTACCTTTTGAATCATTAGCTGCATCATCATTAGATTCCTGTAATGTGAAATAAAAGAAAATTTAAATAAACATGATAATTAATGTGTTCCACATACATATTTTTTGCTTATATATAAATGATACCTGGCACTGGTGTCTAGCTTGTGAATTTTTAACTTTAATAATAGTGTCAACTAATACTGGACACAGATGTCTACCACTTATCTGTTATATAGAAAACATTATCTGGTTATGACTGTTTGTAATTACCATTATATATATGTAGATTTAAAAAAACAAAACAGAAAGAATCATCAAAGTAAGCACATTGTTTAAAAACAGAATAATGTGCAAAAACCAACCAATTTGTTTAGTTGAATCCAGAAGTGTCCATACACAAGTGTCTGTAATAACAGTTCTTTTCGGTGTCTCATTCAAAAACTGGTGAACATATTGGAAACACATCCATATAAAGTCATGCATTTCATCATGCCTCATTTTCTGAATACATCACAATATGAGATTACCTAAACCTTTTTTTTTGGGGGGGGGGAAATGCGACCCTATGCACCATGACACAGCGCTGGCAAGGCGCGGCCGTGTGTGGGTAGATTACCTAAGCCTACCAAAATCAGGCCTAATGGCTAGTAGGTAGTAGGCTATACAGATAACTATACATGACATTTGCCAACTAATGTCATAACAACACATAATAGATGATTCAAGGTCAACATATAAAATGTATCACTTAACTATTGTACACATTGCAAGTCTGCAAATCAAACTACATGTGTTGTCCTTCAAACCACCTCTATTCACTGTGCAATAAAAATTGTTTTAGTAGTTCAACTGTATACCTTAAAATGAAGCTAGCTGTAAATATACCTAAATTAATAGACATTTAAAAAAAATAGTAACTACAACTTATTATGACAATAATACTTACATCAACTTTTTTACTATCTCTATCCATATCTTCCACTAGACCTAATATGCCTTGCCATATTGAGGAAGATGGTTCGACATCTTCTCCAGATACAATTGTTGCATTCAAATCAGATTCTTGGTCAGTTGGAACAAGATTGGGACCATTGTTTATGTATGTAGTTTCCATTACTTGCTCAGTATTAGTTTCCTGATTCTCATCATGAACTCGAGTAATATTTCCATAATCAGTCCCATCTCTAATATAATCATCTTCCTCTATATCTTCATTTGTTGACGATTCTATATTGATGAACCTGTAATAATAAACATTCGGGATATTGAATACTCAATACAATTACAATTAAATTAAAAATATAATGAAAACAATAATAAACACTCATTTCATATAACAAAAATTTCAAATCTAAATGCTTGGTATTAAAAATATATAGTATAAAAATATCTAAAATTGAATATTTTATTCATACAACTATAGCATAAGGAATATAAATATTTGTATATATATTGACACAAATTCACTTGCAATCAATAGATTTGTTTTGTAACACATTCTATTGCAGTAATAGAATAGATCATAGAAGTGGAATTCGTATGACAATACAGTTACCGCCATATTCACATAAATCTTTCTAAAAATTACTAACAACTGGAAAATTTACAAGACTCATTGACAGCAATCTTTTAGTTTATCATTCCCTACAGAAAGCTTGAATTTCTAGTGTCATAATAAGTTCCAATAAGTTTTATGAATTGCACTTTGAGAAAAAATTTCTACCTCTTACTTCTTTAGTAGTTTTTTTTACTAACAAGTGTCAAAATGTTGACATACATACACTCACGCCTTTTTCCCATGGGGGTAGGCAGAGATTACGTCTTTCCACTAATTAATTAATTGGAACAATACTGGAAATAAACCAAATGGACAAGGATATAGTTATATTTACAACTATAATGGAATTTGAAGGTTCCCATTACTTATAACAGTTACAGATTTAGTTATTATTTAATAATATTCTATATATCAATACAGGTATAGACATACTAACAATCTATATAAAGATTGTGTCACAGTGAGTAGTACTTTACTTAAGCAGGTAACTGTGCTTTTCTAGCGATGTTGTAATAAGGGGTGAATCAGCAATTCATAAGTCTTTAAGACGTGATTTAAGAATCAAATGTGTACTTGTATAGTTCTTGTAAGCTTACAAATTTGCAACACTTACAAGGGCGACTTACAATATCTTTGTTAAAAAAATTATATTGCAGAACTTACCCTTCATTAGCTAATATTCCCAGCATAGAGCTGAGCTCCTCCTTATCTTTCTTCAGCCTGCGCTCTTTTGCATAGCTTTGCTCAATTGTGTAATCTTGTGCAGGATTCTTTAATATTTCAACTCTTAGAATACCATCTCTAGGCCATGAATCTTTAACATGATTCAAACAAGTTGTTGGTGTTCTTGAGAATGCTATATGTATGTACGCCAAAACAAAGAAAGCTATTAACGCCTTTAGAAGAACAAGAAACTCAAAAAATCTTCGTACCGGCCTGGGAAATGTACGGGCATAAGCTACAGCAAACTTAAAAAATAGTGCATGAAACAACCGTTCTCGAACATTAAAGAGAGGGTTTTGATTATTGTTTCTGTTGCGATTCATTGCAGGGTTAATAATTGGCCCACCAGGCAGTGGGTTGTTTTCTGGATTAACACCTGGTGGCAAATTATTCATAGCTGGTCCTCCACCGGCACTCATACTTGAAGATATATTTCCTATATAGTTTTAAATACGCCGTCTTAGGAACAAGTAAATTATGCTATTAGCTGATAGTAATAATCGTATCAAATTATTAGCATCCCACATGCATCATCTGCAAAGAGACAAATGAAATTAAGCTCTCTCAAAATCACTAGATATCAAACATAAAACATTTTTAATTAACTAATCATTTGTTAAGTAATTAATACGTAAGTTTACATAATAAGCTTCTTTAAGCAATGAAACCTTCGAAGTAGACGTCGACCTTCTAATTAAGACTAATCACCAGATACTCAGGGGTTTAACCATTTTGTTTACACAATATGTATACTTATATATACATATATAATATTTTATAAAATATCTATATAAGAGCAATTAGAATTATTAAATGATTACTGCCAAATTATTACTTTTTAGGGTCAAAGAGTAAAAGTGCCTTTAACGCAACCACTGACATGAAAGCCAAAACTTACCCAAATGTCAAAAAAAAATAATTAAATA
Organism: Scirpophaga incertulas; assembly: GCA_036419045.1. Taxonomy (NCBI): domain Eukaryota; kingdom Metazoa; phylum Arthropoda; class Insecta; order Lepidoptera; family Crambidae; genus Scirpophaga; species Scirpophaga incertulas. Next base: position 11,763,043 of record CM071645.1, read on the forward strand.
GGAGAACATAAAGAAATGTGATATAATTAAGTAAACGCAGATAAATATTGACCACACTGTGTATGAAGAAGTAGCAATTTCATAAAATTGCTTATCGCAAGCATAACAAAATCGAACGAGATAAATAAATCCTGCCTGCCTGATCTGTCAAAATCACAAAACGTCACAAATGTCATAAATGTCATCGATCCTATTTTTTGTTTTTTACATTCATGTCAAGAAAGCAAACGGAATTATTTCCATGAAGCTTTATCATTGATTTTTATTATTCTGTTATAAATGATGAAAGAAAGTAAACTATAAAATAGCAGAACACAGAACACAACAGTATATATTGGTAATTGGTAATTTTCAAAAACTGTAGATTCTCAAAACACATGAATCTATAACTTGAAATTTCAGTACCTAACGGAGAATTTGACCCATTATTAAAGTCAAATACCACCAGGAGAAAATCTGCTAACATACGGTACTGTAATAGGTCTGCTATCTTATTCAACAAAAAAAATGTATATCATTTAAATCATGTAGTGATATCATGAATGTAAAACCGTAATATCTGAATAGTTAAAAGGTTTAGATTATAATTATACCGAATCATTGTAAAATCTAAAATAGACTTCATACACCTTGAAATCAATTAATCGTAATTAATTTCGTAAAAATCGTAAAAAATCGTAATCGTAAAAACATCGCCCAAATAATTCTTGTGTTCTAGGAGATTACTTGTAATTGAGTTACCATTAACAAAACCATGTTGATTCGGAGATAAAATATTTTTCAAGTGGACGTATAAAGCATCAGACACCAAGGCTTCAATCATTTTAACACAACAAGATAACAAACTGATTGGACGATAATTCTCACAATGAGACCGATCCCCAGATGAACTGAGAATTTTTGAGTTATTGTGCTTTATGTAAAGTACTGTAGTATTTGTTGAATCAACAGACTTTACTTCTTGGAGTAATTTTGTCTCAAATGTTTGTGATCAAGCCAGAACTAATTTTTACACCACAGCTCTCTATTCCCATAATCATCGGCTTGTAGGAATCCGGCAAACCGGCCAACATTAACGTTGCCAGCCACTCATCGTTGACATTAAATTTGATGTTTTTTTACTCGTAAGCGGAAGACATTATTTTATTGACATATGATTCTACGCTTTCACTCGTCTCTAATGTTGTGTTAATGAAGTCCTTTCATAAGCCAACTTTTCTAGTTAATCTACTGTCTTCAAATGCTTTGGTGAGGTTATTCCATACTTCTTTGGCATTTTCTGCTTGTTGGATGTGAATATATAAGATTGGATCAACCAATAATATTAATTTAGACTTAGCTTTAACGTCATCCTTCACTGCTTTTGGACCATTGGGATTTGGTTTTGACGATATGCAATTATGCAAGTCTTCGTGCACGAAGACTTGCATAATTGCGTGGTATATAGTCGTGTATAGTCGTATATAGTCGTGGTAAGCTCAACAAAACTCCATGTAAACCAATTTTCCCGTCCCGTCAGTTTGGTAATTGACATTTATGTTATTCATGTTGTAAAACAAATCTGAAATAGTTGAAATACAGGAAGAATTCGCGAACTGGTAACTTTTGATGTTATGCACGCGTGAGCACTTTTCAACTATTTTTTTTTTACTTTACGTTAATCACTTTATTATGATACTGTTTAACTTTTGCAAAACAACACGTTAGAGCTATCTGGACCCATAACCTGTTAGTATAAATTAAACTAGTACGATTAACTAAGCTTATAATTAATAGCTTTCTGCCCGCGGCTTCGCCCGCGTGGATTTCGCGATTGGGTCTATAGAGGGTTAAGGGTCATAGCTTTTGCCCATGGCTACATATGCGCGAAAGTCGGTTTATGGCGCGAAGGTTTTATCGCGCTTCCCATGGGACAATCCGTTTTTCCGAGATAAAAAATACCGCAAGACCTTGCTCAAGAATTACTCTATCTATTGATGAAAACCGCATGAAAACTGTGCAGTAGTTTTAGAGCGAAGCCTTTATTGCGCATCCCGTGGGACCTGTCGATTTTTCCGGGATAAAAAGTAGCCTATTATTTAATCCGGACTTTTGTCTTTACGTGAAATTTCAAAGCAATCGGTTCAGTAGTTACGTAGTGAAGGCGGAACAAACAAACACACTTCCGATTTATAATATTAGTAAGGATACTGTGAAACAGCAAGAAAAACAATCGCGTACAGAGTAAACACAGTATAGGCTGCAAGACAACACTGTAGTAAGAAGGCAGGAAATTTAAATATATTTGACAATTACAATATAAGTGGGTTTATAATGTTCTTATAATCGATTATATAAATCAAGAAACAACAGATAGTGCAATAAAGATAAATTAAGACAGCAGGAGAAACAACGCTTGATACAAATCTTTCAAATTGCCGAATGAAGAAGATATCACAGACAAAGATAAAATCCGTAGTAAATGTTGATTTCCCTGATATATGACCAAATAATGCCAGAGGTTGTGAGATAGATTAAAATAAGTAAATAAGCAAATTTTGCTTGCAATTTACTTTATTGTAACTGGTTATTTTCAAATATTAAAATAATGCACGAAATGACTGACTACAGTCAGGTAACGGGTTTTAAAAAATGTGTCGATAAAAGTTTTCATTTTTAACCCTTTATTGAAATTAGAAACCAATTATTATGTACCTATTTGAAAAATCGTAAAGGTGTGAATAAGATACTTCGTAATTGTGATTCAGGAGCCATAATTTTACGGTTTATTCAAAGCACAAAGAGGCCATTTAACGATCCCATATGAAGAAAAGCGTCGCATGCACATAACAAAAGCTTTAGGATCACAAAAGCACATAAAAGCTCCACTGCATTCGATTTGACTGACGTCTAAATTGAACATAAGATTTTTTATTTAAGTAATCCAATGACGTTTCTCTATAGCTTAATGTCCTGATTGATGTTAAAAAAAGTACCCTTTTGTTAAAACTGTATTTCGACAGGTAAAAATCTAAATAAGTGCATGTTGTCTGATTATTCGATGCGCTTTGGTTATATAACTATAACTTATAATATGGATTTGCTATATTACAAATAATCCAAAAGTGTACCGAAATTATTCCCTCCTCAAATTATTGACTATATACTTACATTATATTTATAGTTTAATATTTTTGTCATTTTAATCAATTAATTAATTTTTAATTAATTATTTTTAAAGAATTTATATTTATATTGTTTCAAATTGCTAAATAACTTTAATCTAATAAATATTATTCGAATTATAATTGTCTGATCTTACCCACAACAAACAAACAATTACAAACACATTTAGATCCCATTTATTACATTTTATTTAAAGTTTATTATTTTTATTTAGTGTTGTCATTATTTCTTCAGATCTTCTATCATATTGCTGCTGATGGAAATGACAAATAAAATATGGAGTTCCGTTGTACACTTTCTCTATTGTCACTGTAAATAATTACCTAAAATTTATAGGTCCATAAATGAAATAATGTTTAAAAATCTTTTGTTTTTTGTATTTATATCTCTTTCCAATCAAATATTTTCTTCATAATTATAATTAGTACTTAATCTAGAAATCCCACAGTAAGAATTCTATTAGTCTATAGTTCTTACCTACTTACCTATTATTATAATATAAAAATATGTTATCAACAAACGTCCCTGAAATGTTGTTTACATCATGGCGTGCATAATATTCTTAACGAAACTCGTGTGAGATAAAGCCATTGAGATAAGTAAACTTAAATTACAGAGCGCCCGTGTTATAAATATTCAAAAGACAAGTTTCGAAAAAAATTGACATCTCAATCATCGGGCTGGGACAGGAGACCGAGAGTAATAGACGCTGCATCGAGTGCAACAATGATAAGCTGTAGTAACCTCTATATCATTACAATAAAGTTGATTTTTAGCTTACAATGTGTAGAGTAATGTTCTGTTATCCATATTTAAATTTCTCGGTTTATGTATCCTCGTTTTTTTTGTTTCCTGTTCGCATTGACTTGGGTTTTAGGTAAGCGTTTGTGTGTGACTTTATTGAAAACGAGAAATAGTGAAAGGTGTGTAATTTTAAACCGTAGGTCCGCGTTCAAATCATGTATTTAAGTGTTTAGATGTTACAGTTGTTTTTCACTATGTCCCTAACCAACCTAATAATACCAAATTGCTATTTGGTATGAGGTAGGTATTGCAGATATTCCTGATTACTCCTAAAAAAAAGTTTCCTGTTTACGCCTAAAACCTTTACATTTTATATTTTTATTTCTATTTATTATAAGTGTACCTAAACTGTGCCAGTGACGATATTGAAGAGAAGAAAAGAACTCAGTGGGTAATTCTTATGGTCGACCTAGGGTTCCCCGAAAGCGTAGTGAAACCGATTTGATTTAACATTTAACAAATAACGATAACAGGGCCCAGCACGTTGTTTATGTATACAAATTTTCCTATCATTTCCCGTGGTAAATATTTACCTTTGTCCTTCTCCTGGTCTCAAACTATCCCTATATCTTTGATCAAAATTGGTTCAGTAGTTTGTGAGCCTTTATTAATAATATTTTTTTGAAGTTTTGATATATCTAATCAAAAGTCTTCAATTCCAAATTTCTAACTTTAAAAATAATGGTCTTTCTATACAATCTATAATCTTCTATTTCAACAACTTGCAATCCTTTCTTAAAATTCAAATTAGCTATTTCCATAACAGGAGTAATATTAGAGTTCCAAGGGAAGGAGGAGGTCACCTACCGATTGACTCAGATACTCACCGGGTACGGCTGCTTCGGTGAGTATCTGTGTCGAATAGAACGGGAGGGATCGACACATTGTCACCACTACGCATCCGACCTTGACTCGGCCCAGCAAACGCTGGCGGAGCGCCCCGCGTGGGCCTCCGAGCGCCGAGTCTTGGTCGCAGAGATCGGGCGAGATCTGTCTCCGCCGGCATTGATTGCGGCAATGCTGGCGGTCGAGGGAGGAAGAAGGGCTGTGGCCTCCTTCTGTGAAGCAGAGATGCTCCAGAAGCCGCCAAGCGGGGTCGGGAGATGGCCGATAAATTAGATTCCTCATTCAAAAATAAAACTAAGATAACTGATTGATAAAGCAATTGATAGCAAAAAATAATGCCATTCATTCTTAGACTCATAAATGTTTAGTTTGAAATTACTTCTTATTTTTATTTTTAATATAGTACTGACCTTTGTAAATCATAAAAACACCTACCCAATCCTTAAATTAAAGAATCTTTATATAAATTTCGAACCATGGGTTGGTTCAAAATCGAATCAAAAGAAATATTTCCAAGAAGGAATTCTCATTCCTCTGTTGCAAGAACTGTCAGTTTTTATAAGGAAATATATTCGACAGCGTTCTAAGAGTAGGTAGATTGTTAATTTAGATTACAATAATTATTAAAACATTTCGGCAAAGGAAAATGTTCAACTTTTTTTCGAAAATTATTTGAATGACATAACGTCATAGGTACTTGCGTTGCTAGTCCAAAAACAGACTCGATGTGCCGGCGGCGTTACCTGGCCAAATCACAGACATGGTTAATTCTCTAGCACCATCAAATTTTGGTTTAATCTGTAGTCTACCGTGAGGCGCAAATATTTGTACACGGATTAACACATCCCTACTACATACGAGTATTATATTATCTATACTTGTAATAAATCTGTAGAAAAGTGAATTCCGTACATGAAATATATTTCCAAAATAACTAACAAGGGGTGACTAGGGATCGACACTGACGCCAAAAATGCAATTAGTAAAATTTTTGTCTGTCTGTATAACCGTTATAGAAACAAAAACTACTTGACGGATTTTAACGAAACTTGGTACATTTATTTTTCATACTCCTGGTTATTGTATACTTTTCATCACGCTACAATCAATAGGAGCAGAGCAGTGAAGGGAAATGTTGGGAAAACGGGAGAAGTTACTCCACTTTTTAAGCGTCACAGAAATCATGTATGACAGAAATGTTCTTAAAATTAAATAAAAAAATCCCACGACATCATGTCTTAGCTTTTATGGTTGACTCACAATAACACGTGTAACTCCCGATAGTTTAGCAGTTCGAAGCTTTCTGATTATATATGAATTAAAAATGATTAAAAATGCAACCTAAAATTACGATTCCGAAGTCCGCGGACGAAGTCGTGGGTACAGCTAGTAAATTATAAAGTAAAACTCTGTCTGTATGTATTTTACATTTTAACGAAAAATTGGCTGAATCGATGAATTTTGTTATGAGGGTAGTTTGAGACCCGTGGAAAGACATACGATAATTATTACCAGACATGCGACGCGTGGCCAAAATTTTTAACTATAATGGTGACATGTATATGCGCCTGTTGTACAATACTTAAATATAATGTACCCACGATTGGATAAGACGATAATATTTTATAAACGATAGCCAAAAGCGGAAATTTACACATCTAACTGTACAAGCGTCATAACTTCATTTCTTATAATATCATTTCGACCGGTTTTACCGTACATTTGTCGACCAGTATAGGACTTGATTTTCGTTATATTCTTTCCATATTTGAGATAAATATTATGATCGCCATTTTTAAGGTTGAATTATCAACAATAACTTATGAAATTGGGAAACTATTACATATAAAATGATGACCAATGATATTAAATAAATCATTGTTAAATATCATTGGTGATGGCTAACTCAAATACATAATTAAGACGCCAATAATAATATTGTAACGTAATCACTTAATGCTTAATACATCCTATACGTAACAAGCACAACTTCATAAAGGAGAAATCTCGTAGGATGGTAACCGGTATGGTATGTTTTAATTAAAACAAATCAAATTACTCAACGTATTTCGAAGCGGTTATAAAAAGTTTGTATAGGAGCCAGCCAGTGTAGAACAAAAAGTTGTAAAAAACGACCCGACATACGTCTTATTCTGATACACTGATGATAAGTACGGCTGACGAATCGTATGATTAATCACCTCTGTGCTGTGGAGAGTTCAATTTGTAACTTCAGTTATAAGACACTGTTGGAGCAGGCGTGGATGTTTCTTACAATGTTTGGTTCTTCAACCGTATTGTTAGTTTTTAATTTTCCCAAATAAATAAAAGAATACCGCGTTATCGTTACTTTTTATTACATTTCATAGGGAAGTTCTAGTAGTAGTTATATTATATTATTATATTATATTATTATTCTATTACTGTTTGTTTCTTGTATTACTCTCGGCTATCAATTACTCTATTTAGCAAATTGAGATTTCACTATATGTAAACTATAATATTGTATTTAAACTATAAAGTAGAAAAACATTTGAAGTGACAATGTCTGCAGTTATTATTTACGAACATACAACGGTATGCTTGCGATATTGTCGCGGACCATGCAGACAATGCCCCATGCATATGCATTAATTATGTTTTAATGTACTGAAATTTACTGAATAGTGACGGCACAACGTCACTATTCAGTAAATCGATTAAATGCTTATGGATGTTTATAAACAAAACCTTTGTTATTTATAAGTTTATATGTATACATCTTATAATTAATAAAATATGAAAAACGCAGATATAGAAAGCGTAATCGAATTGTAACAAGTTTAAAACTAATTTATTTTAATCATATCGATTCATATAAGTTGGCATAATAAAAATCTATGTATTTTAATCACCCAATTATTGGAACACAACAATGTATATTTAGAAATAATGTCTACCTCATTTAGTCTTTGCATCACCCGAAAGCGTCAAGTCTGCATCTAAACACCAATATTTGTAAAAAACTTAAATAAAAATTGCTACGAACAAAGTTAGTAATATGATAAATTTTGATAAGGTGATTGCAACTGACTAAGCGGGATCAGAAACCACCAAAACAATCTATCAGAAAAACACTTCGCAGGGAATAGGAATTAAGTCCCAAACCTCCACTGACCGACACCAGTAACAACGCTTAGGCGATTGTATATTAACCGCTAACTGTAATTTGAAAATCTAGGTGATTTGTGCTAAATTTGTTACAATCACTTAAAAGATTAATAATTAAGGTTTTTTGACAGACATGACAAAATTTTTGACACATTAGAATAATGATGGCGCTTTTGTCCAAAGATGAGTCAAAATTATATTGATTACATTACAATATAATCTTTTCATCATTCTATTGTTTATAAACGTATATTTAATACGTAAAGCGATGTCATTTTAATCCGTTATTGAAACAATGAGACTTTTTAAATTATGTGTACTGTACATAATATATGGAAATATGTAAACACTGTTTATATATTATCTGTGTTTGTATGGCTTGAATTTAAATACAAACATAATGCCATCTGTGAATTACTTGGAAACTCATTCATCTATCACTCGACAAATCCCTCATTAAAAAATTGTCACCTATCTCTATTTTATTTTATTATATTCATATAAGTAACGTAATAAATTTAAAACCTGATGCAAACATTGAAAGAAGGCTTCATTATATAAGTATGAATGACATAATCCGGCGAGCTCTTGAAAGGTTCTTCACAAACATTTATTTAGTTTTGAGTAAACAATACAATCATGCAGCTGACTCCAGTCAGTCCTTAACCGCCTCTATATACGAGAAAAAAGGTTCAAAATAATGAATTGTTAAATATAGCCTACGCTAGTTAGTCTTGTCGTAAGTATTGTTATTTTGTCAGTCAATCGCTAATCTTTGTTTAACTAAAAACTGCTACTGTTGTTACTTCCTGTATAAACATCGATAATTTTGACATGTCGTAGTATGTAAATACAATTTGTTCGTAGAAGACCCTTAGTAGCAGTTTCATAGAAAATATTTAAGTTTCATACATATATAAGTTATGAATATTTTATTTATAGTTTAGTTTTTAATTTTACTAAATAATTATTAGAGATAATATTTGTTATATGGATATATAGTTATCAATAAATATTTTTATCGAGTACCTTTTTGCAAAATATATATTGACACGCTAATATCATTAAGTTATAATATAGTTTTTAGTATATTTGTAAATATACTAAAAAATATACTTGTTAGATTTAGTAACTAAATTGATTCTTACACACTCGTAGTATTACATTTACTAATTTTGTGTCTAAAGTAGATTTATAACAACAGTATTACATTTATAACATATGTATATAATATATATTTAACTAATTACAGATATACATATGTAGAAAGCAAAACTCAATGATATCCACAACACAACTTGTTTAAATTAGTAACAGTCCTATTACTCGTACTTAACTTATACATATTAAGCTAATATTTTATATTAGCTTAATATGTATAAGTTTAGTTTATAAATTATTCTCAAATATTCTTAAATATTAACACTATGCAGGGAATTTAACTTTACTCATAAAGGTATCAAGTATTCTTACAGATAAGATATACATATTATCCTGTAATAAAGCAATTCCTATACCAAAACTTATTAAAATCCGTTCAACCAATTTGACGCGGTTAAGTAACAAAAAGACACAGCCACTTTTCCATTTATATTTCTTTTACACTCAGTACAATGAAACTTTCTTGCTTGTATTTAAAGACTGAGTCTTTAGCGGTATAATCCAATGATATCTACACTAATATTATAAAGAGGAAAGATTTGTATTTTTGTATGTATAGAATAAAGTCAAAAAGTACTGGACCGATTTTAATAGCTTTTTCATTAGAAAGCTACATTGTCATTATGTAACATAGACTATATTTAGTACTAGATTACTATATAAATCTTTAGAAATTATTTAATTTTTTTTTTAATTTTATTAAATTATAAAACCAAAAGGAGGTGTAAAAAAATTAGCCATAAAATGTCTTTCATCGCATACGCTGCGAAGAGAAATGACTACCCGTGCGAAGCTTTTTACTTAATTTAACTACAATGGCCTAATAATTTAATTAACATAAATCTATTTCAATAAAATTGTGCGATAATGGGTGTCTTTATAGCAATGTTATTGGCATGGACAAAATAATATATTTATAGAATTCTATTATTTATTAAACATAAAAACTATTCGAAGCAATATCTTAGTGCAGAAAGATCTATTGTATTCGTTTTATACTCGAGGCTTTAGTAGCATCTGCAGACATTTTGTTGTTGCGTACACAGAGATGCGTAACCATTCCACTCTGATTTATTTTTAACGCTTCAGTATAAACAAGAGTAATTTGCCCATACATTTAGTTTATTACTTTTTAACTGCTTCTGAGTTAAAACTGTTTTTATTTTCATTTTATTAATGGGTTGTTTAGATTTAAATTTTTCCTTATTGTTGGTAAATAAGATAAACAGTTTTATTTGTTTATTGTTTAGAAAACTAAAAACTATTTGATGGCTTATTAAATATGTATGTCACAAAGCAAGGTCTTAAACAAAGGTATGTGTATATAAAATCACGTGGACCACGTTATAAAATGTGTGTAACGGAAAACGCCAAGTATTTATGTAGATAACTTAATTAATTTACTTACAAATAAATGCATGCAAAGTATGTCTAAAAAGCGTGGAAAATTAAACAACTGGAAGATATTAATTAATGTACTGATATTGAAAATACGGTAATTTAAGAAAATAAAAATAGATCAATCAAATTTCTTGTCTGTTTTAGTTGAGAAGTATTTAATTTAAAAACTATTAATAAGTACGAACTTTTGATCAGGTGTATTTTTTGTATACATGTGTGTTCTTATAATAAGTTTTGTTTTGACGTCAATAATTGTCGGTAAAGACTTATACGTACGTACGTAAAAATATAATTTTGAATTTGAATAGCGATTCGCAACATTAATTTAGATTAAACAGATCTTCATAAAAATAAATGACAAACTTTATAACCAGCACACCTTAATATTTCACATGATGTCTTAAAATATTACGCTCACGACTGAGTGGTAATATATAAAATATTATTGACCATGGAGAGACACACTCCTAGGATTATTGTGTTTCAAATTGAACAATATAATAATAAGGAGTGACGTGGCTTGAAAAATTTGCGCCATTTGAACTATTTTTTATGCAATAATAAATAAAGAAATTTGACAATAAATTTAGTGGATACTTTAACTTTACACATTATACTACAACCATTTTTTTTTATTATACATTTGCTACTCCACGGACTCGTAGTCCATGCCCTTTATATTTCTTAATTAAATATTTTATTACAATTCTCTTAACTAACATGTACTCAATTTTATTTATTTTACGCAGCTAACAATATAAATACAAATACTCATTTAAACTCCAACAATATTTACGGATCTTAGGAAAACCTGATGGGTGACTGTCACCGCTTTATATTAGTTTATTATACAAGAAAAAAATATTATAGATACTGTTAGATTCATATTTACATTTTCGATATCTAATTTGCGAGTGTTCCAATCACCCCGACAGGCAATACATAGTATTTTTTTTTCATTTAAAGTATTTAAATGAGTAATGCTTTGTAAACTTGTTAATATAGAGAAGAAAATACGAAATTTCGAGTTTTTTGCCTGTTCTTCTTAAGAAGGCACTCAGAATTTTCAAACAGGTAGGAAATAAAGCAGCTCATATTTCATGTCAATAAACGTGTACAAAAATCTATGTTGAATAAAAAATTTTCGAATTTAATAAAAATTACTTATCACCAGTAAGATAGGCATAAGAAAAATTAAGAAGGTTACATCTCCTAAGTTTTAAAAATACTGTGGATTTGAAGAAGTAACTTGTGTGAAGTGTAAGTACTCGTATAAGAATTGAAGCGAAAGCTAAAATTTATATGTTTCATTAGGTCATAATAGTAAAATTATATGTTCTTAAATTGTAATAAACTCACAGACACAGATTATATATTTCATACTGCTTTATAAATTCTCTTTGCAACGCCTCATTAGCAAGACATGAATATTTTTCGTTATTTTAATTACTTCGATGTTCTTTTCTAACAAATATCATTAAAAATCTCTAAGCTAGCGCCATCGCTAACGTTAAGATACTTTTTACTACTAAGGAATTGGCGAAGATCATTGAACGATGTTATACCCTTAAAAAGGTTGAATGCACCTGTTTATCTCTCGCATCCAGCTGCGATATCTTCATTTGGCGGCCGGCAGGTGTCACGTGGCTCCAAATCTTGCTTCTCCTTTACTCGCACTCCAAAACTACAAGCCGTCCTGTTCCCTTTTGTGCCTCGACTCAGTTGGAAACGAAAAGTTTTATAACATTTTATTTTTAGTTGAAGGCTTTATTTATTTCTGTATCGTTTACGTTCCTGAGGGACTACATGTAAAACTGACTTCGTATAAGTTAAGATCTTGTATCACCCCTGATTAGAATAAGATTTTCAAGTCTACAAACCATCACACAGGGACTATCCCTTACATTACAATATATGAAAGTCTTCTGATATTGTAAAGACATGTTTGTGAACAAAGTTGAGGCACAGTTCATAATTGGTTGTATGAAATATTTCTTAGTTCCTCACCATCATCTACAACTAGGTCTCCACCGACGAACTGAAGCTTACTGCCGATGTCTTCGTTATATTAACACATCAATTTCGTAATCTTTAATTTAATAACACGCTTCACAAAATACGCAGTCATTTCTTTTAATTCTCCGTTCGCTGTCAGCAGTATTGATGATCAATTTAGCTGTCAAGAGATTTGAATTATGTTGTGTATTGCTATTTATTGAGATGATTTTGCTAGTTTTATTTTATTGTCCTTTTTTATTACTTTTCATAATCCATCAACTATCACACAACATAGCATAGCAGCTATTTAAATACTAAGTAGTAAGTTCCAATAGGTAATAACAAACATATTCATGCATCGGTACTAACTGGCAAACTCAAGAGTAGGTATTGTCTGAATCTTTTTCATGGAAAAAAAATCCACATTACCATTTCTAAAAATATTGTAAATGGTTGCTTTCCTTTTTTTGCCATAGCTCGTATAATAAACTAAGCCCTCAGAATATGTTTAAGATGCGGATTATTATTATTTACAAATAATAGTTATTTCTGCTCCGTAATCGCTTATTATGCTAACATATACTATGACAATGACAAAACTAGTTTCGGCGATTTCTTGAGAACATTCTTTAGGTACCATCGAACTGAATAACAGGAAGTCTTGAGGAAAGATTGTCTACACGACGAGTATAAGATTTTGTTATTTTAATAGCTTTATTTATGATTCAAAGAAAGACATCAACGCGTCCCTGCGGCTGCGGACACGCTTGCTTTTTGAGAGACGTCCAAATAAACGGAATGTTTTAAATATCTATAAGGTATTCAATTTGACAGTATTATTATCCTACGATTATATTTTTAACACTGTTGGTTTAAAGATTAACTTCGAACACAAAATGTTTTATCTCAACATCTAGTTCAATAAATTTGAACCGATAAAATATCCATCAGAATATATTGCCTAATTAAAGTAGACCTATATATTACGTTGGAAACGTATTTTTTTATTTGTTCGTTTGGTGGTGTGGATAATGGCGCGGCGTGTCCATGGAACTGGTTTGCTGCGAGAACTAAGGTGACCATGAATATTAATAACCTGAATTTAAAATTTTTCTTTTCATCTTGACATGCATAAAATAAATAAATTGAACTAATATATAAAATCAAACTAATACAAACAACATTATCATTAATGGTGTATACATCCTCGGTAAAAATGGAACTCTGTTAATCATTTATAGTCCCAGTCAACAGATAAAACTTCGTTGTCTTTTACAGCTAAAACAAAATATATTTTATTGCTTTTGCTTCAAATTATTCCAATAACACACCGTTTACTTCTATATCGTATTAAATAAGACTTCTACGTTTTATATGAGCTCTAGGATACATCTCACGTTGATATTGTAGATATTAATAGCCGCAGTAGCACGTGTGTTTAGAGGTTAATGAAAACAGTCATTTTGTACCATAACATATATAATATGACTTATTACATTTTATCATCACATAAAATAAACAGTAATGTAAACAAAATTATTATTTCTCACAGACAATAGAATGTCATAAAAAATAATTTATTTATTTATTGTAATTACCACCACCAGCAATTGTCATATTATTACATCTAAATTTTACAAATCCTTAACCTACAGAAAAAAAATGCCTTAAAAAATGGTTATAACAATTTTTTTAAGGCAGTCACAACATACACCACAAAATACACAATCAGAATATAACATATAACAACTCATCATCTGAGTTGTTTTATTTTATCATGTTTTATCATGTATAATGGCAAGACGAATCCGAACCGAAAAAATAAAAAAAAATTAAAATAATAATATTGACAGACCTGTGCCCAAAAGATGTTCAGGAAATATAACAAAATAATTTTGTACATATTCGCAACATCAATAGTTATATCCCCCAAATTTAAAACAACACTCCTGACAGACACCTGTTCCAGAGTATCAGAGCCTGTAAAAATTATTTATCCTCATAAAACATTGACTTGCACTATCAGTTTAGCTACGACACTTTGAAACAACATTCCTTTAGCTTAAAACAACTGACATATAAATTTTATTTCAAAATCAAATATAATATTTATTTTCTTATTAATTATTAGATTTTTCATCCAAAAATTATGTTTGGGTATTCCAAAGGAGTTGGTACTCTGTGGTGGACTTAACCATTTGAATAGCAAGTATATTTTAACGAAATTCTGAGACTTACTAGAGAATTCTGCAACACAGAAATTTGTATTACTTAATTGTTAAATTTATATAATTTCAAATCTTTCTCTGCAACTTTATTTATGTGTGATGAAGTTAAATATAAATAAAGATTTTATCTATTAAGCAAGATGTGGCGAAATTGACGACGGTTTATCGTAAGTTCGATTTTAATAATACGGTCGTTTACTCCAAACCAAGGTTGATCCAACTGAACATCATGCTTAAGCTAAATTGATGGTTTAGTTTGAATTATAAATAATTTCACGTTTATGCTAATAAATAGTAACAGATTCAAGTATAACAAAAGTTCCTCTATATATTGTTCCCATGGTCACAGCAAAGAGAACGCTCGTTAACACTGATGAAGTTGTTATACGCGACGGGTCGCGCCTGTTTTTGTTGTTGTCCTGAAACACTTTTAATATATTGTCTCACCTCTAAGGATAACTAGCATAAGGTTAAAAATTCTTCGCACCTTTTCCCACTCACATTTTGAGGGAATCCAAATAACAATAAGGTTATAAGTGCATATTACACCACTCTGCACTTTAGTACAGTACTGACAAGGTTAAAAAATATTAAGTATATTTTTAATCTAGGTTTACTAGCGCTCTATCTTGTGTCTTACGTTAAAAGTGTGAACACCTATGGCTTACTTATTTATTAACTATAACTTTCCGGTCGCGGTCGCCAGCGTTGTTTCCAATTTTCTTGCTGAATTTTTTTTCACGGTAAAAATTTTCGTTCGTTCTTCCCTAGGTTTAAATCTATCCCTAAATTAAATTACGCCTGAAATGGTGTACTTGTTTTTATTTGAGTGTCAGCAGAAGAGAGAGATATCCCGGATCCCAAACTAACTCCATATTTCATCTGTGCAAAATCCGTTTAACAGTTTTGACATAACCTAGCAAACAGACAGACAGAGTTATATTCACATTTATATTTTAGATAATAGATTCACATGACTTCTATATTTTACTACGAGTATAAGTCAAAGAGCTATCAATAATGATGGCATATTCGGATAATTATCCTGAAAGCACAATTTTGTTTCTGAGCTCTAATTACTCATACCATAAAAAAAGGCCTATGCTTTAAGGTAATAAATTTATAGTTATTTTTCTAGACAATTAAAGGTACAGGTTACCGGCATAAGCCTTTAACAGCAGCAGCAAATGCAGGCTTGAGAATATATCAATATTCTCAAGCCTGTTTACATTAGTGCAATACTTTTATGAGATAGCTTATACTGTTCATTTAAACTAGGTTTATATATAATCATATATAAAGTTACTAGTACAGATGTACTACAAAACCAAATAGACCTCGTGGGTAATTTTATAATTACATCAGAAAATTGTAGAACCACTAACAAACCGTTATTCTTTTTATCCCACACTTATAGACGCCAAAAATAATAATAGCCTGTCTGATAGTAAGGTCTGATAGTAGAAAAAATCCCAAATTATGTTCATACATTATATTCAATATTTTTTTGAGTTATTGCAAACATATAAAAATATAAATGTAATCAATCTCTCTTTATAATACTTAACTTTATAATATGCTTACACAGATTTTTATTTATTTCTCTTCAACTTATCATTTATTTTAGCTGATATTCAAATACATTTCTTTCTGTTATACATGATATAATTTTGTATGTATACTTCTTTGAAATTCAAATAGGGATCATGTATATTCGTTAAAAGGAGAGGAAATGACGCTTGACGAATTTGAGTAATTAAAATACAATCGTGAACTTTGGTTGTCTCAGCCCAGGCAGGCGTTAGTGCGGGGGTGGTTTTGACTCCTACGCAACACACGTGCGCCGGATACTGTCATGTTACTACTAAAAATGTAAGCGTTATCAAATCTGATTTTAATAATTAAAAACCATAACATTATTTTATTCTCTACATCCTAAAAATCATCAGATATTGTTATAACCGCTTGTTATATCCACAATTTGTTTAATTTTAAAACAATAATTTGACAATATTTATTGTCAATTAACTGTTCTAAGATGTGTTAATATATTTCAAATATACACTAATAACTTACAAAACAGTAACATTAACTATAATACAGAACGAACAGACACTAGCTAACGCCTAAAATCGTTGACCCCAACATTTGCCCAACCCAACATAAATCCCATAAAACATATCATTCCAATGCCGACTATCTGTACGATTTCAAAATACAGCGTTGTTCTCGGTAGCGGCATCGCCCGGAGGTTGCGCAGGGTATACAGAGAGGAAACGTAAAAAAGGTAGAAAAAGCCGTAAGAAAATGATATATATTATAGCCGAGCCCAGCACATCGCTCGGTACACCGCCTGCGCCCGCACCCCGCACTGCCTTCTCGACGAGTTAATCAGCGACATGTTTCACTGGCTTTCAAACTTTTCGGTAACTGAACTGATCGTTGGATTTGATTTGTATGTAATATTTTTTAGCTACCTGAATATACTTGAACTTTACGCATCTTAGGAATATTGTATATATATATATATGTATGTATATATATATATATATATAAAAGGAAGGCGACCATTTATAGTAATGAGAATTTCCATCCTTATTTGACGTTTGATACTACAACTCAATTGCTCTCGTTTTGGCAACGTATTATATTATATGACTATATGAGATTAGTAGTCAACTTAACATATTCGGATGAAGAATATTCATATCATTTTGTATCACTATTCGTTTTCTTCCCCTTATTATCCACAGTAATTACTGTAAGAGTTGTGTTATGTGGTCTAGGATAGGCCTACTACAATCAGTTGCTAATCATACATAGATAAGTAAGCATCTCACAAATGTCTGCTCTCAACGTCACTTGAAACCTCAAATGAATACTTCTCAATCTTGTTATCCTCTATAGATTTCTCGTCGCTACAGGAGATCCAGAAAGAAAAGTCACGTCATGTTAATTAATCTAACATTATTTGTAAATTTGCATAATATATTTTTGTTTACCTGTAATATGTACTAATTTTACTTATAACTGTAGAAAAAAGTGGAGGAAAAGAGTGGAGACTGTTTTATATGAATTACTAGAAGTTTGGAAAGCACTGTTTAATAATGGAGCATAATGACTCTATCGGCGGCGGCGAGGCGGCCCGCGCTGATCGGACTACAACTTTTTCTACGGCGGACCACGAAAGCTTCTTGGAAACAACAGATTAGATTATAAAGCATCTCCTTGGCGAATATAGACACTTCAACTTCCGACGAGAAACAAGGAAACGTACGTTGCATTTTCAATGCAAATTTTAGAAACTGAATAGGTTAGATTAGTAGCGTTTTTTAAAAATTACACACCGAAAATAGGAATAGTTTAGAAATCTTTAATAAGTATAGAAATGATACTCAATATTATGGGTAATCTGTTACGTAAGTCTACCTAAAACTAAAATGAAATCTTGTGCAGCCAAGCACAGAATTATCTAGATTTATTGCGAAGAAAAAATATAAACATGAGAAGTTTTCCTCTTTTTTATTTTGCAATATTATAACTTTGCTATTATATTTATGCTAGCGATCTCTCAAAGTAACTAGTTTCAGAGAATACGTTTCCAGAAATTATATTGTCATGATAAAAGCCTCAATTACCTATCTCCTAAACTTAATTTCCCACTACGCCAATAATTATCCGCAGACAATCTACGATCAATCATAGCCGAACCGTAGATCAAAACACGATGATTTTAATGAAGTCCTCATCGGCATTCGACGTCGGCACTTCAAAGGCTAGTATGCTCTTTGATGACGCCGCCGCGCCTCTCGGTGACAGTATAGAGGCGATGAAGTTTCTATAAAAACGCAATGATTTATTCCGACTACGTAACTATTACGAATCTATCGAACTTAGGGTTGTACTGAGGTACTTCGGTAAATTGTTTGATCAAACTAATTTCAATGAGGGTTGTGTAACAAAACAACCTTTTACATAACAAAACAACCTTTCTGTTTTTTTTTTGGTTCAACAAACCAGACAAACAGTCAGAGCACCTGTTGTCGACAACGGAAGAACTCATCAGGGGAGTCGTAAGTGCGTTGGTAGAATTTCACATAGAATTTATGTTATTTATATATATATATATATATATATATATATATATATTATATATATATATTATATATATATATATATATATATAGTTTTAAAGTACAATTAGAGATCTTTGGTAAAGGTTAAGAGTAGGTAACTGTCATAAAAAGAATACATATTCGTAAGATTCTGAGTAAAAGCTGATATAATAATACATTGCATTAATAATATATTTGATTTTCATCCCAACAACTTTGCGGGATCTTCAACTCTGCCAGGCGAAATTAGATTTTTTTGAATTTTGATTTACTTTGTTTTAATTTCCTATAGGCTAGTACCATGGTTAGTCCTCCAGCCTTGCTGGGAAATAATCCGGCTAGATGTTTAGAAAACAGGCGATTACCTTTATAATTAACCTATGTATATAACTATTAAGCTATATACAAAGGTAGCTATAAAGCTGACGCTAATGCAACCTATGGTCGAATAATCGAACATTTAGGCCGTTTACGCTGGATGTAGATCGAATATGAGATCGCCTATAAAGGCTTGGACACTCAACTTCGCTTAATAGTGCTAACACAAGAAACTTTTACTAATTGAATTAAATATCTCTAAGGATCTCCACATCGATCAGTTCTATAACTTATATTCACTTCTTACATCAAGCGACATTTCCCGACCATTACCAGATCATCGGACCGCCTTATCGTTGGCCTACCAATGCTGCGGCAAACAACACGTGACTCCCACTTAACGAACTTTTAGGGCCAAAGACCATCCTGTGAATATATACTCGTATGCAGTGGCATCAGTAGCAGTTGAAACTCTAACAAGATGAGGATGAAATAATCACGCGGGCTTTCTATCTGCACGGAAACCTATATTTCCGCTCGCGACGTTGTTAGCGTTCAAAATACATAGATTTCGTAATAAAAATTATTCTATGTCCTCGCTTGGGTCTTAAAACTATCTCTATATCAAAATTCATCAAACTGGACCCCGAATTAATGAAACTCCAAAATAAAACTCTGTATAATATCAGAATAAATTGCGACAAAATACACAGAGGTAATTTCCCGAAAATGTTGCAGGCAGCCCTGTTAACGCCTTATTGCAAGGTTCTATCCACGATGGAATAATATAAAAGCAAATGCAGTTTACGCCAGGGCCGACCAGTTGGGCTTACGAATTTCCGTGCTGTTCCACGAAGCATTGAATAGAGCTATTGTTACATTGCCTCGGGGTGTTGAAGACCGCGCTTTGTTACTTTATGATCCTAAGATTGATGAACTTTTTATGTTTCTCCACTAATTTTTATTGCACCTTAAAATTTATGTGAAATTTGATATTTATAGCTACATTTATAAAAGAAAACTAACATCAATATACTCAAAGCTCACTATAAGAATGTAATGCAATTTTCTTGTAATTCCTAGTATATGTAAACAAATTTCGTATAATTAATATGAAATGGAGAGTATGCTATTAATTAAGGTAATTTTGCATACAGTAAAAAAATACATATAAGTATAGCATAAACTATGGAAATACATATCCTAGATTATGACTAAAAACTCAATGTCATTATTGAATTCATATAAATAAAAACATTATTATGAAATTGTCATCAGCATTGAATCTTAAAATTACATTTATTATTGAACGACAAACAGGCTTACAATTATTATTACATAATTTAAGACAAATTTTGAACTATATATATACATATATGTTTCTCAAGAAATTATGTACGAATCAAGAGCACAGATGCTATTATAAAGAATAAGAACACTCAGCTACTAATGCATCAAATAAACGTAACTTTACCAAAACTTAGCTTTGTCTATGTAGGTTTTCTGACGACACACAGAAACATCGGCCAGTTACATCAGGCGCCAATATTTTGTACCTCAGAGGCTGAGAATCTAAGCCGCAACCAAGTGCCACTGACCTAACCGGAAAAACTTATTGACTAAACTCAGTCTGAGATTTGGCCATAAAGGCCCTATGAGTTGGATGGAAGAGTAGACAGTTATATAGTAATGTTACAGTAATTTAAAAAAATTACGTCATGTTAATAATACTTTGTTTGCTGATTT
Organism: Scirpophaga incertulas; assembly: GCA_036419045.1. NCBI lineage: Eukaryota > Metazoa > Arthropoda > Insecta > Lepidoptera > Crambidae > Scirpophaga > Scirpophaga incertulas. Next base: position 11,783,975 of record CM071645.1, read on the forward strand.
TGTGCATGCGTTATGTTATGACTAGAGATCGGATAATCGGATGCATATTTACCTAAATTTAGTTTAAGACAAAGTATGGAAACGGCTTTTTATTGTTTTGTTAAATAAAAATCCCGGGATTGCGGAATTGGATAGCCGGATGTTTATTTATTTACCTAATTTAAGTTTTTGACAAAGTATGGAACTGTCTTTTTATTTTATTTCCATAAATAAAAATCCCGGAATTCCGGTACTGTAGAACATTTTAGTAATGCAAAACTAGTCGGTAATATGAGCTTATAATATCCTATTTAAAATGGGGCGTAAATAAATACCACGTGCTAATTTAGTAATTTCAAACAATATCACTACGTTAAATTTGCAGTCCCGTATTTTCCCGGGATTTTTATTTAACAATAGTTATTTGTGCAACAAGTGAGCAAAGTTGATGTTTGCTGCGCGTGCTGATTGAGTCCCGAGCAAGCGAAGGATTCTGTTTGAATCACGAGCGAAGCGAGTGTTTCTAGAGTAGAATCCTGAGCGTGTCGAGGGATTCAAAGGCACGAATGCAAACAACTTTGCTCTCGTGTGACACACATAACTTTTCACTTCAGCAGCGAGAACAAATATCATACCTACTTTGGAAAATTTAAAATAAGAACACAGGAACGAGTATATTGTAAAATAACTCATTTAGCAGGTCCTAACCGTGGCTGAAGTAAATAAGATCTCAAGACTTAATCTCAAACTATATTTCGTGAAAATAAAACTATATACAACAAATTAATTCTTTGGTTCTCCCCAATCTGACAACAACGTCAAAAAAATAATCCAACAAAACTAAACTTATTTCATAGACCACCGAAAACAGTGATGACACTCCAAGGAGGAGGCGAGCTATGTATTATACCGGTCGGGACGACGGATGTTCCTCCTTGGTCGGCGATCGGCTATGGCTATATACTCCCCCTCCAGAGCATCATCACTGCGCCCTCGCGTATGCTCTGGCAAAGCAGATAACAGCGGGCTCGCAGGCTCTAAAACATTATCATCAAAAACCATATTTACATTATCATTATGACCAAAATTAGAATTTCCGGAAACAAGACCATCCTGATCTATTTCTCTACGAGGTCTACCACGATTCAATTTAGGCATAACGGGCATCGGTGGGATGGCATCGCGCATGCGAAACAGTGAAAGATCTTGAATATGAAATTTTCCCAAATTCTTACTAGGATCATCAATAGCAGAAAGTAAATAAGTATTTGGGCTAACCTTCTTGGTAATTACGTAAGGTCCGTCTCTTTTGGGAACAAATTTGGAACTTATGCACTTTGATTTGTTACTTAGAACATGTGACTTAACCAGTACAAAGTCACCCACGTTAATTTGGTCACCCAAACGTCTCGACTGGTCTGCGTAATCTTTCCTCATATCCTGCTGATGCTCTACTTTGTCACGGATTGAAGCCAGCGAAGACAGAAAACGTCGCAAGTACGGTGTAATCTGCGGCACAAAGTTTTCTTTCTCTAATACAGCGCGCGGATCATTAACGACTTCGAGAGGCGACCTCAGCTCACGGGCAAACATGAGATAAGCAGGCGAAGTACCGGTAGATTGGCAACGAGCAGTATTCATCGAAAAACGGATAGCAGGTAAGTATTCCGGCCACGTCGTATGACTTGTACCAACCAGTTGTGCAAGTTGCACCTTAAGGTCCCTGTTTTTCCTTTCCGCTGGGTTTCCTTGTGGGTGATACAATGGCAACAGCTCTTGTTTCACTCCCAATATATACATGCATTGTTGCATCACGGCTGATATAAATTGTATACCATTGTCTGAAATGATACGACGTGGGAGACCAAAGCGGAGAAAATATTCTTCTATAAGAATATGCGCGCAGGCCTCTGCAGTCGCTTCACGCAGCGGGTACAGTTCAACCCATCTAGTGGCTGTATCCTCCACCAATAAGATCCATTTTTCATCATTAGGACCAGACGGAAGAGGACCGAACAAGTCAATCGCAAGGACTTCATTTCTCTTATTGAGGATAGGTGTTTGTAGCAGACCAGGTGGCTTTTCATTACTCGCTTTATAACGCTGACATGTTGAACAAGACTTTATGTATTCTGTGACAATACGGCGCATCCCAGGAAAATAAAAACGTTGTGCGATTCTTTGATAAGTTCTCTCTATTCCTGAATGCCCTGCAAGAGGAGAATCGTGACATTCCTTTAATAAGTCATTACGCATGTCAACAGGTACCACAAGTTGGGGCTCTTCACTGTCTGAATCTGGGTTATAACGATAAAGCACGCCCTGCTCTAATAAATAGCCTCTGCCTGTCCAGCGATCAGCATGTATTTCTTGTTCAGATTCTAAGTCATCTATAATCTTCTTTATCTCGTTATCGGCAAGCTGTTCACATCTAAGTTCTGTAGGACTTTTTGCCGGTAAGTCTATTACAATGGAACAAATTCCACATTCAGCAGCAGATTCAACATCACAGTTTGGTCGGCTTAAAGTGTCTGCTACGACGTTTGCTTTTCCAGGAGTGTATTGGAAATGAAGATCGTAAGCTTGTAACTTTAGGGCCCATCTCACTAAGCGACCTGATGGTGACTTTAACGTCAACAGCCATTTCAGTGGTTGATGGTCCGTTCCGACTATGACCTTATGACCTTCAATGTAACAACGAAAACGTTCTACCGCCCATACTACAGCTAACGCTTCACGTTCCGTCGTCGAATAATTTTTTTCCGCCGCGTTCAAAAGACGACTCGCATATTCAATCGGCCTCTCCTCATACCCTTCGCCTTGTAGGAGGACGGCGCCAAGTGCGTAATTGCTCGCGTCAGTCCTTAATACGAACGGCATTGTATAATCAGGCTGAATGAGGATGGGCGGTGACGACAGTCGTTTCTTTAGCTCGTCAAAGGCTGCTTCTTGATCAGCGTTCCAGCGCCAAGATTCGTTCTTTCTGGTCAGCTTTGTTAAAGGTTCTGCAACTTTAGCAAATCCAGGTATAAATTTACGAAACCATGAAGCGGTTTGAAGAAATGTTCGAAGATGTTTTAACGATGTAGGTCTTTTCATGTCAAGTATAGCTTGTATTTTATCATTATGAGGAGAAATACCATCCTTTGAAATGATATGACCCAAGTATTTAACACTTTCTCGCGCGAAAACACATTTTTCTTTATTAGCTCGTAATTTAAATTCACGAAGTCTGTCAAATAAGACCCGTAAATCTTGTAAATGCCGATCCATATTAGGCGAAATAAGACAAATATCATCAAGATAAGCCAGCAGAGTCATGTGTCTTAGTTTTGGACTTGAGCACAATCGGTCAATTAAACGTTGAAACGTGGCAGGTGCAGTCTTCAGGCCGAAAGGCATACGCTTGAATCGGTAAGTGCCTGTTGCCGTAGAAAAAGCGGTTTTATCTCTGTCACGATTAACGGGAACTTGCCAATAACCAGATTTTAAATCTAAAGTACTCATGACGCAACCTCTATTTGTCCTCTGTATTAACTCATCAATCCTTGGCATGGGATATGCATCGGATTTAGTAACAGAGTTTAACTTACGGTAGTCCACACAAAAACGGAAAGTGCCATTAGGCTTAGGTACGAGCAGAACAGGCGCAGACCATGCGGACTCACATTCCTCAATGATGTCCTGGGCGAGCATTTTCTCCACCTCCTTCTGCATCACTTCAGCGCGGGCCGGCGTTACGCGGTACGGCGGCACAGCGATGGGTACATGGTCTCCTGTCTCGATGAAGTGTTCTATGCAATCCGTGGCTTCCCCAGTCTCTTCGAAGAGGTCACTGTAATCGTCAAGCAATTGAGAAAGAGTTACACTTTGTATCGCATGTTCGTTGCCATCCACTTCGAAACTCAACGGATAACTGTTTCGTGTATTTTCAGAAAAATGCCACACTGATTTTCCAAAATCAAAAACGAAATTAGCTTGCGTAAGAAAATCAATACCTAAAAGCGATTCATTATTGACAGAATTCGGAAAAACAATAAAGTATGTATTAATTATTTTATTTTTAATGTTAACGTCAACTTGAGTTGATAAGACAGTCATGTTCTTAAGTTCACCATCAGCAAACTTAACTAGTCTTTTAACTTCTTGAAAAGGATGGCCCTGTTTCAACAAAAACTGATACAAAGAATAACCTGCTATACAACTTTTAGCAGCAGAGTCTACTAAAGCGGTTGTCTGAAAACCAAGAACCTCAATATCTAATATAGGCCTTTTAAAATTATTAGTAACAGAGCTACACTCCCCCTGTATACCGACCTTATCAATTTTCCCTGACACCTTATAGTCCATAGCAAAAACATTAAGATTTTGACACTTGGAACAGTTTGCTCTAATCACACCGACCGAACCACAGCCGTAACAAGCTATTTGGCTAGGTGGAAGGTTAGGATAGGTAAGGTAGTAAATCACTATTATTATTGTTTTTCTTTAAAAGTCTAGGACAACTGGTTTTAACATGATTAGTGGATCTTCGACAATATGTGCAATACGTACGTTTTGATTCAGTTTGACTAACATTCTGTTCTTCGTGTAGTAGCGGAGTCCCACTGTTAGTGATAGGGGCTGACGCAGAAGGGGCGAGAGGGCTCCGATGCGACGGTCCTTCAGCAGGGCGCACGAGAGATGATGCAGGTGACGATTGCGACGGCGGCGGCACACGAATATTACCGCTCTGGATGACCACGGGGCGGTACTGGCGGCTCGTCCGAAGCTTCATCGCGTCTTCGTAACTGTTAGCTTTCTTCAATAGAGCTTCAAAACTATCAACGGAATCACGATCGATTTTCTCTCTGATTGTCGAGTTAAGCAAGGAGTAAACCATATCCAATTCTACTTTCTCTGATATATCTCCTCTAGGTAGTTTAGATAAAAGTGCTCGCGCTTGGGATACAAACAGTTCAGTAGACATATTATTTTGATTCATCTTAAACAAATCGGCATAAATTTGAAAAGGCGGGCGGCGACAGCCAAAGGCACTTCTAAGTCTCTTTATAGCTTCATCCCAACTATAGATGCGATCCTTAACTCCTTGCCACCAAGTTCCAGCCGTATGAGATAAAAGTAACGCTAGGCCACGTAGTGCATTCTCATTTGACACGCGTGCCGCATCCTTATAAATTTCTATTGCGTCTATAAAATTCTCCACCGATTCTCCATATGAGCCAGAAAAGCGAGCTTGACACATCACAAAGTTAGCGCCTGAAACGAATAAAGCATTTTGCTTGGAATCCGGAGACGAACGAACTTCGTGAATTAGCTGTTTGAAAAACTCTGCTTGAGTCTGCATCATCATTACCATAGCGTCGTTATTTGATCTAGGTATTTCAGCGTTAGACGTCTCGCAGTATGGTTACGGGTGTACGAATCCGGTAAGGAGGCAAACATGGTAGAAGACGATGCTGTGACACCCGAGCTGACCGCGGGCTCCGGTGACGAAGCCATACTGAGAGTATATTGTTCATCCTCCTGTTTATTGTCTTCCATTTTTGCTCTCGTTTGAGATCTTGTTCTATTAGAATGAGACATCTAATTTATCTAGCCACTAAGCCTCTATAAATAATACCTTATTTGCGAAGCGAAGGCAGGATCTTTCACGTTGGGCGCCAGTTTAGCAGGTCCTAACCGTGGCTGAAGTAAATAAGATCTCAAGACTTAATCTCAAACTATATTTCATGAAAATAAAACTATATAAAACAAATTAATTCTTTGGTTCTCTCCAATCTGACAACAACGTCAAAAAAAATAATCCAACAAAACTAAACTTATTTCATAGACCACCGAAAACAGTGATGACACTCCAAGGAGGAGGCGAGCTATGTATTATACCGGTCGGGACGACGGATGTTCCTCCTTGGTCGGCGATCGGCTATGGCTATAATCAGTATTTTAAATTCAAAATTATACAACAAATTGAAAAGTTAAACATAGTTCGTATGGGTTATCCCCATTAGTTACTATAACAAATAGGTTACTATAATCTGTGGTTAGCTTGTCTCACTAGTGAGTAAAAATCGATTTTACTCACTGATTTTAAGCAGCAAAACCTCATGTTTGAGCTACTGAAGTGAAAAATGTATTTTAAAAAGCCGCTTCCATAATTTGTGAGCCAAAAATTAACTTTAGGTAAATATGCATACGATTATCCGATCTTTAGTTATGACATACGTGAGCAAACTTTACATTTGCAAACGAAAACCAGCGCTATTATACAAACGAAGATAAGAGATGTATGAAGAGCAACATGTAAATTCTAACATGTTGCTGCGTGTATATAATACTGAATACATTTCTTCGATTTGCTCCTCTCGAATTGTTTGTTTTCTGTAGTTGTTTGTTATTCTCGGAATTGTTGGAACGTGAATAACCCATACACTCAAGTGGCATCTTAGAAAATAAGTATAAATCTTGAGTGTACCCGTGTTCTAAGGATTACGCCTACCTTGTCTTTGAAATCTCAGTAAATTCAGCTTTCTCTGTCAGCCAAAGAAGGAAATAGTACAGTATTAAACGGCATTAGTGACAAAAGATGTAACGCCGGTAGCTTTAACTTAAACATAAAGATTTTTTGCCTCTAAAACAAATTATGACGTAAAATATCCAAACATTTGCTTGCCGCTTGAGGTATAAGTTATTGTAAAGATTTTTTTTTCATTCCAACACTTAATATAATACCTTAGATTACTTGATCAAAATTGTTTTTAATACAATTCAATTTAAATCATCACATATATTGTGTGCTTTTGTAGCTTTTGAAAGTGCACTCCGTAAACAATATAAACGTTATTTTTTATTTATTACACGACATGCAAAAGTTACAGAAACTTTCAACAAGAAGAATTACAATTTTTGAAATAATTATACTATAAGGGATTATTCAAATACAATACTTAATAAGTATCATAACAGTATACATACATATTAAGTATCATAATGGTGTACTTATTAAATATCATAAAAGAAATGAGTATAGAGTATTACGCGGATAGAAATCAGAAGGCAGAAATAAGATCTAGTGTGTTTTCTCCTCCACACCATATTTTCAAGGATTCGGACCGGACATAGAGTACCATCACTCTAAGGATAGTGATTTACCCAGAATCAATTTGCTTTGAACTATAACCCGCCATATATCCTTGGTGCACGATTCTGATCACGCTTAGTAAAATTTGGACAGATCTGTTTTTTTGTTACTACTACATTCACATGAATATAAAGACAATTATTAGTTTACAAACAATAAACTTGGTGCACGATTCTAAACACGTTAAGTAAAATTTGGACAGATCTGTTTTTTTGTTACTACCACATTCACATGAATATAAAGACAATTATTAGTTTACAAACAATAAACTTGGTGCACAATTCTGAACACGTTAAGTAAAATTTGGACAGATCTTTTTTTTGTTACTACTACATTCACATGAATATAAGACAATTATTAATTTACAAACAAAAAAGTTGGTGCACGATTCTGAACACGTTTAGTGAAATTTGGACAGATCTGTTTTTTTGTTACTACTACATTCACATGTATATAAAGACAATTATTAGTTTACAAACAATAAACTTGGTGCACGATTCTGAACACGTTAAGTAAAATTTGGACAGATCTGTTTTTTTGTTACTACTACATTCACATGTATATAAAGACAATTATTAGTTTACAAACAATAAACTTGGTGCACGATTCTGAACACGTTAAGTAAAATTTGGACAGATCTGTTTTTTTGTTACTACTACATTCACATGAATATAAAAACAAATATTAGTTTACAAACAATAATCTTAGTGCACGATTCTGAACACGTTTAGTAAAATTTGGACAGATCTGTTTTTTTGGTTACTACTACATAATAAATAATAAAACAATACAATAAATGTTGATATTGTGAATACCATAATTGTTGTGTTGATTTATGAATCTTGATTAGACACAAATAAACTTATGTTTTTCGATATAGCTAAACAATCTCAAATCTCGTGCTTCCTACATAATGTCAGCTTTTCGGCGCACACGCCACACACGCCGAACCAAATATTGTGCAACAATGAGAAACCATTTGACCGAGCGGCGCAGACAGGGTTACCAGATGGAGAACTTGATTTCCCAAACATATGTAGAATAATACGGATATTGATTATTCTTTTATATTTCTATATTATTTTATAATAATAATAATGTTTAATAATAACTTAATAACCTGATATCGTGGTGGTGGACCGCTCCCAACACCATGCAATGCTTGTCGATATTACCATCTCTCATGATGAGGACCTCGTAAAAGCTGAGAAGGACAAAGCCAGTAAGTATCTACATACTTAATAATATGATTAATATTTTAAATTGTATAATATTTGCACATTGAAATTCAATAAAATATGCTGGAAATCAAATAAACTGTAACATCTTATGTAACCATGTTTTAGCAAATAAATTATTATTATTATTATTATACGAGGTAACCACCATGCGGATATTGACTCGACGATCATTGTTCCGTTAGTTGTGTCTGCAAATGGCCTGATAGCGAAGAGTATCGATCTTACCAGGCTGTCGCTTAACAGGAGGATCAAGGGCCGGATACAAAAAGTAGTGATCCTCGAAATGGCTCGTATTGTCCGGAGATTTCTTTGTCTGCAGCCCTAACCACCAGTTTGCTTGGACCTTGCCTTGCTGCCGGTGGCATACGGGATTTAAGGTTTTTTAGATTTATGTGTACTTTATATGTCTATACTGAAAAAAAATAAATTTTAAGATTAATAATGAAATATACGCATAATAATGTTTATTAACAAACACCGAGTTACTGTGTTAGGCCATTAACACATTTTACAATTGTATCAATACTACAGAAGAATGGGTCTTTAAATCAGGTACCTACGGAACTCATGTTAAACCAAGTAAATGATACAAATAAAACAAAATTAAATTATTAAAAAATATGTTTTAAGTTTCCAGGAAATGTTAGTCAAAATATGCTTGATAACCCTAGGCATAATTACTGCTTCACCAGCAGCGATCATTACGTCTGGTGACGACCGACCACCCACAGTCAGATCTAACACAAATACAAAATTTCTTAAATCTCTACAATATAAAAATAAGCACGCAACGTAATTACGATGATGTACAACAAAATTCTTAATCTTTCTATGATGATAACTTCGTGTGAGCAGTGTGTGGTCAAGAACACCTAAAGCTTATTTTTGTTATAAGAATTGTGGCTAATGATACAATTTTTTATTCAGTTCAATGTTAATCGTTATAAGCAGTACAGAACATTTGGCTATAGTAGATTCCTAAACGCTTTCGTACTTCGATGATGCCCGTTTTCCCTAAAGGGAATGAAATCCCTAAAGATGTGATAAGCACCAATACTTAGGCTACTAATATAAATCTCAGGATAATTTTAGGTTGCCTATTGCCACAGTCCGGGCACTTCGCAAAGCTTAAATTGCAGTAATAACCCTTAATCGGCGGTTACGACATCCAGGAATGGGAGCGGTGGCATATATATTCAATTGCTGAGAAATAACTTAGAACTCCTAAAATTCCTGGCACGGGAAAATTGTCAAGTACATACATTATTTAATACCATTACCACTCTAGTAACCTTATTGATTCTCCAATATCAATGAATAAATAATACTTTTAACTACTGTTTTGATGTTTGAATTTAGATCACATATATATTGGAACTACAGCTAACTACTCAATAGCCCCTTGCGCAAAAAAAAGGCTCCTGCATTTCTTCCTGTAGTGAATTTTGATTATAGTCAGTGCAATAAATATCGCTTCACAAGTTGACCATCCTTATTTACATTATTAACACTGCACGTAGGTTCCTCTCTGTCTAGTCTTTTTTTTTTCCCTGTGGAAAATGCATTAAGTTGCATACCCCGGCTGTGGCGAGCCGGCGGTTATGTGGGGCTCTCCTCCCCAGAAGGGGGAGGCCTACCCACTAAAAACCTCAGGGATGGCTTTCCTCAGGCATTTAGGGAGCTCCCGGGAGCACCAAGCTACTTCCGGGAACCCCCAGCCGCCGCTCCCCCGCCGATACAGGGGAGCCCTCCTCGGGGAGGCTAAAATACCTCCCCCGATCTCCACCACCGACGACGCCCCCCGGCCACGGAAGGGGCGTGGTCCCTCCCGGGTCGCCGTACCCGCTCGGCGTCCTCCTTCTGGAGCATCACTGCTTCACAGACGGAGGCTACAGCCCTCCAACCTCCTTCGTCCGCCAACATTGCCGCAATCAATGCCGGCGGAGACAGATCTCGCCCGATATCTACGACCAAGACTCGGCGCTCGGAGGCCCACGCGGGGCACTCCGCCAGCGTGTGCTGGGCCGAGTCGAGGTCGAGTGGTGGCATTGCGTCGATCCCTCCCGTCCTATTCGACACAGATACTCACCGAAGCAGCCGTGCCCGGTGAGTATCTGAGTCAATCGGTAGGTGACCTCCTCCTTCCCGTGAAACCAAGCTTCGAGGTAAGTACGTAAGTAAAGTAGTAAGCGGGAGTACGGCACCGACGGCCCGCTGGCGCGCGAAGATCCGTAATTCGAGCTGCGCACGCCAGACCGCCACAACTCTGTCTATAGTCTGTAACTACCGATAGCTTGGGTCTTGCCCCGCTGTCGAAACATACTAGGTTTAATTTTTTTATCATATTTATTATATGCATTTTAAAAAAATCATTTAAGAATATTTATTATATCATAAATTTTAATTTATTTAAAAATTCTAATTGACATGCTTAATGCTACATATTCTACAATTTATATTGATCAGTTACATTACTACAAAAAAGGATCTTGATTTATTTTTTATATTAAATTAACAATTGAATTGTACCTACTCTAGAACAAACGAAGGGACATAAGAAACTTGTAAAGAAATTGTTAACCAAAATTAATTTATTGTTAAAGAATTCTATACCTAATTTAATACAAAGTGTGACCTCTGTTGCTTAAAACATGCCGACGCCGATTATTTATTCTTAAGTTACATTGCTCGTCATTTATCTATGACCCTCAATTTAAATCTTCCCTTTTATATTTCTATATATTTTATATACCTACTTCAATATACAGTGAGTAGAGGTATGGCAACGTGGACCCTTCCACACGCCCCCAAAAGTGCAGGGAGATCACTGAGGGCATTTACTGCGTAGTATTGAAGATTTTAAAGGAGTTAATGTTGTTGTGTGTTGCCTTTATCTATGATATTAGCCTAATTAACCCAAGATTTAGAAGGCTTGGTAAAAATTGCAACATGTATGTCATCAACACGCAGGTTTTACAGTAAATACAATCTAATTCTATGTCAATCCAATTGTATCAACGAATAGTCAACGATATTGTGATAATATTATATAGCTGTAATCGTGTGCGCGATGAAGACGGGCATGTTGTACTAAAAATATCTATATATTTTCGACATATTGTTGTCGATATTTTTAATAGGAATGCTCTAGGTATTTTCCTAAGTATTGGATTTGTATCTACATTATTTAACTAGATATTTCCCATAAGTTCTTTGCTATCTATAATTAATAACTGATTTATATATTATGGAGCACTTCTTAAACTCTGTAAACTATTATAAATGAATGTATATTTACGCTCAAAATTCAGTAATAAAGATTTACTCGTAGACGCCTTTTGAAAGCATTTATTTCGCGTGTTTTCCTATAGTGATGTAGTATTTTAGTTGGAATTAAATCCTACTTTTAACAGTTTCCATTTCACCAGTTATTATCGCCAATAAAATATGTATTAGAGTGATTCTTCGAACCCTAAATTTTCGATGTCTTGAGGTTTATTTTTGTAAGTAACTGACAAATCAGTCTGCAATCAATTTTATAACATATTTCAGACTATTGTCTATCTTGCACAAGTTATTTTTTTAAATAATATTTATATAAATATTTCAAAAAATATTTAAAAGTAGTTCTTCTGACTAATATGGTGTGTCCGTAACCCAGTTTCTTGAACATTACTAACAATAACATTATTTCATATTGATAAATTGATGTAAATTATAATTATTACGAAAGAATATTAGTTGTTTCTTTACACCAAAAAAAATGGTACTAATATTTACGATTGTTTATTTATAAATAAAAAAATAGTGAGTGTCCGGCACAAAAGTCTGATTCATATTCACGCGCTTCACTCGAACGTACCCAGCTAATTAAGAAACATGAGGCGACCCTTTCCCGCGCTGGGGGTAGCCAGTGGCTCGGTTGACGTGGTCGTGGTGGAGAAGTGTGGCTGGTTCGTGTCGTCGCTGAGATATAAAGGTAAATATCTGATTCATATAGCCTTGGTACACCTGTGTTTCTGATTAGTATGTTCGTTTTTATAATTAAAGTAAATGGTTTTCAAACTTGAATCTGCGGGAAATATAATGCCATTGGGAACAGAAACCTATGTATAAATAACAATCTTTAATTACACACGTGTGATGATTTATCGATGTTTATAGGTAAAATTCTGATTGATATGTGTCTGATTCATATGGTAAAAATACCATATTAATCAGAATGTCACACATATTGTTAATGAAACGTTACATTGGCGGCACGTTACGCCTGTAACAAGTCATTTCGTATGAACCTAATGTTATTTACGTGTCTAAAAACAGTAGCTGTAAATTTCGCAGCAGTCCTAATAACGTCAAAGGGGTTTCATATCTATCGACGAAAATTTTCGAAAATTAGACTATACCTGAAATTAAAACTAATATATTGGTATTAAACTCCGTTCGTCTAGGTAATAAAATAAAGGTAAACAATAAAAACAAACTTCGTTTAAATGAGAGTTTAAAAATAAAATTAATTAACTAAATAACATAAATAAAATAATAACGAGTGGTTAATGAAACTACCTACTTACTCAACTATTAGTTTTAGCGGTAGTTTATAGGCTCAAACTACTGCTTAGACGAAAAGGGTAATATACTGTAACAATATATTAACTTTTAAGACCGTTATAACGTAACGTGATAAGTCGTGGGTTCGATTCCCGCTCAAGAATTTTTCTTACAATTTTTACCCACCTTTTAATAGGTATACATTATTCATAATTGGGTTGAAACGTCAGGTCAATAATAAGTTATCTGTAACTTGAAATTCCTTAAAATATTGAAATTTCAGTCATGTGTCAAACAGTGTATTATTTGTATACATACCTACTGTAGTGGCAAATACAAATACAATACTGTACCTGCATGTCTTATTTAAAGGCATTTTTAAGTATGATTATTAATAAATTTGTAATCTTCGTTTTTATATTACAGTACACAAAAATGCCACCAGTAATATCTAAGGAAGAAAAAAGATAGAAGAAGAAAATTGCAGAACGTATTAAAAAGTAATTAATATTGTGATGATTGATATTGTCAAGTGCCATATTACGCTGTGATGACTAGATTTAGGTATTATGATAAGCATCATGTGCATTTACTGTGATTTTAATAAATAATTGACTGATTTTTCTAACTAGAATTTCATTTCTATCCCTAATTCTGATTCATATCTCACAGATTCTGATTCATATGGCCCCAAAATTTTTAAAGTTAATTATCTCGGAAACCATTTTATCAAAAAGTGTGCCTTTTTCACACATTGTATCTTAGGTTACCATCTTTCGTAAACATATGTTTTATAAGCTTGAATGTGAAAAAAAAATTAGGCCATATGAATCAGACAAAGAACGCAATTTCGGAGAAACACTCATTAACTATATTAACACTTGGGAGAATACTAGTTAGTTACTTATAGATATATGATGTTTATCTTGTTCACACAACAGTTTACCTTCAGGCAGATTTACTTCCAAGAAAATTTTAATAATAACACATTGGTATTTTTTAGAATTGGATAAAGTTTAATATTTAATATCGATATGTTTTCACAAGTTCGGCCATAATGTTTCGTGCGACCGCGGTGGGTACGGGTATGTCTTCATTCGCTCCACTCGGTGCCGTCATCACGGCATTGAGCCACTTAATAGAGCCACGGCTGGAAGATTATAGAGGCAGGGAGACAACCGCCGGCTATTTCGCTTGTGAACTGCACGTCAACACGATTGTACTCACATTAAATACGTGGAACATTTACTGCAATATTTAAATAACAATTTTTTTCATTAATACTCTATTCAACTTTTTTGCTGCTCCATCATTTTAGCTCAGATATGCCAACTGCAACACATAGAACTTCCCCTAAGCATCGATGCTTGTGGGAGGCTAATCAACGCAGCGGTGATGTGGTTAACGCTCACATATGTTGGCCATTTGAGAACCTTAGCTTGGTACATCACGCTTCGTACGTCTATGGGAATTCTCTGGAAACAGTGAAAAATGGACCAGGTGTCGACAGAATCGAAAACTGTCTCAAAGGTAACAAACGACAAAAATAGTGGCATCCCCGGAGCAATTTTAAAATTTTGCATTACAACTTCAACCTTTTAATGAGGCTAACTTGTTTTTTACATTATATTAAAACACCTTGATGGAGTACCTATAAACATTGTAGATATCAAGATGTGTCAATCAAGATATTAACAAGCTCCAGTGGGAAAGGGGCTTTCCCAGATGCTGATAGGCTAGTGAAAATGTTCTCGCTAGTTCACATGACGTTGACCACCAGGGAAGCGTCACTTCCCAATCTGCCATCCTCTGATAAGGGGAAACTAACTTTGATAGATGTGTTCGTGTCAAAGCGTTTGTAAGAGGCATCTATGGGCTTCAATTGATATGCAGCAGAAATTGTCTGCCATTCGGGCTACAAAGTCTGCGGTCCGACCTAACCTCGAGCATTTCCCCAAGCGTTAAGTATGCGTCAAGGGAAAACGTTGAAAATCGACGTTGGGAAAACCAACGTTAATGAAAACGAACTTAATATTGCAAACGCCTAATCAAACGATGTCTTAACAAAAGTTTTGACGTGACAACGTCTTAAATTAGGTTGCGGCTGGGAGTCACTTATGAAAAAGTGTAACGCTCGGTAACGTTACGATGAGTCACCGAACGAGAGAGAGGCCCGCCGAATGCCTTGCGTCTCTCTCCCACTCAACTATGATCGGTCTGCCGCGCGCGCAGCACTAGAGAATTAGGCGCATTGAATCGGCGCATGCTTGTGTCTCTGTCTTTGTCTTTCTCGAACGTTCTTGGCGTTGGAAAAACAAGAAAGCGTCATAATACAAGTTCACACGTGTGGTTAAAGTATCGTCAGCTGTGTCTGTAGTGAAAATGTGGAGTGCTTAGATTCGTCATTTACAACAACTACAACAATAAAGGTAAATAATTGTACACTGATATTTCATTATCGTAAACTATGATTGATTGATTAATTGTTAGATTGACACAAAAGTTGAGAAACTGAGTTTATAGGTTATGTCATACTATTGATAAATGTTGATAGTGTTAAGTAATTATTAGTTTAAAATTAATTAATTAATTAATTATTATTTTACAAATTTTCATTAATTTCAAATTTATTAGCAAAAATTTGAACCTACATGTACAATGTTTAGTAAACAAAATATATTTCTATAGTTAAAATTTGTGCAATTCTTATTTCATTCAATTCCTTATTCCTATTGTGCAATTTAATTTATTCATATCAATAAATATTCTACCGAGAAAAAGACGTTGTCACGTAAAATCTTCGCCCGTAAAACCGACTTTACAGGCAACCATTTTTTATAAGTACAAAGGAAATTGCAAAAATTAAGAAAATTGAAACTGTACTGAGCTGTGATTTATCTAAACGGTTTGAGTACTACTTTTAAAATGAAAAAAAAAAGTCTAACATAGAATTTTGAGCATAGTTATATGAAATTATGCTTTTTAATAATTTTTGCAATTTAACTTTTTATTTTGAATGAGGTAAAATATAAAAGTATCCATTATATCTCATTAAACTTTATTTTGGTCGGGTCTAATAAAAAATGATTCCGTGTTCCTACGTCACTATGTCAAAAGTCAAGATTATCTATAGAATACCGTGACCACAAAGAATCCAATTTACGCATGCCACGCTCACCATTATAGGGAAAAAAGCGGCTGAATTCGATAGAGTTTTTGTCTAACACGTGCACGTGTAGACATGGTCATCTTTACATGAAGTGGTAATAATTAAGCTTACGTAAGATGTACGTGGAAGACAGTCCGTATAATTGGGACCACCCGCGGTGGATCTGCGGGCACGTCTCGAACAATACCTTACGCGAATACGGACTGTGATTAGATAGAAAGGATATAAATTAACAATAATTATAAATTAATTACTAAGGTAGTGTCGACCTATTAGTAATTTAAGTAAACCTCTTGAAAATATGTAAGTTATGATTATAGGTTTCTTTCGGAATGCTTTTATACTTTTATATTTATTCATTATTTTGCAAGCATTTTGCCACGATACAATGAATGAAATATTACTCCCCGACGATTTTAAATGCATACAAGAGGTCAACAACAACTTGATATTACCAGTATTTGCTTTAACAACTTATTTTTAATTGTTTTAATTTAAATATTCTTTGTTATGTACTTTCACGGAAAGTTCTGCTTTCCGCCCAAGTGCAGAGCGTATACTGAGGTATCATAATTCATTGTATTTTCACATTTTATTGATTTAAATATATAGTATGTACGTACATACAGGTATAACTATATTATATATTTATTGAATTTTTTGTTCTTATGTATTAAAAAATATATAAATGAAGAAGGGATTAAATATAATATAAAAATCCATAAATAGCTAATATTGTGGTACTCCTTGCATCGCGTTATTATATTTTAGTGAAAGTAGTACTTATCTGTAATACTTACTAGTCCAAAGATATTACAAAACTATAAATATGCCAACTGTCAAATAACTACTTAGAAATTGTAAAGTTTTTATTGTAGATAGTAATATTTTATTTGAATAAAGAAAATAGCAATAGCCTTGGAAACTACTCTTAAGCAATTTTCACACGGTTTACCCTACGGATGTAGCCAATAAGGACGCCAATAAGTAATCCGCACTTTAGCACGCAAAGTGCCTAATTCATCTCTCTTTTGAGTGACACTTGTACAACCCATGTGAAGTTTCTGAAGTATCCTCACCTAGGGGTCGATTCGACAAAAATTGTACAGAACATTAACAGAACTCTTTCACAAGCGATAGATTCATATCAATATTGGTTATTTCGAGCATCGCCATTTTCGTCGAATAGTCTTATAAACAAATTCATTTATTTAAAACTTACTCATAAAGTCAACAGGGTAGACGACTACAACTGATTATGGCCGTTTTATACTATAATTATTTGCTTTGACCAATTTATATCTCATGAAAGTATGTCAATATAGAAATTTCAGTTTAAATATAAATTTATATTGTATTTAGATTTCTAAAAAATGAGCAATTAGGTACTATTTACGTAATTCTAATGAAACGAACACATTTCTAGCATTCTCACATTAAATGTAACATTTTTTATATAGAAAGTATACCTATAAACGTACAAATAACAAAGTTATTTTAAAATTTGTTTATACGCTCATACAAATTAGGCGAGTTTACATAGTTATGACGTCACAATTGCAGCGTTTTTAGTATGGAGCGTTTTTTCACGATCCGCGACAGCGCCGCAAACATGTCGATGTATCTTTAAAAGTAATAGGCACAGGTATACAGTTGGTTCTACAATATTTCTCACTTAAAAGAGTACTCTTATTATATATAGAATTTAAAAAATTGTCGTATACCCAATTAAGAGAAAGATAAACAATTTAACATTAAATAACTTATATAAACTTAAAAACATATAAGATAATCAAAAACAAATGAAAAATCTTAAAAACAATACTTCTAATTTTAAACTGATGTCTCGACTAATAATACTCGAAAATAACTAGCAGACTCTCGTCCTGTGTTCTGATCAGCTGGGCTATAATTACCGCTTGAGGAAGATCGAATTTAAACTTATTTCGAATCGACGAGAATTAACCCCAAGAGTAAAGAGCTCTATTTATTGCTAGTACGTGATTATTTTGGCAAAACTAGACCATGTTTAAACTGTGAGAACGGATGCGGCGATCTCGCAGCACCGTTGGTGGTACAAAGAGCAAAAAACAGCAAGCACATGATTGAACGACATAATACGTTGTATATAAATCGTGAACTTATCAACTGTGCATATTTATTTTGAACCTTTCAACTCTGAGAATATCTATGTATTATTAATAAATGAGCAAAAACTTATTCGCTCCGTTTTTGACGTCGAAAAGTACTGAGTAACTGAGATTGTATTATATGATTAATTTGATTTGATTTTGATATAAATTATTAAAGAAATATATTGTAACTTACTTTCAGGGAAGAACAATTAACCTGATGTTTCTCCGTTTTTTTTTCATACAAATCATAATATGATGAAATGAAATCATCTAATCGTAACATAAATTACTCTACAATATAATCTTGTTAAGAACTTAATTGCTTAGAAATTCAGTATATTTTATAGTAATAGCATAGCATAGCATATATTTTATAGTATATTTTATAGTAATGTACTTTATTACTGCTGAAATTGATCTATCACGACTCAGTCATATTTTTTACATCCAAGTTCAATCACTGCTTCTCACAGCTTAATAGACATAAAGAAAATTACGGTTATCATCTTTATATTATTCTTCTTAACACTATTTATTTATAAATTAAACTTGAATTAAATAGAATCTTGAATTCCGTTAAGTTCCGTGTAAACTGTAACATCGCTTTGCTTTAAAATGTTTTTTCAAACAAACTGGCTGTCAAACAGTGGTTATCTCAGTCAATAAATATACAGTGGTATAGGATGGTGAAGCTCGGCATATAATGTACTTAACTACTGCTGAAATTGATCTATCACGACTCAGTCATATTTTTTACATCCAAGTTCAATCACTGCTTCTCACAGCTTAATAGACATAAAGAAAATTACGGTTATCATCTTTATATTATTCTTCTTAACACTATTTATTTATAAATTAAACTTGAATTAAATAGAATCTTGAATTCCGTTAAGTTCCGTGTAAACTGTAACATCGCTTTGCTTTAAAATGTTTTTTCAAACAAACTGGCTGTCAAACAGTGGTTATCTCAGTCAATAAATATACAGTGGTATAGGATGGTGAAGCTCGGCATTATATATAACTTTTATTGAACATATAAAACAAACCAGAATTAATAGGTCGGTTTAATCATGAGGTGTATATCCATAAAATAAAGAATTGAACAAATAGAAATAATACAACTTTAAACATATACCTACATAATGGAATAATAGAGATTTTACTTACGATATTATTATATTGCGAAAGCTGGCACTGGTAATCTAAGCTTCTGAAAAAGGGTACTTACAATCTTCTGGTATAGGTTAGGGTCAAAGAAATAAAATAATGTGGGTCGCGGTGTGTATGGCAAAGATCTAAGGTAAGTTAGGTCGCCATACCCGTTTCCAGTGTTTCAGGCTGAAACGTACATATTGACTAAAAAAAAAAACAAAAAAACATGCGTATACTAATATAAAATTAACAAGCTATCCTCGAAGCCATCAAATCTAATGACTTGTAAACAAGGCAAACACAATGTAATTATGAGCTACGCAGACTTCTTTCCATACATTGTCCCGAATCACTGTTAGTAATAATGTTATAACATTGAACTCGGAGAGCTATAGATTCTACATCAAAAAGAGTGAAACACCGAGCCACCTCTTATACGAGCTCAGATTATTCACAGAACACTCCTTTAGCTCCAGTAATTCCTCCAATTTATGAAAAATTTAGAACTTACGGAGGTATTAACAATGGAGCTACATTCACATTTTTATTACATCTATTTAAGTCGGAGAAAAATATCGCTATTGTAATTTAAAATCTGTCCAACCTTAATATGATGGTTTAAGAAATTATCATAAAACTAGCTGATGCGCGCGACTTCGTCTACGCAGCATTAGTATTTCAAGTAGCTTATATTATCGTAGATTCGTAGCGTATATCTTTATAAATTGTAGCCATTTTTTTTTTGTTCCCCTGAGGAAAATGCATTAAGTTGCATACCCCGGCTGTGGCGAGCCGGCGGTTATGTGGGGCTCTCCTCCCCAGAAGGGGGAGACCTACCCAGTAAAACTTCAGGGATGGCCTTCATCAGGCATGTAGGGAGTCTCCGGAAACGCCAAGCTACTTCCGGGAACCCCCAGCCTCCGCTCCCACGCCGATACAGGGGACCCCTCCTCGGGGGAGGCTACAATACCTCCCCCGATTTCCTCCACCGACGACGCCCCCGGCCACGGAAGGGGCGTGGTCCCTCCCGGGACGCCGTATCCGCGCCGTAACCCGCCGGCGACCCGCGGTGGCGCCGCAGCTGTGTTCCCGACCCCACTCGGCGGCCTCCTTCTGAAGCATCACTGCTTCACAGAAGGAGGCACAGCCTTCCAACCTTCTTATTTGATTTTATCAAGTTTCAAGCACTTAGTGAAAACTACTGAGTTTTAAATCTGTTAGGTACTTACTTACATATAGGTAGTTCCTTTTTTTTTGGTTCTCAACGTTTTTCTTTTTTTATCAAGTCCAAAACTTGAGAGCTTTTATAGAAAAAATAATCTATTCTAACAATAACTATTTATTACCTATGAAACTGATTACTAAGACTTTCTTAACGTTAGAGTAAATTTTAAGTTGAATAATCGCAAATGTGATTTCCATTTAGTTCCATTCAGATGGTTAGTTTTATAATTTAACTTACTCACGCCGAAATGTATTATATTCTCATTTCTCCCTGCAGCTTGAAAGCGCGCTTACTCGCAATATATACCTACATGTGAGTAAAAGCGAGCGTGCAATATTTCCAAACTGGATTGAAACTACTATAAACTATAGTTTCTAAATGTAACCCTTCGTAAATTGATCGTAGTAAAACCAAAGTCTGATTATTTAAATTTTAAAAAGAAATACAAAACTATAAAACATGTTTTTATTATTACTGTACCCGATAATTGATTTCATTACTTGTATGCTCGGTCTGTCTAACTAAATATTCATTTGAAAGTATTAAACATGCTTTACATCACTCTGCCCAATAGGCACTGGGCATTATTCATAATGTCCGGGCAATATGATAAATTGATTGGTTGTAATCACATTTATCGATTAATCACTTAGCCCATAACATATATACGAGAAGAGAAAATGTTTTCAGTGCCTAATTAATAATGGAGCTGGTTATGGAATAATAACACATTTTGATAACAAAGATGTTTATTGACAAATTATTTTTCAATAATAAATACAACTAAACAATATACTTAAAATATTTTTTGTAAAACGAAACAAATGTAACAATTTTCGGCTACAAATAAAAGCTTAACTAATTCAATAAATTATTAAAAGTTTAAAATACTTTGTACGAATTCGAATGCTAATTTAAATACTTTTGTAAGACACTATATCTAAAGAACATTTAGTTGTATTTACATATTTTTTATTATTCTAATAATCTCACTTTGGTAAACTGTGGTTAATGAGTTTTATTGTTTTTGTGCACTTATTCCTAGACATAAAATCCTTATTTATAATACAATCATAATACATAAAGATGGATTCAAAAAATAATATTTTTCGATTGTGTCAATGGATTAAAATTTTGTTTAATTCGATTCGACACTTATAAACTCTTTCTGTTGGATCACCATCAATCTACTATTTAAACTAAAATGGGAATTTTATAGTTTTACAAAAAGATATTTAATCTCAGACACACGACAATGAAAGAAATGAACCAAAATAAACATTACACTTATCTTAATATCTTAATACTTAATAATGTAGGTATCTAACCACAACAATATACAAAACACATTCCCACACAATATATAATAAATAACAAATGTAATTGGACAATAATATAAAAAAGAACCTTATGCAATTATCCAATTTTCATGTATACTTACTTCCCATAGTCTTATTTATGTTTGACAAAAGTGGATTTATTTACAATAATAACCATCGTTTCTTGTCACAAAACATCCATTACGTTTTATTTTTCCTCAAACATGCTAAGTTACAAAGTGATCAATGGTAAATTTATAAAAATTAAATGGTAAAAAATGCTGGTAAAAATCCTTTCCGTTGTTAAAATTCTGCACAAAACTCGTATGTCTGATGCATTATGCATCGATGACAAGCTACGGTCGGCGCCGTAACATCGATATGGTAGAGTTCCCCCCCATGCATACTAAACGCAGGAGGACTGTGAGATATAAATCGTAATTCTTATAATTACAATGACACGTTTTAACCGAATTGATAGATATTAGGATAAATATATTTTAAAATCATAGTACACACAACAATGCTTCAGACTTTACATGTTCACCTTGAAGCATTTCTTACGTCGCTGTTCGTAGCGTAAATTGAAGACTACTATTTGCTGACTGCACATATATTAACATTAATAATTATTATTAATTACGCGTCCTGTTGACTGAAATATTAATCTCTAGATACTTTTTACGCAGCTGTCGATATTTAGAAATTACCTCTTGAATTTAAATATTTTGAAGGTTCCAATTCCAAAATTATTATGAATTTCGTTCTTGAATGTTCGTGTTAAGTTTATTTCTATAATATTATAGAAATTACCGAACATTTTTAAATGGGACATCTTATAAAGATATTTTCATGTAGGTACATATTTTCCCAAGTAGGAAAGCATCAAAATTAAAATTGTGTTTGCTATTGAGAAATATACATAGGAGAGACAAAATCTAGTTAGATACATCAATTAGTTATAATGGGGCACCTAGATTAACTGAAAAAAAAATAGTTTAATACGACCTGACTTAGGGTCGAAGGGATCTCAGTACTAAAAAATTGGAATTGTTATTAGATCACTTTGTTGTCCGACTGATAAGGTTGTTTTTTCAAGACCGCATGGGGGTATCAAGTTGAAATTAATATGAAATACTTAGGTCTAAAATCCCTTGCAGCAATGAAAAAATCAAACTTTTAAATCCATGCAATTAAAGATACGTAGATTTAGAAATAGATTCCGTTG
Organism: Scirpophaga incertulas; assembly: GCA_036419045.1. Classification (NCBI taxonomy): domain Eukaryota; kingdom Metazoa; phylum Arthropoda; class Insecta; order Lepidoptera; family Crambidae; genus Scirpophaga; species Scirpophaga incertulas. Next base: position 11,807,115 of record CM071645.1, read on the forward strand.
GCCCAGTATCATGAACTTTGTCATGAAGTAATATCATGCATGTAGCACAAATAAAGTATAAAATCTGAAAATAGTAAATTAATATTTGATTATTGTGCAATTCTCACACTTGTAAGGGAATCATAACGTATGGGGTAGGTACATCCCGTTGACCTGTCATATCATGATATTTGGCATGAAGCAATGTTATATAGCATAGTAAACGAAAAGTCTGAAAACCGTAACATTATAACTTTTTTGCCCATTATAAACTTTTTAAAGGAATCCTCGAAGTTGAACTCTACGACTCACGCTAGGCCGCATTTTTGTAAATTATTTAACGAGTAGAACAAATATGAAAAACACAAAAAAAAATCACATTATTTGCTCATATTTCAACCTACATATAGCACTCAGTTCCACTAGCAATTATAATCGCTACTTATAATCCATGTAAAGTCATAAATATTTATATCTATAATGTTCAAGTTTCACTTTTTAATTACATAATAAATAAGTATTTGTCACGAAAGAAACAGTACAAATTTCATTTGATAAAATAATAACTCACGAAGATTTTGTTGTTTTGTAATTTCCCGATGCATATGAGTGCATCCAACCGAACGACACAGATTTGCTCTGGTTCAGCACGAGTGGTAAATATTCGGTGCCATTGCCAGTTAAGAAAGTACGAGCGAGCGTGGAACCGGTCTGAGATCACTTCATTACCGACCATCGTTAAACATTATACATAGCGTAGGTACACGTACGAGTACATACGACACACCTTTGCACGTGGACGTATCAAAGAACGACATTTACATATATGGAAAGTATGCCTTTTGTGCCTCAAATTATAGGCTTGACATGATTGCATTTCTATTAAGCTTACATTGCCATACTTTATTAATGCACGAATTATTAAGATAATTCTCGTCTACTGCTTACTCGTGTTTAAATCAAATTCTTGATTGTTAATACATTTCTTTTGTTTATCAAAACTTTACCTTAAAAAAAAGCGTATTATTTCATAACTATAAAATATCCAAAAGTCATTGTCCTAAATTTTATATGTTAATTGATAGCAGGCTTCTTTGGTCCATAATTGAAATCAAACACCGATAATACACAAAATTACATATTTGACATTTCTAATAAACGCAATACAAAATAAAAACATTGAAAAGCCCTACATTAACCTTTATAATTTACCAATAACAATTATTTCTTGCTCGGTGCTTACAGTACCAAAAGACTTCAGATATTTCATAAATGTAACACTAATAATTCCACGCAGGAATGAATCACTCATTCAGGATATAGTATTTTATTTGTAAAAACAGACAAAACACGCAAAGGTCGGCGCAAAGCCAAGTTAATCCAGATAGCTATTAATTAATGGTGCTATAAAAATGTTTAAATCAGTTTAAGCTTCGGTCGAGACGGATGTCGTATATCGTGTAAACAGAAAAAAAGACAAACTGAAACGGCTGCCACGTTTGTCGCGCGCTACGATATTAGCTCTCCGGAATTAGCCACTATGTCATTAGGACATCCACTTCCCTAATCCCTTCTACGTGTTTAACAAATTACAAGCATTTCGTCAGAAGAAAAGAAATTTAACACTTTCACGGAAATCTTATTTGTTTACCATATTATTAATTATTTGTAAGTTGACATTAGAAAATTAAAAGCAGAATTTACTATTTATAAAAATATTCACTTACCTTAAAAGACTAATAAACTAAAGGGTTGAAAGACACTATATTATAGTGTCCTTCAACTTAATAGTTTTTATTAAATAATTGCTTTATTTAAGTAACAACACATAATAACATAATAAGTTATTGACAATTTGGTTTACATACTCAAAGAAGAGACGTTTCCACTTGTCACGTCATGATTACCGCATATACCGCAAGCATGTTGTTTGGATGAAAGACACTATTTGTTTTATTACAATTAAAGAAATATAACTCGCACTGCAATGCGTTATTTAAAATTGTAGATAGAACATCATAAAAATATCTATTTTTGTTTAGACTTCCAGAGACAAGATCACAAAATCGCTTGCAAATCTAAGCAGTCCGTGGTACCGGTATCAACCGCGAGTGTTTTGTTTACATGCTTACATGATTCGTGTGTCGCATGCGCCGGCGGGGGCGATAGATCAGTCAGCGGTGAAGGCACCGCGTTTGTCACCGGACCACCGCCGGCGCCGCCGTATCGTATTTATAGCGACGCTAGTGGGCGGACCGCTCGCTAGATCCAACCTTCCTACACTTGCTCTGAATTAACCCAGGCTACACGATCCGCAACCAAAAACAATCACGCATTCGTTCACATATCGCGGGTCTATAAAAACGGTATATTCGAATAGGTTGAACCCAATAATGTCGATTAAGTATAATAGTCCGTAAAATTACCAAAATAACTTGTATCAAAATTTCTAGTCTTAAGACTTTCAAATGCCTCAGTTCATTTACCACAACGTATTATTATTAAATTAGGTTTTATCCTCCTATTATTATGTTATATACGTACATATTACTTACAAGTGGTACAGATTAAACATGTTTTAAGAATTTGACACATGCTTTATATTAACATACAATATTTAGAAATACAAAGGCTTTTCAGTCTTTAATCCAATACACTGCATTTATACTTTTGACTTACACAACTAAATTAGTTCTGAGATAGGCAATATTTACATTATACGCACTCACATAGAATTCACCTCGCTTCATAACTGAACCAATCATTGCGGGAATTGCAGGATTGTTCAACAGTTAGTGTTATAAAGTTTCTATACATTGATTATTTTTTTGCGTCCAAATACACACTTTCTAATCTATAACATATTAATAGCTAGTATTTACAAATATACACTTAAGTTGCGCTTGCCTAGTCTAAATGATGCTTTTCAACGAAAATTTTACTATAAATACAAAGAAGTCAATCGGGGTCTCAATAACAGTTCTTAAATATTGTTTTAATAGCTGACCAAAAGCTGGCCATTAAGTAAAGTTAATTGACGAAATAAACATTGCCGGAATAAGAGTGACTTCTTTAAAAAAAAATCTTCCGTTTAATCATTCTTAAATTCATTAACCGTCAATCCAATACTTAATATTGACCAAAAAGATAAATGCTAACATAGCAACTACAGGTTTAAGCAGGTCGACCAACACAGCGAGCTGCGTACCGCTAAAAGAGGTACCTAATATGACATGATAACTTATAGAAGACAACCAAAAGTTTTATAAGATCTTAATGGTCTTAAAAAAATGCAACGATTTAAAACATGCACTTTGAATCACTATTAATTTACCGCTCCCAGCTCTGGTTGTACCATCTATGATTCTTAACGTTGACTGCTGCTGATATCGACTCACTTAAATCTGTTTCAATTCTACAATACAAACTCATTGTCAATTTTAGTATAGCCTCCAAATGACACAACAATAAGTAATTATGTGTCAATATCTATCATACTATCTTATACTGAATATCAAAATAGCACTAGTTGGTAGCAAAAGGCGCGATATTATAGTTAAGCTAGCATCGCCCGTGCGTACCTCATTCTCAGCCTCTTTATGATGTTTGGATTTATGGCTATGCCCGTGATTCTTCCTATGAGCCTCGTGATTTTTCCTCAAACAAAGCCTGTCGAGGTTGTTTTGCATCCTCGGGCAGTCGTAGTCTTCCATGCCGTCACACTGGCAGGCAGTCAGAGACGCTGCTTTCTCCTGTTTCATTAGTATTTCTATTGAATTCCTACATCGACTGGAACATTTTCTTCCTTTGAACATTGACTTGCAAAGCTGTTTGTAGTAGCCCAGAGCGACTGCGCACTGTGCATCGGCCATGCACACCAGCTGGGATAGACGGCACGATGACGTGACGTTAGCTGCTCCTTTTAACACCTGAGGCCTACACACGTCGACCCTTCTCCTCACGCTCTCGCAAAACTCATCCTCACATTTGCACTGCAACAACAGAAAATTAAACCAATCTTAAGATATAACCTTTATTTCAAATATATCCAATATTATAAACAATGTGGGAATATCGTAAAATCTAATGGTCCATAACCGACACAATAACTTTCCAAGCTCATAAAAGTGTTTTTACGAGAGCCAAAAACATTTCGAACGCCATCGCCGTGTAAACTTTGTGAAATCACAATAAATGTCCGAACTTTAGAAGAAGGCTGCCCGCGGTGATTCGTTAGGATTAACGATTGCCGCGGAACGACATTCCTCGGATCATCACGAACGAATACATATTTGCATAAATGGCGGTGTATTACGTCCATATCGAGTATACTTTATTGGAATGTTTGTAATGTATAAGAATCGTGCATTTTATGATCAGCATAAAAAGAGACTGGCGGAATTAATTCGCCGTGTCTAATTTCCTGGTGCCATTAATGTGGGAGTCAATTTACTGCATAATCTAGGTTCGACTCCGTGGATAAATGAGCACAGCCGCCGACTTACGCGTTTTTTGTGGGTCGCGGCAACACCTGCGCAAGAGTGCCCTCTGCGGTAGGTCCCGATCAAGACGTCAAATCTCAAGGCTGGCCGCCCGCTCCGCCTTGCCTCTCGATACCTTGCCCAACCGTTGTAACACAATAATCACACCGCTACGGTATAATTAAGCTCTCTAAGTTTAAATCATACCGACTTGTCTATGTAATAGTAGTTCATGTAACTAATACGTAATGAGAGGGCTTAAACGTGAATGTGGTTTTATGAAACAAGTCGAAGGCCATGAATTTCAAAATAAGATTACACGCGTGGTTTTAGAAATATGTACAGTTGCATACTTTACTTTATATACACACGTGATAATAATTCTAAAATATGTTCAACAGCTGACAAAAATAGAATGATTATGACGAAAATATATTTCATGTATATCGAAAAAAAAATTACGTATACGTAAGAAATGTCGATCTGATATCACGCCTCGACTAATTGGTTGTAATTGATACTAGGATTGAAAATAATAATTAAGATGTTTCAAAATTGAATCTTAATTTATAAAATTTTTCTTGTAAAATTATCTTAATTATGTTTATTGCTGTAATGCTGGTATTAATTAAAGTATTCTAGTGTGGATAAATGTATTTTCTTGCTATTTAACGTATTAAGCAACTTTCTAGATATATCTTTTCGGTGCGTACGCAATCGATTCTTGAAATTGGAATTGAATCGATATTTAATGGAAGCTTACCGAATGAAGAAAACCACTCATTCGCCGACTTCCAGTAAATTGTTATGAACAAGCGTATTTATATACATTGGAACTCAGTTGTTATGCATTCTACAAATTATTCAGCAAAAATACCACCTGTGCCGGCTGGGCGGTCTTTCACTAAGTATATTATAAGAATATGTGTAAAATACAAATATGATTGTGATGCTAATAATTAGCCTTGAAGTAGACTGTGCAAACTGAACAAATAGGGTACTAATTGTTATATACATTGTTATATATTATAAGTATAATAATTATTGTTATCAACAGACAACTATGCCAAATGAATTTGATAGCTTCGCTCTAACACGCATATCTCATTTATTTAAGTCTTGACGTATTTACGTGCATTGGCCAATTTAACTTCAAAATTGAAAATAAGTACTCGTAAATTTAGAGAATTCAGTTCATTCACAGGAGAACAATTTTCTAAAACTTTTTGACTGATCTGACAACTTTTCCCTCGATCAACATTTTATCACATTTCTGCCTGTAGGGTCACTCTGATACCAATTCTGATCTATCAATATTGGATTATTAATATTTACATTTGGGATTTTACTTACGCTTAAGTAGCAGCGCTAGAACACGTAATGGATTTATATCTCAAGAAAAGAAAGAACCGAGCTTAATTCACTCTAATTTTACCCAACACAGATGGATACAATCTGTGCAATTGTGGCAAGTGGAGCGCATGAAACGCTTAAAAAATAATCAAAATATCGATATTATAATACGCAGGGTCGGATCTCACAACAATCCTAAAATAGTACGTTATCAAAATTTTTTCAAGGAGTCTTTACGACTCTACCAATCAGTTTTATAAGACATGTCGAAGTCCGCCATTTTTAAATAAGGTCTCATTAATGATTTCAAGTGGTCGGGCCTAGTCAAAACATATATTTGAAATTGTTTAATTTGTTTTAGAACATTTTTTCTTTCTGATAATCATATTTTTTTTTCAATCCCGTTGGTATTAGACAGTATTGTCAAAAAACAAACCAAGGTTTTAAAATCCGTGAAGCTGAAACATCCAATTTTTCTGATTCACTGAGTGCTGACTCCCATCCAAAAAATATTTGAACCTTTTTGATTTGGCTAGTATCGTTCCCCTAGTCTTGCCTAAATTAGTCGAAATATGAACAAAGTAACGAATATTGTTGCTTTCCTAAGATATTGTACATATTGCTAAGATTGCTAGTTTGTCAGTTATTGAAGAATCCAGGAAAAACTCCAAATTTTCGGTCTGTCTACTGGATAATAGATCCAACTCTATCATCGTACCGCTTACATTCAAATTGTCATATGCAGTATTTCGCAACCGATACGATATCCAGACCTTTAAAAAAAGAACGTTATCTTATTTAAAAGGCCCGCAACGTATTTGTAAGTCCTCTGGTGCTGCGGGCGTCTATGAGCTGTAACCACTTACTACGAGGTGACCGTTTGCTCGTTTACTTCCTTATAACATATAAAAGCAGTGTTCAATCTGACAGGCTAAATCCTAAGTGGTCACGCATAGTGCGGTTTTAGAGGAATTTCCTCCTGAGCACGATTGTAGAATAAGCTGACTGCCGAGGTTTTTACCGGGACATACAATATGGAGCTCTTCAACGCGGTTTTTAAAGAGTTAATTAAGGGTTCGTGATGCCCCTGGTGTTGCTGACGTCCATAGGTTACGGTGACTACTATACAAACCGTACGTCTTTTTTCCACAATCGAAGTATAAAAAAATACCTATAAGTTTTATCCTAAGAATATACTCATCCGTACTACCATCAAACTGATATTTTTATTTATTGTATAAATAAAGAAAATGTTTATATTAACATTGACACTAGTTATATTACAACATAAAATACGCCGTACTTACGACGTTTAAAAATAAACCAAACCCAGCACATTCATTCATCTCACTTTGACAAATGAAGATCTGTCAGATGAAAGACATATGAGTATGGAAAGTCTGCGAAGATATTTAGTATTTCTTTTTCACAACTGAGTTTTTGACGTTCCCTCCCACGTAGCAACTAGTGGACAGAAAATGGACTGTTCGCAGCACATACAAGGAGGTCGACAACCGCTCGCTCGATGTGCTACGTCCGACAAATCTGCCCAACGATGTCTAAATTAGATTTTATTGCGCGCTGTCTGTACATGCTCTCCCCGGCCATCCCTCTCAGAGCTCTCGGCACGTCAAACCACTAAAGCAGAACTTTAAAATGAAGGTCCTGAGATATTGGACGCTTCAATTGAGTGAGGCGGGTTGCTCGATAAAAAAAACCTTGACAAGTGTGAACGTTTACCAACTACTCAATTTATAGCACAAACTAAATATAACTCCATACTAAATTGTAATGCGTATTCTGAATCAATCAAATTGAGGCTTTGTGCAAACATTTGTAAGTTTGGTACCATTTATTTTCATTGCCACCACTTTTGCGGTTTAAATCATAGTATTCTTGAGACAGAAAATTCATAATATTTTGACGTCAAATAATCCTTTTTTTAGTCAATTACTATATAAAACTATTGAATCGTGAATTTGAGTTCGATATAATATGAAAATTCATACCATGACGTTGTTGGATAACCTTAGTTGATCTACCCCACAGTTGTTCAAAGCAATCCAAACAAACTTATAATTTCTGATTATTATAAAATCGATTATTTATTAAACCAAACGTTATATGTATTTTATCTTCCATTCAATTTTACCTGTGCACATACCTAAGGTTTAAAGTTTCCGACTAGGTACCTAAGAAACTAGGTTTTCGTTTCTTCCGGTTTATAGTTATTAAAATATATTTTTGATTTAATACTTGTCAGATAAAAATATGATAAAATTTAATTAGCCTACATTACCCGGATCTTTATAAAATTTATTAATACTTCATTCATGAAAATCATTCAGCACCTTAGACGTTACGGTAAAGCATACATAGGCTGCCTAAAATTATTTCCTTGCATTTGTTTGCATTTGTTGCATTTCCTTGTATCTTACATTCATCAAACATTATCTTACATTCATCAAAGCCTTGCCCTCTTCGGTGGAAGTTAGGGCGATGAGTGCGTACTCGCAGGCCTTAGTGCACTTGGAGTTAGACTCGCCCAGCACGTCACTGCACATCATCTCGTAGTTTCCGAAGGCGGTGCCGCAGCCGCTGCGGTAGGCGCATCGCATCTGCGCCTCCTGACACTGCAGGGCGCTCGCCACCGCCACGAGCACGAGCACCAAGGCCAGCACCCACATCACCTGTCAACAACAATGCTCATCATTATCATCGTTTCAAAAGCTCAGTAAATTAGTGGACAATGTCATTTCTCATGTTTTGACTACATGGTGATATAAGATTTTGGCTAATAAACAATACATAACAAATCGTATCAATATGGAACAACAACCTAAGATTAATTAAGACCGTAGATTAAGCAAAATAAAACCGAGTACCTATTCAAAAACGTACCAAAAAGTAACTTTATTACCAACATCCCAGAAAAAAAATTACATTCGTAATTGTTTAATGCTAAAAACATATAGATACAGATAATAAAAATTGTATGAATTTACTTATTATTGTACAAATTTTACGTATAATAAACTTGTAGGTACTGCAATAACAATACCCAGGCATGGCATGCTACCCCTACGACGGTAGGGGCAGGTAAGAGACACTAGCTGTCTTCATACAACTGCCAGAAATTAAAATACTATTGGGCAAAACGGTTATACAACGAAGTCGGAGTGGTGTTTCAGAATGGCTTAGTGACAAAACCTAAAAGATTTGGACAGTGCGGAATTACATTCCCCTCGAATACAAATGTCACGAATATTACTTTGGCTACAGACCCAGTAGTAAGAGCGAGTCAGCCACTTGTTTTCAATCGTTAGAGTGACTCTAAGTAAATGATACATATGATTTTTAATTAACTTATCAGCCTTGTATACAGTTAATTGATTGAATATATGGCACTTGTCATTAAACCACATATTCGTCGTAAAAACATATGATCACTCGTTAAAATATGATAATTTTCATGCTCAATTTTTTTTTTCATTCTGTAATTTTTTTGGACACCAAGAAACATCCAAAAAGGCGGCAAATTAGTGTAATTTTAAATTTCCCAAGTGATCGCCAACCGTTTTGTGTGTATATTACTGACAATAAATCGTTATGTTATATACACGTGGCTCAATCATTTCAAATTATGTACTATTTAATTTTTAAATAACAACCACTTCGTTGACATGTATTCTTTAGTCGAGCAAGAATAATACGAACAGACTTTTAATGAGAACAGATTACTAGGAAATAAGTTTTAGATAATCCGGAGGGCTGTAGGTTCGATTCTCGGAAATGGATCGGCGCGGCGCGGCAGCCGCTCTCGAAAACAAACAGAATCGGCTCACGTCCACTCGTCACAAGCTACTAACTTACACGTTTACCGTAAGCTCACTAGGGTTATGTTTCCATCTTTTCAAAAACATTTATTTGCTAGTATTCACGCCACAGATATGGAGCTAGCTACAATACATATACACAGGCTATCACTACCTCTTAATTCGATCAGTATAATAGCAATAATAATTGTTGCAGTTCACAGGTCCATACTAAGAGAACTTCAGTTGCGGAATCTGGGTGAAACATGATTGCATTTTTATGTTCACTTTGTCATCTACGTATAAGAAGTAACAAAATTTACCATGATATATGTATTGATTTATTACATATATTAGAATACAACATATAGTGTTCAAATTTTAATGCAAAACAAGAAAATTCTTAAAAAATATTACCCTTCAATATTTACTTCTGTACAGTTATAAAATTGAACACAAAAGGTATATATTTTACACAGCAACGTTTTATATTCTTTTTTAATTTTTTATTCTATATGGTAGAACGATTAATTTTCTGTTTTCTGGAATTGACAACCCTACTGAATAGTGACAAGACCCAGGTCGACGTCCGCTGAAGAGTACCCAATGCGAAAAAAAACAATGTGACAACTTAAGATGTCCTCCAATCCTCTCCCGCGTACACCGAGTATAGCATTACAATAACAATGGTGTCTGCTAACAATTGTAACTCCTATTAGCATAACAATAAGACCCAAAGTGGACAGGTAGGTAGAGCAAACTAGGTGCTGTTTGTTTAGTTAATTAAATTACACTTCGATACTGAATTGTGTGTAAATACTCTTACTTAGTTAACGTTTGCTCAGATTATCTCAGCATAGACACAAGCAGTTGCAAGAATTTGGATTAGGACGGGCCTTTGTTGAAGAAAACAATGTGATCGTCTCAATCAATATATATCTCAATCGAAATATAAATATTATATATTGTTTATATATGTTTGATACTATACATTACAAATAACAGAATCGATCCAACATTGCATATTTCTTTTACCATTGATCTTTTTACATCCATTTTCCAATTCAGCTCTAGCCATTTATACTCGTATGTACAGTTTTAGAAAAAAAATCATAATACTAAATTCATTAGTCGAATAATATACGGGAATAATTACTCCACCACTATCGTCAGATCGATTACAATACTGTTAAATATTATATACTTAATACATAGTTTTAATATTATGTGTTACACACTTTGTACTTAAATAGTTAACCTTTTGATCTTGCAAACAAACCAGACTAAATATTATTTATAATTATCTACATTATTATGTATATGAACCATTTCTCATGTCGTTAATAGGCCTCGTTAACATTAAGAAGGGGTGGTGATAATTCATAGCTGTCATTAAAAGCGTGTCAGAGGAAGCTGCTATCTATTCCACACATATAACAGAAACCACCAAATCAATCATAAACTACTCACTTCTGTCAGCGCTGGCGCATCCATAATACTCACGAATGAGAGCAACTTCCGATGCATCATATCACAGACCATGACATGATCCCAAACAACTTCATACCGCTAATGGAGACCGCGTGTCTTAGATAACATCACCGGACTTTTTAACAGAATTCATCCGTGAGACGTGACTGGGGATACAATTAAAAGATTTCGAGGCGGTTTGAATCTAATCACAGCCGTTGCAACTTAGAAACGTGAGATTTTTTTAACAAAGTGTGCTATTGTCCAACTTTAATTTTTTAATATTTATATAAAATGCCTTAAACGTAATAATGTTTTGTTTGCGTTCACAAAAATCACGCAAAATTCGCGTTGACAAAGATACGCATATAAATGACGTAAACATTAATATGATAGCATTATATAGATAAAATAGAGATGTGTTATATATAATTTTATGCTTAATTCACTATAATCGATTTCAAGTTGCATACTTGTAGCTTTTTAAAATTCACTCCTCTATACATACATACTATATAAAAACAGTATCTCCATATACAAAATGAGAGACAAATTATTTTCGTATATTAAGCATTATATGATATACACAGAACTTTTTTCTCAACTTTATATAAGATATAATAACACATTGTAGTACGAGGGTAGAACAAACGAGCTGTCACCTAACAATCCTGGGCCGTAATGATTATAGCTTGCAATAACACAACAATTTTAACAAAATTAACAGTCGTTAAAATAGTAAACAATAAAGAAAAGAATCAAAGGATACGTACGTAAGTAAATAGAAAAAAAAAACTAAAGCGAAAATAAATGTCATTAAATTGTGATTGTGATATGGCACTTTTTGGTATCTGGTAATTTTATTGATGATTATAAAAAATAATAAAATAAAAAAGGCCTTTAAATGTAATAAATATTATTTAATAGAATTTAATTTTTTCACTATTTAGCAATGTAAGTCAAATACTTAATTAGCTTCAGAAATGACGCCATGTTTAACAACTTTATTAAAATTGTACATTATCATACGAGTGAGCTACGTTGAAAATTACGTAAGAGGTTGAAATTGGACCCAAAATCAACACGAGTAAGTACATCATTTTCAATAACTTACAAGTATTATAAGACTTCGTTGTAAGTAATTAAATACGACTTTCTTAAGCTATATCTAACATATTTAATTCATAAAACAATTTGGTGAGAGTAAATATATAAGTAATTATTAAAATAATATTTGGTTCCCCTATATGGCTTTTTGAATACAAAATCTTTATAACCTCTTTGCTTGATAATTTTTTCTCATAAGCCTTGTGGTTTTTCTATTACGTCAGAATCAATTTTGATTATCTTAGCATATGTTACTGCGAATAAGCTATTTATAATACAAATGAAATGTAGAGAATTATTTTTACTTTTATTATGTAAGTAATAAACTTGGTATAAGACAAAACGACTATGATGAACAAAGATATAAACACTTTTCCTACCCAATACCAAAATCTGTTATTTTCTTTTTCTTTCTTTTTATTTTCTCATATTTAGAAACTTACAAGAATATCGGCAGTTCGTCCGTCATTGCGGCGTTCTGGGGAAGTTTGCCTTATCTTTATCGTCGCAATTATCAGATGAAATGGCCAAACTTCCCTGTTTCTCATAAAAAAAGATATTACACAATAATACTTACAAAAATACAGCCGAGATATTTGTTTACAGATCGTAATAGTGACGGCTGTGACACTGCAGCTATACTCTGTCCATTATATTATTTTCTTTTTGACAGTTTAAGATATTTTGAAATCAGTGATGAACTCGCAAGTTACTGTTATAAAAAATTTCTTCGTGTAATAAAAGCAATAATTTAATTCATAACCACTTTCTATTTAATCAACACTGTCATGACAGTTTAAAATAATTAAATACAATATATATAAAATCTGATCTAAATTCCAAACATATCGTCGTCACATAAAATAATTCTAACAACAGACATCAATATTCAAATAAACTTCAAACTTCACTTTTACAAAAACAACCCAGCCAGTATTAAATTCAAAATATAAACTCTATGACAGCCCCTCTGAATTTAATATGCATTTGAAACCTCACTTCATCTTCTAATAAAACTAATATCACAATATTTAAATGGTAATATTCATATGGGATCCAAATAAAATATTTACTTACTCAGTTTTCAATCTCTATATATTCACTTTTTCTATTTTACAAATCATCTTGCCATCAGTTCAATTGTAAACATCACTAAATAAATAAACTCATTATAAACTAATTATAAATACCCCAAACATTACTTCAACATTTTTTACTATCTATTTTTACAACTTCCAACTTCAAAAAACATCTCTTTGATTCCCTATTTAAATTATGACTATCAAAACCATAGATCACAAAATTTCCATATACTAATATCCCCTCTAAATTTTGTCTTTATATCTTTATACATAATCAAATAAAACCCAAAACAATTATTACCACAGTAGAACACAATAACACACAAAACTGAAACATTATTCTAACTACACACTATTTAAATAACAATCCTTTTTTCACATCTTACTCAAAATATAAACTAAAATAAAACTTTTGAATGAAAACTCGAAACAATTAAAACTAAACAAAATAACTACCTACCTAACTACGAAGAGTTCACAGTTTAATCACCGATCACTCACAATACACTTTCTTAAGCGCAAAAACTTAGTTCTGTCCAATCCTTTAGTCAATATATCTGCAATGTTGTTGTTTGTTTGACAATAAAATATTTCAATTAAATTTTGTTCTATTTTTTCTTTAATAAAATGAAATTTCACATCAATGTGTTTGCTTCTCCTGTTTAATATTCCATTTTTAATAAGCACTATAGCTGATTGGTTATCTACAAATAATTCTGTTTTTGGAACTGTACCAGTAATCTCTTTTAATAGACTCTGTACGTAAAGCAGATCCTTAATGCATTCAGCAGCTGAGATGTATTCTGCCTCTGTACTGGACAATGCAGTGACGGATTGCTTTCGCGAACACCAATGAATCGGTCCACCACCATACATAATAACAAAGCCAGTCGTGCTTTTCCTACAGTCAGGATCACCTGCGAAATCTGCATCACAATATGCTCTCAAAACTTTGTCATTACTCCGAGAATACTGAATACCTGAACTTACTGAACATTTTAAATACCGAAAAATATTTTTAATATTGTTAAAATCATTAATATTGGGACATTCCTGATGTCTACTACAGTACCCAACATGAAAAGAAACATCTAACCTTGTTTTATTTACCAAGAACAATAATGAGCCAATCAACTGTCTATAACGATGTACATCATTACTATTACCTTTCCCCTCTTGATGTACATCAACCAAAATATCTGGATATACACATTCTTTTATATTATTATATCCTAATTTTTCTAACATTTGTTCAATATATGACTTTTGGTATATTTTTATGTAATTATCTTGAACCAAAACATCAAATCCAATAAATTTTCCTATTTTATCAAATTTTCTCATTTCAAACTCTTTTTCTAAATTTAAAATTATTGAATTTAACTCTGATTCATTATTTCCTATCAATAATCCATCATCCACATATATAGCTAAATAAATATCTTTACCTTTACACTTAAACAAACATGGATCTAACTTTAATTGTTCAAAGCCTAACTTTTTAAGAAAATCTGTTAATTTTATGTTCCACATTAAAGGTGCCTGTTTCAATCCATATAAACTCTTTACTAATTTGCATATTTTATTCTTTTCTGCTTTATAACCCATCGGAATTTCCATATAGACATCCTCTTTCAGATCACCATACAAAAATGCTGTTTTCACATCAAACTGCTTAATTTTATATCCTTTTTGCCCAGCAATCGACAATAAAATTCTCACACTAGTAGTGTTAACAACAGGACTATATGTTTCTTTATAATCAATATTATATTTCTGAAGAAAACCCCTAGCTACTAATCTCGCTTTATACCTACCACCAGGTTTTATAGTAAAAATCCATTTACTAGAGATAACTTTTCTACCTTTAGCTTCAGCCCGATCTACTAACACCCATGTTTTATTTTTCTCTAACGAATCTTTCTCCTCTTTAATGGCTTGTTTCCATTTCTCTTTTTCATCACTTTCTAAGACCTCATTATAAGTTAAAAATGACATATCTAAATCATAGTCCTCAAACTTTTGCGGTAAACGTCTATTCCTCTCAGGCATAACTCTCCTTTGTAAATTCTCCTCAAACTCATTCATAACATTTTCATCATTTCTACCATCACCTATAATCTCACTGATTTCATTACTATTTCTAGCAACACTATCATCTCTACAACCAGTTTCATTTCCAACCAACAATTCTTCACAACAATCCATAAAAATATCATCACCTTCATCATTGACCCTTTCTTCATCAACTACCCTATCTTCATCACAAACACCATCTATATCAAAATTATTCTCTTCATCACCAATCATATCTTCATCAACAACTATATCTGTATCTTCCTCTAAAGTGTTCCCCTTTTCTCTCATTTCACTGCTTCTATCTATATTTCTGTTACCAAAATGAACATGTCCCCTCTCAAATTCAACATTTTCTGTAGTTGATTCTCTCCTGACACAATCTTCCCTTTCCTGCTCTAACCTGTCAAAATCTTTAAATAAATCCATCAAATCATTTCTTTTTGTTTGTTTCCTACACTGTTTTAAAAATATTTCAATCTTATTTCTATCATCAATAAACTTCACATCTCTCGAATAATGAATCTTGCAACTAACCGGATCCCATATTTTATAACCATTATTTGTGTATCCAACCAAGAGTCCTTTGTTACATCTAGAGTCTAATTTTCCAATTTTATAGTTCCTTTTAAAATAAGCCAAAGATCCAAATATATTCAAATGTTTTAAATTTGGAACCCTACCATACCATAATTCTGCTGGAGTTTTATCATTAATTGTATTAAATGACCTATTTAATAAGTATGCTGATACCATCACAGCTTCACCCCATAATTCTTTAGGCAAGACATTGTCAAATAAAAGTGCTCTAGTTCGTTCCATAATAGAACGATTCAAGCGCTCCGCTTTGCCATTTTGTTGTGGCTATAAGGTATTGAATAGTCTATGAAAATTCCTTTATCCAAACAATATTTTTTAAACATATTACTAGAATATTCGCCTCCATTATCGCATCGAAAATTTTTAACTTTCTTTCCAAAATGATTTTCTGCCAAAGTTATATAATTTTTAATTTTAGAGAATGCCTCATCTTTTGTTCTTAGTAAATAAACCCTGGTAAAATGTGTAAAATCATCCAAAAACGTAATAAAATATTTATAGCCATCCCAAGTTTCTATGCCAACTGGACCACAAATGTCACTATGAATAATTTCAAGAGGATTTTTGGCTCTATATCTAATTGTATTAAAAGATTTCCTACATAATTTAGATTGGATGCAGATTTCACAGTTATCCACCTCTTTTTTTAATTTCTGTATTGATTCCAGATACTATATTTTTTGTTTTAAGTATTGAATCATGACCAAGAGCTCTATGCCAAAATGTTGCATTTTTAACAAAATGTACGGAATTTTCGACTGACCTTGTAATTGGTAGATTGTACCTTTCAACCCGAAGTCTTACGGAAAACAATCCATCACCGTCACGGGTAGCAGTAAGAAGGCATCTTCCACTCAATGCATCAAACACTTTACATGTCTTTCTGAAAAAGTTAATTTCACAATTATTCTCAACTAATTTCGGTATAGAGATCAAATTCTTTTTTAAGTGTGGTACAAAATAAACATTTTTTAGTGTAATATTTTCGGATTTGCAATAAATATCTCCAATTGTGTCAATGGCATGCACATTACCATCAGCTGTCATAATTTTATAATTACATTTTTCAAAATTTTTAAATAAATGTGAACAATTTATAGTGTGACATGTAGCTCCAGAATCCAGAATAAATTCAATTTGTTCTTCATTTTCAAAATGTTTAAAATTGCTTACCGAATTATTTCCTCTAATCAAACAGAATTTACTATAATGAGTGTTACTTTTGCAAAATTTGCAGTTAAAGTTTCCTTTACACTCCGTGTGTTTATGTCCAAAGTTAATACACTTGAAGCATTGTATATTTTTCCCAAAATTAATTTTCCTATTCTGACAAAATTTTGCGATGTGACCACTTTTCCCGCAGCTATAGCATTTCTTTATAGTTACGAAAGCATTTTCATTATTCGTCAGCGTCATTTCATCTGTCACTTTGACAATTTCTTTTGTTTTATCTTCCGTGAATTTTGATTTTATTTTATTTTCTAAGGTGATTCTATTTATTAAATTTGAGACTGTCTTTTCCTCTTTACTTGTTGATTCCCACGCAGTTCTTAAGTTTGAATAATTTTCTGGTAAACTGCATAAAATTTTTGATAAAAGCTGATTGTCTTGAATTTCATATCCAAGAGATCTAATTCTCGTCACTATGCTTTCTAATTTGCTAACATCTTGCATAATATCTGAATTTAAAAATTTGTAGTTATAAAAGTCTTCTAATAATTGACATGTTTGTGTGTCTTCATTGCCCAATTGGAGATATTTATTGCAAATCCGAAAATATTACACTAAAAATGTTTATTTTGTACCACACTTAAAAAAGAATTTGATCTCTATACCGAAATTAGTTGAGAATAATTGTGAAATTAACTTTTTCAGAAAGACATGTAAAGTGTTTGATGCATTGAGTGGAGGATGCCTTCTTACTGCTACCCGTGACGGTGATGGATTGTTTTCCGTAAGACTTCGGGTTGAAAGGTACAATCTACCAATTACAAGGTCAGTCGAAAATTCCGTACATTTTGTTAAAAATGCAACATTTTGGCATAGAGCTCTTGGTCATGATTCAATACTTAAAACAAAAAATATAGTATCTGGAATCAATACAGAAATCAAAAAAGAGGTGGATAACTGTGAAATCTGCATCCAATCTAAATTATGTAGGAAACCTTTTAATACAATTAGATATAGAGCCAAAAATCCTCTTGAAATTATTCATAGTGACATTTGTGGTCCAGTTGGCATAGAAACTTGGGATGGCTATAAATATTTTATTACGTTTTTGGATGATTTTACACATTTTACCAGGGTTTATTTACTAAGAACAAAAGATGAGGCATTCTCTAAAATTAAAAATTATATAACTTTGGCAGAAAATCATTTTGGAAAGAAAGTTAAAAATTTTCGATGCGATAATGGAGGCGAATATTCTAGTAATATGTTTAAAAAATATTGTTTGGATAAAGGAATTTTCATAGACTATTCAATACCTTATAGCCCATAACCTGTTGTAAAAAATTTCTTCGTGTAATAAAAGCAAATAATTTAATTCATAACCACTTTCTATTTAATCAACACTGTCATGACAGTTTAAAATAATTAAATACAATATATATAAAATCTGATCTAAATTCCAAACATATCGTCGTCACATAAAATAATTTCTAACAACAGACATCAATATTCAAATAAACTTCAAACTTCACTTTTACAAAAACAACCCAGCCAGTATTAAATTCAAAATATAAACTCTATGACAGTTACCGATTCGATTAAAACAGAATATCGATTTTATTTAAGAAGAACTTTTAATCGATTTAATGCAGCGATATTATTTTTATTATAAATATTAAATTCGTTTATCTGGTTTTTTCAAATACATGAAATAAATTGTCATATATTGTCTAACTATATATTGTCTAATTGTCATAAATTGTATTGTCATATATTGTCAAACATATTGGCACAAGAATTGGTTATTTATGTAACAGAGGACTCAACTGACGAGTCTAGTGTAATTTACGAAGAAGAATCTGATGAATCTATGTAATAAATAATGTAAATAAATTTACTTGTTTAATTTTTATATTATATATTTGGCGAATTACCCAATTGGGTAATTCGCCAAATATATAAAATTTTGCCTAATTTCCTTGGCATGTGTAAAACTTTATTTTTTCGTATATTTCTGATCCATTTAAGAAAGTTTTCCTTTTTCTCTCTTAAATGGATCAGAAATATATGAAAAAATAAAGTTTTACACATGCCAAGTAAATTAGGCAAAATTTTATATTTTTGGCGAATTACCAATTACCTAGCTAGTTTGTTAAAAAAATGGTATGTATGTGATTTTCTAAGTATTCTTGATCATAATTCTTGATTTAAACTTGACGTAGATGTTATTAACTACGTATGCGTTTTAATATTAAAATTCACATACCTATAAATAATGTAAGGTAGCTGTCGAGAAGGAAATAAATAAATTTACAAATATTTGATTTGAAGACAATTTATCGATTTATCTGATTTCAAGAACTGCTTATTGTCTGTGGTAGTTTGTTATGCACAGAGCACTTCACTATGTGGGCGTTACCCGTCTAGAAAGTATATTATTACTGTAGTACTATAATTTGAAAATAGAAACAATATTTCATACGCGCGATCTGTCAAAAAGAAAATAACATAATGGACAGAGTATAGCTATTTCAGTCTAACTCTTAGCGAGGAGGTGTCAAAAGGCCGCATCGCCAACTGCACACCCGGCCACAATGCCCGAGTTGTGGCAACAGAGAACTAGCGCCTTACGAAATTCCAGTTGGTGATAATTTTTAGTTTGCACTAGAATCTTGTAGTGTTGACTTTACTCGTTTTAGAAACGCCCAAACTGTTATGCTCTATTTGATGTTTTGCACGCATTCTCTTCGACGAATGCTGATTATATGTATGAATATACGAACACAATTTTATTTTCAAAGATTTAGTTTCACTATAGAAGACGCGGTGCGTACTGCGTGACGTTTTAAAACTGACTACTTATTTTTTAATACTACACGAGATTTTTGGTGAATAAAACAGATCATGCAGAAAGTACGGGACGGAAAAATATAGTATTGCGCTAGTCAAACACTCTCTTGCTATTTATTATATGACTACTCGCCATTATATGGCTAAGATATATTACTATGCGACTAAACGAAATTAATTCAATTACTCGAATTTCAACGTCCCAGTCTCGTTCGATGCGCTTGTGCTATGTATACCTCTCGTTTGTATATAACATCATTGAATTATATATCCTTATGTTGCTCGACAAGCAATTTCGCCACCAACATGCCCTAATTGAGCTCACTGACGTGATTTTTATTCTTCATTTACTGAGTCAATTTTTATTTATTGGTATATCAATGGATAAAATAACGGGGCAAGTTCTTAATGTCTTAAATAAAATCTGACTGACAAATGATTTGATTATTTGGTACCTTTCGCTATAAAATATTTGTTAAATTTTACCTTCAATTAAACACATACCGAACATATGACCGATGTAAATACAATCGTAATATAAATGTATATGCAATGTATATGTGATAGTTTTCAATCGTTGTTTTACATTTTGATCAGTAATCGGTTTTAATAATATTCATACTATCCAAATAGCAAGAAAACTCTCGTAAGTGACCTTAGACCCAACGATCCCACTAGAGACTGGAGTATCCCCGTACTTGAGCCGTGTGCGCGCTAAACAAGAACGTAAACACGCCCCTCATTATGGCGTGTCGTTGAGCGCCAATTGGATGCACAAACAGCTACTGTGGAATTTCTTGAGCACTGCACCAACTCGATTTTAAGCGAACATTTTAACTTTTGTCAACAGATTCGGTAAACAAACGAATTTGGAGCAGGTAGTTGTAAAGTCCGATTTACAGTGGTCAACTCAATAAAAATAATGAGATAAATATATTGAGATACATATTTAACTATAACTATAATACAACACAAATCACACACATTTTTGTTTCCTTAACTATATATAGATTTCAATTAAAAATAGCATGCATATTTTTAATAATGCTTTTTTCCACAATAGACATATTTTCTATCTATCCCTACTACCAACAAAAATATTGGATTGGTTCTTGATGAAATTTCAAAATTTAGGACACAGAAAATTGCTCTTGCTCTAATTCTAAGCAATGTTAATAATAAACATTAAAATGCTGAAGTATTTTTATATTAATACTATAAAGTAATGTAAGACATGTTAAATTCTATTTTTTAATCGTATTACTAGATTAGAGGTACATTTATTACCTGACTACCGTTGCATTCCATTTAATGAAGTAAATCCCAAAAGTAATGAAAAATAAAGATTTGTTTGCTTATTATGTTGTTAATATGTAGTATTATTGAAATTTTACTTTTGAACTGTTTTCGAATAGATTAGACTTATATGTATAAGAACAACATTAACAAGAAAAAAATAGCTTAAATTAAAATTAACTTTGTTATTTTCTTGATAATGTTGTTATTATACGAAATGGGATTCCGTATAGGGTTCCGATGAGACGATGAATAGTTATATAACTATATAAAAAATAAATTAGCTCACAATTAATATGACAATCAACAACATAACAAAAGACTTCTAATAATATTATAATTAAAAAATAAATATTTATATATAAATTTCCGTATTTTTCCGTACGTATTTACGTATATTTCAATATATTATAAAATTATTGTTGGCAAAGACATTGTTCACTCAAATTGAATGGGAGTGGTGAAACCATGTCTCGCTGTCACCGTTCACGATACGTACTTAGAGAGCTGCCCGGCGACATGGCCGCCAGACTAGGAATGATGTTATTATCCAAAGCAAAGCAACTTTCTAAACTATAACGTGCCTTCATAGAGACACCTGTTCGTTTTATTTTCATATAATAATTATAAAACCTTATACAGTAGCAATTTGGCTTTTATGGAATTGAAATGGAAATAATTTGAAAAATAGGCATTTACAAAATACTAGCTTTCTGCCCGCGGCTTTGCCCGCGTGTATTTCGAGATTGAGTCTATAGAGGGTTAAGGGTCATAGCTTTTACCCACGGCCACATCTGCGTGAAAGTCGGTTTATGGCGCAAAGGTTTACTCAAGCCAAAGCCAAAGCAAAGCCTTGCTCAAGAATCACTCTATCTATTGATGGAAACCGCATGAAAATCTGTGCAGTAGTTTTTGAGCGAAGCCTTTATTGCGCATCTCGTGGGATCTGTCGATTTTTCCAGGATAAAAAGTACCCTATTATTTTTATACCCTATTATTATATTAGTCCGGACTTTTATCTTTACGTCTGCAAAATTTCAAAGCAATCGGTTCAGTAGTCACGGCGTGAAAGCGGAACAAACAAACAAACAAACTCACTTTCCAATTTATAATATTAGTGAGGATAAGAAGGACAGTTAATACCTACCAAAAGAAGATCAAATCAACGCTTCGTAGTCGCTGTTTATTTCTCCAATATTGAATGATGTTAAGCAGTTTATTTAAAAAAAAAAATAGAAAAGGTTTAGCTGTTTGTGTCCAAAATTTTGCTTAATTTTAGATGGTCACAAAAAAATTATTCACCTGATACATATTTAAAAACCACTAATCTGGCTATTTTTATAGGTTATTTTTAAACATTTGTTTTTATTACCGAATAATTTATAAAAATAAGAAATAAACATAAGGGCATAATGATAAAAACTCTTATAGATTTTTAGAAAAAATATTATAATCTTGAAGTTTCGTAAATAAATATTTTTATGATATAAATTGTCATTCAAATGATTAAAACTACCACCAAAATAACTTCTGTTTAAAAACACAAATTCCATTATGTTTACAGAGTTTACAGAGTTACATTCAATTATTTGAATTCCTTAATACATCAATGAAATTCACTCTTAAATGTATATTTTTTCCTAAATAAGTCTAAACTGTTATTGAGACATACACATATGTTGCAAAGTTATATGTTTGAAAACTGGCAAACCGATTACTACAACACTTGGTGAAATATAATGGCGTAATTACAAATGTGTGATTATGATAACACTATCACTAATACGATAAGATGGTTTGCGTTTACTTACATGCACTTATATTTCTAACTAGTTATATTTACAATTTTATAGGTCGAATATTCACTGTTAATGGGGCTGTCACAATTAGACTATGTCTAAGAAATAGTAACTAACAAACTAATCCTTAGTTTGTTAGTTACTATTTCTTTTTTGCTTTTCACTTCTTTTTTCAATCGTTGGTAGTCTCCATTTGATTGATCGGAACTTAATTTGTCGAGTGGCTTCTAAATGGACTTAGTTTAATCAAATGAATATCATTTTTGTGTCTTCTAACCTAAACCTGCACGTGACCCAGTAAAGCTTTTTGAACTTTATCACTTCTTGAAAGTAAAAAAGTTTAATAACCATGAGCTTCTAGATGGCTCTGACATTTTTACTTTCACAATATTCCAAGAAAGCTGTCAAGATAAGCCTGCAGAATGCGCATAGCCATAAAAGCAATGCATTGCAATAGAACACTAATTGTGTACTGAGCGCAATTTTGCAGAAATATCTCAGGATCAGAATAAAACGTCTACTAAGAAAACAAGCATTGTAAATGTCATCTATCAACTGTATTGTTGTTGTTATGGACTTTTTACCAACTTACTAAGCCAAGATATTAGGTCAAATCAATTAATTATTGGCTTAGTGTAAATTCCTTTCTATTTCTTTGGATTGCTTTACAATATTCAAAATTCAAAATTCAAAATTCAAAAATTCTTTATTCAACATAGACCTTTGCAGGCACTTATTGACGTCAAACTCTACCACCAGTTCGGAAATTGGGAGGCCCTAGAGAAGAACTGGCAAGAAACTCTCAGGGTTTATTTTTTATCTCCTCTTTTTTAATCGTTATTTACAATTAGTCATTTATATAAAAAAAAAATAAACTTTAAGTTTATTTTTTTTTACTACAATAAAGCTAACATACATAATATAATATTTTCGTATGTACATTTACATACATACGATAGAGTGACGACAATTTACTATAGTCAAAGATGCTTCATTCATACTTAAGAATGAATGTATAACGAGTCAAGTGCGAAACATTAGGCAGATCATCTTCATAACATACGTAGTTTAACAGAATTAATTACAATCGCATAAGCTTAAGCTTAATTGTTAACAATTACCTAATAATATTACAATAATATTGCAGTATGTACAGTATGCAACAAATCAAGTAAGAAATAACTTATACAAAAATAACAAATATTACTCGACCGCTGTATTATTTATTAACTAACAACAAGTGTACATTACAGTTTTATATATTTATAATATTATATTTATGTGACAAGCTTTGTCTAGGCAATACCTATCCTTCGCCCAATGGCCTTGAAGATTAACTAAGTAAATAACCTAAAACAGTAGCAAGATTCCTTGACTCTCATCATATCAGCTAAAAAATCTTGCATTGTTACACGACATACATAATGAGCCTTTTAGCACAGTCCGTTGCAGACAACTGCTTTTAATTCTATTCATTTTCAAGCTTGTAAAAACTTAATAATGTATATTTTAGAATATTAACCGGTTGACGTAAACTATATATCCCTAAGAAACATGACAATTACAAAAAAGTGTAGAGTTTACTCGACCGAGTTTAAACAAGTGTCTTGGGACTGTCACGAGTTGGACTAGTTCGTTTAGGCGTCATATTATTAGTCAAATTACAATTAACACTATAAATGTTCCAATTATTATGATAAATTGTAAAACGTTACATTAAAGATGAAGAATCGGAAACATTATTATTTCATTTAACCGGCATTTTGATATTGCATTTTTAATTAAAAATCTGGTAACTTGATTTTTCCTTTCATTAACTACAATTTACCATTGGCAGATAATCGATCAATTAACCTTTCTAACAAAGAAAAGAGCAAAATCTCTCAAAATACACATTTGTATTTCACTGGCTGATCTACGGGTCGACTTTTTCATAGCATTCCATTCGTACAATTTATTGAATCTAAAATACAAAATTCATTATATTAGCTACATTTTTAAAAAATATTTTTGATTTATTAAGCTACAATAATTTAGCTATTTGTACGATCACAGTACGTAAGCGATATATCTGGAATATATCGTCTTAACAGTTGCTAGAAAGCTCGTGTTTTTGCTACCCAGCAAAGTGAACGTAATTTCACGAGAGTGCTTTTAATATTAGATTTCTTAAATAAGCTTATACCTAATGATTTCTTAAATTACAATTTTACCAGTTTTTTAACGTTTCTTATTTTATATAAAAGACTATAATTTAAAGAAATATATAAAAATATAAATCTTTGAATTTCTCCAGTGGAAAAAAAAAAACTAAACATCTTCATACGATACAATCGTCTAAGAAACTATTCCAATAGATTTAAAGATAACTAAGATATTTTAAATTGGTTTTTAATATTAAAGAGATGTTTAAACATTTAGTCTAGTGCATAATTTATAAAACCTTTCAGATATGTGTTTTATGCATATGAAAAAAGATACTCTGTAAAGATAACTTAAGTGATAATTGAATGTAAGCTGGATATTTACGTTAACTTAAATTAATAGATCTTGAAGTAAAGAACAACACAAAATACTCATAACATTGTGAGGACAAGAGTTCTTTTGCCTCCAGACAGTCTCTATAAAGTAAGTAGGTAACCCGATCGCTATGCGGGCGATCATCTGAATAAATATTTTCACACGGTTAACTTAACAGCTTGATCTACAGATTAACTTATGATTAGTAAAACAAAAAGAAATGTACACATTGCTCTATAGACAACGGTAAATCAATAAATTAATATGACGGTGACGAATTCAGAATACATGTGTGACCGCTCCATTTCTTCCCGGGAATTTAGTAAGAAGCGACAAAACATTAAAAACTAATAAGAAAATCGTCAAAAAATAGTCAAATTACAATGAAAACTTCAAAAGACATTTGAATTCAATTGTCGGCACCACTAAACTATATACAAATACAATAACAAATAACGTGAAGTTTAAACATCACATTTTTTGTTATTGTATTTTCTCTGCCTTCTTACACCATGGTGCCGTAATAGTAAAACCCCAACCTTACACTGGCTCGATATAAGATCGAATAAGTGAATTATCTTTGTTTATAAAACCTTTGAAGAGAACAAACGTATGCATATATACATTGAATAATTAGTTTTGTAATAAATAAATAAAATATTATTACAGCGCAATAAGCTGCAAACTCTGAAAATATACAGATCAATCGCATCGTAAAAAACATTAACAATGTCTTTAAAAGTCTGCACAAAAAATCTTCGTACCCAATTGTCAAAAGCAGTGTTAACAGTATTTCTTTTTTTCACGATTCTCGTGCGACAATATACTTGGGACACACACAACAGTAGCTATTCAAAACGAGAAACAGGTAGAGCTGTGCCGCAATTGTGCATAGGTCCGTTCAATCGTAAGACATTAGTATTAACTCGAAAGGCTTTTAGGAGTTTTATAAGTATAGTACAATGCTCATTACTGTCGAAAAACTACGGATATCGTTTCACTTTGTGTCTGCACCGACCGAATATTTACAAAAACTCGACAGCGAATAGGTGAAAAAGAACAAGTCGTGCGAAACTTAGTATCATTTTATTAAATTATGAAAAAACCACTCTTGTTACCAACAATCGATTTCTCTACATCAAAGATTTGTGGACAAATGAGTCGTAAAAATGAGTTTTAGTTATAAAAACTAAGTAACTACCTACTTAGTTTATATAACTAGTTTTTATATCAATTATTCAATGATAAAATAATTACTATTTATCATACTATATTATTATATGTACCTTTTTATTGATGAGCAATATCAACAAATTCATGAAATGAAAAATATGGTATCTTACCAATATTATTGTTTAAGTTTGCATGATTGATATTTTTTACTTGTGTTTTGTACAGTTTTTCGATGCGTATTGTTTTAGAATTACCTTTTTTTACAAATCTCCATACAAAAGCGGTAAGAACGCATCAAATATGTAAAGAAATAACATGTTATGTACAATGTTATAGAATATTTAATTTTGTACATTAAATCAGATTTTTAGATAATACCTATTTACCGTCTGAAAATTTATTTATATAACAATTTATTCAAATCGATTTCTTAAATTTAAGTCTTAAGCTTGCACTTGGCTTGATCAAGTCTTAATTTATTGGTATTATTTTTATAAATATTATCCTATGGCCGTCGAACAGCGCTTCAAAAACTTCGACAATTAAATAAGTTTATTTTACATTCGAAAAAATAAATAATTTGAAAATGGTGTGAAATGCCCAAAAACAACTGGAGTATATTCCCAAAACAGCCGACATCGAGACGTCCGTAGCCTATCATAAATCACCGAAAAGGTTACATCGCATGACAAATTTCGTACATGTGGTGTGCAGCTGTAAGGATGCATCGGATAATTTATACGACTTTACTATTATTTTTTGTCTATGAAATACGGTATTGGAGTAAATAAGTTTTTATAGACCATATAGATACATACATTACAGGTAACTAAATCGACGAAATTACAGAAAACCTAATTATTGAAACTAAACTTCGATTTTGTTAATAATTTTGAATTTTCATCTAAGTAAATGTACTAACAGTATTTAGTCACAAAAGTGCTTTTCAACATAATAACACGCGATGTTCCTACTGTCTTGATGACAATTTATTAATTATTTTATGCAGGTATGTTCGCACGTGAGCTCATTTCAACTATGAAAATAGTTGAATATGCCTAGAAAAACTCCACGAAAAAAAAGCATCTGGAAATTACTTGGTCTTAAGTTTATCAACACTATACAATAAAATTATAAATATTTTTAGAAGTTATATTATTATAAATGTAATACATACGAGTATAATAATTAATGTACTATAAAAATATATGACATATACAAATACATAGGCTGAACAATTTATGTGTTGTTCAGTCAATAGATGATTTTAAAAAAGTCCAATTAAATCAATAATTATTTAAAATAAAAGATATACCCATTATAATATTTATACGTACAAACATATATATCGTACATATACATTTTGTTCTCGGGGAATTTCGCAAGTCCGCTGACCCTACGTGACTCTAACCAAAACACGGACAGAAATATACCGCGATCGCGGCGATCAGATCAATTTTAGCGGTAGCCTCAATAAATCTGTCGATATTAATCCGACTCAATTTTTGTAGCATATAAATAGGAAAATTAAAAAAGACAGAATGACCTTTACGCATACATTTTGAACAGTTTTTATTGAAATTCGGCATGTGGAAAATGTCATATTTACGGAAATATATATGTAAAATATACATTAAACAGGTTGAATATCATAGACTACAGATTAATTAAAATGAAATAAAGAATATAAATACAATAAAATATAAAATTATACAATAATTTATTAAATAAAATAAATTGTATATAACGATCACAAACATTTATTATTTATTTAAATCTAGCTGTGCCCACGACTTCGTCCACGTGGAATCGTAATTTTAGATAGCATTTTTAATGACTGAGAATGTTATAAACGTAATAGACAAATAGTAGTAGACGAATATAATCAGAAAGCTTCGAACTGCTAAGCTATCGGAAGCTACATGTGTTATTGTGAGTTTACCATAAAAGATAGACATATGTTTTTTATATAATTTTAAGGAGAACATTTCCGTCATACATGATATCTGTGTAGCTTTAACCATTAAGGTTGCACGCGACAGAAGCTTACAAAATGGAGTAACTTCTCCCGTTTTCCCAACATTTCTCTTCACTGCTCTGCTCCTATTGATTGTAGACTGATGAAAAGTGTACTATAACCAGCTCAGGAGTATGAAAAATAATTGTACAGAAATGAGCAGGCGCGCTCATTAATGCGTAATTCTGCAATCATCCAAAATTTACAAAATATATAGTGTAAGTCCCCGGTAAGTACAAAAGTAGTACTAAAGTATATATACTCGTAGTCTGTATATGTTAATATATTATTAGTTTATAGAAAAGTTCAAAGCTACAGTCAAATAGAATCTTCACTTCAAATATTAAATATTATAGAAAAGAAGATACTGACAGCTAAAGTACTATACTGGCTATACCATAAGTAAGTGATAAATAGATATTACTTGTATTATAAGCGTATAACCATGTCCTTATTAGTAAGTTTGGATTAGTCATAACTATACACATTATGATAATAATATCACTGTTCCCAGCACAGCGGTGTACATATATGAACAGTGAACGTATAAACAATGTAAATATAGACTTATTACATGCGGCGGAAATAGTTAAAGATGTCATAGTCTAAAAAACTATGAAACCATCATTAACTCATTGTATCAAATCATTATCATCATTATAACAAAGCAAATTAAGAGAGCTGTATTTAGATAGCTCTAATCGAGTTATCTGTTAAAATTCTATTTTTAAACACCATACTAATAAAATGTGTAAAACCTACATTCGTTGAATCTTTATTTTATGGAGTAACTATTACCTAATCTGTGCTTTAACACACACGAAAAGTAAATTTTACTTTTAGTAATGTAAAATATAAAAGTTAACTACTTACAAACGTCCAATAAACCTATTTTAGCTAATACACTGATATAATTTAGTCTGTCATTGTCATTGATAGATTTTATAGAAAGAAATAAAACAGTTACGGCCAATTTTACACAACATGTCTTAGCTTATAAAATTCCAGCCAACTAGCAGCCGTCTTAGGTTTCTTCGTAACTTCACTTCGAATTCACAATTCGAATAACACGGTCTTTTAGAAAAGTTAAAAAACAAAATATTATTCATAAACTTTTAAAGCTAAAATACAGAGTAGAGAGACGACACGAAACATCTGCAACAGATTGTGGCAAAAACTTTAAATTAAGAACTCAACCATGAGACAAAATCTTGCTACTTTTAGAGTGTTGAGTAACTTTTCAGTACCTATGACTAACTTTACATTATTAACAACATTCAAATGAAATATAACAATTTATCATTCATAAATAAACTTTATTCGTCTTATTTGTTCAACCATTCAGACCGGCATAATATCATGGTTTGTAAATAGTTTAACTATTATGTAAATGAATGTTATAGATATGATTTTGATACCTATATAAAAAAATAAAAAATTAAAGTTTTAAAGATACAAAATTAAATGAAAGATACAAAAATGTCTCATAATTTCCGACCATGTGACGGAGTCAATATGTATTTTATGTGAATAGGTAGGACAACCACAAATGTTAGTCAAATGCAAAAGATTTTTGCATTTGACTTTGAGCTCATTGGGGCTGATTAATATATCGAATATCTACAATTTTGAATCTAAATTTACAGTGTCATAAATTCAAAATCAGCAGGATAATTTATTATTCAGTGAAGTACATTCATTACAATCTATGTAAAGAATAGCAGGCAGTGTAGGTACGCAGAATAACAACATTATTATGGGAAACAGAGAGCCATAAATCAGTGGCAGTCCGGCAGACGATGATTGCTTTATGCACGGGCCGTGCGGTGTCTAGCTTCTAAACAATTGGTTTATTGACGACTGACTTCGCCAATGCTTCGGAGTTTTTACGTCTCCAGAATATTAGATCAGTTCCAAGGGAAACGTGATATTGTTTTTAGCTTCAAAACTAAAAAGGCATTTATATTTCGTATTGATTTGGTTAGTAAATTGCTTTGGTTGCTGGTGCGTTCACTCTATAAACTATGATTTTTTTAAATATTTATTATCTCAAATTTAATCTCTCTCATATTTACACTTCATTACCCTATAAAAAAATTAGCTTTAGCTTTAATTAGGGTTTTAAAAAAAGGACCTGACTAACCAATATCTTAGAACTTGAACCTCAGTTGTGAATTTCCTGTTAATTCTAAATCATAATCTTATAAATAATGTTATAAATAAGTAAGTATTTTTATTTCAAAGTTGCAAGCTCCTGCTCATCTATCCTCGTTAATATTTTTTAGATGTCTCCAAATATTCATATCTGATGATATATTTACGTCAAACGGTTAATAGACAATCTCATTAGTTCAGTCCACGTATATTGTACAGCTAAGGACGCAGGAGACTCACTGACCAATATAATAAATAATGTGGTAGTATTCGTAATTGTATCATTTCTATGCGAGGCCATGACTATGCTAATATGATATCCTTAGTTTGTCTTCATGTAATAAGCTCGGTTAAAATAAATATATCTCACTAATAAACCAAGAGTAACAGATTTTAAATAAGTTTCTGTGATTTCAAAATGTTCCAAAATTTCAAGATATAATATATTGATTCTAATTTACACAATTATTTTTAACTCACCTTGTTATAGTTATTGAATAATTTTGATAGTTAATTATTTAGTTAATTTAATATTTTTTTTATACCAAGTTATCTTTTGACTCGTTAAAGAACATTTATAAGTCACAAATAATATGAATTTTATGTTATTGAGAAAAGTGTTGTTGAAAGATACACTTTGATGTGGCCGTTCATAGCGTTAGAATATATTATTCTAGTATATATTTACAAAGTATTAGTAATTATTGTTTTCTCTGTAAGCGTCCTACCCGTAGAATTAGTATACTAATAGATATTCAAACTTTTTAAGCTTTTATTAAGATTACCAGAAGTACTGTCGTTTTTAATAAACTATGTCGTTGCTATGCATCATAAATATTCATGTCGTTAGCTGTGAGTGGTTCTTTCTTGTGGGCACGATCTCCTGGCCATGTTTACATATTCACTATAAAATACTTCTTCATACTTATTTTTTTAACTGTATTTTGCTTAAGATTCCTAAGTTGCTTTGTATCAAAGGATCATTTGACTTTTTCTTTAGCTGTCAATGTAAGGTGTTATTTCATTTATCTATACTACCTACACTAACATAAAGAGGTAATATTTACGAGTTTGTACGTTAGCGGTAATCTCTAGTTATGCTGATCCGACTTTAATGAAATGGGTATGGGGAGTTTAAGACCCGGAAAGGCAGGAGAATTTTTACCATCGCAGAATATTTATTTCTGTATAATTAATGGATAAAATTCGATATAATTAATGGATATAATAGAGGAAAGTTTGCTTTTTAATCCTACGAAGAAAGTGAAATGATTCAACTTGTTTCATTATAAAATGTTTTAGCGTTTCGACTCTTAATTGAGACATTGCTGAAAAATTGATTTAGTACACATTAATCTTACAAGAATCGATTTCGATATTTTACTTGGTTTAAGTTTTACAATTACAATTTTACTCACAAACAATTTGAGATGTCCTGTTCCGTATCGCGAACTCTACAATATGAGCATTATGAGCGTATATTTTTATTAATATTTACAAATTTGTCCGACTTAATGTTTTAATAATATCAACAATTAATAACTAAACATGTAAGTAATAGACAAGTTTCGGAATTTGATAAAATTACATTTTTTATACATTTAACACGTATAATAACGTAAAATATTTAAAAAGCCATTCACTATCACTCCCTTCCGTACTGCATGCACCAGCTTTATTATTAGAAATGGTACAATAAAGTTTCAAATGAGATAAATACTTACAAATCTTGAACCGCACTGGCGTAGTCACATGGCCTCTAGATTGGCGTATAATTCCTGTATTATTGCACTGAAAATCACATAACCTCACTTAAATGCAATCACTGAAAAATATTTTGGTGCACACGTAAGATAAAAGTTCAGCCGCTGCACAGGCGTGCGCCATAAACGCGCGCGCAACACCTATTGAGTCCGCTCCAACTTTGGTACTGGTACTGGGTTCGATGTTTTGAATTTCGAACGCCGACGCTGCTTTCGGTGACAGCTTCATCTTCCCCACTCCCAGTGCTCGGCCCTTCACGTATAGGGCAGCCATAGCAACGGACATTTGTGGATTTTCTTACATTTATAAACCCAAACCAAACCTCAGAAAAATCGGTAGAGCGCGTTAATTTCTGTGTTGCAGAATTAGTGAATTAGTAAAATTACAATAAAAAAAACTGTATGCAACTTAGCCTATAAAAACCACGATGTTGTACAATGCGATGCGAATGAGCAAAACAAAAAATCGACAGAAGTCATGTGGGATATAAAGAACAAAATTTAACATCATAAATCTAGAATTTAAGTCACTTAAGGTATATTGGTATCAATGAACTGCCCAGGAGTAGACATTAAGTAAGTATAAGTGACAACGCATATAAGAAATTTGCGAGAAAATACTTGCTTACGAACTATATTATTAAATTAACAAAGAATTAAAAGTGAATTTCTACGCAGTGAGCTAAATAATATTCTGAAGGTTATTTAATTAATTTTTATTAATTAAATAAAGTAAGCCCTACATATTTGTATACAATTGATGTGATGGTAAACGTGTTTTAAAACAACTGGATTTCTTGGAAAACAATAAGTTAAATAGGAAAATTTGGATAACAGGTGAAATTAGATTAAAAATTATATGTGTGTATCACAGAATCAGACTCGTTAATGCGTCAAACCTTTTGAAATATCGGTTATGGTGCCATTATTTTAATATTTACATTATATGAAATAATGGATAATGACATTTAATTAATCAATAATAAATTAGTTTGAAGTAAAACTTTACTTCTGGCCGATGCTTGTGTATCAATTCAGCGATATTTCCTTTACTCAATCTATCTTACTACGAGTAAATAGTATATTACAGTGGGAATATCACTGACTGTTTCTGTGTTTCTTGATGAGTCATTAGTCAATTTGGTGCACATAAATATAGTTCTAAAAGTATTATATAACTATTTAGTATGGATATTTAAGATTAAATGCAAGATCTAGGTATATATGTTTGCGTTGTGCAAAAATCGTATAAAATTGTAGCAGTTACAAATTATTATTCAAGAAGATAAAAATCGATAAAATAGTGGAATGATGAAATAATATATCTAACTACTTGCTTACCTATAAAAACAATAAATTATAAAAAGTTCGAAAATATTCACTTAAATCTATACTGTATGCTAATAATTTGTTGGTAGACGATAATCCAAGCCAAAATATATATATACACCTTTGGTTACTGTAACATAGAATGATAATAAATTTTCATTGGTTAAAATGCTTGAATAGATTTAGATCTTAGTTCATAGTTTTAACAGTAAAACTAAACAAAACTCCTTGCTTACTTACGCCATCATTTTGAAGACCAAAGACTTTATCCTGCCACTTTGCTTGGTGTTAGTGGACTATGAGAAAGTTTTCGATTTCGTTCGTGGATTGTGCTTCAATCTTTCCAAAAGTGTCATTTAGACGGTCTATCAATACGTCCAAGTGTTGTAGTTATTATACGAAAAAACAAAAATGTCAGCCTGACCTCAGGACCACAACTCGACGACGACCAATAAGTGTACAGTGAATTTACCAATAGGAGATGAGTCACCGAAACTATTCTCAGGTGTGCCAAAGTATATGTTTATGTTTTTGAACTAGAGACAACTAGATATCAACCTGAACGACGGTAAGGTAACGCAATTTCGTTTTACTGATGATATCGTAGTTATGACTGAAACCATGGAAGACTTGGACACAATACTCGAACTTCTTGGTTACGGTTGGAGGCTCTGCATTGGAAGTTTTTGCCGGGTATGTTTTTGAACTGAGACAAATAATAGATTCAACTTCCTGAAAAAGATTAATCGACGGGTCTATCTCAGCTAAGCAACGTTTTTGAAGTTACGCGGCATTTTCTCCAACTGTTTACCATCGATACATCAAGTCAAAAGTCTTAGATTCGTGAGTATTGCCAGTATTAACAAATAGAACTCAAACCTAGCCAATTAATACAGAGCTTTATAAGAAGATGAAGAACCAGGATCACCGATATAGTCCCAAGAATTGTGAACCTTAAATTGCAGTGGGCAGAGCAATTGGATTGTAGAACTGACGGCCGTTGGGGTGGAAAGGACCTCAAGCAGCGAGCATATAGCACACACCGCAACGTTTCACAAGGTGGACCGACAATTTTAAGATGTCAGAAAGCGTTTTACGCTTACAGCGCAAAACCAAACCCTGTAGAGATCCTTAGAAGTCTATGTCCAACGTCAGTTGATTGAAACAATGATGATTAGTTATAGAAATTTGTGAACCAATTTTCTTAGATTTTGTATACTAGTGATAAAAACTATTATATAATTTATTAAAATGCTTGAAGAGAATCAGAATAAGCAACAATGAGGTATTTTAAAATTCTCAAAGTGATTTGATTTAAGATTTTAAAATCGAGACTTGTCGTCAATTTCTCATCACGTTATTGTATAATAATTATATATATAGAGGAATAACATATACGATTTTTAAATTTTCCTATATGATATTAAAAAAAGGATTTTTTTGCATTTGATCTTCCGATACACCTTAATGAAGTGTGCCTGCAGAATATATGAAATACACTGTGAAGAACGGTCAAAACAAAGAATACCTATATCTTCCAAGCCAGGAATATTACGGGATATCGAATTTCAATGAACAATCACAAGAAACATATAAGCTAAAAATAGGTAAAAAACTTTTTAATTTAAACGGTTTTATGTTAAACATACATTGCAATGTTTAAGATAAATGTACTAAAAATGTACTAAAAACCAAAAAATAATAAAATAGATACAGTCGTGGGAATTATAAACATATGCATAGACTAGACTAAAATAAAACCGTGGGGTACATTGAAACAACACAACGATTGTAGACAATTGATGTGCCCCACGGTTTTATTTTAGTCTAGTCTATGCATATGTTTATAATTCCCACGACTGTATCTATTTTATTATTTTTTGGTTTTTAGTACATTTTTAGTACATTTATCTTAAACATTGCAATGTATGTTTAACATAAAACCGTTTAAATTAAAAAGTTTTTTACCTATTTTTATTTTCTAGTTTTTAGTTTTTATTTCGCATTATTCTCTTTTAAAACCTAAGTTATCCGCCATTTTGTAGAGACCGCCATTTTGGATTTTAATTTTATATAGTACATTATATTCTACTAGTTGAGCACTTTCATTTGATACCCATATTGATAGGATTGATTAAACCTAAGTTTTCCGCCATTTTGTAGAGGCCGCCATCTTGGATTTTAATTTTATATAGTACATTGTATTCTACTGGTTGAGCCCTTTCATTTGATACCCATATTGATGGGATTAATAAAACCTAAATTGTCCGCCATTTTGTAGCGGCGGCCATGTTGAATTTATAATGATAATGAATAAATATAATTGTATTGTCACCAAAATCCAAAGTGTATACAAAATTTCAGATTAATCGGTTGACAGGAAGAGGGTGAAATTTGATTTACTAAATTTGACCCAAGAATGAAAAATGAACCGGGCTGAGCTAAATAAAACCGTTTAAAAAATAAAGCACAACAACGTCTTTAAAATAGTTGCCTATAATTATCTGATAATGTATCTACTACACCAGTTATCTTTTTATCGCCGTTTCGATAATATCAATAAAATTAATGATAATTTATTTTTAGACTATTTATAAAAATGTTATTTTGTCATAAAATATTTTTAATTCGAAGCTCAGAAATAATTTTGATAAATAGCATGTATTTATTATAATTAATAACGTTAATAATTGCTTTATAAAATATGACAACATTACTATTGACTGTTTTGTTTAATAATTATGCCTAATTTGTGTTTGTATATTATTATAACTTTAGTGTTGGACCAAAATTTTGATTTAAATAGGTTACATTTTTAAAAGAATGCATGGTAACCCTATCCTTGATTAACTTGGTTGCACACTGAACTGAAGGACTACTCGGACTGACGAAAATTTTAATTTCGAATACATCGTTTGATGTCCAGCGATGTGCGCTGTTCGATGACGCGTGAAGACGCACAAGTATAAGTAGCATTATATATAAAACAACGGACGTACAGCAGCTATCGATTACGATAGTAGCCTCGTTGAATAGACTTGTTGCATTTTATTTTATTTTATTATACCAGCCCGCCGGTTGTCTTCGGCCCACAGTTAAATTTGGAGGAAGACGGATGATTGGCGCAATTGAGTTCGTATGTAATTTGATGGAGCGGGTGTATGAGAACAATTTTAATTTGATTACTTTTTAGTTAGAGTAGGTTTTAAAGCATTTAAGTACTTAGGACTAATCTTCTATGATTTCGTTATTACAACATATGTATTGTTCGAGTTTTCAAAATATTCTTATCATTATTTTAAAAATGTGTCTAGATGTAAAAAATCATATAGCAGAGAAATTCTAACTTATGCATCGGCCAAAACTTTCGTAAATGTGTTCATTTATTATTCTTGTGGTCCATACAGTCAGGATGCTGGTTCATAGCAATAGCTATTACAGTAAGTACTTACGCGTAAATTTCTTTCATTAATTATTATCTAAAATCAACAAATAATTAATACGAGTAGTTATCCTGTTTATATGAAATTTCCAGAGAGTTACGGTAATTTGTCGTAATGACCTATTTAGTGTGTTGCTATGCTGATTTAGAACATATGTGAAGAATAGACCTCTACCTGTACCAGAGAATAAATTATGAATTACGTAACGTATTTACGTAAGTTCAGTTTGAGCCATTAGTTTTCCTACCATTTATAAATAAAATAACATTACGATAAGTGTAAATCTCTGTAATGTACTTAAGTATGTGGAGAACTAAAAGTTCATCATATTTTGAGCGGAGAACTGCCCACTGACCGTTATAGGACACGACGATCAATTCTACTAGCTTCCAGCGCCTCCTGCGATCTTTGCTAAATGGTTGATCCATCTTGCCCTCTCTCATCTCTGCACCTTTCCCCCCCAAAAGTGATGGAAGCAATGTATCACTGCCACTTAAATTTCGCAATTCTTTGGGCTGTGTCGGTGACTTTGGTTCATCTACAGAATTTATTATTCTAAATTAACGCAAAGAAACACCGTGCTTAGCCCACTCCTCTCTCAAACTGGTTATAGTCAAACGTCATCACCAGCACGTCAACACGCACGGATCAGACTTTGGAAACAAACCGCAGACTTCCCCTAATATATTCATTCATTGTTCAATCCTTTCTTGTCACACCAGATCCATCCATCCAGTCCAATCCATCTTAATATACGCATTTGAGCAACATGCAATCTTTGTTCATCCTTCCGCTTGACGGGCCAACATTCCGAAATATATACATGATGATAGCTCTAATTAAAAAAAGACAACTACTTGTGATTAATAACTAATTTATTTGTTGTGATAGATTTGAAAACACTTCTCATCTATTGACACAGTCTATTGAGTAAGTATACTCTTCTTCTTATTTTTGTAACTGGCAATTTACTTCTCTTCAAAACTGAGAATTACTGCTGCCATTTTCACGTGTTAATGGAATCACAGATTAGACAGAATATGGGAAGTTTTGTTGGATTAGGGCAAGGATTGGGCGTTGGGCGTTATAGGGGAAAATGTAAGGAAACGGATAATATAATTATAAACAAATATCGTGAAATGAAATAAATTTAATAATAGATTTACGATAAAATTTATTCGAAAGAGATAGAATAGATGATAAATTATAAGGAAGAGGAGCATTAAAGGATAACATAATATCATAAAGTGGTAAGGAGTTGAAAAAAGGGCAAGAGAAAAGAATATGAATTACATTACCTTCTGCAAGGCCGCATTTGCACAGTGATGAATCCAAAATATGAAGTTTTGCTAAATGGGAAGGACATGAACAGTGACCAAATCTAAGGCGAGAAATAACAGAAGAGACTTTTTTACAATATCGCAGCTTTGAAAACCATGGAGTAAGGGAGATTGTTGGATGGATTTTGCGGTAAAACTGAGCCACATGTAGATTTGAAGATTGCCATTCCTGGTTCCAATCATATTCTAACGACACGCGAGAAAAATCTGTAATGTCCTGAGCAAAAATGAACTTGTAGGAAGTAGCACCTTGCTTAGACGCCAATCTAGCTAATTTATCAACATTCTCGTTGCCTTGAATTCCCGAATGACCAGGAATCCAAACTAAAGTAATCTGCAGACCTTTATCTAAACTTTTCTTTTAAAATATCTTTAACCATAAGTGGGAGAGGATTAAAAGATTTTTATTTTAAACGGATTCGATTGAACCAGTTGTAAAAAGCTTAAGCAATCGGTAAAAATAAAAGAAGCACAAATATTGTTTATATTTATATATCGTATGCATTCTAAGATGGCCAAACCTTCAGCCGTAAAGTTAGAATGAGGCTGCTATATTTAAATAATCTATACTAATATATAAACTGAAGAGTTTGTTTGTTTGTTTGTTTGTTTGTTTGGAACGCGCTAATCTCCGAAACTACTGGTGCGATTTGAATAATTCTTTTTTTGTTGGATAGTCCATTTATCGAGGAAGGCTATAGGCTAAATAACATTACGCTATGACCAATAGGAGCAAAGACAGAGCGGTAAATGTGTAAAAACACGGGGAAAATTATTAATTTTTGAAGGCTTTCTTTGCGTGCGCTGCGAAAACGGTCAAGATACACAAAAAAAATATGTATGAAAAATATTCCTCTATACATGATCTAAAAAAAAGTCCGCGACGGCATATGTCTATCTTTTAAGGTTTTAGTCACAATGACCGTTTTATGGTAAAAATTTGGATAAGTCGCGTTGTCAAGATCGGGTAACAAGCTGAGGTGCGCAAAATAACTATTCCACGCGGACGAAGTCGCGGGCACAGCTAATTTTAAAATAACCAGTGGACTGTTGTAAAAAAGCAGCGCCTACAAAGCAATCATCAGCCGGAAAGAAAGAATGATCGGATATCTTAGAAGCATCTGTAAAAAATATTTCAGCGTTAGTAATATTTTG
Organism: Scirpophaga incertulas; assembly: GCA_036419045.1. Taxonomy (NCBI): domain Eukaryota; kingdom Metazoa; phylum Arthropoda; class Insecta; order Lepidoptera; family Crambidae; genus Scirpophaga; species Scirpophaga incertulas. Next base: position 11,847,087 of record CM071645.1, read on the forward strand.
ATTAACAAACGATATGAATTTAGCATTCGCTGATTTTGAATTTTTTGTAATACCTATTGAAGTGATAACAGACGGAGAAAAAATAATAGAGCTAAACTTTTGCGCAAAAAGTGGGTGACAAGGGAATCGACTGAAATTGCAATTCAATTTCTTAACCTTTCGGAGACTTTTAATTAAATATGGAATATCTTTATTTCGCCAAAATGAATTATTACCTAAAATTATATTATTGAGAGTATCTAATTTTAGAAAAAGCGGGTGATTCTCAAATTGCATTAACTTAAAAAAATATCTGTCGGCGAGATACTGTCTTCGTAAGTATAATGGGGGGTCGGCACATTCTGCCTGAAGGGCAACAATGGGAGTACTTTTCATAGCACCTACAATTATACGTAAGCACTTAGATTGCACATTATCAAATTTCTTGATAGCCGTTTTATTTACAGGAATTAATGAAAATGAACCGTAATCTAGGAGGCTCCGAATAATAGCATTATATACAAGTCTTAAGGTAAAAGGGTGGCCCCCCACCAGACACCAGATAAAGATCTTAATAAATTAATATGTTTTTCACATTTATCTACTATGTAATTAGTATGAGGAATGCCACTACATTTACTGTCGAATATTCTGCCTAAAAAGCGACATTCGTTATGTACCTGTAACCTAGAATTGTTAACACTGATTCCAACATTAGGAAGGGATCTTTTTTTAGAAAAGACTACTACAGAACTTTTTGTAACAGATAAAGATAAACAATGTCGGGATAACCATGAATATAAATTATTCAAAGAATGCTCTAGATTAGATGCAGCAACTGGAATAGAATAATTAGATGAATAAACTAAGATATCATCAGCATATTGAAGAATGCAACATGCAGGAGAAATTGACTTTTCTAAGTCATATGTGTAAACATCATAAAGAAGAGGACTCAAGACTGAACCTTGAGGAACCCCTTTCCAAAGCGTTCTGGGTTGTGAACAAGCACCCGGTAATCTTAATGTGATCAATCTGCCAGTAAATAAATTAAATATGAAATCAGAAAATGTGGGAGGGACTTTAAGAAGATTTAGTTTGTCTTTAAGAATTTTAAGGTTAACATTATCATATGCAGCTGAAATATCCAAGAAAGAGGCAACAACTGAGTCACCTTTAGAAAAGGCCAGTTGAATATCAGTAGAAAAAATACTAAGGTTGTCAGAGGTACTTTTACCCTTTCTGAAACCAAATTGAGATGCTGCTAATAAATTATTATGTTCCAAATACCATTCAAGTCTATTTTTAATTAAGTGTTCTGTTATCTTAGACACAGCTGATGCTAATGCAATTGGTCTATAAGCTGATGAATCGGTGGGATCTTTAAAAGGCTTAAGAATAGGAATAACTATATGCTTTTTCCAACTAGGAGGGATATTTCCGTTAAAAACAATAAGATTCAGAATATCTAATAAAAACAATCGAGATTTAGATGATAATTTACAGATAAATGAATATGGAATGGAATCAATACCAGGAGCTGAATCTGATAAATGATCCAGAACATAATTTAACTCTATAAGTGAAAAGAAACTATTTAAATATGAGCTATTAGTATTTGAAGTATATAAATATGGCATTTCATCAGCATTTGGAACAAAATTAGGCGCCAGTTTATCCAAAAATGGAGTCACCCAATCCAAAGAAAAAGACGTAATTTTCTTAATATCTGCAGAGCATCTGTACCTTTTTATATTTCTCCACACAACAGACGAAGGCGTATCCGGGGACAAGGAGGCGCAAAATTTTTTCCAACCATCTCTTTTCTTTTTTTAAGAAGACGTTTGGTAGCCGCAGAAATATTTTTATATTAAGGTACGACTGAGTATTTAAAAGCACATTGCATTCCTTCTCTGCGTTATTTCTCGATTTAATAGCTTGCGTGCATTCATGATCCCACCACGGAGGGGACGGGATTTTGCCAATGGCAACATTTTTTAAGGTAAACAAGGAATCTGCAGTAGACAAAACAGCCGATATAAAATAATCGTATGAAAATAAAATATTTTCTGCATTGAGCTTAGGCATCATTAAAAGTTTATTTTCTACAGCAGAACTATATGTGTCCCAATCGCAATTTTTATCTAACTTATACTTTAGTAAAGGGGGAAGTAAAGGAACCGATTGGTTCTTGGATGGCAAAGATATTATTATGGGGTAGTGGTCACTACCATAAGATAGAGGAAGACACTCCCAATAAAGAAGAGAAGAAAATGAAGATGAACATAAAGAGATATCTACAAAACTTAATGATTGGCGGGGTAAGCCCTTCGTGTAGCTGAACCGTCGTTCAATACACATAAATTTAAATCATCAATGATATCTAAGATTGAATACCTAAGGCATCATTATTTGGTGCTCCCCAAATCGAGTGATGAGCATTAAAATCGCCTAGAATAATTACAGGAGACGGCAAGGACTGAATAATACTTTTTAAATTGTATTAACTGAAATGTCCTTACAAGATATATACAGAACAGAAAATCTGTAATTTAGCAGCAACTGCATTAATATGATTAAAATCACCCTAGAATAATACATTAAAGAGACACGCTAGAGATAATATACATACGGCAATTAGCAACGAAGTGTTTAATATACATTGTAATAAATATCACATTAGAGAAATATATATACAAGGAAAGAATAGAAAAATCTGAGTAATTTAGCAGCAACTGCATATAATTAATTATCTAATTCAATGATTATTATTAAATGAGGAAGAGGAATATAATTAAATGTTATGTTTTTTTTTAATAAGAAGGGCAGCTCCACCCCAACCATCATTCCTATCATCTCTAAGAATTGTATAACCTTTGACTCTAAAATTCATACTTGGTTTCAACCATGTTTCTGAAATAGCAATGATAAAGGGATTATGAGTATTTACAAGATGGATTAAATCAGTATTATTAGATTGTATACTTCTACTGTTCCACTGGAGGATTAGATCCATGTTTAATAATTTTGTATATTGACATTGTAATGTTATTTATAAGTGTAATGGCAACGGATTCTGGTAGTGATGAGTTTAAAATAATATTAACAAGAGATGTTAGTAACTCATTCAAGCTGTCAGAGGTAACAGCTTCATGACCTTGAGATGAAGTTAAACCACATCCATTTTTAGGAGTGGGCAAAGCAAACTGATTAATCAAATCATTATGTTCAGTTTGATCATAGCCTTGAGAAAGATGTCTGTTAGGTTTTTTTTGTATAAAAACAGTTTTTTTATAACTTTGGATGACCGGAGAAGTGGAATTAGGAATAGAAGACGACTGTAACTGAGAATTAGAGGGGAACGAATTTTTTGTAATTTCAGCAAATGACCGTTTTGACGGGGCAAACTCTTTAGCAGCTTCTTGATAAGAAATTGAGTCGACAGACATTTTTTGTTTAATCTTATATTGTCTAACATGTTCTGGGCAGGTTTTATTTGTAGCCTCATGTGAACCCTGACAGTTAATACATAGAAGATTGGCAATTCTATCACACTCAGAACCAGTATGTTCTAGTGAACACTTATAACATCTAGGTTTGCTTCTACATTGAATCTGAGTATGCCCAAATCTACAACATTTGAAGCATTGAATAGTGGGGTAAGTATACTGCTCAACAGCTATAGAGGTATAAAAAGCAGTAACACGGGGAGGAAGAATTTGGCCATCAAAAGTGAGTACTACTGATTGTGTAGGAATCCACGAGGAATTACCATTATCTATGGTAACTCTTCGCGAAATTCTCCTACTTTTTAAGATTTTACCATACCCAAATGGAATTACTAAATTATTAACTATATCATCATGGGTCCAGTCCACTGGGATCCCTTTAAGAATTCCTAACTTACAAATATTATAAGTGGGAATGTTAACTTTATAATTATTGCTTTCAAATAGCAAGTGATTGTCGATAAATGTATTGGCGTCTGAAGGAGATTTAAAATGCACGGCTAAGCGATTTCTTCCCACTCTTTTAATTCCGTCACTAAGAACATTTTTAAAATTATTTTTAAAAAGGAAGTTGCCGAACTTTAATGGGTGCAAAGTGGAACCAGCAGATGGCGAAGCTTCAATTAGTTGAACATGTACAATGTATGGGCCTTTGTCAGACTCATTGTATCTATTGCGAAAAATGTTAACATGAGAGCTGTCCATGGGAACACTATTGTCAGATGATGAATTTGAGGTGTATAATTTGAAGAAAGACTAGGAGAACTGTATTTTAATGCATCTATAGCTAATTGGATGTTGCGAACATTGGATTTATCTTTTGTCTTTAGTGGAATTTTTGCAGATTTCTTTTTCAGAGTTTGTTTTACCAAGGAGAATTTCGATTTACCTTCAGCCTGCGAAATGTATTCACTTGCATTTATAAGTGAAAGGATGGGATTAGAAACAGGGTCAGGAGGATCAGGGTCTGGATCGGGATCCATAGTAAAAACAGGAAAAAGAAATTAAAACTAACACTTACCACATAAACTGAAGAATATATAGATATAAGAAAATTATAAATAAACACTAAATAATAATAAATATAATAAAATAAATTATTTTTTGAGAGTTTCTTTTTTGGCGCCCGCCCTTTTCAAGTTCCCGCCGAAAAAAAAAAAAAACGAGTAGTATACTCATCTGGCCACATTTTATAGTTTTCTTCTTCTTTTGGGTTTGATGGCGGTGCCCATAGGATTTCGCCAACCTCGAGTTTTTTTTCTTAGAATACTTTTTTAATTAAAGTATGCGCGACTCATGTTATTATCCAGGCCGTGAAAGTACAAGTGAATGCAAAATTAAAATTAAACAAGACAAATAAAATACAATATACCCTGTCTATAAAGAAATATATAGAAAGCGGAAACCAAATCAGAGAATAAAAAGATACCAATTAAAGTTTAATACGATTGTAGCATAAATAATGACAAAGAATATTGATGAAGGGTGAATTAACATAAGAAAGAAGAGAGTTAAATTGACACGGCTTAGGGATAACATCACAGACCAATTAGAGAACAAGTGATAACATATAAATAGTTTTAATCTCTGTCACCGGCTCATTTTGTTGATTTTTCTTAAAATTAGCGCTGATATGGTCTTAACTCCATACAGCCACATCATTATTTACTTTCTTAAACAGATATTTAGGTGAGAGTTCGTATTTTCTGTGCATACCGATCACACTTAAATTTAAATATTTTTATACTTCAATAAATAATTCATTTTCTTCTTTTATGAAGCAGTTTTGTTCAATGTCTTTGTTTAAATTGGTAATCATATAAAATTTAATTTTATTAGTTTTTAGATTGTGGTGTGTGGTCATAGCTCAACTGCCCTCTACCATTTTAAATTTGATTAGTCAATATGACGTAATGTGTTTTGCCAAGCAGGGAAGTTCATAATTAACCTCTTAATAGTTATCATGATACCATAAGTAAACAGGTGCACCTTCTTACTTTGTATTGGCGTGCCTATGCCATTTAGCATTACGTAATATCTAATATTTTTCATATTTCTGAGGTCTTCCTAGTTTTCTCGGATTTTATAATTATGTATTCGGAATATTTAGCAGCAGTTTCGATTTTCGACAAGATCTGAGTCTTTCAAGGTTCCCAGCACTTTCGTGGCCTCGTGTTGTAAGATATAATCAGAGAATATCTTGTCAATGAGCTCCTTGGCCTGGATTTCCTTATTGTTCTCATGAGTGAATTGACCTTACTTCTTTTCGTCATGCTATATTTTAATTATTACAGAAATATTTCGAAGGAGGATGTCTCGTGCCGAAATCAAAAGTTAATATATTGATTATTTTTCGTTGAATCAAGAAAATATAATGTTTTCTTTTTAATATTATATGTGCAAAACTTCAAAAAATGTTTGAAGGTATAGATTATCCTTCGTGGACTCACGATACCATGGTGTGTATTTTCTTTTTAATATTATAATTGTGGGAGCGTCGTGGCTTTGTGATTTCGGCACTGGTCTACGAATCGGATGATAATCCTGCTATATACCAAAGCGTTTTTCGATTACAAACTTCATACGTACAATTAATTTTTCTGACGCTCCTACGGTGAAGTAAAACAACGTGAAGCAATCAGCATACACCTGCGAAGATAATTCAAAGATGTATTTAGTCAACCAATCCGCACCGGGCCAGCGTGAGCCAAATCGCTCTATATATTTAGGGTAGGCACGTGCCCCTTGGTGGGGACGTATATGAGCTGTGATGATGATTATTATTGTAAAACTTAAAAGAATAAGACTAAAAGTTTACTCTGTGAACTCATTTTAGTGTTTATTTGTTTTAATCAACTTAAAATTAATTGCACGACATTTTTAAGTTATGTTTCATTGAGTACTGTGTAGATTTTGTACAGTAAAGTGAATGTGGTGTGATATTGTTGCTCTGCATTCATCGCTATCATAAAGCCTAATGTCAGACATTTCTCACCAAGCTCTCCATATATGAAACATACAATATATGAAATAATAACGTGACACCCACATTTTGATGTATACAAGAAACTAATACTGTAAACATGGCTGTATGGGTTAAATCCCTTCGCCTTCGCATGTATGAAGAATTTTAGAAAAATCCTTCAATTTGTTGTTTGTTTATGATTATTATTTTAGGTGTATTAATAGCTAAAGTATTCTAATTAGTCTGTGACAGATATTATAATTTTGTCTATATATTGATAAAATACAATAATTTTAGAACTTGTTTAGCACTTGTAATTTAGTTCTTTTATAACTTTAAAATATTTTTTCTTTAAATTACTTATTAGACTGAGACATCTCAGTCATCCAAGCCAATGACATCAATCAAAAAATTTCTGATCAAGGATCTAATAAACAAGGAACCTCCTATTGAGGTATGGGTTCAAGGTACAATAGAACAGACTGTAGGGAAAAACATTTTGATTATTAGTGATGATTTTGGACGTGCTAAAATTACAAAGTGTGAGACTGCTGATGGTATTATCAACCCCAATTCTCTTCAAAAAGGTTAACACTATAACATCATTCTTGTTTTAAAAATTACAATAAAATGAAATTAAATTCAGAATTTATTTCTTGCAGGAACATATTGTTGCATTATAGGAACTGCCATCAAAACGAAGGGCCTGCCTGAAATTCAAGCAAGCAAATTTGTTGACTTGAGCAAAAAACCACAAATGAAGGATGCTTGGGAGAAAGAAGTAATAGAAGCAAACCTAATACTTCAAGATAAAATACAACCATCATTATAAAAAATTAAATGCTTTATTTGATTGAATCAGACATTCCTTCACCCTTGTTTCAGTCCATTATAACAACTTACGTCTATTGGAATCAAAATTAATAAAAAACTGTAAATATACTTTGCCTATGTATACAATAACAATAATCCTCCCCATTTCATAAAAAAACTATAAATAATAATCCTCCCCATTACATAAAAAAATATAAATATAACAAAATATATTTCTTCACTACTTTTAACAATTTTACAATTTTGCTTCACTCTTCAGAAGCGGTTGCAATTTCTGTGCCATCATAATGTTGCCTGCAATCTTAAGTTTACCCTTCATAAAAGCAACTTGTGGGTTGAGTGAGCCAGATGCAATATCAACCATATCTGAATCAGATACAGTAATAGTAGTGTCAGCCTTGCCAGTTGGTTCTCCTTCGTTAACTACTGGGGTTTTTAAGTCCAGAGCTATAACAAGAATAAATGTTATGTTAATTCATTTCGACAGAAATTAACTATAATATTATAACAACAGACAAAAAAAAAATTCCAAAGTTCTTAAATATTACATATAAAACAAAATGGAATTAGTGTTTGTATTTATTATATTCGAATATGTATACATTTGCCAGCTTGATTTAGATATAACATGCTAAACACACTACAAACTTTTCTTATAATTTCAAGCTAATTTTCATCAAAAGTCATACTGGTAGCAACATAAGTATTTATTATGTTGAGTATAATTGTATTATGATATTATAAAATATGATGTTAAAATAGAAGACCTCCTGAGATTCTTGCTAGTTTTTCTTAAGAAGATTCCCTGTTTCTAAATAGGAAAATTTGTTATGATCTCTTAATCTGACATCAATAAGTGTCTGTGCATCAATAAGACCTATGATTAATAAAGATTATTTTGATTTCATTTATAGAGCCAGCTCCAATTTACCCTTCATTTACCATTTCCAAAAACTTTCAAAAAATTTGACTTGATGGTCAAATTTAAAGTAAATACTACTGATTAGTTTTACTTGTAATATCTAAGCAACATTGCAATACATAAAAAAGAATAGTAATAGTAATCAAATAATAAAAATACATTCATAATTCTGTGTCATCAGTTTAAAACCCACACAAATTTCGCTAACCTACAAAATGAAACACTTACTCCACTGCTTCACTGTCTTCCCATTAACAGTGATGTTGTACAAGAATACAGCATTCACACTTTTTGCTTTCTCAACATTTTTGCTGACTTCCTCCTTGATTTTGGCGAAAATCCCATCACTCTTTAGATTTTCAGAAGAAGAAACATTGGATGCATGAATACTACCAACATTTTTCAGGTCTACATAGGCCCCTGTGTAAAAAAAAATATATATTAGGACACTAAAATTTACAACAATTATATCCATACTAATATTATAAATGCGAAAGTAACTCTGTCTGTCTGTTCCGCTTTCACGCCAAAACTACTGAACCGATTTAAATAAAATTTGATACACAGATAGTCTAGAGCCTGAGAAAGGACATAGGCTACTTTTTCATGCAAAAAAGGTTGTAAAAGGTTGAAAGGAGGGATAATAGATTGTATGGAAATATTGTTAAAACTACTGAACCGATTTAATTGAAATTTGGTAGACAGATAGTCTAGAGGCTGAGAAAGGACAGAGGCTACCTTTTAAAGCAGAAAAGGGTTGTAAAAGGGTGAAAGGTTGTATGGCAGTATTGTAAAAACCACTGAACTGATTTAAATAAAATTTTATACACAGATAGACTAGAGTTGGTACGTCGGTTGGTCGGACGGACCACGTTTGGTATATACGGGGTAACCACCCCGTATATACCAATCGTAAAACCCGAGGACCCAAGGAAGGAAATAAGATAATTTTACCGACGGAAAACATATCCTTCCTGTGGGAAATTCGAATATATTAATAATTCGAATAAAAAAAGAACCAATCGGACCAGTTCATGGCTTGTTAACCAAAATTGCAACTGTTTATTACAAAAAGAAATTAAGAGAGATGTGAGCAAAATTTGCCTGCTTCCTTAATTTATCAATCACCATGTCAAATAACTCGTATATCATTAAGTTACATTACTAGCTCTTTAAATACTCAATTAATTTGACTTTCAGAATGTTAAAAAGTAATAATATAAATGTTAAAGAAGTTAACTATGTCTATCAGGTTTATACATAGCAAAAGCTAAACCACTTTTAATAGTCCTGAGATATTCGAATAGTTCAATAATCTGTGAAGGATATAATTTTTACCATTCAAACTCTAATGGAGAAGCAATGTTACTTATTTTACATATAAATCAAAAATGGAGAGGCAAACTTTGTGTAGAAATTAAATTACATAGCAAATACTTGCACTTACCAGCGATAACTACATTTCCATTTTCCTTAGTCTTTGTTTGGAAGTGAACACGCTTTCCTTCCACCCACATTTCTGTTACTAGGGTTTGTCCTGGTAATACTGGTTTAGCAAAACGAGCCTTCACTGCTTTCACGTTACCAGGATTATTGTCACCGTATCTAAATAAAAAATATCGAATATTTTTATATTAAGCTGAAGAGAAATATATTTAAGCTGTAGTTTTTGCTAATATTTACTATAATAACAAATTTAAATTTTATTTCTGTGTCAATTTACAGGCGTTACAATTAATTTTAATAGTAATATTGTGTAATTCAATAGAAAATAGTTTATAGCATAGAATTTTTATAACACAATGACAGCTCTTTTAAGCCTGGCTTAATTAGTTGTATTTATTCTCTTTAAAACTTATGTTATTTAGAGAAAGACACATTGGATCATATATTCTTTAATTGTATTAGATATAAGCAAAAATTTTATCTGTATGATAGCCTGCATAAACTCAGTGTCCCACTACCCATTGACTGATGCCTTACTAACCGTTAACTCTAAGGATACTATATTATTGATTTGTAAATTTATTAAATTCCATAACATCAAATTATGACCAAGCCCAGAATACCAAACTTTCATGGTAAATTGGAAAAAATTATATGTTCTATTGTAGTGTGTTCGTTTCAGGTGGATGGATTCTAATAATAGTATCACACAGGCAATTCTCAATTAAAGAAAAATTAAAACTCATCTAAGCACATGACGGCTAACACAATATAGACAGTCTTAGATACCCAGCCATAGACAACACTATAAATTAGCAATACCAGACATTATAGATTTTTTTTTAAATTCGGTTGAATATCTTTGAAGAACAAGAAGCTTATTTTTAATATAATAATTAAAACTGTAATATGCTTACTTGGCCAACACGTGTCTAACTGAAAATCCAAGTGACGACAATCCGTGAAGAATTGGTTTCGAATGTCCACTGGCGACTGCCACGTTTGGGTCAATATGCAGAGGGTTGTAATCACCGGATAACCTAAAACACAGAAATCACATCAGCGAACACACAAATTAAACACTATACATTTCCTTAACAACATTAGGAAATAAATGAGCTAACTCTTTACCCAACCAATCAAGGCCGATCATATGTTTAACAATGCTTACTTATGAATATTCAATCAATCAACTAACATGAATAAACAAAATTATTTAATCGAATCGAACCGAAACCGCAACGAGTTAAATGTGAAAACTCTTTAAAAAATAAAGACTTCAAATTGTATATACACTTCAATATTCAATATAAAATTAATTTTACTATATAAATAATTAAATCTATTTACTATAAATGTAAAAACGTCTAAATACCTTGATTCTAATTTAGTGATTAATAAATACATTACAATGGATTACAAATAGATAAGATATTGATTATAATAATCCCTTCATGCCTTAAATGTGTTAGTAAAAATTGAAATACTGGTTTACTAAATAAATACTTAATTGCACAAATAACAATTTAGTACTTAACATAGGATAAAAACAAATGAACATCTTAATGTAAAAATAACATAAAATATTAACATTGTTATATAAACATTAAACTGAAAAACTTAATAATAAATAAATATTACTAACACTCACAAAAATAAGCAAAGCCCAAAGTAAGCAGTGTAAGGTACATATGTACAATGTATTATGGTTTCTGAGGTAACGGATAGATATGCTTGTGTTAATCAGACATAGATAAATATTTGATTTTTTTATAGAAATATATAAAACCAGCCATAACTAAAGCTCAAATGTTGGCATTCATCCTCGAAGGAATTTCCTCCCAGCATCATCACACATCGGGGGGTATGGGGAGAACGGTATTAGATCTTACCTACCCAATTGTCAACCTCACCTGCACGCGGTCCCCCTGCTAGATAACCAACGAGGCAATGGCGACCGAGTCAATGGCGGTATAACCATTACCCCATTCATTGAATGGAAGAGGCAGCTACAGCCTGGGGTTCTAAATCATCCCTGAAAGGTAGGCGCAGAAGGCAACGGGAAACCACTGTGACTAAATTCCAAGAAAACTACCATGAACAAACAGAATAATGAGAGTGATGTTTTGTCATGCGATCCGGCTAACGCCCGGCGCCACCGCACCTCCAGGACGCGGGGTGAGAAATATGTTACTGGCCACCCCACCGTGTACCTTCAGGCGGTGGGTGGAAATAATACTACTGAGATCTTGACGATGAGCAACACTGCTCGGACGAAACACACTTCTCTGACGAAGGCCCCATCACTCAGAAGGCCCATGAATATAGGGACCTGGAATGTTCGCGGACTCCTCAAGCCTGGCAAGCTGGAGATACTGGAAAGGGAAAAAGAGCGTCTCAACATCGATATCCTTGGCATCAGCGAGACTCATTGGAGGGAATCTGGTCACTTTGATACAGATTGCGGCGGTACCGTCTTTTGCTCTGGTAGTGGTGATTGCAGCCGCAATGGAGTTGCTTTGATGTTGTCGAGAAAACTGTGCCGCTCTGTTTTGGCTTATGAGACAGTCAGCGATAGACTCATATGGTTGAAACTTGATGCAAAACCAGTCGCAATCAACATTGTGCAAGTATACGCTCCCGCCTCCTCTTCTGACCCAAAAATAACAGAGGCAGCCACTGCCAACTTCTATCAACAGCTCGACTTGGTGCTGGGCTCTCTTCCGAGGCGTGAAATAACCCTGATTATTGGTGACTTCAATGCCAAGGTGGGACGATTCTGTATCAGCAACTGTCGCAACTACCACGGTGGATTTGGCCTAGGACACAAAAACTCTAGAGGCGATGAGCTGCTGCAATTCTGTTCTGAACAAGATTTAGCGCTAATGAACACAATGTTTGAACACCATCCCCGCCGTCTCTACACGTGGACATCGCCTGACGGTAAAACTAGGAACCAAATAGATTATATCGCGATTCACTCGAGGTGGAAGTCCTCGATCAGTAACGTGAGAACCTACCCAGGTTCAGACTGCGGAAGCGACCATCAACTCCTGGTTGCCAATGTCAAACTTCGTCTTAAAGCTCCAAGGAAAGTGGTTAGGTTTAATGCTTCATTAAATAAAGAGGAACTGTGTCGCTTTGCTGAGGTGCTAACCGATAAACTCAACACACTTACCACAGACCACTTTGAAGATAGTGAAACAACTTGGTCTATACTGAAGGACAATATACATAGCGCGGCTGGGGCTGTTCGCAGTCCTAAAGCTGTGACATCAAAACGTAAGCCCTGGATATCTGATGAAACCTGGAAGTTTATCGAAGAGAAAAGATCCCTCAAACAACTAGGTATACATAATGACTCGTCATGGAGGAAGTACTGGGAGTTACATAAACGGGTAAAGCGTCTCTGTCGGCGGGATAAGGGCCTCCAGGTGGATAGTATTTGTGAGGATATAGAATTACATGCCAGTAAGAATCACACTGCAGACCTCTTTCGCAAAGTCAAACTCCTTACTGGGGCATTTAAACCAAAGACATGGACGGTGAATGATGAAAATGGATGTATCATCACGGATAGGGCAAGGTGTTGGAGAGATGGCGCACTTACACTGAAGACCTTTACAGAGATAATGTTGACCCTTTAGTACGTAGATGGGATGATCACCCTGAAGAACCACACATACTCATGGAGGAAGTTGAGAAGGCTGTATCTAAGCTAAAAGAAAATGCCGTTGGTTGCGATCACATACCGGCTTCTCTTCTGAAAGCCTTGGGACCGGTAGCTATTCGAAGACTTCATTATCTCTGTAACAAGATCTGGAAGACTGGGCGGTGGCCGCGCGACTGGTCGGAATCCATCGTAATCCCGCTCCACAAGAAAGGCTCCACTAGGGAATGTGGCAACTATAGAACCCTGTCAGTGGTTCCGCACACGAGTAAAGTGATGCTTCATATCATCAACGACAGACTTTCTCGGTATCTCAACTACCAGATCCCGCCCGAACAAGCAGGGTTCGTTGCTGGCAGAGGTACACGCGAGCAGATTTTTAACATACGCCAATTAATTGAGAAGTGTCGGGAGTACAACCAGGATATCATCATCTGCTTTATAGACTACTCCAAGGCATTTGACTGTGTGATGTGGAACAAAATGCTTGACATACTTGTGGAAATGGCGGTCCCAACTCACATAGCTTTCTTGATCCAGAATCTGTATGCAGACAGTTGCGCGAGGATTCGCCTGGAGGGTGACATTTCGGACCCCTTCCACCCCGAAAAGGGTGTTAGACAAGGCTGCATACTTTCACCCAAACTATTTAATATATATGGCGAGCATATAATTAGAGCAGCTCTTGAGGGATGGGAGGGTGGTGTTTCGGTGGGTGGAAAGAAAATTAATAACCTCAGATATGCTGATGACACTACTCTGATCGCATCAAATGAAGAAGAGATGGCAGGCTTGTTTAGGCGCGTGGAGTGTGAAAGTCTCAAACTCGGTCTTCGCATAAACAGGTCTAAGACTAAGCTTATGTCCATTCACCGAAGAGACACCGACGAGATCAGGTCCGACAGGCTCAGTGGTATCGAACGTGTCAAAAGCTTCATCTACTTGGGTGCTCTTGTGACTGACGATGGGTCATGCGAAAAAGAGATTATCCGCCGAATACAAATGGCAAAGACTGCAATGACCAAGTTAGACAAGATATGGAAAGACAACAACATATCGAGGAAGACTAAAGTTCGTTTAGTGCGCTCACTTGTCTTCTCTGTATTTTTGTATGGCTCCGAGACGTGGACCATATCCCGTTTGCTTAAAAATAGGGTCGACGCTTTCGAGATGTGGTGCTGGCGAAGGATGCTCCGAATTCCCTGGACTGCTTTCAGAACAAACATCTCTGTTCTGAAGGAGCTCAAAATAAAACAGCGTCTTTCAGCCATATGCCATCACCGTACGCTCAAATTCCTGGGACATATTGCTAGGAGGGGTCCAGAGTCCCTCGAGAAGATGATACTGACGGGAAAAGTGATGGGGAGGAGATTGAGGGGTCGACCACCGGCGCGATGGTGTGACGTCACCAAAGAGCATTTGCAACTCCAACTGCACGCTGCTATTCACGCCGCTGCTGATAGGGACAATTGGCGCAGGCTTATTGTACCCCGGTCCCCATACAGGACGACCTAGTTAGTGGTGGTCACGATCCCCTACAGAGGGGTAGACGGATATGATGATGATGATCATCACACAAAATGTCCCAACCGGGACTTGAACTCGGGACCTCAAAAATGGAGACACTTGAAAACTGCACACTAACCGCTCAATCATATAGCTCATCAAACCGTAATAATAAATCTTAAACATACAATAGATACAAGTACCTACAAATAAGCATATATTTATCTATATCAGTATAATCTATACTACTCTATTGTATAATCAATACACGTTAAATATTTTATACACGAAAACCGCTGATACGATATAAAAATGATCACCTATTTGTTGGTTTCCTCTCTGTCAATAAGCTAACAAAAATTTTGTTATTGCGTTGCATTTGAGGTGAACTGTATCATGAAATTCATGAATCATATTCAAAAAATTTAATATAAATATCAAATTTGATATATGACACTAAGATCATGTCAGCTAATCTGTAGTAAATACAATATGAATATATAATTTTATAGTTGAGCTCTATTGTTTAGGACAAGGATATTCATTTCAGATTTATTTTTAACATAAACGTGTGTTAATTTCATTTTAAGGCATTACTGCCTATAATCTTGAAAAAACACGAGGACTGTTCCGGTCGTTTAAAGGTGAACTTTTCACGCCTTTCCTTAATTGTAAAGAACTATGTCAAAGTATATTATATTGTCAGGTTTTGTATTTATGAGAAAGTTAATTAAGACTCAAGGCATCTATCTTAGTATGACTATTTATTAAATACTTATTAAACTTGGTAATAATTAAAAAGATTGCCCACGTCTATGCGCGGAAGTCGGTTTATGGCGCGAAGGTATTGTCGCGCTTCCCGTGGGACTATCCGTTTTTCCGAGATAAAAAATACCGCAAAACCTTGCTCAAGAATCACTCTATCTATTGATGAAAACCGCATGAAAACTGTGCAGTAGTTTTTGAGCGAAACCTTTATTGCGCATCCCGTGGGATCTGACGATTTTTCCGGGATAAAAAGTAGCCTATTATTCTTTAAACCGGACTTTTATCTTTACGTCGGTTCAGTAGTTACGGCGTGAAAGCGGAACAAACAAACTCACTTTCCGATCTATAATATTAGTAAGAATGTCCTTGTATTCTCAAGTATTTTTCCTGTTAAAGAATAATAAAAATACAGTAAAATAAATATTTCCTTACACGATTGTAAGGAAAAGTGAAAAGCACAGTGGTTCGTAAGTCAATCGAATGACTTGTGTTATTATACACTTGTAATATCTCTACCCATGATGGTTTCTTTTACAGAGTGACTTATGATTATTTTATTATTATGCATTGTATTATTATTCTTAAGATTATCTGGATGTGCTGCCTTAGCATTATGGCCGCCTACTGTCAATGTAATTTGTATAGTGTCCTGTGTATGTGTATCAATGTGCAATAAAGTCCAGTCATTATTACTTAGCAGTACTATTACTGATTTTCCACGTCCTACCTGTACAGAGCAGCTTGATCGTCCGCTGTGCGTTGTTCCACAACAGAGTCGGGCGTACGTTTCGGCACAGGCACGACGTCTATCGCGTTGGTGCTTTTGCGAGGACCACCGAACCCACCCTGGCCCACTACGAATATGTGCTGTTGGGTCCGCAACAACAGAGACTTGTCCTGGTAAATCTCGCCTATGAACAATAACAACGGGCATTTGAAAGAATCACCTGCATAGAACAAACTCTCCCAAAATTCTACTATAAGCCAGATGATGACCCTGGTTGGGTCTAACTTGAAGAAAAAACCCCTTGTTCTCATATTATATGTATTAACAAAATATTATATTCGTCAAAATTAGATATGTAAAAGTAACGGCCAGAATAAATCTTAACATACAATAGATATGTAAAACATTGATATGTAAAAGTAACGGCCAGATGATGACCCTGGTTGGGTCTAACTTGAAGAAAAAACCCCTTGTTCTCATATTATATGTATTAACAAAATATTATATTCGTCAAAATTAGATATGTAAAAGTAACGGAAAAAAATTGGTTGTCTGTAGAACTCCGTCTTCTGCCGATATTTGAACGTGACAACGTTTATTACATGGTCATTTTTTCTGGGTGCAATGAAATTATTTAAAATAAAGTAATGTATAACATTTATATTTTTATTTAATAGTTTGTTTAAATTTTCTGCTTCTGAAGTTATACATAAATTAATTATTATGAGTGTAGGCGTGGGCTCCGTGTGGCGTCAGATTCGGCCGTTACGGTGTTTTCGAGAATGACTCCACGCCGTACCAATTTAATAGACGTTGTCACGTCAAAACATGTACCCGTATGTATTCGTTACTATAACAATCAGTACTCGTTACTGTCGCACAGTGGGCTTCAAACTGCCTATGTCTATGGAGGCCAATTTTCAGCCCACTGTGTGTCGTATCGTTACTCGTTACTTCTATTACTTCATAACATGCAAAATTATGTTAGAGAAATGAATCGTAATCGACGTTCAGTCTGATGTCCGGGTGCACCGTTCCACACGCAGTTTGGTATGTAATATGTATACGTATTATTTCTACAAATTCAAATTACGAATGTTGCGATGCCGCGCCTAGTACATATTCCTATAAGAATATATAATATACTAGGCGCGGCAAAACATACGATCAGCTAGAAACGTTTCAATACACGCATCAACGGTATATTGTGTGACTGAAGTGTATCTTGCCATGGTACGAAACATGCGAGTAACGAAATGTATTCGTAAATAACGTTTCGTTACTCGGTATTAGATGGCGTACCCGTTACTCGGTAACAAATACATACGGTTTGCTACACCATTAGTCAAAATACATATTAGAAATAATATCAACACTGTATAAATTAAATTTTGTTACACTCAAAATAAAAAATAATCCAATCTATTCTTTAAATGGTGATTTAATGAAACTAACATATTTAAACTGGGCAGTCGCTTATTTGTCAATATATCATATAAAAAAATGCAGTATGTCTTGGTTTGCAAGGCCACGCTACCGATTACGATATGATCACCACGAACTTGTCTCAGCCATCGGCATTCAAACTTCGTCATCACTGCAGTTCTTTGCTCAGTTATCCGCACCTTTGGTCTCTGATTTTATTACATGCCATGTCCATTAAGGGCAAATTGACATTGTAACATTAAGGGCAATTTACATGATATTAGCAAACATGAGATTGAAACAGTAAATTTTTGTAAGTTCCAGTATCCAAAGCCGGCCTTATAATTACGATAAATTCCCTTAGTTAGTTCTTACGACACATACAGGGGGCACTAACAATTAATGTATTATTAACAAGTTACCATATAGAATATATCATTTATGAATAGGCATACTCTGTCATGTTAACTACTCTGTGTTATATATTCAATGATGTGTCAGAGTTGACAACACTATGCATTTGTGTAGATTCAATATTTTCATACACATCGTATATGAATGAATACTTATATAATATCGTTCATTCATATAAGTATTCAGTAATCTAATTTAAATCCGAACGATATAGATTGATGAAGTCTACGCTCTTTCCAGAAACCAACCAGATCTAAAACCCCGAACTCTTTCAACCTCAATTACATGTTGATAGATCATATCAATAGCTTTGCAATATACAGATATTTTTTTAGCTTGTATTAATGAAGTGTAAAATATTCATATATATTCACAATATATAACTAGATTATATAATTCGAACATACATCTATTTATCCGAGTACATAACTACAAGATAAGATTGCGATACTAACGATAAAAAAGTAAGCTGATTAAATTCTTTGCCCAAAATATTAGTTTATTAAATGACGATAAAAATGTCCAGTACATAACTTTGTCGCTTAATTGTTTTGTACAATATACTTGACAAGCAAGCAGACTGACCACTGTATCTTACATTGGTCTGACCAGATTTAGCTGGACATGTCTGACTTTATCAGTTGCGGCTAATAAATTAATCACATGTCAGACTTACCCCCGTAACAGGATTACCGAAGCGAGATTTATCTATGATTTTAATTGTTATTATATAGCACGATAAATGCTTTATCATGTTGTTGTTCGTTACTCATGACTGGGCAACTTTTGATACTCTGCTTTATGAGTATTTTTTAATATACTTGTGGTCTATTCTACGTGGAGTTCTTTAAAATGAGCACAGAAATAAAAATATTGCATCTTCCCTATTATATGTAATATATTTAAGTAAAAAACAAATATAAACAAACATCATAGATTTCTGTATGATGTCCGATGTAAAAATAATGTACTAATTAAGTACAATTTTTACTTTGATTTATCTCATTTTGTTGGTTTCTATTAAAATAAAACATACAAACAAAAACAGGAGATAATTATATTCTACAAAATGCTTTAGATATATGACATCAGCTTAGTGGCTGTTCATATATAGTATACACAAAATTTGTCTTCCAGATATCCTTAGTGAACAATGTGTTAAAATGGAGCATTGGAGAAGCGAAACTAAATCACTTATTTTGTACTAAAACTAAGGATACGAACGAATTTATCTCTTCATTTATATCAGCAGACCTTAGTAAGTACAGTAATTTTATTTTACTTAGATATTGCTTATCCATTGGGATCTGATGCGTGAATTTTATTTATACATCTCATTGCTAAATGAGCAGATTGTGAGTTGTATCTATATGATATGAATATATGAACGTAAATAATACGCACGGGTCTAGTCGTGAAGATTATATAAGTGAGTACAGTCGACTACAAATAGATTGATACTAGTGATTGCAATCCGGCGTCATTTTCAGTCCGGCCGGATACGACCGGATTCCTCATCCAAATCAAGATGATTTTCGATTTTTAGTACAAAATAAGTGAGTTAATCAAGTGTTACTGCACTTATATGTAGGTAGTTTATAAAAAATAAATCATAAATATATAAAATCGACTTTATTTCTTAACCAATGTTAAGACAAATAGACAACAAGAAAACAATTAAAATTTAGTAAACGGATTCCACTGTAATATTAATTCTACATCATAGAAACCCTATTTTCCAAAAAAGTGTTATTTTTTTTTTTCTGGAAAATAGTGATACCGCCGCATAACTTACCACTATGCAGAAATATTTAATGCGTACGATTAGTTGTGTACTCACTATTGACAATGGCAACGGCACTCGATCCTTTGTCGAGAACATCACTAACATAGCAGCGAACTTGGAATGTTCCCTCAGTGCCAGGGAAGTCACCGACGTACTCAATGTACTGCTCGCCGTGGAGAATCTATAAGTAAATAATACAGTTATTATATTGACATCTTACTCTACATGTAACTGCTAGAGTTTGTCCGCTGGGTTTGAAGAATTTCGATAAATGACCTGTCGCTACCTGTATTTGTCTCTATGTGTAAATATGGTGCAACGCGCTTAGTCTGTCATGTGTCCATGTTAAGAGCTATCCACAACTTACGTTACACGTCAAGTATGAAGGAGGTAATTAACGAATTGTGACATTGTTCAAGGCGTACAAAAAATAATATTCGTGACGTAACGTTTAACGTTTTGAAACACGAAATTTGAAATATTAATCTTTAAATTGATACCAAAGTAAACTTATTCAGAACTGCGCCTTTAATTAAATAATATCTACGTGTAACGCACTAAACTTTCCGAAAACAGTAATAAAAAAAATCTATTAATAGTCAAAAATTTATTTATTATATCTCACAATATCGTTTTTTACGTCAATGCACTTTTTAGGATTCCGTAGCGGAATGGCAAAAGAGGGAACCCTTATGGATTCGTCATGTCTGTCCGTCCGTATGTCACAGCCACTTTTTTCCGTATCCTATAAGAGCTATACAGTGGAAACATGGCAAATAGATGTATTCGGTGAACCACAAAAATAGAAAAAAAAAACAATAAATTTTTGAGGTTCCCCATACTTAGATCTGAAACTCAATTTTTTTATCATCAATCCCATACGTGTGAGGGTATCTATGAATAGGTCTTCAAAAATGATATTGAAAAGACAAAAGACCCATAAGCTCGATTTCTGCTTTGTTTTGAGATCTCGTCTCACACTAAGAGCCGATTTCACCGTCCTTCATAGAAACCGAGTTTAATAAAACTTGGTTTTGATTGATCGAGTTCAGAAGTTAGTTGTGATCTTGGTTTACATCCGCACCGATTTCACCAACTCCCATTGATCTCGTTTACTAAAACGTAGTTAATCCACAGATTAGAGAAGTAATCTTTGACAAAGAATGTAGGAATGAATGATTGTTTTTAAAGTGTTGCAATCAAAGAAATTATTTCAAATCAAATGGTAACATAAATTATAAGAATTACTTCAGGATACGATATTCTTGATTCAGATAGTCAGTAACGGGTGTTAAAAATTCCATAATTAATTACTTCTTATAAATAATAACAAAACAATTACTCATCTCGTGTAAATAAAATAAAATTTCAAAACAAAATATAAGGAATTTTAAATAATTGGGTAGCTTCACGTTAGCTTACAATGACCTTGCTTGTTTAACGGACTCCAATTACAATGTCGAAAAGGAAAAGGGACCCGACCTTTGCTGCGAGCGAAAAACAAACGCTCATAGAACTTGTCGAGCGGCATTTCGATATTGTTGAAAGTAAAAAATAGATAGCGTCAGCGTAAAATTAAAAAATGAGCTCTTTAAACGCGTTTAGAAACGCTAAACGTCCAGAATCGGCCGTTCAGAAACTGAACCAAGTTTAACATGAACGACGATTACGCAAAGCTGGTGAAATGCAAACTCGGTAGCGAAACTCAGTTTAGAGCGTAAACTGAGTTTAACTTGAACTGATCGCGTTCAATTTCGACGGTGAAATCGGCCCTAAATGAAACCCTTCGAAAGGAACTGAAGCCCCTTCGGCAACCATAGAATAGTACCAAGTAATGCCGTCCATTTTTTAAGCATGGTAAGTCACATGCCTGTCTGTATCGATCATATAGAGTACAGCATCCATTTTTTTGTTGTTCACAAGTAACCTTCACGAATTTCGTCATGGAGATTACGCGATCGCGTTAAAATTTTGTAGTTATGAAAAATCGTCTTGCGTGGTTTCTTTGTTCAAAGCAGATTGAATCTGAACAATGCTCTGCTGAACTGTCAATTTACACTTAAAATCGTAAAAAATCATGTAAAATTTTTTTTATTGTATTCCATTTTGTTATAGTGATGCCATTTTTAAAAAGACGCCGCATTGGCAGTGAGATTGAAGTAATATTGTATTCTACAGCTAAAGAGCTCCTTTTTAAATTTAATTTAAAAAGCCGTTTGCTATAAAAGGCCCGGCAACGCACCGTGCTATTCCAATCCATATCGGCAGAGGATACGCAGACCGACCAGACTTCTAGACCTGCAAGCGGCGGCGTCTGAGCCGTCGCCTCCCTTGTCACCCCCCAACCGGCAGCCTTCTGCTTAGCCACGTGTAGGTTCCCGTCAATACAGGCCGGTCCCACTTTGGAGAACCGTGCCTTCTTCAAGCGCTTATGCCCTCCCCATGGGGCAGCGCTAACCGTGCCTCTCCTGAGGTGCGGCTCTTTCGTCAATAAAGCCAGTAGGGTCAATAGGACCAAAGGCTTAGGCTGAGTTTAGTCGGTAGGTCTGTGTGGTCGAGCCGCCTCGACAGCACCAGGAGTCCGACATAATCAACGCATCCCTGTTTGCCTGTTGCGTTGGTATCCATGATGGATTCTCAGCCTCCTCTCCTGAGGAAAAAAAAATAAACCGTGCTATTAAAACCGCGATCTAATTTGGTTACAAAAGAATATTATCTCCGGCTACCCATCATTTTGGTGATTAATCCTCTTTCGACTTTTCACTGACATGGAACTTGTGCGTGTCCTATGCAAATTATGTATACTATTATATACGCGGCAGACAACGTGATGAGATGTTAATAAACGAATTTCTGTTTGGTGATAGCAATAATTTGAACTCGTGTTGAAGAGTAACAATGAATGTAACATGTATCGTACATTAGTAAAGTCTGCGTATTTCCCTGGAGGCATAGCCGGACCCACTATCGGCGCTTCCATACACATAGCCGCCAATATGAAGAAGGTCGGTAGCGCGGAAAAGTTTTCATGGCTCTCGTACAAAAACTTTAAGTCGGCAGGGTTCACCACTGACGCTCCCACTACAAACAAAATAAAAACTTAAGCTGTTTTTTTTATTTTTATTACAAACTAGCGGCCCGTCCCGGCTTCGTACGGGTAGACATTACTCTACGCAGCGTATGCGATGAAAGAAATTTTATAGCTATTTTTTTACACCTTCGGTTGGTTTTAATAAGAATTTCTAAATATTTCTATAGTAATCTAGTACTAAATATATCCTATGTTACTCAGTGATAATGTAGCTTTCTAATGAAAAAAGAATTATTAAAATCGGTCCAGTAGTTTACGAGTTTATTCGTTACATACAAAAATACAAATCTTTCCTCTTTATAATATTAGTGTAGATATACTGAAATAGCCTTGTGAATAGAAAGTTTAACGAAAAATTAAAATAATAAAACACATATTAAATTAATTATAGATTACACAAAATAAACTTCTACATAGAATGTATAACCCAAACCACAAGGTTAAGGTCAAAACAGCGCATACTAAGTTAGAATATAAATAAGAGGTACAATCCGTATAAATTATAAATACATTGCATATTGCATACTCCGAACGGAATATAAAAATAAATTTTCATGAAATATTGAAATAAACGAAATCTGGGTATTAATACTGAATCCTAGGAATATACGAGAGAGAAAACAAAGGCAAACTATTCAACAATATTCAGCATCTTACGATAAACAACAGATAAGAGAATGTTAGCACAGAAAAACAAGTCATCGAACAACTTTATCTGCGTTACGCGGCACGTCGTCTATTTATAATTAAATGTGTTGTTTCCATTATTAGCATGAGCCTGATAATATTTTGTGCATTCAATGTGACCGATACCAAGCATTAAGCACGATTGATACAGTTCCATATACTGGAACCTAATTTATTGTTATTTTAAAACTTACTAGCGACCCGCCCCGGCTTCGCACGGGTACAATGAAAAAATGGTTATGGTGGGTCCCCCCCACCATAACCATTATCCATATTATAGGTGGGTTATCCCTAAGAGATAGATATATACCATCGAGGACTTTTTTGTTGAACTTTTTAAGGTGGACTAGTACAGTAGTACATTATTTTGGTCTATCTCGTAGGGTTCAGCCAGCGTTTTTGCAATATAAGCGCAAAAAACGTGCTTATTTACGTCACATTAGAAACCTCTAAATTTAATAGTGTTTCTCTACTATATTATGCATGTATTATACATATAAACCTTCCTTAAGAATCACTCTTATCTATTTAAAAAAAAATCGTTATCCAACAGGGATTGTCTGGACCTAGTTCTAGCCGGAATGATATCGGATAGACCTAGTTTTATCCAACAGGGAATGGCTGGACTTAGTTGTAACCGGCATGATGAAGGCTAGACCTAGTTACGAGTATACCCGAAAACAATTGGCTCGTACTAGGTTTAACCAAGAGTAAGTGGCTACACCTAGTTCTAACCGGCTAAAACTAGGTGCAGCCGCGCTTCGGATTTTAGCTGTAACATATATATATCAACAGATCACATATAAGCCAGGAGGGTCACTAGGACCAAAGGCTTAGGCTGAGTTTAGTCGGTAGGTCTATTGGGTCGAGCCGCCTCGATTCACCAGGAGTCCGACATAATCAACGCAACCCTGCTTGCCTGTTGCGTTGGTATCCATGATGGATTCTCAGCCTCCTCTCATGAGGAAAAAAAACGGTTTTATTTAATTACTTGTTCTTGTCAATCACATATAATGCTGACATTTACACAGCTTTACCTTATGAATTAGTTACGAGAAGACCTTTAATTGATCCTCAAACTTGCTATCAAATAAAACTGATGGATTTCTATCGTAAGTTGGGCGGGATCAACGCGATCCAATTGTTACAGGCTCGAAATATGAATGTCACATATATTTATTATGATCTAACAGTTATGATTATGTATTAAATAATTTTATTGTTCTTGTATCAGGCACATATCACATATATTTATTCTGATCTGACATTTATCTAATCACGTAATGACGACATAAGTGTTAAAGTACTACATTTCTTCTGATATGTAAATACATGTAATTATTTGTAGTAGAACATAGAAAAGAGGAGACAAAAAACATTACTTTCAAAACGTCATCCTGTTCTTTTCGAGGCGACTCTCCGACGACAATTTCCGAACAGGTTCCTTCAATGAACGCATAAGTGTATACGAGGGCTGCTACTTAAGTATCCGGGATCTGGGATTTCAACATTTTCAAAAGCAATATATGACCTCCATGGTAAAATTCGTTCTTTTTTTTGAAATACTGGCCGCTATTTTTTTTTCCTTATGTGCGCTAGTGTTTTGTTTCTGATGGGTTTAATATGTCATATCGCTGAACTGATGGAACTCACACGTGAAAATATTCGTGCTATGATTTATTACGATTTTCGACGTGGGTTAACGCAACAACAGTGTGTAGATCAATTAACTTCAACTTTTGGTGTTGAAGCTCCATCAAAAACCACTGTGTATCACTGGTTTAGTGAGTTCAATCGTGGACGGAGTAAGCTCACAGACGAAGTTAAGGAAGGTCGCCCGAAATCAGTCGTTGTGCCACAAAACATTGAAGCTGTACGAAAACTAATTATGCAAGACCGTCATGTTACGTATCGCGAGATAGAGGCTGCTCTGGGCATATGTATCACAAGCATTAATGAAATATTACATTAATATTTGTTCGTAAAAAAAAATTGTACGCGTTGGATACCGCACAACTTAAATCAGCATCAAAAAGAAGCTCGCGTCGAATGGTGCAAGAATATGTTTAAAAAATTTAACGGAGGTGACTCAAAATCTGTTTATAACATCTACACAGGTGATGAATCTTGGATCTATGCATACGATCCCGAAACTAAGCAACAATCTACAGTTTGGGTGTTTCAAAATGAGCCGAACCCTACGAAAGTGACTCGTGCAAAAAGCACTTTAAAGCAAATGGTGGCCTGCCTTTTTTGGTATTAATGGTCATGTGGCTACAATACCACTGGAGAATCGTAAAACGGTCAATTCGGAGTGGTACACGACCATTTGTTTGCCGGAAGTATTTGAAGAAATACGTAAAAACAACAAGCGACGCAGAATCATTCTACATCACGACAATGCCAGCTGTCACCATCACGCGAAACAAATACATTTTTGGAGGGTCAAAAAATAGAATTGATGGGTCATGCACCGTATAGCCCAGACTTGGCACCTAATGATTTCTATTTATTCCCAAATGTAAAGAATAAATTACGTGGTCAACGATTTTCAACCCGTGAAGATGCCGTCGACGCGTTCAAACGTGCTGTTTGAACGCGTCGTTTCAGAGATACCGCAATCAGAGTGGAAAAAATACTATAAAAATTGGTTTCGACGTATGCAAAAGTGTATCGATCATCGCGGAGAATACTTTGAAAAACAATAAACCCATATTTAGCCATTTACGTTTGTTTAGTTTTTCTATTCCGGATACATAAGTAAGATGTAGAGAAGCCCTCGTAAGATAAGTAATTTTTCAACTTCTTAATTATATATTTTTTGACGTTAAAAATTACAGTAAAGACCTTGAATGTTGAATTGTTGAATAAAAATTATATTGATTTTGAAGGCTCGAGTTCATCTGCTAGCGGAGGGTCCAGTTGAAAATTAATTTGCGTAATATCTTTTTAAAACAGTTTTTTGATCCTTTTTGAACTGTCAAATTAGGAAAGAAGACTATATAAACACTGACTATACTTAGTCAGTGTTATATAGTCTTCTTTCCTTGAGTGATAATGAGAAACACAAAGTCCATGTGAATACCGATAATAATAACAAAAAAACAACAAGCCTGATTTATATCGTCACTGAAGAGCACATCCCCACCCAAACTAATTAAGGCAAAGTCTTAGTCAATCTTGCCGGACCAGTGGAGATTGGTTGACTTCACATACACGTTTCTATCTTCGCAGGTGTAAGCAGTTGCCTCACAATGTACTCCACTGTAGAAGCCTAGGATAGGGTAGATAAACAAAACTCACCTCCAAGAGCGTACAAGCAAAGATCTTTTGAATCATAACTGTAGTCTTTCCAGTAAACATTCTTATCTCCGTCAAGTTTGGCACGATCTTCGAATTCCTAAAATAATTCCATAACAAATAATTATGATAACATGTTTTTAAATTGATTGATAAATGATAATAACATAATTAATAATAAAAAGAAAGCATCATAATATTGTGGCAGATGATGAGGGATACCCTTCTCTCCACGGCAGGTTTTATTGGACCTTAACATTTCCTGCTTCGGTAAACTAGCTGCTTTTGGAGATGTCTTTGAGGAAACCGAGGGATTTGCCTGTGCAATTGCAGTTGAGGTAATGACGACAAACAACTATAGGAAATATATCCTACGAAGACATCTTGCCAAGGGTGAGTACTTACACAGATACAACCTAATGGTCAACATTATCCATCAACAACTTGCCATTCAACACGGTACGCATTATCCGAAGGTTCCTCTCCCTGTAAGGGCTGCAGAGAGACGAACCATCGGTAATTGGGTAGACGACAATTTTTTAAATTCTATAAATAATAAAAGTACTCTTTTAAGTGAGAAATATTGTAGAACCAACAGTACACCTGCACCTATTACTTTTGAAGATACATCGCCATATTTGCGGCGCTGTCGCGGGTCGCTCAAAAACGCTCCATACTAAAAACACTGCAATCGTGACGCCATAACTAAGTAAACTCGTCAAATTTGTAAGAGCGTATAAACAAATTTTAAAATAACTTTGTTATTTGTACGTTTATAGGTATACTTTCTATATAAAAAAAATGTTACATTTAATGTGAGAATGTTAGAAATGTGTTCATTTCATTATAATTACGTAAATAATAATTGCTCATTTTTTAGAAATCTAAAAACAATATAAATTAATAATTAAACTGAAATTTCTATATTAATATACTTTCATGAGATATAAATTGCTCAAATCAGATAATTATAGTATAAAAACGGCCATAATCAGTTATAGTCGTCTACCCTATTTGGGCTGGCAGGCATACTAGTATTTTGTTTTTTTTTTTGTATTTATGATTTTCTATTATTTAGATATATATTGTAAAAACCTTAAATTAAGGAATATTTAATTAATAAATTAAATTAATAATAACATAATTTATTTTAGAATTAGCATATTTATTATTATATATATATATATATATATATATAATATATATATATATATATATATATATATATAATAATAAATATGCTAATTCTATATATAGCCAGCCATTCTTTCAGCAAACCTATGAGTGTCTATACAATGCTACTTCTAGTGTGAGACCTCAAAGCACATTACAGTGTTATTATTATACTATATTAAACTTTACTTATTACCTAAACTAATATATTTTTGGCCAAATATAAATACTCTTTATATACTCACATACATACAATACAATAAATAGATACATAAGTGATATAGTAAAGGCAGGTCAGATCAAAAGTACCCATAACGGACGTGCGTGCATGAACGTAGACATAGCTAGAGACACTGTATGACTGCAGTGGAAAACTGTGATCTCCGCCTACCACCCCCACGAGAAAGAGACGTGAGTATATTTATGTATGTATGTATAAGCAAAAAAATTTATTTCTTATTCACAAATTATATAATATAGTAAGAGTTACTTTAAACTAACCTGTAGTCTTTCAACTAAATCAAAGGTAACTTCGGCCATTTTATCTAAATGCTTGGCATCTTTCATGTCCACAACTTTTGACCACTGTTGCTGAACCGACTCTATAGTAACTGGATCCGATGGCTTCTTCCTATAATTTTGATAAATAAATAATAATATGAAAAATCCATTATATACAGAGTTGCTTATAGTATTATTGTGTCTAATTCTTACAGTATCACTTGGTAACGATAATATTATATGAAATGATATTAAATGAATATTATATTAATTTCATGATTAAATAAAATAATCACAAATCTACTTGTTCATGAATAAATTTCTTATTTGTTGTTATGTGTAATGTATATGTTATGTGTAAGGTTAAGTCGATTTATATTTTATTTGACCACTTACTTTCATATATTCTGAAAACAATAAAAGTTTATCTAACAAAATATAATAATCGTAACTCACTTAAGCGGCGACCCAACACCACGCACAAAATATGTCTTGGTAGCATATCCCAGAGTTGAGTCAATTACTTGCGCTGTGTCTTCAAAGGAGTCATGTACCATATATGCCTGGATTAGATTACAGTGTTATAGTAAAATTTTAACAAACTTTAAATGTCTTGCTACATAATTATTATAGGCATTTATTAAAATTAAATAAAGTTTGATTTATATTTTTTTTAATAAAGTGATAATAATCTTGATTATTGTTACTTTTGTGTTATAAATGAGAATTAAATATACTAATAAAAAGTTTTAATTCATAAGATTGAATGATTTTAGCCCTTAATAGATTATTTACGTCTCGTTAGCTTGTTATTAACATACATATACATATAAATAAATAAAATTTACAAGTTATGGTGTGATTAATACTCACAACAACTGGGGCGATAAGTTCTGGTTTCATAGCTTGAAACATATCAGGAGGCAGGATATCTTCTGTTAGGCGGGATGCGGCCGTTGGGACAATAGTGTTTACTTTTATGTTATACTTAGCACCCTCCAATGCTAGTGCATATGTGAACCCAACCAGGCCCAGTTTCGCAGCACTAGAGAGGTTATAATAAAATAATAAATAATAGTATTAATATTTTTTTATTTCCGTAACTTTTTTTTTCCGTGTCAATTATTTATCATATTGACTTATAAAAAAGAAATGCTTTGCCTTGATCCTACATTTTTGTACTAGTTTTTCATACTTTTTTTAATACAAACATACTATTGTAATCACCTGTTTAATCTGATTTTCTCATAGAAAAAAGATATTTTCCCATATTGCTAAAATTATCATATATCCTTTGCTTATAAACATCCATACTGATAAACTTTACCTCATCATATTATAAGTAGAAATTACTGCAATTACAATTAGCTACAAAAATTACTTATAATTATCAATTTAAGGATTAATACCTGTAATTGGATTGACCAAAGTTTCCAAATATACCAGAATTGCTAGCAGTCATAATAATACGACCAAATTTTTGTTTGCGAAAGTAATCCCAGGCTGCATGCGTAGTCTTATAAGCCCCTTTCAAATGAACTGTATGCACAAGATCCCAATCCTAAAATTAAAATTAAATCATTTACTTCCATCTACTCAAATTATTGAGATGTTACAATAAGCAATTATATTAAAGAAATATACAGACAACAGAAGTTTTATATTTTAAAACAATTGTTTTAGTGGTGTCTTAAGTTTCAAATTTAAACAATAATTAGTTGAAACTTTAAATATTATAATTGTTTTAATGGTATAACAATTATAATATTTAAAGTTTCAACTAATTATTTACTGCACAGAAATTAAAATAATAACACACTTACTTTGACTTTGACTTCTAGTCAAAGTAAACCTTGTCGCCGGAATTAACACATCCAGCACCCTTTAATGATTTCATTGAGTAAACAAACATAAATTACCTTGATTTTACTACATTTATAGTCTAATTCAGTTTACACATTATTTGTTACAATGTCGACAAAAATATGTAACAATAGGAGTGAGACAGTGTCATTTCTAATGTGTTATTTACATTTGTGTGCTTGGATGATATGTATAATAAAATGTATATTTACCTGTTCAGATAATTTTAAAAAACTTTTGTCACGTAAAATACCAGCATTATTAATAAGAATATCAATTCTTCCAAAGTTATCAATGGCAGTTTTAATTATTTTTTCACCTTCTACAACTGAGTTATAATCAGCAACAGCAACACCACCTGACCACAATTATCAATATTATGGGTTGATATATTTGGAACTATGTAACAAATGTGGGCATACATCAGCAGCAATATTCTGTAACTTAAGATGACAATTTTCCTTGAGAATATTTGATTTATATCATAATAAGTTATTGGCCAGTCATTTAACACTAACTTCATTTTATGAATTTTAATCTATATCTCTTCTTAAATGTTATTGGAAAGCACAAATAAATTTACAAAAATATACAACTAATACGCACCTTTATCTCTGATTTCTTTGACAACATCATCTGCAAAGTTTGATTTTCCGACACCATCTCTAGCACCACCGAGATCATTAACGACCACTTTAGCTCCCCTTGACGCCAGTAACAAAGCATAAGCCTTGCCTAGACCACCACCAGCGCCAGTTACAACAGCGACACGCCCGTCAAAACGTAATTCAACCATTCTGCTTGAGCAGTAAATCAATAATTATTGAATTAACTAAATAACTAACACCGTTACTTTGTGGCGATCGCACCGATACAAAACTTCGTTCAAACTCAACTCTTCGATCACAAACTAACTAGAGACACTACGTACTTACGTACTCTGACTGACTGAACCACTACTTATTACAGCAGTCAAAAGTCAAAGTCCAAAGCGACTGATTGAGGTAGCTAGTTTTTATCATTATCAGTCGCACAAATTATATAGGTAGTATATGTTGTACCATCAGTCGCTGTAGTACTTCATCTAGGTCGCTACATATAATTGTTAATCTGTGATGATAAACTGGCAAAAATGACCACAGACTAGTTAGAGATACTGAAAATGATAAACAAAGTTCTATAACACAGATTAGAGCTAGCGCGCACTGGTGATTTTTGTCACGGTACATAGATGAGTATTTGGTATTCTTCTTCTTATTTTTGTGACTGGCAATTTACTTCTCTTCATAATGAGAATTATCTCTATCTACGGAATTACTGCTACCATTTTCGCGTGTTAACGGAATATGGGAAGTTTTGTTGGATTAGGGCAAGGATTGGGCGTTGGGTGTTATTGGGGAAAATGTAAGGAAACAAATAATATAATTATAAACAAATATCGTGATTTGAATAATAGATTTACGATACAATTTATTCGAAAGAGATAGGATAGATGATAAATTATAAGGAAGAGGAGCATTAAAGGATAACATAATATTATAAAGTGGTAAGAAGTTGAAAATAGGGCAAGAGAAAAGGATATAAATTACATTTCCTTCTGCAAAGCCGCATTTGCAAAGTGATGAATTCAAAATATGAAGTTTTGCTAAATGGGAAGGACATGAACAGTGACCAAATCTAAGGCGAGAAATAACAGAAGAGACTTTTTTACAATAACGCAGCTTCGAAAACCATGGAATAAGGGAGATTGTTGGAAAATTTCGCGGTAAAACTGAGCCACATGTAGATTTGAAGATTGCCATTCTTGGTTCCAATCATATTCTAACGACACGCGAGAAAAATCTGCAATGTACTGAGCGAAAATGAGCTTGTAGGAAGTAGCACCTTGCTTAGACGGCAATCTAGCTAATTTATCACCATTCTCGTTACCTTGAATTCCCGAATGACCAGGAATCCAAACTAAAGTAATCTGCAAACCTTTATCAAAACTTTCTTTTAAAATGTCTTTAACCATAAGTGCGAGAGGATTAAAATGGTTTTTATTAAACGGATTCGATCGGATCAGTTGTAAAAAGCTTAAGCAATCAGTAAAAATAAAAGAAGCAGAAATATTGTTTATGTTTATGTATCGTATCCATCTCCATAATCTATTGTTTCATCTCATATCTAATTTTCCTCTATAATAAAAATTTTCATTCTCTGTCATGTTTGTCGCCTTTGTCACTAAATTCAGCTATACATTTTTGAATTAATTTTTATATTTCGCTTGTAAATATTGTTGTATATATATTAAAACTGTAAATAGAAGAAATCGTATTTTTACCATATTGCATCTTCTATACATTCTAAGATGGCCAATCCTTCAGCCGTAAAGTTAGAAGTGAGGCTGCAAAATTTAAATAATTTAAAATAACCGCTTGCTTGCCCGGGCCCCACTGCCAAATTGTCCGTGTCGACCTACGGTCGACATAATTGAGGCGGTTAAATTGTCCCTGTCGACCCAGTGGTCTACTCGCAGTTTCATCTCAACTCTAACCCTTTCTGGGGAGTCGGGGGAACCTTTCAGGGCCTGGCCCTCTTAGGTGGTGTCCTACGCCACCCGTGACGACGGGTGGGTCTTGTGGATTAATGGTATTCTCTTCACTGGTCTTATTCTTCTACTTCTTCTACCAGGTCTCTCGGTAGTCTCCTCTTCCTACCGTCCGGAGGCCTGGCGTGTTGAGGGGCTATCGTTTGGATGAGAGGGTGCGTTGATTTGGCCGCCTTCTCATACATTCTTTGGGCGAGTTCAACGATGTATTCCTTCAGGGTCGGCATTTTGAGGTCCCTTCTGATGACGTCGTTCCGTACGTAGCGCGGGGCGCGCACTATCGTACGGAGCGATAGATTTTGTTGTGCCTCCATCTTGTTTCTCGCGCTCCTGTTTACTAGGGCCATCCAGGCCGGGCCAGCGTAGGTGATGCGAGAGCGGATATAAGTTTTGTAGACCATCATCTTCTGTCTCAGGGGCAGGGTTGAATTTATGATGGGCCTCAGGATCTGTCTGGCCGCTCTCGCTTTATTGGTAGCTTGCCTTGCTTGATGCGTCATGTTGAGGCGGCTGTCAATGGTGACCCCCAGGTAGGTCACCTTGTGTGACCATGGCACTGGTGTATTCATTAGGGTGAGGCTGGGTGGGGGGTTCTGCAGCCCTCTGAGCACTATGGCTTGAGTCTTGGCCACGTTGATTGCCAACCTCCACTTCTTCAGCCACTCCGGTAGTAAGTCCAGCTGGTACTGCATCCTTGAAGTGGCTATCTTCACATACAGGGATGATGTGTAGAAAGCGGCGTCATCTGCGTAGAGTGCTAGCTCTACTCCTCGATGGAGGGGGATGTCATTAGTGTAGTGGGAGTATAAGTGCGGCGCTAGGCAACTGCCCTGTGGTACTCCTGCCCTGATTCTTCGGCTTGTTGACTGCGCCTTCTCGACCACTACACTGAAGCTTCTGTCCGTGAGATAAGAGGCCACTGTCTGCACTACTCGACGAGGAGTAGTCGACGTGGCCAGCTTATATAGAAGGCCCTCGTGCCACACCCTGTCGAAGGCCTTCTCAGCGTCCAGAAATACAGCAATGGGGTATTCCTTGTTGTTTATTTTATCAGCCGCGAAGTGGAGCACCCTGGTGAGTTGGAGCGTGGTGGAAAGCTCCTCTCGGAACCCGAACTGCTCTGGCCTCGGTGTGATGTGCGGTGTCAGGTGGTTTAGCAGCAGCTTTTCAAACACCTTAGAAATGGTATTAAGTAAGGTGATGGGTCTGTAGCTAGCTGCTTGCGTGGTTTTTTTCCCGCTTTGGGTATCATCACCACCGACCGTCTTTCCAGATGGACGGAAAGTGGGCAGTACGGATGATACCGTTGTACAGTCTGGTGGTGGTTGCTATCGCTTTTGGTGGTAGGTGGCGCAGAGCTTCGTTCGGGATTCCGTCCGGGCCCGGGGCCTTTCTTAGTGGGCATCGTTTCAGGGCTCTTGCGACTTGCCCTGGGGTGAAGTATATGGCGTTTCCCTCTTCTTCCTTTTCAGGTGGAGCCTCGAGGTAGCGTTTGAGGTATTGTAGTACCTCTTCAGAGTGCTCCCTGGCGGTATCTTCGTTCGGCTGAAAGACTTCTTCCAGATGATTTGCTAGGATCTGGGCTCTTTCCTCAGCTCGATACTTCAGAGTACCGTCAGGGCTTTAGGGGACGTACTGGTGGTCGCTGTTTTGTAAAAGCTCGACACAGACGATGCAGGTTATTTGTGTCTTCGGCTGCAGTATCTATTGCCTTTAGCCAGGACTCGCTCCGGAAGCTCGTCAGCTCCGTCTTTACTGCGGTGGCCAAGATGTTAGTCTATGTCGGAGCGTAGGACATCTTAGTGTTCTGCCACAGACGGCGGGGTTCTCCTTTTCTCCTCTATCAGGGCTTGGATCTACATTGTTCTACATGGATGGTTCTAGAGCCCGCTTGCGTAGTTTTTATTTAATATTTCGGTCCTTGTTTGTCATTTTATGTTATGGAAGCAAAAGACAAGACGTACTCGTTGAAACTGGTTTATTACTCCACACATAACATGATATTAATCGTAATAATTAAGAGAACAGCCATCCATTTGTAACCGGAAGGAGCGGAAGAGAAAAAGGCATCGGCACATGCCACAGACACAAAATATTAATAAAACAATAAATGACATGGTGTTTTATTGATACATCCAACACTCTCCCTCAATATAACACGCATGACATATTCATTACATACAATCTTTTATTCTAATCCTATTCCTATACACAATCTGTTGAACACTAC
This sequence comes from Scirpophaga incertulas, assembly GCA_036419045.1. Lineage (NCBI taxonomy): Eukaryota > Metazoa > Arthropoda > Insecta > Lepidoptera > Crambidae > Scirpophaga > Scirpophaga incertulas. The sequence goes on from CM071645.1 coordinate 11,882,473, forward strand.
TTTATTTAAGCCCTTAGTACAAATATCTGCTAATTGATTTTCAGAAGTTATATAATTTAATTTAACAATTCCTGCTGCAACTTTATTTCTCACAAAATGATATTTTAAATCTACATGTTTCAAGCGCTTATGATGTTCTGGATTTTTGGAAATATGAATGGCAGATTGATTGTCTTCAAACATTTCAATTTGAGCACAACAAATTTCTATTTCATTTAAAAGATTCCTAACCCAACATGCCTCACTAATACCCTTACCCAGTGCAATATATTCGGACTCGGTTGAGGATAAAGCTATACAAGTCTGTTTATTCGAACACCATGAAACAGTATTACCAAACACTTTAATAATATAGCCCGATGTTGATTTACGGTCATCTCTATCTCCTCCCCAATCAGCATCTGTATATCCTAAAACCGGTCTATTGTCATCTTGTTTATATACTAACTTCAGCTCCAGAGTTCCCTTTATATAACGTAGAACACGTTTTAAAGCTTTCCAGAGATCTTCATTAGCAAAAGACTGAAATCTACTCAAAAAACTTATTGTATAACATATGTCAGGCCTGGTACCTAACATTGCATACATTAAGTGTCCTATTAGCTGACGACATTTTCTTTGCATTTCCTTATCATTTGATGCTTCTTTTGACAGTACTAATCCAACTTCTATAGGCGTTGAAGACGGTTTACAATTTGCCATGCCGTACTTTGATAATATATCTTTCAAATATGCTTTCTGATCCAGAATAATAACATTTTCTTTCTTTTCTATATTTATTCCTAGATATCTTGAGGCTTCACCCATATCTTTCATTTCAAAATTTTTCTGTAAAGACTCTATTAACTTATCAATCTCTTTATTTTCTTCTCCAAAAAGCATCAAATCGTCAACGTACAGTAATAAATAGAACTTCTTGCTCCTTTTGTAATATAGACAGTAATCAGCTTGACTTCTTACAAAACCTTCATTTTCCATAAATTTATTGAACCTATTATTCCACATCCTTGGTGATTTCTTTAAGCCGTATAATGATTTTTGCAATTTTAATATGTTTCCCTTTTTGATTTCTAAGCCTTCAGGTGGCTTTACATACACTTCTTCATCTATATTGCCATTCAGGAATGCACTCTTTACATCTAACTGTTTTATGTTCAGGTTATATTTATTTGCAATCGAAAGAAGAATTCTTAAAGTAGGTAGTTTTGCTACTGGTGCATATATTTCAGAGTGGTCAAAATAGTTCTCTTGCTGGAAACCTCTTACTACAAGTCTTGCTTTGTATATCTCATTATTATTATCTGCTTTCTTCACTTTAAAAACCCACTTAGTATCAATAATCTTTTTATTCTTCGGCATTTCAACTTCTATCCATGTATTATTATTTTTTCAGAGCACTCAATTCTTTCTGTATTGCTTCTTTCCATTTCTTAGAATCATTCCCTGTTATCACGGAGTTGTAGGTAAGTTCCTCCTCTCCCTCTATGAAATAACTGTAGTAATCATTATATTTTTCCGGTTTCTTTATTTTTCTTGTTCTCGTATTGCGATTTCTTTTTCTTCATGCAACATTTTCGAATCATTATCTTCTATTATATCATCCTTTTCATAATGACTGTTTTCAAATTCTTCTTCTAAAGCTTCATAATCTTCGAGATCCTCACATTCTTCATAGTCACTCTCATTTAATATTCTTTCTTCATTACTCTTCTCAGTTTCATTTTCTTTGTTTAAACTATTTTCTTCAGATCTCACTAAATCTTCTTCAATAATATTCTCCTCGCTAATCTGTGTTAATTTTCTATGTTCTTTATCTTGCTGTTCTCCATCATTTTCATTAGTATTTTCTTCTAGTATAATATTCTTCTTATATGTAACCATGTTTGAACCAACATTGTTATTTTTCTCAATAAATACAACATCTCTATAAGTGCCAATCCTATTTGAATCGGGGAACCAAATACGGTAACCTTTTGTGTTGAGACCATAGCCCACAAATTTTCCCTTGTTGCTCTTTGTGTCCCACTTCAGTCTTCGTTCTTTCGGAATATGAACATAGACATCAGTACCGAAGATCTTCAATGAGTTCAGATTTATCTTCTCTTTATACATTAGTTCATATGGAGTTTTTCCTTTGCACCGTGTAGGACCTGTTCGATTCAAAGTATATATGGTAGTACTTACTGCTTCTGCCCATAAATTTTTCTGTAAATTGTTTGCTTGTAAAAGTGTACGTGCAGACTCAACGACGGTTCGCATGTCTCGTTCAACTCGGCCATTTTGTTCGGGAGTGTAGCTTACAGTAGTCTGGTGTGTGATCGCTTTTTTATAAAATAAATCTTGTACATCTTTATTAATAAACTCCTTTCCATTATCACTCCTAACAATTTTCACTATATGTCCATCTTTCTCTAAAGTTAATAAAAAATTCTTAATACAACCATAAGTATCAGATTTATATTTTAGAAAATACACAAATCTAAAGCTACTATAGTCATCCTTTATCAACAAAAATATTTTGAACCCCCTAATGATTCTTCCTCCATAGGTCCGCAAAGATCCATATGTACTAACTCCCCAGGATACCTACCGATGTTATTACTTTTACTAAAACAAGCTCTATGTTGTTTACCCTTTAAGCACGACTCACACTGACTAATCTGCCCTTCATATTTCACTCCATTATTATTTAACACATTTATTACATGTTGATAATTTTGATGAACAAACTTTGCATGCCAATCAGTTATACTAGTCATTGCTACAGGTGCTACAGACTTTTCTACTGTCATTTGAATTATAAATAATTTTCCTGAACGATAAGCTAACATTGTAGTTTCATTATTATACATTATTTGACAAATTTTATTTGTTGATTTTAACATATAGCCTTTATCAGTTGCACAAATTACAGAGAACAGATTTACTTGTAATTGAGGAACATATAACACATTATACAAAATAGATGATATACATTTAGATCCCACATAAGCTTTGAATTTAATATTACCAATACCATATATTTTCAATTTTGATCCATCTCCTACTGTTATATATTTTTCACTTGACATTTCAGAATAACTGTCAAACATATATTTATCTTTACACATATGTTCACTAGCCCCAGTATCTAAAATCCAATCACTACTTGGTTCCATACAAAAATATGCTTTAGGTACATACCTCTTATTGTTAGGATTAGAATATTTTTGTGTAACAGTCTTTACTTAAGTGACCAATCTTGTTGCATTTAAAACACTTCCTGAACCTACAGTCCTTTTTAAAATGTCCACTTTTTCCACACACATAGCACTTTTTATTATCTACATCTTTTGACACTATTTTTGCACTTTGAGTCGCACTAGTACCTGCAACCAGAGCAGATGTTGACTGCTCCATCCCAACAGAGCAATGCTCAGCATTCCGTTCTTCCTCGATCAGCAATCTGGCCATCAGTTCTTTGAAGGTTTGTTCCTTGTCAGGCACCGACTCCCAAGCAGATATAAAATGTTTATATTTGTCTGGTAAACTCATTAATATTTTGGTGATGATCATGTTCTCTGACATCTTTTCCCCCATTGTATTCAATTGTGTAACTATTTCTTCTATTTTTGTTATAAAAACGGCAACCGGTTCTTCAAATTTAATATTATAAAATTTTTGTTGAATCAGGTGGACACTTACTTTGGTGGAGGGTTCGTATAGAATCAATAATTTTGCCACATTTCCGCACTGCTAGTGCATGATGCTAAATAGGTTATTGTGAAGACCATGTCTTTCATAGACTTTTATTGCCATTGCTATGCTATCTTCTTTTATAGACAACGCTTCCTAGCAACGGTTGTTTATATATGTTTTGTCTTGAATTGTAAAAATATCTATTGTTTGCACTTTACCTATATCTTATAGCTTTTATTGTATATATATAATATAACTACAAATAAAACAGTTAATTTATAATTTGGTTTTAAATAACTTAACATGTAGCAGAGCGTTGACATCTACAAGGTGAATATGTCGAAGATACGTATTGATCCACTTACTAAGGACAACTACGACACTTGGGCAATACAAGCTGAAGCTGTTCTAATAAAAGATAAGCTATGGAAATATGTACTAAACTCTCCAAATGACAATGCTAATGCTGAAGACCTCGAGGGAGATAAACAAGCTAAATCTACTCTTATTCTTATAATCGCTCCTTCAGAACTGAAGCAAATTAAGCAATGTAAAACAGCCAAAGCAGTTTGGGAGAAACTTAAAGATATTTATGCAAGTAAAGGTCCTGCTCGTAAAGCATCCTTACTAAAACAGTTAATACTGACTAAGTTAGAAGGAAACAACATACGAGAACATCTAAATCGATTTATGGACACAGTAGACAAACTCGCCGATATGGGAGTGACCATTAATGATGACCTACTGACAATCATGATGCTCTATAGCCTCTCATTGGAATACGAAAACTTCCGAGTAGCGATTGAGAGTAGGGATACTTTACCGAAACCGGAAGAGTTAAAAACAAAAATTCTTGAAGAAGCTGATGCTCGTCACCAATCACAGATTGAACCAAGTACGAGTTCTCATTCTGAATACGAATCTTTTTACGCTGTCTGTAAAGTATGCAAAAACAAAGGAGCTCACTTCAAAAAGAGCACACACAAAATATGTTCAACATGCTGGTCAAAGAACAACAAAAATAAGAAGAGATCCATTAATAAAAATGAAACGATACATCAAGTCAATGAATGTCTTTTGACCATCAACGGTAAATGCAAGGACTGGGTATTAGATAGTGGATGTACTTCTCACATGACCAATAACAGAGATCATTTCACAACGTTGGAAGCAGACTCTCGGGAACTAAATTTCGCGTCTAAAGACCAAACAACTAAGATTACAGGAAGAGGCATAGTTCGAATAGCAACCAATGAATATAATACTATAAACCTCCTTGATACGCTGTACGTACCGACCCTCTCTACTAATCTACTGTCAGTAGCCAAAATGACAAAAAATGGTGCTACTGTAACTTTCACTAATAACGGGGCTACTGTTAGAAAAAAACAACAAAGTCCTGATGACAGCTGTACTAAAAAATAATCTGTACTACGTTAAAATGCAAGTAAATAAAGGTTGCTCACGTACACCTGAAACAAACATGGTGATAACAAACGAAAACTCTATTATGACCTGGCATAGAAAACTTGGTCACATGAATGAAAAAGACCTACACTTAGCGTTAAAAAACGAGAAACTTATTGGTTTAAACTTTCACAAGGATGAAATATTGTCAGATTGTGAACCATGCATTCAAGCGAAAATGACAAGAGTGTCAAGCCCTAAGCCAAGAACTACGCCACGAACTAATCAACGTTTAGAAATTGTACACAGCGATATATGTGGTCCGATCAAAACGCCGAGCACTATGAACAACAAATATTTTATAACATTCATTGATGACTACAGCAGATATGGCCGCGTATACTTCCTGAAACACAAATCTGACGTACTCGAAAAGTTTAAAGAATACAAAGAAGTAATGGAGAATTTCACTGGCAACAAAATAAAATGCTTACAAACAGATAACGGTACAGAATATATTAACCATGAATTTCAAACATATTTAAAGGCAAATGGGATTGCACAGCGATTATCTGCACCCTATACGCCACACCAAAACGGTCTTGCAGAACGGAAGAATCGAACATTAGTGGAAAAAGCAAGAGCTATGCTTCTTGATGCCAATGCACCGATGCATCTATGGGCTGAGGCAGTTTACACAGCAAACTACTTAGCAAACAGAAGTGTCAACAGTGCCATTGACTATCAAACCCCGTTTGAAAGATGGTTATTAAGAAAGCCAAGCGTCAACCACTTACAAGCATTTGGATCTAAAGCCTTTGTATTAAAAAAGTGGTCCTAAAGGTCACAAATTCGAATCGAAAGCAATACCTGGAATGTTCGTAGGTTACTCAGAAGTCAGTAAAGCTTATAGGATCTACATTCCCACAAAACGCAAGATGGTTATTACAAAAGATGTAAAATTTCTAAAAAATAATTACTATGAAACAACTACAACTAATATTCTCGGCAACATTAACACATCTGAACCACTGACGCAATCGGATGTCATTAAAATTGATTTTGAGAATAACGAAGAAATAATAAATGAAAATGAGACTTTGTATGAAGTACCACAAGTAGATCAAATTAACAGTACTTCTTCTGAAATTGAAAATGTTGATAACTCCCAGCAGGATGAACCAAACATTGAGGAACCGGTAGTAGTATCTACATCAAACCAAACCAACGGTATCTACGCGACAGATCAATAATTCATCCGCCACAACGGTACGATGACTTCGTACTGGCAACAGCTGATGAAATCAATCGACATGGAGAACCTACTTCATACAAAGAAGCTCTGAAATCACCTCAAAAAGAAAAATGGCTCGAAGCCATGCTGAATGAAATATCATCCCTAAATGAAAATGAAACTTGGGAATTAGTTAAATTACCAAAAGGTAGACGAGCCTTACCAAATAAATGGGTATACAAAATTAAACGAAACCCTGACGGTACGATCGAACGCTTCAAGGCGAGATTGGTAGTCAAAGGATATTCACAACAATCTGGAATTGATTACGATAAAATATTTAGCCCGGTAGCTCGTCTGAGCACTGTCAGAGCACTTCTTGCAGTAGCGGTTAAACAAAACTTAAGACTACTTCAGTTTGACGTTACAACCGCCTTTTTAAACGGACTAGTAGAAGAAGAAATCTACATGAAACAACCAGAAGGTTTCAACGACGGTACAGATCGTGTATGTTTTTTAAAAAGAAGTTTATATGGACTAAAACAAGCTCCACGATGCTGGAATACTTGCATCAACGAATGGCTAATACAAACAGGCTTTAAGCAGTCCGAAGCAGATCCGTGTCTTTATCATAGAACAAAAGGCACAAAAGAGGTTTATATTGCTTTATATGTTGATGACGGACTTGTAGCCAGTAACACAATTGAAGCTGAAACAGAATTTCTAAACGAGTTACAAAAACGTTTAAAAATCAGAACATCGCCTGCAACATTTTCCTGGGAATGGAAATTCATAAATCAGACGATCAGATAACTCTCTGTCAAAAAGCTTACACAAAGAAACTTTTAGAGAAATTTAACATGAACAACAGCAAGTCAGTACCTACACCTATTGTTAAACAAAACATGGGAGGAGATGAAGCAGGAACACCTGATGAAACAAGGTTTCCTTACAGGCAAGCTGTAGGCGCACTGACATACTTAGCAGTAGGCACAAGGCCTGATATATCTTATGCTGTTGGAATGGCATCGAGACATCTTGAAGCGCCAACTACTAACGACATAACTCTTGTTAAGCGCATTCTACGTTATGTGAAAGGCACATCAGAGAAAGGTTTGACTTATTCAAAGGATTCGCCAGATACATACTTTGCTATAGTGACTCAGATTTGCTGGAGATCAGACTACAGGAAGGTCTACATCTGGGTCTGTGTGCTTACTCGCAGGAGCTGCTATCAGCTGGAGATCACAACGTCAAAGTGTTGTATCAATTTCCTCAACAGAAGCAGAAATAATCGCAGCCAGTGAGGCTTCGCAAGAACTTGTATGGTTAAATAGCCTACTCAAGAACTTAAGCAAATTGAACAAGCCTACACTCTTCCTAGATAATGAGTCAGCAATCAAGCTTTCACATAATCCAAAATATGAGTACCATAAGCGTACAAAGCATATCAAGCTAAAACATTTCTTTGTCAGAGAATGTGTAGCCAATGGAGAACTTGATGTTGAACAAGTACCAACAGAGCTGCAGCTAGCCGATATGCTGACCAAGCCACTTTATGGCCCAGACTTGAAGATTTGAGCACAAGAATCGGTCTTACCAGAATCCCTTGATTCTAAAAGTTGGGAGGGTGTGAAGACCATGTCTTTCATAGACTTTTATGCTCATTGCTATGCTATCTTCTTTTATAGACAACGCTTCCTAGCAACGGTTGTTTATATATGTTTTGTCTTGAATTGTAAAAATATCTATTGTTTGCACTTTACCTATATCTTATAGCTTTTATTGTATATTATAATATTAACTACAAATAAAACAGTTAATTTATAATTTGGTTTTAAATAACTTAACAGTTATGACCTTTTCATCAATTTTATTTACGATTAATTCCTGAGCTTTAGTGTCTCTCTTCTTCCCAGAGCTCTACCGCCTTCGTATCGGTCTCCACAGGTTTTGGGGTTATGCCACTCACAATTCCGAACAACTTTTTAGCTTTTAGGTTAATTTTGCATTTGAAACTTCCATGCTGTCCAGTTCTTCCCATCTAAAATAATAACTCCTCGGTGTTCCATCTTGTCTTTTATTGTTTCTCGAACCACGTTTTTCACAAGGCCCGGTGAAGAGTCCTTGACGCGACTTACTCGACGATATACCAAAATCTCCCTTTAATATTTTCTCCGCTATACTGGGCCCATAACCTTTTATGTTATGGAAGCAAAAGACAAGACGTACTCGTTGAAACTGGTTTATTACTCCACACATAACATGATATTAATCGTAATAATTAAAAGAACAGCCATCCATTTGTAACCGGAAGGAGCGGAAGAGAAAAAGGCATCGGCACATGCCACAGACACAAAATATTAATAAAACAATAAATGACATGGTGTTTTATTGATACATCCAACATCTATGGTCTTTTTTTTAGCTGTCTTTCTTCCCTATAATATTACTGGCTGAATACAACCCAAAGTTGACAGAGTGCCAATTTTTTTTTTAAAAAGGTGTTGAATTTGTGAACGTCATCTTGTTTTCACTGCGAAGTGTCTGCTAATTGTCTGGAAGATTTTTAATATTTGGACTGCAATCTAAACGCCAGTATTTTGGTATTTGCAAGGTAAGTTATCTATTAATACATAGAAATAAAGCTTTCAGCATGAGACACTAAATTTCACCCTTTTTAAGGCTTTTCTTTGCTTGGCTGAAGCAATAATTTACGCTAATTTTGTATATATTTTGGCTGTTTTATCTTAATAAATGCGATTAATATGTAAATAATTAAAAACATGAACAAAATATGGCAATTAAGTTGCGAGAATTTAAAATTCCAAACGTCAATAGTCGTTGGTGCAGTATAGGGCTGGGGCACACTGAGAAATTAGATCCGGATTTCTAACCAACTTTTTTTGTACCCACTTTTTATGTTTGTGTTTTATGATACAGTGGCTAAATTAATACAATTAATCCTTTGTATTTTTTTAATTTAAAAAAAATGAAAAAAAATTAAACCCTTTTTTATGTTCGTTTTGGATAGAGTGGTTGAATACAAACAACTTTTATTCTTTGTATTTTTTGTGTGCGACTTATTTTTCGCATGATTTTTTTTGTTTGTGCGATTTTTTTTTTGCTTACTGCATGTAGCACGCGCAAAATGCCCAGAGGAGCGGGACACTTAAGAGGGGCTCGCGGAGGTCGGAGAGGTCGACGAGGAGGAGTCGTAAAGGCTCGTTGCGCACGACATTTGCTTTTTCCACCGTAAGCGTCCTTGCTGAACAATTTTTTATATTATTTATTTTTGTTATTTGAGAGTTTAATTAGTTGATTTTTATGTTTAGTTCTGCGACTGAAAACGTGGAAGAGCCTGTTCCAGGCCCGCCAGGAGTGGGCCAATCGCGGTAAAATCAATATAATAAGACTTTATTATATAATTTCTTCAAGCAGAATTTATTCATTCATTCGATTTCAATTTTCAGACCGCTGTCATTACAGCAACAAATGAAAGCTGTAAAAGTAGCGAGAGCTGCCGACGCTCGCAATGTCGCCAGGTTGTCGCATTCGGCCAAAAGACGCCTGGCTGAGTTAAGGGAGCGGAAGCAAGTGGGCAATGTCCCAGAAAGTTTGCACCGAATGGCAAAAAAAAACAATGAAAGCGGGACAGGTGGCTTTCAGCTCCACCAATGATTTGAGTGTGGTTGTCTGGATGGACAAGAACATGGTGTCAATGATATCTACATTCCACCAAGTGCAAATCGGCGGAATCGAGAAGTATGGAACGTACAAATATAAACCACAGGTAATACTCGACTACAACACATCTATGGGCGGCATAGATCACAAGGACCAGATGTTGCACGACTACCCCATAGAAAGAGTGAGAAATATAACGTGGTACAAAAAACTTTTCCGTCAACTTGTGAACGTCTCGATACACAACGCCTTTGTTCTGTACAACCACAATCGCACTCAAATTGTTGGAAACCGGGAGTTTCGGCTGCAGTTAGCTGAGGAGTTGCTCCAATCGTGCCGACCTGGGTCAGTTCTTGTCTCATTAAAACCCTCACCATCGTTGACGCATTTTCCAACTAAAAATGTAAAAAAACAGCGCTGCAAATTGTGCCACGCGGCCAAAATTCGTCGCTCAACAATGTGAAGTTGTGACGTCTGTAAGGTAAACTTATGCCTACAGGGGTGCTTCACTGATTATCATAAATCATACTCATTTTTCTTATTATTATTATTTTGTTTTTGTGTATGTATTTTTGGTTTTTTTCTAATACATACACAAAATAGTGCGTGTAGTGTAAATAGTGTATATATATATATAATATATATATATATATTATATATATATATATAATATATATATTATATATACATATATGGGTATCAAAATATGGATAAATATATATATAGATATCTACATAAAGATAATATAAGATAGATAAAACAACTTTCAGTAAAAAATAACGTCAGGAAAAAATATCCGTTACAGTATTTCCGGATCTCAGTGTGTACCAAAACCAAGCCTTAACAACAGCCATATTTTGATACCCTTTTTTTGTTAACTCTCTACCCACATCTGGCATAAAGATAACATACAAGTGTGATACATTTTTAGAAAGGGCTTGAAATGTTCTATGTTGCTTATTATTTGTTTTTGTTGTATTGTATGGTGTGTAGAACAAAAAAAAACTGTTAAAAGAATGAGATTTTACTGTATGAATGAGACCGGCTGCGCTAATTTTCATTTTTCTCAGTAATGGTAATTGCTATGATTTTTGTTTAATGTGTGAGAATATTAATCTACCTATGTTTTATGGCTTACGCCTTAGAGTGCTCGGAATACCCTGCAAACATACCCACAGATGCTTTTGGTTCAAATTTGGTTCTGTAGCGCTTATTCAGCACGAATACTTTTTTACCAAATATGTGTAAGAGTAATCCAGATGGAATACGACCAACCCATTTTTCGAAAGGTGTATCATTATTAATACTTTTGTTTATGCATCTGTTTGATAGGTAATTAGCTGTGTATATAGCTTGACCCCACAATTTTTCTGGAGCATTTGATTCTATTAACATCGTTCTTGCTTTTTCTTGCAAAGTTCTATTTTTTCGCTCAGCTATTCCATTTTGTTCACTCGTATATGGACAAGATAGTCTCCTTCTTATGCCATTATCATTCAGAAAGTCTGGAAATTCTTTATTTAAATATTCTTTGCCATTATCAGTTTGCAAACATTTTATTTTTACATTATGTACATTTTTCCATTTCAGCTTTGTATATTTTGAAACATTTTAAAGCTTCACTTTTTTCTTTCATAAAATAAACACGACAGTACCTTGAAAAGTCATCTATGAACGTTATGAAGTATCTATTTCCTGCATGAGTAGATACTCGCATTGGACCGCATATATCACTATGTACAATTTGTAGCGGGCCGTTAGTCCTTGTTTCTGAAGTAGGTTTAAACGTACTTTTAGTCATTTTGACTTGGATACAGGCTTCACATTCATCAAGTTTATCATTTTGATTGAACATCATGCCTTTTACTTTATTTTTTTTTAAGAGCTAATTTTAGGTCTTGTTCATTTGCATGTCCTAACTTTCTATGCCATTCCATAATATTATCACAGGACTGAGTTTTATTTGTAACGATATGCTTTGGTATATGATATAATATAAACCATCTTCTCGTTTGTAAGCTCTCATTGTTACTTTTCCTTTGCATTTTTTACCGTCGCTACTTTATTTCGAAAAAGTATTGTATTTCCATAACTTGTGCTTTCCAACTGACATTAAGTTTTTATTCAAACTCGGTACGTACAGTGAATTCAGTAAAGTATGACCTGATTCTGGTACTTTGAACGTAACTGTTCCTTTTCCTTTTATTTTAGTGGAGAAATTCTGAAGCTAGTTTAAGATTTTGATTACATTCCTTCATATCATGTATATACTCTTTTTTATTTGTCATATGCGAAGTACATCCGCTATCCAGTATCCATTCATCTTCGTCAAATATATTATTATTGTTACTTGAAGATAAACATTTTTCACTGGCAATATTTATATAATTATTGTTGTTTTTACACTAGACTTTATTACGTGGCAACTTTTTATTTCTTGATGTGCTTGGTTTGTTGTAATAACAATCTGCCATATTGTGACCTTTTTTCTTGCAATACGTACAAAAATAAGATTTTCTTTGTCCTTTGTTTCGACCATAAAATGCTTCTTGCTGTTCATTGGTTATGCTATCACTGACATAACAGTGTTTTCTTGATTCGCTCTCTTCGATCATTTTTATCTTTAACTCTTCTAGCTTTGGCAAGACGTCTCTAGATTCAATTGCTACTCTAAAGTTGTCATACGATGGAAAGAAACTGTACAGCATTAGGAAAGTAAGAATGTCGTCATGGACGCGTATCTCCATTTCTGCGAGTTTATCAGCAGTTTCCATGAATTGGTTCAGATGATCTTTAACCTGATCGTCATTTTCGAGCTTTGCTAGCAGTAATTTTTTTAATAGTGACGCTCTATTAGCTGGTCCTTTTGAATCATATATGCTTTTTAGTTTGTTCCATATATCCGCAGAAGTTTTGCAATTTTTTATTTGCTTTATTTCGGATGGACATATAAGTAATAATAACTCTGACCTTGCTTGAAGATCTCCGTCTTCATCATCTTTGGAAGTACTCGTTACGGTTCCAGCAACATATTTCCATAATCCGCTACGGGTTAATACAGCTTGAGCCTGAACACACCATGTCTCATAGTTATTTTTTGTCCTAATGGTTCTATTCTATAGTACGACATTTTTTTTACTGAAATATAACTTTTATTATTTATTTACATTAATTATATTTACATTTTTACAATTATATGGACTTTACGAAAACGCTCTGCTACCATATTAGAATAGATTTAGATATTTTTAATAAAATATTATTTTGTACGTGAGACAATTTATTGAAGTAGGTACACAAGATATAACAAACAGACATACAGTGTCAACTTTATAAAATACATAGAGACTGACGTTTCAAAAAGTTTCATTCTCACAGTTTTCGTAAAAAGTCGTCTCACCACTATGTGTTCCTTCTTCCTTTTTTCGTACTCCGACATTGTCACGGTCGCCACAATATTAATTTGTTATAAGATGCCGGAATATATTATTTTATTTGGGAGGATTATTTAATTTGGGATTGAGATAATTGAAAACTTCTGTATTTGCTAGTTCAATGTCAAATGCGACAATTTTATTTTTCAATATATTTACAATCTTGTCTATTGTCAACAGTTAGGTACATATAGGTTTAATTTGAATTCACAAAAGTAATGTTATTTATAAGTGTAATGGCAACGGATTCTGGTAGTGATGAGTTTAAAATAATATTAACAAGAGATGTTAGTAACTCATTTAAGCTTTCAGAGGTAACAGCTTCATGACCTTGAGATGAAGTTAAACCACATCCATTTTTAGGAGTGGGCAAAGCATACTAATTAATCAAATCATTATGTTCAGCTTGATCATAGCCTTGAGAAAGATGTCTGTTATGTTTTTTTTTGTATAACAACAGTTTTTTTTGTAGCTTTGGATGACCAGAGAAGTGGAATTAGGAATAGAAGACGACTGTAACTGAGAATTAGAGGGGTATGAATTTTTTGTAATTTCAGCAAAAGACCGCTTTGACGGGGCAAACTCTTTAGCAGCTTCTTGATAAGAAATTGAGTCTACAGACATTTTTTGCTTAATCTTATACTGTCTAACATGTTCTGGGCAGGTTTTATTTGTAGCTTTATGTGAACCCTGACAGTTAATACATAGAAGATTAGCAATTCTATCACACTCAAAACCAGTATGTTGTATTGAACACTTATAACATCTAGGTTTGCTTCTACATTGAACCTGAGTATGCCCAAATCTACAACATTTGAAGCATTGAATAGTGGGGTAAGTATACTGCTTAACAGCTATAGAGGTATAAAAAGCAGTAACTCGGGGCGGAAGAATTTGGCCATCAAAAGTGAGTACTACTGATTGCGTTGGAATCCACGAAGAATTACCATTATCTATGGTAACTCTTCGCGAAATTCTCCTACTTCTCAAGATTTTACTAATGAATCTATAGCTAATTGGATGTTGCGAACATTGGATGTATCTTTTGACTTTAGTGGAATTTTTGCCATTTGCCACTTGCATTTATAAGTGAAATGATGAATCCCATCATTTCACTTTTCTGGATCGGGATCCATCGTAAAAACAGGAAAAAGAAATTAAAAGCTAACACATACCACGTAAACTGAAGAAAATATAGATATAAGAAAAATATAAACAAGCACTCAATGATAATAAAATAAATAATTTTTTGAGTTTCCTTTTTTGGCGCCCGCCCTTTTCAAGTTCCCGCGGAAAAAAAAACGAGTATTTGGTATTAGTGACATTTACAAACTCTTGTGATGATAAGTCTCAAAATTCCTTAAATGCAACATCTAAAATTGAACACGTATAAAATGTCATCCACATTTATCTTGAGTGTTACGAGAGCCTCTACAAATTCCTAACAGGTGTCTTAAACTGTTATTTAGTAAAACTGATATTTGTTATTGTAGTGAAAAATTCATCTATTTCTCATATTTTTGAAAAAGGCTGAAAACAGGTGGTGCAATAATTTGTGAGGGAAAACTATTTCAATACTATCAAATTTCAAAAATGATACATTTTCTTTTTTTATATTTGCTTTAAGATTAGTAAAGAAAACATTGACATCATACAGTTAACGCGAACGCTGTCAACCCCATTCGAATCGATTTTTATAACGATGACAAAACTCAAGGTAACACACCTTGATTTGACAATGAGTTTTTATCAATGTACTGTCAAGTCTATAAATGGAATCGGCTTTCAAATGTGTCATATATTTGTGTTGTCATGTCTTAATTTAATATATGGTTAATAGGTATGGTTAATATATGTTACTTTAAATGTATTTATTTTGATCCACAAAAGTAAAATGCGTTTACTTTAACTAATTAAATACACGTTTTGAATGCTGAAGTAAATTTAGATTTTATTTGGAATAGATGTTATAAATAATATTGAAATTAAATTATAAAATAGATGTAATGTGTGTAGAATATTTACGAGCAGTTTTTAACATGTGTATTATAAATTAAAAAATATTGTATATATAATAAGTATTGAATAATTTAAACTATCCCAACTAAATCCCGGTATGGAGAGGGTCTATCATCAGTCCACTTGAAAACTTCCCGATTACGTAAACCTTAGCTTCTTCGTTCGGTCTCATTCAAATGATTTGGGACGTTGAGTTGGTTCCACATGACGAAGATAAATAGATCCTTTTTAGATTCCTTCTACAGTCGGGTCAATTTAATAGGCCACATTTGACATTTCATTAAAATTCCTCAACTAACCTTGTAATGGCGGACATAAAATATTCAATATTTTTTTAGTTTGGAAATGCACAAATGACCGTTGTTACAATGTTGCGTTCAGTGAAGTCTAAGCGTAAGTGATGTCCCTCAATAAATCGAATGAATGCAATGATTTTCTGTATTGAGTTGATTGTTGGCTCTTGGTGGAACTTATTATACATGTTGAATAAAACTCTGTACTGTTCTAATCTGGAGATAGAAGCGTAAACACGAACAGCTGTGTTTGCTTTAACCTTTGAAAATGCTGTAAAGCGAAACCGGTCAGGTCGACAATAATAAAATTAGTGGAACAGTACAAGAGTTTTATTCAACATGAATGCAATGATTACTTGTGAAGGCATTATTCACCATGAATTAATAGTCAGTCAGTTAGTTTATTGTATTATGTTGTATGTAAACATACATACGACTGTAATCGTATTAGGTATGATTGTATCTTATACTATATTGTATTAATTATTGTAATTATTAACATTGTAAAGAGGAGATAAAAAATAGACCTTCAGAGTTTCTTGCCTGTTCTTCTCGAGAAGGCTCTCCCAATTTCCTAACAGGTCAATTTTTATTTTTTTATTTTTTTCCTTATTCGTACGTACGGACAAGGTTTTTATTTTCTTTTTTTAAGGTTTGTTTTTTTGTTTTGTCTGTTGACGTCAATAAGTGCCTGTAAAGATCTATGTTGAATAAAGATTATTTTGATTTTGATTTTTTTGAGTCAAATTTTTATTAAAATAAAACATGTCATTCTTTTGTTTTATAATAAAAAAAACAATAATAACTTCTTTAACAGAGAAATAATTGGTATTATAAAATTTTAAGGCAATTAAACTCGTAAAATATATTAATACAGTACCTATAAAAAAGAGCGTATTCACATTTAAAAGGCCGCCAACACATCTGTTGTTGCGGGCAGCGATAATCACTTACCATCAAGTAATCCATTTGCTCGTTTGCCTATTACAGTTATTGTGGAAAAGTACTTTTTTTTATAAGATAGGGATCTTATAAAAAAAAGTACTTTTCCATAATAACTGTATTCGATTCACATATGTTTGAAAGTAAATATCGATTTTTTCACCATAATCGGAGTGTTTAAGCAGGTCACCTCACTATGAACAAATGTCAAATGTGGCCTATTAAATTGACCCGACTGTAGATTTTTAGATAATAATTGGTTGTATATTTTTAGAGGTTTTGCCTTACTTTCAACAACTGGTAAATTACTGTCGCATATTCACAATAAACGCCTTTGCCTGTAATTATCTTTCTAAGATCCAATCTGGGTTTCACCTCTCAGGTTGTGGTATCTTTAGAGGTTTTGCCTTACTTTCAACAACTGGTAAATTACTGTCGCATATTCACAATAAATGCCTTTGCTGTAGTTATCTTTCTAAGACCCAATCTGGGTTTCACCTCTCAGGTTGTGGTATCTTTAGAGGTTTTGCCTTACTTTCAACAACTGGTAAATTACTGTCGCATATTAACAACAAACGCCTTTGCTGTAGTCATCTTTCTAAGACCCAATCTGGGTTTCAACCCAATAGAGGCTAATGATGCGATTTTTGTTGCCAGACTGCTACAGGAAAACTTGAAGAACACCCTTACCTCTGTCTTTGTTTTATGGACTTACGTGGATGTTCTGTGAAGTTTATCAATTTTGTACACCAATTTCACAAGAGTTGAAGACCTGTGTACGTAATGAGATCAAGTTCGTAAAGGAGTTTCCTGTCACATGTGGTGTTAAGCACGATTGTGACTTCGACCCTTTTCGCTATTTTGCTGCAGTTATTAATAACATCAATAAAAAAATGTAACAATCAGATTTTTATAAATAACTGTTTAGCCTTAAGAACGTGTTTGGTCTGAGGCGAATAAAGCGAAATATGAACTCTCCTGTTCCGGTTGCGCAGATGTTATATGCTGATGACATCTACATGACCAACAGCTTTCAAACCTATCTCGACAATCTTGATAATCCTTGTTGCAAATTCGGATTAGTGATCCGTGTATCGAAGACATAAAATCAAGCTGCAAGAGGGAAATCAGCAACTAATGAAAACCAAACCATAACCAAATTACCGAAAAGCCACTGTATGAAATTGGAAACTAAAAAGTAAAAAGTAGCGTAAAAGCTGCTGCGTCGTTTGGAGACTAAGTCAACGAATTTTGAAATCATATGATCTAAAGTTTAACACTAAACTAGCCTTGTACAGAGCATATGTCTCTAAGCAATTTTTAGGTTGAAATGGTAAGAGTGGCAAACATGTCAAGTTAAAATTGCACTAAAAAATTTCTTCAAAAGTTCAACTAGCGCACTTGTCTAATATAAGGCGCTGTCTTAAACGAACTCCTAGTCTATGGTTGTTAAATGTCAGTGTAAAAAATTTTTCATGCTCTTTGATTGGAGAAAATGACAAATTAAGCTCAAGCAGCTGTGTTTAACAAAAATTGCGTCTTAAATATAAAGTTATTGTCGCAGTGTTATTGATATATCATCCAAATTACTGTATATTTTCTGTGCTTTATAGCGACAGTTACAATAATGGCCTACGCCTACTTATTCAAATACATCATCATTGGTGACACAGGTATTGATTTTATGATAATCAAAATTTTGTTCCATCGTCATTGTTTTACTACCTTTATAATGCATAACTTTAAAAAAGAAACATTAAAGTTAGAAAGTACATGTTGAAACTCGTGTTTGTTCAGAATAATTGTTCGAAATAAATATTTTTGTGCAATTGCTAAGCAATGAAGTACCTTGCTTTGTTTTCGCCCACGCTATTTAAAACCTACGTTAATTACGCTTAAATTAGTTTAAGATAGTTATAAAAGCAGTTATCAATATTATCTAATGTACAATTTTGAAGTCTTTTACCAAAATTTCCAAATATTTCAATACTCTTTGTTTAATTAACAAAGGTATTTGTCAAGGTTTTCTGTTTTTACTAGTTCTTTTTAATTAATAATTTAATTAAAAGATACACACAGGTAGGATATTTACACAAAGGTGTTTCAATTACTAATGGCTAAATAAAAAAGTTTCAAAGCTAAAAATGTTAATTGTATTGATTATTATAAATGTGACAAAAAATTAAATATTTATCTGTATTTATTCTATAGGTGTGGGCAAATCATGCCTTTTACTGCAGTTTACGGATAAGCGGTTCCAACCAGTTCATGATCTCACAATAGGAGTAGAATTTGGTGCTCGAATGATTACAATTGATGGCAAACAAATCAAGCTGCAAATTTGGGATACTGCGGGTCAGGAAGCTTTCAGGTGATAGTTAGATCTGTAATTTTTGTTATTCGGCTACTAAAGATATATGTTTTACATACAATAGCAAATTATAATATCAATATTTAAATCAAGATCAAAGTTATCAGAATAGTTAAACAAAACATTGAAATGAAGTCAGTTAATCATTACTGCCCTACTGATCTATAAATGCATGGGCAAAACCATTAGATGGCCACACTTTTAAACTTATAAAAGGATTGGAATTTCTGCTGTGGGTCAAATTTTACTATATGCAATATTTACTCTCTTGAAAGACTACGTTTTTAACTCTTGTAAAACATAAATAAGTTTATAAAAAAACTGGCTTGAACAAGCATAGATAAGAATGTTTTCAATTACTTGACATTATGGTTTACAATGTGACAAATTTGCAAGATATTAAAAGACAAAACAAAAAAGGAAATTGGAAAAAATATAAATGAAAATTGTAATCCTGAAATTTGCTTATTTATGTAAATTGATAAAATAAGTAATTTGTTATAGATCTATTACACGATCATACTACCGAGGTGCAGCTGGTGCCCTCCTAGTGTACGACATCACCAGAAGGGAAACCTTCAACCACCTCACCACTTGGCTTGAAGACGCTCGTCAACACTCCAACTCAAATATGGTTATTATGTTAATTGGTAACAAAAGGTAAATATATAATATATATGTAAAGATATTAATTGTAAACCTATAAAATTGCTTCTTTAAATGTTTGTTTTAATTCATTGAAAATATTGAAACTCAGAAAATTCCGGATGTTACAAAAAGTAAAATAAATATTTACAGTGTGTATAAATTCAAACTATGTTTTTGTTACATAGTAAATTAATTTTTGTTCTCAAGTATTAACAACTCAATATCACCCAGTATGACGATACTATGCAGATTTTTCTACAGAGTTCTACAGAGTACAGAGTTCCAGAGAGGCTATATTTAAGTATCAGACAGTAAAGCCCGTAATTAATATTCAATTCTATTTCATTTTTAGCTATCCAAGAGTGTAATTTCAATTCAAATTTTTGTTTGAGCGTTTCTATATGTACCCATAGATTGCAAATATTTGTGGGTGCAAACTATTCACGAGAAGAGGTCTGATCTCAGATTACAGATTGACTTCTGTTGGAAAATGACAGTTCATGTATCCTACTACCAATTTTAATGATTCATTTGATTAGTATTTGCAAATTTATAAAAAAAAACTATATCATTTAGTATTCTCAAATAAAAATTTAGTTACCAAAGTTAGAAGTACCAACAGAATAGAAAAACAATTTTATGAATCATTAAATTCATTTAGTTAGAAATGGACTAATTGTTTTGCCAATAGCATCTGTTGTTAAAATGCCTATGGGCTAATTGTATAAATTAACAGCTAAATAATAATTACTTTGTTTTTAAAATAATATTGTCTTAATTGACTAACTACATACGAGGGTCAAACTGAAAGTTCTTAGAAAATCAAAAACTGATAGTCATTAGCCAGTTATTAGTTTTATTATATCTTTTCAAAATATTGTCCATTCACGTCAATACAACGCTGCATGCGATGGAACCACTGGGAAAAGCATTTTGCCCACTCGTCCGTAGGGGTCTCTTCAATGGCATCGCGATACGCAGCCACCGCTTCTTCAGCATTCATAAACCGCTTTCCTTTAAGTTTTTCTTTAATTTTTGGAAATAAATAAAAATCACAAGGCGCGAGGTCGGGGCTATACGGCGGGTGACCCAGTAATTCAACGTTTGATGTCGCCAAATAGTCGATCGTTCGCTTGGCGGTGTGTGACGAGGCGTTGTCGTGGTGAAGGAGGATCCTACTGCGAGGTCGTTTCTCACGAACTTTTTCCAAGACAAGTGGCAAACAATTGGTAGTGTACCATTCAGCAGAAACTGTTTTTTGATCCTCTAACACAATTGTTGCGAAATGACCTATCCTTCCAAAGAACGAGGCCACCATTTTTTTTCCCGCACTTCGATCTCTCTTCACTTTAGTTGGCAACTCCTCGAAAGGAAACACCCACTGAGCAGATTGTCTTTTGGTTTCAGGATCATAACAGTAAATCCAGCTTTCGTCACCTGTTAGTATGTCGAACACAGCATTTGAGTCACCTCCGTTAAATCTTTCAATCATTTTACGGCACCAATCCACACGATGGAGTTTTTGAGCCTCAGTCAAATTATGAGGTATCCACCGGGCGCAAAGCTTCCTGACCGCTAAATGTTCGTGGAGGATTTTCTGCACTTGACTCATACCGATGCCTAAGCTTGTCCGAATCTGCTGATAGGTCACTCTTTTATCAGTCTCTATCATACGCCGCACAACAAAGATGTTATCTTCAGTCGTCGCCGTAGAAGGCCGTCCTCACGTAAAGCATCAGTGAGATTAGTGCGACCACGTTTAAACTCATTAAACCAGTTGTAAACAGTCGCACGAGATGGGGCTTCATCGTGAAAGGCCAATCGTAGTCTATCATAACTTTCTTGTTGACTTAAATGACATCGAAAGTCATAAAAAATCATTGCACGAAAATTTTCTCGTGTTAAATTCATGTTGACGTGACACAGGCAATTTTCAATTTGCCGCCAAATCGTAAAACAAATGACAAATGAATGAAATATATACTCAGTAATATTGGCAAAGAGTTCTATTTTCAAATTTTAGAATTACTTTTTTATTATATTGTTTATAAGTGGCCAGTTCTAAGAACTTTCAGTTTGACCCTCGTATTTATTGATATAACATTTTACACTAGGGGAACATATATGGGGTTTAAGAGATGATGACAGTTTTTAAAGAAAAACCTATTATTCCATGACATAATTTTGATTATGCTGTAAAGAACTACCAACTGTTTTCTTTATTAAAATTATGCAACTGTTACTTTACGGTTTACGGATTTTTCTCCACTTTTACTCCATGTGAATGACAAGATATGTGATTTTATACTGGAACAGTATTGAAAGCTTGATTTTTTATACTACTGCTAGGGATTACATTTGATATTAATTTTGCGTGATACCTCCATACCTTGTTGAGAAAAAAGGTCTTGACAGATGGACAAAATGGAGGGTTCCGTTTTTTTTTATATTAAACTGTATATCTTCTCCATTATTTTAGTGATCTAGAATCACGACGTGAAGTTAAAAAAGAGGAAGGAGAGGCATTTGCACGCGAGCATGGACTCGTCTTCATGGAAACCTCGGCGAAAACTGCTGCAAACGTCGAAGAAGCTTTCATCAATACTGCCAAAGAAATCTATGAAAAAATTCAGGAGGGTGTTTTCGATATAAACAATGAGGTATTTCATTTAAACAATTTTGTATTGTTAATGATAATTTTGTATATCATAACTGGAATCGGTTTATAATGGGAAAATTATGATTGAAAATAATGATTAAACATTATTGATAATTAAACTCGAGAATTAATATACATTCCTTAATTTGACAGGCTAATGGTATCAAGATAGGGCCACAGCACTCGGCCGTAGGAGGTGCTAGTGGGGCCGGAGGAGCGGGAGCTGGTGGTGCGGCGGGCGGTGGATGTTGTTAGGTCTTGCACTGCACACACTGAGGGATACACCGGCATGGTCAGGTAAAATATAAAAACAGACTGAAAACTTCATATGTCTATTAGATAACACACACACAGATATACATAATCATTTCAGCATTATCGTGATACACAGTGTATTGTTTATTTCACCTCAAAATATTTTCTAATTACCTATAGACCATAAAAAAAATTGTTCATACTACATTTATACGTAATGTAGTCAATCGAGCTATGGAATTCGGCAAACCAATCATAACAATTTTTTTTTAATAATATCTCAATACAATACTTGTATAATGTTGTAAGTTCGTTATTTAAATATTCGAATCGTTTGTATTCTGCCTCTAATGTACGTATAACTAGTGTGTTCTCATTGGCCATGTGCCATTACGCCTGCCAATGAGAACACATCAGTGGCAATACTAAAATAATACTTGCGTCGGTAAAGTTGATTCTCCAGTTTAGTTTCTTTTATTATAAATTCTTTAATAAATTACTATAAAATAATTATTGTTACACTATATGTTATTAAATGGTTTTTAAAAGGATTATGTAATAACAAATTTAAATAATAAAAACATTTGAGCACAAGTTTCGCCATGAGGCGGTAATGTCAAACCCGGCCTCATGGCTGAGCTTGTGCTCAAGGAGGTGGTGGGCAGTGTGTGCTCGAACTCCAACGAGTGAAGACGTTCTTTAAGATACGTATATCTTGTGTCTAAGACTATACATAGTGAAGTTACTGTTAAAGTGTAAAGAGTGTTGTGAGAATTAAAGGTGACTGGTACAAAGTTACGTTGCTTAATATTATTTATCCTTGACTTCTGAGGTAACGGCAAGGTATAGCCACAGTAAGAAAACCCAAAAATATTATTAATTATGACATATGATTAAAACTTCCTCTATAGTTCCCAAATAATCTTTTACCGTGGGAGAGCCATGCTTCGGCACGAATTGGGCCGGCTCGACCGGAGTGATACCACGGCCTCACAGAAAACCGGCGTAAAATAGCGCTTGCGCTGTGTTTCGCCGAGTGAGTGAGGGTACCGGAGGCCCAACCCCCCTTATTCCCGTTTATTCCCCTTATTCCTCTTATTCCCTTTTAAAAGGCCGGCAACGCATCTGTGACTCCACAGGTGTTGTGGGTGTCCATGGGCAACGGTTATTGCTTACCACCAGGTGATCCGTTTGCTCGTTTGCTGCCCTATCCTATTAAAAAAAAAAAAAGTTTTCCAAGCCTAATCATATATGTCAAGTCACATTTCATTGATATACAATTCCATAGCTTATCTACAATACATTACATATTTTGTGATAAAAATAAAATAGATATAATTTGACTATTTTAAATCCTATAGTTGGACACAATTTATTATAATGCTAACTGCAGACGTAATAACATCACATTTTGCGATTTTAAGGTATAACTTCTAAAACTTCATATATTCAAAATTTTTTGTCCAGCTTATATTTCCTTTCGTTTTTCTTACATTTTAAGCTCATGTAGCCGACTTTCTTCCAACACAACCTGATTAGGTGGAGTAATATTTAACTCGATGTAAAATTTTACAAAAATTATATTTTTACAGGAAAGGGGCAGCTGTGTGCAACGAATATTGGTATGGAAATGTTAACTTGATGTTTGCTGGATTTATTTCTACTGCTGAAAATGGAAGAAAAGCTCGTAATTAAAAAAAAATCATGTACACCTTCAAGCATCAAATAGCAAAATCATTCTCAATACGATATTTTGTCATTATGGTGTACATATGTTGACTTTGAATTTCATGATAATGTGCGTCATTTTGTGGAGGTGCTAAAGATTATCAATATAATGTAGTTTATATATTCCAAAAAACTATAAAGGCAATTCCATTTCAACGTAAATATGTCAAAGAATTATCATCGTAAATACACCTCCAAGCTCATTTTTCTAGCATTGTTATCATCTTCATCAATTGCCAATTTTGTATCTCATTTTGTAATGATATGAACTGTAATTAAAATGTCAAGTAACCATTGTACAGTAATATCATATGTTCTCACAAACCTTTCTATAGCAACATTATCTTATGAATAGATAATGTGCAAAACTATTAATCTACAATGTTTATTAATAAAGAGTTCAATATCTATATTATATTGTAATGGATCTAAACATATATTTTAGCATTAATTGAATAAACAATGCTTTGTTAATTAATGTGTATGTTGGTGTATGTTTTTCACAAATAAGCTATAGTCTTACCACTATTTTACTCGGGCATTTATAAAAATGTTTATGAATATTATGGGTAATAAAGTGACTGCATGCTATTTATCAATAGATAGATAATATGTAAAATAGTATTCACATGGAGAAATAGCTTAATTAAACATCTGGTTTATTTATATATGAGTCTATCCATAAAAAATTCAAATATCTATAGCATTCAATCATAGTTATAGTTTCTGTATATACAATTACAGTAGTATTTATTATTTGTTGGATTAGAACTATTAGAGATTTTGTTAATATTTTTTAAAGTTAATCCCAGATATCTCTTTCCTAGCAAAACTGCTTCTACTTCAATGTCGAAAATGATTTCATACGATGGCCTATAAAAACTGATATATTGTCATTTACTTTGATAAAAAGACATAATGGGTGTTTCTTAATCTACATAATATCTTGATATAAAGGAAAGAGCAAAAATAAATTAGTACTAAAATGTAATTACAAATAGGTTATTTTTAAGTTTAGCACATTGTAATGATATGATAAAATATTTTGTAAGATTATGCAACATTTGTAAGGTGTAATTCATGAGAATAAATGTAAAAATGAAAGCTGGTGATTGTTATTGACTTAAATTTTAGCAATGGAATACTTACTTACGATTGTTATGATGACAATGATCCCATACTTGAGTCTGTGTCAGATAGAAAGTGTGTGATTTCATTTAGTACTGTAAAAACACTGTTAATGACTTCGGGAGTCTTCATTTTGACATATCCTCCATTTTTTATCTCTACTTTGGGCAATATTACTTCACAGAGATCAAACACTGTAATATCCAGCATTAGCATATGATATATTTGATTCTGTAGTATTTGATAGGCCATATTTATTAATTCTGACTTTTTAGTGGCTCTTTCTTTTTTTATACTACAAAAAATAAACACAACATTATTGTTATTAGCAAATAAAATTACGAGAGAAAAGACAAAAGTTATTGTGACCGTCAAAATTAAGGGATTAAGTTTCAAATGTCTTGTATAAATACCATTAATTTACTATTTGCTACCTCTCTTAATTTACTATTCCTTGATTCGTTTGTTATTATATCAAGATAGAGGGACCAAACTAATTGACTACTCACTGAAATGTTCTACATTCTTATTGTTTTAACACCTACTTCAATAATGGTTGTGGTTTTGCGACTTAACATGAATAAGTCTATTATAGATTTATTTGTTTATGGTTTTTCTGGAGTGTCAATAAAACACTTGTCAAGGAGTATTTACATTTATCCATTTTTTAATAAAATAGTTTTATGTAAAAAAAAGAAAAACATTTAATATATAAAACGGAATATCAACTGTACGGGTTTTGAACTCTATTTAATTAGAGTGAATGAATTATAATAATTACCTGACTTTTTGTCTTTGATGTGTAAAAATGAGAATAAATTCATGATTTCGAATCTTTCACATATGAGAGATATACGAATGGTCCCTTCACCTTGACAGCAAAACGTTTTTGCAAACCCATGTCCAGTATTTTCTCTTTTCTCAGAGATATTTCTGCTGTTTTGTAATAAATATGTTTGTTAAAGAAGACTGGTGAACTTCTATACATTTTCAGTCGTTCATGAATGAAATTGAACCATTCTATAAAACTAAACAAGACTAACAAAAAAGCTAATTGTCTTTATCCTTTAAAAGTTGGGGTTAAAAATATATTTGCCGAAAAAATATTGAGGTTAGTAATCGGACTACAGAATTATTTACTAACACTTCGTTATTAAACATGATATTGAACACTAAAATTACAAAAAATATTTATACTATTACAAATATCACAAAAAGTTCTTTAAAATATCCTGATTTAAAAAAATACTAGTTAGAAATATCGCCAGTTTGAATGTTAATTAAGGAAGACAAGAACTGATTAGAATTGCCACCAGTACCTACCAATAATTTTGTGATAAGAAAGTTATAAACCTTCTGTTCTGCAATACATAAAAGTTCTTGAATAATGGACAGATGAGTTGCATTATTTTTTTAGCCGACCTTCTAGTACATAGAAGGTATTGTAACGAATGAGTTGCATTACATCATTTAATTAAATTAGTATAATAAAAATTATATAATATTGATTTCTCACTTCTTTGATGGAATCTAATGTTTATCTATAGATAATGCGACAAAAACGTTTTGTTTCATCATCGTAAATATTTCTGTTCAATAACCAGACAGAAAATGATGAATATCTTTTTTTTCCCCAGCTTTAAATGATATAATATTGTTGAATTTAATTGTATGGTTAAAACTTTATGTATTTATCATATTTACAACTATGTACGTTTTAGAAAAATATTGAGTCCGTTTTCGCCAGTCTTCTTTATTCAACTTACCCATTCCATATAATATTAACATCACCAATATCAAATGACAAATTAAGTTTGTCTTTGTGGTCAACTTGTGGTGTCTTGTAGATTAATGTAAACTGATCTGTACTTTTAGAGGCATCACTTTCAATCAAATTAAAGCCAAACTCCAATAATTGGTGCTGAAAATTATACATACTCATTAAAATCTTCAAAATCAAAGTTAGATGGTACAACAAATCAGTCATTAAATTTCTTGATACCTGGTTAAAATGGAAATGTTGTATGTTGCAATCAAATAGAGTCTGTAATACAGTCTTCACAGCAGCACCTACTCTCTGTTCTCCTCTCTCCAACATATATGGCAAGTGAGTGGTACCTTCCAACTGTGATCTTAAGCCCCAAGACAAGAATACAGCACAATATGCAACTTTGCTTTTCTTAATGTTTTCTTGAGTTGATGTAACAGTTAACTGAAGTTCAAATAGAAAAATTGGTATCTGATTTAATAGCTAAAAGTTACCATTGTTAATAAGAATATAAGTTTAAATTATTTAGTTTAAGTTTCTCTAAAATTCCAAAGTAAATAAAACAATATAAGTAGTAAACTACAAAAGAATAAAAATCAGAATGTGATATAATAGTAACAAATAATCATTTAGCAGGATAGATATCAAATAAGGGATGTAAACTAACAAAAGATGGAGTCCAGGTAATATCTAAGAAGCTTGCTCATTCCCTATCAGACTATAAGACAAAAACAAAAGATATAGGTCCTGTAACCCGAGACTGCCCACTAAAAATATGCCTTTTCACATTAGGTGTAACAAATAGCCCTCAATTTAGAGGATGGAATGCTTGTTGAATCAATGAATCATTCTTTACCCAATGGATAAATATTGAAATTCTTACCATCAAGCCATTAGAATCTTCTTCACAATACCTAAGATTATCTTGTTCTTCTAGTTTTACTGTATATTTCAATGAACTCACAGACACAATGCCAACTAAAGCTTGTCGAATTTTTGATGCATATTGTTTCAATTTCAGTTGATTGTATTGAAAATTATAAAGAGGCGACATTTTATTTAATCTCCACTGACCTTCATTGTAAACGACTGGAATGGGATAATTCCGTAATTAGATCAGTATAGAATAATATAGAGCAAAGACTAAGAATCCCGGAATATGTAGCCAGGCTAAATAGAGTTTGCGACGGCGGGAATAACCACAGAAGTGCTTTATCACCGCCGTAAACTTTGGTTTATTCATAGTATTAGCATATCAATGCCTGAATACGTACGTGCTAGTGGATTTGAACGTATAATTCGATTGCGTTGCCACGAAGGCTCTTCTCCACTATTAAACATTCCTAATTGTTCAGAGGTACGTATTTATTTATTAAAATAGAAAGATTTTCCAATCACTAGTACTTTCCTGAAAATCACTGTCGAATATAAATATTGAAAAATTTAACGACTTATTCAAATCTTCGGTGTCGTCCGTCCACAGACCAATTAGAGATGCGTCGTCGTCTACATTGACGTATTAAATTTTTTTACATCCTGTGTTAAGTCAAAAGAATGTATCCCATACAGCCGTTGTCTTAGATTTGTTTAGTTATTACGAAAGGCAAGTATTTTTTGTATTAATTCCAATACAACCATTTCTATTTTAGCTCTAAATAGGAAATACTATACAATCAATAAATAATGAGACTTATAGCAAATGAAGAAGTTTATGATCGCCAATAAAATAATTATTGTTATAACAGGATACAACCCGAGACTGCTTTAAGATTTACTGATTCAAGTGCTTGTCACAATGTATTTTGAATTAAATAGATGTTTCCGTAATTTTCGTGGCCAAACATGAATTGATTTATCAGATTGACGTATTTCATTGGTAGTAGCTGAGCGTTTATCTGTGAGTATCGTGTTTTATACGTGTAATTAGTTTTTCTAAGTGTCTAAGCTTCCTAATCTGTTTGCAGGTACTGAGCTTCATGCTTAGTCAACTCCTCCTGTATTGACAATTTAAACTCGTAACAATTTAAATAAACGAACTTCACAGATCAGTTATCACAGACCTCCTAACAATGTATATGTCTCGATCTTCTCTTTCAATCAAACCACATATATTATATCTAGTTTCTTGGCTAATAAAATAAGGTACACTCACGATTATGTAAATCCCTTTATAATTAAATAAATAAATATTTCTTACACTTATACCAATTAGCTTAGCTTATAAAAAATCACGTTAATAAACATATTATGGACCATAGTCCATAATATGTATAAAGTATACTTTAGCTACTGGATTACGTCCAATTAAATTTCACCATATCCTTTTTAAGAATGATATTAAAAATGTAACTTAAGTTGATGTTAAACGCATAGGTAGAAACAGAATGAGTGGAATTTAATTTATTATCTGATGTAATATGTGTTTGTACCACCCTGCTCTTGATCCACCTAAATTTAAAGTCTCCATCCCTAGTGACTCTGTTACAAGAATATGGATAATTTGACAAGTAATAATCGAATAGATCGTGGAAGACATTGCTCAGTGACTGACTTACAAAAGAAGAGGCTGTATGGCTAGACCTTTGCCTACCAAACGGTGAATGAAAAAAAACATCTTATTCTGAGACTTCAGCAATGTTTAAGTTGGGAATAATTTGCCTATATGACTAGAAACCGAGAGTCTCCTGAATTAGTTTACCTTCTCTCCTCTTTGCGACCCCAAGCAATCAATTTACCTATTAATCTAACTCCCTTTACATCACAGATTAGTATACTATTACTTTACTAATAATCAAACGAATCTATATTAGTAGTAGTAGCTGTAGTAGTAGTATGAAAATAGTCAAAGGTATATTTCCCCTTACAACCATTTCCCCCATTCGCTTACGTTATTAAATAACCTACATTACGCCTAATTATTTATATCACATTACAAATATTCTATTGAGCGTTTATGTTTGTGTACATGTCGATCTTATATAATATTGATAGTTTTTTTTTATAATTTTTACCTTTTTTGGTACAGAGCGTCAATAAGCAGCCTTATATTTGGGAATATAAAATGTCTATAACAATCATCATTTCTTAATCGGACATTTCGCGAAGTATCTTTTTCGATTTCTCATTCAGGGTGGTGTAAGTAAGACATCTTTAGTCTGACGTGTTGTATGTCTAACTAGTCTGTGGGTAAGTGTGACTATTAACTAATCTGTGCAGTCGTCTCTTTTTTATGTGTTGGTGCCTTAATGCATCCATATAAATCTTCTACCAATAGTAATCACAGATAAAAAATCAAAGTAGCAGCGCTCTTTCGTTCACTTCGTTCAATACTCAATCAATCTTTAGATCAACTTCATTCTTCATGTCGTTTTTTCAAGATACGCCATTTTGAAACTGCTACTGATACGTAGCGGCTTTCATGATATTAATTAATTACAAAACGATTATTTTAAGTTTCAGAAATCAAATCATATCTACATAACTTCTTCAGATTTTCATCTATTTTGCAGGAACGGTATATTTAAGTGGTGCAAGGTGCTCAAGAGGTCAATAGATTCAAATAGACAATTTATATGAAGCTTTGATTTCGGTAAACTTTTGTCTTATTTCATATAGTAATTAGAACAGTTTTTCCACCAACTCTTAAATCTTTTAGAATGTTATTTCAATCGCTCCATTCAATGTATTGAAAATCCAAGCGTGACATACATTATATGGTACATTGTTTAATAAATATATTTTTTTTGCAGCGATGGTCCCGCAGCTGTTGCATTCCTGGATGTAAATCCACTAGCCAATTTATCAGATTATTTGTTTCCCAAGGATGAAAGAAATTTTCGAACTGTGGAAAAAAGTTATCTGACAAGTTTCCAGAAATTGTAACAACTAAAAACATAACCTGCAATCTACGCGTATGTAAACTTCATTTTGAGAGCAAATACATAAAATTAGGGGATGTTAGAATTACATATGCAGCTCCTACCCTTTTTACTGAAAGTGAAATTTGTTCAGGTAAACCTGACAACCCTCTAATCATAGGTGAGAAAATTCGTCTATTTTCTTTTTTGTGACTAGTTTTTATTTAACTTTGATTTCGTATTAAAAGTTGGATATAATATGTTAATGAAGCTTGTCTTGTATTGATTTTTAATTGATAAGAATGTTTTTTTTTTTATGTTTCATTTTATGAATAGCCATCAATTAAATGTGTACTTTTATCTTACAGATTGGCAATGGAATGAACGTGAAAGAAAACTGTCATTCAATTCAGGTGATTTAATTCATATACTAACAACCTATGTTTAATAAAATTAATCATTTTAATGTAACACTGAATTCATAGTAGATTATTGCAAGTTCTATTAAATCACAAAGTGGTGTCACTAAAATATCTCAATTTAAAGATACACAAATGCAACAGTTGGTGTATTGATTCAACAAGTCAAATTCCTTAAAAATATTAAAATATTTATCCATTATACCTATTTGTCACTCTAGCTTTTAATCAGAATATGAAACTAGAATATTATCATGTTTACAGTTGATGCCACATGTTCCACATAAACCATGACCATTGTTATTATCAGACAAAAAAAAAGTGTTTACAGAAAGTGGTAACTTTAATATTTTTTTCATATATGTAGTTTGGTACTGAGAACTCACAAAGTCACAACAATGAAATGTGTATAAAAAAAGAAGTATGATGTAAAATAGAAATATTAGTTAGATGTAAATAAAATTGATGACTAATATAGACTTATAATTATTAGACTGTTATTATTAGAATGTGTTTTATTAATTCCATACTTTTTTAAACAGACAATGTTTCCGATTTGCATACATGGATTTGTCTTAGAGAACGCAAAAGTTTAATAAGACGTAATCTCAAATATCCCAATTCTCGTTTTGTTATGCTTTTTAGAGCTCTAATAGATATAATTAATATGCACATGGACAAAAATCCTCACCAAAATCATATAGTAACCAATATCAAAAAAGAGTTTTTAAAATCTGTTCAGATTGATTGGTTTGGATGTCCTGAACATCATGCTGATGTTTTAAATTATTTTCATTCCATTGTTTGTAGAGTTCAAATTCATAATTTTTGTACAATAATAAATAAAATTTTAAAGGGATCATTTCCAGAACCCCGTATTAATACTAACTTAACCATGCATCGATTGGCACTTGAAAAGCGCAAAAAGTATACTGGAAGAAAACAACAACGTACAAAATAATTAACATATTGTTTTAATTTTCAGGTTTGCGAGACTATTACAACCGTTGGAGACACAGATTATTGACTTTTAAGGTATGATTTAATTCAACATTTAAAATGGGCTATAGCATAGAGTGACCATTATGATAGGCTATTATAATTTATATTTATAGGCAAAAATTTTCCAAAATACTTATCAATATATAACAATTTTTGTTGTATAAAAACATTTTTGAGGTGCATAATAAGCATGTGGCAATTTTTTTTTTCTGCTACCCAAGCTAGATCACCCAAGCTTACTCCAATAACTTCTAACATTTTATTTCACCGTATTTTTAAACGTATTAAAGGTGAAATTTATGTCGTATAAGAAGTATCAACTTTTATTTAAATACCAGCAAGTCTTTAAAACTGTTAAATTGTCTATTTGGAAACTTATTTACTAGTTTAATACGATTATCGCTTAAATTATTGAAAGTATCTTCTATTGCCTATTTGTTCCATCCATCTTTTGTCTGATTTCATTTAAACTTAGATATAGCAAGATCACATTTATCTACAATTCATATATTTTGTTCCCAGAATCACAGACAAGACGCAGCGGCGGCTACATGGAGAACACTAGGGGATGAAGGCTATATTCTATTTTTGTCACATTGATT
The DNA here is from genome assembly GCA_036419045.1 of Scirpophaga incertulas. NCBI lineage: Eukaryota > Metazoa > Arthropoda > Insecta > Lepidoptera > Crambidae > Scirpophaga > Scirpophaga incertulas. The sequence continues at coordinate 11,915,604 of CM071645.1, forward strand.
TAGATTTTATTTTATATATTTCTAAATATTCTTTTTGTAAATTATGATTTAAAAGAGGAGATAAAATTTGACCTTCCAAGTTTCTTGCCTGTTCTTCTCGAGAAGGTCCTCCCAATATCCGAACAGGTGGTAGAGTCAATCTTAAGCACAATAAATATATCTAATCATAATTTGTTGTTTGATTCTATACATACATAAGAACAATAAAAACTAAAGAACAATAACTACTAGAGCTGTGCTAGTTATTTATCGATAAATTTCATGAAATCGATATGTCGATATTTGGATATCGACAATTAATTGAAGTGATCCCAGGCTTATCATAGTAGCGACCACAGATTAATAGGTAGCGACTAAGAAACCGCCATCTCAAGGCCTGCTTCCTACTGTAATTGGTGCAATCTATCAAAAAAGAAATGGTTCAATTACAAGATTTTGGTATGTTTCAGTTATTATCACTTTTATATAGCTATTTTACTAAATGTTTCTAAAGGTTCAGTCAATGAAAATAAAAATAATTGCTATGATATCTAATACCTTAAAAATTGTCTTACAGTCAATATGACACTTTTTGAGCTTTTAATACAAGTGTGGCACTTTTAGAGAGAGATCAGTGGTAAAACGGTCGACTTTTTAAATAAAATCTTGTATGTATATCGCGATAATGAGTTACAATAATTAGAATGTTTCCTTGATGAAAGATAACTTTTTTAAAACCCAGTCTAATACATATAAATATAATTATTATATTATAAATAGATTGCGCCTAGATAATGTATAGTTTGTTAAAATTATTAATTATTCAATAAATATTATTTATGTAATGTATGCATAGGATACTATTTACGATAGTTGACAATCTATTGTGATTGCTATATTCAAATATATATTTTAACATTTTAGATATGAAGCTTTTGCATAACATACATATTAACCGAAGTAATATTCACCATCAAGTGGACTCCCTCCTGAGGCTTAACCCAGTTAATAAGAAGGAGAATATAATTGCATGGTTGATGAAAGCTATATCTTTAATAGATCTTACCACTTTAGCTGGTGATGATACAAGATCTAATGTGATTAGATTGTGTATTAAGGTTTGTATGATAAAACAATTATCTATAGTGGTTGAAGGTTTAACTAACATTTTGATGGATGGTGTCGAATTATAGCATATATTATTCAATATGAATTGACTGGACACATATTTAGTGGGTTGACTGGTTCACCAGTGGCCCACTGTACAATATTAATATATCAAGAGTAGTATTACAATTGCAGTGGTCAAGATGTGTATGATTGATTGAACTTTACTATCTTAAAGGTAATTTCCTTTCTTAACTTGAAAATAGCTTATATGCTAATGCTATTGCAATTTATTCTTAACCTTTTTGTGGTAGGGAGAAGAAGACTACTTATAAGAGTTTTTCGTCAGGAGTCGGGATTCTTTATTCATCTTATATTATACTTAAAAGGATCTTTTTTTATTTAGTTATTATTTAAGCCTAAAAAATATCATTTAAATAGTGAAATATAAGGGAGGGAAATTCGAACTTAAACAATGCATCACAATTGGTCTAAACAATATGTATGGTACGATACAGTACTCATAACAAGGTTTTCTTACTTCTTCCATGATTTCTTTGCTAATTAAAATTGAAAATTAGTACTAAGCAATCGAAACGCTACTAGTAAACAAACAGACCCTAACCAATGATGTCATCATAAGCACACGAAAAATGGTGGTGTTTGAATGGCTCAATTTTATTCAATGTTTCCAATTTCACTTTGTATAAAAACTTGACTATTTTCAAGCCTATTTATTATAGTTATTAAAATGTTAATGATTAATTTAAGACATAAAAAAAAGTCATGCATATTTCCTATTTCTCATATGGTCCTCTTGTACAGCTTATATTAATAATATATTTTTCTTGGGGTTATTAAATATTATATTAAGGAAATATTTTTCTTGTGGTTGGTGTTAGGCTTTAACAGTAAAACAGGTACATATCTATGTAATAAGAGTAGTAGAATAGTTTTTAGTAATTTAGATTTTACAACAAAATGTATCTTGAATTGTATTTGTTTCTACTGAGAAACTAGAATACTGATTCTAGTTTGTAATTTGATGAACAAGATTAGAGACAGCATATTATAGTATGTAAAGCAGTATAAAAAAAGCTAACCAACTTCTGCTGGTCTTCTTCTAGGCTGGTCATCCATTGAGTCAAGATGTGGTTAAGAACTTAGACTTTGGTGAGACAACTGTAACAACAGCAGCAGTCTGTGTATATCCAAGCAGAGTAAAAGATGCATATGAAAGTATTAAAAGAATGGGTTTGTCAAAGAAACTTCAGATAGCAGCAGGTATAACTTCATAAATATTTGACATTTATAAGTGTTTTTAAACATCATCAAAGTATATGTAAATAGCATGATGATGATAACCTGGTGTAATATTTATATTGTTTTTTTAGTTGCCACAGGATTTCCATCTGGTTTATATCCATTAAAAACAAGGCTTGAGGAAATAAGACTGGCGATAGAAAGTGGGGCCACAGAAATAGATGTAGTAATAGACCGAAGCCTTGTGTTGACTGGCCAATGGACTACATTGTATCAAGAAGTTCAAGAAATGAGAAAGGCATGCCATAATGTTCACTTAAAAGTTATTTTAGGAGTTGGGGAATTAGGGACATACGAAAATGTAAATATTATATTATTATATAACATTATTTAATGCCTAACATTGATTAAATATAATATATTATGTTAAAAATAATGTCTGAATACACTTATTGGCAGGTCTTAGATATTCATAGTTGTACAAACTGAAAGCCTGCATTATTCAATGCAAGTGAATATATGAATATATCTTTCAGTGACCATCTGCTCCTATTGATAGCAGATAATAACAATCTTACACTAAACGAATTTTTCAATTCAAATCATTGTAGTCTTTATAATATAGTTATGTACATGAAACATATAAAATATTCATCATTTATATGTATTAGTATTTTTTGTACATATATCTTTAGGAGTGACTTCAGATCGCACTAATGAGGAGTTGTATTTTGTATGTGTTTAGATTTTAAATGAAACAAGAATTTCAAAATACAGAACATTTTCAGATTTATAAAGCAGTTTGCTGTTTCAGATTTATAAAGCATCTATGGTATCAATGTATGCAGGGGCTGATTTTATTAAGACTTCTACTGGTAAAGAGGCTATCAATGCAACATTACCTGTGGGCTTAGTTATGTGCAGAGCTATTCGTCACTTCTATCAACAAACTGGAATCAAGGTATCTTCCTTCAGCATTCTCACCTGTGCCACATGAACTCTATTTTCACCTGTCTCTTTTATTTTCAACATTAATTTCGGACATAATAATTATTCTTATTGTTAAGGGCATTCATTGGTTGGTAACAGTACTGGAACATCTCAGAATTTTGCGTTTTTTATGTTTTATGTAGTTAAATGATCTCAGAACAGCTCATTTTGAAATGTTTAATTTCTGATTGAGACTGATGATATCCTAAGACCTTTTGCTATTTTATCCAACCAACATAAATATATGATTCCATATGTCCTAGTCAATGTCACTGCCATATCAAACTGGTAGAATACTCCACTTCAGCAAAATTGGACAAATTAACTGAGCTGAAGTTGCCAGCAATGAACTGCACTCAAACAAATTGGACAACCAAAAATGTGAAACAAACAACAAAGTAACAGTATAGTTATACCTCTGATAATAATAACTCGAGTTTGACTCCAGTCAGACTCGATTCCTCCTTTGGACTCGCCTACTCGAATACCAATTTATTTTGATTCGAGTACACTGGACTCGATTCCGGTACTCGAGTCAGGAAGAATCAGTTCATACTCGCTAACTCGATTCTATTTACACGAGTCCTACTGACTCGAGTATAGTATTGGAGTTTGGTTAACTCGCAAACTGTTTACATAAGCAATGAAGTGGCGCGGGCCTAATATTACAAACAAGTTTGAATCTGCAACTTTTTGTTTTGATTTTGTTCTAAAATCAGACTAGTTCTGGATTGGACTAGAATTTCCAGACTCGAGTCTAGGAATCAGGCTCAAGTCTAGAAATATTCGAATACCAAACATAGAAATCGAATACTGTCCTCGAATCATGGAATCGAGTCCTGATTAGAATACCATATAAACTGACTCGAATCAACTCGATCCCCCAAAACAGCGACTCGGCACGTCACTATAAAAGAGAATTGTCAGATTTTCTACATAAAACCACATCATCATTTAGTGATAATATCACAGATAAAATATAAGATAATTGATTATTGGTATCTCTTCTGGATTAGTTAATCATATTTAAGTTAGCTGCTGAAACAGTACTTTGTCTTTTTAAGTTGATCGAGGTTGATTTGACTTATTCGTCTTTTTAAGTTGATAGTCTACAGGACCGGTTCTAGGCCATTTGTTGCCCGTGCAATACTTACCTTCCATTGCAGCAGGTGTCGATAATTTATACGCGTTATATTTATGTTAATAGGTTGGATTAAAGCCGGCTGGAGGAATAAAGACAGTGTCGGACACGTTGGACTGGCTTGTGCTGGTGAAAGTTGAACTGGGCTCGGAGTGGCTTTCGCCTAAGCTATTCAGAATCGGCGCATCCAGTTTGCTTGACGTCATTGAGAAATATTTAAAAAATGTCACTGATAATTTGGAGTGACATTATTTTATAACAAAGTGCAGTTATTTATTAGATTAGATTATTGAAATGTTTAATTGTTGTAGATTTGTAAGACAAGTGCCAAATATATTTGTTAATGAGACTAATAATATTAAAGTAAATTAAATGTTAAACATTCCTAAATAAATATATTTTTACTTTTATATGTCTGTTTATCGAATAATTAACCTATTATCAAACTGATAATAGGTTAATAACCCATCAATTTTTAAGTATCTTAAGGTAATATTTGTCAATAAAGAGTCGAGAGCTCTTTTTCCTTCCTCGCCTTTTTGTATAAAAATTACCAAGCTTAATTTCAAGACTTTAGACTTTGTAATTACGTGTATGTAATATGTAACCCTGATAAGTAATTTACATTTTTAGAGGTAGGTTGTGGTTCGACAGTATACGGAAAATATGATCTAGTGTACCTTTCAGTCGTGTCCACCTCATAATCCTGTTGTCATGTTAGATTGGGCTAATGTGGTAGGATGTGGTTCATATCCCCTTTTTGTCCAAGATCTGGTAGATTCAGGTCGATAATATTGGTGAAGTACAAGTCCATAGCCAATGCAGTGGTGATGATAAACTTTTGTTTTATATTTCTATTTATGAAAAGAATCGTTGGCAGTTTCATAAATAATATGGTGTGCCTAGTGTGGAGCCACATCCAGCTTTGCATAAAAATTGAAGAGGAGACAAAAAATAGACCTTCAGAGTTTCTTGCCTGTTCTTCTCGAGAAGGCTCTCCCAATTTCTGAACAGGTGTAGAGTCAATATTTTTTTTCCTTGTTAGTACGTACGCACAAGGTTATTTTAAGCTTTTCTTTTTTTGTTTTGACATCAATAAGTGCCTGTAAAGGTCTATGTTGAATAAAGATTATTTTGATTGATTCACATGCACTACGCAAAACGGACATTATTTGGAGTGATATAAGAGTATTCCAATAATCAAACCTCATTCTGTCTGTATTTTTTTCATTAATTCAATTTATTATTTCATCATTATTCATAATATTCGAAATAATTACGCCTTTATTCAGTTATCGATTTGCGCAAAATACACACCAGGCAATTTTCCATATACGCATTTTGATCTCTATGTACATATTTATATTTTAAACTTATCTATTTTGAATAACCTCCGATCAACTACAGCAGGGGAGATAGGATCTAATAACGTTAACTTACATTACAAAGGTAATAATGTAAACAACTTATTTCAATGTGCATAGGCACAATGTGTTATGAATACTTTTATGTATTTACTTGCAAATGTGGTTTCTATAGTGGTGGAAGGTACTTATACTGCTTAATGTGGAGTGAAAATTTCATGCACTGTTGAGTTTGGTGACAAAGTTAATTCTTGTCTTGTATAAGATGCTGTACCAAAACTTTTGTACCTAATCAAGTAACGAAAAGTAGTCCCTAAAATGAAATATTTCAAAAATATTCCATACGGTTTAAAATATTCCACTTGGTAAGTATATGTTATCTGTCTTATAAAGACTAAGTTTACTAACATTCACATCTATGTTTTTATTTGTAGGTCTTTGAGGAAAAAGTTCAATTTGCTACCTCGAAAAGTAGCACACGAATTTAAACATTCTTTGGATTGCATCGTAAACAAAGTTTGTGAAAATAAAACTTATTTAAATATTTCAGGAATAAAGGAAACTATATTGCAGGTAGGATGTGTCTCTATATTTTACAAATTCAAAATCATTTATTCAGTCTGGGCTGTTACAAGCACTTGTGAAAGTCGAAAAGCTAATACGCCATCGGCATTATATATACGTTATATACTTTCTAAGGCATTACATTTAGTTATTCATCTTTTAATGTTAAATTAGTTTTAGTCAGGAATACTTCACAATCATCACACAGAGTTAGTTGTATTGTATTACTGTCTTCAGCAGGCAGTGTAAAAGGTAGTAACTCATCATCGCCATGACATATCCGTGCTCACCAAGGCGCACGAGGCTCTTACTATATGAAGGTGTTAGTACATAGTATGATCGAACCCTGGCCTTCCGAATCACTTGATTGGGACAGCGCTATCCATGCTCAATTTACCCAACAATGCGTGTGGATCCTTAATCTACTCTATAGACCATATTTTAAATTTTCCATAATGCTTAATGCTTCTGAATTATTGCATTAGGCTGCAATTATTTTTTGGCTAGTTATTACACGGGATTCTCTACTGTAATATCAATGTGATCTGAAATTATGCACCATTAAAGTAAAAATCTGGTTAAAGTGGCCAGTATTCAAAAAAGTATTGTATAATTATCAGATTATATTATCTCAATTCTTTCGTATTATAGATCTCGCAGTACAATGTACGTATCGCAAAAAATCCGAGTAGCTCGATTATGTTGCACGCTCATAACAATTTAGAAGGCGCCAAAAACCTTCCGTCTGAACGCGCATTTATAATGGCTTGGAGCATTGAGATTGTAAGTACATTCTTATATTAGACAGGATTTCGCACCCGTTAACGAATTTTCCTTAAAAAAATATTTTATGTCCTCCAAGTTCTCATATTAAGCTATTCTATCCCGTGGTAAGAAATTCTCAATGTCGTTCCTCTAATCTGAAACTATCGCTATACCAACTTTCATGAAAATGGTACTGTAATATCGGTATAGACAATTAATATGTAACTTTAACCATTGGCCACAGATGTCTTTCATTATTTTGACACAGTCAGTAGACTCAGAGTATGTTACTACCGCATTACCGCGGTATGTGATAACTGCGTTCCGACTGCTCTGATGAAGGCGTAGCGCGGCGCAGCTCCAGCGCTATTTGCGCTATAAGGGCTGCAGTCTTGAGGACCGAAGCTAAGCTCAAGCGTATAATATAGTAATAATTTTTACATCTACACGCAAAGTAAGCTCTGTAAGGCTTGTGTTATGGGATCTAGGGTAACAGATAGCAGATAACGTATATTTTTCATATATAAATATTTTTGTTAGAAATATATAATAACAGCCATGACCAAAGCGCAAATGCTCGCATTCATCACGCAAACATCCGCCCCCACCGGGATTCGAACCCGGAACCTCAACAGATGGCGACACATTGAATCCGGTATACTAACTGCTCGACTACGAAGGTCGTCAGATCAAAGCGTAGACGGTAGAGCGGATTAAAAAATAACAGAAAATTTATTTCAAATTGCAGCTGCTATCGCACAGAATGTTATCGGCTTGCTATAAAAGCGAAATCGAGGATCCATTTTGGAAAGTTCGTGAAAATGAAATGTCTGCTATTAATCAGGCAAATATTATTCGATGTTTTTTGTACGAACTTCTGACATATTATTTTAAAGGAGAAGAGATACACACTGAAGTGTTACAGTTGTATAATAAGGTGAATATATGTTTCTATACCAAGTTCACACGTTCCATAACGTTTCATGCCATAAGGCATGATATTAACGGCTGATTATCACCCTCGGTAAGATATTCGAGTATATATTTAAGTGTCAATGTGCAGTATAAATATTAAGCAAGATATTTAAATTTTAAGAATTCTAAATTGCAATTCATATTATATGTTTCACTCCAGGGGGAAGTGAATCTTACAATAGCTAGAGTCCAATAGACTAGAGACTTGAGTTATCAAGTTATTTGCTTATGGTTAAGTGCCTAACAAGGATCTAAAACCCAAACTAATTTCATAGTTGCTTAATAAATAAATTAAAGTAGTGTAATAATTAAGTAGTCGATAAATTTAGGTAGTATATATTGCTAACTCGATATCTATTAAATTCATTGATAATAATTTACAAATGACTCTGATATTTATTTATTTTCAGGCATTTATATCGTCGGCTATTTTAGAATATTCGACAAAGGGAATACATAAACCTTTCAACTTCAGTTGGAAGCAACATGAAGTTATATGCGAATACGAAACTTCGTGCATAACATTTGAAGTTCCATTACTCTTGGCAATCAAACTTGCATTAATAGATGGCAAGATATTGTATGATCATATCCACAAAATTTGCTTAGACCTTGGTAAATTGTGTCAAATCCAGGTACAGAAATTTGCTTATGAGACGGTTATATTAAAAACAATATATATCATTCACTTATTTTCTTTTTATTTTAAGGACGAGTACGACAATTGTTTTGGCGATGACTCCAATAGAACATCTGGCACACATATACAGGAAGGTAAATGCACGTGGCTGGCAGTTACAGCGCTAGAGCATTGCACTCCAGCTCAGCGGGTAGTGTTTAATGCCTGCTACGGCAGCACCGAGCCCGCTCACGTCGAACGAATAAAGTATCTTTACGAGCAACTGAAAATACCCAAACTATACCGAGAGCAAATAGGATACCTCACAGAATGTGTCACAAAAACAGCTGAAATCTTAAATAACAATGGGTTGCCATCAAAAATATTTTTCGACTTGATATACGCATTATGTGACGAGAAAAAATAAACTTATTTGCAACTGGTCTGGATACTGGCTTTAATTTCTGCATATATGTACATGACCTATACCTCTCCACGTCACCAAAGAGATGCTGCCGGCATTTATTCCGTATCTACGTTCCTCCAAAATCGAGTTTGCAAGCATGCCCATCTAGACCCACCCAATAAAATCACGCAAGATATTTAAAGTTATATACGTACGAGATGTAGATATGATTTAATATTATCCCGTATATTACATGATTTTTGAAAAAATGTTAACAGTCACTATTTTCACTTTGTTTTTGAGTTGCTTTATTTTTTGGCGTAAGGTGTCGTAATGGTAGTCGATAGATACACTACCAAGCCATATGTCAAAAAATACATTTTATGCGATATATAACATCGTGCGTGTTATTTGTCAGTACTATAATTTACACAAATGTTTGCTTATCTCTTTATATCGTGTACGTATCGTATCCAGTCATGTTCGAAATTTAAATTGATATATATATACAGTGTTTTTTGACGCGATAAATCGCTATATCGTATCGTATTTCTGTGGTCGTGCTAAAGGCGTGCAACAAGTATAGATACATATCAATTTCCTTACAGTCTTAACAAATAGATCGGTTATTCACTTTTGGAATAGTTCTTATTAAACGTATTTAAAGATTAGTTTAAGTACAGGATTAGGGCTAGCAAAGAAATTCTATAATTGCTTTCAGTATTTAAAGAGTTTTTGTATGTATATACAATACCCGATATACACAAAGGCATACACATATTTTTGAGCGTATAAAAATAGATGTCATTTATCTTTTTTTGGTGGCGTATACAAATTGGTGGGTGTTAAATAAAACGCGATTAATATTTCATTAATGCTATCATAGTATATTCCAAAAATATAATGTTATACATAACATCACTTTATAAAGAGTAACACATCAAGACAGTATTTCATTTCTAATTTAAGCTAGAAGACATCTCCACATGAAACTTCCACAAGAAGAATCAATAGTTAAAATAAATGTGATACAGGTTTTATGATATCCATAGTACTTTGTATATAAAGTAGGAAGTTACAGTATACAAAGATTTGGTTACAAGCGATTCCATTTACTTATTTTTTTTGGTTTGGTGGCACCTAAAGAGTATTTTTATGCATTTCATATATTAGTCTTATATATATTTGTGTCCGGATTGGACATTATAATACAATGGATACATAATCATCATTTAAATACATTCATGATACAATAGAACTTACGCTAAAATGTCTATCTACAATCTAAAGAAGTAGGTATATTACTAAAGTATTTAAAACTAGTTACAGAATGAGATACTATAAGGACTATAATAATTCAAGAAGTAGTACTTTTGTAATAAGATATCAATCAATTAACTACTAATTGGGTCATTAATTATGTTGTTTAATCTGTTTTAACTTGATATTCAATTTATTCAATCCAAATTCTCTAATACAGTAAAATGGATGTGACCGTTGGATAACGATTGAAGACAATTATGTGCTAATATAATTTTGACTAGTAAGCACCAATGCACTAAAATAGTTACACATCTCGATCCATCACACGAATTTCTTTTCAGGCAAGATTAGATGCGTTTCCGGAGCAGTTAGTATAAAGGATTTATTTTTATAATTTTCGTAGAGGTAATAATAAAAAAATAGGTCCTATAGAACTCTGACATTTCCTAATCATAACAACAGCAACAAATATTTGAGCGAACAATATAAAGGTATGACTTGAAAATTATAACAATATAACAAGTATTATTAACAAAACATTGGGGTCGATTTCGATATTAAACTAAGCTCGAAACGAACTCTTATTCATTGCAATATATGGTCTAATTTGTATAAATGAGATACATTTTGAGTCAGTTTAAAACTTCATTCGAATACACATATTAAACACTCATGTAATACCAAATTTTGTAAGTCCCTTGATAATGTGAGGTAGGTTTATCGCTACTATAGATACGTCTTTCAAATCACACTGGTTATTCAATAACTTAAATAGTTTATATTTTTGAAATATTATTCTAATGTGATGTTTGCACGTAAACTTGTTTCACCTACTTAAGAGGGGTTATGTCCCTGGTCGGCGTGTTTATGTTTAGGCTATCTTTCTCTTCCATTTATTTCTTCGTCATACATTCCAGCGACATTAATATAATCTTTACGCAATCCACCCTTTGCTTCTTAGGTTTTTTTCCTTCTACTAACGTCCATACTCATCATCTTTCTTGTTACCTGTCACTTATATTTATGCATTACACATTCATACCAGTCTTTGTATAAGTATACTGAAAGGTACGAGTAGAGATGTATAGAAACGACTCAGTGAGTCGTTTCTTCCTAGTGATTCACTGATTCAAATCTCTAATAGCGCTTCAAATGAATCCTTTGCTCAATTGCATCCCGGTTTCAATCGGCACGCGGCGCTCGCACGATTGAGATAAGTAAATAGTTCAGAGTCGGATCACGTCGCTCTATTGCATCTCGGTTTCATTCGATACGCGACGCTTACATGATTGACTCAGAGTCACTGATACAAATGAAGCAATATTTATATCAGTGTATATTCCGGAAGATCGCCACTCACGTATCACAGTCGCTACTTGACCTTAAACAAAATTATTATTAGTCTCTAGTTCTGAGGGTTAAGAACCAGTGATGGCGATAACGACTGTTTTGTAATAATGAATAACACTGTTATGTTATTTTTCTCAAACTTGCTTGGAAAAATGGGCATTATTTTGACAACCTTCTTCGAGATAAATCGAAATTGCTGTACTGGCCAAATACATGCGAGTAGCGGCCGGCAAAAAAATGTATGAAAATCCATATCTGTCGTGTTTTAGCGGCCAAATAAATATACATGTAAATTCATATCTATTGTGTATTTTAAAAATGGAACGATTTGTTGCTCCGAAAAATAGCAAACCAAGGAGGGAACTTATCTAATATATATCAGTCTAATAGCGCTTCAAATGAATCCTTTGCTCAATTGCATCCCGGTTTCAATCGGCACGCGGCGCTCGCACGATTGAGATAAGTAAATAGTTCAGAGTCGGATCACGTCGCTCTATTGCATCTCGGTTTCATTCGATACGCGACGCTTACATAATTCGACTCAGAGTCACTAATACAAATGAAGCAATATTTATATCAGTGTATATTTGTATCAGTGACTGAACCGATATAATCGATTCAGAGTCACTGATACAAATGAAGCAATATTTATATCAGTGTATATTTGTATCAGTGACTGAACCGATATAATCGATTCAGAGTCACTGATACAAATGAAGCAATATTTATATCAGTGTATATTTGTATCAGTGACTGAACCGATATAATCGATTCAGAGTCACTGATACAAATGAAGCAATATTTATATCAGTGTATATTTGTATCAGTGACTGAACCGATATAATCGATTCAGAGTCACTGATACAAATGAAGCAATATTTATATCAGTGTATATTTGTATCAGTGACTGAACCGATATAATCGATTCAGAGTCACTGATACAAATGAAGCAATATTTATATCAGTGTATATTTGTATCAGTGACTGAACCGATATAATCGATTCAGAGTCACTGATACAAATGAAGCTGTTTTCTTCTACTTACTGATACCTACTTAACTGGTTCGTATCTTTGTACTGATCCGGATACAAATGATCCAATCTCAACAAAGATACGTTTTTGCCATCATTAAGTACGAGCCTCCCTGTTGGGGTAGAGGATTTAGACGCCCACGCGGGCCAGTATGGATAGGCCGACTTCACATACACTTCGTTTTCGTCGCAGGTAAATGTGTCCTCACAATGTTTTTCTTGGCAGATGGGACGTTGTCAGTATTTAATATAGCAAAAATTCAACGACTTGCTTATTAACATTCGTGTTTACCAGATACAAAATAGTATTAATGTAAATATTAAAGAAAGTTTATATTATGTTATTCTGAGACTACATTAACCGACATATATTCTGATAAACAAGCAGCTCTTACAGTCATCCACTCTAATGAGGTCAGCTCAAAGCTAGTTAAAGACTGCATATGGCGTTTAAATACCGTGAGATAGAAGAATATTGTACTCAGTTGAGTCCCAGGGCAGATGGGCATCATGGGTAATGAAGAATATTGTTATTATAATATTGTATTTTGGTTTTCATACAAAGAAAAAGAAACAATAGTTTAAAAAATATCGAAATCGACCTCAAATCATTATCAACACAGAATTTGTGCATTTAATAAATTCAGCGGTCGGCAATAAATTACATAAACAGAAAAATAACAATTTATTACTATTATCTGGATCGCATATTCGGATACATACCTAACGATTACAAGTTGGCTATTAAGAGCACTTTTTAATATAAAAAAAAATCGCCATTGCTTAATTGTCTAGTTTAAGTGAATAAGTAAGGTATAATAAGATAAATTTGACGCAAACTTAATACAATGAACAGCACATGAATTAATAAATATGTTGATAATAATGTTCTTTATATACCACACCACCCATTCATTTACATTTAACAGTAATTAAAATATATACATTAAACAAAAACGGATCCGATTGATTCATTTATTTTGGTTAAATATAAATCTAAAATATGTATCCGAATGTCCGATCTTCATTTATGACATACTTGTGTTATCGAATAGTGTACGTCTACACGAAACTTAATTATTATTAAATAGTAATCGATAATTAAGAGGTTATTGATATTTGTTCTTAGGTGGTTACAATAAGGGTAAAATATTAATTTATTTCTAGATTTAATCTACGAGGGCAATGTATCACTGAGTAGTTCAGTTACTCGCATTGTTTTCTACATACAGACTAAGGCATAAAAATAATGGAGTGTATATTGGCTGACACTAGCAACTTACAGAACTGAAGTTATTGTGGTGTAAATACGTGAGTGCATTGTTTTTAACTAAATAAACATGTTATAATCATATAATTGCAGTTCTTTTCAACTCTGAATAGTCATCAAAAGTAATTCTTTATTCTTGAAAATAAAATTTGTGACACTTACATGTTAAGGCAAATATCGTTACGTAGAGACCAATAACAATTATGGCTGTATGGACTAGATCTCTTTGCCTTTATGAAAATTAATGCATTTCAAATAAACCAATATTTTTTCTCAAAGATAAACTATGCAATCTCACGAATTCAAAAGTTTATCAATTAAGCTTGGCTTAATTTAATGGAATGAATTAAACTTTTAATACATTTACGAATCGGATTCCAGCATTAATTTCATTCTTTAGCATTAAACAGTCTTTTGTTCAATATATTTTCATGCGTTTTTAAACTCCGTTTATTAATAGAGATTCTGTAGCTATATTTTCGTTAGCATGTACAATTATGGAAAAAGGTTATGTTAATATACACATTTCTAAAATCAGCTCTGACAGAAAGAACCAAGGCAATAATGTGAAAACAGAAGAATATGAACATTCAAGATAATAGTTATTTTACTACTAAATAGTCTTATCAATACACCTTATCCCACATTGCTAACACATCAATTACTATATATTTTATTTGCAATAAAAATGTTTAACTGAATAAAAATCAACATAGCTACTTTCGCATCGCAATCAGTAAAAAATCAACTCTGATAATATAACATACAAAATGATTGGAATAAAAATATTAATACGAATTGCATGCCTCAAATGCGCAAAACTTATCAGATTACAGTGGTAGTGTACTTAAAAATTAAATTACCTGCCTTATTTGTCTTTTGGTTGTTCGAGTATTGGCAGTTGAGCCGCATGCATTAGTCGCCGATGAGCCTCAGAGCCAGTAAGAACGGCTATAGTGATACCCGCTTGGTATGCAGCGGGGATTCGAACGTATCTTGTGCGACTATCCCGTCCCGTGATTCCGGAAGATCGCCACTCACGTATCACAGTCGCTACTTGACCTTAAACAAAATTATTATTAGTCTCTATAGTTCTGAGGGTTAAGAACCAGTGATGGCGATAACGACTGTTTTGTAATAATGAATAACACTGTTATGTTATTTTTCTCAAACTTGCTTGGAAATTTGAGCATTATTTTGACAACCTTCTTCGAGATAAATCGAAATTGCTGTACTGGCCAAATACATGCGTGCAGCGGCCGGCAAAAAAATGTATGAAAATCCATATCTGTCGTGTTTTAGCGGCCAAATAAATATACATGTAAATTGATATCTATTGTGTATTTTAAAAATGGAACGATTTATTGCTCCGAAAAATGGCAAACCAAGGAGGGAACTTATCAGACTTTTACGAACTGGCTTGCAAAAAAACCTGTTTTATAATGAAAAATAAACCAACGAATCCTTTGGCGCGTGAAAAATTTTGTTCATTGTTGGTCATTGAGATTGAAAAGTAATTTTTCAAATAAAAGTTCTGCTTGGTACTACTTAGTTTTAATTTGCCCGCGCATTATTTGAGAAAAGTACTATACAAGCCTTGGCGACAACTAGGCATTGATGGAGTTACGTATGTGTGGCTCGGCTTCGCCTCGGCCCACATGTAGGTACACGTTCGTCCATCAATGCCTCTATTGCTGGCCGCTGCAGTAATTTACTATTTAGTACATTACATTAGTTCCTATAACTGTTATTGTAAACTGTTATCCTGTTATATTGCTGTTTTGACAAATGTTGTTGAGTACAATTGTTATTGTTATTATAGCTAGCTTAGTTATTCTTAACAATGATATGGCTTAGGACTGTCAGAGTATTAGGCAGTAATTTAAATAAATTAAAACTAATTAATATAATTTTCTGGCGTATTTAAAAGTTCATTGATTTGTACATAATTTGTTATTTACATTCAATGTTTACATTATTTACTTATTGCAACGTATAATTTAATTTTCACTTCAGTAGCTCAAACATTAAGGTTTTGCTGCTTAAAATCAGTGAGTAAAATCGATTTTTACTCACTAGTGAGACAAAGCTAACCACAGATTATAGTAACCTATGTATAGTAACTAATGGGATAACCATACAGACTATGTTTAACTTTTAATTTGTTGTATAATTTTGAATTTAAATAAATGAGTTATTTTACAATATACTCGTTCCTGTGTCTTATTTTATTTCCAAAGTAGGTATGATATTTGTTCTCGCTGCTGAAGTGAAAAGTTATGTGTGTCACACGAGAGCAAAGTTGTTTGCATCTCGTGCCTTTGAATCCCTCGACACGCTCAGGATTCTACTCTAGAATCACTCGCTTCGCTCGTGATTCAAACAGAATCCTTCGCTTGCTCGGGACTCAAATCAGCACGCGCAGCAAACATCAACTTTGCTCACTTGTTGCACTAATAACTATTGCATACGCGCGATCGCACAACAGCAAATAATGCGTGACTAAAAAAATCCAGCAACACCAGCAACAGTTTATCTAATTGTTATTTCAAATCACACTGGAAATAAAAATGAGTCTAATTGTCATATGAGCGAAGGTACAAAATTGTGAATTTGAGATTAGTAAAATTATTACAAGAAATAATTACTATTATAAGTATTACTACAAGAAATAAACAAATAGGAACTTTATTTCCTTGTGATAAAGGTTAATATTATAAGAATAAGCAGTCAGGCAACAGAGCGAGCGCCTAAGCCTACACAACGGTTAGCTTTCTCTCGCTCACACTTGTAGCTTGTAGCACAGTCGTACTCGCTCGCTCCGTGCCGCACACACGCAAGTGGTGCGGCACAACAATGCGCCGTATAAGCCGTATAGCCGCACAACAGTATAAGCCGTTGTTAAATAACGTGTTATTCATTACGGGAAAATAATTCATCATATTATCTGTTATTGAAATAACGACTATTATTAGTTAAGAATACACATGTGTGAGATATGGTTATTGTATGAACATCAATTTTAGCATCAATAAATTCATTTGTTTTACAATTTTATGTACGCTATATAATAAGTACGACACTCTTATTTGTACTGCAATCTTTTGTACATGAGTGATGAGTTTATAAACATTATAAAAAAACAATTTTTTATTGTGATTATAATAGATTTATATCGATGTCACGCTTTATACCTATCATAGGAATGATTGGTTCAGTTCATCACCTAATATATATCCTTACTAATAATATAAATCGGAAAGTGAATTTGTTTGTTTGTTTGTTCGTTCCGCTTTCACGCCGTAACTACTGAACCGATTGCTTTGGAATTGCAGACGTAAAGATAATAGTCCGGATTAAATAATAACTTTTTATCCCGAAAAAATCGTCAGATCCCACGGGATGCGCAATAAAGGCTTCGCTCTAAAACTACTGCACAGATTTTCATGCGGTTTTCATCAACAGATAGAGTGATCCTTGAGCAAGGTTTTGCGGTATTTTTATCTCGGAAAAACGGATAGTCCCACGGGAAGCGCGATAATACCTTCGCGCCATTAACCGACTTCTGCGCATACGCTTAACCCTCTATAGACCCAATCCCGAAATCCACGCGGGCGAAGCCGCGGGCAGAAAGCTAGTTATATATATAATTGTACTTGACAATACACTTTAGTCCGTTTAATGATTATTATATTTTTTAGAGAGGGAATAGTGGACTAGTGGTGGTAAAAATTGCCATAAAAGTCTTAATATGTATTTATGAAACTTGTAGAATGATTGTTCGTGATAGTTTTATTGCCATGGATCTCATGGTTTTTAAACAGCTGTAGGCTATTTTTTGTTTTAAAGAAAGATGTAAATTGGCTTTGAAAAGGGTGGCAAAGCGTTCGTCATGTCTTTAGTGTTGCAGTGTTGCATAAAAATTATTTTTGCCACCATTGTGGTTGGTTTTTTGTGTAGTAATTTAAATATGTAATAATACAGTTACATAGAAGTTAATACATTACCTAATACATTGAAAGTGTTGAATCGCTCATCAGGCACTGACATTAACGGTGTCAAGTCAGTGGTTGACGTGAATCTCATAATAACATCCCTTGTTCGCACAAGTAACTCTGAAGGAGAGGTCAGGCGGCCCCAAAGTGTGGACTCTCGAACACATTCAATTGGGTTGCACAAATAAATTCCTTGACGGGTCACTCCAAATACCATTTGGTGATGCCAAGCATCAGGAATTTCGCCTTCACACCCAATTTGTAAATTTAATGTGAGTATTGGCACAGCACCTATTTAAAACAAAAGCACTTGAATGAGAAAACCGTTGGCCAAATGTGTACAGCCAGCTTTTATTTTATGCTAGCATACTGGTCAAATAATACAGATTATTATATGTTTGATTTCTCATGCACTTAAAGTAGAAATGGAAATACTTATATAGCCTTACGGAGTGACAAAGTGACAACATTACTTCCTAAAGAATAAAATTTTATATAAATTACTAGGGTATTCAATTTTGTTCTAGTAGCTGCTATAAGTTCAAGTGTAAAACTTTCAACATTTAAAAATAAAAAAATGTTTTGTTTGATGTTGTTTCAATTGGATCATAATTCTGTTGAAACTATTTTGAAAATGCATTCAGCTTTAGTAGAATGTAAAATAGAGTAGTGTTTCAAATAAGTAAACTAACTTGACAAATATTTACAGACAATGAAGATATATTTTGATTACTAAATTGACTCTTGCTCCCACTCTAATCAGGGTGTCCACAGCTATTGGTTAAAGAAAATCCCTGACTTTTCCATGACTATCCCTGACCATTTTTTCAAATTTCCATGACTATTTTTTTCAAATTTCCCTGACCATTTTTCCAAATTTCCCTGACCAAACTAATTAAAACATTTTTTTTAATAAGTCATTCACTCGCTCTAATACCACAATGAGAAGTGTTGGCAATTAAAAAATAATAAAACAATAGCAGGCCCCCAAATGGGGACGTGGGACTTTTTCAGCAAATAGAATGACTTTTTCATCAAAAAGGAGGACTTTTGTTACTGAAAAGTAAAACTTAATTGTACAAAAAAATCAAACACTTTTTTTGCTAAAACAAATTAAAAACCAAATAATATTTCGTTTTTATAGTCTATCTTTTATCTAACTTTTTCTTATTATGACTATCTGGAACAAATGCGTTTGTAACGAATTCCAATACTTTATCATAAACTTTCAAAGCTCGGTCAATGCAAGGGCCATTTTCAAGCCATCTTATTGAAGTGAACTTCTGTGGAAATTCTGTACTGCCAGTAATTGTTGTATACAGAGCTCGACGTGCCGGTGAGTCTTTGAAATAATTATACATTGTTCTTAAGAGTTCGTTTATTTCCCAATCAGTTTGCTTATGTCCGGTTTTAACAGCGCCATTCACGGTGTATAAGCCACAAACTCCGATATCTATTAATGAAGATTTTGAATTTTCTGTAGCAAGTTCTGCTTTCAATTTATGAAGAAAGCTCAGGTTAACATTGGGTCCATCCATCGAACTGCAATAACTTGTCATGGTCTAGATTTAACAAACCCTTTAAAAATCCAATTAAATCTTATAACAATATCCATTTGACATTTCTGGGAGACTTTATTTAGTGATTCATCAAAGGAAATTACGTAAAATAGACAATCTTCTAAATTTTTTTGCAAACATGTTCTTAAATAAGGTGCTATTCCGTAGTTTATTACATATGACGCTTTGTTTTTCCCAATGTGAAGTTTAGGGCAATTTTGCTGTCAGGAAACATTCTTTTGAATGCATGCTGGTTCTATCACTAGAATTAAGGGACATTTTGTTAAAAATAATTTCTAATGCCCAAAGTATTTCCGCTGATGTCACATCATCGTCTTTGTATGTAGGTATACACATTTTTGTAACTTTACTTTTATGGGAGTCATAAGAAGTTTCGAAAGAAGAAGATATTGAGGGACGAAGTCTCTGTGGCGCTTGCAATTGTCGAAGTTGATGGTTCATCAGATTCAACCTTTTTTATAAAGAATGAAATGTTTGGTTGCATTTTTCTTAATTTATAATTTTTAACGTGTGTAGGTCTTTTGGCATGTGCAACCAGTGCATGTTTACCCATGTTACTTAATTTGATGGACTTGCAGCATATCTTACAGAATGCTAATCCTGGATCATTTGGAACATCATTCAGCCATTCAAAAAATTCAGGACTGACTTTGGGATCTAGCCACAATTTATTAAATGAACATTTTTTGGCATTCATTTTAGTTCTAGTGTTGTAAAATTTCTATAATTCCTCGTAGATAACAGTAATGAGCTGTTTTGTATGAAGAAATAGAAGATTTCTAAATACGAAGAATTAAGTAATATTAAAAGTGAGTAAACTAGTTATAACCTATAATTATAACATAGTTCACTCCAATTTTGAAGATACATGTCCATGTGCACAATATGACTGATAGTTCACCCTGTCAAAGTAAAACTCTTTATTTATTGTACCTAAATACTATTTTATTTCAAAACAAGAAAGGAGTAATTTTAGTAGGTAATGGCAAAAAACTACGTAGTTTTCTCCGGACCTAAAAAAATGCTTCAATGGTCTGGATTAAGAATCAAACCAGAGCATAAAATATATTCCTCATTTTACAATCATTGGGAAATTTTTGCATGGATTTCAATTTACAGTTCAAGAAATTTTTATTGACAAATATCTTAAATTTTCCCTGACTCTCCAGGTAGCTCCTCAATATCCCTGACTTTCCCTGACCACCTCAAGCGTCCCTGACTTTTCCATGACTTTCCCTGACTTTCCAGAATGTGGACACCCTGCTAATGAAAAGTATGTTCTCAAGCCATTAACCATAGATATTTTCCATAAAAAATACTATTGGAATTTTATAATACAATCATATGACAAAAAAGCATAATTCAACTGATATATATTACTATTAATGGTGTGTGTATAGTTCATATGTAGTCTTCTTAGTCATGTAACAAATACTTATTATATAGAAATGACAGGAGACAGTAGGATAAGGTTGAATTAAGTTAGTGTGTACTAACTTAATTTAAACTATAGAGCTGATTTAAGGTTATAAATGATTTTGTGTTTAGGCCATATTAAATAACAGAACATAAAAAGTAACTCACCTAAAGAAATCCAATCAGCAAGCCAATGGGACAAAGACATAACTCGCTCTGGGTAGGTTGGAAAAAATCTCGCAGTTACAAGACCATCCGATGCTCTCTGTATACCATTGACAATATCTGCAGCCGTACAACCAGCAACCGCTCGGGACAGTAAATATCTGCAAATTAGATATTTCTAGTAGTTATCATAGTTTTGTTTCTACTAAACAAGGAAGCATAAAAATTGTTTTGCCTGGCCTACACTCGTAACATATACCATGTATAGTGGTACCTCGACATACGAGTTTAATTCGTTCCGCAACCACGCTCGTATCTTGAATTAGTCGTATCTCGAAGCAAATTTCCCCATACAAAAAATTGAACTATTTTTTATTTCTTTTTTATCGAGGGAAATGCTTTGACGCACCGTCCAAGCCCGGGTGTGTGGGTCTCCACGGCAACCGCGACTACCCACTAAAACCCTCGGGAACACGTCACAGGCCATGAATGAGCGGCTACGAGCATGCACAGCGCTGCGCTCGCGTAAGCCGCTCGGCCTAGCCCGCACTCGCTAGCCGCGACGCTGTTCCACAGCACGGGCTTCCGTCTCCGCTAGAGGCATGGGGGTAGCTAGTGTTCTCCGTAGCTACCCCCACCATCGCAAGAGTCAAGTGCAATGCAGGCGCTACGGTAGCCATCCGCACCGCCCACCGACCCCCACTAGGACGGCGGAATCAGGGCATTGTAGCCCCTCCGTCGCCGCCCTATCCTCCGACGCCTCCTCGCGCTTGCGAGGGGGTCAAGCTCGCCTTCTCGTTCGCCTCTCTTCATGACAGAAGTGAGAGACGGCATCCCACGCCGCCGGGCCGGTGATTATCGCTCGAACCATACCAGGCAGCGTGAGGCCTATGACAGCCAATAGATCACGGCGCTGCACGCTCCACGCAGGACAGTGCGCGAGTGCGTGCAGCACGGTGTCTTCGGCCGCCCCACAAATACAAAACAATTGAACTACCATTAATCCGTTCCAACCTCCAAAATGTCACTCCAGTTATTTTTGTTACGTGGTTTTTAAATAATAAAAACGTATTTATAAATATCATATATTTATTGCACAAAAACAAAAAAGAAAATGTAAAGAAATAAATTTCACATTCATCTTTCACATTTTCTCGCTTTTACCTGTAAGCCGTTTAGAAAAAAACATGTCCAAGGAGGTTTGTTTCTTCCTCACTGTCAGAATGTTCCGGAAATGAGTTAGGCAAGTGTCATTAAAAAGGTCAGATGCACTTGTATTTTTTTTTCACTTTTTCACAAAAGTACGCTGCTAATTGATCGCGATGGCGCGACTGCGTGTTACTACCGAACCGAACCGGACTCGTATTTCGAATTTCGCTCGTAATTAAAAGCAAAAAATCACTTGCTCGTCGGCTCGTATCTCGAAAAACTCGTATGTTTGGGCACTCGTATGTCGAGGTACCACTGTATATTTAAACTGTGAGACAGAAAAATTCTTAAATTTAATTATAAGGATTTAATACTAATTCTAGTCATAGCTGGAAATTGACTAGTTAACCCGTTTATCGTAAATTAACAAAGTAAATATTTCTAATACCTTTTAGTTCCATAAATTTATTATAAATATTAAAGAACTAATTCACTTCTGATAATCATTCTTAAATCAGTTAACCATTAATCCAATACCTAATATTTACTAAAAAGATACGACACACACAACCACGCTGTTAAAAACACGTTCTGACTAGTACCGCCAAGGAATGGAATTCCCTACCTGCGTCTGTGTTCCCCGATACCTATAATATAGGGAATTTTCAAGGCAAGAGTAAATAGGCACTATTTGAGTTTGCGTGTTCCACCTTAGGCAATATCTTCACTTTACATAAGGTGAGATCGTTGTCAAACCACTCAAATTTGAAAAAAAAAAACGCGTGGACCGGACGTTCTATAAATCTAATCTAACACGACTACTATTAAGTCATTCCAGAAGACAAACCAACAATTGTTTTAAGTGATAATTATTAACACGCTATAAAGGAAGCTATGTTGATCATGTGTTTAAGTATCAATGTCAACTTCCGTTAAATAAATGTAACACGTCCGCTTAAGTAACATTTTAATATTGCACTAAATTAACATTTTTAGTATACGATTAGTGATTAACATAGCAAAATACTTAATGAAAAGTCACCGACTCTGTGAGTTTTACAATATTGGGTATAAAATTAGGCCAGTACTTTGCTGCCTTTTCAGCATTTTGTTACTCGTTTTTCAACTTCTAATCATATTAGCATTATTAAATAATTCTGAAGTATGGATATTAAAGGTCAACGCATTCGTAACATATTTAGGACATGCACGAAACGAGACTTGCATGGTTCAGTACACCCTGACGTGAAATTAACGCATATGCTGCCAGAGACTCATTACTCACGTGTTAGTATTGTAATAAGATGGACTTTTCATTTGGAGAATAGACTTTTATTTTATTTGTTTTATATAATCATGAAATCTTAACGATTATGACGAAGAAAAAGAGTAATAACAGATGACTTTTTCATGAATGAGATGATGAAAAAGAGTAATAAAGTATCTAGGTAATTGCATCATATACATCCACTATTAAAATCGCGGGAGAGAAATGATTGTGAATCTGAGGACAGAACTTGCATTATTAGCATTTTCCTGTTATGTTGGTGCCATGTTCCTGTCCTGTCTACATTTGTGACGTACTCTTTAGAATATATTTTATACAAATGGTATTTCTAAAACAAGGCGTACAGTTCCATTAACGTTATTACGTATATAGTAATCTTAAGATCGTGTATTATATAATAAATATAGTGGTTGTTACAGTGCTCTATTTCTGTGACCACTTTTGGCACATTTAAATATTTATAGATTCAATTACATGTCAGAACTGTGTTCTATAGAGGTACACTAACATTGTGTATACTATAACTACATAGTATGTATACTATAACTACATGAAATACCTTGGTAATGGAGCGTGATTTGCTCTCGGTCTCGTGCCAACTGCTGAATTAATTCTTTCTATGTCTACTGGTACTCCAAGTGCATTCTGCAAAACAATAATATTTAATAATATCACTTTTTATGTAAACTCTGTTCCTGTTGAAAATATGTATAATGTATATAACAGTAAAATACTAACAAAAACATTGATTACTGCAGTAGCTCCACATGCTGAAGCAGCTATCTGAGTAACTTGTCTTTCACATGCCTCTCGTTCTGACCAGACCATTGATCGAGGTGGAGGTGTACAATTGGATTCATCATTGTTAGATCCAGCTTCATTAACCTGCAACATAAATAATGTATACATATTGGTTTTGTATTGTTTTTGTTTTTTGTATTGTTTTACATTCAGAATAAACTAGAATATGTCATTTCAGGATTAATGCAATATTCACCTTATTATTTTCCTAAAGAATGACAACAAATTCATTGTGAGGTTGTCTTTGGATAGATCAAAAAATTACAGCAATAGATATAAGAATTACATTTTGTTAGATTATATTAAATTATGCATTATAATATTGTAAATTACGATTGACAAGGAGAGATGAAAAAATAGAGTTTCTTATCTATTCTTCTTGAAAAGGTTTTCAATTTCTGAACAGGTGGTATTATTTTTTTAAATAGAAAATACCAGTGCATGGGTTTCATTATATTACCCAATAATTTTACTGCCAACTATGTCCGGTGTATCAAAGGACTTTCAAACTTATACTTGATAACCAAATTTGATTTTACAAACACAATTCCACTATAAAGTCCATAGATTCTAGGGCAAAATATATAAAGTAATGGAATGCATGTGCTGTTTCGATCATCTAACAGGCTTTCGACAAGCTGTGGCATGAGGGGTTACTATATAAATCATAACATACTTATCCACACATTCTACTGAATTGTTAAATCTTAACTTGCAGGAATAATTTTAAAGTTAAAGAAGATGCAACTTATTAAAAAATCAATGCTTGAACCGTCATTATATGTATTATTTAAGATCAAATCTTGTTACTTTAGAGAAACTCATAGCTTCCACCTTTGCTGATGACATTGCAAAATTAAAGATGTGTAAATATAAGAGCTTTACATGTCTTCTGGATAGGATTTCATATCTCTAAGTGGATAACAAACCCCCTAGTGTACAAAGTATTTTTAGTAACCATCTAGATATATAGGATTCAGTTGTAGAGTGGTGCATGTCATTTCAGTATAGAAATTATCTAATATTTCCAGACAGAGTACAAAAGATCATACATGCATGATTTTTAAAAGGATAAAATTTTATTTGGATGAGTAACTTGAGGGTCGAATTACATGGTTATCACTACCATACTGAGTGAAGATATCATTGTTTTCTAATCTCCCTACCTGGTCACTATAACTAAACTGAAACCTTAGGCAAATAATTATGTAAATATTGCATTATTTCTCAATTTGAGCTGTTAAAATAATTTTATTTTAAACTAATTATGAATACTCTAAACTAATTTAATTGGTTTGTTAGGTAGTTTTGTCAGTGGTTAGAATTTATATTATTGTATTGTGTGCTAGATTGTATTGAGGGTACAAGTTTGTTGTGTTAAGTTATCAAGGGAATTTTCAGTATGTTTAAGTATTCCTCTCTTCAGCTTGTGTTTCTCTATAAAAATATTATTCTCATATACCTCTATTATTTAAGTTGTAAATAGTGTGATTACTGAATTAATGATATAAAATTAATCAGATAAAGTTGTCATAATCTAATTTTACCGTGCTTGTTCCAGGTTGCTCTGGATCATTCTCAATACTTTCAATAAGTTTTTTCATCATATTAACATGGTACTTTGTTGATGACTGATTATTTGGGTCAGTAGCAGCAGGCCTTTCTCCGTGGTTTATTTGGTGTAGACATGCTACTCCTAGAAAATCTTCACAAACTGAAATGATAAATAAAAAAATATTTTTATCAGGTAAAAATCTAAAATACCTATAATGATTTTACATAAAATGAAATAGCATACATACAATAGTAAACTTCTCTCGGAGATACCAAGTCTCCAGTTGAAACATGATGATTTACAGTAGTAACATGTGGCCGAGACATTGTTCTGCGCACTAACAACTGCTCTCCTCTCACATTCACATGTGTTATAAAGGGGCCACCCATGTTGTTAGTCTGGGAACTTTCCTCTACTGTTTCTTCGATCACAGGTATTATAATCTCACTTGTAGATGGCACATCACTGCTTTCTGCAGCAGCTTGTGATGTTGTAGGAGCACTTGTTTCTTCAGTTCTATCTCTAATTGTGTATTCAGGAGATGTTCCTCTTAGAACAGGCTCACTTTCAATGGGCATATTAATAGCTGCTTCTAAATCACCATCTGGACTTGACTCATCACCAGTTTCAACCTCACATGAAGGTCCAGGATCAAAATCCATTTCCAAGAAATCCATGTCAGGACTAGATGCACCTGAATTATTTTCTCTAGCAGTAGGTGCTTGCTGTGGCCCAGCATAGTTTGGTGCATGTGGGAGCTGATTTTCCAATGGTAGCCCCATATCCAAGCTAAAAAACGAGCTGGGCAAATCTGCCAAGTGCTCACCACCTCTGTATGTATAAAAACAACCATCCTCAGAGCCTAGTGAATAGTCATCATTTCCTGTATCACTTGAACTATCTTCAGCATCATTAGGCCTGTTTAGTTTGAGAGTTGAGGGTCTTTTTCTATTTTCACGTACACTATTACTATCGTCATGTTCATTATCCTTACTGGGACCACTTGTTGAAGGTAAATTACAGCTTGCACTTTTGCTGGCTTTGTCTGAGTCTGCTTTACGTTTTGGAGACGAAACATCTTTGTTATTATCATAGAAGTTTTGCCCTGCATTGCTAGGTCCTGCAATCACTATTATTTCTTCATTACGATTATTTGCATTATTACATACACTAGAGCCCGCATTTACTGTGGTGTCCAGATTAGAATCGCTTGATTTACTCGTTGATTGGGAAGATTCTGTATTCAAAGTATTTGTTTGTACTGTATTGGGATATTTTTGAGAAGTAAAGTTTGAGTCGACAACGTTAGACGTAGAAGTAAATATATTCTCAGAATTATCATTTTCATTGCTTTGCAGAGACAGATTTCGACAATTTCTACCCATTTCAGCATGACTACCTAACTGAAGAGTATTATTTATTGGGTTTAGATCTTTAGGGAAATCCATAATGATAAAATAACACTAATTCACTGTATCTTCGGCATAGTAGTAGCCATAGTCCTTTTAGGTTACTCAAATAGTCAATAACACTACATTCGTATCAAATAATTACCGCATAATTCAAACATTATTAGTCCTAATTACAGTAAATTATTATCAATTCTATTAACAGCAAATTGATCGGTTTGCAGGAACCATTAACTGCCAATAACAAACAAAATCTCATTTGAGTTTTCTAGGGAATTTTGACGATTAGACGGATATGACTTTGACATATTTGTTTCGTAAATTCTTCATAAGGAAAAGGAATACCAAATCCATACAGGCTTTAATATAATTCTAAAATTAATTATCTGTGGTAAAATCTGATTAATAATAAAAAAGATGATATAGACTCAAATATAAACTGGAAAAGTAACTTGAAATAAAAATCAAACAATCTAGTTTTACTTATCCGCTTAAGAAGTGAGACGAGCAACCGATGTAAACAACTTTATCCACTTATTACGAATATGCCTACTCATAGGTTAGATACGGTGTTATACTGTGGGGCAATAGTATAAATTCATAGTTAATATGTAATAGTATTTTAAAAATGACAAGCTGTGAGCATTACTTTATAAATAATAACATTGACTTTAATATTTATACACAGATTAGAAATTATAATTCATACGACAAAACCCTTTATGTTCCTACTAAATTTACAAATATATAATACGGCGATCCCTAACAAGAAGAAAATATGGTATATATCAGCTAGTGACACAGTTAAATGAAAAGTGCTAAGGTACTCAATGTGGCAGTAAAACTATTTAACAAGATTCTAGAGAACTTAAAAAACATTTAATTATGAAAAAACAATACTGATAAGCACCTAACACATCTGTTTTTAAGGAAAGAATACTATAACATCAATGAATCCCTGAATTTTTAAGACACTTTAGTCATGGTATGCATCCAGTACTATATTCAAATAAATTTTTGCCTATTCTTTTTATTTTCTATGAGGATCCGAACTACGAAGCATTGAATCAACACTCGCTTGACATACTGCCTCTGCCTCTTTATGCAAGTCTTCTCACTTTATAATTTTTCCTGTTATATTCTTTTGCAGAACAAATAACTTTATGAATTAAACAATTGATCATCCAACAAAATAAGGTCATTTCGATATTAAATTGATTTTAATGGTACTGTACGTATTTTTACTGTATGTTTTACTATATAAATTCAAATTATTTATTGCATTTATATACATTATAACTAATTTTTTTTTCTTAACAATCATCAAGCAATAAAATCGATATAAAAGTAAAGATTATTTTTGTATTCAATAAAACAATTTATAAACACAATATCTATCATCTACAGCTGTCGTGTCTGTGAAACGATATATGTATATTTCAATGTGAGAATTGATCGGAATATCAGATTTGACACCGTAAGATTAAAATAACAATAATCATTCAATTTTATAGCGCAATAATAGAGAACATGCAGACTTTTCTTAGAATATACTTTATTAATAGACAATTAACACAACGAAGTAAAAGCAACAAATTTACAAAAGCTATCCTCATATCACTTTGCGAGTGTTATCGCAATCCTTATTCGCAATTTAATTTAGGACTTAATTGGGACACTTTGGACAATTCAACTGAGTAGAATATTTAATTCATACTACCATGCCGATGAGAGACAAACATGTTTATGCTATGGTTAGTGGTGATGAGTCTTGAATATATGCTTACGATCTAGATTTTAAGTAGCAATCTACTCTCTGGGTCTTTCAGGATGAGCCAAAACCGACCAAGGTCATACGCTCACGGAGCACTTATAAAAAAAATGGTTGGCTCCTTTGTGGCAAAGGGTGATCATGTTGCCATTATTGTACTAGAAGATGACAAGACTGTTAACTCTAACTGGTCGACCACAAGTCATCACCGTATTTCGAAAAAACAATCTAAGACGTCGTATGATACTGCAACACGATAATGCACGTTCGTACTCCGCTCGAAAAAGATGTTTTTGAGCACCTAAAATGTCGAAATTTTAGATTTTATGCGCTTTATAGCCCTGACTTAAGCCCTAACGATTTTTTTACGATCACAATTTTTTTAATTATACAGTCTTTGTGGTCAACGCTCACCCGAAGAAGCTGTTGAGGCATACCAATTGGCCATTTTGACTACCTCCCCACTTATGAGTGGAATGTTTTAATAACTGGTTTGAACGCATGCAAGTGTGTTAAATATCGCGAAGAATTCTTTGAAAAACAATAAATAATAATAATAGGTAACAATCTATTAGATTGTCTATACTTATCTCAAACGACACAATTTATTAGAGAAAATGCAGCCCTTGTAACCATCAGGTGGGGTCTGCTTGTTTGTCAACATATTACATAAAAAAAAAATATAAACGACGATATCAGTCTGTTTGTGTATAAAAATGTATATAAAAAAATCGGGATAACCTAGGTATTTTAATGAAAATTTTTTATTCTTATCGAATAATTTCACTGCCCTTGAATCGAAGAACAACAACCCAAGTTTTCTTGCTTTGCGGTACAAACATGTAGAGGTAATAGAGTAATATAAGCGGATCTACGATATCATATTTATTATATACCAAAATATATTATAATTGATTACCAATAATATCATAGATTTTTATACTATTGAATATTAATATAGTGCAAAATACTATTCCCCTATGAGACACATCAGTCTTATTATAACCCAGTATTCCTAGTAATTATCAAAACATTACACAACGCAATTAAAAAGCGCATCGGTGATAGTTATTTTAAGGCTAGTTCCAGATAATCATAAAAATATATTACAATCTAATGCACCAAAATACCGCCAATCATAATTGTATGTTTAACACAGACAGATGAGAAAATTATACCGATTCTCGGTGTAGCGACTCGAATACGTTAAATACGATACAATAATAAATGAAAACAGCATAAGTGCTAAGTGTAGTATATAAACACATGCTTATTATTCCCATGTTCACAACGATAATACTATGTGTTGTGATATTATATCATGATAATTCAAACTTAGACTATCTGTATTGATATACCTACATTATTAAATCTGTATCTGCTTGTTATTTACTTGGAAATAATTGTATATAAATTGGAAGACTGGCTACTTGTATTTGAAAAAATAATAATAAAATACAAGTGCTAGCCTTCCATTAATATTTCATTCCATAGGATGTGTTTATTAAATCTCTTACAACGTTAAATTCTAAATAACAAAAAAGGTTATGAAACGGTCATATTGGCATGACTGTTTAATAGCCTTTTTTCATTAATTAATTACTTTAAAATACATTCACACGTAGCAACACTTTAGGTTATATGTTGACTATGAGACAGCCCTTTGCCTTTCGTAATAGTGACTGGTTTAGTAGTGCAAATGTAGCCTGACGTGTTGCAGGCCATACAAAGAATAAATTTGATATATCAATTATTATTTCACGGTAACATTTATATTAAGTACTATGTATAATTAGTACAGATACAACATTATGTGTCTGAGTAGTTATGATACCAACATGGTTGCACTTAAACACAAATTAATATCAGATCGAGATTTAGATTATTACTTTAGTTGGATTCTTACCAAAACCTTAAAGTCTTACGAATGCGACTAATAATAAAAAACAATAGAACATTATATTGCGATATAGAATAGGTAATTTCTGACTGGATATTCTTATAAAAGAATATATAGTTAATAACAAAATAGTCATCATATTAATGAACTGTTTACAAAGAGTGAAAATAACTCATTTGAATGCGTTAAAAAGTGGAATCGGCCACTTGATTTCAAGAGGCTCATTTAATCTGTTTAAAACTTTTATGTTGAATTAATAATAACTGTGAAGATCAAATTATATAAATAAATAAATATTAAAGTATGATCATTGCACTGGTATATAAGGATATTTTACAATTCAACTGAAAACTTTCTAGATTAATGAAATATAAATCTACTACTTGCCAGCTAGAAAGTATTGCCAGTTAATTTTTTCCATTTATTATTCGTGTACAGTGGACTTAGTAAACAGGAACGTACTTTCATGACTATCCTTACTAATAGTATAAATACTGTCATGAGTAAGCCCCGCTTTCAAGCTACAACTAATGAACCTATTTAAATTTGGTATACAGAGAGTCTAGTTATAGAAAGCTTTCGATATATAAATTAATACGATATTCAACGTTTGTAAAAACTACCAAAAAGGAGGTAAAAATAGGGAAAGCTTATTGTGTGAATTGGCTTATAAATTACAAAACTGATTTTGAAGAAAGTTTAAATTGAGACTGAAATTCGGAGAAGGAAAATAGAAAATACATTTACCTGCGGGAAAATCTAAAAAGAAATAACTGTTCGGATTTTTATGCAATTTGGTATGAGATTGGTAAGAGACCTATGTCTCTATAAACATAAGATAATTTTTAGCACGGGATTATTTAACGTTTTGGAAAATCAGATATAACGCGGGTGAAGTATTCAGGTTTTTTTTTACAAAAAATTATAAGCAGCAAGAGTAACATAGATTGCCGACATTTGATTAGATTTAATATATTTTGAATGGGGTATAATAGGATTACTTATATCAAACTAATACCTCATAGTAATGGTAAAATCATGTTACAACTAGAGCGGGAAGACTTCTGTGTCATGCTTGTAACTGAGAATAACGTATAATATTGTTAAAGCCGTTTTAAAATAATGTAAAGATTAGTTCATAATCTATTATTATGTTAATGTTTATTTATTAGCCTAAACATACAAAGACATGGTAATAGGTTGAGACATGCTTGGTTGAATTGTTAATGCTTCCTTTTGTATATCATATCGAGCAATCTTAATATTAATGCTGGCGATAACCTATCGCCCGACGCAGTCGCAGGCATATTGTTCGCTTGATGTAAAATCCTTTCGTAAGTATTACGCTCATACTCTTTGTATGCCTGAGGTATTTCTAGTTTCTCGTATAATCGCTTAATGCGCTGCACGTCAGCGAGGTCTTTGCTAGCGTAGCACATTTCGAATTCAGCACGCTGCTCAGCGTTACAGCGCTGCAACGCTGTAACGGCCAGCCACGTGCATTTACCTTCTTGAATATCTGTACCCATTTTGCCAGTGAGTATTTCGTCGCTAAAACAGTCGATGAAATCGTCCTAAAATGACAAGTAAACTATAAATAAGGCGAAACCAATTGTATGATGAACAATTTTGTATTGTTCAGATAAATTAAAATAGTAGGAATAATACAAACAAGTATTTTGGTAAGCTTAAAATGTCATGAGACTTTTACTCATTCAGTAAATAAGGGTGATAAATGAATACATATTACTATAATGATAAAGTTTATGTAAAAAAAAGCATATTTCATGAGCATCAAAAGTAAAAATGTCTTCGGGCGGAAAAAGAAACCCCGATTTAATATTATTTCAATAAGTTTGTGTTGGTGTTGCTATTTGCATCGTCAACACTTATGTATTTACACTTTCGATTTTTTACAATCATGTTTGTTTTTAAATAAAATGTTCCTGTTAATATTTTTATCCTGTGTTGTGTGTGATTACAAAACATAATTTCTGCAGGTTATACAAAATATTTTTACCGCGAGGTAATCGAATCCTCAACTCGTGGCGCAGTAACCGATTACTTGGATCACAGCCCACCTTAAAAAGCCATCTTTATAAAAATCTGATGCTAGTTTTATAACGAGAAATATGAAATGATCAAGTTAAAATATATCATTTAATAAGGCAGTAAACTAGTATTTTGTTTCTTCAATACGTAAATTGTGATTATTTAAAAAAATATTTTTACTTTAATTTCTACCTACATCAATTAATATCTATAATACATATTGATTGGTATAGGTAGAAATGAAATTTTTGCCAGTAATGTGATTAATTATAAGTAAATTAATATATAATAATTGTCATAGGTATTTTCATTATACAAATTTATCCTAATGAACAATTTTTATTGTAAACCTTATGACTAAATAGAAATAATGTTAATTAAATTTGAACTACTATTTCCAAGCAAAATTTATGGTACTTTTATTTGTCATTATTTGTTATAATAAAAAAAGATTTTGAAGAGATCTGGGGCTAAACACAAGACATTCAAAGTTTACTTGCATTCATTTGTTTTAGTATTTTTTGTGTTAAAAGTTAGTTTTAAAAAGAATTATTATAACGATTTTTATCTTTCTAAAATATATGAAAAAATGTAATAATGTTATCCACTATATTACATTTTGACATTTAAAACCTAGCCAAGAAAATTAAAGCACAAAGATAAAACTGTAAAAACCTCTAGTTTGGAAACATTTCATTATTTGGATAGGTATGATAAGTGTAAGCAAAATATATTATAGTATTTCAGAAATAGGTGACTTTATATTCTCAGGAGGGTAAGATGTATAAAAGGATAATCAAGCAAAAGAAATTAAATATATACTGATGGGGTTGGCATGGTCAATGTATGACATAACTCTAAAATGATAAAAAAAATCTTATCATAACAGAAAATTAATAAAGTAAAGAAATGGTTAAAATCATTACAATACCTGGATTTGGAAGAATTGTCCAATATCTATTAGGATATCTTCTGCAACTTTATGAATTTCCTTGTCTACTTTATTTGCCAAGTATAGACCTAGACACACAGGCAGTTTATATGTGTAATAGCTTGTCTTGAATTTAATAATAGCATTATACCTTTCCAATGTGAAGAGATCATAATTGTTTTTAGTGCGATGTGCCATTGTGTAATCTAGGTGCTGGCCAATAGATGTGTTAAGGAGAGTCTACAAAGAAACATTTTCGTTGTTGATACATGTAGTCAAGAAATATAATAAAAATGTTTATATTGTTACTAAAAAAAACTAAGAAATTAAGATAAAGTCAATCTCTCATTACAATCTCCTTAAAATTCACAATTAACAAGTAAAAAATACTAACTTCATTGAATAGTTCTAAAATATCAAGGTAACTATTTTTATCACTGAAATGCATTTTGATTGTTTGGAATATAGCCATATATATTAGAATGGAGTCATTAATAGCTCCTAATCCAACTTCAGGTAAACGATACCAGCATGGTACCCCTCGGCGGGTAGTAGACCCATCCATCATATCATCCAGTACAACTAAATATGCCTGTAACTAAAGAAAAATATTATTTTACTAATGTTTACCTGCTAGACTTACTGTCTTGAGCTTGCACATTGCTGCTTTGTGGTAGTTAGTAATGGGTAAGAGGATTGTACCCAAGCACATAAGCTTATAGTCTACTTCCAGACCTGGTTTATGATAACTCTGGTCAATACATTCCTTTTAAAAAATAAATAAATTAGTAAAATAAAATGAACAGTCACAAAAATATACATTTTTGAACATGTAAACCAATTTCTGAAATCAAATTGTATGTTTAAGAAATACTTTAATGGACCAGGATGAAGCTATCATTTTTGATCTTAGCTTTATTCTGGTCCATTAGTGTATTTCTTAAATTTTTAGGAAGCTAACATTAAAACCATTAAAAAATGTTTCCAAAAAAAGTTAATGTCATACCATTTCTACACACCAACCCATTATTCGAGCTTTATGTAATGCCTCCTCAGTGATGTTTTCTGGATTTTCTATCATTTCATAACTGTAGACAGTAGATAGGCCTCTTGACTTTTTTCCACCATTCAAATTATATTCCAGCATCTGAGTAGAAATCATGTACTTAAATCTAGGTGTTTAGTATTTTTGTAAAAGTTTGGTAACAAAATTAGAAATTAATTAGCTCCTATTTATGTATAAATTGTGATACTGATTAAGAATATTGGATATTTACTTTTTTCACCCAATCTCCAACACTGGGCACAACATCAAACTTTGGATTTTTAGCTATTGATTCTGTAATTGTAGGTAGTAAGTCCAGAAATGTTTCCTTTTCCTTAGTTTGAGATTTGAATATATTGGTTGACATTTTAAAAACATGATGTTGCCTGGAAGTTACAAATGCTATTAGTGGTATATGATAGAATCTGTACAATACCTTAAAGTGAGGAGATGAGTTAAATGATATATAATCTCATTTGCTCATGGGGAACCCTGCTGACAACAGAACAGGTTGTAATGCTCCCTGTTAACTGACACTGATAAGAGTGGTTGCAAATGGGTTAATCTAGCCTATACAAATTCTCAGCAGTAGGTGTATTGCATTATTCAGTTCATGGGGAGTAATTACAGTAAGGAGTTTGATGTCAAAAAAATCTTTAGAGAAAACATAATTGGAGATTTCACGTGGATTAATATATAATGATTCTTACAACTCCATGTAAACTGAATCATATATTTAGGAAAGATGAGTGTATTATTCTACGTGGCTACGTTATAAATAAACAACAATATATACAAGATTATCAAACTTGATGCGTCTAAAACATCTTTGATTCTAAATAAAGATAGGAAGATAATACTATTTGAATGTAGGAAAAACTTCTGCGCGCTTTCTAATTTTTGTAAAATAAATTATTATTAAATTACTACTTACGTGGACCCCAAAGGCGAAACATAAAGTCGCATGGATTTATTGAGTGCTCGAGCAAGGGAAGAATTCATGGTTGTTATAAGTTTTATAACTTTATATTAGACACTTTCTATGACCGAAATTTAATTGTGTCAATGTAAATTTAAATAAACAATGCGAATGCGATTTTAACGATAATATTAGGACTGTGAAGATGGATGAAATAAATTTTACCAACTTAATGATTCAAAAACATTTCCGCGAGTTTTATTTACCCAAGTTTAGAAACTAATAAATTATACTAAACTCAATTTTATCACGGTTGATAGTGAATGAACGGTAAGTAGAAACTTGAAATATGAAGTGAATTACACTGACAGCAAACTGACCTTGACATTAAACCTGGCCACAGGTTTCCTATGACGCCGATCGTTCCGAATAGCGATAACAGTAATGATAATAGTATTGTCGGGGATGAAATTTACATACACATTTTGTTCTTCATTATATCTCTATTTGATATACAAGATAAAAACTTAAACATAAAACATTACAAAACCCGCTACTACAATTTCCAATACAACAATCAAAATCTTAATGCCAAACACATTTTCTTTTTCTCAACCTACCAAAGACAAAATTTCAACCTCTTCAACGAATAGACGTGAATAACTACTAATAGTAATCCTGAACCGATAAAAATATTCAGATCAAATGGATGTACAGCTCAACAACAAAACATACAGGCCACTGCAAAATTTTTGAGCTCGTATTAATAATGTTAATGTAAACCTTACTTGGTTAATCTACGTTTTCTTCTAAGTTAGTTTACAAAAATAGTCTGGATAATTTTTATTAATTTTACTTAATGAAGTCTAAGTATAGAAATATGTAAACTAGAGTTGATAAAATAGCAGTGCATTTGTATGTTTTGGACATATTTGAGGTACGCACGTGATGCGGTTCCGTTTCGGGTAGTCACTTAAACTATAATAACTCGAACATTTAACCATATTCAAGCTATATAAAACGTATGAAAGCATTTTTGCCACATGCATGCAAGCCGTAAGGCCCTTATGGTCAAGGCTCCGGTTAAATTTAATTGGTAGGTCATCCTGTACTATATAGCTACATTAATCGGTTTGGAAACCGACATAATGTCCGTACTTGGCTGTGGTGGTACCTACCTACCCATAAGGATTCTTAGTCTCTTGTCTTCAGAGAAAAAAAAATCTTTGCCATAGTCGGTCCTACGTTGTTATGAAAGAATACATGTACTTCCCATAAAAGGTAAACAAAAAAAATCTACTAGAATATCTAAGTAGGTAGACAAATTCAGATAATGTGCATTGTGTGATATATGTATGTAGATCTATGGTTTGTAAAACTCTTTTTCCTTGGACGGCTAAGTTGCTGTTTAAGACGTATGTTCACAGAACATTATTACTCCTAGCGTATGTTAGTCTGTCAATAAATGGAGTTTCATAAAACATGTATTTTACTGCTGGAAAACTAATATTACGCCAACCTAAGTCAGGTTATATCAACTGGCGACGAGATTAAACGATTTTCACGCGTGCGACTTTGGAGATATTATAATGGAAGTAACTAAATAATTAGGTAAAGCGAAGATTACAAAATGGCAGTAGGTCGTATGGAAACTTTCGATATCCACAAAGATAGTTGGGAGGCATATAAGGATCGTCTGGAGCAATACTTTGTGGTGAATGAGGTAAAACTTTACTGTATATACTAATTTTATGTACACCGAACAAGCCGG
This sequence comes from Scirpophaga incertulas, assembly GCA_036419045.1. Taxonomy (NCBI): domain Eukaryota; kingdom Metazoa; phylum Arthropoda; class Insecta; order Lepidoptera; family Crambidae; genus Scirpophaga; species Scirpophaga incertulas. The sequence continues at coordinate 11,953,439 of CM071645.1, forward strand.
CGAGTTTATCGTACGTTGGAATTGTGGAAAAATTGACCGCGCATCTGCAACCGAAACCAAGAGTTTTAGCAGAAAGATTTAAATTTCGGCAACGTAAGCATGCGAAAAATGAATCGTTGGCTGCTTATATAGCCGATCTTAAGAAATTAAGTCGATTTTGTGATTTTGGTACATGGCTCGATGAAAGTATTCGTGATCAATTTGTCTGTGGTTTGTTTAATGAGAGCATAAGGTTACACCTATTTATGGAAGAAGATCTTAAGCTAAAAACGGCAGTAGAGTTAGCTATAGCAATGGAGACGGCGGAGACTAATGTAGCGGCATTAGACCAAAGAAATCATGCGATGATAGCCGGGCGCGACTTGGAAACAGGGGCGGATCATTTTTCTATGCAAGCGCTCAGTACGTGGTTGCCCAGTGCTAGACAGAGCAATACGATGAAGACGGGTACGATAAGTGGAAGCCATCGGGCATGGTCGAGTGCAAAGCGACGATACAGTGGCGATGGCCGCTTACGGATGACAGCTGGGAAGTCGGCGGATACAAGGTGTGTTAAGAGCATGGACCACGGGCTATGACAAGCTTGCAGACTAGAACATGCGGTGGAAACATGCAAATTTAGATTACACTTGTCGCGTGTGCAATCAGGAAGGACATCTTAAAAAAAGGTGTCCGCGATTAGTGGGTTTGGCGGAACATAAGTTTATGGAAGCTAGAAGTCTGTCACCCTCACAGGAAGACGATGTGGAGGTAAACTTTTCACTTGTAAAAAATTTGACGTCAATTATAAGCCATATATCATAAAGATGAATGTAGGTAATGTAGAATTAGATATGGAAATTGACACTGGAAGCGCTATTTCATGTGTCAGTTCGCGTTGTTATACTACTCTCCAGACTTTCCACTAATTTTGACCACCGATGCAAGCAATTAAGAGCTAGGAGTGGTGATTTCACATCGGATGCCGGATGGAGGTGAGAGAGCAATAGCTTATGCTTAGCGAGTCTTAAGCAAGGCAGAAGTGTTACATTCACAAATTGAAAAAGAGGCTTTAGCAATTATTTACGCTGTTAAAAAATTTCACCAATACTTGTATGGTCGTCGTTTTATTTTAAGGACAGACCATAAACCATTGTTAACAATTTTCGGTGATAAGGCAGGGATTCCCGTGATGGCAGCCAGCCGAATGCAGAGATGGGCAGTCATTTTAGGGGGGTATCCATATGACATTGAGTACATAGCAACAGGAAAAAATACTGCGGATGTATTATCCAGGTTGCCACCGCCAGGAGTGGAGGAATTCTTTTGTAAGGAGATAACGTATTTAAACTTTGTTCAAAAAAAAAATCCAATCACTAGTAGTGACGTTAAGAAAGAATGTCAAAAAGATGAAGTGTTCAGGAAGGTTGGTCATTGGATAAAAGTGGGCTGGCCTAGTGATGTTTCAGATGAAGTATTGAAGCCATATTTTGCGAGGAAAGCAGAGTTGTACATTGAAAGGGGTTCCATCATGTGGGGTTATAAAAGTTCTTATGGAGACTTTTGCCCGTTTCGGGTTAGAAAAGGAAGTGGTATCGGACAATGGACCTCCTTTTTCAAGCAAAGAGATTGAGGATTTCATGACTCTAAACGGGGTAGTCCATACTTTTTGTGCACCTTATCACCCAGCATCGAATGGGGCAGCCGAAGGCGCTGTTAAATTGTGCAAGCGAGCGCCAAAGAAGGCTACAAGGGAAGGAGCTAAGTGGATTTAGACATTGCTTTACAGTGTTTTTTGTTAAACCATCGTAATTGTGTACATAGTACTACCGGAGAAACGCCTGATATCATGATACAGAAACGAGCGCTTCGTTGCAGACTGGATCTACTGGCACCTGATGCAGCAGTGGAGCAGCGAGTTCAACAAGCCAAGAGAAAGCAGGCGGAGAAATTTATTGGTAGGCCTTTAAGGCAGATGGATAGCGGAGATGGATGTAAGATTTTAGTGGAACCAAAAATTGGGTTCCGGCAGTTATTTCAGGGGTAAGAGAACCTCGTAATTTTATGGTTGTTAGGGGCGACGGTACTACAGGACATAGGCATGTTGATCAGCTTAGAGAACGGTTATTGTCAACAGGAACTAGAGAACCACAGATAGGGGAAAATGAGATACCTAACGCGTTACGTGCAGGCCTAGGCTAGACGATCCGTCACAAATCAGTCGCAATACTGAGTCACCCGCTACTGTCCCAGTCACTGAAGGAAAACGAGTTAGAAGACCCCCGGTCCGATATGGATTTGAAGAGGAATGATATTTATTTTGTTTTAGCCGCTGAAGGTTGGTCGACTTTGTTATTTATAGAATTCTAACTTTTATTTATATCCGTTGCTATAATATTATCTGTAATTTTTGTTTTGTGAATTATATAGTGTTAATTAAGGGTGGGGGTGTGAAATATTATGTATGTAGCTCTATGGTTTGTAACTCTTTTTCCTTGGACGACTAAGTTGCTGTTTCTGACGTATGTTAGTCTGTCAATAAATGGAGTTTTCGAAAATAATTTAGATATTTTGTTATTTCAATAAAAAATAATGCTGCTTAAAATCAATTTTGGGAACTGTTATCTTAGATTATATATCTCGTTCCGCTGTGGAAGAAAGTCGCGAGCAACTTGTGTCTGAAATCGAGAGAACTCTATCTAGTTTCCGATTGGGGCCAGGACAATCTAGTCCGATTTAACCCCTCCAAGACTCAAGTTTGTGCGTTCACCGCTAAGAAAACTCCATTCACTGTAGCCCCTCAATTCCAGGACACACCCCTTTCCATCGGAAATTGTATTGGGATCCTTGGTGTTGACATCTCCAGCGACGTTCAGTTCCGAAGTCAGCTGGAAGCCAAGGCCAAGCTGGCATCAAAAAATCTTGGTGTGCTCAATAGGGCGAAGCGGTACTTCACACCGGGGCAAAGATTTGTACTGTATAAGTCGCAAGTCCGGCCCCATATGGAGTACTGCTGCCATCTCTGGGCGGGAGCACCTATGTACCAGCTTGGGCCCCTAGACTCGGTTCAAAAGCGCGCTGTGAGACTCGTCGACGATCCGGTACTCACAGGCGGTATCGAGCCTCTAAGTTTTAGGAGAGACATTGCCTCCTTTGTGTTCTACCGCCTGTATAATGGGCTGTGTTCTGAAGAATTATCTGACATGATGCCCACGGCCACTTTCTATCATCGCACCGCTCGCCATCGACAGGGAGTTCATGCCCACACACTGGAGTCTAAATGGTCCCGCACAGTGCGGTTCCAAAGGAATTTCCTCCCGCGTACACTTCGTTTGTGGAATGAGCTCCCTGCCGAGGTTTTCCCGCAGAGCTACAGTATGGGGTTCTTCAAAAGGGGAGTAAATAGGTTTCTGAAGGGTCGGCAACGCACAAGGGACACCCCTGGTGTTGCAAGTGTCCATAGGCTACGGTAACTGCTCACCATCAGGCGTGCCGTAGGCCTGTTTGCCACCATCGTGGTATAAAAAAAAAATACAAATATATATCCCCCACCAAAGGACACGAGCCTATCCTAATTATGTTCAGGACGATTAGGTCTTAGTCAACTACGCTGCGTAGGTTGGACATCTTTGGATTTCTTCGCAGGTATATACAGGTTGTCTCAATATTCCTTATAGTAAGATTGTCAAATAAACGTAATATGAAATCGAAAAACGAAAAGGGATGGACCCCGAGTTCCCCGAAACATCCAATTCCGAAACCAAGGTCGAGACCACAGCGCCACCGATATTAATAGTGACTAAAATACATGTCAACTTGCGTGAAGTACCTTTTTGATTGTGTATTTACGAGAATTAGGCAGTAAAAAAAATATTAAATGTGTTCATATTTTTTTTTAATTTTCTAGACATTTGGTTTCTTCTATTTTATTTTTTATTTCGAGTGATTACAATAAGCTTTAAAAAGCATACAGCTACATTTTACATTAAAAATATTTATTTTATGAGTCCATACTACCTTGTATAATGCTAAAGAAAAAAATATTAGTTAAGTTTTAAAATAAAACTATACAAATGCATTTTTTTCTATTTTTCATCTCTTTAAATAAAGGCGAAATTAACACAAGAATGAATAGAAGCATTCTGAGTAGGTATATAAAAATCCCTTGGTGCATTGAAAAAAATATTTTGTAAATGGCATTATATAAATCAGTATAGAGTCTTAATATAAATAAATTTGGTATTAAAAATGTTTATAAGTACTAAATTTATAATGATCAATTTATATTTTTACTAATAATACTACAAAGTACAAACCAAAAATGTAATTCAAGGTTGGTTATTACATTCCCAACAAACTACAATATTATACTTTATTTTACTGATTATATTAGAAGACATTTTAGCTGTAAATTTTAATACCAAACCCCAAATGTATAAAATTCATCACATCAAACTAACAGAGAACTTTTAACATTTCTCTAATATTCATCACCACAAATCACTAAGAGTAAAGCGAAATGCATTTTTATTATGTATAAGAACTATAAATATTACATTTTAAAACATATATTTAAATTAACACTAAAATCTAGCTTAATATTATGAGACCATTAAAGCATATACTTAGACTTGTCGCTTAAAAATGTTGTCTAGGATTTTGAAGAACAAATCGTGGGGGAGACCTCTCGTGACTTGTTGGATTTGAGTTCTAAGGAGATCATAAGTGGCTTCTTCAAAGACTGAGTATGTGTGTGGGAGTTGCAACTCTTCATAAAGATCTCTGATCTTGGCCTCTGATTCCGCTGTTCTGTTTCCATAGTGCTCCTCCATGATTCGCTTTTGCGTCGGGGTTGCCCTCTGTAGCGCCACCACAGCCAGCCACGTGCATTTACCATCTAGAATATCGGAGCCATTTTTACCAGTGACTGCTGGATCTCCGAAGCAATCGAGGAAATCATCCTGAAAACAATAAGAAAAATTTGTTAAATCAAATGTTACCTTGTTTGATCCTCACTCATTAAACCGCACTCATTTAAACTAGCGATGTGCCGAGTACGGTTTGACTCGAGTCAGACTCGATTCCTGTTTTGGACTCGCCTACTCGAATACCAATTTATTTTGATCCGAGTACGCTGGACTCGATTCCGGTACTCGAGTCAGGAAGAATCTTTTCGTACTCGCTAACTCAATTCTATTTATTCGAGTCCTACTGATTAGTCTAGTATTCGAGTTTGGTTAACTCGCTTGTCCTCGCAAACTGTTTACAAAAGCAATAAAGTGGCGCGGGCCTAACATTACAAACAAGTTGAACCTGCAACTTTTTGTTTTGATTTTGTTCTAAAATCGGACTCTAGTTCTGGACTGGACTAGAATTTCCAGATTCGAGTCTGGGAGTCAGACTCGAGTCTAGAAATATTCGAATACCAAACATAGAATTCGAGTACTGGGTTCGAATCAGGGAATCGAGTCCCGTTTCGAATACCGTACAAACTGACTCGAATCGACTCGATCCGCCAAAACAGTGACTCGTCACATCACTAATTTAAACTATCGCGTATCAACTGTCTACGACATGTTCCAATGCAAGAAATATTATTGTCAACTTTTTTTTTTAACCCGTTAATACTATTGTCAACCTGCGAACGAGTGCAGCAATTTTTCTGCACACTTATAATTTTCCATTGTACTTGGTATTGTATTGTAATAACACAGAGAATTGTGCTATTATGCAGTACGAAATTTTGCGATCGTTTCATGTCTAATTTCTTTTTTCTGTGGAGTAATCGCCAATTCTATCCTGTCCTTTAATTTTAATTTATTCATAAGTTCATATATAATGTCTCGACATCCTCTTCCTGTTTTTCATTTTATCTTTCTTTGAATAATACTCTTTTCAAATACATGATGTGGTAGTAATTGTCTTAAAATTTTGCGTGGACTGTTTACTATTAATGTATACTAAACGATTCGTTCTTCACAAATGAACCCTGATACTGTGTTGATTCGTTTTTATTTATTCTTTTTTCCGGACTTTAATGATGTATGGTTTGTAATTGTAAGATACATGTTTATTGAATTATAATAACGTTTAGTGAAATCTAGGGAATTTTTTTTCAAAAAAAGTAGTAGAGGCTTATAATTCTACGGTCGTAAGAAATGGATTGCCTTAACAAAAATATACCGAGTACAGGCTGGTAGCATCAGGAATATGGCGGTGGCTGGTGTCAGATAGAATAGATTGTTGAACCTTTTATCTTTTACATATTAACCTAAATATGAATATGTTTGTAAAAGTGAATGGGTGTATGTAAGTCATTTACGTAAAAATATTAACTAATAATGAATTACTTAATTACGAGAAGATCGCTTCTTAAATACCTAGAGATGAAGTTGGAATTAAAATAGGCAGATTAACAATATTATGACTCACTTGAATTTGGAAGAACTCTCCCATCTCCAGAAGAATCGTTTTTGCTTGTCTGTGGGTTTCTGGATCATCAACTCCTGTCATGAGCAGAGCTAGGGTGACCGGCATTTGGAATGTGTAGTAGGCGCTTTTGTATTTCGTGATCGCTTCGTATTTGGCCATAGTGAATTGGGATAAGTCTGGTTTGTCCGTTACAGTCAAAGATTTCTCTAAATAGTGGCCGATGGATGATTTCAACAGCATCTATAACAATAATTGTATCGTGTGATAAAGATTGCTTTTAACGAAATTCACCACAAACTTAACTTATAAATGTCAATGTTTATGAAATAGTCAATGAAAAGAAAATTTTGATACAAATAAAATTTCACGATTATTGACTCGAAAAGTTGAAGAGCGTTGATGGTGCTGGGAACATTGGATTGATCTTCGAATCGGAAGGCCAGGGGTCGGATTCTGCCATGTAACAATGTATTTTTCGTATTCCAGTTTCATTTATACATTTATCTGTTGCTTCTACGGTGAAAAAAAAAGCATTCTGAGGCACCTGCATAGGGCCTATGAAGAAATTCAACGATTTATTTGAAGTCAACCCTTAATATGAAGTGTCCCACGGTTGGGTCATATATGAAGAGAATTTTGATGTAATCGTCTTAAGAAACAATAATTTCAACATTAAAAGTAGAAAAATCATTCCTACGCTTAAAAAATTACAGATTTATTAAAGTAAAGTTATAAGCCCACCTCATTGAAAGTCTCAAGAACGTTCTTGTAATAGGTCTTGTTAGAGAAATACTTCTTGAGTATGGAGAACATGGCGGACTGCACAAGCACTGCATCATTGACACCGCTCAGGCCGACGTCCGGCCTTCGGTGCCAGCAAGGTGCGCCGCGGCGCATCTCCGACCCCTCCATCACGTCGTCCAGTAGAAACTGGTGTGTGTGGAACTGTTGGCGATACACAATTTATAATAATAATAATAATTAGAAGGCTTTGAGAAGGCAGGTGACCGGAGTCTCTTCCATAGTCCGGTGCTCATTACCACCGAAATCGAAATGCAATAGTCCACAAACTTTTTGACCACAAATGACAATAGTTTCTGTGCATCTAACTGGGTGTAGTCTTTGGCTGCATTTTTCATGATGCAGATAGAGATTAGATCCATTTGGTACACTCCACGCACACTTCCATTAAATTTTGCTTAAATGGCCTCTACGCGTTGGATCTATATCCCCGCGGTACGCCTTCTAAAGGACAGTGTCTTATAATGCCGCGTGAATTAAGCTATAATAATAATAATATCTTTATTTGCAAGATCTTTATTTTTGATGATGTAGTCATTATATTCCAATGCATTCTGCCAGCAAGCTGACGTGCAAACATTTATATTTTAAAAGCTATTACGAATTAATATATGCAATTGAAATTATAATCGTCACATACATAATGTTAAATTGTTAAAAACTCCTATTAATAATTCATGTCATTTAAAAATTTATGTCAATTGTCAAATTATATCGTTAATTTCCTAAAATAGTATATAAACATTTCAATAATATTAGAAAAATAGGCAATCAATAAATCAATAATTACAATATGTCATTTAAATATTCTTTGGTGGTATAGTAACATTTTTCTTTTAACCATGTAGTCAATTTTTTCTTGAAATGATTACAGTTTTCAATAATTTAATTATCATTAGGCAATTTATTATATATACAAATCATCATATTAAATGCATTTACTTTATATAGTAAGTGTGACAAGGAGGCTGATAAATTAAGTGTCTGTATTGATTCCTTGTATGTCTATCATTCACTTCCACACGTTTTTGGAAGTATTCCGGGTTATTTTTAACAAAGACACAAGCATCTTTTATATAAATACAGGGCAGAGTAAGTATGTCAAACTTCTTAAACAGTGGTTAATTAAAACTATTGTTTTATTCTTTAATAAAATAGGAATTGTGACGGATTCGCTATGAGTTCGTCTCCTTTGTTTTATGGCCATTGTGCAAGACTTAAACGCAGAGTGTACGGAATGTGACGTGTCATTGAGGAAGAAAAGAAGTAGTAGTCAAGAAATGACTGAAAGTTAAAATTTAAAACTCTCCCACAAAATGATTTCAAGCTTTCAATACGGAACCCCCCTAAAATTCAAACATACGATATATATCGTCGTCGCTTCGCCACACGTCTTGCTTCAACTTCGCTGTGTGTATGTTAGATTTGGCGCGACAACGATATCGATATAGCGAATTTGTGTATTCAAAGTACAAGGCCTAGAGTAGAGGGCGTTGCAGTATTCAGAGTACAAGGCCTAGAGTAGAGGCGTTGCAGTATCATCTGATGTGAGATACTTCCATAGAAATACCCAAAGAATATATTTTACAAATTTACTGATTATTTTGTACATCTAAATAAATATATAAATATTTGTTACACTTACACCAATTAACCTTTTTTTTTTGTTCCCCCTGAGGAAAATGCATTAAGTTGCATACCCCGGCTGTGGCGAGCCGGCGGTTATGTGGGGCTCTCCTCCCCAAAAGGGGGAGGCCTACCCACTAAAAACCTTAGGGATGGCCTTCCTCAGGCATGTAAGGAGCCCCCGGGAACACCAAGCTACTTCCGGGAACCCCCAGCCTCCGCTCCCCCGCAGATACAGGGGAGCCCTCCTCGGGGGAGGCTACAATACCTCCCCCGATCTCCACCACCGATCACGCCCCCCGGCCACGGAAGGGGCGTGGTTCCTCCCGGGTCGCCTTATCCGCGGGCGCGATTTGTTCGCGCCCGCCGGCGCCGGCGCGTATACCAATTAGCCTAGTAACTTTACAGAGCTTACAGGGCTTGTGCTATGGGATCTAGGGCAACGGATAGACATACATATATTATACATATATAAATAATGTTTATTGAAATATATATCAACAATCATGACTAAGGTATAAATGCTGGCATTCATCACACAAACATCACCCACCGGGACTCGAACCCGGGGCCTCAGAGATGGCGACACCTTGAAACCGGCGTACTATCCACTCGACTATGGAGGTCGTCGACATCTAAGTTAATTAAGTTCATCTATAACTTTCATATTACATGATTTATCGTAGTTTGTTTATGTTTTATAACATTGTGACTATATCGCGCAAATGATCCGAATTATTGGTTCCAGGCTCATTTACTTTATTGTCAAGAACGCTACGAAAACAATTTTTCTTAATTACGTTATTAGATTTGGTGATTCCTAAGTTGGATGTTGATGCGTAATTAACAGTGAATTATTTATACTTTGGCAATGCAGTTGAAATATTCTATTAGGTCGGATAGTACTTGTGGCCAAATGTTTAAGGCGCACGCATGATATGTTGAAGACGTAGGTTCGAGTAAAGCCCGAGTCGAATATTTAATTAGCGTTTCCTCGTATTTATAGGTAACGCCCTATTACTTATACCTGTTTGTTATGAACTAGATAAGCGACATAAGAGCGGGTCAAAGACACGAACTTATTTCTAAGTCTAATATAAAAAATCGACGGCTATACACATATTTATTTAATAGTGTATGGAAGAGCGACAATCACAATAAGGAAATCAATTAAAATTATGGTTTTAACATGAAATATCTTTTTATGTCTGTCTGTGCAGTAACGGCTGCATATGCACCGCTCCTTTTCTTCCCGTTGATGTTAATAGAGCTGGTTATATTATTTTCTCTTGTTATTTATTTCTCTACCTCTCGTGTATTTGTAGCAAATAGAAATTAAAATATAAAGATACAATGTTCTTTTTTTGTTAAAGGTATAAAATAAGCTACCATATAAGACCGGAAGTCTAAATGAATAATAAAGACGTATGTATATGTTTTATACCACATGACAAAAAATCCTTATCTATATATATAACTTTCCTGTTTCGAGATTGCTTCCAGATCATTAGTACGAAAACAAAGCAGTTTTATGAGGTGAATGATGTATAACTCAATTACTGCATTTGGAATATAAACAAATGACAAAACTCATCCAACGATAATTCTAGATAAAAGTGTCCCTTCCGGTTCGGAACTAATAGACTTGTAAATTGGAATATGCTAGTCATAAATACTTAATTTGTAAACTTGCTTTATATCACTATAACAATTAACAATTACAACTTAGGTAATTATTAACAGACAGTAAAGTTTACTTTGGCATAACGCAGTTGAATTTTCTGCGAAAAATTCGGTGGTTCAGCATGTAGGTTCCATTCCTACGAGTCAATTATTAGTAACTAGCTGACCCGCGCCCACTTCGTTGGGCATAATATTAATAATCCAAGAAGCGAGCACGAAAGCGAACGGAATTAAACCCGAAGCCATCGCGCGCCGTCCGCTGATGATGATGATGATGATGATGACACTCAGCAATAATGTGGCTTTCTATTGGTGAAAGAATTTTTAAAATCGATGATGATGATGATGATGATGATGATGATGATGATGACACTCCGCAATAATGTGGCTTTCTATTGGTGAAAGAGTTTTTAAAATCGGTTCAGTAGATCCCGAGATTACCCCTTACAAATATACAAACACACAAACTTTACTTCTTTATAATATTAGTATAGATTCATTAAAATGACGATAACTTTTTTTTTAATGAACCGATTTTGATGAAACAAAGTCTATACACTGCCCGGGAGTGTGCATTCTTCATTAGTGAAAACCGCATAAAAATCCATTCAGTAGTTACGAAGATGTGCTCGAACAAACAGACAGACAGACAGACAGACAAAAAATTCAAAAAAAAATTTTTTGTGTTTCATTGGTTTTCTTTTATCGCCCTGACTCCATTTTTGTCAATTATCTTCAATGTACAGACACACCGGGTCCTACTGTTTTATTATATGTATAGATAAAAATCCATTCAGTAGTTACGAAGATGTGCTCGAACAAACAGACAGACAGACAGACAGACAAAAAATTCAAAAAAAAATTTTTTGTGTTTCATTGGTTTTCTTTTATCGCCCTGACTCCATTTTTGTCAATTATCTTCAATGTACAGACACACCGGGTCCTACTGTTTTATTATATGTATAGATGAATTATTTTTTCCTAGTTATACATTTATTTTCAAATGTAATGCAAAGTGACAGAGCTAATAAAATACACATTGTATAGGTATATGTTGGAGAAATAAAAATCTGATAATCAATTTCAGTTGTAGTCTCGTGTAAGCAACGTGACATTGGTAAACTAGGGCGAATTGAATGATTGGTGCCATACGGATTCGCACGATTTAAAAGTGTGATTCAATTTATTCCCGTGTAGTATAGAACGCACGTGTTATTGCGAATGTCGTCGCTATTAGAAAAGGCATATGAGCGCCCCAAATGACAAACAGTTGCGCTTCACGCGGAGCATATACATATACATATACACGAGCATGTGTTGAATGTAGTTAGGACTGACAGTTATAATGATAAATTCTCCAATAAGATAGCGATTGCGAGTTATCGAAATAATAATAAGAACCAGGCGCTTTAGGCGTGGTATTCTTATAGATAACGGATATAGGTATTTGACAAATTGAAGGAAATAATTATATTAACTGTTGCTAACCCTGTTTCCAATTGGTGTACCTATACGAAATTATTACAATTAGATTATATTATATAGATAAGAATTATTCTTTCATAATATTGCTTATAATATCGTTTTATTTGCGAATAAAATAAAAACAATTCTAATGGAAAAATATCGTTTTAATGATAACAAATATCAACAACGAATATATTCTAAAGTTACTTCGTATCGTTTACAAATGTGTATTTGTGAGTTTGCATTTAATAAAAAATGTTTAAAAACACACAGAGCATGAGTATGAGCATTCTTAATATTTTAGTTTGTTAAGCCAAAGTAGCCTTTATTCGCGGCTAATTAATAAACTACGTGTCTAAATTATATTTATAAATAATAAACCAAGCGTACAAATTTTTATTTCTTATTATTAATATATTTATTTAACATTTTACTCAGTACATGTTATTGCAGTTGACTCTTTCTATTTTCATCTATGTCTATTTCGAAACAATTTTTAATTATAATAATGCCTGGACCCAATATTAACTAGACAACTATTCACAGATTGTAACTTATAGACGCGTTCTCGTTACATTTCCCACGATACATCGTAGATAGCGAAAAAATAAGTATTTCCGATAATATATTTTGCAAGGACTGTGATAAACAAGTCCGTGGCCTTATAAAAACCAAGGTCGAAACAGACGTTATTACGTGTTAAGAATAAAAACACGTTTTTGTTACTGCTTCCACAACAAATAAAAAGGGTCTAAGGACACAAAAAAGAGAAACAAGTCTGACAGTTAACGGTAAAATATAGAATAGCGACACTTCTAAAATTAGACGTAGGTAAATTTGAACGTGTTAAAGCAATGGGCCGAAAGAAAGTTTACTTCGAAATTGATTTTACGATTTAATTAATATAGTTAAGTAGTAAATTCAATGAATATACAACACAATATAGAATATATACATATATACTCGAATGGAGTTATAATAATTAAAAACAAAATAAAGTGAATTAACTAAAATCAAGAAAATATTTACTGACGATAAAGTAGTATAGAAATGATATAGTAATGGTCGCTATCAAGAAGGTATTAAATGTACACATAAAGTTTATTGAAATCACAATTAATGCAATGTTTTATAATCTCGACGTTTTGCAAATATCATCTTATCAGTCAATAGTTTACATAGATAAAATATATGTTACGACAGTATGATTAGTGTTATGTTAATATTGCCAATAAAAATCTAACTTGTTTTATTAAATGTCTCAAGTCATAAGTTAGCACTGCTAAGATTCTTACATCTTAATAAATATTTAAGATGGTTGTGATATTTATGTCGACTTATTGTAGAAATGTTCAATGGTTGTAGTTAAATAAAATAAAATAATATAGGTCGAGTAGTTTTACTTTCACATATAAATATATACTGATTTGAAAGTATAATTTTTCATATTCTTTTTCGGCTTATGCCGTCCGGTTGTGGAACTCTCTCCCTGAGGGTATTAGGGGAGCGCGAACGCTGGAATCCTTTAAGAATCATGTCCGTGTTCTCTACCTGTCAAAGATTCCTTAACTTAAACTAGTTATAGCCTATTGTCCTGTCCAATTACTGTACCTATCCTGTATTTAAATCTCCTTTTAATATTTCCCTGGTCCTAGGTTGCCTGGAAGAGATTGCTGTTTAGCAATAAGGCAGCCTTTTGTACATTTGTTATTTTCTTTTTTTTTGTGTGTGTATTTTATGAATACAATAAAGGGTTATGTTATGTTATAAAGACCCTACCAAGTTTGTAATTAATAAAGAAGGAAAACTTACCATCTCTGTGCACCATCCCATAATATTCGCCAAGTGAATATTTTCAGGGGTCATATTTTCTGGTTTTTCCAGCATTTTGTACGAAAGCACGGTTGCTAAGCCTCTGTTCTTCTTGCCATTAGGAACATTGTATTGAAGAAGCTGTAACAAATGTGTTTGACGGTAAAATGTGATAGTAGGAAATATTTTCCTCGTTTCTGCTACATTTTTATCGATACCGCGCTCCTATTGGTTATAAAGGTATATAGTCTTTATCGATAAATGAACTATCTAACGCTGACAGAGCTTTAAAAAAACAAAAGCTGCGCTTCATAATATTTTTATGTACATGTTAGATACGTTAGATACTTTGTGTTCAAGCTACAGTAAACATATACCTAGTAAAAGCTCCCTGATTATTATAGAGATAGTTAAATAATCGATTTGAAGCAACTATTTCTCATCATCATCAGACATCGTTAATACAATATTATATTATGAATTCAAAACAGCAAGGGATTCAATTCTATGCGTCCACTGTCTAAAGTTCTAAACACAAATTCTACATTTAAACTTAATTAGCCTATTTAGTATGTGCAATTTAAGGTCAATTTTATGCTTAGTTATACAATCGCATAGAAATAACTAAAAAGTTATTTCTATGCGATTTAAAAAGTTCGTTTAAAAAGAAAAAATATTTTTGTAATCACAAATTAGTTAAATTATCATCTAAAATGTGTTAGATTGAAATTAGGTATATCGGTTAAGTTTGAGAACAATTAACTCTTTGCAATTGAGTTTACATTCGATATCGGTCAAATTTCTAGTCAAGTAAACATTTCCTTTCTAACATGTACAGTGAAAGAACAAAATAAAATAATGTCTTTTCTGATTGTATTTGAATAGATGGTTTGAAGACTTCGGTGGAGGTTTCGGTTTGGAGACATTTATTCAAACGTTTTGTTAGTTTAGTGATGGTTAATCTAAGTTGTAATTTTGCGAGCTTGTATTGCGACGCGAATATTTTTGGATCGTAAATTGGCCATTCCACAGGCTAAACCGGTATGTTATATTGCGTAGTTATATAACCATTTCAACTTTATACTAATTAATATACAAAACATGTCATATCCGTGATACATATTCATTTAAATTGACACCTGTATTTATTATTTCAAAAAGCAATCAGATTTAGAATATACAGAATTGCAGTAGGCTTCACGTTTATAATAACGTTTGCATTACAACAGTTAAAATAGTTGCCAGTCAGGAAAACCGGTTTGATTTCTATTGCGACCTGCTACTTGGCCGGTATTCTGATGCACTCTGCTTCATATTATATAAATATTGACTAGTTTTAATCATTGTTTTTAAAGACAGAATCTATGTAATTAATGGTAAATACGTAGAATGTATCAGAAAGCCGGAGTCACATCGACTGAGCATTGTGGTTACCACTGCTAGCTATACCTTATAGCCCCTTACCATGAAGTTTTAACACCATCTATATATCTCTTGTAATTTGACCTCTATTTATAACATAAAATTACGACTGAATTCGTCTCGAAAAAATGGTGTTAATAGTTCACAGTGCCTCTGGTTAAGAGTTCGAAACGGTATATCTATCAGTGATGCGTACCTTAGCCAACCACTTGCTGGCTTCGGGCACATCCATGTGCTTGCCAGTCTCAGTGAGGTCCCGCACGATGTCCGGGAAACAGGCCATGAACTCCCGTGACTGGTCTTTGGAGACGGCCAGTCCACGGGTTGCCATTGGCATTTCCTGAGTAGTCAGGGTCGACAGGTATCTACGGAAGAAACATAGATACGTTGACGAACTTGCATCAAAATTGGAATCACATTTTGTCTGATGCAAGAGGAATAAACTCTGAAAAGTTTATACAGTCATGAATAAGTATTGTCAATCGACTGTTTAATGAAAATACAAAAAACACATTCCTATAAGTTATTAATAGAACAATCGCTATGCTCCTTATCGGACTTTAAGAAAATTATTCTGTAATTCAGCGTGAAGAATGTTTAAGATAAAATAACGCTCAACACATAATGTTTATTTAACGTTATAGTTTTCATTTTCAAAAGCGACATTATACGAGTACTAGTTCCTTTCGATTTTTTTAATTTACAGCTTCATTATCGCAACTTTATGATTTTAACTTACTCTCTACTTTCCAAATTTAATTTCTTAATTTTAATTATATATAGTATAATATAGTATTTTTCGTAACAGAAGTTTATTAAGCACGTCCTATATTAGTACTTAACATATCTAATTTCACTGTACTTTTCCCTCCGTTTTTATATTCAGCTATTGATAAATGTAAATCGGTTAAAATTGGGCACAATTGAAGTCTGAAACACCCGCAACGTAGTTAATGTACCTACTTGCTGTTACGCAAGTTTGTTAGGTGTGGGTTAAATGGGTTCACTGACCTGTGATATTTCTGCAATTTCAGCAGCTTCTTCGGCTGTCCACTCTCCTCGTTCTGTTGCTTGTTCACGCTCTGATCAAGCCTAGGGGCCATGGCATCGGAGTTGCTAACGCTGGTGGTCTTACTAATTTGTCGGCGTAACTCATTTTTGTAAACTCGGAGCAGCCCATCTAAGCTCTTTTTCGGTGTAAACATCTTCGTATAATTTCTTAGTTCACTTTAATACAAAACTTTTACAATTTAAGATTAAATTGTTTGCAATTTTTAAGTTGGATGCAAGTGTCTGATCGCTACGATATCGTATGACTGACTGATTCTTTGTTGTGTTTTGCCTCTCCTTGCCATTCCGCCGCAACTCCAAATAAGCGATAGGAACGTTTGTTCTGTTTACACTTGGTTCATCGATATCTATATTTGTTAATGTCTAGTTGTAAAAGCAAGATGTTAAATAAAATGAAATGTTATGTAATATAAATGTCGGATTAATGACGGAAATAATATTTTTTATTAATGCGAATGAAAATATACAATTTTATTTACATATATTTAACATTGACTATTTATTCGAAATATTTCATTGATTTGGCTACTTTCAGACAAGCAATACGTTTTTAGTAACTATAACAATGACTGTATAGTTGTTTTTTATGGAATATGATTTACTCTCAATAGGATATAGGTATTAAAAAAAGCAATTCTTGAAATAATGCTTAATCAGGAAAGGAGCAAGCTTTTCTAATTACTTTGACAGCTACACTACTTAGCGTGGATTTTTTTTCTTCCTTCATAAATCTATTAACGGTGTTCTATATTTGGCCATGAAAAAGTCTATGATTTGTAATCTTATATCTAATAAATATTGGTCATCTTGTAATTTTCCTAAAAACTATACTTAAGATAATGGCTTTCGCTAATAACTATATTTTATATAGATTAGCAAATTCAATAATAAAATGCAGATAGTTTAAAAAAATAATATCGATATAGAATCAATCGTGCATCCCTAGACCGGTGCGCACGCAGCAAAACAAACCGGCTGCCCCCTCCCGAAGCCCGGCAGCCACGCGTCCGACGTCACGTAGGCACGGTCTGGGCCACGATGCGAGCATGTGCTCGCTGTACCGAGCCACTGTGTTCTCGCCGGCCGGTATGTCAGGCGTGCACCCAGAATTAACTAATAGAAAATAAAAACATAAACTAGGTATGTGGGTGGTAGAGATAGCTCCGACATTCGATATTATTAGGTTCTGTAACCAATTTTGGTGACTTTTTCTTTATATCAATTATTTTATATAAACATAAAAGCTTCTGTTTTTTTAGTATTCTAGATATTAAGACTTACGTTTTTGACCGGAGGGAGATTACCATGGTTATCTGCTTAGGTATCTCCGTATTACTAATTTTGCCTCAAAGTAGCACTGCTTGGTTTGCTATATTTTGTTAGGTAGTGAACTTACTCAATACCGTGACTTTATATTTTATGGGGGTTGTAAATTTGTTGAATAAATCTTACAGCAAATATGTATAAAAGGTAGTCTACTTATTTGTCAATATGATGAAATAAAATGAATGTGAACTTCTCGCTTGAAGTAAGTGTTCCACATCACATACACCATATTTAGCATCTGCCTTTCTCCATGTCTTTGCAAGAGAGAGTCTTCGACTTTGTATTGTGTAGGAAATTGTCTCCATACTTGATTTATTTATTCAAATTCAAGTACTACATTCTAAAATGATGAAATCGAGTAACATAAACTAAGATAGTTTGCCTACAATAGGTATTATCTAATAACATAGTATCGCAGTAAGCTATGTTTACACGTTTAATAAAAAAAAAGTAGGTCGATGCTAAGTGCGGACCTGCAATTCTCCCCAAAACGTTGTGTCACGCCATGACCCAAAAACAGGACAGGTAAAATTAACTCAGCAAACGCCTTTCGCATCACGTTTCTCTCTAAGATTGATCAATATTGACTATAATATTTCTCTCTACTAATTATTTATTAAGTCAAGGTCTAATTAAGATATATTCATAAAGTCATTGTCCATTAAATCATAATTAATTTGGCAGAAAATCTTTATTACCTGTTAGTACTATTAGACTGTTAAGCCTGGTAAACCTTATTCATAATATACACGAAAATAACACAAAATACCTACTTATTAAGAATTTTCAAACATTAATTAGGTAATTATAAAACTGTAGTTATATCTAATTTATTAATATTGAAGATTTATTTGTCTGATTTGGCCTTCTAAACATCTCACACTGTTTTATCACGTGTTTTGCAGCTGATTTTATTCCGATAAGATAGCAAATCTATATTTGAAATTAAAATGACAAAAACAGAAGCACAAAGATTTACTTATCTTTATAAACATGGAATATTATTAAAAACAGATGTAATACAATATCAATGGAGTTATATGATTTCCCATTTGCTCAGAAATTAGGATGTTCATTCAGCTCAAAAATTGGCGTTTTATTTATGGTAATTAAGATTTTAATGGGTCGGCACCGTATTTGTGCCCCTGATGCACCAGCCAGGCCGTTAGTATTTTTGCACGATTGTATAAAAAAACGAAACGTATTCATTTACTTATTTCATTCATTATCTTAATTTGTTATTCGCAATGTCAAAGAGCCCTTTAAAGTCACCTTAACTTTTTTGTGGAACGACTTTAAATTAATAAAGTAATTAGTGCTAATGACTTATTAACTTATGCGGTTTTAAGGAATTGCTTTCTGCAATGGACTGCAATCTGGTTAAAACTAGACTAGTTATTCACTAGTACACAATGCAACGTTAGATTTTACATGTTGACCTTGAGACAGTTCTTATATTGTTTGTAATAGCGGCGGTTTTCGTACGGCAAATGTAAAGTTTAGCGTTGCTGGCGGTATATTACTGCTGCTTGTGGAGCTGCAACAGTGGGGACAGCAGGGACTTGAGGAGCCGAGCTAAGCTCGAGGCCATCATGGCGTCGATAAATAAAATAAAATGAAGATAAGATTTTATAACCGGTGTGAAGTTAGCAGCCAAAAGTAGCAGCCACTGTATAACTCGACCAATTTAAAATGTCGATTTTAAAACATATAGGTATTTAATTCTAAGATTTTGCGTCTAGAATGCTAATTAATATCGACGACATCAAATTTATGAAGATATCTAGGGGATAGATTAGCTAAATCAACCAGCAGCCACTTCTATGTCTTGAAAATGTTCCGTATTATTTGCAAATTATAAAGTTGGATTTTAGAAAATTTCTACTACAAAAACAAAGCCGCGTACCACTTAAGGATCTATTAGATATTGTAGGTATATGCCTGTTCTATCAAAAGACATCAAATTTATGAAGATATCTAGGGGATAGATTAGCTAAATCACCCAGCAGCCACTTCTATGTCTTGAAAATGTTCCGTATTATTTGCAAATTATAAAGTTGGATGTTAGAAAATTTCTAGCTCAAAAACAAAGGGGCGTACCACTTAAGGATCTATTAGATATTGTAGGTATATGCCTGTTCTATCAAAATGCATCAAATTTATGAAGATATCTAGGGGATAGATTAGCTAAATCACCCAGCAGCCACTTCTATGTCTTGAAAATGTTCCGTATTATTTGCAAATTATAAAGTTGGATATTAGAAAATTTCTAGCTGAAAAACAAAGGCGAGTACCACTTAAGAATCTATAAGATATTGTAGGAATATTCCTGTTTGCAAATAATACGAACATTTTCAAGACATAGAAGTGGCTGCTCGGTGATTTAGCTAATCTATCCCCTAGATATCTTCATAAATTTGATGTCTTTTGATAGAACAGGAATATATCTACAATATCTATTAGATCCTTCAGTGGTACGCGGCTTTGTTTTTGAAGTAGAAATTTTCTTAAATCCAACTTTATAATTTGCAAATAATACGGAACATTTTCAAGACATAGAAGTGGCTGCTGGGCGATTTAGCTAATCTATCCCCTGGATATCTTCATAAATTGGATGTCGTCTGATAGAACAGGAATATGCCTTCAACACTTTTTAGGTCATAAAGTGGTACGCGGCTTTGTTTTTGAGCTAGAAATTTTCTAAAATCAAACTTTATAATTTGCAAATAATACGGAACATTTTCAAGACATAGAAGTGGCTGCTGGGCGATTTAGCTGATCTATCCCCTAGATATCTTCATAAATATGATGTTTTTTGATAGAACAGGAATATACCTACAATATCTTATAGATCCTAAAGTGGTACGCGGCTTTGTTTTTGAAGTAGAAATTTTCTAATATCCAACTTTATTATTTGCAAATAATACGGAACATTTTCAAGACATAGAAGTGGCTGCTGGGCGATTTAGCTAATCTATCCCCTAGATATCTTCATAAATTTGATGCATTTTGATAGAACAGGCATATACCTACAATATCTAATAGATCCTTAAGTGGTACGCGGCTTTGTTTTTGAAGTAGAAATTTTCTAAAATCCAACTTGATAATTTGCAAATAATACGGTACAGTTTCAAGACATAGAAGTGGCTGCTGGGCGATTTAGCTAATCTAACCCCTAGATATCTTCATAAATTTGATGTCTTTTGATAGAACAGGCATATACCTACAATATCTTATAGATCCTTAAGTGGTACGCGCCTTTGTTTTGATGTAGAAATTTTGTAAAATCCAACTTTATTATTTGCAAATAATATGGAACATTTTCAAGACATAGAAGTGGCTGCTGGTTGATTTAGCTAATCTATCCCCTAGATATCTTCATAAATTTGATGTCTTTTGATAGAACAGGCATATACCTGCAATATCTAATAGATCCTAAAGTGGTACGCGGCTTTGTTTTTGAAGTAGAAATTTTCTAAAATCCAACTTTATAATTTGCAAATAATACGGAACATTTTCAAGACATAGATGTGGCTGCTGGGCGATTTAGCTAATCTATCCCCTAGATATCTTCATAAATTTGATGCATTTTGATAGAACAGGCATATACCTACAATATCTAATAGATCCTAAAGTGGTACGCGGCTTTGTTTTTGAAGTAGAAATTTTCTAAAATCCAACTTGATAATTTGCAAATAATACGGTACATTTTCAAGACATAGAAGTGGCTGCTGGGCGATTTAGCTAATCTAACCCCTAGATATCTTCATAAATTTGATGTCTTTTGATAGAACAGGCATATACCTACAATATCTTATAGATCCTTAAGTGGTACGCGCCTTTGTTTTTGAAGTAGAAATTTTGTAAAATCCAACTTTATTATTTGCAAATAATACGGAACATTTTCAAGACATAGAAGTGGCTGCTGGGTGATTTAGCTAATCTATCCCCTAGATATCTTCATAAATTTGATGTCTTTTGATAGAACAGGCATATACCTACAATATCTAATAGATCCTTAAGTGGTACGCGGCTTTGTTTTTGAAGTAGAAATTTTCTAAAATCCAACTTGATAATTTGCAAATAATACGGTACATTTTCAAGACATAGAAGTGGCTGCTGGGCGATTTAGCTAATCTATCCCCTAGATATCTTCATAAATTTGATGTCTTTTGATAGAACAGGCATATACCTACAATATCTAATAGATCCTAAAGTGGTACGCGGCTTTGTTTTTGAAGTAGAAATTTTCTAAAATCCAACTTTATAATTTGCAAATAATACGGAACATTTTCAAGACATAGAAGTGGCTGCTGGGCGATTTAGCTAATCTATCCCCTAGATATCTTCATAAATTTGATGCATTTTGATAGAACAGGAATATACCTACAATATTTTATAGATCCTTAAGTGGTACGCGGCTTTGTTTTTGAAGTAGAAATTTTCTAAAATCCAACTTGATAATTTGCAAATAATACGGTACATTTTCAAGACATAGAAGTGGCTGCTGGGCGATTTAGCTAATCTATCCCCTAGATATCTTCATAAATTTGATGTCTTTTGATAGAACAGGCATATACCTACAATATCTTATAGATCCTTAAGTGGTACGCGGCTTTGTTTTTGAAGTAGAAATTTTCTAAAATCCAACTTTATTATTTGCAAATAATACGGAACATTTTCAAGACATAGAAGTGGCTGCTGGATGATTTAGCTAATCTATCCCCTAGATATCTTCATAAATTTGATGTCTTTTGATACAACAGGCATATACCTACAATATCTAATAGATCCTTAAGTGGTACGCGGCTTTGTTTTTGAAGTAGAAATTTTCTAAAATCCAACTTTATAATTTGCAAATAATACGGTACAGTTTCAAGACATAGAAGTGGCTGCTGGGCGATTTAGCTAATCTATCCCCTAGATATCTTCATAAATTTGATGTATTTTGATAGAACAGGCATATACCTACAATATCTAATAGATCCTTAAGTGGTACGCCCCTTTGTTTTTGAGCTAGAAATTTTCTAACATCCAACTTTATAATTTGCAAATAATACGGAACATTTTCAAGACATAGAAGTGGCTGCTGGGTGATTTAGCTAATCTATCCCCTAGATATCTTCATAAATTTGATGTCTTTTGATAGAACAGGCATATACCTACAATATCTAATAGATCCTTAAGTGGTACGCGGCTTTGTTTTTGAAGTAGAAATTTTCTAAAATCCAACTTTATAATTTGCAAATAATACGGAACATTTTCAAGACATAGAAGTGGCTGCTGGGTGATTTAGCTAATCTATCCCCTAGATATCTTCATAAATTTGATGTCTTTTGATAGAACAGGCATATACCTACAATATCTAATAGATCCTTAAGTGGTACGCGGCTTTGTTTTTGTAGTAGAAATTTTCTAAAATCCAACTTTATAATTTGCAAATAATACGGAACATTTTCAAGACATAGAAGTGGCTGCTGGTTGATTTAGCTAATCTATCCCCTAGATATCTTCATAAATTTGATGTCGTCGATATTAATTAGCATTCTAGACGCAAAATATTAGAATTAAATATATGTTTTAAAATCGACATTTTAAATTGGTCGAGTTATACAGTGGCTGCTACTTTTGGCTGCTAACTTCACACCGGTGATTTTATATCCGTTTATATAGTGGCATTGATTAAATTTATACTTATGCATGTAATAATAAAAGTATGTTAGTACATTTTATATTATCGTAGTTTATAACATTCTTTTGTGACAAACAAATTAATGTATAGGGGAACACAAATTGTTGTTGCTAAAAAAAATATTTGTTCGGAAATTGGGAGAGCCATCTCGAGAACAGGCAAGAAATTGAGGTATTCATCTGTTTTATACTTAGACATCTTTTGTTTCTCGTTATGGTCATAGTAATAAACATTATAGCTAACTATTAATCGTTGTTATTGCGCCACTGTCTTGTCGAGTCTAGCATATATAGCATTCTTCAATTCCATATGATACAATCACGTGCTGTTTGCAGCTAATGTGTCAGAAAATATTTTTAACTAGATACATATACTGTGATAACTTTATTTATTTGCTGCCCATTATGCATGATTTTGACAAAAAAATCTTAACATTTCTTAATTTTATGAAGATAATAATTTCTATGCACATTTTGAAAATTTTTGTAACAATTCAAAGATTTCGCGTTTGGTAGTCTAATCTAGTAAAAGTTTCTACGCTTGAATGAACACGTGACGGCTAAAATAATAATTTATTAATTACATGTCCTAATTATAACATTAGGTGGTAATTATAATATAGTTAAAAATAGAACTCTGTAAGGGTTAATCGTTTTCCTGATTAGGGTATAGGGTGTAGTTGCGCGCGCCAGCGGGCCGTCGGTGCCGTACTCCGCACCTCGAAGCTTGGCTCCACGGGAAGGAGGAGGTCACCTACCGATTGACTCAGATACTCGCCGGTCACGGCTGCTTCGGTGAGTATCTGTGTCGAATAGGGCGGGAGGGATCGACACATTGTCACCACTGCGCATCCGACCTTGACTCGGCCCAGCACACGCTGGCGGAGTGCCCCCCGTGGGCCTCCGAGCGCCGAGTCTTGGTCGCAGAGATCGGGCGAGATCTGTCTCCGCCGGCATTGATTGCGGCAATGCTGGCGGACGAGGGAGGTTGGAGGGCTGTGGCCTCCTTCTGTGAAGCAGTGATGCTCCAGAAGGAGGCCGCCGAGCGGGGTCGGGAGATGGCCGATCCCGCTCGAAGAAGGCGGCGCCGGGCTCGGTAGCACAGCTGCGGCGCCGCCGCGGGTCGCCGGCGGGCGCGAGGAAGTCGCGACTGCTACGGCGACCCGGGATGGACCACGCCCCTTCCGTGGCCGGGGGCGTCGTCGGTGGAGGAGACCGGGGGAGGTAGTAGCCTCCCCGAGGAGGGCTCCCCTCTAGGCAGGGGAGCGGAGGCTGGGGGTTCCTGGAAGTTGCTTGATGTTCCCGGGCCCCTACATGCCTGAGGAAGGCCATCCTGAGGTTTTTAGTGGGTAGGCCTCCCCTTCTGGGAGGAGATCCCACATAACCGCCGGCTCGCCACAGCCGGGGTATGCAATTTAATGCATTTTCCTCAGGGCAAAAAAAAAAAAAAAAAGGTATAGGCTAGTAGTAGTGTAGGTAGTAGTAGGTAGGTCTATTTAAATGTTAGGTAATCAGACTCAAGTTCGATAATCTTATATAATATAGTTCCTTAGATCCACTAATTGACATGAACCGAATTTATAATATAGAAAAATTAAATATAATTTATTTAAAAAAACCTAATACAATAAAAGCAATTGATTATTCAATAAACTTTATAATATAATACATTAATACCTAGTTGAATGTTTGACATTGTTAAAAACTGTAAGTATAGTATTAATTCAACATTTTATTGATTCATTAAAAAAGGTTGAATTGTAAATAAATGTAATGCTTTCGACTCTTTAGAAAAGATAAGTGAATATTTTGTATTTGAGTTTGCAACATACGAGAATGCGTTCACATTGAAAATTGAAATATTAACTTTATCATCAGATTCAGGAACTGATAATTCTGATAATGTACACAGAACTATATTGTCCTTTTTTTCCTCTGGAGAGGAGGGGATGAGAATCCTTATGGATACCATCGTAAACAATGTGGCACTTGCTTGCGATGGTTGGATTAGTGATTATGTCGAACTTCTGACGATTCGAGGCGGCTCGACCCGAAAGATCTACCGACTAAGCTCAGCCTGAGCCGTTGGTTCTAATGACCCTATGGCTTGTCGTGACAAGAAAGACCGCAGGAGAAGCGCAGTCAGCATTGCCCTATAAGATAGAACATAAGCGCTAGAAGAGGCACGCTACACCTAAATGACTCCGGCCTAAGTTGATAGGACGTTATACTGTCCTTAGTCAATAATAGTGAAAACGTAGAGATCAGTCAAATTTGATAGTTTGTATGTAATTTGTTCAATTGAATTGCTTCATATTTTCGCTGTGAATTGTTATGAAATAATTTGCGACACTATTCGTTATTAGACAATGTCGCAACTGTTCAATTCAGTTATGCCCTTGCAAAATAGGTTTCACTGACTGTTAAAGAAATCTTTCTTAGCTGATTGTTTGGAAAATTCTAGAACCTAAATATTTAGAAAACCTATTTAACGCAATCTAGACCTATTAATCATTTGATTACTATTTATATATGTATATTCTGTAATTATTCGCCTCCATTATATAATGCAGAATTATGAGAAACACCTATTTTGCCGCTTTTTATTAATTCTTAAAGTAATAGGTGGTGAAACTATTATCTCTGTTCGGGCTGTTCATACATATATGATTGTGCTAAATTTGTTGAACGATTTTAATGGAAAAACATCGACATTCACATACGGAGAGTCTAAAACTCTGAGTATTCCATGGATTCAAGGAATCCATCAATCAAATAATATACATAGGTGGTATACAGATGGTAAAAACAATTTAATAGCATCACTATGCTCGGCCATTAACGGCGTACAAATCTTTAGTAGTCGCGCGATATTTAATATATTATAACATAATGTTGCAAACAGTGAAATCAAAGCGTCGCAGTAAGTGTGGTTTAGGGACCCCTTTACAATGCTTTTTTAAGCATTGACTATCACCACCTCTCTCTTCTTCTCTCTCTCTCTCGCAGCTTCTCTCTCTATCAAACATATCCGGTATGATTCAGCGATAGCCAACTTCATTACGTATTACTTTTTACGTACAGAATTTACTTAAACTCTTAGCTGGTGTCCTTCGTGCCCCTAGCTCAGTTACGTACAAACCTATCACATATCTATTTATTGCTAGTTAGTTAATCCGTCATCACCCAGTTGAAATGCGTTAATAAAGGTTCGATGAAAAATGCGTTAATAAAGGTGTTATAATGAGATATTCTGTGAAATTAAATTGATTTAATTTGTATCTACACACACAAATCGAATTATTAGTGAAGAAAAAAATTGGAACAGTTTTGGATACTTTAAGCGTGTGATGTAGTTGACCGAAAACAAACACAGATTTGTTAAAAAATGACGATAAAGCAGTTTGTTTGTAAATGAAAACGTAGGTGTTGTCGAGAAAGATGTATTTGCACTTGGTTTTTATAATAACATGTTTGTGACAGACTCTATTTGAAATACACATCCAGGTGATAATTATTGAGTATATCACTAAATATATTTGCTAAATAGATTTGAGACTTAAATTATTATCTAAATGTCACTCCCTCTATATTGTTAGTATGACGTAAGACACGAGATGACGTTAAGAGTCAGCGCAATATGGTCTCTCAACACGATTTGTAGATACAGGTTTGAGTCCCGCCCATATCATATATTTATACAATTATTAAGCGTTAAAAAATGCAAAGTTTTAAACAAATAAACATTTTGCGAAATTTCCGCACAGTAGCAATAGGCCCACCCTATCGGTATTGGCCGGTCCGGTATTAGATTTGGACATAATAAAATTGTCGAAGTGTCAAAACTTTCCATGAAACCTTTAGTTAGGTTTTGAGAAAATTTAACGTGATTATGAACAATTGTATATTATGTAAATCGGTATTGTCAATAAAACTGGCTGGTGGGGTATATCGAACAGTGATAGTTAATGAACATTCCTAGTGTAAGCGAAAAGGAAGACATTGTGTTGAGCATGATAAAGAGCGAGGAGGTGGAGCGTGTGTACGTGTAGTTACAGATACAGTTCGGCTACTAGATTTTGGTGTTAAACTGTTGACTCTGGCGTGATCTCTAAACATGGAACTAGGCTTGGCGGCGGTCTATCCCTGTCATACTCTATACAGAATGACAGGGAGGGACTGGTGTCGGGTTTTGGTTTTGGGTTGGGGAGATATGCCGGAGTCGACACCTATGATTAATTGTTAAATAAGTTTACCTAACGGCTCACTGGCGCAACGGAAAAACTCGCAAGAGTTTATGTTGTGCCTTTACAATTTTATTAATGTATTATATTATGTAAATAAATAAAAAAAAATGTATATGTATACATTTTTAGGAACGTCATAGATACCTACTGGCAATGACTGAATGTGAATGAATTAAATTTATTTATTAGTTAACAAATTTTGCCTACGCGTAGTAGAACTCAAATAGTTTTACAAAATAATTTTTCCAGTGTAGTTTATTTTTGTTCAGGATATAGCGGACACATATACTTCTAAGGATAAGCCGAATATTCGAGGTAACAAAAAAGATGGTACTAAAGTTAAGCATACTTTTCATTGCAGTTGAAAATAAATTGAATATAATAAGCCTCAAGGATCTGTACACCGATCGGTTCCTCGCTCTTAAGGTACAGCGCATTCCTGCGATCACCACCAAATTGTCGGTCTACCCGCCAGTCAATCGAGGGCTGTCGTGCGAGCAATGTGTTCTTCCCACTGCCACTCAAGGTGTGAAATTCTTTTTTTTATAACAGTGATCCTTTTATCATTGTTAACTATTATTTCTGATTCAATTACGTAGAGACTGCGAGCATAGTTCTCTCCATTGCCTTTTATAGAGTTTCCTTATAGGGCACTGTAAATGGCCAGATGATTACTATTATTATTTAATTCTTTACAAAATGATTTCCATTTGATTCCTTACAGAATCATTTTAGGAGCTTTTGTTATACTCTTTGTAAATAAGTTTAGATAGATTTCTATATTGGTGTGTAACATTAAGGTGGTAAAGTGAAAAAGAAAAACGAAATAGTACCTACACACGGGTGGAACTGTTCACCGTACTACCGACTATAAATGGCGTCATGTTTATAAATAGAAAAATGTTGCTATGTCCTATCAATACTAAAGCACACTTAAGTACACATATACGTAACTAATGCGTTTCTCACTATACAATTAGGTTGCTATGTCGCAATGATATATGTATGTATATGATATATGTACTACTTATTATTATAATCCTTGTTGTGATTTCTTTATCTAGTATCTATATACATACTTATGGAGATGATGCAAACATGTTTATACTACTCATTCCGATATCGTTGCGTTAGTACACAAATGTATAAAAGCAAATCTGCGATAGTAAAAAAGTAGGTACAGCTCAATGTTGAGACAGGCATTTCACGCTTTACCGATAACGGAAGAGGCATTTCGTCATGTGTTTAAGAAGTGGCTGTATGGTATCTTATTTTAATTGGTTGATGATATCAATTTTGTATTAATATTATGTAAACAGATAAATGCTTTCTTATTTTGTGATGACGATATTATGACATTATGACCTGCAGACATTTGTTCTAGTTCAGGCGTGTGCGTGTGAGATTTTATATATTTATATATTGTAAATTGTTCCAAGGAAAAAACTTTATTCAATTGCATGTAATAATTATTACTTTAATGTGCGTAGTTAATATTTTAATAATATAATTTCCATTGTCTGCAATATTCAATAGAAGCACGCACTCATTTTAAGAGAAAATTCTTTAATGTCAGTCTTTTTTATTGCTTTAGCAACACTAAATAATCATAGCGTTTGGAGCAAGTCACACTGTCTAAAACTATTCATAAATTAAAATCCAGCAGATAAAGCTCGAGACTAGATGAAGGCCAGCCTTCAGCTCTGATGAAGTCAGGAACGTTAGTTTCTAGCCAAGCTTGGGTTGATCGACCTTAATAGCTTGGCGTTTAATCTTGCTGAATGGACCACTAGCGGTGTTATTATGAGGCTTAATTATCTTCTCAAGAATGGTATCTCGATACACTTGTGTCATCTACACAATTGTATCGAAATACCATTCTTTAATAATTTTTCACAAATATAAGGTTTAGATAATCCGTCATAGCTAACACCCCATCCAACCATCACTGAAGTCGGATAATGACCACGTTGTGGTCTATTGATTAATCGGGAAGCATCTTTAGAGGCTTGAGCATAAACAGGATTATTCCGTTTGTTAACGGCCTGATGGTTTTCTGTCACAAACAGCAGTTTCATTTTAATTATCTATAGTCCGGTACATAAACAGTCGACTAATAGCGAGCGAAATATCGAGGTTACTACGAAAGAGAAATAGTCATTAGTCAATGATCATAGCCGGACTATTGTCAAACAGGAAGACCACTTTGTCACCTGTGTTGTTTAATCTAGCTCTAGACAATGTTATTGGCAAAAGACGCAAAGGCATAATTCGACGAGGGTCAGTTGGTAACCTTGTAAGTACTGACATGAGAAACAATGACGTAGTCGATTCGGTATCTTACCTCTAAGAAGAAGCTGCTAAATTTACTTCTTTATAGGGAGACTATACCAGGGTCGTCTGCTTGCGTACCTTCGTCTTACCTATTTCTGTCGCAAAGTAGCAGTGTTCGCATTGCTGTTTCGGTGTGAAGGGTAAGATAAGCAGTGAATTTATTATAGATAGGCAACTGTAAATGTTAACTGTTACCATCTTATATGTAAATGTTGCCACAAGGTGAGCAGTCTATTTGTTTGTATAATATAAAAAAAAATCTAAATAATAAAATATAAAATAAATAGTTTTTTTTACAACTCTTTAATCACTTAAAAAAAATAATGAGATTTTGTTGTAGAACAAGTCATATAAAAGCGTAGACAATTTTCAGTATCTCGATTACTGATGATAATCGGTGAGTTGATGAGGTCTTAGCGCCGGTTCTTCACCGAGATGGGAAGGCGGCCCCCGGTGGCGCATGAGCACCGCCAGACGGAGGTGGCTCGCCCCGCGTCACCTGCAGCGCCGGTAGTGGGTGGGAAGAGGAAGAAGAGGGGGGGGGGGGGAAGAAAAACAAGAAGGCAGCTCCTCCTCTTTCAAGGCCCGTCACGGTGGCCCCGTCGGCGACATCATCAGCGCCGACGCCCAAGATCCCCGAGGTGACCCCGAGGTGACCTGGACCACCGTGGCGAGGCGCCAAAAGAAGGCCGCCCCCGAGAAGGCCCCGGCCCCCAAAAAGGCGCGAACCATTAAAGTGGTGAAGACCGGTCCCCGGAGGCTACCCAAACCACTGGCCTGCGCGGCGGTGGTTGTTACGGTGCCTCCGGATTCTGGGACGACGTACGCCGCCGTCATGGGGACCGCCAAAGCAAAAATTAGCTTGGCGGCCCTAGGGATCACCGGCGGCGTACGGACCAGGAGGGCGGCAACCTCTTATTAGAGGTGCCGGGCCCGGAGAGTTCCGCAAAGGCTGACGCCCTGGCGGAACGAATGAGGGAGGCCCTGGAAGGCACGGGCGCGAAAATCACGCGTCCGTGCAAGATGGCGGACGTGCGGGTGATGGACCTCGACGAGTCCATCGCCTAAGCGGATGTGGCAGCAGTCGTATCCGCTGCCGGCGGGTGCTCCCCAGCCGACGTTAGGGTTGGGGAAATACGCGCCGGGCACGCTCGCATGGGAACCGCCTGGGTCAGGTGTCCGCTCGCGGCCGTCAGGAAACTGACGTCGGGGCGGCTCCTGATCGGGTGGTCCTCGGTCAGGGTGCAGGCGCTCTAAGCACGCCCTCAGCAGTGTTTCGGGTGCCTTGAGACGCACGTGCACGTTATGGTAAATTGCCCTAACCGCCAGGTGGACCGGAGCACTCTGTGCTACCGGTGCGGAGAGCCGGGGCATATTGCCCGTCTCTGCACCGCGAGTGATCCCTCCTGCCCGGTCTACAAGGACCTGGGCAGACCGGCAGGCCACCGGGTGGGCAGCAGGATTTGCTGCCCACCCAAAAGGAAGGGGGAGGGGGCCCTTCCCGCACACTCCAGGAGGACAGCCGTCCGCGACGTTGGTCCATCAAGCGGCTGGACCGGGATGCGGCCCTAGCCGCTGCCCACGTCGCGGACTGGGCGGAGGAGGCACGGATTTCGGCCGACCTCAATGTGAAAACTCTTCGAGAGGGTTATCTCCGCTCGTATCAGCGAGCACCTGTCGCGCGCGGGTCCCGACCTATCGGACTGCCAATTTGGATTCCGGCGGGGGCGATCAACGCTGGACGCCGTCCAGCGTGTTTGTTCCCTGTCGGAGTCCGCAGTCCGATCCTCCCTCCGATCTCCCCTGGCAGGCCATTAGGGAGGCGCTCGTATACCACGAGCTGCCTTCCTACCTGCGGGCCGTGGTCGGGGACTATCTGCGCGACAGAACGATCGGCGGGATAGGACGGGACGGGATGGAAACGTCGAGGAGGGTCGAATGCGGCGTTCGGTTCGTTCGGGGTCGGCGTTGGGACCCTGCTATGGAACCTCGCATACGACGCGGTCCTTCGCACCAGCCTTTCTCACGGCGTGAGTGTCGTCTGCTACGCTGACGACACTCTCGTCGTGATGACTGGGGCCGACTTCGGGCCGGTGCTCAGGCTTGCCGAGCTTGGGGTGGCATGTGTCGTGCGGGCGATCCGCCGGCTGGATTTAAAAATAGCGCTTCACAAAACCGAGGCGCTATGGTTCCACGGCCTTCCGAGACGCCGGGAACCACCCAGCTGCCGGATGCGGCCCGTGTGGTCGCAAGACTGCGCGAGGTCCCCCCGCTGCAGAGCTCTGCTACGGAGCCTGCAGCGGATAATGGCAAAAACAAATTGTTTATTAGCCTTGTCACTACCGTGGTTAGGTTACACTGTTTTACTACATGTGTTTTGTTACATAATTGAAGCGGTTATATTATTATTTTAAATGATGTGTTAGATCACGTTGACTAATTACGCTACCGATATATATTGCAAGATAAAGATATAAAGAAATCGTACAGAGCTGATATTGACTGATTTTATTATGATAATGATTTAATTTACTTGCTACGTCAAAAGTAACGTAAACACCTTCAGTATTGGTTTTTCTTTTTGCTTAACTGTGACATTATATTATTAATTACTTTTATTACAGGACATAGTTTTATCTTAATATTATTTTGTCAAATTACCTTGACAATTAAATTATTTATTTAATATAAATGGAAAAACAATAAAAATAGAAAATAGATCTGAATGAGGGAAGCTCTCACTGGAAAAGTGTGTATGCTGGCAACATTGCTTCGCTGAATTCCAATGGCAATTCTACAAGAGCGAGATACTCCAAGATTGATAGACGTACATATATTCATATCGCCTATTGTCAAAAAAATCTAAAAATCTTTAGTGTATATTATCTTTTTATTGTGTAAATTATAAGGGAGTAGGTTTGAGTGACTAAGTGATGTCGCTAGGGCCTAAGTCCGTCCCTAGGTGTGATCAGGTGATTTGACAGCGTTTTCGTTGCAGTACGGATTTGGTTTGGTAGATATTTATTAGTGTGATTTCATAATAGGCATATGCGATATTATGCAATCACTCAGGTGTCTTATTTTACGTGTAAGATTGCTAAATTCATAAATATTTATGACATATGTCTTAGATGTGTACCGATTTAGAAATATGTTTACAAATTTTAAATCATTTATATGGAAGAATTGGCTATCACCATGTATGTCTATCATTGAGTATTTTTGGTTGCCATTCCCTAAAATACAACAGCTTAACTAATCAGTGTAAAAGGTCGGATATCTAGCTCCAAGGGAATTTTATATTTTTTATAGCAAATAAATTAAAGTATGAGGATACATATCATATACGTTGCGGTCAAACTACCTGGAGTCCACCAGCACTTAGCATCAGAACTATCATATTTCGCGATATCGGTACAAAGAATCATCACTATCCGCTAAGCATATACGAATTTAGAGATCGGATCAAATCAAAATTACCGAACCGTCCCTGAATCTTATTTTAAATTTTCAAAGATGAGGCTAGTACTAGACTCGATTTATACCATGCAAAAATAATTTCATAGTTGTTTCAGTGTGATAGCTTTTCACAAATAGAACGGAATGATGCATCTGGTATTTTTATCGTTTACAGCCTGTTATCGTACATCGACGTATGACATTTGTTTAGCTCTTATTTAGATTAGGACTTGTTTTTTTATGTAAAAATTACAGGTCAACAATCACTTGACCGATTTTATCAGATAATCCAGGCAAACGCCCACCTCCCAGCCAATTATGCTAAATCCATTTAGCAAATTCTCTGAACCAACGTGACGACCTGCTATCGTGGTTTGGATCGTTATTATGAATGATGACCGTATGTAACCGCGACCAAGGTCATTGCATAAAACAACGCTGTGGCTTCCTAATAATTAATTCATTGTTGATGGTAATCGGTTTAGTGCACAGACCAGTCGTAGCATGGTCGCGGAGCTAGCGTCGGGTTGCCGCCATGTTGGATGCGTGCGCGCCGATCCGACGCTATTGTATGTCGTTTCCGGAAAAGCGGACACTAGGGTCAGTGGTATGCACGCTTTACTAGCCGAATTAGTATATGAACTAGTTGAAACTGACACATTTTTGAATTAGATCAAGAAAAACAGTAAACACATTTACCGTTTCTCTTGATTTAGTTCACAATGTTGTGTAAATTTACTTGGTTCTGATAGTATTATAGTTATAATAATACTATTAAATATTAGAAATATAGATTATATATCAACATGTATAAATATCTATAAAATTAAATAAAATAAATTAAGAAAAACCTCAAACAAAATATTGCCTTTTCGAGTCCTCAACAAGCCGTGTTGGCACTTTATAAATTCGGCCAACAAGCACTCTAATCTACATTTTTCATCTGTTACTTTTTATTATTCTTACTTAGATTTTTTTACAAATTTGTGAAAACAAAGCTTGCTTACAAATTTGTACTTATAACTTTGCATTTTATTTGAACATGCTAAATAATTGTCAATGTCATTAAAAAGTGTGTTGACGCCTTCATTATTCGACCAACAAGCACTATCCATTCTGACGGAATATATTAACTGGTCTGTTGACCATTTACTTTGGTAAGTTAAAGTAAACTTTAGTCTCTGTTAATATCTACGTATTAACATCTTACTTCGAAATCATCATAGTTGTCTTGAAAACAAAAAATCTATGATTTAAGAAAATGTTTTAAAAATAGCAAAATAGTTTAGGTGTAGAATAGTTAAGATTTCAACATGGCTTCTTGATGATGCGGGTTCGAGTCCCGCACAAGTCGAATATTTATAAACCGGCCAAGTGCGTGTCGGACTCACGCACAAAGGGTTCCGTACTATTGATTTATGAAATTAAAGGAAGCGGTTTACGATTTACGAGGTATTAAAAAAATTACTTACTAGATCTCGTTCAAAACAATTTTCGTTGGTAGTTTTTATAGTAATGTACTTCATATATTTTTTTAGATTTTTCATTTTCTTATTTTAGAAGTTAGAGGGAGGAAGGACCAACTTTTTCTCACTTTGGAAGCGTCTGTCACGCAAACTATTCGGTTTAGAAAAATAAATATTTTAAAAACCTCGATATCATTTTTGAAGACCTATACTTAAATACCCCATACGTATGTGTACGATGAAAAAAAAATTTTTGAGTTTCAGTTCTAAGTATGGGGAGCCCCCAATATTTATTATTATTTTTTTATTTTGGTATCAAAATCTTAATGCGGTTTACAGAATACATCTACCTACCAAGTTTCAACAGTATAGCTCTTATAGTTTCGGAAAAAAAATGGCTGTGACATACGGACGAACAGACGGACAGACGGACATGACGAATCTATAAGGGTTCTGTTTTTTGCCATTTACGAACGAACGAAACGAGACTAATAAAATCAATATTAGACTTATTTATCTTAGGATTATTATAAGCTTTCTAATAGATTTGATTTCTGCTCCTGAAAAGTGCGAAGTATTTAATAATCATTTAAATATTTCGCTCTTTTCAGGTATCCTTTTGTACGGTCGTCAAGACCTCACATTTTACATTTGTACTAAGAAAACTGCCACTATTATAAGTCAATGTTTCAAGAGCAACATGTAAAGTTTGCCACATTGCTGTGTGCACTTTGTCTACAATAAAGATTTGGATTGGTATATTTGTTGGCAGGTGGTTGGTTGGTTGGTTGGTATTGTTCTCTAAAAATGGGATACAATCTAATGCGGAACTATTGTTTCATTACGCTCCAGAGTCATCTTTAAATATTGTTCTGGAGTGTCATCACGAAGCGTTTTATGGTTCGTGTGGGATGAGCTGAGCCTTTCGAATAAGCCGGATTCGGCAAGCTAGGCTGAGATAGGTAATACAGAAGACCGAAGAGTTTAATTCGAGGCCTGGGTAGTGCATCCAGACGTGCCATATAGTCTATCATATTGAAACTATTATAATGATATTAAAACTGTTCATAACTGTGCTGGAGGATGTGTTCAAGCCTTTGGATTGGATAGGACTGAGCATCAACATCAATATAAAGAAGATAAGGTAACTTCATTTTACTGATGGTATCGTATTCGTAGCGGAGGTCATGGAAAACATGGGAACAATGCTCTAAGACCCCAGTAGAATTTCCCAACAAGTAGATCTTGAAATGAACATGGGTAAGACATAAATCATGTCGAGATTCCATGTACCACCCACTCTTGTGAAGGTTAGTGGTACACTACACTAGAAGTTGTTGATAAGTATGATTATCTGGGAGAAATTGTCCAACTAGGTAGATAACCAACTTTAAGAAAGAGGTCAATCCAAAACAAAGTAATCCAATTGGTTTAACTAGGCTGAGCAGCGTTTGGGATGTTGCGCGGGCCATCTACCGGAGTACCTCAGGATGAAAATCTTTTATTCGTGTGTGTTGCTAGTGATGATATATGGGACCGACAACTGGTCACTCACAAAAGGACTTATAATGAGGCTCAAAGTCACCTAAAGAGTAATGGGAAGGGCTATGCTCGGAGTTTCTATGCGTGATTGAAACAGACATGAAATTCTAAGAAGAATCAAGATCAACGACATAACCCGAAGAATTTAAGCGGCATTTAACCATAAGTAATAAGGCAATAGGTAAGGAACATTGCTCGCAGGATTGCCGGCCGTTAGAGCCGAAGGTTCTTGAGTAGCTGTCAAGAGCTGGCAAATGCAGTTTTGGTAGATCAGCTACGACGTAGACCGATACTTTGGTGAATATCGCAGCAAGGTGCTGAGCGCTAGCTGCACAGGATCTATGGGCGTCTCTCAGCTGAATGATGGTGTTTATAATTGTTAATTCAATAATGAAAATCTAAATATTTGGCTTTAACAGCTCTTTTCAATCGTAATTTTACTAAAATCTATGTATATTAAATGCAGTCTCAGGACCATACCTGTTACTATACCGATGATCACACCGAGAGTTTTGAATGTACTGCAACTGCACTCTGTGTTTCATTTTAACTTAATAAAATATTAAATTATGCTGTTTATGCAGTTACACAATTAATTTTTAAGTTGTTTTATTGTTTTTTTTCTTATGTTCAAACTAAAAATACCGAAAAATTACTGAGTAATTTTCAAAATCTTTCTTTGTCACTATCCGAACATGATCTATAAGCAAATTAAGTTTCTAAATTCTGAAATTTTGGAAATATAGTGTAATGTATCAAAATTATAATAGAAATGTACGAACTTACATTGTATGGTTATGATAGTATTATTATTGCCAGTTATTATAGTTGCAAATATGTAAATATGTTTCCCGAAACTAAACTTATATTTGAGAATAATGTTATAAATAAAAAGTTCATACGTCAAAATTATCTTCATTTTCCAAATGAGTGCATTAAAAGTTTAAAGCACGCATATCCGTAAAGTATAGTGATTAACGTTGGGTCACCGACGTCGGTGAACATGGATCACTATGGAAAATTAGCGATGCGTGGCGATGGTGTGATTCGCCCACATCGATGGTCTCCCATTGTAGTACCCCCCTTAATGTGATTTAACAGAACTATGGACTACAACTGGTCACTATTCGGTTTTGACTGTCCGATGGTGCGCCTGTGTCACGCACAACAAATTACCAGCGCGAGTGTGTACGGTGCTTTATCTTAAGACTGTGAAGACTGTGAGTGCTACGGAGCTACGAGTCGTAGAAGCAGTTAAGTTCATGTAAGTTTTGATCTACGACTTCGTTTCTTAGAAGGGGCGAGCTTTGCATTGCAGAACGGAGTTTTAATACATTTCAGTTATGGAGTGATCTGATTTTCAAACACACAGGATATTTTGTTGGCTTCTGACATACTTTATCTTGACTTGTGAACGTGATAAGTGCTAATGAAGCGTCAAAGGCAATTAAAGCTTTTGTTAATATAATTTCTATTTTTTCTCGTGTATTAGTAATTGTATTAGTTGTATAATAATTTATACAACTATGAAAGTTTTTGATACTTCACAAAAATGTTAAATATTATTACGTGGTGGATTTTCTGATCGTTGTTAATACAACGATATTTTGTGATATTTAGATCATCACGAAATGAGCAGATATTTAATATATTAATGGTTAGATAATTAACTTATTGAATAGTAAAACTTTATTTTTAGTATGTGTAAGCACAAGTAAATTTATTTTGTTCCTTTTGAAATATTTAATACCACCTACGCTTCAAAATATCTAAAAAATCACCACGTAATAATATTTAACATTTTTGTGAAGAATCACAAACCTTCATAAGATTAATTTACGGTAAACATATTCTTTAGTTTATATAATTAAAGAGTATATTTTCAAAACAAATATACATCTAAAATCAAATCCTAGGTGAGCGCAGGCTGGTTGTATGTTATAGAATGTTCGCATAACGTTAATTGCAAAATGGCGGCAGTTTCATCATGGAAATTATTACCAAACAATTGTCGTTTTCATTATTTCAATATTGAAACTAAAGTACAGAACTATTTGTAACTGTTGTAAAAGCATCATTAAAGTTGAGTGGCGTCTATATATATATATATATGTTTGAGAGCATTTGAAAAATCTGCCCTATATTGACTGACGTCTACTTGCCTGTGATGATATTATAAATAGATGTGTTGATAATAAAGAAGTTATGTTGAGAAAAGTAGTATTCATTGAAGGGTATATAAATCCAGTTTTTTGTCAAGTCAGTAACTTATCATAAAAACGATATGCTAGGTAGTTATGGGATTCATTTTCTCGATTTTCCAATAAAATTGCAGTTATTGAAATAGAGTATAGGTACGAAATATGTTCATTTATTAGTGAGTAGAGAAAATTAGTTATAGTTCAAATCTGTAGGAGTTGTACACGGTACTAAACTTGTGTCGTGGGTAGTTTGAGAGATAAGGCAGTATATATAGGAAACTCTGAAGGTCTATTTTTTATTTCTTTATTAACAATGTTATTATAAAGCTGAAATTAGAATAATCATACATTGTACAGTTACATTCGTATGTAAACTTACACACACATATGACAAATAATCTACATGAAATAATAACTATTTTATTAAACTGTAGTGAGTTTGCAGTGTTCCTAAAATGCTGGCAGAATTGCCATGTTGGATAGCAACGATTATTCGCTGCTTTGATCAGTTACGAACATTGTATTATTATACATTTTTTAAATGT
This sequence comes from Scirpophaga incertulas, assembly GCA_036419045.1. Classification (NCBI taxonomy): domain Eukaryota; kingdom Metazoa; phylum Arthropoda; class Insecta; order Lepidoptera; family Crambidae; genus Scirpophaga; species Scirpophaga incertulas. The sequence goes on from CM071645.1 coordinate 11,992,543, forward strand.
GAAATGGGATAAAATTGTGTTTCAGTAAGTCATAGGTTTTATTTATGTTCCACTTCTAGCTATGATTGAGTGTCTTTATAATACAGGCTACAAACTAAAATAGAAAAATAATGTACCTTAGTCCATTTAATACTTTCAGAACGAATGTGGCTGCGATAATATTTTCATTCAAATAATCTGTATAGAAATTGAAATGAGTAAAGTGAATCTCTATTTTGTCTGTGGATAATTTAGCTTCTAAAATATCGGAAAAGATTTTTAGGTTTCTTAGTATATATAATTTGCGAGTAAATGTTTTGGACGATTGTTGTATAATTACAGGCATAGGTGTTCTGTTTCCTGCATATCTTAGGTCTGCTTAGTTCTTTACTTCTTCATTAGCTGTTTTTAGGCTGTGAGTTAACACTCTACGTTCCCTACGTTCATCCATATTTATATTCATATAATATATATACTTAGTTTGGTAGGGCGGTGGCGCGCAACGTTGTGTGACTGCATTATGCAATCATTGCATTAGGCACGTGCATAGATGCACCTTGCATTCCCACGAAAATAGTGCTTTGCACTTGCTATTTAAGTCTATATTGCATCGAGTTAATTAAGTTATATTGCGCTAGTTAGTCGCACTTAACAACACACGGTTAATTCTGTAATGCTATTGTATATATCCTGTGTGTTGGCATCATTGCTGAATGAGTCTATTGACATACATAATTGCTGCCATTATAGGAAGACGGTGAAAAGAATGTGAATATAGTCAGGATTATTGGTGTAGTAACTGAACTAATTTGTCGAACTCGTCATTGTCTTCGGGCTATACGCTCATAAATATTTAAAAACATATGTATTTCCGTCGCTACAAAGATGCTCAAGTCAGGGAGTCTAGGCCTTAGGTAACCACCCTGTCTCAGTGCGGATTGGCCGAGTTCATATACACCTTGGAGTTTCATCACAGGTGTATGCAGGTAAAAGTACTAAATGTCAATAATATAATGATTTGTCATATGCTATGATATAAATTTGTCATACATTTTAATAAACTTACATTATTAAATCGTAACGGTAAAATGATTAAATTTCTTTTTTAAATTTTGTTAAGTTTCATTTAATTTTATTTGTGTATCAGTAACAAATAACAACAGCAACAAATAATTGACAATGACAAAGATGGAATAAATATTTTAAACGATTTATTTGGCCTACGTACTACCTACAACGTACTCCGTACTACACATGATTGTACTTATAACATTTAGTGAAAATATTCACCGACATCTTGTTAGGAAAGCCTTAGCGAAAGGGCTATGTGCTGTTTTTTATTTATTTATTTATTTTTATTTATTTATTAAGGACAACCAACAAGACTTAAACAATAATACAGTTTATGAACACAATAATATTTAAAGCTATGCTAAGTGCTATCTTAATTAAAGGTTGCCATGGCATGCATTAACTACGAGCGAATGGTATTAATAAAAAAGAAAACGATACGGAACACAAAACAAAAAATAATATATAGAGAGATTAGGAGATGAGATTATGGATATTATGAGATGTTCATTTATATGACCATTTTTTACTATCATTACATAACTTTAATAGTTCTTCTTCCTAAATATATAATAAATAAGCTATTTCAGATTTCGGATCTTGAGTCATGGAGTAATTCTTACTAGTGATTATTAGCTACACAATACTGATTAAGAATCAGATTATTACAAACGAAAAGGTAAAATTTGATGCATGTCTGCCATTTATTGTTTGGTTATTAAAAAAAAAAACTTTACTATAAGTAAGTTTTTCCATTGTATTTGAATGGTTCATATTTCGTTTATAACGTTCGGGTGCTCTCAAACAAAATCTCAAATAAAATGTAATCTGTTAATGTATGTCATTTGCTGTAAATTTATAAAAAGGCAAATCAGTAATGCCTAGATCAGTAAATGTATGTAAAATATTATTTTATAGTTTTATTGTTAGAAGTTTAAATGTCTTTGTACACGCAGAAAAAAAAAACGAGTAATAAAAGGTGATCATACTTGTAATATTGTTGTGCAATATAAAAGCAATAAAATTTTATATAAAAGAGCTTATTTGTTTAGATGAGAACATGTAGGCCATTCCCATTGTAGCCGCCTAAATTTCCAAACAGTTTCCCATGGCCCAGCCTCCGCGATTCTAGCCCATCCCACATTCCCACTGTTTTCACACTATTTTGTCACGGATCACTGGGTACGATCAACAGAATGTTAATAGATCGCTTATTTCCGGATACTTTTTTTTATTAATAAGTTATTGTGAAACTTTCGCTGTTTTATACTTGATGCTATCTAATGCTAGCTATAACTTGAAGGGATTGCATGAGGCTTAAATAATTTGTAATACCACTTCATTAAACTCGAATTATGAATTTTATATTTACCTGTACTTCACTACTAAATCTAAAGACTTTTGGAGCGTACATACTGGAAACAAAATTTACTTTTAAAATTATAGCTAGATATAAACCTGCAGCTAGGAATATTTTCTATATATATATATAAAAGGTTAAACTAATATAAAATTGAAAGGACATAAGGAGTTTAAGAACTACTTTATGACTAATTTATCTTAATTTGTACATACGTCTAAGGAAAAAGACACACTTATGGCGTTTAGGAGAACTATGTCGAGAAAAATGGGCATAAAAAGGACACTATTTTTTAAATACTGTTTTCAAGATCATAATATAATATAATTATGCGTATATACATATCAATTCTATCACTTATTTTGTTATCACTTATATTGTTATTAGAAGAGTATGTTAATGTTCGACACTATTTGCAGACATCTGGAAACAATACTTAATTATTATTTAACATTAAGAAGTTAAATATGACGTGAATAGCATACACTATAGTTTTCCACTGGTTAAAAGGAACTTTAATCTTTAAAATTATTACCAAATATTAGATGACTGTGATAATGATAAAACATTATGGAACTGATTGTATTTAATTGAAAGTTCTTATCGTGTATTACACTAAAATCTCGCTTGGGGTTATTTGGAATCTTCACACAGAGTTGACATACATGGCGTAAAAAAGTAAAAGGGCTTACTGATGTCGAAACGGCAAGATTGATTACCTTTTCAAATTATACAATATCATATGAACTACTATTGTGGAGATCTTCTACGACTATTGAAATTATTTATAAACAGTCAGTGTTGCCAACTTTAAACAATTAAAAAACAACAACTCGCTTAAAAAAACAGTAGAAAGCAGTAGGTAAAGAAAAAAGGCAGATTTTATAATGTTGCCCATATAATTAAATAATAATCAATTTTCTTAGTAACTAAAACTCAGATACATTGATGTATTTATAATCACAACAACAAAAAATAAAAATGAAAGTAAAATTATTTTTTAGTTTCATTTTCAATTGCCTCATTTTCAATATTTACACACTCATTATTATTTTTAAAATCATACATATTTTGTTGAAATATTTCATGAATTTTAATGCTTGACGTCTTTGTCATCAAAAGGAAACCTTTTTAATATCTGTTTTGCAGCCTCGATATAAAACTCCTTACACTTTAATTAGAAATGTTTCAGCTGTTCTTCCTGTAGTTCTCCTATTTCCCTCTTGATTTCCCTCGAATGCCGACTAAAGATGACGCTGCCATCTAGTTTTATTGCATTTTATAACGTAGTGGTTTGTCATTGCATTTTATTACGTAGGGGTTATCAAAAATGTTTGCATAGTAGTGAAATAGGTGGCGCTGAACGCTAGTTGAAACACAGTAGAAAATAGGAATGAAACAGAAATTACGAACATAAATGTGATAACAGCAAATCTACTGTTAAAATAGTAGGGTCGGTAACACTGTTTACAGTCAAGAGCATTCGAAGATTTACATTAAAACCACGAAAACCTCATATGAGGTACTATATTTATGTGTTATTATGAGCTATTACCGGACGGAGACCCTATACCAGGGTCGTCAGTTTAGATACCTCTCTTTTCATATTTATGCCGCAAAAAAACATGTTCACATTGTTGTTTTAGCGTGTGGGGTTGAATAGTTTGTGAAATTACTGGGTACAGTCACTTATGTCACATATTGGCAACTTACACTGTGGTATTTTAACCAACCAAGGTAACCATATACTGTCAGAAATTTTACTTGTTGTTTTTTTTTCTCTTCTCAAATCCGTGTTTTGTCTATTTAAAACAAAGCACCACTTGAGATTACAAAAACTTACACATCGTGTCATTAATATTTTGGTCGATGATTGTTGCCTTCTCTTCGGATATCAAATAGTTCCACAATACATGGAGTATTGTGGAACTATTTGATATCCGAATATTGTTCAGCTCGTTCTCAATACACAACAGCTTTTCTTTGGTCTGCAGTATATGTACATTATAGGTTAGGTATATGTGGTCCCATATAAAAGGAAAATACAGAACAAAGCTTTAGTGTAAAAGAATTCAGTTAGAGCTTGACGGAAGTACTAAATAAATTAATCGCATTTTACTTAATTAAAATATTTTTTTATTATTCATTATAAGGAGAATCTATTTTAAGTAAATTGTTGTATAAGTGTTGATGTAAACAACAATCTAGAAAGTTAACTACCACTATAATTTAAAACTGAAGTAATGTAATGTAGGATAAGATTTATTTTACTTTTTAGTCAAAATTTATATACTTACTGGAACGATACTACGGTAATCTGGTATATCTCCAACCTATTTCTGCCGCAAAAAAGATGTGCTCGCATCAATGGGTGACGTTACATCTTGTTACATACTTCCGACACCAGTTTCATAATTATAATCTACCTTGCTATATAAACTCCAGTTCTTTGTGACCAGACCAAACTCCAGTGTTCAAGTGGTTGAGCTTGTTAACCGCTCAAGAAAGTGTAGATTTTTTACGATTTGGCAAGAATCTTTAATCTTCCCAATCCTAGACTATGGCGATGTTTCGATCTGAATGCTAAGTCTGTTCAGTTTATTGAGAAGATCTCTCAATAAGCTGAACAGACTTTTAAATAATTGCATTCGGTTTGTGTTCAATTTAAGAAAATTTGACCATGTATCTGCATTTCGATTACGTTGAAAGTGGTTACCTATACGGCAGCGCAGGGATATGAGAGCCTTATTGACGCTTTACACCATACTTAATAATCCTTATACGCCTGGTTACCTCGGTACCCACATTGAATATATAGGTAATATACCTCCCATAATAAAAATCTTCGTTCTGCCTCAAATGGCCTTCTAAAATGTCCTTCTCACCACTCTGATATAATTCATTCCTCCTTTTTCGTCAAATGTATTCTTTTATGGAATTCACTTCTTTAAGAAATGAGAAACTGTCCGAGCAAACTTAGTTTTAGGAATAAATTGCGTAAGCTTTTCTTTGAGGAAAGTCTTGGGTAATGAAACTTAGGTTATTTAGAAAGTAGGCTATCCATATCATCGTTATAAATTTTTGCTTATAAGATTTAGGCAATTATATATTAGTGTATTATAAAATGTTTTTATTTATGTATTAGGATTATACATTTATTATTTATCAGTAACTAAATTGACTTACTTTCAATCTTTTTTGGTACATCTACCACATTGCATCTCTGCATCACCCGAAGGTTGACTGGCAAAAATGCTTCGGGCATTAAGTCCGCCTTTGTACACGATATTCTTTAAACATTTTAATTTATGCTTTCAAATATTTTTTCATGCAGGCGTTTTCTAAATATTGTATAGAGACATAATTAAAGGAATGCAAGCAAGGATGTGTGAATGATGCATCATTCGGAAAGAAGTGTTAGAGACAAGTACACCTTTGTGAACTTTAAATATTTTATAATTTTTCTTTAGTTTATGCATCAATTTAGATATATGTAAAGTCTGTACTAATAGAGTTAAATTAAGCCTGCCTTTAGTTAATTTAGGTTTTTTTTCTTTGCTTAATTTATGATATGTATTGAAAGATGGAACGAGATTAGAACATAGAATGACTAAAATATTATTAATACGGGCTTAAAGTACTTCAATTTTCAAAATGACCAATATAAGCGCATTCAACATGCGAATCTCCATGACAATGCCCGCCGAAGGTTTCGCGCTATGAAAATTTTGGCGTTTCCAAAAATTGTGGCTATCGAGAACGGATGTCGGCTTCCGGTACATTGTGTCCGAGCGATGTCCTCGCCGAGTAGCCCAGCGTTTAATGACGTAGTTACACTCAAATTTTAATACTGTTACCTTCAATTACAGTTTCTGACAGGTATGTGTGAGCTGAATATGGTATAAATTCTAGTTACATTAATCGATTGTTGCCGATTAAGAGGTACCTACTAGTATTTATAATATATTCAGCAGAACAATTACGTCTAAAAAAGTTGTTTTCCAGATGGATGGATACCGCATTCGCTCCATGAAGAGCAAAAGCGTCTCGCGTTACTTTGCAGGATCCTCAAGTGCTTTATACAATATCGTATCAGGTGACGAAGCTTGGAAATATGCGTACGAATCCGAAACAAAAAACCAGTCACGAGGTTGGGTGTTCGAAAATGAGTTAAAGCCAGTTGTTCGTTCACGGAGTGTTGCAAAAAAAATGGTGGCCACGTTTGCCTCCAAAATCGTCCATGTTGCGACTATTCGTCTTGAGGGATAAAGAACGGTTTATGCAGTATGGTATGCTAGCATTTGTTTGCTACAGGTCGTTTCTGAACTCCGTAAAGAGAACTGCAACCGCCGCATCATCCTCCATTACGACAATACGAGTTCTCATATCGCGCATAGAACAAAAGTTTTTGGAGCAAGAAAACATAGAATTATTAGACCATCCGCCGTGCAACCCTGACCTAAGTCCTAATAATTTTTATACTTTCCCTAAAATAAAGAATAAATTGCGTGGTCAGAGATTTTTATCACCCGAAGAAGCTATGGACGCCTACAAAACGGCCATTTGGAGACCCCAAACTCCGAATGGAATGGTTGCTCCAATGATTGGTTTCATCGTATGGAAAAATGTGTCAAATATCGCGGAGAATACTTCGAAAAGCAATAAATATATTTTTAATTAGTAATATTGTATGATTTCCTTGATTCCCGAAATGTTCTAGTGCCGCCCTCGTGTGCTGTAATTATTATAATTAATTTACTAATTTGTGGTAGGTTGGACTATCGTTACGGCGACATTATGATACAAGATCTGTCTGAGATCTATTAATGGGTAATAGAGTGTAAACTTTTTTGTAGATATATAACTGTGTTCATTAATATATAAAAGTACAGGAGAAGCTTTATTAATGTAAAGGTTGTGAAGGCTTAGAATGCATTCTGAAGCTATAAAATGAAAGTGTAACGGATATTGCACATATTTTATACGGAAATTTGTCTTTTAGATATATGCTTTGCATTAGGCTACAAACTCATGATTGTGCAAATGTAGATTGTTGTTTTATCTAAAAAATCTTAGAAAATTGACAGTAAGAATACATATAACTTTTGGACTACAATATTTTATTAAAACAAAAATATTTCAAACACTTTTTCATTGTTTATTTTGATCCTCCGAATTTGATACGATATTTGATCATACTACACTCGTTGAGCGTAATAAACGTACCTACCTACATGGCTATGTCTACGAGTAATTTTTTGATTCGCCAATCAGACAATAGCTAGTTCGCACAAATTGCATGTACAGCGAGACCTGTCCAACCGCGAGCTGTGCGTGCGACGCGCAGCGCTGTGCTGCCTATAATTTCTAGTTAAATGATTAATTAGTCGGCGAAATGAATTCTTGTTTATGCTTTTGTTTTTACGATTTTATCTTACGATCATATATCTAGGTACGGTCAGACAAAAAAGTTAAAATTATCCAGATTTGTAAACTAATTTGCCAAATTCAAAAGTATATTGTTTCTTGGGATCGTCGTCTCTAGATCGATTCTAGTACGTGATCTTAATTAAGAAACTACATGTAACTTAGATATTTTATATTTTATTGATAATATTAATGATATGTATTACTATATTAAAAGTAATAGTTATATATTAAGACTACCGTAGGTATGTTCACAAATAAGAAAGTCTTCATTTATATATTTATAGAAATATTTCCGAAAAAAAAAATACACGAAGTTTACGATCGTGTATTAGTATATTTAAGAGACTATAGTTTGTAATAACATATAGTCGGTAAATTGTAAACTTCTTTAACACATGTATGAACATGTGATGCAGGTGTTCCATATACTACGTTGACTACCTAACATAAGCCAGACTGTTGTCACCGTCGTAGTATAAAAGAACTGCTATTCATCAAAGATATGGTATAGAAAATCCTTAAAATTATAAGTGTTATTCTACCATATATACAATTCAACATTTGATTAGAAAAGGACTATAATTTTGATGCTTTAACTAAATCACTCGGAGAATATTGTTGATGTCTTTACAGGATATTAAACCATGTGTTTCGCGATTAAAAGGTCACATACAAATTACATTTAATATATTTACAATCATCGGCTATCTGATCAGTGATCATTATATGGTATAAGTATAAAACAAAGTTGCTGTCAATGCCTGTATGCATAGATCTTAAAACTACGAAACAGATTTGATTTTAGTTTTCGGAAACAGAATGTTTTATATTTTACATGCTTATTATAATAGACAAAATCACATTGCACCATTGGGTGGGCATTAGACTACTAACTTGTAGGTATAACAAGGCTTGGAGGGCTGTGGCCTCCTTCTGTGAAGCAGTAATGCTCCAGAAAGAGGCCGCCGAGCGGGGTCGGGAGATGGCCGATCCCGCTCGAAGGAGGCGGCGCCGGGCTGGGTAGCACAGCTGCGGCGCCGCCGCGGGTCGTCGGCGGGCGCGAGGAAGTCGCGACCGCTACGGCGACCCGGGATGGACCACGCCCCTTTGGCGTCGTCGGTAGAGGAGACCGGGGTAGGTAGTGTAGCCACCCCCCGAGGAGGGCTCCCCTGTATCGACGGGGGAGTGGAGGCTGGGGGTTCCCGGAAGTAGCTTGGTAGTTCCCGGGGGCTCCCTACATGCCTGAGGAAGGCCATCCCTGAGGTTTTTAGTGGGTAGGCCTCCCCCTTCTGGGGAGGAGAGCCCCACATAACCGCCGGCTCGTCACAGCCGGGGTATGCATTTTCCTCAGGGGAACAAAAAAAAAGGTATAACAAGGCTGAAAACAATAATTTAACGCGTAACTCGATATGCAAGTCACAAATACTTAAATTAATGATCAACGCAATATTCAATAATGACTAAGCTGTGCCTATATTTATAAACATACATATTACCAACTGTTACAATAAATTCCATTCAATTCAACAAAGTTATTATTTATCATGTAATCATTTGTGGTAGTGAAAACTTTAAAAATGTGAATTGTGTTAGCAGCTGGCAAATATATACATACGTAAAAACTGCGAATTTGTAAAATAACCACTGATGACATAATCAACTTTATAATAATGTAATAAAATGTTGTTTTTAGTTTAATTTTATTTTTAATATTAGCTTTGTAGTCGCAAGACTACAGACAGCAATGTCTACACATATTTTCTGACACAACACAATCGTATTAACAAGTACTCCAGTATAAACTTTATCGTCCTGTGTCTCTTAAAATATGATGAAACAAAAGGGGATACAATTGTAATTCAACAACATAAATTGATTGGCGACTCTCGGGTCGCAGCTTTGATTCCTGCACGGGCAAAATATTTTGTATACCGATAAACATTTCATTTTATCCGGTTTATGTGCCAGTAATTGTAAGTGCATTTGTATTGTGCACCCAAGAAACTGGATATTACTTTTCTTACTTTTCTTTTGGAACGTTTTTTTTAAAGCTACAGATATATTTAGCGGGTGTTTATAAAAAGCATTATACATATCTGAGGTCACCTATATTGATATTCATTTATTCACTGTAATTTGTTATATATATGTCTTGCAAATTTTCCTTTTCATCAAGGTATTGGGAAATTACAACAATAAAAAACAATTCAAAAATTTGATAGCAAATGCTTCGAGTCGATCTTCAGGGCATTTCACACATTATATTTATTACATTACATATTATGTATAACCCAAAGAACCGAGATGTGGACATTGATAAGAATAAATAGATGAAATATTAGAAAAATCCAGTTTTACTTATTTTTACAGTCTGTCTATTGTATTATTTGTTCATTGACCGCAGAATGCTGAAGTAAGCTACGGGCACAAGTAACATTTGATACAGATGATATAAATATTTTACTTATTTGTATTTTACGACATCTTATTAACGCCACAACCTTCTATAGCATTTTATCAGACATTTTATTGTTCATTTATGCTCCAACAGTAATAAGTATGGAACGACATTAATTTTACTGGGGCAATTTCACGCGTCTGCGTGGGCTAACGGTGTCGATAACATTGTAGGCATTTCAATATAGAGATCAATTGGCTGCCCAACGGTACAGTTATTGTAGTAGGTACATATTTTAGCTCGGCACTCCGTGCTTTGTATGTTTACAGAGTTAATGAGACATGATTATATATAACATTAACGTTTATAGTAGAAAACATAGATTTTTTGTAGGACCAACACAAACACTTTGTAAATATTATAGCAGAAAGGTCCTTTGTTCTTCTTGGTAGGTACTATTACGTGTATAGCATATTATGTGTTTTGCAACGATTTTTTTTTGTGAATAAGGTGTGACGACGTAACAAATAAACTATTTCCTTTAATCGTTTGGAGAGTACTATAATTTGATAATACATATATTAGTGTTAGAAATAGCCGGGGGCTTAACAAATTATTTCAGTGCAAGTTGATTCAGTATTTTTGAGTTAATTGTTACAAGCTAAATGAAAAACAAATTAAATTTGTTACAGGTTTGCTATGACATCAAAAAGTGCATGTAAAGACCTGTGTCATATTAAGTAGTTTTTTTTTATAATTTTCATTCAATTGTGATCAATCGACGGTTAATAGAATAACTATTATCACACATCACTCGCAGTCCATGTATAATTCGTGTTCATTCCGTTGTCCAAATTTATTTCGATATCGGAATATACTCGTACGTGAATGATTGCAGTTTGCGAAATCATTTCTATTCATTCTGTTATGTCGAAACGAAAGAGAGTCACAAATGTTAATTTGGTCGCAGGTTTTAATACTACTACTAAAATAGAATGTGAAACTAATAGAGTTATCGAAGTGAAGAAATGATATCAGTTCTATAGGAATTGAAGTCGAAGAAAGTGAGCTCTACAGGAATTGGAACAGATCGTATGATCAGAGTGGATTTTTAGATTTAAAGGCTTTGTATTAGACTTTTTAGTTTCAATAAAATGAACTTTATTTAATTTAATAAGATTATTCGGTCATTTAAATAGTCCGAAAATGTAGTAGGAATCCAAACTAAGTAAAATTTGATGAGTAAAATCATAGGGCAATGATTTTAGAGTAAAAATATTTTAAATATATATATATATATATATATATATATATATATATATATATATATATATATATATATATATATATATATATATCATATATAGTTATTTTTAGTATTTTTCGTATTTAAAGTATATCTATTATTTATATTGTTTCGAAACGACAAATGTAACTATACTTTGTAATACTCATAATATTGGCAGCAGAGGCCGTAATAGAGCCACGAGTAAATAACATTAAACCACGACATTAGTCCAAGCGGCCTTGTTCTAAATCAGGCTCATTCATTTGGTGCAACGAACCGGGGATCGTTTTGCAAATTATTAACATTTCCTGAGGTTTGAGGTGACATCGGAGTTTGAGCTGATTCACTGAAATAAGTTATGTTGTTACACTGAAATAAGTTATGGGTTACGAAGTTACAGATTGCAGACATAAAATCTCTATAATCTCTCTATAATCTGTAATTAAATTGGAGTCTTACTAAATTAAAATAAATCTTAAATAATAAAAATATCTCATTTAGTCTTGAGAGCTTCTTTTTGGCTTTAAGATCCAAATATTTGACCTTTTGAAATTATCAGTTTGATTTTTATAATTTGGGGATGGTAACCTATCTATGGGTAATAGGGACATACAGGTATCTTATGGTAGCTGGTTACAATTTGTGTTACAATTTGTGGTTACAATTGTACGAAGGACTCCTGCGTTGCTATAACTTATGTTATGAGTCATAAATTATGACATAAGAGGTAAAGTCACGTTATCTTTTTTTTGTTGTTCCGCTGATGAAAATGCATAGAATTGCATACCCCGGCTACGGAGAGCCGGCGGTTATGTGGGGCTCTCCTCCCCAGAAGGGGGAGGCCTACCCACTAAAAACCTCAGTGCTGGCCGTCCTCAGACGTTGTAAGGATCGAGTATCGTATCTGAGGACCCCCGGCTTTCGCTCCCCTGGATGCGCTAGGGGAGTCCATCTCGGGGGGAGCAATCTTGCAGCCTCCCCCCCCCCTCCAAGTCGTGCCCGCCAGCGACCCGCGAAAGTCATGGTACCTAGTAATACAGTACTGCGAATACTGCTGACAGAAAATGGCGAGATGGAGCGTACAAAACAGCAGATGTGGTATAGTCTGCGTTCGGTTAAGTTAATACAGGAATGCAATAGCAATGATATTGTGTTTTCAGACAGGCATATGAATCGGTGAGGCGTTGCAGCAGCAGCCAGCAGCACGCAGAAGATGAAGCCACGGGGGGTGAGCGTGATGCACGCCTTCACTGCACTCACCATGCTCACCATGGCTAACGGTTTGTCTACTTTTTCACCTACCTTCTACCTAATTTTTAAAGAAAGAATTAAATCAGTGAGAAACAACCAGGAATAATAGATGACATAAAGTGAGCGCGACTAATGCTATACATATATAAATATACCTACTTGCTACGGCTACCGGGTGGTCTACACTACATTACCCTTCTTTCAACCTTTTGTTGACAGCCACTTAGCATTCTCTCTATGTCTGACGTTTAGTATTCAATTTTATGTTTTTCGTACATGATAAGTTGAATAGCGTAAATTGTACATGCAGGTAGCATGTTGTTTGTTAGTTATCTACCAAAGAGTAAGTAATCAACTTGTGAATCAAGTATGAAGTTACAATATCTTCGTTAACAGGACTACTGCTTTTACGGCAGAAATAAGTAAGATGCACAGAAGTCCTTCTGTGCATTTGTTGCTTTACCCTCATAGCACGACCATTCATCATGATACGGATAGTGCTATTTATCACTTTAAAATGTCAAAATACAAAGAACAAATTTCAAAATGGCGGTTAAATCGCACGATAAACGCATTATCATATCTTATTTCATTGTTCCTGCTAAGGGGCAGAGTAATGTAAGATAAAAGTTTGAACACTTGAAACTGTGCATACACTATTTGAAGGATGCTATGCTTGGATAGCGTAACGTCTGTTTCACTAATATTATTGTGATTCTTTAAAAGATAAGTATATTCATACAAATCGGATCAGTTTTTAAGCGTCGCGCAGTATGGAGATGCGTTATCTATAGTAAAACAGCATTGGGGTCAGTTATAGTTTAAAATAAAAGTATAGTACCTAGGTAAGCTATCTATCATCTTCTAATGCATCCTTTCCATGGTATCAATTTCAGCTCAAACAACATGCAACCAAGGTATGGGAAGAGTTATGTACGAGAGACTGCCGAATCAGCAGTTACATGGATTTGATGATGACGTGGTACGCACTTAAATTGTCTAAGCACTATTGTTACATACACATCCTTAACTTTTGTACAAACAGTTTTCATTACATGAAAACAAACTTAGCTGTGAAATAGAGACATTTCCAAGCTACGATTTAAATCATTGACTGTTTTTTCACTTTATTCTTCAAAGGAGCGAAGGCTCGTTGATCTTGCTACTGGCATTCTAATTGGGAAGTTTGGTTTGATACTGCTTGATGTTTGTTTAATTTTTGTGTTGATAATGATTCGATTTTTTACTTTTCTTTTATTTATTAATTTATTACACGCTAGTGTGTCTTAAATTAGGAATATTGCTACAAAAAATATTTAATGTATTCTGTACATAATATTGTGTTAGGTCCGAGAAACGGCTCCACCCTTCCGGGTATTGGAGAAGTGCCAAGACCTTTGTCTTCGCGACCGCTCAGCGAACAGCCTGGTCCGAACCTGCAACTCCATAGATTTCCAACCCGGAGCTCGGATCGCGGCGTTCAGCCCCGAGCCGGAGTATGAAGAGTCCACCTGCTACCTCACCAGGGAGCAGGCAATGCCTGAAGGCATTGGCACCCTGATGATAGTGCCTAACAGTGTCCACTTCAATGAAATCTGTCTTACTTGTGAGTTTTAATATGTTTACTTAATTAATTAACAACGCTTTTATTATATTTATTTATTTTTTTACCTTCATTTGAAACAATTTAAACTAATCTTGGAAGTCGGGTATAATGTGTTACCGATTTCGTATCGAATTGATATTCGTATGAAATCCGTCTATAATAATGACAATTTAGGTAAAAAAAAGGGAAGCATTAAGAGTATTGATCACTATGCTAAAGATTAACGACGTTATTACTATGTATGTTTGCAACTATGCAATACAATAAATTTCAATTTTATTTATAACTATTGACTATCAAATTTTGTTTAAAAAGACAAAGAAAAATCTCCAATATGGCTGTTATTTTTTCGCCAGTATTTTGTACTTTTATTTTAATGTATAATAGCTTTGTGCAAACAAATATTTTCTTCTTCAAACCTTCTTATTGGCACGTGTGTAAAAGTAGCACAAATTGAAAAACAAGGAAATCTCCAATACCATATCACTTTAAAATTTATTATTTATAAATACGACTTTTTGCAGCTAACCGACCTGAACGCGAATGTCCATCACGTCGGTACGTCTTCGAGCGTCACGCCCGAAAGCGCCTGAAGCTTCCACCTTCAGATCTTAAAGAAATCATGGTAGCGAATCGCACTGAATGCGAGGACAAGTGTCTGGGCGAGTTTAGCTTCGTCTGCCGCTCAGCTACCTACGATTCTGCCTTGAGGACTTGCTCGTTGAGCAGGTTTACCAGAAGAACACATCCGGAGCTCCTCGAAGATGACCACAATGCAGATTACCTCGAAAACACTTGTCTTAATGGTTTGTTAATAGACTTAATCATGTTCTATAAAAATTTAATAAAAGTATATAGAGCATATTTCGAAGTACTCAAAACTTCTTTGTTGTTCTATCTTTATAACTAAAAGCCGATTTCTGATTTGAGAACTTAAAATTAAGCGCTACTTACACTGGGTTTATATTCTTAATATACTTTTGCAGCGTACATTTTAAAATTGTACAAAATTTAAGTAGTAATCGGTTGATATGAGTTTTATAGATTACTATTTATGCGTCAAATTTCTATCGCAAAATGATAGCAAACTCGTGGTAAACCAAAACAAAAAAATATTCATTAAATAATATTTTACAATAAATTTTACACGTCAAAGATGCTACGTACGTAGAAAGAATCAGTAATATCATTTGTCAAATATATTTTTTTATCTAAATTCATTTGATACTTGCTTTACTTCAAAATTCTCAATTCAGACAGATATCTTAAGTTTACTTTAGGCATGTTAAGTGTCAAATAATCACCGCTATAGGCGAATGTAGAATTTTTAATCATTGTCGACATTATATTTATTGTTCTAAGTGATTATATAACAACTCGCTCTGTATTATGTTAATTAAAAACATTGGAATTTAATAAAAATTTAGGAGTGAGGATATTTGTTATAGTTCTGCCTATCCATTCGGAGAAAATGGATGTGATTATGTACGAGTACTGTAATGGATGTGAGTATGTATGTATGGTAGCGATACTCACCGGAACAGTGTCTGGGCGTCTCAAGTTTTCAAGTCAATTTTGCTTGCGTCGTCGCAGAGATTTGGTAATAAAATCGTAGTTTGTCGTATAGCTCTTTAGACAGTACATCTACAGAAATAAATAAAATTGGAATGTCTGTTTGTAATATTAAAATAACAGCTTTCTACTACATGCATGTGAATGTATATACGGTACACATACCAAAATACATATTCTTAAATTTTTTGTCTGTCTGTTTGTTCCGGCTAATCTCTGGAACGGCTAGACCGATTTGGAAGGGACTTACTGGCAGATAGCTTATGTAATAAGGAGTAAATAAAAAAAACCTAATTCTTTTATTACATTCCACGCGGATGAACTCGCGGGCACAGCTAGTATTAAATAAGTGTATATATTTTAGATTGCATTGTACACAATAAAGATATGTATCAAATAACAAGGAAATGTATAAAAATATGTATATGTTAATTTTTTTTTGTTCTAGCTGAACGTCGCTGTGACGGGCTGGCTGTGTTCATAAAAGAGGAGAACAAACGGCTTGGCGGCCCCTTCGAGGCTGACGTGTTCTCTAACATGACGCTTGATGAATGCCAGTCAATGTGTGTGCGAGCTGAAAAGTAAGAACTTTTACATTACTGCCTAACACGTATTTAATTGATTATTTGAAGTGCAGCAACTGCCAGCAGAGATCGACTCTATCTGCACATTCAGTGACGCAGCTAAAGACTGTACTCAGCATAGAAACTACTGCATTAATAAAATTTGTTATTTAGTAATATCGATTGATCAGTTGCGCCTACCTTTTCAATATCCCGAATTGAACACAAGTGTAGTCGTTGATGTGTCATTCACAAAAAGGCAAATCAATCTTGGTACAAAGACGGTGTGGAGAGCTGTGTTTGTAACAGCAAGCGAGACGTCGCTTGCGCTGTGAGATTATTAAAATTTTTACCATTCGAGCATCTGCTCTTAGAACTTTACTAAGTCGTTTTAGATAATATTTGGATTATTCGACTGAACCGTTTTTACTATGACATCCACTCTAAATCGTGTTAAAATGTAATTTTTGCCATTAACTAATTACATAATATAATTTTGTATCGTGCGTCGACAAGCACGTACTTTTGTCTTTAAACATTATTAGAAATTTTAAAAAAGAATATTTATTTGTCTAAAAAGATTTATTTTTTATCTCATACAAGCATACGAACATTACAAGTAAAACATAATATAAATTGTTACTCGTATAAATAAAATATAATTATTTCTCTGTAGTTATGTATAAGATTAGCCGATCTTATACGTACAGGCTTGGTGTTCAAAAAACATTCAAAACAATTTTTTATTGTTAACAGTAATGTTGACCTAAAATAAGAGAAACAGAAGAGGAATTCTGTAATCACTATTAGTGTCAAATTTTGGAAATAACTTCTTGGAAGGCACTAATTGAAAATGGTCGTTCAATTTGCGAGCTAGTAGCTAATAGGACATTTATATGTGTCCAATTATTTAAAATGTATTTTATTTATCCAGTCATGAAAAAGACAATAGGGAAATCGGTTCAGTTTGATGATTTGATAAACCTATTTGAGATTAACTCCTATTGAAAATATGTATACAATACAATTCTTATAAAATTTGACAATTTTTTTCAATATGAGAAATTTGTAATACGTATTTTTTTATAACAAGTTAATTCCAGTATGAATTATTTTTACAGATACTTCTGTCGGTCTATTGAGCATGACGCTATGACGAGGCAATGCGTGCTATCAGAAGAGGATTCTGTGTCGCAAAAGGACGATGTGACTGTGAGCGCGTCCCCCACGCACCACTTCTACGACCTCGTTTGCTTAGACAATCGTGAGTATTGTCTGACTTTATTTTCTATGTCGTTGAGATGTCAAGATATTTATAGTAAGTCTACGTGACTGATTATCCTTAACATAAATAATTTATCCTTATCATAATAATAAGAGAAACTTGAAAACAAATTAACTTTTTCCATAATATCGTTTTCCTTATTTGTTTAGAAACCAGAAAAGCTATAATTTTAATAATTTCTTTAATTTATATTCAACAATATTACTACACAACTTTAGAAAACATTACGCACAAATTATTATTACACTATTAATAGATATTAATCTTATTAACAACACAATTGCTTTCGTAGAAAAAATATTTTAGCAAAACTTATATTAATTTTAGCAAATAATAATTAAATATATTTTGAGATTGTATTTTGTCAGTAATGGAAAAATAAATAACCCTTATAGCTCTTATATTAAGTTAAAATAAGGACTTGATAATCTAGTGGCCATTTATAGCGGCTATATATATATATATATATATATACTAGCTGACCCGCGCCCACTTCGTTGGGCATAATATTAATAATCCCCGAAGCGAGCACGAAAGCGAACTGAATTAAACCCGAAGCCATCGCGCGCCGTCCGCTGATGATGATGATGATGATGATGATGATGATGATTGATGATGATGATGATGACACTCCGCAATAATGTGGCTTCTATTGGTGAAAGAATTTTTTAAAATTGATGATGATGATGATGATGATGATTTAAACTATCCTATCTCTCAAGTTGGATCGAACTGCACATGGTGTGCGAATTTTATTATAATCGGTTAAGTAGTTTAGGAGTTCATTGAGCCACAAACATTGTGACATGAGATTATAATATATTAGATATATATATATAATATGGGGTGTGTGTGTGTTGACATCTTATAGTTTCGATTTAAACAATTTTTTGAATTGATTTCTGCTATAAACCCTTAAATGTTGAAGAACAAGTAACCACTTTAACATAAATTCTTTAAAACAAAATACGATATTTATCACGATATATCAACAAATACATATAGAAACGTACGTATAGCATATATTAATATAACCCCCATTTGTAATTGTATCTTATAGTTAGTGTTTATATTTCTGTACCTTCAGTGAAAACGGATCTAAGTCGAAAATAGTGATTTTCGGGAAATTGCATTTGAAGTTTAAAAAAATCCTACTTTATGGCTATTGCAGATAACATGGTGCAATATTTTTTTGTTGAAATATAATGTTAGAAATAGTCAGGTATTGTACTAGTTTGTCAAATAATGTAAGTGGTTTTTTTTAAATTAAATAATAAACCCAGTTAAATCAGACAGCACGAAACTTTATATTAGTGTAAAGTGATATAATAGAACGTAAATCATTATACACAGCATTAAATTGACCTCATACAAACAAGTGTAAAATGATACACATCATGTTATTTCTGTAAATATTTTATTATTTCTTCACTTTTTTTAAAAGTTGTAAAACAAATATTACTAATTACCGTATAAGGAATCATTGTTTCAGGTTATTTTAGAGCTAATCGTTTAAATATTGTTACTTAAATCGATATACACCAATTTTGTGGAAAAACAAAATGTGAAATCTAATCTAATTAACTTTTATAACGATTTAAGTATACTGATAATTATGTGTGTAGTGATTTAAGTGGTACTGTAACGGAATAAGCTATAAATTAAGACTGAAATCGTTAATTAATAACTTCTTAAATGTATTGGATTTTATTAATATTTAGTTAATTAGATTTTATTCATCATTACATAAATAACATAGATTATTTTGGTCTGATTGACATTACTCTCTTACCGCAAGGTAAAGTATAGCAGAAGCACTTATGAATGTATGTTTGTCAAGTATGTTTCTGAAAACAACAACGGTTTCTTAATCTCGAATTACAATAGCAACATAGTAAAGTTTGTTTTCTACAATGACAATGATCAATGACTAATACGTATTTAAATAAGCTTCGTTGGTAGGATTCTGATAAAGACTGTATTCTCAGCCGCATAGCACTTTTCACTATTTCTCACTGGGCTAAAATGGAATCTTAGTTCAACCCACTGTTCTAAAATCCTCTCTGGTATCTGCCGGTATCGGTAATCTGGTAGCGCATGCTTGTGTTATTTTTAATGGTTCTTTATCATTGATGGTCATGTAAAGAGCTTGATATTCATTTTGTCTATTTGCCGATTTTGAGAACCAATTATAAGTCTCATGGACTAAATACTCAAATGCCTTGGAAGATGCTCGGCAGAAGCTTGAGAAATAGACAACTGAATCGAACGACATGTACATTTTACCAAAACGAGATGAGGTACTTCCGTTTTTAACTTTTGATACACACCACTGTGTATTCCAACCATTACTTTGGCGTTATCTACACCAATACCTCGTAACTGCTTTATATTGAGACCGAAGAAGTTGAGAGTTTCTTTCACAGCGTTAGTGATGGATTCGGCATCACCTTTCTTTATTTCGGCTAATCTTAGAAAGGTCGAAACTATTTCAAATCTTTTTTTGCTGTAATACTGCACTACGATACCGAGCAGTTTAGTAATGCTGATATCAGTACTCTCATCTAATCGTCGTAATAAATCGTCTATATCTCTTTTTAATTCGGTTACGAAATGCGGATTTAGTACATTCTTTATGATAGTACTACATTTTGTTCTGTGTAATTTTAAGTTTTCGGCATCTTTGAATTGTTTTTTACATAGTAAACCAAGGTGATCGACAGGTAATATTGAAGTATGAGCGCATATAAAAAGAGCCAATGATCCTTCAGCGGAATTTATCCCAGAATCAATTTTCGGTTTTGGAGAAAAATCTATTTTTGATTGTCCCGCTGAAAATGGTTGCGCCGCTTTTAGGTGTTTTTTTCTTTTCATATGATTTAATAAATCACCTTTTTTTGAATTAACCTCGCATTTGCAGTAGGAACAAAACGCTTTGGTGGGGTCTGTTTTTACTGCTTCCAGCCAATCTTGAAATTCTGGTTCAGACAGCCATTCTTGTCTGAACTTCTGTGTATAAGGCTGCTTACTTTGCGCCATTACACTACAATATAATAAACAATTCACGCGCGGACGAAATAATAACAAATTATAGAATAACCAAACCATAGATCGGACAAACCGAACATAGACAATGTAGGTACATTTTGGCTATTTAAACTAGTATTCTGAGCTAAAAAATGTATGTATGTATGGAAAAAAGCTAAAATTGTAGAAAAGTAGAGCTAAAGAGCTAGACCCACATTCTTAAAGCTAACCAAGATAATTTAGAGCTAAATCTAGCTCTAAAAACTCCGTGTTGGCAACACTGCAGGTGAAGCTCCAAAAGAACTAAGCGAAACTGCCCTTTCACTTGCACATTCATGGTATCAATTTTCTATCTCTCACGCTCAAGCACGGGGAAAGATGCGCGGCAGACGTTTCCGCTAACTTATATCATTTTACACCAATACCGTAACCACAATGATCGTTGCGATTTTCAAATATTTTTGATCTAAGTAATTTATATTGATTTACACGTGTACGAACCTTTTGTGGTTAATGATATTAATCTAAATGGATCATTAGACACGAAATAAAAAGAAAAAATATTTTTACTTTTTATGCTGTAAATTAAATTACATTCGTTTTCACAAACCTACTTAACATATTTTGTTTTTGTATAGTTAATTAAGTCTTCTTGTATTATTTTACACAAATTCAATTTAAACTAATTCGATTGTGTAAAAAGTAGTAACACGAGTCATACCTTTTGTCCCAATAAAATAATGAATTAACAATCCGGTTCAATTTGTTAAAAGTAGACATATATCAATAACCACAAAAAAAATCTCATAATGGGTTCATAAAGCCTTAGTTACATCATTTAGCACAAAATTATTTTCTTTTATATACGGCCTAGAAATACACCGATTACATACAAAAATAGCTAATTTTTCAGAGATTAACAATCTCTAATAAAATTAATTTCGATCTATGTCGAGTTAAATCCCTTTTCACTGAAGGTACAGATTTTTCTTAAATATATAAAAAAGATATTGATGTGTGACATATCGTATTTTATTTTTCCAACGCCTGATAACTATTGCATGAAGTCACAATAAGGGTTTTCTCACGATTATGATCAGTCTCTCATCGGGTGACAGCTCGGGGGACGGAGTATCCGGACAACAGTGTGACATCGCACCTGTTCTCGCCGGGCCGCCGCCCGGATACTGCTTTCCAACGCTACCGCAACAGCCGGCTTACTGGGGAGTTCCACTCGGAGATTACCGGACGTTCACTCAGTGAATGCTTGGATGAATGCCTTAGGCAGACAAGTTTCCAGTGCAGGTATGGTACACAGTAGTAACAGCGACCAGCAAAAGAGATATTGATGGTGTTATGTGTAAATGTTGAGGCCCATATTCGTAAAACAGTTGTGATGATTGTACCATGATTGTACAGTACTTTTCTCAAACGATCCAAAAATATTAAAATAATACCTATTCAAAACAACTGTCTAATTGCAAATCAGTTCGAAATTTGAATCAAGTCTTGGGTTCCGGAGTAAATGATTGTTCATTTTCAAATTACACGACAGGTTGAAGTTTTGTAGAGTCGAGCGATTGAAGAAAGTTAATTGTAATACAAAAAACAACAATTTTGGGCTTCCCTTCAGCTAGTAATGTATATAGAGATTTGCTATCTGTTATATGAGATATGAATCACATGAGGAGTTTCACCTCAGAATGACAGATAACAAGCTAAATAAGCTTTGATTTAGCATTATCAATAATGTTTCAAAGTTCATTTGTTTGTGAAATTTCGTTCTCTCTTATGTTTGAATAGGCTAATGGTAATAATACGAGTATATATGTTGTATCCGCTGTTTGCCCATACGGCAAAGCGTTTGAACTAATTCATCAATGATATAACTGTCTTATTGCTCAGAGAGTAGTACAGTTGTTATGTAATAAATATGTCATCGCTTTCTTATCTTTTTAATTGAATATGGAGATGCGATCATCTGTTATCTTTATTAGCTACATGAATACAGTTGGGGTAGGAAAATGTTTATCAGTTTTCGATTCCTGTATTAAGCCGTAGAAATTTATTTCCCTTTGAAACTTAAATAGACCACTGCATATAACATTTGTATTTTATATCAGCGATTAATTTCGTAAGTATTTTTGATGAAATAAAATTCGTTCTATAATTCTACTTTTTAAATATTTCTAATATAATGAGAGAATAATTTTGTGCTATTTAAACACTTACTCAAAATATTAATAGAACCTCATAAACCAAATCAGTCAATAATAAAGTGGAAGACGAATGTTATGGTTAATAGATTCCGTTGTCGTGATATGTTATCAACGCCACCGCACAACTGGCCTATCATTATGATATGAATATCTCACTGTTTTTGACTTTGTGTTTTGTTGTCGATCCTAACTCTGAAATAATCCTTACTACGTAGTGTTTCCATTACTCTTTAAAAATTGATATAAATAACACGTGGATTCAACAAAACAGTGCAATAAGTCGCAAAAACAAAACAATGAACTTATTGCAAACCAAACGTTACCGTTTCATATTCAATAAAATGTTGAAAAAGTGTTACCTAAATTGATCATCATCATTAAGGTCTTTTGTCCCCTAGCTGGGGCAGAGGGCGTCCACAGTGAGTCTCCATCCCGCACGGTCTTGAGCTTCGTATTTGATTTCGCTCTAGGTTTTTCCAATGGCTTTCGCTTCGCCAATGACAGTCCGCCGCCAGGTCTGGTTTGGACGACCACGTTTACACTTTCCTTGGGGATTCCAGTCTAGGGCTTGCCTCGGTATGTGGTTTGGATCCCTTCGGAGAGTGTGGCCTATCCAATTCCATTTACGGCGTTTGATCTGCTGGTCGATCCGGACTTCATCACAACGTTCCCATAGCTGCTCGTTGGGATTTTTTTCTGGCCAGTAAATACCCAGGATGCTGCGAAGACATCGGTTGACGAAAACCTGGAGTCTGTGCGAGATGTCCTTTGTGATCTTCCACGTCTCACACCTGTAAAGTAACACGGATTTCACGTTAGACCGGAATATCTTGAGCTTAACTCTCCGAGTCAATTTCCGTGATTTCCATACGGGCCCAAGCCGTGCTAAAGTTGCTCGTGCCTTGGCTATCCGCGAAGTGATGTCCTCTTCTGTACCACCAGTCTCCGACACGCATCTACCGAGGTAAGTGAATTTGTGGACACGTTCCACTCCGTCTGTGCCGATGACCAACGGGAATGAACTTGTTGCCCCGCACCTCATTTCCTTAGTCTTCCCGGTGTTGATTTTAAGCCCTGTCCTTTCGGCTTCTCCTCTAAGGTCGTCCAGTTTGGCCTGCATGTCTGCCCGAGTGTGACTTAAGAGACATAAATCGTCGGCATAATCTAAATCCTCGAGGATGTTGGATGGACGCCACTCTATGCCGCGGCACTTGTTTTCTGTGGTCTTAAGCAGAACACCATCCAAGACGACAAGAAAGAGGAGTGGCGAAAGGAGGCAGCCCTGGTGAACACCTGCATGAACTTTAATGTCCTCCGATATGAGCCCGTTAGATGTTACTCTACAAGAATAGTTCTTGTACATACATGGCTTTGACAATGTTAATGATCTTGTCGGGGACTCCGATTTTGCGCAGCCGGGACCAGATGGCAGTCACTGCGAATGATAGGGTCAACGGCCTTCGAGAGCCTGTCCAAAATGATTTTGCAAAGCACCTTGGAAGGGATCGAAAGCAAAGTGATGCCTCGCCAGTTGCTACATTGACTAAGATCTCCCTTTTTAGGCACAGTGATAAGAAGGCCTTTGTTCCAGTCCTCTGGTAGTTGTTCCTCATTCCAAATGCGTTGTAGTAGTGGCGTTAGGACGTTTGCAGCTGTAGTGTTTCAGCATTTCTGCGGTCGATTCCTGGGGCCTTGCCATTTTTGAGCGAGTGAATGGCATGAACAACTTCATTTCCAGTCGGTGAGGAGCAGTCAATGTCAAGGCTTTGAAGTGCACCTAAATTGAAAGTTTATATAAACAAATTTCCTTTAAAAATCCTTGTATTGCAAGTAATTCGTGTATGAAAGGGTTTCGGCAGAAAAAGCTAACAGCTGTACATTTCTTGATAATGTTACTGTAGCGTAAAATAGTAGAAGTATTTATAAAAACTTAAAGTAACTAAATATTACCCGTTTCGTAGATCGGCCGTATACAGCGATCGCGCAAGGACATGTCGTCTCAGCAGGTACAACCAGAAGGATGGCATGAGACTGTTGTACGACCCGGACTTCGACTATTATGAAAATTTAATGCGTAAGTATCTTTTTAACTCATTTCTGATAATACAAACTGAGTTCCAGCAATAAAAATCTACGTTATAATCGGCATAATCTTTGTTCTAAATTGATAACTTATTATACATATATAAACAATGATATTTTTTATAAAATGTCGTACTGTTATATTATTTCATATCGCCTCTTATCGTATTGTTTTCATCTTCCTATGCACACTAAATGTGTAGGTGGTAATGATGTGATTAGATAATGCTATCTATTAATAATATTTTGTTGTGGCATAAAATAACGAGGTAAGCAGAGTACATAACAGGAAGTATTTTGCAGTGGGGAATAGATAGATACCGGAATAACAGGCGTCACTATCTATATAATGATTAACTACAAATAGATATAATATGGTTAAAACTATAAAAACATATAAACACCAATTTACTATTAAACAATAAGGTAAATTGAAAATGTTTTTGTATTTTTTGCCGTTTATATCTCTTTGTCGTTTGTACTTACATCTCAATTACTAGACCACAGTTATTTATTTGTATCGCAGTGACGATTCAGATGGATACTATAATAATCGTATGTTTTGTTTTAATGTAAACAATGTAAAAAAGTAATTCTATTTTGTTTGTCGCACAAAAACTTGAGACGATATTCCGAATTCTTTTTGTTTTCTCTCTTACGGAAAGAAAACATCTGAAATTGAAATAAATATTAGATTCACTATTTAATCTAGGTGCGATTGAAATAATTATACAATATTTAACAACATTGATCTAAAACCAACATAATGCATAACTATCCATATATTTATCTACGTAATTGATTTAATTTTATTGATGTATTACAAAGTAAGTTTGAAATTCAAATGCATTTTTTTACAAATGCGATATTTAATATCAGCTTTATACCTAGTAAATATTATTAATATTTCATGTAGTCATTATCAATTGGTATGAAAGGAATATCAATTAATGGAGTTATCGGCTCAGAGCAATATGTTATAAATATTTAACATGACCTAGATGTATTTTAGTTTTTATTACCATGTCCGTAACATGCACTTTTTTATTGACATTTTCTATTACTATTAATTATTTCTTTATAACCGTTTAAGTTTTCAAACAGTTATTTTATAACGGGTTAATCAAATTTTCCCGATAATCTTTGACTAGATTTTTATTAAATCTGGAATCCAGATCAATTAGTGAGTGGTGAAGGCGAAGCAGGGGGCGCTGGGAGCAGTTCGCAGACGCCTTGGGTTCGACCCAATAGTGCAGGTTCGATGCATGGTAGAAGCTCAACTGATCAGAATTTGTAAAGTATTCCTTCATTTTGCTAGTGATTTTTTTATTCTAATTATTTTGATATATACGTTAAGAAATACATAATAATTAATATTATATCTTAAACAATGAAATTTGCTGTCATACGCAACTATAAACTTATATTAAAATATATTACCTGTGGTCCTTATTATGCGTATATTTTTATCAACAAATCACGAACTGAACAAATATAGTATTAAACTTAACGTTACGGATTTTAAAAGATACATGTTAAAATAATCAAGTAAAGATATTACGAAAAGAATTTAAGTCGTTTCAAATGCATATTTTTTTAGTGATATTTTTGACCGCTGTCAGTATTTAAGTAATTTATTTATAATAATTAAAAGGTCTATTTCAGTCTTATATGGTATATTTTTAGATATATTTTTAAATATTTTCTTAAAATAAACATCTAAATCACTGCAAACTGAAAGAATACGTTTTCTTTGCATTTATTTTAATTTGGTACGAATTAATAGGTAAGTTACGAACAAGTAGTCATATAAACAGTGTAAAAATAGGTGTATATACCTAAATACGGACGGATGAATACGAGCATAGGCTCGTATTCGAAAATCGAACTTAAACTGAAATCGCTGCATTAGTATAATTAGAAAAAGACTCTATTAAGCTTACTACGTAGCTCCAAGCAGCTGTCCTCAAGCAGAGATTTGAGTTAGAGTCTCGTTGTGTACGGGCCTTAGTCAGCCAGATAGTATACAATTGGAAAACCTGTGGCACGAAATGATCGTTAATTTTTCTGTTTGTTATCTAGTCTGTTGTTTGGAGTCAAGTCTGGTGGTGTTCTACAAAATGGATTGGCCTATCAGATATAAGTACCTACGATATAGAGAGGGTATACGAATGTGAAACTAGAATATTGAAGTTGTATCAGACGAATCTGAATTTTATTTAAACATTATTTATTTATAGTTGTAGTAACTAAACAATAACATTGAATACGTACAATCAGAAATACGCGTTATTTATTATGTACCAAAAATATCTTACGTGGACTTGAAGGGCTTGGTTTGCTTGGTCGGACTTTACTCGGGCCAAGAGAACCCTGATGTGATGTTTGACCGATATAAATTTCACTGAGTTCATTTTTCTGTAAGACGTTAAGAACTGCAAAACTTTCTTCTCAAAGCTCTCGCTCTCCTGAAACTAATTTTCAAAGAAAATAGAAATAATGAAGGAAGAAAGAAATGTTATAAAAGCAATCTCAAATCTCTGCTAGGACGGGATATGTGGGCTCAATAGTACCAGTAGTCTCTTTCTAACTGTAGTCAAGCAGCGATTGGAGATTAAAGAATACAAAGGACGCAGAAATAATAAAAAAGAGTATCATTTCACATTAGAATTTAAAAATATCTAGGCGGCAGTAAATTTTTACTTAATTACTGCTTTGAAAGCTAATTGAAATGCTCTTAGTATCACTATTACTACAGTATTTTTAGCGTTATTGTTATAGTATAAGGCAAAACGCTTTTATATTCTAACAAGCTAAGTTTTATAATATTTATTACAAAAGTATCTAATTCTCACTTCATATTTATCAATATCTTTTGTTTTACGTATTTCATAGCTTTTGTTGCACAAGGAAAACTTCCGTTCCACTTTACGGAAATAATTTTCCATAAAGTTGAACGGAAATCATTCTAATGAAATGAATTCATCATACAATAAACAAGATCAATTCTTGTTTTTACTTAGTTCGTAAATATGTGTAACTTGTCGTTAAAAATTAAAATATACGCAAAGACATATACAAAAGATCAGTTTGAGCATTTGCAAGTTGTGTACGGTAGTTATCTGTGATTGTTACACGTTTCATTACTATATAGGCGGTTGGGATATTATTTTATTTGTTGCAAATTTGACCCTTGTTATTTTTAGCTATACATGTCCATGGTAAGTTGGGTAAATAGCATGGCCTGATGTCGTAGTATCTTACTAAAACAGTAGACTTGACTGTGAAGAAGCTTTGCATGATTAAAAGTTAGAACAGATAGCTTTACGTAGTAAATAGTATGTATAATAAAATTAGAAATACAAATTTTTGAGAAGTAACGTATGTATCTTTGATGATTGACTTCACCTAAGTATTTTTTTTTTCAAAATACGTTGTTTCTATCTACGAGTTAATACTTATGCATTGTTTGTATCATGAAAAAATTGTAGTTAAAAAAGAAAAAGGTTAATTAACATTAAATATTGAATTTTTGGAACAACTTTTTTTATTTAACTGGCTCGCTTATCGGTGACCGCGTACAGAATTTACTTCCACGTTTCGGCTAGGTTACAACAGTCGCAAGGCATGGTCATGCATACGATCACGGCTATCCATGTAACATGAGCAACGAAACATAATATGATAATCATTTATCTTGTGAAATAACCGCCATTTTGAGATATATATTTTGCATTTTGACACTTGAAACTGATAAAGCATTTCTCTGGTCACGCCACAAAGGCTGGTATAACTTTATGTATTTTATTTATTTATTTATTTTTATTTATTTATTTATTTTTGCACACACATACAGTAAATGGAAAAATCATTATAAAATTCAGCAAAAGGTACTGCATATTTCCTAGGAAATCTCTTCCTGCAGACCCGGGTGGACAGGTGAACATAACGGGTTAGACTGTGTGTACCATAGTAAGTATTAACATACTAAATATTACCTAAAAATAGATATAAATAAATATATAAACATCACATAAATAAGAGAATATATAATATATAATATATATATATATAATATATATATACATACATACACAAACAAATTCAAATACATATTTATATACCTACACTAATAAAATATTACAAAATAAATCTATACTACCATACTTACCTACTATATATATATATATATACAAAACTACATAATGGCTGTTATGATTCGTAACATTGTTTCAAATAATATTCCTTCAGGGATACCTTGAATGTGGATATTTTGGTACAATCTCTAATGTAGGCATCTAATGTGTTATGTACATTATTAATTAAACTCACGCCAGTCAGTTAAATGCGAAATGTTGTTTCAATTTAAAGTGCAGTGCTTGATCAAATAGAGACAATACTATGCATTTGACATGTAATTATTTAAGATGTAATTTACTGCTTATAATATTGTACTAGTAGTTATAGTAAATAGGTGCATAACTTAGAAGTAGTATGTAAAACACGCATGATTCAAACTTGTTACTCTCTAAGAAACATCTGAACACTTTCCAATAAACCCGGTATTTCTAGGTGGCAGTGGCGGCGGTGATCGTGACAGGTATCCGCCGGGTGCTGACCGCTACCCTGACGACGACCGTTACCCTATCGATGATGATCGGTACAGTGGCCGCCCGGATCGGTACCCTGATGACCGGTATCCGGCCGGGCCGGATCCCTATCCTGACCGATACCCCGTAGACAGATATCCGAGCGACAAATATCCCGATGACAGATACCCGCCCGGTGTCGGCGACCGCTACCCCGCCGAGCGATTCCCATCTAGATACCCCAGCGGGGATCGATACCCTCTTGACAGTGGACGATACCCATTATACGATTATCCGTCTAACGACATTGGCAGATATCCATCAGGCGACCGCTATCCTAGTAGATACCCTATTGACCTGTATCCAGATCGGTATCCATTAGATAGATATCCGACACGTGGAAGTGGACGATTCCCCTCACGGCCTTGGTACTCGAGCCGCTATCCTGACAGATTCGATCAGGACAGATATCCTGGCACTAGCGATTGGGGTCGATACCCGTTCAGTCGCTACCCGGTCGGTGTGAACAGAGACCCGGGCCCAGTTGGTGGGGATCGCTTCCCTGATGTGTATGACAAATACCCACCAACCGGATCGTCGTATCCTGGTAAGCACATTTCCTCATTCTTTATGACACTGTTATGAATTTAATACTTAATTAAAATTAATATAAGATCATATACTACTATGTTTATTGAAAAGGTTTCATGGGATTTGAAGATGGGTAGGTATTTTTATAGAGATCATTATGTTGAGCCCGTTGTAAAGTTTTGTACCTAAATTGTGTTTTTATATAACTATTTCCAAATAGGTTATGGGCGTGGTGGTTACTATGGCCCAGATTATGCGGGCCCTGATCGTTATCCTATACCCGACAGAGGTCCACGACCAGGACCCGACAGGTAAATCGCTTTTTTATATAAAAAATATAAGAGAGATATTTAAATGTAAAAGAGCGACGTAAAACAAAAATAATTGTTTTAAAGGTTTCCTGCAGAGCCTAGACCTACTTTTGGCTTACGCAGACCATTAGATAGACCTGGAGGATACCGTGGAAATTATCCGCCACCAGGCCTGGATCGTCCGATTGGTACAGTATTGCTTTTATAAAATACCTTTTTGTATTCGTTATATTGTAACTTTCAAGTTCAAATGTTTATTTCTTTATGTTTAATTAAAGGCCCTGGGTATAGTGGTTACGAGCCCGATGTTCCTCTTGGACCTGGTGGGCCAGTAGGTCCTGTGGGCGGGCCTATTGGAGGCCCTCATGGAGGACCTATAGGTAGACCTCCTCATGGATACAGACCTTGGCAGGGATCCAGGTGCGAGGAGGACAGCTTTAGACAAGTTGGCAGACAAAGGATGCAACGTAGATTTGTACGTCGCTTTACTACTGCTCATTCCTTGGCGCATTGTCAAAGAGAATGCATTGAAGCTAGAGACTTTATTTGTCGAGCATTTAATTACAGGCAAGTTATCATAATAAATGTAATATTATTTATTATAATATAATTGAATGATATAATTATTATGCTTAGAAATTGATATAATTATTAAGTAAATATTATCCTTAGAGGGTTTTATACGTACATAATTATTGGCAATAAGAAACAAGGTCATTAAGAGTATAGTTTTAGCGAAAAGAAATTTAGACTCTAAAAGAATCAGTGCTGTCTTGAGTAAATGTGTATATGTATTCTATAGAGATGTCGGATATGGAGAACCACGTGATAATTGTGAACTAAGTGACCGTGACACTCGAGAGCTAGATGCTGCAAATCCAGCACATTTCGACAATACAGCGAATGATTATGATTTCTATGAACGAGCACTTGGTCGAATTGCAGACGATTGTTTGGATGGTAAGAAGACATTTATACGAATGATATATTAACGTCGAAGTCTGGATGGCTAACCCGTTACTTTGTTTAAAGTGTCACAAGTGTGCAACGAAGACGGAATGGAGTTCACATTAAGATTACCAGAGGGATTCTATGGACGGATGTACACGTACGGTTTCTACGACCGTTGTTTCTTCAGAGGAAACGGAGGGACTGCCAATGTGCTTCGTATAACTGGGGCTCACGGGTATCCAGAATGTGGTACTCAACGAGTAAGTTTTCATAAACTCTCAGTAACTTGAAGATAATTCACAGTAATACATCAATCTTCTTTCTTATTTACAGTATGGTGACACAATGACGAACATTGTGGTTGTCCAGTTTAGTGATAATGTCCAAACATCTCGGGACAAACGATTTAATCTAACCTGTTTGTTTAGAGGACCCGCGGAAGCTGTGGTTACATCTAATTACATTGGAGCCGGGTGAGACATAGTCCTAGATTTATGTGTTTATTTGGAAAACTACAAAATAATTGAGCTAATAAATCACTTGTCAATTTATTAAGATTTTACAAAATTGTCATGGATTGTGGATTTACATATATTTAGTATCTCAACTGACTAGTATTGGTTTGTTAAACATTCATTGCTGTTTTAAATAGAATGTGTTTTTTTTTGTTGTGGTGTGATCTAGCAATGTATGTTTAACCTTTAAAATTGATTGCAACAGACGTCCGTATGTTTAGTACGTTACTTCATGCTAGCTATTGTCATGTAAATGGAGAGTAATTAAAGCAATTTTAATAAGATTTATATTAATGATTGGATTGAGTATCTTATTTATTTTTAATGATAATTCAAACAAACGTTTTTAGAATGTTTTCCAAATAAACACGGATATTCCATCGTTTTTAATTAACAGTTAACTGAACTGTAGTGATTCGTGTCTTTTTTGGAGCTACCGCTTTTGAGTAATTTTGTTTTCATGTAAATGAATATTTATTGTGTGGATTACGCTTTCATATTTGGGTGGGAGTGAATTTACGCCAAATGTTTTAGGTATGATGTTAGTTACTTAGAATTTGTATTAACTCTATGCTTGGTAATTTTAGCTTGGTATTTGAGTGCTGTTATTTCACTAACAGCTACTAACGAGGAGAATTTGAATGAATTCTTTTATTCTCAGTCAATAAAATCTTCGGTTTGTATTACACAGTTTACTATGAAACAATTTTACCACAAATACATCTACTTGCATCATAGTTGTATGTAAATGAAAATTGATCTCACCATTAAGTTTAGTGGTAAATTCATTCAAATTCAATCGAGTTTGCATTCAAAAGAAACAACTTAAAGCCTAAACATAGATTTGGATATAACCCTCTCGACAGGTCTGGTAGTCCTATTCCCATCGAGTACCTTCCCGAAGAAAGCTCTCTCAACTCCAAGGTCCGGTTGATGATCTTGTACCAGGGTAGGCCGACGACCACCATAGCAGTTGGCGATCCTCTAACCTTCAGGCTCGAAGCGCAGGATGGGTACAACTATGCTACGGACATCTTCGCAACTAACGTCATTGCCCGTGATCCGTATTCTGGTCGATCAGTACAACTTATTGATCGTGTTGGGTATGTACTTGGTAAACAATATACCTATATACTTTTAGTTTTTTAATATAAATGTTACAAACTTGCTGTTGAAAAAGTATTGCTTTGTTTGCAACACATGTCATACTCGTATCTAAAATAATAGTTCACTCGTGACCATTAAACAATTTTAATTTAGTTTTTACATTCATTTCATAAGTAAGTATTCTTTGCATGAATAAAATGTAGGATGTGTGTTATGGCAGTCATCACTGTAATCATCAGGTACGGATTTTTTTGTAGCAAAGCAAAGCAATTTTCAAATGCAGATCGTCATAGTTTAAAGGTACTTGCTAACCTTTGCTATAATAGTGATGTTCTATCTATTCTTTTGATTCATTCTCTGCTCTTCTCTTCTCAACTGCTTCTTAAACGGCGTCTCCATAAATGTTTATAAATAGTTATAAACATTTTTTTATAGGATCGATTTTACAAATTATTTAATCAGAACATATTTTTCTAAGATAAAGAGTCGTCTCAAAATTATATATATTTTTGCTACTCAATACTTATATATAGCAACTTACCGACATAGCCCAAGATCTAGAAACGTATATAAGTAGAATCCTATATAATAATTTGACTTTCATTTAATTTTAATGGAACACATATTAATGTAGATGTGATTTTAGTTTTATTTCCACTAGGATCAATGGTTAATATACTTATTATATTATACTTCACTATTTATGTCTCTCTCATTCATAAAATCATTTTGCTATGTAAGTAGTACGTACTACGTACGTTACTGCTACATTGCTTATTATACTTCCATTAGAGACAGAGTCGCTTCAAGACGTTTCGAAATAAGAATATTTTTACTTTATTGTTGTTATTTTAGACAACATTGTAAAATAAATAAATAATAGTATACTTTGTAACTTGAACCAAACAAAGTATTGACTTTGATATGTTGATTGATGTAACAAGGGTGACTATGAATACTTGGGGATATATTTAGATTTTAGTTATGTTAAAGTGTAAGAATTTTCCTTATTAAATTATTATCTTGCTTAAAAAAATTAGGTACAACCATATTTTAATAAGAAATCTGACGTAAATCAATAGATAAAACGCACGTGTTTAATCTCTGAAATCGCGAAAAACTAACCCATTAGTTTATACACAAGCGCTCGCATTAGCGAATATTTTCAGTTATTGTAGAGTCATTGTAGTTAGTAAACGACAGTGATAATGTACTCCATATTAACAGCATGGTGGCACATATACCGTGGGAAACCGCATTCAATGCATCACATTCGTTTCAGAAAAAGAAACGTTTGCTATTATCGACAATGTGTTTTATCAAAATAATAAAATAGGTCGGCAACATCTGAATTATAGTTCTAACAAAGAGACTATAATCGTTTATACTCGCCTGGCTTTGCGTATGATCTCGAAACTATCATTTACGGAAATAAGCAATTGTCATTCATCATCATTATATGGCATCCTAAACGTAGGGATAATAAAGACTGAAAATTAATAATAAAATTGAAACATGCTTATGTAAGTAGGTACATAATGCTCCAGCGCAGAGGTTTCTAACACGTCCATCTTTTATGAGTATCGAACCGACAATTGCGCAGTGTTCTGTAGTGGAGAGTTACTTTCGTTGTCACGGTGAGATCCAAGACAGAGATGTCTTGCCGGGAGTATGAAGTTCACTTTATACTAATATAAAAATATAATAATACTCTTAACTTGCTGTTTGTTACGAGTGCTTTATCAATAGGTATATAGGTTAACAGTAAGATAACTCTCGTATGATGTAATTACGTCATAATTGCATTTCAGATGTCCTGTGGATCCAGATGTGTTCCCTGAATTAGACAAAGGACGCAGTGGAGATTCCTTAGAAGCACGATTCAACGCTTTCAAGATACCTGAATCAAACTTTTTGGTGTTCGAGGCTACAGTCAGAACTTGTCGCGACGGCTGCCAGCCAGTAAGTTAACGATAACTTATCACAATTCGATAAGAATCTATGTATGTTTTGGACTAGCTGCCTGCCTGCGGCTTTGCTCTCTATACATATTAGTCGTTGGCTTGCTGCTGCTAATAATCATAGCGCAATTTTAAACAGACACAATTTAACCCAATACATACAAATTAGATGTAGATATAGCACTTAGCATTACTGCGTCGAAACTGTAGCGTTCCAATTCGGGCAATTGGTGTAAACATCGTTCTTAGTTCCAATCCTATTTGGCTAGCGCAACAGTCCATTTCTGTTTTGTACTTTGTTTATAGTCTATTTTATTCACTAATAATCTCATGAGACAATAAAACATAAATATGTACACTCATCGACATTTCATATTTGCATGTTGGCCGTTTTCCTAGTGCCAAGTTATAAAGCCAAGAAAATAACTTTGACCCCATACAACGTTTCGCATTTTTTATTCAACGTAACATTAAATTAAAGTTCTAAGAAATAAAAATATTATACGTAAGCATACAATTTTAAAATCTAACGAGTTTTGTTTTATAAATAAATACTCGATCTTTTACTTGTTCGCGTGCTTGCACAGCTATCACAAAGTGATAAATACGTCGTCATAAAGAATGAGTCTACGTCAATAGTGTTATTAAGAATACAAAAGGGTCAGTGCAGGTTATCAGTGAATGATCCAGTTATCTTCCCGTTTTCTATTTGTGCATTTAGTAAATAGATAATGTTTCTAATCATTGGTCGCATTGACCTAATGATTAAACGGCTTTGTTTTATTTTAAATGTTTTGTTGATATTATGTAGCTATGATAAATATAAGAACCTCATGTTTTACTTATGTGACCAACAATTGTATTGCATTTATTTTGATTGGTTGAATCGGATTGATTGGTTTTGGCATCGATGCTTGCCTCAGAGTCTTGGTTACTTTGAGATGCTTGCTCGTATTGCTTGGGTTATTTTTTAACTCGGAAGTAGTTATTCTGGGTTAGTAGTTTATCCCCCAATTGCAGTTAGACTCTAAGAATAAATATTAAATGTAGTTGGGATGTAACACGAATATCAAGCGAAAGACCTATAAATTATTATAAATGTATAAAGGCCTATACAACTTTGATGAAAGAATTTGCTTTTTATAATCAGACTGATATTTTTTTCTAGATATCTGTTGTAGTGCTTACGGCAATAGAGTTATACATTGTTGTTTAAGTTATAACACAGCGTTACAAAAAATAAATTAAGAAAAAATATAAATTAAATAATTATAAATTGGATACTGTTCAGAAGGAAAAAGAAAAAATAATCTTATATAACACACCAGGAACATGAATATTTTTTGCCACAAATGGGCCATTTTAAGTATTTATGGCAAAAAAATATATATTCCCGGTTTGTTACAAAATCATATAGCTTTTTCAGGTTTTTGAAAAGATTCCAGTTTTGAGCTACGCAGTGATGCAACTTTGACGTGCTGCTGACAGTATGCTAAATGACAGGACTTTGTTTCAGTCTTGCACACACTCCGCACACAAGTTATATTTGTTTATGATTCAAGTTGTTTGACTAATAATTCGGTCGTCTTCTTTATATATGTCATGGATTAAGAATACATGTGTCCCCGCGGCCTGTCTTCTCGTAATGTCGTAAAAACCGACTACGATAATTAGCTGCAATCGGGATATTTCCACAATCCTCAATTAATTACCAAACTCTTCATAATATCAAATAACGCGTTTCATTTATTATTTCTTTTGTCCAATAAGCGATTTTCATAACATTTCATTGCTTACACTAAGCACGTATTTGTTCTTCGAGTACTGGGCCGGCCACCCCACAAGACACAGCGATTTTGAGCGTCCGTGCCAGTAGACGCGCGATCAATTTGCGTACTTTCTTTTTAGTCCGACCCAAACAGCTCGGAACTACGCCGCGACCTATAAAGCACAGAACTTTCAGTTTTCACGCCTTTGGTGATATGTGGATTTACATTTCCAAACTAAACGACTGAGCGCGCTTATTAATATACGCTTGGAAACACGAAGGAACTCCATGTTATATATTATAGATATTCTTGGTCATTGATCAGTGTTATATGGCAAATGTTAGTTTTCAATTTTATTTGGAACGCTGAACTCATACAGAACCAGTTTTAGTTTAGCCCATTTAACTAATGCCCGGTTCCTATATTTGAAAAACGATCCGTTTTAGTTACGTTTAGTAATTTTATATACGAGGCGTAATCTCTAATCGTTCCTTTAAAAAACGTCTCGTCATGCAACTTACTGACGGCTTCCTACTAACGGATGGGAGGGTTATTGGTAACGGACGGTAAGCGTATTGTAAGGAGATGAGTGTTTACGGTGTTCCTATAAATAATTTTGACTTTAGTAATAATTTAGACTTTGTGGAACAGTGTTTACGACTCGTAGTCAGTTAAATAAAAACGGGTAGTAGCTTTTATATTATGACGATCCGTTGATTATAGGAACCGGGCATAAATGATGTCGCTGACTTCTAGGTAGGTCAAATGCAATATTATTTGTAACCAAAGCGAGTTACCACTTTAGATTTAGAATTGTTATATTTAGTTGAATTACCTGATTATAGTTACGTGAATGTTTATTTCTAGGCCTATTGTCCCAGTACGCACGCAGGCCGTTCCGAGCCGTCCTTCGGTCGCCGACGTAGGGACGTTAATTCCACCTTGGGCGAAGAACGTAATGACACGGCCATGTCGGAAACGTCATCAGAAGCATCGCCCAACACTGATAGCGACAAAGGAGGGGCAGTATACAAAGTATCTTACGAAGAAGCAACCATTGATAAATATTTGAAAGATGATGTAGAAACCCCGAGTCACGTCCGTAAAATGATTGAGGTAAGATAATAAATTTTTGATTACTACTAGGGTAGGTATAGCAGATCTGTGCTCGTGGAAGTAATAAAAAGGTAGACTTTGGTTGGCACGGTGGCAGATGTTGTTGAGAAATGAAGGTGAAAGCTTAGCTGCTATCATCGGTGTTATCTTCACATCACAGGAGATGAGGCCATTAGTTCCTGGCATTAAGTTATCGACAATAGTATGAAAGACAGGGTCTGCACCCTGAACACAATTTCGACACATCCTCGTGATAGTTCAGTCTAATATTCAACTTCACAGCTGTAAAATCATAAGTGCCTAAAGTAATATGCTAGCATGATTATAAAATGTATGTAATTTTCAGGCGTTTGTTTTTGCTGTCGATTTTAGTGATACAATCTTAATTTTTATTATTATAGTGAAAACAATTCTACCTGATTAAGTTTAACTGTAATAATAATTTTAGATAATTATGTAAAATTAAGCCAGTGTGTCCACTAATATAATACAAAATGCTTAGGCCTATGTCAAATAGGTTTCCGTGGGTTTTCATCAATTGGAGTACAATTCACTTACATGTGTGAAGTACATTTTACGAGACGCTATAACAGTAATAGAACTAATTTTAGGCGAATTGAAACGAATTTTATTCTCTATGCGAGACAAATAACATTTTCTAAGGCTTCTAATAGCAACAAGACGAATTGTGGGATGTATGCACATATGCGTTTTCACTGCGCAAGATTCCTCAAACCGCAAAGCCACACCACCTTCCCGTGCCTCGGTTAAACAAAACACTTAGTATGATGATTACTGATCTATGCGTTAGAAATATAAGATGTCCAAATAATTAATAGTAAATATAACACAATATTTTAAATCCTTAGGTCTTTGACAACCGCAATGAGTTGATAGAAGAGAACGGTCCATCGGACTCTGCGCCGGTGGTGACGACCGCGGGCGTCTGCGTATCCCCTTACCACTACAGAGCTCTTCTAGTGGCACTCTGTGTTCTGCTGTCGTTGGTGTTGGCTATGTTGACTGCTGCGCTGTATATTTATAGGTATAATAGAACTCAAAATTATTATATGGGAAACATTTCTACTAGACCTTACTAACTACTAGACGAAACGAAAGGTTGTGTTATAACGTCGAACAAATTTTATACATTACTAGTCTTTTCTACTACTGTTATTAAACACATTCAAATAGCAAAATTATTTCGGAGAGCATATCTTAAACATTGTGTACAAAGATTATTTTTAATTGAAAGAGGTACAGTTATTTTATCAAAATAAGTTCTTAGCTAGATTTTTGGGAATCATGACACGCTATCTATCTAGTGTCTTGTTACCTCCCCTATATCTACATAATACATGCCACTATTTTGTCATATTTTAAGTG
Organism: Scirpophaga incertulas; assembly: GCA_036419045.1. Classification (NCBI taxonomy): domain Eukaryota; kingdom Metazoa; phylum Arthropoda; class Insecta; order Lepidoptera; family Crambidae; genus Scirpophaga; species Scirpophaga incertulas. The sequence continues at coordinate 12,031,970 of CM071645.1, forward strand.
TGTAATATCAATAAAAAACAAATAATTGGAACATGTTTATTCTTTGCAAAATACTTTGTCAGGCATCTCTTAATAGTAATCTATAATGGTATCAATAACATCACCAATTTATGAATACACTGACATCTACGGTTTTCAGTTTCGATAATGGCAAGCTTTTATAGTACCTAAATAAAGTGATATTCTTATAGGAGGTATTGGCGAGTACTACGTAAGAACATACAAGCATCGAGCCCAGCTCCGGTCTTGAGGCCAGTCACGCCGGGCCCGCGGCCAACACGGCCATCTCTATTCTCTGCTTCTCACTTGCATAAACCTTTTTCATTGAGGTAAGCAAAATACAATTTTGAAAGATTTTCTACTTATCTCAGTGTGGGTCACTCGTCCGACGGCAACAGTGTACACAGCCAACAGGCGAAGTTAATTTAGTACCCCGAGATAATAGAATTCCTTACATCTAGTAGGTAATTTAAAACTAGAAAATTCAAATCATTTGAAATGTATTATTTTTCCACAGGATATAACAATATAAATGATTTTAGTTTTTTTCAAATAATTAAATACATATATTGAATTAAATACATAGATTGACTACCTCCGTAGTCGAGTGGTAAGTAAGCCGGTATCAAGGTGTTGCCATCTATGAGGTACCGGGTTCGAATCCCGGTGGGGGTACCTTAGTAATGGTTGTTATTATATATTTCTATCCGTTACCTTAGATCCCATAATAAAAGCCTGCAGAGCTTACTTTGGGCTAGGCTATTTGGTGTAAATGTAAAAAATATTTATTTATTATATTATTATCTTTAAACTTTCTTTTTTACCCAGTAGCATAGACAATATAATACTTCAGTACCAGGACTAAAAGTAGAAGAAAACAATTAAAGCAAGTTAAAAATATATCATCATCATAGCTTGTATACCTTCCCACCAAGAGGCATGAGCATATCCTAACTAAGGCTTTAGTCAACCACGCTGGTCTTTAAATTTCTTCACAGGTTACCTCACATTGAGCTCCTTCGCCATAGGAGCTTGGATTAGATATGAAATTAGAAAAAAAAAAACAGTGATTGAACCCAGACTTTCCGATTAGAAGACCAGTGCAGAGACTACAACTCTACCAATGCTCCAGACAAAATGTGTATAAAAATAAATTCATCATTTATTATTTTTATAGTGGCTTGGGGCGGACATTTGCTGATGTGGGTGAGGAGGCAGGTTCGGCTGGACGCCTGGCTAGTGCTTTTGATGATGGCAGCGAGCCTATTTACACTGATCCATCTCTGTTTGAACGTTCTCGTTCGCTCCGGTCTTTGCACTCACTTGACTTGAAGCCCGAACGCCGTGATCACCGCTCTTAATAAAATTATAACTTAAAAAAGTTCTTAAATTACTAAAACTTTGAATTTAACTGCCATACACTGCTCAGCCTAATCCAACCTTTAAAATGTTATAATGACAACAGATTAATGTATTTCTGATAAATATACTGCTTAATTTTAAATTATATATAAGAGGATACTAATAAATATTTACAATGGATCTAAATGCTATTTTATTTTGGTGATTGCAATAAAATACAATTTTGAAAAAAAAATATGTAGTCATTTATTTCTTATATGCTAGATAGGTTATTATTTTATATTACATGTGATAGGGAGCTGGTGTTGGTACACTCATTAGTGGTGAATCTAAGTACTCCATGTCACTAGTGCTTGGTGCTGGTTCAGTTTGCTTGTTCAACTTTTGTTGTAAGATCTCATGCAATTTATGGACAGACTCATTGTGTTGTGTTCCTGGTTGCAAAGCCTTCATAAGAGTTTGTATTCTAGTTTCTGGTAATTTAGGGTGAATATACCAAAGCAATTTTAATAAATGTCTTGTCACATTATCTTTTGAAAGGCCAGCAAAAAAGAATTCATCAAACAATACAGTACTAAAATCTTCACCTTGAAATTCATCAGGTAATTGAATGAGTAAGGCAACCAAAGCATGCAGAAATGGGTCTTCATAAGCCCTGCCATCCTTGCAGCTACCTAAGATGCTAAGAATTCGTAAAAGAGCTCCCCTGTCTCTAAGTTTGGCAGCATGAAGAGTGTAATACATTGCCAACACTCCGCAAACTGAACTTTCTCTCATGTAAGCTTCACAAGCATCTGGGGGTGGCCCAGAGTGCTCTATAGTTGTGATAGCTGATTCTCTTTCGTCCGGAGGCAGTTTATTGTGCAGTGATCGCACCTGATCATCAACCATTAATGACATTAGTGCTGGCAAATACTTTGTCACCACTTGACTATCAAGTTTAGGTTCTTTGAATTCTTGAGAATCAATCATCACCCAAGCACTTAATCCTAATGCCAACATTCGCAGTAAAAGAATTAATATTGTATTATCTCGAGGGAGTCCTTCAGTATTTATTAAATGTTGGAGAATTTTGATTGCTGACGTTGCTAGGAAGTTGATTGCATAAGGATCACAGAGAGTCATAGAAAGATCCCCAAGAACTTGTTCTTGACCTCTTTTAATGCTATCTAGAAAACCTTGTAATTCTCGAGACCTTTTAATATCAACATTTCTTTCCCTAATACAGGCATCTAAGCACCAAGTAAATTTATGACATGGGTCCACAGATATAATATCTTGTATTTCCAAATCATGTAAGGCCATTAATAATTCCGCTCTCAATGTACAGTAGTGGACATTTCTTGTCCTTAAAAACAATGTGCGGAGGAACTGTAATACCATATCATATAATTTAACACTATTACCAATCATATGAGCAAGTTTCTGGACAACTGCACCTTGCCTTCTCACTTTCGGTGATGGAGAAAAGAAAAGATTTGTCAGATTTTCATGGTCAAAGAGAATATTTTCTTTTTCTCTTATATATTGACTAAGCAATGGGGATACTTCATCCCCAAACAGTGATTGGTTGTCTTGCCATATTTGTCTTTTCACTTCGGTATCAGTGTCATTGTACAATTCTCGGTCTCGTACTAATACTTTAAGATATTTGTCATCAATGTGAGGTGTATTTTTGAGAATACTCATTATTACAGGTCGAAGTGCTTTCACTCTTACGACAGCAAAACTTTTAGATAGGAGTTCTTTTAATTTCTTGTCGTTTTCTTTACTTTCTTTAGCACCGAGTTCATTAATATGAGCAATCAACTTGTCTCTTAACTCTTCAAGGACTGATGTATGAAAGTCTAGTCTCCTCACCCCGTGAAGATCTAGTAATGGAAGCATTGGTCTCAGTGAAGGCAGTAATATTCCATTTTCTAATTGAAATTCTTCAATTGCTTTTAGGGGATCTGTACAACTTGTAAGAGCGTCCCGTAAATAAGACTGACCTGGCACGCCAACATCTTCTAAACCTGTTCCAGGTAATTTGTTAGATGATGTCATGTTGATTACATAAAATATAATAAAATTATATTTGAACAGAAAAATAGGAAGAAAAATCACTTTATCAACAAAACAAACTAAAAACAAAAATACCACTTCTGGCCATTTCGATGTATTAAAGCTGTCATTATCAATGTCAATTTTTTTTTAATCTTTGCTCGTATCGAGCAGGCAAAGAGCAGAGCCCATACAGCCTATTCAGTGGTAAATCTTTATCTTCTTTCTTCTTCACTTTCTTATTTCTTTATTTTTTCCCCCTTTTATAATTCCGAGACAGTGTGGGTTATAAATTTAAAAAGATGTGGATATGATGCGGTGTTTCTTAAAATTTCAATGTCAAAAAGGTTTAGGTTGTCAATTTCGTCCATAGGGACAGGCGAAGGTATTAAGCCATACTGCCAAATCTTATATTGTCAAAAAGGGTCCATTCGGAAATATGTGTTATGTTTATAATATTCCCTATAATATGGTAGCCAAAGGGATTCAGGTCCGTACAGCCTTGTGAATAAAAATTTTATTTGGAAATAAGTATATCGTTTTTAAATCTGTACAGTGCTTAAGTCAACAAATTGCAATCTAACTTCTACAAATTTTTTGGGTAAATAGAAAAAAAGCGATTCATATATTATTGAAAGCCCTTAAGGTAGACAGGTAGTTTTTATTGAATCTCAAAAAACTGAAACAACTGATAAAAAATACATTTTACATTTATTTATTAAGTACGAGCCATAAATAACATTTTGATTTTATAGATTGCCATTTCGAAGCCAAATTTTTGAAAATGTACTTGAAATTAATGGTGCATTTTGGTGCCAAATGTCCTTTCATTAAATCAGGGTTGTCACTAAAGCAATGTTATCCTTTAAGATGCATGTGACAAAATAAGTAGTACATTGTGAACTTTTGCCAACGCGCTTCAATTTAAATATTACATTCAAAACTGCTCAGACTGATATACATACACATTTCAGGCATTTGTAGTTTATCATTTTTGTGTATCTAGTTTTATGTCACAACCACTTACATCGATTTATATTTTCTGTAAGGTTTTATTTACTTTGCTATATATGTACCTAAGTGTTTGTAGTTACTATATTTAATCAGGTGGAATTTCGCACCACAATTTTGATATATTAATAATATGGACATATATAACCACTACGTTTTATTATTTAGGAAATGTGTGAAAAGTTTGTATTTAATACCCCAATATTTGTCAGGTTTGTTGTAAGTACTTGTCAATAATTTAGGTTAGATAACATATTTTTTATTTTATTTAAAAAGCAAATGAATAATTATTTGCATATAACTTTCATTTTCTTATTCTTTAATGTAAGCTTGTATAAAAAAATATATATGTGTAGTATTCAAACATTTTGGAAAACCTTTATTCAATTATCACATAAAAATATAAATTTTACGTGCGACATTTCACTACATGGCAATAAAGGACATTGTTCCGGCTCCATACATGTTCTGCCTAAGAACCGTTCGAATCGAAAGTGACTAATATAAACTCTTAAAATTATATGGAATCCTATGAAATAAGTTTTCACGAACGGACACTTCAGGAAACTAAAATAATGACGAAAAAAGTTAATATTTTGAGGTTATAAATAAAAAATAAGCAACCTTGCGTGGAATATCAGAGTAGTAATATCAAAGTAATATTAACAATACTATGTACAGCTATATATGTTCTCTTCTAGAACTAGGAAAGGACTACTTTAATAGATACTAGGCAAAGAGATAGTACCTAGTCAAGCTTAAGATAATTCTTTGACAATTATCATTTTACAAAATCCAGTCCTTTACACACAGCCGAGTCTACCAAGTACGCAATGTAATCGGAATCCGTAATCAAGCCAAAGCTGTTAGAATAAAACCATGAAACGCATAGAAAATCACAAAAGAAACGAGTCGCAAAGCAATCAAAAATTGAATGAAACGGAGACAGATAAGGTATGAAGTACACCAGTGTTGCCAATTACGAAAACTATAATACACGAATGCCAAGCTAGAAATTCGCGATTTCGCTTAAAAAATATATAATACAAGTTTTTTTCTAGCTAGGCAATTTAGGTATTTAAATGAATAAAGTGTTATCAACTAATTTTAATAACCGACTTCAAAAAGGAGGTTCTCAATTCGATCCGTATTTACCGAAATCGCGAAAACTTCCGAAACTGGCAGCACTGGCTGACGGAAAACATTTTATACGGCATCACTAATTGTGACCCAACTTTTTATTTGGAATTCATTTATTTGAAGTGTCCGTGGAATACTAAAATATGTTTCAAATAATATAAAAATAAATGAAAATTATAGTATAATTTATATTAACATCGGTTCTTAGGCCAAAATTGAACAATGTCTTTTAAAATTTCTCAAATTTTTCGGGAAATCATTTTATTGTAGTGTGCGTGTGTCGCGCGTAAGCGACTACACAATTGTGCTTCACCAATCATTGCCATTTTATTCGTTTTTGTTAGATTAAATTTTAGATAGTAATGTAATGAGAATAAATTAATAAAATTTTATTTATAAAGAGGTTTTAATATATGCGGTTTTAGTTACAAGATGTGAATATATATAAAACTATTTCCCTAATTGTAGAATATTTATTGTTTTTTTTAAATTCACAAATATTTACAGGTTCCATGTGTTTAGTAAAATGAACAGTAATACTTTAGTCAAAATCCATTGCAGGCAAATAGTTACAATAAAGAATTGTATAATTATTGAAATGGCTGCTTTGAATTATATGGCAATTTCTCAAGATTAATCACTATCAGTGTCTGCATCAGCAGTGAAATCAAAAGGACGGAACTTTTCCCTGAAACTTTTGACATGTTCCAATTCTTCTTCTTTCGTCAGTAGACACAGTCGCCAATCTGCTTTATTTTCGCAATCTAATATTGGCGTACTCGACAGGACGTCCCTAGCAAACAAATAAAATATTATTTTTTGATACAAAGCTTTAAGCCCATAGGGGCCACTTATGGTTTTTACAAGCAGTTTATTTATTATTTAGTACCTTCCGTATTGCAGAGGAAAGTGCTGCTTCGTTTTAGCGTATATTTGTTCACCAGTAGGTAGATCTGCATGGAAATACGGGGCTCCTGGTAGTGTAACTTGATTTATTTCAGCAAATGGTGGCAGTATTTCCAGTTGGATGCTGTTAATGCCCGCTTCATCCTATTAAAAAAAAAAACATTTTATTTTTAGGTGTATGTCTCATATCACATATATTTTTCTCATAATTATTTGGATATTATATCCTGCAGAGATAATTTTACAATTCTAAATTGAATTATATATTATGGACAAAGTTTGTTATTTTACTAAGTAGATTTAACAATAAATTAATGTATATATTGTTACTTTACGTTAGGACTTAATATTTAATAAAATGTAATTTAAAAAATGCACCATAAGTATTTATCACAACTCATATCCACTTTCACGGGGCACGAGCTTACCCTATGTCAGGATAGATCTTATTCAACCACACTGGCCCAGTACAAATTGATTGACATTACAATACACCTGCTTCTTCGCAAATAAAGCAGGTTTCCCCAAGATGATTACCTTCACCGTCGGAACGGCACAAAAATGTACATATGAGATTCGAAAAATAAAAAACACATTGGTACACAGGAGGTTCGACATTGGTCTTCAAATCTCATGAGTATAAGACCAACGTAGAGAGACCATAGCACCATTGATACCAACTACTACAGGAAATGTATAAGTATGAAAAAAAAGCAAATAATTTATTGGAATCTGGTGTCATGTCTGGTTGATTCTGAACCAATTAGGCAGCCATTCACTTTCCATCCCAAATAAAGTATGAACAATTAACCAGCCTTTCCCTACAATAAGATATAATCTCCGAGACCACATAACCATCAACACAATCAAAGTTTTTATCTGCGCCGAGGAGTTCATACTCCTACCCTACCCTAATGTTAGGCCTTTGTCAACTACTCTTGTCTCAGTGCGTATTGGTTGACTTCACATACAACTTTGAATTTGTCTTATTACAATGAATTCCATCACCATAAGAAGGTCAGAGAAACACATACAGCAACACGTCAAACTTGACATATTGACATGATGACTGTACATGGCAGAGGCGACCCCGCGTCTTCCTATTAACCCAGTGTTAAGATTAGTGGCCAGACAACGTCACCACTTTCCGAACACTACTTTCTATGTTTTCCTATTTGTTGTGATCTTATATACACCAGTTTATATGACAAAATTTACGTAATTGTTCAAATGTTATATACTTACCCGATTTCAAAATGCTTACATTTCATTTTTTACTTAGCGAATCAGGAGTTCGGAGAGTGGTTTGAAACCCGTTACAAATGTGATTATATGCAATGTTATTTATTATACATTGAGATAACATAGCCTAACTATGCGTAAATTCTACTTTTAATGTTTCTATATGATTAAATGAGAAATTATGATATCCATAGAAAAAATAAAGACACCAAACATAACACACAGTAACCAGATCACTTTGGTCGCAGAACTGTAGTTGTTGCGATGAAATGTCTCTAAAGTATGTGTCTTAATGCCTTATAAAAACAAATACAGTATTGACTCCACATAGCAAACTGATGATCAGGTGACGGTTTCAGAGTGTTTTTGGATGTTTGAATTGAAGGCTAATTGGTATAGATAACTGTGTTTTAGATGGGATACTCGTGTCGATTGATGAATGTAATCTACTTGTACATACCTGAAACACTTCTAATATCTGTGAAGCACAAGAGCGTGGTACCGGTACTGCTTGGATTTGCATATGTGTCGTGCGGTAGTTGCGTTCAAAAAACACTATTTCCATGTCTAATGATGCAACAAATTTTCTGAGAGCATCTTTAAACATTTTAATCTCTTTGACAACTTCATCTGGAGCCTGAAAAGGAAATATTATTTAGGCGAAATGCAAATACAAATTATATACATAATAGTCAATTAATAAGTTATTGTTACCCTTGTTATTGACTGGTGATGAGCTATTGGTAATATCAACACATGTAATGGTGTAAGCGGCCCTTTGGCTAGAGCCAAATAACAATGAGTGCCAACACTGATTACCAAATGTTTTTCAACAGTTGGTGAAGACAAACAGAACCAACAAGTATCTGAAAACAAGATTATATTAGGTTAGATACAAATTGATGAATCAAGAATATTTTACAATCTCAATCTTTATATGGATGGGGAACTTTGAAGTACATAGATTATAAAAAAAAAATTGTTTTGTATTTTTAAAATACATCTGTAACATAAATTGGTTCATGCATTGAACCAAATGATGATTCAAATGTGTAATCATGATTATTGATAACAAGCTGATCATGATATTGTAATTTATACAAACCTGGATCTATTTCTCTCCTTTTTCTTTCTGGATGTTCACCTTTTTGTTTACGCTTTCCGTGGTCGTCGTCACCTGCATCCATATTAAAGAAAAATTGGCCATTTCCTGTCAACTATAAACAAGAGTATTTTTCAGAGTATTCACAGTTTATAAGGCAGTAATTGGCTATTTTTGTAGGCATAAAAGTCATTGCAATCCCAAATAAATAAAATAATGACTCTAACACAATTAAGATATAATGTTTGTATTATCGTAAAAAGTAGTGGTATCGAAAAAAAAAACAAAATATTGTTATTTACCTTAACAACTTTTCCTGGTTGGTGCTGTTTCAATAATTCGGGGTCATACGGACACGGTGTTTCATCAGTAGTTACTTGTAGAAGATCTGTCATACGCATCTTTGTGATGGGTTGTAAAGAACATGCATATATCCATTTCTCTTTCATTTTATTGCCTACTGGTGCAAGTGCTATAAATCTTGTTGCACATTCTCTATAATCTTGGTGTATACTTTGATTTCTGTCAATATAAAATCAATAGAAATGCAAAGCAAAAGTAACATGTTTGTTACTACATATACTGTGGTGCAAATATAATTAGACACATGGAGTATGACTTAACATGATTGATCTCGTAGTTAGTTAAACTTTATAATTATATTCACGAACAACTAATTAGAAACACACCAATGACGATGTTGAGTATAACTAAATTATAATTATAGTCTTCATCATCTCTTTTATTAGAGCTCCAAAAATAAAACAATTCTTAGTATCAATAAATTTGTCAAACATTTTATACTTCTGGCCCTATGCTTTAGATCACTGATGTATTGAAATGCAATATCCAAGATACTGGGGGTAAATTGACTGAAAGTTTAATCTATGCTTCTTTAAAATAGTAAAAGGATATCAATCATTCTCATGGAACGATATTTCACTGTTCTTAGTGTTATGATCTATTATTATTTGGTCTCCTTATTATGGAATACACGTCGATAGGATAGAGAGGATACAGAGGCGATTTATGAGATATATCAGTCGTAGATATAAGTTTGGCCAGTCGTTAAATAGCTACAGTGCCAGCTTTGCCTTTATAAGATTTGACATGCATTGATTGACTCTCCCGCTCTTTTGTTATCAATAAATATAGTAACTCAACGCAGAACGCGAATCCCAAACACTTTTGCTGTTCGGGTATACCAAAATAATACATCATATTACAACCCAATTCAATCAATCAATGAAGAATGTGCCGAACTTATAATGAGGTGGCCAGGAACAACGGTGACATAGACATATTCACGGGAAGGTTCGCCCAGTTCAAAAGGATGGTAAGTGACCTTTTGAGGACCAAATGTTTTCAGCACCGTGGCATCCACGAATTTAATTTGATTTAGTTTTAGGTTAACTAAGTTTATGTAACCAGGTATTCATTTACCTGGATATGTCCATACTATATTTATAATTTTTATAACATAGGGACGTAATAATAAAATAAACACTGCAGACATCTCAACACAACACTATCAATCATATTGTTTACATTTATATTGGGTTACAATCTAGTCTAGTTCTTATGTTATATAGAGTTAAGTGATTATTGTAATCTGTTAATGTAACAATAATAAATAAAATATATATATATATTCAAAGCCTTCTTAACTGGGTTGTATACTGTCAGAACTTAATTAAGTTTACTTTCATCCAAAAGCTGTTCAAGGTTAATGCTAGTCATTTTAGTCTCATTTTTATGATACCAAGATATTACAATGGATTATTTTTGGCAAACATACCATGATTGTGTCCCCATGAGCTGTGGTCTTCCTCAGTCATATTTTTCTGGGAATGTTATCAGATGTTCCATGCTTTTTGTAATGTGTTAAATATTAACTTCACTGAAAGCTAAAAGCAGTTGGTTATCTTTCAGTATGTTAAATATTAGCTGATTTTTTTTTATGATAACCCATCACAATAGTTCTCCATTTTGTTGATTTAAGAAACTAGTATGTTGCTCTGTTTCTAATTAGTTGTCCATTCTATTGATTTGATATCTGATGATTGTATGAGGGTTTTAAAGGGTGTAGTATTACTTTTGTTTTTTACTGTATTGAATCACAGTTGGTCATTAACCTTTCTAAAAAAGCTTTCTGATTAGTTAATAGTAGAACATGCATATTATCTGACTTTAGTGATGGTTTGGTGTGGTGTTAGCTATAAAGAAGTGACATATATAATTATGTGAAATAGATTTAAAAACATTGACACAGATCTATCAAGATATCATTCTAGAGAAAGTGGTTCAGCCCCTTCATAATACAATGTCCTATAGTTCATCCAATGATAACCTTCTTTGATGACTTCATCAAAGCTGAAGACTGGCCATATCTAGTTCCGACCTTTATCTGCTGGCTTATGATTTATGGTCAGTTTTTTGAGAATGACTTGCTCTAAATGCCACGATGATTAAGTCCCAAATGCAATCCATAAGGTACACAGTGAATAATTTCCCTTGGATGAGTGTGTGCTTCTATTGTTAACTGGTCTCATCATTTAATGGGCTGTATTACAGCCAATAGCGATCATAGCGACCAATAGAAAAAGCTTCATATATTTTTAATTTTATTATACTAATGTATTATGTAACACATATTAAAGTAATAATATTATATGCAATAGACAAACAATTAATTATTCTTAGTGCTAATTATCACTGTATTTCTTTTATGTTAGTTTCTTTATTGTACTGAAAATTTTTAAAGAGAAATAATTACCTGTATGGTTGACGTTCATAATATTTATTTGTTGAAGGCACAAAATGATATCTCGGCTTAACATGAATTGATAGCCATGATAATAAATTTGACAATCTTTCTGGTTCTACTTCTACCTAGAATTGAATTAATTATGATGTAGATAATATACTGTTTCAATAATTTACACAATTATATTATAAACGAAAACTATGTTGTATTTTCTTTAAACCTGGTTATATTTTGTTGTCAAATAACTTTAGTAGTAGTGTAACTACTAAATTGATAGAGATATACCTTTTGTGTATCATCTTGTTGAATACCAGCTGGCCACAAAGTACTTATTAGTATATCAACACCTCTGAATTCACTTTGCCCTCGAAAACAAGCATCTCGCACTGCACTGCAGTCACTTGGTTCAAATGTGCACATGGGAATGTCTTTGCCAAGTTCTCTGCGAGATAAGCCTGACAAATATGCAATTTTGACATCCATACTGGTTGTAAAAATGCCCCTTCGACCTATTAAAATTTCAAATGTTAGCTTCCTTTTAATTATCTGTATACTGTTCCTAACATTATTTGTAACCTATGCAAAAATGTTACTTAAAAAAATAATATATGATTATGTCTCCTACACATCCAGAAATGTAATCAGCAGTTAGAAGAATTTTTTATTGGTCCAATCAATATCAATCAGTATCCCTAACAAGTTCTTACCCATATATATTATATTTGGTGCAATTTCTGAGCCTTCTTTACAATAAAATTCACTGTGTTGACTGTCAGAAGGGCCAAACACATATGTTGTAACTGGAACTAAAAAAAGACAATAATTGAACTTCATGTAATTAAAATGTATAACCATGTATATTTAAGAAATACCTTTCCGAGTGCCCATTTTGAAAGCATCTAATTCAGAATTATCAATTCCAAAGAAGTTTCCAGCGCACAATAAAACATCAAAGGCGCCAGATTTTTTGACTATGGATTCAACTCGAGAAAATAACATTTTAAAGTTTCCGTTGACATCGCCACAAATTAATCTAAAAGTATAACCGAATAAATAATAAACACCAACACAAGCGTCAATAAAGGTAATTGTACAGGACTCACGTCTTCTGTTTTTCCATTTGGATTGTTTTTGTACTTTTGTGCACTAGGATTAATCATAAGATGACAGATTTTTTTTTATTATGATAACATTATTTTATAAATAAAATAATCTATAAAACAAATTTTATTTAATAATTATATTAAAATATATACAACATAAGTGACTACTTAGACTGTCATACCCACAGATTAGCTGTCATACCCACAGACATTAGAGATACTATGTTTACCTACGCAAACATTTTTTTTTTTTAATCTTCGCTCGTATCGAGCAGGCAAAGCCTACGCAAAATCCCGCAAACTTCATCCGAGCCCGCCAAGTATTAGATTTTTTGAAAATACATATATCTTTTCCACATATTGAGCAGGCAAAGAGCAGTGTCCATACAGTGGATTCAGAGGTATCTGATGAGGGCCCCTAGACAAATGCCACTTAGCGTTAGCGTTCATTAGCTGCGGAAAATAAAAAATATTATAGTAGCTAGTGATACTTGAAATGTTACAACATTTAATTTGATTAAAATTTTGATAATTATACGAGTTTTCTTATTTTTAATACACTCCATATAATGTATTCCATTCATACAATTATACAAAATATAATATAAGATAAAACTGTAGATTTACTGTTTTGTAATTTTATATTTACAGTTTTCTACAGTTTTTTTCAAGCAAATCTACAGTTTTACTCTATGCTGGGGTTGGCAACACTGACACTTATGTACATTGCCGTTGCAACTCGCCCGGACATTATGTATGCCATTAGCTATCTCTTCCAGTTTAATGACCACTACGGAGAAGAACATTTTAAGTCCGCGAAGCGTGTATTACTTAGATATCTGAAGGGCACATAAAGTGTTGGCCTTACATTCAAAAAGAGTGGTGAAGATTTATGTGAAGGTTATTCCTTTTCGGGCTATGTTTTTAAATATGCAGGAGCGCCTATAAGCTGGATGTCTAAAAAGCAGAGAAGCGTTGCCTTATCGACTGCGGAGGCAGAGCATGTCGCGCTAACGGAGGCCGCCAAGGAAGCCATACATCTCAAAGAACTCTTCAAGGATCTAGGTGTGGACTTCGGGCAGATCACTGTTTTAAATGACAATCAGGCAGCTATAAAACTAAGCCAAAATGCTCTAGTAACTTCCAAATCTAAACATATAGACTTGAAGATACACTTCATAAGGGCTTGCATCCGAAGAAATGGAAGCAGATCTTCTGACCAAAGCTCTGCCTGGACCACGACTGTCAAAGTTGAAATGCATGTTAGGAATATCCTAATCTTCATTGTAGCGCCGTGAAGAGCAGTGTGTGCTTGCACAGCGCTGTCAAATGAAAGTTTGGAAAAAGAATGGGGGGCGAGAATGGGGGTTCTCACGAGTTTCCATGACCTTGTCACGCCGCGATCTGAAGGGTAGGAGGACACGTCGACGATCGAAGCTCTCGCGGCAAGGCGTCCCTGAGGGGCATTGTCTGGTTTTTAGTCGGTAGGCCGCGCGTTTGGTAGTGGCACTCGGCCCCCAAGCGCGCAGAGAGTCCAACATAACCCCGCGGTGTTCCCGAGCCGCGGGGTATGCGTAATGCATTTTCCAGACATAAAAAAAAAGTATGAAATAAACTAAATATTATTCTAGATAATAACTGGCAGTCTCGTGACGTCTCGAAGTACTTGTTCTAATAAGCCTCAGGAAGCTCTATTAATATGGGCTAATATAACATTGTGAATTTATAACTATGAGGCTCTAATAGTGTCTGGATGGATATTTCACTTCAGTAGGTAGAATGCATACATAATTTATATTTAACTTTTATATAGTCCGAAAGACTAGTTTGATTTTGTCTTCAAGAGTGTGAGTGGATTATGTAGTGTGGGCGGATATTTGATTTGTGACCTCTTATGGAACCTCGCATTCGATGCGGTCCTTCGCACCAGCCTTCCTAGCGGCGTGAGTGTCGTCTGTTACTCTTGTCGTGACGACCGGAGCCGACTTCGAGCAGACGCTCAAGCTTGCCGAGCTGGGGGTGGCGTGTGTCGTGAGGGCGATGCGCTATGGTTCTACGGCCTTCCAAGGCGGCGGGAACTACCCAGCTGCCGGATACGTGTAGGTGACGCGGAGGTCCAGGTGGGGCCCTACATCAAGTACTTTGGCCTCACCTTGGACAGCAGGTGTAGCTTCGAGGAACATTTCGTGCGATTGGTCCCCCGAATCAAGAGGGTAGCGGCCGCCTTACATAGCCTGCTGCCCAACCTCGGGGGACCGAGGGATGGTGTTCGCCGCCTGTACGTGAGCGTCGTACGGTTCGTGGCCTTGTATGGGGCCCCCCTGTGGTCGCGAGACTGCACGAGGTCCTATCGCTGCTGAGCTCTGCTCCGGAGCATGCAGCGGACAATGGCTATACGTATCGTGCGAGGCTACCGTACGATCTCGTACGAGGCGCCGACGTGTACGCGGTGATGTACAACGCACCGCGGCGTCGGCGGTCGGGGGGACGACGGGGGAAGTCCCCTGGCATCAACGCACGGAATGCACAGACGGGAGTTGCACCGACGGGCCGAGAGGGCCTGGCGTGCGCGGCTAGAGCGTGGACGCGTCAGCGCGCCGTCGGTGCAGTACTCCCGCACTTCGAAGCTTGACTCTGCGGGAGGGCGGAAGTCACCTACCGCTTGACTCAGATACTCACCGGACATGGTTGTTCCGATGAGTATCTGAGTCGGACACGACACAATGCCACCATTGCTCTCACTTGCATGTGTCTCATACTGAGCTGCGCGAGATTATACAGGAAGAGATGCGAAGTTCCTTTAAAGTAGAATAATTAAGCATGGTGTTCCTCAGGGCAGTGTTTTGGGTCCTCTATTATTTATCATTTATATATAAATGACATCACTAAGTCTAGTACACATCCAATGATATTATTCGCTGATGATAGCACGGTTTTCATTAAGGGTGACCATATTTCAGATTTTGAAAATAGTATCAATAGCACTATTAGAAATGTTATTACCTGGTTAGAATGGAATAATTTAGATAATTTAGATAAAAATAAATTTAGATAAAACCGTTTTAATGCAATTCACCCAAAGAAAAGCTTGTCGAAAACTAAACATTACGTATATGGACAAAACTATAAAAAAGACTCAAGTTACAAAGTTTCTAGGACTTTATATTGACAGTAATATGTCTTGGGGATCACACTCATTAGAAATAGTTAAAAGATTGTACAAGTTTTCATACGCTCTTTATAATTTGGGTAAGATAGCTGATCGGAATACTGTATTTTAACGGCATATCATGGTTTTGTTGTCTCAACTTTGCGCTATGGTTTGATTTTTTGGGGTAACTCCACGTATAGAGAAATTTTATTGAAGGCTCAAAAGTAATGTATTAGAGCTATTTGCGGACTTAAACCTATAGATAGTTGTCGGACATATTTTAGATCCCTTAAATTGTTAACATTGCCAAGTCTGTATATACTGGAGATTTGCATCTTTGTCAAAAGTAATCCTGGACTATTTCCATCAAGGGAAATTACACGCAGTGGACTACGCCCCAGGAGCTTGAAAATTTGTACAGCTATATGTAAGACAGCACTCATGGAAATGAGTATAGTTGAAATGGCTCCTAAAATTTTTAACAAACTGCCAGACAATATAAAACAGTGTAATTTACAAAAATTCAAGTCTTTGCTAACAAAATTGCTCATATTCAAATGTTACTATAATATTAAGGAATATTTAATGGACAGTGACATAGTGTGTGTACACCATGTCGATTAGCCCTTGTGAAACGCAACGTATATTATCAGGCCGATACTGTTTTAAATAAGCTTCCAAATGAATTTAAGGTAACAGACCTGCCTATAAATGTGTTTAAAAATAAATTGAAGCGGTGGTTATTGGATCAATGTTTTTATAGTATAAAGGAGTATATGAATTTTAAAATGTAATTTCTCTTTTATTATTTTTTTAATTAATATAATATTGGATATTGACATGTAATAAATTTTTAACTGTAATTAACAAAGTTTGTAAATTGTAATTGACATTTAAATTTATATAATTTTGGGTATTGACATGTAATAATCTGAGCATTGATTTGACCATTTATTTTATTTAAATTACTTTGCACGCCTTAAGCAGGCAGTATGTACGGGACGAATCTTATTTATTTATACAACTATAAGACCTATTGTACCTACATTACCGCAAAATAAAGAATTATTATTATTATTAGAATGTATTAAGACTTTCAGAAGTGATATAAGTGAACAACTAAAAGCCTTTAAAGTTGAAATCGTCTCTCTCACAGAGTCAATTAATTTTATGCATGATTCTTTCGAGAAACTGAATTATAGATATAAGTTACTGCGAGACCAAAGTTGACTCCATCATGAAGGATAAGAATCTCTCCGCAGCGACCTGAATGCCATCACTAACCGGTTTAATCAACTTGAACAAATCACTCGGGCATCTAATTTGGAATTACAGTGCGTCCCGGAACGCAACTCCGAAAACCTTATCACCATAGTGCAACAATTAGCAAATGTTGTATCTTATCCACTTAATCAATCTGACGTTTTTTACTGTTCTCGCATAGCAAAGAAAAATCCGGATAGTTCTCGTCCCCGTTCGATTCTAATTAAAATGAGCAGTCCTAGAACGCGGGATGCACTGTTAGCCGCTGTGTTAAAATATAATAAATCTCACCCTAAACATAGACTGAACACGGGACACATAGGCTTCGGGACCGACAAAAAGGTAGCTGTATATGTTGCGGAGAACCTGAGAACAAGGTTCTTCACGCCAGGGCCCGTGGCCGTGCAAAAGAACTGCAATACAAGCACGTATGGGTTCGAGGTGGTAGCATATATATGCGAAAAACGGATACATCGGAGTATGTTCTCGTCCGTAGTGTGTCGACGCTCGATGGTTTGTCTTAGCTTTGCAGTTGTAGCTTGTCTTTGTTGTTTCTTTTTTTTTAATTATTAACAAAGCGTTCAATTGTTATTAATAGAATACGCTAACTTAAAGGTTTATTTTCAAAATGTAAGAGGTCTTCGTACGAAGACTATTGAATTCTATAAAAATGTTCTATGTAATAACTATGACATTATAGTTTTGTGTGAAACGTGGTTCAACGTTACTGTTTTCGATATGGAGCTATTAAGAGATCGTTACGTTGTATACAGACGCGACGTTACGTTACTTATATCACAGAATTAGAACAATCGCTTGGTGGCTTTTGTGTTTTGGTGTGTCCTGGGAGATTTGGCTAATGAATTAAATACTAATTAATATATAATTGACTATTTATTGCAAGTACATGTTACATTTTCGACGGCACAGAACAGAGCGCGAATAGCACGACCATAGAGTAATAAGTAATGTGTTCCGATACACCACACTCTCCCCTTAGAGATTTAATTTAATAGGTGGGCGTATTACCCTTGAGGATTTGCGGATTGAGATTGGAATCTTAGGACTGTTAGACTGACAGACTACAGGTTCTGAAATAGGGACTGGAACACTTGAAGTTGTACTTTGAACTGGATTACTAGAACTAGGATCATTTACTAAATTAGGATTAATAGGACACTCTGTATTAGGATTAACGGAACAACCTGTATTAGGTTTAGGAATAGGCTCAGGAGCATTACAAAAGGGCATTACATTTGGTAAAACTGGACAATATACATTCCTTCCCTGTGACAAAATTGTTTTAAAACTAGTATCAGTCTTATCATCTAATGGAGCATAACACAACTGATTTAAATGAACTTTTTTGAGAACACCATTTACAGATATTAAATACGTCATAGGACTTAAAATTCTAACAATAGTACCTTTCATAGGCATATTGTGACCAAAACGAACCAAAATTAAGTCATTTTCACGGAAATGAGAATAAGTTTTCTTTACAATACTATTATGCACTGGATTCAACATAGATAATTTAGTTCTTGGTTTAAACATAAATAACATGGCATTTGGTGATTTTGCATTTACAGTTGTCTCTGTATTCCTATATGACAAAAGAAAATTGTACAATTGCAATTCTAAATCCAACTTATTATTTTTACATCCTAATAACACTCTTTTAAGTCCTTTCTTAACAATTTGCACATTTCTCTCAGCCAGTCCGTTGCTCTGAGGATAATATGGTGGAGATTTACTTACTTTAATATTATACTTAGTACAAAAATCTATGAACAAAACAGAATCAAACGGTGGGCCATTGTCCGAAACAATTTCACATGGCAATCCCACATAAGAAAATATAGAACTCAATTCTTTAATAGTTTCTATAGCTGAACAATTACGCATTTTTTTAACATCTATCCATTTAGAATAGCTGTCACAATAAATCAAAAAGTGTTCTTTCTCAAATTCAAAAAAGTCTATATGAACCCTTTCAAAAGGCTTACTTGTTTGCGGCCAAGGAATAGTTGTATTATCTGATTTAAAATTAATATTAGCACAAGGCTCGCATGATTTACATTTATTTTCAATATCTAAAGACATATTAGGCCACCAAAAGGAAGCTCTAGCTAATAGCTTTGTTCTAACAATTCCTGGATGTCCTTCGTGTAATAATTCTAAAACTTTACTTTGACACTTTAAAGGAACAATTACTCTTGATGAAAACATTAAACAGTTATCAATTACTGAAATAAAATGTCGCAAACGAAAATAAGGCACTATAGCCTGATCTGTGACATGATTAGGCCAACCTTTTTTAACATAATCTAATACTTTACTTAAAACACAGTCCTTAGCGGTTTCATATGCTATCTCTACATGTGACATAGGTAATTGTAGTAATTCACTTTTGTTTAAATAATTAAGATTATCCAACACAATTTTATTGATTGGTAGTCTCGACAAAGCATCAGCATGACACATAGATTCACTTCTTCTATGCTGAATATCATAATCATAATTTGATAATATTAAAGACCAATGTTGCAATCTATGAGTAGCTAAAGTAGGTACATTCTTATTTGGATGAAATATATGTCGAATTGGTGCATTGTCAGTAATTAGAGTAAAATGTCTACCCCATAAATACTTATGAAACTTAGTTACGCATATACTATACCTAATGCTTCTCTATCTAGCTGCGAGTAATTTTGCTGAACTTTAGTTAATGAACAAGAGGCAAATGCAATTGGTTTTTCTATTAATTTATTGTTTTGACCTTTTATTACATGACATAACACTGCACCAAGTCCTACTGGACTTGCATCAGAAAATAAAACTAATGGAAGAGACGGGTCATAATGTACTAAAATGTTACTATTTAATAATTTCTTTTTTGACTGCTCAAATGACTTATTATGAATATCAGACCAACACCACTTAACATTCTTTTCTATTAGTGCACGTAAAGGTTTTGTTAGCGGACTCAAGTTATCAATATAATTATTATAAAAATTTAACATTCCTAAAAATGACCTTAGCTCTTTCACATTTTCAGGTTTCTTACAATTTACAATAGCTTCTACCAAGGATGGGCTAGGTTTTCTACCCTCCTTGCAAATGACATGACCTAAATACTCTACAGACTCTGAAAACCATTTACATTTTTCTTCTTTGACTCTTACATTATACTGTTTTAATCTTTCTAACACTATTTTTACTGTAGCTAAGCACTCATTTATATTTCTACCTTTTATAATAATGTCATCGATATAACAACACGTATCTGGAATGCCAGATAGAATCTGATCCATTATTTTCTGAAAAATAGCTGGAGCTGAAGCTATACCATATATAAGACGTGTAAATCTATACAATCCTTTATGTGTATTGATTGTTAACAATGGTTGACACTCCTTACTAATAGACAATTGTTGGTACGCATCAGATAGATCTAAAACTACAAAAACTGAACCACCTGACATCGTGGCAAACACATCTTCTGCCTTAGGTAATGGGTAAGTATCTATGTTTAAATTAGGGTTGACTGTCTTTTTAAAATCTACACAAATTCTATAAGTACCATCACTCTTTTTAATTGGAACAATGGGTGAAGCCCATTCTGAATGACAAACTTTATATATCTTTCCTTCTTTCTCCATTTTACTTAGCGACTCAGAAACAGTATCAATTATATTATAAGGCAACTGATATGGTTTCTGAAAAACTGGTGTATAATTTTCTTTTAAACTTAATTTTGCTTCAAAATGTTTAATACATGAGGATACCCCTTTTTCAAAAACACAAGCATAATCCTTTTTTAACTGTTTAACTATATTTGACACATTTATTTCATTACAAGTTTTTAATTGATTGAATGATGGACTATTTGACATGAAATTTTGAAGTTGACTAACATTACCCATGATATTTCTCCATGACGGAACTAACTCATCCAACCAGTCACGACCCAACAAAGGTGTAAACTCATTATTTTTAGCACATATTATTAATGGTAAATACTTACACCTATTTTGAAACCTTACCTTCACTTTAATTTCACCAGCAATCTCCAATTTACCTGTTATTGACTTTAATTTCACTTGACTTGTCATAATTCTACATTTATTAAAATATTTAACATATAAGGAGTGAGGTAATAAAGACACTGCTGCACCTGTATCTATTTCCATTTTTACCATGACATTTTCAATATTAAGACTAACAACTTGAGACATTGACTTTCTACAAGACAAAGACATTACCTGTGACTGCGACTGACAAACTGACTCAACTATATTACTTTGACATTTCTTACAATTGACATCACAAGGTATATCACAAGACACACATGTACATAAATAATTTAAATAGATAGTATTAATATTTAAATCCTGTAATGCACAGTCTACTTCACCTTGATGCTGTGACTCAACCACTTCTTGATTTTCATATTGTATATCATTGATAATTTTATTGCGACACTTACTTGCAATATGACCAAACTTCTTACATAAATAACATTGCCAACTTCTTGCAGGACACGTATGTGGGTTGTGACTCCTTCCACATCGATAACATAAGGACTTCTTATTGAAACTTGCCACTGGACTTTTAAAATACTTGTTCGGTGCTCTGACTGACTGTCTCGACTGTTGGAACTGTTCATTTTGACGAGTAAAATGTTGTGCTTTCTCCGTACTTTTACTTTGACTATGACGAGTCATATTATTTCTATTTGTTACTCTATTAACACCATCATTTTGACTTTGACTTTGGTTGCAGTTGTCACTTTTTAGATTAATAATTTGATTTTCTACAGTCTCCTCCAGAAGAAATAATTCTTTAGTTTTTTCAAAACTTAAATTTTCCATACTTAGCAATTTTTTTCTTATTGTTTCTGACCTCATACCACATATAATTTGATCTCTGAGAGCTGTATAGATATGATCCTTATTGAAATTACATTTTACGATTATCACTTGCAAAGCATTTATAAAATCAGACGCAGACTCATTTGGGAGTTGCATCCTTCTATGGAAGACGTAACGATTTGTTGACTCCAGCCCTGGAGGCTGATATTTGGCTTCTAGGATTCTACACAACTCTTCTAAAGACTTTGATTTGGGTTTTTCCGGCAGACACGTGCTATGTAAAATGTTATAATTGGTACAACCAATATGTGTTAAAAATAAGGATTTTTTTATTGACTCGTCACTGACTTTATTCAGCGAGCAATATTCATCAAATAACTCAAGCCAACATTGCCAACCGATTTTATTTTCATAAGGAGGCAATACTCCGATGAACGCCATATTTGATGCTTTTCTTTCTTGACAAGAATTACGTACAAAACAAAGTGTTTCTCACCACTATTTTCTTTTCGCCAATTTATCCTCGTCGCCAATTTTGTGTTTTGGTGTGTCCTGGGAGATTTGGCTAATGAATTAAATACTAATTAATATATAATTGACTATTTATTGCAAGTACATGTTACATTTTCGACGGCACAGAACAGAGCGCGAATAGCACGACCATAGAGTAATAAGTAATGTGTTCCGATACACCACAGTGGCAACAGCATATGTAATTATTTTCTTCTTTTTTCTTATCCGTATCTAAGACTCGTCTCCACCACAAAAACAAACTCAAATTTCGGTTCAAACCTCAAACTTTCTTGGTTCTGTCAAATTTTCTCCAGATCAGGTACTAAAAGCTCTTAAAAAATCTAGACACCAATAAAGGTGCTGGCCCCGATGAAATCGCTCCACTATTCGTAGCTAAATGTTGCAGTATTCTTTCATTGCCTCTAACTATTATTTTTAATACTTCTTTGTCAACTGGTGTCTTTCCTTCGGCCTGGAAAGAAGCGAGAAAAGTCCCGATATTTAAATCGGAAGACCCTGCCTCAGTTAATAACTACAGACCAATATCAATACTATCCGTATTTGGCAAAGTATTCGAATTTGTTTGATATGTCCCATTTTGACCTGGCATTATAAGCAAATAATCCGCCAGCGTTGATTGAGGGAGGGAGGCGGATGAGGGAGGTTGCTGGCCTCCTTCTGTGAAGCGGTAATGCTCCAGAAGGAGGCCGCCGAGCGGGATGGGGAGATGGCCGATCCGGCTCGAAGAAGGCGGCCTCGGGCCAGATAGCCTGGCCTGAGGTGCCGCCACGGGTCGCTGGCGGGCGCGATTTTGCTCGCGCCCGTGGAGGAGACCCTTCCCACAAACCTGGGGGGGGGGGGGGAAGTGACGTCGTAGGAGGTTGGAGGGGAGGAGGCGGCATGATCAATCCTCCCCGAGAAGGGCTCCCCTAGCGCACCCAGGGGAGCAAAGGAAGGGGGTCCTCAGAGGCGACACTTGATCATGAGGGCCCCCTACAACGAGAGCCCCACATAACCACCGGCTCTCCGCAGCCGGGGTATGCAATTCAATGCATTTTCCTCAGCGGAACAAAAAAAAAAGGGCGGATATTTGAAGGCAGTGTGACCGGTGTGGGTGAGGTTTGGGATTCTACTTAGGGGGGAGGAATTATAATAGAGGCTGAACGTGCTATTCGGTAGACTAGCGAAAACTAACTGGTTATCAAAGTTTAGGCTGTCATAGATCAATGATGTTCTGTATAAGTAAGAGGTATCGCAATAGTGTGTTGATACCGAAACGTTTAAATTCAGGTAATTTGTGTGATTTCATAGAATCGCATATTAATAGTGAAAGAATAAAGACGTTGTTACTATTTCTTCCACAATACAATTTCTTTCTGTCCTTTTCTATGATTTCTTTCATTTACTACCTAATAATCTCGTGCAACATTAAAAAAGAAGTACCTATAACTACAAAACATGAAATCGATCGGCATATTTGATAAAGTTTGTACGTTTGGACTTTATATTAGTGTAAAAGAGATGCATATGTGAAAATTGTACTCCTATTGCTTATCGACATTTCAATATTCCTAAAGATTGTATGTCAACAGAGTATGAGGCCATAAACATTCCACATTGGGCTATGGGTAACAGTGGTTATAATAACATTCATTATAATACGTATACTATAATGAATGTAAACTAGGAAAAGACGAACAAAAATTAGACAAATCGAAAAGGTTACGCGTCGTAAAATCACTTGACCGAAACAATCGGATCATGTCGTTTTAGCGTATTTCCTAATTATCGCTATCACTAAAACAAAATTGCTATACGCCGTCTGTCTGTCCCTATGTATGCTTAGAACTACGCAACGGATTTTGATGCGGTTTTTTTAAATAGATAGAGTGATTCTTAAGGAAGGTTTATATGGAAACACGAATAATAAAGGACAATGGCCAAAATCGCATAGCAGCTGGACCTGAAATTCAATGTCCATGGGCATGTAGAATTTTGTATTGTTTTAAGACCTTATATTATTTCAATGAAAGTTATAGCTAATAAATTGATTTAAAACTTCAGGATTCGGAGATATATTCATTTTTAATTTTTGAGGTTAGGATTACAGTTTTATTATTCAACATGTTTAATACTTAAATCTCGTTTGAAATACCCGTTTACAACTTCGACCACCCAACGACATATTGTTACAAGACGGCTTCGTATCAAAGCAAACGCAAAGAACAACTGCAAAAAAAATACAATCGATGACATCCGTCGTTGGAATAAAATAGTGACGATCCTTTATACGCAAATCTAAGAAATAATGACATGAAACGGGTAGCTTTTAATTAATTATAGTTATACCTTAGCTGTTTAAATACCTATTTTTTGTAAAAAAATAAACTTAAAAATCAATTTTTCTTAATCATTAGGAATAAAATATTGATTTGCAATCATCCCGTTGATAACATGCAAATTGGTGAAATGAAACTTGACGCCGTGGCGAAGAGCGTTCGTCCAGACCAGTAAAGCATCTCAAAAAAAAAGAGGACCGTTCGAAAACTAAAACTAATACTTCTTCGATAAGATGATGAATCTTATTTATAATATTACTTTTTTTCTGAAACGTCAGCTTTTTATTTATTATGAATTATAATTTCAAAACTAACATTTTTTTGTGTATTTTTTAACATTTATCTGATTAATGCCCATTGTCAGGGCCAAAATGGCCATTGTTCTTTAGAGGTTTCTAATGTGATGTCGTAAATAAGCACGTTTTTTTTTGCGATTATATGCTGTCTTATACGCTGGCTGAACCCTACGAGATAGAACAAAATAATGTACTTACTACAGTATTGTCCACTTTAAAAATTAAAAAAAAATGTCCGCGATGGTATATGTCTATCTCTTAGGGATAACCCACCATAACCATTTTTTCATTGCACCCGTGCGAAGCCGGGACGGGTCGCTAGTAGGTACTAAAATATAAAACTAATATCTTAGCAATAACTATAACATATTAATCAGATTTATAATTAGTACAGGTACATTTCGATTGTTTATGTACGTATTTATAAAGGAGATATAATAAAAGACAACCCTTCAAGTAAGTAGTTTTTATTTTGTTCACATCAGTAGGTTCTAAATACCCAATAACTCATTTTACTTATAAAAACAATGTCTGCAACAACATGATTAACAAACCCTTAGTTTCTATTTACGCGTAAAGTAAACGAAACCTTGAAAATGATATGGTACGTTGACTAAGTTATCACTAATAAAATAAAAGTTACAAAACATAAAAAATCGACTCATCTCATTTCTTAATAATCCCAAGTAGCCAGTTGTTAAAACATTATTGATTCTACTTACTACGTAATGACTTTCCATTGACTAGAATTTAGGTAATTGTGTCTATATTAGATATAAAATAGATTTCAATTAAATATAGGACAGTCTTCGTTGGAATTACTAAACAGTCAACATAAACGGTTGTAAAATATTAAAAATCCAGCCAACTCACATAAAGCTTGTATTATTGGTTACAAAACTGCGTGTTAAAGTGTTCAACACTCATGATAATAATCTATGACTAAAAACTCGACAGTTCAAATGTACAAAGTTTTGCCATATTCATGAAAAAACTATAGGTAAGTGTATTGTCATGTGTTACCGATTACTGGGGCTAATATATCTATAATATCCAATACTCCATTATTACGTAGATTCGATTAAAGCATTATGTTATTTTATTGGGAAGCTTTTAGTATTGTGTAGAAAACACATACATATGCACTGACTTCTAATAAATACTTAATACATATATTAATATTTTAATAATTAACTTAGTTATTTCATGTCCTATTAATTTTTGTTTTTATGTAAAATTAGTTGACCCGGCCAACGTCGTACCATGTCAGTCAATGAACAGTCAATGAACGGTGATACGTTTTAGTCAAACTTAATTTACGATTTTTATCAATATACAGAAAACAAGGTAGTGTTAATACAACAACATCACATACAAAACCATGAAAGGCAGATCGAAATCAAATGGAATAACTTTCTGGATACGTGTTCCTCTTTTCGCCAATAATGAACATACCACTTTTTCAACAAATTTCCAACAAATTAACAATATTAATGTAAAAAAGAATGCGGCTTTGTTTTGATAGTATAGGCACGTATTAAAAAAGTTAAGGCAAACCTGATTTAGTTAATGTACGTTATTTTCTTTTTGTAACTTATGATATTAATTGAAAGATAGAATGAGACAACAACATATAGAAACTAAACTAGACTTAATAAATATTTATTAATGTAGTTCATTATAGTGAGCTGTCAAAATGTAAGATGGCTATACAGTGTTCAGAATATTTTTTTCTGTTATTCTTCACAGTAAGAATCCAATTAATTGATTTGGCCGTTCTTGAGTTTTATGTAATATCATATCTATCATGACTTTTGTTTTGTATAAATAGATGTAACGTTCAAGAAATGTGATTCATATTTAGTTTTAACTTCTAAGATAACTTTAGTAATTCTCGGCAGTTGGCACTTTACAAACGTTTATTCCTACGCTATATAAACAGTTTTAATAATTATATTAATTGGAAGTTTTCCATTTACAACGTGTACCTTATTGTATAGACACATGCCACACATGGTAAGATTTATAATGAAAACGAGACGTTCTCATAAAATTTACAACAATTAAACAATAAATTTAATTATCGGAAATAACTTTTCCATTACTTCCGCAACTAGTTTTAAGACTTTGGTCAATAAGGCATTAAGTTTAAAATATATATTTTTTATTTTAATTATTGTTCTCCTTAAGTTTTATATTCGATTGTCGTAAATACGTAATATTAACTATTTAAGTATTTACATTTCAGTTGGTACTTGTGTATGGTGATGCACTGTATGTGCCACATTAACACATACAGTCAGATCCAAACATTTATGTTTATGAATTACCTAACATTATTATGAATAGGGTACCTTTATTACAAGGTTCGGCGAATAACGATGCATTTCATTGAGGAGACGAAAATTGATCTTACGCTTATATAACATTATTTATAAACTATTTAAGATATCTATATAAGATATATTAAACTGATCTTTAAAAAGTTTATGACGTAAACAGGATCAGTCAATGAAATGGATATTTGTTCCTAATAATAGATTATGTGACAGATGGAATCGTCGTTTTTTTTTTTGGATAAATTTATAGATAGTGTTAATGAATTGCTTCTAGAATTAGTAATCATTTTTCCTTTATCTTGAAAAGTATCGATACCTTATAAATAATCATAAGAGATCAATTTTCGTTTCGATCTTGTATAGATATTCAATATCGAACCAATAATAAATAATTTCGATATGAATTTCAGAAATAAATTCTGAAAATAAGTCTTAAAATCTGTATATGATCGAGGTAAGCAACTAGCTTCATTCTTATTTATATTATAGACATATTCATATGATAACAATTTTAATAAAATATTTTATGTCTATTGGCCGTCGCTATCTACAGATCCCTGAGGCGTAGCCGCCTATATTAATAACTGATTTCCCGAATAGATATATCACTAATTAATAGAGAACCATTGTCTATTATTACCTATCTATTATCATTTATATACAAAATAAAAATTAAGCACATCATTCGTGTTTGCTTATTTATTTATAATATTTTTCTTATAGCCCAATGGGAGTCACGTTCTTATTCTTACTTGCCAGATTTACAAGAACTATTCGATATGATACCTATTAATTTAAATTAAACAAGTTTAAGTTCATAAAATTATTTTCACATAGCTACTTCGTTTTCAGTATTATTAATTAGTATAAAAAGAAAATTGAGCAAACACTTTTCGTAAAATGAATCTGTGGAAACATACTTAATGATTGACAAATGTGCAAAAAATATCGCTGTATATATTGTAGTTTTTTTTGTTAACATTTATCGTGACAGCATATACAGCTAGGCAAAAAAGTGTAGAAACGGAACTAATTTGACCACAGACTAAGTTTGTTCTGTTTTCTTTGTTTTGTGAATCTTGTTTTTTTTAATCTTTGCAATTTATTAATATTTTTGCGTTAGTGTTTTCGTTTTTACTAAATTGTTACTAGTGAGAACGTTTATTTCAACTAATTACCTAGTCTATAAATGGCTCACAAGCGCCCCCATATTTTTCTACAATTTTTTGCCAAGCTGTAGCTACTTAAAGAATATAACAATATATAAGTAGTATGTACCACGATATTTATAAAAAATAATTTATAAAAAATGTTATTTTAAAACAGTCATATATATATTATTTTCATTCTTTTTATTAGACAAATCATACAGTAAGATAAAACGTTTCTTTTGGAATGTGAAACAACCCTGAGATATAAAGTAGGAACGTAAAGTGTCTAATTATCTGTATTTTCTAAAACATATATCCATATATTCTACTAATAATAAATATCTAAATATAATTATGAAAAAAAATACATTAATTTATTTTACGATAACTCAACGCTGCGTACTGTGAAATACTGTACTAACCATGTACAATGTGGGCAGAGAAATGTAGTTACGTATTACATTGAGACTGTTTAGGATACTTTATAGCGATAAGTAGGTATAATATTCGTTTGATTCGCATTCTTATAACGAAACGTGGAAGATCACACGTAGATTCACTATGACGACGTTTTCAGCGCCTGAAGTCATAGTTCAATCAAATTTAAACTCGATTGCGGCTAGCTGGCCCGTGCTGCTGAAAAAAGTTAAATTTTATGTATTATTCTATAATTATGTATTACAAATTAATTGTTACGACTCAATTCCTGACAATGGATTTCCTAATACTGATTACATAATGTTCGAAGGAAAAGGTATACAGTAAGCAATCAATCAATCAATAAATGCTTCAAGCAAAATTAAACACTTTTACCATGACCATACTATGCAAGAAAATATGTTTGAATTTTAACACAATTATTTACTTATAGTATTTAATTTAATTCATGGGTTTGATTCCGGCTAATAGGAATTTGGATTTGTTAAAAATCTAATGACGTAGTCCAGTGCGAAAAAACATATATCTAATAGTGTGAAGGAGAAACTATTAGCATTAAAATTAAATTAGCAATTAAAATTATAGAATGTTTTAAAGCCGGCTTAAGCCTTATTAGGCGTATTTTGTCTCAACAAAAAAGGCTGCAATCTACACAGGTAGTTTACTACGGGAATGATAGTATCAATTTAAACTGTATTAGTATAGTACCTAACAAAACATATAGATGGCAAAAATCCCGCGCCTGCGCCGTGCGGGTATTAGTGGCGGCACGGCTTAACCGCCATAGCCCTCAAAGATTTTATAACAACCGAAAAAATATTGTACAATTATATATTTAAATACATTCTAATTCCTGGTCGGGAAACACTTGTTCGGGGTCAGCTTATTGCAGTTGGTCGCTTATCGGCTGGCTTACTTGTTGTGTGCTCTAGGCTTTTTTCTCTCCTCCCTAATGTGGGAGGGCCAGGATCGGCCGGCTGGCTGTATCACGGGGTGATACGGTCGATGGCACTCTACGGAGCTCCGGTGTGGTGCCCCGGTGTGGCCCTCTTGCGACGTCCGCAGAGGGTCATCGGGACCCGGACCGTGCGAGCCTATCGCACGGTTAGCCACGGCGCGGCCTGCGTGTTCGCGGGCCACACGCCGTGGGATGTCGATGCACAGGTGCACGCCGCTGTGTATCGATGTCGGGTCGCGGCACAAGTGGAGGGAGTACGTGCCCGGGTGCAGAGGGAGGCTCTTGCACCAGTGGGGTGAAGCACTCGCCTTCCCAGCTGCCGGCCACCGGACGATTGAAGCCTTTCGTCCGGTGTTGGAGGAGTGGGTCGGGCATCGGCACGGCAGCCTCTCTTTCCGCATGGTGCAGGTACTGACCGGGCATGGTTGCTTCGATCACTACCTGCACAAGTTCGCACGTCGGGAGGTAACGCCGCGGTGTCATCACTGCGGCGCACACTGTCAGTGTGCTCGGCGTGGCAACAACAGCGCAGCCAACTCGTAGCTGCGCTGGGAAGCAGTGACCTCTCGCTGCCGAGCGTGGTTGTGGCCATGCTTCGTGGCGAGGCGGAATGGGAGGCTGTCGCCTCCTTCTGCGAGAGCGTCATCTCGCAGAAGGAGGCCGCGGCGAGGGAGCGGGAGGAGGACGTCGAGGCCGCTCCCCCCCGGGGGGGGGGGGTTAGTGGGTAGGCCAGTCCGCTATGACCGGAGAGCCCCACACACGGCCGGGCCTTGCCAGCGCGGTGTCATGGTGCATAAGGTCGCATTTCCTCCCACAAAAAAAAAGGCTAGTACAATAGGGTATTACAGTCTAATTCAAAAAGTGTTTTAATTTAATCTGTTATTGATAAAATACCACAAAAAAATATAAATACATTTTTTTTATTCCAATTATTTCATAAAAACGTGTTTTAATTTTACAATTCAAATTTGGGCGCGAAAACGCCAATTCTCAGGCCGCCATGTCTGTGACGTCACGGGCATTGTAAACATTACGCTTCGCTGAAAGAATAAACATATTTTCGAAATAAATAACGAAATATTTCGAAATAAATATTTCGTATAATAACTGAGAAACTTCGTTAATCTAATAAATTACACAGTAGACATGTACAACAAAAACCGAGGTTGTTTATTTACAAGTCCAGTGACGTCACAGCGAATGCAAACATGGCGTACAGCGTTTTTGACATTCGAAGCACAGATAAAAAAACTTGTATTTTCAATTTGAAATATTTAATTTATTTTGAAGTTTTATGAATAGAAATTAATATTTTTCGTTTGTTTTTTCATAAATGAACTATAAAAACATAAATTTAG
The DNA here is from genome assembly GCA_036419045.1 of Scirpophaga incertulas. NCBI lineage: Eukaryota > Metazoa > Arthropoda > Insecta > Lepidoptera > Crambidae > Scirpophaga > Scirpophaga incertulas. The sequence continues at coordinate 12,063,329 of CM071645.1, forward strand.
ATTTTATTTTGTCATAGTGCGTAATACCCTTTTTGTCTTGAAGCGACTGCTTTCATTCGTGACCCACTCTACCTTTTGTATATCAGTTAAGCACCTCGTCAACGTTAAGCTACATGTATTAAATTGGGTGTAGTATTCGTGCTGGCAGTGCAAACGTAAAGACTACTGATATCAGGCTTGTATGATTTAGAGACCTTCTTGGGAGGATTTTAGTATAACAGTTATTTTTATTATTGCACTTGCATAGTTGACAGTTTTTTTAAGTTATGTGTCGCGATTTGTACCAACTAAATTGTAACCAATTAATATACCTTCCGGCCGTCCAATGATACCTATTCATACCTGAGAAAGGGTGTGGTTAAGGGACACTAATACCCATCGATTGGACTTTTCACTTGGACGATTTATAAATATTTTATATCTGTTTTATTTTTAGATTTTGTAACTTCAGGCTATTTTACGTATTTTTTTTATCTGTGAGTATTTTTTAAGATTTAATTTGCTAGTATTGTGGTTAGCCCTGTATACCCTGTATACCCTGTATGAAAAAGACTTAAAACCTATTTATAATTGGTAAATAGTCGGCTACCTAACGCACAACGATAAAAATGGTTCACTCGTTGATCTAGAACGCCTCGCGAGCGCCCTTTGGTTCGGTTGCGTTTCGCTTGCGCTGTGTGCGTCGTCCGAGAACAACAAGCTTACGCCACAAAAAGGTTCACACGTTGATCTGGAACGCCTCGCGAGCTCCCTTCGCGTCGGGTGCGTGCCGCTTGCGCCGCTCGCGCTCGCGGTGCCGACCGTCGCACTCCGCGTCGTCCGAGAACCGCGACGGCGGATGGATGTGCTCGTTGAACGACGGGTAGTTCGATATGCTGCCGGACGATCAGATAATAATATAGTTACCGGTGTCTAACTTGGTAAGAATAGCTTGTTTACAAAATATTTCAAGATTTTATCTTCTATACTTTCACTTTTATATAATACTAGCTGTGCCCACGACTTCGTCCGCGTGGAATCGTAATTTTAGGTAGCATTATTAATGACTGAATGTTATAAACGTCAGAAAGCTTCAACTGCTAAGCTATCGGGAGTTACACGTTTTATTGTGAGTCAACCATAAAAGATAGATATATGATGTCGTGGGATATTTTTTATATAATTTTAAGCAGAACATTTCCATCATACATGATTTTTGTATTGCTTCAACAATTCTTCATTAAGGTTGCACAAGCGACGGAAGTTTAAAAAATGGAGTAACTTTTCCCGTTTTCCCAACATTTCCTTCACTGCTCTGCTCCGTTTTGATTTTAGCGTGATGAAAAGCTGTCTTTAACCAGCTCAGGAGTATGAAAAGTATTTGTATCAAGTTTCGTTAAAATCCGTCGAGTAGTTTTTGTTTCTATAACGATTATACAGACAGACAAAAATGTTACTGATTGCATTTTTGGCATCAGTATTGATTCCCTAATCACCCTTTGATATTTATTTTGGAAATATATTTTATGTACAGAATTGACCTCTCTACAGATTTATTATAAGTATAGATAATTACCACGAATTTTGATGATAATTATGTTATTTGCCACTTTTTTAGCGCGTCAGTGTGCATGCATTAACTTTCCCCCACAACATCACTATTACACTAGTTGACAGTTATCTTGATAATAACTTAGCTATAAATGTGTATATTGAACATATCAAATCAGATGTCTCCTATCCTATGTGAATACAAATACGGAGGCGGAGGAGTCATGACTGCTTTCGGCGGCCGGCAATTTATATCAGCGGCAATTTTAAGCAGTTAAATTCATTACATGTGCTGTCCGTGTATGTGATACATTCGCTAACAGATCGATTTCAGCAGTACGTGTCAATCAGTCGTTACAGGAATTATTTTTTTATAGTTCACGACAGGTCAATATGTTAATGATTATTCCGACTTAAGGTACGTGGATGCAGAAATCTTAGTATATTTGAACAGTCTAATATGAGTGTAGCATGAAATCACCATGATAGCGATTATAGTTATTTATGCAATTGTCATATAATGAGGAGTATTAAAACACATAGAATATGAATTATCACACGAGTGTAAACGTGGAATTATCTTTGTTCTGTTTTCGATGTGAAACGCGGGCAAGAATTAGTGTTTTTTTTTTTTTTTTTTTTTTTCAGTTGGGCGTGTGCACCGAGCGCGTGCAGACGTATTACGATATCGCGAGTTTTATTTTCCAACTACCCACATTTGTAATTGTATAGTTTGTAATGAGTGATTTGGAGGATGAGGAGGCTTTGGAGCCCCTAACTAGTGTAGATATAACTTCCGGCACGGTTCGTCTTATTGTATTAGAGGAATCCGAGGATTTGCAGTGGGATAACGGAGGAATGGAGATTCAAGAACTAGGCGAGGCAAGTGCGAGCGGAAAGCGTCCGCGGGAGGAAGGAAGCGATGAGGAGCCTGATGATGGATTCTCTGTGGTTGTGAATAAGAAAAGAAACACGCGGAGGTCTCCGCCAGCTATCTTCGACCCACCAATCTGTGTTGAAAGCTACGAAGTCTCTGTGACCTCTACAGATGTTTTGCCTAAACAGTTAGGAATTGCAAAGATTCTATACAAATTCAAGGTGCAGGGAGTTGAGAAAATTTCATATAAAAGTCCCTATAAAATTCTGATACGTTTTAAATCAGCTAATGATGTTGAAAACTTTTTAAAGAATGAGGTGTTAAAAAGTAATCCGTGGGTGTGCCGAAAAACTAATGAAGTTCCTTTTTCGTACGGCCTAGTCAGGAATGTTGATACTGATATCGCAGAAAGTGAGTTGAAACATATTTTTGAGTGTGAAACAGAGATTATAGCTGTGAAAAGACTTAATAAAAGAGATTTTGAAGGGAAGTGGGTGGCTAGTGAGACAGTACGCATATATTTTAAAGGACCTTCTCTGCCGCCACATATTAAGGCTTACAATTGTTCAATGCGAGTAGAACCATACGTGTACCCGGTGACGCAATGTTCCAATTGTTGGCAGTTTGGGCACGTCAAACACTTCTGTCCGATAAAATATACTGTATGTCCTAAGTGTGGGGGTAAACACAGCAATTGCGAGAGCACAGTGTTTAAGTGTGTAAATTGTAAGGGTCCTCACATGTCCCTTGTGAAGAGCGCTTGTCCAGCCTATCAGAGGGAGAGGTCTATTCGTATCTATATGGGACAAAATAACTGTTCCTATAAAGTTGCATTGAGAAGCATCAATGAACATAAGAATAAAATGGAGGCGAGACTACAAAGACAATTGATAACTAGTGAGACCGAGGCACAACAGCCCAGCCCTCATGTGTTTACGCCTGTGAATACTATTTCACCTAGTTATAGAGATGTTTGTTCGGGGAGTCCTTCTGTGGCTAAAGTGAATATTGACAGTAACATAACTAAATCTGCACATGAAGCACGTGGCCCAGCCCCAGCTACAAAAGCAAAACATACGGTACGTAAAACCCATTTTAAAAATTATAGTAATAGAGAAGAGTCCTCAGATTCAAACTCAGATAATAGCAATATCTCTCAAGCATCTGCAGTTGACAAGCGTTCATTACCCAAACACAGTTGTAAAAAGAGAAGGTCCATTATAGAAAGATTGCTAGAGAAAATAAAAGATATTCTTAGTAGAAATGATAGCTGGGAGAATAAAATTATGATGTTTGCTGAACATTTGTGGAATGAGATGAAGAACTTTATTAAGAAATTTCTAACGGTAGAGATGGTGATGAAGTTAATCGGTGGTACTCATAATGGCTAACGTCCTTAACAAAAATAACTGTCTTAATTTAATTCAATGGAATGCTAATAGTATTAAAACTAAAGCACGTGAATTTGAACTTTTACTACTTCAAAGTAAAGTGCATATGGCGTTTGTGAGTGAGACTTGGTTATCTGATCAAATAACTTTGAAGTTCAGTGGCTATAATATAGTAAGGGCTGATCGCGATGATTCCTACGGAGGGCTGTGCGCTATTATACACAGATCTATAAAGTTTTCTGCGAGAAATGTAGATATGTCCAACCCTCATATGCAGGTGATAGTTATTGATATTTTTAATGTCTCAGGACTCAAACATATTATATTTATTTACTGCCCTCCAACTTTGTCGTGCAACCAACGTGATTGGGATACAATCTTTAGTGTATATAGTTCTGAGTGTCTCGTGTTAGGCGATTTTAACGCTCATCACGCCCTGTGGTCGTGTAAATCGGATCGTAGAGGAGAGGCAGTGTACAAAGCGATGTTTGAAAATGACTTTATTTGCCTCAATAACGGCTCCCCTACACGTATTCGGTGGGTCGGTGGTAGATTACAAACCTCTTCCCCGGATGTATCATTCTCTTCAACTGATATTGCTTGCAAACTTTGCTGGCAAAGTACTAGTGAAACACTTGGAAGTGATCACCTTATTATAAAGATAAGCTGTGGTTACATCAGATCAAATAGGTTCACCAAAAAGCGAAACTACAAAAAAGCTAATTGGGAGGAGTATAATAAAGAGGCTAAAACATTATTTAGCACGGTTGACATTAATGATTCAGTGTTTAGTGATGTGCAAAACTCATACAATCTATTCATGGAAAATATAGTAAAATTAGCTGACAAACATATACCGTGGATAAAAAGCAGTGATGATCCTACATGCAGATTCCGTCCGAAACATTACTGGAACTCTGAAATATCTAGAGCTGTAGCGGAGAGACGCCTGGCACTCGCTATGGGGCGTCGCAATCCAACACCAGAAAATTTTGCTACATGGAAAGATAAAGTAGCCAAAGCTAAACAGTTAATCAAAAACGCCAGTGCTAAAGCATGGAGAGAGTTCTGCACTAGTGTTGATCATGAAAGCTCAGCGGCCACAATGTGGCGGAAGATGAGATGGGTGAAGGGTAGTGGGGCAAGCAGGGCAGGCATTGAACCTCAAGCAGCTGTAGGACTGCTGCGGTCGCTGACCCCGGATAGTGTTACTGAACCTAGGCCGTCAATTTTAAATTCAAACCGAACTATTTTAGAAGTACCTTTCTCATTTGCTGAATTGTTAAATTGTTTAAAAAAGAAAGACACCTCGCCAGGTATAGATAACATTTCATACTCCATGATATATAATCTTCCCGATAATGCTAAAATAATGTTACTAAAAATATTTAATGTAATATTAGAAACAGGGATCGTTCCTGAACAATGGCGAGATGTCCAAATTGTGCCCATACCGAAACCAGGAAGAGACCCTAACTTGCCCTCCTCGCTGCGTCCCATCTCTCTTATGTCGTGTCCTTGCAAGATTCTACATTTTATGTTTATGAGAAGGATTGAGTGGTATGTGGAGAGTCGGGGTCTTCTTCCTGTTTGTTCTACTGGGTTTAGACGCGGCCAGTCATGTTTAGATAGTTTGACCTTACTGACATCTAATATTCAGTTAGGGTTTTCAAAGCAGGAACCAACTGTAGCCTGCTTCATAGATGTAGATAATGCCTATAATAATGTTAATATTAATTCATTAATTATGGTTTTGCAAAAAATTGGTATTGGTGACTATATTTGTAAATATCTTTGGAATTTCTTATCTGATAGACGCTGTAAAATTATAACAGAGTCTGGGGAGTCTCTAGTCAGATCGAGCCGGCGAGGACTGGCCCAAGGGGACCCGCTATCCCCCATTCTATTTAATTTAGTTACAATGGAAATCGGTCAAAATATTATGAATGTCAACTTGTTACAGTATGCAGATGATTTTGTTTTGTACAAGACAATTGAAAAGAGTTGTAGTATTGTAGATTTTATTAATGTTTTTCACAGTGAAATTAAGAAAATAATTAATTATCTTGAAAAGGTGGGTTTGTTTATATCCGAGACTAAATCTAAAATATGCATTTTTAAAAGATCTAGAAAACATATTGATATTGACATAGTTGTAAATGGCTCTTCTCTTCAAGTTGTAAATAAGATCAAATACTTAGGACTATGGTTGGATACATCTCTGAGATGGGGAGCTCATATAAATGAGATTTGTGAGCAGATTTATAAATATGTAAATATTTTAAAAGTATTGGCAGGGAAATCCTGGGGAGTTCACCCCAAACACCTCCGCCGCCTCTACATTTCTCTCGTGAGAAGTCGCTTAGACTATGGCAGCTTCATTTATGGTAGTTGTGCTAACGCTCATCTAAAGAAACTTGATGTGCTACAAAATAGAGCTTTGCGTGTGTGCGGTGGATTTATTCGTACCACTCCAATATTTGCTATGGAAAGTGAACTCTCCATACCTCCCTTATCAGTACGTCGATATTGGCTGGGTTGTAGATTTCTGCTAAAGATAATGTCTAAATCCAATAACCATATTATTTTAGCCTTACAAACATTACTGTCGAGACGTTGTCATTTTACAAATAAGAACTTCCCTTTTTTAGCTAAAATTTATGACGAATGGAAGGATTTGGATGTTAATCAAAGCCCCTTAATTGGGTTATTTTCTTTAAACACTTGGATTTCGGCTATTAATGTAACATCATGTATCTATGATAAAATTGATAATGTAATTGTACCTAAACGCAACTTGGTTGAGCAAGACTTACGTAACATGAGTTTGCAAATGTTGGATGAAACTTACTCGAAGTTTTATAAAATATATACTGATGGCTCGAAATTAGTTCAGGGTGCTGGTGCTGCTCTCTTTGATCCACAGAATGACATCTCTATTAAGTGGAAGATGCACAAGGACATATGTATCATGAGAGCTGAACTCACAGCAATTAAAGAAGCATTAGTGTATGTAAATAATTTACAAAACAGCCCTCCTGTTGTCATTCTGTCGGATTCAAGGAGTGCCCTTCAGCATCTCTCTCGTTGTGTGTCGGGACTGGGCGGTATGCCCGTCGCTTTTGAAGCCTTAGACTTAATACATAGAATGAATTGTAGCAATAAGTGTATTAAGATCCAATGGATCCCTTCCCACGTCGGGTTACTTGGTAATGAGGCTGCAGATGGTCTTGCAAAGGAAGCTGTCTTGGATGGTATCGTGCTGGATTCTGGACCCCTGGCTAGTGAATTTATTCCAATAATAAAGAAAAGATGTTTGGAAAAATGGGAATATCATTTTGGGGAGACCCTGGTCAGAGGCGTTGGAGTTTGGTATGGTACAATCCAGGACAAACCTACATGGAATCCTTGGTTTGACAGTGACTCATCAAACCTTACTAGAAAGCTTTTAGTTTCTGCTTTCCGATTACGGTCTGGGCATGTTCCAACGAACAAGTTTTATCATCTTGTTGGTGTGAAAACCTCACCTTTGTGCGATAGCCAGCTGTGTTCCAGGATCGATGATATTTATCACGTGTTGTTGGAATGTGCCCGAAACTCTGAGCTAAGAGAAAGACTCCTCGTGGGAATGGATTTGGCTAATGGCAGTGTAAATTGTTTGCTGACGGAACCATTGTCCAGCTTAGCCAAAAAATTATATATGTTTGTTTGCTTGTCCTTTGAGGAGGCAAACTAATATTTGTGTATATAACAATTGTGTATGTATAAAGTTTGTATGTTATGTAAATATGTGATTATTCCTATGAGGCTGACATGTTCACTCAGTGTTCAAAGCCTCGTTAATAATTAAGAAATAAAAAAAAAATAAAAAATTAGTGTTTTTTGTCAAATTTAACAAGATATCACAAAATAAGAAGTAAAAATATAATTGTTTAAAGAGTTATTCCTTTTTAGAGTTGTTTAATGTAGACTTTTTTTAGAAACTCTTATTGACAATTTATTGTATGAGTACAGATATAAGATTTTATAAGACAGTGGTGTATAGTGTAGTAATGTGCTTATGAATAAAGGCATAAGTATTCTGCTTGTGAGCAGCCCACCCGGGGTAGAACTACCATAGAACATAGTAGTTTAATAACTTACAAATTATGAAAGAAAGAAAGAAAAACATTTATTTGTCTCGGTATACAATATTATTATAATAAGGTAACTAAAAAGTAAAAAGAGACAAAACAGGACCAAGCTCAGCGCTTAGCTGCAGCATCGCGAGGCGCTGCAGCGCTGGTATTCTGCTTGGCCCGCAATAGGTATTCGCACCTCGCGGAGCAATCGGATTACCACTACATATTTAAACTAATTTACAACCAAAAAATATATAACAAGTAATTAAATAAAAGTATACAATACACTGCTAAAGGAATATGCCATGACAATAAATTATAATTATGTTGACATATAATAAAATAATTATGTCTGCGTGTGAGTAAGGTTTCTAGTGTTAATTGAGTTGGATCGTAACCAGTTTTGTCAATGTACTTATATAAAATCGGATTTGCGATGCGAATCTGCAACAAGCGTCAATAGGTTGTTGTTGTCGTTTATCATCAGGTAATCCATAGAACTATGATATATGTATTATATTGTAACTAATTATATAGTAATATATGGTAGTTGCCTATGTGATATAAACATTCGCCTGTCTGGGTCCGAATGTACCACTCACCTAAATGTAGTTTCATCGTTATGACTGCTATAGCCACTGGAAGACCTCACGTGTCGTTTCCCCAGCGCGCCCGCCTTGCCTTTCCGCGATGGGAATGCCTTCCTAACCACGCCACCCATTGAATTTTCTGACGATGATGATGACTCCTCTCGTTCCATACTAGGATCTATCAAATAAATTATTTCCAAATAAAGTTTAGATATCACATAAATGATAGTGACATGAAACACATACATATAATATGCGTTATAACAATAAATAATTGTTCATAGTATCTGTATTTATTTTTGAGTCTCAAAGTATAAAATACCTATGGAATAAAATGAATACACAGGTAAGACCGAGTTATAGCGAGCTGATGTTAAAAGGAATTTCAATGAGCATTAGGCACTTTGTTCGGATTGCGATTGACTGTTTGTTCAGTTGTCTGCTGAGTGCAGTGTGCGTGCACTGAAAGGTGAGCGGCAGCGTGTATAGTTGGATGTGTTGCAGTATGTAGAGTGTGTGTACTGAGACGTGGGTGGCGCCGTGAGTCGAAAGCTAGCGGCCGGTCGCTGTCACCTTAAGTCAGTGTGTATAGAGGTGGATGTGTTGCTGTATGCAGTGTGCGTGCACTGAGAGGTTGGTGGTGGCGTGGGCCGGATGCGGGCGGTGGGTTTGCTGGGACATTATGTCGGTGTGTACAGAGTGTGTGTATGCTGTATGCAGTGTGCGTGCACTGAGAGGTTGGTGGTGGCGTGGGCCGGATGCGGGCGGTGGGTTTGCTGGGACATTATGTCGGTGTGTACAGAGTGTGTGTATGCTGTATGCAGTGTGCGTGCACTGAGAGGTTGGTGGTGGCGTGGGCCGGATGTGGGTGGTGGGTTTGCTGGGACATTATGTCGGTGTGTACAGAGTGTGTGTATGCTGTATGCAGTGTGCGTGCACTGAGAGGTTGGTGGTGGCGTGGGCCGGATGCGGGCGGTGGGTTTGCTGGGACATTATGTCGGTGTGTACAGAGTGTGTGTATGCTGTATGCAGTGTGCGTGCACTGAGAGGTTGGTGGTGGCGTGGTCCGGATGCGGGTGGTGGGTTTGCTGGGACAATATGTCGGTGTGTACAGAGTGTGTGTATGCTGTATGCAGTGTGCGTGCACTGAGAGGTTGGTGGTGGCGTGGTCCGGATGCGGGTGGTGGGTTTGCTGGGACAATATGTCGGTGTGTACAGAGTGTATGTATGCTGTATGCAGTGTGCGTGCACTGAGAGGTTGGTGGTGGCGTGGGCCGGATGCGGGCGGTGGGTTTGCTGGGACAATATGTCGGTGTGTACAGAGTGTATGTATGCTGTATGCAGTGTGCGTGCACTGAGAGGTTGGTGGTGGCGTGGGCCGGATGCGGGCGGTGGGTTTGCTGGGACAATATGTCGGTGTGTACAGAGTGTATGTATGCTGTATGCAGTGTGCGTGCACTGAGAGGTTGGTGGTGGCGTGGGCCGGATGCGGGCGGTGGGTTTGCTGGGACAGTATGTCGGTGTGTACAGAGTGTGTGTATGCTGTATGCAGTGTGCGTGCACTGAGAGGTTGGTGGTGGCGTGGGCCGGATGCGGGCGGTGGGTTTGCTGGGACAGTATGTCGGTGTGTACAGAGTGTGTGTATGCTGTATGCAGTGTGCGTGCACTGAGAGGTTGGTGGTGGCGTGGGCCGGATGCGGGCGGTGGGTTTGCTGGGACATTATGTCGGTGTGTACAGAGTGTGTGTATGCTGTATGCAGTGTGCGTGCACTGACAGGTGGGCGGCGGCGCGGGTCGGACGCGGGCGGTGGGTTTGCTGGGACATTATGTCGGTGTGTACAGAGTGTGTGTATGCTGTATGCAGTGTGCGTGCACTGAGAGGTTGGTGGTGGCGTGGGCCGGATGCGGGCGGTGGGTTTGCTGGGACCTTATGCCGGTGTGTACAGAGTGTGTGTATGCTGTATGCAGTGTGCGTGCACTGACAGGTGGGCGGCGGCGCGGGTCGGACGCGGGCGGCGGGCTCGCTGTCGGACTGCGGCGCGCTGCCGTCATCGCTCGCATCGTCCTCGTACTCTGTAATTGGCAGGTGCAGCGTTAGTATCTTCTTCACCTCCGAGTCCGTGGAGCCCAAGTTGTCCGACTCTGCAACACAAGTCAAATAGGTTATGCCAATGTTTAGTATTTATTATTATGTGTGTTAAGCTATAATTGTGATGTTATGAGTGTGTTTAAAAACAGTACTTTGATGATTAAATTGTATCTAATGACTATCAATTTGTATGATATGAACCCAAATAAATGACTTTGTTTATTTGAAGAAATTTGTTATTGAAGTCAAGTTATCCGAAAGTATTGTAACGTCATTATAGTAACGTGCACTGTCACCTATGAAAAATGGCGAAAAAGAAATTCATATATCGAGAAAAAAAAGAGAAATTCATAATTTCTTTTCCTTGGTTTATCAAATATTTGAATGAGACGTTCAACAAATATCTGATCATTTAAATATGTGCAGCAGTTCTAGAGTGATGTAACTAACAAGACTAGTATATTTTATGTAGAGAATTTTTATCAGAATACTTTTATTTTACATTTAATAATGAATTAGTGTTTCTGTGTTCGCTCATGACATTACAATTATAGCCAATATACGACTTGTGAGTGAATAGCGAATAGATGTATGAAGTGTCACATGACATTAAAACGCGTCGAATCACGAGCACGGACGTAGCAAGCGACACATCGATCGCAAATGATACAAGCCTCAATGGGATTTGCCAACGATAAAGAATACAAAGAAAAATGATACAAACAAATAATAAAATGTATGTTACAATACATACTGTGTGCATGCTTACCTTTATAAATTACACACCATTTACGCGCCCATCAGGATGCATAAAAGGCGATTAGTATGTCAAATTTGAATCAAAGTATAAAGGGGGTTCAAAGAAATTTAATCAATAGAAGGTGCGATCTACGTAAATCAAAACTAATCCCGCTAACTACTCATAGACAAGCTCTAAACTTAACTTAGATTCAATGTAAAATCAATGAACTTATTTACCTTGGCTCTCTGAGTGTGGATCTCGGAGTCTGTTTCCTTTTCTTCTCACCTTCGTGTATTCTGGTTCTTTACCCTGTAAAATATATGTCACAACATTATAAATGCTTTATATCAATGGAAATTAAATGTTCTAGTGAGAAAGAAAATAAGCGGTGAAAATTTCTATACGTTTAACCAGAAGTTTACCGAGTCGATGTCTAATGGTAATTGACATCGACTCGGATTGTACTCGACTCAAATTGTCGACTCGGATTGTCGGATTGTTGATTGTATTGTGAACAATGAGTTGTAAGTTGTATACGTAAAACGTCACAATATGTTGTTTGATATATGAACTGACACTTAGATAATCTTCTAATGGAAGTTAGATTCAAACGTTTTGTTCTGAAGTCAGTCCATTTCAGTACCTATACTATGACATGACATAGGCAGAAAAAATATACCTTGTTGGCAAGATCTTCCTACCTATGCAGATATATGAAACAAGGTGTAGCTTCTTTGACATTGAAAAGTGATATATAATTTCCTGTTGTTTCTTTTGTAAGTAAAGTTAAAGTCTATATTCGTATACGATATGTCACATTGGTTTTGGATACTTGGATTCGAATTTCTAAGGGCTATGAAAAATTACAACATATCAATTAATCAGAAATCATTTTTAAACTGACTGGTTATGATATTAGTTGACTCGACTAACAGTACATCTGAGGGTCTAGACAAGATGCCTTTCTATTTTCGTAATCGCATCGCTAAAATACAAAGTGTATGGTATTGACATAACCGATCGCTTGACATTTCGAGTGGTTATGTTAATATCATACATATTTTATGTTAGCGATGCGATTACGATTATCGAAAGGTATCTTGTCTAGGCCCTCTGATGGTACGTACATCACTCGTTTATTAACAAGACACTATTTTAATTACCTATTACATTTACCTTATATTTATCGTTCTGTTTGAGGTCGTGATATACGAAGGAACCGCGGACCGAGTGGTAAGGGCCGCTGTACACGTTCCCGCTGTAGCTGCTCTCACTGTACGCCGTCGGCTTTGTCAGCTGGAACGTTGCGTACGGGCAGATGTCTTCGATGTATTCTATGAATGGAACAGATAATATAATTATTCTGTAAGAGAATCGATAATAATATTAATAAATATTTTATTGTAGATAAAAATAAAACAAATATAATATCCAATGAAATATATGTAATTATGAACAATCGGAGGCTTAGTTGCTAAAAATAATCTCTTTCAGGTCTTATTGGACAGAAACCTTAAATATTGTATTAAGCTTTCTTTTCATTATATTATTATAGACAATTATAGGTTAAGTAAATTACGGGTTTGCCAGATTTAAAATTAAATGACAGGAAATAATATGGACATGGTTCTTAAATTGTTCAAATGTGCGACAGAATTTATGTGTCTCCAATGTCATCATTAGACGGTTTCAGTTCTGTAATATTTTTAGATATAATTATTATATTAAGATCAAAGTCGTAATATACCCTCTGCTAGACGCAAGTAGGCACCCCACAAAAAAAATGGGTACGTCTGTGTTTTTTTCGTAGGTGATATGCTAGTACTTATTAATCTTCAGGGTGTCTTCCGTTTAAAATATAAACATGTTGTAGACGTGCTTGTATCTATAGAACATTCGTAGCGTTCTATTTGTATAAATAATGTGTTACCATTGGAGGCGTGCTTGTATCTGTGGTGTGGTGGCGGATGCTGCGCGCGAGTGGCCAGGTATTGCTGATCGCGATTCGCTTTGTTCTGAAGTTGCGCCACTGAAGGAGATTCACCCGCCGCACTCTCAGTCGCTGCAGTTTCCGTACCGCCGGATTCTGCAGTTATTACATTACGGCTATTAAACATCATCTTGTGTGCTATTAATAATCTAAAATTGTAAATTAAAGACTGATCTCAAATATTTAGGAAACCGAGGTGTATACGACTACCCTGACATTATAAGGGCGCTTAGGCCTTAGGTAACAATTTTGGTTCAGTACAGATTGGGTGAATTCACAGACTTTTCAATTTCCTTGCAGGTGTATGCGCAAGTTGCTGCACAATGTTTTCCTTCACCGTAGGAGCATTAAAAAAATGAAAAATATATAGGAACATGGCAGGATCGATCTCGGACCTTACGACTAGAAAAGCAGTGCCATGAAATTTATGGCTTAATAAATGACAGTATATTAGAATTAGATAGACTAGGGAGATACCATGGGGTGATACCATTATGTATTAATAGCAATGTTTGCAATATATTTACATAAAAGGGTAGGATAATATCCTAAAATCTCATAAAAAGGACGCAATCAAAAACTTTCTACATACAATTCCCTCAGTCCCACCAGATCTTTAAAGCGGAACGAGTTAAGACTAGTGATGTGCCGGATCGTCAAAAATCTAGATCCGCGGATACGGATATTTGGTATCAAGATCCGCCGATACGGATACGGATCTTAACTTTCATACACAATCGGTGTCGGTGCGCGCGATCTTGAGTTGCAACATGTTTCGACTTGCATTGCGCGGTGGGACTTTTTATTTTGTTTTACTTTAATGTGACACTGGGCAGCATAGATAAAGCTTGTGTTTGGTATGGTACATGATTTTTAAAAAAATGTCTACAAAGAAGTTTAGTAATGTAATATGGAATTATTTTGTGATAATAAATGATGAATGTGCAAAGTTCTGATGGAAAGTATTGTCGTAAGGGTAAAGGCTCAACTTCCTTAAAAAAACATTTACAAAGGAAACATCCTCAAGAATATAATTCTTTAAAGAAGACTCTGCTAAATAGATCCGTAAAAGATCCGCCAAAAAGTAACGGATACGGACACAGATCTTTCTTCTGCCTCGGATATCCGCGGATACGGATACGGATATCCGGCACATCACTAGTTAAAACTTGTGCGAGTAATTTGGTATGTAGTTTTAAGCACGCAACAAGAAGCCAGGGACAGGATACTTACTATTTCTTCTCACGAGAAACACGATGGCTATAAGTGCTCCCAAAACCAGCAATGACAACGCAGCCGGCAGTATGACTCTTGCTCCACTCAACGAACGAGCCCCGGCCGCCGGCACCGGCGGGGATAACTCTCCATCCAACACTGAAAATTACATGAAAATGTGTTAATAAATCCATTGACTAAAATTGTACACAAGAACGGTAGATAATTTTACTCGCGAAACATCGACAATTTTAAGGCACTTACATTTAGTTTAAACGTGCACGACGACTTTTTATAGCGATAAATTTGTCGCTGAAAGGACATTGTTCAATTTTGGCCTAAGAACCGATGTGAATATAAATTATACTATAATTTTTATTTATTTTTATATTATTTGAAACATATTTTAGTATTTTACGGACACTTCAAATAAATAAATTCCAAATAAAAAGTTGGGTCACAATTATTGATGCTGTATAAAATGTTTTCCGTCAGCCAGTGCTGCCAGTTTCGGAAGTTTTCCCGATTTCGGTAAACACGGATTGAATTGAAAACCTCCTCCTTTTTGAAGTCGGTTATTAAAATTAGTTGATAACACTTTATTCATTTAAATACCTAAATTGACTAGCTAGAAAAAAACTAGTATTATATATTTTTTAAGCGAAATCGCGAATTTCTAGCTTGGCATTCAAGTATTATAGTTTTCGTAATTGGCAACACTGGTGTACTTCCTAATTTATCTGTGTCCGTTTCATTTAATTTTTGAATGCTTTGCGACTATCGTTTCTTTTGGGATTTTCTATGCGTTTCATGCTTTTATTCTAACAACTTTGGCTTGATTACGGACTCCGATTACATTGCGTAGGTACTTGGTAGACGCGGATGTGTGTAAAGGACTGGCTTTTGTAAAATGATAATTGTCAAAGAATTATCTTAAACTTGACTAGGTACTATCTCTTTTCCTAGTATCTAGTAGAGTAGTCCCTTCCTAATTCTAGAAGAGAACATATATAGCTGTACATAGTATTGTTAATATTACTACTCTGATATTTCACGCAAGGTTGGTTATTTTTTATTTATAACCTCAAAATATTAACTTTTTTTCGTAATTATTTTAGTTTCCTGAAGTGTCCGTCCGTGAAAACTTATTTCATAGGATTCCATATAATTTTAAGAGTTTATACAAGTCACTTTCGATTCGAACGGTTCTTAGGCAGAACATGTATGGAGCTGGAACAATGTCCTTTAATGTTGGGGTTATATAACAATGCACGCATATAAGACAACAGTGACAATTTGAAAAGTGATGTGACTGCAATGCGGTAACGTAACTAGTATATTCGTATTCAATTATAGTTTCAACAATGCTCACTAAGTTGTGCAATTAAAAAAATAGGTAAAAAACTTTTTAATTTAAACGGTTTTATGTTAAACATACATTGCAATGTTTAAGATAAATGTACTAAAAATGTACTAAAAACCAAAAAATAATAAAATAGATACAGTCGTGGGAATTATAAACATATGCATAGACTAGACTAAAATAAAACCGTGGGGCACATTGAAACAACACAACGATTGTAGACAATTGATTTTAGGCTGACATTTTCTTCACTGTTAAATAATTTTCCTGTACAGTGCTTAATAGAGTCTATTGTCTCACAACGGCTCTCTTAGTCACTATGTAACATATTCTCATGGCCTATTAGGTCTGGCAAGACAGCGAATGACCTCTTCATGGGATATTATACAATGGAGACAATCCAGCAGTGTTGTAGGAAGGCATTTTGCTCAAATTCAAAAGGAAATTCCTTCTAAACCTTGGTTTTTTAAATTTAAGCAGGCCTCTAAAATTTGCATATCTACTTATATGTCGGTTACGTCTTGGGCATGCATGTACACCAGTGCACTTGACAAAAATAAGGGTTAAAGACAGCTCCCTATATGAGTGTGGTTTGGACGAAGGTTCGGCTGATCATATATTTTTCGATTGTACAAAATATTCATATTCTTTATATGATGTCATTCCCCCTTATATCCCTAAGCCGTGTCAATTTAAGTCTCTTCTTTCTTATGTTAATTCACCCTTCATCAATATTCTTTTCATTATTTATTCTACAATCGTATTAAACTTTAATTGGTATCTTTTTATTCTCCGATTTGGTTTCCGCTCTTTAACTTTTTTATATACTATGTCTTTATAGACAGCAAACAGGGTATATTGTATTTTATTTGTCTTGTTTAATTTTAATTTTGCATTCACTTGTACTTTCACGGCCTGGATAATAACATGAGTCGCGCACAGTTTAATTAAAAAAAGTATTCTAAGCAAAAAAACTCGTGGTTGGCGAAATCCTATGGGCACCGCCATCAAACCCAAAAGAAGAAGAAGTAGAGTCTATTGTCATAGCTACTGTCAACACTAATTATGAAAATAACTCATAAATTTATCTTTCTATATAATCATGAAATAAATGTTTGGGCACCTGATATTTTTTACCATACGAAAGAGCTAAGTGTTGCCATATAGATCGAGCTGCAAGAGCAAAGCAATTGGCACCCCTGTTTACGTTTTTTTTTTACATTTTTTGGCAGGATGTATACTTCTAAAAGCAACATGTCCCACTATAAAATCAAATATTTGAAAAATAAATTTATTTGATTATTCACGATTATTAGTTTCAATAGTGGCTTAGAACTGATTAAGATCTTACAGTGCTGGACGACCCTTAAAGATATATTTATCTAAGAATACTATAACTATAAAATCACGGTACGATCTATTACAAAGCATCAAGAAATATATACTGAACTTATTATTTCTTGATGCTTTGCAATAGATATGTATGTGAAACCGCATGCTGACATCTAATCAAATTTTTGTGATGGTGGTGTAATGATGAAAAGCAATGTAAAATAGATTTAATCGTCGGTGTTAGCACACAGTACGATAAATTTTCTTGCGACATGATTTTTATAAAAGCACTTATAATATCGGTAGAAATTCCCTGCGCTCACTGCGATAGGAAAAATAGATTTATTTATTCTAAATATGGATTTTGTACAAATTGTCTGTCTAGTTTCGTTAGGATTAAGAACAAAATAATAATTCATTGCTATCGAATTCATCCTATCATAGATGGAATAATAATAAAATAATTGTTTTATATATAATAGAATATATTATATATAAATTGTAATCCCTAAAAATTCGTTAGTTTTTAAACGGTTTTATTTAGCTCAGCCCGGTTCATTCATTCTTGGGTCAAATTTAGTAAATCAAATTTCACCCTCTTCCTGTCAACCGATTAATCTGAAATTTTGTATACACTTTGGATTTTGGTGACAATACAATTATATTTATTCATTATCATTATAAATTCAACATGGCCGCCGCTACAAAATGGCGGACAATTTAGGTTTTATTAATCCCATCAATATGGGTATCAAATGAAAGTGCTCAACTAGTAGAATATAATGTACTATATAAAATTAAAATCCAAAATGGCGGTCTCTACAAAATGGCGGATAACTTAGGTTTTAAAAGAGAATAATGCGAAATAAAAACTAAAAACTAGAAAATAAAAATAGGTAAAAAACTTTTTAATTGAAACGGTTTTATGTTAAACATACATTGCAATGTTTAAGATAAATGTACTAAAAATGTACTAAAAACCAAAAAATAATAAAATAGATACAGTCGTGGGAATTATAAACATATGCATAGACTAGACTAAAATAAAACCGTGGGGCACATTGAAACAACACAACGATTGTAGACAATTGATGTGCCCCACGATATTATTTTAGTCTAGTCTATGCATATGTTTATAATTCCCACGACTGTATCTATTTTATTATTTTTTGGTTTTTAGTACATTTTTAGTACATTTATCTTAAACATTGCAATGTATGTTTAACATAAAACCGTTTCAATTAAAAAGTTTTTACCTATTTTTATTTTCTAGTTTTTAGTTTTTATTTCGCATTATTCTCTTTTAAAACCTAAGTTATCCGCCATTTTGTAGAGACCGCCATTTTGGATTTTAATTTTATATAGTACATTATATTCTACTAGTTGAGCACTTTCATTTGATACCCATATTGATAGGATTGATTAAACCTAAGTTTTCCGCCATTTTGTAGAGGCCGCCATCTTGGATTTAATTTTATATAGTACATTGTATTCTACTGGTTGAGCACTTTCATTTGATACCCATATTGATGGGATTGATAAAACCTACGTTATCCGCCATTTTGTAGCGGCCGCCATCTTGGATTTAATTTTTTTATAGTATATTGTATTCTGCTTGTTGAGCCCTTTCATTTGATACCCATATTGATGGGATTAATAAAACCTAAATTGTCCGCCATTTTGTAGCGGCGGCCATGTTGAATTTATAATGATAATGAATAAATATAATTGTATTGTCACCAAAATCCAAAGTGTATACAAAATTTCAGATTAATCGGTTGACAGGAAGAGGGTGAAATTTGATTTACTAAATTTGACCCAAGAATGAATGAACCGGGCTGAGCTAAATAAAACCGTTTAAAAACTAACGAATTTTTAGGGATTACAATTTATATATAATATATTCTATTATATATAAAACAATTATTTTATTATTATTCCATCTATGATAGGATGAATTCGATAGCAATGAATTATTATTTTGTTCTTAATCCTAACGAAACTAGACAGACAATTTGTACAAAATCCATATTAAGAATAAATAAATCTATTTTTCCTATTGCAGTGAGCGCAGGGAATTTCCAGCGATATTTTAAAGCGCTTTTATAAAAATCATGTCGCAAGACAATTTATCGTACTGTGTGCTAACACCGACGATTAAATCTATTTTACATTGCTTTTCATCATTACACCACCTTCACAAAAATTTGATTAGTTGTCAGCATGCGGTTTCACATACATATCTATTGCAAAGCATCAAGAAATAATAAGTTCAGTATTATTTCTTGATGCTTTGTAATAGATCGTACCGTGATTTTATAGTTATAGTATTCTTAGATAAATATATCTCTAAGGGTCATCCAGCACTGTAAGATCTTAATCAGTTCTAAGCCACTATTTTTTTTTATCAATTATCATCGTGAATAATCAAATAAATTTATTTTTCAAATATTTGATTTGATAGTGGGACATGTTGCTTTTAGAAGTATACATCCTGCCATAAAAATGTAAAAAAAAACGTAAACAGGGGTGCCAATTGCTTTGCTCTTGCAGCTCGATCCATATGGCAACACTTAGCTCTTTGGTATGGTAAAAAATATCAGGTGCCATTTATTTCATGATTATATAGAAAGATAAATTTATGAGTTATTTTCATAATTAGTGTTGACAGTAGCTATGACAATAGACTCTTCTTCTTCTTCTTCTTTTGGGTTTGATGGCGGTGCCCATAGGATTTCGCCAACCACGAGTTTTTTTGCTTAGAATACTTTTTTTAATTAAACTGTGCGCGACTCATGTTATTATCCAGGCCGTGAAAGTACAAGTGAATGCAAAATTAAAATTAAAATTAAACAAGACAAATAAAATACAATATACCCTGTTTGCTGTCTATAAAGACATAGTATATAAAAAAGTTAAAGAGCGGAAACCAAATCGGAGAATAAAAAGATACCAATTAAAGTTTAATACGATTGTAGAATAAATAATGACAAAGAATATTGATGAAGGGTGAATTAACATAAGAAAGAAGAGACTTAAATTGACACGGCTTAGGGATATAAGGGGGAATGACATCATATAAAGAATATGAATATTTTGTACAATCGAAAAATATATGATCAGCCGAACCTTCGTCCAAACCACACTCACATAGGGAGCTGTCTTTAACCCTTATTTTTGTCAAGTGCACCGGTGTACATGCATGCCCAAGACGTAACCGACATATAAGTAGATATGCAAATTTTAGAGGCCTGCTTAAATTTAAAAAACCAAGGTTTAGAAGGAATTTCCTTTTGAATTTGAGCAAAATGCCTTCCTACAACACTGCTGGATTGTCTCCATTTAATATCCCATGAAGAGGTCATTCGCTGTCTTGCCAGACCTAATAGGTCATGAGAATATGTTACATAGTGACTAAGACAGCCGCTGTGAGACAATAGACTCTATTAAGCACTGTACAGGAAAATTATCTGACAGTGAAGAAAATGTCAGCCTAAACAAAATTTTTGACAGCAATTTCAGGATTGTCTAGGATACTCACTGCCTGCTAGTGAATGCGTCGTAAAGTTATATAGCGCAACGGCATGGCCCGCGTTGTTGTGCGCGGTGATGCGCAGTTGGTAATGAGCGCCAGCAGCCAATCCTCCAACACTGAACACTCTTTCTGTTGCTTGCACGCTATTTGATACCAGTCGCCACTAGAATAAAAAAAAGCTTAGGCAAATAAATTCTGCTCATACAGTCATTTCTTTAATTCCTATGCTCTTGCCAATTTCTTATGAAATGCACCTACTAGTCAGGTCAAACTGAAATTTAACTGTTAGTTATTTGGAAATAGAAAACCGTTGAGAGAGTTTCCGAAAATTCAACTCCTAAAGATGAAAAAGAAGTTAAATGTTTGTATGAAATTCTCTCATTTTTTAAATAATGCCACGTAACAGCATCTCTGAAGAGATGAAATTACGATTCTAAGATTGTTCGAAGTATTTGTATGTTTATTAATGCAAGTGAAGTATAGTGCTATCGCGGTTAGCATTTTAAGATAATTTCGCTCGGCTCTAATCAAGGGTTGCTTTGTCTAGATAATCAATCTAGATTTTACGAGGATTCTAATATTAAGTTTTGCTGTTGTAATTAAACGTTCGATATGATAAAGCAACAATGGCTACTTTGAGATGAATTGATCGTTAGAAAATGTTTTAGTTTACACTCATCTTTATCATATAGAAACACAGCTACCTAAAAAAGCATAAAGTATATAAACTAAAAAACTATTTAGATTAATATATAACAATTATCTAATATAAACTAAGTTATGTGCGTTGTACAATTATGAATGGGTCGTAACTTAGTAATAAATTACTGAAATGAGAATATGACTAAAGGTACACTGGTACACTAATTAACATGACTTAAAAATATTACTATAAATCGATGTTTTATTGTCATTAATGTACGACTTATTTATAAGATTATTTATTATATTATATATTATATTTCACTTTAATATATAAAATTTATATAAAACAATCTATTTTAACTTACCTGCGTTTGACTAATTTCTCTGTATTCAATGACGAAATATAGAATTCCACAGCCACCGTCGCCCCAGGAGTCCAGCCAGACGGTCACCGTTGTAGTGTTTAAGGTGATCATTTGAGAGTGCTTCGGTTTCACCGGTACTGGTGAACATATCAATAATCATTGAAAATAACTGGATTAATTAAATATTTTAGAATTAGATATTATATTTCAATGTCATAATCCACACTTATAATACAATGTACGAACAGTAACACGTCAAGCTTTACATTAGCATTATGAAAACCACTTCCATTATATGTAACGTGTGCTAGTCTGGCGTGTCGCTGTGTGTATATACATTGCACTTGCATAGGGATTGCATGTCCATATATTATTTGAAAATCTGGATTGTTGTATATTTCAAATCCAGCAAATACTTTTAAGCAATGTAATATCACAATAGGTGGGGAAATCTTTGATCGAATTTGTAAGCGCTAGTTTTCATAAACTATTAAGAATCTTTAATAAAAATAGTCGATACTTTTGTAAAAAAAAGAACATTTATTGAATAAATTGATAAAAAATATTTGAAGTATACTTTAATTGAATTATTAGATAGTATTAACTATTTAGTAAAACTCTTTGTTATTTTATCGAAAACAAAAGGAACTCTTTTTTTTATTTGATATTCGATTTGATTCTATATTTGATTTTGACACATATTTATATAGGTATAGTGTATATTTATACACCACAATAGTTTCTATGATTTTATATTGATCTTATTAGCGACTAATTGATTATTATGTATTGTGGATCGGTCTAGAAATAAAGTTTTGAAAATGATCAGTTACTAAAATTACGAATTACTTGCAAATTGAATTTACTCGTACTAGGAGTATTTAGGTTCATTTATTCACATCTCATTTAATTTACTATTTAAATAAGTTTTCCAAACAACACGTAAAAGGTTTGTTAGTCATTTAGGAAGAAGAGATGATGACTCTGAAATTAGATACGGGACGGTCAAATTGCCGTCATAGTTGCAACTGCATAGATTGCGGTAATCGAATAATATTAAGTGGCCTACTTTCTGATTTAATAAATATCTTAATCACGTGTGTAATTAATAGCCGATACGGGCGAAGGTAATGTAGAGCTCGTAGCCGATCACATGTTTTTTATGACCACGAGTTTTATAGGTTTTTAGAGTTTTATTTTTAGTAGTATAGTTCTATTATATAGATTTTCTGTAACACATGGTTATGTGCTTAAATAAATTGTGGTCAACCATTATGCTTACAATTTAAATACTTTATTGGTTGAAAAATCGACCTATCTAGTAGTCTAATTGAAATCATATTATTTTGTTAACTTCTATTACTATAATCATAAAAGTTATTTATGTAATGGAATTGTAGTTATGTAATATATCATCTATATTTATTAAGATTTCGATTATCTACTTTTGACGTCGACTGTACGTGAGCTCGATGTCCCAGGAAGTTCGGTTCTAATGTTAGATATATAATTAAGTAAGTAGAACTAATAGTCTTACATACTCGTACTACAGATTGGGCAGTTGAATTTCAGTTATCGGTGCATTGGGTGTGGGCATCACACTTTCAATAGTTACTTGCGTTCTTGATTTGTGCACGCACAATGCGACAATTAACCTGATGCTAAATGTAGAACTGGTAGTTTTATTACAGATTGGGCAGTAGAATTTCGCTTACCTAATGTAGTACACAGTACATGTTTAATGCCATGGGAATTCTTTGCCAGCCTACTAGTTCGAAGAAAATGAAGCAATGTTTAAAAAATGAAATCAACAAAGTTAAAAAAATTTGATGATTTATACTTTTTTTTTTGTTCTCCAGAGGAAAATGCATTAAATTGCATACCCCGGCTGTGGCGAGCCGGCGGTTATGTGGGGCTCTCCTCCCCAGAAGGGGGAGGCCTACCCACTAAAAACGTCAGGGATGACCTTCCTCAGGCATGTAGGGAGCCCCCGGGAACACCAAGCTACTTCCGGGAACCCCCAGCCTCCGCTCCTCCGCCGATACAGGGGAGTCCTCCTCGGGGGAGGCTACACTATCTCCCCCGGTCTCCCCCACCGACGACGCCCCGAGGGGCGTGGTCCATCCCGGGTTGATGATTTATACCTATTTAATATTTAGGTATACTCCTACGTTATACATACATACATATTAAGTACATAAATATCTATTTCCGAATGGAATGGTCAATCCGATGATAAAATAAGAGAAAAGATTAAGAAAGATAATAAATACGTAATAATCAGTAATCAAATTACGGAACGTTTTTCGACAGTAATCTGCGTAGCCTTTTTTTGAATAAATACAAGCTAAATGGCATTCTAATATCGTGAGGAGAGTTCCCGTAAAGAATCGATTATATAGAGATAGTAGACACAACTCACAGTCAGACGTTACTTACCTGTTCCCTTGGTGTATGCGTGCACAATGTCGCATGGTAGCCCGGTGCCGATGCGGTTGAACGCCGTGATGTACAGCTGGTAGCGCGTACCGCACCAAAGATTTGGCAGCACGTGTTCCGACGTGCCTGCCTCAACCTGCAGCTCCTCCCAGTCGCCGTGCTCGCGCTTGTAATTTATTACGTACCCTGTACCAGCATATAATACGGTACAGTAGGACAAATTTGGTTCACTTACTTTTCAGAACTGTCCTATATTTTTATTATGAGGTCTAGAAAAAAGTTTCAAAGAGATAATCGCAGCTCACAGTAGCCTTCAACTACACGTGTTATTTAATTTAGGAACAGATTGATGTACTTCGAGATAATCTAAAAAAATACGGTTACTTTTTTATTCCATGAAACACATCGTATATTTGCAGGGATAACTACAATTATTGC
The DNA here is from genome assembly GCA_036419045.1 of Scirpophaga incertulas. Classification (NCBI taxonomy): domain Eukaryota; kingdom Metazoa; phylum Arthropoda; class Insecta; order Lepidoptera; family Crambidae; genus Scirpophaga; species Scirpophaga incertulas. The sequence goes on from CM071645.1 coordinate 12,087,991, forward strand.
TTTTTAATTATGTATTTTCAAATATATGAACTAATTTAACTCTACTTACGGCTTTGTACTCTCTTATATTTCATTATAATCTAGAGTTGTAACTATAATCACGTTGTTATTTAACAGAAAATACTTTTTTGCAAATAGAGTAATTAGAATTACACAATATTCCTAGATTGTTAAATACAGGAACAAGTAATTATGTATATTTGCGTAATAGATTTTCTTGTAAATCTTCTTTTTAAATTTACATAAACATAATTATGACTTTATCGACGCGATAATTCTAAAACGAATAAATGTAAATATGCATACCCCTATTTTATGCTGGGATTTTATGTTTTTTAAAGACGCAAAATTTTTGCAATTATTCCTTCATTTTTGTAAATAGTTTCACGAGATTTTGACAGATGTAAACCATGAAGCTCGCCTTATTTACGTAATAAAACATTTTCGACGCAAGTTTAGTTACGACTTTTTGTGTAGTGCGATTGTTTGTCCATTTTGAGCAAACTATTACGTGCTAGTATGCTTATGTGTAAAAGTAATATATGTTAATAACCTATAGCTTACAAAGTTGTTTCTAATTTATTACTTCACTTTAAATCTAAAACTTAAAGTACATTCTATTATTCTTTTATTATTACTTAAATTTTAACATAAGTCACAATGAATAATGTGGCTTATGAACCAACGTATAATTGAATCTCACAATATTTATTTAAATTTAAAAATAACGTAGTCGTAAATATCTCCATTATTACAACAGAATTATGTACCTATTTTATCTTATCATATGAAACTTTTTGAAAGTATTAATTTTGCCTTCAAATTTATGTAATTGATTAGTTTTTAATTCTTTTAACATGTATCGAAAAGTTTTCTTTCTTCTTTATATAACAAGATCGTTAATATAGAAAAAAATATATTTTGATAAAATTTCACATAAAAAGGCAATCTCATAGGTAAAGACTAAATATAAATAGATCATCTACACATACAGTCGTTCTATGAACTCACAAAGTATGAGGCTCACTTCACGCTAATGAACGTTCTTAAGGCACATGAGTCATCTACGTGCGGTAGTGAATAGAGCTCATGGAGAATAGGACTGCTATCGTTGCCTTCGTCACAGAGCTGCAGAAGTCGACAACGGCCAGCAAGATTGGCTGCAGAGACATCTACTCAGTACGTCACCAGCTCCAACGCGGTCTTTCTATGCTATCACAAATTATAAACCTTACCTTTTCGTTTCGTTGTAGAGTTGATAGAGTTAAAGTTTCACCTCATTACGCTTGTGGAAGGTCTAACTAGCTTTCCAAATAAGGCGGTCCTCATACTAATGAATGTTCTAAGAGCTCACCGAGTATCGGACTCCCTCCATCGCCTTGGTCGCTCCACTGCAAGTGAAGAGAGTCTGCGTAAGAGTCGACGACGGCTAGCACGGGCGGCTGCGGCGGCACCTTCACCTCCACACTGTACGTGACCTCCTCACGCCCGTGGATGTTCTCTACAGCGCACGTGTAGTTGCCACTGTCTGCATATTGGGTCATGCTAGACAGTACAGAAAATATGTAGTTTCATCCTTAAGTATTTAACGTACAATTTTGAAAAATTATATTTTATTTTTAGAATAATAGCATATAAATAGTAATAGCATAGAATTAATAGCACTATCCGGTAACTTTATTTTGTTATTGATTGATAGCTTCGCACTATCACTAACTGTGAATGTGCTGATATTAATCGTATTTATAAAAAGAATGCTTTTGAACCGTTTGTAAAAGAAAAACGTCAAATAAAACGAAACATAATAATCTAAAACCAACAATAAAAGTTTAAAACCAGAAAAAAAACCATTGTTTTTATTAAAAAACAGTCTGTATCATGAAAGTCATAATTACCACCAACCACCACCAACCTTTGATTTGTATCATAAAAGGCGAGCGACTATTATATTTTAAACGCGACAAAAGAGAACGGAAGATTTGTTTATTGATATATGATTTGTTTTCATCATACTCTATGGTACCTTCAAACCATTGACCTGAACATCTGTTACAGATGTCCATTATACCTAACAATATACAAACAATACATAACAAACCTAATAACCAGGGTCCCATCCACGGTCATGTTCTTTCTTAGAGTAGACTCCAGCACCGCACCGTTCATGCTCCAAGTTGTAGAAGGGGTAGGAATACCGACTTTGTTACACGACAGAGAGATGTTCTCCTTCCATGGAGTCACTATGCTTCGACTGAAAGAAGTTATCCTCGCTGGAACTGTAATAAGGTTTGCCTTACTTTAACATTGATGCTTGATGGTTCCATTAACGAAATAAATAATGGTCGGCGCGTCAATCGATCAACATCGATAACTAGAGTTACAAATATAGAATACGACTATAGTTTAGTTCAGTTTTGGCCCATCAGATCAAATAAGTTTGTGGGGTTTGGATGTATGTGGTTAATGTCCAGTCACTTTATGGGTTTATTTAGCTGTAACTTATACTTTATGCAACACACAGAGTTTTAGCTTCCGCTCAATTCTCTCCTTCTTCAAAACTTTGCTTTTCATTTTTCTAATTGTTCCGTATATCTAATCAGCCACAACTGTATAACTAATAAACTGCAATACTTACCGGATTCAGACGGTAGAACGGTTACGACCCTTGTAGTCTCGCCCTCGCCGAGTCTGGTAGAGGCGGACACCCAAAACTGGTGTGTGGCTCGTGGCGGAGAGCGCGAGGTCTCGTGTGAAAGCGTACTCGGTGACAGCATACGCTTGTGGGTGCCCTCCTTGGGGCAACGAATAGTTAGCAAAGATATTCTATTAACAGTAATTTTTATTAGCCTATTTAATACCAGTGTTTCATTATAAAGACAGATTTTTGACATAAGAGTAATAGGCTATTTGACAATGCGAAAAATAAAGTGTCAATTACTGTTAACAGTATAAATTAAGAGTTAAAAAATGATTATTTATTAACGTAAGTTGAAAATAATGATTAATTTATTTTAAAATCCGTAAATAAAAATTGCATTTTTTAAACGTTTGTCATGTGACACAAAACGCTTCTGATTGGTCGCGTTTATCATGACGTCACTTGCTTGTAAACATCGTTTGCCTACTTGTGTTGCGCCTAGTTGTGGTAGATTATCTCCGTTATATTAAGATTTTCTTTACTATTCATTGTTTTTTTTTTGTTTATTTGCACTATTTTACAAGTACTTTCAACCATGGACAACGATTTTGTAAAAGCAGACAGCAGAAACCTGCCGCAAGTCGGCGCAATCATGGTCGGATTATTTTTCAAAAATAATTCTGACATTTATGTTTCGGAGCTAAAAAAATGTAAAACAGCAAAGTAAGTATAATTACACTTTACTGGTAACTTAAATTATATCATAAGAAAGTGAAATAATGATGAACTTCCACAAGAACTTATATAGGTTATAAATAATGTTGTCGGGGATGAAATTTACATACACATTTTGTTCTTCATTATATCTCTATTTAAATACAAGATAAAAACAATTCAAAACATTACAAAAACCCTTGCACTACAATTTCCAATACAACAATCAAAATCTTAATGCCAAACACATTTTCTTTTTCACAACCTACCAAAGACAAAATTTCAACGTCTTTAACAAATAATTAAGTTTGTTTGGCACAATTCCGTGAACATAAACGATAATTTGTTCACGTTACGTCGTCATTCTTTGCCGTTTGACAAATGCAGATCGGGAAGTACCAGCATCACACATTTTTTTAATACGATCTGGCTGGCAATGAAATTTAGAAGGCACAACTTTATTATTTAAAATTATTTTCTGACTGAAACCCATTTTGTAGTGATAATAATTTGCCTTTTCATTTTCCATCTGTAACGAACAAACAAGTTTTAGTCGGGATCTTTTGGTGTACTCCTTATTGAAATCATAGGACTCTGTAGCTACAAATTTTAACAAATATTATGGAAAACAGCGGAAATATTCGAAGTGAGTTGCAAGAGACATTCTGTTAAAAACATTAGAAGTAGTATAACCTCAAATCAATAACGAAAATATTAACATTCTGAATGTAATTAATTATTACAAAATATAAATATTATGTTTACTTACATCGAAATGGTCTTCACAAAAGAAAATATTTGTACTATTCGCTATGTCATTATGATCCCTCCGAGAAAGTTGCAACCACTTTCGGCGCACTTCGATATTCTTTGGAACACTTACAAATAGTTTTTCCGGAGTTTTTAACAACGTATTTGTACATTTTGAAACTACACACCATTTGTAACTCTTTTTGTTACATAAATCACTGATAAAAAGTAAATCCAATCGCACTTTCGTTTTTTGTTTACAACTAACAAATATATATGCCAGCTGTCTCAGATCAGAATACAGGCAAGTGACGTCACCGACCTCATTGCAGCGCCATATTGTCAAAGTAGCGTTTTGGCGGACTATTCAAATATTGAATTTTTAATTCGATGTTTTTCAGCTAATATATACCAGAATTAAAAATAACAACTTTTACTGGGTTCCTTAGACTCTACTAAATAATATAAAATGGATTTTAAAAACTTGTCAAATAGCCTATTGTCATGGCGGAAATGTGAAAATTGTATTTGCCGTTCTTAACAATTGGTGTTCTGATACTCGTACCAATCGATTGATGTATTCCATTGATCGTCTTTGAGTTTGGTGATTGAAGCGTTATCATCTTACACGAGCTTACAGGTGGGGTAATCCTAAATAAGACACATGTAATGTACAATATTACTTAAGAAAACATTAATTATATATATATATATATATAATTAATGTTAATAAATGTATGTAAATATATATATATATATATATACTTTTATATATATTATTTTTTATGAGGAAGTATGCTGATAAAGGATGAATAGATTAAGAAAGCCCAACAAAGAACGAAAATTATAACCTTCCTAATTTTTTTATCGCAACAAATAGAACATTGTAATTTCGGTTCAGTCCTAGTAATTTCCTCAGTAATTTCCTTCAGCTCGGTTCAGTCCTATGAAAATGCCCACTTTTGACAGAAATTTTATAAAAATAAAGATTGTATAAAATTAAAAGATCCTAAAATTGCTTAACAAAATCTCTAATTAAATAGTCGAGTTACTTACCTCTCTACCGTCTTCAATCACGCTCATGTAGAGAGTGTATCCCACTAACACGCCATTTGGCGCAGAGGGAGGTAGCCACGATACCAGGATTTTGCTCCTAGACGACACAACTGCTTTGATATCAGCTGGTGCCGATGGCACTGTAAAGTATGCAAAAAGACTCGTAGTATTCAAAGTTGACATAAAGTGTATTCGTCGAAGAAACATAAAGTTTGCATGTTTCATCCTACCTACCATACCTAATCAAAACTTTTATAAATAGCCGATATCATAAAATAAGGTCGTGTAGATGGAGCAGGTGGAGATTAATCGTTTGAGACCGAATTTATTGGAAAGTGGTAATCTCACTATCCTTCGCTGTGTGGCATAGACCGGTGCAGACTGAGAACCTGTGCTGATTATGTGTCAGATTAACCGACCCCCCCTCCAAATGTGCTAATGAGAGATAAAGGGGAGGTCTATGCTTTTAGTTTTTCTGTGTGATCTCTCGTTGGGGTGGAAAAGTCAGTAAGACTCAAGCATATGCCGGGAAACGTAGTTTTGTAAAGATCGCAGCTTCCTGCGAATGTGATAAATGTTAGAAATACAGGACCGAAGCGAGTGGAGATGTGCAGCAGTGAGCCTATCTCTGCTGAAATTATGAATGTCGCTGACTCACCGTCCTCCTCAGTGTGACAGTAAACTGGCGCCGCGCGCACGCCATCACCCGCAGCAGTGAACGCGCACACTGTCACCGAGTAGTTGGTGTACCGGCGTAGACCAGACAACGTCGTGTGGAGACCGGAGATCTGCTTTGTCACAGCTTCCTCGTTGCCTGTGGATATATTTTTTAAATGTGGTGTAGAAGTAAATCGAATCTAATATAAAAAAATATATTTATTTAAAACATAGTATTGGATTAGGTTAGGATTCGCAATCCTGATGTGGTGGAGATGCAACTTCAGCCTTCATCAGCCGCCATAGGGGTCATGGTAACAGTATGTTACTACCATCACTCGTTAATAGTACAACAGTGCTCAGGAGGATACTAAAGATGTTTTCCAGTAGCATCCTATCCGAAGATGGTCTAGCAGCGTTGCCCTCGAACACCTACATTGTTAGCGAATAGCAACAAGTCGGAAGATTTCAATGTTTCTAGTAATGAGACAAAAAAAGAATGGTTAGGATATTTCGACAGATGTATATTTGTATTTTGAAGATACATACAAATAATGTATTTTGAAGATTAGCAAAATCATATATATGTTTATTAGTATATTTAACATCTTACCATACCAATCGGTGACCGGAGCATAAGTCACTCTATAGCCCTGCAGAACTCCGTTCCGCCCGCGCATCGGTGGAGGCTCCCACGAAACCCTCACCGACTGAGAGCTCAACGCCGTACACTGAAGTGACCCTGGAGGTAAGCTTGGCACTGCAAACAAAATAACATATTCCTTTTAATAACAATCCAGTTAAGAAAAAAATATGTAAATTAAAAACAAAAAAGAATTAAGACTGTTTATATTAATATCTTCTGTAACATAAATTAATTTTTCAGAATGAAATAATTCATAATTCTGAATTAAGCGTAGCACCAGAGCCTGGTACGCCCACACCCATTCCCAGCGTTTCTAGGCTATATCCTATTGCTGAAATAATAATAGAATAATACTGATACCATCTTCCATAGTGGTCGCGGTGGTAGGCGGTGACGCGGGCCCCGCCCCCCTACTGTTGTATGCCTGCACCACTATCGCGTAGGTGGCGTGCTTCTGTAGGCCCGAAAGCGTAGTCCTAGCGCGCGCCGTGCCCGATCCTTCCACAGTGCGTACCGTATATGATGCACCACCAGGGCCACTTGCACTCAGAATCGTACTATTGCTATTCAACTGAAATTTGTCATAAATAGCATAACACAGAAAATACAAATATATATTTGTATATCGGTAAATAGCGTTAATAATTTTTTTATGAAATATTAATATAAATGAACTTACCTCTTGAAACCCCACGTAATATCCCAAAATATTGCCATTCCAAAGATCTCTCTGTGGCGGCTCCCAACTAACAATGAGTTCTGTAGAACTTTTTGCTTCTACTCGGACGTCCAGAGGCGGACCGCTGGGAACTGTACAAAATGGATTGTTAAAGTAAAGAGATTTTGAGGGTGAAAGAGAAAAGCTTTTCCCAATTCAAATGTTCATAATTCCTTAAAAAAATAAATTCAAACGTTTTTTATATCATCTGCAAATAAAAATAATATTTGGCCGTGATTGCGCTGTCTAGTTTTAAATATGTCTTAGAAAAAATATTAATATATGTATATATAGGGAACAGTAACTCTCAGTCTTTCCCGCCCAAGTATTTTCAATCGTTACTAAAAATTACGAGTATGGGGAATGAAATACTTTATAAAAATTAAAATATTCAACTCAAGTAATAATAATTTACTTTAAATTGCTATACAGAAATTTTTAATGTTAGTTCGAATTTAAAAGTAATTTCCAAAATACAATATAGTTAATCGATTGAACCTTTTTTTTAATTTGACAACAAATGTCTAGTTCGGGTTATATTATGCCTCTACACAAAAGTATACTCCAAACATTAGACTGTTGAACATATTACTATTCATTGCGTTTCGTAGTTGGAGAAAACAATTCCTTCGGATTAATTTAACCCCAGTATTTATTGCTGAAGTCTCTAAATCTATCTGAATTTGTTAAAACCAAACGGATTTGTGGAATGATTTTTCATTTCGTATATGTACTAAATTATTCTGAGTCTCCTGAACATCTAAGAAAAAAGATAGAGAATTTTTATTTGAATGTGGTCGAAATATTCTATATAGGCAAAATCTTAGAAATTCAGTCTTAAAAGACTGCTAATTATTTCTCATATTCACAGTACGAAGCTTATACGAACAAGAACTACGGGTTATATTGCTACGAGCTTCTCGTTCTACATATATGTGTTGTTTTGCGTTGGCTACGTTATACGTGTGCTACGAATTGCAATTGATCTTGTGAGAAACAGATTAGCTGTGAACTCAAATTCAAGTAGACATGTCTAATGTTTATTTTACTATTACAATTTGTAAGACTTAATACCGAACTTACAACACATAAGTTTTTGTCATTTACCTTCCTCAGTAGTCGTCACTTGAACCAATTGGCTGGGTTCGCTTTGTCCTAGACGGTTCTCTGCAATGATTCTGAGGTGGTAAGAGGTTGCTGGCTGTAGGTTCTGAACGCTGGCCGACGTCACACTTCCCGGTACTATCACTTTTTGGGGTGTAGTTGGCCATGGTTCTAAAAGTGGAACAATTCTTACATAGGACTGTTTTTGTTTGTACTAACAAATAAATCATGATTACCTATATTATCTAATATACATACTAAATCGCCAAGTTCACTCTTCTGTTGGATTTTTAGTTTGTTAGAATTTTGTGTGTTATCAAAGTTAGAGGTAGCGAAAAATGCAAGAAGACAGTATCCCATAATCGTTCATTTATAGAACCAAAATGAAAGCAAAAGATTTTAACATTATTCCAATATAATATTATTTTTTATGATTTCGTATACTGTTTTAAGAATATTGAAAAAAATTAAAGCTAGCTCATTATTGGGTATGCTTTCAAAAAATACTTATTATTGAAAGTTTACTTGAAATGTTAAATTGAAAGAAACTTTGAATCTCTGCGTATTTGTTTAAATCAATATTAAAGCGACGGTTTATTCTTATTCAAAGATCAAGGAAATAAATGTTAACTTACCCGGAGCTTCTTTGTATTGGACGATGTAGTTAATGATCGGACTGTTTCCCGCGTAAGGCTGTGTCCACGATATTTGTATCGATCGGGACTGCTGGTCGATGATTCTTATGTTTTTTGGCAACTCTGGAACCTGGTTAATGATTGAGTTTTTATAATATTGACAAATTATATAGAAAAATAAGGAGACTGCTCACTCATTGGATAAGTAATTAGTTAGATTTCTCTGACGGTATTCGCCATTTGTGGTGCAAATAAATTTTATTGGTAAAAGTATATCTACAGGGTTTTTTTACCAGGCAAAATGCTGTTGCAAACTGTATCTGTCAATGGCTGGAGTTGTCCAGCATATGCATGTCGCTCATTTCCAGCAAAAAGCAGATTTAAATGATATAAAATGTATGTGCGAGATCAGCATTATCAGACTAGATTAGTATAAATCTATAAATTGCGATAGGTCAAACTGGCAATGGATACAGAATTGTAAGCAAAAAAACATTCGCACCGCAGTCTACGGTGTCTTAATGTGACTAGTGTAAGCTTGCATTGTTATATTTTTCGATTATTTAAATTAAATTGCCATTTCGATCTGTCACTTGACGGCCTCAGAGCCTTATACCCACCTCTTGAACGACTAAGTGAATTAGCATTTCATCTTGGCCATAAGCATTAGAGGCCCTGCACGTAAGAGCTCCTGTGTCCTGTCTGTATGTTTGTAGTATGCTCAGCTCTGACACCATACCGTCATCTAACACTTGTTCACGAATTGTATACCTGAAGGAAAAAGATTTTTGACGAAATAATTGAAAAAGAAAAGTTTTAAAGTTTCTCATTATTTTTACGTGCCGATGAATTTTATTTTGTACAGCAAAGTCACCTTTTGAACTTTTTATTACTAATAATGCATATTAATATCGCAGTATCTTAAGTTTCTTTTCGGTAGTTTGATATTGTCTTCAATTATTAAAAAGTTTGATATCGTCTTCAATCTTTTAAAACTAAAAAAATATATTTTCATGACTTTTGTCACGCACTTCTCTCTTCAGGCAGATAATTTAACTCATCACAATATAACAATGGTAGATTTTTGTGTCGAGCTCTAGGTGAGTTATCAAGCCTGTGACTTTGTTTGGCTTTTCTTTTAACTACTCGTATATCTATGTATCATTACATAGTATAAAACAAAGTTGCTTCCCGGTGTCTGTATGTATGTATGTAGCTATGTATGCTTAAATCTTTAAAACTACGCAACGGATTTTAATTTCTTTAATAAATAGGTATATTCAAGAGGAAGGTTTATATGTATAAAACATGCACAATATAGTAGTGGAACACTGTCAATTTTTGAGATTTCTAATATGATGTCGTAAATCAACTCATTTTTTTGCGCTTATATTGCAAACGCTGGCCAAACCCTACGAGATTGGTGAAAATGATGTACTACAGTATTGTACAACTTACAAAAGTCCGCAAAAAAGTCCGCGATGGTATATGTCTATCTCTTAAGAATAACCCACAATAACCGCTTTGTATCTTTTACTTTTGTAACGTTGTATATATAGAGACATTCTGTAATTATGTAATATAGGTAACTATTCATATTAGCATGCCACCCGAGCGAAGCCGGGGCGGGTCGCTAGTTAAAAATAAATTAAAAGTACACATTTAATCATTTTCTTGTCACTCCACAAGTTTATAAATTGTTTGTATATATCTATTATTCTCTTTCGAAAACAATACGAAACATATAATTTTCAAGTATATTTCTCATTCAAATTTTAAAGCAAATAATAATAATAATTACTATTTTATATTATTTTAGACTGTATAGCTACGACCATCATAATCTATCGAGTTCATTCAAGGCAGTCGGAAAGTGAAAAATATATATGAATATTGGATATAAATATATTTATTTTTATGATTATTTTTTTTTACTATTTTTTGTGTACGTTTCCAGAAAGAATTTATGGAGTTGTCAATTATTAAGAGTGATTGTTGTCTAATAAATAAGATGTATTTCTTTCTTTGACGACGTCCCGCCGCAGTTTGTCGATCTTGAGTAACCAGTTCTAGCCAATAGTCTCTCCTCTTCTTCCTTACAGTGTCTATGGATTTGATTTCTATAATAAATTCAAACGGCTGTGTCTACAGTATTTATAATTTGGACGTAGTAATAAATTAAATAACTGCAGACATCTCTACACAACATTACTGTTACGCTGTTTACATTTATCTTGGGTTACAATCTAGCCTAGTTTTTATGTTATATATATATATATTGTGATATAGTGATTGTAATCTGTCACTGAAACTTCAGTAAATAACTAAATAAACCTTTGATCCAAGTGATGCGCAATGGTGTGGTGATGGGGACTCCGCCACGAGACTTCTAGAGGTGCGTCCCCTGATGCAGAGCATTGCAAGTGGGCCGCCTCCCCTGCTGTCACCTGGACTGTTTTGCTCTTCATCGGGAATCGGGCAGGAGCTATTACATATAAAATCTAATTTATAAAAGTAATTTATACATTATTTTATCATCTATATATACATAAAACAAACTCATGTTAGTTAAGCCTCAAAAACGGCAGATAAAATTTATGTGATCACAAATTTGTTGGATTGTTTTCTTCGAGAGTAGTAGAATAATAATTCATATTAGAAAAAGTGAAGAAGAGAAATGACAATTAAAACTCTATAATCATAATATCTGTTCCATTTTGCAGCTGACACGTCTTTTCAGTCACTGTTAGGCGGTACAACGACTACGGGCCAAAGTTTAATAAATAAAATCTATGCCACAAATGCAAAGTTTGGTTTATTCTTGACCAATTGACCCTACTGCATTTCGTATTGGCAATTGCTTACATTTCGTTAGCACAAGCAAATCTTTTACTTAAATGGAAGCACCAGTCATGTATATAGACTATACGACGATTTGTTAAAAATCGTATCTATAATATACGATTTACGGACAAATTCTTTATTTGACAGTTAGAATGTTTTGGCGTAAATAACACTAATATGATATTATATGTTATACTATACAGCGCAATATACAAATAAGCGAAAAACCAAATTCAAGAATGATAGGAGAAGCTGAATTTACGCAATCATCCCAACTTGAATACCTACCCGTACCCATATGTGATATTTGACCCGAAAGTGAACGTCCCTCCCCTTTTTATTGTTCGAACAACGGGTTGCTATCAGCTAAAGATTTCAGTATAATAAAAAGAATCGAAACGGCCTACCCAAATAATTTTACTTTTCTGTATATGAATAAGATATTTTTTTGTCATACAACCCATTGGCGTAATAAAATCTCGTTATCTCATGAAAAGAAGAAAATTACCGAGGATAAATACGATACGAAAGTTAAAAAAAAATATGAAAAAGCTAAAGAGATTGTTACCGAAATGGGGGTGCGACATCGGAAGATTTAGTGCTACAGAGTCGGGTCGAGGCGCGTCGCGGCCACCCGTTATTTATTGGCCGGCACTTTGTTTACGGGACGCGCATTTTTATGATTTACAACTTGTAATAGAATGGGCCAATTTAAAATGGTTATAGCCTTCTATAGATCCTCAATCACCACTTTGCAAGTTCGCCACAAAGAGAAGAGGGTCAAATGAACAGCTGCCTAGAAAGTTTACGCGTTCAATGCTATGACAAACCGAAATAAACAAACTTAAAATACAATTACTGTCCGGGGTGGAGCTGGGCTGTTTACGAATGGAACAGAGACGTGACTACCGGATGCCGTTTCTAAGATCGATCAGATTTTAGTTCGCGGGCGCTTACACTTCTAATAACTTGTAAGAAATCTTGATTCGTTTTGGTACACAAATCTTCATTCCAATGACACAAATCATAAATATGAAAGTAGGGAGTTCGTGAACTCAGATACCAGCCAGAGATAAGTAGGCACCAATTTCTCCATATGTATTTGTATCCCAAAAAAAGTCAATATCAAAAGGAACACGTAAACAGTAAACTTATTCCTACGAAATGCGACTGTCTCGTTTTCCAATAAAGATGAGACGTATTGCGGCGTGCGGCCATTGAGTTTTCTGCACAGACGCGCCGACACGACACTGTCGCCGCAAAACAATGAAATAACAAACAACTGACAAGAATACATTGTTGTGTTTTACTGTTTTCCTAGTGCTGTTTTAATAGCACTTTATGGAGAGTTTAGTTCTTTTTGACTTTAAAATTTGGTGTTTGGTTTTGGACAATAATGTTTTATTATAAATGAGGAATCGACGGTAATACTAATCAGTAAGTCCCTTTAATGGTAGAGACGACCAATTTCAAATGAATTAAAAAAGTCCATCCGCCATAATGTTTCCTTTGCCCTCACTTTTGTCTGATGGATGTACCGTATGCCCACAAAATATATATAGTTCCTGATATGCAGAATGTTATCTTCAAAAGTGCGACTTCAACACTCTGCTTTCCACTCAAGAGAAGAAGGAAACATGCAGCAGAAAAGGTTACGCCACTGGCAATAAGTCAAGATTGTTTACAAAGCACAGGAACTAAAGAATTAACACTTAAGCTAAGAGTAACAGAAAGAAATTAACTGGTTCATACGGTGTCCTGTTATTATTTTTTATAACTATTATTTTTATTATGAAAGTCCATTTTCGTCCTCATGTTCAATTGTTCATCTCTTCAGAGGTTCAAATGTATTTAGCAGAGCTTTACAAGACTGTGACAAGAATTGGAATATTCAAACGGCATTGTTAATCTGTCGCCTTCACATCTGTCACCTTAATTATCCAAAATACCAACATCCGAAACGAGCAGCCGTAATACCTAACGGGCTGTGTAAGTTCCCCGACCATTTAAACGAATTTATGTTTCTCAAATCCAACATTAATGTTTCATACAGTCAAGAGGAGGCATGTTCACGTTGTGCAATATATCATTGTGTCAAGCTCCAGTGTGTAACTCATGTCTCGTCGTATCTCTATAATTCAAAAGCGATGAAAACAATCTTGAGTCACTATGATTTGTTACCATTTTGTTGTAGGTTACCATTTTTGGTACTTTTCTGGAATAAAAATTGATAATTATGTATAAAGATAGATTAATAGTTACCACGTATTACGTGGTAACGTATGAATAGTTACCACGTATACGTTACCATATCACGCCTTGTATATAGTATATACAAGGCCTTGTATATAGTATATATTTATAGTTGATTTAAAACTGTACAGGTATTAACTATGTAAAAGTAATGACATATTCTTCTGTTCCGTACTAATTCAGTATTTGTAAAAGTAGCGAGTGTGCGAGGACATATACATTTTTATTAGATTTAGCGTCACTTTGCGCGATTTAATGAAAGAATTAGGTTTGAATGTTGAATTAATACGGTTGTTAATGTCCTTTTAGAACGCCAAGGCGGCAGATACAATGCAATAATGACGCGAAAGAATTTTCATTTGAGTACGGCCCGTGCCTGGGAGACTCATTGCTTGGCCTCCCGTCAAGACATTCCACAAGTTTCCACGGGATCGACAAAAGATCTCGCCAAAGAGACATAAGTGGTAGGTATATAGATTGAGTAATTTTAAACGATTAAAATTCTTATAAGTTATAGAATGATTAATATCTATAAACTTGATAGAATGGTAACAAATTTTTAGTGTTTGGTGTACTTGAGTTACGGTTGTTGTGTTAGAGTTGAATCTATCACGATTGACTACATATCTATTTAAAGACGATCAAAAGGCTACATGATCATTCTGAACCTATTTTTATAGACAGTTTGCTTATATTATCAAATGTTCTTTTTCTGTCAGTAATTTGGCAATAAAAGACAGAAAACCATTTTTTCATCATGATTTGTTTAACGCTAGCTTTTTTTACCCAACTGCTGAAGAAAGGAGTGTAATGTTTTACGAGCTTATATTTGTATTTATGTATGTATGTCCATTACTTTGTCACGCTCTACAGCCTGAACGGCTTGACGGATTTTCACAAGCGAGGTGTCATTCAATTTGTCGTAATACCGACAAATTGAATCAATCAATACTTTTTCTAACGTCTAATAGTTTGCCTTTTTTTATTAAGCTTGTTTTTAACTTTTTAGTCATATTTTTACATTGTAGATTTTTTTTTTATTTTTATTATGTAGTTCTTTGCGACCGGGCAGATTTTAAGCTGTTGATGTGACTGCACTCGTTGATTTAATATAACACAATAACAAACTGTGAATAAACTTCAACTAGGAACTGTGAAGTTAAATCGTTAATTATTTGTAAGATAACTTAAGCTATAATATAATATAATAATATATAAAGGTAAAGTTACAGCTTGGCTTTTTAAAATGACTCGTCTAAAATTATAAAATTTTGCCGACGGAGCGCTAATAAGATTATTTCATCGCAATACGACAACTGAATTTGACGCATTTTGAAAGCGGATCGTGTGATAATAGGTATTCAGATCGGAGGGAGGCTGTCGAGAGGTAGTGTTGCGTCAGCACATTTCAGGCGAATTTTTACAGATTCTATTTTATGATTTCTTCAATATAATTTTCAGTTGAGTGCTCTATCATTTTATAGAAAGATGATATTCTCGTTTCATGTAAAAACCAAAGTATAGATCAGGTATTGAATGTTATCTGATGACAAAGTAAATGCGGCTTTTCGTATGCCGTTTTGTATGGTGGAATTTTTGAATTATGCTTTTTGCTTGTATTTTTACTTGTGAAATCATCGGGTTTGATTTCTTGCTTCATTTTAAAAATGCAATGAAGCAATTTTAGTTTTCAATAAAATTGGACGAGACTCTTCTTAGTAGTCATCGCTATTCTTCATAGTTTCAGATTTTGGCATCCACATCCAATAAAAAAATATATTGTGTAAACAGATTTCTATGATGTATCTTAAGATTACTATGTGTATATTATGTTGAAAAAATGCGATTTTACATTGTTACTATTTTCGGTTTTGGAGAAAAAACTGTTGCGATTACTAATATTACTGCTTACTACCATTTTAAGTAACTTTTATTGAACTACAGTTCTACGAAGTGTCTGTTCAGAGGCTTTAGTTTCACTAGATTTCGGCAAGACAGGCTTTAGTTTCACTAGATTTCGGCACCTAGACAAAGATATTTTGCGTTCAATTGGTTTTCGATATCATTTTGATATGAGTTGTCTCTAATTGCGGAATTTCTCATATATTTCGTTCTAATGAAACGAACTCGAATGTCATATATTTGTATGTGTATATGTATGTTAATATATATATTGCATAAGTTTAAATGAGTATTTTGTATATATATTGTTAGCTGCGTAAAATAAATAACATTGAGTATTGACATGTTAGTTAAGAGAATTGTAATAAAATATTTAATTAAGAATTATAAAGGGCATGGACTACTAATGTTATTTTATATTATTTATGAATATATTTTTATATAATAATTAATATTAATGTGATATATGTAATGAAAATTACTGATATATTTCTAAATGTGTAATATTACGTATATAAATATGAAGCATGTGTTATCATTTCCGCAGAGAGATGTATACTGCTGGACATAGGCCTTATCCAATTGAGCACCACAATCAAAACGATGGTTCACAAAATTTAGTATCTACCCGCTACAGCTACTAAATAAACTGTTTTCAAATATTAGAGATTCAAGATTTAAAAGTATGAGTCATAAATTTACCATTTATTTTCAGAAAAACAAGTTTGCTAAGTCCGGCACCAATGTCGTTCCTCGCTTCGCATAAATAATGCCCCTCGCTGTCCTTGGCAACTCTCTCGAAGACCAGGGACCCGTTCTCTAATACCCTGGAGTTGCCCTCGAACATGAAGTCTTTGTATTCGCCAGGAGTATTACCTAGTCGAAAAATAGAAATATTTATAAGTGATTTTAACTACAACAATGGAGTAAGTAGGGTTAGTCACTAAACTGTCACGAAATAAACTATCCGTCTTAGCTGGCACTGACTCCAAAAATAGTTATAAATACTTAATATATACGTATACATATATATATAATTTTAGTTATATAATATTAGTTTAAATTCCGCCATATTCCGCCAATTGTCTGTTCATAAAATTGACAGTTAGACGATACGTTTTTGCTGGATCAGCTAGAATTGTAATATATTTCGGTATTTGGTCAATAACTAAAAAACTTTCAACCTATCTAAGCTTGATTCAAGCGCTTCGCAAGGAATACTGCAGTCAACTCACCAACTGCTTTCTTCCACATGATGGTCGGCTTCGGGTAGCCGTCTGCTTGGCACTGTAGAGTGACATCTTGACCAGCCGCTACCGCCACATCTGATGGTTCCAGCCGCCATCGTGGTGGAACTAGACAGTTTAATACCCTTATATATATACTATATCATAAAATTTTTATGTAATACCTAGTATAACGAAATTAAAAAAAATTAAAAATAAATAGCAAGGTTAGAAAACCATAAGTTATTTTTAGATGCTAAATACCGTAACATAGAGTTACTATTAATTTGAAAATAAATAATTGCAATATTAAAGGCAAAACATTTTTTACTTTATTTTAATTAAATAAGTAATGTCTAATATAACTCCTTTTTTCAGAATTTTTTACTTATTGGCACTAACTAAACATTTTAGTTGAATGTCTATTGTATTTTTGGTGGTTAAATAAAAAAAAAAAAATGTTTTTAAACAAATTTTTTAAACATATATATGCTATTACCTTATGTACTTGCAAAGATTTTCTGTTAATTTTTTTTTAATTTAGTTGCATACATATAATAAGACTGTAGTTATTAATAAAATGTTAATTTAGTTGAAATCAAACATCGTTACGCCACCTAACACACTTACCATTAACTGTCAGGGGCACAGTGAATCTTTCCGAGCCAGCTACATTTGAGGCGATGCAGGTGTAGTTGCCACTGTGGAGCGACGTGATGTGTTCGATTACCAGCGACGCGCTGTACTCATCCATGCGTCGGGTAATGATTCCGCTCGGCGCGTACGGCGACGAAGTCACCGGTTGTCCATTCTTTTCCCACCGAAACGCGATAGGCAAATCCCCCTCCAATATTTGACAAGATATAGCCGCTCTCATCCCTTCCCTCAGAAAATTCGTAAGCGGTTGTATGGGCAAAATTTTCGGCTGAACTGAAATTATGAAAGGGAAGCTCGGTATTTGCTACTAAAGTTAAATTGGGCGTTAACTTTTATCTTGCCCTCGTTCCCTTTTCGCACTTTCACTCAACAAGAGGCGCATAAAGAAAAAGCTAAATCATTTGTTAGTGTTAATTAGTTCAAAGAGAACTTCTTTTGATGGATCAATTCTAAGCACCCTATTTCGGGGGATTGTTGTGTTGGGATTTCTATTAAGATTTTTTATGATTCTGGTTTTATTGGCCTATTAGCCGCCGAGAGCTAGAATTTTAAGGCTCCGTAGATGCTGTGGGAACGGTA
The DNA here is from genome assembly GCA_036419045.1 of Scirpophaga incertulas. Classification (NCBI taxonomy): domain Eukaryota; kingdom Metazoa; phylum Arthropoda; class Insecta; order Lepidoptera; family Crambidae; genus Scirpophaga; species Scirpophaga incertulas. The sequence goes on from CM071645.1 coordinate 12,106,370, forward strand.
AACGCGCTAACTTTAATGAATTACGGATGAGTAACTCCGCCCCTCTTGAAATTGCGATTTTATAGCGCTTTAAATCTTACTACAGGAAAATGAGAAAGTTTATTCTCCGATTCTATTGGATCTTGACGGATTTAGGAGTATCCATAATAATCTGAGGAGTGTGAAATTGATTCGTATATTTGTGCTAGCATGCAATTCTCGACTTTAGCAACACAAAGTTAGGTACAAAATCGTAGTTACGGATTATAAGATCTCAAGAATTTATCAACTGAAATTATTTTGTTTACAATATTTAAAATAATGCATTCGATTATGTAAGTCCTGATTTTGTTGAGTGTAGTACAACTTGCTTTTTTGAAAATTACGAACAAAGGTAAGAAATATAAATTGACGAGGTTTAAACAAATTATCTTCAATTTTTTTTTGTTTAAAAAAACGAATGTGTCTTTTAATATGATAGTACAAAGATAATCATAAATTCAAAACGTTTTCCACATACAATGCAGCACATCACGTCAGATTTTTTCTATTGATGTATATTATACAAACGATGCTGTAACTTCTTACCGTTGGCAGTATGTAGACTGAACACGGTAACAGGTTACAGCACCGTCTAAGTTTGTGCTGTTCTTGTGCTGTAAGTACGTTGCCAACATTTGACATAAGATATAGTCATAGTACCCAGTAACGGCATTGCCTACCTTAACCTTCGCACCGAAACACAGCATTGCGAACACTGAATAGATGTTATACACACTTCACATTATAAATGGAAACTTATCTCTTTTAGAATATAAGTCTTTTAGAATTTATGTTGCAATAAAAGTTAGACAAACTAATACACTCGGTTGTATCCAACTGCCCATTTTTCGTCTTACCCAATATTTGCACCTCGACGTCCCTTCTGGCGGCATGTCTTTGTCTGTTCGCTGCCTGGCACGTGTATGTTCCGGCGTCCTCGCCTCTTTGTGTCTGTTCCACGACGAGTGTGCCGTTGGGAAATACTTTTTGACGCCGGTTCAGCGGCAAGGACTGGCCATCTATAGACAAGGTTAAGTATAATGAAGTTTAATGTGTTTGAATATATCTTTTACTATAAAATTTTACATTGTAAAACCCAAGTCTTAAAAATAACGGGTTATAATAATAAATATCTAAGGGTCTTGCCACCAAACGTTTTGCACTTATATAACGTTAGTTATTGTTTAAGCATGATGTCTTTCTCTCTTTCTCTATAATAACGTAGACAGATGAACGAAGTGTTAATGTGGCTGATTTGAGCATGTTACAATCGTCATATGGACTAAAATACATTGTACTATTCCTGGAAAAAGGAAGTAAGTAATTTTCACCTACTTTTCAGGAGTTTAAAAAAACTGTCCTATATTTTTATTATGGGTTCTAGAAAAAAGTTTCAAAGAGATAATCGCAGGTCACAGTTGCCTTCAACTACACGTGTTATTTAATTTAGGAACAGATTGATGTACTTCGAGATAATCTAATAAAACACGGTTACTTCTTTATTCCACGAAACACATCGCATATTTGCAGGGGTAACTACAATTATTGCTTTTTAGTTATGTATTTTGAAATATATGAACTAATTTAACTCTACTTACGGCTTTGTACTCTCTTATATTTTATTATAATCTAGAGTTGTAAGTATAATCACGTTGTTATTTAACGGAAAATCCTTTTTTGTACATAGAATAATTAGAATTACACAAGAGTCCAAGATTGTAAAATACAGGATACAAGTAATTATGTATATTTGCGTTATAGATTTTCTTGTAAATCTTCTTTTAAAATTTACGTAAACACAATTATGACTTTATCAGCGGGATAATTCTAAAACGAATAAATGTAAATATGCACACCCTTATTTTATGCTGGAATTTTAATTTTTTTAAAGTCGCAAAATTTTTGTATTTTTGCATTTATTCCTTCATTTTTGTAAATTGCTTCACGAGATTTTGACAGAAGATGTAAACCATGACGCTCGCTTTATTTACGTAATAAAACATTGTCGATGCAAGGTTAGTTACGACTTTTTTACACGGGCGACATGAGATTAGTTATATATTTTCAATGTATTATCAGTGACCCTTACTTGTATATTTATACTTTACAAACTAAATAAACATAATAATATAACATTTTTCTAAAATCATAGATATAAATTAAAACCATGTTAGTAATTATAATAAATTAGGCGTTTTATGCACTATAACGGAAGTGTTCGATATTATTCCCCTGAATACAACTTCTTTTGGTTTGAATTTCTCCATGGTAATGTCCAGGATAGTGTTCAGAAGAAAGCTTGAGAGTAGCATCAGTTACAGAGAAGCTAAGAACTGTCTGCTGTGAACTTTACAGCTTAATGCTACAGTTTAGCATGATCTGCACATGTGACCAGAAACGATGTTAATCATCTTGCATGATGAGTTACTGAGATGAATGTAAGACTTATCATGGATCGACTCCGGGTACTCTGAATGTCCTGAATTGAAGGTTAGTTCCAAAATCACAGTGCCACCTCGATTAGTGAAAGAGCGTCGGTGTTAAGAAAGTCGTTAGTAGCATATGATAAGGAAAAAAATGTATGTAGTTTGACGTGATTTATTCATAGAAGATTGCAATATTTTACTTTATCTGAAAACCGTTTGTACATTTTTATTCATTCGTAAATAAATACTGCCACGTTAGTGCGCTGAAATATGCTCATCGAAGAGACAAAAAGAAATGCAATTGAAGTCATTTTGTATGACAGTGTCAGTCTGTTATATAGTTATAATGCTGTTTGTTCTTCGATTTGGATTATTTGTTCGACCTTTGTTTCGATTACGTACTTGAATCATTTGCTTTACTATACATATAGTATACATATTCTGCTGTAAGAAAACATGTTTAAAATATAGCTATGTGTTATAATAATAATCCAAATAAGCACTAAAATAACCTACTTGAGCCAATATTGCGATTAATCTGAAAGAAACAATTTACAATTTTCATTACTAAGTTACGATAGATATATAGATATAATATATTTATTTCATCTTTTTATAGTACCCTAGTAAGTATTTAGAATACTAGTTTACTAGTATTCGAAACACTATATTTTTTATCCGCAGATTCTTTTACAGCCTTCTAGAATACATTTAACGCATCGGTCACGAAAACTGTATTTATTTCATTACAATTTAACTATAGGCAATAACAGGAGGTCACCTGTTGCTAGATTACGACTGAAAGGAGACTATCAAGGAAGTTACGTGTTTTGAGCGCTAGGTACGCGAGCGCATTATCATGGTGAAGCAATAGCCCGCAAAGTGTGGTATTCGGTCGTTGGTTGTTTATTGCAGTAAAAACTTCTGCCACAAATTTTATAATATATTATTGTGTGAAAACCTCATTTAAATTCGGATTTAAAATCTCTATACTTCAACTCAGTTCTCTACAATTGAAAAAAACTTGCGATCAAAATATACTTGAGCTTCAAAACTGCTTCATGCGTCAAATTTATTCATCGTGTCACCTCACCATTCTAAACTTACAGAGCAACTAGTACCTAATCTACGTTCCGCACTTCTACTTATGTGTTTTCGCAAGGTCATGAAGCACCCAGCGTAAAACTATGTCTCTCATGCGAAAGAGTACATGTAGAATTTATGACCGTTTCTCAACGTTTGTAATTCGTCTGTTTTTATAATTTAATTTTTCACTGCCAGCACTTTTCCCAGGAACAGCCTTTGAAAGATGACTATTTCTTTCTTCACCCTTCAAAGATAGGTGACTGCGCTTGAAGGGCATTCTTCCATAAATGCCATTTGAAGTATACCGAATGGCTCTGACTTTATTAATGGAATTGAATTCGGAATATTTTGAAACTAAGGAATAGTTTCCTAGATACTTTGTTTCTAAGTAAGTTAAGGTTGACGGTGACGGTTAATGGTTATATTCTTAAATCACCTATTAGTAAGCATGTAAATACAAATATTTATATTTTTAATTTTATTTAAAAAGTTTTGACTAAATCGCTTTTGCTCGTTTCAGCCGAAAGCGGTAAGCTTTCTTACCGAGTATTTTAGTCGCGATATTAAATTGTTTGCATACAACTGGGTGTAGTTGGCTGGAACTTGATGGGAGAGTTCGCAGCGGGATAGAATAAAATTTCACTCGTCTCCAACGGCAAAGTTGCCCACTGAGGCACGCCTTCATTGCTCAATTTTCGAATTAAGCAACGGCCTGGGATTAAATAGGGACGACTTTCTAAAAACATTAACACGTTAAACATTTTGAAAATTTTTAATAAACTTTCTTGATGAATGTTAATATGTATCAGGAATGTCGTATGAATTTCTCCGTGTACACAACTCAATATGTGTAGGTATATCACATAAATTCAAAAATATTTTTTTTCGCGGAAGGAATGAATTGTATGCGTCTATTTATAATGGTTTATAACTTATTATATATAATCCTTAATAATATATAATTTTTTTCATGTACTATTATTAAACGAAATCATTTCGCAGATCCATTTCTTATTATTTGAAAGTGATATATTACAATATATCAATTTTCACTGAAAATATGACAAATCAATTATTTCTAGAACGTACAAATTATTTCAATTCCAATTTCATATTTCAATTTACAATATTTATCGAATCCATCAAATCTATTATTAAGGTACTCACTTTATTTTCAATTTTTAGAAGGACGTTTCTCGATATAACAGTGAAAAGGGATAAGAGTTTGATGTTTTGCAATGAAAGGGAATCCCAATTTATGAGTGCAGGTACTGAAACGCTTAGGTCAGCTTAATGAGGGCGTTCTATTAAAAAGATAAGACCCCCGTTGTTGACAAGGGTCTGCCACTTTCAAAAGGAAAATTGTAAAGGAGTGTTCGCTCTTAATTTTATCTTACTTAATGATGTTAAATGAGATATAAATATAACGAGACTTTTATGAAATTAGCGCCGAGAAAATTTTCATATTGCGCAAAGCCGTATCGGATTTTTTTATTAAATTTTTGCCTTTATTATTTTATTAGTGACGTCGGTGCGGCTAAAATTAATTTTGCAACGTTGTTAATAACCATAAATTTCACTGATTGATGGTATTGCTGACACTAAATATAAAGACTGCTTTGGAATGAAATTTCAGCTAATAAAATTAATTCTTAACAGAAGCCAAGGGGTAGAGATGCAACTAGAATATTACCCCCGACAAATTTAGAGCCACACATTTCCTGCAGAAACATTTCTTACGCGAGCAAATTAAATTTTATAACTTCATTAGTAGTTTTCCTATTGTAGGAAGGTTGCGAGGGAAAAACAGTGTTAGAAACAAGGTTGGAATAACTTAGATTTGCCCCTAATTGGATCGTGCGAAGGTGTCTACTTTATTAGATTGTGAGACGCAATTTTCTCTGCGGTTGGGATATTACGGTCCGTGGATATAACGTCAACATCTTTTTTTTGTGAGGGTGAAAAATTCATGGCGAAATTACCTATATTATTTGAGATCGGAGATTGGTAAGCACGTGGCGTGAGGCGTTGACAGGTTGCAGCTTATTTATTTATCGATCTTTTTTGAAGGGCTCATGGCCTATTTGCCTGCGGCTGGCGGTAATGGCCAAGTGTTATATATGTTACGGGCAACGTGATTAACAGGCCCATATTAATAAGGGCCGAGTATTATGAATAGTTCCCAAGAGCCTCGGGCTATTTGATTAATTTTAGTATTTTTATTACTTAGACCGGTCTATATTATAATGCCCGACAGCCCGTGGTCCATTTAAAAAATCAATGTAAGCAATAGATTTAATTTATCACTTGGACCGGGCAGTTCACTACTAAGCCGGGCATTTTGATGAGTTGATAAGTTTTTATAAACTAGGAACTAAACATGGTATATTAAACCAACTGTATTCCCGAAATGAATTTACTGTGTGTAAAGAAAAGTTCATTTCAATTGATGACGTTCCAAAAGTTGATATAACTCTTCGAGAATGTGCTCGAAAAGACTCGCATTCTGATGGACTTCTTCCATTGCAATTGCACTGGTGACTGCTATTCTAAGCGTTGTAAATGCAAGAAATCAAATATTCTATGCAATTCTAAATGTCATAAAAGCTCGACTTGCAAAAATAAATAATTATTAGGTAATAAAATTTTCTTTCACAAGCTTAAGATTTTAAAGATTAGTAGTAGTAGTAGTAGTACTGCATTATTTGAAATTCCAGTTTATACATACATACATACATACATACACTCACGCCTTTTTCCCACGGGGGTAGGCAGAGATTACGTCCTTCCACTTGCTACGGTCCTTACATATCTCTTTCGCTTCATCTACTTTCATAACATTCCTCATACATGCTCGACGATTGCGGGTACTTCTGACCTGGCCTTTTTTGAGGACACTTTCGATTTGTTCGAAATATGTTCGCCTAGGTCTTCCTCGTCCCGTGTCTCCACTCACTCCAGCTTCATAAATCATTTTGGTCAGTCTACTTTCATCCATCCGTTCCACATGCCCAACCACCCAAGCATCCCTTCTCTATTCTTGTCACGATATCCTCTTTCAAACCACATTTCTTTCTAATCACTTCATTATACAATCTGTCACTCAGTTTTACTCCTGCCATACTCCGCAAAGCTCTCATTTCTACTGCATTTATTCTGCTTTCATGTCGTTTCTCCCATACCCAACTTTCACTTCCGTACATTAATGTTGGACCAGCACGCCCTCATGCACTGCTAGTCGCGCTTTTTCTGAAATTTTCTGACTACTCAGAAACGTATGCATGGCCCCATTCACCATGTTACAGTTTATGAAAGATATTTTATCCAGATTTTTAATATTTAAACTCAGTATTGTACCTTCCAACACATATGATTATTGAAAAATATTTTAATTAAAATAAATCGTTTTTTATGTTTCTTCCTATGAGGATTTTCGAAGTTTTATATCAATACATAGTGTATAAAACAAAGTCGCTTTCGCTGTATGTCCGTATGTATGCTTAGATCTTTCAAACTACGCAACGGATTTTGACGCGGTTTTTTTTAATAGATAAGTGATTCTTAAGGAAGGTTTGTATGTATAATAAATGCATAATATAGTAGAGAAACACTGATAAATTTAAAGGTTTCTAATGTGATGTCGTAAATAAGCACGTTTTTTTGCGCTTATATTGCAAACGCTGGCTGAACCCTACGAGATAGACCAAAATAATGTACTACAGTATTGTACAACTTACAAAAATCCACAAAAAAGTCCGCGATGGTATATGTCTATCTCTTAGGGATAACCCACCATAACCATTTTTTCACTGCACCCGTGCGAAGCCGGGGCGGGTCGCTAGTCGTTAATAAACAAAAACATTTCATTCCATTTGTTTTATTATTTTACCCAAAACGTATTTGCCCTTATTCATACTGACCGGGAAAAGTGATTAGGGATGAAATTTTAATTAAATGGCCCATGAGACATGGGCCTTATTGATACAGGCCGATCATTATTCATAGGGACCAGATTGCTTAAGTTGCCCGTAACATATATAAGCTGTAGTATATGATACGATTTATAGCCGTCATTTCGTAAATACTTATATCATATTCGCTATTAACGTGCTTTATATATTTAATATATTTCAAAATATATATGTAAAGTTACATTACATATCGATATCACGTATGTTCTGATGACTTTTATAAACGTAGAGTGGACTCTAGTCAATGAATTGTTGTCTACTTGCTCTACAAATAAACGAGTAGATAGCTGCTGCCACTCAGTTTATAAAATACATTAGTTTATATATTTGTTCAACGAGGAAACATTATATTAGTCTAGTCACCGTCTAAAAAAATCTGTAAGTAATTATTGCATATAAATATAAAATACACAATATTGATGACCATGCAGAGCATACAAGTTGGCAAATATCATTAAACATTTTTATACTGGACAATATTTTATTTAATATGAGTATTTATATATCAAATAATCACGTTGAGGTAAAAACACAGAAAGCGTATGTGTGCAAATGCAACTGTAAATGAGTCTCAATATCAATGGCGGTTATATCTCACTATAAGCGCTTTATTATATCTTGTTTCGTTGGGCATGTCTTAAATTTATCAATATGGATGCAATCCAGTTGCATGCATAAGAGGTCTTCGAAATTGGCTGTTTTATATTAGCTGTTATTTAAAAAATAGTCAATATTTAATATATTCAACGTTTAGATACAACGCATTATGATATTTAGACTCTTAAATTTGTATGAATACAGCTATCTCATATGTATATTTTTTTATACCACGACTGTGGCAAAGAGACTTATGGCCTGCTTGGTGATAAAGTCACCGTAACCTATGGACGCTTGCAACACCAGGGGCATCATAAGCGCATCGCCAACTCTTCAAAAACCTATTTACTCCCCGGAGAAAAGTCGTCCGCTTCAGTATGTGGTCCCCGACGTAATCTGTACCGGGAAGGGGGAGTCTCTCCATTTATTCCCAAAATCATCCCTATCAAAAAAAGCTACTTTTGAGGCCCCCCTAGCGAGGATGTGAATCTACTCTATATAGTTTATTCATTTCCTAAGCTAAAAGTTTTCTTTATTTCTTAACTATGCTTAGTGCTATTCTTAATATTATTCCGCCGTTTTATTACTATCTTATTTTAAACTATTCTATCCCGAACACAATTTTTCGGAACATAAGCCGTCGTACAAGCGGTAGAACATAATGGCGGCTGTTCTTACCTAATATTTAATATGAACAGCCGCCATAATGTTGCTTAAGCCAAAGTATATCTCAATTGGCACTTTGACAAAAAATATTTTTTTTCCCAATACAACTCATATTGTAAAACTAAACACTTTTAGGAACTGCAACAGTATTGAGGTCAATACATTTGGTAGCCATCTTGATTGCAGCATTTCTAAAAAATAAGTGACATCAATTAAATTGCTGGCCATGCTCCAGAAACGCCGGGCTGATTGTACATTAGTAGCGGAAGTTCATGAGTTCATCCGTTATTACGGTGATTATTTAGACGAAACCGAAAGAATATTGAAAATATTATTATTAATATCAATGTTTTATAAAGATTTGCTATTACATGAAATATCCCTAAAATCTATAAACGACTTCAAATATATGTATAAAAGTAATTATAAAGTAAAAGTCACTATTATGATTATAAAAGTGAGCCATTAGTCAAGGCAAAATTATGTATTATTTTAAGTTTGCATATATCAATACATATTGTATATAAGATAGAGATTTAAAATTGATTTTTGATATTTAACTAATTTTATTTTATTATTATTATGAAAGTAGATGAAGCGAAAGAGATATATAAATACCGTAGCAAGTGGAAAGACGTAATCTCTGCCTACCCCCATGGGAAAAAGGCGTGAGTGTATGTATGTATGTATTATTTTATTATTTTTCGTATTTGTTGTTTATCAAAAACCTTGAATTCAATTTCGGTTAAATTTATATGAAACCTGTGTTGAAATAATCTACCAAATAAAAACGAATCATTGCAATAAATTCATAATTGTCTGAATAATCGCGTAACAAATACAAAAATATTCAGTACAAGAATTGATAATTTCCTCCTTACTTAAATTCAGTTAAAAAATTACGTTATATACATTTTTTTGAAACAAAGTATATGCATTGTATCTTTAAAATAATTTGTATATTTGCAGTTCATATACTAAAATGGGAATGATATAGAGAAGAATAGCAAAAAAAATGTGTTAAATAATTTCTAATAAGAGAAAATATTAATAAACATAAATTTTATATGTATTAACATTATAAAAACAGGAATATTATAGGGTAACAATATAACCGAGTTATAAGAAAATTAAAGACTGATATAAAATCTTTAATAATAAAAATTAAAAATTTATGTACGCGCATAACTTCAGAATGATTGCAACAAATATATGAATAATCTTTTTATTATTGTGTGCATTATTGTCATGGAAATGTCTATATATAAAAATTAAAAGGATTTTTTAAATTGCACAATGTGATATTATAATATAACTTATTGAATTTTCGCAACTATCAATGTCATTATAGGTAGTATGCAATTCGTCAGGATGTAGCTATCTTATTTGTAATAAAATCTAAATATAAGATTAATTTTATCTGACATGTCGTAGACAATACTAAGTATGTCGAGAGGATAAATAACACATTATCTAATGCAATGCTAAAAGGTTTCTAAAGCAAATCAATCTAAAGCTTACCACTTTACAATCCATATCTACCTGTTGCTAATAATAAATCAGTACTCTAACACGGATTATGGATTACGTAGTCGCTGTGTCATAGTATATCCAGGAAGCTTAATGCGATTTGAAGACGCCGTATGTTATGATACACACAATATTAACGGTAAGAAATGAAGATAAAATATAGGCGTAAAAGGATGTATCAAATGAATATAAAGTATATTACATTTTTCATAAGTTTGCCAACTAACTAGGAGATGACGTATTTGCTTCCATATTACTTTCTGTTTTGAATGATTCGGACTGAAAAAAAGGGTTACAATATTATAAAAGTTGTATTCATCGAATAGTTATATAGCAAAAGAGGATTTCTATTTAAATTGACCTATTACTAAGAAAATACTTAAATCTATTAAATTTGGCGATCTTAAAACTATAAAGATAAAAAAATCCTACCTCGTTCCCATGTTATAGTTTCAATCGGATATCCAGCTACAGGACACTTGATGTTCAAGTCACTGCCTGCTACTGCAGTGACCTTTGGCATTTCTCTGATATACGGCAATCCATAAACGTTAACTCTCGCAGCGTGTAGAGCTTTCCCAGCGGTATTGCTGGCAACGCAGGCGTATTCTCCGCCATCTTGTTCTGTCACCCTGCTGATGTTAAGATGGCTGACTACGTCGTCTTGAAGTGTCACATGTTGACCGACTACAAATCTGTAAATTGAAAATGTTTTACACAAAAATATTATACATATAGTTCAATTATATTGCTGTAAAATAATTTCGCGATGAAGATCAGATCATATCTTGTATAGTAAATACCCCTTAGGTTTTCATAAAATCCAACCAAATAAAAAAATACCTCGAGTTCGTTGGAATGGGAAAGCCGTCGAGAAGCCAGGAGAACTGCGGCGGCGGGTGGCCCATTGCTACGCACTTCAGTGACACGCTTGGTCCAGGCTGCAATGTCTGCTCGGAGAACCAGTACACGAGTTCTGGTTTCGATTCTGGAAAGGAACGTCTATTAATGTCTTTTAATACTATGCAAGTCGTTGAGCTTTCTAACGGGATAGTGAGCTGTACCACTTATACAAAAATCTGGTTTGCGTTTCAGTGTAGTTCCCGGTGTGAGTAAGCAGAGGGCTCTTCTCTGGATATCACTATTATAAATATATAATGGTCCGTTTCCAGACTCCCATAACCCTAAGAAAAACATAAGAAAGACGTCGTAGTGTTTTAATGGTCATTATTCACAGGGCGAGTAGTACACACACTTGGTGACAAACTAACGTCGGGTAATGAAGTTAATAGTAGCTGCTTCTTTCTGCGACCTTGTTATCTAACAGAAGGAATCAGTGCAAAGGGATTGTGACTGGGGAAATAACGCAGATACATGCAGCGCATCTCAGGTTTATGTACAGAATGATTTCCTATGAGCTTTGATAGCCGGTTCATAGTTGGCCAGCTTTTTGGAGACGTGGCCAATCTCCATAGAGAATTAGCATCTGTTTAGGAGATATTATTAATATAGTATACAAGTGTCCACATAAACAGGACAGGCAGGATGGACAAGGACGACTAAGCATTGTCATCGCCATTTTAACTCAGACCAATTCAGGCGCAAAACTACACACTTTTGATATGTCTTTTGAATCACGGAGGAGCTCGAGATATTCACATTTTTGGTTGTTCATCATCCTAAGCCACCCTGGTCAGACCTATGATGGGTGATAAAGTGGCTTTACTTTACAAGCCCATTACGTCAGCCAACCGCACACAACACTGCGATTAGGAGTCCTATGTTAGGTAGAAGTGGTTGTACATCGGCATTACTAAACATAAAATTGCTATTTCCCGCCATTTATAGATTATAAGCTGTTCTTTCGGCTTTCAACTAAATTAATAAAATATGATATTCGTAGAAGGCTAGAAAATGACGTGCTTGTCAATTGAGTATAATATAGATAATTCAACAGTTAATATTTCTATAACCAGTAAATTAGGCATCTTATATATTTATTAGCCTTAATACGAGTATTGTGAGTATTGTTGAATAATTCGATGCCTATTTCCATTACTATTTTGAAGACAAAGTCGTAAACAACCCCATTTCTGTCTCATCTAAAGACTATAATTTGTACAATAACAATTAAAATTACAGGCCATTCAAACTTAACACATAATTTTCTGGAGCGCGGGGCTAACTAAGCGTAACTAACTTCTGATGTTCTAATAGTTTTACAAATTACCTATTGCCAGCTGGCAGCTAACTATTGAAAAATAATTAAACGCTTTCATTTAGAAATATGTCTGGAACTTGTTCAGGGTGAAAAAGATTTATGTAAATATATTAATCAAATATAATAATAATATTTTTATGGACGGATATACCCATCATACACTATCTGCAAAATAACAGGTTTATAACAATGACTAATATAGCTAGTTTTAAAATAAATATTTTTTACATTATTTCTTATTTATATTAATAAACTTAAGTTCTAAGATTGGTAGAGTAACCTTGAATCCCTCGGTGGGGAGGGAACTAAGTGAGTATGTAAGGTATGCAGTTGATTACGATTGGATTATAAATAACAACCTGTCTATGAAACAGCCATTTTGTATGGATATTTTTGAGACATTTACTTTATTATTGAAATGTTTTAATGTATAAATACGAAAGTAATATATACGAATGTAATAAATACGAAAGCAAATCTTATGAAACTTTTATATAAATGTCTTTTAATAGATATAAAATTAACTAATAATGTAATTTAAAGGCAAAAAAAATGTTTTCCCTACTTTAGTGCAAATAAAGTACAAAATTAACCAAAAATGATGTTTCCGTACATTTATTTTAGGCAATAAGCATTCACTGCTTGATATAGGCCTCGCGGAAGGATATCTATACCGATTGGGTCTATACTGCCAGTGTTAAACGCCTTCTCGCGATTTTCACCAAATAGTTGGTCTACGGTGTTCGGTACATTTCTGCCACCTTTCTGCCCCAACGGCAGTCAGTCCTACGAACAATGTGCCTTGCCTACTGTCACTTAAAATTCATAATACTGCAAGGATATGCCGAACAGGCTTTGTTATTCTGCGTATTTGCATATTTCTGATTCAATCACGCAGAGAAATTCCGAGCATAGCCCTCTCCGTTGCTCTTTGAGTGAATTTGAGTGTCATTAGAAAGCTCATTGTAACTGGCCTATTTTCCGATCCACATATTATCACTGGTAACACACAAGAATCCAAGACTTTTGCCTTGAAGCATTGTGGTAAATATCACTGAAGCCATATAGGTCTCGAGTTCTGGTCCTGAAGGCGGACTGACATTATGGCTTTATCGTATAGTATAGTAGACTATACGATATACGGCGTCTCTGTAGAGATTATAGAATGGAAGGCTATCTCATAGATCACAAACGCCAAGCATAATAACAGTTTACACTATTCGATCTCCTGTAGCCTATTCAGGATCTTGATTTTTTGGGAGATTTAAACTATTCTCTAAACTCTTAATATTACACGTACAAATGAAACAAATAGTAATATCATATATGATGCTTAAGTCAGATAAACTTTTCAAATAACTTTTCTATGTTTATGTGGGATTTAGCAAAGCCACGTTCTGTCGCAAAGAGCACGCATCTGAACTTAGCTTGATTTTGTTAGGGTGTCGAAAAACTTAAAAACAAAATCATTTTACTATATTTTTTTCTTACGAATTACGGAGTATTAAATTTTATTTTATAAATTTGTAAATTTACCTTCTTATTAAGTAATAAAAAGTGACAGATCGCGATCTAAGAGGAAAGGCTGGGGATAAAAAATAAGCATGTCAAGTAAATATTTAATCAATCTTTAACCGAAGCAATACCGAAAATTTAATTTAGATAAATAAAGTAAAAAAATATATGTAATATAGATTTTATACAACACATTATTATACAGTAATGTTAAGATGTAATAAAAAAAGATACGTTAATCCACTAAACAATCAAGGCAGTTGAAGCTGTAGGTGGTCATTATTGACTCACGGCTTCTCTCCTTACACGAAGACCATCTCAAATAGCTACTGAGATGTTTGATAATAGTTTCTGTTGTTACATGAGTATACTGTTTGTTATGTTATTTAATATAGTTTAGTGTTTATTTGAATATATTTTCATGTAATGTACCCATAGTGTTTACAGTTTTGGTTTTTCTTAATGTACTTTCAGTGGAATGAAATCTTATGGTAAAGGCTAACTGGAAATTAGATTACTTAATCATTGGATCACCTCGGAACAAAGGACTATATGGTCGTTGAGATGGTTTGGTAGATATACCGCCCGATGAGTGGTGATACACATTTGTCGACTAACCATCGATAATCATTTCACCTTGTAATATAAAATTTGTCTAATAGTGTTGTTATTGTCTTACCTTACTTAGATATATAATAACAAAATTTAATCAATCTAATTTAGGCATTTTTACGTAGCCAATGAAAATCCACTAATTGAATTAGTTGATCAAATAATTCATTATAATGGATTCATTTTTAACAGTCTTTAGGTTAGGTTAGGTTATGAATTGGTTCCAAAATATGTAATTCGCTTTAATTTGTGCGAGTTTCAACATTTATTTACGCAAAAACCGATGCCAATGTTTTATCGATTGTACGAGAATTATCTCTTCTTAATATATTGATTATAGGATATAGGCGGAGAGATCCATTCCTCCATTTCTACTGTCTAGTCGGCCTTACTTTCTGGCGGGAACAAATGAGCCTTGTTAACTGCGGGTCAGCCGGTATAAATTATTGACTTGCCTACTGGCACACGTTTTCAACTTTAGTTCATTGTACATTATGTTGCTGTTTTATGTGAAACGTTTTTCTTTTCACGTATGACGAAGTTGTTGACGTTTATTTCAACTGATAGAGACAATAAGGCTGAAGTTGATAACGTGCTTTTTCTAGACTATGACTGAGGAACTGTCCCCAGGGCTGTCTCTAGTACATTGAAGGCCCGTGTGTAAACAATACCTTGACGCCCTTATAGTCACTCTACCACATAATGTAAATAAAATCATAGGAAAAAACTAGTAATATGTGTACATACATATGACAATTTTTTTATACATAAAACTGTATTAAGTATACCTATTAATTCTCATTAGATTCGATTCGATTAGATTGATAAATGTCTAGATTAATCTTGATGATGTTATTATACAATGTAATGTAGAAAAACAACCTATTTTTTAATTTAGCAATTTGACAAATCTAAGCTTATTCTATCACAATAACAGAAGCGAGGAGACGATATATCTAAGTATGCATAAGTGGCAGGACAAACCCGTCTCTACTTACGAAGCTCGAAGAGCAGCGACACCGAATAGCGGAGAAATTAATAATGAAACAAAGCGGCTTATATTTCACGAGAGCAATCTACAAAATCGACCTTATGGCTATGTTGATAAAATCTTAATTAGCGCTCGCGAGGTTTTGTATTTAGTGCGGGGCTGTTGCGCCCGCGGCACGCTGCGTCACTGAAGCTCTTTGTTTGAACTGAAGAGCTGACTCTAATAGCTTGCAGCGGATCCGCGTTTAAAAATGGACTTTTAAATATTTTATGAAGGAGTCGACCTAGGGGATAAAAATGTGGGATATCCATATCATGCATAAAACACGCCTCTGTGCCCAAAGCCGGGGGATAATGTAATTATATTGGATTGGGTAGCGTTTAAATTGTAAATTTTATTTGTTTTATGTGGGGAAGAAATACCTTACCGCATCAATATGCGGTAAGGTAAGTATGCTTTGAAAATTTGCAAAGTATTTTTATGGTATAAATTAATTTAAATATGAAGGTCATGATAGAGGGCTATTTTATATTTGTTGCTATACGCTACAGAGGGCGCATAGGCTCACTTTACAAAGTTTGGTTAGCATAGCAATCTCTAGATATCTAATATATCGTGTCTCCTAGCTTTCGTCTTCTCCTAGCATACACCAAAATATATCCTCGGAGAGGCTAAGGAAACAGGCGTATACAGGTGTATTGTGGCATGTATATTTGACAGTATGCTTCTAACGATTACACTTTGAGTAGTAAGCGGATCTAGAATCGAAGTGTGTGTCATGTATGTTTGATTATTTAGCACTCTGTCAAATATTTAGCAATAGTAGATGACGGTAATATAAGGTATTCGTTGCTTCTCTCTACACACGCTGGATAATCATACCTAACATCAAGCTTCTGTGTTGCTTATCAAATTGGACGTTTGTATGATGTACATATCTGATAATCAAGCGTCGCCACCCTATGAATGCCTCGAACATGTCCTACCTGCATAAATGCCTACTATTTTTTGGCATGCGGGTATTATGTGTTCACTGACGATATGTACAATATCGCGATAAAGCATATTTATAATTAGTTTATGCCTATATCTCAATCTCTTTGACTGCATTCCGAGAGATCAGATGGAAAATTAATCTTACGTAGCCTAACGGTACATATTGCGTCATGTATAGATCTTCATTCCTTTCTCCCCGAATATCTAAATTGAATAAATGATTGAATGTTTGTCAAACAATACTGACGCCGTATTTAATAAATAAAGTAAATGATCAGACACAAATATACCTTCGAAGACTCCTGAATAAAGATTTATGATTTTGATTAATAATGAGTATATTATTATGATAAAAGTGTTATTAATCTTTATTAGGTAGGTACTTTGAAAAATTTAGCTTTTTTACAATAATTATTATTGCAAACAACGTGAAAAAGCATAAATTAAGAAAACATATTTCTATTATAAATATGTGCCGTTTTACGAAATATAATATCATTAATCTACTTATTTGTCGTAATATTTCAATTATACAATTCAAACCGAGTTTCTAAATGAGATACTTTCTATCTAACATAAAATGTTTTACTAAAGTTAAGTTTAAAAACTATTGAAGAAAATGGAACGGTATACGAGCATGCAATTTTTAAAGTATTACAAAAATAATTGGTATTAATTTTAATTTATCATACTTGTGACAACGCTCGCATGTGCGATAATAGTGAGATTTCTATAATTGGGGTTAATCCTTATTTTGTTGTTGATAAAATTAGGTAAAGTAGTGGACGATAACAGCGTATAATAAAGAATAAAAAACTGGTGATTATATTGAAAATACGCCATAATTATGTAACAGTTTTTCAATTACTATTTATACCACATACCTCTAGTACCGGTAAAGTTCCAATCTGCTGCATCATGCGTGTGCGCACTGCGAGCATATGGAGCGCGCCGGGAGCGGTTACCTGAAGAACGAGATTTTCCCTCCGCACCTATAATTACCGGATTCATATGACAACTACCTATATAATTACTATTTATGTTGGTTTAAGCAATATATATTGAATTTCATTTCATCTGTTAAAAGGAAATAGCGGTTAAGTTGTTTTTTATATACAGATTATAAAAAGAAATTGGATCTACTCTTGTCATGAAGAAATATCATTGCGAATATTCTGTTATGGCTTATATTTATCATGACGATTAATCAATAAGAGCTAACCTATAAATATTAGATAATATCTAATATAATTATTAAAAAAAAAAACAGTTTATTTACTTTTTAATTTTGTGATATATCATAAAAATGTACTGTTTAATTTTATGTTTTACTTACCGCCACTACTAACATACTCTGCTATCCCATACGCCTGGTCTTTGGCGTTGCTAACGAAGCACTGGTACACGCCTTGGTCCTCCAACTGGGAATTTTTGACATGTAGCCGCAGCCCGTCTTCAGATAACTTGATTCTACCATTCGCTTTCACGACCTTTGCGTTATGTACCCAATAAATTATTTCAATCGGGTGACCAGAGACTTTGCATTCAAAATTTATATCTGAGTTCAGCTTCGACCGAACTATTTCGGGTTTTATTCGGACGGAGATTGGTTCTGGAACAAAATTATACGGCGATGTTCAAAGTCATTGATTTTATGTATCTTAATATTATTTGGTTCATTTGTCAAGTACGCAGAATCAATAGAGAACAAAGTTCCAAGGTCTGGAAAGTGGAAGTTGGGAAGAATAACTAAGCCCGCAAGTTAAACGTACAATGAATAATGTACCTTAGAATTGCCAATAATAAACAAGAAATAAGATTGAAAGTTTTTGACGAAGTTTTTTTTTATTTCAAGTTTTTTGATCGAACAATATATTTTTTTAAACTTTTTTCGACGTATTCAGCATTATCAGAGAATGTAATTAAATTCTTTTGCTTTGTTTTTATAGAGTGACAATGCTGGACGCTTTTTCGATCGATAAACAACAATTCCATGCTCGCACAGCTGATCCATTGATTAGTTCCATTTCGTTCTTGTAGTTTGGTTTATCATAATATGATAAAAAAAGTGTTCATTAAAATCTAACTCGATTTGACGTAAGATGTGATTATTATAATATAACTAGCTGGCCCAACAGACGTTGTCCTGTCAAATGTCTCAAATGTCAAATGTCTCAAATGTCAGGTTGTCTCACGTTGTCTCAAATGTTTTTAAATAAATAATTTAGCTGAAAAACAATATCTATATGACCGTATTGTGAATCTAAACCATTCTCAAGCCCCCTGGAATACACACAAAAAATTTCATCAAAATTGGTCCAGTCGTTTAGGAGGAGTTCAGTCACATACACACGCACACAAAAAATATATATATTAAGATAATCACATCTTACGTCAAATCAAGTTAGATTTTAATGAACACTTTTTTCTATGCCATTAATTTATATAATATCATAAGCCAAGACAATTCATATTGTTATTTGATTTAAGCCATTATGATAATATATAAGGTTGATGGAAGCTTTTATTTAAGTCTATTTTAATTAAATACCTTTTCACGATTGTACATCAATGTAAACTATTTTCATTACCTCAATTCATAAGTGCCGCTTTTCTGTTTAGTCTCATTTACAAAACTGACATCGATTTTAAAAATTAAAACACCGAATCTCTTTATTTGTGTTTTTTATTGCGGCACATCCAAGTGTGATAGATATGAATTTTGATGTGTCTGAACGAGGGGATGTGCTACATTCTACAGTCTGTCTTTTTATCTCTGAGATAAAATTGATACATACAATGTAAAGGCTGTTCTCAAAAATGTATTGTCAACGCTTGTGTGCGTTGTATACGTTCTCTGTTTTCTAAGAGATAGTTCCGAAGATAGTACTTTAACTGTTTCTGTTTGAGCTGACATCACACCCGTATGTGACAATTAATCTTAGAGATAAAAACCATCTTGGCTAACTTAAAAGAAGATTGAACGAAGATATTGAGTAGACACAGAATAAGATTCATTGATCGACTAGCTGTTGAAATTTAAGTTGTGGCGGCAGTATTTGCTTTTGAATCTTTAAGTAAAAACTAAAGTTGACATTAGATAAAAGTAAAAGTACTATAAGTACCTGTAACAACAAGTGTAAAGTGTACGGACTCGCCGCCGACGGTGTTATTGAGCCAGCAGACGAACCGGCCAGCGTCCTCCCGCTGGACGTCTTGTATCCTGAGCAGCCCGCCGCCGAAAAGCCGCGCCCGTGGCCAAACCGAGCTCTTTTCTATCGGTGTTAACTGCTCATGGTGTTCGCGAAACCACCTATTGAAAATTGTGTGAAAGAAGAAAGAAGAATTAAAGAAATATTTATTTTTCTAAAATACGGATCAGAAAAGTATTTATCCGGTTCTTATTTTATTTTTTTTAGGACTTGATAAGATATCTATTATAACTTCTGTACATTTGATAATGTTTTAAATGGATAAGTCAAAGAAGGTTGGAATGTAATACACTCGCAATCGCTACGTCACGTTATATGAGTATTAAGCCTGCAGCTTAACTAATTACGTTTAGAATTAACTCGCGAGACATATGTATGCTTTAAGGCAAATTAGCTTTTAATATTTAGATTAGAAGTTCGAAGGCCCATTTTCGTTTACTTGCGTAAGAAATTATCTGGGGTAGCTAGAATGCACAGGTAGTTATGGGTGTCTATGTAGAATTGAAAATTTGAAATTGTACAATAAATTTGTGCAGAGTATATCGCTGAGAAGAAAAGAATAATCTTTTGGAGCTGTGTATATAAATATTATACATGTATGACTATACAGATTATATATGTATAAGCTGCTGCTACAGATATTATTTCTCGTATGTTATAGCGCAGGCGCAATAATATTTTGTGGTGTATGTCCTCAAAAGTGATGTATTAGCATACGAGTATTTGCACTAATTAAACTAATGTTTCGTTATAAACTAAATAAATTATTTTTGACCATAATGATCAATGATCTTACATCCTTACATCAGTGAATATGAAGAACCCTACACAGCGATCTGTGTATTAAGTGCCATAGCGTCTACAGCTAACTAGTATTTCTTTATGTTAACAGCTGATTAAATGTGTCTTTCAAAAGATTTAGATTTCATTTTGAAGTCATTTAACTCTGTAAGTAATATATTTTCAGGTGTTAGACAAGGAATGATGGTCCTTCTAATGTCTAATTTACATGCGCCTTAAATATTATTTCGGAGGCCCTGAAACATTTTTATTGCTTTTTATATCACTATTTAGATAAAAGAATAATAAAGGTGCTTAGCTATATATATATATTCTTAACAATTTAAAAGTAAGGTAATTTTAAGAAAATAACAACCGAAACAACCTATATACGATTTACCGAACTGAAATCAATTAGAACACGGAATGGTTAATTATCTATAGGACACCAATCGCACGTCCG
Source organism: Scirpophaga incertulas (assembly GCA_036419045.1). Taxonomy (NCBI): domain Eukaryota; kingdom Metazoa; phylum Arthropoda; class Insecta; order Lepidoptera; family Crambidae; genus Scirpophaga; species Scirpophaga incertulas. The sequence goes on from CM071645.1 coordinate 12,127,457, forward strand.
TTGCGCACGAACCCGTAGCAAAGAGTGGCGGTCGAGGCGAGCTGTTGTCTGGCGGGGCTTGCGATTGCGCCACCGGTTGTGACGTCACTGAGTAGAGGGGCCGGGCAATGGAGAATTCTCTAACAATATATATAAAACGAAAAATAAAATACAGTTCAGTTCCATAAATTTATCTCTAGTTTTGATCGTTCTGTTTTTTTTTTGTATATCGTCTGGTACCTCTCATCTCTTTATTTACTGCTTGGTTGAGTTTTATACCTTTTGTATAAAACTCAACCAAGTGATAGAGTAACTGCACTGAGTCAATGCCATTTCACTTTACGATACTTTCGTCTTAAAATTGTCTATTTATCGATTTTTTAAGCGAGTGAATAAGTTACTGAGCTGAATGAGCTGAATATACTTTTTTAAGTGATATACTGACACAATCATCCGTTGCGTCGGATGTACGAGTATCTTTTGAATCAATCACTCTTGAGTTACACAAGTCTATTTTAAAACGTGTAACACAAAGTGCAAGTATTATTGTACATATGTTACGTTAAAGGTAGAAAGAGGCTCTGGATATAAAGCAGCCTACTTTTCTGTTTATCTAGCTATGGTTACAGGTTTCACTTCCAGTTCTGTTTGGAGGTTTAGGTATCAGAGCCATTACGGACGTGGCTCTGCCCGCATTTCTGTTATCTATTCATTGCACACACAAGCTAGTTTGCTAGATTTTATTACATTTTACTATCCAATCCAGGAAATTAGCAACAACTCTGTTTCAAAATAAACACCATTGCAGCGTCTTTGGGATGAGCCATTCTGTAGGCTTTAAAAATTGATACAAATATGTTTAAGTCCCTCAGATTGTACTCGTTTTTTAATTGTATCTGAATGGGAGTCAGATCTTTGGTTTCAGGCTCTTCCATCTCGAAACAGTAGAACCTACTGCACGAAAATCTTTTCAGGAGTTGCCATTACTGTAATGTGGCAACAAGCTTATTTGTCTTGCAGCAGAAGTGCTGGAAGAATTACCCGCCAGTCCAGGCTTAATAATATTATCCGCCAGTCTATTACAACCGCCAGTTACACAGCAGTTTTAGAAACTAATGAACTTATGTGCGACGATAGAGAAAAACCATATGGTTATGCCTCTTGTTCCTTGAAAGTTTTGACGCCCTTTACTGTGAAAAGCTCTTGGGTTGATTCTTCTCCGTTTCACATTCTTAGAATATAAAATATGTCTAGTTCAGATGCTGTATCAGTGGAAAATTAAACAGACACACAAATAATAGACTTGATAAGTAAGACCGTAAACTTTCTGCCATTATAGTGATATTACAAAACTATTGCGACTTTGTTTTATATGTCAAATCGGATAAAATATTAAAAAAATCGACTTGTCACAAATAAATTGCTCACTAGACATTATTGTTTTTTTTTTCCAGATACAAATACCTTATTTATCATGTAAAGTCTCAATGTCATACATTATTAGTCCAATATTCCTGGAACTTATTTCGGCTAGTATGTTCAAGGTTAAATAAATTATTTTCATAAGCCATTTTGTGATATAAGGTAAATATTCACCATAAAGTAAATTGCCATAGGTAAATAAACAAATAAGAACAAATAATTGGTATATGGGTTCTGTATTTATATAACAATACATGTAATGATAGTGAAGAAAATATTGATAGTTTCATTATCACAGAAGTTTAGCTCTTTCTTATTTATTTTCATAGAAAGTGGTGATAAGGCTGAAGATAGAACATCCTGGCCGATATGTACGCGGCGACGTATGCGTCGCTGCGTGTCGACCGGGGGAGCGATGGGGGGAACGCCCCGGAACCCGTGCACGAAGTGCCAAGGCAGGAGTGGCACCGACGGATTTAGGCGGCCAGAGCTCGAAATACGGATCTGCGCGCGCCAGCGGGCCGTAGTCGTGCCGTACTCCCGCACCTCGAAGCTTGGCTCCACGGGAAGGAGGAGGTCGCCTACCGATTGACTCAGATACCCACCGGGCACGGCTGCTTCGGTGAGTATCTGTGTCGAATAGGACGGGAGGGATCGACACAATGCCACCACTGCGCATCCGACCTCGACTCGGCCCAGCATACGCTGGCGGAGTGCCCCGCGTGGGCCTCCGAGCGCCGAGTCTTGGTCGCAGAGATCGGGCGAGATCTGTCTCCGCCGGCATTGATTGCAGCAATGCTGGCGGACGAGGGAGGTTGGAGGGCTGTGGCCTCTTTCTGTGAAGCAGTAATGCTCCAGAAAGAGGCCGCCGAGCGGGGTCGGGAGATGGCAGATCCCGTTCGAAGGAGGCGGCGCCGGGCCCGGTAGCACAGCTGCGGTGCCGCGTCGGTCGCAGTACCCGCGGGCGCGACTTCCTCGCGCTCGCCGGCGACCCGGGAGGGACCCCGTGGCCGAGGGACGTCGTCGGTGGAGGAGATCGGGGGAGGTATTAAAAAAAAATCAAAATAATCTTTATTCAACATAGACCTTTACAGGCACTTATTGACGTCAAAACAAACAAAACAAAAAAAAAGCTTAAAAAACTAAAACCTTGTCCGAATAAGGAAAATAAAAATGAAAAAAATATTGACTCTACACCTGTTCGGAAATCGGGAGAGCCTTCTCGAGAAGAACAGGCAAGAAACTCTGAAGGTCTATTTTTTATCTCCTCTTTTCAATGTTAATAATTATAATAATACAAATTAACTTTATTAATAAATCAGAATCTGCTAGCTCGCCTATAACAATGGGGGTACCCCAGGGATCAATATTGGGTCCTCTACTGTTTCTAATATATATAAATGACCTTCCTTACTACATTACAGAATCGTGTGAGACAGTATTGTTTGCAGATGATACTTCTTTACTATTCAAAGTTGATAGACAAAAGGAATGTTATGGCGATGTAAATAGTGCTCTCTCAAGAGTTCTGTATTGGTTCACAACTAATAATTTGTCTTTAAATTGTAAGAAAATAAAATGTATCAATTTTTTTTTGCTCAATGTAAGGCAGGTTGATACTTACGCAGTAAAAAAGATTAGACTTTTAACTAATGTTGAAACGGCAAGAATTGTTTATTTCAGCTACTTTCATAGTGTTATGTCCTATGGATTGCTGCTATGGGGATCAGCGGCTAACATTGAGAGCATTTTCCTTTTACAAAAAAGAGCGATTTGTACTATTTACTGGCTTTACGGGCTAGAGAATCGCTAAAGGAATTGTTCAAAGAAACTAATATTTTAAGTTTAGCTTGTCCATATATATATATGATAATTTAGTTTTTGTGTATAGAAACTATAATAAATTCAATAAAAACAGTAATCTACATAATGTAATACTAGAAACAAAAATAAACTTGCCGTTTCAATGTTCAGACTCCATAAAACTAGCTGTTCGTTCTTGGGGAAATGTATATCTATGTTTAACAAGCTTCCGCAAAATCTCATTGATTTGCCTTTATATAAATTTAAAATCCTTATCAAAAAGACTCTCGTGAGTAAAGGTTATTATAAAGTAAGTGACTATCTAAATGATCACACTATTTGGGAATAGGGACACTATTCATAGAGCCATGTTTGGTAACAACATTATTTATAATATTGTATTATTTTTATATGTGTATGTAAACATACATACGACTGTAATCGTATTAACTATGATTGTATCTTAATTTGTATTATTATAATTATTAACATTGAATATTGTAGCCGCCCCCGAGGGCTCCCCTGTATAGGCAGGGGAGCGGAGGCTGGGGGTTCCCGGAATTTGCTTGGCGTTCCCGGGGGCCCCCTACATGCCTGAGGAAGGCCATCCCTGAGGTTTTTAGTGGGTAGGCCTTCCCCTTCTGGGGAGAAGAGCCCCATATAACCACCGGCTCGCCACAGCTGGGGTATGCAATTTAATGCATTTTCCTCAGGGGAACAAAAAAAAAATGCTGATGATAGAAGCGAGCTTAATCTGGACCCTCAACAATTGAAGTATTATAAAAGATATTGATTAAATTATATTGACCTTACTAAGTCACTATTTCACATTTATTAGTCTTATTTATGTTTAAAGAAAAACTTTTATATTACAATGCATAGCTTTTTACAACAGAGTCCCACAAAGTAATAAGTATATTTGCATTTTCATAGATTCAAAACAATTGTGAAAATATTTAAAGTTATATTATAATGTTAAGAATTACTTATATGATAATAATTAACTAATTTTTTTATGTTTCAATAGTTGTGTTCCCAAATGTTTTGAGCATAATGAATAACACAATAAAAGCTATGTTTCTTCGTAGCGAAGTTATATAATGTGAACTTGGTTAATTTTATAAAATAAGTTGGAGTCAGACTATTTATCTAGTTACAAATTGATGACTGTAAAAAATAGAAAGAATAAAATAGCCCTTAATAATTTTCTTGCTGATTCATTTCAGTACATTTTTTTTTTCATTTAATAGACAAAAATGTTACTGTAAAGCTTTAGGTAGAGAGAGCAATCAGAGTGAACTACAACGGTTATTTAGTACAGTCTTATTACTTGATACTTATCTTAGGGACAAAGATGGTGTATCTAGCCAGCGACACTCAGAAATTCTACCATTAACCGATTTGGTAGGTGGTACCAAAAAACCAGTGGAGCAGAAAAAAAATTACATCTGTTACAACATTTCAAACTACAAGATGTAATTATGATAATATTAAAACATAAAAAAATGTAAGGTTTACCGAGCTTGAATTCGGATCCGGAACCTTACAGTAGTAAATTGGGAAAGAGGTGTCAATTTTAATTACTCGGTGTGCTTTAGTTTCATTATGTTAACTGTGTTGTAAGTACTTGCTCATAGTACAACTTCCTATTATTAAGTTGTGAAACAGAGAATTAGGTTTCGTTTGAATAGGTAAGCTCGTAGTTTAAGTTCACAATTATGGGCTTCCAAAACAAATAAACCGTTTGAAGAAGTTGCCTTTGTAAAACTCACTTCGAAGTTGGGATCGTACGGTTTCCAGCGGTTTCTTTGGTCACATTGTTGATTTTGTGCTTGAAAGACAGCTTGTTTATTATATTTACGATTTGTATTTCGTAGGTCATTGATATTGAATTGGCAAAGATATATAAAATAATTAACTATTTCTTATTAATATATTTGATCTTTTCCAGATATCTTAGCATTTGCCATTATTTTTAAATATTTAAATCACTTAAATGCTATTGTACTGATTATACATTTTAAAACTGTTATTAATTTATTTTACTTATAATTTCTTCAGAGCTTGGTTTGTTAAAATAATAGTTATTTATTATACAAGAGTGGAAAGTTCCTTTTTAACCGCGTGCTCGATTTGGATGACCGAGCAAGCGAAGGATTCTAAATTAGAATCCTGAGCGTCAGCGAGGGAAACAAACGAGCACAAGGTGAAAAATCTTTCCACTCGAGTGCAATACGTAACTTTTCATCCCACCTCAGCGAGGAAATGACAAAATGAAAAAGAAAACAATTTATAATGACAAATTATATTAAGCAATAAAACGTGAAAAACTAGAATGGCGCGAAGCACGCAAATAAAACAAAGAAACCAAGAAGGTTCCAAATTTAAATTTTTTCACAATTTAAAAAGTTCTAATCATAAATTTGGCACCATAGAGGTTACATTAAATAGGTTTAATGACGTTTTGAATTTACAATTATATTGAGTACTCATTATATGTGATGTTCTAAATTCAAATCTACTTTGCCGCTCAAGCGAATAAAATAGAATTTTCCAGCCAGATTTCGAAGCGCAAAATTACACTTTCCGAGGTGGTGGGATGAAAAAATATTTTGTAGATACTTCTGAATCTACTATTGTTCTAGATAGACATACCTTCGTTTAAAATCTACTACTTATTAGTGATGTGCCGAGTCGCTGTTTTGGTGGATCGAGTCGATTCGAGTCAATTTAAACGGTATTCGAATCAGGACTCGATTCCCTGATTCGAGCCCAGTACTCGAATTCTATGTTTGGTATTCGAATATTTCTAGACTCGAATCTGATTCCTAGACTCGAGTCTAGAAATTCGAGTCTGTAAATTCTAGCCCAGTCCAGAACTCGACTCCGATTTTAGAACAAAATCAAAACAAAAAGTTGCAGGTTCAAATTTATTAATATTAGGCCCGCGCCATTTCATTGTTTATGTAAACAGTTTAAGAGTACAAGCGAGTTAAACAAACTCGAATACTAGACTCGAGTTAGTAGGACTCGTGTAAATAGAATCGAATTAGCGAGTACGAACCGATTCTTCCTGACTCGAGTACTGGAATCGAGTCCAGCGTACTCGAATCAAAATAAATTGATATTCGAGTAGGCGAGTCCAAAGCAGGAATCGAGTCTGACTCGAGTCAAACCGTACTCGGCACATCGCTACTACTTATATTATTATTAAAATAAATAAACACTCGCTATAACATTGTTTCAATATTTCTTAATGTAGAATAGTTTTCCTAAACTAGGAAAAAATTAACGTACAATTGAATTATGCGTTAAATAGCCAGCAGACATTAAATGGGAGGCAGTGTGTGGGCGGATTCAAATAGGATTTTTAACACCCGCGGTAAATTAATACTCTGACAGTTTGATGAGTCGCTGTTTGAACGTTATTATATAACGCTCGTTATTTTTTGAATTGAGTATTGTTTGATGTATTCAATACTGAGTAGAATTTATCGTCATTTTTATCTCATATGTCATTAATTATTTTATTTTGTCCAAAACATATCACCTTACAAATTGAAAAAAAAAAAAACGCTCCAGGGGCTCTAACCTCTATCGGTATGTGTTCATATTTTCATAATTATCATACATAAAGTAAGTGTTAAATTTAGTAAATGTATTAAATATTTTTTCTTACTACTGGTTTTTCTGGTAATATTATTACTACTACATATTATTTGTATATGGCAACTTATAACAATTTTTGAAATAAGTCATCTTATGTAGGTGATTCGGAAGATTTTCTCAAATAACGAAAACTTTTTAAATTTATCTAAGACAACAGAAATTTTATTTTTGCTAAAGACATTACTTTACAGTACTTGAGCAAATCGTGTTACATTAGATTCATAATAGTAAATTAATTCATAATATTACATTAGTATTAGTTTGAAGTGTTTATTGTCGTATAAGTATGCTAAATTACACGTGTGAAGTCAACTCGGATCCCCACACAGCTCAAAATTACGATTCTCCGTCTAAGATAGGCGACGGCGACTATACAGGCAAAGTTAATAAAATCGTGTTGAAAAACATAGCGTTCTGTGATATAGAAATTCACTGTTTGGAAATTACTACTTACTACGGTACCTACTGTTCTGTAATTTAAGCCTTGTTGTTGAGAATTTCGAAGATAGGCTCTATAACAGGTTCAGTTGAATGGTCAATGGGTGGGAGTAAACAATAGAAGTGAATTATAAGCGATTCACTGACAATGCGAACCTTATCTGTAACTGGGCTCGAGCCAATTAGTTGTCAGCTAGTGTTCAGCTTTGTTCGCTTGATCTCAAAGCGTCGAAACAAAATTGCTATATAGTAAAGAAAATGTTTCGAATAGTAAGCGATTTTCTGCGTGGTTTTGTTTATTCGGAACTAACTTGGGTATTTATAGATCATTAACTTCCTTTATTTAATCACAAGCATTAGCTTCGGCGTAGATAGATCATATATATATGTTATAGTGGAAATTTCTTTTATCTACAATTTATGAAAAATAGGTTTGCGCCAAACTAGCTACAGTATTAAATTCTAAGTTTGATGTGTGAAGTTCGCTGCAGTTTTGTATTTTGCTACCTATATCAAAGGATTTATTTTTATTAATTAAACATTTTTAGTTCAAGCATTCTAGTTGGCGATTAATTATTAGAAACAAATGTTTTATTATATATATGATGGTTAATTATGATTTTTATTGAATGGATTTCGTGTAGAAAATGTAGGAAACACTTAAATACTGGAGTGTAAGCATCAATTTCAAATTAATTGGGGTTCGTAATATCTCACTAGGCGCCATCTGAAGTCGGTTAAACATTTCTCATGAAGCACTGTATACAAAATATATATGTTAATAATAATTATATAACTAACTCTTTGGCTCAATTGAATAATTTATCTCTGAGATCGATTCTTGAGGAACTAGATTATAAACTCAGCGTCCCTTTATTTTGTCAATGAGATATTGAATGTGTTAACTACGGCGGATCTATCATTCCAGCTTTTTTGTGCACACTTATATCTTTATAGTTTGGTAACTGTTTTTCACATAAAATGTATCTTTAATTTATAGATCACGTAATTATTTGTACATTATTTTTTAAAGTACCTATATGTCACTAGCTGCTGACTATGATTGTGTTCGTGTGAAATTTATTTAATTTTTAATGTATTTTGTGAATAAATAAGAAACAAATACCAGAACTTAATTTCTCAATGTAATTTTATACCGTTTTTTGACATTGCCTACTTCATTATAAATTAGTATATAAACCATTTTTTTACCTTTGTCTCCTATAGAATATATGTATCACTAACATCCAACAAAAATAAGCGAATCGAACAAAAAATAGCATAAATAAATTGTATTCAGAACCGAAATTGGTAAATAGTTGCCACATTAATCCAACTCCCATAACAATATTATCACTTCCATTTTCTCTTAAGTGCCTGGACGGTTTGAAAGTTGGCGAAAGTATCTGGGCTATTTGGATAACTGATGTGTTACGATGACGGTTTTCATGGCCGCAGAGCTTACACGATCTAATAATTGGCTGGAGTCCAGCGTTGGGTGCGATTATATCGCCATTGTCTTCTAAGGAGCGCTTATAATTCAAGTCTATTGTTTAGTATGTTGGTCACATCGATTGGAATTAAAATTTTATACTCGAAATTTTATTTTAAAACTTATTTTAATACATATATCCTTTTTTAAAATTTTTGCGGAATGAGTTTTGTGAAAACTTAACAGTCCTTGACTCGAAAAATAGAATACAGTTCGTTATTTTCGTTAAAACTGGAGATTAACTTTTACGTTATTTTGTCGTTACAAAATTGTCTATTTTTTTAGTAAACGACAACAAACTCGAAACATTTAATGTCTGTCGGGGGATTTCCATTTTAAATGGAGTTCTCTAGTGTGTAACCTAATTTGAAACACAGTCACGATTTTGATTTGACGCCATTGATATTACTGTTAGAAATTCAACGAAAATATAGCGCAGTAGGCGTACGTTTACACATAATAAAATGCCACTCTGTATAAATTTATACCATATGATATTGTTTGTTTTACAATTTTGTTTGGAGTTCTTGGTAATTAAAAATATAGGCAGTTTTATCCTACACTAGTTTGATCAAATACTAATCCTCGCGTTATTTTTTTCTAACAGATTTATAGGAAACCCGTATACAGCTCACGTTATAGAGTAAGAGCTGTAAGGATCGTATTTCTAATAACAAAACGTTTAAGTTACTAGGTCATAAAGTCGCTGCGGTGCTTGCGATTGGCAAGCATAGATAGAGTCATCCTATTGAGCTATCATGACCTCAATTTTAGGTAGAAACAGAATTTTCATAAGTATACGAACTTTTGCGAGGTTGTCCAAGAGATCGGTTGCCCCGAATATATATAAATATCTTCAGTATATGCTACACTATCATGATTACATATCTGAAGATATTTATTATAAATTATTTATGAGATATTAGGCTTTTAACCTATGAAATTGTCTTTTAGAATTAATAATTTCGTATTATATGGAACGTTTTCCTTATTATTTAATAAACAAAAAAGTTAACTTTTGAGACTTTTTAATATATCAAAAGACATTAAACTACTAAATTTGAAGGCAAAAAAGTGTTTATTGAAAGTTTAAGGCTAAATGGTAAAATATTTTTGAAACTGATTTTCAGTTTAAATAATAAGTCCATTAAATTTATCATGACTTTTTTTGTAGTACAACCTCAAATCTACAGATTTACGGATTATTTCCTTTAATTTTGCAAGATGATATTGTTTCATGCATTTCATGATTTCTAGTTAAATGGGAAGTACACTATAGATTTTGATTCTCTTTCGCTTGTAAAATATGTAGCATAATTGGGGCATAAACGGCAGAATCTTTTTTCCCTCAGGCAGGGCCGAATCTTTTGATTGCTAATTGATTAAGAAGTATTATTTTGTGTCTGCTGCATGGGATTACAGACCTGAATATTGCACATTAATTTCAACTAGATAACTTTACCAGTTCATAAAAAGCAAAAGATATTGACATACGGACACACAGATGGACAGCAACAAAGTGATCCTATAAAGATTCCATTTTATTGGTAAGTACTTAGAACGATAGCAGAAAAGTGTACAGATTCAATAATAATTAAAGGTTGTTCTGTAAGGTTAAAATGAAATACAAAATTAAATATTTCTGTTCACGCAAAACGAACATGTCTCAATATTTAAAATTGTCTTGTATATTTTAATTCAAACCTTGCCGCGCTTCACTTCATTTCTACTAAGGTGGTCTATAATCTGTGACTTTAAAAAAAAGGACGCACACGACGCTAGCGCCAACTAAAATATATAGAACAAAATTTCATGGCGTCGGGCTCTTAACCTGTCAAGCTGTAATTAGTAATAATTCATTTTATCATCATAAAAATAGGTTGTTAACTCAGTAATAAAGGCAATCAGTGTAAGGAAAATTATCAAGTGGTTTCAATCATCATCAACCCAATATCTCAGGACGAGATAAGTTCCTGCAACATACCGGGACGGCGTGTACGCAGGTGGTGGCCCAAAAACTAACCTAAAACCGGGACCTGGTAAGAGATACAGGTCATAATCATCAAAACTCAACACCAGAACGGAGTATCAGGGCGATATTTCGAACAATTTCTATAAGTGCAAATAAAGAGTTACATAGGAAAAATCTTGAAGTTTCGGTAAAAATAGTGTAAATAAAGATTGTATATTTATACCAGCCAGTATCGAACATTACACGACACGAATTTTATTGTTGGTGTTAAGTTGATTTTTTATTGTTGATTTGATAACGCTCTAAGCTTTAAACTAATTTTTATATACTCGTATATTGCATGTACTAACTTGATTATCTAAGCAAATGAGAGGAATGAGAAATCATAATAAATAAACAATATGAGAAATAATAATATGAGAAATCATAATAAATATATCTATAATAATGATGTATAAATAATAATGATGTACGTCATACAATATTTAAGCATGAAAAAGCAGTTCCCTATTTACTGCTGTGAGAAAATTATACATCCAAAAGGAGTCACATCAATAAATTGAGGTTCGTATAGTGTATTAGAATACAAAACAACCCGCCGAAAGGAGCTAATGAATACCCGAGTTCGTAGTGACTATTTATTCGATAGGATATATGTACTTTTTAGTCTCGACGATAAAAACTGTATTTTTAAATTCGTGTATAACGTAAGTTCGAAATCTATGGGCTGCATTATAAACACATAAAACAATATATCATTGTCGCGTTACATTCTACTTTAAATTACACGCATACATTAAAGTTATGGCGCCACAAACGACGATATAACGTAACTTCGACATTACAGGGCCTATAGCCGTACACAACTAATTAGGTACGTTTGTTTTCATTCCGTTAGAACGAATATATGGGAATGATCCCGTAATTTAGAAATATTTCCATAGATTGTTGTTAGATATCGAATCAACTTCGATAAGAATCCAACGCGAGTGATACTTTGTTTAGGGGTACGATATCGTTGTCACTGACTTTGTCACGATAAGTTCTATTCGAAAAATGTTTCGAATAGAACTTATCTATAATCTATTATCTATAATACTATAACATATTCCACATATTACGTCTCTTTTTACATAAGTATAAAAAATAATACTTTGTGCAACATATATCATATCGTGTAGTCTGTAGCAATACGGTAAATAGTACTGTATAATCCCAACTAATATTATAAATGCGAAAGTGTGTTTGTTTGTTTGTTTGTTTATTTGTTTGTTTGTTTGTTTGTTTGTTTGTTTGTTTGTTTGTTACCTCTTCACGCTTAAACTACTGCACCGATCATCACGAAAATTTGCATACACATAGTCTGTGGTACGGGGAAGGATATCACATTTTATCCCGGAAGAAAGTAGCTACTGTTCCCGTGGGATCGAAATTAACGCGGACGGAGCAACGACGGGCGGAGCCACGGGCAAGAAATAACAATATAATTATTTAATAATATTTAATATTTGCATACACATAGTCTGCGGAACGAGAAAGGACATAGGACACCTTTTATCTGTTCCCGTGGGATCTAAATTAACACGGGCGGGCTACTAACAGTGTAATCCTTACTAATATTATAAATCGGAAAGTGAGTTAGTTTGTTTGTTTGTTTGTTCCGCTTTCACGCCGTAACTCCTGAACCGATTGCTTTGAAATTTAGCAGACGTAAAGATAAAAGTCCGGATTAAATAATAGGCTACTTTTTATCCCGGAAAAATCGACAGATCCCACGGGATGCACAATAAAGGCTTCGCACGAAAACTACTGCACAGATTTTCATGCGGATTTCATTCATCAATAGATAGACTGATTCTTGAGCAAGGTTTTGCGGTATTTTTTATCTGTTTAGTCCCACGGGAAGCGCGATAAAACCTTCGCGCCATAAACCGACTTCCGCGCATATGTAGCCGTGGGCAAAAGCTATGACCCTTAACCCTCTATAGACCCAATCCCGAAATCCACGCGGGCGAAGCCGCGGGCAGAAAGCTAGTAAGTCTATAAATCGATCGTCGTGTTTGTGTAACAATTTATTGACACAGTATGAACTGTCTGCTTATCTGTTTAAAAGATTTTTATACTAATGCGTGTACAACGGTTCTTACCTGTAAGTGGGCACAGGCCAGGCGTGCGCCGCGCACGGCAACCGGACGTCCTGCCCAACGTGGACACGACGCGTGCGTGGTTCGACGGCGACACGCGGACGCACGCCGCCTTTGGGTTCTGTCACTATTAAATGACCTGAGAAATAATATTCAGTTAAATTAAATCATATTAAATTGTTCAAGTTGATATAAAGAATTAAAACTTATTAGACGTGGCCTGGTGTACTAAACCTACAATTATTACTTACTTATGGTTTTTCACGTATATATCGCACAAAGGATTGGCATGTTATAGGATGGTCATTATTCTACTAAATATTATTTACTTTAATTTATCGAATCTGGCTATAGGATATGGTGGATAGGAATTACAACCATAAATATATTTTAAATGTACCAATAAAAGGTGTAAAGTTCATCTTTATTTGGCAAAGGTAATGTTTAAGTAATTATTTTTCATACTATTAATTATTTCATATATAGTCCAGGCTATAACAAAAATATTAGAATATTATTGTTCAAAACTGAATTTATTTGCAACGAACTTCTCTAGATTCAGTAAAGAAATCTTTTTTATTTTCCCGTAGAAGCTTTTTTGCATATAAATACGTTTTTGTTTTGGTTTCATACATATTGCAATTATGTAAATACTCAGCCCCTTCTTTCTTCAGCTTTAAGGAAATCTCGGGTATACAGGGCCTTTCATCAAGTGTGGAAACAAATTATATGAATTAAAATTTTTGACAATGTGAAAAATATTTCGCCTAGTTTGCTATTTAGTTGAAAATATTTCACCTAGTAGGCGCAAAATATTTTTTATCCAATATATAAATCAATTCTTCTTAAAATCAGGTGGTCAGGGATAATAGGATTTGTTATTTTATAATAACCTACGTCTCGAGCCGAAGCTGACCTTAAAAGCTTTGCCTAATCATTTTATTTGGGATAGGTGAGAAATGTGACGGATCCTCGAACCTTGTAGGCCAAGGATCAAGATGTCCTCTTGATCAAAGGGAATCGAAAATGTTGGAGCTGATCAAGGAGCATGTTTGGCGTACCATAATATTGACTAGAGTGGACTATCCCGGTTATCCGCTCCCGGACCCGGCAGCGGAAATTGTGGTACCGGTCGGTTGGACTGACAGCACTTATGTACAGGGACCCATCGTCTAGAGATTGGTATTTTGGACCTGTGAAAAAATTGCAAATAGTTCATTACATAACTACAAGGCAGTTACACCTTTATGGTTGGTAGGCAGAAATATTTTCTAGGCTCATGCTTGCTCATGCTATGTGTATTTATTTTAGTAATAAAAGAAAATATTTTAAGTAAATTTATCAAAGTATAATTCAATACAAAAAACCATAATTCCTATGAAAAATGAAATAAATAATTAATTAACTAGGTACATTGAATCCAATAATTACGTATATATTTATTTGTTTATTAGTTGTCCTATTAAATTGCACGATTTGATGCTGGATTTGATAATATGCCATTCGGGTTTATTTTTGTAAGCAAATCAAGTATGAAGATTTGACTTAAGTAAACAGGAAGTGTGTTATTATCTCCCTTGGATATAGGAATATGTGAATCCTATAAAGTCAATATTTTAAACTAGATTTCTTGAACTACTTTTTCTTGGCTTTGTAGGTTGTAATGTAAGTGTCTGCGATCATTTCCTCCATGTTCGAAGGTGCGATGTTTCCAGAGCACTATGGTTTGTTCAACTTCAAACGAGGCTTGAAAAAGAGCATTTTTCCAGAGTTCTTGAGAAACTATTACCATTTACACATTAAAAAAGTAACAAGTCGATGATAAAGACAGAACCAACCGATATAGCCATACATGTTTATTTTTGATTGGACTTAGCTACTAATTGGGCTTTTCCGCCTCCTTGAAAGTCCTACTCATTGACACCAAGCTCTACACTTTATAAAATAAAGAACTCGTATTTATATTATGTGTTGCTTGTTGGCAATAAAAAATAATACAGAACTATTATATTAACAATACAATTTATGTGCTTAATATCAATGCGCTAGAGCTTACGGACTGCGGATAGGTGCAGTTAATTCAAGATGCACTTCCGGCGACGATCTAATATATAGTTTAAACGAGCCATTCTTGAGACCACGCTACGCTATTCAACTACCCTGTCAGATACCACGGATAATTCACTTTAAAACTTGGGATCTCTGCAATGTTTCTTTGTTGAATAACACTATGTTGTTCTAGAAAATAACAAGTATTAATATTAAGACTAACATTTTTCTTGAAAATATAATAGAATGGTAAGTGATGATAGATTGTTTTTGGAGCTGTAAGATTTAAATCTTAAAATAGACAGAGAGCACATTTGATATTTTTGTTATTTTATAATGTTACATTGATAAACAAGCAGACAAACACTTAAGCGGCCTACCAGATGGTAAGTAAGTAAGAATACAGTCGCCGGTGGTTTCTCTCTTCTCTTCTTCTTTAATCTATAATTCCCAATAATCTACAGAATTTGTCCTTATGACATATTATGAAAAGTTGCTGTATCCGGTTTGTTAGTCTTCTAACTTTTACTAAATCGGAAGACGGCAACGCAAGCACTGCTGTTTTGCGGCAGAAGTATCAGTAGTAAAATGGATGTACTAATGACTCTAGTATAATTTTTCCCTCTATTCGTGTCATATGGCATCAATGTGTCATTCTTATTAAATTATAATTTATTGTTCGGATACTCACATGTAATTTTGGTGAATTCCTATAATTGATCAAACGTCATTCACAGGAGAGAGGGGAACCTTGACACGTGTAAATTAGGAAAATAAGGTTCACTGGATAAACAATGGATGTAAACAACAATAACAAAATCAGGTTTAATGGTTTCTATCAATCAATGCTCCACAAAGAAGGATTATGGTTATACCTAGATAAATTACTTTGTACAATCGATCGTAAAACAGGCGTCTTAAGAAAGCCTTTTCGAATATCGTTTAAGCGTTCCTTATTTTCTTTCAGTGAAAATGAGATTTCAGATGAAAATGTAATTGCGTGTGTCGTGTCTTGACAAGAGTTTAGATGAGAAAATTTCATGACAAACATATACATTTAGCATTTTTTAGGATGAAAATTTGTTCGCAACATTTGTTGCAGAAGCTTTTAAAATAAAATGTATATAAGAATTGTTATCATAAGCTTGTAATATTTGAGTTATAATATCTATTACATTATTGACGAGGTGGTCGTGTAACAGGAAACAGAACAAGTTTGATTCACGTATAGGACAAAAATTTTGTAAGGCCTGCAAAAATGTCTCCTCTCCTCTCCTTGCGTTATTATTTCCGTTATTACGTTAGCGTTATTACGTTCCTCTGTTCCCGTAATTTTCTTGTCTAAATCATTTTTTGTAGTCTTTCTTTTCAATATTCTTGTAAACAAGATTTTTTATATTTTACTTTTATGCAATAAATAGCTCGATGCGCAAATATTTAAGATTTATTTTTACTTAATAATATGTATAATAATCATCTATTTAAATAGCTAACCAGATAATCAGCATTGCAGATTGATCATACGGTTTTTTTGTGATATAATGGTATTAGCCATGTACTCGTATTATCCTACTAACTTATATCAATGTAATTTTATCGGTTTGATCGGTTAAATACGGCGACCCGGGATGGACCCCCCCTCCGTGGCCGGGGAGCCGGGGTATGCAATCAAAGGCATTTTCCTCAGGGAAACAAAAAAAAAAGGATGCCAAAAATACACAAAACTATTGATGATCGAAATATTGATGTATTTTTAGTTTTTTTGCCGTTGCTCAAATGAGCAAGACGTGTTTATATCAGAATGGCATCCGCTCCATATATCGTAGTATTAAAATACGTTATTCACTACAAGCACTGACTTGTACCTTTATCAATTGTGATGAACTAAATACCGTACGAGTAATAGATTTTTGTTAGGACTACCTAACAAAAGTTGTAGTTAGCACTAGCTAACTACAAGCATTTATCTAAAAGCTGTTACTGATGCAAGCACTGACCTAAGTACAAGTACAGGTGCTAATTGCTAATACTGACCTAAGTACCGCAGCACGTTGATGTTGTCGTCAGTGAGCCAGTCGGTGCCTGCCACCCTGTCGATGCAGTGCGCTGGCACTACACATCGCAGCACGGCTGCGTTGCCAGCTATCACGTACTCGTCGGGTACGTGTACTTCCCAAGGCAGGTTTAAAGCTGGAACAAAAATCAGTCATTTAATTTTTGTATTATTATAATTAACACAATAAAACGAAAATAAGATAAATTACTTCGAGTAATTAATACATGCGTAGGCGTAACTTGTGAACGAATCGCAAACTCCTTGGGGAAACTCGAAAACAAAAGTTTTAAAGCGGAGCATCTGCAGGTCAAACCGCGACACATATTGTTCACCACATACTCGGCATCGAGCTTTCTAAGTAATACTCCTTTGTAGAGTATGCATATTATGTAGAGTAATAATTTACAGTAGCTGAGTAAATGGTAATATCTTAAATGATTATAACATGTCCATGTCTCCCGCAGTTTGTTAAAAATGAAGAGAATGTTTATATTAATAAGTCTCGAAATCGAGTTGTGTAATTTTTTGTTTCCATAATTTACGTAAAAATTGCGTAAATTTCGTAAAAGCAATGAAAATAATTAATATTGACATTACCGTAAAACATTCAATGAAAAATTAATAATACTTCATGAGAAACTGACGATAATTTTCGATTTCTATAAGATCGACAGACTCAAAGTCACAAACTAAATCCCTTGCGAGCCGCACCGGTATTTCATAAGCCGCACAGCGGCAAGGTTTTCGTGAAAAATCTTTTGTGCGACAAAATGCGTAATGGAAATAATGTTTCCTTTAGCAATTGTCGCCTTCCTTTGAATGGCCAGGACCGTTCCGTTTAATCCTTTCAGTCGAGTTCCCACCGACCTAATTGTTCAAACATTTCTCTGTAATATTTACTTTCGCTTGCTTAATTTGAGGAAAGCAGGATTATCCTTGATCAAGGCAGTTTATGCGACAAGTAGTGACGAAAGAATGTTACGCGAAGATAACAAGTACTTGTTGTCATCTTCGCGAATTGTGAGTATATAATATATATAATATGCTTATGTATAATTATACATATATATAAAGAACCATTGATTTGTAAAATGAAAAATGTACCTTTCTCAAGTATAGTAATCATTAGATTGATTTAAAAAGAATGCATTTTCTACATTATTACACCAATGCTAACAAGACAGCGAGTTAGCGGACAGCTAAGAGGTCTTTACGAGTTACACCTTTTCTAACTTTGGCGTATAACTCTTTTTAATAAAGAACTTGGAGTTGTTTCTACCCTGGCAACTCGGGCCATATTTGAAAACTAATGAAGAAAAGACAAGAAAAGTCGAACTTTAATATAAATTTTTGTTGTTCTAATTTTAACGAATCTGTAAATGAAATTATCTTACTACTTCGCAGTATAGCTTGAGCTGATGAATGTAGAAAAAGAATTTAAGACAATTCTACCAGAATTGTTTAAAAGAAAAGGTTTTATTTTCGTCATAATAAGGTTAGATCACACACACCGAGAGTCTAGACTCGAATAGGGTATTATGAAATTTAAGACTGATTTTATAATTTTTATTTTATCTGAGATGTACTCGTAATTTACAAACTGCTATTTCAATATATAAACAGCGACTGCAATGTACTGGTAAAGCCACAAAATCGACACAGAAGCAAAATGGATAAAGTGAAACGTTTTATCGAGCTCTTCACCGCAAGCTAATTAAATTTTGTCGGTGAGCAGTAAAATCAATGTGGGCAAAGATGAAAATTATAGGGAAATGTGCGATGTGACGTTACAAATTCTGATTACATTACAAAAGCAGGACGCGACATCCGCAGCTCATGGTAGTCACATTGAGAATATTAGTTTTAACCCGGAAATAATAAATCTTTATATCGGGCGATCCCCTGTGAGCCAGCGGTCAACATTGAATGAGAGACCTTTTTTCGCAAGTATATACTAAATTTATATTCATTGTGTACTGTAACTTTTCATCTTATGTAACAAGTTGCTAATGTTTTGCTTTGAGTGGGTGTACGTTTACGTATCTTTAGGAATTAAGTGTATTATCCTGTTTTTGTAGCTCTTTTTGGTTTTCTGCGGACTCTTTGGTCCGCACTCTTTTTTGTTTGTGTTATGGCCGTTTTCACCAACCTTGTCTTAGCTTAGGCGACACCTAAGTGACATGCTGTCACTTTTTTATTAACTGAAAAGAGTGAGACAGCATGTCTCTTAGGAGTCGCCTAAGCTAAGACAAAGTTGGTGAAAACGGCCATTAGTCTTTTTTTTACATTTCCTTATATATTATTTATTCTACAAGTAACATATCATTTGTCGATCAGGAGAAAGGTATTGTTCTCCGTTTTATGGAGACAGATGGTCTTGTCCCCCACAGTCATAGCCCCATCTATATCTATGTTCTAACTATTCCTTAAGACTAACAATGTTTAATTAGTATCTATGATTAGTATTTACATTTGTGTGTTTAAATACTAAGATTAATTATAATTTAGAAATCTTACATATTACTTGATTACATTAGAATTTATTGCTAATTGTTTAAGCTAGTTATTTATTTTATTTTTTATTATTACTATTATTATTTTCAATTTGTTATCATTATTGTTATTATACATATATATTATTTATGATTACAATTTTTTCACAGGTCTAATAATGTTATTATTATTTTACAATTTTTACTGTTTCTTAATGTTTCAAACATTTTGACTATTTCTTAACATTTTTTTTCCTATTTTATCTTCTTATTATTATTGTTTGTTGCAGCTGTTCCTGCCATAAATTTTTAAAATTATTATTTTTATATTTATGTACATTCTTCCATTCTTCTCATTAGATATTATTTGAGTAAAGCTCGACTGAGGGCTTGTAGTGTCCTAGAAAATGTGCTTGTGGGACGAGTTTCGTAGACCTCCTCCTGTGCAACTTGTGGTCGCTCAACGTCTGACTCAAGTAGAGGAGTTGCTTTTTGACTTCTCCGTCCCGATATTTTACTGCCATCTACAAGTTGTAGTGAATAATGTCGCACGGAGTCGCCGCCTGTGCTTCGGATATTAATCGTACTATGGCATCATCAGCACAGCGTCCCGTATAGTAGACACATGTGCTGGTGTGCCTTGATATGGCGACGACTGCGTGCGGGATGCTGTCGTATATCTTATTAGGCTTTTGTGACACTCGCACCACAACCACCGCCCCGCTCGTTAGACCCTCGGATTCGTGGATAGTTAGGGTCTTCGAACCCTCCAAGCTTCCATAACCCTGACTAATTAAGAGGGCTTTTTCGGCTTGGGTGTGGGTGAGATATAGGGTATTACCCATGTTAGGTATTACCGAATTCCCCAATGCTATCCACGACAGGGACCTTGTACGGAGGATTGACGAATATTCGTCCCCGTAGATTGACCAGAGGGCGTAGGCTACGTCCAGCGGATTGCGGTGCGTGCACACAAGTGTCGTTCCGGTTTTGATTTGTAACGCAGGCCTGTCATAAATCATTGGGAAGTGGTCATTTCGGGGTATGTAGGGGAGTTGGTATACATTCCCGATCATGACCACCTCCTCAGGCCTCGTTATCTGGGCTGCTATGACTATCGCTCCAAAGTGGCTCATCAGGGCCTCATCCATGAAGAACTTTTTACACTTTTCGCCCTCCCCGATGCCATTCACTGGGAGCGACGCCATGGTACGTACACGATTTTTGTCCTGTTTGCCTGCCGCAGCTGCTGTTCTGCTGCGGAGGTCTTTCGCGGCCTCAACGGTCACAGTTACCCTGTTTACCCACCATCACTACCTGGTTCATCTGTTTCCTGGTTTTGTGTACACATTTGTATACTTTGTTGTAATCATTGAAACATGATAATTTATGAATTCATCAATAGGTATCATCATCAAGGAAGAAATATTATTGTTATTTCGGATCCAAATTTGGTTCTTAACAAAAAAAATGTTGTCGAAAGGTTTCCGACATTAACAAGAAAGACAATTAGCCAATTCCTGTATGATTGCAGAATACAGGTCTTCCAGCATCCGTCGCCACTGTCGTATTTAATAGATATATTGAATTTAACAATCTTAATTAGCTATTTTACAACAATCTCTGAACTGAAACAAATAGTTGTAATATACCTACAACTATTTGATTATGAGAGGTAAGACTTCAATATTCGCGTAATATGTATTTCGGTGCCTGTCGTCCTTATAAAATATATTATATTTCGGCTAAATTTGGCAAGTTAATTAAGTCTACTCCGGTTTCAAAGAAAGTGTTTGATTTCAAGTATATCCTCCTTAAATTAAGTAGATTTCCAATATTCATTATCTAGCAATATAAATATTTGTTGCGGTAGTTATAATAGTTGATGATTTCAGAAAATTATGTAGAAATCTATTTTTGAGTATACTAAATTATACACATCACCAGCAAGAAATTCTTGCCTCACATCTTAATTTATGGAATGTGGAGACAACATGTCTGCAGCAGCTGCCGTATACCTAGACTTCACAGAGCAGCCCCGAATATGGTTTGTTATAGAGTTACAATCATGGAAGTGGAGTGGAACAGGAAGACAAGTTGCGCCGACTCCAAATAATATTGTTTTTTTTTTACTCTCTTTGGTTTTCTGCGGACTCTTTGGTCCGCACTCTTTTTTGTTTGTGTTAGTCTTTTTTTTACATTTCCTTATATATTATTTATTCTACAATCTTCACTAATTAACTCTCTTTGCACAAACACTCTTTCGTTTTTTGCACAAATAGAGTCAATTTCTTGAATCGAAGTCCTTTAATTTAATTTTTCTTCAAAAGGAGAGTAAATAGGTTTTTGAAGGGTCGGCAACGCGCGAGTGAGACCCCTGGTGTTGCAAGTGTCCATAGGCTACGGTAACCGCTTACCATCAGGCGGGTCGTAGGCCTGTTTGCCACCATCGTGGTATAAAAAAAATTGCACAATTTCTCTTGAATATTGTTCTTGGTTCCGGGAACACCGCTGATTATCCGTTTTTGAATTATGGATTATATAAGTCTTACCTGCGTGTACATGTACGTTCTTGGACAGAACAGCAAAACTGCTACCAATTGTTAGCCGGCAGCGGTAGATGGTTGAGTGCACGTCTCTTCTGTAACGATCTCCGGAGAATGGGAGCAGCTCGAGAGATCCGTTGGCAAGGACCCTTCTCAGGCCAGGGACGGAAATGACTGTGGCTCCGTCCACTAGCAGCCAATCCACCTGCAGACAAAACAACTGCGGTTAATTTATGTTATATTTCAAAACTGACGTGTGGTAACATATAGATAATAATGTCTAAGTAAAGTTTGATCGTTACATGATCATATTTTTTGGTTTGCTTATAATTATTAAAACAAATTTTCCTATTTACTTAACCATATATTTTAACTTATAATAATTCTAAAAATACGTTTTGAATTGCATGCGGTGTTACAAGAATCTGAGTGCGCTTGAGAGACGGAAAGACGAACAGAGAAGAGAGCAGCCCCCCAAAAAATAAACACGACAGCGAAGATGAAACTGGCGGTACTTTGGAGTATTTTTACGTATATCCAATTCAAACTACAAAATAATGAATCCATTTTGATGTATTCACTATAGCAGTGGACGTAGTTGCACGAAACGGATACATATTAAAAGTGTACTGTTCAACAACTATCAACAACAATCTATAATTAATTAGTAAACTTCTCTCTCTATATGCAGTCTTGCCATCTTGAAATTAGATATATATTTCTTAGGCTTTAACTATGTACCTTTTTGCTACCTAAATATATGCTATAATTCTATATATAATCATTAAAAATAAGTTTTGTGCCAACTACTTTTATTAGGACATTTATTAGGGGATTTTTTGTTAGTTTAGTTGGTTGAAACGAAAATACATATTTGCATGTTATCGTAAGTTGTTATTAGATTGTCAGCCATAACTTAGGAAGTTAAGACTATAAGGAGGCAGGAACAGTTTCCAAACCAAATCTTACAGCGCGTTGATGGAAAACAACATTATATTTACGAAAACAAGACACTTCCGTGCTGTAGCTAGCTAGGCGGAAGCGAAATACTTTTATTAGGGAGGAGTGCCAAGAAAAACATTGCGTTGCGTTTATAGCTTAGAAGAGCTTTGTAGATTAAGGAAATAAGTCCTACCACCCCAGCAATATGAGCGGGAAGACGTTCTGTTCTGGTAGCA
This sequence comes from Scirpophaga incertulas, assembly GCA_036419045.1. Lineage (NCBI taxonomy): Eukaryota > Metazoa > Arthropoda > Insecta > Lepidoptera > Crambidae > Scirpophaga > Scirpophaga incertulas. Next base: position 12,150,697 of record CM071645.1, read on the forward strand.
AATTTTAATTTTATTAACTTTTTTTGTAAGCCAAAGTTTTGGGGTGTATTGTGTAAATGTCGAGATGTTGCGGCTAAACAGGGCGCGGGGTATTTATGGTGCTCGAGGGAACGTTTGGGGCCGTTATAAGCTCCCAATTTCGCTCCCGCGCGAGACTTTCCACGGTCTTTGTGACATCTGCTGAGAAGTAAATATTTGACCTTATTGAAAATGGGATATAATTATAACAGATGGTATCTTCCTAATGTAACTGCGTCTCGAAACGATAACGATTCAAGTTGTAAATGAGATCTCGACGATAGAAAGTTATCCATCTGTTCATCAATCCAATCTTCCTGTGATATATTTATGTGAGGCTTGCGACACAATCCATATAAAATGTGATTATTTCATAATATCAAATACGGTGATCATGAATTTTTTTCTATAATAATACCAGTTTGTCAAAAGTTCCAGCCGTTATATGAAAGACTTCTTGCCTTCCAATATTGCATAATTTAATAACATTTATTTATAACTTTAATACAAAGAAAATTCTCTGTCTCAAAGTCTATTGTCAAAAAAAAAACACGAAGTAAAGCTCAAAACTTTTATTTATCACATTAGACCACAGTAGAATATTACAGTGTGGACGGATTTTAAAAGCTTTTTATTTATTCACTATCGAGTCCACAAAGTGTTGCAGGGTCGAAACGGTGCTTGCCAATATGGGGACCAGACGGGATAGTTTGCGCAACCCGATCAGCAAATTTGCATTTTCCTGCACCATTTACCTCTTATACGTTATGGTGGGGGGCGGAAGCGAACGATCTGATATTAAACAATTTAAATGTTTTTACTTTAGCTTCATAGGTGACCGCTTTGGTGCATATTTTTTTTATTTTCGTATAAACGGACTAATCGTCATCACTAATAAATTCTGTATTATAAAAATTAGGTAATATTTATATAAGCGGAGGATCGGAGGAGGTATCGAAGGGAGAATCAAGGTTGTACATCTATCTCAACTATCTCTGCCGCAAAGCAGCAGTACTCGCATTTCTGTGAATAACGAATATAATGGCACATGACAGGAGCGATTCCCGGACATTCCGGATTAGAAGGTCAAGTATCACGCCACCAATGCCGACTCTGTTGGAACAAGTGAACTCAGACACATGCTATGCACTTGTAGAAAACAAAAGAGACGTTGACAATGACGCTATGGAATATCAATAAATTTCGAAAGTAATCTTCATTTCATAGTCTACGAATTCTAAAACGAATATCGATTTTAACTAGAAGCATGTCCTATTATTAAACTTTAAAATATAGGTATTTAATAATGTCTTGAGGCCGCTAAAGTTATATCATTAAAGCTTCAAGCTTTTGGCAGGTTGTATTTGTGTTCATCTATACCTAGGAGCGATTTAATTAAACCAGGGCCGTGTCGGTCTCATTTCGTAAGTTTGAGCCAAATTCTTCTTAATTAATTAAATAATTTACCCAAGCACGCTTATTTTTGCCTTTCCACCCTAATGATGTTTTGTTTGTCTTTAGTACCGCCCTTCCTCCTTCATTTCACCCCGTTGAATATTTTAAGCGGCTGTTTACTAATGGCGAAAATTTAATCCCATCGCCGTATTGAAAAATTAAATGTATAAATTAATAGTCTAAAAGTGTTTAATTATTTTAGGTCAAAATAAAATTATTATGCAAAATCAAATTAGACGCTGATAAAAATATAATAACGAGACGTTTAAAAAATGGTTTTAATTTCAATGGTGATATTTAAACATATTATTGTTTCATGTAAGATTTATTTATAGGAATAAAGTTATTACTAGACAAATAAAATAACACGTGGATAATTAGAAGCTTTCAGATATAGCATAATATTAATTAATTAATAAGACTCCATCTCATTCATTCGTAGATTATTATTTAAATGCACTGTGTAATTAGTAGCATGGTTTATATTCTCATATTTCAGGGTAGCACATGCCCTGTCTTATCGTCGTGACTTATCGTCAATAAACGGTAATAAAAAAATATTTTTTATTTAATTTAGACAAAATTTTGAAGTATTTTAAGATATAATTATTGTTAATTTAAATTTTATAGTGTTACCCTTAATGAAAACAAATTTGAATTCAAGAATTGCGAATTTTATGTGGACTGACAGCCGGTGGGCCGGGAAGGTCCTCGAGATACAGACTTCCGTTGGGAAATGCAGCGTTGGTAGGCCACCTACACGATGGATCGCCGTGACGATTTGGTGTGATAGCGGGAAGACGGTGGATGCTGGCAGTGCAAGATCGATCAGTATGGAGATCTTTGTGTCTCGCGGCTGATTGATGATGATGAGTATTAATTTAATGATTCTATAATATTATATAGAAATATATTATATCAATAAAAGAACTACTTTCTAAAAATTATACAAATATCCATAGTTGAGTGGATAGTACACCGGTTTCAAGGTGTCGCCTTTTCTGAGCTTCCGGGTTCGAATCCTGGTGAGGGCAGATGTTTATGTAATGAATGCGAGCATTTGTACCCTGGTCATGGTTGTTAAAATATACATTTCTATCAAAAATATTTATATGTGTATGTCTATCAAGATCTATCTATTTACCCTAGATCCCATAACACAAGCCGTATAGAGTTTACTTTGGGCTGGGCTAATTAGTGAAGTGTAAGAAATACTTATTTATTTATTTTATTTTAAACTGGCAGAAAACGCCTAAGGTGTTAAGTCCGCCTTTGTCCTCCAATAAATGTATTGTACATTATTCTTTTTCGAGAATTTCACGCTGGTGACACGATCGCATCTAGTTACATGTTTAAGACGAATGTTCTGTGATTTACATGAAAGGGTGAGAAGTTTTCGTAAGAAAGACAAAGAACTCGCGCCCTGACTTAATGTCGGCCGCGTCCGCGACCCTCGCGCTCAAGACAAGAAATCCTTTTTCGCGTAAGTATTCGTTTCGCTTCCGACACCCGCAACTCAATTCATCATAGGTATTCTATTTCAACAGACAAAAAGGGCGAAATAAAAGGATCATCCCTTTGAAACTTACAAGTTTTATATTTTTCTTTGTATTTGCTTCTTTGATGGAAGTTCGCTTTGTTTGGGTCGGTCGTCTCCGAGCGTACATTAGCACACTAAGGGCAGGGTCGGCAAACATCACACAAAGATTCCAGCTGACTATCGACGCCGGGGCGATACCGACTCCTTTGTCCTATATTCAAATTAAGAGATAATCTGGACAACCTCCGGAATGGTTGTTACACAAATTTCCCTTGACAGAACTACGTGGGTTTAATGGATTTTGCTGATTTGCCAATCTTATATGCAATCGATTTGATTCGTAAAATAATAAGATATATTTTTTTCCGCTTTATCTCTAAATAATCTTTTAATATAATAATAATTTTATTGATTATAGGTCAAATGAATATTATTAAAGAATAAAAAATTATTATAAATATAATAATAAAAATAATAATTATTAAAAATATATTAGTATAAATTAAATACATAATCTGTGAATTTTGTATTACAAATATAGTTGAATTAATTAAAAAATACAATGAATACTCATTTTAGTGAAATTATTGTCGTTATTGGCCACTGTATCTGTTTTAGATTATTGTTGTAGGACTAATAGGTTTATGGGTTCTCGCATCGCAGTTGATGGCTATAAATGTCTTTAGCTGCAAGGCATTTCTTGCCACATCGATCGCACACAAAACGCGATTCCGTATCTGGTAGTTTCGTCCTGCCAGAGTATGATTAAAGTTTCTGCTTGAGATTCCCCAGCCAGTCCTTGTCTTGTTTTGTGGACCAGAAACTCAATGTTACGATGTCAAACAGGTCTCATTTTCACGTGTTTGTCTTCACTGTCGTGCTGAATACCAAATTGTCAATATTTCGCATAACTTGACGTGGTAGTCTCTCAGAATGCATACGGTGTACGTGACCCAACCAGCGAATTCATCACTGCTTCAAAATAGTATTCTGGTATTCTTGCTGGGTCTTTCCAGTACAAGGTCACCTCTCTCGCTCTCGCCGTAGACTTGTGAACACTACACACACACACAATTGTAAAAAATAAATTTTCGATTTTGATTTAATTCTTTAATTCCGGCTGATTTTAATTCGGGTAGATTATTTAGTAGAACAAAATATTTGATATAGAAGACCCTTGTGCAATACCTATAGCTGTCGATAAAACTTTCGATAATCTTCAGCAACAACGATCTATGTTAACACTGTTTTAGTTAAAAATCACCGTATAGACCGTGATCCATTTCATCTAAAGCTTTGGATAAATTACATAAGATCATAGTTACATTTAACTCGTATTATTGAGAGCTGTTTATGGATGGAATTTGTTATAATATTGCAATATTTTAATGTGTTAAGTGCATAAGAAAGCTTCCAATATTTCTAATTTTCCAACACGTATTACATCCAGTGAAAATACGAGAAAGCGAAACAGGTAGTTACTTGTAAAGTCCTAAATGTACTATGAATGTAATATGTAAAAGAATAAAATAAAAACGATTATTTTATTTAATGCGTGGTATAAGATTAATTTATTTTATTGTCAATATATATATATATTGAAACTCTAAGTTCCGGGTGAGCCAAATCTTAAACTGGACAGGTTAACCACAAATATGATTTGAACAATATATTTTTGATCTCCTAAATAGAAGATAGAAAATAAGATGACAGAATACATATGTAAGATTTTTTATACACAACAGACGTAATTACTACAATGAATCCAATATTATATAGCCAGAATAAATACCATATGATGCTAAAACTCGCATAGAATTCGCATTAATTGACAAAAGTGACATATTGTGGTCACGGGTGGTGGCGTTTATTGTACATATGATTGTTTCTACGTTGTTAATTATGAATACCTCTTGTTCACGTAAGCCTCTAAAAGTTTCACAGCAAACGTATTATATTTATACTCGTATTACATTATCTACGCATTGTCATAAGCTCATAAGTACTTTTTTATTAGTTCTCCCATTTCATCCAACTTGGGCTGGACAAGTGAGGTCCATGAAATATACTTTGCGAGTATATAGGTAAAATAAGTACTGTATAACAATACGAAAGTTTGTTTCAACCGTTTCATATTTCGTGCTCCATATGTTTAATACCGACTAAAAAAAGATATTAATTTTCTAAAATTCCACTTAAAACGAGTAAAACAGGGATGATGAAGCTTATATGTAAATGATATCAGTTATTTGTGCAGTGAGAGACTTAAAATAAAGGCGTCACAGCCCCCGTTATTCCCGTGGTTAATCGTAAGCACAGCCTCAATGAACATACCTCAATAATATAACTGAAAGTGGTTGCCCCTTATTACAGTGAAACATAATAAAATTTTGCGGAATGCGTACTTATTACACGCGTCTCTCTTAAATTTCTGAGAAAATAGACGTGAGTATGTATGTATATTATCACCATTTTCAAATGAGTACTTTATGAAGAGTCTATAAAGCTAACTTTTGTAAAGTCGAGGTAAAAAGTGTGAGTTTTTAAAAAGTCGAGAACAAATTTATTGTACTGTTGATATCCAGATAATAAGCGTTTGTAAATGGGATCATAAAAATGACGTACAATAGATATTGTAGGCTGTAGACCATGATACAATGTGACAACAAATACCTTGGTCGTTGTAGTAGCGATAGAGGCCCGTTTGGAATTTAGTATGTAAAGCTGAACGATGAACCAGCCGCAGAACATATGCGTTTTTCTAAAGACACGATTTTGAGGGATAAAGTTACTTGAGATTAGTTTAAATCGAATACCAGTTGAAAGGATAATATTATTATTACATATATATAAATTTTCTAATTGTAACTTACGCAAGTGAAGCTACTATAAAAAATAATAAATAGATTTACTTTAATGATATCTTTCTCTTTAATGTGAGTCTGACGCACAAGAAATAAAAGAACAATGTCTTTTGGGATATACATATAGTTATTCTTTATAAGTAACACGAAAAAGTACTCAATTAATTGAAACAACTGTATTTAACTGCAAACAAAACAGTAAGCAGGTCAACAAGATGACAATTCCTCGTTTCTTGAAAATAATGTAGCCACTTACACGAGCTAAAACACCAATTAAGTGAAGTTGGAAACTTTAATAAGCTCACTAGTATGCTAATGCGACACCGAGATACGTTCACAAAGACCTTACAAAGTAAAATGATGTCGAAAAGGTGATAGCACAAAGTCAACAAAAAAATAAATCAATAGTTTTACTGATATTGTTGTGAAGAAAATGAGCGTAATCTTTTAAAGAATGGATAGTTTAATATTAGGAAATAATATTAGCTTATTACTACCGAAATTGTCCTTTAATATGAAGACTTTTTTCAATTTTCTTGTTTTATATAATTTTTCATTAAGAAAAAAAGTTGATTTTAATTTTAACAAATAATCTTTTCTAAAAGTTACAGCCAATAATGTACAATATGCTGATGAAAAGAAAGAGCTATTCCCGAGACTTTTTTCAATTTAAATAAATATGTTATGAAATTTATGTGTACCTACTGGAAAATTTGCAAGTTAATAAAATACAAAAATTTTGTTTGATGTCATAGATAAAATATGTAGCTATGTTAAAAAATAGACAAATTTATTTGGTCTGTGATTTACATAGTTTAGTTAACCCAAACAAATCTCGGAATCTTTTCTTACCATTAGCAGATCTTTTGACTTAAGAGAGTATACGCAATAAAAATGCATACGTAATATTGATGACATAGGCCTGAAAAAAGTCTTATTGCCGTCAGAGGATATTGCAAAATGTATCTACCACGAATAATAAATGATTTATTTAAGGGTAAAATGTCTCATTCAATATATCCATTATGACACTGAGATACATAGTTTTGATAGGAAAGTAAAAAACCATGTATGTGAGATGTAATCTATACTCATATGATAATCATATAGAGTGTTAATTATAATATATGTTTGCGTTGGATCCCACTTTTGATCTCCAGTATATTATTTTTGGGGTTAGATCTCATAAGATTATTATGTATTTCTGTTGGATATATCAGACATGTTTGTCAACGTCACCCTTATTAAATTATTTTCATTTGGGACAGGAATATTAATGTAATAATTGTTTGTAACCTATTATTTAATAATCTTTAATGAGCATTTTAAACAACATACTAATCTTAATATTGATTTTTAATTACTTATGACATTGAACCAACCTGACATTGATAATTTTATTTTTAATAACTTGACATGCCCACATAAAAACTTAATATTGAATCAATTGGGACATTGCACTATTTAAATTATTATTCGTTTGGACATACGGAATTTGACTGCACTGTGACATAGTTGGTATTTTTGTTCAATTGAGAGGGTATATGTATAATAATTTTTTAAATCTTTGTAGGTATCTTGACAGAACATTCATGTAAATATACCCATCCTTTTAGAAATAAATTTGAGTTTATTGTCTGACGACGATGTTCCGAAACCGGTCACAATAAATATAAAATATTATATAGTAGTGAAACTAATAATAAATATAAAATATTATATAGTAGTGGAACTAGTGAAAAGTAGTGTTTTATTAAGATCATAATATGGAGTTCCATCAAGAAGTTACAGCACAAAGCATAAACTATTTTTAATTGTCTTTCCTTTCAACTATGACGCAGTGGCCGTGGTCGCAGGCAGTCAGGAGCTACGCTCTCAGGTCTCCGTGATTTTTTCAAACCACTGTCATATATTTAGTTATCTTAGTACCGTCACACATTACACTCACTGTAATGTATTTCGCAGTCCGACTAACAAGCCCTACTTAAATGACTGCAAATCGCGGCACTGGGTTCTACGCAGCGGATAATTAAAAATTTTTTTTTTGATGTTTATTAATTCAAATCACTTTACTCATTACTCTTTAACAAAAGTGGTGCTCTGCGAAGAGGCCTTGCGTACGATATAATTTTATTTAATGATTGATGCCTGCTACGGGCAGATGTTTCGCAATGACCGATTTATTCGTTTGCCGGTTTTCCACAACTATGATTTGTTGCTTGGCCCTTTCAGCTATGGACTGATTCGTTTCGCCTAAATAAGAACTACTACGTCTGCAATTAATTTGTAGGCACTTGGAGTTTACAGCGGCAAGTTATTCTTCGGTGTATCCACCATGTTTCTTACCCTCATCCTAGTATAAATATAGTGGGTATGCAGTAGGTTTTCAGTATCGTGTCGATTTTGTTTGTTACTTCTTAATTTTTCGATTCGATTTTTCGGATAATTCTTAATAAAATCCATATCAAAAAGACACTCATGAGTAAAGGTTATTATAAAGTAAGTGACTATCTAAATGATCACAGTATTTGGGAATAGGGATACTATTCATAGAGCCATGTTTGGTAACAACATTATTTATAATATTGTATTATTTTTATATGTGTATGTAAACATGCATACGACTGTAATCGTATTAGGTATGATTGTATCTTATACTATATTGTATTTTTATATTATATTATTATAATTATTAACATTGTAAAGAGGAGATAAAAAATTGACCTTCAGAGTTTCTTGCCTGTTCTTCTCGAGAAGGCTCTCCCAATTTCCGAACAGGTGTCGAGTCAATATTTTTTTCATTTTTATTTTCCTTATTCGCAAGGTTTTAGTTTTTTAAGCTTTGTTTTTTTGTTTTGTCTGTTGACGTCAATAAGTGCCTGTAAAGGTCTATGTTGAATAAAGATTATTTTGATTTTGATTTTGAATAAAATAAAACATTTTGATAGATAGTTTCAAATAATCGAGTAAGTTACACATATCGCTTCTAAACTAAAACAATAGTTCTTTTAATTTCTTGTAGACAATATTATAGAGATAATAACAAAAATGTTATTTCTACTTACAATCTGTTTGCCAGAAACTTTCGCCATACGTGATAACATAAGTGCAAAAAAAAATTACACAACGAAAAGGCGAATGTAAGAAAAAATTGGTGACTGTAAGAAAAGGGTCAAAGAAAATTAATATCGAGATCGTGATAAACGTCCAAGTTTACGAAAATCGAAAAGTTACACACGGTAATAAAAAATCTACAAGTCAAGGCACTAATTTGTAGCGTAAGTCCAAACATAGCTTTTTTGTGTAGAAATTTGATTACGTCACTTCAGGTAAGACTATTGAATTTACAAATGACCGTATGACAGGCAAAACAAACAAACTTGGAATGAGTATTTTGATTGTTCATCTTGAGAAGGCCTTCCCCATTGTAAGCACAAATGTAAACATATTATTTTCTTGTGTATATACAAGACTAAATAACCAATTTTCTGTGTTAACAAAAATAATGATATGTTTGATTTTATTGAATTTCATATAAAAATCTTGTATACGATTTATTGACATCATGATAGGTTATAAGTGAAAATTGACAACATTAAGAACTGTTCTGTCACTACGTTCACCAATAACGTCGTTCTCCATCATAATAACAATGGCAGCATCGTCAAAGAAAGGAAGGATGCGATGTCATTTTCAAACAACGTCACCGCCTGTCATGTCATTTCCATCTGTAATCAGATGCTGCAGTAATATTCAATTCCTTAAAAGCCCCGGTACTTCATTAGTTCCTGCCATCTGCGACCCGCATTCAGCGATTGTTTGCGCGTTGCTCGGCTCTCGCTCGAAACTGTCCTGTTTTTACCATTTCACGTTATTTGTTGTTCGAGAACAGAGAACTGACGAAATTTTTAGTTTGCGCATCGCTTGCACCAGAAAATAAAACTAATTTATTATTGCACTTAGAATTCTTATTTGTAAGATCGGTAAAGAACATGAGATATAAATTATACAATACGTGATTCGCAATCTAATCATTTAACTTTTACTAACAAATTTAACTTGAAATAATTTTAATTACAATGAAACTATCACGAGTTTACATTCGTTTCCAGTCAATATTGACAGCGTAAATTTTGTACAGCGCCTCTAGCGGAAAAGTATGAACTAATATTATACTAAATTTATATTATATATTTATAAGATTGACATGACTTTACATCATGCGTCAAATACCTATCTAAATGGTGACAAACTTGTTCTGGTTACGCATCAGCTATATGCTTAACACGTTAACTTTAAGTCTATCTGTAGATATAATTACTATGTTGGGAAACCGAGGATTTATCATTTTCTCTATTCGCACGATCTGGAATAGATAACGAGACAGCGCAAGACATTTATCCTTAGATTTACCTTAGACGCACAAACTCAATCTTAAGTAATAGGATTATTTACATGTTAAAAAATGTGTTGTTGTAGTATTATGATAAAATTATTCCATAGTTGGATAAAACAAATTTGCAGAATATGTTCAATGTTGGTTAGAGTAAGTGTGTACGGAACTCTGTTTAGGTACGCATTCAAGTTCTGATCTTTAAATTCCAGTACTTTTTGGGGCTGTTGGTCACTATGTATGCGTTGGCAGTGACATGTAGAAAAATGACAAAAAATAGTCTGTTATTGAAAACAGTTATTGAACAGTATTTTATTGAAAATACAAATTAACCTACATAGATTAACATGGAACGATTATATTATCTTTATTATGTAACAGCATATCAGAATTAATGCAAGAGTAAGAACAAATAATATTACCGTCGTCAATTCACAGAATTATTAGCAGAATTTCTACGTTCACATTAACCAGCTAGCACTCCCGGGAGTCTTGCGGTCGAAATACCAAACTTAGGCGAATATTGAAACTCAGAAATATCCAGTTGTGGTTTCGCAAGAGAGTTTTTGTAGCCTGTTCCTTTTGTACGGATAGAATACGATGGTTAGCTAAATTCATTACATTCTAAATACTGGCAAAACTGCTCTTTATTTTGTTAGGCGACCGGAGCTTCATTCTGTGATCTGTGCACTTAATCTTTACAATTCTTTGGACTATGTCAGTGACCCTAGTTCTTCTAAGGATTTCATGATTTCTGCTACGACAATGAGAAACTTCGAGCATAGTCTTCTTCATTCACACGTTCGGTAAATTTGAATCTACCTACTTATAAAGTTCATTGTAAGCCGACAATCTCGACCCCATATGTCATTACGAAACATACGAATCAAACATTTTTTGAGGTACCGCAATAAATAAGCCTAGAATTAATCGTGCTATCTTCACAAGTGTAAATTATGTTATACCCGCTACAGTTAATACTGTCAATATGAGCCTATCATATACACGAGAAGAAATAAACGGAAACATCTATTCTACATTTACGTCAAATCACCCTTTTTTCTGACGACCTCTAAGAATTTCACGGGGAATTTAGTCATACTTAAGCATTAAGTTAGTGTTTTAAATCAGTGTTTAAAATAACAATATCAAAAAATCTCTAACTTTGCAAAAGATTATATTTATTAATTTAAAAGTTTTAGGAAGGGGCTATATCCAAACTCCTGCTGCATTTCTTAGAATAACAGTCAGTAATTTGGACCCTTATTCTTTTTTGAGTAATATAAAGTCGGAGAGTGGGTGTCGCTGTGTCCTCAGCACTGTTTTTCGAAATGGAAGATTCGGGAGGTCCGGGTTCGATTATATCTTGTATTAATTGGGCTATTCATTGTTTGAATTTAATATGTTTGTGTATCTGATGCTCCTCAGACAAGGAAAACATCAGGAGGCAACTAGTATAAACCTGTGACGGGAAGGAGGAGGTCACCTACCGATTGACTCAGATACTCATCGGGCACGGCTGCTTCGGTGAGTATCTGTGTCGAATAGGACGGGAGGGATCGACACATTGCCACCACTGTGTATCCGACCTCGACTCGGCCCAGCACACGCTGGCGGAGTGCCCCGCGTGGGCCTCCGAGCGCCGAGTCTTGGTCGCAGAGATCGGGCGAGATCCGCCGGCATTGATTGCAGCAATGCTGGCGGACGAGGGAGGTTGGAGGGCTGTGGCCTCCTTCTGTGAAGCAGTAATGCTCCAGAAGGAGGCCGCCGAGCGGGGTCGGGAGATGGCCGATCCCGCTCGAAGGAGGCGGCGCCGGGCTCGGTAGCACAGCTGCGGCGCCGCCGCGGGTCGCCGGCGGGCGCGAGGAAGTCGCGACCGCTACGGCGACCCGGGATGGACCAAGCCCCTTCCGTGGCCGGGGGGCGTCGTCGGTGGAGGAGACCGGGGGTGGTAGTGTAGCCACCCCCGAGGAGGGCTCCCCTGTATCGACGGGGGAGCGGAGGCTGGGGGTTCCCGGAAGTAGCTTGGTAAGTTCCCGGGGGCTCCCTTCATGCCTGAGGAAGGCCATCCCTGAGGTTTTTAGTGGGTAGGCCTCCCCCTTCTGGGGAGGAGAGCCCCACATAACCGCCGGCTCGCCACAGCCGGGGTATGCAATTTAATGCATTTTCCTCAGGGAAATAATAAAAAAAAAAAAAAGTATAAACCTGTGAAGAAATTCAATCGTGTATGTGAATTCGAGCGATTCATACTAGACTATTGGCATGGATAACTTTTTTTTTATACCACGATGGTGGCAAACAGGCCTACGGCCTGCCTGATGGTAAGCGGTAAGACTCGGACTCGGGTAGACTCGGCTTTACATCACTTATCATCTTGTTTTAAGTATATTGTCTTTAAATGTACTAACGGTGATCCGGAGGATTTTTTTTAAATATACAAAGTTAATTAAAAAATGCTTGAAATTAACTCTTAAACCAATAGTATTAAGTTAGTTAGGCATGCATTCATGATGTCGTTTGTTACGTTACTTGGACAGCCAACAGTTAGATTCGGATGCTAATTTAGTAGAATGCTAGAGTCGATAGACGTAATTGTAATGTTTATGTTATTTTCAAAATATACTTATTGAAAACTATTTACATGCGAACACTACGTTGCTCGCATATAATTAGCTTGGAGCTAAGCTATATGACCGGTTTGCAAGGGTCAGACAACGTGCACTTGTCCATATGTATGAAACCAAACGCCTGGGTGTGCATATCTTTATTTCCCGACGGGGCTACGCGACCGTAAACTTCCAACAAACTCCGGCGAATGGAAAAACTTTATTTATATTTGAGTTGGGCGAGCGGGTTTGTGAATACTGAATCAGATTGGCGCTTCGGGGGCGGAGCTACGGCAACATATTTCATCTTTACTATGCGCGACTGAGGTGAAAACGCACGAAATAAAGTTGGCCAAGTTTTTATGTAACGCAATATTATCTTGCCGCCTTGAATAGAATGCGTACGTGTCGTAAACGGTTGGATAAATGTGTTTAAGGTGGTTTATTATGGCCGACGGAAACCGCTGGCACTAAGCGTTTTCAAAACTTTTTATTTAATATTAGGAGTCAAAGTATCAAGTATGATTTTTAAGAATTTTTGCATGTTTCATGCTAACGTTCTTACTTACTTATTTAATACGACTTCCATATTCCATAACGCTCGGCATGGTGAACTATTAACTAGTCAAACAATATTTTAAAAGCTTTTATTTAGCTTCACGTGTATGTATGTATGTCTCTGATTCTTGTAATCAATATTAATATTATAACCCAACCCTTGCAATTAATATTATAACCCACTTCCACTAAAGTTATCGAGCAAATATTTTGCATTCGCGTTTTTTTTTGATAACAATACAAGAAGTGACTTATCGTTTTCATAACAACCCCTACAATATAGATATGAAATGAAAGAGTTTGAAAAGAAGAATACCAAAAGTAAAAAAAAAAACTTAACAGTCAGTAAGCGCTCCTTACCAAATAAGAAGAAGACTGTCCAATCATTTATTTTTTCATATTAATCATAATTATACAGAAATATCGTGAATAAATATGTTAAACGTATAATTGTGTAATATTTTAATTTCAATAAAAATTTATTTTCCTCTTTTTATGTTATTTTATTTTATACGTATTTATTGTAAAATAAAAGCTTTTATTTAAATATATTTTTTTAATGTTGTGTTTTTGTTGTGTATATTAGTTTTTAAATTTTTAAGATATCACCTACCAACAAACTCGAACTTGTTGTTTGAAAATAAAAAAGATATTATTATTATAATAAGAAAGCAATTTGTTAAGCTAAATCGCCCTATACATTGTTAAAATTGCACGTCGCCAAGTTTCCTTAAATTCTCTACTGAACAAAGATGGCAATCGTGGAATCATATCAGTCTTGGCTTAGTAGAGAGCGGAGTAGTTATTATGTCCTAACCGTTATAGTTCTTAGCTACAGTTATATCGATTATTTGACAAATCCGGTGATTCGTGCAGTCATTATCAATAATTTTACGAGATGCAAGACGTTAAGATATTAATTTAAAATCTGCCTATCTTCGATAGAAGGAAGAAGTCAATCTACCATGGAAGAGACGAATTGCCGGCGTATTACCGAGTCCGCCCACTGCTGGTACGAATTTGTTATTGCTCGCGCACCATTACCTCCACGCAAGTCGACTCCAAATGAAGCGACGCGGAAGGATGAAAATCGTTAATACTTTTTGCGATGTTGATTTGAACGAGATCAATTTAAATGACATTTGACTGCTCAATTTAACGGATTAAAAGTTTATATTGGATTTCAACTTTAACGGATTGGAATTCAGCTGCTGCTTCTGAATGTATAGATAAAACAGTACGACAAACAAGCAATTGAAATTCAATTTAGTTCAATATATTAGGGGTTAAATTATGAAATTACCATTTCGTATAGTGATTTGAAAAAAATCGGTCAATTCATACTAACATTTTCCTTGTTTACTTAATAACCAAGGGAAAACTAAACTAAGTATCAATATTCAAGACAACAAAAATTTGTTATCACAATATTTATAGTTTCTTTTTGAGATTTTTATTAGTTTAAAATAATCTAAAGATAGTAGTAAAAGTATATTGTAACGATTAGGGAAAAATCTTTTTGCATATAGTATGAATATTCTTGGCTGTTTAATGTATATCTGGTTGGTTTAGTTAAAATGAGTACATAAAAACAAAAAAACTAAAATGTTCATTCCAGCTATTTTTCATGTGTTTGATATAGTTGTAAAAAATTAGCACAAACTTTACATTTAAAATAGATATTAAATCTATTTAAAATCATGATTCACCTTCGATCAACCTTTCATAGCTTTAGATGAAATTAATTAAAGCGTGGTAAAATACCTGGTATTCTCCTCTCGTAGAACAGCTGAGCATGGCGCCGGTATCGTTGGAGAATTCGACGTGATGCGGCGGCTCCGTGATCGTCAGCCTTCGGGGCTCCGGCGATGCTCCTAATGCTGAAACAAAACAGTCGCATTGATATTGAAATTTAACAGACGTTAGACATTTTACTCCTGCATCAATATCATTTACTAGTTATTCGAGTTTTAAACGGATTAGACCTTTGCGACGTAATTGTAATGAATGTAAGATTTAGTGTAAAATGAAGAAGTGTGAATGAAGAAAACCACAACGATTCGGGCGGAATATGATACAAATTTTACAGCATTACGCAGTCTTTATGTTGTCAAGTTGTAGTAGACTTTAGTACTGCTAACATTTACATATACATTTACTACCAGACCCAACAGACGAACACACTTTTTAAATTAGGATTGGCAATGTAAACCATTGTCGAATACAATAAAATACATAACACATTTCATAAAAATCGCTCCAGCCATTGAGAATGAGTTCAATCACAAACCCACGTACTACAAAGTACATAGATTTACAAAATTATTCATAATCAAAGATTAATAAATACTATTATAGCAATACAATTTCATAACTTACGAAGTGCAATAAAAGATATATCGAAATACAATGATACAATGTTTGTATACATTATTCTAAACATTTATCTTTGTTGCCAGCTAATACAAATAAAAAATAATACGATCATAATCTTAAGTTGATTGTAGCTAATGAAAATGTTACACTCAAGGTTACAAATTTTCTGTAATAATAAAGCAAAGTATCCAACAGCAAATTCTATGCTAAGCAACAAGAAATAATCTGAGCCTCTAACTGGATTGAGTTAGCGGATCCTCAGGCCACGAAGTTCCATTTCCGGTTAATTTTGTAACGGGGTTCGCGACTAGGGCCGCCGTCGCGCATACTCTGACAACTCGTGGTTAGGCCCACTAATTGCGTGTTGATGGATTGTCAGGCAAGCCAATTGTGGTTTGTAGCTATTTTCACAAGTAGTAGTTGCGTGCGCGTTACCATCAATTGACTAATGAACTAATAATATTACTAATAACTGAGTGTAATGTTTGGTTTCCCTTTTTATAGTGATAACAGCCAAAAATATTGATAAATGTTGATTGACGATTTTTAGTTTTAGTTTTTGAAGATTGAAATATTAAAAAGACCGTCAGCCGTGAAGTCCAAGTTCAGAGTTTCATATGCACTTCATTTACTTATATAATGATTCCTAAACGAAGGAAACATCGTGAGTACACTTGCAAAGAAATTCAAAGGCGCACGTAAAATCGATCTGCACTAGGCTTAATAGACCTAGGTAGGCCTAATAGGAGTTGCCTCGATAGGAGCGTGTATGAGCTGTAATTATTTAAATTTTATGCAATCTACACGAAGTACATATATATCTGTATACGATTATAATATATTAATTTAGGTATTTAGTTAATAAGTATAATATATTAATTTTTCTCATTAGTCACACAGTTTTGAAATGAATCAGATAAGTTGGTATTTACAATTTCACGAATTACCTTAACAAACTTGTTTAGTGGAACTTGGCCAGATCGTAGTCTAAAGTAAATTACTATTTCCTTTACATTCAATTTAGCCGAGGCAAACCTGTGTGCTCTTGGACAGTGACATATTTCTTTGTTTCTAGATTAAGTATCAAACTGTATCTCAGTTTGATAACTTAATAACTTATAACTCAATAACTTATAACTAACTTTATGTATGAATCTGATAAAGCGTGTGCTATTGCTGTGGTTTAACCAGAAAAGTGGCTGAAAATCTCGTAGGTACAGAAATCTTGACAGATTTACAAAAAAAAAAAAATTACAAAGGTTACATTTTCTTCCAAATAATCAGCATTCCGAAACCGGTACAGATCATCAATTGAGTTGAAATTGGATCCTCTTGTGAGACAATAAAACAATAGATGGCTTGGGCAAAAGGGGAATCATTTAGAGTCTATCAATATTTAATTTCACGGGTCACTTGACTTGCCAAGCGATACCAAATAACAAGAAAAGAAAATTCTATGTTTATATTTACACAGTTACAATCAGGTGAGCGTTGAAAGTAATTCGTCAAACTGTGGTGATAAATAAAGAGAGAAAATAAAAGGTGTAGGTAAGAGGTATCCATTTACTGTTGCGTAGGTAATCTGCATATTTTCACATTTACGAAATATCTTGTAAAGTTTTAATAGGATGATATTTGATTTACATAAGTCAAACTAAAAATAATACAATAGTTCGGTCGTAGAAAGTATGTATTTTTGACAGAGTTTGTCAGTTTCTTATCTCTAGTATCTGTGAGTAGTAATCTATGCATAACGTTCATGGTTATATAGATATAGTAAACTAAATTATACTTTATATATTGTAACTTTTTGTTATCTCTTAATAAATAAATAAATAGTATAATTTAAGTTCATATTCAAGGAGCGTGTTTAGGATTATTAAAAATGAACCTTATGCTATCTATTAGAAATGAATTCTCTCAGTGGTCAAAGTGAAAAACAAACTATAAAAAATACATTAGAATACAATTGCGAAGGCTATATATAATCGCTGCAATATAATGAAAAGAGACGACACATTCACTCTTCTATAAAAATAGTGATCTACTTGCAGTCTAGAGAATTTTCAGTAAGCTAGGCATAAAAAAACAGAATTTACATTCTCAGCTCTATCCCAACTAACATTCTCTCCTTTAAACAATATTAATATTGATGCTTTTAATGATGACTTCTGTTCGTCTTGTATATTTCGAGTGGTTAGTATACCGGTTTCAAGGTGACACCATGTCTAAGGTCTCCGGTTCGAATCCCGGTGGGCGCATATGTTTGGGTGATAAATGCGAGCATTTGTGCCTTAGTCATGGTTATTATATACTTCTATAAAAACATTTATATATGTATAATATATGTATGTCTATCCATTACCCTAGATCCCATCACACAAGCCTTGCAGAGCGTAGTTTTCCGCCTAGGCTAATTGGTGTAAGTGTAACAAATATTTATTTATGACTGACCTTAGCATCAAGGGTAATATGCTCAATAATCTTTCATCTTTGCTACAATCTGGCTATTATTCTTTTGTTTTTTTTTTTCTTCAATTTCGGCGTTCCTACGTTGAAGGAAAACATCGTGACACAACCTACATACACCTTTTTTATACACCGAGAAATTTAAAGGTATAAGATGATAATTAAAGAAAAACTGTATACATTGTGCAAATCTTTACTTGTATTTAGTCACGATTTGCAATAGATTTGTGTGTTTCACATAATGAACCAAAATGGTGTTTTTATTTAGGATTGTTTATATAATTGTCAATCTTTTTTTAAAATGATGTACGAAAACAGAGCAGTTTTTAATTTTAAATAAACTGTAATATTTATATTCTATAAAATTTTTATATTTATATATTCGAAAAAAGGATATAGTTTCTTTGTGTTTCATAGAGTATTTTACTGCGGAATGAAACCAATACTTTTCCATAATACTATTACTTACTGACAATATAAAAGTAGACACTTCATTTCGCAGATAAATAACGGTAGAATTAAAATTAATGGCCCATAAAATTCTACTACGGCTGAAAATGTGAAGGTAATAAAAGTTTAAGAACTTTTTAAGAAGTAAGTTTTGGAGTGATTCTTCGAACCCTAAATTTTCAATGTCTTGAGGTTTAATTTGTAAGTAACTGACAAATCAGTCTGCAATTAATTTTATAACATATTTCAGACTATTGTCTATCTTGCACAAGTTATTTTTTTTAAATAATATTTATATAAATATTTCAAAAAAATATTTAAAAGTAGTTCTTCTGACTAATATGGTGTGTCCGTAACCCAGTTTCTTGAACATTACTAACAATAACATTATTTCATATTGATAAATTGATGTAAATTATAATTATTACGAAAGAATATTAGTTGTTTCTTTACACCAAAAAAAATGGTACTAATATTTACGATTGTTTATTTATAAATAAAAAAATAGGTGGTGTCCGGCACAAAAGTCTGATTCATATTCACGCGCTTCACTCGAACGTACCCAGCTAATTAAGAAACATGAGGCGACCCTTTCCCGCGCTGGTGGTAGCCAGTGCTCGGTTGACGTGGTCGTGGCTGAGAAGTGTGGCTGGTTCGTGTCGTCGCGGAGATATAAAGGTAAATATCTGATTCATATAGCCTTGGTACACCTGTGTTTGATTAGTTATGTTCGTTTTTATAATTAAAGTAAATGGTTTTCAAACTTGAATCTGCGGGAAATATAATGCCATTGGGGAACAGAAACCTATGTATAAATAACAATCTTTATTTGCACACGTGTGATGATTTATCGATGTTTATGGGTAAAATTCTGATTGATATGTGTCTGATTCATATGGTAAAAATACCATATTAATCAGAATGTCACACATATTGTTAATGAAACGTTACATTGGCGGCACGTTACGCCTGTAACAAGTCATTTCGTATGAACCTAATGTTATTTACGTGTCTAAAAACAGTAGCTGTAAATTTCGCAGCAGTTCTAATAACGTCAAAGGGGTTTCATATCTATCGACGACTAAATTTTCGAAAATTAGACTATACCTGAAATTAAAACTAATATATTGGTATTAAACTCCGTTCGTCTAGGTAATAAAATAAAGGTAAACAATAAAAACAAACTTCGTTTAAATGAGAGTTAAAAAATAAAATTAATTAACTAAATAACATAAATAAAATAATAACGAGTGGTTAATGAAACTACCTACTTACTCAACTATTAGTTTTAGCGGTAGTTTATAGGCTCAAACTACTGCTTAGACGAAAAGGGTAATATACTGTAACAATATATTAACTTTTAAGACCGTTATAACGTAACGTGATAAGTCGTGGGTTCGATTCCCGCTCAAGAATTTTTCTTACAATTTTTACCCACCTTTTAATAGGTATACATTATTCATAATTGGGTTGAAACGTCAGGTCAGGTCGACAAGGTATCTGTAACTTGAAATTCCTTAAAATATTGAAATTTCAGTCATGTGTCAAACAGTGTATTATTTGTATACATACCTACTGTAGTGGCAAATACAATACTGTACCTGCATGTTGTCAAAATTGAGACAGTCTTATTTAAAGGCATTTTTAAGTATGATTATTAATAAATTTGTAATCTTCGTTTTTATATTACAGTACACAAAAATGCCACCAGTAATATCTAAGGAAGAAAAAAGAGAGAAGAAGAAAATTGCAGAACGTATTATTAAAAGTAATTAATATTTGATGATTGATATTGTCAAGTGCCATATTACGCTGTGATGACTAGATTTAGGTATTATGATAAGCATCATGTGTATTTACTGTGATTTTAATAAATAATTGACTGATTTTTTCTAACTAGAATTTCATTTCTATCCCTAATTCTGATTCATATGTCACAGATTCTGATTCATATGGCCCCAAAATTTTTAAAGTTAATTATCTCGGAAACCATTTTATCAAAAAGTGTGCCTTTTTCACACATTGTATCTTAGGTTACCATTTCGTAAAAATATGTTTTATAAGCTTAAATGTGAAAAAAAAATTAGGCCATATGAATCAGACAAAGAACGCGATTTCGGAGAAACACTCTTTGGCATTTATGAAGCCTAGCTTTTGCGGGCTGCCGGAACAAGTGAAATTCCACTGTTTTTCTTTATAACATTTCGAAAATCTTATTTTACTATATTAACATATAATTTTATATTACTAAAATAGTTCTGAATAGCAATTTGATTTCGATGCAATGTAGAAAATTAAAAATAGAGCACAAAAAGCGTCAGTTATCAGTTATTTGGTTACAAAAATATTTTGGTGATTGTAATCTAATAAATACCAATTACTCATTTCCTATATAATTATAAAAAGGAATAATTAATATTTTAATAAAATAATAGTGGCTAGTAAATCTAACTAGTTGAAAAACTAGTTTACAGATTTACTAGTTACTTTATTTTTACTAGTTACTAGTTCACAGCAAAATAATATGTAAATTTATATTTTTATATAGATGTGACTAATATACAGGTTAAATTAATCATTTATTTTAAATCAAAGAATCAAAATAAAATTACATTCAAGATAGTCCTCAAAGACTGTTATTGACGTTAAAATCAAAATAAAAGTATACTTTAAAATAAAAGAAAACAGAGAGCTACTTAAGAGAAAAAACTGAAATACTATTTTTTATATTATATTACATGTAACAATATAATTACTCCAAAAACCGGAAACATACAATTGAAAACTCCACACACACACATACATCACATATCAGACACAATGTTCCAAATTAATTTCATAATTAGATAACAATAAACATACAATGCAATAAGTTATATGTTAGCCACAATAACATTTAAATTATTAACTAAACACTGAATGTTTCGTTGATATATTAACTTTAATGTCACAAAAATTAGGAAATCAGTTATGTAATTAGTAATTACTATTTTTTATAATTACTAATTACGGACTTTCGACTAAACTTTTCAGAAGTGTACTTTTAACTCGTATTTTATATTTGGAAAGGCAAGTCAGTAAAATTTTCTAGAACTGTTCTAAAAAGTTATATATTTTTCCATTAACAAATCTCTAGCGGTTTGAAGCATGAACGTTGGAACGAGAAGTTAATTTTCATTTCTCGTGTTTCATTTTTTACATAACATACATGCAAAAAGTATAATATATAATAGTTAGTAGGCCGATAGTCGATAGGCTGTATAATATATATATATATATAGCTTAATATATATAATTTCATGTGTGCGTGTGTATGTGACTGAAACTCTCCTAAACGACTGGACCAATTTTGATGAAATTTTTTGTGTGTATTCCAGGGGGCTTGAGAAATGGTTTAGATTCACAATACGGTCATATAGATATTGTTTTTCAGCTAAATTATTTATTTAAAAACATTTGAGACAAACGTGAGACAACGTGACATTTGAGACATTTGACAGGAAACGTCTGTTGGGCCGCTAGTATATATATATATCTTTACATTGAGATTTATAGGACCTATAAATATTTGCCAAGTATAGTGTTCAAAACAAGCGCTATTGCGATAACGTATACTGATACACTAATATGTATGTAAATTAAAAATGTTTTGTATTAGTTTTATTATCAATCAATACATAGTATAAA
This sequence comes from Scirpophaga incertulas, assembly GCA_036419045.1. NCBI lineage: Eukaryota > Metazoa > Arthropoda > Insecta > Lepidoptera > Crambidae > Scirpophaga > Scirpophaga incertulas. The sequence continues at coordinate 12,173,113 of CM071645.1, forward strand.
ACAAAGTCGCTTTCGCTGTATGTCCGTATGTATGCTTAGATCTTTAAAACTACGCAACGGATTTTGACGCGGTTTTTTAATAGATAGAGTGATTCTTAAGGTAGGTTTGTATGTATAATAAATGCATAATATAGTAGAGAAACACTGATAAATTTAAAGGTTTCTAATGTGATGTCGTAAATAAGCACGTTTTTTTGCGCTTATATTGCAAACGCTGGCTGAACCTACGAGATAGACCAAAATAATGTACTACAGTATTGTACAACTTACAAAAATCCACAAAAAAGTCCGCGATGGTATATGTCTATCTCTTAGGGATAACCCACCATAACCATTTTTCACTGCACCCGTGCGAAGCCGGGGCGGGTCGCTAGTTTTATAATATTTAAATAATACTGTTTACAATAAGCATACGAGTACTATACACACGCAGAAAAAGACGGAATCGGTTATTGTTACAAATCGTAACATTGTGTATTCTGACATTTCATGAATATTTCGAGGTAAATATTATGGAAACAAGCAGATATAATAGCAGGCATTGTCGTGGACTCAATTTCAGGATACTGATCGCCTGTATTCACAGGCACAGCTTAAGTGCTCGTAATACTCATTCTTATTTACAATTTCCTGGTTCTCCAGCTGCTTTGACGGAATATTAAGGATATACACGAATTTGTTTAAATATTATGAAGAACATTTCTGTAAGTGTTAACTAGCAGAAAATTATATTAAGTATTAATAGATATGATATTTGTGGACTCTTTATATGTTTTATAAGTTTTATTAAATGTATATCTCCTTTAAGATATTTATAAATTATAATGTAAAAAATGTATTGAACTTAACATCTGATCGGTTTGTTACGCAATTATGTTAGCTAGAGCCTTAAAAAATTAGGATTCTTAGATTATGATTATGTATTTAATTAATTTATATACAATCATTAGAGCTTATTCTTTGCCTATGTAAAGTATATAAAATAAACTCTAAATAGTAAAAAGAAATGTTTCCTAAAAAAAAAAATATACCTGTGTTATATATGATGTAAGGATACTTAATTACGTGCTTTAGTCATGCATATGTATGTACTATGAGCTCGGTACTTACATCTTAACAAGAACGTATACATATAATTCATCTCATACATTTTTGTCTTTTTTCTAGCTATCAAAAGGGTAAGAAAATTAAAGGTATTTGTTAAAATATTTAAGCTTTTGGTATATACAAACATTCTCCTGTTAAGAGATATTTAATTACACATGTAATTTTTATAATTTATATATTCATCTTTGCTTCTTTTTTCTAACTTTTGTCATCGTGGATTGCTGAAATTCTACAGTTTTTGTGTTCTCATGTTTTCGTCTATATTGTATTTATGTACATTTTATTTGTGCATAATGTATAACTTTTCTTCCATATTTAGGCCTACAGCAACATTATTTATGGTTAAAAATCTTTTTTTTTTCTATCACATGCGGTGCCATGTCAACCTATTATTTCTTATCTTTTCAGTCAATGGTGCATTATAAAAGCTTCCCTTTCATTTGAAAATACAGAAGTATACCCGTGTATATTCTAAATATCAAGAAACACCACCTTACGGCACGTCATTGAATCCATTGAGAGGTTGGCGCGAAGTCAAGCGCGATGGCTCATTAGCGCCACAATAGCGCGCTACACAATGCCGCTCTTATACACTGTGGTTATGTGATACATTGTGCACAGGTAACGAATAATGATGTTATGCTCATCACTCACCTTAGGGTATATTTTCTTGATTAGTATCATTTTCTTATCAAAGAGGAAACATGAATATAATAATTTATATATGTATAGGATATTTGGAGGTAAGCGGATTATTTTACTGAGCCTTTCGAGTTAGCAAGTTAGGGATTCGTGATATAATTATTTGTACCTCTAAGGCACAGTATATTATGGTTTTTCAAATAACGGTTAACTTTGTAGCAGAGGCATGATAATTTATATTGGCAACAAACAGAACACTTCTCAGAACTTCTCCCAGATCTTAGTCTACTCGTTAAGCAGTACTGTTAAATTGTTTACTGAATATAAAATAATTAAATTAAGAAATTCATAATTTTTCAAATTTTAAAGATCAAAATCCTAAAGTATAAGTTGTATTTTCTGGTTAAGCCAAGATAGTGTTCTTTTACAGACGTGCTTTTGATAACACATTGATAGTCCACTGCACTCAGTTCTGATTCTATTAGTATATAATTTATATTATTTATAATTTATTTATTTATTATCGGTTAGTTTTACTAATGATTTTATCAAACGTTATGCTTGTAATGGTCAAATCGTGATCTGTACTTATCGTCTTGCAAACAACGAATACTGTTTGATACAATAAATCTGCCTAAACGATTTTTACAATCATTGTATTTGTATTGGGATCTATGTAATAAAGCAGTGTGACAAGTTAAGTATTTTTACTTCCATACCAATAGAAACCAAGACTAAACGTATGTTTGACTGAATATTTAAATAGGCGATTTTGCAATTTTCTCACCATATTACGTGAGCCGTGACCGTTTTCCCTGGACGGGCTAAAGGCTTGACAGGCACGTTAATGTTTCACACTTTTCACACAGGCCAAACCTTTTTGTAAAGGCATTTACTTGTAGGTACTTAGTTATAATTTTTTTTATCGTAAAAATCATATTGTCCAAATAAGTATCTAATCTATACAAGGGTAAATTTATCTCTTTTAGTATTTATTCGAACCAACTCAAACGTTTTTGCTAATTAATGGATGCAGATGATTGTACAAAAAGAAATAATAGTTTTAACACACGAGGCATAATATGCTTACATATTTATTTAAGCGGTGTTTAAAACTACTCTATAGAAAAAAGCTCGTTGAATTAAGCTCAATCTCGGACTAAATTCACAGCTGACTAAAGGCTAATTCAGATTTTGCGTGAAATAATGCGCACAACATAAGAATGTACATCTTGCGAGATATTCGTAGTACGCTGTTCGGGCCGCATGCGTCGCAAAGTCTGGATTATCCTTAACAGAAAACGTGTATACATCCAAGTCATGATGAAGTACTTATGAATATAAGCTGTATATCTTTTCAGCTGAGATTAAAAAATGTTATACGCAAACCTTCAAAAAAAAACCAAGGAACGCATTTGTGATGGGGTCATGGACACTCGTGGGCGTCCCGTCTATGGGCGGCATTAAAATATTAACTTAAGGTGATTTGTCTGCTCGTTTACCCCCTTATTACATAAAAAGGAGAAGGCTATCACGTCGACTGTATGTTTTTTTAAATATTTGGGTACACCATTATTCAAAAACAGAAATTAATTGACTGCCGAAGAAAGCAGGGTAATGTTTTTCGAGCTTATGTTTGTATCTATGTATGTATGTCCATTTCTTTGTCAGGCTCTACAGCCTGAACGGCTTGAAATATAAATACAATCCATTTTGAATATTCTTTAACATTCCAATTCTCGTACTTTCTTAAAACTTCTACATTTATCTATACCAACCTACATAAAATTGTTAAAGTACCTACGTAAAAGATTTTTTCATGATCCTGTTAATTTCACCTTATTGACTCTATTTTTAGCGTTCAATGTCCATGCAAAATGCAAATGTACTGAAGAAGTTAATTTAAATGTAAAGGGAAATTACGTTTTCTGCTTCATTACGTGCCTTTTATTCGACACGGTTGAAAGCTATTTGTAACTTGGGCTTACCTTTCAGCTTTAATGTTCTTATCAGTTTATTCAATTTCTTTTTATTAAACTAAAGTTGTGATATATAAATTAAACTGGAATAGGTAAATCTTTAAATAATCTTCTTTTATAGCCATATATTGATAAACTGCCCATCTTATGATATGTGGTTACAGTGACTTACAGTATAATATGGTTCCAGTGCGATTGAAGTGAACCAGAATACAGTAATACATTTCTGTTTTGCCGTAGAAATAGGCATGACGGAGGTCGAACAAGGTTCTTACAATTGATGAAGTATTTCATTTTATCTTTGTCTAAATACCTATATTCAGCTGTGATGGTAGGTATTTACATTTACTAAAGGCATTGAAATCGAGAGATATTCATTAAGTTTCATCAGTCGCTAGAGATATGGGATATTGATATGAAATCCTCTGTCAATCTACGTGTGTGTTGTTGCTAAGATTATGAATATTAAAACCTAATAGAATTAGTTTTTAGGCAAAGCTTTGGTCCTTGCCCCATGTCTTCAAAAATATATAATAAGTTACTAGAACGCTAACAGTAAAAATAGGTTTGTTAAGTGAAGTGACATTACTGTTAATGATTCATGGATCACCTTTTATTATCATCAAAGCCTATATACGTCCCAATCGAGGGGCAAACCCCTCAAACACAAACTGAAAAGTTTACTCTAATTATATTAAATCGATTAGGAATTCGGCCCAGAATAATTTTTTTTTATAATATAGGGCAGCAAACGAGCAAACGGATCACCTGATGGTAAGCGATAACCGTTGCCCATGGACACCCGCAACACTAGAGGAGTCACAGATGCGTTGCCGGCCTTTTAAAAGGGAATTAGGGGGGAAGGGTGGTTGGGCCTCCGCTATCCTCACTCACTCGGCGAAACACAGCGCAAGCGCTATTTTACGCCGGTTTTCTGTGAGGCCGTGGTATATACTCCGGTCAAGCCGGCCCAATTCGTGCCGAAGCATGGCTCTCCCATGGGTTAACTACTTACACCTTCAAATTTGTTCGCAGTTGGTATGTAGTTTGTCTTACGATGTTTTCCTTTACCGTAAAATTGTCAGATAAATGAACTTCCAATGTGTTATTCGTATTTCAAATGAACATATGAAATTTGAAATACGAATAACATATTGGAAGATGGCAAGACTGACCCCGGGCTCCGATTCGTAGACAAGTACAAGCAATAGTTCCTTTTTGTATTTAGTGTATGTTTGAATGTTCGATGCGTATGTTTCTTTAAGAATGACATTTAAGAGATCATTGTAATCTATAGGTACCGTCTGTGGTAACGAAAATTGTTGAACCCGAAAATCGCCTTTATTGAAGAACAGATTCGCTGTTCTTCCAAAGAATTCCCCAATATCCGAGTATGTTTAGAGTATTTTCTCCAATCTTTTGTCCCTGTGTTCTCTTAATTTAAAACCAATTTGGATGGATTTAACTGCTTGTAAAAGTTTTTATTGAATAAACTTCTTTAATATTAGAGTCGAGTAATTTTAGAGGCATTATCGTCTTCTATTTACTTCCTTATTTGTGGCGCAATCTAGTGTCTAGTAAATAAGTAATCGATAATAGTAACTAATTAACCAAAATACGCATTGTCACAAAGAACTTAACAATCTATAGCTTAGTAACTTAGCAATTCACACAGGAACTATATTAATATTGGTTTATCGCGGGTACAATAAAGCGGTCACCTGAGGCACGCTAAGAATGCCATCGGCGGATATTGCTTCATACCACGTGAAGCGAATAGCGATCAGCATGCTGACTTTTTCCAATATCTCCTATCTTTAACATAATACGAATAGCAGTGGACTGTGTCTTAAATGTATAGTTGTTTTGTGAGAAAACATACAGCTATTTTATCTATTTATAATTTAAGGTAAAGTTGAAGATGAATAATCAAAATCGTAATAGCCATGCACTTAAATTGTAAGCCAATCGAAATACACTAGAAAGAATGAATGTGGTGTACCACAAGAAAGCACATTGGGTCCATTTTTATTTCTTGCACTCATAAATGATTTGCCAAGTTCTGTGAGACAGAAGTACATACAATATTTTGACAATAATATTTAAAGAAGAAAATAAATTTGGTAATAAATATTAATAATGGTCTTAGAGTAAATACAGGTAAAATAAAAATCACTTTATCATTTCAGATACACAATTATACAAGTAGTTTCCACTTATATCATGTTTAATAGTAAAAAAAATTCACGATATTGATAATGCAACATTTATTATCACAATTTTTTATAAATTAAATTGGAAAGAGTACTTTTTTTTAAAAAAAAAAACGAGCAAACGGATCACCTGATGGTAAGCGATAACCGTAGCCCATGGACACCCGTAACACCAGAGGAGTCACAGATGCGTTGCCGGCCTTTTAAATGGGAATATGCACTTTTATTGAAGGTTTCGATATCGCATCGGTTCGGAAATACTGCAGGCGACAACTCATTTCACAGTTTAGTAGTGCGTGGCAGAAAATTCCTGGAAAAACGCACTATGGTGGACTGCCAAGCGTCTAGGTGATAAGGATGAATGTTGTGTCGTGTAGAACGGTGACGGAAACTAGTACCTAGCAGGAATTAATCCGAACAATTCCTCGGAGCATTCCCCGTAATATAAGCGATAGAGGATATATAGTGAAGCTACATTTCTACGCAGCGCCAAGGAGTCCAGCCGACATGAAATATCTGGGCGGTCGACGATTCGGGTCGCTCTGAGTTGGATGCGGTCCAGAGGGAGTAGCTGGTACTGGAAACCCCTGCCCAAAGATGGGAACACTATTCCATATGTGGCCGAACTTGCGCCTTATAGAGTTGCATTCAGTGGGCCGGTGTGAAATACTCGTACCGCTTCGATCTATTGAGCACACCAAGCTTCTTTGAGGCTATTTTAGTTATTTTTTATTTGTACAAGGTTAGATAAATTTACTCGTCCGGGCACGTCTACTTCGGTGAGTATCTGTGTCGAATAGGACGGGAGTGATCGACACATTGCCACCACTACACATCCGACCTCGACTCGGCCCAGCACACGCTGGCGGAGTGCCCCGCGTGGGCCTGCGAGCGCCGAGTCTTGGTCGCAGAGATCGGGCGAGATTTGTTTCCGCCGGCATTGCTTGCGGCAATGCCAGGACAAGGGAGGTTGGAGGGGTGTGGCCTCCTTCTGTGAAGTAGTGATGCTCCAGAAGGAGGCCGCCGAGCGGGCTCGGGCGATGGCCAACCCCACTCGAAGGAGCCGGCGCGGGAGGTATTGTAGCCTCCCCCGAGGAGGGCTCCCCTGTATCGGCAGGATAGCGGAGGCTGGGGGTTCCCGGAAGTAGCTTGGCGTTCCCGGGGGCTCCCTACATGCCTGAGAAAGGCCATCCCTCAGGGTTTTAGTGGGTAAGCCTCCCCCTTTTGGGGAGGAGAGCCATAACCGCTCTCCAGAGCCATAACCGAACCGAGGAGACATAACTGCCGGCTCGCCTCAGCCGGGGTATGCAACTTAATGCATTTTCCTCAGGGGAAAAAAAGGTAAATTTACTCGTGTCCTAAGACAATTGCGACAAGTCAAATGATACGAGGCATTTTTAAGTGTATATCATGACGTTCTTACATATTTAGTGCATATTTATAGATAACTAGTTGATGCCCGCGATTGTGTCTGCGCAGGATTAGTAATTCGATTATAGAGTGGCATAGGTATATCTATATTAATTGTTGTCTATATGTTATGCTGATGTACATATAAGCTATATTATCGTAAGCCATTCAATAGTTTTCGTGAAAGAGTAACAAACATCTATCCATACTTACAAACATTCGCGCACATAATTTTAATAGAGAAGTGTTTAAAGTTGAGAAGAAATATATTAGTGCTATATGTAGAGCGTGACTTTTAGATTGTTGTAAACTATTGTTTGATGCTGTACAACTTTTGCTCTTGCATGTACATTGGACATATTTATATTTTTGTAAAAACGTATCATTATAATTTTCAACTAGGATTATTATTTGGAGTAGCTCATATTATCATGATGTTTATCTTTAGAAATTGTAGTCTATATATTTTTGTGATGTGTAAGCTATATTATTATAAAATTTCATTAAAATCCATTTAGTAGTTTTTAAGTGAAGGAGTAACAAACATTTATCCGTGCAAACCTTCGCGTTCATAAAATATCAGTAGGATTAAACAAGCATTTTGTTATAGGATCTAAAATAAATTATGTAGGTACTTATGAGGTGATATCGCGCTGATTATGTGTAATGGCTAATATCTATTAGATGTTTAATACTTTACGATTAACAAAATAAACATTTAACAATAAAAAAACTTTAGACGACCTCCATAGTCGAGTGGAACACCGGTTTCAAGGTGTCGCCAGCTCTGAGGTCCCGGGTTCGAATCCCGGTGGGGGCAGATGTTTGTGTGATGAATGCCAGCACCTTTGTACCTTAGTCATGGTTGTTGATTTCAATAAAAAAATATTTATATATGTATAATATATGTATGTCTGTCCATTATCCTAGATCCCATAGCACAAGCCTTACAGAGCTTAGTTTGGGCTAGGCTAATTGGTGTGAGTGTAACAAATATTTATTTATTTATTTAATTGTTATTAGTATCCTAATTATTACTGACGTGAGTATGTTCATGACGGATCACTACAGTGATCACATAACATTGCCCAAAATCTTTATACATATATCATAGTTGATTTAATAATTGATGTCTTACAGATAAAATGAACTTAAAACCTTTTCAAACAACCAAAACTTGTTTGACAAGTGAAATCCCCGTATATTTATAGGAGTACCCGCGGAGGCTGGGAACAACAATTGACAGTCAACCGTGCGTGGCAAGCTCGGCCACGGCGCGATCGCCCGTGAATGGGCGGCTTTTACTCGACAAATTACCGCGCCCCAATATTCTTTCCTATTTTATAGACTCCTTCGGGCCATTTGAACGGATGAAATATTTTAGCGGCGCTACTCACTGGTTCAAATTGGAAGTCCTCTCGACGACCACGAGCGAAAACCTAATTTATTTCATTTAGCGATAGTAAGTGGCGTTGGAATTTCATCTTCTGGTTGTGATTGATCAAAATTAAATTTAAAAAGGTTTTCAAAACAATATCATACAGTTTTTAAGCGAATATATTGCAATGAAGTTACTAGTTTTCGGCCACGATACCGATAGTCATATTTAATAGTAACTAATCTTAGCCACTATATGTATGTGAACAAGGTCAGGTACTGTTTCTTCATTCGCATAATCTGACGGAAAATAGAATCTTGAGATGGTTTATATTTTCGACCCTTATCACAAATAGCTCACGCTAATCAGAGTTAACCATAAATTTATTAAATAGCAGTTCTGTTAACACCGTTATTTTGTGTTACTTGAAAAATTCAATTCGTTAAACGTTACTTTACGGAATTTTAACGCAAGTTGATGTTATTTATTGATCTATTCATGTGATCCGTTTTCATACCGTTGCGATGGTGATCTACTTCTATTCTACATCTACAACTATTGACTGACCGACACCATAAACCAGTATTTAACTTTTTAGTTAATCCGTTTATGTAAATGCTACGTTAATTTACGAAATAACTACGGTATGGCTAGCTATGGTAAATACGTGACAATATTGTTATGACTTTAAAAAGCCTGAAGATCATCACAATTTCTACGTTACAGTGACTATCTATATAGATGTAATATAGATTACATCTCATCAACATCTTTTCACACTGATTTTCAAGAACAATAACAAGCTGATGTCTGATTCGTAGTAGTATTCGTATACATACATTATATTTTCTGAATGCGATCTTGTGAACCTGAATCCCCACGAAAGGAGAATTTGCAGCAATTAAAGTTGGGGAAGACGCTACCTTGATCGACTCCAGAGGAAACTGAAAAGAAGCTTAATCGTCTTCTTCTTAAAATAGTAACGTAACATGGATTATTGATGTGTGAGAGTCATAGAAGCGTTACAAACTTATTCGTCTATTCCAACTTCTTTTATATTAACTGGAGCCCGATAAAGTCGACCACATAATTCAATTCCGACATCCACATAATTGTAATCAATGTTCGTGGGTTGTTGAATTCGTTATCTTATCGCATTTGGCTTCAAGATCAGATTTGCGCTACTTTTCAAGTCGAGGATGTTCCTCTGTATAAGGTGCTATTCCGAGCGATACGTCGCAAAGACGTAGTAATATAGAAATTATAGAATTGTAGGAAACACAGTATCTGTCAACAGGTTGTGATAAAAGATTAACATTTTATTAAAATCTGTTCGATATTCATACGAACGGAGAAGCGCTAATTAAAAATACCACGAATCCGGTACCTCGGAAATGAATTCCACAACACGCCGCGTCTGTGACGTCCAATCATACGTGAATGGCTATTCATGGCTGATTGCTGTAACGCGCCCTGACGCTGTTATTATTTGAGTTTCTGGCGAAGCCGATTGTATACCAGAGAAAAAAATTGCTATCACACGAATTTCGTATGGACACGATTAATGCCATGTCATAACATGTCTGCCCGTGAAAGGTGTATTGTAATGGAGAGGATTTTAATATTACAATGCCATTCATTATTGCCTTTCATTACAAGTAACGGTTATGATCTATTGGAAAAGTAATTACAAAAATACAATGTTGGCAGTTATTTTATATATGTATCTGTCGAAAAAACGACATGTTTTTTCGACAGATATATACAATAGCTTTGTATGCGTGCATATGATATTTAAAAAGCGACATAGAATGAACTTTGAGATTAATAGAAAGTTATAGTTTTCATGTTTAAAAATATTATTAGTTTACATTAAAATGTCTCCTTCCGTATTTTGGTAAGTACAATCTTTACAACTTATTTATTCATTTTAGTACCTCAAGGTTTTTACATTAATATTAAGATAAATTGAATTCATGAATGCTCAATTCAATTTATCGAATCGAATATTATGTTCTGAGAAGATATTGCGAAACTCTCAAGAAGTTTCCGATACTGTGCCGATATACTGTCCGAAACTACATATATTCACTGATAATAAGATGTTATTGACTACACAGTTGACTGTTCCTTGCATTGGAATAAGTAAAAAAAGTTATATAAATGATTTTCATATTAATGTGTTAATTACTGGAAATATTTGTTATGATTATGTTGAATTCAATTATTTATCGTGATATAATTATACTAAATTAGTAATCAAAGTATACATTTAATTTCGCTATTTAAATCACCAGTAGAACATTTATTTATGACTGCTTTAATATAATCATGACAACTTTGTATAAGGTAATACCCATTCTCTACTACTCATTTGATAGTGTTCTCCTTGGGGATTGCGTCTTTTCAAATACCTACACAGAAGTTTCCTCATGTTATTCCTGCCCTTAAATGTCCGAACCCTACTATTATATCCTTTTCCTATCTAAGACACTTGAGAGTGTTGTTAGCATGTTTGTCCCGAAAAAATCTTATCAGCAAATTTCAGTCGGTTTTTCGTCCCTTGCACCGTACCATTACGACTTTGTTGAAAGTAACGGATGATATCTGAACTATAAACAAGAAACAGTTCACAGTCATTACACTGCTAGATTTTAGCTATGCTTTCTATAAGGTAGACCAAGATAATCTATTAGCCATCCTACGGTCAACTAACAGGTCACTACCGGCCATTATTTGGTACACTGTTTATCTTTGTGGTCACCATCAATCGTCAAACACGATGATTAATATTCTGAATTTGTTGCTGGCGTTACGCAGGGTACAGTCCTACATTCCGTACTCATTTTTATTTTTATGCACACACTCGCAAAGCTTATTACGTATGCGGATGATTTACAATAGTCGAGTGGTTATTACACCTGTTTTAAGGTGTCGCATCTCTGCGGTCCCGGATTTGAATCCCGGTGGGGGAAGATGTTTGTGTGATGAATGCGAGCATTTGTATCTTAGTAATAGTTGTTAATATATAGATCTATAAAAATAATAATTATATATGTATAATATACGTATGTCTATCCGTTATCCTAGATACCATAACACAGTCCTTACAGTGCTTATTTTGGGCTAGGTTAGGTAATACAAATGTACACCATCAATCAGCCAATATTATTTCAGATGTTATATAGTCTCTAATGTTAACTGGAAGATATATATTAAAGAGATAGACTTTGTATATCATTATATATAATTTTATTTGTGTTATTGTTTATGAAGAATAAATAATGTATATACATGTTGCTACCATAAAAAATATTGTTACACTTTAACAACACTCTTTAATTAATTTCAATACAAGGTGTATAAACAAATATTAAAAATCTAGTATATTTAATGACCTACTTTTCCTTTATGTATCTTTCCTGTTGCCTTAATGTATTTATATTTATGGACCGAAAGATGCAATCAAATGTCCGTAAGCTAACCCAAAGAGCCTCTTCACTGGGATATTAATGTAAATTATATATCTTTTAAATGTTGATTTATGATTCTCCAGTGTATACCGTTCGGAATAGGCGCAAACTCCGAAATATTAAATAATTAGCTCGCAAAACATAGGAACGGGTGAAATGAAATATTTCGGAGCGAGCAAATGCTTCCAGTGACGTAACCCGTTTATTTTAGATCGAAATTTTACGACCAATACTTGCTACGTAATTTAAGGATATATTCTCAAATTGGTTTTGTTTTGCACCCAATATTTGACTCAGTACTTTTACCACACTCCGATTGGTTCACATATTTTTTTTGCATAAAGAATGATATCAGATTTTTAAATATAAAAGGTTAAATTTCAATCTGCTAATTTTTGATAGGACAATTATTAAAATCGAAATGGAAAAAAAATAATATTTATTTAATATAGGCCTTTTTAGAAAGTTATTGACATTTAAAATATATAAAATTTAAGGACACTAAAATACATACAAAGAAAAACAAGGTACTCTACATATTATATACTAAATTATAAGGAGCCACTGCATGTTATGATTTGGGCATTCCCAGTTATAATAATAACACATGCCCAATATGGTGAAACGGATTCTTTATTATAATCATGTCACCGATTCCGTTTCTATGAATCACAGTTTTTTTTATTGTTTTGCTCCCGCATGTTTAATTAATTTATTTAACTTTTCAAAAATAGATTTTAATAGCCTTAAGACCTATGGATAAGGGTAATCGTCAAGAACCATTAACTTTAGGAAGTCCTCAATCATAATTTGATTAAGGAACCAATTAAAGCAGAATTATTAAAAATAACCGTAATGCTTGATTTCAAGTTTCAACCAAATTAAGTATAATAATCATAAAAATAAAATAATAATATGAAAAAATATTTAATATTATGTGTAGGTAGGATTCCAATTTCTTCAAAATCAGAAGTTGTGTATCATTTTTGTTTCTCGTTACTAATCATTTGCGGCTAAGGGAGTAAGTTCATTAAGAAAATTACTTAGTAGCTAATGCTTAGGTGATTTATCCAACAAATCTCATATTTCGCAATTGAACATTGCGGGAAATTGAAGGGAAGGTGAGTCGTATTTCAAAGTAAACTCGAATCTGCTTTTCCATATGTAACTCGCGTTGTATATATACCAATTACTAAACAAGAACTATATAAAGAAGAACAAATACAAAATATGCTCCTATTTATGTTCAATTATTTTCAAGTTTTGTATATATACTAATTAAATTGTATTAGATAAATTTAAATAGTAATGCTCGTCATAATTATCATCATTTTAGTCAATAGACGCTCACTGCTGGACAACTGAACATAGGTTTCCCCTGAGGATATCACAGAAATTGGTCCTGTGCGGCTACCATCCATCACCTTCCTTATTTTGCGAGGGAAAATGCTCCTTATGCTCTATGACGCCGCGCTGGCAAGGCGCGGCCGTGTATGGGGCTCTGGTCTGAGAGGACCGGTCTACCCACTAAAACCCCCGGTGTTCTCTGGGTCTATGCGGGGCACATGGCAGGATCCGCGACTGATATTTACCAATTAGTCGGTCCGTCGACCCTTTGTTAAACAAGCAATGTGCCTACCACCACTTTCGTTTTTGACTCTGAGATTGATAGGTGATCCTGATTTTTTTATTATTTGTGATTCATTCACGCAGGGAAATTGCGAGCAAAGCCTTCTCTATTTATATTATAACTCTCATTGTAAGTATTTAGCGTTTTACTTCAACTTGCTATCTCTGGTAACATATACAAATAAAATCTTAAGGCAGGGCGGTAGATGGACCGATATCGTATCGGGTTAGACTTTCTTTATTTCAGATATTTTCACTCATCAATAACTTCCAGTGCCCATCTTAAAATCTTCACGGGAGTGGTGACCTACATGGGAATTTGTTGGAAAACTCTAAGGTCTTCGAGCATTGTGGCGAAGTCTTCCATGTTCTTAGATTTATTGTAACAGTGTAACGAGTAGTAGTAGCACGTATTATCCAAAAATATATTCGTAAAGTACAGTATAGTATCTGTGAGTTTCCCAGGAATTCTACACCAACTAAAAGAACCACAACGTAGGTTGTCCACTTGTGACATAAGATGTGATGTCGCGGTACCTTTTTTTTTTTTTTTCCCTGAGGAAAATGCATTAAATTGCATACCCCGGCTGTTGCGAGCCGGCGGTTATGTGGGGCTCTCCTCCCAGAAGGGGGAGGCCTACCCACTAAAAACCTCAGGGATGGCCTTCCTCAGGCATGTAGGGGGCCCCCGGGAACATCAAGCAACTTCCAGGAACCCCCAGCCTCCGCTCCCCTGCCTAGAGGGGAGCCCTCCTCGGGGGAGGCTACTACCTCCCCCGGTCTCCTCCACCGACGACGCCCCCCGGCCACGGAAGGGGCGTGGTCCATCCCGGGTCGCCGTAGCAGTCGCGACTTCCTCGCGCCCGCCGGCGACCCGCGGCGGCGCCGCAGCTGTGCTACCGAGCCCGGCGCCGCCTTCTTCGAGCGGGATCGGCCATCTCCCGACCCCGCTCGGCGGCCTCCTTCTGGAGCATCACTGCTTCACAGAAGGAGGCCACAGCCCTCCAACCTCCCTCGTCCGCCAGCATTGCCGCAATCAATGCCGGCGGAGACAGATCTCGCCCGATCTCTGCGACCAAGACTCGGCGCTCGGAGGCCCACGCGGGGCACTCCGCCAGCGTGTGCTGGGCCGAGTCGAGGTCGGATGCGTAGTGGTGACAATGTGTCGATCCCTCCCGTCCTATTCGACACAGATACTCACCGAAGCAGCCGTGCCCGGGATGTCGCGGTACCTACCCAGTAATTTCACTGCCATATCGCTGACCTTTAAACTGGAATACAGTAATGCGAGTAATACTGCTTCGCGACAGAAATAGGGAAGATAAAAGTATAAATAAAGGTATAGTCTCCTTTTGGTTGATGATTCACTAGCAAAACTTCCATATAGCGCAACATAACACACTATTTTATTGCGATACGTGTATTATGCATACAAACAGAAAATGATGACGAATGACCTCTAACTAAAGAACATTTACTATTTCTCGCACACAAAGACAGCAATTCATCTTTCCATAAAGCATTTTCAAAAGCGTCGCTGCGTATCATCTAGATGTTTCGCAAATTGGCAGCAATAAATCATCACTCAAGATGTTCGCTTGGATATAATCACTTCTAATTACGACTGTAAACGTCTTAGAGTTGAAGGCTTTCAGCTCTTCTGTAAATTTGACATCGTTTGTCACAGAGGACAGAATATGACCAGTTAAGGGACTTGGTTCACGAGTAATGTGTTCTCCAGAATTAACTTACAAAATGACATAAGTATATTTTAATAAACAATAGAGAATCTCTTAGCCCTTATATCTGATTATAAATCATGAACAGGTTGGAAAATCATTTCCTATCAAGCTCTCAAGCTCTCAAGGTAGATTCATCTGAAGTCATCGACAACTGAGGAACAGCCTGTGTACCACAGTATACAAAATACATTGATATAGATATAAAATTCAAAATCAAAATTAACTTTATTCAAATATAACTTTATAGAAAGCTCTTTGGAATCGTCCAATTTTTTTTCCCCTACCACCAATTCAGGACGTATTTTTTAGCTGATAAGAAGAATGGTCGCAAGAAACTTATCAGCTTCATCAAAAGTAATAACAACATTTACAATAAATTATGTCGTTATCATACAATATACTTACACACTATACACTAATGTGTTTACAATTTATACGGGAAAACAAATAATTACAATTTAGAATGTAATATCTTCCAATCAACACCAAGCATTGGCATCATTTAAATAATCATAGACTTTGTAAATAGCCCTTACTCATTAGCGTTTATTTAACATATACCTTGAACTTAGAAAAGGCAATTCAGCTACACTATGTTTAATCTTGTTATAAAAATGTATACATTTACCCACAAACGAACCTCTAGTTTTTTGTAGCCTGTACGTTGTCGTACATTCTCAAGGGACTTAGAGCTAAACTTCTGTTGATCAGAAGCGTATGTGCAGGCAAGCATAACAAAAAAGATAGATCATAAAAAAACAATTATTATCATTTAAAAAGTCTTCAATTTTGTAATAGCCTTTTTTCATTAAGCACGATTTGATGTACATTTTGAGTTTGTACAATGATAATTCAATCAGACCTACTGGTAACTTATTGAACATTTTTATATATTTATGTCAATTTCTACAGAAAACACTAATCTGTTTAAACGATGCGTTTCGAATAATTATTAACTCGATAAAACATCACTTAGTAAGTTCGATTAGTTATCAGATGTGGAAACTTAAATTAATATTGGCATCGTCGTGTTTCTAAACAAATAAGCTTCCATATTGAGTCCACATTACATGCTATAATTTGTTTAAATAGACAAATATTAGGGCTATTCAAATTATGCAGTATTTTGAACCGCTGCAACAGCAGAGTTTCCATCCATCTCCAGCCTATTGCGCAGCAACCTTCTGTTCTCTGTGAATTAGGTTACGTTGTGAACATAAGCCCGCTTTAGAGCAGTGCAGCAACGCTGCTTTTCCTGAGAGGCCTCTTGATCATCCTTAACTTAAAAGATCAATAGGACTAACATTTTGACAGATTTTAGTAAGTTAATGATATTCATTTATATATTTTAGTAAGTAATAAAGACATTTATTATTAGATTTGTATATTAAATAAGTGAAGCAAATGACGAGTGAAGATGTAAAGAAGACGAGGAGAGAGTACGGAGGTAGAGGTGTAGCTGCTGGAGTGATCGTGTCAAATTTTTTTATCTCAAAGTCATTGCACTTAGGCAAGATCACGTAGGTGAATTTATTCCACTTAATTGGTGTCATGTGCTCATCTTTAAATTAGTTACGCAGGTGAATAGAAACATTTTTTTATTAATCTTGTGGATTTAATGATTTAAAAAAAAATTAAGAGTCACCTTATTACTAGAAGTACTAAGTAGAGCCTGTAGCTCTATAAAATAATAAATTGATGATAGTGTTTTTTCTAATCATCATAACATTGTTGTAATTAAATTTATGCTAAACTGTGAACCAATGCATTGTATCAAAAAACTACTTTTGGCTAAGGGCCGACAATTACGTCCTTCTTACGAATCACTACGTATCCACCGTGGTATGTGTCTTTGTGAGCATTGTGTGGAAGTAATTTATGAGGATTTTACGGCACGTCAAAAATGTAAGGCAGCTCACGCAAGCTCCAATAGACCGCGCCCTGCCCGCTTTGACCTACTTTGTCGAACTCATCCAAATGATAACTTTGCATGTTTATGTTGTGGTAGGACGAAAAGGCAAGTTATTTTATGACGGTTTTCTTTTAATACATTTATAATAGAATCCTGTGGGAAAATAAGTATTTCGTTATAAATACAATGCAGAGACTTTCGACGCAGCGTCAGCAATTAATGAATCCTATGATAAATTGTTGAATATAAAAAAACCTTATGTTTTATTTATTATTCGGCGACCTCCGTAGTCGAATGGTTAGTATATTGGTTTCAAGATGTCGCCATCTCAGAGGTCCCGGGTTCGAATCCCGGTGAGGGCAGATGGTTACCCTAGATTCCATAACATAAGCCTTACAGAACTTACTTTGGGCTAGGCTAATTGGTATAAGTGTTAGAAATATTTTTTTTATTATTTATTTATGTTGCCTGAGCGTAAATAAATAATAACATCAAAAAGATGATCCTAGAACGAGAGCCTATAATTTTTAGCGTTACTAAAACAACTAATAATTAGTAACTGTCCAACCTTGGCTTCACATTAGTGGTCATATTTTTCTTTAATGTTTTGCACCTATTGGTTGCTATCATCATCAAAGCTTATATTCGTCCCCGTCGAGGGTACCTGATTATTTATGCGCAGGTATATGCAGTATATTTTGCTTCAGATATTTACAGCTGCCATATTGACCTTGAAACCGTTTTTTCCCTACGGTATACATGCTATTTTTATAGCTTACTTTAACGTGCTGTGGCAGAAATTCAAAAAACCAATAACCCATTGTTACATGACAGGTGCGATCCCAGGCCCTACAAATCTCTTGGTCGTAGCGTGTCGTTATGTGACGTGATGTTATGCACTTCCTAGTTAAATCGGATTCTCAACTTTAAAAATATATTTAAACTAAAACTAGTTCTCAAGATGTGTAGTGCATTCAATTAAATAAACTCATTATCTTAATGACATTATTAGCTTTCCAGTCACGGCTTTGTCCGAGCTATATCACAATTTGCCACAGGAGGAAGGAATCCCAAACTCTTGATAAAATCAGATTGGTAATACCGGAGATTACTCCTGAACACCCAAACTTACAAACTTTACCTCTATAAGATATTAGTATAGAAACATAGTTGACTTATATATAATCTTATAGTCTTTACTTTTTTTTACTTTGATCATCTAAGTGTTTTAGGTAAATGTTGAATAAAATTAACAAATAAACTAATTCACTAACAGGTAAAGTCTACATCAAAGAGTACCTGTAACCGACGAGAGTGTATCAAAGTATTAATCAGAATTTAAAAAGCTAGAGAAATATGCTTAGACTGCAACAAGTGGAAAACAGTAATCTATGCTTACCCCCATAGGAAAGAGGCGTGAGTATGTTTGTTTGCTTTAAGTAAGTAGACTTTTATCATATACTTTTCATGTCTTAAACTTAAAAAAAAATCTTTATAATGGTGACAGAGAAGTTTCATAAGCCTTCATTCCAACTGGTGATAAGAACGAAGGTGGAAAAACCTGATCTCTTCAACAGTTGATAAACTATGTCACCTATAATTGTTAGAACACAATAGTAGTCATACATATAGAATTGAATAAATAAATATTTCTTGCACTTACTCTAATTAGCCTAGCCCAAAGTAAGCTCTGAAGGCTTGTGTTATGGGATCTAGGTTAACGGATAGAGATACATATAAAATAAAAATGAAATATTTGATAAAAATATATGTTAACACTAAGTTACAAATGTCCACATACATCACACAAACATCAGCCCCCACCGGGATTCTAACCCGGGACCTCGGAGATGGCGAACTTTGACACCTTGAAACCGGTGTACTAACCATTTTTCATTCAACTACGAATTGTTAACAATGTCGTTGGGGGGCGGTAGTAGAGTGTGTTCGCGAATTAATAAAAGCCGAGCCAGAAAGCTCGGGTATAAACCGGGTAAATATGTCCAGACAAACAAAAGATAGTCTTTCCCACTAGACCTTGAAAGCAGTTGCAACTTACTCGAACAAACATTTTCAGATGCAAAACGAGTACGCCAATAGCCAACAGCGAAATTAGCGTTTTGCATGTTTGGTAAACATGCAAAACACTAATTTCGCTGTTCCATATTATAAATCACATACATTATGCGATATAATCTCCGAACTGTTCAGTTAGTAATCATATATTTTATTGTTTAACTATTAATAATAATGGTTATTATCTTTTCTTGTGTGTGTGACTTTGTATTTTATCAAAAATACTAAATAAATGTATAATTAATTAAAAATACAAACAAAATAATCAAATCGGGTTCAAATCGGCATCTTGAATAAACCCTTGTTCAGTCACTGAGCACTGTTCTTTCCAATGGAATATTTCAACTGTATTTTTCACCTTTTATTTTGTTAAGCTAAAGTAGACTTTATTTACTTTTGATAACTACTTATCAATATCTAATTTAATAATTGGTGATGAATTAAGCAAGATTACTACAACGTGTTGTTGTGAGTTTTCATTTTATTAGAAATGCAAAATAAATGTATACATAAGATTAAAATTCAAACGAAGATACGGGTTCGAGTCCTACCCGATTATATTTAATTGACGTTTTTATACTTATTATTGTATGTACTCATGGGATTTCTTTGTGAAGCACTAAAAAGGGTAGACTGTGTCCCTCGATGGAGATACAAACAACCAAAAATATCAAAATACTTAGCACCTATTTGTTGATTTAGTAAATTTTTGGAAAATTTGGATATATTAATAGAATTTTGATTGATTTTCCAGATTAAAGTTCTACAAATTTGAAGCAACCTAATATACATTGTGTGTTCTGTTGGGTAGGTGATCCACAATCTAAACAATGCGTTAGGATGAAAAGGCATAACATTAAGTTTACTTAGGTATGTTGATAGAATGCTGAAGCGAGTATTATCGAATTATCGTTATTGTAAATTAGAAAATTTACAATTACGTCTACCAAAGTAACTTGAACGTTTGTATTGAACAACTTGCTATATGTTTGCTTACAATGGATGAAAAAATTGCCTGCCTATTCCACATGAATACTCCACCAAACTTGTATACAGGAGTACGCGTTACGTCGCGACAGTGTTGTGTAAATAAAAGCGAAATAAAACAGTTTAAGATATCGTCGCCACAGGAACGAGCTGGGGTGTAAATAAGTGAGAGAAACGCCTGTTGCTTAATGGGTGTCCCCGTACGCTCCACCGATAATACGCGGGCAACCTTATTAAAGGTGAAGCCAAATGGTGTTCGAGCTTAGTTTGGGGGTTGCTACTTTGCGGATGCGAAACTATGCTGTAGGTTAGTGTAAGGGTTGAGCTACTTGTAATGTTTTCATAGTATGTAGTGATAGGTTTGTTTATATAAATAACAATATGAATTTCTGTGTATTTCAGTGAAACATATTCTCAAAGAAGAACAGGAAAAGTGTTAATAGTTTTTTCTTGGAACTACTATCGGCAGCAGCACACTCATCGTATGGAAGCTATTTCTTTTTGTAAATTGGTTGTTTATCTAAGATATATGTGACTCTCTTCTGTATTTGTCTTGTATCTTATTGTAATTGTTGTCAATGAATTTCTATTTTTACATTTCCTTTCAAATTGATATTATTTTTATTTGTAGAATAGAAATATATGTGATATTCCTCAATATTAAACTTAAGACAACAAAAGGGTCAACTTAAGATGCAAGTTCGCTTGATGTTTTAATTTATTTTATTAAAAGATCCACAATTAATATTAATGTTATATACATTCTGTGACGAACCATCGCGGCCTTTTTTGATGAACTTTTTAAGATGGATAATACTGTAGTACATTATTTTGGTCTATCTCGTAGTGTTCAGCCAGCGTTTTTGCTTATATTGCAAAAGTGCTTATTTACGACATCACATTAGAAACCTCTAATTTTATCTGTGTTTCTCTACTATATTATGCATGTATTATACATATAAACCTTCCTTGAGAATCACTATATCTATTTAAAAAATCCGCATCAAAATCCGTTGCATAGTCTTAAAGATCTAAACATAGGGACAGACAGACGGCGAATGGCGACTTTGTTTTAGTAATGTAGTGATGTTTTATTTATTCTTGAGCATCAACTCGATAGTTGTGATTTAACGATGTTAACATTACCCCACTAACTCGTTGCTCTCATTACCTTACATTTATTATAAATTATCGATAAACGAAGTTTACCAATTGATTTGAAGGGTGCTCAGCTTCGCAGTCATTCAACTTGTTTACGCTTTTGCATACGTGGATATCTTTTGAACTCTTTCCCTTAAGATGACGAGCCAACTTTTTACGCTAGGACAGAGATCAGTTTCGGTAAGTGTCTGGTTAATGTGGCACTAGCCTAGGGCTTGAGGCCTGGAATAAGAGGTGGTCGTCACGTTGTATAAAACTCTCCACAGAAGTGCACCAAATATAATATTATTTGTAAAAAATAAATAAAGTCACGGCCATTTTGAGTTCCGCTGGTACCTGATTTAAAGGCCCATTCTTCTGCAATATCGATATAGTTGAAATGTGTTGGGCCATGTAACTCAGTATTATAATTAATAATAATAAAAAAAAATCCCCAAAGGTTAGACAGAGGTGTAATTAACACACAAACTACACCAAATTTTGTTAAGTCCCAGTGTAATAAGGAGCGAGTCTATTCCCACTATCCGGGCACTTCGCAGATATGTTATTATAATATTTCCCTAATAAGCTATTATGACATCCACATATTCTAAATCTGTTATCGCATAATAAATAATAAGACAATTTAATAAATAAGCAAATAATTTTTAAAACTGCTTGGAATACTTTCATGGTATTGATCAGTCAATCACTAACTGATCCTTCAAAACTTGTGTTTGTTTTTGGTTTATAAATCTAATAACAAACTTATTTTGAATTCTGGATCAAATCTCTATCGAATAAATCCACCAATTAAATTAGCCGAAGCCATTGCGTCGGCTCTCGCTGCTAATTACCAGGAGTTCAAGTTTTAATCTAATCTTGCTTTATATCGGTATCGGTATTTAAGTTAGAACTTGCAGATTTAATTAGGCAATGCTATTATGTCTATACTTTATTATTTACTCTTTATAAGGAACAAATAATTATATAGGTAAACACTGTAATAAATTGTAAATTTTACGACAGCAGTCATTTGCCTATGTCGAACTGGCTACATACAGAATAATACAACTCCTTATCTGCAGAATACAGTTGCGTCATGTATTGTTCTTTTACCGTTGTACCATGTTTTGAACATGGCGTATCTGTGCCACTACGGATTTAACACTAATTTTAGAATTTAGGATGAAACGCTATAGAAATCCAGTATGTATCACTAGTTTAGTTAGTTTAATTGTGGGTGATGTAGCGAGATAAAGGAATACTGCAAAGAATTTTCTAAAAAAATGTTGGATTTCGTACAGCTGAACTTTGGTCAAAAACAATGTTTTAAAGTCATCTACGATTGGTGTTAAAAAAAATATGATTGCTAATGATATCCACACATTTGATGAATCGTTGATTTATACGAACGACTCCGAATCTAAACAACAGTCTTCTGTGTAGATGTTTCATGATGCGCAGAACTCAACAAAAGTGATTAGTGCTAAATCACTTTAAACTAAATAGTGGGTTGTTTGTTGTGTAAAATCTCTCTTATGACTTAACTAACGTCACCGACATTATTTCTTGTTATAGCTATATCTGTAACAAGACCTTGGAAAGAAATATTTTGCAATTTACCTTGATTCTAGGAAAGGAGAAGAACTATTTTCATGGTTGTGGTGTTATTAAGTTAGCTTCATAATAGTCATTTATATTTTAATTATAATTGTCTACAAACTAAAATTAAATTCATTTATTACCAGAATCATAAAATAGTGGTACACGACCATTTATTTGTCAGAAGTCTTTGAAGAAATTAGAAAGAACAACCTCTAATGCAGAATATTTTTTTATAATAACAATGCTAGCTGTCACACGAATATAACAATAATGAAAAGTTGGTTTTTAGAAAGTCAAAAGATGAAATTGTTATCATCATACACCGTATTACAAGCGTGAATAATTAAAAAATAAATTATGTGGTCGACGATTTTCGAGCCGCAAAGAGGCCGTTGTTGAGTTCAAAATGTATGTTGTTGAAAATATCCCAATCAGAATGGTAAGTACTACAAAATTGGAAATAAAATTAAGTGAAAAAAATAATTCTATCATGTTATTTTATCGTAATTATTAAGGAGGATTCATCATCAGTTTTGTTATCAAATTCGTACTGTATACTTGTTCATATTAATTTACAATAATACGTGCTTTTCGCTCTTATATTTAACCTGCATTATGTATCCCATAGGAAGGATAGTTTTCCAAGATAAACATTTTCGTGTGTTTTTCTTAACTGAGTTTCAAGCTATTTCCTTAAATTTCATCTAAAAAATGAACCGGTAGTACCAGAGACTAGTCTGAATATCCAAACCCACAGGACCGTATAAATAAAGATTATTAAGATCTAGTTTAGTTAATCTACGTTATTGTCTCGTTCCATATATGTATACAAAAAAAAATAAGTAAAAAAAAGTAAAATAAGTAAGAAAGAGATAAAAACGTAGATTAACTAAGTCAGGCTTGATAGAATTTTATCAAAACGAAACAAACAAACTTTACCTCTTATATCGAGTATCATATTTATTTATTTGTAATACATATCGAGTATATTATTAGTAGCAATATGTTTGGATCGTTGCCAGTTTTGTATAGCGATTTTGAAGAAGTAAGGTTCTTCCATACTAAAAGTTTAAGTAATTATTTAATAACTAATAATTAAGTAATTGTAATTGCTCAACTAAGTTATTGAAAAATTTTGAAGAGAAAAATTAGTTTTCGGTAAGTTAATAGGACTTTAGTTATAGGACTTTTTAGGATTACTTCGATATATTTAAATGTATAATAACATATTTGTGAGATTCATTTGTAACAAAAATTGCACTCTATAGTGAAAAAGTACTGTTAAAAAAAATAACTTCAGTAGTTATCAAGTTATATGTTTATACGAAAAAACTATTTTTTAGATGTATTGGATTATGTAATACGCTATTTAAAACCGCTTGAAAAAAGGATAATATGGTATTTATTATATCCAATAATTTGTTAACAGAGTAGGTTACCGGGTCGAACAAAGTCATCTGGCTGTTCGAGATTAAAATATCTGAGCTGATCTGAAATAGGTCAAGACTTTTCAGTAATTTTTCAATAGATGCCGCGAACGCTGTCTCGCATATTTTCCTACACTTTATATTTTATGTAATACGTAATACGGATAAGGCTATGCGGAATAAAACGTTTCTATAATTTTTATTTGGAAATTAATCATGTCACGTAGTTTATGATAAAGTAAGTAATTTTCACATAGGTATAAGTTAGAAACCCTAAACCTTAAACGTAATAAAATTTTAATTTCGATTATTGTTCACGATAAATGTAGATTTCACGTGTTTTCTACAGCTTACCATACTAAATAAGTAGCATAAAGTAAAATAATTGTGACAAAATAATGAAAGAAATTTACAATAAAGGACAAGTCAGCAATCAAAAACCCCGTCCTTTGTTACAGCAGGCATTGAAACATTGGCGTCAATTTATGTGTTAAATACAAAATAAGCATTTTTGGTTGGACCCCATTATCCTTTGCGTATTTTACTCGGCAATCGAGTGGAGTCACGTACGGGTGTTCGAGTATATTAAGTTAAATGTAACAGCGTCGAGGACGACTTATTATTAAAATTGGACATCTTCAGATCTACTATCTGACAAGTAAATAGTTAACAATAAATAAATAATGTAACATTATTTTTTAGTTAGCAATAATTACGTTTTGCATCATATTTTCGTAATAATGCAGACATGGTTAATTTTTCAAATCTAATAAATCGGAATCCCTATTAAAGAAAATATTTTGTTATTTAATAGAGATGTCTAATGATTCAGAAGAGCAAATTGTTCGAATAACGCTTGACCAGTATAAATATGAAAGATTTGATATTGATCCTTATTATTTTAAATGTATTTATTATTATTATTTTAAGTGGTACTTTCTCGGCTTACTACATGAATGTACGTTTAATAATTTTCTGTCTACCAACCTATGTAATGTAATATTTCTACCTATTTAATAGTCGCCAAGAGAAATCTACGTTTCCTGGTAGAAATCCACGATACACACTTCTAATACGTGGTTTTACAACACGGTCTTTTATGCGGGGACAATGCCAACGTGTAGAGGCCATTTAAACTGGGTCTAATCTCTATATGCCCCATGGAAAATGCAGCCAAAGACTATACCCAGTTAGATGCACTGAAACTATTGTCATTAATGGTCAAAATATTATTTACTTTATTATTAATTTTACTGCTTGTGTATGTTATACTCCAACCAGTGTGAGTTATTGTGTAAAATTAGACGTTACTTCATAACTATATTTTCGAATCCGAGCCAATTAACATTTGAAACTTATGTACCTTGCATACTATTACGTAAGTTTAAAGCTAAGAGCTTTGAATAGGCAATCCTTGTACAAAAAACAATGAACGAATGTTGGAAGTGTTCCAGTCACTGTGAGCTTGAAGACTTCAAACTTGAACAATTTTTCGACATCGACTGGACGGGAGCTTGGAAACTTCTTGTAACTTTGGATGAAAATTGACAGCTCTCGAGTTCGACTTGCTTTATAGCTAAGAGGTATTTTTGAAGTTTCCGGATCGATAGCTGTATTTGTTCGTAATACTTTATAATTAACTGTAATTATTGATATATATTTTTAAACAATCAAATTAGCAAACAAGCAGAATGCCCCATTTTATCCCTATAAGTGATTTTAAAGTCACTCTTGTGACTTACAATAAATCCGCAACCTCCTAATAAAAACTACAGTACAATACCGTCGAGTAGGTCGGTAGCTAGCTTAGTAACATTACTACTAGACTTATTGTTTCGATTAGAATGGATAAATACCTCTGTGTTACACAGAATAAATCCTTATTTTCAATTGTGATAAAGAAACAATATTCTTACAAAAATTCTTTTGAACCTTAATTTGAGGAAATTCACAAATACATAAAAGTTACAGCGGAGAAAAGTTTTACGTTATCTTTTCGCTTCAACTTTAGCCACTTGGACTTCAGTTCACTGGCTGACCTTTTTTTTTCTTAATGAATTTATGTCGTTACTGTCGTTATTGAAAAAAGGAGCTGTGATAAAAAAATATTCCAGTTATATTTGACAAAGGTTCATATAAAATGTAATAAGTATGTTTGTATTAGATGATATTTTAAACATATTAGAGGCTATACTTGCTACATAAATAAATAAAACAAATAATTCTCCTAAAATGTTATGTAATTATAAAAATGTATAGTATTATATCCATATCATATAAAATATAAACGTTACTTTCATATATAGTAACTTTAATTCATTTTATAGACATTCAACTGACAAATCTATTACCGTTTTTTGACCTCCGCTATACAGCCGCAGCTCGATTAATTTAAGAAAAGCGACAGCTATGCTAGATGCTTTAGTCTTGTAAACGAGCAAATGCGGTGCTTGAGTCCCGATCGACTGAATAGAGTCACCATCAGTGGTGCTGTCTAACCGGGAGTCTGTATTTCGTTTTTCGAATTTCATTTGTCCATTTATCCAACACTTGTACAGTGAAGGAAAATATCGTCAGGCAATCTATAGACACCTGCGAATAAATTCAGATGTGTATGTGAGGACAATAAATCCGAACTGGACACAAGGGTGGTTGAGGCTAAAGCATAATCGCCCTAACACAGGGTAGGCTCGTGCTCTTTGGTGAGGATGATGAGAGATCGAAGATATTCAAACCACTAAAGATTTAAACGGTGCACCGTGCAAAATGGAAGTGGAGAAACGGTCAAAACCGGTTGCGCCCGTTGTAATGTCATTGCTACATTCAAATCTATTCGTAGAAACATAGTGCTACGGTATTCCGTAGCATAATTGTAGCTGTTGTAAATGGATAATTTAATTGATAAGTATTTTTATAATGGATTTAAAATCTTTACGCTTTACGAGATATGCTGTTATAAAGTGATATGTGTAAATTTATTATCCCCGCGGAACAATTTATATTATATAGTGGTTATCCTTAAAGGGCTTAAAATAAGTAGAAACAAAGTAACTAACTACGCAATCTAGATTCGATATTATTTTCGAGTGTAATTTGTGTATAAGTATTTAGGTTAACGAATGAATAATGCGAAAGAATAATGTTCCAAATGCAATTACTTTATAAATAAAAGATAGTAACTATCACAAAACTATCTTTATATAACAGATAGTTTTGTGGTAAATATAATCATCAGATAGCAGCACCACAGTGCGTTTTTCTAGTAATTTCCTGCCGCGCACTATTAAACTATGGAATGAATTGTCGCCTGCAGTATTTCCGAACCGATGTGGTATCGAAACCTTCAAAAAAAGAGCATATTTCTATTTAAAAGGCCGGCAATGCATCTGTGACTCTTTTGGTGAGGGTGTCTATGGGCAGCGGTTATCGCTTTTCATCAGGTGATCCGTTTGCTCGTTTGCTGCCCTATCCTATTAAAAAAACTTAATGTTGCAAAGATAAATTATACTTATGTATGAAAATTTTTGAGTTGTTTTACAAGAAGAATAATTTAAGTGCCTATTTCCATAGTAGGCATATAAAATATTTTGTTTTCATTATATTGCTGTTGATCGCAGTAAAAATAAATGGTATAAAGCCAAATAACCGTTTCTGAATTTAATATTCAAAAGTGTGCACGAGCCCCATTTCCAATATTTTAAACTGACCCCGACCGTTTTTACGGTTACGCTACACGAAAAAATACTTTACAAAGCTCGCTCTCGATTTTAAGGCAAATAGAAAAACAGGCATAATGGGAAATTTATTTGCTTCAATTTCGTTTTATTGGCTAATTCATTGGCGTTGGATAGCTGGCAGGGTGTGGGTCGGCAGGGTTGTTGATACCGTTTATGTTTTTATTTCCTTGATATTTCTCCCATATTGAAATTGTTCAATATTTGTAATATTTTCAATTACAAATGCCATCACACTGTATAACCTGCAAAGTTTAAATTAAAGTTTATTCATATTCTTTAGTTGTAGTAATGTGAGAGTGTTGTGTAAGAAATATATTTAATTTACAAGTGTGTATAAGTGTATACTCACTTAACAAAGTAACAATTAATATTATTCAGTTAAAAAGTCAAGTCTGTTTTGCCCTCCCGTTGCGGCACATGAAAGGAGATGAAACGACTGACAAATAAGCTGCAAGTGTAAAGCTTCAGTGTAAATCGAAACAATTAGCAATGAAGACCCGTTGAAATGATTTCGCCAATCAGTGATTAATCGAAAAATTCCTCCAGGATACTAGTGGGCGTGCACAAGTACGCGGTTGCAAACACATTTACAAAGCAGAGTTGCCGACGGCCGGGTTAAGTTAGAGATACAAGGAAACAATAAATACGACAGAATCGAACAGTGGTATCTCATAAAAGACTTCAATACCACTGAAGTACCATAAGTAACAAATATACAATCAAACTAAAAATAGTTGAAAATTAAAGACAACTTAAAGATAGAGCATATTTGTGTACTATTAATTATTCCGTAGTACGTACTGAAAAAGATTTCTTATAGAATCACTTCGCTGTCCGCTTTTTTTTCTCTGGAGCATGTGGAGATATCAAGTTTAAATCAATATCAAACACTCAGGTCTGCACTGTCTTGCAGCTGCAAGACTTAAAATTTTAAGTCGGCCCAATCAATAGATATCGTCTTTTATGTGCCGTTTATATAGTCGCAAAATACTTGCAATGGAATGACGCGTATCTATAGCGTACTTATAATTAACCTAGAGTTATGAAAATTGGCATAAAGCAATGTTATACAACACAAGTAGAGTAAACATTTCAAAGCCCTAAATTTGTAGATGAATTACAAAACAATAGTTGCGATTATAATTTACGGAAGCCTCGATGTGCGAGCTCAACATGCACTTATAGATTTTTTTATTATCAATCTAACTAAAGTTAAATATAATCAGAATTTCTCGTTCTATTTCATTACTAATACAAATACAAGACAAACTGAAATTTACTGTAAAATATATTCAAAACGTAAAGTAAATCGTAACTAAATAAGTGTGCACTGTTATATAACTATGATAAGATTCAATTATGCTAGCCAGTTGTGCTAGCCCTAATGTCATGACACAAAAATATTTTACTCACTCGGTGACGTGCGACTAAGTCGGAAAAGCTCACTCAATCTCTGAAATGACTCCATTCAAAATGATACGTTTTACATATAAATAGAATACAATAAAAATTGATCCTTTAACTGCCATTTAAATATTTTAATTTTGAACGAAATGTCTATCATTTGAATAATTCCCCTAAAATTATTCCAGTATAAGATATAGGTACATGTACATTACATACATTACATGTACATGAGCCTTCAGACACTGTAATATACTTAAAGCGTCGGATTTTTCTTCAAGATTCAGGAATTTGTTTTGTTGTCATTTTTAGCATCTGTATTTACACACTACAGAGTGATTTAGTGAGTGTTCTTATCCCGTTACCAGATTTTTACATCAGAACTGTGTAAATGCATTTTCTACATAAAAGAGATCTTCTGCAGGATGCTATAATGCCTTATTTTTCTGCAAAGTAAAAACGTGCGGGATTATTATTGCGTCGAGAATACTTTGTTTATGTATTTGCTTCGCTTAAGTAGAAAAGTTTTACTTCTGAAAAAGCAAATAAATAGGTACAAAATGTTTACGTAAATGTATTCAATTCGCGACTTGTCTCTTGTCGATTAATCACAACAAGGATTTTTTCTTGCCACACATTGGTTTGGTGTGGCCTAAAATAAGTTATCAAAACCTATGATCCATTTTATTGCAAAAAGCCAATACATTAATTAGCCAATTATTTCATAGATTCACAATCAATATTATTTATTATGTTAGTACGAGTATATTAGTATGATTTTATATTGAAGTTTTTGAAGCATTTTAATTATGATGATTATTATGTTATTGATGTTGTTGATTATTTGATTACGTAATGAAATATCTGTAAACTATGGCGTGCTGTTGTTAATGTAGTCATCGATCATACGTATACTCAGCATTTAAGTACTGTGTGATTAAACATTGTCATCGTGATCGCGTGTTATGGATAATAGCCAAACATAGTTCTATCATTACGTAGTTTATTGGAATAATTTTGCTAGGTGTGATTTTCGATAGTGAAGCAGCTGTTGTGACAATCGATATTAATTGCAGTCAGGAGTCATTTAATTACTTACACTTTCCAATTTTATTTCGTTAGGTATGCAATATTTGGATATGACTTCCTGTCGACGAAAATTTAACTTGTAAAGTTATTTCGTGTAACCAAGTCTCCAAATGTTAGAAACAAAATCTTACAACCCATTAATCACTGGCACAATATCCGTCTGTAAAGTTGTGTTAACTTCAATATCCTTGGCCTAGTCGGCGCTCGATTTTACGTAGCAACAACGCTTACCATTTAGCCGAAACGAAAATCATCTTGACGTGAAACATCTGCTGCCGAACAATTGTTTTCGTTCGCTAATGGAATACATTACGAAACCAACAACGAACGCACGTCTTCGCCAAGTAAAGCAATAATAAACGATTTCGACGATACGCACCTCACTAATTCATATAACATTCTATGAAGCTATACCTATAACAGGTCCAAGTAGCAAGACCTCTCTTCTTTGTGCGACTTGGTGCTTTGATATACATTCACCGCCGAGATATTAGTTATCGTGGCTCAGTATTTGCTGGTTAGGGCGAGGTGTGCAGAGAAATTATTTACGGCGGCTCCAAAGCCATATTACTGATATTCGTCCAAATTCACCGCTCGCAGCGAAAATTCCGTCATGTGGTGTGAATAGGTTCTGTTAATAAATTTAAATTTTGATTTCTAATAATATATAACAGTAGCTTTGTAATTAGAATCTAAAGAAAATAGGATTAAAGCCAAATTGCGTAACTATTAAATGAAAAACACATGATATACCGACAAAAATCGATATTCCCATATTTTTTACACTTTCATACTTCGGTGGTGAGATTTTAATTAATACACTTTTTTCTGGAGCAGCAATTAGAACCGTAGGCTCATGCCGTCTTCGTATTGTGTCGACAGAACGAGACGAGCTCAGGGAAATGTCTAGACAGCACTAGCGATTCTCCAGAGATATGACTTCGATTGTTTCGGCGTTTCCGACTCGGCTACATTTTCAATAACCGCCTCCTGCATTCGTGGCGTCAGCAAAATTGCTTGTCGAAAGAAAACATTTATCCAATGTCAGTCTTATCATAAATATGGAAGTATTAAATAATACTTAATCAACTATGATGATTCTGGACACGAATAAGTACATATATTATTGAATGAATTCAGTACTCGGTTTATGGTCAATTATAGAATAGTACAATCACGTATCTGCACAATGTCAATTTTTATACTGAATGTGACAATGGCGAAAGATATATTAAATCTTTTCCTAGTTGTACGATATAACCTAGGGTAGAAATCTTTGATCTACGATAAATCGATCGGTGAAATGCTCTTCCTTTCACATCTTCCTCCTTTATTGAAGCAATGCTCTTTTGAGCCTGCTCTCATCAGACAATAGAAGAACTACGCCATCAAGCAACGACAACTGAAACTGTTTTATAGCTAAACTCTGTTTTGATCTGCGCGCACCAGCGGGCATCGGTGCCGTACTCCCGCACCTCGAAGGTTGGCTCCACGGGAAGGAGAAGGTCACCTACCGATTGACTCAGATACTCACCGGGCACAGCTGCTTCGGTGAGTATCTGTGTCGAATAGGACGGGAGGGATCGACACATTGCCACCACTGCGCATCCGACCTTGACTCGGACCAGCACACACTGGCGGAGTGCCCCGCGTTGGCCTCCGAGCACCGAGTCTTGGTTGCAGAGATCCGGCGAGATCTGTCTCCGCCGGCATTGATTGCGGCAATGCTGGCGGACTGTGACCTCCTTAAGCAGTGATGCTCCAGAAGGAGGCCGCCGAGCGGGGTCGAGAGATGGCCGATCCCGCTCGAAGAAGGCGGTGTCGGGCTCGGTAGCACAGCTGCGGCGCCGCCGCGGGTCGCCGGCGGGCGCGAGGAAGTCACGCCTGCTACGGCGACCCGGGATAGACGCCCCCCGGCCACGGAAGGGGCGTGCCCTTCCGTGGCCGGGGGGCGTCGTCGGTGGAGGAGACCGGGGGAGGTAGTAGCCTCCTCCGAGGAGGGCTCCCCTCTAGGCAGGGGAGCGGAGGCTGGGGGTTCCCGGAAGTGGTTTGATGTTCCCGGGGGCTCCCTACATGCCTGAGGAAGGCCATCCCTGAGGTTTTTAGTGGGTAGGCCTCCCCCTTCTGGGGACGAGAGCCCCACATAACCGCCGGCTCGCCACAGCCGATTTAATGCATTTTCATCAGGAGAACAAAAAAAAAAAAGCTAAACTCTGTTTAGCTTTATTGTCAGAAACAACAAATTCCACATTCGATAAATTGTTTCTTTACCTAACTTAAAACTACCTACTTTAAATTAACTTTGAGTTTACTTAAATTTAAGGCAGACGTTTTTCATACTCGAAGTAAAAGGTATGGTTATCACCAGCTGATTAAAAAGCCAAATATATCCCCTCAGATTAATACCACTGCCACCGTCTCCAACCACTTGGGGTCCGGTTAGCTCTGTTTAGTCCTCCGTTATAAAATGCCCTATTAAATGAACTCGTATCGTAAATATTTCAGTGATAACAGACCATGGTACAATATTACTAATGGTTGATCATTAGTTAGTCGGCCAATAGTTTAATGTATCCCCCATTCATCCAAATAGTTCGGATCACATTTCCGATCATTTGTTCGAGTGGCGGGGTAATGTGGGCGATCGTAAAATTAACGATCTACTGCGCTAAGAGGCTATTGGTGTTATAGTGGTCCTTACTAAAGCTAAAAGTATATACTTGAACAATTTTCCCTTGATATCAGTTTTCTATTTTTTGTTTCATCTGATGATGACAACAAAGGTTGATAGAAAATGTTGCAATTGCAAATTACAGATTTTATACTTACTTATTTATCTATAAAAGACTATCGTTTCATTTGCGACTCAACCTGCACTATATCGGATTGTCTTATAGGAAGAAACATATTTCATCATGGCAACAAAAATCCTATATCTTTTTCGGAATTTTAAACTGAACCTATACTATTATTATTTAGATTATTATAGAATCTGTTCAGTTATCTTTATCGGAATTTCTAATATGAATATATATTTTTTCAAGATAGAATTATACTAAAATGAAATAAATGATATTAGACGTAAACACATTTTATTAAGGATATATAAGAATATATACATATTATATAACACGAATTGTATAAAGGACGAAAAAGGACACAGAACGCAAAAAGCTGATAACAAGGCGAAAGGAAGAAGATTATGTACTGGGCTAACCACACATAGGAATAGAATTGTACTTGTATTGATGATGATGATAATATGATATAAAAATATAAGCATGACTATTTAAAATTTACCTTCACCCTTGCAGCATAAACACCGAATCCTAGTTACTTACCAAAAGCGAGACAAACTTAAAAACAATGTAGAAAAATAAAGGGAAACATAAAAATTAAAAGACAACTTTATTAAGGTAACAATTTAAAAATTAGATGACTGTCTATTTCTTGTCTTTAATTCGAGTTATAAAATGTGTCAAAGTTGAGTAAGGTCAAAATAATGATGAAGTCATGTTCAGCTTAAAGATGGCGGCTAACTTCAGCTGCTTTGTCGTGTCATGTTTGGGTCTGACTTTATTACTTATGCCAAAGGCACCAGGATTTGCACTATGTGTACAAACAGTCGATACATTATTTCTGTTATCGCGCTACGAGCATGTATATGAATCCTTCTCCACTCATATGCACATAAAATTAAACTAGTTGCATAGCAACATCGACTACAATATTTTAAAATGTTATGGGAGCGTAGCCAACAAAGGTGCGACAAAATTTTGTGCTGTGTCGCATAATGAAACTAGCTCGTTGGGTCGCACCCTTTTTACTGCTTAAAAATATTTATGTTACAGCTATATAAGTAACTACAATATATGTAATATAAAAACAATATTTTATTTTGTTTCTATTTCTCTTAGTGCGATTTTAATAGTACGGACCCTGAGACGTCACTTTGGAAACATGAGGTATCTGGTTCTGCCGCATTCACTTGTGCATTAATAATCTTTTGTCACTTTCTCTAGTCACTAGTTGGTAAGTAATAAATTTAATAACTTTTTAGACTTATACACACTATTTATTTTTTCATTTCACTTTAATTCTATAGAGCAATTTTAGATTAATTAATTAATTAATTAATTCTCGAATCACACATATGTAAATGCACAAAACATATTCGATAACACCCAATTTTTGTTTATATTTGTTGAAACTTTGTAATAACTTTTTTTGTATTGTTTTTGAAATATTGGTGTCTTAATTATTTTTTTAAAAAATCAAAATTCTTTAAACAATCCATATTTACAAGGCAATTTCGTATATAAACCATATTTGCTGCTTTTTTTGTATCGTTTCCCACAGACGATTACTTTCAAATCGTCCTGAGGTAAAAAGTCACAAAATCGATATGGAAGGATCGAGGTGTTTAGTGGGTATACTTTGCTTCCCACGGGAATAGTCCGAGCCACACCTACCTTACCGATAGTTACACTGTGCTACAGCATTACATTTCTTTAGAAAAAGGGTTGCAAATTTACAAATACACTATAAGTACATAATAGGTGCCAGATTCTCTTTTATTTGATAGTGATAAGATAAGCTAATTCACAAATTCAACATATCATGGCGTCATGACTCGGGTAAATTTTAAAGTTGGAAAGCTGCTTACAAACTATACCTGACCACGCTCATCGTCGTCCATGAGAC
Source organism: Scirpophaga incertulas (assembly GCA_036419045.1). Lineage (NCBI taxonomy): Eukaryota > Metazoa > Arthropoda > Insecta > Lepidoptera > Crambidae > Scirpophaga > Scirpophaga incertulas. Next base: position 12,208,770 of record CM071645.1, read on the forward strand.
GTCTTCACAGTTTCCGCGGGCGATACATTTTTGAACTATATACTCGTATATACGTATAATCACGACTCTTCTTGCAAACTTAGACTTGTTATTGTTAATTTGTTAAGCCCTGTCTTATAGGGACGCAATTATTGCCACTGTTTATTCGAAGAGATACAATAGCGGTAAGCCTCCTTACTCGGGTTACATGACATCCACAAAGAAGGGGGGAGGGAAGTGGTAACAGTTGTCTTCTCACAGAAAACAACAACGAAACAAGCGCATGGTTATATGTGAAAATACAAGAAAATTTGTTACACCTCGAAATATTCCAGATGATCTAAATAACGTGCCGTCACACGTTAAAAGCTCATAAGAAAATAACTCTTACCTCAAAATATTGACCGGTGTTACATTGGTAAAAAAATATTATCAGTCATATACCAGAAAAAATGCTGTTTCTGTCTCAAGATTTTAACTTCTTTGTTTCAAGATAGCTATTGTAAATCGCCCATAATTTGAATGACAAAAAAATAAATGACATATGATATTGTTAACACGTAAACATATTTCTTGTATGTACATATTCTAGTTTCTATATAAATAAATACCTACAATCTTGTGATAAAATAATCTGACATATATAAATCCACGTCGGATCATTAAAACTTTCTCAGGGTAAAAATCGTTACATAGCTAACAAAATGTCGACAGCGTTATGACTTCTGAAATAAAGACTGCTTATTAATAAAATAATAAACAACGTCTACATTGTTTCTTTTATAACTACGATTGAAGACAGTCTAGTAGCAGACTAGTTTTTTACATATTTCAGCTTTTATAATTTTAGGAAAAAATTTTTGCACAGTTCGAAAATTCAAAAACTAATTAAAAGCAACATAGTTTCTGTGTCGAATGATTTAAATATTTTTTCTAATTTTAAATATTATAAGCTGCTCATACTCTTACCCACTGAGTGACTGACGTCTACTTTATAACGTAGGTTTTGCTTTAGTCAACTTAGCCAACTACGCTGCACTATGATTTGATAGCATCGATCACAATCGTCTGGACATTAGGAAACTTCATTAGTCTATGCGGGTTGCCTCACGAATCTATTCTTCATCGCAACAGTTGGCAATAAGTCATAAAGTATAGTTAGTTTTAGAAATGGAGTTATAACATGGCATGTTTCCAAACCTCAACGCTAACGCTGAGACAACTATCCATCTTTCGATGTATACGAAGATAAAGATGTTCGATATTGCAAAAAGTCTAAGTGTGAAAAACGATTGAATGATAATACTTACTGCTATCTCTATTGTTTCAACCTCGTTTCAGAAAGGTGATCGTCGCCGGGTTGTTAAAAAGGGAAGCACGTAGCCAGTAATAAAAAACATTCCCGTTATTGGTTCGAACTCAGTATTAGACACGTCTGTTGAGCTGGCTATTTTTACCCTTTTTACTTTTTAAGTTGAATGAAAGCAGGTCAGCTTAAACAGTAAAACGTGATATAGTCTATCATACTGAATTTATTGCAATAACGCAAGCTGTTATAATTTGCACTCGAAACTTTGGACGAAGTTTTCTGGCAAAACTAAAGAATATTTTAATCAATTTTAAGAAACGGCAAGGTGAGCTGGTTAATTTGATACCAAATTGTGTTTTTACCATCTAAGCATACTATTAAACATAATACTAAGATATAGTGACGAAATAACGAAAGGAACCGTTATTTTGGCACTATACCTTCTGTCACACAGCACAGTTGACAGTATAGGGACTTTAATGCAAGGCAAGCCAACTCAAATTTGGAGTTGCTAATCTCATATACTATCCAAATACACGAAGAAATAGAGAGTGAATATTATGAAAGCGTTTAAAAAACAGCGTTTAAAAGTTCAAGAGAATTGTACAATATTCGAGAAAGGTATCGATCCTTGTGTCGGTAGTGCCCTTTAGTATCGAGTAGCGCAGTTAAAGAAAATAGATCTTTATAGTATTGCCTAGAGTTCTCCATATGACTATATACGAGCGGAGCGTGTTGGCCGCCAGAGACAATATTCGATTACGATACGGCGAATAAACATCGAAGCTACAGGAGCGAACTACGAATTGATTGGTCAGTGTTAATTAGTGTTGGTTATTGTTAACTGAGTAAATTAATTAAAAATACACAGCTCGTAACATTATTATAATAGTTGAAAATAGTACAATAAAGTGTTTTATAATTATTTTAATCTCTTATTTCCGTAAACTTTAACTCAATATATTACAAATTTTATCTGTGTACATTACATATGCGATACTCAAAGGATTGCTTTACTGTATGTGTTACGATTGGCACTCTACAATAAATTATAACAGAATAATTCATAAGTGACCCTAAGGAGTCTCGAATACGATAGGACGAATAAGTACTTCCCGCGGTTCGTGCCAGCCTTCGATAAGGCACGATGTATTACTGTTTCTCCTTATTCACCCATACTGCATTATTTTCAACAGGATACTTGTCCATCTTGAGATGAGAAGGGCACTTACTTACTGTTTTTTATATTTATCATTGTATTTCAATATTAAGATTTTTTTAGGATATACGACAAGGATATTGTAATTTTGTTTTGTTGTAAATAGTAAGACATTTTGAGTGATAATAGTATCAAGTTCTCAGTAATTAAGAATAGACTCTACTCTGTACTAGTATACTTTGTAAATAATGCTATTTATTGAGATAGGCAATAGTTATGATATAGGCTAGGATGGGTAGAGCGGAGTCAGAATCTGAATGTCGTGTTTTGGTGTACATATAGAAAATTAATGTAATGGAGCTTTTAGTAGGTTAAATATGATGTTTTGTAACATCAAAAAAAGGTTAATTATTTCACGTTGACCTTAGGTTGGCTTTTAATAATGGTGTTTTTGTAGTGTTAAAGCATCTTTTACGTGTTACTGAATGTATTTAATATGTAAAAATATATCCAGTTCGTCGAAGGATAGACTTAAATCGAATCGTAACCCCCTTTGACACAACAAGACTCCTTTACAAGATTCCTGAGTCTGATAAATAAATGCGAAAGAGGTTTTTCACCGTAGCTGATTGGGAAAGATATGGCACGTCACTGGAACATGGCCGGAACAGGATAAAATGTGATAGATAATAAGTTAGCTGGTGTGTTTATTAAAAGGAGTTTAATGACAATTTGTGACACTATACTCGTAGTTAAAATATAAATAAACTTATCGTAATTTAAAGTGATCACAATTTTTTTAAATACCTAGATAGAGAGTAATTTTTTTCTGGTTAGTGTATTCACAAAGAATATACTTTCATTTTTATTCATTAATTTGTGTATAAGATCATTGGTTCCTTCTTTTTTGTTAGGAAAAGGAAAAAGGAAAATGTGATAGCACATATCTCTCACCTCGGGAAAGACGCGGGATAATATGAAGCTTTCCGCGAGCTTTGAGGACCGACTGTCAGCCGAAGCTCGCGACATGCTGATTAAAACCCAACGCTGATCTTCATATACGTTAAGGTGCCACCACATCTATTGTCAATATGTCCCCTTTATCTAAGTTTTAGCGATTTCGAAGATTTTGGTACATATTACAGGCACTATTGATACAAATACAATTTTAATGAAATAATAAACAAAAGTAACGTAATTATATTACATACATAATTACAAAGTTAACAAAATACAAAGTCTGTTTCAGACAGGTGGACTTATTATATTTTATTAGAGAGGTTTCTTATTATAGAGCTAATTCGCGAGTGTGTAAAGAATGATACAAATAAAACCATGTTGAAAATAAATTAATGCAACAGTTTGTAACTAAATTTAAAAGTTCAAGAATTTAAATTGGGTTGTATGATAAACAGTGATCTATTTTATTCAATGCGTAAATCGAATTAATAACGCAACTATACCGCATGAAATTTACTCCTTCCATTAAATACAATTCAATACCTATACGTGAAAGGAACGTACAAATATGTATTACTTTTCATGAAAAATATCTTCACAAGTGAAATGTGCTTCAATATTTCCCCATTTTCGACAAGTTTCAAGCTAAATTACGCATTACTGATGCGATATAACATTTTAAGCGAAACGTAAATAAGTTTATCATATAAAACTTTTTATTCTCCACAATCCAGTTGAGACTCTTATATTTATGCGCATATATTTACATATGAAATAACTTTATATTTACATAGAATACTGCCGAAATAAACCAGGTTTTGTGTGTTAAGTTACAGACATATTTCGTGAAAGTTGCACAGATTTTTTTATTTTTGTAAGAAAAACCAGAGAGTCATTATTTTGCCTCGCAAAATTTATGCATACAGTGACAATTCATCAATGTTAGAAGGTAAAAGTACATTACTTTATATTTGATGCCTTTATGCATATTTAGACTAAACCATAAAATAAATAATACAAACTTCTTGACAAAAAGCAAATCAGCTCAGAAAATAAGTAGAAGTTAATCTCAACCAAAATTCCTGCAAAGTATACTTAGAATACAATTTCTTCTAATCACTGGATACTGTGACATTACACCTTATGTCCCAACTTTGCAACATAGTGTCTGAGGCTGCAGATTTGTTGCGAATGTAACAGGAACATGGGTCTATTAAATTCATACACACTAGATTGAAATTTTAGTTGTTATTGATAACAATTAAGATTTATATGAAAAACCACTGTATTGATTGACTGAGGACATGATTTTATAAAAATGCTTGGCTTCAGCTACCTACTAAGTTAGTTGTAGTTGCTCAGCCAGATGGTCTGCATCTTAAACATAAAACAGATTAATCCAATCACTTACATAAAATATGATGGAATTATTCAAGCTTTCTCCATCTATCGATGGAGGTCACTGACCTCTATAATGCAACTCAGCGCGGTAGAGTATGAATTACAATTAAGGCTTCTTATAAAACTACATATACATTACGCATTTTCTGTGTTCTTTATTATTTTAATAACATTACAATAGCAATAATAATCGCAAGAATGAGATCGATATTCGATATTTCATATTGTTTTTACGTTTGACAAATGCTCTATAAATGTAACGTCAAAAGGTCGATATTACCTTAAGATGCAATTATAATTATAAGCTTTATTATCTATCTATAAATTACATTTCACGTTAAGAGGAAGGGAAGAATGGAGGGATTCGATGAAGTATGATAGTATTACAAGGGTAAAAGGGGTACCAAATTACGTGACATCATTTTTAAAAAGATGTGACATAATTAATTTTCAAGACGTTAATAACCTAAGAGAGCATAGATGATTCTTATAGAGCGACTATTATAAAAGTTATATCTTTCATTAATATAATTAATAGTTTTATGTTTGTAATTTTACAAATGTTGGATATGGTGATATTTTTTTAAGTGATAAGTTGACAAACAAGTAGACTGATGGTAAATAATTTCAGTCACCTTAAAGTACATGTGGTTCTTGTGAGATTCGCAGCATTCTGTAATCCTTATAAAAAGTATACGTTACCAACATGTGACATAAAATATAATGACATCAGTTTTATTAAATACTGCGTAATTTCACTACTTACTTGTAACCATCACACTGGAACACAGTAATGCAAACTGCTATTTTGCGGCAGAAATACGTTAGACGGAGGTACTAAGCAAAAGATATATAGTAAAAATATTTCATTGAAAATAAATCTGATTTTGGAATTGTTTTGATTGGATACTACTAAGGAGGGAGTCTCACAAAAAACCTGTTTCTTAAAAACTCTATAAACCTTAAAACAATTCTGCGAGATATACGGAAATGGATGTCTTTTAAGAAAAAAATGTGACACTATGGCACTTGATGAAATTTTGTTAATAATGAAGTAATGGTAAATCATTATTTACGATACGTTCCTTCATTATAGACAACACTTCATTACTACAATTCTGCGTCAACATGTTATCATTTTGTCTTGTTAGCACTACTAATTATATAAAAGAGATTTGTACATATGTATGATTTTAGTAAAAGAAGTTGTTGTATACACAACAATTAGATTATAACTTATGTATTTAAAGTGTGTATTTGTACTCCGACTAGGGTATTCAGCGAAAGTAATAACAATGATTTACAGAGACATTTACAAAATGGTTTCGTCCAACCTACTCGTATCTGTCCTTGCTCTGCAGCTGTATAAAAAGCCGTAATTAAAATGTAGTAAAAAATTCCCTAAACATTTTATTAAAAAGTTATTTAAAACTCACCCCTTAATTGCTAAAAGAGAAATGTCACTTCGAGTAAATACACTGAGGCGAAAGAAAACGGGTCCGTAACAAAGACTGGGCAGTTAAATAATGGAGCCAGCTTTATATAATTAAAGTTTAGTTATAATTAATTGTTTTTGTAACAGTACGACGATGATTTTTAAAGATATGTATTTTCTATATATATATATATATATATATATATATATATATATATATATATATATATACCTAAATAACCTACTAAGTGTTAAATTTGTTACTTCATTTCTCATCAAAGTGGCATGAAAGAGATGCATGTTTCGATTCCATGTGTTCTAGAATTGCAATATCGTGTGCTCATAGTTATCGAGATTACCGAACACCAGGAATTCTATGAGTAGAATCTGCTTTATGAATATAATTCTAACTGTTTAATAACTTATCGAAACAAACGAACCGTACACATCAAGCATTACATAGGTTATATATGTTTAAGATACAATTATATTATTGTTATTATTCTATGGTATTCTCGGGGAAAGAAAAGTAAAGTATTTAAATTAATAATAAACTCCAATAAGGTTACTGTCAATTAACATTACATCGAAAATTAATTACATCAAATATAAACAAATTATATTAAATAAAAATTGTATACGTAATATTATAACAATATACAATTACATACACATGTAAAATTTTATAATATGTCAGTCGATAAACATAAGTAATTTGAAAACTTTATAAATTACTAATCTTTGCAAAAAATTTCAACACCTTACTTTTCATTGATATTGGATATTGTTGGCCTTTTATCTTCTCGTTGATGTTGGAACTGATTCATTACATCTTTGAAAAAATTGAAAGTCCACGCTAATTCTACCTGGCCAACTTCGTCGTATGAAGAATAATTGACGATTAAATATTAAAGGAACCACAAAAGGTAGAATTTCTATACCAACGAACTCAGCTATAAAAATGATAAGTTCATTTTTATGTTGAGCGATGTTTAATACGCCGTGAAAAACGCCTCCGCCGTAAGTGCGTAAGTCACCATTTTAAAATGGAGTAGCAATTTGAGGGAACAAAGGCTTATGGTAATTTCCGACTGCAGAAATGAATGCTCCTTTAGAGCTCGCCTGAAGAGAGGCTCTATGCGACCGCTTAACGATTTATATAGCTATCTACATAAACGCCTTGACGGTAGCAAACAGTTAACTGGGAGCCTTACCATAACCACGTAATGAATGTTAAAATAATATTGACAGAGATAAAGTTCTCGCGATATTTTTTTTATATAGTCAACATGTACTGGGTGTTACTGGAAGGTGAAATAATATGTAAAGGGCATATATCTTCGTCACTGAATTTCCAATAGTCTCAATGACGACCTGGACATTGAAAAGAAACAGATGGTGATGGCAGTCCATTGTAAAATTGTATTATTGTACTGATATATTTACTACCACAATATATAATATTTTCTAATGTACTTACATCGAATTCTATCCTTACTAATATTATAAATCGGAAAGTGAGTTTGTTTGTACCGCTTTCACGCCGTAACTACTGAACCGATTGCTTTGAAATTTTGTAGACGTAAAGATAAAAGTCCGGATTAAATAATAGGCTACTTTTTATCTCGGAATAATCGACAGATCCCACGGGATGCGCAATAAAGGCTTCGCTCAAAAACTACTGCACAGATTTTCATGCGGTTTTCATCAATAGATAGAGTGATTCTTGAGCAAGGTTTTGCAGTATTTTTTATCTCGGAAAACCGGATAGTCCCACGGGAAGCGCGATAAAACCTTCGCGCCATACACCGACTTCCGCGCATATGTAGCCTTGGGCAAAAGCTATGACCCTTCACTCTCTATAGACCCAATCCCGAAATCCACGCGGGCGAAGCCGCGGGCAGAAAGCTAGTTATTAATAAATAGCCTGGTACTGTATTTACTTTATCAAAGGTTTTTTGCTATATATGACTGATTTATATTAAAAAGATTTTTTTTTGTAAAATAATAATAAACGTTTAAAAACTTTTGCACCGTATAAAGTATAAAATAGTGTATGAATCGAATATTTGCCAGTATAGCATAATGTGAACACTCCCTTCAAAGCTTCTTACGGTGCGGATTAGATGCTTACTAGAGAGGCTCTAACAAAACACATCATAAAAAGAAAATATTTTCATATTGGAGACGACGTTTTGTCGAGGTACAATTAACTGCACATCAAGCTTTACATTTTATTTTGTATTACGCTATTACTAGTAGCAAAAGGGTTTATTCAAAATCCAAATTATAAAGTTTAACCCCATCAATACTCGAACCATGCGGGGTTGTTCATTTGGATAGCAAGAGTTGTGACTTTTTATGTTTAATTACATTTTAATGCGAAACTTTTAACCATGCAGTGGGTCCACCTTTAGAACGTCCTACTAATGTATTCAGAGAGTATTATATAAATCCACCATTATAGGTTTAAGTAGGAAGCGGTTATATTGAAATACTCTATAGGCGACAATTACAATTAGTTATCATCAGTAACTACAGCAGAACATGAAACTAAAGGACACTGACACATGCAGAGTCTGCGAACAAGAGCGTGAAACACCAATTCACCTCTTGTGCTACTGTGAACCGCTGATTCACAAAAGAAACAGACACCTGGGGAAACACATCCTTGACCCAGATGAAATAAAAACAATCCGAACTGGGAACATCCTATCGTTCTTGGTCAGTGCCCAGTTAAGGGAGCTACTGTAGGGCCTACATAGAACCTACATAGGAGGCTGGTCACAATAGATCTTAATAGGTCGCAGTGATGCATATCAGACCCGACTTTCACACGAAATAGAAATAGAACTACAGCAGAATATCAGCATAGATATGTTTTAGTTGTTCATAGTACGTTGTAATCTAATTGGATGATATCTCTATTTGATTTGAATTTCATATGTTATTTTAGAATTTTTCACCCATATGATGGTTAGGTTAGCTTAAGGTGCAATACAGTATTTTTACACAGTTAGATAATCACTGAATAAAAAATAAAAATAACACATCAATCAGTTCTTGTTTGACAACCTATTAAAGAAGAGAAAGGTATTAGATACCGCAATAAGGTACATATCACCATTTTCAAAATTTCAGAGAAGCCCATTGCTTGTCATACGCCTCAACCAAAGATCTCCACACCAACTGTTTCTGCGATTTTAACGAAATGACCCGACCTTCTTGTGAGTGGCCTAGCGATGGTGCATTTCCTTGTATATGCTTGCCATTCAAGAATCTTTACGCCCCAACGATTATTAGTACTGCGATATATAATATGCCTTACCCACTGCCACTTAGGATTCGCAATCTTTCGGACTATCTCGGTGACCCTGCTTTTCTGCAGATTTCTTACTTTCTAATTCAATCACAAAAAGTTTCAAGTATTACTCTCTCTAACGTTTATTGTAAGTAGCCAATAGTAGGTACTACGTGTAACCAGTGCACAAACATTCGAACTTCGTCAATTATGTTACGGCTGAGCAAAAGCGGCGCCCTCGACTCTTTTATCTAAATAATGTGTTACTTGAAAGGGGCTTAAATAATGTCAAACTTTGAATTTAGGAAACACGCTGACTAGGTACTGTAGTTTTCGCTAGTAGTAGGGAAGAAATATACTAAGCAACTAACTAATTAACATTACTGACCACTTTTTCTATAATCATATAATTCTAATTTTAATCTCTCTTTCTCGAATCTATCTTCATATAAAACACTAGGCTTTACGAATTCTTTGTTTAATCCTAAATATTTCAATAAGTGAAATTAAGATAAAGATTATCGTTGCACCTTAAAAGGTTAAGGTAAACAGTTGAACTGAGAAAACCACAATTAGAACAAAAAATCGCCTTGGTACATCTGTCACTGCCACGTCCTTTTTGACTTTATTTCACATCTTCTTATCAAGAACTTCATGATTTCTAGTCACACTTATGATTAACCAGGTGATTGTTAGACTTGATTGGCAGAGCAATTGTTTTATGACTTGTTATTTTTTAAATGCAAATTAAATATAAATTATAGCATTTTAACCGATGTATAAAACACTATCATTTTGTGAAGATAAATATAAAATTTCTTACTCTTGGGTAGTTCGGTCTATCATTAGCAAATTTATACGACGTTGATTGTCGTTATACATCATAGGTAAAATCGATTACTAAATAATAGTGGTACCTACTGTTTGTCGTTGTTTTTCCACTTAGGCGAGATTTGATTTATAATTTACACTTAAATGTTTTGTTTTCATAAAACTTTATTTTGTTCTTTTTAAAATGTACCTTAAATCGTTAAAGTTTTATGTAATTTATCACGTGTCATCAATATTTAAACGATCAAATGCAGCTGTAAATAAATATAAGTAAAATACTCATAAAAAAATTTCGACTTGTGCAGAATTCTATTCTGTGCCTTGAATAATCTTGTTAACACCATAAACAACTAGGCCAATACATTATCCAAATCAACCGACATTTAATTGTATGCTGTTTAGTTTGAAGATGTCTAAGGTATCAACAAACTAAATATCAGACTGAGACGTGTCGAGAAATTTTCTTGCGTTGTTTCTTCATTTTGTTAATATTGTAACAAAACCTTATTTTAAGTATGTACCTATCAGCATCAACTGTCACATCTAATGTGCAATTTATTTGACAATAAAAGTTATGTCTATTGAAACGCCACTGCGTATCATTTACAGGTTATGGGCTTACGTAATTAGAAAATTGTTTTAATAGAAAAAACGCATAGTACAATTTTGGTTTTGTGAAAAAATGTCGACAAACTATATTGCTAACATTCCAAAGTTAAAAGGGCGCGAAAATTATGAAGATTGGTGTTTTGCAATGCAAAATGTGTTGGTGTTGGAAAATATGGCGTCCGCTATCGCTGTGAGGTTACCGGCTACACCTACGGAAATGCAAATAATTGAAGATTCAAAAGCTAAAGCGAAGTTAGTGTTGACGATAGATCCATCACTTTATGTACATATTAAGCATGCAGAAACAACTTATGATTTATGGATCAAGTTAAAAAATATGTTTGATGATACCGGCTACACAAGAAAAATTGGATTGCTGCGTAAGCTTATCAACATACGACTTGATAATTGTGATTCGATGACCCAGTATGTCACTGAAATTGTAGAAACGAGCCAGAGATTACAAGGAACGGGCTTTAAAATTACAGATGAATGGATTGGAGCATTAATGTTAGCAGGATTACCCGAAAAATATGGTCCCATGCTTATGGCCATTGAACATTCGGGTATAGATATAAGTGCCGACGTCATAAAAACGAAGTTGATGGATATGTGTGCTGATGTTGGTACTACTTCCGGTTCGGAAAGTGCTTTTGCTGTGAAAAATACGCAAAGTATGAAATATGGCAATCATAAATATGGCCAGAGTCAATCAAGAGGAGAAACGTCAAAAGCTGTCAAGGTCATAAAATGCTTTAGATGTAAACAAACAGGTCATTACAAGAATCAGTGCCCGAGTTTAGAAACCAGCAAAAGAAAACAGTCCAACGCCTTTAATGCTATTTTCTTGAGTGGAAAGTTCAACTGCCATAGTTGGTACATAGATAGCGGGGCAAGTAAACACATGACAGCGAAAAAGGAATACATTGTGAATCCATCATATGACCGTCATGAAACCAAGGAAATAATTGTTGCAAATAAAACATGCGTCCCGGTGCTGTGTTCTGGGGATGTAAGCATCACTACAGTTGTGAATGGTGAAGAATACGACATCACAGTGTTAGATGTATTGTGCATACCGAGCTTAACTACAAATTTGCTTTCTGTGAGTAAGTTAATTGAGAATGGCAATGATGTAATTTTCAAAGAAAATTTTTGCTATATTTACAATAAACAGAGAACTCTAATTGGAAAGGCAGAACTAGTAGAAGGTGTGTACAGATTATACACTAAGAGACCAGAACAGTTATTGGCAGCCACAGCCAAGGTATCAAGTGAAACTTGGCATCGCCGATTGGGGCACATAAACTGCACCAGCCTCAACAAAATGAAGAATGGAGCTGTAGAAGGTATTAACACAAATAAGGCAGATTTAGACAAATCCAATTGTACTGTTTGTTGCCAGGGGAAGCAAGTTAGACTACCATTTCAGCCTAGCTCGTCGAACACTCAGAATGTTTTAGAAATTATACACTCGGATGTGTGTGGTCCAATGGAAGATATATCTATAGGAGGATCCAGATACTATGTTTTATTTGTTGATGACTACAGCAGAATGGCTTTTGTATACTTCATGAAAACAAAGTCTGAGGTATTTACGTTGTTTAGAGAATTCCAGTCAATGGTAGAAAAACAGACAGATAGGAAAATTAAAATTCTCAGAACAGATAATGGCGGTGAGTTCTGCAATCAAGACTTTGAAAGGCATCTGAAACAACAAGGAATAATTCATCAGAAAAGTAATCCCTACACGCCACAACAAAATGGTGTATGTGAAAGGATGAATAGGTCATTAGTTGAAAAAGCTAGATGTCTAATTTTTGATGCTGATTTACAAAAAAACTTTTGGGCAGAAGCCATAAACACCTCTGTATATCTCAGAAATCGGTCAGTTGTTACCGGGTTAAAAGATATGACTCCGTATGAAATTTGGACAGGGAAAAAGCCAGATTTAAGTCATGTACGTATTTTTGGTAAAGGTCATGATGCACGTACCGAAAGAAAAACGCCAAAAATGGGATATGAAGGCAAAAGAACATATTTTGGTCGGTTACGCAGACAATGTGAAAGGCTATAGGGTTTATAATCCAGAAAATAAGTCTGTCACGACTAGCAGAGATATCATTATAATGGAACCAATTAAAAATACAGTTGATATTCCTATTGAGAGCAAGGATTCAGCGGAGGAACAGAGTAATGAAGAGGAAAGTAGAAATGGAGATAGTACAAACTCTGAATGTGATAATAATGATGTCACATATATTCCAGAAGCTTCTTCAGAAAGTTCTTCAGAAAGCGACTCATGTTTTTCTGAAACAGCATCACAACCAGAAGTTTTATTATCAAACTTGAATCAGAACGTTCCAAGCAAGCGAGTGAGAAAAATACCTGATAGACTTACCTATAATAATTTATGTATTGCAGAATCAGATGATCAAAATGTTATGGATATTACACTCAAGGAAGCTTTAAACGGACCTGAAAGTGAATTTTGGAAAGCAAGCATGGTAAAAGAATTAGAATCGTTTAAGAAGAATGATGCGTGGGAACTTGTAGATAAGCCTCGTGACTCCACAATAGTGCAAAGCAAGTGGGTGTTTAAGAAGAAGTATGATAGTGTTGGAAATGTTCGTTATCGTGCTCGGCTAGTGGCAAAAGGTTTTTCACAAAAAGCTGGTATAGACTATCATGAAACCTTCTCACCTGTGCTTCGTTATACTACCTTAAGATTGTTATTTGCTTTAACAGTAAAACTAGGTTTATATACACGACATCTTGATGTCACTACAGCTTTTTTAAATGGTTTTTTGAATGAATCTGTATATATGCAAAAACCTGCATTTTATAAAGATTGTAATGATGACAGAAAAGTATTAAAGCTTAAACGTGCCATCTATGGTCTTAAACAGTCATCACGTGCTTGGTACCAGAGAGTCAATGATTACTTAGTGTCTTTAGGATATTCAAAATCTAAGTATGAACCTTGTTTATTTACTAAATTTGTAGGAAATGTTAAAGTTATAATAGCATTATTTGTAGATGATTTTTTTATTTTTCATAACTGTGAAAAGGTAACTAGCCAGTTAATACAAGACTTGAGTAGTCAATTTGAAATTAAAGACTTGGGTCAAATTAAGCAATGTTTAGGTTTACGAGTTAATATGTATAAAAATGTTATAACTGTGGATCAGGAAAAATATGTAGAAAACTTGTTGAAGCGATTTAACATGTCATATTGTAAAAGTGCAGAAACTCCTATGGAGGTTAATTTAAGGTTGGAAAAATCTGAGAAAAGTTTTTGTAATAACAAATTTCCATATAGACAGTTGATAGGTAACTTAATGTATTTAGCGGTATTAACTAGACCAGACATAGCTTACAGTGTATGTTATTTAAGTCAATTTAATAATTCATATGATGAAACTCACTGGAAACACTTAAAAAGAATTTTAAAGTATTTAAAAGGTACTAAAAATTATGGTCTTGTTTTTTCTAAAGATGAATCTTATATAGATGGATATGCTGATGCAGATTGGGCTTCAGATTTAAATGATAGGAAATCTTTTTCTGGTTTTTGTTTTAAGTTATCTGGTACAGTTATTTCTTTTGAATGTAGGAAACAAAGAAATGTAGCCTTATCTTCAACAGAAGCCGAGTATATTTCTATATCAGAAGCCAGTAAAGAGGCTATCTATCTAAAGAATTTATTGTTTGAGATTTTAGGTCATTCCGAAACAATTACTTTGTACAATGATTGTCAAAGTGCACAAAAACTTATTTCAAATCAAGTATATCATAGAAGGTCTAAGCATATAGACGTAAGATATCATTTTGTAAGAGAGGCAGTTGCAAATAAGTTTGTTGCAGTTAATTATTTAGAAACAAACGAAATGCCAGCAGATATTTTTACAAAAAGTTTAGGGTCTTTAAAGCATAAATATTTTACTAAAAAGCTTGGTATACTACCTATTTCAACGTATTCATGATTTTGTTAAGCGGAGGTGTTAATATTGTAACAAAACCTTATTTTAAGTATGTACCTATCAGCATCAACTGTCACATCTAATGTGCAATTTATTTGACAATAAAAGTTATGTCTATTGAAACGCCACTGCGTATCATTTACACATTTTACTATAGTGAAGACTTTCCCTTTCACTGTAACGTAAAAGGATAAAAAATACAATCCAGCAATTAGTACAAAACCAGAAAGTTCGAACAAACTTATTAAACTAAATGCAACTTAATAACTAAAGTTCGGGAACTCGATGAAAATCTACAACTTCGTGATAATATCGAAGAACATTCAAACGCAACAACAAAACACACTTTGCATAAACTACTAAACTAGATAGGAACCCATGTTGCTTTGAACCTTTGTAAGCTTGCATCTTATGAATTAATTCAGTTGCTAATTGCTAGCTATGAGATTTGCTACTAAGCGGATAACTGTTTCGTATCACTGTACTAAGAGAATTATGGAGAATCCGTAATCCTCTTAAAGAAAATAGTTAATTATCTTCTACTTTTTGATGTTTATATTTACATTTTCAATGGGTTTTGCATAAAGATAAAAAAAACGTGAAACTGTTTTTTATGAAAACTAATATAAACTTTATCATTCTCTCCTTCCCTCTTTTCTAAATTAAATTAAATACAAGAGTAAAAACAAAAACATATACATAAGCTCTCTTACGTAGTCTTATCAGATATATATATATATATATATATATTATATAATTATATATATATATATATATATATATATTTGTTACACTTACACCAATTAGCCTAGGCCAAACTAAGCTCTGTAAGGCTTGTACTATGGGATCTAGGGTAACGGCTATCCGTTATGTCTATACATACATATATTATATATACATAAATAATTTATTGAAATATATATATACAACCATGACTAAGGTACAAATGCTCGTATTCATCACACAAACATCTGCCCCCATCGGGATTCGAACCCGGGACCTCAGAGATGGCGACACCTTGAAACCGGTGTACTATCCACTCGACTATGGAGGTCGTCGTCTTATCAGATATAGTACATTACTGCAGCGGCCAGCAATAGAGGCATTGATTGACGAACGTGTACATGTGGGCCGAAGCGAAGCCGACGCACACATATGTAAGTCCATCAATGCCTAGTTGTGGCCAAGGCTTATATATTACTTTTCTCAAATAAATGCGCGGAAATTACAACTAAGTAGTACCAAGCAGAACTTTTATTTGAAATAGTACATTTCAAACTCAATGACCAACAATGAACAAAATTTTTCACCCGCCAAAGGATTCGTTTGTTATTTTTTTTTTTAATCATAAAACAGGTTTTTTTTTTTGCAAGCCAGTTCGATATTTAAATAAAACTCTGATAAGTTGCCTCCTTGGTTTGCCATTTTTTGGAGCAACAAATCGTTCCATTTTTAAAATACACAATAGATATGAATTTATATGTATATTTATTTGGCCGCTAAAACACGACAGATATGGATTTTCATACATTTTTTGCCGGCCGCTGCTCGCATGTACATTTGGCCAGTACAACAATTTCGATTTATCTCGAAGAAGGTTGTCAAAATAATGCTCAAATTTCCTAGCGTTTGGAAAAAGAACATGATTATTTTTATTCTTTACTCTGCAAAAAGAATACTGTCACAATGAATGGAAAGTTCATAAATGACAGCTTTCAGTTGAACTTCGATTTTCTGGTCTGTACCATTTTCCAATATGGTCAATGGCGTCAATATGGTATGTTGAAGACGTAGGTCAAAATCTTTTTTTATATGCTTACATATATTTTTCTTTAATTAATAAAAATCAATTAAAAGAGGAAGTAGTAAAGTATACACTATTACTCGCAATAAATTTGCTATCCCTTTAAACTGGAAGACAGCAATGTAAAATTACTGCATTATAACAAAAACAGGTATGACGAATGTATCTCAGTAGATTTTGGTACATTTTGGGTACACATTGGGTTATTATCTGGGATTATGATTTAGGAATGTTTTGCTAAATGTACAAAGAAATTATACTTATATTTACGTAACATTAAGCAACGTTTAGATTATATGCAACTAACTAATTACAGATGTATGTATATAAGTTGTGATATAATAACGCAATGACACATTTATACCGAATAGTCAGTCTCTTAGGAGAGAAACTGAGAATCCTAATGGATATTACCGCAACCAAGTGTCGCAGTAATTATACCGGACTCAAGACCGTTAGGGATGCAGAATACACCAATTTACTCACAAAAAGTACTCCATATAAATAATATTACATTGCACTATTTTTATATTTTAACTATAAATACATTTTAGATAGTCTCTCAACGAATTAAAGTGTAAACAAATAACACCAATTGCAAGTTTTTGCGATTGCACAAGCGATTGCAAAGTAGTGATGATTACAAAACGATTAAATGTAATCATTTAATCGTTTTGTAATCATATATAAATATATAAATCTATTACGGGAATTAACACGATGTTACGGCTAGGGTTGCCACCCGTACTTTATAATAAAGTATTGTACTCTATTTCAGGTAATTGTACTCTATACTTCATGAGAACAATAAAGTACACGAAAATACTTTATTTTGCTTGATTCGATTTTTTTGGGATTTTGAAAAGTATTTTTTCGTTAACCTTCCTATACTCGCGCGTTGGTCTGATATACACAAAAAAGTATTTCGTCGGTCTCTCAGACCAACGCGCGGGTATAGGAAGGTTAAACGAAATTTATCGATTGGTAAATCGATGTCGCCACTCGCCAGAGTCACCAGCGTCACATCACTTAAGCACTAGTTTTTTAACATTTTCTGTACGCCACCTAACCTCAAATGTCAACAATGTCAGATGTCATGTCAATGTCATTGTCGTAATTTCTTGTTTGTTTTGTGCGAAGCTGTTTGTTTGTGTTTTAAATTCAATAAATTAGAAATACGATGTAAAGTTTTATAGATTTATGCTATAGTAAATCATGGACCAGAAACTCCACATACACCTACAAAACGTAATTTCGATAGTGAAACGGATGAATCAGGTAGTGAATATGTTACACCGAAAAAATGTTATAAAACAAAAGATACTACAAAAAAGAAAAATAAACGATTGCAGAAGTATAAAAGTCAGTGGGAAATCGAACATGGCGATTGGTTAATTAATGATCCACAAAATGAATATAATGCAAAATGCAAATTGTGTCGAATTACATTTACAATTGCTTCAGCAGGAATAGGACAAGTAAGTTAGTTGATTTTATTCAAAATAAATATGCATGTATTTTTCCAATAACTGAAAATTATTTGATGGTGAATGGAGGTGATGGGTGATTGATGGGTAAGGTGACGGGGTTATTCTTATTATTTTCAGGTTAAACAACACCTGCAAACAAAACAACACAAATCAAAATTAGAAATAAGGAGAACATCTGGACTACTTGAGAAATTCCTTGACTCTTCTTCTGCTTCTACATTGTCTCAATGCAATGATAAAGAGAATGTTGTTGCATCTGAGTTAGCCCTAACATATCACACTGTAAAACATAATTTGTCCTACAATAGCATGGATTGTACTATAAAATTGAATAAAATTATTTATGCTAATTCATCTACAGCTACAGCAATTCGTCTAGCTAGAACAAAAATGGAAGCACTAGTTACAGAGGTGTTGGGCCCATATTCTTTACAAAATGTAATAGAAGTTATTAATACAGATAATTTGTATTACTGCTTACAAACAGATGCTTCTAATAAAAAAAATATAAAACTGTTTCCATTAGTAATACAATATTTTACGGTGAAAAATGGCATTGAAAATAAATTATTAGATTTTTATGAAAATAGTAACGAATCTGCTGATGGTATGTTTGAATCAATTCAATTCATTAGAGCAATACAAATTATCTTTTCATAATGTATCTGGGTTAAGTGCTGATAACACCAATGCTAATTTTGGTGTCAATCATTCTTTATACACAAATATGAAAAATTTGGTACCAGATTTGATTAAAGGCAACTGTCATGCACATATCGTGCATAATTGTGTAAGACATGCCATGAGCTTTTTATCACATGACATAGAAAATGTGATTTTAAAAATTTATGCTCATTTTTCACATTCTGCTGTAAGAAGAGAGGAGCTGAAAAGATTTGTAGCATCAGTAGATGGAGACTTTCACGAAATAAAACGCCATGTGGGAACAAGATGGCTCTCTCTTTTGCCATGCATTGATACATTATTATTAAATTGGTCATCTATTAGAAGCTACTTTTTAAGTTTAGACCACTGTCCAATAATTTTACAAAATTTATTGATGCTCAATGAAACTGAGAATGATATTATTGAAATTTATTTGCATTTTTGTAGTCACTTATTAAATTTATTTAATAAAGCTGTTAAATGTCTAGAAGGCAACTGCATAACAATTTTAGATATTTATGGGATAATGGTTAGTCTTAGAGATGGATTAACACAAAGAAAACAAGATCTCTTCTTTGGCTATGAAACAGGCAAAAAAATTAAACTGTTATCTTCACCGGAACTGACTGGTAAAATTCACAGGAATTTCTTACTATTTATTGACAAAGCCTTAGAGTACTTGAATAAATGGTTTGATTTTAATAACACAAACTGGTTATTTACACTTGGTAATATAAATTTAAAGAGCCATATAGAATTTAATAATATTGTTAACATAATTGAAAATTTAAATCTACAAAAACTTAATATAGATATGGATGATCTATATGGAGAAATTGGTTTATTAAACCAGCTTTATAATCAGATATGTACTTCACAGAGTTTTACAGAACTATCAACTGCACAAAAATGGCAGCAAGTATTTAATAAGAGTGATGATCATTTTTTAAACTTGTTTAAAGTAATTTCATTTTTATTGTCTATTCCTGCCACGTCAGCATTCACAGAAAGAGTTTTTTCTGTGATGAACAGCAAATGGCGAGATGAAAGAAACAAAGCGTCTCTGAATTTAATAAAAAATGAATTACTTATTTACTTTAATTTAAACATAGACTGTAAAGATGCTGTGCAATGTTTTGGTAGAGATACTTATTTGTTGCAAACTGCAAAAAGCAATAAAAAATATGTTTTTAAATATAAAAATAAAGAAAAATAAATTGTACTTTATTTTGATACTATGTACTTTTTTTTTCTTACCTATAATAACCAATGTACTTTAACTACAAAAAAAAAAGGTGGCAACCCTAGTTACGGCCGGGCAGGAGACCTATTTTTGAATTACGTATGCGACTTAGAAATCGCCGATGTGACAAATAATCACCGATTTTCAATAATTCGTATTTTTGAATATTACTTATGTAACTACCTTAGTCACGGATGTGATTTCATTACGAGTGCCCTCACCCACTCGTAAATTAAGTCATACTTGTGGAAATGTTATCTGTGTTTTGTTTAGAGAACATATTGACAATAGTCTGAAGTTGTAGTGTTAATTTTTCAGTCTATATATATATATATATATATATATATATATATATATATATATATATATATATATATATATATATATATATATATATATATTATATATATATATATATATAATATATATATATATATAAAATGGTTAAGCCGGCAATAACCGGCAGCGGCTACATTCTGCGTGGAACCGAACTCTTTCATTTATGTGTGTACTTTATCTATGTTGGCAGCTCTACGATCGACTTTCAAAAATTGGATGTTTAGGAATCCGTTATCTCAAAGTCACCGCTGACTAAATAGTGTAATAGAAGCGATTTCGAAATGGCATTCATAATTCAAAATTAGGTCTCCAGGTTGCACCGGCCGTGGTCGCAGGCGGACTGGTCGAAACGTCAGGCAATAAAATTCGGTACGTAACATTATCGTGTTAATTCCCGTAATAGATTTATATTGATTATGCAACACGAAAGTTTGAATGATGAAATGATTAATGACCACTAATAATTAAATTGATTTTTTATTTGGAACAACATATCATAGTTCCTACTTTATTTATGTATTGAGATACAGAAGTGATTGAAAAAGTTCAATAACTTAGTGTACGAAAGAGTATTCCAAATAACTAAAGATACCTTAAGTAACTTAGTAAATAAAAGGTACTCTTACTTACCGTGATTCAGAATAAGCTTTCTATTATATTGCAAGAATTCTAAGAAGACGAGACTATATCGAATCCAAATACTGAAGAAATACAAGTAAAACATTCTAGAGACATTTTCTACTTTGAAATATAAGCAAAGGATATTTTCTACTCGTTCGACGAATACAAATTATTTCAAGACGTTATATTCGGTTGATGTTTACTGAAGTTTCATAACATTATTTATTTACGTCATTAGTGTTATATACAACAGCAACGTGACATAGCTACACATACGATTTTTGTATTAGATTGCCATTATGTACATTTATCTGACTTGACTAATGGAAAATATCCTGAGGCAGTTTAGGTCCGTACTCTATATACAGAATGAGACTCGAAACTCAAATCTCTGCTTGAGTATAATTTAAAAACGATAGCACTATGTGGACTTAATAGCACCATTCTTTTCCAACTGTACTCAATCAGAGTTTAAGTTAGTGTCGCGTTCTGTAATATGGGCCATAAAATCGAATTTACGATATATCGTCATCGATTTCATTTCATATCTCATTTTCTCTTTACTATATGTACGTAAGTTAGAGTAGTGCATGTAAATCCGATCATTGAGTACTGCGCCGGAGTGTTCATGGTCTAATACCCTAATATTACAACCTTATACTACAAGTCTGTTCTGGTTAGTGAAATAATTATATCTTTGTTTATTCACAAAAAATGTTAAGCATAAAAATTTTATAAGCGATAATTATTATTTGCTTATGTATAAAATTGATGCATATACATTACCAAGTATCTAATCTCATGTATGTGCTATTATGAATTAAGAACACACTTGTCACCACTACCTCGCGTGAATATCGTAAATATCGACTAAGGGAAATTATCGTAATCTGTTGGAGAAGTGCCTAGACAACGGTAACAGCTCCACCCCCCAATACACTGGGAAATAACAAAAATAGACGAAGTGTGGTTATGTTATTACATGTTTCGTTAATATTTCGATCAGTGGCAATGGATCCACCCCAATCGCAATAGCGGACTATTAAAATTTGCAAAATTAAATTTAAATTAAAATTAGGCAATTATCGAAATGAAGTTGTCTAATTACACTGCTACTTAATCTTTTGGGGAGAATAAGCTTGATTGTATATATGTTTTATTTTATTTATAAATAAAATATTCTTATATCTTATTTATAAATAAAATAAAATATTAAAATAAATAAATTAAATAAAATGCATATTAATAATATAATTAAATATCCCTATACATATATAAGAATATTATTGAGGATTTTAATTTTAAAATAAACCATAAATCGATTTTATGAAAATACAAAGTTATTGTTTATTTAGCACACCTTTACAATATTGCAACTTATCGTTTAACTATGACAATCATACTTAAATCTTACCTGAAAATACAAAGAAACGACATTTAAAGTTTACTAATATCGTCTGCTTAATTACAAATTTTAAGATTAATTTATCTCTCTAGAAGACTACAAGCTTTCTTATTGATTTAATAGCTTCCACAGACAGCCTATGAATACGCGAACTAGCGCGAAGTGCGGCAAATTCAAATTAATGAAATCTCATTTCATTAATTCTTCATCATCATCATGATCTTCTTAACTGAGACATCCACTTCTGGACATTGGTCTCCACACCAGTCTGTACCGCATTACTAGCGGTCAGAGTCTTTCTGCGATCATCACCGAATTTAGCAGGCGGCCTACCAATGTTTAGCTAATAACTAAATTTCATTTACGTTTGTAACAGTTGCGTTATTACATTGAGTTTGTCTACTAGGGACAATAGTTATGTAGTCCTTATTTTTATAAAGTTAATTTTTTTTGGTATTAGTTATTCGAAATTTTTGTCAGTGCATAATATTAAATATTATAGTTTGATAATCATAAAAAAACTATAATATACATGCATGTCTGTATGTATGTATATGTGTAAATAACTATATAACCTAAATACTGTATAGTATTACCGTAATGTGATTAGTTGCCGATTTGCGCCTACGCTATGCGCTCTCGGGGCGCGTATCTTAGTATCCCGTGTCTTCCATACGCAACAAATCCTCCTCTTTCACTAAGCTGGAACTGCCCGAAACTATTTACTCATCTAGCTGACACAGTGAGCTGTCAATCTGTCACTACTGCCCCTAAGTCGGTCATCATCGCCTGTCACCTTTTGCGCCTGGACCCTCTATCGACACTGATCACATAGGTAGCAATGTATACAATTATTATAGTAGCAAATAGTAGCGAAAGATTAGTTTAATATAAACGGTACCTTCTTATTACTGTGAATATATTATCTATTTTGTAGGTTTCCGTAGCATCGGGATGGACTACGCCCTTACCGTGGCCGGAGGGCGTCGTCAGTGGAGGAGAGCGGGGGAGGTAGTGTAGCCACCCCCGAGGAGGGCTCCCCTATATCGACGGGGGAGCGGAGGCTGGGGGTACCCGGAAGTAGCTTGGTAGTTCCCGGGGGCTCCCTACATGCCTGAAGAAGGCCATCCCTGAGGTTTTTAGTGGGTAGGCCTCCCTCTTCTGGGGAGGAGAGCCCCACATAACCGCCGGCTCGCCACAGCCGGGGTATGCAATTTAATGCATTTTCCTGAGGGGAACAAAAAAAAAAGGTTTCCGTAGCAAAAAACGGCAATCTGTATAGAATCACTTCATAGCCTGTCTGTCAATACCTTCATTCTCAAGAACGTGCAATAAAGTTGAAATTAACACCAAATAGTCAGCTCTGCAACAGTAAAAATATTAAACTACTAAATTAACGCAATCAAGACATACTATTTTGCTTCGTTTATACCACATATTTTGAAGCTTTAAGGGAATCCAAACCTATATGGTACTTCCTAAATTTGGCATAAAGCAATGTCATGCACAAATAAAGAGATATTACGAAAACCATAAATTTGTAGTGAATTAGAATTTGTTGCGTCATTTAGCTAATTAACGGAACCTTCGACGCGTGAAATCGAGTCACACTAAACCTGCACCCTTGTTTACATTACAACCTTATTTACATTACATATACAATTACAATATTACATTTTATTCAATTTATTACGTTAAGCATTGTTTCATGAATTATTTCTATTCTCACGCACAACAACTGCTTAGAATGCAATAGAAGACGGAGTCAGCTATATTGGTAAAGCTGACTTCGTAATACGAGTATGTCTCAGGCTGCATTCACTGCGCTCATTATTTTACATTAAAACGTAGAGGGGTGGTACTCAACAAGTAGCTCGTCTGAACGCCGTTTGTTACACAACATTTATTGAATTTCACACTTCAGTCACTTCGAGGCTCTCCGTGCCTTGAATTAATATTGGCCAACTTGAGCTCGAAGCTTTAGGCCAGAGAGTGTCAACCTTTTTATCTCGTTAATCTATTTTTTGTACATTGCGCGAATGGCAATATGGCGCTTACTCTTACTGATGCTATGAAAATGGTTAATATTAAATTACTTTCAATGTATTTAGAGCAGTCAACCGTGTGTTGTTTCTCTTGTAGTATTGAAACATGCAGTTGAGATTATACTGCATAATGACGTAATAATTTTATACAATACCCATGAAAAATCAAATCATTAGATACGTGTAAAAAATTGTTTTATTTCTTTCCGTATAATAATAATGTGTGTGCGTAGGGAAGCGATGACCCCATCGCCCGATGGTGGGGTACTTAATGCATGCTGCATTTTTTTGGTGCAAATGGAGATTAGACCCACTCCACGCACACTTTCATTAAATTTCGCTTAAATGGCCTCTATGCGTTGGATCTGTGTCCCCGCGGACGCCTTATACAGGACCCTGTCTTATAAAGATGCGTGATTTAAATTATAATAATATTGTCTGAGAAAGGCTTGATAACGAAGAGTCTCGATCAACATGTTAAGAAGCTCTCACCTAACGGATGTATCAAGGGTCGGACACAGAAAGCTATAATGACACGTACTGAACAGAGATTCTCTCTGCAGCCTTTACCACAGGTAGTTCTTCTCGCGTCATACTAAGGATTATTAGAAAATATTACCTTTATTTAATTTTCTCATTAAGTACATTAGATATAGATCTTATGATAATATTTTAAATGAGATGTTGGTTAAGTTTAAAACTTTACGGTCACCAATCAATCCAATTTTATTGATATGAAATTTTGTCTCTGAAGTAAATTAATTATGAAATATGTATATATATATAACAAAATAAGTCTAAATTAATGCACGTATCCTGATAACGATATCACTTGGTACTCGTATAATGTGACTGTAAAATTAACTGGCTATAAAAGCGAATAAGCACGTTCAGCATTTGCATATATAATATTGCTGATAATTGTTCCCGTGCAACTTCTTCATTAACTTCTCACCTTCTCAGCTTTGTTTCTTATACAGACTGTAGTCAGTTGTTACTCAAATTTCGAGTAACAAGGAATACATTAAATTAATAATAATTATTTCTTAAAAATGCTTCGAATTTTAAGCATTATTTTGAAAACTTTTTTCGAGATAAATCGAATACTGTACTGGTCAAATACATGCGAGCAACGCCTGGCGAAAGTTGTATGAAAATTCAACAAATTTTAGCGGCTAAATAAATTAATGTGTGACTTTTTTGTGTAATGGTAACAAAGCTTTTATTTAAATTTCTGAACTGCCTTGCAAAATTATTTATTGTATAGGTACTACTTAGTTTAATTACTTATTATATTTTTACGCATAATTCAATAAAAGTACTATATAAACCTTGCCCAAAACTAGACTTTGATAGACTTACCACTGCGCATCCGACCTCGACTCGGCCGAGCACACGCTGGCGGAGTGCCCCGAGTGGGCCTCCGTGCGCCGAGTCTTGGTCGCAGAGATCGGGCGAGATCTGTCTGTGCCGCCGAGGGAGGTTGGAGGGCTGTGGCCTCCTTCTGTGAAGCAGTGATGCTCCAGAAGGAGGCCGCCCAGCGGGGTCGGGAAATGGCCGATCCCGTTTGAAGAAGGCGGCGCCGGGCTCGGTAGCACAGTTGCGGCGCCGCCGCGGGTCACCGGCGGGCGCGAGGAAGTCTCGCCCACGGATACGGCGACTCGGGATGGACCACGAACCTTCCGTGGCCGGGGGGCATCGTCGGTGGAGGAGATCGGGGGGGGTAGTGCAGCCTCCCCCGAGGAGGGTTCCCCTGTAGGCAGGGGAGCGGAAAATTACTGGGTTCCTAATTTTACACCTTATGTCACATGTTGGCAACGTACACTGTGTTTTTTGTGAGGGTTGCAGATACTCTACGAATTTCACAGAAACCACATGTACTATAGGCGAGTTATCATCAAGTGGGTCATTGGCTTATTTGTCAACATATCACATAAACAAAAAGAAAAACCCCAATATAAATGTAAAGGTTTTTCAAATGTACAAGCCGCAATTGTATATTTCAATTGTATCCGAGGTAAAATATAATCAATTTAGTTTGTGTAATAGACTAGCTGACCCGACAGACATCCTGTCCCACGTCTTAAATATTTTTAAATAAATAATTTAGCTGAAAAAGCAATATCTAGATGACCATATTGTGAATCTTACCAAATAGAATTTCTTTCATGCGGTGCAATCAATGCGGTGTCCTAAATATGTAATTTATTGATATGTAATAAAAACAATATTTATTGGAAAGTACCAAAGAATATAAAATAATAAATCAACTCCGTGAATAAATTAATGAAGGGCAAATAATACCTGTCTACAAACAAATTATGAAGTCGAACTCAAATATTTCTCCGTCAAAAGTTATTTAGAATGAACGCTAATTTTAATAGAATTTCAACTCGTTAAAAGTGTTTGTAGTCGACAAGCTTTTGTTGTTGATTTATTAGTACATAAATAAACAACGACAGCCGGAAAGCGAAGCAGCCTGCATTAATCTAGTTCCCCTTAGGTTGTTATGATTGCAATAAATTAAAAGCAGCGGAGACGCGTAACACAAACCATTGCTTTAATAAACAACAGTTGTACACACTTAATAGTAATAAAATCCGATAAATAATCTATTGTTATCATAATCAAGAGCTAATATACGTTCCTAGTGATAGGGACGTTTTACGCCTTGGGCGACCTAATTTGGCCGAATTTCGCATACAGTCTGTGAGATTCTTCACAGGTGTATGCCACTTCCATGTTGTTCTGCAACGATAGAACTATTTGACACGATAGAAATGTGAATATAATTTATCTACGGTATATATGAATATTATTATTTATATTTTTACCACTTATGGTAATACTTATAAATATAGACAAAATTTTATATTTTCAAAATATGTGAAACTGAGAAATAACTAATGAAAAATGATATTTGATAAATGTCCACTACGACCGCGATTACAGATGTCGACTTTTTTATCCAAGATTATTTTTTATTAAGATTTAAGAGACATAACGGCGGGTCTATTTTATTTGAAGTTAATTCACTTGTCTCCATATAGACTATCTTATATATAACTTATAAAAATATTGTAGCAGTGTTAAATCATCGCGTCATTATATGCTGTTTTTTTATAATTATTTCTATTGGTTACGTGGTTATAATCAATGGATTATGCTATCAATATAACCTCTGTAGTTTCAACAGGACGGTGCCACAAGTCACGCAACGAAACAATCAATTTAAATTGTTTTAAATCAGTTAAATTCTCCGATCACAGAATTTTACAAAATTCTATTATTAATTCAGTATATTCCACTATTAATGGCTAGTTCTATTGTGCAATTCGTCGAAAAAAGTAGTGAATAACATTTAGTAAAATGTAAAATTAGGAGACCACAGTTTTCCACTTGCTACGATCCAAACATACTTCTCTAGCTTCCTCGACTCTCGTTAATATTTTCATGAATGCTCGTTGGTTACGGGCACTTTAGACCTGACCTTCCTTTAGTATATCATCTATTTGTCCCAAGTATGTTCGTCTAGGTATTCCCCTATCAACTGCCTTATATTTTTTTTCCTCAGTCGTTTTTCTTCATGTCCAAAACATCCAACCATTCCCTTCTAGATTTTTGTCATCTCTGCCTACCTTCATGGGAAAGTGGCGTGAGTATATGTATGTACGTATGTAAAATTAAAATCTATACTTAATTATTATCACGTTCATAATAATTAAGTATGGATATTCATTTTTAACATCATTTTAACTAGGAGACGCTCACTGCTGGGCGTAGGCCTTGCAACAATCAGCGACAGCCATTGGTCCCAAGTTGATAGCAACCAGCTCGATCTGCAATCTTCACTAAATCGCCGCTCCATCTTGTAGGGGGCCTACCATCATTATGTCACATCTTTTCAATAATAAAGAAGTAATTAATCACAGATTTTCGTCACGTTCGAATGAAAATACAGAAGGAGTTTCCACATTACCTATATGTAAAACACGAGTAACGACTGTGCGATAGTTTGTAACACTAATTCGCAATTCGCCAGGGACACTTTGTTCGCCAGGTCACGTATTCGACTGTTCAATCAGAAAGAGATTATGCCGCGCCCTGATTGGAGCCGGCAAACTGTGAACGATCATTCTGTAGCTAGTCTCTTCGAATCCTCTTTGCAGTTCCGGCATTAATTACCAATGAGTTCTCATATGGGAAGCATTAATGATTAATCCTTGATTTAAGAAAATTATATTCAATAGTAGTGGTAACGTAGAAAAATAACGCTGAGCTCAAAATATTTTGATATTTAATGTTTGAGATTCTTTTTTTTTATCTATAGATGAAGTATTTAATGTAACATACATATATGTAATATGTTTTAACTGTCCGTTAGTGGGCTTATTTTGGTCGCTATTGTTGTCTTTGATGCTCCACTAGTGTTAGTAATAGAATAATATTATCTTTTCTCGGTATGTTTCCTTTCTATCACTGAAATATTTTATTTATGCATACCAATAGTTCCCGAGATTACGGCATGTACGAGTATATATGGACCTGAGATGAAATTTTTGATTGTGATTAGATAATATTTCATACATGAATGTAAAAAAAAAAAATCCTCTCTTCATTTTCCTATTTTGACGACGCAAATCAATTTTAGAGAAAATTAAAAATGAAACTAATTTCACGTCTCAGTTACAGTAAAATGACGATTTTCCTTTGCTAAGTTGTTAAAGAAACATTTTATCAATATAGGTATTGTCAATTATTTATTGTCATTGGTTGTGTGCTCAAATTTTGTAATTGATACCAAAATCAAAATAATCTTAATTCAATACACACCTTCAGACATGATAATTCTGCAGTGACTACTTATTTTCTCTTTGAATAGTTATTGATTACGTGAAATCACTTACAAGATGCTCACACGAGCATTTATAGACTAACCGTGTGTGTACCATGCAAAGGAAATAGCAACGCAAAGGAAATTATGCATTCCATAAGAAAAATGACGAATGACAAAGAGTTAGTTGTCGAGAAGGAAATGAAAAACCATAGCATCTCATTCTTAGACATTTGCGAAACAGACTGATAAGAACCACTTTCCTGCCCCCGCCGGAAGAGGTTATAATTCTCGGGAAACCCTGACTCAAGCAGAAACAGAGTGGGTACACATGTGTATTTTCATCCTATTCGCTTTGTACTCGGGTACAATCCAATATTTAATAGAATTATGACCGCACAGCTGAACACATCATCGTGCACATAAAACATTCTTCTTATATATGCTCCTACTGCATAAGAGTCCGATGAAACTATTGATATGTTCTATGGGAACCTAGGGAGAACTCTAAATGCCTTGCCAGGCCCATTAATTTTGAGAGGCACACATTTTCTGGAAAATACCAGGACCGAATGTGGTCATTAACTAATAGATAGAGTTCTGCGTAGACAAGAACATAAGTATTATGAACACATTCTTTCAATATCGTGCTGATCTGATATAATAATTGTATGTTAAGTATTGAATACAATGTGTAACTATTATAAGATCCATGCTCTGATATCACATGCCAGTGATGTTTTGATTTACGTCATAAATAGAAGCAAAAGGAATCGCTATGAATTCGATACTCCAGTTATAATGTGTTTTGTTAATCATATCAAGGTTTTCCAGGGGGTGAGTGAAGGTGACTGTGGAAGGTTCTAATGGAATTGGGTATTGTTCAACAATTACATCCTCAATATCAGTACCTCAATGCGTAAAAGAGAGTGATGATGATTGAATTGTAAAATGTTAATATTTAGCTAAAGAAAAGAGAACAGATATTACACTGTAACATTTGTACAAACAATTGTACTAATGTGTCGGAATCTGAGGCGGAGCTCACCTACACGCCTGTAAATTATTTTATTATCTATTAATACAAATTTCACTATTACATAAAATAAAATATGTTGTTCAAAAATAATTCAACTTAAGTATAAACAATTTCATATCTGTCACGGATTATAAAAATATACGCATGCTGGCTACAGATAATATCGTTGGCATGCAGTTTCTTCCATCGATTCCAATAAACCTAACGTCTTAAAAGAGAAAATATCTGCTCCGAATGGCACGTACGCAGTGGAATTACGTGACGATAAAAATATACGCGTGTGTGAGTTCTTTAGGCAGTCCGCGTACGCTTTCACAAGCAATACATTTTAAAACTCCAGTGATCGGCAGTTGTACATACCGCTGTACTTTTCATGTTCATAAAAACTTTGAGATTTCTTTGATTTGGGATATTGTATTTCCTCACTTTGGAAGCTATACGTCAGAATGTCATATTTTTTTCACACTATGTTAACACAACTTTATCGATATTTTTTTGGATTCCGTGAGCCTTGTGTAAGGATAATTAATTCTCGATTGATAGATTAATGATGATCTATTTATTATACGAGTACATTGAAAAATAAGATTGGTCACCTGACGATAAAGCGCTACAGTAGCCTATAATAAATGCGTATTTTTTAATATAAAGCAAATTTGAGCAGTTGACAACTCTTCTCTACATTCGAATTTCAAACCGGAGAATAACAGCCTCTTTCGGGTTGTAGTAGCTGACATCATTGTATTTCTAACGCCCATGAATCTGATAGTTAGTAATGGTTGTAATAGTATATTATAGTAGAATATAGATGGGGCTATGGCTGTGGGGGACGGGACCATCTATTCCCACAACACGGAGAAAAGACCCAAAGACTTAACCGAGAATTGAGTAACATAACTTGTAAATAGATAATAAATAAGGACACAAAAAATACTAGCACAAAAAAAAGAGTGCGGACCAAGGAGTCCGCAGAGGACCAAACTATATTAAAAAAAAAAACGGCCAGAATTCGGCTCACCTCGGTGTCAGATGATTTGCAACTACGAGTAAGATGATGTCTCACCAATTTTGTAACCATAATGTTAATTGTAACTGTGTAATAATTACAGGTTCTAACCTTTGGTGAGGTAATTAAAGACAAGAATCTAATTCTTGAGGAGGACAGGAAATACTCGCACTATTTTCAGCTTTATCGCTATTTACATTCATCGTGAGACAACCTCCAAATAAATTCAAAAGTATATGTAATGTACGAGTAAAGTATGAAAACCGAAATGGGCCAGTCTTATCGCCTTAATAGATTATAATTAGAGCAAACTTCTGCTTTTTAGTAAGGTCATATATAAGCTGAGATTATGAATAATATGCATGTCCGAGCTTTTGTCCTTCTTAAGCATCTCAATACCACCAAAACTTTAAATCTAGTGTTAATAAGAACAACTCTATTGCTCAGAACTCTTGAGTAATTTAAGATTTACTATAAAAACTATAAAAGCTAGCTTTATGATATTTGATACATATTTGGATGTACAGTTTTAAGAATTTTGCTTCTTCAAATGGAGGATTTTGTGTGATATATTGACAAGCGAGTAGACCGCCCATTTCATGGTGAGTGATTATACTATATATGGCTTTTATGAAAATCGCAGCAAATCTATAATCCTGACACAAAAACTACTATGTATGTTGCCAACTGTGACATAAGATTTCAAAACATAAAACCCAGTAATTTCACAGCCTAATTTATCCTGAAGAGTAAGATATCTGAGTAGCAGTGTTCGCATTGTTATGTTCCAGTATGAAAACTGGAATGCCGGTACTGCTATTTTGAGGCAAAAATAGTGAAAGACTGAGTTACCCATGCAAACGACCTTCTTTGTTTATTTTCTTATATTTGTAATTATAATTTAATAACTAAGAAAGCAAACGTTCCTACACATTAAACTAATTAACATAGATTTGCAGGCATTAAAGTTGTTTGTTGGTTTCAGCCAATTTGTACAATGAAATGTAAAAATAAGTATTTTCTAAAAGTCTTAAATTAAAAAAGTTACCAAGTTCAAAACAGGATCAAAAAAAAGGCATTTTCATAGATAAAATGTCAAAACACCTGTTAACAGGTAAAACATTTTATAAAGAGATTTGAAATCTGATATTTCTTACGAAAAGAATTATAGTGCTTGTGTTAAAGCTGAAACCTAATACACAATAAAGAAGTTAGGTCTTGGCGTGATAGAGCCTACGTGATCAGTAAAGCTTTCCAATTCCAAGTGTTTGTCACGTTCCCAAACAAATTGACACAGGGCACTAACCCTTTAAACAAACATATTACCCACGGGCGCGCGCCATTCCTCCCCTGTTGTAAACGTATATTGGGTATTTTTATTTTCGACACAAACATCAACAATGTACTGAAGAATTATTCAATTTGTGAAAGAAAATAATGTAAGCCCATTCAATTTATTCCTAATTTTGCAACTTTTTAAATTTAAACTTGTATGACAAAGCTTTATTATTTTAAATTTCCATACAAAACAAAGAATTTTTATTTTTATTATTACTACATATCGTTGATGAAGTAACAATACCTCCTAACTGTTATTACGTTTATTTTACAGGAAAAGCAAAAAACGATTAAATCATTACTTTTTTATCACATACACTTAATTTATCTTTTAATGCAATGCAGACAGTGTTACTTTTTTACTAAATTACAAATGATTTAAATAAAGTCATGAATTCTTTTAAAACTGAAAAAGTTAGGAGGTATTGACTCTATTCTTCAAAATAAAATTACAATATTATAAAAAAACAAGTTAGGATGTATTGCTAGTAATAAAATATGACAATGAAAATCAAAACTTTAATCTTAAATTAAGAAAATAACATAACACAATACAATTTGTTACATTAATTTGAAACAAATCAGAGTAATTGTGATAATGCCTTAGCATGTATGAGTAATTTCAAACTTTTTAATTAATAAAAATATCAACTTTAAATATTACTTATACATTAAATCAACGATCCTCTACCATATTTAATAAAATATTTGTAAATTTTAAGCAATCAGTACCAGACAATATGACAATCCGATGATAATGATCGACAAAACTGTTTAATCAACAATCAAAATCCTAACTTTACTTAAAGTAAATTTAATTCAAGAGAATGAACAATCAACTTTTATTTTAATGAAATTATTTTTTATAATGAAATATTCTAAATTTTAGGCAACGAATCGTAGAAATTATGACAATCCAATGGTATGACTGACTTTAAACTTTGTAAATGGTTATACTTCGTAATCGAAATGTCTTTATTTTTTGTCCGTATGGGTAAACTTATCCAATCGTCGTCAAAATTCAATTTAACTGTAATTGCCCCGTCAACCGAATATTTAATACCACGAATCTTTTCATCCTGGTCGAAATTTGTACAGTAATGGTCAGATAAATATCGAACAAGTCGGAGTATAGTCGTTTGGAAGAGTAGTTAGGAGATACTGTCATAAAAAAATACGTAAATATTTACTAGTGAATATAGCAGCTATTTTCACAAAGTATTAACAACTCTTTAAATAGGAAATTTGAGATAGAAGAAAAATTAATACACGCAAAATTGAATTTTAAGTCTATTACCTACATTAATAAAGTGGATTTCATAAAAAATGTTAGTTGGGAGATATTGTCACTTCATCGACGATATACTACAAATTTATATTTTTTTTTGAAATGGATCTGTAGAACACATATAAAACAAAAAAGCCCAAATAAAAATATCATTCACAGTTAAAATCAAAAGGATTTATATTATATGGACGATTATTGTTGTTATTATAATTTTCCACGACATGTAAATTAAATTAATTTAGTAATTTCATATAGGTATAAATAAAAGTTGTATTAGAGATTATTATTATCACTAAAATGAAAATTTCGTAGATAAATACAATAAAATACGATGTGTAACTAAATATATATATTACATTATGATATATAATGTTTTTCGAAATGTGGGAAATTTATATAGTGCTAGATTATGAAAAGCGTGTTATTTTTCTTATACTTTATTTCACTTTTACTTGTAACTATTGTACTTTTTTTACAATGAATACCGTAATAATAGCCGACTAAGGGTATTTAGAGCAATTATATCTCTCCGAACTGCCCGGATAGTGGATATAGGCCCGACCCTATATTGGGATTTATGATTACTGACGAAATTTGATGTTTATCTACCTAATTCTACCTAAAATTTCGGGGAGAACAGGCCTGGTATTACATTTGTAAGTAATATATCAATTTTAATTAAATTTCTCAGTGAGTAGCACGCCAAGTTTTACAGCTGCATTATGAAAGTCGCCGCTATTTCGTACAACATAAGATCTGTTTCAAGATCAACATATAGCTGTGTCTATATACAAACTCGTTGTTGCGCTTATTAATTTCGTAACTTAGAGTTAATTAAAGTTGGTATTGTATAAAACAATAAGTGTTTATCGGATGTTATGATTTTGTAAGGTTGAAATAAGTATAGTAAGCTAAATTAAGATGAATTCCGATTACAAATTTAACCGTCCATTCGCTGACAGCTCCCTCCATTGTATTGTCCGTTTGCTTAGGACAACCATGCGGGCTTGAATAAGGGTCAGTCGCGCCTTACTTACATATGATTAGCATTAACATTTGTGTGAAAGGTCTATCAATCAATCATTTATTTATGTATAATCTTATATATATAGCACTAACTTGAAATATATCTAAACCTTAATAAGGTTCTATCTAGATTCTATGTTCTATTTACTATTACTATTGAATAAGGCAATTATTTATTTCAATTGAAAGACGTAACGTGTACAATAAATTCATATTTCTTCTGCAGAATGTTGTACCATATTGGCTTTATATTTGTAATATTTTTTTCTGTAAAAATTATGTTATGAGTTAGTATAATGACTATTGATATACGTGTAAAATTATGAATCTTGATAGTTAAAGAAACAAGAAAAATGTGAGTGTGAATGAAAAAAGCTCTTAAATTTTATTTCTAATTTATAGCTCAAGAATGAAACAAGTGTTTTGATTATAATGTATACACTTATTATATTTCATTTATAAACTTTGAAAGCTTCTACTTTAAATAAAGCCCCAACTCTTAGTTTTTATCTGACTACATACGAGTAAGAAGGTTGTGTTTTTCTAAAATATGTATTATACATATAATTATTTGGCATGCTCTGCAACTGATTTAATTTTAGCTTGCGAGATATTATAGGTATCGATATTTACTGAGAAAGTTAACCTGTATATATGAAACTGAAAAAAAAAAACATAATGGCGTATTTTAGGCACTGACTACACATGTTTCTGCAGCCTAAATGACTGGCTGGAATAAGAAGATTCTAACAAAACCTCTTAAGTTGTCTCTTCGCCTCTCAAACTAAGACTTGAGAGGTGAAGACACTGAGACTGAGAGAGAATGAGACTGGGTGTATTACAATAAAAAAAAATAGGTAATTAAAAAAATACTTACATTTTTACAGGTTTATTAGATTTTATACACTACCCTTCTCTTTTTAAGCCACTTGTTTTAATAGGTTCGAAGATATTATGATGAAAGTTGATAACTTCGCTCGTTGATTATTTACTGAAATTACAGCTGCAAAGGCAAAAGTAAATTCACGCGAGTGAGTAACTGCCAAGTCACTTATTATATAGGCTAGAATATTCGCGGGGAACCAAGCACATGTCAATCGGCTGTGAAGTGAGGCGGCGGCGCACAACGCTGACGGATCACTGGCCCGACACTTTGAACTCATTAATCGCAGCTTAACAAGAACTCGGATATACTAAGTCGAAGACCTTAGTAGACATGTGACCTTACGACCGATTTTCAATTTATCTGTGGATTTATTAACTGGTAAAAGAATCGTACCTTACTTTGTATTGCGTTCTGTTCTTGGCACTGGTCTTTTTGATCGGAAGTATTAGAGGAAACCTTTCGAAGATTTTAGTATATATATTTATCGGATACTTCTATGATGAAGGAAAACGTGAACGCGGTTAGATTATGCTGTTTTTCTCGGTAAAAAATATATGAAGCTTAAATTAAATATCTAAAATATAAAAAAGACACAAAATTGAATTGCAAAAACTACCCTTTTATGTTATCGTCAATCTTCCACATTTGGTGGTTTTCATTGTACAGCGACCCCCGGTAAGATCTGATTTGGGTGCCACTTGGTTAATTTTTATTAATGGATCAGTGAAAATCTGGGCATTGCACTGCAAATAATATCAATAATTTGTTAGTACTATAGCAGAAATGTAGTTCTTAATCTGTTGACAGTAACATAAATACCAGATGGATGCTCATGACTGCTTTCCAAGATCTTGCTTCATCTCTGACCCCATTCTGTTGAACTCTGTTAGACTCACTAGATTCAAAATGACTTCGACAATTTCTCTCTATCTCATCGTCTCTCAAGCGATAAATTAGTCGAAGAACTTTTTGACATTGTGTATTTATACCACAATGTTACCAAAAAATTAACTATCACAGAAAAATAGAATAGTTGCTGTTACAGTAATATTTTAGTATGTATACGATGTTTAATATTACAGACTCACATATCAACTTGTTTTTGTAATTCTGCAACTGTTGGTTATATTTATAACTGTCAACTTTACCTGTAACAAAATAAAG
This sequence comes from Scirpophaga incertulas, assembly GCA_036419045.1. NCBI lineage: Eukaryota > Metazoa > Arthropoda > Insecta > Lepidoptera > Crambidae > Scirpophaga > Scirpophaga incertulas. The sequence goes on from CM071645.1 coordinate 12,245,931, forward strand.
CAATATTTAGTAACATTACATATTAAAATAAATTAAAGATTAATACGACGATAATACCATTATCTTAATAAAATTTAACAACAGTTAAAATTTGATTACCATAAAAAAATATTTGTGGTTATTTTGTAACCTGTCGATTGATTAGCAATCGTATTCGAATTACATGATTTGAATGATAGGAAATGTATTATGATGTGTATGAAATATAGCTACTGGCCAATCAGACTAAAAAATGGGCTACGGGATAAAAAAAGGTCCAGAATCGATTCAACCACGTATCGACGTATTTTTAAATTTTCGAATTTCATATATTTTATCTAAAGCTCAAAATTATAATATAACCTTCGTAGATTATAAAGGGTAAGTATGGAATATCAGCAAATCCAATTAAGTTAGAGATGATTCTGATAATTCGATGGGAAGGGATATGTGATTAGACTGCAATTAGCAACATAGTTATAAAATTCATAACTCATCATTGTTTTTGTTTACTATATCTATTATTTATATTTATTCAAATTTAATTCATTTTCTATTGACTCTCACAATAAGAAAGAAACAAAAATAATACAGTTGTGATAAATAAAACCACTACAGGTGACTACTGCAAGAACTGGGTTAATGAAGTGTCCGTCAAAACAGTAGAGGACCAAATTTAATTGAAACCGTTTCAAATGTTCCATTTTGAAAGCTTAGCTTAGTACGCTTTTAATGTCAAATTTGGCTTTGATTTGATGATAAAATTAATATTGTTTGGTGTGACAATTTGGATTAAGCAATTCTTTTCTGTAATGCTAGGTTTTCTGTTCCGTTGTTTCGTTTGTTAATAAAAATGATTATGATTGTCATTTCTTATTAATTACTAGCTGACCCGGCGAACTTCGTACCGCCTTAGCGTAGCTTTGATGCACTACTTTATTTTGTATAGTTGAAACGATGCTCTTTTAATATAGTCTATGGCTGTGAATGACGTTGACATTCGTATAAAAAAAAAATTGACATTTGTAACGCGCGTTTTTTAAAATATGCAAAATTAAATGTATACTTTTCAATATTTCTGAGAGATTTTCTTAATATTTTTTTCCGTAAGAACCATCCTTGGACTTCCACAAACATTTAAAAAAAAGAATTATCGAAATCGGTTCAGCCGTTCACACGTGATGCCGTGACAACGCGAAACGGGTTTCATTTTTATATATATAGATAATTCTAAGAACGATGTTTTACCGGTTTACTAACATACAAATATTTTCCGAATATCTATATTTTATTATTGATTGGAAATTTATTATTATTATTTTAAACTTACACACATACATCCCGACGGCTATTGTTTGAAAGCCTCCAACGAAATAATTTAGTAGTGCACCCATTTAAAAAGAATCTAAACCAGACTCGGTTATAAAATACGAAACCAAATAACTTTGCGCTTTTTACATTCAGGTCAGGCATATTCCTTTTATCATGAATGATTATGCGTATATTATTTAGTCGCGTTGTCTGTACCTTGGGAGGTAAACATCCTCAACGACCAACGATCCAACAAATGATTTGATTAAAATTTTAGTTTGTACACGGTTGAATTAGCGCTAAAGGTATACCAGCTAAATTTCCTTACATACTTATTAACAGTTCTAGAACTGGTAGTATTTTCCGTAAATTCTGACTGAAACACAACAAGGCGGCTGTCGTGCAGTCATATAGGTTTGGCTAGGTATAGAAAGGAGTCAGGGTAGTAAGGTGAGTGCTGATCTTAATGCCTCTAAGTCTACACCTGGGTAACAAGTCCCAGGCGTTGCTTCTGGCTTCTCTCTACAACACTATGGAGCCGGCAACACCGAATACATACATTAAACAAATCTTTCAGATGTTCCCTTGATTTTATATATAGCGCGAACTTTTTTTTTGTTATATAAAAATAGTTTTTATATATCACAGGTAAATTAATGCAATAATTTTAAACAAATAATATACTCTTTATATATATTAAAAATAAATACAATAAAAATTAGAAAAAGGTAGCACGGTAACTTAGTGATGTTGGCAACAGCCCATCACGTTTTTTCCCAGACTTGATAAGATATCTCCGTAAAACTCGAAATATATAGTGTTTAAAGCTATAATTAAGCTACATGAATCCAATTCCACGTCATAGGTTAAGATTCCTGATAAATTCACGTTCCGCACAACTTGATTAATGTCAATCAAAAATCGGTGTTTCGTCAATTAAGTATATTGTTGAAAATTAAGCTGGCACCCAGATCGCGTTAATTAGCCGATATGAACGCGCGCCAAGAACTCGGTTCCCAGTGGTCCACATAATTACCAGATGTTATCATAGGGATAGAATTTAGATTCCTAACTCTTTACAGAAACGACTTATCATTTTTTTATCTTAAAAGTAAAAAAAATCGCAGCTGTTCAGTTTCAAATATTGATTGTTTTTTCGTTCAGTATTCATCTTAAATATTTATTATTAAAAGTAACCGATATGTACCTAAAAGTAAGGAAATTCTTTTATTAAATGCTTACAAAACCTCGTATATTGGCTTGCTGGATAGAAACAAAAGAAAATTGGAAAGGAGCTCGTGAGTATAGATTTACTTATTATATACTAAAATACATATAAAAAAGTAAAAATCAATAAAAATGACAGAATATAATACAATATAGCTAGATAAGCCAAAATGCAGATAAAAGGTAAAACATAAACGATGTGTATTACATATTTTTTTTAATAAAACCTTGCCTGGCTTCGTAGAATTTCTTCTATTTTTTTAATAAAGAGAGTAGAGAGATAAAATTTGTAAACAAAAGCTATCAGGAAGAAAGCTGTACAAGCATAAATATGACCACCAGCTATAAAATTGACTTATATAAAAGTAATATTTATAAAATAAAATAAAAATATTTACGAATAAAATACATATCGAATGATTTTAAGACATTTTAAGACTGTATCTTATGGAGCTTCGAATATACGAAAGATCATTTGCGATTATGTTATTTTATTTACCAAAAACATTCCCATTGGAGGAATAGACCGATAGAAACATAACTAATATTGATAAGCTCATCATAAATCATGTCAGATTATAAAATAATGAAACGCTGGTAGCCATCCCTCATTGGCCCATAAGGCTTAGGTGAATAGGTCATGTGGTGGACTGGTTAATATGAATTAAGATTATATCTTCTATGATGATGGGTATAGTGTGTCATCCCAAACCCGTAATTACCACCGCATTGCCTCCATAGATTAGAACCGCGATGGGAACTGTTTTGTTTCTCCGAGATAAGCTAACAGAAGCCTAATTACTCGTTTTACTGATAAAGAGAAACATTTTAAGCGTTTTTTGTTCCCACGACCCTTCCTAAGCGACACAAACACAGATTTTATCTTGTCGTTTTTTGGGCAATTTTTATGTATTTTTCCTGGAGGACTTAAAAGTAGTCTGTTTTTCTGTCCGCAGCAACGTGTTGTTAGCGTAAAGAGAGTTTCGAATGAAGTCTCTTCGTAGCCTGCATACATCATTTATTTCTTTTTTTTATCGTCAAAAGAACATGTGACTGCATTGCCACACCGTTTTTCAGACATTCTGTGTCATATATTTATTTCTCGCTATGTCACTATATTGCCAATATCGAGACGTGTAAAACTCTTGATGCCACTATTTTTAGTAAATAGGAATGAGAAATAAAATGAATAGTAATTAATACCAAAGAGATTGTACTGCTAGATTGGAGAGTATCGGTAACTCATAATTAATGTATTACATTTTTCGTAATCGACCTCGTATGAGCGGTCTTAGATAATTTGTTATACTCGAAAATCTTCCTAGAGCTGCCAGTAAACATAGTTCCTTTAATATGATAAAATATTAAATTCGATTACCAGTCAATCAATTATGGATCAAGAATAAACATGAAAAATGAGGATATTAGTACTAGTTTTATATCGTTTGGTATGTATTTATAGGCATCGGTATACTTCATAAGTCTATACAACCAATATCACATTTGTTACAAAGTGCCTCTTTATTATTATGTTTATAACATAGCGGTGCACAGCGTTCTTGGTGCCTCATTTACCTCCTTTGCACTAATCCACAGCTAGACTAGCACATCATCGCAGTACAAACTCTACATTGGATTTGTTTATATATGTACATAGCATAGAGCCATGATACAAAATAAAACCCAATGCGGACTTTTGTGAAAATATTCTCGTTTTTGTATGTGACTGAAGTCTCACAAAGTTCTTCAATGTATTGCAAATGTGTTTTTTTTTTTAATTAACAGTATCGTAGCATTGTCTTGATCTTTCCAGAGAACATATAAATAGAAAAATAAAAAAATACAAACACTGGCTAAACAGAAAAGTATGGTAAAGGTCAGTGAATTACGCATCAATACGGATGGAGATAAATCTTCTACACCATACGACCACCACCGACATAATATATAATAAAACATAACTAAATAAAATTTTTAAATCTTGTTAGGGAAAAATTGTTAGGAGTTAGCTACTCCAGAAGCTGCAGTAAAGTCGATGACAGATGTAACAATAATTTTTTGCAGTTACACTGAGTGCAATTGGTTTTTATTTAAAGAAAAAGGACCGTACTTTTTGGCATATAGTACCGACCAAAATATGTACAATATACTTTACAAAATGGCGGCATGTTCTCGCATAAAAAGAGAGTATTTACATAGGATGCGAGCAAATGATTGATACGACACCAGGAGTGCGGGAAACGGAGAGATTCCCCGCTGATGAGCTCATTCATCATCGCTTGACAACTTGCCCATTACGTTTGGATTTAATAAATACAATTTCTCATGTTACAGATGGAAATAAGATGTTGTATAAAAAATGTAGCTAAGTGATGACATTCTATACCTCATATTATAGAAAAAATTATTCAAAATTATAAGAAGAATTCATGTTTAAACAGCATTTCTAGGGAAACATTAATTATTTTTCCGTAGTAATGTTGTTTATCAAACATCAATTCTTCGAGAAAAATATGTTTATTTCATACCCGAAAATGATCGCCGTGTTCTGTAGGGATTTGCTTCAGTCAAATTATGTGGAAAGTATCATATAAGTAACACAAAATAGAAAGATTTCTAAAAAAAATAAAATGTAATCAATTTTTTCATGATTATTCAATTAATTATTTCTATATTTTAGTTATTATTTTTCCGATGTCTTATCGAATTCACATTTTATTTAAAATGGTCTAAATCAAATGTTTCAATTTTTACCATTACATTAAATGTATCTTTGAATATCTATTTTCACAGATTATCAGCTGAATACATCGTACACAAACCATTCATCGTAGACTAATATAATTATTACATTATTATAATATTAAGATATTTGAGATAATTTATGCTATTTATTACAAAATCAGGTCAGGTAAGCACAAGAGACGTTAAAATTATTAATTCGCCGTGAGTTTATCAAAGTCACAACATGAAAGCTTGGCGCTCTAAATATCAGCAAAATATTTTACCATGAACAACTTTACATAAAATTTAACGTAAATATTATGAGAATCTTATCTAATGTTTATTTAGCAGCCACAAGAGAACGATTACAATAAAGACACTTTGTAATGAACTTGCGAGATAGCTTGGGGGCTTTAAATTTACGAAAATTCAAAACAAACTTATTACGTTACTCTGTCAAACGTTCCAAAGTTAACCGCAGTCAGTGGCTATCCAGATCATTTTGGGCCTTCATCTCGCATACGATGCTTAATTAATTCCACAAATATATCGTTCCCAGAGTTTAGCTCACGCTGGGTGAGAGGCGTGTAGTGTTGCCAAATTTTCTATGTAATATGTTACGTAAAATTTCAACTCCATTTTCCCAAATAATCTACAAATTTTATGAGAAATATAAACATTTTAGATAACCATTTGACTTATAAAGTTATTGTCATTTTAATGTGACACATTCATATAAAAGAAATGCCCCTTGTGTTTATGGAAGATTGGGTTTCCATCGCGATTTTAAAACCTCTCGAAAGTGATATTTTCTATACTATTTATTTAAGAGTTACGTCTTGATGCCAGTCATTACTACCGATGTTACCGATGTTGTTGTGATGATGGAGTTATTGGGGAATATAATCACAAAAACAATAAAAAGGGAGAGATAAGAGAGGGCAATTGGATTATCCTCATGCCACTAGTCTCCGACATAGACGGCTGGATGATACTATTTCAAAGGTGGCTGCCGATGCTCGCAAGTATAGACTTTTCCGTCTGGGAATTACATTTGTATTCTAATCCTCTACAGATGTTAAGAGATGTCTTAGGGGGCTCCAGAGTAATGGGATTTCACAGTCTTGTTCTCCTGTCCTGTAGTCTTCTTGTAGATGGCTCTGATTATGGACTATGAACTATTTACTATGATGCAAAGTTTTGCAAACAACTGACATATCCACTTTTTTAACATAACAGGAGGGCAAACGAAAAAATGAAGGCAATAACCACAAAAAAAATATTTGGAAGGTTTGCGCAGCTAACTATCCATGCCACAGCTTGGTAGTAGAAAAACGTCCTGTCGTCAGTTCACAATATTCTTTCAAAATACTGTCAAAATAATTATAGAATTATTTTGTCAGTTGTGAGTTGACAACCGTCAAATTAATGAGGGTAAACGATTTGTCACGTCAAACGATGGCGGTAACTGGCAGGGATCATTTCGAGCAATTTTTGGAGCACAAGTGCACAAGTGAGCAAGTGCAATAAAAAAGTGTCATTTAATATATATATAAGGTTAAGAAATACAAAACAATGAACTTATGAATATATGATAAATTATGTGTTGATTTGTAAGAGGTAATTCTTTTTTTAGCTGATGTTAAAACGAATATATAGATGGACAATTCTGGATATGTGTTGGGAGTTTATACTATAGGTGATCAGCACGAAAAGAGAATGTGTGTTAGAAAACACAGGACAATATAGTTAGAAGTTCAAACTTCTTGTTACACTATGCTTAAGAATTTAAAAGGTGGTAATTGGATAGGATAAGAAGGTGGAACTTACATCGAACTGAAACAGTGATAATAAAAATATGTTTGCTTCAAGTATTAAATTATAAAACAGCAAAATTTAAACTATATATAAAAAAATCTAACTCGTAGCGTAACAATGGTGAAAGGTAACACATCGTCAAAGTTGAAGCTGCAACATTAAAACATACATGAATTGCAGTCGCAAGTGCAAAGTACTCGAACAGATTATAACACACCAACTTTTGTACAATCCTCCCGCGCACATCGGTTTTTCAATTCCTTTATCGCGAGGTTTCAGCAAGTTCTTTTCAGCAATTCACTAATTTTATTCCTGATTGATTAAAAGTAATAAATAAGAAAGAATAATAACCAGTTTGTTTTGAGCTTTAGATAGAAATTTTCTTTTCAGAGACAGAATATTTCATTGTAAATACCAAAACAATCTTTTCGGAACAATAGAATTCGGTGACATAAAATTGTTTTGTGAGCATAGAAAGTCAACAAAGATATCATCAGTAAAACAAACTGTTATTATAAAAATTATTCAAGAAATTTTAGTTTCAGTGAGTCTATTCCTAAAAAGACAACTTTGTATTATCTAAACACAAAGTGCTATACATTCAATTGACAGCTATTTTTAGAGGTGAAGTCTTTTTTCAGCTTTTAGTTATTGTTATTTTCTCAATAAATTGCCCGAATAATAAATAAATTTAATTTGTAAGAGAAATATATTTCATTTGTATGAGACCACCTTCCTAAATATAACCAACGAAACAAAAATATCATCAATGCCAATTCAAAGAAAAGGATTCTAAGAAATTCTGTCAGAAAGCAAAAGCTTTCTTTTACTTTCTAATCTTTAAGGTAGCCATATCTGAGGTCGCGAGTTTAAGTACCGGTGGGCCAGCCTATAGGTAGTCCATACTCTTGTTGATTGCCGTAATGTTTCTGTAGCGACCCTGCGTGGTTGCCCGTAGAGGTCGAGTCGTCCCTTTTCCAACGCCTGATGAATTTGTATGGGATAAAGCGAAATCGCACCACGAGCTACCACCCCTGCGCCAATGGCATGGTGGAACGCGTTCACCGGCAGTTGAAAGCTGCGCTGATGTGTCACGCTGAGACTTGGACGAGTTCGCTACCGCTCGTGCTCCTCGGCATGCGGACGGCATTAAAAGAAGATATCAAGTCATCTTCCGCTGAAGTAGTGTACGGTGAAGCGTTACGCTTGCCAGAAGAGCTCATCGTCGCTCCTTCAGTTCCTTTACATGCCACGGACGTTACAGATTTTGTTGCAAGGCTCAAAAGTAAGATGTCAGAACTGCGACTCGTTCCCGCATCAAACCACTCCAAGCCGTTTTCATTTATCTTTAAAGACCTGGCAACGGCTACACATGTTTTTCTACGGGATGACACGGTTCGTAGATCCTTGCAGCCTCCATATTCGGGACCGCACTGCGTCCTGTCAAGAACGGATAAAACAATCACTTTGGACCTCGGCGGAAGGCAGATCACCGTCAGCATCGACCGTGTGAAACCAGCGCACATTGACATTGGGTCTCAGGTTGGAACACCGCAGAGCAGTAGCCCTTCTCCGCCTGGTGTCACACATTCATCACCAGCGCCTCATCCTGCTACTTTACCAGCATCTGTCACCACACCATTAGCCGATCCAGTAATTACCTCGCCTTCTTCTTCTACGTTTCCGTTCGTTGCTCATCAGCCATCTACTACTCTTACTTCTACTTCCTCTGTTCCTACTTCTCCCCCCTTAGGACCTCACCCTGTCATAACTAGAGCAGGCAGAAGAGTCAAGTTTAGGGACATTCTTGATTTGTAACCCTGGTTTCTTTTTCTCCGTGGGGGGGTGGTGTAGCGACCCTGCGTGGTTGCCCGTAGAGGTCGAATATAAGACATGACATAAGTCTATGATTCGGATGACGTAAAATTATTAATTCAATTGTTTTTTTATAAGAAGTCACGTATTCACGTTTTCTGTTTATTTGTTACATTTTATTATTTTGTAAATATTTATGAAAACATTAATTACATAGTTTATAACACTCAGTGTTTTTTTAATTATAACGACGCTGCCGCCGTTATCAACCATACCCGTAGTTTATGAGTAAGTCGTATTATTGGGACGCAATTCCTGCTCCCAAATTTCTTTTATATGTGTGATATGACAATTACTCTGTATTGCACATTTAAAACAAACGACAAATAATACAAAACATTATATCGGATTAGAAGATCAGTGCCGAGACCATTTCATCACTAAGGCTCTTTTTCTATACATTATCTATGTATAAATTATAAATTAAGATCTATTGATATTTAAAGAGTAGTCATAAAAACCGGAAGTGAAAACACTGCAGACTGTTTACCGCTTAGTCAAGAAAGAAAGTAGTTTATAAGGAAAACTACAAAATAATAAGTATACAGAACAGCTCACGTCTCGAGTGATGTAATAAAACGTAGATACTTGTAACTATGTATACCAAATATTCTGTTAAGGACATAGCCTCAGAGATACAAAGTGGACGTGACTGGCGAGAAGATGGATATATATTTATGCGAAACAGCCACAAAAGCTACAGAGTATTATTTCAGTTATGTTTGCATTACGAAGAGAATAGGGCCCCATTCGATTCAACTTCACCGTGCAATTCTTTTATTCGACAACGAAATTGTTTCAAATCTATATAGGAGCCTCGCTAGTTCAAACCTTTTGACCTTAATGGGAGGTCTAGTGTATCTAGATTTTTCTCAACTTTGTTTGTCTAAGTGCATTAAGATTATTAAATGCATTATAAGATATATTACTAAACCAGTCTTATTAATAAATAGAAAGCCACAGTAAGTACGCTTTGCAATAATGTAATGCAAATTTCACAATATAATAAATTTCTGATTTCAAAAATAAATAACAAGGTAGCTTAGTTTATTGATAATTAAATTGATGAAGAGTAAAGAAAACAAGAAGGAAAAATACTTCCTCATAATTATATATTATTATGAATATCATTATGGTGGTTGTCATGAAGACGTGTCTGTGACTTAATCAGGGTGAGTTGATTCGCTCGTCGCATAATCACTACACTGTATAAAACAAAGTCGCTTACTCTCTACTCTGTCCCTTCATCTCTATGTATGCATAAATCTTTAAAACTACGTAACGGATGTTGATGCGGTTTTTTAATAGATAGTGTGATTGAAGAAGAAGGTTTATATATATATAAAAAATAAAACAATAACATCCATTAAATAGTGGAGAAATACTGTTATTTTTGATAATTACAATTTTTCCGCTTACATTGGAAACGCAGGCTGAAACCCTACGAGATTTATGTGTACCAGCCAGCTTATCACCCCACGTGTTTTGTTCAATAATATCAATTTTTCAATTGATTACTACAATGTTATTTTTAAGTTTTTAATTCAATCAATTTTTAAAGCGTGTTATTTTAGTTTTTTAAACTATAATTTATTATATACGACATTCACAGTTTTTCTGTAGTGTATTTAATAACAGCATTGTACCAGGGCGGATTCCTAGTTTACTATAATACAACTAACAGCGAGAATGAAATGAATTGTACATAAAATTACACAAACATTTGGCAGAATGATATGGTAACAAACATACAAAACAGAAATGCGTATTGAAAATCGGAAAAGCGGAAATCAATAAAAATAACATTAAATATAAGTTAAAAACGTTCTATCTAAGGTAAAAGATAACATCTAATATGTATGTATATAGGTATAATAATATGTGTGTGTATGTAAACCTAGACTACTACTATGTAATGTATAAAACAAATGATAATGATGGTATGTTAAAAAAAATATGTTTCTATAATGTTTATTACTCGTAGGTATTATTTTTGTTTTTGTCTGTTAATATTTCTGCGTCGCGTTTTCAAGTCAATAAGAAAACGCGCTATACCTACCTGAATAATAGAAACGAACATTCTTAGCGTTCCATAAATTGTTTGCATTCGTTCAATCTAGCTTTATGACGCATCAACACTCACCTTCACAATTTCAAGTTCACTTCATAATTTAAAGTTACTTATTAAAACGAAATGAAAATAAAAAGAACGTTTTTAATTCAATTCTGAAATACCTTAACCGACAATAACTGTATACAGGATGCAGTACAATGGATTATTTTATACACGTTTTACATCAGTTTAACATTCATTATGCCATAACTAGAAATCTTCTGTCATCAGGTGCTCTATTTGAATGTAAACGTTTGGCTCATAAATGGTCGTCTCTGCATTTGTAATTGATTTGATATAATAAATAATGTTATCGATTATTGCTAAGAATATAAAGAGAATATAAATAACATTCTGTATTAAGATCTGTAAATATTGAAACCGACTACGCTTACACCCATATTGATAAATACTTTACTTTTATGAACATCAGGCTGTATGAGATTAGTGTGGCTCGCAGAAAAGCTCAAGGATGGCAAGGTGTTAGATGATGATGGAATTACAGCCAAGCTTCTGAAAGCAGGTGGATTACTAATCTGAAAGGTACTGAAGAGTTCTTCATTTCCAACATTCTCAAAAACGGGGATAGACGGGGACCTTGCTAAAAAACTACGGATCCATCATGCTTCTGTGTCACATTCACATACTATTCTCAGAGTCACTACTAATCGTCTTGCGTCTAGGTTTGACGACTTTCAAACATGTCGAATTCCGTAAAAGCTACTACCGTAGCTTTTGTCTATGGTATGTCCGTCTATGGTACTCCATAGACCATGTACATACGCTGCGGCAGATTATGCGGTAGACCAAAGAGCCAATATGTTTCGCATTTGTAGACTAAAAGAAAGCCTTCGATTCTGTTCACTTAGGCAGTGCTTCAGTCTTTCCAGAGATGCCACACAAATCGATAGACCTAAGTGTTTTAGTCATTCTACGAAAACACAACAATGTCAATCTGCTTTCAGGATCAGAACTCGAAACTGTATAGCTCCAGCGAGGTATGAGACAGGGAGATGTGATATGTTTACAGGTGCGCTGGAGGATGTATTTAAGTTTTTATGCATTCAAGGATTGAGAAGCAACTTCAATTTTCTGTTAACCATTAGGCAATACTTTAATTCATAAGGACTATTTAAAATATACACGAAATTAAAGTAAGCACATATTTTAGTGCAATTAGAATTATTGTCGATACTGAATATGTAAATAATATTCCCCCGTCGTAAATACAGCAAAATTGATATTCGACACTAATTAGAAGAAATTTCAGAAAACCAACCAACCACAAACTCGGTAACTAAGTTAGTGCACGTTCGTTGGCGGTGACACCCAACACAATTTTTAAAGTTGCCCACGATTCGCGCCGGGGACAGATTTAATTACAATCTGCCTCAGGCCTCAGCCACTTTGACACGGTCTATGCAAATAATTTTTTGATTATCTGTCGAGCTACGGTACGTAATACATTTTTTATTTATAGTACAGCAAAAAAATAATAATTAACAATACATACCGAGAGTAGCGAAAAATACATGTTCATCATCTCTTTTTCATCTTTTTCATCGCTCATTTTTTTATAACCATTGTTAATTTGCTTATAAAAAAAGCAAATTGCCCACCCGACAGTATGTAAGTAATAGTTGACTTCAATCAACTATTACTTAACAACAAGTCGATGGCGTGAAATACTATTCAAATGTTTATTTTTTGATCTGTTGAAAATTCAGTAAATAACTAACAATAAGATAAGTTTTATGTATACTTTATCTTATTAGTCGACAAACGTAGAAGCTCAGGGGTTGCTATTATGGTATACAACATTAAAATAATAAGCTATACAGTTTTTACTCATGAATAGGAACAGCTTTCACTTTGGGACCAGTATTTTAGCTCAACAAAAAGACTCGCTATTCCTTACATTTCGACCGAACACGAACTGACTATTGTTGGTATGGGTTGATTATTCTTTTACACGTAATGTTGGGATATTTTGTTCAAGGTATATATATCTTGCTGTCTATATTTATAGCAACTAAATCACTAATAGTATTTTTCTTATAAAGGAAACTCCTGAACGGTCCTCTAACATAATTGTATCAGAAATTCAGGAAGATCTCTTTCAGGATTTTAAATAGCAGGTTCACACAAACCTCGAATGCACTAAAACCTCATCTTTTTCAACCGCTAAACAACAGTGTTGGTATTGGTGTATTCCGGTGTGAAGAGTAAAGTGTGAAGAGAAATCAGGATAATACGCTTTTCTTAACGAAAATATACTAATATTAAAAATATCCAAATTAAAATCTTTAGCTAGCTTGTTGATTGTACTCGGTACTCGAATTAGGAAAGAGTTGTCAGTAGCTGCTGCCGGTCTACGGAATATGAAATATGGATGGGCACCTCTGGTTAAAGGCTGAACCTGAAAGTAGTCGTAAATGGAACTGTCCGATTCCGGGTAATCTACAGAGCCGACATCAATTTTGTGTATATAGACAATATCGGCTTGATTATAGCGTTTCTCGATAGAATGCAGATGGTAGCACGTGTATCTTAAAATATAATTCGTATCCTATATACCGGTGTTATAATCTACGCTTAACGCTTTTAATTCTATTAATAGGCGTAGCTAGAGTTCCATACTTGACATGCAAATTCGAAGGTTCTGGCACATAAAGGCGATAAAGTTTATAATAGTTTAGACTTGTATGAAACTTGCGCAGCTGTATATGTCCCAGTGCCCTGTTTGCTTTTGAAACCATAGAATCTATAACTTCATCGGGTATCAATTAGTCAATAAAGAGCCTCAAATCCTTGGATATATCAAGCCTTTTCAAAGTTTTGTAATTAATCATCATCATCACAGCTCATATACGTGTCCCCACCGAGGGGCTTGAGTCTACCCTAACGTTAGGGCGATTAGGTCTTAGTCAACCACGCCGACCCAGTGCGGGTTGGTGGACTGCGTACACCTTTGAATCGCTTCGAAAGATGTACGCAGGTTTCCTCACGACGTTTTCCTTCACCGTAGGAGCGTCGGATAAATGTACATATGAAATTCGGAACGAAAAACACATTGGTACACGGTGGGGATTAGATCGCGGGCCTCCCGGTTCTCTGCGGCGCACAAACCAGTGCCGAGACCACAGCGCCACCAACGCTCCAATTGTAATTAATACTATATAGTTCTATATAATGAGTTTACGTTTACATGTAAAAGTAATAACAAGGCATTTATGAACATTAAGGATTGAATTGTTACGGACACAATAATCAGTTAACACAAGAAAATCATTAGAAAATTACTCGGTATCTGGCTGACCCCCAACGGTAACAACAATTGATATCATTAGTAAAAAAATATATTTTAAGAGTCTTTAAATATAGTGATGTATATGTTTAATAAATAAATTATATAATTTTATTTATTAACAATAAACAAAATAAACAGAAGTGGGCCTAATAATAGCCTAACAAATAAATAGAAATATAGCCTTTAGCTATGACTAGCTGCCTTCGATTCCTGATATACGAGGTTAGGCATCTAAACAGATCAGCATGGATACCAGTTGAGTTCTTATTAATTATCAATCCTGTCAAAGCACTTGGTATAATCACTGTAAATATGATCTACGAAATTGAGCTCCGCTATTCACAGATCTCGTTATAAATTCATTGAATAACACTAGATTTTATTGTTGCCAACTTGACTATCTGGAAATCGTGTTGATTTGAAGCTGAGGGAAAGAATGTAATATATATTATAACATTTTTAAAGATTTTTATTATAATATATGTGTCTATGTGTCTAGTCATAGATTATGTGCAAAAGCACAAAAATCCATGACTAGATAATATTAATTTATTTCCTTCTATATGTACAGAAATTACAAAGAAGTTCTCCAGATACATGACACCACCCCCACTGACAGATTTTTTATATAGTACAGATAAAGCAAGACCGATAAATTTTTGCACATTGTACAACAAGTATGAAAAATTTATAAATTTTTCATACTTACTTTCTTTTTATACTTTGACTTTACATTGTATGTATTAAATTCTAAATTGATAACAATCTCACACATCATTAATTTTCACAAACGCAATCATAGTCATAATTATTTAACACTACATCAATGTGTAAACGTAAATAATACCCATAATAAAAGGATAAATACATAATGATGATATAATGATAATCTATTGCTCGCTGGCCGTAAACTACGTGAAACTTTCTCACTGTAATCCGCATTCTGAGTAATTCCGATCCCAAAGAGTTCGGGTTAAGTGAACAATAAAGTAACTTGTAATCCTTTATTACAAAACTATTTTCCAGTTATCCAATAGATTCCAAATATCCATTTATATTTAATATTGAATGCGAATATTTGTGTTTGTATAACATCGTGGGGAATCAAACAGACTATAGTAATATCGAAACAACAAGAATAATTAATATAGAATCGAAATATGAATCACGATAACTACTGACATTTCACAAAAAATATTTGTTGTGTAAAATTGCGAACTTCGTTACTTAAAACGCGTTTAAATTCGACAACGATCAGTTAAACGACACGGAATTTATGGCAGTTACTCCAAGTATCGTAAATTACAGTCGTACAGGGACGTGAGATATGCGTATCTAATTCATACCAAACTATTTCACCAAAATTACACGCACATTGAGCTACGCGGTGGCAGGGTTGCCATGTGTCTTTCTTTTGTGATTTGATGTATTGAAAACAATTATAAAAATGCTTAGTAATCTATACAACAGCTCTTTCATCTCACATGAACTACTGGATAATAATGAAAAAAATATGGTATTGACTATCCCAGTTATGGACAAAGGCTAAAGACTAAATAAAGTGGAATTTACACGGATGACTATAGCCATAAAATTATCGCCGCACGAGAAAAATCGACTGCATAAATAAATAGTAAGCAGTCGTCTAGATCGCAAGTGACTTAAGTGCAAGCCTTAAAATAGACTAACACTCAGACAGTAGATAGATCACTTGCAGGCGAACGCCAGCCGAATGAACATGAATAAAAGATTTCATAATTATTTCGATGCCCGGACGTATAAATCACCTATTCACCTCAACCCGTAAGAAGAAAATGATCCAATCAGTTGAACTCCCCCCAAGAATCTCTGAAACTTATAACCAGTATGAAGAATCAATTGACATATACGATTCGCATTGAAGTAACCAATTTAAAAAAGCAGTGGAAGAGGACACGTTATGCGTGTAAGATCCTCTTTCACATAATTTCTGATTTTCTTTTGCTATTTAATTTTTGGTCTGCTCCGTGTGTGTTATATTTTATTACTAAAAGAAACTTTAAAATACAACTTAATAAAACTAAATTATAAATAAAAAATCTGGTCCAAATCGCCGTAAATCGGCAACGTGCTCCGAAGGCTGGCGGTATATTATTACTTATTTGTTTGTAATATTACTAGTTTTTGATTTTATTTACGAAAATAGTTTTTTATGTATATATAAATTATATGTATTATAGAAAGTGACGAATTATATGGCCTAGAGCATATTACACATCACTTTTCATTTCAAAAGTTTTGAAATAAAGAGTGATATAATTGGGTAGATTTGTATGGCAATATGTGAAGCGATTACCTACTATGTAATAGATCCATCTGAACATGTCATGTCATAACGCTAAGACCAATAAAACCGGAGCCTAAATGAATGATATGCCCACCAAAGTCTATCAAAGTCTCTGCTGGCTTACTTATTTCTACCGCAAAGAGCACCCTTAGCATTCCAGTGTTCAGGTTTGAAAGTACTAAGTTCGGTCTTAACATTTGATATCCCAAGTTGATAGGGACCACGTGTACTGTGGTGATTGTAGTCACTTACAACTTAACACTCTGCTTGTTTACCAGTACAGATGTAGAATAAATAAGAAAAAGAAAGAAGACATGTTGCGCCGACCCCAAATATAATTGGGAACAGGGCAAGAGAAAGAAGATATAATGGACATGTAATGTGAATTAAACGTCCTTTCGACTAACAGGCCAAAGACGTATCAACCTTAAGAGAACGGTGCAACCGAAAGGCTTAAGCTCATATTACGTACTCAAAAGAAAAAATATGTAAATATGTCGGAAATAGGGCAGGCAAAGATAAAAAAGAATGAATTTATGGAAGAATTGACTAAAGACGGATATGTTTGCAATGAATATGAAGTTTTTATACTAACAATTATATTGACAAATGGTTGTTATTATGTGTGTATTTTCTGAGATTCGCAGCTAGTTTGGTATCTCCATTAGAGTCACAATGAACGTTGCCAACTTGTGACACAAAATATAAAGACATCGATATCCATTAATTCACTGCCTATCTTATTCTGTGAGCCGGGCAGGTAAGTATAGTAGCCCCAAGTTTCATTCTTTGAGGATGCATATGTCTGAGAACGTATTACGGCTGACATGATTATGTTGATGATAATAATTAAAGGAACCGATTCTATTGTCATTATCGTGTAATGTCTAGTATTTATTAGTTTTTGGTCAGGTAAGCAGCCCTATGTGTAAATATAAGCCAACATGGCGGGCGATAAAGGCGGCCATTTCGCGCATCTCGCGACAGCCGTGCTCTAATGGCGCGCGCTGAATGACGAAAACGGCGCGTTTTCACCGTTTATGATAATCGTCGTATTTCATGACCGTATAAAACAGAGTAGTCAGAAGATCGGATTTTCCGCATTATTTCATAATGGAAAAATCTCATATAATATTAGCTATCTGTGGCACGATGGCTTTGTATAGAAAGAAGCAAGATAAGTCATGTTAAATATATATTTTACATTAGCATTGCACTGGCTACATATATTTATCAACATTATTGAAATTGTCTTTATACTACGTGCATTTAAAATTTTACACTGGCAATTTCTCAAGTTACGTTACTTAGTAGGTGTTTTGTTTTACCTTAAACATGTACGAGTAATATTAAATTATATATTGAAGCAAAGATTTTCAAGTGGCGATATTTAAAATACCCCTTAGTAGTAAGGGTAAACCGGTTATTCGGAAAATAATCCAACAAAGTATAATAAAAACTCATCGTAAAAAAATAAAGCAAACTTTTGTTTTCTATGAACATTCCAAAACACACACAGTCGATAGTGAAACTGCAACTGTCACAGCAAAACAAGCATTATTTTGTAAGCCAATAGCATTCGAACTGAAAAATACCGAGGGTTACCAGAGATAAAAGTGGAAATAGAAGAACGATGAATACCGCCGTCCATCCGGCGCAGGAAATTGGTTTTTGATTTGCTATTCTTGTACGGCGCGCGATGTCTGGGTGGTGGAAGGGCTTATGGGATTTGCATAGGTTGCTTGTCTCAGATGCTTGGTACGAGTATCATTGTATGTTTGTCTTTGTAGTTAACGCAATGAATACGATATTTTCGATAAAGAATAGACAAGTACAAATACAACATATTCGCTTTTGATAACATACACTAAAAGCTACAAAAATAACTTGATGTATATTAGTTTAGAATATATGTGACTTTTATGATACCAAACAACTCCATTATTTAGTTTTTGCTCAATATAATATTAATTTATTTACCAGACGCATAACCTAAAGTAATAACAGACGATATTACTGTGTTATGATTTTCGTACATACAACTCATGGAAATGTTATGGGCAACTATAAAATAGTGAATAGTCATATCTTTGCTAACACCAACAAGTTTAATGGGGTCATTATATCAAGTTATACGCGGGTAGAGACAACTAAGTGAAGCTGTTAAGTGGCATATTAATATTGTTGTTAAATGCAAGTAGGTACATAGATGGTGTTACCTACATTAGGAACGGTTCGGTGAACTGAATGTTCGACCCATAATGTATTTAATGGATTTCTCGTTAAAGGTTCTAACGTTGAGTACAAAATTTATAGATATATAGAATTTATACAAATGAGTATAGAGGTATAATTTGTTTGTATAAATTCTAGGTAGGTTCTAAGGTAGAATACATTGTTGTATAAATCTCGATTTGTTTCATTGATTACGTAGATGTCACAGTATTCACTATCTAAGATGTGCGTTTTGAGAGGTATCACCCTATAGTTTCACCTGTCAAAATCTCATATTTCTAACGGTAATCTATGACGGTAACGTTCTGTCAAACAGGCCTTACATTGCGAAGAGTTTAATTTATACGTGGGTTTGGTTAGCTTGGTGTCTGTGATATTGTGAACTGCCCTAACTGGCTATCACTATCTTATTTAAGCTTACATTATAATTAGTACTGCTATGTTCCAACAATCAAAGATAAGGTAGATAGCTCCTCAGTTGTCGAGGAGTTCAACTAAATCTTGTATTAATACAGCTTTATCATTACTCTTCATCAGGACAGTTTAAGACCTCCTTAAAACTTTCATAATATATGTAAAAATAAATATTTTACGAGTATTTAATAATACGTATCTTGTGTTGTAAATGCCCTAGCAAAATTCACGAATTTATATCAGCAGAATTATGATTCTTGCATATATACTAAGTGTGACGTTAACGATTTGCAATATGCACCTTGGCCTAATATGGCCTCGCTTGTGGAACACACAACATGACTTTGGGAAACAAAAGAAAATAGAAGTGGCGGGTAACTATTTATTACCTAATCATTGTTAATGGGATATCTCCGTTATAAGGAAACAGCTTAAATTAATCTTCATCCTGGCGATACAGGGTATCGGGACTATGGCGACAAAGAGGGGCGAGGGCGGAGTAGGTGTCTCATGCGATTTAGTCGTGGTCGTGGTTTCAATTTAAGTCAGCATAATAATGCATACTCTGACAAATTGAGAGGAGAAATAAAAATAACTGTTTATTATAATTTTCTAACCATCTTTTTATGAAGTTTACGTAACAAATATTTAGCAAACTTCATCGACTAGTGGGTCTGTGTATGCTTCTCTTTCACTCTCACAGTGTCATCAAATAGTGAATATAATAACGTCCTTTGGGAATTTGGATCCAAGTATAGGCTGGAACATGACTACGAAGCAAGTAATGCAAACAATTACTACAACATTTACTAAATTTTTATAAAATATGTATAGTCGCTGTTTGTCTAACTAAATAAAGAGAAAAAAATCAGTTCATATTGCAGATAGACGTTACAATTCTGGTATATGTTTATTCGAAGCAAGTGAAAATAATTACTCGTGCTAGTCAAATGAAATATTCAAAATTCTAATACAAAATGTTGATACACAAACTTTGCGAATTATTCTCCGAAAGCGGAAAATAATTTTCATAATTACGTTACTTGACGAATCCCGGAAGTTTAAAATGTCACACTTGTGCGGGAATTTCGGACTCAAAGCTCTTCTGACCTCACTCCACCGGATGGAAACTGTCTCAGAGGTCAATTGAAGAGGCGGACAAGCTTATTAACTGCTTTATAAATTTTCATCAATATACGCCAAAACAACAGATTCACCGTACTGGTACAAACAGTGTTGTTTGTTTCCATACAAAGAAGCGGAGATTCGCGGCACGCTTTGAATGCCAATTACCTGAATCATAAAAACCAGTTTGAACTCTGATCAAATTATCTGTAGATCGACGTAGTTTTCATTCCACTTTCCGCAAGATTATAAATTTCATTATCAATTATTGATATCACTAAAATTGTAAAAATATATTTTCCGATAACTATGTGGTAACTTAAGTTAAAAGAAGATTTAAAGATAAAAAAGTGTAATTGAAAATAATCCACAGAAAATTTGATAAGAGAGATAAGTCTGTTTTTTTTTCTAGAGACTAGTTTCAGCTGATCGTGGCTGAAAATAATATTTAAAACAAGACAAAGCTTTAAGCGATGATCTGCGGTCTGAAACTTTCGTGAGCTTTACGTGATTAAAAGCTAAACGTTGCTTGAACCTCGTTTTGCAATGCGAACCTTTATGATTCTCAATTACCCTGTTGATTGTAAATCAGAATTTTATGAAAACCCATATACTACTTATTACATTAAATATGTAAAATCTTGTAATAAGTCACAGTTTTATAAACATTCATTCAAAAAAACCAACCTGTGACCATTTAAAATGATACGTGTTAATCTTCACTCGGCATTTAATACGTAATACACAAGACAAGTTAAGGTAATTACAATAACAAAAAGGCATAAAATGATACGTGTTAATCTTTACTCGGCATTAATACGTAATACATAAGACAGGTTAAAGGTAACTACAATAACAAAAAGGCATAAAATGATACGTGTTAATCTTCACTCGGCATTTAGTACGTAATACACAAGATAGGTTAAGGTAATTACAATAACAAAAAGGCATAAAATGATACGTGTTAATCTTCACTCGGCATTTAGTACGTAATACACAAGACAGGTCAAGATAATTACAATAACAAAAAGGCATAAAATGATACGTGTTAATCTTCACTCGGCATTTAGTACGTAATACACAAGACAGGTTAAGGTAATTACAATAACAAAAAAGCATAAAATGATACGTGTTAATATTCACTCGGCATTTAGTACGTAATACACAAGACAGGTTAAGGTAATTACAATGACAAAAAGGCATAAAATGATACGTGTTAATATTCACTCGGCATTTAGTACGTAATACACAAGACAGGTTAAGGTAATTACAATGACAAAAAGGCATAAAATGATACGTGTTAATATTCACTCGGCATTTAGTACGTAATACACAAGACAGGTTAAGGTAATTACAATGACAAAAAGGCATAAAATGATACGTGTTAATCTTCACTCGGCATTTAGTACGTAATAAACAAGACAGGTTAAGGTAATTACAATAACAAAAAGGCATAAAATGATACGTGTTAATCTTCACTCGGCATTTAGTACGTAATACACAAGACAGGTTAAGGTAATTACAATGACAAAAAGGCATAAAATGATACGTGTTAATCTTCACTCGGCATTTAGTACGTAATAAACAAGACAGGTTAAGGTAATTACAATAACAAAAAGGCATAAAATGATACGTGTTAATCTTCACTCGGCATTTAGTACGTAATACACAAGACAGGTTAAGGTAATTACAATAACAAAAAGGCATAAAAGTTAATTTTATTCAGGCCTTGCTCCCATTCCCGTCACGTTTGACGTTTTCTTTTAAAATTATGTTAATTGCTACGCACGAAATTTCAGTAAATTTTGTTTTATTGTACAAGTTGGAGTTTAATGGTGAATCAGTGTCTGTTAGGAAATTATTAACATAGATAACGTTTACGATAGATAATAAACATAAAAAGAAATTCAGACTTACATTTTTTTTCTTTTTATTCTTGTTATATAGCATAATAGTTATAATAGTAAAATTAAGCAACTTTGATTTTCATTTATTGTCGAGGTAGCCAGTATATCGACTGCAGTTTGAAAAAGTTTGCCAAGTCCATTTTATTTCGAATAGACGAAGTTGTTGTCCATATGATAATAGACTTATAGGACATGTGTTAACGCTTCCAGTCTTTTCTTGGATAAATTAAGAGTCAACTTTAAATTCAGAGTATTTATTTCTTGAACAATATATTAAATTTGACGGGACAAATTAAGTATGGAAGTTGATTACTGAAAGAAAACTCTTTATTAGATTTTTTATGATAGAAACTTTTATTTTCATACAATTTATGCTTAGATTTTTCAAATGTATGGAACGTGACTATTGCTCACACAGTAAGAAATATCTCCTGAAAACCAAAGGGTGTTCAAATCAACAAAGCTAAGGATTGAATAGGTTTGAAATAACGTACAACGCTTGTACGGAATTCCTTTCATTCTTTGAGAAACTCAATTCTTACCGAAATGACGATGTCATACTTAAATTTATGCTCAATACAACTCCAAGAGAATTTCAATCCAATTTTGATACCAATGTTCAATTGTTTGATAAAGTTTCATGTTAGCCGAAATCAAAACAATTTAAATGTATTACGATTTTTCTATAAACGTGCCGTTATTGTCAGAGTTCCTGTTAAAATCGCTTTTTTTATTGGAGTATATTTTAAAAGTAACTTTCCTGATCTTTTAGAGACATGGTATCTGCTGCATGGTAGCTGCCATTGTTAAAAAGGTATATATATATAGGTGACTATAATTTATTGTTTGTGAACGGTACTTGGAATCCAATTTACAAAGTTAATTAATTGTCATCTGAAGTGTTTATTTTTTTAGCCCTGTGTATTGTTATCATTTTAAACAAACAAAGAATCACAAAGATATTTTCGCTGCTCTCTACAGTCATCTCGTACTAAATGCAAATACTAGATATTTTAAATAAATCTAGCACACTTATGCAAATAAAAATTTGAAAGATTCGTTCTCAAGCAATATCCATAGTATTATTATAATACGATATTTCGGAAACGGTTCCACGACCGAAATACGTTATCTGGTAGTCTAGTATTTAATAGTATGTACTTATTACTTATCTGTATTTACGGCTAATGTTATAAGCTGATAGATGAGTTTGCAAAGTATCGTAGAGGATAACCCCTTATCAGTACTTGTATTTTTCTTATCCTTTCACAAGGTCTCAATGAGTACAAGTTTTCTTATCAAAGTAGAATTTAAATTTATCCTAAATTGTGATAAATGTAGGATTAACAAACTTTAGAGAAATGAGTCCAGAAGAGCAGACCTAGCACTTTACCTCTTCCTCACTACTTACGTCCTCCTATTGTCATTTTTATCTTGCGATGTTTTGTGTATCTTATACAGATACTGACTTACTAATTATGAATGCTTATTCGTCGCAATCATATAGTAATTGTCGAATACTTCAGTTGATGATAGATTTCTATCATGTCCGTCCTCTTCGTACTCTCTATGTTTGAAATTTGGAACTTAATGATGAATTAATGTTTCATTACGAAAGTTTAAATATATATAATACTTAAGTTTTGTATCAGTATATTATATACGACAGGTTAATTATAGGTATAATATAAACTTTTCTTCTAACATAATGTATGTAATAAGGAATAGGAAGATGATTTTCTAACCCGCATTATTTTATCTCGGTAAATCTTAACAGCGTAAATAATTCCATAACCTCGTTTACAGTCACGAACATCGGCCGGGCATATTTTTATCCCGAAAAAACACATTATCCCTTAGGGATACGTAAATCTAATCCAGCACGAAAAGCTACCGGAAGAGATGTATAACACTACAAAATATTTCCAAGAAGCGAACATAAATTTAATTTAAGCGATGCGTAACAATGAGTTGAATAAAGTAAAACACGTAAAAGAAATTAATTCGACTCCTGGAATTAATAACAGGGAACCATTTTCTTTCTTCTCGTAGCTAGAATAGCTAATTAATTTTGCTTATTCGCGCAGTATCACGCGGAGTTAATAAAAATACACCTAGCTCTGTTAAGGTGAAAAGCTGCAGAGCTGTTTTACGTGTAAGTAACCAAAATTATTATTTGTAATACCATTATTTTAAGATAGAGTTGTTTAGTTTTATACTTAATTTAGTTTTATTAAATCTTCTTATTCAAATTCAAAATCATTTATTCAGTCTGGGCTGTTACAAGCACTTGTGAATGTCGAAAAGCTACGCCATCGGTTCGCAAATCTACGGCGGGAGACCTTATATACTTAATCACAATATTTGAAATATATTTGAAAATATACTATAAAAATGAAAACAAATTATTTTGCGAATTTCAAAAATGGACTTCGATAAATGAGTGCTATTCTCAAAGGTAATGTTAAAATTAAAAATATAGACTTGTTTCCATACGTTACATATTGTCCGTACGGTGACAAATTAATGCCGAATTTCACCAACGCTAAGTGTGATATAAACACCCTCCTACGTCATTATGCCACGTCTTAAAAAATTGCCGTAAATCAGGCGGAGTAAGATGAGAAATAATGAATAAGTAAAGGAAAAGAAAGCTGATAAATTTAGACCACCAGTGAAAAATGCGTAGGTTTTATAGAGCCAGGATACCCAATGCCGGATTACTTTCACGCATATTGATGTGCACTCATAGTCGGATATATTGTAGTAGGCTAGAAAACTATAACATATAGTTATATTTGAATAAATATAAAACAAAATCTCCGTCTATCCCCATAGATAGTGCATAATATTAGGGCCTATTTATTTAATGTGACAAAGTATTTATTCTTATCTGTCATAGCCATGGAAATAATTGAAAAATATTGATATTACGGATATATGAAGTGCGATCACACTTTATCCCATCTTATTAGTTTGCGATAGAAACATGTTGCGATAGCAAATATTGTTTGAAATTCTGTGTAATTTGTAATAATGATGTAAAATTGCAAGATACTGATGCACTCTGCTAGTCCATGTAAGCACACTGAAAAGTGTGCGTTCTATTTATATTATTAATGAAATTATAATATCAACACGTTATAGATTGAAATAGCTTTACATTGAAAACCAATCGAACGCTGCTTAATTAATTAATGAAACCCCAGCTGCGATGCAAATTTGCTTTTAGCTTTAATTCTAAGTGCGAACTTTATGCTTACGGAACTTCCAAGTCAATTCGACTGGCTCGAAATTTTGCAGAGAAATCGTCATTAGAAGTTCATACTCCTTTGTCTTCTGGGTATGGAAGGGACAATTAAAGTCTGCTTGCGTACTTTAGAATTATATAAGAAAGTATAATGTCGATGCGTTGTGGCTTAAAATTTTGAACGGAACATCCTTATCTTATTGTGGAATATTCCTTACCTTATTCTATCATGTAATTTCACTTCTGTCAGTTTTGTTTTAAATAATAAAATGTAGGCTACATTTTTCCCTAAAGTTCATAAAGATACATTAGTATTTTTATCATTAATTTATTAGGTTCACTAATTTTCTACAGAATGAAGACAATTGTTTGTCAAAAGACTACATATTTGTCTTTATTAGTTAATAAAGTTTTTCAAAAAATGTCAAACTATTCTTGATTTGTCTTTCATAATTTTAAAGCACAAAGATAATTTTATCAATATAGCCTAAGTTAATGGTTACTTAAGTAATAACAATTTTTGCGCTTATTTCTCATTTCTCTTGGCAGTACTTACAATATCAACAAATGGTAGCAAATATTGTGTGAAGTAAATACTATAAGTGCCATTGTCGAGAAAATGTATAAGAGCAACTGACACTTACCTATTATTGTAATGGAAGTTGGACTCAACCTTTTTGTTCGGAGGCTATCTTCCAATTAATAACACTGTAACAATACAGGAAGACAGTTTCTAGTTTTCTAGCGGGCTCTTTTATCATTTTAGTGAATCAATAGCTTCTTTGATTTAATTATCAAAAGTGATTCTATAATCATTAACTATAAACTATTTCTTAATTCACTAAATCATAAAGAGTGATGTATCACGTTATTAATACAATAAATCAACGAACTTAACACAGCGAAACAATTACTTTTAAACGTCGATCTGTGTTTATTAAACTCAAGAATTTATTGATTGGAAGTCAAAACAAAGTACTAGAAAGCTGTTTTGTGAAATATTATATAAAATGAAAATATATTTACTTTTACAGGAAGCCGCTAAGTTTTCAAGAACAGCCACACAATCT
Organism: Scirpophaga incertulas; assembly: GCA_036419045.1. NCBI lineage: Eukaryota > Metazoa > Arthropoda > Insecta > Lepidoptera > Crambidae > Scirpophaga > Scirpophaga incertulas. The sequence goes on from CM071645.1 coordinate 12,272,615, forward strand.
CATTAACCCAGATACTAAGTTTTCAGTGAGACTTTCAGACTTTTGTTATAGCCATTACAATATGTATTATGTTTATTTATGGTTTTTTTTTATTTTTGTCTTGCAGACAAAATATTGTTCACGTTCAGATCGTTTTCTATTTATATTTATTTCTGTACTCAAATATAATAGGAAAGTATTGTTAATATGGAATCTTACTCATACAATTCAATACCAAAATGACGACGTCGTCGTTATATGTTATGTGAACGCCCTCATCATTCAACTACTCTACGTTTGTTCCACATCCACCCAACGTATTGTCAATTAATCCACATAATTATAAAGTCATTAATAAAAATGATTAACGACCAACGCCAGTAACTCAATCCAACAGGAAATTCCTCGAATGAATAACTTTCGAGTTAAACAAAAGTTTTGACTAATTTTAACCACGTTAACAAGTAATTGGGTTTGTCTTAGTCGTTTGTCATAATCACTGGTATTTATATAGTAACTAGTAAATAATTTTATATAATTACTTTATTTAAATGAACCTTGCGATGCTTTATTAAACAGTATATCCGACAGAAAACAAATTTTCCTGAAATAAGTTTAAATTGACACGTGAGACATAAGCTATCAAATCAAGCCCATGTTGGCCTTCACATAGAATTCACTATGTTATACCACCACCAATTCAATACACTAATTTATTTTCATTTAAAATACTTATGTAACGCATTATAAAGCTCTTTCTTTTTTTCTTTTGTAATTGTAAGCAAAAGTACTTAGTTTTTTTGATTAGTTACTTATTCAATGAATGTTATAAATTACATATTGTACATTTTTGGTATCACTTGCTACTTAATTATATATTTTTTTTGAAAATTCATTTATATTTACATGTCATTTTCAAAAAATAAGTAAATAAATTTTCCTTCCATTCCTTGAGTAGACAGTGGACTAACATTCAAAGTTTTTTGTTACAGAATCAATATAAATATATAAAATACTAATTAACATTAGGCAATAAAACTGTGTTATAACTCGGTGTTATCGTATAATTCCTGTATTATACTTATATCTATATAGACAGATTATTTTCAAGCATTCTTATTTTTCAATTTATTCATACAGGCTTATTCCTTAAATTAACAAGAGAATCGTACGCAATATCAGTAGGTTCTGTGCGATCTGAGCAAACGAGGTTACCTCCTAATTTCTAACCATTTTCATGGAATTGCTACATCTACACGAATTCCCGTTGGCCCGACGAGAAGATATTCTGTTAATAGTCTGATCCCTGATGTCCCACGTGGGTTCGCCTGTACATTTGATCTCACCTTCCAAATGTGCCTATTACGCAATTCCCGAACCGAATTTAATTAACAGACGGATAACGAGAAAATGTTTTGTTTTCTTTGTTGCTGCCTATCGTTAATGCGTGTTACACGTGGCGCTAACGGCGAAATGAACCAAACGTCGCCTCACAATTAAGTCTTATTAGAACGAACAAGATAGATTACATCTATCCGTCTTAGTCTTATCGTTTCACAACTATTATTTTCATTTAGCTTTCGAAATAAATTAGTCCTTTTTATTTAGTGAAGAATGAATATTTTTATTTTGTTTATATTAAATTTATCTTATTTTTTTTTATATATCAAATATTATTGACTCTCTAAGAGTTTATTTACTTAAAAGAAACGAACACTGAGCACGAACTCCTGGCCTCCATAGCTTAACCACTGAAATAAGATATCATAGAGTAATTTATTATATTGAACTGTCAAAATACGAAACATAAGATTTTATATCGGCTGTTATATCGCGTGATAAACGCGCGTAAATGATAAACGCTATATCATATCTTGTTTCGTTGATCGGTTCCAGATAGCAGAGATGAACTCTATTGCAGTGGAGAGTAGTGCAATAGTAAAAATTAAATGAAGTAGGACGATGCTGGAAGGATTGATAGCGGTTGAAGGTTGAAGAAACACTTCGAGTGGCAAGCCTGACACGAGTAGCGTAGCATTGGTAGATGGTGACGAGATTGGGATGTACGAGTACGATTTGGTGAAGCTCACAAAAAACGCTGGATGTTAACAGCGCGGGATAGAGCGAGCTGGAGACTTGGAATAACTGTCATGTAGTGGCATCTCTTGATTGTAACGATATTAATATGGAAGTAGAAAGAGAATGTACGCCGCGTTTAGTAATCATCCCTGCTCATATCCGGTGCGGGCCGATGAGGGCCACCAGCCTACCTGTGTTACTGTAGTAATGTCATAGTTAACTTGTAGTTAACTTAGTCAATTGGTTGGGTTCAAAACACCTTTGTATGCAGTTATATAATTATGTATGCAGTTTACCTTCCGTAGTTTTCCTTGGAAATTTTACTTTCTAAGGAGAAACGTCAAACATGGCAGGAACGACCCCGGGCTGATGTATGTATGTCAATACTAAATATCGTTTCACGTATAGTAACAATAGATTTTAATCAAAAATTCTGTATCTTCTTTTCACACCTACATATATTATAGCGTAGTTATAATCCAATTATTAGTCTTCGTTATATCGTATTTTCCCACAGGAAAAGTAAACAAGCATTAGGGTGGCATTATAGTAAGGCAAACATCACAGCCATGTATGCTTGCTATGTAAACGAGGTCGCTCGCACGTTTGACTTATACCCCTCGAAACCAGTACTATTAAGGATACTAGCTATAACCCTGCAATAAGAGCTGGGAACTGCCTCACAGGTACACAATGTGAAGGTTGTTTGACTGGGTATTTCTAATTCATGGGCAGCGCTATCTCGAGCCGCCTGTTGCCAGTGAAAATAACAGTACATCACTTTGCATACGCCTTGTCTATTAATTTCACAATTTCAATTTATATTCATTTCACTTACATAGATGTCAAAGCAGTGCGAGTTATGTACATGTTTATCTCTGCGAGGCCTAATACCTCTCTTAGATGTATATAATTTACATATATATTTTTTTTATTTACTACATAACCAAGTTATAAGTATACAAGTTTTTCTCCCTGCAGTAACTATGTTGTAGGTACTTCTAAGAATAACCGAACAAACTTATACCGCAGTGACCAGAACTTTCCAAACTTTAAGATGTTATATATCCTGTTTGGATGGAAACTAAGAAGATATTATTAATAAGTAACTCTCTCGGTTATTGATGCCGTGAACGGAAGTTTCTTCGTTTGAAGTCAAATGACGTACTTACTTAAGAACTATTATAGGGAATTGTAGATAATATTAACCACGAAACTTTCCAAAATAATTGGGTCTAAAACGTGAACTAAAAGGTACTTTACCAAACAAGGATAACTGAACACATTTTATCCTATTCATTAATTTTCAATTTCGACTTATGAGAAAGTTACAAACCACAATAAATAGATAAAATGTCAAAACTATAAAATTTTCAAGCTAATAGTACCTATATATTGTTATAACTAGAATCCCAAATATAAAACTCCCATAAGATATATTTTGTTTATCAAGTTATTTTGTGTATTATGCTGCTACTTACTTCAAAATCAAAATAATTTTTATTCAACCGAAGTTTCTGCAAGCACCTATTGACATCAATTAAATATAAAATTTCACAAATAAAACATTCTGAAATTTATATGTCCGGTATAAAAATAGTTCATGAATTATTTATTTAATGCAGAATCATAAACAGGTAGGATATTGCAAATTCAGTAATATATTGGGTTGGTAAGAAATTCTTGCGACACACAACATGAGTAAAATATAAAAATAATTTATTTTAACAATAAATAATTATTCAGTAATGTATGCTCCCTCTGTATCTACAACTCGTGCCCAACGCTGTTTGCACGCCGGCACTCTAGAATTCTTTAGGTCGTGAATTGAAAAAGTCGTCCAGTGTATTTTTGAGGTCCGCGACATCATCAAATTTTTTATCCTGTAAATAATTTTTTAAAGCTCGAAACAGATGGTAGTCGGTAGGTGCTAGGTCTGGTGAATACGGTGCATGCGGTAGAACTTCCCATCCCAACTGCGATATAGATTGTTGTGTCATCTTAGCTACATGGGGTCGAGCATTGTCGTGGAGAAGCCGAACTTGGAGACGTTTACGCCTTTTTTGTTTGATAATTTCAGCCAGCTTTTGCAGTTGTGCAGAGTAGCTCTTTGCATTTATCGTAGTGTTGTTCGAGAGCAGTTCGTAAAATAGCATGCCCTCAGAATCCCACCAACAACAAAGTAAAACTCTCTTCACTTCACGGGGCAGCTTAGGTAACGGATCTGGTTTTTCTCCTTTCGGTAGCCATTGTCGCTTACGTCTGTAGTTAACATAAAGCACCCAGCTTTCATCTCCAGTGACTATTTCTTGAAGAAAATCCTTTCTGTGTGAACGTTGCAGGAGTGAAAGACAGATGGACATGCGTGTCGCTTTGTTTGATTCACTGAGATCATGTGGTATCCAAGAAGAAATAACTTTTCTGTATCTGAGATTTTGTAAATGTTGGAGAATTCGTAGGATGGATACAGCCGAGTTTGTAAGCTAATTCCCGGGACGACGTATTAGGCTTTGCCTTTATAAGTGCTCGTAGTTCTTCATCGTCAACAGTTAATTTCCTGCCGGAACTAGGTTTGTCTTCAAAGGATGTATCGCCATGAACGGAAACGCTGGTACCAACGGGATATCGTTGAATGATGAACTACATTGGCCTTGAACACACTACACATATTAGCGGCTGCGGTTCTTGCGGATCGTCTTTGTAATAACTCGTAATATGCAATCGATCGAAGTGCACTATAATACATCTTCGCTCGTATGGTCTGCGCGGAACAACTGACTCGCTTATATACCCTGCGGCATGGAAGGATCTAGACTAGTTTTGCATATACTACTCTCGATTGTTGTAGAACTTCGTTAGAAGAAAACATATTTTAATCGAAAGGAAAGTGTCGCAAGACTTTCTTACCAACCCAATATTATAATTACGTTTACACTTGTATTTAGTATTGGTATTCACGTGTAGTGTTAAAATCTTATTTAAGATACTTTAATTGAATCAACTAGTTTTTTAGACGTTACTATAACCTATAACACTATCGATTAAGGCTATATAAAGATACTATAATACATTAGATAAAACTTGATATATTTTGGATGATTAAAATTATAACGCAAGTTTCCTTTCTTGCATATAAATTAAATACATACGATGACATAACGACACATTATACATGTATTTTTAAAATGCCTGTTTAGAATTTTTTTTTCAAAGCTCATACATTTTTTCAACCTGGAATGCTGTTGCGTACCATACTTCATACTAATGGCTTTTTGCTATATGTGTGTTGAACTCTCCCCATAGGGCATACCCACTTATTAGAAGTGAAGTGAACTTCAACCCACAGTGGATCTATGACACCGCCCAATGTTTCACATCTAGCCTACCTACTGACCTCCACTATCATACCAGTTTACCGTGCTCATGAGCTTAATTATATCCTTTGATAACATAGCCCTGTAGTCTGCCGGTCTTATGGAACCAATAATTATCAGCTTTTCTCTCCTGTAGGTTAGATCATCGCAATGGTAATTCAGGTGTACCATGGTCTTCTTTTTATTGTAGGCCTTGTACTGTAGGAGCTAGGGTCTTACGGAGAATACTCAATAAGCCACCCCGATGTATATTTAATTTATAGATGTAATTTAAAATTAAAAGTGTTGATATTGATGGGCTTCTGAGCTATGCTGATAAATTTGAAAATATAAGAACTACTGACTCGACATTAAATGTGTACTTATTGATTATCTTACTTACTAAGGTAGGCTAAATACTTACTGTAACAAGAATATGTCGAGCGGAACATCATAACATTTAATTCAGTTTCAGCACTATCACGACGATAATGTCGGCTACTTCATTTGTATAGTCACAAAGTCAAGTTGTCTGCATGTTTTCCTCCACTCCACAACTCCACGGTGCAAGCCAAAGTTATAATACCCGGAGATATGGATGCAATAGAGCGAACAAACTTATTCCCGCTGACAAGCCGCATCCCACAGGAGTCGTTAAGAGCCCCACATATATAGTTAATATTGCCCTGAAATAACGGTATACTTCACTGCAAACTATATTTTATGCTTTCGGAATGTCCTAACTTTAACAGAAAACAGAAATATATAATATTGGTTCGCGTGAAAATTCAATAATGTCAAAGGTTGCTCTAACAAACATTTTTATTGAAGCATTATCATCATCATCTTCTGATATTGTTTGTTGATGAATATCTTTTAACAACTACTACTAGAGGAACCTGCTAACAATATTATTAAAATTTGTAACAACTCTAGAGGTTATTGAAACAACTCACACATAGCAGAGCTACTCAAATGATCAGTAGAAAATGTTTCCTCATTTATAAATAGATCATTTCATCCCGTGACTATTGTAAGAAAAGTATGCCAGCCGCCGCTCGTGAGTCACCGAGCGGGCAACAGATCCTGAAGATGTCTCGCTGAGAGACGAAACACGTGTCGACCTTGTCTGCTTGTTGGACAAGTCATCATCAACTGCGCGGAATCAGCAAAAAACAATATCCTTTGTAATAAGAAAAGTATGAATAAATTTAAGAACCGCTTGGGAAGTTTCTCGTTCTTAAAAATCTACGGAGAAGATCTGTGCCATGCTCTTTGTTTTCCAATTCAGAAGCAATATAATTATTTTTAAATACTATGAAACTAATTTAAAATATGTCTTGGTAATCATGTGTTATATCCAATCTATATAATACTTTATATAATACAATTTGATATAATTAAACTTTGCATAATGTAACATAAAACAAAAAAATACAAAAACTTGAATGTAATTGTATTCAAATACGGTATTTATGCATAACAGTAGGTTTGGTAATGGTTTGAATATGTACAATAAGCTACATGAACTAAGGCTCATTTTAAAATGATACGATCGTCGGGATCGAATGTGATTAGATTATTACTCGTCAAACTGAAATATACAATGTTGGTCATCAAAAAATGCACGTGTACTGCATCGATCGATCGATCTTAAATCTATCAAAATAAAATATATTTTTCACTTCAGTAGCTCAAACATGAAGGTTTCGCTGCTTAATATCAGTGAGTAAAATCGATTTTTACTCACTAGTGAGACAAAGCTAACCACAGATTATAGTAACCTATGTATAGTAACTAATGGATAACCATACAGACTATGTTGTTCGCCCTAAGATAATATGCCCATGGACATTGGATCTGCCTGACACTTCTCGTTGTTCCGTGTCACGCATAGGTACCACTTTAAACTAATGTGAAAATAAATTGGCAAGAAATCAGAAAAAATAATTGTTAAAAAAATGTCTCTTCGGAACGGAACATAATAAGTACTTATTAAAATCTCAAGAATGATGCGCGGAACGGAACTATTGACAGAAGTTCCTTTCCACGCATCATACATTCTTGAGATTTTAATATTTTTTTTTTATTTAATTCGCTTAATTTACTAACAGGGAATAATAATAACAATAATTTACTTACTTATTATTTTTGAAGACATATTTCAACAATTATTTTTCTGTTCTTTTGACAATTTATATTTTACATTTGTTTTAAGTGGTATGCGTAACACGGAAAAAACGAGAAGTGTCAGGCATAATTATATCACCTTAGAGCAAAACAAAAAAAAAATCAAAATTTGGAATTCGAACTCGAAGGAAAACAAAAGACGATCGGCGAGAAAAAAATGTTCTCGCTGCTGAAGTGAAAAGTTATGTGTGTCACACGAGAGCAAAGTTGTTTGCATCTCGTGCCTTTGAATCCCTCGACACGCTCAGGATTCTACTCTAGAATCACTCGCTTCGCTCGTGATTCTCATCACTCGTGACTCAAATCAGCACGCGCAGCAAACATCAACTTTGCTCACTTGTTGCACAAATAACTATTAAATCCCATAACAGCAGTAGTGAACACAACAATCACATACAACATGCAAAATAACGCCAAGCAAATAAAAGTAAATTTTTCCGTTCGTATTTCCCCTCTCGTGTAAACAGTATCTAATACTGATATTTTCAATTTACAGTTTGTTTACGAGTTGTTGGATATTTTCATGATTTCTACATTCAGGACTCAATTTTACGACTAACAAGATACATTTCTTTCATTTCGTATCTCTTTACGTGTTTATTTTATAACACTTAGTAAAGATTTTACGTTTAGAGAATCTCGTAAGTCGACAAATTGTTGTACAGGTTAGAATTATTACATGTATTATAACTTTTTGACACATTTTATATAACTGTCAATGCTACAATATTTTTATATTTATAAGATGAAGACTAAGCTATTTCTCATGGTGTGTAGAGATCACGTTTTCCACTTGCTACAATCTAAACGGACTTCTCAAACTTCTACGACTTAATTTTTGCTTAAATACACCCTAGTCGTAGAGATGCTCTTGACCTAACCTGTATTCAGAATATCTTCTATTCGGTGCATGTAGTTTCACCTAGCATATTCCTTACCGACTTTAATATTTACACCAGTAGCCCTAGACAAAAAGCACGCGCGTCTTTTCTATTTTATTTCTACTATTATAATAGACTAAGCGTTTTCTATCGAAAAATGCTAGACGAAGTGTATCTACTGATAGAATAGTTGTGTCTACCGTGACAGTAGAAAATAGAATAGAAAATAATCTACCGTGTTTCGCCTTAATTCCCTTTGCTTAAAGAGAAAAAATGCCATTAGGAGGAACTTCAAAACATTTCAAACGTGCGTACTTCACAATTATTTACCTACATTAATTAGGACAAAATTAAACAAACTTTGGATTTAAAATAAAATAAGTTGCGTAGACATTTATTTACAGGTAAGTATGAGATTTACAATTAATCATTACAAAAGCGAGTGTCAGTATTGAATTCAAATTAGCTTTGTTCACTTACGGTTGTTTCAAAATGACATAATATTAATATTTATACAATCAAGATTATATAAAAAGTTTATCAAATTAAAGATCCATACTAATATTATAATTGCAAAAGTCACTCTTGTCCGTCTGGCTTTCATTCCAAAACTAATGATTTTGATGAAATTTGGTTTGAATATAGTTCCGTTTCTCATTTTATCAATTCATTGGTTCCTTTTATGTTAGTTAGTCTTTTTAAATCTGTACACAAATTTAAAAACATTTCTTTATTTAATCTAAAATGTTCGATAAATAAACTTTCGGGCATGTCATTAATATTTTCCAGCTGCCGTCGATTTTGAACCCTCCTTCTACGCCGAATCAACGTTTCTTCGGTATGAGCTGCCCACAAAAGCCTTATCATGTACATTTTTAGGAATAATTTGGCAAAAACACACTATTTTAAAACAATAAACAAACAATCTATCACCAATCTATTGGGTATGAGCAATCGCTTTGTTGAGTAGAAATAGAATAGAACCGTATCTATTTTTTACGTCACAAACTACATTTTGTCTATGAATTTATATAGAACTCTTCTACTGTCAAAATAGAACACAGACGAGCGATAGAATAGAAACACAGGATCTTTTCTGCGAGTATCAGCGTCATCAAGTCACGTGACGTATCTACTGGAAATGTCAGTTCCATACATTTTTTATGTTATCTATTATAGAAAACGCAAATAGAAAGGCATTTTGTCTAGGGGGGCAGACCAGTTGGTTTGGTGCTATCATCAACATCAACACCAGCAGCTGCGTGTTAACAGATTTGAAAATACATCGCCACTGATCGCCTTCTTCTCGTGGGTATAGTAAGAGCTAACAATAGGGCTTTATCTTTTACGAAAAGATATTTGAGCGTTGCATTTAGCATTGTGTCACTTTCAGGCTTGACGGAAAGCACTTAGAATCTTACTTTTAGACAGAGTCACAACAAATACATTGCATCTTCAACTGTAGAGGCTTATACGCGACACAACTCACACACTGCATTTTCAGTGCCAAACTAGTCTTTAGGCTGTCGCACACATGGTTTCAAATCGCAGAGCAACAATCCATTGACCCATCTCGCTGGTATCCAGCCGTAAAATTCGTAACAGTGGCAAACAAACCAACTTGGAGGCTGACAGCACAGATGCAAACAGCCCCAAGGAAACTTCTGAACGTGTCCTGTTCCGTCCGTATTAATATTTATACGTACGTCTAAAGTCTAGACACTCCGTTATACTCGTATGAACAATAAACTTTGAATAACTAATATTTTCATGAAAGTTGCTTTGGGTAGATACAAAACTGTAATTACTTTATGATATAGTATAGTATAACAGCCTATTTTTTAAATAAATAAGTAACTTTCTGCGAACTTATAGGAAAATATGCAGTCATAATTATTTTTATGTGAATGACTGTATCTTACAGTTATATTCATCTTTCATTTTATCTTAGCCCAACTCATTTGTGATCGACCTAATATATTTTTCTGTCTGTCACCACTCCAACGAGTAAACACAATTACACAATCCATCAATCGCTTTTAGGTTTTAATTTTAAATATTTAATTATAGCAATATAGAATTCATATATTTTAGCTAAATTGTTATAGCTCATCAGACAATAATGCTTATTGTGTTAATTATTAGATTTTTGCAATTAACATTTACCACAAGTCTACGAATATGAACCTTGTAAAGCAATGAGTATGAAATTAAATCCATTCTCTAGCTGCTTTAATAGAATTCTATATTAATTAATATTATTTCATTACTGATCTCCTTAGCTAAACGTCAGAGCGAATGGAATAAATTAATTATTCATGGCGTGTAAATTAGCTACATTTAATATTTCTCCATCTAAGAGGATATAGAAAAATGTATTTCAATCTTTTCAAATTACACGAAAATTTGGGCACAGTTCTTTTATCAATTACTATAATCAAACACAATATTGTTTGCATGTCCCGAAATTTATGAAATAGCTTTATGAAAAGCAAATACACGATAGTTTATACTGTTATATAACTCTGTATAATTGTTGATGCGAAATTTACTTTTACTAAGCATATCGAATACATGTATAAAAAGCGTAACATAAATCTTGGATTTATTATAAGATTTTGTAAGCTTATCTTTGACTCTGACTTTGTCAGAACTAAAACCTGAACGTCATCAAGTCCCAATCTTAATGGACGGGTTATTCTATTGATATCTGTCCTCAACTGCAACCGATTTTGATTATATAGCGTAAGTACAGAAATCTTGGGTTTATTGTAAGATTTTGTAAGCTTATCTTTGACTCTGACTTTGTCAGAAGTAAAGACTGGCCGTCATCTAGTCCCAATCTTAATGGACGGGTTTTTCTATTGATAGCTGTCCTCAACTGCAGTAGATTTTGATTATATGTATATGCGATATAGATAGAGCTTCATATAATTTAATGTTTTTTATATTAATGTATTAACCACATATTAAAGAAATTAATATTATATGCAATAAAAATTTCTTGTAACAATATTTATGGCATAACTAAATATAATAATGTTAAAGTTTATGTGTATGGATGCATGTGCGTACGCGTATATAAATGATTTGAGATGTATATAAAATTACTTGTAATAAGATAAAATAATATACTATTTGGATTCCCATATGAAAAAAAAAATCACCTACATTATATAAGCTGTAACAGCGCAGTTTATTTATTGCATGTTGGTTAGAATGTGGTAAGGCAACAGATGAAGTTTGCGATCTCGCCGCAAGATAAGGTTAAACTATAAACTTTTGCAAAGTCGGACATCAAACTTTCACCAAGTTAATGCCCCGAAGCCATAAAAACTTCAGATTTCCGGATCAGAAATGCCGATAACATTGAATTCAAATTCAATTTAATTGGAATAAGTTTGTGGAAGACTACGAATTATAGTATTGAGTGACTATTAAAATTTATGTATAAGTATTGAACTCGCAATAAATTATTATTTGTATAAAACATATATTAAAGTATTATTTCATAAATAAATAATCTCATGAATTGCAAGCTTCTGTGTTGGTTTAATATATTTCTAAAGGTAATGTTATGTAGTTCTAAAGGTAATGTTACGGAAAAACAAATTATTTAGTACAAATCTATTATATGCAGAGGCAGGTGTTTTAACCGTAAGGCAGTTATATATTCAGCAATGCGTTCTAAGCGTCCATAAAAGCTATCCTTATGACCCATTAGTGTTAAGAAAGCGTAAAACTAACACAGTAATTCCCGATAGGATTACCAGGACAATATTTGCTCAAAAACAATTCCCAGCACAGTCAAAATCAATATATAATAAAATAAACAAAATTTTAAATATTTACTCACTAACGTACCACGCGTGTAAAAAGAGGGTAACGTTGTGGCTAAAATTACAAAGCTACGATGATATTGAAAGTTTTTTAAATAACCCTTGGTGATGCAATAGCATGTATATTTGGATATTTGTTATATATTATGTTTTATATTTGTTTTATATTATGTGTGTATAGCATAATAACAACAATATAACTTATTAAAATTTAACATGTAAATAAAATTACAAAACCAAAATAAATAACATTAAAATAGTATCATCTTACATACCCACTAACAACCACCACACACAAAGGTTCTATAAAGTCGGACTACACGAATTAAATGTATAATCATAATAATAATCTTTAATTTAATGTAATACTTTTTTATAGAATTATATAGAAAAGAATGTATTATTTTGTAAATGGCTATATTTTCTAAATGTAACTACAGTAAAAATTATGGCATAGTACTAAGAGAGGGGCCTCTTCTAATACAGGTTTTATAAACTTAAAAGAAGAGACCCACATATTGTAAAGAAATTTCTTGTAGTTAACAATAAAGATATTTTTGATTTTTTGATTTTTTTGATATTATCGTATTTATAATTTACTACCTTTACCGTGGAACGGATTCATATTGTATAAAAACCCGTCTTTGTCGTATTTTCCCGCCGGATTTTTTTATTCTTGTGCTTAAAAAATTCCCTATATTTTTATAGGTGTCAAAATATTTCTATATCAACTTACATTACAGTAGTTTCTATGCATATTCAAATAAAGATTTTCATTCCATATTTTACCACCTTTAAGGTAAGATTTTAAAAACTTTGAATGTCATATTTATTTACATCTAATCAATAGCCTAAAAATTAGTTTCAATTCTCTATCTTTAAGACGGTGTACTTTCCATATACACTTTTATTCCATATTTCAACATTTCAACCCTTTTTTCGCATTAAAAAGTAGCCTATGACATTTGTCAGGTTATTTCTGTTTCAGGCATTTGTTAGACTATTTCTGAACCAAATTACCATTTAAATCCGTTAAGCAGTTTTGGTTTCCAAGTGCGACAGACATATAGATAAAGCTACTTTCACATTTATAATATTTGTAAAGAATGTGTGGTTTTTTTAAGTACTGTTGTATCTGTGAATAAATATATTTTCTTTCTTTATTTCTGTTATTAATTAATAACAACCCGATGTGTTTCACCTTAACACCATACTTAAGGAAGTTAGTAATTTTAATAAACAAGTAATACGAATACTTATTTACAAAATATATCAAATTGAATTGATAATGCAACAAAGATGATCGTAAATGTAACTTACCCAACAAACTGAAGAGGAAGTACGTGCGAAGCTTCATCTTCCCAAGCTGCCTGCAAAGAAAAACACAGTTTAATTGGGTGACTTAAAACTTCCTTTCCAAACACTTTAGGGTCTGGTCACGTTTTAAACGATTAAAGTATCAGATAATCGACGTATTCGTGCTCAAAGTTCTCAAACATTCTTAAGGGCTATCATTAACGTCTTCAGAATTTTATTTGTGGAAAGGTCTCGAAAGCGTACTGTGTCTGATACCATTATAATAACTACAGACTGTATTAATCCGGTGACTAAGTACTAAAATAAAAAAAAATATATATGATTTGTTTTTACAGACAGAATAACCGAAAATTTGATACATTATTATAGTTTTAAAAAACGGTAAATATGAATGAGATGAGAATACCTCTCATCATTTTTTTTGAGAGGTATTTTCATGTGATTAACCGTATTAATATTAAAAGTAAGCTAAAGCAATATTTCTTGTCACAATTATAACCTTGTATGTAAAGATTTGTTATTTCCTTTGTAAGATGTTATAATTGCTTTAGATAATGTTTATTTGAACTGTGTTTTATAATATGTATGTCATTTGTTCCAAAAAATACCTCACATAAATGTATTTTTTATTACTGTATGTGTCACACACAAACCTTAGAGGATTAAGTGGCACTATGTTTTAAATGTAATTGTATGTAACTTGTATTGTTAATATATAATTATAAAAAAAATGTAATTGAGGGCCTCACCATCTTTAACCATGCCAATATACCATTTAAACTAAGCAATTTCTTATATTATTTATTTCAAAAATCGCTCGCAATTTATATTTTTTTAAACCAACAGGAGAGCTAATAAGCTTCATTTTATACTACGAATATTTTTTACCATTTTATTCATTCGTTTAATGCTTAAATATTATTGTTTACCATTAAGCATTATCCCACCTCTCATTCCAAAAATGTATATTCATAAAGAGTAGGAGAGATCGACATATTATTATGATATAAATAAATTTAGCGAAAGCACAAATACATTTATTTTAAATTTGATCATCTACCCTGCACATACGTAGATCATCTTCCATATGTGTAATCCGTCAATTCATGCTACTTTAAGGGGTAACTATATCCGGGGCAACTAGAATATAGTGAATAGAGAAATTACAACAATTTATATTATTAAGCAGAGAAAGTAAATGACATAAGTATGTTATCAAATACGAGGGCTGCTACTTAAGTATCCGGAATCTGGGATTTCAACATTTTTAAATGCAATATATGACCTCCATGGTAAACTTCGTTCTTTTTTTGAAATACTAGCCGCTATTTTTTTTCCTTATGTACGTGTATGCTAGTGTTTTGTTTCTGATGGGTTTAAAATGTCATATCGCTGAAATGATGGAACTCACACGTGAAAATATTCGTACTATGATTTATTACGATTTTCTACGTGATTTAACGCAACGACAGTGCGTAGATCAATTAACTGTGTATCACTGGTTTAGTGAGTTCTATCGTGGACGGAATAAGCTCACGGGCGAAGTTAAGGAAGGTCGCCCGAAATCAGTCGTTGTGCCACAAAACAATGAAGCTGTACGAAAACTAATTATGCAAGACCGTCATGTTACGTATGTATCACGAGATAGAGGCTACTCTGGGCATATGTATGACCAGCATTAATAAAATACTACATGAACATTTGTTCATAAAAAAAATTGATCGCGTTAGATACTCACACAACTTAACTCAGCATCAAAAAGAAGCTCGCGTCGAATGGTGCAAGAATATGTTAAAAAATTTAACGGAGGTGACTCAAAATCTGTTTATAACATCTACGCAGGTGATGAATCTTGGATCTATGCGTACGTTCCCGAAACTAAGCAACAATCTACAGTTTGGGAGTTTCAAAATGATGATAATGAATACTTTGAAAAACAATAAACCCATATTTAGCCATATACGTTTGTTTAATTTTTCTATTCCGGATACATAAGTAGCAGCCATATGTCCAGTGACAGAATAGCACACTTTTCTCCTATTATACACATACCGCAGGAATAGTGGTCCTTGCAAAGTCCATGTAACTAGTTGACCCCGCGAAATTTTTTTTTAAGTTTTCTGACGAGAAGTACCATTGACTGAGTATCTTAAATTTACTAGAAAATATGAATATCTACACAAAAACACCAATTATGAAATACTGTATTTGATTGTGTGTTGTTGTAACTTAAAGATTTTTCCTAAGAATTATACTATTCCTTAGTATAATTATACTAAGGAATGAACACTATTATCTCGTTAGAAAGAGGAAATATATCACGCTGCTGGCCATTTTCCAAAACATCTCTCTATCGGAACGACCAATTAGAGGAAAAACGATTTGGTTAGAAGGACATAATATCAGAATACACAAAACATTAATCCTACATAGAGAGTAAGTATAGTTAATAAATATATTATTCTTCATAATAAAGTCAATGATATCACTAGTGTTCGGAATAGGTAGTTTAATTTTATGTACTTGCAGAAAGAAAGTCAATGTAAGCGAACATGGATAAACCTAAAATTTTCTGTTTTGCTATTCGTTTCTTTACGCTTTTATCGTAAAATTTTATATTTACAACTTATTATTACAACAATAAGCTAGAAGATGAAATACTATTTTGAAAGCTCAATATAATATTTTTACAATCTCTGAAAATAGTAAGTTCCCAGGCATATCCATACTATTGATGTCACAAAATCGCAAGAATGTATGGAAGGTACCACCCTTAGGTATGGAAGTACTATAAAATACGAAAATTAAGATGTCAAAAGTTGTAGGATAGTGATCAAATGAATAAAAAATCTTAGATTATACCTGCGAAGTGCTATCCAATGCCATGTCAATAGAGTAGTTTATTCCGTAAGATCGTTGATATATCAACGTCGCCAGCCGGCAGCCTAAAATGGAGCTTCATCAATCCTTCCCTACTACTATTCAGAAGCGTGTGAAAATGACTGTGACAAAGTTTCAATAGCAGTTCCAATTTCATATAGGAAATACTTTATTTGAATCTTGATTCTAGTACTTAGTCTGCCCATAAATATTTACTTATTCTTCATGTAGTCATTCTTGTACGAATATTCATTATGTTATTGCACTTACGTGCAAATCGGCAATAAAATATTTTTTATGACATTACAATGGGTTTGGGTGATAAAAAGAAGCAAATCGCCGTGAATTCATTACACAAAGTAGGTATGAAGTCTTTGTGTACTATATATATATATATATATACGTAGCGTATTATATACTCAATGTATGTTACGTACCTGGTTCTCCCTTTTCTTATATGTATGTTGTATGTTCATATGTCCAACACAACGTTTTCTGGGCATAATTACTGTGCTATCAAAATTCTAAAGATGTAATTTAGTAACAGAATCATTTAATTTTTGTTTCTTCAATTGTAATCAGGACGTACATTTTGAGTTAGTATTATTAATTTCGCTTTGAATTCAAACAGTATTATTGGCATACCTAATTGTAGACATGCAAATGAAATTCTGGAGAATTCATTTATAAATCTGAATTTTAAATTGTGTCTGTCTACGTAGACGGAGAAGATATTCTGTCCAATTAAATGATTACTAAACTGGGATCGACAGATTTGTTGTCTGCCAGTTGCGATTCCGCTTTCCATAATTAATTTTCTCGATTGGCTCGACGCAATCGAGCTTGAGTTTTCTTTGCATAATGAACAATATCCCATATATTAATCGGTTAATAAATATCAATTGTTAATTTTTTCGACGAGGAAGACCTAGGCGAACATATTTCGAACAAATCGAAAGTGTCCTCAAAAAAGGACAGGTCAGAAGTACCCGCAATCGTCGAGCATGTATGAGGAATGTTATGAAAGTAGATGAAGCGAAAGAGATATGTAAGGACCGTAGCAAGTGGAAGGACGTAATCTCTGCCTACCCCCGTGGGAAAAAGGCGTGAGTGTATGTATGTATGTATGTATGTAATTTTTTCATAATCATTTAATGATACAGATCTGTCATTGTCACGTTTGTGTTTGTTGATTATATATATGATTCCAGTACTTAGAATGCAAATGGTCAACCTTGTTCAGTTGCTTTGATTTGAAACTAAACACCTCTCACAATATATCAATATTTTATTACCTACCATTGAAGTGACCACGTTTTGTGTTTCCTTCAATTCCTATTATGTAACATTGGTGTCATTGATTTATTTAATTAAAACGCCGAAGACTTTTCGAAATTAATATTTATCCATATTTGTAACTGAGATAAGCTGATACGAGTAAGTAACCTGGATCACAGTTCTCGGCGAATCAAAACTATATTCCACGGTTTAAAGGGTAATAGATTTTGTGTAATTATGAATATACAGGGTGTCTCATTCAAATCGGTCAGTATGGGAAAGTCTGAAACTATAAGACATACGAAGATCTGTTCTGAGGAACCATGTCATCGATTTTAATAACAAGAAAAACTGCATTCATACATTTTAAAAATCATCTGTACTCCGTTCGGGAATCGAACCCGATTGTTTTGAAAAAAAAAAACCTACACTATTTCTATTTAGATATCGATTGTGTAGGTCTTAAGCAGTAAATGTCTCTATGAAACATGATGTCTAAAATGAATAAAATGCATTGTTTTCACATACTTTATTTTATTTTAGTAGGTACTCGAAGTGACCGCCGCTTTTTTCAATACAATATTCAACACGTTTAGGTAACGATCTTATGATTGCATTTTGTATCTTCATGTGGTGAATTTGCGTTAAAATTGTCTCTATGGCAACTTTTAGGTCTTCAATGGTATCATAACTAGTCCAGAGGACAAGAAATAGTCCAGAGGCGTTAGATCGCGCGACCTTGCGGGCAAAATTTGGTAGGGCAAAAATGGCAATGTCTCTTGGCAACAATGCATTTTATTCATTTTAGACATCATGTTTCATAGAGACATTTACTGCTTAAGACCTACATAATCGATATCTAAATAGAAATAGTGTAGGTTTTTTTTTTCAAAACAATCGGGTTCGATTCCCGAACGGAGTACAGATGATTTTTAAAATGTATGAATGCAGTTTTTCTTGTTATTAAAATCGATGACATGGTTCCTCAGAACAGATCTTCGTATGTCTTATAGTTTCAGACTTTCCCATACTGACCGATTTGAATGAGACACCCGGTATATATAAATAAATAAATACATTTATACGTGTACTATATCTAGATTTCGTTATCATTTAGATAATATAATGTATTTCCATGACATAAAGCAGAATATGACTGTTCTTCTATAAACAATACTGATATCTTACGTTTTACCTGTATCGGCCAAGAAAAGCTTTTGATTCGATTTGAGGACATTATATTTCATAAAACATGCATTTTAATTCTTTTTGATATGTTCATTTATCTGAGGCTCCTATACTAAAGAAAAATATTGTAAAACAATCTGTATACACTGCGAATATAATCAACGGTGTAAATAAAATCAAAAAATATGCACTGCCTTAGGTTAATAAGCCTTATCGATATATGGGATATATCTATATAACTAGACAGTAGGTGGCGAAAAAAAATATAGCACCATAGAAACGATTCTTTCGGTTTTGGATCCGTCGCCTAACCTAAAATAGCCGTTATCCGAGGTTACAATACAAGCTAAAATTTGCACTATGATCCGTGGCGACAATTCGTGGATGGCCTTAAAAATAATTGCGAGACAGTAGCGCCATGGAGCGATACCGACAAGGTGAACCATGAAGAACCCAGGCAGATCCATCTACAAATTGAAACTGAGACGTAAAACGGCAACGCCTAACCTATGCTGAGAATGACAAGCCTCAAATATTAAACGACTTCCGAGCGACAGCAGAGAACCACTGTGGTACGGGCAAGAGCCGATAAAGAAGTACAATAGCCTTATATTATGCAATTGTTCCGGTATATCGCCTCAGGGAGGACTAAAGCAATAGATCGCCATAAGACAAGTCCGGTACCGGACGTAGCGATAGATCGTAGGATATTCGGAAACAAACCCTTGTGACACCCAATGCATTGCCCATCGCTTAGGACACAGATAAGTTTTTAGTAGAGCTATCCCTAGAGTACCACATACCCTCGTATCATTATGTTCTAATGTACCAAGATTAAAGTAAGTTGGTAAAGCATTCTTTTCATATAAAAAGCATTGTGGAGACGTATGAAGTAGTTGGTTGTGTATTTTACAACTTAAAATCCTGAAAATATAATAAATGCTAAAGCATATAAAGAACTTAGGCATTTTTATAACATCCAAAACCAACGAATAGCATTACACCAATGCTGCTTTCAATACAAAAATAGACTGAAACTTATTCAATTTCAAACTGTACTCTTGAAGTTCGCAAACAAAGCGCAACGCTAGAAAAACAGGGTAGGAAAACAAAAGTTTGATAGGATCAAAGAAAATTTGCCTTTGAGTCAAAACTTATTTGATCACTGGATATGATTATACTGCTACTAAAATACAAAATTATTACAAGCAAAAGCTACTGAAATTCTAGCGAGCTCTTTCGCTTTTAAATTTTCTAGATTTTAAGTGAACTTAGAATTATATAACTAAGCAAATATAATCAATTTTTTTAATTGTAATTTCGACACTTCATTAATGCCCAAATAACGTATCTAATAGAATATTACCTCTAACTAATTGTTTATCCTACTTTTTTAAATAAATAAGGCTCGATTTTACAATTACTAGTTAACTAATAAGTTAATATTTTATCATATTTATTCAATAAAAATTATTCAGGGATTGAAAAATGAAACCTTTTTTGAGCTTAATTATTTAATGTTAACCCGAAAAAATCGATTCAACTTTTTTTTGTAGATTGTCTACATTATTGAAATCTTTATATTCAATAAAACCATTTAACTGTACAGCGAACAATTTATAGAAAACTCTTATTGATGATCCTGTTCCGTAGTTGCCCGACAATATTCGTAATTTATTACTTTTATACACTATTTATTTAATTATAGAATTGTTAAGCTCTCGTTACATTATGAACATATTTGGGTCTATAAAAAAGTTGCAGAATCGTACATTTCCCTTCGTGGCAGGGCCTATTGGTGGCAGGTGTGCTCGAACGAGCTAACTTTTTTATGGGATTTCCTTTAAATTTACCACGAGATCTGGCTGTGACGGACATAATAATAAATTTATAGGCTTATGTTTTATGACAATTTCATACAGTTGAACTTGAAATTGCACCATAAGTGTATTTGCGTAAAGAAGTTATTGAAAACGTTTGCCTTCTAAATCATATATTATATATATGTATGATTAGAAGAATCTAAATCTGATCACACGAACTATAATAGTTACTTGTTCACCGGTAAACAGAACAAAATATCATATTTAACCCTTAAGGTCTAATAGTAATTTTAATTTAGAATATGAGGAAAGTGTGTATTTAAAAAATATTATTATGAACTCAATTAAAACGTTCACGTCAGATGAATTTAAGTTTTATAACTACATGGCTATTTCATTTAGATTGAATGTACTTGAATTACTAAAGTTATTTTCAAATAAATTGTCTCTTTAAATAAAACTATATACGTAGAGTTATTGGTTGCTGCTCTCCATAGCAGAATAAAGTGGAAATATGTATCAAGTTAAAATTCAAACATAAAAGTTCAACGATAAAACCTTTTCGAACGTGCAGCGAAAATTCAACGGTGAATAGTTGGGACCGAATTAATAGCGTTACATTTCTCACTTCCGACGCACGTGCTACGGACGTCAGACCTCGGTTAAAGCGAAGTAATGACATTTTCCAGTTGCCTATAAATACTTAAACAACTAAGTTATCATATAGTAACATTGTGATATTTTAAGAGCTCAGCAAAAGCTCCAAAGTGTTTGCAAGAGATTTGTCACAGGATGACAGAGTCGTCACATCCACACCTGAGCTTACGGTCGGTACGCTTTGATGAAAGCTTTTAGGGTCAGCTTTATGCAACTTCGCGACGATCTTTTATTTACCCTGAAGTTATTTAACTTTAGTGTCAAATGAAACCGACATCACACCGGTTACATCATCCTATATATTAGTATGGCTCTCAAATAGGTCAAAAATAACAAGGCCTCGGCGTCGTCTGAAGGCGGGATTACTAGCAGTCCGAAAGGCCCTTCAGAGTCTCTTCAACTCTATCATACTTGTAGAGTTATAACACATTTGAGTCATTTCGTGCACAGGCTTAATGACTTTATAGTTGCGGCAGGTTATTCAGGAGCTCGAAGAGTTTAACCTATCACTATGCTCGTCGTTTGTGGACCATAGTGCACGATCACGACGTCCAGGGTAAATCGAAGGCTTCGTTATGACAAAGCTTTCGATTTCGTCGTGGTCGTGGCGTCGTAGCTGGTCCGTGCTTCAGTTTCTCCAGAGATACCACATAGATAAATCGAAGTTTTGTAGTCGCTCTATGAAAACGTTACAATCTCAGTCCACCGTCAGGACCAGGAGTCGACATCGATAGGCTCCAGCGTTGCAATGTAATGTCGCCGAAACTCTTCACAGTTACTTTGGAGAATGCATTCAAACTTTAGGACCATCAATATTAACGGCGAGAAGATGTCGCACCTTCGTTTTGCTGATGATATCGTAGTCATGGCTGTAGTGTTCGAATTGAAACGAAGCATACTCGTACAACTGATTAAACTGTAAATTTCTACTTAAAACTATCCTTCGCTGTAGTTACCACCTATTATTTCTGTTACTGGCATAGCTTTTTTAAATTCTAGATTTAGATTAAATTGTAAATTAGTTGCAGAAATACACAAAATATTTTTTTTAAATTACTTACGCACGACACCCCTTCATATCAAGGCTATCACATTTTTCCCATCTGCAAATGGATGGAAACTGTCAATCGGATGTAACAGCAAACGGTATCAGATACAATTTCTATTGACTTTGACATAGACCACGCCGCACCCTCGTGCTTATGGGAAAATCCCGAGAGCGTGTATTTCCTCGGATTTGTTTACACTCCGGTTTCGGTTGAAGCAGCGCAAATAATTGAATTCCGTTTACATTTAGATGTTATTCAATCTAATTAACTTTATTATTCAAACTATGTATCACAGTTCATTGTCAGACGTCAGTAACCTCAAATTATGAAAATAGAAAAAATATGTATTAAAAAATACATGATTTTAGTATCAACATGTATCAAATACCATACAAACTGCTAATTATTTTTAATAATTAATAATTTGCGATATTTCGTCATTTAATTGAAAATATTTTCATATAACGAGTAATTGAGCAAACGTGATAAATTATTATTATTTTATCTTTCATTTATCTTATTTAATTTATATTTAACATTCTGTTAACGGAACCCAATTTCACGAATAACAATACTCTAGGGGATGATTCTGTTGCCCACGTGTACATCGATACATTGGCTGCTTTATCAAGATTTATGTTTCCCTCGCAGCATTTCGACGTCACATACATGAGGAGAAAAACCGTTTATCTTTGTTTTATGTGTCAGCTGAAGGCTACTTAGGATAAATTTTATATTTTTCTCGATTTTAGGGTAAATCATGTGATGTTTTATAAACACAGTGTAATTTTATTTTTTCTATTACTATTCCAGGTTCACTTTACGCCGCTACCAGAATCAGATTTGATGGAAACTTTCGACCCGATGTCAAACAAGTAGAAGAACAGTTGTGTAAATATTATTGTACTTGTGGTTATATTTAGTATATCAACAAATCTGTTATCGATGATCTAGAATATATTCTATATGTCGCAACTCCATTTTTTATTATTTGAATAGAAGTGAAAACCTCTAAATAGAAATATCCTGGGCGACATTAATTCTCTTTTTAAGACAAACCGTGCCTTTGTGCGACCAAGGATTTGCTGAAGATCACAGGAGAACGTTGAAAGCTAGGGAGGACTAATCAGAATATCCTGGACACTTATTAAAAAACTGAAATGATGGTGTAGCAGCCTGTGACTGCATCAGAAAATAAAAATTAAATTTATTGTTGTCGTTGTCGCACTGCGTCCATTTTTAACTCACAATTCGACGTACGCCCATTTCTAACTCATAATTAGACTGTACGTCCATTTCTAACCCACGATTTGTTGTATTCGTCGTGCTACGTCCATTTCTAACTAAAGCCATGCTGCTAAAAATTGTTGTAAAAAATTTGACCTGTTTCAGTAATAGCAAAATTATGATAACCTTCAGTGCATACGTTAATCTGTTCACAATGTAATTTATAAAAAACTTCTGCTGCTTCGGCTGTCTACTAGTGTATTACTGTAACTTCAGCAAAGTTGAAAACTGTAAGTAGTTACGTGTTCCGCCCGCTGTGGCCTGCCCAGGGAAACATTTGTACCATTTAATAGCGCCCGCTGAGCTATTTTATGCGTCTTTATGAGTTTTAATGTGGATTCGAATCATTCATTACTCGAGTCCCTCCAGGGCTTTGATAACATTACCCAACATTTCACAGTTTATGTTAGTTTACCTTTTAGCGTTAACCAAGCATGAAAGTAATGCTGATTTAAATGGAATAGTTTGTATATAACTAACCCTCCAAACTTTTATTAGGTGAATCATGCCTATAACTCAGTAATATAATAACTATTTGGCTTCACGATCAATATTCCAATAGCTGTATAAAAACCTAAAAAAAACTATATCTCTGACCTGATAAGATTCCAACCTCTACAATAGAGATAGTAGCTAACAATTCGAAGTGCTACGAGTATTCATATAATGTTAATTGTCCAGGGAACAATTTCATAATACAAAAAACTTGTTCTTAGGATAATTATCTATGAGACAATAACATATATGACAATAGACGAAAAGCACGTTTAGTGCTTAAGGTTATAGCAGCTAAAATACAGAAACCAGTAACAAATCTACGGACTCTTGTATGTATCAACCTGAGGCTACAACACCAACATTGAGTAATCACTTTTAGGTCCATGGGCACTAGCATGTGTCGACATAAGTCAATAGTAGAAAGAAAAAGAGAATATATAAAGTACCGTCAGTGTTTCTTGTGTGTTCTCCTCGAGATGGCTCCCAATTTTCAAATATATTCCTTGTATGCATTGTGTTATCTTATTTTATTTTGTTTTAAATGTCAATGACTGCTTATTTGAAAAAAAATTATATTAATTTTTAAAATTCCGACAAAAAAATGCGTACAAAATCACTTTAAACTTCTGTATGATAGGGCTTAAATAAAATTTAATTTATGAGTAAATTTTATATATTTATTTTATAATCATTGAATGGGACTAGCAGTGTAATTTGTTTAATAATCTATATTTATTGATTAAGCTATACTACCATTTCATAAGTTGATCTAATCATTCAGGCATTTATTTAATTTTAATTTTATTCACCGTTTTCGTACAGCAAGTAATCATGGCACAAAAGGGGGAACAAGCACATGAAAAAAACGGATCAATTTTTGAACGCAATGAGCTACTTTATTTGAAATAGCTGCAAAGTGACCTTTTAACAAGAATTTTTTTCTCGCTCGTATTTATTTAAAACATTGGTCTGACCTGATCCCCAGCCCGGGGCGTTAGCTGGAGCAATTAATTGATTTTCAAATGCCATCATTGGATCCGTGCCTGTTGAGGGATCACAAATAACGGGCGGGCGTGACTGCTGCCAATATAGCTCGATGTGTACACATATGACCGGATATTAATGAGGCAGTCGACGCGCCGGGTCGACGGAACCCGATAGCATTAGGGCTTGGAATCGGTCATCCATTACCAGCACAAATATCGACGTGTATTCCTATTAACTTTTATGAGGCTCAGTATATTGCGCCTGGGAATGTGCACAGAACTTAAACATGTGTTAAGGACTAATTGTTTTGCAGTAATATTTCATTTTTATTATTTACTCAAATTAAAATTTAAGGGCACATTATTTTTTTAACACAAAAATATTCTTACAATATTTTTTTACATCAATTACATACATATAAACCAAGGTTGGTTTTCTATATACATATTTCAAATACATTAGTGTACTAATTACCCTATTTTATATCTTTCAAATCTCCAATTTTGCTCAATTTACGAACTAAATTTGATGCACAGCAGTAATTATTCAAATCTTAAAAAAATTTACATGCAGACATAAACCTACTTAATGCATGGACAACTATGCCTTTAACTAAAATTACTGTATTAACACTACAAAACCAGCTTTACTTTATCTTTCAATTCTACACATATTTACGAATATTGTTTTAATCTTTTGTTGATACAATTGGTGATTAATAATTATTCATACAATACTATTTTATATTTGTGTTTACTGACTCGTTTGATCCTACGCAGCTGACTCACATTACTGTATTTGAGTATTTTAAATGTAAGTACAAAGCAAAACTTGAACCGCCCTATGTCAACCCTTCTGAAAACACCCCTTTTACGGTTGACCTATTTATTTGAAATAAAACCTTTTAACAGCAAACGTAACACTTATTGTTTTTAAAAGTGTTATTCATTGTTCTCATAATGCTCAAGCCAAATCTAATCAACCCAGCCGGGCACCGGATTAACCAGTATTAACTCTTTAATGAATGAATTTATATTTCAATTAACGCATTAACTTTTAAGTTAACTTAAAATTTATGCACTAATTAGCTTTTGTCAAATTTCTTTAAATCCGTTATTCAGTATTTTAGTAAATACTATTTACAAACTGCGTCCAGAGCAGTTAAAAAATGCAGCGCAATACATAACCTAATAACTTTCATCCAAAATATAAGCTAACATTATTAATACAAGTACAACATTATTGTAACGGTATAAAACATGCAATTTATATCACGTGTTAAAGAATTAATAATCAATTTTATCTTGCATTTGATCATTCTAAATATAATATTATAGTTAACCTTTAAAGGTTAACTATAATATTATTTATTTTATATTAAATACCTATTTTATGATAGAATTAACGCCGAATATGAAAAGAAGAGGAGAAAGAATTGCACCTTGAGAAACGCCAGCTGGCAACTCATGACATTCATATAAATTAGACTACGTGCTCTTATAGATAGGACGAAAACCAGTTCTGTGCTGAATCAGATAGGTCTTAGGGAAAGTAATGAGAATTAAAACTGTTTGTGGGTGTAGTCTATTGCTTTCCGAATGTATTCAGTACCCTGTGACAAGGTGGTAGAAATGCCATAATCTAAATGAAAAAATCGTGATAAAAGTCGAATTCGATAAAATGTTTAAGCACAATGGGCTCTTAGATTATCGACAAGAAGAGAAATATGGAGATAGATCGAAATTAAGTAAGAAAAATCGGATTATTTATTTTTGAGGATTAGATGGTATAAGCTTTGTATCAGATAGAAGGTTATGTATCGTTTGTCCGAGGGAAGTTAAGTATGTGAAAGGAAAAAAGGAATCAAGGAATGTCACAATCTTGGTTATACTTATCTTGGAAACCCTACTACGTACTACTCCATAATCCTTCAAATGTGGCAGTAATTACGCCAAAGTGGTTTGGCAGGAATTGAACAACAGCTGTAATGTTAGCCATTTCTCAAAGCGTCGAGAACGGTATGCGAACGTGTTGGCTGCAACCAGTCTCACAGATAAATCTTATTCGAAACTATGTTAGCATTTCTGTGTACCGGATAGCTGTAACATATTCTACATTTTACTTATATTTACAAATGTTTACAACATCCATTACTTATCAAGTTATTTGACAGCCAGCAGAGTTTTGTCAATTGTTCTTTTTGGTCAATCTACTCTTATTTCTTCCTTTATTAAACGTACTATTAGAGGTGAGGAATTAAAATTTGATATAGTTATACTTACTTTCAATTAAATTGTGAAACTTCTTATGAATAGTCGTACTACAATCTACTTATGTTGCGTTCTAATATCTGTTGGATTGGAAATTTCTCTGGTGTATTATAAGATTTCTATATACAATTGCAAGAAATATGATCATGATGTTCAAATATTAAGAAATAAATCACCACTACAAAGATACGGAAAACGCGAAATATATTTTTCACCTTAGCAGCTCAAACATACTGTGTTCCCTGCTTAAAAAGAGTGAGGGAAATGCGTTTTCCCTCACTGAGTGAGGAAAATTGATTTGAATTTAGAATGCTGCGAATTATCATTATGTACGAAACACGTCATTCGAAATTCGATTTATTAAATGTCAAAAAATTTTAATAGATACTTAGTTTTTGCAAATATATGTGGTTTCATTTTAATTCATATTGTTTCGTTTATATCTCTAATAATGTTCTCATTGCTAAGGTGAAAAGTTGTATGTGTCACGCGAGAGAAATAGTTATTTGTGCAACAAGTGAGCAAAGTTGATGTTTGCTGCGAGTGCTGATTTGAGTCCCGAGCAAGCGAAGGATTCTATTTGAATCACGAGCGAAGCGAGTGATTCTAGAGTAGAATCCTGAGCGTGTCGAGGGATTCAAGGCACGAGATGCACAACTTTGCTCTCGTGTGACACACATAACTTTTCACTTCAGCAGCGAGAACAATAGTTATTTTCACGAGATTTTTCGGAAGGAAACTAAATTCTGCATTCCTAACTTTTTGTTTCAACTCTTCTGGTGTTAAAATATTTTCTTCGTCACTACTTTCAGTCATCTTTAATAGGTAATTTATTTAAAAATTTTACTTAATACAATACCGTATCTGCAAATTTTTTTCTCGCCGATCGTCTTTTGTTTTTCCTTCGAGTTCGAATTCCAAAGTTTGATTTTTTTTTGTTTTGCTCTAAGGTGATAATTATGCCTGACACTTCTCGTTTTTCCGTGTTACGCATACCACTTTAAACAAATGTAAAATAAATTGTCAAAAAGAACAGAAAAATAATTGTTAAAATATGTCTTCAAAATAAAAAGTAAGTAAATTATTGTTATTATTATTCCCTGTTAGTAAATTAAGCGAATTAAATAAAAAAAAATATTAAAATCTCAAGAATGTATGATGCGTGGCAAGGAACTTCTGTCAATAGTTCCGTTCCGCGCATCATTCTTGAGATTTTAATAAGTACTTATTATGTTCCGTTCCGAAGAGACATTTTTTTAACAATTATTTTTCTGATTTCTTGCCAATTTATTTTACATTAGTTTAAAGTGGTACCTATGCGTGACACGGAACAACGAGAAGTGTCAGGCAGATCCAATGTCCATGGGCATATTATCTTAGGGCGAAACAACATAGTCTATATGGTTATCCCATTAGTTACTATACATAGGTTACTATAATCTGTGGTTAGCTTTGTCTCACTAGTGAGTAAAAATCGATTTTACTCACTGATTTTAAGCAGCAAATCCTTCATGTTTGAGCTACTGAAGTGAAAAAGTTATTTACATCTCGTGCCATTGAATCCCTCGCGACGCTCAGGATTCTAATGTAGAATCACTCGCTGACGCTCGTGATTCAATTATTAGAATCCTTCGCTTACTCGGGATTCAAAATTAGCACTCGCTTGAAAAAACCAACTTTCCTCTCTAGTTGAACAAATAACTATTTTTAAATTTCCCTTGACATAGTAAAATGATCTCGGATTGCCAAGAGTCACGTAAATTCTGTTATGTATTGTACGCGTTAAAAAGATGAGTACTGTGGAATCAATATTCGATATAGCTAGGTAGAAAGAGTGAGGGTGGTCAACACCACCCTGATTCTTTTGACTTCACCAACGTGAATGCTGATGTATCGTAAAGGACCGCTAAACTTATAGCTGGGTTGGCCAGCTATGCTATAACTATGATCCAGGTCATGTTCCTGGTTCATAGTGTTACAGAGACTGCTGTATCGTCAATATGGACTGCTAAGAGTTTTCGTCACACTCTCGTCTAAAAAGAGACCCATGCCCAGGTCCGCGACAATATACTAGAAGGTATGAAGGACTTTATAACAGCGATCTTTATTTGTTACTCAATAAAAATAATGCAAGTACTCTATTATTTCAGTATAGGACTAGATTGTGTGGAATCGGCATTAATTGATAAAATTAATGACGATTCCACACAATTCTCGCTTCGCCGTTTAACTTTATCTCTTTAATTTGAATCAAATCAATGTCTGACGAAGTCTCTGAACAGATAAATACCTAAAAAAAGTTCATATATCAATCAATACATAGTATAAAACAAGTCGCTTTCGCTGTATGTCCGTATGTATGCTTAGATCTTTAAAACTACGCAACGGATTTTGACGCAGTCTTTTTTAATAGATAGAGTGATTCTTAAGGAAGGTTTGTATGTATAATAAATGCATAATATAGTAGAGAAACACTGATAAATTTAAAGGTTTCTATGTGATGTCGTAAATAAGCACGTTTTTTTGCGCTTATATTGCAAACGTTGGCTGAACCCTACGAGATAGACCAAAATAATGTACTACAGTAATTGTTCACCTTAAAAAGTTCAACAAAAAAGTCCGCGATGGTATATGTCTATCTTTTAGGGATAGCCTACTATAACCATTTTAATTACTTTTATTTATATAAACATTGCACCCGTGCGAAGCCGGGGCGGGTCGCTAGTTTATTGATATAAAAAGATTATTATAACGTCAAGTTGACAAACAAGCAGAATGCACACCTGGTAAGTGGTTACAGTAACGCCTGTGAAATTTGCGAAAATCTGCAACCCCTACAGCCACAGTGTACGTTGCACTGGTCACGATTCTCTAAGGTGTATTGTAAAGTCACGGATCTTACTCGTTTTATCGGAACGTAATAATACGAGTAATACTGCTTTGTAGCAGACATAGGAAAGACCCTCCGTCTTAACGTACCTAAGCATAGAATCCTGTATAGAACCTTATATAGGGACCTACATAAAACAGACTCTGGTATCTGGAAATTAAACGTCTACAGAAATATTACATAGTATATTGAATTTGTCAATATCTGCAAAAAGGATGCGAGTATTGAATTCGTATATCACATAAAACCAGATATATTCCTTTAAAATTTTGTGCATTTCATATTTTACGTCGTTTATCAAGTACGTTTGATAACATTTCGAGGAGGATCTCGAAAACTCCCAATGGAACGCTTGAGTTGTACTGAAAAATGTTGGAATGTTATAAATGTTCAATTTACGAGCAAATATGTGACATAATAACTCCACCGCAATATATTAAATTACGGACACTATATTAAAATTTTTAAACTAAATTGTTCTACATTATACATAAAAGAGAGTGGTAGAGTCATTTTATTTATAAATAATAATAATTTAATTTATAATTGCAGTTTTATAAATCATACATGATTAATTTATAAATAAAATTTAACTCTATAATAAGAAAGAGATCCGACCCCATATTGCAATAGCCACTGCATTACGTGGCCACAGATATCTGCGACGCAAATACACTGATCTAACAAGAGACTACGTATTTGAGCTGTTTCTGTTGAGATGGTTTTGACCATAAAATGACGTTGGGACCTTGATACCTTGGACCGTGGACCTTGGATCTTAAGACCTTTGGGCCATGACGGTGAAATGGTAAAGCTGATTGTATTTTGTACAAAAAATCAGCCTCACAAATCTTTCATAGTCATGTAGATGGTTTAAAGGTTTCTTCATCCATCCAAGTTAAATTCAAATACTACACAAAGTAAATCTTATAATAAAATTACCTATTACAAATAACCAGTTAAAGCTATGTAATTACGCTACACGATTAGCTACAGTCTTAAAAAGGAATAGGTTTTCTAATATCTGCCAAAGCCAAAGTGAGTCTCTCGCGTCTCATTTTTCTGTTTATTTAGGTAAACAATTAGCGACTGTACATATTTTATATAGGTATAAATAAGTTGAAAGTTATGGCAGCTACTTATAGTCTTTGTGGATATAATATTCCTTACTGTTCATTTACCAAAATTTACCAAAGGATGCTTAAATAGATAGGTATTACTTTTATTTAAAACTAGCTGACACGGCAGACTGCCTCGTACTGCCTCAATTAATAAATAAAGAAAGAGCTTTTATGTAAAATAAATATAAAACAAATAAAAAGAATCCATAAAACCACCAAAATCAGCCAAATTGGTTCAAACCTTCTCGAGTTTCAGCGAGACTAACAAACAGCAATTCATTTATATTTAAATAAGTACATATATAGAAGATGTATAAAAAAAACCCGGCCAAGTGCGAGTCGGACTAGCGCACCGAGGGTTCCGTACAAACCTGCAAGGTTTACAAAGTTCGTTCATTACGACAATCGAGTCATAACTATGGTATTTTTATTGCAAAATGAAATTCATAACATTACAATGGGGAAAGATGGAGGAGCATAAATTTAAGACAAAGATCAAAATTATGTTTACAATCACAATTTTTTTGGTGGTATAACTACTTAAAATTTTAAGCTTTTCGGAATTTTTCTGTTACCTGTGCTGTAAGCTATTGCTTCTTACCAAATTTCGAGATTCTATGTCAACGGGAAGTGGTCTTTAGGTTTTAATTCCCTTGCGTGTAGTTGCGAGTTTCAAAATATGCGGTATCAATGGTTGTACTTTTGCGTTTTGCGTTTTGCGTTGACTTAGAATTTTTTTTTTCACGGGTTAAAGGCAATTAGATCTAAGTATTTGATATGAATTTCAACTTGATAGCTCTACGCGTTCATGAGGAAAAAAGTAATAAGTTTAATATTTATTAAAAATATATTTTTGTAATGTAACTAAAAATTTAAGGTTTTCGGAATTTTCCTTTTATGTGTGCTATAAAACGTTGCTTCATGCCAAATTTCAAGATTCTAGGTCGACTGGAAGTACCCTTTAGGTTTTGATTCCCTTGCGAGTACTTGCGAGTTTCAAAATATGCAGCTTAAATTGCTGTTTCTTTTGATTGCGTTGACATAAAAGTTTGATTTTTTCACAGCTTCAAGGGACAGTAGACCTGAGTAATTGGTATAAATTTCAACTTCATACCTCCACGCGTTCCTGAGAAAAAGGGTCTTGACAGACGGACGGACGACGGACAACAAAGTGATCCTATAAGGGTTCCGTTTTTTCCTTTTGAGGTACGGAACCCTAAAAAGGTGAGATTATATCTTATCCAGTCCACCCTAGACGATGTCAAATGAATTGATTTATTATACATAACTTATTATTGAATACAAGTTACTTTAAAGTGATATTCTGTTATATTCGTCCTGAAGCACAATTCAGAGTCACTTCGCACAGCGAGTGACGCTCGCATCTAACAAGCTACGTGCTTGCGCATCTGATGCACTTATTACATTGAATTTCACATTCGCAGCTCAAGTGGGTACTTGTATACATATCTCTTTGTATCTTTTCCTTTTCATAGATTTAAATAGTTAAAGGCTTGTTTACTGTCACATGCGTTTAAGTGAACCAACTCATCCAACTTTAACTCTTTCTTTATTTATAACTTATCTTTAGAACTTATAATTACAATAAAACTTTTAGCATAATGGTTTCGTATGAAGATTTGTCAATAAATAAAATATAATGAGTTTGATTAAGAATATCAACACTCGAGAAAGGAGTTTCTTAGGTTAAGAGTTCGAAATAAACCAATGGTCGTACAAAAGCTAAAAGTTTTGCTAAATTGATGTCTAGCTTACATATTTCAATATATTTTTAAACATTTTAGTTATTTATTATTGAGCAGTTACTGCGGCTTCACTATTCGTAGTAAAATACAGCACCAAAGGATTGTTTTTCAACAGATATATATTCTCAGGATTATGGTAGTGTACATATCTTATTAAAAAAATACAGACTCTTTTTTAGCAGGAAGTTTCGCGGCTGAATGTACACTGCAATTATTATTTTCCTTTTTCTGCATGTTCTAGAATTTTAAATTAAAACTTTAAACGAACACAAAAGAATTATTTAATAGCTATTTCAAAATAAATAGTGAACAGCATTGCAGGATTCAAGTATTAAGAGCTTAAAGCGCAGCGCAAGAATCGAGCTTCTGGGCGATTATTGTTAAATATCAGGTTGCGCGGTAAAATAAAATTAAATCAAAAGGTTAGTAGTTGTTCTACATTTGTTATAAAAATATATATAAATATAAATTATCATACAAATATTTTTATAGTCATTTTTGATTTACTATTCGCCGGATTTATACATTAAAGTACATATTTTCAAACCAATTTTATTTAAGATGTGATGTGGCAACTGTATTTAAGACTTCTTAGTGGAATCCTATATCCTATATAAAATATATAACCGGTAGATTGTCATGATTTCTGCTTTAAACAGCTATCAAAATCGAAAATTCATTGTAGAGCCTCTGTAGGTCTACCATGAGTTGATATCGCCTTCGACAGTTTTTTTTACTTATAACAAACTATAGAACTAATGGCACTTACATGAGTTGACTCTATTTCCGCGCGGTGTACACTTCATACAAAAAAATACTAAATCGATATTCACTGCAAATGAATGCAAACGTGTGATTGATGCTCTGATCTGCTGACCTTAACTACAGCGATGATTATTGAGGGGGTTTAGTTAGCGCATTACCGGCAGTTGTCAGGGTTTGCCGCTTAACAACTCGTTAAAGCTATAAATTGCGTTCTCGCTACAGGATCACAACGCTCGACGCCACGCAATTTTGCATGTGTGAGTGAACACGGTCCATTCATTCATGTTCGTTTGTTATAATTTTACAATTATAACATACATACAATTATAACTAGCAACATAGTAACTGATTTAAACGTGAACACCACATTGTGTTTCCTTCGTTTCACTTATATCCGGTTATTATTTTACGAGGAAATAGGAAGTAATTGACATTTTATTTCACAAAAGTGAAAGTTGCAGGCAATTCTGCAGCTTTAGCAAGTTGCAGAATTGAAAATTATTAACAAGTACATTTACTAGAAATAAATAGTAGAATAACGCAAGTCCAACTTCCAAAAACTGGTTGATCGACGGACCCAATTAGGACAGCTCTCGACGACCTCTTGGCCCACTCTGCCGAAGTACCTTAAGACGAAATCATGTATCATGTTTCGTGTATGTTGTCAGTGATGACATGTGGAATCAAGACGTGGCCGCTCAGAAATAAACTTTGTAAGAAGGCTCAAAGGGTAATTGAGAGGGCTTTATTCGGAGTTTTTTACGTGATCTAATCATATATGAAGAAGTTCGGAGAAGAACCAAAGTCGCCGACATAACCCGAAGAACAGTCCCTAAGTGGTAGGTATATGCCAGGAAACGCACCATGGAAGAGCTTCCCGCATGTTAGACCGATTATTTAGTAAAGATACGCTGAATGCAGTGCAGCACGTGGGCGTTTCTTGACTGAAAAGAATGAATGATGGTATTTATTCTGTTACTTGTTGGAATCATGCGCACTTGTTTCATAGTCGAGGATCGTTGTTACCTGCTTAAGGAACATACATTCATACAGAGCTTCTAGCTTTTATCAAATATACCATCACGGACACTTGCTATATAAATATCGACAGTCATGCTCATTAATAAATTGCAGCTTTCACGCCAAACGTCATCGGTAACGTAGAAATTCCCCGTAAATAACAATTTCTGAGTATCCAACTACTATACGGGCAAACTTTCGATCCCACGTCAATTAAACATGTATATACAGCGGGGAATTTCATAACTTTGACGACACAACTCCGACAGATGATTCTCTTGATACTCACATTATAAGCGAAGCTATAACACGAGCCAGGTATACAGCTCAGCTCCACAATGTCATGCATCAGTAAATTATTTCTAACCAAGGCCCCGTTGAGATTTATAACAAGTTAATTTGGGCGGTCGAATGCTCTCTTCATTTTCTCAGTCAATAATCCACTTTGCCAAGTGCCTCGGTACTGTAAATTGTGTTTACGAAGTGATTGCTTAAGACATCACACCGTCTCTTTGTGGCTGTTTTGTTAAGCTATTGGCCCTATTAACGGGTCAGTGATTTAGAAATCTATTTGTGTTTGTGGTAAAGAGATTAATTCGATCTATGGGTACTATAGTAGATATATATATATATATATATATATATATATATATATATATATATATTATATATATATATACATATATTGTGGTTCACAAAGGTGGACTTATCTCTATTAGAGATTTCTTCCAGCCAACCTGTGAGTGTCTTCGGAATGCTACTTATAATGAGAAACGTCAAAGCAACGAAAGTTGTTAAAGAAAATTATTTATAAGACAAACATATATATACCATGAATATAGGTACATACAATAGAATAAATATATATACATACATGTAATGCTATAAATAAACATATACGTAAGATGATGATGATAATGTGACATTTATGACGAGTTGCCAACTAGCGCCTGAAAATGTTGCTTCAGGCTACGTTTAAATGCATGACTGACTGGCTCTGTTGAACTACAGAAGCCAGATGGTATATTCAACACATTCTGAATAATTTCGTTGAGATAATTTTTTTATTACATTTTTGACAAATAAGCAGATTGTCCACCTGATACTGTCACCTACAGATATAGTTCCTGTAAAATTAGCAGTATATCTACAACACAAAAACCACCCGCTGCTGGCATGGCAATAAGACCTAGAGTTTTTAAATCTTCTTTTCTGGAAGGCTCAAAGATTAATAAGTGCCAGTATGTTGAATATACATTATTTTAATTTTCATAGTATGTAAAGTCAAAGTGCCCAGTAATGTCACTGCCTATCTATCTGGGCGCCAGTCTGTGCATGTAGGTTGGGTTAAAGACCAGGCCATTGAACCCAAAAAATCCTCGAGTGGCAGTTATACGCCGGGAACGGTAGTGTCATTAGGTCTGACCAAGGTGAACCCAGTAGTCTGTGGGTGAACCGACGATTTGGTAAAGATCTAAGGAAGGCGCTGGACGCTCGGTGTGAAAAAGATCGAACAGTGAACAACTTCTCGGCTGAAATGATCACGATAAAAATTAAAATAATTATTTTGAATAAAGTTTAGTAGAAATAGAAACACATATATTATGTACGTATGTAATTACCAATTTACTTTTAATAACGTATGTTTATTTTAATATTGTGGTAATTTTTAACACTTATTTGTTAAAAACAGTCCTTGACCGGAATGATCGTGAGGTATTAAATTATTAAATTAATAACAAAAGAAGCGTCTAGTTACAAGTACCAGATTATTTCTGTATATGTTAGGTGAATTGAATTTTATGTAAGCGCGTTTACAGTATGTAAAGCAACAAAAAAAAAGGTGAAAAGGTGGAATTAGCATTAGCGAATACAAGAAGTTTTTCATATAATATATATAATATTAGAACGATAGCTGAGCTCAGCGTGGGTTATTCAATAAAGCGCGCGCTTGTCGACTGTCAAGCTAACATTTATTATTGACAATTTCAACGGAGAAAAATGTCAGACCCATGTTGTAGGCAGTGTTAATATTTGATGGAATAGAGCCAGGCGCTGCTCGGAACAAATGGAAATCTCGACGTTTATAATACTCGTCAAGTTGTATGATAAAGATAGCCTATAATTAACTTTTATATTTTAAGCATCTGTTATCTATATTAATATATAATATAACTAAAGCGTTTGTTTGTTTGGTTGAACGCGCTAATCTCTTGAACTAAATAATATATTGTGTTATATAGAAAGAATCGGAAAGGCTATAAATAACATCACGCTATGACCAATAGAAGCGGAGCATTAATGAAAAATATACCACGTGGGATGTCACGGGCGGATGCTTAGTATTTTTAACCGACTTTAAAAAAAAGCGTAGGTTTTCAATTTGACTGTCTGTTGCCCAATTAAGGATTGATTTTTGCTATTCCTTTCTTATTTTGTAGGTCATATCTCTAAAAAAAGCAAGTAATCTTTTAATAACAGAAAATATCTAAAAACTATACCTGTATATAGGTATTACAAATTAAAACTAAAACGTAATTAAAATATAATTTATTAATTAAAAGCAGGAACCTTAAGGGGCAATAAACAAAATTATTAGTACTTAAATATCCATTTAATATTTTAGAGTCGGTGCCACTTAGACAACTGAATCCTATTTTTGACTTAAAAACCCAATATTTTCCGAGTTAAACAACTTCAAAATCAAAGCAAATGTCTCTAGTGATACCCCGAGTCAGATGTTAACACAAAAGACTCAATGACACCCAATAAATTGCTGCATAATATTTTTCGTACGTTGATATTGACTACTTAACAATATTTTTTTAATAACATAAATGCGCTAATATTTTTGCTATAAAATATTCACTGCGGAGGGATACACACCACTAAATGTTATTTCACTGGCCCTGAAACATCCTATATAATTAAGCCAACCCATCCCGGAACCAAGATTAATATTTATTCTATGAGAATTCTCCAAAAGATTCCAAGGAATTCCAAGGACAATATTACGAGTTTTCTCTAGAGACATGTAAGCAATAATAGGTCTTGAGAGAGTAACATTTTTGACCCGTCTTCAGCTCTGACATTAATAACACTACACCGACCCATTCACTCTGATTGTCTCATGTTTCTCAATTTAGTGCGCACAATCATATTAGCGGAACGACGACCAAAATGTCCATGTGTGGAATTTATACATATGAATTAATTATAGACCTTCCTTGGGTCGAACCTTTTCGTTTATTATGGGCTATTGATATCGATGGGTCTGCTGTGTTTGGACCCAAAATAACTTAATACCGAGCATTGTTCGAAGGGCGAACGTAAAAAATATATCACTTAGGAACAACAGTATAATGTATAAAAATATAATAGTTGGAAAGTGTTATGATGTATATATAGTATCCTCAACTATAGGGAAGTTGAATTCCAATATTGAATCGAAAACGAAATAATATATGGCATCATAGGGGAATCGACCTAAAGACCAATGCTGAGACCACAGCACCAAACTAAACATACCAAACTAAAAATACCCAAAAATATAAGAGAATTCGGCAAATCCGTATTAGGCCATCGTGATTTGCGTAACTACCTCGCGAGAATCAACCTCCTTGTTGGGGAAGTATACTCGTATCAGCTGTTATGATAAAGAGAAAAAGATTACCAACAAGTTTCTTAAGTGTACTGTTCACCGCCAATATCATTAGAGTGAATTTAATTTTTTCTTCTATTTATGTATTATGTTTTTTCTAGTTATGTATGTAATAGGGACGCAAATTGGTAGACGTATCACTTAATAGTAAGCGATTAGCGCTGCCTATGGACGCCAGCAACCGGAGGAGTCACAAAGGCGTTGCCAGCTTTTTAATTGAAAACATACTTTTTTTTTTGAGGTTCTGGTATCGAATAGGTCTGTAAATACCGCAGACGACAATTTAAACAAATTTTGGTAGTACGAGGTAGGAAATTCCTAGACAAATGCAGTGCTGTGGACTGACTGCCAAGCTTCTGCATTGTTTTTATGGTACGTTTAGTTTTTTTTGGGTAGGTATTAAAACACATACCACAGTCAAAACATCTAACTGTTAACGTAAGCCTAACGCTAATAACTTTGAACATATTCAAACCAAATTACATAATGTTTAAAATTTGGCGACTGAATTCAAATTAACTAAATGAGATATCATTTCCCGGCACTGCTAAATTGTAGGGACTTCCATAACCGAGATCACGCTTAGTTTAATTTCATTCAGAGTCGTTAATTAAAATTGCGGTACACTTTCGTGTGTGGAATGTAATTAAAGTTGCCATGATGCAGCCTGGCACAGCTTTTTGAGCGGCGTATTACAGCTGTAATGCCATAATTCAGTCCGTCAGGTGCAGACGCCACGACTCCGGGCTATTAACCCATTTGTAGACGCCCAAAACTGCGCGACCCCTCGCTACTCTCAGAAACCACCTTCGCCTTGGGTCTATCCGAGCTCGCGGACGCCACAAAAAGGCCAAAAGAAACTGGCGCCAACCGCTCCCAAATGGAATGTTTTCGTCAATTCCCGAAGATTAGAAATATTAGACTCAAATAGAATATTGGAATATTGGCACTTTTGCGTATTGCGATGTGCAAACGATAATAAATTGCCATACTCGGTCAAACAGCAGGAAATTCAATGTCTCGTTGAAGCTGAGTCGCCATGAATGGTGAGGCGCCTCGTGTTTTAGATTAATAATTTCATAGGATAATCGATTTCTCGATGAAGTCTACAGAGTCGTAGGAATTTGTTAATTATCAAAGTTTCTGCATTACTCATTAAAAGTTTTTAATTTAAAATATTACTTCAGAACTTTTTGTTAAATACCAAGCAATAGATATGCTACTTGTTGTATTTAATTGACCGCTAAGTATATAGCAATAGATATATGCTATGTAATTATCTTAGCAATTATTAAGATATCCGGTGTTGAGATGTTGTTTAGTTTGATTTGAGTATCTTTGTCACTGCAATTTCTTTTTCTCATTGATAAAAGATTCACGTTATTTATTCAACACCAAATTGGAAAGTGGCACAATTTCACAACAACCAATTTATGGTAAGTATATTAATTTCCTGGAGGCCGCGTTGTATCGAATTTTTTAAAAATATTGTGACATATCTCGCAGTTAGATGATAGACATCGTGTGAAGGCACACGCCCTGATTATATAACTATTGTAATCTAATTTGATCGTTACTGACACAGGGTGTAGTACCATTGCTATTTTACGAATTTTCTATTTGTCGTAAGTAACTAGAGTATCTGTCAATTTCACAGTTGTATTCATAAAGCAGAAATGTAACTGGACTATCTCTTAGTTTTGAGTCAAAATATGATGACAGCTATCATACATACTTAGTTACATAATTAACCTACATATTTAAAATTAAAACTATCCCTATAATAAAATATATCATAAACAATCCAGTAATAATTTAGATTTATCCGTTACAATTATTTAATTCTGTCTTATTTATAATACTAGTACCTATATAATGGTTTAAACAAATTTCTTATAGGCTTATATTAATACTAACATAAAAATCTATTTGTAAATAATATCCTTTAATAATATGAAAACAATATTGAAAGATTTATCGCCGCTGAATCTGAACTTGAAATTGTTCATATTTCTACGAGAAATACTTTTATTTAAAACGAATATCACACAAAATATGTTTCGAAATCTTCTTATTGAGCGTTCGTATGAGGCAATTACTTATATTAAGAGTAAAGCATTTTCCTTATGAACAACAAACAGGAAGTCTTTAATTATAAAGTTACGTTGATACAATTTTTATTGGATTTCTTTTATTTCTTATTGCTACCTGTATTTATTTTGTTGAAAAATCAACGCTTTTTAAAGTTACAAGTGAAAGTAATAATTGACAATTTACTTAATAAACCAGCCTGAGCACCAGTGACATATTTTGTTTCTGCAGTTTTATTTTCAAAGTGGTGAAATTGATTTCTCGTATTTCTACTATTACGAGTATATAAACATCAATAATAAACTCATCAACGTGGAAACAAAACCCCTGAATCTAGGATGATGAAAGTAGATGATACTGTTTAAATGGCCAAGTGGTTTTCGGGAGCCAGGTCAAAATTTTGGATATGTTGTTCTCCTGGTCAAGCTGAGCAAAAAATGTAATGGTCGCAAAAAAAGTTAATGACGCATTTTCCCGCTAGGGGGCTCTGAAGTCTGAATTAGAAAATCGTGGTTTATGGCATATTCTGCTGGGTTGTGCAAAAGAATGGGTTAAGTGTAATTCTCTTGGATGAAACCATTTAAAATATGATATATCGTACAGCTAATTATAAGGCGTGGGTAATTCTCTCTCCCTTGGAAACAAAAGAATTGGTGGCTTTAGATAAATTGTGGTATTTAGATGCTGTAACCAAATAGCGCATGAAAAATGCAAAACTATTGAATAGATATACATAATACTCAACAAGGGTTTAGAGATTGGGAATTAGACTCATTCACTTATCAATAAAAAGGCGACGATTGTGTATTTTAGTTCCATCTTTGTGTAATAGACGGCGTTGTAGACAAATTAAATCACGCTAACGTTTTTTTTTTGTCTATGCCATATACTTTTAAGATATTACAGGGTCTTACTCTTTTGTTCGCCTTTGTTTTGATTTCCGGATGTTTTAATTAGTCATCATTACAAATAATTAATATGTTTATTATTATTCAATGATATAATAAGATTGTACGTATATACACATATATATAAACGTGTCGTGGTGTGTGCGTTAATATGTATTACGTCATGGGATGTAGTTATAATCGATTTATCGTTATAATGAAAAATACATATCTCAATAAAGAAACGTGAGCTGTCAACTGCGAAATTCCAAAACAAGACTGCGAGCATAGAACTTTCAATAAAAAAAAGCTATGATTGACATACTCAAAAATCGATTTTGATAGACATTCCCATGAAGTGAAAAGGGTGGGTGCTTTCGTCGATTAATATCTGTTGATGGAGATTTCCATGCAATAACAACAGATATTATAATAAATAAATAATTTTCACCATATATTTTTTTGTTATTCTACTATTTGCATAGGTAATTTATTAATTTCGACGAAGTATAATAAATCCATTCATCCGTTCATATATTATTGTAAATAACAAGATTTTATTCTACGTATATAAGATTTAAAGTGTATTTGTTACGCTACAATTATTGATGAAAGATTTATAACGTTATCCGTTTTATTTACCCCACACATTTATGATATTATTACGATTATGATTATTCTTATTTCTAAGCTCTCACTGATTAATTTACGGCAAAACTCTGCTATATATAGTAGTATATTAGTGATTCACCAGCTGTATTGTTCTCTATAAGAGGTTGATGATTAAAGTGTTAAATACCCGTTAGGCAGCTTTCGTAACCCCTGACCAAGTGCGACCCTCATCACGGCCGGCTGGACTAGCTTTGACAAGTTCCCGATTAAGAAAAGATTCTTTCGCTTACAAATCTAATATATTAGATAAAAGGAAGGATTGTAATTAGATTTACGGGCGGACAATGTAACAAAATAAACAATCTTGCGACCATTCTTAGTGGATTACTGTGAAACTTTGACCCAGATTACTTAATCACTGTATAGGTTAAACTACATCCTTGATTTTGAATTCACTTCTTGAGAAATCAGACTTACTCTTTAATCAAATCCAATAAGATGCTCCAATATTTAAAGTTACTTAATAGTTGTATATACCAATTTCAAAACTATGTCTTATATAATGTATCTTTATCTATAAAGTTATATTATAGTATCTTTATCTATAAAGTTATTTTATTTCAATAAAAAGTTACGTGTTTATAGTCAATTGGTTTGGTTGAAATAACGTCAATGTGATCAAGATGGCCACAAATAACTGGTTTTCTGATTAAGTTTCATGGAAATTATTACGCACATTAGTTATATGTATGCATTGAAATCACCGTACATATATTTTTACATTTTATTGATATATTTAGATAAAGGACCGTTCTGATTATAAGTTGAACCAGCATGATGGTACGGACGTAGTTCTTGAATTCTTGAAACTGAATTTTTTATGAGCAACCATTGCAATAAAACTTGCAAATAATGAATCGGAAACAGCAGGCTTCAGTATTCCTAATTAATATAGTCTATCTTGTATTTTTTACTGATTTAAATGTCTAAATCCCACCCATGCGAAGCCAGGGCGGAAATTAGGCCACGCCAGTCTATTAATATAACGCTATAAAAAATACGTTGGATTTTAAGACATATAAAATGCCATTGTCAGTCTGTTAGTCATTGCAACAGTTTCTCAAATCTGACATACTGAATGTTAAAACATTTGTTTATCATATTCGAAAAGAATCTGTTATTCAATTAAACAATTTATTCGCATTTTCCATACTCCGCCTTTGATTTTAGTCTCAAATTTGTTGAAACAAAACTCTTAACAATATTGTTTACTACTACACAACAGAATTATAAATACATAAAGTACATACTAACATGAATATCTTTAAACTAAACCATAACACCATCGCGGCCCAATTTGGAATCACTTCGTTTGTTTTGACAGTTCATGTCGCGCCAAAGATAATATATTTCATTTTCTGTTACCTTCAGAGATGTTGCTGTGGTTTCCATGCGTCTGTTTTCTCTTTGCATATCACGAGATTCAGCAGCTCTTTGATTTGAAATTCGAACAATGAATGCCTTGTTGTTCAGTATTAATTACTCTATGAATAATTATAAGGATAATACTTAAGTGGATCTGTGTTTGTTTATGTTCGAACGCTGAACAATACTAGCTTGTAATTTCAATAATATAACAATATTTTTATAACATGACATATAATTTTAAATAGAAAATCACAAAATTGTAATTTATCAATTTACATCATCACTATCATCACAACTCTTAAACGTGAGCTAGTGCGGATTGGTCGGCTTTACATACACCTTTGCGTTTCTTCATGGGTGAATACTTTCTTCTCCGTGGGAGCGTTAGACAAATGTATGTACACTTGTGAGTAACGAAGGACTCGTTAGTATATAGAGATCGAACTATCGAACTATCGAACGATTGAACGAAAGAGAAACGCGTATAGAGTAGAAGAATATTGATATTATTGCCAATGCGTTTTTGAAAATACTCATAGCTCATCATAAGTTATGCATGAAATGAACATTGTTTGTAACATGAACACAAGTATTTTACTGTTTATTCACTATAGGTAGGTAACTAAAGTAATCCGATCTTATAGTTCTGTGATATATTGCAATGTCCGCTGTCGCGTGGTCCATAACGTTTGGATTTAGCCTGGCAAGCCTTTAGATTTATTTAAACATTATGTTATATAATGGAATGGAATGAAAAGTTATTTATGACCAGGCAAATTTTTGCTGAGCCTTCTTATATTTTATTTACGCACAGATAACGACTAATGTAAATAATGAGTATAAATTATTAAATTATTGGTTGCGCTTCATTTAGTGATGATTTCGACAAACCGTGTCAACATTCGTTGACATCGTTGACATTATATCGATGTGTCATACCAACATGCCTTTAAATTTTGCAGAAGAATTAAAACCTATAGGGAAACCTTCTCATA
Organism: Scirpophaga incertulas; assembly: GCA_036419045.1. Taxonomy (NCBI): domain Eukaryota; kingdom Metazoa; phylum Arthropoda; class Insecta; order Lepidoptera; family Crambidae; genus Scirpophaga; species Scirpophaga incertulas. Next base: position 12,317,406 of record CM071645.1, read on the forward strand.
GATCTAGAATGACAAAATGTGACCATCGACTTCTATCGGTTCGTAAACTGGAGCTTTAAACAACAACAATTAAAACGAAAGCTTTTTCAATTCTCTATTGTTGTTCGCTACAGTAATCTCTTACTACCACCGACATCTATACTATAATGACACTGAAATAGAGTTTGAAATAGTGTATATGTGATCAACATATAAGCTTAAGTTGGTTTGCAGTCAATATCGACAGCGTAAATATTTATATGAAAGCTTTGTACAGAACGCATAGCGGAATCCTAATTATATTTTTTTTTCATATTTGACGACCGCTGTAGTCGAGTTTATAGTACACCAAGTTTTAAGGTGTCGCCATCTCTGACGTCCCGGGTTCGAATCCCTATGGGGCCAGATGTTTATATAATGAATGCGAACATTTGTACCTTAGTCACAGTTAATATACTATATAGTTAATATACTATATAGTTAATATACTATATATATATATATATATATATATATATATATATATATATATCAAAAATATTTATATATGTATGTCTATCCGTTCTCCTAGATCCGATAACACAAGCTTTATAAAGCTTTAAGGCTTAGCTAATTGGTGAAAGTGTAAGAATTATTTATTTATATTAGATTGAAAGGATCTGTATATTTTACTATAAGACAAATAACTATCAAAAACGATAACAAACTGATTAATCTAAAAGTTACCTTCGTTAATCGCTAATCGTTTACCAAAAAATAATAATTACTTTAAAGTATTACTTTATAGAAAATTTAACGCAGGTTGTCTTGAATCATTCATTCATTAAAAGAAGAACATTTTTCAAAGTTAACCTAAAAGACAATTGTTGAATGGAAATATTAACTTAGTCAATTAATTATTATTAGATTGATGAGTTAATTTCCAGTTATGAAAATTGGCACGTCAGCCTTTTCCAACCTTGGACTATCTAATTTAAAATCAATCCATGGCTTACGGCTTCTGTATAAAGAGCTGATTTCTGAGCTTTGATAAATCCTATGTAAAATAACTAACATATGTTATTTCATGCGAATAATCTCAAAACGGAACTTTTTCTTTATAAGTACCTCGATATTATCCGTGGGTTCGAAAGCTAAAAGGTTTGCCTAACAGTAAAAGTTCGCATAATCCTTAACTAAACGAGAGAAATTATTAAGCCGGTACAATCATCCATTAATAGAATTAATACCTGAAGCGTACCAAGTAATTTGTAAGTAAGCTCTTCCTAATTGATGTCTAAATCTTCGGTCGGCGAGGTACACAGACATTAGGCTTTGCTGTTAAAATAAACGCGTAACTGAGAAATTAGTTTTCCAACAGTCAGTATTTTATATGTAATTAATTAGCGATCAATTTTAATCCGCAGTAAGTATTTCATTTGATCTCAATTAATTTTAAAAATCAAGAACATTAGAATTAATAACAGTGAAATTATTATTATATGGCAATAGCTTAGAGTAAATTATTCAATGCTACTCAGCAACGGGTCGCGGATTTGATTACCGCACGGGACAGATATTTTGTATGACCAACAAAAATGTGTTCTGTTCTAGGTTCACCTGAGATTCGATGTTTGTGACTGCATCCAACTAAAAAAAGAATAAACATTGTCGAAACCATTTTTTTTACTTAGCTGAGCGGACTTTAGCTCGCAAATAATATTTGCGATAAACTTTGTAATAAAATAAGCCAACAAGGGCCACTTTTTCACTACCTGTATTTTTACAGAGTTATCAATTAGAACCGTTAATTAAACCCAATCTTCTACTAGAAGACAAGATAAATTACAGATAATTACAGTTACACATTTTCCCATAATCGAACCTACCATAAAACGAAGCTGCAATAACACTGAAATCTAACTGAAAATCATCGTAGTGTGACATGGAATCACAGTTATTAATCAAGCCTATTAACTAAATCAACAAGACAATTGCCTATCTTACTTTTCAAAGAACAATAGGGATGAGGAGTTCCATTATCAATTTTGTCAATCAAATTTATTTCTTTTCACATTTATATTTCCGGATGTTCTGGCACTCTATCCCAGAGTCATCTCCTTCAGTACCTCCGTCTTACCTATGTCAATCGTAAAATAGCAGTGTTTGTATTTTACTCACTAACGAAATCACTGGATACTTTATATCTTATATGACACGTTGGCAACATATACTATCATCATTGTGGGGGTTACAGATTTGCTGCGAATCTCTCGGAAATCACATGTACATGTAAAATAGACATAACAATCGAAACGTGACATGATTAGAACTGTCAAAATACAAAGGCTACATTCCAAGATGTGACTATATCGCATGATAAACGATTTATCATATGTAACGATTTATCTAACGTTAAAATCTTATCTAAATGTCAGGATCGAAAAATATTATAATTAATTTATTTACCACAATTCTCCGAGACTATTAAAATAGTGGCGGCATAGCATGGTCACAAAACAAATAATAATAACAATATAATAATAACTTATAGGCATTTTCAAGGCATTATCACCTATTCCAGAACACACGACACAATCATGTAGCTTACTAAGCTCGTTAAAATTAAACCTTCACAATCAAGCAATTAATGAGTACCTTAATGAGTTAAGATAAGGCCCGCGCCAGAGATATTGCACACAATTCACGTTTAATGTATCATTTGTTACGGACTATTCCCGTGCCTTATTCACTACGTGCTGTGAATTTCCCACTGGTCTGTTCATGATAATGAGATTTTCCTACAATTGTTGTTGGTTATTATACGCTATTGGCGAGCTAGCACGCAAGTCTAATATCTAAGTACAGGTTATATCTAGTACTAATTGGAACTCGCAATTAGGATAGTTTTTTTTTGTGGCTACATTACTTTTTCATGCCTACTAATATTACAAATAACTCTATATGTTTGTCTGCCTATTACGTTGTCTCGTCAAAACGGGTGGACCAATTGTTATGAAGAACAGAATATTTGCTATTGATAAAATTCCGATATAATGAAAGAAAAGCCGAGGGACGAGTCCTAATTTAATAAAAATACGTAATATTTATACTTATATTCTATTTATAATCTTCTTACAAATAGTTTTATTCTAATATATTCAGAAATTCAGGCGTTTGTATAATATTTGCAACTTCTGTGGCTGCTTTATACTGTTATGATGAAAACATGTCACAGCATTAAACTCGACGCTGAGAAAATCCCCGCTCTCCTAGCAGTACATTTCAAAGGATCATTTCAGGTATAGGTATATGGTATCATAATGAAGTCACGAATGTTTTTTCCATGTTTCTACATTCTTTCTTCTATCTCATAGTGTACCGCATAGTTTATCTTTGATAAGTCTAATCAAAATTTTACTTGAACATATTTAATTGTATGCAGCTTTGTTTCTCCCTTAACCCTAATTTTAGTGAAGCACAATAACTGCGGGGACATAACATCTAATTCTAATCAACCATCAAATCGGTGATCAACCACATTTTGGTGTCAAACACAAATTTCATATTTTATGGATTTCTTGAACGCTTAACACATTTCATAAGAGAAGTACTCAGACGTTATACTTTGTATAACAACGCATATTGGCCCTGAGATGCCTCTTATGTCGCTTGTAATAGGGGTAATACTTAAATATTTCAATTAACCCTAAAGCACAGAGTTGCGTTTATTATTCTTTACTAGAATATTATGACTTATATGTGAATGAAAATACACTAATCTACCTATGAAATTACTGGGGATTAACAAGTTTGTAATATATACGGTAATGGAAACGTCAGTGGCGCTTTAGTCTCCAAAACAGAAAATTCAGAAGAAGAGGCATCGATGTGTGATGTGTTATTCGATGTTTGAATTTGATATGTACATATATCTGACACTATTGCAGCGAAGCAGAACATCATGAGGCGACCTGCAAAGAATTTTAATAGCGCATATAAGTAGTCAACCAATCTGCTCTGAGACAGCTTGATTGACTAAAGTCTAATCGCCCTAACATAGTTAACATAGGATTGAGCTCCACTATAGAAACATATATAAACTGTGATAATGATGATTTTAATAAGGATTTTAATAGCTATATAACATATAGCTAATAAAATAAATCCTTAGACTCAAAATACTAATGGCGTGACAATGTGTCTAAATTTTATATTTTCCAATAGTATTAACCTCTATAATGTAGATATACGTATATATTAATAATGAAATGTGTTCTAATCAAAATAAAACTGTGCTTTAGAATACATAAAACTCACACAAGCAATATAATCACAGCATTAATCCTTTGAGTCCTCAAGAGAGGACGGGATCTTGTTCCTAGACGATTGAAACCTTTTCCTTAAAAGCGGTAAGTCTTTTTGCTGTGTCTCCGTCACGAATTCTCAATCCCCATTCTCAATAATGCAAACGAATTTTATTCGATAAATACAGGTAATATTTAGAGACTTAATCTCGAAATTCCTTAGAAATCCAAAGGATATTTATAGTTACGAAAATTCCAATGTAAGATTTTTGGAAATACAGTCCTTTATACTTACTCAGTTTTTTTAAATTATTAACGATATAGTATATATAATATAGTATATATTACAAAAAAAAATGGTATTACTGATTAACATTAAGTAAAATACACATTATTTCAATCATATTGTGATTTCTTTCCATCAAGTTTATTTATCTTTAATTTAAAATATATATTTTTAATTGAATTCTTATTTACAAAATTCATAGGTAATAACATTACGCTCAAACATAGAAAATATTTAGAAAGCAAAAAGACTGGTTTCATTGTAGAAAAAAAATAAGCGAAATTGTTTTGGATCTCATTAAAACGCTCGATACACTGTGGTAAGACTACAAAACGAAAATCGTGACATAACTGTCTGTCATGATATACGACCATAAAGCATTGTGATTGTGGTGGATTGTGGTGTTGTGGAAGTGGTAATTCTAAACACTACTTCGTGTAAAACTATCTTTTCACAATCGATGACTTGCGCTCTATAATTATCACGATTATTGGGTGTACCATCACAGCTTACCTAGCTGTGAAAATTCAATATTAGCCTAATATCTCGGCAAACTAATTGGTAAAATAGCTAACTATATTAGCGGATTATTTTTTTTAATTTTGTTTTAAAATTTACGTATAAATTTTAAAACTAAATTAAATTATTTATTTTATTTCTATATAATGGAATTTTTCAAAATGTATGAGGAAGAAATTGTATATATATATATATATATATATATATATATATATATATACTACCACATTCAAAAAGAACTTGTTCCTGCATATTTCGGTTTTGAACGCTACCTCCTGTCACGTTTCGCGCCTAAAGTGGCCGCCATGTTGCGGCAGCCATCTTGAAACGTGATTCCTGCCTGACGGGCGTACTTGTTGACGCTTCCCTATTTAAATTCGCCCTCTTTTATAAGGCAGCAATATTTTACCAAACAGGATCTAGTTTATTGGAGGGCCTATTGTCGGTGCATTGTATTAAACTGAATGACGAATGAAGCCGTCAGTATTTGTTAAGTTCTAATGAGCACATTGCCATGAAAGAAATAAGGGGTTGTTGCAAGAATGAACCATTTTTAAACGTTCAACTGGGTATCACGAATACCTACTATGTGAATTAGAAATGTGCTGATTGTTTTGATTTCTATAGGGCGACTGTATTACTGGTCTATGGGGCAAAGAGAATTTAAAGTACCTAAATGATTTAAATAATTTCCATAAGCACACAATTTCGTTTATACGGATTAAAGCACCAAACCAGTCACAAATTCTTTTACGTCTGGTAGAAGGCAGGCACGCTAATTACTCCCCTGTGTCGAAATCAAACATAAGAGGAGTGGCCGAAAAGTCTTCAATCTTCGCCCTCGAATAAGGATAATCAGGAAGGCGATAAGCGTAATAAGCACGTTGTAGTTAGTGACTATTAAATGAATAATATAATAATCAATAAAATTAAATATTTGTAAATAAAATTATAGCACAAGACGCACTTCCTTATGTGTGCGACTAGCCGTCTGTTCGATCATCAGCACGGCGATGCAAGAACCAGAAGCGAAATGCTACAAGACAAATTATATTTTTTTACAACAGTACAACCATAGCTCCAGTTATACAACAAGATTTTAACTTATTTGCGTGTTCAGAATTATTATTAAAGTTATATACATTTTTTTAAATATATTACAACATCACTACAATTTAAGCATTTCTTGAAGTCTGTGGCAATTTTAGATGATTTTTTAAAACATTGCAATCATAGTCTACTGTTGGATCTTATTATATTTCACCCTTTCTCTAGGTAATTGAATCTCGCGGACATTTTAATATTATTCTAAATGATATCTTAATATGAAAAAAAAGATTAATAGTTGCTCAATGGTTATATTAGTAAAATTATAAGGTATATAGAAAAGAAAGTATTAAATAGTAAGTATTAAAACAAAAAAATAAGGATAAGATCTTTCATATGAATTATAATTTGTCTCGTACTTTTAATACATTTTATATAACATAAGTTATGGTAATAATTTTATGTTGCATAGCATTTTGATCATATCTCGTTTTGATTATAGTCTTTATAGTTTTAGTTAGTTTAATATCTGTAAGAGAGTATTGAAGTTTTTTAAAGTTATGTTTATATCGGTATAAAAATAATAAAAAAATAAGTATAAAAAATCAAATTTACAAATATACCAACTGGCAAATTTCAAGGTGTAAGTACTTGTTTTTTTTTTTCACTAACGTCTTTTTAACCTTTATAAAAATCATCACTATGAGACTGCATTGTAATATATAAATAGATTCCATCCGTAACAAGTAACATTAATGTATTATAACATGTAGTAAGTAGGACTACGTAACAATAATGTATTGCTCACAAAACGATTTATTTATTTCATCGTCTAGTTGTGGCTAATTCAAGAGTACAATTGTGGGTGGGCTAAGTATCGATATAAAAGCCGCGAGGCTGCCACGGACATTGACTTACGAGCTCCGTTTCTTGCGCATTCTTTGAATTTTCTGATGAGCGACCATTACCAATAAGGCGGCTTTTGCGATAATGACTCAGAAAAGGCTAATGTATCAAATAAAAATAAACGGATAATAGAACGCTTTCACGATGAATATTTAGTTTCTTACACCTGGATCTCAAAATGTTCATATTATGTGGCGCCACGGTAGACTTTCAGCTCTGATATTTCAGACATTTAGTGCATGTGGTTCTTGTAACTTTCGAACTAAATATTAACTAAAGATTTTAATGAGGGCTGCTCCCCCAATAAAGTCACAGTGAACATTTCCAGCTTGTGACATAGGATGTAAAGTCTAGGTACTCAATAATTACACTGGCTATCTTCAAATGGGAGTGTTTCGAGTGCTATTCACGGGTGTGAACAGCAGTGTTCGAATTGCTATGTAGCAATGCGTTCACTGCTGTTCTGCAGTAGAAATAGGTAAAACAGAGGTACGACACTCGTATAGTCTCCTTCCGCTTTATAGTGTTTGAGTATTTAATTTTCACGCACTATTTGACTAAAGCAGCAAGTCACGGCCACGCTGCCGTCTAAGCTCGCCTCACATAAGCAAAGTTCCCCTATCGGCCCTCAACTTTAGTCAGAACTGCAGTCCTTACTGTTCGCTCTGTAAAATGCAGCTAGTCTAAGTGCTCGGCTGTGTCGGCCTGGGTCTGCGCTGTGCTGTGCTCCATCCTTAGCCGCTCGCTCCTATCCATCGCTGCATAGTGGGCGACATTGGTCTGCTTTTGTGAAAAGCACATTTATTATATTATATTAAATGTGCAATATACAAATAGAGATTAGATCGAGTTTATCGATTATCATAAAATTCACTATAATAGTCTGCACGTGTTGGACCTATATCCTCACATACGGCCTTGGTCTTTAGACCCTTGCAAAAGGACACATAATAATAAAAACGCACCTACTCATACCATTGTACATATCGATGTATTTATGTATTTTTCACGTAATTCTAGATACATTTTCTTGACTGCGGTTATCACTTTATTTTATTGTATAAATATTTTCTTGTTTTAATTTATGTTAATATTTAGTACATATGTGTCTCGGAATAAATCTTACTACTATTAAGTACTTCTTTTCCACAATAAGATGTTATAAGGGCATCATTGAAAATCGAGAGCTTTGTGAAATTGAGAAAGGACTGAATTCCGTGAAGTCGAGCCGTGTTCGCGAAGACGTGAGATGTGATTCAATATTTGACCATAATAGCTGTTGCTCTTATTTCTATGCACCAAGAGTCACCGCATTTTGATATCGAAGCCTCCGGATATCGGCAAAAGCAAGAATCATCAATCATTTGTGATCCTACGTGATTACCATCAACAGTAATAGACAATAACGTGGGATCATTATCCCAGTAAATATCAAAATCTTAAACATGAGCCGTTTGCATAACTAACTTCTTAGAAAAAGAAGCAGTAATATGAATTTCATTTTCCCGTACACGTTCTTCGACTTATAAATGTCAACTTAAGTAGAAAAGGGCCCGCGATACTTTACTCAATCCTGCTCACATACGAGTAGATATGCGAGCAATAAAGCCACCATGATTCGAAGTGGATTTACAACTGTGTCACGAAACGATGTTCAAGATTCTTTTATCTATAACATTCTCGTCACAATTTCGCGAAATCACTTCGGATCACAAAGGGCTCGGCCAAAATTCATGTTTCTTACTTCAGTCGCTGCCCGGAGGTTTCGAGTGTCAATCTACGGCACCTCTATGTGCATAGAAATAAGGGCGAAAGCTATAATGGCGCAATATTGAACCACTTCTCACAACGTCTTCGCAAACGCGGCTCGCCTTCACCGGAATTCAGTCCAGTCATCAAATTTTGTTAGAAAGCTCTCGATTTTCAATGACGCCCTCATAACGACCTATTGTAGTAAGGAAGTACTTAAAAGTAGTAAGAGCCACCTAGGAGCCTCTTTACTTTGAGACTAAAGTCACAGATTTATACCGAGACAAATGTGTACTAAATATTATGATAAATTAAGACAAGAAAATGTTTACTCAATAAAATGCAAAGTCAGGAAAATATATCATGAAAAAGATATAAATGCATCGATATATATAATGGTAGGTGCGTTTTTATTATTATGTGTCAGTTATAATGAATCTAAAGACCCGGGCCGTGCGTGGAGATATGCATTATGCACCAAATGAGCATAGACATCGCCGATCACCCTTTAATTCGAACCATTACGATATTTGTCGTACATACCGAGTTTTGTCGGTAGGTCGAGGTTCGAGCCGCCTCGATTGGTTTAGAGTCTGACATCATCAATATGGCACTTATTTGCGGTGGTATCCATGAGGATTCTCAGCCTCTCCTCTCCAGACAAAAAAAGAGTGTACCAACTGTGTCTTATCTTTATTTGCACAATGACAAATGCAGCTAAAGGTTATACCAAAGTAAATTCACAAGAACTATAGTGCTCTAACCATTTATGGACTATTGTATTTTGATGTTCATGGTAATGAGAACTGAACTATGATATGAAACTCCTATATCCAGTTAGATGCATAAAAACTATGTCATTACTGGTCAAAATTTGAGAGACCTGTCTTCTCAATGTCTCTTAATTGATTTAAAATTGCAAGTGGTAATTCCCCACTCAATAAATGGACCCCCCAAATTAGTGGAAGAGGTTGATATTGGTGTCAATAACTAAGAATGGAGCACAGCGAGGCGCAGATCCAAGCTAGTACAACGCGGGTGCTTAGACTAACTGCATTTTACAGCGTCTACAGTAAGGACTGCAGTTATGACTATCTTGACGGCCGAAAACGGAACTGTGCTACGCTCAAGGCCAACATAGCTAGGATGGAAGCACGGCCATTGCAAACCAAGGCTTGTATAATGCTTTCCTACAACAGTGTATGTAATTTATTTTTTAACAGTGTATGTAGTTTTTTTATAAGTAAAAATAGTAACACAAAATATACAGCCAATTTTTAGACTTTTTTTTGTACAGTTTGTGCAACCTCTTTAAAAGCAATACTCTACAGTTATAGATTTCCATAACTCTTTGCTTTACCTACGCCGGTAATTTCGACTTTGGTAAAGGTTTATAACATACATGAATATATTGTTTTTCTATTCTGTTAAATATTAAACTAGATTAAGGCGTCGTCCACCGTTTATTTTCGTGCGTTAACACTGGTTCCGAGCTTGTCTTCACTGTGCCACCGATCCGCTATCAGCTTGACTCTGGCTATTATACCGTTCTTGTGGGTGATTATGCATATAATACTTGAAGGCAAATCTACATTCGTGTGATTCGCGGCGTAATTCAGACTAATTGTGTTATTTTATACATTCAAAATTACTTATTCTGCTTTATTGTTTCTTTAGTATTGTTTTATTTAATTATGTAAGTAATTAATTTGTGATAGTAATAATCGAAAGTAATTACAATAATCTTATTGATTTTATTTAGTCTCATAGTTGCTGCAATCTAAGTATATTTGTTTGTTTACGTTACAAAACATTAGTTAAATCTAGTCTACTGCTTCGCCGTGCTGCCCTTTTTTACACTGCCACTTAACCCATCTTTTCCCCTGGTACTGGCTATATTATTATTGAACTGGAGCGCTTCATAACAAGATAGCAACAAATCTTAATCAATATTTCTAAATCGAGACTCGCAAAGCACAAAGTCTTTTAGACTGCAGCGCACATCCATAATCTACCCATCCATATCACAGAATACTTCACTTCCGTTCGGCGAAGATGTAATATATTACACGTGGAAAACTAATAGGTATTTATTATCCCGCTGAGAGCAGTCATTACATGAAAATTTACGAATATTTACATCGTGCACGCCCCTAAATTGAGATTGATATGATGTTTTTTGTATTCATATTTAATGTAATTTAATGTAATTATAAATTCTGTGACATCAGAGCAACCAAACAAAATATTTCAGATATACGTACCATTATATGTGATGGCTCTTTTAAAGCTAATCACTACTGTGTAAAAAAAGTTCAGCCGTCTACAATGGAATTTTTTTCTTTTCGCATTACCGCCCTCATTTTCATCTATTGCCGCCTCTAGCGGATTTTGTTGTCGAAGTTTTGAGTGACTAAGAAGTATGTGAAAACTGACGAGGGCCTGTCGTTTTATTAAGTAAAACATTAGAAACAGAAAGGACCTGTAGGACGAGAACCTTACAGTATCACCTAGTGAGTAACCCCAATACTGTGCTGCGTCTACCTACATATTTCTCGCATGATAACTAGAACATAAGTAAGAAGCTTATAGAAAATGCATTGTCCACTCTACCGATAGGATGTTATTTTGCGTTTTAATTGTGAAACTGTGAACTACTTTTTTATAATTTTTCATATTTTTCAAAAATAATTGACATGTACAATTAAATTGAATGACATATCATTCAACTTGATTGTATTTTTTTACCTCTAAAATTCTATCGATTTGTAAAGATAAAAATTACATATTGATCTTAAGACAGCATTTATTTTGCACGTACTAGTGGTGGTTTTCGTAGTGCAAATGTATAGTTACACGTATTACTAACAGTACATAACATTCAAAGATCTTTATCAATGATCTAAGCTCAGTCAATGTGGATTTATGTATTGGTAAATGCTAGACCAAATTTAAGTGTAGGTAAAGGAGTTAACTCCAACTTCCAGAAATAAGTTAATCAATGGATGCAACTCGGCTTGACTGCATTCGGAAAGTTACATGGTTACATTATTTGCCCATCTGCCGCAGTGCCACAAGAAAAAAGAGTTAGCGCGCATGTGTTTTGTCAGTGCTAGCTTATGAATCCGAAACCTGGGTATTCAAAATGGGCGTTATATAGAGCTTAAAGTCACCCAAATCCAATGAAGAAATCTGCAGAAGAACCACGCTCAGAAACTACTCCGAAGAATAGTGGATCCTAAGTAAAAGTGGACAGGGCACATTGGTTGCAGGAAAAACGGTCGTTAATACGGAAAAGTGGTAGGCATGTGCCGGGAAACGCAGTGTTGTTTATTTCATCCACAAGATTTGATCACGATATATCGGCGAAGGTCGAAGAAAGCATTGGATACTAGTAGCACAGAACCCATCCATAGATCTTTGTGAAAAACCTATATCCATCAATAAACATATCTCGACTGAAATCATAATGATGAACGAAGAACAATTTCGGCACAAAAAGTAATTTAATTTGCTCCTCTATTTTTTAATATAAACTAATTATAGGTACACAGTTGTTAAACTGTGAAAACGTAGCAGATAGATAGACGGACAGACAGAGTTACTAATGTTATAATATTAATATAGATGTAAATTTTGTGACTCACCGGAAGCCATTATTTGTATTCTGCGCTTCGTCTTAAATTTTTCATAACTTTCATAATAAAAAAATAATTTCGCTGTATAGAAAATAGACAATTACGTATTGCAATGCTTATGTTTTTGTAAACATTGAAAATCATTTAATGAATATCATGATTATTAACAACAATTATGAAAATACTTATCTCAATAAGACATTCTCTTCATATCATTTACAGGACATGAGATTTAACTCATGTGTTTCTGAAAGTACTTATGCTTTTAGAAACTCATGAAGTTTCCTAGCATTTTAGGAACCAGCTGTACCGGGTAGGGCAGAGATCACAGTTTTCCAGTTACGATCCAAACCAACTTCCCTAGTTTCCTCGACTTTCATTAATTCATAAATGCACGCTCGTTGGTTATGGGTACTCTTGACCTGTCCTTCCTACAGTATATCACCTATATGTCTGTGGTTCCTGCTGGCTCATTCATATTTGCCTTATACATTTCTTTCGTCAATCGTCTTTCGTCCATCCTTTCTACGAGGCCAAACCATCTAAGCATTCCCTTCTCACTGTCACTACATCTTCTTTCATAAAACGATAAATGAAGAAATTAATTAGACATTATTTTAAATTTCCTGGAATTATCACAACTCATCTCCATCTGCACCGAGGGACACATACACCTTTGAATTTCTTCGCGAGTATACCTGTAGGTTGCATTGCTATTTTTTCTTCGCCGAGGAGAGTCAGATAAATAAAAAAAATAAATGCTAAGAGAAATATAGACCAGTGTAAGAGCAGTGCCAAGAGCGATAAACGATGTTCCTTCTCCAATATGAAATTAATTAAACACAACCAACAAAATATTGATTTAAAGAAAAGTTTAATAATTTTATTAGTTTATAGTTCCAAATAATTGACCTTAGAAATAAGCAGTAATGAAATGAGTATATAAAAATTTTAATTATTCTGGGTGTAGTCTTTTCTTTGCCTTTCTGGCAGATTTACTCCCGAAAGAGAGAGAATTTAAAAATAACTTTATGTAGTCTCTTAATCAACTTCAGCTAAAATAACAAACGAAAACGTCTGAGATATGACAGCATTACATAATTCTATCTAGCTAGCCAAATATATAGTTTGTCTGAGAAACTCCTTGTCTAATCGACCCTCGAGTATGTATTATTTAAGTCCTATCAGAACTTTCCTATTAACGTTTCATTTGATTTCGTAGTATAACAGAAACGAGATCTTGTGACCTTATCAGTAAATTAAATCTTGTATTGAACAGTCTTGGCAACCAAACAAACAGAATGTGAACTTATGGAGTTTGTATTAAAGTCTTATTCTATTTAGATAGTACTCGTATACCTAATCGTTACATACATCTTGTAGTGTGTTGAATGTTAATTATTTAACTTCCTCAGAAGTTAATAATGGGGTGACTCAAATTTGCATTAATTGTCAAAACCCTTGGAATTCAAAATTCTTTATTCACTAGAGACCTCATTGACGTTAAAATAAATTTAAAGTTAAAAGAAAACAGTAAATTATATTTAACTGAAATTACTGCCCAGACAAAGACCACACCACCACCACCTGGCCTATTTTTGAAGCCAAGTATAATACAATTCCTATCACTTACAATTCGATTCCGATACCAATGTTGAACTGTCAAATGATGTCAAATATAGTACCAAAACTAAATGAATTTTCGTTCGTATCATTCCACTTACTATATGACGCTACTGTCATGGTACGAAACTTGCCTAAATTGGTTGAAAATAAAGTTATTATTGAATCAAATTTTAAAAGCAATTCCGCTGTAGTAGGTGTGACTGCTATCCAGACAGGTGTCAGAAACCCAAACAAGTACCCATAACCGACGAGCATGTATAAAATGAAGAATGAAAGTTGTGGAAGCTAAGGAAGTATGCTTGGATCATGGCATGGATCATGACTATGATCTCTCCACCCCCATGGGAAAAATACAAGACAATATATTTATATATATATATTAAAGAAGTCATTGCTTAATTCATTTCTTAAGTCATTGCTAAACCTCACTTTGAAGATTGACATATATCGTTCGGAGATTATAGCACCAAAAACTTCATAAGACTCAGTACTTCGAGGTATAGATGGGCAGATGTTTGTGTGATGAATGCGAGCATTTGTACCTTAGTCATGGTTGTTGATATATATTTCAATAAAAATTATTTATATATGTATAATATATGTATGTCTATCCGTTACCCTAGATCCCATTGCACAAGCCTTATAGAGCTTAGTTTGGGCTAGGCTAATTGGTGTAAGTGTAACAAATATTTATTTATTTATTATTATTTATATATTTTTTTTTTATATTTGTACCAAGTGTAGCAATACCAAGTTTTGATACAATTAAACTAAATAATACTTAATATTTGTTTAATTAAACACGAAGATACCAAAAACAAACATAAAAATAGTAAGACATGACTAAAATTTGTTCTTTTTCCGACTCGGAGGTTTTCCGATTCTATTTAACAAAACTCACCATGCATTACGACTGTAGACATACAACGCTAAAATTATGTAATTCTACGTGAGTAGACTTTTTGCTATTGTTATGATTTAGTTGCTATTACTTAGCATTTGAATTGTAAGTAATAGCAACTAAATAATTTACGAATAACATGATGAAGCAGAATATTAACAATCAACAATTAAATTAAGTGCTTTCAAAATTGAATGTAAGTCAAAAGCAATATCTAAATTTACTTCGAGATGACAACGGTGACTCATTTAATTTAATAATTAAGAAAGTTAATACCTAGATATTAAGTTGAACTGCTATAAAATTATAAATTATCTGTAATTATAAAGTATTAAAATGATAATCCGTAACTATCCATACTAATATCATAAATGGGAAAGTGTGTCTGTCTGTTTGTCCGTCTTTCACGGCAAAATGAAGCGACGAATTGACGTGATTTTACGTGGAGATAGTTGAAGGGATGAAGAGTAACATAGGCCACTTTTTATCCCGGAAAAATCGACAGATCCCACGGCAAGCGCAATAAACGCTTCGCTCAAAAACTACTGCACAAATTTTCATGCGGTGTAGAGTGATTCTTGAGCAAGGTTTTGCAGTATTTTTTATCTCGGAAAAACGGATAGTCCCACGGGAAGCGCGATAAAACCTTCGCGCCATAAACCGACTTCCGCGCATATGTAGCCTCGAGCAAAAGCTATGACCCTTAACCCTCTATAGACCCAATCTCGAAATCCACGCGGGTGAAGCCGCGGGCAGAAAGCTAGTTTATTATAATAATCTATTTTAGTAAAATATTTACTTATATAGAAAAAAAGTAATGCCACTATAGGGTATATGGTATGGTATATGATAGGGATGGGAAGGAAGGACATCAAAAAGTCTGTCGGATTCATCACTACAGTTACTCTGATTGATAGGATACTGGCTGCATTACCTCTTTAGATGGCAATACTTTCCAGATGAGAAATGAGCCAGCTCTCCTGTCACCAAAGGTGATAAGCCAAACCAAAGAGTTTTATTTTGTTAAAAAGGGTTTCATATAGCCCACGACCCTAAAATTTCAAAACTAAGCGGCGTAAAAATATAGTTATTGATTGATATTTTTGTCGCTTGTTTTCTTCTGCCTTACTATAGTAGTAGCTTCTGCAGTATAGCAGTAGGTATTGCATCCTACACGATTGAGAGGTCGAAATTCCAAGAAATTACAGTGAAATGACATAGCTTCAAAATTTGAGTATTACTCCAATTGAAACGAGGCCTATAATTGTATTTTTGTGAATATGGGCAGTGATGTCCCTGGCATCGCAGATGTCCATGAGTGGTTAACACTTACCATTAACTGAGCCACTTACTGGACTGCCACTAACAGCAATAAAAAAACTAGGACAAGAATAGGTGCATCTTAGAAACAGATAATTTCAATCCATTACCGTATTATATATTAAAATATAAATCTATATAATATAAAAACTATTCTCCTTATTTTATAGTTTATCAAAAGATTATGAATAAGTAATAATACAAATATTTTTTTGTTAATAAATTCTGAAATATAAATATCTCAATTAGTTGTTAGGAGAAACTTACAACGTGAAAATTAAGATGGCGCATTCCTACATAATTTATAGCTACTACATATTACTAACACTTAGGGTACCTTGTAAATAATTGAAAACGTACCGTACTATTAGTCCCTACTTCACCCATTTGGTGAGCAATTTTAACAATGCCTACAATTTAGGCCGGATTAAATAAATAAAAAAATCCCAATATTAGTAATTTTTTAATTACTACGGTGTATTGACGTATCAAGATGCATTCGATTAAATATTCAAACCGGAGATAAGAATATATTTGGTCGAATCAAGTCTTATTTTATCTTTATCTTTAATCATATTTTAATACATATAAATGAAAACAAAAATAAGTTAGATAAAGTACAGATAGTGATCGAACTCATAAGTGTTGTTAAATAGTCTATTAGTTCGACATAGTATTATGTTTTATTTATTATAATTCACAGCATTTGTTGTACAAACATAAATTTCTCTAGAATTAGTTCATGATACCAAAGACGCTCTTCATAAGTGATAAAATTATATCTACTTTCGACATCTTGAAATCTTTACAGTAATTATTATCACTTTGGTATCAAAGTAAATATAAGAATAGTAAACTATTCCTATATTTACAGTAATATTATTTTTAATACATCATCATTAAAAGAAAAAGCAAACTACTTAAAACATCCTCTTACACAATAAAAATACAGCAACAAGAAAATAGCAATTAAGCGATTATTCTTTTCACAAAATATACGTTCTTTGCCAGCTATTTTATTACGGTAAGTAACTACGTAGATATACTAATTAGTGTATAGGTTTTGAACAAAAACGTATGACAATAACTATGTAACAAAGCACACCAACTTTATCAGTACAAAAACAAAACCATAGTATTACAGAATCAACAGATACGCTTTAATAATTTACAAGCTTTCCGGAATACTTAATATATAATTAACGCGTAAGTACAGAATAATAAATGATTCTTTGTGCTCCAAATGGGTTTTCTGAAATCATTCATTATGTTTATTTACTTGGTTTTGTTATTAGCTTCTTTCCTTTTATCTATATTAAACATTAAGTTCAATTTAAGTGTACCAAGTTTAATTTATTACTAAATTATAATATCAAAAGTATATAGAAAGAGACACTACCGCATCCGGTGAAGCAAATAGACGTACTATTTTTAAATACAATGTCATTGACCAAGAACTGCTACGTACTACGTTTGAGAAACGTCAGTCACAACAAAAGGTGATAAAGGAGCTTTCTCCAGAAAGAAATATATAAACTAAATGATAAAGCTAAGGATAAATACTCACCTAGGCCAGAAGTTCGTGAACCAGAATATCCTCAAGCACAAAATTCAAAAACGTCACATACATTCATGAATCGGACGTAGTGAGTAGAGCACATGTACGCGAGCCGGCACGCCGCCAATCAGCTGTTCCGTTATAGATCACACAAGAATCCACTACGGCGCGACTTGACACGAGCGAGACTACTGAGGGTGGATCCCCCATTAGTTTCTCAAGTCCCCATTGAGGTTATGGGTGATGGAACGCCGAGTTAAGGCGGCATGGCCGGAGCACGAAGCGAGCGCTCCCGCCGCAAACGTCGCCATACTAATCAGTAATCGTTGCCGGGAAGGGAGGCTGCGTCGCTCTCGCCCTCGTGCTCCCCCCTCCGTTCCCGTCCCCTCCAGTCACTTCCCCGCGCGTAGCTTACGTGGAAAACCGTAGACGCCGGCTACGGCTGAAAAGTGCACGGACTATTCAGATTCTTGAGCCCGTCTCTAGTATCTCCGTCGTTTTTATGACTTAGTTACTTGGTGTTTTTGTTGAAAACTTTTAATGTAGCGCGTTGCAATAGTTGAAACTTAAAAAGTATAAAATGCATACATATTTATTTTTACTGAAATATATATAGACCCTACAAGATAATAATAGGTCTGACAATTTATACTAATTGCAATTACTGTCGGGCATCGAAAACATTTCATTCGCATATGATATTTTCGGTATATATTTTTGGCAATAGAGACCGAAGAGTTTGTTTTTTGAATATTTTGTGTTGTTTACTAGATTATGGCTGGTTACATTCTTAGATAAGTAGTTGCTGATTTATTGACTTTTAAGTTTTCCCGTATCATTCTATAGTTTTTCTTTGTTTCGTATATTTTATTTACTTCACCGAGTCCGCCGAATCTTGTACCCAATAAGTGAAATGAAATGACTAGTTGATGATTACTAGATAATGAACTATTCCATGACTTAATGTACCAATACCATTGGAACATATTTTAACTAGAAGAAATAGCGTATATCAATAATATTACCATAAAGATTTTAAGTATCTATTAAAATATTTATTGACAACAATCTACTTTGGCTTAACATATAAAAGGTGAAAAATGCAGTTTAAATATTTCATTGAGGCTACCGACTGTAGAATAGATGTGACGTCATCACAAAAAATGAAAAAGAAATATTGAAAATGCAGATTAACATTTTGTTGACATTTTTTAATATTTATTTATTTAAATGCTTAATTTAAATAAAATGCAAAGTTCTTCAAATTTCAATTTATTTAAGTTATAAAGGTTTGGTAATACGTATATATAAAGTGTTATCTGTAATCTTTGCCGCTTCCACAAACCATGTTTTAGGGGTGTCACGTGTGCATTAAATATTCATTCGCGGATTGTAAATTAGTGAGTCTGGGAAGATAACAGTTTTCGACGGTTATAATGTAAGCTCTCCCCGGGAACGACATGTGCACATTAGAACTCTAAAGAATACTATTTAAATAAGTATGTACATCATTTCATTTGGAGAATAATTTAATGATAACTTATATTTATTACAAAAATAGGCATTATGTGATTATGCATTGTGTATAGTGATTTCTTAAAGAAGTAAATTTGCTACCGATAACATGGCTATTTTTTAATTCAGCCAAGTGCGATAATTGACCTTAAGCTAAGAAATTATTTTACATTCGAATGCCATGTCTCGTCTATTAATATAAAGTATTATATTTTTTGAGGTTTGAATGTTAACTTATGTTTATGCGTTTTTTATGTTGCATGGGGTATCATATATAAAGAAGTATTATTATAACGCATTGCATTACGTAATAATTACTTGTACCTAAATATATATACTAAATGGTCCGACGTACGTGATTTATGAACTACGTATGATGGCGAAATCACAAAAGTACTTTTATTCCCTGCTTTTCTGTTTTTATGGACTGACAAAACTAACAAATAGGTGATCATTTAAATACTCTCAGCTTTGTTTGTTTGTTTGTTTTTTTAGTTATTGATATTTGTTCATATTTCCAATTTTCGTGTTAAAATTTTATGGCTCATGTCATATTTTTGTGTTTACCTAATTTCATTTTGAAACAAAATTTTACATTGAAACAATCTTCCAAAACGACAGAATTAAGATTTTTGTTTTCCTACAACGTACTTTTTATGAAACAATAAAATTTTACAATAGGAGGTTTTTTTTACGTTGTTTGGTTTTACTACCATTATTCTTCTCAGAATTTATTTCGTATAATAAAATTATATGTAATAGGTATGCGTAAGAATTTTTACTTCTTCAAAATCTTTGAGTAATAAAAACATTGCGAGTTAATTACTTTTTAGAGCGTACTAGAAAATTAAAGATTCTGAAAAAGAATCGCTTTGGATAAGGAAAATATCGAGCAAGGTTAAACCGCACTGACGGCAGATGTTTTCCTGACGTTCCTCTAAGCCCAGCACCTCTGGTGTTGCCAGATCTAATGCGGCGTTGCTAGTGTCGTTACTGAATTTATAGACTTAATTTATCATGCTTACTATTAATAGTTACTTACGTACGCTTCATACATTGTTAAGATACAATCCCAAGGAGTGAAAATAATAGCTCAACGTTACTACAGTACAAAACATCGTTAAGGTGAAATTAAGTTCTCGAGAACAGTAAGTTTTTTTTTTTTTTTTTTTTATAGCATAGGCAGCAAACGAGCAAACGGATCACCTGATGGTAAGTGATAACCGTTGCCCATGGACACCCGCAACACCAGAGGAGTCACAGATGCGTTGCCGGCCTTTAAAAGGGAATAGGGGAATAAGGGGGGTTGGGCCTCCGGTACCCTCACTCATCGGCGCGAAACACAGCGCAAGCGCTATTTCACGCCGGTTTTCTTGAGGCCGTGGTATCACTCCGGTCGAGCCGGCCAATTCGTGCCGAAGCATGGCTCTCCACGGTAAAGTTTCCACATTAAATATTTATTTTTATACCTACTTCAACAGCAGCTCATAGTCAGCTAAATCGTAATAAATTAAGAAGCTGGACTGGTCGACTTCACGTATACCTTTTAAGTATCTTAACAAATACATATATGCAGGTCGCCTCATAATGTTTTGCTTCATCGTAAAAGTGTCATATAAGTCGTACATTTGAAATTTGAGAATATCAAAATACGTGGTGTCACCGTTGATTACATCTCAAATACATGGTTGAATCCTGGACCTCTCAAAAAAAATCATGCACCATACTACAAGTAGGTATAACAGTATTGAGTATAATAGTATACTATTCTATTGTAGCAGGTGTTATTTTGCGGAATCCATTGTATTACAAAGGATATTGTTTTTTGCTGATTCCGCGCAGTGATGATGACTTGTCCAACAAGCAGACAAGGTCGACACGTGTTTCGTCTCTCAGCGAGACATCTTCAGGATCTGTTGCCCGCTCGGTGTCTTTAGCCGCTCGTGAGACACCGAGCGGGCAACAGATCCTGAAGATGTCTCGCTGAGAGACGAAACACGTGTCGACCTTGTCTGCTTGTTGGACAAGTCATCATCAACTGCGCGGAATCAGCAAAAAAACAATATCTTTGTAATAGTATACTATACTATATGTAAATATAATTTTTTTTTTGAGTGGAGGAAATGCGACCTTATGCACCATGACACCGCGCTGGCAAGGCGCGGCCGTGTGTGGGCTGAGGACTGGCCTACCACTAAAACCTCCCCGAGTTCTCTTTTTTTTTATGTGATAGGGGCAAACGAGCAGACGGATCACCCGATGGTAAGCAATTACCGCCGCCCATGAACGCCCGCAACACCAGAGGAGTCACAAGCGCGTTGCCAGCCTTTTAAATGGAGTACGCTCTTTTCTTGAAGTTTGGATATCGTAACGGTTCGGAAACACTGCAGGCGACAATTCGTTCCACAGTTTAGCTGTGCGGGCAGAAAATTTTTAGAGAAACGCACAGTGGTGGACTGCCAAGTATTTTTTCTTTCTCTGGCTTTCTCTGGGCCCATACGGGGCACATGGCGGGTGCGCTCTCGCGATTCGACCGCCATGTGTCCCGGATAACAGTATACTATAATATCTATAATATACTATAATACTATAAGTATAACAGTATTCAGTATAACAGCTGTTAAGTTTAATAGTGATACCAGATAGGTAGAATGTACATATAACAATGTAAAAATCCTTCTATATACTAGATCTGCCATTAATATTTAAAAAGGTTAAGTGGCGAAGTAGGCACACAAAACGCTAAACATTAACAAAAAATACAGTTCAAAAGGCAAGATTAGCACAGCTACAGAGCGCCATTAAAAGCTAATTTATAACACGTCTCAATTTAAGCCCATGAAATAGGTACGGTATTGAAAAAAACATTTGTATTCTATAAAGGCGTAAGTTATTTTGTAAACAGCTGCCTCCATCAATCACAGTGTCACAAAAACATTTTTTTGTAAAAAGTCTTACTTTCATTATTAGGTAACAAGGCATACGATACATTTTTCCAATTTGAGCCTAAAGGATAGTTCACATAAGGCGGAACTTACATTAACTATTATAGAAATATCCACCACCCAAGAAACTTAATTAGTTCTTCGGACTATTTTCAGTCCTTGCTAGCTTTTCTTTAAGAGGTGGGATGCTGTTGTAGGGTCCTACCCTACTGATAAGAATGTTTCACGTAGGACTGTTTCCGCTGATTCCAAAACATACTTAAAAGTGGCCTTGACGTTCATCTCGCCATCAATCTCATACAATGTCTATTCAGCTCCTAAATCATTTGACAATCAATGTTAGACCTTATCGCAGTAAAGTAGCTCTAAAGTATCGAATGTGAACCTTTATGGTAATTGCAATTCGCCATAACTCTCACATTGTTCATGAAGGCCAATTTATGTGAGCACCCACCCTCACACGTCGCCGCAAAAACCCAATCTTAGGGTTCAATTCGTAAATTGTTAAAAGTAGTACCGCCATTGCGCTATCTTAAGAAGTTTTAGTAAGTTTATTACTTTTCCAAAATTAAATTTGGTATTTCAATGCGATCTCTAAATTCGCAGTAAAAATAACTAAAGCTTTTAATCTCCCAGACTGATCTTATTCTTTTGTATCTAATGTGTTATGACATGTCTCATAACATGTCTCATAACATACAAGCTTCTTAAACTGTTAATTTATTACGCATTCAAGTAACATTACTTATTACTTAAGATTATCATAAGACCATTAAAAATGCGAATTATCCCGCCGCCTCTTACCGAAAGCAAACATGAAGAAAATTATGAAATTATTTGTAAGTATATCACGAATTTTCCTTGCATTGTAAAAAGTCGTATTGCTGAAATAGTGTACATGCTACAATATACAGCCGTATAATATTAAGTAAAAAAAATGCATGTATTTTAACAATTTATATTTTTGGGTTTTAACTAGCCCAAAATATGTATGTAAAAATGCAAATAAAGTAATAATACAATATACTTGCAATAGACCGCGTCTCGTTCACCAGCTTCATTTACCAGTCAATTACTTTAATCACATTTATAATTTTAGTCCGTTCACAATGTTTTGCCATGCAAATTAGGTGTTTTTTTAATCACTCTATCCAAGTACCTTTACTTAAATATATATATTATAGAATCTTTGGAATTGTTTCTTTGTAAATATTTCAAATATTTACCTAGCAAGTATTTAATTAAATAAGACGTGCAAAAAAGTGGATTATCCACGGTTATAACGTAGGAATTACAGAAAATATAGAAATATCGCGTCCATAGACTCGGGTAATTGTCATCTGTTTGCATAAGCTATTTATGCGTTTAATTTAGTTTTTGTGATTTAAATGTAGGTACTTAAATACATACGCTTACTTTTATGACATACTTACAATAAATTACAGTACGTTTGTAGAGAGATAATTAGCCAGCTCAAATGACAATTAGGTCGATATACGTTTAAAGGGAGATGTCATTCTATCGTACCATAATTGCTTCATTTTAAGTCATGTCTCCAACCCACCTGGTCAAACTTATTACCAAATTTAAGAGTAAATACATTCGATTTAGTTCACTCGGCTTGATTCCTACCCAAAGTATATCTGTAGCCACCGGTAATTACAGGCAACCTTAACCTATTTAGTATGTTGCAACTCCCACAACAACCAAAGATCTAAAGTCGCGGTAACCATTAATTACACTTCTGCGTGACCTTTCAAACCGAAATACAATAATGCAAACATTACATTACATTAGGTACTCATCAGACGACCCTGGTGAGCCTAAACCCTCAAGAGTGGAAGAGACTTGTCTCTGATAAATTGAAATGACTTCTGCAAAATTAATACGATATATATAATACCTCAACACATGACAAAACGTGTTTCCTAATAGCTGCAAGCTTACATCGGCCTAGCAAAATAGAGAATTACATTCTCGTTAAGCATTAACTATTGTGCCGTAAACTTGCAAACTTTGAAATTCAATTGGAACCTCGAGTCGGAAGTGCAAATTGAACTGACGGAGCCACAACAATCTGTTTTTAATAAGGGCTTTCTACTTCGCCTGGCCTCTACAGTGCTGTGAAGAGATAAATTCTCTGCATAAACTATGAAATCTAGCTTTGCAAATAATTTTCGTAGATATACATTTTACCGTTTCGTAGTTATGTATAGTAAATAATTATCTTAAAATTTTACTTTTGGTTAGTTGACACTAATTGATTTAATTAATTAATGATTTCGTTGCGTTATCCAAATTGTATAAAACAATAACAAGATTTTATAAAATATTACTTTTGTAAGTGTATGTAATTACAGCTTACATACACTTACAAAAGAGCATTACAATAATTAAATATGTATTACTATTATATACCTCTGAGCCCTGAGGTTTATTAAAGGTTATTTAAGTTTCTCCCTTATTTAAGATTCACAGACATTAAAATGCAGTGAACGCGGGAGCAGATTGCAATGATATCGATTGTGGATATTTTTGACTGCCCTGAATATAGCAGTGCACGAAGGTAGGTCATCAGTTCATAGGATACTGTTCTTGATAGATCTATGGATTCGTATGCAAATTCGTATAGAAAAATTCAAATCATAATCATACATACTTAACCGGATCATAAGATATAATATTCGTATTTAATTTAATAAATAGGTATTTAACTAGATTCTAATGTTGTAAAAACAGAATAACGTAGTTTTGATAACGTAATCTATGTTTTAAATTTGTAATCTCTATAAATGTACACAACGAGAAATTTGAGAGGTTTATATCAGATTTCAGATTAATCATAAATTTTAGAAAACAATTTTATCGTTCAACCCTGCACTACTAAACTTATCTGAGCTTAATATCTTGAATAGAATAGTCCGTCAATTACTCACAACATACTCGTATCGCATGCTTTACTCCCGCTCGTCTGTTATGAGACTATACCTTCTATATAGAAGTGGAGGGATCGAAGCTTTTTAAAAGCGAAGAATCTTCATAATCGTAAAAGTGTGTAGCCTCAAGAACTACTTTCTTAGCAACCAGTTTGGGATGTATCGTGATTTTGTGGCAATTGATAAGAGTCGAACCTCTCTATTCGTGGCAGTCGAGAACTGGCCTAAACCACCTTGACTCGCTTGTGTCAAAGATCACAAGGACGCTTTATATGGATTTCGAATTAATACAACAACATTATTATGCTCCGAATCAATTTTTAAGCCCATAGCCCATATCCCAACTTAGTTAGAGAGGCAGTGGCATACACCCCACTATCCCTTTCCTAGCATAGGAAAAGTATAACAAGTGATTTTACATGTGACACCTCTGATAAACTAACGCACAGGACTTTCGAGACTTCCTTGGGGCGGCATCTGTCTTGTTGCACACATCCTACCGCAGAGTTTCATTTCATTTAATGATTTCACAGGTTATAATATCACACGAGAATTTTCATCCTTCTCCTGTAGGAAAAATAACAAGGCCACAACGCATTTATGTTTCATCCCAGGCCAAAAAAATACCTAATACATTCCTAGTCTTACTGTTAACTAAGAATTCTAAAGCAATTTCCACATTCAACTTCTTTTAAATTAGAAGACGGCAACATGTCCCTGTTTTGCGACGTGTATCTTGATGGTGGATCTCGTCTATTTCTGAAGTATTTGTAATATTTTCAAACAAATTTTCATATTTCGAATATATACGTGCAAGGAATGGTTAAAATCCTTTTAGTTTAGAAAGGTTGCAACTTTCTGTTTGTGGAATGTTTGCGACATGAAGATATTTATACTGTATACAAAGACTAAGAATATTGCCACAAAATATTACAGCGGAATTAACCTATGCATGTAGTACATATAGTAGTAGTATAAATTTTCTCATCTGTACATTCTTAGTTTCGCCTAAGTTATATAAAAATTTAGGCAATTTATGGTTATACTTGATTGCTTTAGTATTGATTAACTTATTCTAGTGTGAGATTGTAATAATTAAATTGGAAATTTTAAGTTGAAATATTTAAGAATTAGTTTTAGTTATTCTTGTATATTTCCTTTAATTTTACATGAGGTATGAATACAATCATTAGCAGCTATTAATACACCATGTTCATTTACAACTTTGGGTAAATCGTTAATGCAAATTGCCAACAGAAAACCTATCACGCATCATTGATATGCAGTTATAGTTTATCTTCAGAACTTACATTCATAATTTGAGTCGCTTCTTTATTGTAATACTTGCTCTTTGAAGTATTGAACAATCCATTTATGAGCTTGACCAATACTTATGTATATATAATAGGATTTCGTGTCGCACTTTATCACACCCCTTTGCCATATCTAATAAAATACCTAGCGCATTTATATAATAAAATGGGCATTTAAAAACTTCCGCTTTTAGTAAAAAATTCAGCATAAAGAAATTTTATAGAAAGAAGAGCAACTCACTTTCCGTAGCTGTTTTATCCAATTGCTAAAGACGTTATAAAATATACAAGCCAGTCTCATGCAAGCCTTTCCATTCGCGGCTTTCTGTTTCAGTTTCGTTTCGGACATAAACTGGTGGCCAAATAGAGGCAATAAAGTACCAACGAGTCGGTATTTCACAGTTATTCCGAGACTAAACGCCCTAAAAAGTTAATACAGGAAACAAGATTTATGAGCCCGAGGGACTACTTTAGCGAATCCGGAGCGTTGAAGATGTGGAACACTCTAGATTGACAATTGAGGACAAATTCGTTTCGTACACAAAACGTAGGTAAATATTTTAATGCGTATGTTATATATAGTAGTATATCTAATTCTGTAAGGCGTGATGAATTTATCTCATAGAATTAAGCTAACACTGGTAGAATTAAAGTTACAGACTTTCATAATAATGTTTGGAAAGAAAACTCAGCACTTTATCTCATTTACTATTGACGCAGATAAGTGGAACCTAAATTTGAAAATATTTGCTAATGCAGAAAAAAGATATCTTAGAAACACAAATGTTACAGCGGATTAACTGCATCGCTGTAGTATCCGTGGCCTGTATATTAGGGATAGGATTTCCGATACTTCACCCGCGCACTTTACGTAAAAAATCCCTTGTATGGATTTTTATCGACAAAAATCCATACAAGGGGTCGCACTATTCATTATTTTGAATTGAAGTCATTTTTTTATTTATTTGCATCAGCTTGTATGTTACCTCTTATTATATATAAGACTTGGCCAATACTATATATAAGACTTGGCGATATTCTCTTAGTGACGAGAATACTAAACCAAATAGAGTGGACACATCAGAGTATAGAAAGTATTCCATTACATAACGCAACTCCAACAATACTGTCAGCATAGGTCGAAGGGTTCTCAAATACTAAGTTTACTGCTAAGGATAAGATGCAAAGAACTATCATATCTCATTCCAATGTGCTGATTTTTATCGCCATTTCCACCTAGTACCTACACATAGAGGTGTAGTGTCGTGTCGGGATATTGTTAGCACATACTTCAGGAGAAAGTGGTCGGAGCTTGCGAAGATATTGCGGTTATGTATTTTGTCGTATTCACAATTGCTAAGGAAATAGAATATTGTTTTCCTTAGAGTACATACATTATATAAAACTTATGCAAGAACATTTTGACTTTGAGATTAACTTAACTGCTGGGATTAATTACACTATTCCATGATCTACTAACCAACCTGAAGTACGTAGTAAAAAAAAATTCACTAATAACATTTGTCAGACAAACACAGGCCTACGTTGAATGGCTGGGACTTATAACAACATTTTTATAACCGATAATATTTTTCTAATCGAAAATGGAAGTTTAAAGCAGAAATACTTAAGATTCTTTATGTGAAGGCAGGAAAAGGGGTTGTCCGATAATGTTGACTTTGATTAATTATCTATTATATATTCATCAGCAACAATGAAACTCTGTTTAAAAATAGGACTGGATTGAATATTGATGCCTGAATCCCGAAAAACCCAGGTACTCAGTCAGTTTTCGCAAACTTCACTCATCCAAAGATATAACAATTGAACATTTTGAGTTACAATCTAATATGATAAAGAAAGCACTTCGTTAAAATTAAATAACATATTCACAGGATACGACTTGACGCCAGAAAGTATCAGTTTTTTTTTATTATTATTATATCTTATTCGCGCTCAATATTCGCGGCACAAAACATAAAACACTTTCTACACTTTCGTATCTAATTTGTTAGCAAAATATCCAGAAAGCAACATCAAACGACACGAAATTCCTTGAAATAGCTTAGGCACGCGCATTTAGGAGAATAACTGCGACGCCGTCTCGTAGAATAATTAAAAATCCTCTGAGTCTAGGCCCCGGGCTGCGGGGGCAACTAGAACAATGCTTGCACTCTACAATTAGCTGCAACTCACGCATTCTTCCAACTTAGGGTTACCTTTTGCTTGATGTATAGACATTTTATAATGGGTAGACTGTAGTTGGAAAGAGAAATATTTATTAATGTGTAATTTTGCAATCTTGGAAGTCGTCCAAGTTCTTAGATAATGAGATATAACGAGAGAGAGGGAACGAGTATATAATGAGATTAAACTGTTAAACTAACATACAAAATTTTAACGCGAAACCTAAAAATGTATATATGTATGTATTAATATTTTGCATATGTAATTAATAATTCAGTTGTATTATAACCTTGTAATTAATTAATCAAATATGATATTGGTTATCGTTTCTTTTACCTTTTAAAATGCTTTTTTATGTTAAGTAGTAACAAAATACTATTTATTTATAGGCCCGATTGTACTTTTAAGTACATCAGAAAAATTAATTCGGATTATTGATAACGTATTAAATGGGTATTTAAATTAAAGAAAATAAATAACTGACAGCCCTAAAGTTTTTTTGCGAAGTAGTGGGAACAATAACGCGGTAGGCTCTATGCTGGCGAAAATTACTTGTTCGCCAGATCACTGTTAGACTTCGATCCGTAGCATTTGTGATTTAAAGAATGAAATTTCTCTTTCGTTTTACAATATTGCTTTTTTTAATTCTAGTCATTCTTGCTTATTTTTCGTACCCGTTTAGTAAATTCTACGTAGTACGTATTGATGGTACTTAATTTCTTTGACTATGAGAATGTAAAATAATTTTTTTTTTTTATTTACGTTACATTCCTTCTCAACTTAATTTCGTATGGTTTAGTATTAAATTCTATTTTGGACTATAAAGATGGTCACAAAGAGCTTAATGGGCATAATACAATTCTTATATGAATACGTCATTACTTAATGAATACTGGATAATTATGTTTAGTCCAGATTAGTTACATATTTTTACCAAGAGTAATAAGTATCGTATAAATATATTTTATTTAAGTATTTCAAATCGAAGTATGCAACTTATATATTTGTGATGTCTCTCCGTCTGGGGGACTGTCCAGGGGTTCTCGGACAGTCCCTCCCTTGGTGTTGGCTCAACCAGCCGGCCGCGGAGCACATGGCGGTAGAATGGCGAAAGCGCACCCCGTCATGTGCCCCGCATGGGCCTAGAGAACTCAGGGGGGGTTTTAGTGGGTAGGCCGGTCCTGTCAGAGCGGAGAGGCTCACATACGGCCGCGCCTAGCCAGTGCGATGTCACGGTACAAAAGGTGTACGGTACTTTATACTAAACAAATTCTAAACACTGGTTCCTCAAATATAAAATACTGTTTTGAATTATCATCACGGATGAATCCACCCTAAATACCGTAATGACGTAAGAGTATTCCGCTTTATTCCGGTACTTGGTGTGTATTATATGTATATCCATCGTGGTGGACAAAAATCATACATCTTGTCACCAAGTGTTACAGACCTAAGTATATACTCGCATACTCGTACGAACAATTCAAACAATCGACTCTTGAAAGTTAATTCAATTGCGGATTTTGAAGTGCGTGACTTTTGGTTGGTGTTTTCCCTAGTACTCAATTTGTATAATCCGTCAAATTGGTATACTTAGACACTATGCTTTTTTATAACTATATCTTCGAATATATCTATATAACTATAATATTATCTTAAATTAAAAACACACATAAAAGCCTCTCAGAGAATAATAAGTTTATTGGACCCTAAGTATAAGTTGTAGTTGAGCGTCTGGGAACATCCGAGCGGTCTAATTTTAAGTTCTTATTATTAATCAAAGTTGGGATCAAAGAAGCCATCAAGAAACGGAATTACTTTCCGGTTTTCCTCGAATATACACATAATTATAGTACATAGTTTTATATATCATATTATAAGTATATCAAAACTATAAGCCATATCTGCTATATTGTTATTTCTTTTTCTAGTTTTTATTGAAAAACAAATCTTTGGCGAAACAATCAAAACAGAATTATCATAACAAACCAACGCGCATTTAACGATTAGTAACTGAAACGTAGTACTTTTACAGACAGAAACAATTAATTATCTTTAACAAACATTCATCGCAAATCATTAGGGCGCGAGCCTACCGTAACTATGATAGGGCTATTAAGGCCTTAATCAGCCACTCTGGTTGCTTATTTCTTTCCTTGTGTATGCGTACGATATTTTCCTTTGCCATAGGAGCGTTAGATAAACACGAACAACATAGTGGAAATTTCCTTCCGCGCACGCTCCGATTGTGGAACGAGCTCCCTGCTGAGGCTTTCCCGAGGGATTACAGTATGGGCTTCTTCAAAAAGGGAGTAAATAGGTTTTCAAAAAGGTCGGCAAAGCGTTTGTGATGCCCCTAGTGTTGCAAGCGTCCATAGGCGACGGTGACTGCTTACCATCAGGCAGGCGTAAGCCTTTTTGCTACCGTTGTAGTATAAAAAAAAAATCGTTCATTCAGGTGGTAATTAGCATTTCTACGATACCTACATTATAAAGACTGCATGTTTTAAAATGGGTGAGTAAATGTGGTCTGTAGTTATATTAAACTCCATTAAAACTAATTCTAAAGTATTTTTTTAAAAATGTTCCCGTTTGGGATTCAGCTACTTCAATAACCAATAAATTTCTGACTACTGATATGTGCATTTTTTTAAATATTGAATATTGATTCCAATGAATTTTCTTTCAGCGCACATAGCTGAATCGAGTTTCAAGCTTATTAATTGGTGCTTTATTTCTGCTTGATTTTTTTCTTTTATTTTATATACCTGTTAACAAATTGTATCTTTAATTGCTTTTATATTTATTAGCTTTACATCTTCATTGGAAGGAATTATTAAATTGATTATTTGCTGAAAAGCTTCATCTTCCATCATAGCAAGTGGGCGGCAGTGTAAAGTAACGAGTTGCATGCACAAACTTCTCATAATTTCAACAGTCTTATTTTCGGGAAACTTTCTTCTTTTTTATTAATTGATAATTATTTACATCTTCTACAATTTTGTATTCGTCTGTGTGTTTGACAGCCAAATGACTTTTTAAATTACTTGTATGTTTTCCCTAAAAAAAAGGATAATATGAACAGACCGTTTAGAATTTTTATATTATGGTGAAAATTTTATTGTTTATTTTGTTTTGTTTTTATTGTGTTTTTATTACTGTGATTGGCAACCCAAGGATGGGTTGCCAATCACAGAATAGCTAATTGGGTATATATAAACGTATACTATAACCATTTATTTGTACATAGTTAGATGATGCAACCCACCCTCTGTCTGCAAATAACCAGTGATTTCGCTTGCTACAGTGCCCTTTTCCCGAAACACAGTAATGCAGTATCCACCTAGCCGGATCCTTATAGAGGACCTATCACCTGGTCAATGTGGTTATAGTAAACTTTTACCTAAATAGTATCTAGTTTTCACCAGAGGGCGACTCTATCCTGAGGGCCAATTCTACTAAAACAACACAACTGAATCGAAGCCGAATCGTTGCGTTGTATTACCTCTTATAGCGCTGTGCTGTATTCCGTCCAATGTTAAAAAATCGTATAATAATTCAACTGATTTATTCAACCATATGAATTAATCTTTACCCAAAATATGTGTTAATTTTTCGTTACTTACATTTGGATGACGGTAACTCTAAATCTGTTGTGTTACTTTTGTGTTGCTATTTGACAAATTTGGCGGCCTTACCCATATGCAATAGGTGGCTATTGTGACTTATCATCAGTCTGCCTGTTTGCCAACTCAGTTGTACAAAAAGTGTTACAAAGCCTTTTTACAAGCCGAAAGATAGTAATATCTAGTAGGCAAGTATTCAATATACTTAATAACTTTCCCAAAGAAACATGCCTATATCGAAATGTAAAACAAACCGGCCAAGTGCGAGTCGAACACTTCTTGAGATCATTTTAAAACTTGGGTGGTCGGTGCTAAGCAAAGAAGCACCGCCCAACACTCGAATGACATCCTTATGTGGAGATAATAATTCACATTTTTGCGCGACACGCAAGCAGGGTGGCATGCCTGTGATATCATTTCGCCGCTGACAATTCGAGTGCATCTTGAGTGCAGCCGAATAGACCTACGAATACGTCACACTTTCGCTTGCTAGGTTATGACAACGCATTGGTTTTTTTTTTATTCAGTACGGTGGCAGACGAGCAAATGACCCACCTGATGGTAAGTGGTAACCATCGCTCATGGACATCTACAGTGCCAGGGGCACAGCTGAGCCGCTGCCTACCTGGAGAGTAATACTCTTTTTAAGCCTCGTTTGAAGTTAGACATATTATTATTCCCTTTCGGAATGGGCTAGTCAATCGTCTTAGCTTTTTAGTATGGGTTGCAAACTATTTAATTAATGATCGGGAAAGCCTTTGAAAAGGTTTCCCTTCTAAAGCTATCCAAATAAAGTATCCAGCAACTGCATAAGGATTTTTAATAAAATTAAAATACCCAGCTCTTTAAAAACCCTCCAAAAGGGAAAGCGTCACCGGTCCCTGGTTTCCAGAAATAAGTTTATAATAAAAAAAAAATAACATATTTACGGTTTTTGGATACCAAATTTCATGATACTAGGTCATCGTGATTTTGATTCATTTGCGATTGTGAAAATATGCTGCATAAAAGACCTTATCTTTGATTACGTTGACTTTAAAGTTTTATTATTTCGCTGCTACAAAGACTTAATATTAATTTTAACCAAAAATACCTCCACGCAAAATAGGTCCCAGAGAAGAAGATTACGGCAGCCTAAAAAGATTAGCGCATTTATCAAACAAACCTTCAGTTTTACAATACTTATACATTACATTAGTTTCGTCTAAACACAGATTCCAATGCTAATGAGTGATAAACTATGATTAGAAATCGATGAGTAGGTAAATATAAGCTTTTGGTTGTAGACTAATTACAATGGCACAAAGTTTTTCCGTCGTGGATGTCACTTCTTTGTATCTGCTATTCAAAGGTAGGTCGACTAAAACGGCTTTCAGCATTCAATTAAAACTCGCAGGGTTGCTTTAAATCATTCGACCTCATTTTAAATGAATTGCGGTAGATATATGGGTACCTACAAACTTAAGCAACAATTTGAAGGAAAACATTGAAGTTGCCTCACTTCAGATATTTAATACAAAATAACTAAATGTATTTATATCTATGAAAGACCCATTTCTGTGACTATTACAAACAGTACTTATAAGAACTGATGTATATATGTATGTACTGATATACCAAAGAACTCAAGTCTACTTATTGTCTATTAGTATTTAATAACTTTACATCATAATAAGATCCTGATTTCAAACAAATGTTTTCGTGTAATACGAGAAAATTTGCATTTGCATGTGGAGAATCAATAGCCTATAAATAGGTACAATATAACTATCTTAAGTAGGTATAGGTATGGTGATTGATAGATCGGGTAAACTAGAGCTCACCGGAACTATTGATTTAGAAATCGTTGACTATTTCATCTACCTGGGCTCTGGCATCTCTAACAAGGGGTCCTGTGAATACGAAATCCGGAGAAGGATCGGTATGGCTAAAACCGCTATGACCCAGCTGCAAAGAATATGGATGGACAGAAACATTTCACGCAACACCAAGACCAAACTTGTACGTGCTCTCGTATTCTCCATATTTGCATACGGCGCTGAAACGTGGACTATTAAAAAAGCTGACCGAGAGCGTATTGACGTCTTCGAGATGTGGTGCTGGAGAAAAATGTTAAGCATTCATTGGACAGCTCACCGTACCAACATATCCATCTTAAGGGAACTCAAAGTACAAACCAGGCTATCCACCTCATGCCTGCGAAAGGTGCTTGAGTATTTCGGCCACATTGCTAGGAAGGGAAATGAGAACCTCGAGAAACTTGTAGTCACAGGCAAAGTCGAAGGAAATAGACCGAGAGGAAGAAGCCCTATACGTTAGACAGGACAGATACGCACCACACTAGAATCCACTGTCCATAACGCGTTCCACACTGCTGCAGATCGACACCAGTAGCGGTCAATAATCATGAGCAAGGTGCTCAACAAGAGAGATCACGACCCTCAGTAACTGGGGTATCGACGCAAGGAGGAGGAAGTAGGTGTACCTATACATATTTTAAAATCGTTACAATTATAAATAAAACTTTTTTGAATATGTATTATTATTAATTCTATAAACATACATTTTGTATAATGACAACCAAATTACCTATTTTCCAGAATGATACGAACAAAATAATAGTAAACAGGCTCGAAGCAGAGCGGTGATGTTCTTAATATTATGTATTTCAAGTGTAAATGACGATGAAGTTAAGACGTTCTAAATTAAACCACCGGGGCCCAAGTCAAATTCACGTGCTCGTACTGCACCCTGTGAACCGACAAACGAGTCCCTGAGACTCCTCGCTAAACCTCTCTGGGCTTTCGTAGTAATGGACGGTCTCTAGAATAACAAAACTTATAACACCGCAAGTGCGCGGCGGTACCCATGTCTGTGCCGTGACGTGTGATGGCATAAAGAAACCTCGGGCGTCGGACATCTGCCGCCGAATAACTTTAGCCCTGGCAATATACAATGAGTGGAAGAATCGAACGAATCTCTGTAGTATTGGTGAACAACTCTGGATTCCGAAAAGTGAGGATACGACAGCCCTGAAATCCAGTAACCTGCTCTATTTCTGGAAGATTTAAATTTGTTGCAAGGTGATGTAGGTTTAATTGTTCATAAGTCTCTCGTAAATAATGTTGTACAAATTTTAATAAGAAGTGTTTCAAATAGGGTACATACCTACCTAATACCTACTCAAAATCACCAAGCAGTATTCGTTAAACATCATTCAGGTTTACGCCTTGACGAAGAAGTTGAAGCAATGTACGAGAAAGTTTCTCTGGCAATAAATGCTTGCAATGCACAAGTCATTAGAGTATTGTAATGGGAGACTTCAACGCGACGCTAGGATCAATGAAGTGACATTGAGTTGAAAGTATGACATTTTGTACTTGGAATCCAGAGCTTATATATGGCAGAGGAAGAGAGAGACCATAAATTAAGAAGAAAGAGTAATTTCTTCAAAAACGACTACAGATATAATGAATATGTTAACGTCCGGACATCAATCGGACTGTCAATCTCAGTGATCAATGACTGAATATTAACAGTGATCATTAATTTGTAAAAGTCATATTGAATGTTAACGTAACAACCGATTGTGAACGGATTGATAAGTTCGGCGCTCTGTCCCGCTGCTAATAAGATCAAAAACCCAGGAACCAAATTAGGAATTAATTCAATATTGCATGATTTAATAATTAACATGGTGGCGCTACTTTGCTGATCCTGAGTCAGCTTTAGTTATATGTATTTTACCTTTAGTAGGTAAACACTTTCCGATTCTCAGCCTCCTGTACAATTGTACTTTCTGGTATATCCACAGCTTGGAATAATTACCAATCGCAAAGCAAATGTTATTATCGCTCGATTGTATAATAGATGCTAAGTACATACGTTAAATACCTATAATATGGTATTCGACTGGTTTATTGGAGAGATAAAAGAGAGCATGGCCTATGTAGGTCATCATCATCACAACCCATAGCAACCCCTACCGAGGGGTTCGCGAGTTTACCTTATGTTAGGACGCTTAAGCAATAGTCAGCCACGTTGGCACTGATCGACATCACCCACACATTTTGCATTTCTTCACAGATTGCTTCTCACGATGTTTGCCTTCTCTGCACGATCGCCACATAAATAGGTATTCATATGCAATGAAAATAACGAAAAATATATTGGTACATAGCAGGATCACCCCGCACCTCCAGATGGACAGTCACCACATTATCACCGTTCC
Organism: Scirpophaga incertulas; assembly: GCA_036419045.1. Taxonomy (NCBI): domain Eukaryota; kingdom Metazoa; phylum Arthropoda; class Insecta; order Lepidoptera; family Crambidae; genus Scirpophaga; species Scirpophaga incertulas. Next base: position 12,353,974 of record CM071645.1, read on the forward strand.
CCTTATGTCGTCCCACATACGTAGCTAGGTAGGTACCTAAGAGTACACAAACGGTAGAAAGAAAATAGTATCCCAACTAATCCCAACTAATATTATAAATGCGAAAGTGTGTTTGTTTGTTTATTTGTTTGTTTGTTTGTTACCTCTTCACGCTTAAACTACTGGACCGATTTCAAAAATTCTTTCACCTTTGGAAAGCTACATTCTCCCCGAGTAACATAGGCTACTTTTTATCCCGGAAAAATCGACAGCTCCCACGGGATGCGCAATAAAGGCTTCGCTCAAAAACTACTGCACAGATTTTTATGCGGTTTTCATCAATAGATAGAGTGATTCTTGAGGAGTTTTGCGGCATTTTTTATCTCGGAAAAACGGATAGTCCCACGGGAAGCGCGATAAAATTTTCACACCATAAACCGACTTCCGCGTATATGTAGCCGTGGGCAAAAGCTATGACCCTTAACCCTCTATACACCCAATCCCGAAATCCACGCGGGCGAAGCCGCGGGCAGAAAGCTAGTATTTCATAAAGTATCAACCCTAGCTTCACATAGTATATAAGACACAACTTTCATATATTTGCATAAAGACACATAGGTAATCCATGGCAACCAGGTACGGCGACATCCGACATTCATTAAAGTTGTAATCAAAAGAGCATGCATGTGTAACTTTGAATTGCGTGTTCTGCAAAGAGTAATAAGCTGAGGGCTGTATATGTTCGTAAATATGTGGATTTTGTCCGTTGAATAATTATAATGAAAGAGCAAACATACTAATCTTAAAACCGGATTAATTAGATTACTTTATCTTACATCTACTTTAAGACTGACTTAAAGTAGTCAGTGTTAAAGTTATAAGATTTAGATGTAAAATTTTATTAAGTCGGTAGGTACTATGATAGCTGCCGGATCCGGGTGGGTGACGCGGTGGTCCCGGTGGGGCCATACATCAAGTACCTGGGCCTCACCATGGACCGTCGCTGGAGCTTCGAGGAGCATTTCGTGCGGTTGGTCCCCCGAGCCAAAAGGGTGGCGGGCGCATTGCATCACCTGCTGCCCAATCTCGAGACCGAGGGATGGAGTTCGCCGCCTGTACGAGGGCGTCGTGCGATCCGTGGCCATGTATGGGGCTGCCGTGTGGTCGCAAGACTGCGCAAGACCCCGCTGCAGAGCTCTGCTACGGAGCCTGCAGCGGATAATGGCCATACGGATCGTACGAGGCTACCGTACCATCTCGTACGAGGCGGCGACGGTTCTGGGACGCTCCCCCCAATCGACATCGTGGCCGACATGTACGCGGCGACGTATGCGTCGCGGCGTGTCGACCGGGAAAGCGATGGGGGGAACGCCCTGGATCCCGCGCACGAAGTGCCTAAGCGGGAGTGGCACCGACGGATTGTGGCGGCCTGGCGTGCGCAGCTCGAATTACGAATCTGCGCGCGCCAGCGAGCCGTCGGTGCCGTACTCCCGCACCTCGAAGCTTGGCTCCACGGGAAGGAGGAGGTCACCTACCGATTGACTCAGATACTCACCGGGCACGGCTGCTTCGGTGAGTATCTATGTCGAATAAGACGGGAGGGATCGACACATTGCCACCACTGCGCATCCGACCTCGACTCGGCCCAGCACACGCTGGCGGAGTGCCCCGCGTGGGCTTCCGAGCGCCGAGTCTTGGTCGCACAGATCGGGCGAGATCTGTCTCCGCCGGCATTGATTGCGGCAATGCTGGCGGACGAGAGAAATTGGAGGGCTGTGGCCTCCTTCTGTGAAGCAATGATGCTCCAGAAGGAGGCCGCCGAGCGAGGTCGGGAGATGGCCGATGGAGGGACCACGCCCCATCCGTAGCCGGGGGGCGTTGTCGGTGGTGGAGATCGGGGGAAGTATTGTAGCCTCCCCCGAGGAGGGCTCACCTGTATTGGCGGGGGATCGGAGGCTGGGGGTTCCCGGGGGCTCCCTACATGCCTGAGGAAGGCCATCACCGCCGCCTCGCCACAGCCGGGGTATGCAAGTTAATGCATTTTCCTAAGAACAAAAAAAAGGTAGGTACTGTGATACCTTGTGAGTTGCAAGGTGCTTCAGGATCGATGGGGGTTACTTACTTGAAATCGTAGGTATTTACTTAATAGGAGAGTTGTAGCAATAATTATGTGTGTGTATATATATATACATATATATATATATATATGTGTGTGTGTGTATATATGTATATATACATATATGATACACATATATATAATACAAAAAAATTATAAGCTTATATTTCTTCAAATTAATATCTTCCAAACCCTTATGCAATTATGCATTGGGATAAACCATCTATCAAACATTTAATAAATCCAATTTGCGTAAAAACATATCGGCGAAAATTCATCAATTGCCTGATTCATGTTATTGAATTTACATCCATGATCCATTTTTTGACTGTGAAAAATAAACAGAAATCTTAGTTGTATGAAGGATAGAGTTCAAATCGATTATTCTTCAGCAAGCACATTATCTTGGAAAAATGAATGCCATGGATACCGTCTGAGCTTTTTAGAAGATGAATAGCGATATCCCAAAAAGCTTGAGGCAGACAAACTTTTGTAAAAAGGTAATACAACAATTTAAAATCACTTTTTAACTGTACTATGATCTCCTAGCAGAATTACTATTGCATGTATTGCTCAGTTATAAGGATACCTATATATTACGTTTTGCGAAGTTTTTCCTTTGAACCTTTCTTGTGTTAATTTGCATCAATACCACTAATACGACAGAAGTATTGAGTAAAAATCATAATTTTCATCGGACGCGGAAATCCAAAACTAATATTACTGACTAGGACCAACCGGTACGGATATCCTCGGGGGAGGCATGGCCAGCAGTGGGCGTTGGCTGAAAAGATAATGACTCATAACTGGGTAAATTATATTTGTCTCAAGTAATGCTCTGACATAATTATTAACAGCACGCCGTGATTTTAGTAGCCTACTGTTTTCCACTTATGACAGTGACTTCCAAAGAAAGTTAGTTTACATTAATATACCAAAAATTACTTCTATTGTAAAGTTTCACAATGCCTACATGTTATGGGATTTATTTACCAATATTGTAACAATTTGCAAAAAATGTTCACAAATATGAATTTGCTTTTTTTTAAAGTGTTCTACTTAGTTTAAATATTAATTGCAATTTTTTTTTATGTACTATGGACAGGCATTTGGCCTCGATCTCACCTGATGGTAAGTGACGATGAGGGCGAAGATGGTCCATGCCTTCAAACATTTGAGAAAAAGTTTGATATATAATGTGTCAAACTTATCAAGCATATATATGAGTATAATTGTACTATGTACGATTGTCCTTAACAATAAATTATAATTTAGAAGAAGAGTTAAAAAGACCCGAGTGTCACACATGTTCTTCTCGAGAACATTCTCTCGCTAATTACCAAAAAAGTGTAATAATTTTTCATTTCCTTGTATGTGAATATACACAACTTTTGTTCTGAGCTTATATTTGTTTCTTTGCCTACAAGTGCCTGTTAAATTCTATGTTCAATAAAGATTATTTTGATGAAAAAGTAATCAATAGATATATAAATCTATTTTGTGACTAGGCCCCAACTAATTGGTAACCAAAGACTTGATTACTAGCTGTTTTCTTAACCTTAAAACCAGAGTTGCAAGTATGTTCTACTGCATTGCTACAAATCACACAGGATAAATAAAAATTTTTACATATGTAATAAGACTTTATTTTTGGTAAAAAGCTGGAATGCAATTATAAATGCTTTATTTTAACATGGAAAATCCAGCCAGACCAGATGAGTAATTATAACAAAAATTTTTGAAGTAATAATTATGATAAATTAATAAACACATTTCATACAAATAAAAATTGTGTGTATATTATTATAAAATTATATATACATATGTATTGGTAGCATCTGAAATGCAATGGAAGAATTTACTACTTTTCTTCTGTTAATCATGTCATTACAATAATTTTAGGATCTTAATATTATTTTTAGTTTATTTTAATATTATTAGTAATTCAGTGAATATTCTAACTATAGCAATAAAGTTCAATTTCTTTTATTTATAATCTATTTTTCTTTTTATATCGTTCACAAATTACCTCCTTAAGAAACCTAAAATGTAGGTCAATATCTAAAACAAATCTTAAAAACAGTCAAATATTAGAAGAGCATATGTTCTTATTTAGTGACATATTTCATTTGACTTAATACTGGCACTATAATATCTTAACCATTATGTCATGGTTCCAAAAACAGGGTTATGCCTGCAAATACTTGGCCCATACTCCATGTATGCTTGTTTTGTGTGACAAACTTGGTAGAATTCTGGTGTGGAAGCTAACATACTGCCCCCAAACCATACAGCGTAACGTTGCATATTGTGCGACACTACTTGCACATCAATTGGAGTTGGTGTAATACGACCTTCAGACAACATAGTGGAAAGCTTCAGTCTTGCATCAACAGTCCGTTTAATATCTCTCTGTAACCTCCTACCAAAATCTCTAAACATTGTAGAACCACCTGATAACACAATATTTCCATATAACCCACGCCTCACATCAATTGGACAAGACTGAATAACTTCATCAACCATTTCATTCAGGGGCACTGTGAAATCAGCATTTGAAAATTCTGGATGAAAGAAAATTTCAGGCCCCAAAAACCTTTCATACCCTACATCAACACTGAAAGGGTTCTTTGTTATTGCATTGATTCCAGTGTACTTTTTCATCCATTTACCTGGATCAGTATCATATTTTGCAAACTCTTTAGCAATGTCAGGACAAATGTAACTATATTTTTCCTTGATTGCTTTTGCTGTCTCCAAGCTTTGCTCTGGTGGAATACCAACTTCACGTTCTCTCAGAAGAGACTGAATGAATGAGGTAATGTTTCTGCCTGCAATAGGAATGTGCTTTATACATGACCCAATCACATAACCCTCCGCAACAGGCACAATGTGTGTAACTCCATCTCCACTATCAACCACAATGCCTGTTAATGTACGTTTTACAGAAGGACGCGACTTCCAAGATGCAGCGAGAGCCAACACAGCTTGAACTGCAATATATAATCCTGGAACATTAAATGACTCAAACATAATCTCAGCAAGATACTCTCTATTTTCTGGTGTGTTCAGAGGAGGTTCAGTAAGCAAGAAGTGATGATCTTCAGGTTCCGCTCGTAGATATTTGAAGACACATTGTTCAATGTACCGTTCCATCAAGTCCCAATCTTCCACAAGGCCATGACGCACCGGGTATTTCACTGAATAACCAGTTGCGTCAAACGCTTCATCACCAATAAAAAAATCTAAATCTTCAACAGCTTTAGTCATACGCCTAGTACTCTGATCACCCACTTTCGCCGTTTCTTTTATCGCTATAGCTGACGGAATGATAAACTGTGGCTCTTTATTGCCAGCAAAGCCCAGCTTAGTATATCCCGTTCCAACGTCGATAACACATGCTGGTAAATGGTCTCCCATTATTAGATTTCACCCACTTAATAATAAATTATAATCAAAACTAGTAATTATAGAAATTATCAATTTGGGTGCGGTAAAAAATACCTCCCATACAACTTGATTCAACAATTTGACGTTTTACAGCTGTCAAACAACGGAAGATGATTAATTCAAAAATTCCATTCTACACAGAAGGGTTTCACTTGTTACAACTCAGTCAACATCATTGATTGTTTTTATTTAGATTTTTTTAAAAAGGCGTTTATGTATAGGTATTTTACTTTCTCTGCTCCTTTTGAATAAATATATTATTATGGTGCCGTCTAACCGAACGGCGTGAGCGAAGACCATGCGACATTTATAAACTTGTGATATCATTTGAATGGCATGTCTCACTCATAAAGTAAATTATTTTGATAAGGATTAATTGCAAAGTATAAATAAAAGAGCTTTTATAGCGGTGGCATTTATATGTATTTCTTAAAATGAAAAAGTACTTACTGTAACATAACTATAATAGTTAGACATATGCTATCGCGATATTGTTCGCATATTATAGATAATTATATGTTCTGCAAAGATGTAGTACATTATTTTATTCTATAATCAAAATTTTAATACGTAGAACAGACTGCACAATATAATCACAATCAGCAACTGCTGCACGCATCACCTTGTATTGTATCATTGTATTGTCAATCGTCGTTCCGTCAAGTAAATTATATCCTCTATTTTACGCAGTATAGCTAGCTCTTTTGTTTTCGGCAAGCATGAACAATAAGCGGGACGGGAACCGTGTGGGACGCGGGGGCGCATAGTAGTATCAATGAAATGGCTCTAAAATTTGCAAATGGACCACATTATACTTCAAAACGAAATTATTACTCTGCGCTGCGACATATTTCTAAAAGCAAGCTCATCCTCAGGTCGTGATTTCTGGGCATTGGTTTCCTATGAGAAATATCCAAATTTGAAGAAATGTTTTGGCGTGTGTCGTTTATTTGTTTTTTTTTTTGTGAATTGTGAGTCGGCATTTTCCTTAAAACAAACAAAAAATTTACACCGTTATTTTTTGTTTGTTTTAAGTAGGAAACACTACATACCTGATTTTGCTAATCTAGCTGAAGATACTCAAACGCAATGCTCACACTAATATAAATAACTAATTAAAAATAATTATTTTTTATTTTATGTATTTTCTTTTAACAAAATATAAACTACTACATTATTTTTGTAATAAACAATACAGTTTAATTTAAGTTTTCAATTATGTAATTGGTAGATCGCACAGGGTTTCGCCAGACAACAGTAGATCAAGTTGGCCAACCCTGGTGTAGACAAACTTTGAAAAGAATATTTTTAATACAAACTTTCATCTCCTATTTAGCCTATATACTTTCTAGACTATCTGTGTATTAAATTTTATTTCAATCTAGAGTTGGGTAGGACACATGATATCAATGAGTTTGTATGAGTAACTCATATCAGATTGTGAGGTGGGGCATTGTACCACCTCAAATGAGGTGAGACAAAATGAAATAGTAGGGGACTAAGAGAAGAGGTATACTGAGTGCGACGTTACTACTCCAAACGCGAGTTGAGCTCTTATTGTGACATACTCACAAACACACAGAGTTGAGCTCTTAATTTACTGTAACATTATTAGTTACAAATAAACTAATTGAAAAAATAAATATGGGTAAAAAAATATTAGATAATATTATGAGATTAGTTATAAAATTTAGACCGTCATTGGCGTAGCGTCAGTCAATTCAAAATTCAAATAATAACCGAACGTTATATGGTTGTCCCACTCACTCATTTGATGCGCGTCCCTACTCACTCATTCACAAGTATTGTGAGCGAGTGTAGATGGCGTTCATCACGACGCGATGATTCGTGCCTCATTGTGAAGTGTGACAAAATATACTTATGAAGTGATGGGACATTCTGTCATTTTGTATGGGACATTTGAGGTGACTCATGCACGAGTTGCACAACTCTATTTCAATCAGTTCAGTGGTCTTAAACATGGTATGAAAACGCGACAAACAATTACTTTTTGTATTTATAATATTAGTCAGAATATCAGTATAATTTTAGTTCCTTGCGATTCCGCTAAGTGCGCTGTACAGTTTTCATACAAAAATTTACTCGGTCGATATCGACTGCAAGCAACTGTATGCTCATGATGGCTACATAGATATGGGTCCATCTGTGACGACACATGTATACACATACATTTTTATAAATTCATATATTTCTATTTATATATTATATTATCTAGGTTGCCTAGAAGAGATTACTGTTTAGCAATAAGGCCGCCTTTTGTACATTTGTTATTTTCTTTTTTTATTGTGTGTATGTATACAATAAAGAGTTATGTTATGTTATATTTTTTAAACTAATCCTGTTACTTTATTTACTGAGAATATCTGTATTAAAACTGTGACTATCTAATTATATCTCTACCTACCTATCATATAAGCTAGACGTAAAGCTAGCCCCTAATCCGGGGTAATTTTTTCAGGTTGCACTATTTCAATCAAACAATCAATGCACACTTTTTATTGGAAGAATAATAACACAAAAATAAGCTGGTAGTAATTTAATTGTGACCCGATTCTAATATTTATTTACAAATATTTTACAGGAATGTAACCTAATATCAAAAATTGACAGTTTACAAAATAATTGTAGATAACGTGTTCATGTTAAATTTTCAGAATATTATTGATATTACAATATTTAACAACTAATATTTATATTTGAAACAAGTAAAAGTACAGTTATATATGAAGATGTATTTGTTACACACATCGCGGTACAGTTTGGCAATGTCGGTTTGAACTAAAATTTAAGAGAACTTCATATATATTTCAACGAAAATAGTAGGTAATAATGTATATAAGAATAATTATATAATAACCATCACAAAGCTCAAGCATTAAGTTTAAACACTAGTGTTGATTTTTGGTTCCGTATTCAACTTTTATTCTGCCAAACTATACTATTATTAAGATCAGAAGACATGCAACAATTACATATAAACAAGTTTAATTGTTTATGCTTTATTATGTAACAGCACAATAAATCCTGACTACGGCACAGGATTATCATCGTTTCTAAATAACTTCTAACTTATTCAACAACATAGTTTTATTAGTTTATTAGTAAGCAGTGCTCTGAAAACGTACTTCTGACGCCAGCCGAAACCATGGGTTTATTTGAACGTCGCTTTCAATGTGATGTAATCATGAAAATCAATGCATCGGACATAATACTCTTCGACAGGAATATCGTTGTGACCAACTGGACTGCTTACTCTTAAATTGCAAAGATGTAATTAATTATTATTTGCTTTACCACCCTTAGGATGAATGTGGTTGGCATATCACAAAACAACATAGTATTTTACCAAGTAGTTCCTGTTCCCATGTAATACTGTAAAATAATCAAATGGAGTGAATGGATTTCAAAATTTTTAATCTATAAAATGTAATTTGCCAACGTTATCTATGAACAGGCTAGGAACTCGTTAATCTGTACTCAGTAAATTCCCGTATACCGTTTCAAACTCAACTGACAGAATATTTCGAATTTCACTCTAGACGTTTTTGCATGTCAATTTAGTATAAGGAATAATAAACACTGATACTTTGCCCCAATTATTTCCTTCACGAAGAGATGCAAAAAATGTGATATAAATACGCAGTCTATGTAGTCGTGTACCAGGGTTGAAATCATGACTACCGTTAATACGAGTTACACAACCTGTCATAAAACGGGCTCCTGGCGTGTTGTCGTGTACAATTATTGTCAAATTGAAAGCGACGTTAATACGCTGCGCTCGTGGTTAATTCTACTATCATTTCAATATAGTCTAAAATAAGTGTAAAATAAATTTTCTTAAACAACCTTAACAAACCGATAGTTTTGGGCATGCTGATATTCTAAAACCGAACTGCTTCACGCGTACTGTAATTGTCGTGGGCTGGTCTTATCCTTCTATTTTTATTCTGTGCTTATATTTCTAATCTATGTGTACGAATGTTGTATCATTCTTAACATATACCGAATGTTATAGTTGCATTTCCCAGCCAATCTCAATGCCAAGCCAATCAATTTTAATTGTGGCAATTTTAATTTAATTTTATATTTTTTATTCACATCGACATCGAAAACAGCGGGAGAATAAATTAAAAATGAAATTGTTCATGAACGCCGGATAAAGCAGGAAGAATATCTTTAGAAAGCTACGAACTTCTGAATGGAAGCACAGTATACTCTTAGGGACTATTGCAGAAACCAAATCAACATAATATACATTACGACCTAACCCAATAATTTTGTCATAACTTAAAATAATTATAGTTCTTATTAAAAAAAGTGGAGAAGTTGATACTGATTAAGTCTCAGTATGACAAACATGTAAAATTGGTATCTACATATATATATTTTTTCTAAACATAAGTAAGTGTATTCATTTGTTTTCTATAGAGTATTTTTAATTACACGTTCTGAAAAAAATTCTCAAGAAAATTACTTATGTAAAATAGTAATACAATGCCATTGGGCTAGTGTGTTGCAAATTCCGGTAGAAAATAGAAGTATTTAATACTTTGGCTATTTTATGCCAGTGAAATAGTAAAACACTACAGTTCAGACGCTGAGAGAATGCATTTGTGACAGGGTTTGGCAGTTTCTTATGCTTAGTATAACGAAAGTTCATTATCGAGAATTAATATTCGGATTATGGTAATCTAAAAATGAACCTTATTAAATGCAAACAAACATACCTTCGTTGTCTCAGCCTCTGGACTGTACATAAACATTATATCAATTCTTTTGGCATGAAATAAACACCTCAAGTAAAAAGTTTGTTAGGCAATATTATATAACATCTTTAAATAAAATGATATACTTTGACGTGACGATACTTAATAGAGATAAATGATTTGTACAGGAAAGTAAACTTAGTTTTACTATATTTCTTTACTGGGTTGCACTGCAAAGTTTATTGTTTATGAGAATAATCTTTTAATTTTATGTATTACATTACACCTTAGTTAGCATTTAGTCAACAAATTGTATAACTTTAAAACATAGTTAAAAATTAATATTGCTTTTTGGTTGAGTCCCATGAAATGATTTAAATCTTTCTGATTTGACATGTAGATAAAAATGGTTATATGTATTAATAAAGGAACATACATTCTAGCCAAACCCGAAAAAGAGACATTTAAATATTCTTTCAAACTGAATTTATGCAAAATATGAAATCTAATTAATTATAAACATTAATTAAAGTACATGTTTTCAATAATATTAGTAAAAACTTTATTTATTGCCCAGATTTATATAGCCACTTTATAGATATACAAGTTGCCATTTTTCTGTCGGTCGGTATGAGCATGTCTGTAATTGTAAGACAAAGATCTGTTTTTAGCAATTACTTCATCGACTTTAGAAGATTTCAAAACATTTTTTTCTTCCTATATAATTTATAAGAACAGATTTTTGTATGTTTCATACTTACAACTAGCTAATACTAACCAATCTAAATATGCCATCCTGTATACAACATACAATAAGTAAGTAGTAAAACTTTCAAAAATTTCTTAGTTACCTTTGATGATATCTATACCATAGATGAATAAAGAAAGAATATATTGCTAACTCCTTGTATGATTGTTTATGGTTTAAAAGTTCATAGCAAATGTTGGAACAACACTTGTATGGAAATGGATTAAACCGACAATTAAAAATAACTTTTGTCTAAAACTTATGGTTTACCTCATTTATCAGACAAATATTTTTTTTTTAAATATTAGAATTCAACAGATGGTGCTATACCACAGTAAATTATGAGATTTAATTTGTTAATAAGTTGAACTATGGGGTATAAGCGACAATAAGTTTTACACAATCTCAAACCATTTGTACAGAGTTAGCAATCTAGTCTGTTTTCTACCTAATTATTCTAGATCTGTATTAAGGTATAGGCAATAGGCAAAAATCTGTTACAACAAAATTATGTAGACATTTTTAAAAACACAATCATAATCTCAAATTACAGTAAGTAGGTTATTACTTGTATAAATTTTAATATCTAATTTTTATATATAATTTTCAACTACGAAATTGTGTTAAAGTTGTGTAAAAAAAATTAAGATTAATTCTGTTGAAACAACAATCACATAATTAAAATTTGTTATAGCATATGTGTCTTTTCGTAGGTATGTAGTAATGTTTGTTTTATCCTCATGAATTTATTAACTATTACAAGTTATTGCAACTCCAAACATGCACTGGATAATTTATGTAATACTAAATGCTGCTGCAAAATAGCAACATCATTAATCTTCGTATTCATAGTGACGCGTTGTAGCTAACATTATTTTTGAATCAATTTAGGTACAAACTTATTATGTTACGCTATCAGTATTAAACATTCAGACTTAGTTGTATACACAGACAAATCCACAGCATATCATCGCATTTAAATATTTTCTGGTTGCCTATAAATCGTTCGATTGCATTGATAACAATGACTTGTTTATATTTCTCACCACATCGCATAATCTGCGTCGTCCATGTCGAAGATCGTGAAGAAACCGAGAATCGTGAGGTAAACTATAACATTACCAGCCAAGGTCAAGCAGCATGCGCCCAATTGAATCTAAAAATATAATAAGATTCATGTCACTCTACAAATTGTTCTATTTATTACAGTTCGAATTAGAGAGCTCCTATATAATTATAACACAAATACATTGCAAGACCCAACATAATGACATACAATGATTTTACGTTGCAACTCAAATACATGTAACAAAAATATTTTTCGTTGGTTGCATAGAATTTTATCTGAATACTGCGGGAAGACATAGTATTCAGATATAAAACTAACTATAACAAATGCCATTAAAGGTGAACTCGTGAAAGAACTCTTTAGCCTTATCCCTCCCTCTCCTTTCCTTTATAGAAACACACGTAAGGATCTTCGGAGCCATCCGTACACTACGTCCCCCATTCCACACCGCACTAAGAAATTCCAAGATTCCTTCTTCTGCCGTACTTCCCGCACTTGGAATTCTCTGCCTGCGTATGTGTTTCCTACATCCTACAACATGGGTTCCTTCAAAAGAGGCGTGAAAAGGCATCTTTTGGGCCGGCAGGGATAGGACAGGTAGGGGAGTGAAGTAAAGTCATTATCCTATCTGTCATCTCATTTGGGCCTCTTTCACCGCTTAACATCAGGCGGGAGGAGGTCATCTGCCGCGCCTATCATATAAAAAAAAAAAGCGAATTTTCAAGACGAGACACACATTGTATGTAACTGCAATAACCATTTTGAGGATAAAATCTAAGGGAATATTTGACAGCAAGTAACAATAAAAAATGAATGATTTGCTGCCGTTTCTGAGTTAATGCTTTTTTGGAATGGGTTTTGTTACAAACAGGCCTCAACAGAACCTGTCATATCTCTATTGTCTCTAACAAACAATTAATCACAATACAAACAAAATTTGCTATGTTTGTAAAACACGGTAACTTTTTCAAAAATGACTCCAGAAAAATATGTTATTCCCAAAAAAAATGTAACTATAATATGTACCAATATTGCTGTAGCTGAACAAATTACTCCTCAGAATAATGTAATTTTCTATTATAGTCTGATTTCATATAAGTATAATATTTTGCTGAGATAATGCACATGAAAAAACTGCTTGATGAATGTTAACAATATTTCTACAGAAATTTGTGAAACCAAAAAATATTATTTTGATTAGGATTTTCTACAACAACTAATACAATTAAACTTACTTTGCCAGCATGGGCTAGTACAATCGGTAGAGCAAACGAGCTAACGAGGAAACCCATTGTAATGAATATAGCTGCCTCCATGGACGTGGAGTTAGTGCCGCCAGTACCATCTGTATAACGTCGAGCTACCATAGTCGGAATCGGACTAAGCAGGTAAAATAAAACCACGAAAAAAGGCCACCAAACACTGGAAAAAACAATATTTTTTTTAAATATACCATTTTGATGAATCTATTCTTAACATAAACCATTGTTTGAATGTTATATACATACTGGATACTTTGGTACGCATTTAAAGAATATAATAAAAAATATGCAGTTTCTTTTTATTATCTTAAGATATAACTTTCTATTGCATAACAGCCACTAAAATATTAATTGAAATATCTGTAAAAGCCATAAATAACAGTTTTTAAGTGGTCAGACTGAGAGATCCAATATATATAATTAGGATACAAGCCACATACAAAAATAATATATCGGTAGGATTTTCAAATGTTAGCCATACACTATGCATCCTATAGTGTTATTATTTGTACATTTTAATTAATAACCTATTACCGTAGATCTTGTAGTATCTGTCTTTGCAAGCAGCGAGGAAAGCAGGCCACATCCAATAAAAATTTAATAGACACATGTTATGTATAATTGGTGAAAACATAATGAAAACAAATATACAATGATTGTAATAAAAAATAATCAACTCACATTTACCTACTTTTTTTTATGCTAATAGCATAACTTTAAGATATTGTTTTTGGTTGAAGTATACCGTAATCTGGAGAGCAGGAGAAAATTTTTGGATATACCAATGTTTATACATGACGAGTTTATAACAGTTTTTTGAAAATTTGGCAACAAAGTCTGATTCACATGATTGCAATAAAATCTTTTCTGTATAAGAACTACTATGTGTCCTGTCATTGTGATCAGTAGGTGTTTTTTAGGTATGTTCAATAAAAAACAGAGCATACTATCACAATGGCTCATACCCAGTACAGCCACACTTAAGAGTTACGGCAATTCACTTACAAACATGAGGTTATTATCTAGTCTTCTATAAGGTATAGCTTCCCCAGATAAGCTACTCATTATACTAACAACATGATCTGCTAATATGCTTATGATTTCACTAACAACTAAATATATTGCTTATTCACTTACTTGTAAACTGGTAATGCACATGCCAATATCACAAATGTCATTCCAATGGAACCAGTGAAAGCCAGTGACACTAAACTGAAATACACCAATATATTCTTATTTAACATCAAGATTTAAAAATTGTAGGTGACACAATATCTACAAAGTTGAATCAAATTTACTTTAATTATAAAAAATCCCTTTATTATTAATCAATAAGTTTCATCCAAACTATACAGCATATACACAGATGGATATTTGGTAGAAAAATAACAATTAATTGACATGAAATGGCATTAATCATTTGAACTGAATGTGACCCCAATGACTAGTTTACTTTAATGATCAACATGTAATATGCAGAACAACATCAAACTTACCCTAGTTATATTGATAAGTACATGAAACAAAAATAATAGACATTAATGTTTTATTAGATAATGTTTGTAAATAATGAGTGTGAGTCATTGGATATGACTGAAAAAATATAAACAAATTACCAAGTACTACGTATCAGTAATAAATTTTATTTACCTTTGATTCCAGCCATTCTTTTAAAAGATTAATAATAAATTACACTTAGAATACTATGGAATATTATATATAAAAAATCCGTATTCATGAACTTTTCATTCCTAGGGTTTTTTATATTTTTATAGAGTCACCCATCTGAGATATAGCAAAAGAGTCAAAAACTCGTACAGATATAATCACGTATAAGAATATTGAAACCTGTCCAACAAAGTAAAGAATTAGATGCACATTTTATTTTTTTCTGGAATAATTAAAACCTTGATTAATAATCAAGGTTCATAAAATACAGAACTTGTAATTTTAAACCGAAATCGGTGTCGCAGTGATAGCATTCAGCGCCTGCTAGCGGTCTCCACTTGGTACAATATATACTATGTCAAAATCAAAATAATCTTTATTCAACATAGACCTTTACAGGCACTTATTGACGTCAACATGTAATTTGTGGTCTCCACCAAATCGTCGCCACTTTATAGGATCAATTCCAACGCAACATTTCCCGTTAGTTAGTTTGCTCCATTAAGTAAAAAATCATATCTACTGACTACGGACTACCTAAAAAAATATGATAATTATATGAGTAGGTCACATAATTTTTTTTCTATGAAACTATCTTTCTCTAAAAAGTTATAGCTATTCTAACACTAGAAAGTACTCGTAGCAATGGAAAAAAAAATAAAGGGCAATAATTTCAAAATCAATTTCTTTTCCCTTTGATTTTATCGATTAGGTAAGTATAACTATAAAATTAAGTACAATTTCGCCCCTTTAGGTTTAGAAAAAAATATAACTGCTTATATAATTTTATAACTGTAGCTTTCTTCACGTTTGGATTTTACCACCACTCAGCTGAGGAAGTAATTTCCTCTCCTCACTCTTTTTTTTCCTCAGGAGAGGAGGCTGAATATCCTCATGGATACCACCGCAACGGCAAGTGCGTTGGTATCTATGAGTCATCATCCATGGTATCTACGGGATTATGTCGGACTCATGGCGAAACGAGGCAGCCCGACCAGACAAACCTACCGACTAAACTCAGCCTAAGCCTTTGGTCCTAATGACCCTTGAAGTGATAGAGAGCCGCACCTCAGGAAAGGCACGGTTAGCGCTGCCCTATGAAGAAGGCATATGCGCTAGAAGAGGCACGGTATACCAAAGTGGCTCCGGCCTATATTGAGAGGAACCTACGCGTGGCTAAGCAGAAGGCTGCCGAATAAGGGGTGACAAGGGAAACGACGGCTCAGACGCCGCCGCTTGCAGATGTAGAAGGTCCTGCAATATATATATATATATAGAGATATATTATATATATATATATATATATATATATATATATATATATATATATATATAATATATATATATATATATATATATATATATATATATATAAGTGGTATTTGTTATGATTGGAGTGTGCTGTCATTTCAATTGTTAAATATTTGTATTTTAGATTTATTGACGCGGAATCTGGTAATGTATTAGTTAAAACTATTTCAAAGAAAAGAGCTCATAATTTTACACAGCGACATAGAATTATACTTATCTCAAGTTGTTCGGTAACGCAACAATTTGAAGTTCTTTGTGATCCAGAGACTATCAAGTAACTAGCATAATCACGAGAAATCTTCATAATCTTTTTAAATTTAGGTTCTGGTAAGAGGAATGAGATGGATTTATCTCCCAGCTATTAGATAAGTTAGCTACGACATCAGTAGCTCTTTTTTAAATTTAGAATAACATTTCTAATTTTAGGGAAAATTCCATTTAGAATACGTTTAACCCTTAACCACTGACGTACGTCTGAGAGACGTAGGTGCGTAATAAAAGCGGCCATATCTTTTTACACCAAACGCAAACGGATTTGTCCTTTCCTGTACCTTCCTAGTACTCAGTGACGCGTGGGCAGGGGGTGTATGCGGACTTGCTTTGCGCCCAGATTAGGTAAGTATCGCTGTCCTGACGTCTGTGAGACGTAGCGTCAGAGTAAATGTAACTTTTAAAATTTTATATTACTTTTGTTTTAGGCTTAAAAATGGCTTCAAATATACGTTTTTTGGATAGTCGAGACCTGAGTACAAGTAAACAACCTCGTATCAACATAAATGATCAACGTTTTGAGCGTTTGGTCACGGAGACTCTGGCTTTGTCAACAAACGTGAAATCCCACCAGAGTTTCTACAAAAGACTCGCACTGTCAAGTCAACTATGTACGGTTTTACGAAAGACAACTTTACTGTCGTATGCATAAAAGAAACAAAACAGTAATCATGGTATCTACTATGCATCATGATTAAGCCATGGACGTTCAAAAAGGTATTCTAGAGATCATTTCATTTTACAATTCTTCAAAAGGCGGCGTAGATTCGTTAGATAAAAAATGCGCTAAATATTGGCCGATGGTAATATTCTACCGTATAGTAGACATTGCTGCAGTAAATGCTTTCATTCTGTCCAATTGCAAAACAAAAGAGCGAAAAATTTTTATCAAAAAATGCCGCAAAGAGTTTAGTTCGTCAGCAACTCGAAAGGCGCATAATAATTCCACAGCTTTCTTTCGAGCTCAAAGCTACTCACACGTATCCTGGGTACAGCTGCGATACTTCCGAGTGGAGGAAGAAACTGAAAAGTGTCGCCTCAACGTTCGTAAGAACTGTCATTTATGTTATAAACTAAAACACAGAAAAACCTCGGTCGTATGTCATATTTGTAAGAAACCCGTATGTTTTCAGTGTTCACAACAGACTTGTGACACATGCCGTTAAAAAGTGTTAAGTTCCTATTAATATGCAATTTATTTGTTTTTTATGTAATGAATACTATCTGGATGGTAAAATACTATCAGCTTTGTGATCATTTTAGACTGATAAGTTAAGTTTTTGAGCCGTTAGAAAGAAGGCATTTTTTGTTTTCGTTGATTTTTCAATGTTTTGTATTTAGAGTCTAATTAAATACTTTCTATATAAATAACGTGATTTTATTTATTAATTTAATACATTTTATGCTAAAGCAACGATAAGTAATAAAACAAACAAATAAATAATAATAAAATAACAATAAGGATAATTAAAAAAACCCTACGTCAGAGTGACGTACGTCAGTGTTAATGAAAGTAAATAATGGTCAGTGGTTAAGGGTTAAGAATACCAAATAAAACTTGCTTAGTGCTGAAAGCGTCCTGTGCTCTGAACTGAACGCGGCTGAGCTAAAGTTTTACAATCCTTATTGGTCTGTGGTTTTACAGCTTGCATGTCGTGATGTTGTAAACATTATATTTTAGTGTTAGTATGTCTTGTATTGAAGTGTTTTATACGTTTGATATACGTAGTATTCTAATTAGTCTGTGCGTTTGATTTGGTTCCCTTATTAGTGAAATTGCTACGATAAAACCCGTTAAAAGTATTTGTTAACCGAATATTAAAAATGGATGATGATGCGGAGACTTACAAACTTTGGCGTATTCGAAAAACTGTTATGCAGGTATACTTTTGAAACAATTGGTTCCAGAATAAATTATAATAGTTATTGAATTATTATTTTTAATTGTTCTTCATAATATATCTTGTTGGCAATTTTTACAAAAAACTTAAATTTTATAATGTTCCTTTTTTGTTTCTAAATTTATTTAAGGTTATATTTTTTATTTTTCACAGCTTTGCCATGACCGGGGATATTTAGTAACACAAGATGAATTAGATCAAACTTTAGAGCAATTTAAAGAACAATTTGGAGATAAACCAAGGTACGTACCTATGTGTAATTTTTTTGTAGTAGACATATTTTCGAATACAGGTTTCTTCAACTTTTCATTCATGTTAATAAAGTTAATAAATATATATATAAAATAAGTAGTGTTAATTTGGTTGGTTATTTTTCTTTGATTTGTATTTTTCTTGAATAGGTACAAAAAAGTGATATGTTTCAAATTGACAGTTTGTTACTAGAACTTTTTTAAATCTTTATGTTCCCACGTGGTGCGCCGTAAATCTAGGTATAGTGTAGGGGGTAATTAAATGTTTGACTTTACGGAGTTTGATGCTGTACTTCACGCTAGATCAAATTTTAATTTATATTTTATAACATTAAACTGTATAAATAAATGTATTATTATTTTCAGTGAAAAGAGACCAGCAAGAAGTGATTTAATTGTATTAGTTGCACACAATGATGATCCAACAGATCAAATGTTTGTTTTCTTCCCTGATGAAGCCAAAATAGGAATTAAAACCATTAAGACATATTGTACAAGAATGCAAGAGGAGAATATACACCGAGCAATTGTAGTAGTCCAAGCTGGTTAGAAACTATTTCATATTATTTTAATTAATTATTTATCTAGACTAGCTTAGATATATTATTATTACATAATGCACTTATAATACAATGCATTTATTTAAATATTATAATAAAAAATATGTGTGAAATTAACATAATAAACACATTCCACATTTTAAATAAATATAATGAGTTGAATAAGAAAGGTTTTTATGCATAAGTATTAATAAGACTATGTAGTAATAATATGTTATCAACTTATTATGAGGTAAATCATAATTTAAAAATATTTTGCATTTTATATTAGATTATACATTTTCAAGGTTACCACTATATTATTATTTTCTACTTACTATAGCTTATTACTGAGCTTGATATGAGAATGAACATTCATGCTTAGCTGTACATGTATATCAGCACAAGGTGTTTGCATCTGTAGTGTTCTGTTGAGAATATTTCAGTGTTAGTTTTGCACATTGGAGTCATATATATTGTTAACAGCTCGAAGTAGAACTAGTACTCTGGTTTATAGTTTGCCATTAAGGAAGATGTGATAAGCTGATATCTTTGACTAAAAGGAAACCCTTATGGTGTTGACACCAAGGTGACACTAAGTGGTTTCAGTCAAACTATTCGGCCTATCCAATTTTTAGTCACACCAATCCAGACCAAGAGTAGCCATTACACCGAGCGAGAGAAAGAAAATCCCTTTGCCTTTACAAATGCAATTTGCTTGTTCAACAAAACTAACCATCACATTATGGTTATGGTTAGTGTTATTGAAGTAGTAGCACAGATACTATATAACACACATAACCCACTAATATGCCTTCTAAAGCATGTATACGGTAAATATATTTAATATTTTACAGTTAAAACACTCTATAAATGTGTAAAATGCTCTACACAATAATAAAATTAGGTTTTTTACTTTTCTAGGTATGACACCATCAGCCAAGCAATCTCTGGTTGATATGGCGCCAAAGTACATTCTGGAACAATTTTTGGAGTCAGAGTTATTGATTAATATAACTGAACATGAATTAGTTCCAGAACACATAGTTTTAACACCGGATGAAAAACAGGAGTTATTAGCTAGATAGTATCCTTTTTAATACTATGACAAATGTTATCATGTCTATATATCCTTATCATATTTTTTCTAAATAATAATAGTATTTCTTTTGAACTAGTGGTTCCTATCGTTTTCAGTCTTGTCACCCCTATGACTTAACTAGTACAACTGGTTTGATAAACTATTGACTTTGTAAATGTGAATTTTGAAACTGTATTTGAATGTTAGGTTTTGTTTCACATAAAGCATACCTTAAGTCATATTACACAATCAGATGACTTTTATCTATCATAAGACAGTTACCCTCGCAGATTAGTAGTTTACCTCTACAGGGCTAATTACTGTCAGATTTATGAAATATGGTTTTACAGTAAAAAGAAACCTGTGGCACCCATTTGTAGCTAAGGTTTCAAAATAAAGCACTGCCATTGGCCACTCGTAGGTACAATTGTCTGTTCTTATCATACTCTCTCCTATCATTGGAGGCATTTATACACAAGAGAAAGTGAGAGACATCGCTTGAAAACGTTGTGCTTTCTATATACATCTGTGGTGTTAAATTGTTCCCTCTACAAATAGTTAGAGAAATGGTGATATTAGAGAAACTAAAGCAATTATCAATAAAGGCATAGCTTTTTTATTAATCTGACACGATGGTATTGCAATTTGCATAAAATCAGTTACAGATGTGATGGAGGATGATCAGACGTTTTGTGATTTTGAGTATCCATGGACAGGTGCTTGCGATTATCCGTCAGTTGACAGACTGATTCAATTTTAGTTTCTGCAAATGGATCGAAGTCTGAAGTTAAATTGCTTAAGATTTATTATTGATCATTATTACTTACTACCTACAACTTTGGTGGTACTTTGAACACTTATTGGTTGATGGATAAAGAAATAAAGATATCTTTGTTTCAAATTCAAATTCATTTATTCGTTCATAAACATGGGTTACATTGCTTTACATTGCTATTTACAAAAATATGATGTCCAACCATGATTCGCCATACAGGCATATGAACTAATTATAAGAAAAAAAAATGCATAACAATAGTCAATTCCAATTAAATCAATAAATACATGTCAAAAATTAATAACTAATTAATAAATCAGTCAAATCAATTAATATTATTCTAAAAAATACTTTATGTCATAATATGCTTTTTCAGCAAGAAAGCCATTGAGAGTAGTTTTAAATCTTTTGTTGTTCCTAATTGTCCTGATATCAATTGGAATTTTATTGTAAATGGTAGGTGCCATACAATTAAGACTTGTTTTCCGAAGATGGAACTTACATCCATGGGTCACTCTTAAATAACCCTCACGACGGCTTCCAATTGGACAATATTCAAAGAAGTGTCTGGATGACTTTTAACAAAATTTGCAACTTCACTTATGTACAATGATGGTAATGTCAAAATTTTGTACTTTTTAAAAAATGGTTCACATGACTCGTCTTGTTTCAAACCGAACATAGACCTCAAACATCTCTTTTGGGCTTTAAAGACGTCTACCTTATCAGTGCAATTGCCCCAAAATAATATGCCATATCTCAGATTTGATGCGACATATCCATGATAGGCTGTGATAAGTGTTTTAACATTAGAAACTTTCTTTAATTTATATAAAGCATAAGAAAACTGATTCAATTTTGTCACTAAATTACTAATGTGAGGTTTCCATGTCAACTTGTTATCTATAGTCAATCCTAAAAATTTTGTACTGTCAACTTCTTTTATGGAGTTGTCCATATATTCATAATCATTTCTTATAATCATAATAATTATTTTACTAAATTGTACAATTTCCTCAACTAATCATTACAGCAAATTGAAAGAAAACATGTTAATGAGAATTCAAGCTGGTGATCCAGTGGCAAGGTATTTTGGACTGAAGCGAGGACAGGTTAGTAACCGGATGTTATTTTCTGAAAGCATTATATTTTATATATACTATTACATCCCTGTTTAGATCCTTTTTTATGTGTAAGGTTTTGTAATAGGTGTTTTATAGAACGCAATGTTTAATTTACAGTGGCATTATACCTTCCTTTTGTACTAATTAATGAACCATCAACATGCACTATAGAAGTAAAGTAAATTGTCTAAGATTTTTAATTTTGACACCTATCCCTATCAAGTAACTTAGTTATGCGGCCGAAATGTCGAGAAATGCTTGCGGAACCCGCGTCTTCACTGCCGTGCCGCATTGTAGACTCCTTATAAACTATTTATAAATCTACATCTGCTTTGCCCCTATGGTTTCTGATGGACAAACATACCGTGGTCGACCTAAAGGCCTCGAAACAAGAGAATTTATGGCGAGTACTTTTACATGAAAGCATAAATGCAACCGAGTATTGACTAGGGGCTCATACGCTACGTCCATAAGCATTATGGTCTACCTGCGACATATATTGTGATGAATTGGAATACATGAGCCGTGTGCCGCTTCGATTTTATTTGTTGTATTATCGTTTCCTTATTGACTGAGACTAGGATGCAGCTAGTGCCCTATTTAACCAAATTGTCAAAATTCCCACACGACAGGCACAGCCTAGTCTGGGAGTTATCGATAAATTCTAATTAGTTTATTTATTATTATTATGTCGCTTATATCATACGTCTTCATAAGATACGGTCCTTTATAAGGTATCTATAGATCCAATGCGTAGAGGCCATTTAAACGAAATTTAAAGAAAGTATTCATGGAGTTTACTAATTGAGTAAAATAAATTGTAGTTTGAGTACGGTATCGTAGACTATTAAATGATAATTTGTGTTAACCATATGTGAAACATATTTTTATATTATTTATTATGATATTAAGTTAATTTTTATTTAATTCTTTTTGGATAACATTTCCTGACATTTTGTTCCTTTATCTTTACTACTTTCACGAATATCAGACTAATCCCACTTGACTGTGGTGAGTAGAGTAAAACTGCCTACGTCTTTTTAGAGAATAGTTTTTATCTCACGGTCAAAAGCAAAAGTGTTGGACTTAGACTTATGCTGCATTTACTGACTAAACACTGCCCTAGTCCTAGTTAACGTTTAGTCTAAATTTGATGATGACAGCCTCCTCGGGAGAGGTAATGATTCAGCCATGCTTCAAAAAATTTACTATATGTGATTGCAACTTCGTGGAGACCAGTTTTCGACCGTATAAGATAGAACGTGGTGATGAAAGAGATTTAGCAGTGGCTTAATACTCGAGAGTATTATGAATGAGGTTTGTCGTGTAGTGAACGCACCCGTCATTTGTATTTATGTTTAGACTCTATGACTATGACTCTGTGACTGTAATGTACGGTACGGTAATGTGTAATGTGAATTGTTGTGAATATAACGCAGTGCATTAATAAATCAATTAAGTATTTCAAGTTATCTTTTCTTCCACCTCTTCCACGCCACGACAAGGTTATTCTGTTATGTATAAAAAATCTAGTTTGGTGCAACTCGGTGGTGTAACAGTTCGGCGACAGAACATCAGCACGTCAACATCGAATGCTAAAAAAATAATCGATATTATTTAGTCAGGCGATTTGATTAATTAATTAAACTGGTGCGGTTTGAAGTATAAAACGAAATATATCATGAAATGAAAAATAATTTTTATCTCAGCAATAAAACTCATTTTAAGGTATATTCGCAGTTGTCCATTAGCACAGTTACATACTCAATTAGTTTATGCATATTAAATTTATTATTTATGGCTATTGCAAAAATACGACTAATTATGATAATTTGACATGGGTCAACGTGCTGGTTTGGCATGTGAAGAAAAATTTATGTGTGTGATCATACCTGATAGTTCCTAAATTATTATTATATTGGTTATTTACTGAATATTACAGTCGATACGTAATTGTGTAATAATGAGTGTCCAGTCAAAGTTTTGTTTTATAATAAAAATATGCAAGTTTATTTAAAATTACTAATAACTACAAACTAAACAAATTCATTCATTTCATCAACATGCTAAGAGACCTGCTGGACTTTGACCTCCACCAAAGAAGTGTAAGGCGTCTATCGCCTTCCTGGCGCTTTTCAGAAAGTCGTCGGTCTGGCTTGTGGGCTATCAACGTTGCGTTTCCTGGCATATGCATGCCACTCAACATGCGAATATACACTCCAGTGATTGTCAGGCCGATATCTATTTTAAATTGATAATAGAATAAAAAGGAGATGTTCCATTTTTGTATGGAGGCTGGGCCCCTCTCAGCCTACAGTAATAAAATAATATTTTATGGAAAGAATAAAAAATAAGGAACCTTTACCCGTAAGATGATATTTTTTCAAAACCTGCAAAACATTGTAAAAACAAGAAAAGGTTTTGAAGTTAAGATCAATAAAACAGCAACCCAAAGCTTTTTTTATATTGGCAACTTCGATTTTGATTGTCACAATGAGTGACATGACCGATGTCAAAGCTTCACCGCCACTACCAAACTAGGATGCCACTGTCACACTGACAAAGACATTACAATGATAGGAGGTAACTCATCCCAACTAATATTATAAATGCGAAAGTGTGTTTGTTTGTTTGTTTGTTTGTTTGTTTGTTTGTTTGTTACCTCTTCACGCTTAAACTACTGGCACCGATCATCACGAAAATTTGCATACACATAGTCTGTGGTACGGGGAAGGATATCACATTTTATCCCGGAAGAAGTAGCTACTGTTCCCGTGGGATCGAAATTAACGCGGACGGAGCAACGACAGGCGGAGCCACGGGCAAGAAATTTCAAAAATTCTTTCACCTTTGGAAAGCTACATTATCCCCGAGTAACATAGGCTACTTTTTATCCCGGAAAAATCGACAGATCCCACGGGATGCGCAATAAAGGCTTCGCTCAAAAACTACTGCACAGATTTTCATGCGGTTTTCATCAATAGATAGAGTGATTCTTGAGCAAGGTATTGCGGTATTTTTTATCTTGGCAAAACGGATAGACCCACGGGAAGCGCGATAAAACTTCGCGCCGTAAATCTACTTCCGCGCATATGTAGCCGTGGGCAAAAGCTATGACCCTTAACCCTCTATAGACCCAATCCCGAAATCCACGCAGGCGAAGCCGCGGCAGAAAGCTAGTTATTTAATAAAAATGCTAAGGAACTACCTAATACAGCCAGCATCTACGGTTTCATTTTCAGGAATAAATCTGCAGTAAGAGCATATATTTACTATCAGAATTTATTAAAGGTTTCGGAAAAATAATATAAATAGCTTGACGCCTTCATTAAAACTTAAAACAAAACGTCTCCTTTTCAATCTAAAATAGGCTCTACCGAGATATCTGCACTCACTGAGTGGCCTTGTTCAGAAGACTATCTGGTCCTCATACTATTTATTAAAACATACCACTGAGAAGTGACCATGTTAACATGAAAATAAGACGGGGCATTTTATAATGCTCTCTATAGATTTAGTTATTTATTGCATATAATAAAAGAAATGCTTATTTAGTCCATTACGTTTATTATATAAAATACCTGATATATATAACATTAGCTTAACCAAAGATTTCCTGCGTATAAGAGATAGTCCCTCGGAGTCTGACATGAATCTATTGTTACAGGTGGTGAAAATCATTAGATCTTCGGAGACTGCTGGAAGATATATTTCTTATAGATTAGTATGCTAAATTAATGTTAATGTAAAAAAATAAATTTCTTATTTTTATGTCAACAAATTTATTTTATTTCAATATTTTTAAGTTACAAGCCTAATAATTACAACCAAATAATAATCTTCAGGGCTCTTAATTAGACCATTAAGGAAATTTAATCACATGTTTGGATGAATCAAGTACTACGCAAAGGCTAGTAAATATGTAGATCCCGGGCAATTTGTTATTAGTTCGTTCGATCGTTCCACAGTATTTGGAAAAATGTAAAGGAAAACAAAACTTGAATTCTCTTATATTTATAAGAGAATTCAAGTAATACCAGTTCTCATAACGAACGAAATTATAACAATCTATGCCGATCATAATCTACAAAAGAAGCTTAAAATGTTTGTTCTTTACGGAAGCTTACATCTGCGTGGGCATCGGTTTACCGTTAGCTCTCGGACCATAACATTTTAACTATGCCAATTACACAATAAAGCGTCCCATCGCCTATATTAAAAGATAGGTAACTTTCATAAAATACTATAATAGTAGAATATGTAACGAAGGCACGCGAGAACATCCGTTCGTGGTACGGACCCGACTGCCATTAATTTACTATATATTGTCCATGCCATGTTTGTCGTTTTTGGTAGTTAGGAAATCATCAGTACTGTGGGTTTGGAGAAATTTCTAGAGGAAATTGCAAGAGTTATATAAAATATATGTGTCATAATTGTATTGTTTAAAATTATAAAAAGTTAAACAAAGATGTGATGATAATGTATTTGCTATACATTATTTCCAATTATTTCTGTAACGGCTCATCGAGACGATACGAATTTTGCGAATCAAAATTAGCATCCACTGATCAATACCTCCGAGGAGGTATAGAACGAAAGGGTACGAAATGTTACCTGTTTGTACGAAAGGGTTGAACCAAAGGTAAATACCAGTAAATTTCTTATGCGTAGATACGTATAAAATAATTCTGATTCAAATAATTATGTTGTTTCGAGATAAAACATTAGGAAATAACGGGCATAAACCATGCACGAAGTGCGCACGCGACGCAAGCGCATCTTCGCGGTTCACACGCGGTGGGCGCATCGCAGTTCGCGCACGTCGCGAAAATTGATACAATTCCGATATAGAGTAATTTCGATCTAATAGTAACGACTGATGCGTGCCGGCAAGTACTGTGTAGTGATATTAAGTGCAATCTAATATTGATGTATGAATTTGGTGTACCTATGTGAACTTTGTTGCTCTTTGTACGAAATCAATGGAATTTTTGGTTTTGGTGACTGTTGTGGAAAGTGTGTAGGTGTTGTGGTTTATTTCAATTTTACCGAATACTACGCGAAAATTTTGGTAAGTGTTGCCATTTTCAAATAAAATGGTATGGTAGATACGTACCTATTTAAGTATAAGAATGTGCTACGCAAGTTCATGTGTAGTAGTTAGTAGTAATAGTGTAATAGTATGTCTACCAACTCTTTTATTTTAACATTGGAAACTGGACGCTGCAACACGCATGCCTCGAGGAAGCGTGAGGTTATGCCTGGCTCTCCACAGTAGTTGGAGAGTAAAATAACATTCCAGAACAGATATCTTTACACTTTTCTCTTTGCCGCCTAAAATCTGGTGGTATGTAATCTGTACCAGCGGTGCTCCTGGTATGACGACAGATGGACTGCCGCAATCAACGTGACGCTGACACCGTAACGTTTGCTATAGACTATTACTACATACTTTAGGTACGGCTATTCTTCCCGAAAGATTAGGCGTAACAGACACCCTTCACCTGTCTTAGACCAATGTGATGATTTTGCGGGAAAATCCTTAGATAACTCTTAAGCTGGCATTGCACTATGTAATATGATACAGCGCTTTCTGTAGGAACAATATTAGCTCTATTTTTTAACTTATAAATAAACTTTTTATTTTTACTTTAAGTATTGAAAGTATATATATAATACAAAAGTAATCATGTAGATACGTTTGCGCATAGTACCTGTATACCTATCAAAATCGCAATAGCGATTCACTAATATTTATAGCGTCGACCACGTTAATGTCATATACAAAACTCGCCTCAGCAGTTGCTACAGCATCTGAGCTGCGAACATTAGTAAATAAGAATAAGATTAGTAAATATTTTTATATTAGGTTTAGACCTTGCTGAGATTTTGGCATTGTAAATATTTAAAAAAAGTTTCGCTGCCCCACAACTACACTGTTTACACTTAAGCGTGACTTAAATCAAGTGCAGAGATGGTTGCAGAATGTAATTTACTATCACCACTCGAAAGCTTCTGTCTGGCCTTGAAAGTCGTCTCGGTACTGGCTTCCGAATCGGTTTTCTAAGGCTCCATCTTGCCATGTGTTCTTTCATGCGTTTTCCAATGTGTTTTCTTATGTACATTTATCCGATGTTCCCTAAGGAAAATAGTGAGGCAACATACATGCAACTGCAATAAAGCTCAAATATGTATGTAAGGTTGAACGATTTGAAGTTGACCCGTACCTCTTGATGGGGATGTATATATTACATATATTTGACAAATAAAGTTTTAATAGGTACTGACGTACCTACTATTGCAAAACAGGAATAAACATAATTGTATTTAAATATTTATATTTTTACGATATCGAATGTCTAAATTGGGCGTGATTAATTACATAAAAAAATATCGAGAAATCGTAAGTGGTCAATGTTAGAGAGTAAAATCAATTAACGATATATTGAATAACGTCTACTGAAATAAATAACCAATCTTAGGTTATTACAAAAACACGAATCTTATTTAATTAGATGGGTTCAATCTGACCCGGTATCGCTTTATATTATTGCGATCGTTAAGCCCCGAATTCTGTAGAAAGTGAAACACATTAATAAAACTAACTAAATTGGATATTTTTGCGTCGTGAACAAATTCGAAGAGATGCTTAGAGCTTTAAATGTTTAGTGTTTATTAAGAGTCATCTTTCATTACTTTAACATTACGTTATAATATAAAGTAAGTTTGTTACAAACTTTTCGTCATTGTTGTTGTTGTAAATTTCCTGTTATCTAAATCCATTACAGGTCCCTTTGGCCTCGAGGATGTCGTAGGGGACGACTGAGGTACCGTAGTTATAGCTCTACGAAGAAGGGAACGAATAACCGAAAAAATATCGATAAAACGGTTAACGGTAGGTATGACGTCATGTCTTTATATTAAGATACCTTGAAATAAGGGTACCACTGTTTAATGATAACCAAATATATCTGAAATTCTTCTGAATCTGAATTCTTAATTAGATTCCGTTACACGCAGAAAAATTAAAAATGACAACAACAAAAACAAAAAACAGGCGATGACCCACACGTGAAACGGATCACTGTCAACGTCACTTCAGCGTTGGATATTCTACTTGTAGAAATCATAAACGAGTGGGTTGCACAACGCACGAAATCAAAATTCAGAAATAGTGAATTCGGTAATTCGTATACGAATCTCACAATTTCGAATGCGAATTGATTTTCTATTGTTTCAAAAATTCCTCTCCAGGTCTACGAATCGGATGATTCGAGGGGCCCAGGTCGATCCTGCCATGTACTGATGTGGTTTTTGTTTATCGAATTTCATACATACAATAGGGTAGACGACTACAACTGATTATGGCCGTTTTTCTACTATAATAATCCGATTTCCGCAATATCTCATGAAAATATGTCAATATAGAAATTACTGAATTTTTTTTATATATATTGTTTTTAGATTTATAAAAAATGTGCAATTATTATTTTTGTAATTCTAATGAAACGAAGACATTTCTAGCACTCATATTAAATGTACATAACGTTTTTTTTTAATATAAAAAGTATACCAATAAATGTACAAATAATAAAGTTATTTTGATTTGTTTATACGCTCATACAAATTAGGTGAGTTTACTTAATTTCACATCACGATTGCAGTGCTGCAGTATGGAGCGTTTTTGAGCAATCCACGACAGCGCTGCAAATATGTCGATGTATCTTCAAAAGTAATAGGCGCAGGCGCAGGTACCTACTGTTGGTTCTACAATATTTCTCAGTACTCTTATTATATATAGAATTTAAAAAATTGTCGTCTACCTATTTATCTCGCGCTCCTGCGGTGAAGGAAAACATCGTGAGAAAATCTGCATATACCTGCAAAGAAAATTCAAAAATGTAGGTGGTCAATCAATCCTCACCGAGCCATCGTGGTTGACTAAGGCCTTTATCGCTTTAACATAGTTAGGGTAGGACGTGCCTATTTGAATCTCCATATCGAAAACAACTTTTACTATGGAGACTATCCAATGAATTTAACATGGATCCTCATATGATATAGTTACCAAACTGGTGATTCTTGAAAAGTACCTAATCTTAAATAGAACAAATGCCGCATAACATTTACAATCCACTTATCACTTTCTTCCATCCAAATTATTTCCTTTCTTATGTAGATAAGCGTGATGAGAATCGGGTGAAAACATTTTAGATACATGATGTATCGGCCGGTGGCGCGTTCCACACGCACGATGTTCTGTTATAAGCCGGGATATTTCTTGAAATTGATTACAGGTGATACCTACTGTTATAGAATTATTACGGGGAAAGAACCTTGAATTCCGTAGTACACATTGTGAATCCCACTATTTCCATAGATATATAAAATGTACATTTTAATTTAAAACCCTTATTTTTAAAAAATAAGGATTTATATTAATTATTTTATATCTCCATTAAGTGGTAAGAGCGTTCATACAGTTAATATGGTACTGTGGGAAAAAGATTTAACTACTAAAGAAATCGCAACTGTTCATACTGGTTGGCTGACATTTTGCTAAACTTGTATACAAGTGGATTTTACCATGGCGTATATTTTATTTATATACGTTGCTATATAAATATATTTACAACAATGCCTTACCTACACACTGTTAGTTTTTTTTAGTTGACTTGGTTGTCGTCACCTTTTTTTTTTGTTCCCCCTGAGGAAAATGCATTAAGTTGCATACCCCGGCTGTGGCGAGCCGGCGGTTCCTCTCCTCCCCAGAAGGGGGAGGCCTACCCACACAAACCTCAGGGATGGCCTTCCTCAGGCATGTAGGGAGCCCCCGGGAACGCCAAGCTTCTTCCGGGAACCCCAGCCTCCGCTCCCCCGCTAATACAGGGGAGCCCTCCTCGGGGGAGGCTACAATACCGATCTCCACCACCGACGACGCCCCCGGCCACGGAAGGGGCGTGGTCTCTCCCGGTTTGGCGTATCCGCGGCGCGATTTCCTCGCGCACGCCGGCGACCCGCGGCGGCGCCGCAGTTCTGCTACCGAGCCTGGCGCCGCCTCCTTCTGGAGCATCACTGCTTCACAGAAGGAGGCCACAGCCTCCAACCTCCCTCGTCCGCCAGCATTGCCGCAATCAATGCCGGCGGAGACATATCTCGCCCGATCTCTGTGACCAAGACTCGGCGCTCGGAGGCCCACGCGGGGCACTTCGCCAGCGTGTGCTGGCCAAGTCGAGGTCGGATGCGCAGTGGTGGCAATGTGTCGATCCCTCCCTCCTATTCGACACAGATACTCACCGAAGCAGCCGTGCCCGGTGAGTATCTGTGTCAATCGGTAGGTGACCTCCTCCGTCCCGTGGAGCCAAGCTTCGAGGTGCGGGAGTACGGCACCGACGGCCCGCTGGCGCGCGCAGATCCGTAATTCGAGCTGCGCACGCCAGGCCGCCACAATCTGTCGGTGCCACTCCCGCTTAGGCACTTAGTGCGCGGGTTCCAGGGCGCTCCCCCCTCGCTCCCCCGGTCGACACGCCGCGACGCATACGTCGCCGCGTACATACGGACGGACGCTCCCCCCGGTAGCCTCGTACGATCCGTATAGCCATTATCCGCTGCAGGCTCCGTAACAGAGCTCTGCAGCGGGGCGTAGGGCTCTGTGACGACCGCCGGAGCAACTTCACCCTCCGCGAGCGCTTGGTTCAAAAGATCTTGCGCCGCGGGGCAATGATTGAGGTTGCCCTGGAGCACCCTGTGCTTTGGACGTTCATGTTAAGATTGAACGTCCATCGCTACGCTCGCCCCCGGCGCTGGGGCGGGAGGTTGGGCGATCCCCCCTCCTTCCTTTTGGGTGGACAGCACCTCCTGCTGACCACCCGGTGGTCTGCCGGTCTGCCCAGATCTTTGCAGACCGGGCAGGAGGGAGCACTCGCGGTGCAGAGACGGGCAATATGCCCCGGCTCTCCGTACCGGTAGCGAGCACAGAGTGCTCGGGTCCACATGGCAGTTAGGACAATTTACCCTAACGTGCCCCCTCGAGGCACCCGAAGCACTGCTGGAGGCGTGCTTCGGGCGCCTGCACCCTGACCGAGGACCACCCGATCAGGAGCCGCCCCGACGTCAGTTTCCTGACAGCCACGAGCGGACACCTGACCCAGGCGGTCCTATGCGGGCGTGCCCGGCGCGTATTTCCCCGACCCTAACGTCGGCCGGGGAGCACTCGCCGGCAGCGGATATGGCTGCCGCCAAATCCGCTTGGGCGATGGACTCGTCGGACGCGTGATTTTCGCGCCCGTGCCTTCCAGGGCCTCCCTCATTCGCTCCGCCAGGACATCAGCCTTGGCGGAGCTTTGCGGGCCCGGCACCCTAGTAGGAGGGCCCCGTAGCCGCCCTCCTGGTGCGCAAGCCGCCGGTGATCCCTAGGGCCGCCAAGCTAATTTTGGACTTGGCGGTCCCCATCGCGGCGGCGTACGTGGTCCCCGAATCCGGAGGCACCGTAACAACCACCGCCGCGCAGGCCGGTGGTTTGGGTAACCTCCGGGGACCGGTCTCTACCACTTTAATGGTCGGGCCTTTTTGGGGGCCGGGGCCTTCTCGGGGGCGGCCTTCTTTTGGCGCCTCGCTACGGTGGCCCAGGTGGTCACCCCGGGGATCTCGGGTGTCGGCGCTGATGGTGTCGCCGGCGGGGCCACCGTGACGGGCCTTGAAGGAGGAGGAGCTGCCTTCTTGTTTTTCTTCCCCCCCTCTTCTTCCTATTCCCGCCCACTACCGGCGCTGCAGGCGACGTGGGGCGAGCCACCTCCGTCTGGCGGTGCCCATGCGCCAGCGGGGGCCGCCTTCCCATTTCGGGGAATGGTTGTCGTCGCCTACATAGCCTTTTGTGTTCAGAGTACAGGGCTTGCCTAACGTCTTACTGCAGAGTATATCGGCATATATTTCATATACTATAGTGCAAAGCCTGTTTCCTCATAAACCTTTACATAAATAACTGGGTAGGATTTACGTCAATGACCACCTTACTGCTCGGAATAAGCAGCTACTGACGAAAGCAAAAGCTATTGCCAGCGAAAACAATTTTCAGTTTGTTTGGGTGAAGCACTCAAAGATCTTTGCTCGGAAGGATTCAACATCTCCTTTGTTTGCAATTACAAAGGAGAAGGACCTCTTGAAGTTTGCTGTAGGGGCGAAATAGGCGCCTTGGTGCTATTCGGCCACTCTCTTAGAGCTGTGATTTACATAATATGGCCTAAAACATTTATATCTTATTATTTTATATTCTTTTTTTCTATTGTTTACTGTTCATATTTTTATTTCAGTGGAATTCTGTCGGTAGTGCAGTGTCTGGTATTGGTGTATGTCTCCTTGATATTTTTTATTATTAAGTTAGTGTGTATGCTTTTCTTTTTTTTGGCCTATGCTAAATCTGAAGTAGAAATTCAAATTCAAATCGAATATTATATAGTATGTACGTCATTATTGCTTTTAATTTATAATTTTAAAACGCTTTTATTTTATTTTATTGTGGGGGAGCTGCTTCATTTGTTTATTTTATACTCAGATTTGTCGTCATTATTATTTAATAAGATCTTATGTACTTGCGGGCCATGGATTGGTAGTCCCTGCTCTGTTATCATTGGTAGTTTCATTTTATATTGCCGGCGGACGGTATCGCTTAGTATATTTCGTATATATTTTAGTAATTTTTATATAAATTATTCTGTTTTTGTAATTGCTACTATTTTATATGTATTTTTCGCGATAGTGGTATGTCTGCTACTGGTGTTGTACATTTTTACTACTAAATATGTCGTAGACGCAGTATGGGTGTTACAATTCGTTTCTGTTCATTGTCATTCTTATGTAGCTTGGCTAATTACCTTTGTTATTGTTAATACTTTAGATGTGTAACACGGGCTTAAAAATATTCTATCAGAATGTAAGGGGGCTGCGGACTAAGACTGACGTTTTCATGCGTAACCTGAGAGTAAGTGAGTTTGATATTGTGGCTTTGACCGAAACTTGGCTTTTGGACGGAATATCTGACTGTGAACTTTTTGATGATCGGTATAGTGTTTGGCGTCGCGATAGGAATTATTCTAGAACTGGTCAAGTGCGTGGCGGAGGCGTATTAGTTGCGACTCGCCGGGACGTAATAGCTGCTTGTAGGCCTCAGTGGCAGTCAAGCGCTGAAGATTTATGGATTACCCTCTCTTTAAGAAGAACTTCCAATGCCCATTTTAAGCGAAAAATATCGTTCGACTTGCACTTTTGTACGATTTACCTTTGCGAGGAAAATCAGGGCAATTCTTTTAATGCTCAGCTGTACAATTTTATCGACAAGCTTAATTCATTATCTATTACTTACCCTAATGATAAGATCATGATAGTTGGAGATTTTAATATGAGTTCAATAAAATGGGAGCGATCGGGAGGGGGTGGACTACAGGCTAGTCATTTGCGTACTGAAGCAACGACTGATTTTATAAATGCATTGAATTTCTGTGGTCTTGAGCAATTTAATTTAGTCTCAAATAATTTTGGTAGATTATTGGATTTGGTGTTATCAAATGAATCATTAACGGTCTCTGCTAGCACTAATCCCTTAGTCCCTGAAGACCCTCATCATAAAGCGTTGGAGATAATGGTCACGTATATTGAAATGTCTCCACTCAGTGTGCCTAAGCGCAAAATATTTAATTGCCATAAAGCAAATTACGAAGCGCTATGTGCTAACTTCTCTTTAACTGACTGGAATACAGTTCTTGGTTTGGGTACTTTGGAGGATGCAGTTCGCGAGTTCTATAAAATAGTACATAAATTCAGGGATGAATTTGTTCCATGTCGGCTTGCTAAATTGAACAATTATCCTCCCTGGTATAATAGTGCTCTGATAAAAATAATAAAAGAGAAATCTAAATTTCATCGCAAATTCAAGACATATGGCAATTTGTCTGATGAAAATACTTTTAAACTTCTTCGTGAGATGGTTAATTATCTAGAAAAGGAATGTTACGACTTATATATTGGTAATATCGAGGGTTCTATTCAGGAAAACCCAAGCGTTTTTTGGAAATACGTGAAAAGTCAGCGTAGCTCGTGTTCTCTCCCTACTTGCATGTCTTTCAGGGGCGTTCAATGTCATGACGGTCAAGAAATTTGTAATTTGTTTAGCACATATTTTGACTCAGCTTTCTTAAACTCCAACAACTTATGCGATGGGGACTTTAGTGAGAATGAGTTGATTGATGTTCCGTGTGATATGTCGGGAATCGGAGTAGACGTATTCGAGATTCGTAAACTTTTAAAAGCCCTGGACTTAAAGAAATCTTCAGGACCCGACGATCTGCCCGCGCTGTTTTTGTCAAAATGTGCTGATGAGCTGAGTATTCCCATATCTATACTATTTAAAAGATCCCTTAGCGAGGGTGTCATGCCATACTTGTGGAAATCAGCGTATGTGTCTCCTATTCATAAAAAGGGACCTAGAGACTGTGTGGAGAACTATAGACCCATCTCCAAACTTTGCTTGATTGCAAAGGTACTGGAGCGTATTGTTTACAAACAGGTCTATAGTTGTCTGAGGCATACATTTAGCTCTAGTCAGCACGGCTTCTTGAAGAATCGTTCCACAATAACAAACTTGACTGATTTTACAGATTACCTCACGAATCAAATGGAAAGGGGTCATCAGGTAGACGCTATATATACTGATTACACGAAAGCATTCGATCGCCTTGATCATGGAACACTGCTTTCCAAGTTGTCACGCATTGGAATAAGAGGCGACCTTTTTAGATGGTTCACATCTTATATTACCAATAGATCTCAGGCTGTGGTATGTAGTGGTTACATGTCACGTTGGTGTCCTGTTCCATCTGGTGTCCCCCAAGGTTCCATTTTGGGGCCCTTACTTTTTTTAATTTTTATTAATGACATAGGGATATGTTTTCGAAATTCTCATTTTCTACTTTTTGCAGACGACATGAAAATTTTTCGTATTGTTAATAATGCTATTGATGCTGAGAAACTTCAAGACGACTTAGATAGGTTGGGTGCCTATTGCAAATCTAATAAATTAGATCTCAATGTGAATAAATGTTTTTCAATTAGTTTTAATAGAAAATTAGTCAACTTCAATTGTATATATAGGATTAAAAATCAAAATTTATGTGTAAAAAAAGAAGCTAATGACCTGGGAGTTATTATTGATTCAAAATTGATGTACGACCAACATATTTCCAAATTAATTAATAAAGCTTCCCGTGCTCTTGGTTTTATAATGCGTGTCTCTAAACCTTTTAAGCGTATGAAAACCATCAAAATTATTTATTGTGCTTATGTACGTAGTCATCTTGAGTACGCCAGTTCAATATGGAACCCTTGTTATAAATTGTATATTTCGAGAATAGAAAGAATCCAGATAAAGTTCACACGTTATTTAAATTTTAAATTTAAAATCCCTAAATGTCCCTATGAACAACGATGCTCTAAATATCATTTACTACCTTTAACCGTGAGGCGTAATATTTCAGATATTTTATTTTTTGGGAAATTGATTAGGGGGTTGGTTGATTGTCCGCAGCTTCTAGAGAAAATTTCATTTAATGTCCCAATGCGCATGAGACGTAATAATTTATATAATCTTTTTAATGTGCCCTTTGCGAACACTAACTATAGACGTAATAGTTATTTCATTAGAGTGATTAATCTTATAAATAGTATAAGTGGCGAAGTCGACATATTTAGTGATAGTTTAAAAAAGATAAAAAATGCACTGATACCGATTCTGTCTGCAATTTCTCAGATACCGAATTGATTCGATTGGTTTAATTTGTGATTATTTTGTATTGTCCTCGTTGTTGTTGATAGATAGTAAGTAGTTTTACATGTGGTAGCTTATTATTAGCTTGTAGCTTCTTATTTTTATTACTACATTGTTATTGCAAGCTGTTAGCTACCCAAATAAAATAAAAAAAAAAAAAAATAAAATCCATAAATCAAACTTTTCCTTAATTCATTTTCATACAAAACTGTTACTCTTAAACGATTTTTATCTATTTTGTTATATCACAAGTTATGCACATTTTCATTGACCGTGTGGAATTACTCCTCATATTAAATACATACCATAAATTTTAACACTCTATTATTTCTATGAACACTACCAGAGATATGTATTGAACATGTCTCAATATTTATCAGCTGATATGCCATTTAATTGAGATATACAAACGGGCGCTGTTAATTCGCCGCACGATCCAACACTAGACACGCGACATCGACTTCACTCGTTTTTGCCGCTGCCTCCCAGGAATTCGATCATCAATCAGAGTGCTTCCTCAACGACAAATCGCTGGGAAAATGGTGAAAGGGAATTTGCCATCGTTTTTATTTGATGTTCTAAGCTTGGGATTCTCATAAAACCATCATCGTAATCATTTACAGAATTTTGATTAAAATAGGGATTTTACACTCGTTTGCAAAATAAAACAAAATTAACCACGCGGTGTATATTTTACATAAACTTTATGTTTGACTTTTATATAAAGTAGTGTACATATTTAAAAAAATATTTTATGGGTTCCCCAAATAAATGTTCGTGTACTTACATGAAAAAAAAATCAATAAATGGTGTTCACTTTTCTTTAACCTCAAACATATAAAAGAACTAACAAAAGTATATGGATTTAAAACTTAGTCATAAACTTTTCATTAACAATACTTAAAGGAAATATGACGAAGAACTGTATTTTTTTATTAGTAGATTGACCAAGCTTTTTAAAATGCTGTATAACAATTGAACATAATTTATCCATTAATATAAGAATCATTAAAGGATTACTGATGATTCTTTATTTATAAAACTTTGAATTGAACATGTGTGTATAAAATATTCTAGCGTGATTAATTTTTTTTCAATGTATTAGTTTGATTAACTTGAAGATATTACCTATATCGAGGGTGCAGCGTTCAAACCCGATAAGTGCCAAAAAGTAGTTACCGAGATAATCAATGTTGAAGTTTGCTAGCAATAAAAAGACGGTTTACATATGAAATAAATGCATAGTACATATATAATTAGAAAAAATATATATCTATGATAATATTTTTCATGTTTTTTAGAGTACTTTACATAATAAATTTTTACATAAAATTCTAAATTGTAAATAAGGGGGACGACTTATTGGGTTTTACATTAAAATCAAATGAACTTGTTTATTAGTTGTTGGCTTTATTAATTAAAAATCAAAAGATAAATTGCGAGAAATTAATTAATCACTGTCGGTTTCAGATACACATTGGTCCTCGAATGTTTTCATGTTATGTCCACCCATGAAATTCCTCAGGGAATATTTCTTTTCTACACATTGCTACTAAATCATTTTTTTTGGCTGTGCTTATCGGCAATTGACTTTGGTATAATAGCTCTAACTGTTCTGGTAATTGTATGTTGGTTGATAAGCGCTTTGCCCTCGTTTTAGGTGTAGTTTGAGTGCTACTGAAAATGTCTATCGTCACTCATATCGTAATTGAAATATATCTTAAGATCCCCTTTTATATAACGTATTTTTTTATTTTTAGCCAGTTTACAGCTTCTTTTGTATTATCTTTGTTTTTATTTTTCATTATTAGAGTACTTAGCTTTTTTAGGTTCAACATCTCATTATATTTAAATTCTTTTACTTTGTAGTTATCCACCTCAATTTTTTTTTTAGATTCATCTGTTTTTATAAACTTTGTTTTCTTTTTTCTGGCAGTCTTAAAAACATTTTTCCACTCTGATACACTACTGATTGTTAAGTTTTTGGAAGCATTTTCAATGGCTGCATGCATTGAGTCTACCTCCATGTGGGAATGCCCACTTTCCAAGAATTTTTGTTCAATTATTTGAAGATGATCAATTTTGTGCACAGCCCAGAGTAAGAGAGCTGAAATATGTTGGTTTCTGTTTTGGCCACTACATGTATCGGAAAAAATGCTCAGCTCTGTAACGCTTTTAGGTATCTCTTTAAATAAATAGTGAAAAAGACAAGTACCTATCTCGCAACTACCTTTTTTTCCATTTATTTCACTCCAGCATAAGCAGTAAGCATTATTTGGAAGACGTGACTCGTAAATGGTAAAATTGTATAGGACTAATTTTCTCATGTAGTATAATATACTTTCACCTCCACTAGGTATCTGAAGAACAGCTTGTAAGTCCATAGTTATGGACATAAATGATTTATCTGAGTTGGAGCGAACTTTATCGGCGTCTTTGGCTGCTTGACATATATTCTTCCGCTCTATATGTTTTCGGTATTCATCTTCTAAAGCTTCTTTCGATCCAGATTGTTCATACTTCGTGCAAATACCACAAAGGTCCTTCTTAGGGTTGAAAAAACTGTAATTGTATTCACCAATAAATATGTCACGATATTTATAAGCCGAAATGTGTTTTTTGTTTTCTTGTGTGCATTTCTCAGCATATAACCTGTACATGTTATTTACAGATTTGACATCTGGAGCAAGGTACATTTTTTTACTGTCCTTGCGACAGTAATGGGACTCCATTACCGGAAAGCTTTCAATGTGTTGCTTAACGAACGCTACGTCTTCTTTTTTTGTTTTATGGGGTGGTTCTTTTCTACCCCGTTGGTCTTCTGCAGCATAAATTCCCAATTCATCCGCTTTTGCTATAGCGTCTGTGATGACATCTACGCTTATACACAGCGTTGCCATGAAAAACTTTTGGCACACTTGGATTTTTTGATTGTTTCTCTGAAAGAAACATTTTTTACTATAGGATCGATCTTTTTTATTTGATATCTTTTGTAGTTTGCGCGTTTTGACAGGTTGTAGTTTAATGCAAGATAAAATGAAGTTCTTCTTAGCTTTAAAATCCATTTTTTGGAAATTTCGGCATAAATTTTCACGTTGTTCATAAGTAAAATTTTCAGTGCACTTAAAAAAACATTTATCACACTGCACATTCTTTGGAATCTTAGCTTTTCTTGTAACACCTTTGGTAACATAAGGAAGCCCTTCACATTTTCTTACCTTATTTATGTTTATCTTCCATTCCGAAGGCTGAGCTCTCTTGCGGCGCTTTAAAGTTTTAACAGATCGCCAAACTTGTTCCATAATAGTTTCAAGAATCATTTTCGTAAGCTCCATGGCGGTTAGATTTCTACTCTGTAAAATACTTGGACTTTTAGGCATTATCAAATCCTCATCACAATGTCGTTCCGAAGAAGTTTCATTTGATTCAGGGACATAAGTACACTCTTTGTTAGAATCTATACAATTTGGAGAGTTGTCCTCTGAATCGGGTACGTACGTAGGATCTTTATCTGAATAATCACTGCCAAACAAACAAACATCATCCGACAGCTCATCACTGCTTTTCTCGATGCACGTCGACGGACCTACAACAGATAAAGTAATCATGATGTACTTCTGAGAAAATGAAGACAAATATTATAGTTACAATAATATACTAGATTAACAGATAATAATAGTACATAAAAGAAAAAGTATTACATGTCATGGCATAATTTGTACGTGTAGCATACCTGAGCCGGGCACGGACGTAGTTTTATAACAATCATCATTGTTAAAGATTTTTTCCTTACTTGTAGATGGACCTTAAATAAAAAGTTTTATCAGGTTGGTTTTAAAAAGCTTTAAAAGTGTATTACCAATCTAGATTAAATGTAGGTAGACCTAAACGATTTTCATTATTTTTTTACTTAGAAGATACATAAAAGCAAATTTCTAGTACCTATCATAAAGTCGTCATCAACAAAATCGATCATCTGGGTTGCGATATGTAGTTGCGTTTCATCGAGATCTGATGAATTATTGAAACTTAAACCAGTATCTTCCAATGGTGGTGAAGTATTGCCTGGAATATTACATAATAATTATAAAATACTATTACTCATCATAAACAGTACAATATAATTATTTATAAAAGTATTTTTAATAAAAATATATAATACGACAGACTAATCGTAGTAACTAAGCTACATAGATGAAATAGACTCATAACTTAATACAAAAATATTCAAATAAGTACTTAGTAATAAAAACCAACAAACCTACGTAAGTTTTAGTATAACGGTTTAAGAATGTACCTAGGGATAAAACCCAATAAGTGACCCCATAAGAAACTCAGTGAGTCGCATATACCTTCATGTCTACAGATTAGGTATGTACCTATATACTTTATTTATTATATAAACACAGTAAATAGGTATTTTAATAAAAATTATACTTTTACCTTGTTTCTTGAAAAAAGAAATGATTAAATTTAACGTAACTAATCTTTGAAAATATCATAATTTGGAAATAATTATTTGATTGTTGTACGCAAACCATTGCATCGGCATAAATGAATGTAATCAAACCTTTTAGATAGGTAACATAGAAATGCAACTATTTAATTGGAAACAAAATGATGCAGGTATAAATTGTACTTACCTTGTTGACGACTTCCATTGCAAGCTAGATGTACTAAATGTCTTGATCGGCTGCTCATAATTCACGTTTTAACGTTGCTTTTTAAATAATATTATTATACAGAAACGATGCGAACACCGCAATCACTCGG
Source organism: Scirpophaga incertulas (assembly GCA_036419045.1). Classification (NCBI taxonomy): domain Eukaryota; kingdom Metazoa; phylum Arthropoda; class Insecta; order Lepidoptera; family Crambidae; genus Scirpophaga; species Scirpophaga incertulas. Next base: position 12,395,836 of record CM071645.1, read on the forward strand.
ACCTGACTGCGCGTACACAACACGTTCCACGTGAAGTCGCCCCTGAAGGTCAAACGCATTTACCGGGTTCTTTCCCGGATAAGAGTTAGAAAAAATGTTGACTATCGCATAGTGCAAATACCCAGTAAGTGCACATACATGGATGGTTACGATATTGTTTAAGGCATAAAAAAACAATAAATATATTTTATTGGAATTTATATAATCTTATAACGTATAATCATGAAAAATCACCTACAAATAAAATCCAATAAGTATTTTTAACTGCTTTTAATATATAAAAAAAATGTTTGTCATGAATTTCTTCTCAAGTAAAAATAGATTAAATAAAGTTATCTGGTTTTATCTTTAGTGTTAGTGTGAATTACTTGATTATTATTTTGCTGTAAATGCCAATAAATACATTTTATCTGGGTCTCTCGCTAAACAAATTTATGATGTTAAGCCATTAAGTAGCTTTAGAGTATTTTTAACTAAAATAAAGTATTAATCATGCACTTATAGGGTTATTTGGTTTGTATATCTTTATGTTACACTTACAAATCAGTTTAACTGTAAATGTCACTAGGTAAAGCAAAAAAATATGGTTTTAATGGTTTATAAAACGTAAATTCCGATTTTTTTCGCATTTATCGGGTTGAACGCTGCACCTCGATATATGTGTAGTATATTTCTATAGCTTATATATAAAAAAAAACTTTCTAAATAAACAACAAACAAGTGGGAGATTCAATACAAATTTTCTGATTGTGTCCTCCATTATAGCTTTTTACCATCAAAACAATTTACAATCATGCGGGCACTCCAGTTCTTAATCAATTAAGCTACATAAACAATAAGAAAACTGATTAAACTCGACTAATCGAGAAATACGATTAAACAGTCATTCAAAACCTTTATGTACATAAATTCATTTAAATTACTTTTTATTTATTAACAAAAGGTACATATGTACGGAATAAATACAGATTATTGTTCTTGTACTATGTTATTTCGAATAAGTTCTTTCAATACGTTCCTGTTTCATTTTCCAACAAATAGTTGACGAGTCTAATAAAGTTCTTATACGATTAGCTGGGCGCGGAGAGATAATGCTAAATCTTTAATTCCGAAAATCTTAATAATATCATATATGAAACTTAACAAAGCGTCAATACAGGCAAGTAACTATTAACACTCTCAACAATAATTCATAGCAATGGACAGCACTTGCCCGCGTTGAACGCAACACATCCATATTTTAGCAATCGGAAAGTTAACGTAACCTAAAATCACGATGAATTAGCAACGATTGTCATGATTGCCGATTAATGTTGACACACATTTGAAAAGGTTGACTGACGCTGGTTGCGCCGACGAGAAATTTACTAATTCATGGCATATTTCACTGCGATTAGCGAACGTGCAAATTTAACAGTTTTGAGTTCTGTTGATCTGCAAATAACCACAACGTTATGTACCGTGGACATTATACTGGGTCAACAGGTAGTATGCTATGGTCCAAAAAATCTGTCACTGAACTAATCACGCTTACAAAAAAATAAAAGCATTGAGCAAACAGTTAGACGTTATAAGGACTCATGAATTATTTAAATGTGTATGGGATAATAGGATCCGAGGATCCCAGAGTTGGTAGTTATTTTCTTGAAAGACTTATCCTGATCATCCTGGGAGCCAAGCCAGGAAAACTTCATATTTATGTAATTCCGTTTTTTATTTAATACAGTTTCAATTTTTAAGCTAATTATTTTACACAACATTATAGTTTATATTATGCTATAAGTTTAGCTCCTTACTTATATTTATTTAGCATTATATTTTTATGTATACATCAAGAATTTTTTAATTTGTTTTATAAATACATATTTAAAAATCATTTTAGAGGGCACCAGAGGTTTTGTACAAGAGAGATGAAATCTCTACATATAACAAGGGCGTTAATTGATTGGAGGACACCCTGGCCTGCTGTCTAGAACAATATTTACTTAATCATCACAGCTGATATATATCCCAGCCGACGGGCATGAGCCTCGTGCGGATTGGTTGAATTTCATTGTAGATGTATGCAGGTTCCTCACGATGTTTTGTTTCATCGTAGGAGCGCCAGATAAATGCCTAAGTATAGAAGATAACCTAGGCTTCCCTGAACCGTCAGATTCGTAAACCACTACAGCATCTTCTGCTTATGCATATGCTCCTACATAATTCATTGCTTTAAGAATTAATACTATAATCCAATATTATCGTAACTTTTGTGTCGAAATACCGCAAGCAAAAAAAAAAACATTTTTTAAGATTTATTAAAAATCCCAATTGTATGTAGCGACATGTAACTAATATATCTATATCGTACAACACCTCAGTGTAGCGCGCAATACACAGGCAACATTGTTGCGCCGGCGTTTATGGAACTAGGCCCAGTGGCAGGGGGGTAGGAGAAGGCAGGCACACGCAAGAGCGGTGCTCGCCTAATGACCCTACCGCGAGGCTGCGTGCGCGTCTGGATGCCGCGCACGCCGTGGTGATGTCTCTCCGTCTGGGGGATTGTCCAGGGGTTCTCGAACAGTCCCTCCCTTGGCGTTGGCTCGACCAGACCTAGGTCGATCCGGCCCCGGAGCTCATGACGGTAGAATCGCGAAAGCGCACCCCGCCATGTGCCCCGCATGGGCCTAGACAACTCAGGGTGGTTTTAGTGGGTAGGCCGGTCCTGTCAGACCGGAGAGCCCCACACACGGCCGCGCCTAGGCAGCGCGGTGTCACGGTGCATAATGCATTTCCCCTCTAAAAAAAAAATAAGGCCCAGTGGCAGGGAATTACGTGTATAACTTTGTATCCACGTAGGTATATCTAGTTTTCAGTTTAATTTATTTTAATATTAAAGTCATCACCTCATTTTACCAATAATTATGCTAAAATTTTACACAAGATTCTGTTGGAAGGTATTCAGTTTTGTTTAGAAAGTAAAGCATTTTATTTAATCGCGAAACAAAAGACACTTAACAGTACACAAAAGAAACGGAATGAATTCATTCATTAAAATTAATTGAGTATTTGAAAATGTTCTAACAATCAATGTTGATTGCAAATATTACTTTAAATACTTAAGATGCTCATTTCTCTTTCGTAGAATTTCTTTTGTTCCATTCATATTTTGTGGTGTATGTAAAAGCAATTTTACAATTTATCGATTAAAATTAAATTAAACCTAGGACCTAGTAACAAATATACTTTCACACATAAGTAATATGTGGTTAGAATTTTCTGATTAAGACCGAGATTTGAATGTCATAATCCTGTTACTGAAGTTAACTTGCGTAGGCGTCGCTTGATCTAGTGGCATTTCGATACTAATATTTATGTAAATGTTTGAGTAAATGTAACGTTTGCCAAACGTGCAGATGCGAAAAGATGAATTGACATTTTATCAGAGTGTTTCTATTGGAAACGTTTTGTGCTATGCTCATATTGTTTTTAGTTAACAGATTGACATGTCTTCCTATGTTTACTATATCTCAGCTACCTATTGTAAATTATAGCGAACTCATGGTAGAGCCACAAAGTTGATTTCTCGGTGCTATGGACCAGTGATCGCATCGATAGAGATATGACTCTATCTGTCTCCATCAGGGGCACCCATTAGTTTATTATCGTTTTCTATAAGTATTTAACCTATACGCTAGGGGCCCTATATGTAGTTTCCATACAATAATTGATGCAGTCAAGAATTTACTTGTGGTTGAACGTCGTGAACGATGGCATTGCACAGTATTTAGCCAAAGTGTAAAATGTATCTTTTAATTTGCTTTGTGGCTTAATAATATCATTTGAATCTACCAAACGAATGAAGTTGATGATCATAAATTATGCCGTAATAGTAAGCTAAGTATAAGTACTTAATATTACCTGACACTTATTAAATTTTGTAAATAAATAAATAAAATAATGATTAAATTAGAAGGAAACGTTATAATATTGCTTTAGAACATCTAACGATCTAAATACTAAAGATAGAAGATCTAAATGATAAATTGTAGTGAGTAAACATAGATTGACAAATAGTATTGTTGACAAATATAAAATGTGGGAAATTATTAGTTTTGTACTTATTCCTCATAAGATAACCGCGACATTTGGCTGTTCGTCGAGGCGATATTGCCCCGGATGCGTATTGGAGCGTCCATTTTAATGGCTGCAGGCGACGTGATCACAAACGATGCTTTTGGTAAAACACTAGCGAGTACAGAAGGGCCTAGTCAAATACACTTCGTGTGCTGATTTCTAATCGTCTACAATTTGAAAACTAGTCGTCTCAATAACAGCTTAACCACATAAAATACCTCATACATTTATTTATCTTCTTAAACAACACAGGTATGAAGTAGATGTTCATAAATGTAGTTTAAAAAATTATAAAATTTGTACTTATCAAATAATATCCTCATTTGTAAGTAAGTATAATAGTAGATAAGCTGTGTTTAAAAAAATATACGTTATTGTGCTTATTTTTTTTATATTCGCTTTTATTTTCTATAACCCCAATTTGATTTTACTCTCAAAAGTTTAGTTGGCGCAGGTCATGGTACAAAAAGTTTTTTATTTAAGACTCACAAACTTTCGGATTATCAACCGATGGACACAGCCAGCACTCATCGGCTTGTCGAGATCACTTTACACATACATTTTTATAAGAAAAAGGGCTGAAAGAAGTTGAAGTCACAGATAAAAATTTGTATGGAGGTTGCGTTGTTTTAAAATTATAAACTTGGAACTTATTTTTTAGGTTAGATAGAAATAAATACGACATTCAAAGTATATTAATTTTTACTTCAGAAAGGGGAAAAATAAGAAATTAAAATGTTTGGTGTGATGACATGTCAGTTAAAAAGCTTACGGCCCAGCAAAAAAACTATAGGAGAAATACAGAAAATAAAAAATCTGAAAATAATCTAATAACATAGGTGAAGCTGCCAGTATAAAGTTAGCAAAAAACAGTATTATCAGAAAAAAACGTAAAACAAATCTTCGCGTCTACTTGTTATATAATCTTTGCGGGCATCCCATAATAATAGTAATAATAAATAAGCGATTTCCTTGATCGAGATTGTATTTCTACAATAGAGTCATTGCAGGTTTCGATCCGAATAGCGATTGTTCAAAATTCAATGTAATTTTGTCGCGCCGTTGGCCATGATAAAAGATAAAAGTGTTGATGATACATTGCAAACATAGAATTATGTGTGGAGACTTTTCAATGTTGTTTTCTAAGCAGCACCTAAACATAACTGCAGTGCGAGCATGGCAAACAAAATTTGACAGCTAAGTCGATCTTAGCTCTACAAAAAATTTGAAAATTTTACTTTGCTGTGTTTTGGCGTGAAGAGTAATATAGGCCCTGAAATTACTGGGTATTATGACTATATCTCATATCACATGTTGGTATACTACATTATGGTTTTTGTGGGGGTTGCAGTATGCTGTGAAGCTTATAAAACAACGTATACTATAGACGATTAAAACCATGTCCGCCAGATGTAAACCAGATTGGCAATCTGCTTGTTTGTCAACATATCACATAAATAAATTACAACTTATTATTAAACTTAATATTCAAACTTTTTTTGTTATTTAAATTATACTTGCATTCAGATACTTCGATGAGCTTTATGATAGAGTTATCATCTCTAAGCACGACAGGAAATATAAGATGCATCAGACACAACAGAGTTATTAAAATGTAATTTTGTAGGGAGTAATTTGTGTGCGCCATTTGGGCGACAAATCACAGCTTTCACGTAATTTTATATTATATAACATCTGTTATTGTTGTTGTAGTTAATTAGACATGTCTTTACAGATAACATGGACTAATTAAAATTTTATGAATTCGTAAAACTTGTGCGTGCACTTTGAATAACTTTAAAAATGTCATAAGGCATTAAAGGACTTTAAAAGATCGTGGATCGTGGTGGCAAAGAGGACCTTTGCCCTTTCATCTTATTTTTTCTTGTATCACGGTAACGTAGTACATATAGGGTATATATGTATAGAGAATAGCGTGTAATAAGAAAGGCGAGAGATCGAAAGTAGGTAGATAGAGAAATAAAGGAAGCCTTAAGAAATGATTAATAGGTTGTGTAAATGAGTGTCAAAGTTACTGGAGTAGATAACAGGGTGACCGATAAGAGAAATGAGTGGAAGAGAATGACATACTGGTCTAACCCAATTGATGAAAAATTATAAACCGATTTAATTCATATCAATAATATAATCTTTGGTTAAATGATTGTATGCGCGTGTCCTGCGGTTGTTTTTTTTTTAGTTGTGATAATTTACACGGGGTACCTGCTTTTGGCAATTTGTATCCTTTTGTGGCTTAAGGGTAGTCATACTCTCATTAAAATCTCTTCGGCAGTGTCGTGTGAGGCGGGTCGTTACGTTCCCTAAAACATGGTTGAGCGAAGCGATGGCTGGTTTATGCGTCATGCTCGTGAACGGGTGCTGCCAGCGGAGATGAGTCTGCTCTTTGCTATACTACTCGTATTTATTATAATTTTAATTTAACTTTATATTCTTTTAAAACTGTATGACACGGCATTCCTAATATAGGCATGTTTTCAAATTATATTTTTATTAATTATATTATGTAATGGAAAGTGACTTCATGATTTATCAATATTGAAGTTATTTTCCAAATTGACGACTCTGTATCTATTTAATACAGGGAAAAAAAACAGCCCTTGCTGAGTTTCTTGCCGGTTCTTCTCAGTACAAGGTCTCCCGCCGTAGATTTGCGAACCGATGGCGTAGCTTTTCGACATTCACAAGTGCTTGTAACAGCCCAGACTGAATAAATGATTTTGAATTTGAATTTGAATTTGGTTCAACTTGTAGGGCTTACCAAGGCTACATCTCCGGCACCTGATATATGACCGATACTACAGGGCTCTACCCATTGTCACATAAATGCCTTGATTTTCTTTGAGAATTTGCGCATCAATGGCAGGCCTGCGAGCAATGTGTTCTATGAGTGTCCACTAAGGGTTTCACTTTAATTATCCACTGAAATCAATTGTTAATCAAGTTTTATGATTAATAATCATGCCATTTGTTCTATACCTATAGGGAAGATATTGTTATATTACAATAACAAATTAGAATCTAACTCTTGAATTCATGATCCAACAATAAATCAATTACAATTGATCGTGAATTTATGATCTTTCGATGCCTAATTAATTTGCTAACCTTATTTTGTCTAAGACTACTCGTAATATAGAATCGTACAATATTGACAGTTTAACATACGGTGAAGATGAAGATAGTTATGAGTAAAAGCTTGCTATTTATATGTCAATTTTAGTTTGATCAAAATCGCTGGATGACTTTAACTCCTGCTGCTACAAGCCTACTTGCTATGATGGATCGATGTTTTATGGAAATCTAGATCGCTTAATATTACTATCATCTGAAAAGGCGGTTCAATAGGTGAGCCATCATGCCTGTGTCCGGTTAATAAAATCACCGATTTCGAGACATCTTTTCCAATATTGTATTCTAGACATATTTATACACTGAATTAATGATTTCTCTTTTATGTTTCAAATATTATTAGGAAAGTTTATTGTAATATAGTTTTAAATTTTTATGCCGTATGCAGCAAAAAGTTTGCATGTTTCTTTTTTACTTTACGACGGTTGCGTTGGAATTAATACTCGTATTTAGTTTATTACCTTATATAAGAACTGAAGAGGATAAATTAATCAGAGTCACAGATTTTTGTGAATATTCTGCCAGTGATACATACATGAAATATTACATAATTTGTAAAAAAATCGTGTCAATTAATGTAAATATTTATCTACCGTATTTCGTAGATTAATGCTAGTCCAAGTTGATTAATAAGGTATGACCGCTGGAAATATTATGTTAGTAAAGTAAATCTCACGATTCAATTTGTCAGATGAAGTTATAAGTGAAGAAGAAAGAAAATTAAGAAGAAGAAAGAAGAAGACAAGTAAAGTAATAAATTTTTAACTAGCAAATATTTGTAAAAGGTTTCAAATGTTTTGACAGCTTACGTACTGCCTCCCCGTAGAGTAGTTGCTGGTAAATCCTACCAATATGTCACAAATTATTAGGTTCTTATTATTAATATCTACCTAATGAACAGATCATTACTAAAAGGTGATTAGAAAAGTTAATTCGTCAAAACATACAGTTATCTGCTTAAAATTTAAATACATAATATCTAACTGTATTTGTCATCCAGTTTTTTAATTAATAATGTGTGCCTCGCGTAATAAATAATTCATACGTATTAAAATACGAAGGATGCATTATCGAGATTTCGATGTTAATTTTATTCTATTGGTCAATTTCATCATGGTCCAGATTTTTTGACCGAACTCTCGTGTCGGTTCACAAGCGAAAAAACGAATTTTATTTTATTAATATTCATCAATCCAGTCAGAAGTGGTTGTCGGGTATTTCGAATGGAATAATATTAATAAATTTCAAAATTTTAAAATTATCATTAAATACAAACATAAACATCAATATTGAGGACGTTGTAGAAAAGTTGAATGATATTTTGGGACTATTTCCAGTTTTGTGAAAACGTTTATCTCACAGCCTCACGCTTAGACGAGAAAGAATGCTTTTCTATAAACAAAAAATAATTCGCACATTTTGAATATGACATTTTATAACTATTTAAATTATTGTATGACAAAAATGTCTCACAAATGCTGTTGTATTAAAACTACGTGCACTACGAATTGATTTGTCTGAATTTTGTCTACTGTTAGACCGGTCTGCGAGATAAGGTAGTCGTTATTCGGAGCCTATTGCAAATTTACTCAAATATATATGCACAATAGAATTTATGTCGTTGTGATCTTCTTTTGTTGCATTTCCTGACCCAGAACCTTTCGAACCATACATGACAATGAAAGAACAGTGGGGGACTTTAGTAAGACGACCATATTTGTACCGATATTTTTATAGATACTCTATTTTAGCGACTTTTTTTTTACTTATTTGTGGTTCTAGATGATTAAACCTTACCGTCTGATTCAATCGGATTACTACTAACCTAAAGTTGTTAGCCGCAGATTGGTTGTAACAATTTCACCTTGAGATTACTCTGACTAAAGCGAAAACTTTGGAAGATACTCAGACTTTCCGACGAACACAAATAAGTGTATTTTTATGACTCAGTCATTGCCATTGATGAAAATAGGGTCGTCTCCCACCTAGCTAGCTTAGTGCGGGTCAGTGGGGAGCGCCTAAACTTCGTCGGTTGGCAGACTGCACCGCCAGCAGATGAGGTCGGTTTGTGTCCTGTTAGATGTGAATCGGAAACCCATACACCTCATTTTTGTGGTCTCCGCTAAGTAATAAGGACTTTTAATATATAAACATACTGTAAGTTAGCAACTACTTACTTACCAAATACCACATCAAAAAGAATATTTTTTCAGAGTAATAGTAATCTAGCCTAAGTGGTTATTAACATCACATTATCATCGCAACTAATATTCAATTCACCCGAACCTACTCTGATTGGATTATTCTGTTAGGTTTTAAGCGATTAGTTGACTACATAGAGAGTTTAATTTCTTTCCAAGTATATGTAGGTAACCTTGCTATATAATTCTTTATCGTAGGAGTGTTAGATAATTGTACATATCATCATCATCATCATTAAGGTCCTTTGTCCCCTAGCTGGGGCAGAGGGCGTCCACAGTGAGTCTCCATCCCGTACGGTCTTGAGCTTCGCATTTGATTTCGCTCCAGGTTTTTCCAATGGCTTTCGCTTCGCCAAAGGTCTGTTATTAACGACCACGTTTGCGCTTTCCTTGCCAGTCTAGGGCTTGCCTCGGTATGTGGTTTTTGTACATATGCAACATATGGAATTGTACATATGCTGTTCGATAAACACATTGATACATGGCAAGACCGTTTCCAGCCTTCCCGAAACTCTCTGTTGAAGACCAGTACCGACCACAGTGCCACCCACGCATATACCAATTTTTATTTTAAATAAAATAAAATATTTTTTTATGTAGCATTTTATTACATAAAAAATATTTAATCAAAAATATATAATTTAGTGTAAGTTAACAATGTAACAGGTGGGCAATTCAGTTGAATTTTTGTTTGCGACAAATTGTATTCAACCAGTGAATTAGGATGTCAACACGATTTGTTGAAAACGGGGTTTCCAATCCCATTCATATTTATCAAATAAATCTGCGTGATTAATATTTAAATAAAAAGTCCATACTATCATGTATTATTAAAGTTTTATGGTTCATAGTTTTATACCTCGTTATAAAAGCTCAGAGACAGGTGCAGTGGTGCGCTAATGCGTTCATTCTCACAACGCGACCCATAATAAGGTTTTTATCCGACTACGGGCATAACAATGTTGTATATTAATATGCTCGATTAGTGTTTGACGTTAATGAGTTCATAAAAAGAACGCGGGAGCATTGACATGGTTTGTAAATATTTCATTAAAGATTGCTTCATATTAGAAGTTTATAATCTTCTATCTAACGATACCGTTTTCTATGTTAGTATCAAGTGCAATAGGTAAGTAGAACAATATATTATTATGTAAGAAGAACGTTTACGCAAAACTCTATCATGTTTCACTATCTAGATGTAAAATCAAACAAATTAATTATAGACTTCATCGTTACGCAATTCTTATCTACACTGACATAGATTATATTTAAATATTTGTAACGCTTTAGAAGCTAACATATGCCAAGAAGCGTTGGTATGCGTTCCATATTTGGTGACAATTTGGTGAAGATAAAAAAGTCAATTATGAGTAAAATCATAAGCATAAGGTAAGTGTTTATTCCCCAAATAATCACACTACATGGAACTAAAGTACCTAAGTATTATTGACTTATGTTTGGTAGCAATGTAATTTATTTATAACGCAGTATTCTTTTTTGAATATAATGTAAGCATACATACGAGTGTAACTGTACTATGTATGTCTTAATTTATGTGTTAAAATAATAATATGTATATTAAGGTGGAAAAGAGGTGATAAAACCTGATAATCCTTCATAGTATCTTGACTGTTCTTCTGGAGAAGCCTTTCTTAATTTCCGAATAAAGTTTTTGTTCTGAAAGTTATATCTTTAATAAGGATTATTTTGATTTAAAAATTGAAGCTTTACAGTGTGCCGACAGGTGTAAAGATGCTTGGGTGAAGCCTATATCCAGTAGTAGGCATCTCTCCGCTGAAATGGTGATGACGAAACTTACAAAATGACTGGAAATTTTATTGGAATCCTTGAGTATACATAGATTTATCTATTAATCTTTCTATATCTCAAAGTGTTGTAAAAAAAATGAAGACCAGTGCGAAGCCGGGACGGGCGGCTATAAACAATACTTTTATGAGTGTAAGTACTTTGGCAACATTTTACAAGTTATTTCCGTTTCTTGTTAATATGTCGGCAGTTAGGTAGTCGGTAGTAGTAGTAGCTACCTATTTATACAAAACAATGTAGACAATAATGTCTATTACACTTGGAAAATTTCGCAAAAGTAGCAACACTTACACATATTTGCATGCAAAACTGCAATATTTCCCATAATTATAACCTGACGCCATGTAGGGACGCGATCGTACATTGTTTTGATATCTACTTCCTCTGCCAGTGTTGTGTAAACTTTTTGCTTGTAACTGGATGCATGTCTATAAGGAAAGAGCTGTGAGTGTACTCCATAATATTATTACGAAACTAGTGCAAGCATAAATCTTGTTATCGACGTAATATCGATAGATAAACATATTTGAATTTCAATTAATTTGTCATGTTATTTGGCCTCATTAACTATGTTGAACGTTGAACATCTCAACATATCTGTTTTGCACATTGATAAATATCTACACGTGGTACGACGCCTGGAGACCTATTTTTGAATTACGAATGCGACTTAGAAATTACCGATGTGACTAATAATCACCGATTTTCGATAATTCTTATTTTTGAATATCACTTATGTGACTACCTTAGTCACGGATGTGATTTAATTACGTGTGCCCTCATCCACTCGTAGTCAAGTCATACTTGTCGAAATGTTATCTGTGTTTGGTTTGTATATATATATATATATATATATATACATAACATATACATATATAACATAACCATTATGGTTTTCATATATATAATATATGAAAACCATAATGGTTAAGCCGGCAATAACCGGCAGCGGTACATTCTGCATGGAACCGAACTCTTACATTTATGTGTGTACTTTATCTATGTTGGCAGCTCTGCGATCGACTTTCAAAAATTGGATATTTAGGAATCCGTGACCTCAAAGTCGAATAGTTCGAAATCACCGCTGACTAAATAGTGAGCGATGATTTCGAAGTCGCATTCGTAATTCAAAAATAGGTCTCCTGAAATAACGTTGATTTATAAAGAGATATTGAAATGGATTTTTCTGTTAATTTTAAATCAAACCTCCTTTAAGTTAAAAAACCTATGATAACAGTAAAAAACTACAAGTCGCCTTATGACCGTGAATGCTGGAAAGCTTTTAAAGTATCGGGTTAACTAAATAAGTGAGTGTTAACAATAACTTTGCGTCATAAATATAAACTAGTGTCGGTAGTACTGTGCTCTCTGGTCTTCAAATCTCGAGATTCGAAACGTAGGTAAGGGGTCAGTCCCGCCATATACCAATGTGTTTTTCGAATTTTCCTATGGTGAAAGAAAATATTGTAAGAAAACTTGCATACGAGTACATCAGCGAAAAATTTTAAAGGTACATGTGAAGTTAACAGATTAGCACTGGGCTAGCGTGATTGACTAAGGCCTAATAAGGAATCTTATTATAATTAAGGTATGCCTCTCGGCGGGGTTGAATATGAGCTTCGAAGAAATACACAAGAAAAAAAAAATAATAAAAAAGTTGTTTCATTTCAATCTGTAGAGCTTATGCAAATGAAAGACAACACTACAAACAGGTATATTAAGTGATAGGTATATAATTATATAAAGCGACAGAGACCGGGATAGAGTGTTTTAGGGTACAGAAGTTAGATGTTAGATGGACCATAAGTGCTGGCTTGACACCTGAAAACCCAATACTTTCCAAGTTAACTGACTTCAAATGAAAGCAAAAACTTTCAACTCACACTCATAGTCAGCTGTAAATACAAAATAAAATCACACTCAATTTTGAAAATTTCATTGTTATATAGTATTCTAGAAGGAGACTACAAGAAAAAGTTATTATATTTGTAATTTTATCTTTATCATAATCTTATGTTAATCGTAATATTAATGAAATTGTCAGAAAAAAAAATATATTAGATAAAAATATGAAACCCAAATGGTAATTTAGGTTCTGAAGGCGAAGAATTTTCATGAATAAACTTATTCCCGGCTGGCTAATTAAGGTAACAAAGACGACTAAACTCTATCTAATGATTTTTTTAGGTATAAGAGGATGACGAGATATTAGCAGTAGATATTTAACTTTTGTTACAATGAACTGCATCTATAATTTTACATACAATTAAGTATAAGTATACTTTATGTTAAACTTAAGTGACTGTGAAGATTGCAGTTAAGATTAACTGTCCATAAAACTGTTATACGTAAATTCGAATAAAGTTACGTTCCTAATACTTAGGTTTTAATGATGGCGCTTAAATAAAATTGTAACTTGCCGCTGATTTTAGTATCTTGTTGCGGTTCATTCATTAAGTTATTACGTTATATAATTACAACAAGTAGATAACATTATGGTTAATTTAGTCTTAAGGGTGGGCAATACTGTAATTAGATACCTAATTTCAGCAATAGGGATGTTTCTGCAATCCGCAGTAATAAAAAAACATTTATCCGAAAATTTTATTTTATGTGTTCAGTCTGAGGGGAGCGCCCTGGAACCCGCGCACGGCCTGGCGTGCGCAGCTCGAATTACGGATCTGCGCGCGCCAGCGAGCCGTCGGTACCGTACTCCCGCACCTCGAAGCTTGGCTCCACGGGACGGAGGAGGTCACCTAATACCGATTGACACAGATACTCACCGGGCACGGCTGCTTCGGTGAGTATCTGTGTCGAATAGGAGGGAGGGATCGACACATTGCCACCACTGTGCATCCGACCTCGACTCGGCCCAGCACACGCTGGCAGAGTGCCCCACGTGGGCCTCCGAGCGCCGAGTCTTGGTCGCAGAGATCGGGCGAGATCTGTCTCCGGCGGCATTGATTGCGGCAATGCTGGCGGACGAGGGAGGTTGGAGGGCTGTGGCCTCCTTCTGTGAAGCAGTGATGATCCAGAAGGAGGCAGCCGAGCGGGGTCGGGAGATGGCCGATCCCGCTCGAAGGAGGCGGCGCCGGTCTCGGTAGCACAGCTGCGGCGCCGCCGCGGATTGCCGGCGGGCGCGAGGAAGTCGCGACCGCCGGCGGCGGTCCGGAATGGACCACGCCCCTTCCTTGGCCGGGGGGCATCTTCGGTGGAGGAGACAGGGGGAGGTAGTGTAGCCACCCCGAGGAGGGCTCCCCTGTATCGACGGGGGAGCGGAGGCTGGGGGTTCCCGGAAGTAGCTTGGTAGTTCCCGGGGGCTCCTTAGATGGCTAAGGAAGGCCATCCCTAAGGTTTTAGTGGGTAGGCCTCCCCCTTCTGGGGAGGAGAGCCCTACATAACCGCCGGCTCGCCACAGCCGGGGTATGCAATTTAATGCATTTTCCTCAGGGGAACAAAAAAAAAAAAGTGTTCAGTCTGAAAAGATAGTTTGTCTCTTTATGTATGTTCTGTAGCTTATGTCGTTGTGTCCGATGAATTATTACACATAATGCAATCGACTGCAGTCTATCATAGCACTGCTCTGCATCAGTGTGTTCCACCTCGCACGCTGGAGCCGAGATCACGCACAGTGCAATTTTAGATGAATATTTTTGAACGCTTGTTCCGGTTCGGGCAAAACCTTAGCAAAGAGCTCATTTGTGAAATGAGCTCTTTGCTAAGATTTTGCTCGAGGAATACAGAGCATCAAGACGAGAGTAAGTCTTTTACCAAACGTCGTGGTATAAAAAACAAATATAATAGCACGGCATTTGCAATATACGATTTGTAAAAACTCTGTTAAAAAGTATATATTCAGTCATTTAATGATCAGTGCTTTCACAATTTAGTATTTCGATCCAACATAATGGCAGCCGTGTGTGGAGCTCTCCGGTCTGAGCTCTCTAGGCCCATGCGGGGCACATGGTGGGGTGCGCTTTCGGGATTCTACCTGTTTTGACACATTATAAGAAGTACGTTAATGATTGATTGTGTCAACATTTCTATTATTATTAACCCTGTACCATAGGGGCTGAGACTGTTATTGCAGTTTTCACTTTGCAGAAATCAATAAAATCAAAATTCAAAATCAACTTTATTCAAATATGACTTATAGAAAGCTCTTTTGAATCGTCCAAATTTTTTTTCTACCACTCATTCAGGATGTATTTTTTGCTGATAAGAAGAATGGGCGCAAGAAAAACTTATCAGCCTTATCAAAAGTAATAACAACATTTACATTAAAATATGTCGTTATCATACAATGTACATATATGTTTCAATTTATAAGGGAAAACAAATATTTACACTTTAGGATGCATCCTCAAATCAACACCAGCATTGGCATCATTTAAATATATTAATCATTGACTTGAACTTATGAGGGAGGGCAATTCAGCTACACTATGTGGAATCTTGTTATAAAAAATTATACATTGCCCATAAACGAGCCTCTACTTTTTTGTAGACTGTACGTTGGAACAGCAAGTTTATTTTTATTTCTTGTGTTTAAATTATGCATTTGAAAATTAGTATGAAAGTGTTTAGTTTTTGTCGCACATAAATTTAATTTCATAATATTATGACTCGCCAAGTCATTATATTAATCTCTTTAAATAAATCTCTAAGAGAATCCCTTGCTCGTAAATTATAAATAGCGCGGACTGCTCTTTTTTGAAGAACAAAAATACTTTCTATACTAGCAGCCGACCCCCATAATAGTAAACCATAGGACATAACACTGTGAAAATAACTGAAGTAAATTAATCTTGCCGTTTCAACATCTGTAAGTTGTCTTATTTTTTTACAGCATATGCTGCAGAACAGTCTATTTGATACGGTCTTAATATGTGGATCCCATTGCAAAGTCGGATCCAAAGTAATACCCAAGAATTTAGTGAATTCCACAAATTCTACCATTATTCATTTTAACAATAGTGTTTACTTTTCTTACATTTGTTAATGAAAATTTTATAGTTTAATGGGGTTTAAAGATAAAATATTAATCGTGAACCAGTGCAATACCTTAGAAAGAGTACTATTTACAACGTCAATATTGCCGTTTCCTCTGTCAACCTTAAATATTAAAGAAGTATCATCTGCAAATAGTACAGTATTGCACAAAGTATCAGTGAAGTGTGGGAGATCATTAATATATATCAAGAAAAACAAGGGTCTCAATATCGAACTCTGGGGCACGCCTATAACAATAGGAGTACCTGCAGACTCAGTTCCACCAACAACAACTTTCTGGACTCTGCTGGACAAATAAGATTCGATTACTCTAGACGCTGCATCAGAGACACCATAATGCTTCAGCTTATTTAATAAGGTCCCATGATCTACGCAGTCAAAAGCTTTCGACAGGTCGCAAAAAATATCAATCGCATCCTGTTTACATTCCCAAGCGCTAAAAATGTGTTTGAGAAGTGCAACTCCAGCATCTATAGTGTAACGTCCTATGGTGAAACCAAACTGATTTATATGTATAATGTTATTTCCTGTTAAATGATCGGTTAGCTGATTACATATAATTTGTTAGAAATATAATTATTGCGAAAATAGGCTAGAAATATAATTTCGGCCTCATAAATTCATGTCGAAATAGAAATGACTTTTTAAATAAATTACATTTTTAAATATAAAAATAACGTAATTTCTTTTTTACATAACTGGAATAAAACGAATACATATTAAGCTTTCTCACATTAAATGTATTTTTTTAAATATAGGAAGTATTCATATAAAAAACTACAATAAAAAATCATGGTCCGAAATTACCCCACTAATTAGCGTACTAACACTGCATAATCATCGTAGGTGAGATCTATTCGGTCCGCTATGTTTGCACTGATTGTAATGTGAGTAATATTTGTTCAATATAGACCACGAAATCAAAATCTGTATTTTACTCGTAATATGCAGTATGTACTTTGCACAGCACAGAAACCACGTTACTTTTAAAATTGAAAGTCAATGTGAAGGAATTAGTCAAGAGATAATTGGTTTTAGTTATGCTGGATATTTGAATTTCTATTCTTTTACTTGTTACCTAATAACTTGTTACCTAGCGAGTCGATCTGTCTAATTGTACACATTCATAAATTTCAAAAAACCGATAAAGATTTTAAAACCAGAATGGTCTGTAAAAATGTTTCTAAAACTAAGTATCAAGATACACAAATTAACAAGTTTTATTTTTTCATTTATATCTGCAATGATTCTATAAATAAAACTTGATATTTTAAACCAAACCATCGGGTCGCATTATAATATTGCACGAACATATTATTTTTTGTTATGCTTGTACTGTTAAGCGTAGATCAAAATAAAAATGTGTGGTGATCTTTAATTTTAGGTTGTCAATAAATTATACTAATAGACGTTCGGACTATTAGGGAAAGAATTCATAAATAGGTACAAGTTTTTGAAAGATGTATTCAATAATTTTCTAATCATTAATAATTAACTGTCTATCAAGATTGTACCTCTGTCAAATACTACCAATTTTGACCACATTCGGTATAAGCCTTACACGTAATCTAAGAATGGGATTACATTCAAGGTCATAGTTGAACGTTGATATGGGAATGTAATCAATTTAACAAGCGGTTTCGTAATGGTCCGATTCCGGCAATCGAAAAATAAATTTGTGTCTGATCATGTATTAATATCGTCGATAACATCATGTAGAAATCGATTAATTTTTTTGGATGAATCGAGTGAAAATGATATTTAATCTTTAATCTTTTGAGTTTTCGCTCAAATGAAGAAAGTTTTAGTATTAACTTATCTGTTTTAGATGATGTGCATTTAAAATAAACGTGTAGGCGTTTAGAATAGATTTATTAAATTGTGGTTTGTATTAGATAAAAGTGTCTAACTAGAAAGTTCAGATATTTTCATATCCAAAAATTTATGACATGGTAATCAACGGTACAAGTTTTTTCGGGACAAGTTTTTTATATGACGTGATAATTACGTGAATTTAGAGACTAGTTTTTGTTAACGTGACGATTTTGCCATATTAAACATAATTTAATGTAACTAAGTCTGAATGATGATCTGTCGATTATTTGGTTAAAGCCCTTCCAGCATCATTCCGTTCGGGTACAAAGCCTATTCGAGATCATTAACCCCCAATTCGCCACACCAACCCGTCTAGTGTTGTAAAGTAGGCAGACCAATTCCTCCTTGTATAATGTCGGCGCCACACATTAATTTGGATGCGACCCAATCTTTATGAACTCTCACATATAGTACGACCTTTACTACGTGCATGTAAGTTAGAGAATGATTCACGGCATTTCGACTCTGTGATGAAGCTTCCCTCTAGTGACCGACGGAAGGCGCAATTTGCAACATCAACCCTGATGTCTGATGTTTTAAAGTAGGCAGGTCAATTACTGTATGTGTTATGTCAGCGCCACACATTAGCATATAAATTGGGACCAATATTAGCTTCATATTATCTTAGTGTTTACAGTTTTATAGAGACCGTATACTCGTGAGATAGTTCTTGTCATAGTTCATAATGGATATCGCCAAAATGTTCATCATAGTCCGTCGACTAAGTCCCTCTGCAGTACCTTTACGTTCTGTAGAATGCTCGCTTGGGAGCAGGAGTTTGAAATTTATGCCAACAAACCGTTTGTTTTTGTGAACTAGGCAGGTCGTTTCATCCTTGTATAATCGACCTCATATCTAGATTTGGGAGAACGAAATTACAGCACTATCGACTCGCCAAAGTAGTGTAAAATAATAAAACAAAATACTACGAGGTAAATAAAAGAGACGTAAGGAAAACTTTAAATAAAAGTGGGTCATGATGCACAAGAATAACTGTAATAAAATCGATGATTATTTTCTAGTCAACGTTGTACAATAATCGGACCATTATTCCAACTTAGGATCATAAATTTATATAAGAATTATCTTTCCCGTGTTTACCGAGCGTGGCCTTAGGGGAGTCTCGCTAATCGCTATTCTAGAATACTGAAGGGTTTCTTGTTAACTATTCAAACTGGGAACTAGATCGGCCATTATTTTGTTCGTAGGATCTATTATTGTATTATTATCTATCACTGACTTATAAGAAAAGAGAAAGACGCGATTCAAACCAACAAATTCTAAGTTTTTCTTGAATATTGTTATATTTAGCATGTTTAAATAAAACGCAATATCGTAAACATAAAGGAGACGGGCGAACGTCCATACAAAATTGGGCCTGACGTTACAGCAACAATTACTACACTATTTCATTTTGATATTACTGCCATTTAAAATAAAAAAAAAACTTTTTGACAACTACTACACGGGAGAAAAAGATATAGGAGTTATTATTTGCTTCGTAATAAGTTATTCTTACAAACTCTCAGTGCTCTCATGCTGTATTTAAAGACTACTACTGCCTAGATTTTATCAGATTGTATTTTAGGACATTAACACATTTCGGTTTCTAAGATTATTGTAAAAGACTAGCTGTTTCTCGCGGTTTCACTCGCGTCCCGGGGCAAGTTCTTCCCGTATCTGGATAAAATATAGCGTTACTCAAGAAGATATAATAAATAAAAAGAATATAATGTCATTTATCCTACTCTTGTAGCCGTTTAAAGAACTATCTTCAGTACGTACTTTCATCAAAATAAATGACATTAATTGACGATCAAACCTTCGCTTTATAGTAACATACATATAAGAATATTATTGAAGTATCTCTTTAAATATCTATCAAAATGAACTTGTAAGAAATAAATTACTTACTACTTGAGGAGCAACCCATTGCTGTATGACTGAAAGAATGCTTTCCTCTTCTATTTGATGTAATCCTATAGAAGGATTACGCCGCCAGCTAGCTATGCCGCAATTGATACAATGAAGTCGTTGATCACTCATTGTATTCTGCTTCGAAATCCGGTAGTTATAACTGAGGTAAGTCGAGTAGGCAAGAAAACTAAGTCCGTTAAGAAAAGCGTTAAAGTAATAACCGTCAGAATCCTTTATACGTAGCAGCACACGAAGACACAACAAAACGAAATATCCACTATCGTAAGTTCAAGCCAAACAAAGCGAATGATTTTTTAGTTTGACGTTTGATGTGACATGAGTTCTACTTTGTTGCCAGTACAAGAAAAAAAAATATAATCAACCTGTTAATCAATTTATTTTTACAATGTTTTTATAAACGTTGTTATACAATTCATTATTTAAAACGTTTTTTTAAAACATAATCTAAATAAAAAAACACTGATTCACTTTCATTGCTTTGATTTTCTATTTTATATCATTTCTTTATTTATATAACTTTATTTCGTTTGGCAACATTGTTAAAAAGTGAAGTAAAGCTAGGAAGTAACGAAAGTCAATAATATTATGTTTTATATTTATTTTATATCCCATGGTAAAATTATTTAATATTTCTTGATTAAAAATTAAAAATCTTGAAAAAAATGTTGATAAATATTTTATTTGTGTAACGATAGGCCCAGATTCGCCTTTGTAAACTTGTTCTGTTCTTAACCAAATATCAAAAAAATCTTGACTTATTTAAGTTTTGAGAATCATATATTCTAAGAAATATTTTAACATATTGTTATATGTTATATATATTGCAGACTCATTTATATTTTTATTAACATTCCAAGATCAAAGTTAACATCGCAAAAAATATCACCTAATAATGCCTATGTTACGTCTATCATAAATAACATTCAGGATGCTGAGTAACTGCCACTTAAGTCAGTCGATGTCTGAAATTAACATTAAGCATTACTATCTCGTTTTACACTATTTGTCTTGTGAACTTGAGTGTGGTATATATTAATGGCAGGTAAGGATTAATGCAAGTAATTAAGCGTACTCAATTTTTCATAGGATGTTGAAAATTATACGACCAGTGAAATGGTAATTATCAACTCAATCATTTAACATCACGTCGCTAGAATCTTTGCACGGCTTATAATTTAAAACAGCCTAATAAATCCGTTTCATTATAGCATTATACTCGAGGCTGGATGATTATACTTCGTTTAAAAATATTATGCCAACATTTCTTTCGTTACGTATTAATATTATGATAATGTGCAATGTTTTTAACAACTCTTTAACCCGTAGGCCGTGACACGTAAGAAAATAAATGCAATCCTTTTTACGTTACATCATTGTACGATTATTATGTGTTTTGTTAACGGTGTAGATTTATAAGCAATGGGTACTTAGACAGTTAGTTCATAAGACCCGCCTTCATATTACCTGATGGTAAGATGGTAATCAAATCCGAAGGTCACTTACATCTGTAGTCCATCTGAGGACTTTGCTGTCTCATAGTTATTTTGACGATAAACTTAGGTAAGACAGTTGTAAAGGAGGCACTCAAGTATCATCGAGTGCCTCCGTACCTCTGCGCCCTTGTGGAGGACTACCTGCAAGGCAGGTCAGTCCTCTACGAGGGGCCAGATGGGGGCGTCCATGCATGGAGAATGACGGCGGGTGTGCCCCAGGGTTCTGTACTGGGTCCCCTGCTATGGAACCAGGGGTACAACTGGGTCCTGCGAGGCAACCTCCTGCCACGATCGGAGGTTGTCTGCTTCGCCGACGATACATTGGTCGCGGCGAAGGACAAAACCGGGGAGGAGGTGGTCCACCGTGCGTCGGTCGCCGCGTCGTTGGTGGTCCGACGCATCCGCCTCCTGGGCCTGGACGTGGCTCTCGACAAAATGAGGGCCATCATGTTCCAGGCATCCCGTCGCAGGATCCCACCGGGGCTCCGCGTCCGAGTGGAGGGGTCTATATACCGGTCGAGGCGCACCTCAAGTACCTCGGCCTGGTTCTAGACTCTCGATGGTGTTTCGAGGAGCACTTTAAGCTCCTCACTCCACGGCTGATTGCCGCAGCAGCCGCACTCGGACGGGTCCTCCCTAATGTGGGAGGACCAGGATCGGCGTGCCATCGGCTGTATCACGGGGTGATACGGCCTATGGCACTCTACGGAGCCCCGGTGTGGGCGGAGAGCCTCTCCCCCGCGTAGTGGCCCTCTTGCGACGTCCGCAGAAGGTCATCGCAACCCGGGTCATGCGAGCCGATCGGCATCGGGTCGCGGCACGTGAGCGGGGGGAACGGCTCGCTCCATCAGAAGTGGAGGGAGTCCGTGCCCGGGTGCAGAGGGAGGCTCTGCACCGGTGGGGCGAGGTACTCGCCTTCCCAGCTGCCGGCCACCGGACGATCGAAGCCGTTCGTCCGGTGTTGGAGGAGTGGGTTGGGCGTCGGCAGGGCAGCCTCTCAGCCTCTGCATGGTGCAGGTACTGACCGGACATGGTTGTTTCGGTCACTGCCTGCACCGGGTCGCACGTCGGGAGGAAACGCGCGATGTCACCACTGCGGCGCTCCCGACGACACGTCCGAGCACACGAAGCAGCGACCTATCGCTGCCGAGCGTGGTCGTGGCCATGCTCCGCGGCGAGGCGGAATGGGAGGCTGTCGCCTCCTTTTGCGAGAACGTCATCTCGCAGAAGGAGGCAGCGGAGAGGGAGCAGGAGGAGGACGTCGAGGCCGCCCCTCTCCGCCGCAGACGGATAGGTAGTAAAAAGCGGGCACACGCAAGAGCGGTGCTCGCCTAATGACCCTTTTTTGTTTTTTTTTGTTTCCCTGAGGAAAATGCATTAAATTGCATACCCCGGCTGTGGCGAGCCGCGGTTATGTGGGGCTCTCCTCCCCAGAAGGGGAGGCCTACCCACTAAAAACCTCAGGGATGGCCTTCCTCAGGCATGAAGGGAGCCCGGGAACTTACCAAGCTACTTCCGGGAACCCCCAGCCTTCGCTCCCCCGTCGATACAGGGAGCCCTCCTCGGGGCTACACTACACTACCTCCCCCGGTCTCCTCCACCGACGACGCCCCCCGGCCACGGAAGGGGCGTGGTCCATCCCGGGTTGCCGTAGCGGTCGCGACTTCCTCGCCTAATGACCCTACCGCGAGACTGCGTGCGCGTCTGGCTACCGCGCACGCCGTGGTGATGTCTCTCCGTCTGGGAGACTGTCCAGGGGTTCTCGGACAGTCCCTCCCTTGGCGTTGGCTCGATCAGACCTAGGGCGAGCCGGCCTCAGAGCACATGGCGGTAGAATCGCGAAAGCGCACCTCGCCATGTGCCCCGCATGGGCCTAGAGAACTCAGGGGGGTTTTAGTGGGAAAGCCGGTCCTGTTGACCGGAGAGCCCCACACACGGCCGCGCCTAGCCAGCGCGGTGTCACGGTGCAAAAGGTGCATTTCCCCTCTTAAAAAAAAAGGTATGACAGTTGTAACTAATTACGTGAGCTTAAAAACCCTTCTCTCTCCTCCTTGCGTCGATGCCCCTGTTACGTGTTCTATTATGAGAAACATCTAGAAATATATTAAGTCTCTGTTTAAAATGTTATTCTACGACTACTCGTAACATCGAGAAATATCGAGTGATAAAGAAAAAGTAATCGTATTTCAACGAACTATCTCAATTGATTGGAGGTTTTGGTGAGCAACACTTATCTGCTATTTTTTGTCTATTAAATTGCAAATTCTGTATTAATAAAAAAGAGAAATTACTGAAACCATTCTTAATACAAAGTAAGAAAATAAATACTACTAATCATCTAAATCTAATTACGGTATCTAACGAGATCAAACATGTTATAAAGTGCGCGTTGATCTTAATCGCTAAAGAAAACATCCAACATAAAGTAATGATTTAGAGTTATCATTTTTCACGGGTGAATTTGAAGTTACTGCCAAGATGAACTAACAATATGACCATGACTTTGAATCATGACTTAGTGAATTATGTGATCATTAAGGCCGATCTATTACATGTTTTACGACAGTTGTGAATTGATATGCCGTAGTAGTTTTTCAAAGGTCTACGGCATAAGGTGATACATACATAAGATGTAGCAAAACGAAAGCATTTTCTCATCATCACAGCTCATATATGTGTTCACTGATGAGCACGGGTATACTCTAAGTTAGGATGCAAGGTTTTAGTTAACCACGTTGGTCTAGTGCGGATTGCATAACGTCACATTACCTGTTATCTTCAACGCTGTCTGTTTCGCGGTGTTTTCCTTCATACGAGTGCTGTGTGAATTTATATGTAATGTAGAATTGAATATATATTTATTATGCATCGAGCAAAATAAAAATATGTACATACATATATTGAAACCTTACAAGTAACTGAAATCCTGTACATACTAAGGGACAGGATATAAAATAAAAAAGTACGTTGAGAGATGATGTATTTTCTGTTCTAAGTATGGGGAACCCTAAAAAAAATATGTTTTTTTTTTTTATTTTTGTATGAAAATCTTCTTGTGGTTCACCGAATACATCTACTTACCAAGTTTCCACAGTATAGCTCTTATAGTTACGGAAAAAAGTGGCTGTGACATACGGACGGTCAGACGGACAGACATGACGAATCCATAAGGGTTCCGTTTTTCTTTTTTTTTTTCGAGGGGCAATGCTTATGCACCTTGTCACCGCGCTGGCTAGGCGTGGCCGTGTGTGGGGCTCTCCGGTCACAGTGACCGGCCTACCCACTAAAACCCCTCCGTGTCCTTCAAGCCCATATTCGGGCGCATGGCGGGGTGCGCTTTCGCGATTCTACCGCCACACGCCCACTCGTCTACGGAACCCTAAAAACGAAATACATTAACTAATAATAAATGCATATATAAATATATACCAACTAAAATATACTTAACTAGGTATACATAGTATATCATGTAATTAGTATATATATATATATATATATATATATATATGTCATGTAATTGAAAAAATGTGAAAAAGAGGTAGATGGTAAGATAAATGCCGGACCTCTCCATTAGAAGATCAGTGCCGAGACAATAATAGAGCCACCGACAGTCTCGAATACCTATTCACATATTATTTGAACCAGATATATAAGTTTAAACTTAGTGAATATTAACTTAGTAGTTATTGAAGGAAGTATTATCATTTCACGACTTACGTCATGCATTGGCCGTTATCCAACATGATTTCCTTTTAATCTGTTTTTTGAACCTGCATTAATTTTTATACAGGTTTATCATATTAGCTCGTAAATTATTTTAATTTTATTATCATTTTAGTGTATATAAATTCTTAGGTCCAACTTTTTGTATACTAGATACAAGCAATAAAATCATGTATAAGTAAGATTTATCCACAGTTTTTTAAAATATTATGTATATAAAAAACGGTGGGTCGACATTTATTTGAATAACATCATGCTAAAATAAGGATGTCACATAAATTCACAACGAAATATTCGTTTAATTCAAGGCATTACTAACTAGAAACAAGTGAATGTTAACTTCCAGCTAGAAGCTGCTCAGTATTTACTATGTGCTTTCCATATATTAAAATACTAAGGAATAGCTGACCAGGTGATTTATTATGAACACGTAGTATGTAATTTTACTTTCTACATAAACTTACGTGGTGCCATTTAAATTATATTTGGAAAGAAGGAAATAAGTGTCTATACATTACTGCCTTTTTTTAGACTTTTCTAGTCCAGCTTGAAAATGATTATATAGTATGAAACGTGTAACATAAATACTCTAAAACACAGATAGGAGATAGGATAATACTACAGCAACTACAGTAAAAATGAAATTACGACATAAACTTTATACGAGGTGGAATGCTGTTATGTATGTATGAACCTTGTTAATTGTCAATGGCTAACAGGTAATAAATCACCTCGATATCGCTTCTGTACTCAAGTAGGGCGATCTAGGGACTGGAAGTCCAATTTATCCAGATCACCTTTGGACAACTCGGCCAGCTAGGAGCTAGTTATAAACACTTGTAGGGGACTGTAGACATAGAGGTAATTCCTAGACGGGGAAGCTTCTACTTGCGCGATGACACACAAACATGGCACAGGCGTATGGTACGAAGTAATTTCAAGTAGCACATAAAGTAATGACAACGATCATAAATTAGTAGTTGCATCATATTTTTTGATACCAATCTACTTGCAGTTGGTGACATAACTAAAACTGTTGGTGCGCGATTCTGACTCGCACTTAGCCGGATTTTTTTAAATAAGGTTGTTTAAAGGGATTAATCGAAGATAAACTATGTTCTTTTTATTGTTATTTTAGTACACATATTCATATTGTATAATCATGCTTTTTCTCCCCTTCCTCTATGGAATATTACAAAACATATTTTTTGGGTTTTGTTTTGGTGATCTAAGACTGTAAAAATATATTATCATCAATACCGATCGAAATAATTGTAGAACCATTAGTTAACAAACACAAAATCTAATAATAAATTGTTGCACCGAGTGCTAAGTGAGCTATTAATGCCTGCGGGTATGTGGTCTTGGACTAATAAGTTAAGGTCATTAATAGCTTACTTACGAGGCGCGTAAATTGCTTTGCTTTAAAACAACACAGTACATATTATACAATAAATAAGGACAAATTATTTTGAAGGAATAACTCGGTAACGATTCTACATTAATTTTTATAGTATTTTAATATTTGCATTTTTTGCTTCTTCACGCCTATTTAGTACTTTTTTTATGCATGCGTGTCAATGTTAATGACAAAAGTGCTTCATCTTATACAGCCTCTTGTATGAATCGTATTGTAAGTTCTTAGTAAATTAGAAAACAAAAACACAACAGGGTATTCATGTTAAACAAATCGTTATTTAAATTTTATACAATATTGTTGATTTTAATAGGATAGTATTAGGTAATATTCCGGGAGGTCAACTATAAAATTTTAACCAATAATTCCGTTTTGTTCACTTGTTTTCAATGCGGTTTTCTATTAGATCCGCTTTTACCAACGAACGATCATAGTGTTTGTTAACAACTTTACTTCCGGAGGTATCATGTGTGGATTTTCTCACAATACAAGTTTTCTTTTACTCAACGCAAAGACAGCTTGAAAAATGTGCGGCACTCAAATCGACGCCATTATGAAAGTGTATTTTCTTCGTAGCAAACAGAGAACAAAGCGTTAGTTTGTTTACTTTTCTTGTTGCGAGTTGAAACTCTATGAACCCTTTTATGTTTTATATTTTGTGATCCTTCAAGGTTACAAGTAGTTTACGTTACGTTTTACTACGTTAGTCATCATTCGGACACTAATCCCTGCCGTGAATATTGAAAGTGTTGTACATATACAAAAAGAGCACTTCAGGCTGTAGAATATTGAGGAGTATCTCTCCGAGACTTAGCTAAGGATGTTAGTATACGATAATAATATATAAGCAAGCAGTTATATTTATGACAATTTAATTTATATTTATAAAAACTATAATAAATTTAATACAAATTGTGAAATTTATGAATTAAACACCATAAAAAAATCCCTGTTCAATGTTCAGGTTTTAAGAAAGAGGTTAGTTAATGAGGAAAATTATAGGGTACTTCCGTTGACCTACAGTCAAAAAATTGGACATGAAGCAATGTCAATAAATAAATAAAAGAACAAATCCGAAAAATATATTGTTGTATGATAAAAAGATGTTTTTTCGATTATCGATTATAAACTTAGTATAATGTGAAACTCTCGGTGCGCAAGTCCGATTCGCACTTGTCTAGATCATTGCTGATTGAAACCATAAAATAAAACCAAATGTTAAATTAAGATTGCCTAATTTACTTGCTAACTTAATAACAAAAAGTTGATTGTATTGGGGTTTGTGCTTACAAACTACAAAGTCTCAGGATCATTTTATGTAGAAAATTATTAAGCATACAAACTTATACATATAGCTTTAGCATGTTATTAATGATACACATGTCAACAGAAGGGCAATCAAGATCTCATATTTCTTGGTGTCGTCAATATCTCAGTTTTTGCTTGATTTATTACTTTGGTATATATCTAGACCTATGCTAATTAGGAAATAAACTCATACACTATTAACAGAAGTAGTCACTAAATGGAAAAATCCCGTAAGGGTTATTGAATTCTAATCAGTTTGGTCATATCTTTTTACCGATTCATGATTCGAAATAAAGTTTAGTGACTTTAGCCTAACTATCTGGGGTTAATAGTAAAAGTTCATAAAACCTTCTGGCCAGTAGAGTGCGTTTTATTATAATTCCGCTGCTGCTGTATAGGTTCCTGCCTAGCTCGTCTTCATTTCAACGAAAAGTAAATTTGATTTATGTAACGCTTTCAAGTAGGAAACTCTCCTCATTTAATGAGAGGCGTAGCAGTGAAATTCGGTTCGGAATGTATAAGGATATGTATTATCTAATGTAGAGACGAACGCTAGATATTTTACTATTTTGCTTACCCAGTATCATAAGAATAAAAACAAATTCAAAATTGTATTCTTGAAATAGGATTTTTACAATCACTTTTGCACTTCATAAATACTACGCTACGCTACTACGAAAGAAACCAGGAAGAAAATATGCAACAGCATTTTTTTTCTCGCTGTATTTTTCAGTTGATTTTTTTTTATATTATTTGTTAGCCTCAGATAAACAGTCTGAACCCACCTTCTTTTACAAGTTTAAACAGGTTCACATTATATCTAAAAAAGATGTGATTGCATTGTTATCATTTAAGTAATCCTTATCAGTATAATAACATATTTTTATAACAGTATTTTTACATTTTTTGCAGTCTGTACGTTGGGATGGCAAGCTTATTTCTTATTATTTATTTTATTCACAGCCAACGTTGCTAAATATTACCAATCTCTGGCTGAATAGGTCTAAATTTGACCTAAGCATCATGATTGAGGGATACGAGTAGGTTAACGATAAATTAACCATGACCTCAAACTGTGTAAGTGCACCGCTGATTCACTGTTCAATAAGCAATATAAGTTAACTAATGTTATTTGATTACCTGAAGTTAATTATTTTTAATAATGCAATAGTGTCCTAAGCCAATTTTAAAGTTAATATTATGTCCCCACCGAGAAAACGATCTTATCCTTGCATGTCACTTAATAGAATTATGGAGTGGAAAAAGAATTTGTTAATAAATATTTTATGTAGGGCTGGTGACATTTACTTGGATGCCTTCGTTTTACCAATTTCTTAAGCTAAATAGTAATATTCGTATTGTTGTGTTCATTACATCTTATGCCTTAAGTTGACAACGTACATTATTGGTTTTGTTGGACGTGCAGATTTGCTGCGAATCTCACAGGAACTGCATGTTCTCCAGGTGACTGTAACCATAATTTAAACTAGAAATAAAAATAAATTTGCCGTCCAGCGTTCAGGTTTCAAAATCTAAAAGTTCGTTCAATTCGTGTAATTTTTCATGACATATTTCCACAAAAAGTTATGGCGTATCAAGTATTTCAAGGTCGATAATTTCTTGAATGATAAAAATGCTTGGTTTTAGAACTTAAAATTAACAATATTATCAGACAATTCTGTATTAAATAAATAATTAATTGTACTTGTAACGGACATGTATCACACACATCTGTTTATTCTAATAAATATCCGGTACAAAACAGTTTTCTATCTTGTAATGACAACATAAGTATTTTAAATTACAACGTTTTTTATATTTTATAATTTGAATTATAAGAATAGAAAACAGACATTTAGAGATTCTTCCATGTTCTTCTCGTCATCTCTTTACCAATTTTCAAACAGATGTAGAGTCATTTTGCAGAGTATGCAGAAGTTTATATAGCTTTTATGAATATATCTCTTGTTTTCTCAATTTTGTTTTTGTTTGACGTTAATAAATTCTTTATAAAGACGTGAATATAAATGATATTGATTTTCATTTGATCATCAGGTGGGTAGTTTGCTTGTTTATACATGTAGAAAAAAAAAGAAAATACTTACATAACATTCTTCAGATCATTGTTTGTAATTCGATATTGGGGTAGGTTGTAATGTAAATTTATACCTAGCAGACAGTTCTTATATCGCTCGTAATTGTAGTGAATTAATCGCATATTTATTTGTTTATTTAAATGTAAATTGAAATAATACGTCCAATTTGAAGAGTTGTGCCTATGTTCATTATTGTTATTGCGTTTCTCGTTTTACGTATAATGCGCCGGGTGTTTGCGCATTACACTTTCTAGATACGAAACCAATTAACTCGTGTGGTATTGCTGAATGGATATTTATATCTAAATATTCCTTATTAAGTTAATAACTTCGATTTCATATACTCTATTTTAAGTATTTATTAATTGAGCTATATATTTACCTTTTAGATATAATCTGATATAACTCGGAAATAATAAATATAATAATACAAAATACAGACTGCTAAAATTACGACTAATTATTAAATTGTCCAGTAATACTTTAGTTTCGATATTTTTCGTATTTCTCAAATTTATAACTAGTATATGTGAACACTATACTACAATGTGGGAGAAAACTATATTATGTTAATATATCCTACATATTTCGGTCTTCTTCAAGAAAAATGTAGAAAATTTTTCTTCAAGAAATTTTGGTAATTACAAATACATAAAAATAATCTTTAGACTCATTCATTAGGTATATTACAAATATTTCGTGAAAGAATGAGGAAAGAAAGATTCCTTGATAAAAAAAAATATTATTAACTAGCGGCCCTCCCCGGCTTCGCACGGGTAGACATTACTCTTCGCAGCGTATTCGATGAAAGACATTTTATGGCTGAATTTTTTACACCTTCGGTTGGTTTTAATAGGAATTTTTTAAGATTTCTATAGTAATCTAGTACTAAATATAGCCTATGTTACTCAGTCATAATGTAGCTATCTAATGAAAAAAGAATTATTAAAATCGGTCCAGTACTTTTTGAGTTTATTCGTTACATATAAAAATATCAAAATACAAATCTTTTCTCTTTATAATATTAGTGTAGGTTAATAATTCACATGAAGAAGTAATAGTTTCACATTTATCAAATTAGTAGGTACTATTTCTATCTGCAACTAATCAGCGATGCCCTAGGGTGCCCGATCGTAATTGTGGGTCGTATACTCATTCGTACATCATACATTGAACAAGATTTTATTGCTTGCTTGATATTCCGTTTCTAAGGTAAATGGTAAATGCTTTAACCTAACTAATAAGTGTATAAAATGTGAAAGTGTTTATTCAAACTAGATAGGTAGCCAAGGAATGCTAATTTACTACGAATGTATGGAAAATTGTTATGACATGCTAACTATCTGTCAGTTATCTGTCAAGCTACACTATTTGTGAGCTTCAATCAAAATTTGATATCAATAGAGTTACGTAATCAGTTTATTGCTAATTTATTTTACCCTTATTGCTGAGGAGGGATGTGAAGAAAATTCTTGATATTCTAAACGACATTGTCGTATATAGGTGATTTAAATCTGTTGCTAGTGATATTTTTAATAGTAGGTAATTTTGTAATTACTCATTATTATTAGATCGTTTTTTGGCTATGTGTAGCACATCCTTCCATCACTCTAGACTTGGAACTAGTAAAAAAATTGTTGAAGTGTGGTTTTTTCTTACAACTAACCTTACGAGAGAAAAGACCTTATTATACGTATTTAAGTTTTTTTTCTCTCAGGAGAGAGAGGCTGAGAATCCTCCCAAGGGGCACGAAACGTACCCAGGATACCACTGCAACGGCTACGGAGATTATGGGCTGTACTTAAGTTGAGAAATAAAATAATTAGTCCAATATTGAATGGCGTTGGCTTGCAGTTCTGTTCTCACATCTTATTAGATTCTATTTATTTAATTCTGGTGTTCACAGAAGATGAACGTCAAGATGCCTTTGAGCGTCCGATATTGTGCTGAGTTTCAGAAGTTGTTATTAAATTAAAAACTATTTTTTATTTAATATATATAAAACATAAATATTATAATAAAACTTAATCCTAGTATTCCGGTTGCAGCGAGGCAAGGTCTAAGTTACCTGTTAACTACAGGAAACTTAACAGAACTGCAGAGAAGGAATCTCAAAACAATGCGATATCGAGCAACTCTACATTCCGTATATAATTATTATTTTTGTAGTATTTATTAATAACAATATTTTTATGGACCTATTGTACAACCTGACATTTATCTATTGTTATTAACAATTCCTAAGGTAGGAGAGGTTATTCCTGTAGGAGTTATCTAATGTTGATTTATTAAAATTAAGTTTATAGCTTTCATAAGCAGAACATATAATAAACACAAAATAAATGTATTTTTTTTTCTATTTATATGTTTTATACCTTATTATGGAGAAATAGACACGATAACAAGAAAAATCGTTAATATATTTTTATTAATTATGAATTAGTAACGAGTAAATTTATTATAGCAATTTATTCTAGGATACACCAAGGAAACACCTTAAGTCGAAGCAACGAACCATACTAAAAACTGGATGGCTGCATATATCTCATACATCTAGTCTTATTCATTAAGTAGAAGTTCAATAGGTTAAATGATTACGAAACAATTTCCATTTAAACGAACGTATCTCCACCGTATCTCCAGATTGTATCATAAATTTAACATGTTTTTATATTATGACCACCCATAATGGCGCTGCTGAGACGCTTCTAAAGTCAACGCTCAGAATTAGAGGGAAAATTAAGTAGACATAAAGGGGAAAGGAGGTAAATAGCTAAGGAGATGTGTTGGAAATATTACATCTAACTTTGTATTGCAGAATTTACTTTCTATAAAATTTGAATCTTAGAAGCAGGAAGATAGTAAAATAGAATGGTTTTGCAAATTATGAAGTAAGTTTGCATCACACCTACGCAAAGGAGTTTAACCTACTTAATAATATAACCTTCTTTGTATGCTGCCGTACTGGTTTGATTAGGATTTTGCTTGATTTGGTTGCTTCTACCAAAGGGCTATATAACGATATCTTATCTAAATTCCATGTCGCCATAATCATGTCATTAAATTTCCAAGAGCTCTGTTTATTGAAAAATTTGATAGCAACAAAGCTACTACATCATAAGGGGGCTAGTAAGAGGAGAAGCTTCTCTGTCAATTGATAATAAGAAAACTACAAAGTAAGTGGGCTAGTAAGAGTAAGAACAAGAGCTTCTTTGTCAATTAAAAAAAAAAGAAATAAAACCAACATGTATAAATAAACAAAGCGCGATTATTGCATCGGTCCGTCGTACTGGACGTAAGTAGGCATGTTATGGACAAATGAAATAGCAATTTGATTCAGTAGAATGAAACGTAATAGCGACGCGACTTTTAGTAAACGCATTAATTCTCAAACAAGAGTAAATATGCTTTTAAAGAATCCTTGCAATATAAAAAATCCGACAAATTGCGAGTTTGACATGCAAGACCGGAACCCTTGGTCTTGCAAAGAAGTCTTTAATAGCAAAAACATTGTACCTCTACAAAGTTAGGGTTTTTGAATTTTTTACTTTACTTGTGCTACATTGCTTTATATATAAGTCCAGATGAACATGAATTACTCTATAGGTTTAAATTCCTTTGCGAGTTTCATAATAAGCGACATAAAATGATCATAAATGGTTGTATTTTTTTTGTTTTGGGAAGGCATAGAAGTATGATTTTTTTAACATCATATGCGACCACAGACCTGAGAATTAGTATAATTATAAATTATTTTATATATTTAGAATTAGTATTAATTATTTTATATACCTTTTTCGATACGGAGTATTTGGAAATAATACTACAATATGTACACATTTATTTAACATGTTTAAAGAAAAAAATACAAAATAATATGTAAATATTACTATTCTTTTCAAAATAATAAATATTTTTTATACTTGTTTTCATTCAGCACTTTTCATTCAGTACAAATTTTAGTGACCAGGGTTGTAGTTAGTACTTGAGATATTTCTTGCCAGTCAGCCAATAAGCAATACATTTAGTGGAGTATATTCGCTTATGGGCGTTCTAAGATTACCAACAGTATTAATAATATTATGGATTCAACCAATATCATATCATCTATGTTACGTATAAAATGACATTTTGTCATTTGAATCCGTATTTTTAATATAAAATTTTACACATGTAGACATACGAGAACCACTTCATCTAGCGTCAGCTATCAGCTTACCGATATAAACATAAATAAAGGGGAATCAGACGTTTTAAAAAAATTTGAAATCTTTACAAAGGGTTATCATTTTAATCGAAATCGCGTTCTGTATTGAATTAGTATGTATTAACTATCTACGCACATCCACTTGAGCATCCTCTTTCACAAAAAATACATTAACCTTTGCCTAGACGCGTGTTAAGAGAAATATGAGAAAGTAGTCCATAACTTCCCGCCACGCTCGAATAGACTAGGTAATGACGTATTTTTTATGTTACCCACTCGTGCTTTACTTCTTCACCATTATTAGTTCCTGTCTGAACGAGCATCAGTAATACAACGGCTGAGTAAAAAGTGAATCGTGAGGGCACGCTGCCGTACAGAAAATGTAATACTTAGTATATTTGATTTGTTATTGAAAAATGTTGTAATCAGCTCACGCGTATAAAGATCAGAACGCGAATAAATTCTGAAATTATAACAAACAAATTCTATTATTACAAATTGATAAACAAGCTGAATTATCACCTAATCATTAGTGGTTACTGTCGCCTAGTATACTCGTAGATAATGGTTCTTGCGAGATTTGCTACAAATCAGAAATTCCCACAAAAACCGCAGTGTACGTTATCAACTTGTGATATAAAGTTACAATATTAATAAATTTCACTACCCATCTTACTCCCTGGTCCCTGGTTTACGGCAGAAATATGTAAGACGAAGGTACTGAACAGATAACTCTGGCCAAGTCTCCCTAAGGTAAAACCCGAAATTATTATGATGAATAACATTTCGCTAAACCAAATCTTTATTAAACTAAACTAAAACAGTTTAGTAATTCATAAAACACTCTGTTTTTACCTCAAACTGAATGAGAGAGATCGTTGACATTACCGAATTCGACTTTGACAGCACTAAATAAAATTGTTCGAGCGTCGGTAGTTTCGGCACTAGTTTCGTCGGTTCTAGATACAAATGCATATTTCGTATTGCTAATTACATATGTTCATTAATCTGATTTCAAACATATTAAAACATCGTGAGGCAATCTGCGATAAATTTAAAGTTGTTTGTGAAGTTGACCAAAGCTGTATGTGTACTGGGCGAGCATGGTTTACTAAATCCTGATCGCCGTAACATGGTCAAGGCAAGCTCGTACTCCTCGGTAGAGATGGATTTGATGATGGTGGTGATGATAGTGTAATTGTTAAATTGTAATATTCTTCTCCATCGCATCCTCCAACCACTATATTCATGATAATAAATTACTAGTAAAAACTGATATTATTGTATCTAGCTAATATCAAATTAGAAAGCACCGGATGAAGTTTACTTTGTCACATAAGTAATAATAATTATTATTATATGTTTATTAAATTAACATTCATAAATTTAAGTTTTTAATATAGAGAAACTTTAGTCCTGTTAAACTACGAGTATTTTTAGTTTTGTTCGGGGTTACCTAAATAGAAATTTATCGTTTGAAAATATCAGACTAAATTTAGTCTAGACTAGTTTTCTTTGCATCATCAGAAATGTGCACCACAACCTCCCTTAAATAAAAAATCCATATATTCACAATATGATGTTTGTTTTGATAGTTCAAACTAGTAGTCACACATAGCAATGCGTTAGATTTTATATGTTGACTTTGATGGTCCTGTAAGAGATTTTCCTGTGAGATTCACAGCATATCTGCATTCCCCACAAAAACCAGTGTACGTTGCCACCATGTGACATAAGATGTATAGTCACAGGACTTAGAATTTTCACTGCCTATTTTACATTTCACGCCGGAACATAGCAATGCGAACTTCTACTACTTTCCTGATACGAGCGTTGGTTTGATCTATCGAGAAGCCTCTCTCTGAGATC
Source organism: Scirpophaga incertulas (assembly GCA_036419045.1). Classification (NCBI taxonomy): domain Eukaryota; kingdom Metazoa; phylum Arthropoda; class Insecta; order Lepidoptera; family Crambidae; genus Scirpophaga; species Scirpophaga incertulas. The sequence continues at coordinate 12,432,075 of CM071645.1, forward strand.
TGTTCCGAAAATGTGGCCGCCACCTCTTTTTACTCTGTTTTTCTATTTGTGTCGAGGTTTGAAAGAGGTATCAATGAGGTGACTATTAAATGCAGATATTATCTAAAGATCAATAAAACATTACAGTTGTAAAATTGATTGCAAAGTACATGCAACAATACTTCAGAACGACATCTAGAAACCTACAAGTAAATAGTGGGCGCAGATCGGTATACAGCCGCTGGGTGTAGGGCCACACGAGATGTAATAAAAGTTGTTATTAGTGTTAACACGGGCGTAAATAATTATTTAAATATTACTATGATAGCACGGCCTGCTATTTGTAATTATGGGTCGTGATGCGGGTTTTATTAAAAGCGATATGAGTGAAAGCTGTGGTCTATACCGACGTCCGCGGCCATTGTGCGCGGGCGCAGCTTCCGAATTTAATTATGACACGACATAATGAATAGTATCAAAAGCTAAGTTGTATTTAGTCGTGATTACTGACAAAATAATTTGCTTTGAGCTTTCTAAACTATATTGTTGTTTGTATGTTGTATACGTTACTATCAATTAATAACAGTTTCGTAATATCATGATTATTACAAATGTAAATTTGTGATTTATTTGCAACAACTATATTCGCAAAAGTTCTCACATTTGGCACACCACTAATATTGTCTTATTTATTAATTAGTTGTGGTTTAATATTTAATTGCTTATTTAAATTTAAATTAATTAAGTAGAATTATCCAAGATTTAATTCAATTTTAAGTTATGATCAAATGTATAACTTTAAAAATTTATTGTTCATTATTAACATAACATTTTTCGAAAAGGTTTTCAAAACGAACTTTGTCTTATATATCAAAATAAAATAACAATTTACATAACAATCATTCAAACTTTTGTTATAAGTGGTCAGCTCGATCATGTGACGAAAGAATAGATATAGTTGTGGTTGTTGTGGACATTTACTGGATATTATTTATAATGAAAAAGCCCAATATTAGCTTTTTAATAAATAAAAATGGGAATCAAGGATTCTTCTTCTAAATTCATTGTTTAATTTTGATTTTCAAAACAAACTGTTTTAATACTCTTTATTACGTAGAACATATTAGATAATCATATAATATGGAAGCTATGTCTGTCCAATGATGTTTGTATATAACCTCTTTGCAGATTTGATAAATTGCACAATTTACTAGAAATATGACATTATCGTATTAAGTTTTAAAATTGTTAGTAAAGTTTCATTTGAATAAATGTAGATTAGATATTGGATACTTTTGTTTTCTCACTTCTTTTCTTTCGTTTATATTTATTTCTGTAGTGGTAAGTTAGGTAGAGTTATGACATTTAAAAAAAATATGTACAAAACAAAACTTCAACAGGTAAAAATAGTAGCTGTTTCATGTTTGTGGTCAATAAAGCTGTTATGTTTAATCAAATAATTTGCAATTAAGCTTTTTATGTTCTATAAAGGTAGATACTTAAAGTATTTATATTGTCAGGGATTGAATAAGGTGAAATAACAGTAGGTTACTAGCCATAAACTTCGTGTATTCTATTCAAAAGCCTGGCTAACATGAACACCAACACACAAAATATCGTGTTATATAACTTTATAAAAAGTCGTATATTGAATTGAGTTATCAAAATAAGTTAACAATTTATTGTGCTCCGACAGTTCAGTGCGATACACAGCTTCATCACACCGTAACTTAATCACTATTATTTATTTTCTATGTTATTCTACTTTTGATTAGCAAATTACATAAGTTGTCATCCCACCAAAATCATTTTTAACCAAAAACACCTCGACATTAACATCAGTCTTAGATGGAAATATTAGGTTCCACACAGGATATGAAGGCAGCGTGCGCGGCTGGCTACCGCGCACGCCGATCAGGCGTCGCTACCAGACCATAGACCCTTGGCGATGGTTTCACAACCACCTATATAGGTCGAGCCGGCCCGTGGGCACTGTGGCAGTAGAATCGCGAAAGCGCACCCTGCCACACGTGCCCCGATATAGGCCTAGAGAACACCGGGGGGTTTTAGTGGGTAGGGCGGTCATCGCAGACCGGAGAGACACACGGACGCGACTAGCATTTCTCCTCGAAAAAAAAAAGGGATTCACACAGGATGTTATTCGACACCCCTTATATCTGAGGCTATTTTATAGAATTTGATAGGATTTGTTCATCTATTGTTTTATTTAATAATATTAAACTTTTCATAAGGCATCGATTATCACAAGTTGTTAAACATGTCATTTTTCTTCCTTAGTGGTTAAGATTTGGAGATCTGAGGTTCTTTTTAATACACGATCAGCGCAAAGACCGAGTGATCGGCTTCTGTGTCACCGGACGCGGGATCGATATTTGTATGACCTTTTTTTTGTTATTACTGAGGAAAATGCATTGAATTGCATACCCTGCACCCCGGGAATTATGTGGGGCTCTCCTCCCCAGAAGGTGGTTAGCCTACTCACTAAAAACCTCAACGATTCCCCTCCATAGACGCCTGCCGCGAGCGCTCGATCGACGGCGCATCCGACATCGCCGCCAGACGCGTCGAGGAGAACTGCCCGCGGCGTGACAGGGCCGTGGGATACCGTGACGACGTCACCACGACCCTATTGGCGTCGGCACCAGAGGTGAGCCGCTCGCTCGCCGCCCCGATGGATGACCTGCAGAAATTTGTTACAGTTTGGGCGTTTGCGTGCAAGTGAGATTCTATATTTTGACAACTTTCATAGTCGAGTGGTTACTATACCGGTTTCAAGGTGTCGTCATCACTGAGGTTCTGGGTTCGAATCCTGCTGGGGGCAGATGTTTGTGTGATGAATGCGAGTATTTGTACCTTAGTCATGGCTGTTAATATATATTTCTATAAAAAAATATTTATATATGTATAATGTATGTACATCTATCCATTACCCTAGATCCCAAAACACAAGCCTTACAATGCTTACTTTGGGCTAGGTTAATTAGTATAAGTGTGAGAAATATTTATTTACGGTCTTATCGATACTCGTCAGATTGGACATGAAACATTTTTTAAAGAAAAGAAAACTACTTTTATTTCAACGAAAGTCTTGCTTATTAGTCAATTTAAAGTTATTGATAATGGTAACGAAAACCTAACCGATTAATAATATATTTAAATTAAAACAAATATCGGTTAAAATTTTAATTGGTAATTTTCTAGGCCTACGCTATCAAGCTATGATGTATTGAATTGGCTGTCGAAACTACATACCTTCCTAGATCCGACAATAATCTACCCAATTTCGACTTTCTGTTTAGAATAAATTTTCATATTTTGTCAATACAGGACGGTGGCCTTGTTTTATTTTGTGGCGATGTGGTTGATTCGAGATCGTACATTATGCCGTTTGCGCGTCGATTTAGCCGCGGATGTAGAAGCAACATTTGTTCTTTGGCCGCCGCACAGAGAGGTATTTGACCCAAAAAGCTGGCCAAAAATATTTTACACTTTTAATGGCTGCCTAACAATGTTTTATTTAAGGTTTTGCTTGAATAAGGTAAAAAAAAGCATACGTAATATACAATCATTTATTCTTCATTTTCATCTTCAAAACTTACATTTGAAATGTCACTTTCTACTAATAAATTTACAAGATCAGCTGAAAATTGTATTTTTTTTATTCTTTCTCTTCCTCATGCCGTCAGGACAGGATCAGAGGTTAAGAGGAGCCTGTTTAAAACATCTGCGTTGCAAGCTACCCGGGAAAACTTTCTGGTGTAGTTGTGTCTGAACATTCTAATATGTTTGTTGCGTGCTTCTGCAGCTTCTTCAGACAATTGTCCTATTGGAAGAATGGCTACCGTTATTACTTCAGCCCCATGGCGCAATATTTTATGCAAGGTCGGAGACATAGGGTAAAAGTTATATAAAGAAACGTACAATTTAGCCGTTTCTTGACAATAATTTTCAAATTTCTCTATGTTTATCTTTAAACCACAGCACAATGTGTCTAAAATAATTTTAAATCTGTAAATTAAATTTAAGTCTATTCCGGTAATTGCTGCAGATATGTTATAGTTAACAAAAAAGCGTCTACTCGTGTTCCCATCATTGGTGTTGCCAAAGTTTGCTTTTGGTATATCCACTAATAGACCAAGTTGCTCGCGGAACTTATCTTGGATTCTTTTTTTCTGTTCTCGACTATTTGTTTCTCCTCAGCAGTAAGGCGCATATTCCATTTGTATCCTTTGAGCCACTCCGCATTGGTTTCAAGAATCTGGCTTTGTTTTGCGAGCAGCTGTCCATTTTTGTTTAAATTGATGTTTTATAACTGACAATTTTTGCTTATATTAGCAATATTTTGATCATTTTCATCATACTGATTGATCAGTTCTTTTTCCATAAAATTCAACTTTTCGTTAAAAATTGAGGTGTTTGAGCGTTCCATTATATCGAACAAGTCATTTCGAGACAAAAACTTCACTCCAGACGAGCCTATAAAAAATACATAAAATATAAGTAAAATTTCGTTAAGTAAAAGTTTATATGTTTACAGAAAAAAAATCACGAAAAATAGGCGGGTGTATTCGGGCGGCTGTTTTGTTTTTAATTACATCCTATAAGGTCTACTTTACAACATACAATAGAAATTTTGACTTAGAAATGATGAGAAACTTATAAAAAGTCCTTTAATTTCTCAAAATGTGTTTTCATACGAGTTTTTTTTCGTGGTTACATCTTATGGATATAATTAAAATAATATAATAAATTAGCTGTTGAAATTATGTACTAAATATAATACATACCTGGTTAATCAGAATCCATAGTGAAAACCAACATAAAATCGTTCAATCACGAGATAGGAGATATTTTCGAACACTAAAATCTGAGCGCATCGAACAATCACACGTACACTTTAACAGAACGGTAACTTTCCGACTGAGCTTACGTCGTGTTGGGCGGCGCTAGAGCTTTGTCTTTATTGTTATTGTATGGAGGGGTTATACTAATTTAAAAAAAAAATTGCTTTGAAGGGGTAGCACTAATTTGAAAAAAAGTGATTTTGGCCAGCTTTTTGGGTCAAATACCTCTCTGTGCGCCGTACGGAACACAAACCGCGCGAAGAAGCGCTGTCCGTTACCATGAAAATTGCGCGGGAAATTTGACAGTACTTTTTTTTTAAATTCGTTACTTCGGCTTCGGCGCCCTTTCAGACAATTAGTGATTTGTGATATGGATTTAAAAGTGATAATACTGGAAATGTGTCAAAGTGGATATGTTGTGTTATGAGTTTGCCGTTTAACTCTGCATGGAAAAAGGTGAGCATTTTTCTATGAGACATCAATAAGTAATGTGACTAGTTTGTAATACTTTACTATGGAAGTAATTGACTTTTTTCAAAAGGATGTGTTGTCCGTACTTCCGCTATGTAAAGTTAGCCTCTATGTTACTTTTAGTAATATAGGTACAGTATCCGAATAATTTTAAACAATATAAATAAATAGACATTATAACGATGTACTACCCCAGATTCTTCGACTTGGTTGTTATAAAGATAACACAGATTTGAATAATATTTTCTTAATATTTAATTTAGATGAATAAAAATTGGGACCAAGTTAATGATCGATTTACTTATTGTAATGTTTACGGGCGAAGCTTAAAGCGTAAGCATAAAGATGTCAAGCAATAATTAATCTTCGGACGGCGTGGGCCTGTTAGAGTTGTTAATGACTTCTTGACACAGGCATAAGTGACATAAACAATATCTATGAAGACATATTAACTGGGATATTTATAGAGACTTTTGGCTTCACATTATTCATTAGTATTGAATAATGATGGTTTATGGTAAGAAGTACATAAATATACATATGTTCTAGTGTACATTAAATAGTATTTAAATGTATACAGTACATATATACATTTAAATACTATTTATACTCATATATATATACGTATGATATTCTCAACAATTTACATAACCATTTCATTTTTAGATGTGAGGTTTTAATGTATTTTCCTCAGGGGAACAAAAAAAAAAACAAAAAAATAGATATGAGGTTAACTAAATTGTTAAAAATTACAAGCCTGTATTTTTTTTGGAATTTTTTATAGGAAAGATATATTTTCGCGCAGTAAAAAATATTATTCAAGGGTAAAATCAAAATAGTAATTTAAACAGTAAAACAAGGCAATGAAATCTTCCACAATGATCTTTCCTTTTTATAATCTTTCTATACTAATAGGTATTTAGATTATTTATACCTTCATTTATTAGAGTTAGTCTCTCATGTATTTGATTAACCAAACTTAGTTATGATTATATTTAAACTTTAAAAAGCCAACATAGAAGCTGTTCTTCTAAATTTTCTACTTCGAATTGAATTCCTAAGATTCCTTTGTAACAATAAAGGATGAAAATATAGCTTGTTGGTTTTCCTGAGAGTTATTTACAATGTAAGATGCCACAATAGACTTCTGAATCGATGATATAGCTTCATTACCAATTCAATCAAATTATTTTAATTCAAAATTTACATGTTCATTTACAAAATCGATCTTGGTCAATCAAAAGAGATGTTAATTTTGAAAGTGTATAATTTTTTTTTAGTTTATTAAAATTAGGCCAGGAATGTTTTTAGTTTTGGTTATTTATTTGCAAAACATTTAGAGAATATACCCTTGCGTTAGAACCTTTAACCACTTTGTACAATCTTCAATTCAATAAGACTTAAATACAACCATTTTACACCTCATTCATCCATAATCCAAATAATTTTAAGTGTATCAAAGGGCACATTTTAGATATGCATAGATATTTATATAAGTCTGTTAGAAACGGTTATATTTTAATGATTGATCTGTGTTGAAAAAATGCCTCTAGAAATTATGATTAATGGTCAAATCGGTAAATGCATTCTGTTTTGATCAATATGATATTTTCCTATATAATATAATAATCTTTAATTATAAATTACTTAAGCTATTTAGATCAATCAGTTCAATTCAGAAATTAATTTAAAACTATTTGAAAATTTAAGTATACTTTAAAATCCAAGACCCATGCACGGGTTCAATATCCAAAGGTTAACAAAGTTACCTCTTGAGCTGCTAAGCGTATGTGTTGAATAAGACAACTGCCAGCTACATATCTTGTCACCGAAGACTACATCAGTCCAACTGACAATGTGCTGACTTTTAAGTCTTCTGTGTCCTTGAGCTTATCGTTGCTACCAACGACAACAATATGTAATTCGGCCCTACAATATTACTGGCCCTTGCGATATTCACTACAGTCCGCGTTTGAATTTTGTTAATTACGTCCAGAAAAATATGTAAGCATATCTCTACATTTCCGTTTTAGTGAAACAAATACTGTTCACATATACTATATTAGGGTATATTCTATTAGCAGGATTATCTTTTTTTTTTAAAACGGCGCCCACTCTTTGATTTTTATTGTGTGTCGTAGGTGCAATTACAAACATAGAATCTCACATTCACATACACTTAGATCGAAAAAAAATTGTATGTCATTATAAAATATCCGCCTTTCATATGGTGTGGGCTGCATGCTAGAGTGGCTCCTGAGAAATTGATTTACAGGTCCTGGATCGTCCTTATTAAGGACAACAAGGTGGTTTAGCTTTACGGGGACAGTTCTACATGCGCTTGAGGACTAGCCATCATCAAATATGGTGCGCAAAGCATTCCACTTCGAGAAAAAAAAATTTTGTATAAAATATCTGTCCCGTGCAGGAGTCAAACCCGCCCGTGGCATAGTGACCGATCCCTCAAGCACTGTGCCAAACGTGTCGTCAAATCTTCTTTTCGTCTGCTACCGGAGGGATTTGCTAAACAGGAATTCCAAGAGACTACCATATACTTCTTTTTTGGTTTAAATACAGATATTTTTCAAAACGGTTTGACGACTATGTGTTTTGTTGAATATTTCATATGGAAATTTCTTTTAATTTGTCAATGTACAGTTCCTGATCAGGAAATCTATTTTGGAAACCGAACTGATGTTTGATGTGATTAATATTTTAAATTTGAAAAGAGTGCTATAATTCTATAAAACATAATCACTCTCGAGAGTTTGCCATGGTAATTGGAGTTCAGCAAATACGAATCGCCTTACACACCTAACATTAGGTGGACTGTTTTATTATCCGTAACCCACAAATAATGTCCTCGGTACCTAGACTATTCTTGGAAGATTCATTAAGAAATCGTATCGATATCTGTCGAAAATGTATGGAAATGATTTTAAATTACAAAATTATTCCCATGTATTTCGTTTTAACGACACGAAAGCGAATGTCATTTCACCATACTGTCAAGTAACACTTTGGCTACGGGCTATATAATCTTATAACCGAAATCACGATATATCGTTGCCGATATCGCCACATATCGCGCTCTAACATTGGTGTGTCCATAAAAGTTACAGTGGCATGATAAAGCTTTATCGTGTAATTTTGACAGTTCAAAATAATAAATCACTCTAACATATCGCGTTTGGGTGATTATTCGAACGCCATTTCCCAAGGACAAAAGAGTATTTTTTACATCCTGATTTTCCTAATAATTAAGACATAATTGAAGATGCTATTTAATCGTTATTGTACGTATGTTTAACGTCTCTTTCTATTGCTAGCTAGAATGTTATTTTTGTAACTTTTAGTTCTGAAGTACACTACCAGATTAAATTGTAATAATTTTTCTCCCACGGCGAACTCACGAGAACTCTACTTAGGGGCTCCGAATTCATACACGGAAATGATAGCGGTAGTGCCTTCAGGAGAAAGAGCGACGCAGCGCTGCCCCATAAACGAGACATGTGCGCTTGTAGGCTGCTAGGCCCGAAGAAACACTGACATTTTCTACTATTTTATAAAAATAATAAAATTAAAATAATCTCAAGCTGGGACTTCGGATTAATTATTGCTTTTGAAGTCAGCTAGACTAACGAACCACTTCCTTATGATCTTCATTATAAAATTTTAGTCTATACGCCTAAAGTAGATAAAGATAAACAATTTGCAATATAGGAAACAGAAATTCAACCTGTACTCGACTAATCGTCTGATTGCTACGATTTCTAGACCTAATCTCTAGTTGCAATTCGAAGACTTTGATATTGAAAATTTCAATTGTATCAATCACCATTCAACAAAGCAAATGTAGACGTTATTCACTGTTAATATCGCCATTCAATAATTGAAATATATTTAAATATTTTGTAAAACTTGATTAAAATAAAGCATACTTACAGACTTTTAGTACGTCTTCTAGGATGTCTTTCTTCTATCTGATTATGTACTGTTTATGTTTTGAATGGAGTACTGAAGCTGCATTTAATGTGATGTGTGATATTTACGAGATAATATCAACTAGTACTTTTTTGTCACTTAGCTAACTAGTAATCTAATCAGTTAAGCTTCCAACGTCTCAGTTATAATTATATACAGACACTTCGAACGCGATGCTTCATTGAATGGCTGAGAGGGAAAGGGTTTTTGTGGGATTCAGATTTTCTATTATGCCTTTGTTACTTGTCAGTTTTAATTATACCAGTAGGTGCGAAACGGTGATTAGTTTTTCATAGGTTAGCTGTCGGATTAACAAAGTTTATCTGTAAAAATGATAAAATGTTATTGAACTTAAATATTCGAATTCTTTTGTATTTACTAATTATCCTTAATTAAATTAACGATAAGAATACCTTTATTCTTATGCTTAGCTGCTAAGCATGACTAAAATATAGATTAAGAACTGTACAATTCATCCCATAGTTCAGCACATTGATTATTTCTACGTTCGAATCACTTAGAATGACACCGAACGTTTCATTTTAGGTTATCTAGGAACGGTCTGGACTTTGTTATTTCTGATCAGTGGGTTTTGGATCGCTTGTGTATAATATACTATAGCCGATCGTAAACTTATTGAATTCAACACTGCACACGGCTTTTAACACGCGCTTAGCCTCTGTCTCTTTTATAATATCGTTTGCTATTCAACTTTAAACAACATGCCTATATCAATAAACCTGTTGGTTTATTATTGTTTTAAGTAAATTAATTTAATAGTTATTTTATATTTAATTAAAATTGTATCCCAACATCCTTATGGACCTAGATGCCGTATAGAATGGTTTCTACTGGATATCCTCGTAATTGAATAGGCCAGAATAAACACGACACCAAAGTGCTGTTACAAAGTACATTATTATTAAAGTATTTCGATAATCCAAAATCGTTTATACCTATATCAAAAGATAAGGTATGGAAATGATGCTACATTCCGGAAGCATTACCATACATTTCGTTTTAACAAAATGAAAGCGAATGTCATTAGTTTGAATGTCTACAGATCCAGGGTTCGTACTCTTAAAATCTATCATACGATAATTATATCGTCGCCGCTTCGCCATACCTCTCGCTTTAACTCTATGTAAGTTACCGACTGTTCGTCGTGTAACGCAATTTATGATCTAAAAGCAAGTGTTCCAATTGGTAAATCTAGCATTATTATTATTATCTATTAAAATTCCTCTCCAGAAAAAATGGTCTGATTTTGATGTTATTAACTCTATCTTCATGTCTCTGATATTTTTAAATAGATTTCAAATATATAAAAAAGGGAAATTCTAGCACCATTTCGACCGGACGTCTATTTAAATAATAAATATCACCGAGAAAGTACATAAACCTGGTTATTGGAGAATTTTCAAAGATTATTGAATATTCAACACGTCATGTGAAAGAGAACTTTGTGAAAAAATAAATGTAAATTTTAGCATAGTTTTTCGTGGAACCAATAGATGCCGGAATTCAAATGAAACTAACGTGTGATATTGGAGTATAAAACTTTATCGTTTATTAATTCATGAATATAAAATTATTAGATTACTTTTATTAATGGACTGCAGCAGTTAACTTCAATAACTAAGGTCAGTAGGGCCATAGTAATGAAGGGACAGAACATTTGTTTGTTATTTTGGTTTAGTTGGCTATAAGTGCAAAGATTTATGATTTAACCAGTGTTCGACGTTCGGGTAGGGTACAGGTCAATCAGATTATTTTTTCAGGATTTTCTCAGTAATAGCGTTATAGTGCCGTTATTATGATAGCAACGGTAACACTAACACTTTCTAGATTATTTTTTTTTGTTTTCGATCATACACAATTTATGAATATGTAATGTATTTATCAACATTAAGTTTTTTACAATATTGAATAGGTCCAATACCAACACTGTATTTTGTCGCAGTCCAATTCCAATTGTTGCTATTCTTTTACTTTTTTTATTAATTTTATAATTATAAATTTGAATACTAAGACAAATAAAATAATTTTCACTTTTCATGCTCTAAGAGTACATAAATATACTCGTATATTTACGAAACGGGACAAAAGGGACTTCTTTATTAATCGCTGGGAGTAAGAAGTAATCGAATTTTTATTTTGTTTCTAGTGGTCGAAATATACTCTAACGTCCAGTACTAGTCTAATTTCTGGCGATAGATAATATTTTATAAGTAAAAAAAATACATTTTAACAAAAAGAAATATTATTGAAAAATAAAACAAATAAACCACCAGCTTCATACAGATTGTATCAAAATTACATATTAAAATACAATTGCACTACCATCTTCATTACAAAAATATTGAGGTAGCGCTGAAGATTGCACACATTTTGTGCTTTGCCTTATTTAAACTATACTTAGTCTATGGAAGTCCATAGACCTAGTTCAATCGCGGAGATAGTTCTTCGCGGTTCGTTTTTGTTGATCTGTGACTTTTTTGCATAGTGTAACGTCGAGTATAGCTTATAATAAATTTATTAATTTAACAACGACCAGTGGTAATTAAGATTTTTATACTTTTTGTAGTCAATTTGGAATATTTTCACTCCACATGAAAACTGTAATTGTAACTGCAAGATTACAAGCCCCGCTCCCAAGCATCCCCTCAGACTCAAGGTTATCAAGAAAGATTTATTATAATAAATCTATGGTTATCAATATATGCTCTGTTTAGTATTTAGATAAAAAAAAATGTATAATATCAATGAATTATTACAATTTTATACGGTGCCAAGGAGAAGCTTAAACAAACCTTTAATTTTGGTAGGATACTACTTACATGTTTGTTTGTAGATATTCCAAGACACAAAGTGGTTTTAGGTTTTAAGTGGAATCTCACAGCTCGTAAGGGGCATGGTCTATACTACATAGACCATGCCCTTTACGAGCTAAAGTAGCGTCTGGGTCATTTGAATTCAACAGGCAAATATTCATCATAGATTTTAACCAAATTATTTATCTTATGGTATTTTTAATATTATAAGATAAATGCAAATACCTGAATGTATATATATATATATACTTATAAGTATATAAAGGAAATATAGTAAATCGCTAACCACCTCTCTCATTGATAATCAGTCCAGAATTCGATTTCCTATGAGTAGACGATTGTCTACTCGATTTTAGATTGGTGCCAGAGCTGTTTACTGTCTTATTTTCGTTTATTACCACAATTAAATGTCAGCTAGAAAGGTAGACTTTACTTGAAAATTACCGTTCCATACTATCAGGTTAAATAAAGGCCGCGAGCATTTTGCCAGACCTTTTTTTACTTTTGCATGTAAAAAAGGTCTGGGATAAGCCAAAAAGAAATATATCTTCGTACGCACGTCGTAAACGCCATTAAGCACTCGATCCTACTAGTCAAACAGATGATTGTCTGCATACCCGATATAAGTATGTACGAATATAACGACTTGTGAAGTATAATCGATCTAAAATATCCTCCTAGACAGAGAAGCGAGATTTAAACCGGATTACAGTTAGAAAATGTATTGAAAATGGCAAAATATTAAAGATTTATTAAGTATAATGAAATCCTAAAGCACCGTTGATCACAAGCTCCGTAATTCAAATGCCAATATAACAATATTTAAAGCGAATGAATTACAATTTCTTGTAGGCAAAGTTGAATATCATTCAGCTTTACGTTGGCCGTGATTTGAAAAACCGCTGCATGCTGGATAATAATATACTTAATCATAATGAATAGGCAGCGAATTGGCTTGTGGCTGCATTGAAAGCATGGTGTGATCGTTGTGTGATTGATGACTAAGATTTTGGGACAAATCCGTGTCATGTAGAGTTTGACGAATTTAGAAAAAATTGTGTGGCCATTTCATTTTATTTGAACTAAGGAGTTCTTCTTGCTTTACTTTCTTTCGGGTGGAGGCAACCAGTACCACGAATGCCGCACACACGGATTCTACTAAGTCGGATCTGAGTTACCTCCTATTTTAAAACAAATATATGAGATACGAAAATTCTACAGTTTCACCTTGCGATTGCCTGGTCTATAGCATTGTACAGAGAGCTCTCGCTGTCAGAAGCAACAGCGCCTGGGACTTTTAATTCGGATGTAAGTTTATGGGTCCTTTATGATAAATCGGTATTAATCATCATTACCCTAGCTTCTCTCTCTGCCTACTCATATTTGAAACGTTACTGCGATAGTTGCCTTTGTCACCCGTTCCAGTATAGAAATCTTGTGAAAAAAGATATATGGCCAGAATGTATAATCTGCTAAGTTATTTGGTATTCGGTAATGTTTCTTGTGGGCAGTTGTCATAAGAGTCCAGTCTGAAGCTAATTCTAAAATCGAGTACGGTTTGTAAATTGATTTCTGAATTGAGTTCTTCAGTGACATTTATAAAGTTTTGTTGTAATGTTTCTGAGTTCTGGCGACTGTTATGAAAAATCAAACTCTGTATAATGATCAACTTCTCTAACTTATTGCTGTAATCAGTTGTTGTCAGTGGAGGTCAAATCGAGGGTTCTGCCCGGCTATAACAGCTCAGAATGAACGTGCCTCTCTCATCAACCGATACACACAGTATAACCTTAATGTGAGTTAACGTAGACTTTGCCACAGCCTGTGAAGCTTGACTGACGGCTGATCACGACCTTCGCATGTTGTTACGTACGTGATCTAGTTTTCATTACTAGTCATCTACCTATTCAAAAACGGTTCGGTATCATTACGTTTACAATAAAGAATCGCAAATGAGTATACGAATAATTAGGCTTCTTTCAGTGATCCTGGTATCCAAATATCGAGCACAACAATTGTATATCCAGTGCTACAAATGTGTCAAAATTATTTTGTCATCAATTTTCAGTTCTTTACCTACATACTGATACGTTGATCTTGCTCCATTTTTTCCACTAGAAGCTTATATACAATCTTTTATCGCAGCCTGAGCTGCATTTTCTCCTTTTATACCCGATTGTGCGATATAAAGAATAGTTAATATGTTTATTAGCTTATGTGGGTGTATGTGAAATTGTACAGACCAAACTCGTGGGCCGGTTTTGATAGTACTTACGCAATTAATTCGTCATAAACTTGCGAGTGTCACCGAAAACATGAAATTAATGAGACATTTTAATAGTCAGGCTTTTTAATTTCTTTGCTTTTTTCTACCATGATTTTAAATTTTTTTTATTGAATTTAGTTATTAGATACATTTATCATCTTGATGGAAAGCGAAATAAATAAAAAATTCCTGAAAACAACATTTGAATAATTTCATTCTATTTCAAAGTGTAACCTTTTTCTTTTATAAATTATAGCAGCCAAAGACATTTTAATACAAGTTTATGTACGCGCAGGCAGATTTTTTCCAGATCTATTATAATTTTCTGTACGGATTGAAAATATATTAAATTATATATATTTCTTCTTTTTTTTGTTTTTTTTTTAAACAATATCGTCCTATACTAGGATTGTATCTTATGTCGTGGGTGCATTTACATAAATAGGGAGTAAATAATAATAAAAAATGAGAAATGTGAGAATATGAAAAATATATAATCCTACTAGCACATAGACGAAAACCGATACAAATGTTTTCAGGTCATTAAAAATATTTCTTTTGTGCGGTAACGTAACCCAGTAACGTGCGGGAGTTGCGCAGTAGCCGATCACTCGATAATTCATCCAACCACATTGTCTGCCTAAACTTTCTTGAATAATTTCCTGAAAATTTGATACTTTATTGTATTCTTAAAACGCACCATCTGTCAAATACAGTTTACGCTATCAATGTTAATGACACTTTTTTATTATTAATGATGAAATAATAAAAATTCTTCCATTACTATATTATACTATAATATAATTATATTTATTTCAAAATAATTAAGTTTAGTTAGTTTATGTTTTATAATATCACTTATATACAATAAACCATCGTATATTATTTTTATTTTAAGCATAAAATTGAGTGCATTGTTTAGCAGTACTCTATTACGTGTCATCAAGTTAAAATTAATAACGTCGACACATTACATACTGGACACCAAGTTAAACCAGTAAAACATGATGTAATTTGACGTAACATTCCCGCAAAAAAAAAACAGATTACAGAACCTATGCAAACATTGTAACAATGCATTGAAAATATATCCCCACAAACAGCCTTTTGTTTTAAGCGTTCATTTCGTCGTAGTAGCTTGCACTACATTATGTATTCTACGAATTTTCCAGTTCTTTATCTTGCTGTAGGAATCGAATAGCAAGTGAGCATAGCATGAGTTTATGTGGGGTAATGTACTATTCTGGTATATCACAAACTTTACTTGCCGTTATAAACAGTGGCAAGAACCAGACAAACGGTTTATATTTTAATAACTTGTTAACATTTTGTCAGATACATGCAGTAAGATGACCGTTAGTTTAGAATGACGATTGACGAAATCTTGCTTATCATTCAGCAAATAAGCAGCCGTAATATTGAAATAACAAATCAAAACGAGTATTTTTTTTTATCTTAATAAGATTATTGCCGTTTAAAAAGCCAGTTTTATTTGTGATAATGGATAGTTGTTTATTAGATATTAGCTACTCAAATACTTCCATAATAATAGTGAATAATGACACGTAATTTAATAGTGTACACAGCATTAATTGACCTCTTTTAATACAGCAGTAATTCTATACCATATACAACATAACCTCTTTGTTAATCTCTTTTCTAAAACTGCAAGCTGTGTATGGTGACGATAATTTTATTTAATCCATTGAATTATTAATTTCAAAAATGGAAAATGGAGATGAATTAATCATCTCCATTTTCTAAAACTTATCTAAAACTCATTTGTTTCTCATCTCCATCCTGCTAGCGTTATGATACTTCTATGTGACCACCATAAAGGAAAAAGATATTGAATTGTTTGAAAGTGTCGAAGGAAGGAAGAAATTCGAGGGAATAAGTATTTCATTGCATATAGATCACACATTATTACATTATTTCTCATATTGCCCTTACAGCATTTCTGTCTTCTGCATATGGTACAGTCGAGCTCTTTAAAAAAATACTACGTCCTTTATTAGGCGCAGTGAAGCCAGCTCACCTTGCAGAGGCTAGAATTGCTTGGTCTAGGGCATGCCCGGGACTAGATCCACCATCTACACTATCTTCACAGAGACAGTGGGACGAGAGGCTCTGTTTGCGTACTCAGAGCGATCTTTTAAATTCCGCTGTAGGCGCTGCTGACCGTGGAGTCCGCATATTGGCTGCAAGCCCTTCCTTCAGCCAGTATCGGGACGCTGCTTGACAGGAGCACGATATCTCTCGCTGTCTCGCTCAGACTTGACGTCAAGACCAATCACCCCCATCGCTGTCGTTGTGGGTGAGTATGGTTACCATGGCCTCTCTTGCCAAAAAAGCGCTGGCAGAGTCACCCGCCTGCATCAATGACGTCATCCGCAGAGCTCTTGTCGCAATCGACGTGCCAGCGGTTCTTGAGCCCAGTGGCATCTCACGTGACGACGGCAAGAGACCTGATGGGATGACGCTCATTCCATGGAAGCAGGGTTGTCCTCTTGTATGGGACGCAACTTGCTCTGATACGCTTGCTCTGTGTCATACAGGTAGTACGTCCCTTGCTGCAGGCGCGGCGACTGCCACTGCTGAGTGCTCTAAGCGGAGGAAATATTCAGCTCTCAATGATAGCTACATATTTGCGCCGTTTGGTGTAGAGACAATGGGTCCATGGGGTCCAAGCGCTCAGTCCCTTTTTAAGGATTTGGCGAAGAGACTCGCCGAGGTGACGGGTGATCAAAAGGCTGGCTTAAATGTTTGTGAGAAAATCATATATCACAGAATTAAATAAGTTTATATACACAAATGCACAAAACTGGTTGGACTAATTTGTAATAATATTGGAAAGTAAATCTGTGTGTTATGTTTACAAGTCAACATGGTGGAATCAACTGTGATAAAATTTTGTACAGGAATAGTTTGAGGCCTAGGGATAAATATATGATAATTTTTACTTTATTGTTGTCATCTAAACACTACTAAATACTTTGAAGTTTAAATTTCACCGCTATCTCTTGTCGAAGGCTTAGTAAAAAATGCATTAACCCAACACCAAACAAGTTTTTTACTTTCGATGTAAGCAGTTGTTTACATTTATCTTATTATTCATGTGAGTACATATGATAAAATTATCTGCAGTATAATAGTCCTCACTTTCAACAAAGAGTACTCGTTCGATATGTAATTATCATGATACAAATCTATTGAAAAATTATATGATAGCTTAGATATGCTGTCTGTTCTTGATGAAAAAAAAAAACAGATAATGCCAATTTAAATGAACTTTGGCCCGATATACCGACAAAATCGAAAGCTGTATGTAACTTGATTCAATGCCATTAACAGTTAGCTAAAGTAATAAAGATATACAAGGTACAGTTTGTGGAAGGTCGAGGTTATGTACTCGTATTATATTCAGATGTCTCGAAAGAGTTTTATGTTTTTATTGTCTTGTGAAAAAAATAGGTAAAAAACTTTTTAATTTAAACGGTTTTATGTTAAACATACATTGCAATGTTTAAGATAAATGTACTAAAAATGTACTAAAAACCAAAAAATAATAAAATAGATACAGTCGTGGGAATATTATAAACATATGCATAGACTAGACTAAAATAAAACCGTGGGGCACGTCAATTGTCTACAATCGTTGATTAAAATGTTTGTTTTGTAATGTTACAAACTATAGTTAGGCGTCTGCGGGCCAACTGCCTAACGACGAATTAAACGATTCTTCTATCGCACATTAAGTTGATATTTGTAGACAATTGATGTGCCCCACGGTTTTATTTTAGTCTAGTCTATGCATATGTTTATAATTCCCACGACTGTATCTATTTTATTATTTTTTGGTTTTTAGTACATTTTTAGTACATTTATCTTAAACATTGCAATGTATGTTTAACATAAAACCGTTTAAATTAAAAGTTTTTTACCTATTTTTATTTTCTAGTTTTTAGTTTTTTATTTCGCATTCTGTTAATTAAAACCTAAGTTATCCGCCATTTTGTAGAGACGCCATTTTGGATTTTAATTTTATATAGTACATTATATTCTACTAGTTGAGCACTTTCATTTTATACCCATATTGATAGGATTGATTAAACCTAAGTTTTCCGCCATTTTGTAGAGGCCGCCATCTTGGATTTTATTTTATATAGTACATTGTATTCTACTGGTTGAGCACTTTCATTTGATACCCATATTGATGGGATTGATAAAACCTACGTTATCCGCCATTTTGTAGCGGCCGCCATCTTGGATTTAATTTTTTTATAGTATATTGTATTCTGCTTGTTGAGCCCTTTCATTTGATACCCATATTGATGGGATTAATAAAACCTAAATTGTCCGCCATTTTGTAGCGGCGGCCATGTTGAATTTATAATGATAATGAATAAATATAATTGTATTGTCACCAAAATCCAAAGTGTATACAAAATTTCAGATTAATCGGTTGACAGGAAGAGGGTGAAATTGATTTACTAAATTTGACCCAAGAATGAATGAACCGGGCTGAGCTAAATAAAACCGTTTAAAAAAGTATTTATTTATGTTCGAAGAAAACTAAATATAGTAATAGTATATTTAGTATTCATAAACGCAATGTAAATTATATTAGAAAACTATAAAAGAACTCGCGTGTTCCATATCATCCCTATTACATTCTAACGAGATTTTTACTCGCAAATGCAAATATTTTAATATTCATTTAGTATATTTTCGTTCTGATTTTTGAACATTTGAATACTGATCTTTTTTACAGGAAAGTATTTTTCGGCGATAATGTCCCGTCTTTCGTTGTACAATAATACTAGACTATATGATACTAGGGAAGAAAAAATTGACGATTCAAAAGGGCTTTCTATAAAGTCATATTTGAATAAAGTTAATTTTGATTTAGACTCGTATACATATACTATATACATGATACTAAACAATACTAACTGATCCAAAAATATTTAAATACTTGAAATTTTTAATTGCCTGTTAAAATAAATTTCCGTTCGAAACAGTTAAACAGTAGACTATTGAATCTTGATTAATATGATGGGGTAATGGCCGAATAAATGACTGTCTATTTAAGCCTCCGGTTGCCATAAATATGTTAATACTGCCCATGTTTTAACCGGCTTCTAGCTTGAAACAAAGCATAGTTATGTCATTGCTTACAAGATTTTGTCCGAAATGGTTTCCTGAATTATTTTGAATCAATGGGATTTTTAATTAGTAAGGTGGGTAATCATAAGTAGAACTGATAAATTGAAGAAAATGACAAAAGCCCTTTGACGTGGACGTTAATGTCAATTTACTTAAAGTTTTATTAATTATATTGTTTCTCTAATAGAACAATTTGTAGAAAGAATTATAATTCCTTATGAGAAACAAAATGTCTTATATTTAACGGTGAGATAAAATTATCTCACCGTTAGTTATATATTTCATTTTTTTTACTTACCCAAATGATATGCCTATGTCTTTAAATACTCCTTTCTTTTTTGACATTGCATGTGTGTGTATCGAATGTTTCATTATCTTAGGTATTATAATACATATTGTGATGTTGTAAATAATGATTGCATAGAAGAGATAAGAATACATTTTTAGAATTTTTATTCTGTTCTTTTAGAGAAAGTTCTCCCAATTTCCGAATTGGTATATTTTTTCTTATACAGTGAACAGCACGTCAAGCTTTACATTTGTATTATTCGTAATTCAAATGTAAAATTGCTATGACAAGTTACATAAGATCTGTCTACAGGTCAATATATAAAGTTTAATGTATTACTATATATACTTATTTAATAATATACATGTAGTTTAATGTGTTAATATATTCAAATTTGTTTTGATGTCCAGTCTCTGTAATGTACAATTACAATATTAGTGCGTTATAATGGATACAACATGCAAGGTGGAATTTCAGCCTGAGCCGAAGGCGAGGGCCTACATAATTGAGCCGTAATTGAGCCGCATGTTATAACCAATCCGCACATATATCGTCGACGTTCTTTAACACATTTGCGTGGGGGCGAAATGGCAAATAATACTGTTATGGAATTTGTATGGACTATAACTTAACTATTGGCTTTGGTAACACACGCGTTTTTTATGACCAGGTTTACGTATTTAAAACCGGTGGAATTACATCAGCTTTACGAGCAAAGGTGTTAAAAATATCTATTTTGATTTTGAATTTATATTTAAAAGAACGTCTAGAAGAGGTTTCCCAACTTTTTTGTTTCATAGACCACTTTCAAAATTTTGTTGTGTTCGGTAGATCCCTTACAGCTACTTTACTGCCAACTTCTAAATATCAAAATTAAATATTAGTAATATATAAATAAGTTTTTACAAGTAACAGTACAAATTAAGACCTCCGTCGAATCTCCCGTGGGGTCCTGTGGGGTCTACCTGAACCACTTTGGAAATCGCTAGTCTGGAACAATTAAAGCTGACGCTTTTGAAATTTACCATCAAAAATTTCCGTTACTTGATGAGCGTGATTGATTGCAATCACGCTCATCAAGTTCGGAGATTTTTAACCATTGGATAGCTATCACAGGACAGGGTTATTTTATGAACTATATTAAAAAAAATGATTTCTACAGTATCTTCAGTGGAAGAAATGAAACTTGTAAAAATAATATTTGACAGCTAAGTATACTGAATAAAAATTTTGACAGATAACGCAACAGAGTGACAAGGATGGATGCTTATGTCGATCGACAATTCTTTGTATGTCCACCTCGTCTAAAATATATGTTTTTACGTAACGTTGCCTACCTAATATTACATCTTATTTTTTATGTAGATTGGAATTGGAATCAGTTATAAGATGTCTGCAGTTATAAGATAGAAAACACTTCTACTGAAATTAAGTAGGCTCACTATAAACAGATGAAATAATTTAAATATGGAAATATAAGTACTAGTTTGTTTTCGTTTTTCTCTTATCTAAGGTTGCCCGGAAGATATTGCTTTTAGCAATAAGGCCGCCGTTTGCTCATAATTCGTTGTTTGTTTACTTTATTTCTTGTTTTTATTTTGTGTGCAATAAAGAGTTTATTATTATTATTATAAAAATATTTAAATAAAAGTATAAAGTTAATAAAAGTATTTATTTATTTTATGAATAAAATTAATGAAATATGTGTTAAATCCAAGTTGTATCCAAGTTGTCATCATTATCGTTTCATCCAACAGACGCCCACAGTTCCTTGACTCCCCCAAAGATTTCCACATCGATCGGTTCTGCGCCTGTTGCCTGCGCCTGCGTCCAGCGCCTTCTTGCGATCTTCACAAAATCCTTGTAGCATGCCTACGAACATTATGGTATTCCACATATGCCTGTCACTCGAGAACCTTTCCACCCCAATAACTGTCAGTGCTACAAAAAGTTAAGTTTTGCAATGTCTATTTATGTTATTATTATATATATATCTGGACATACATTTATATTGCTTACATTATTATGTAAGTTGGTTAGAAATAAAATTAAACTCTCGTGTTGGCCTTGAAGATTGCCGACCGGCTATAATTGCTGAAAGCGTATGTAAAGTGATTGATTACATAAATTGATTATAGGAAACATGATTTCCTAATCTATTTTATTGTCTAGGAAACAAATCGGAAACTGTTTTTGTTGCATTTGCGATACTTTTCGCCACGCTACTATTAGCGTGCATTGGGACTTGCGTTTGAGAATTTTTGAATAAGTAGCGCCGACATTGATCTCTATCAAGAGTTCTGAGCTTCAGTGCCGGCAAAGGTGATATTAGATTTTTGAATTGCATGTGTATATTTATTTGACGTTCCTCTGTAAGAGAACACATTGTGAGGTTACCTGCATACAAGTGTCAAGAAACTCAAGCTTGTATGTGACTTTCGCCAATCCCCACTGGATCAGCTTAGTTGACTATATCCGTCGGTGAGGGTGTAAGATGATAATATGTGTGGAATATATAACCTACGGGAGGTGTCTTAGAAACTCAGCTGAAATTTTTACAAACTGTTTAAAACCCGTGCCAACACGAAATTATTAACATTTTAACTATTTGGTTAATTGCTTCTCATTTATTTGATCATCATCGTATCAGGTCATATTCGTCCTCAATAAGCCTAACCTATGTATTTATATTAGTGTAGGCCTTACTCAACCATGCTGGCTTATAGCGTATTGGTCGACTTTACATACATCTTTGAGATTTTTTGTATGTTCTACGGTCTTCCCGATTCTAATTGACCAGTTCCGAGAGCACAACGTCACTGACGCTCTTTAATAAATAATTTGAACTTAACTAACATCGTATTGTACTCTATGTCAACGCAGCTGGAACCTTCATTAATAAATAACATAATAAGACCTAGATTCGATTTATATTGATCAACATGACTATGAGTGTCCAAAGCTTACCGCCACGATGAGACAGCCAAATAGGCGTGTCATTATGACTCTAACAAGTCATGATGTATGTGGTTCATAACGGGCCTCTTTGACCACGGCACTCGTCTGACCTTCGACTTCAATATCGGGATTAATCAAAGCCTTTTTCTCATTTACTTCTTATTTTGGGCTAATGAAAATTTAATGGGCTCTCACTTGAACTTAGCTTCTGATTTAAGAAGAAGTTAAACGTACATCAAAAGCTCAGAAGATCTTTCCTCATACAATCTTTATTGGTTGATCATGATTACGTTTGCTAGTTGATACCATAATATAAGTATGTAGTTATTTTGTTTGAAATTTAGACAGTGCAAAGATAATTTTTTTAGGAAGTGTTTTTGGAAGACGTACGACTCTGTTCTATTGGCTACTATTCTTGCGATTTCGGCATATAACAGTAACAGTGGCCCTTAATTTACCTTTTGTTGGAAGCGAAACTGAGTAGGTTATAATTATAACTTACAATAATCCGCGATCGGTGAAACTCACATTGATTTAATTATTTTATTGACCAGCTCGGTATTAAGCTGCAGTTTGGTCGCCACGGGAGACCATAGAATACTTTACGAAAACTAAATATGTGATGTTATCTTTTTTTATTGTAAATTTGGGCGACTTTGATCTGGTTTGACCACGGTCTTGCCTGAGGGAAAGCGAATTTGTGGTCTAAAGGTAGAGCACATGTCGTACAGGCCATGTTCGTTCAAGCCTTGCCACCAAATTATATTGATATGTAAACACGGATTCAAAATATTATTCCATAACTTGATTCGGATAATGCGATCCGATGAAGCGAATCGTTTGGTACGAGTAGATAGAATGTTGATCACAAACCAAAGCAATTGAAGGTGCTGATGGAATTATATGTCAATACATATAATTGAATTGAATTATCCACAAAATGAATAGTAATTATAATTAATGATTATTCAGTTTGTTAATGTTCCGCAAAATCATATGCACCCGTAGGAAGTAATATGCACTGCAAACGAACAAGGTTGCTAATGCTTAAATATTATTAAATTATTTTCAAATTCTTTTGAATTAATGCTTTTAATGCCATAAAACATGTTAATAAATTCTTTACAAATGTATATATATTTGCAAGTGGATTTCCAATCGAAATCTTTTAATATACTGATGCTTTTTTAAATTTGTTAAAGTTCAAAATATCCTTATTAATGAACACCATAGAGATGAAAGTCTACTTCGAACCAATTCAATGGTCAACAATTCCATCACTCTCATATAAAATATTTAAAAAAATGTCCTTTATATATTTTCATTAATTCATTCAATATGTCATTTAGTTGCATAAACATGAAATATTACAATTTAAAACTTAATGAAGGCTTATTATGTTTATTCTTGAGTCCTCGAGTGGCAGGCGAAAAGGCTAGAAGGGCAGACGATTTAGTGAGGACCGCAGGAAGGCGCTGAATGCTAGCAGTGTAGGACCAGTGGAGAGAACCTTGGGGCAGGCCTATTTCCAGCAATGGGCGTTTACTGGCTGAAATGAATGTATGATTACTTTTATTAGACAGATAGTGCTCTGTGGCCGAATGGTTAAGGTGTCAACAACGCGAGTACAAGTCCCACCTGAGACGAATATTTTATTTGCGTTTTGTGATAATTTTACATTTGTTTTTAAATGGTGATTTATCCAACTTGTTTTGATTTAAATACAATTAATATATAATAAACGCTTTGTAAGTAGATCATTGACTATAGTTCATATATTATATGTCCCTACTAAGGGGCACCAGCATACTATTATAGTAATAAGCAATTTATGCTATCAACATGTAGTGACAATCAAGTACATTCTAACAAAATGGCATGTTCTTGAGTGTCATGTGAATATTGTACTTCGTAAAAAAAATTACATAAAGATAATTTCTACAATATGCTGTAATAGCAACAGTAAGTGTTTAAAAGATCAGCTTCGAAAAGCTTACAAGTTTCAAAGATTAATGGCATTGTAGTTTAAACGGTGAAATGACTATAGGAATGATAGTCTCTATCAATATAGATAATAACTTGTTCTTTGTTAAATTCAATAGAATACTGCCTAGCGAGCTATTCGTCATTCATCGGCGGTCATTATGTCAAAGTATTAATACTTTAGCTATCGCTCGCGGTTATGTTTCTATTTGATTAATATTTGAACATCCGATATAATCTTCTACGTCATATAGAAAGGAGTTTTTAATTTACTTTCGTTAAGCTATATATATATATATATATAATAGTGGACATAAGGTTTAAATAGTCTATAATTTACCTACATTATTGAGTTTCTTTTATCTTCGATCGTCTTCTACATAGTTATAGCGATTTAAACCAAATCGCTCAGAAAATATTGATTGAAGTTAAGATATTTCTTTGAAAACGGATATAGTTATCAATATTAGATGTTATGTTTTATTTAAGACTAGCTTTTGCCCGCGACTTCGTTCGCGTGGACTTCAAGTTCGTCCCGTCTAGTCTAGTAATAAGTAAGAAATACGGTAACTAAGCGCAAAAAATGTGTTTTTTTTACGACCTCACATTAGAAACCTCAAAAATTAGAAACCTCAAAAATTGTAGCTTATAAGCTATATTGTGGTAAAGTTTCATTCAAATCCATTCAGTAGTTTTTACGTGAAAGAGTAACAAACATCCATACATCCATACTTACAAACTTTCGCCTTTATAATAGTAGTAGGATTTTTCATATTCACTTTTAATTCCTCTTTTATTTATTTTAGGCCGCTCTAGTATTTTCTTGCAAATTCCTCTCATGCACTTTTACACAACAATTGACTACTGTGGAATAAACAATGCAATATTATTGGATGATTATGTACCTTAAAAAAATGACATTTAATTCGATATTAGTTTTTCAACATTTATCGGAACGAAATATCTAAGGGTTTTAATCAATCATTGATTAATGGAGCCAAGACATTTCATTTGATGCTTGTGTGGTGGAATGACGTATTTCTCATTTTACAGCAATTTTGCCTATAATTAGTTTAAGTCAGGGATATATCTGAATGTAGCAACGGATTTTTTTTGTTGCGCTTATTTTTAATTGCAATATATATAAATATATATTTTAATTGATCTATAATTATTTAAATTCAGATATTAATTAGGTACTTTACATATAGAGAACAAAACTTGAAAAATTTCAGTTATTGCAAATTTTTCAATACTTTTAATTTCTTTAGATGAACCTTATGAATAATGAGCAGACAGGTTTGATTTCCAATATTCGATTGGAATCATTTCGAAAGAATCTTTTCACTCACTAAATTCATTCAATATGTAACGGTGTGAAATTTAAATATTCAAAATTAGTTCTCGGTTTAGTAGGTGTCACTCGTATATCACGTTATTGTATAGCCCTTCGTCCATATAAATTATTATTTTTTAAATCATTCATATTCCGCTGTCATGTAAATTTAAACCTCTCAGCTTATTTAATCGGCCATAAATACAGATATAAATCGAATTAATTCCAAATATGGCGCTGTTAGCGTTATTTCGTACATGTTGCTGGTATATTAATTTATATTTGTCGATATGTGATGTAAAGCAAAATAAAATATGACAAATATTTATTATTTGTGTATAATTAGATCTATTCTCCTCGAAAGGTTAGGTAAAGTAACTCACATTTTGCCAATTTTTATTATGTTATTTGCCATAGCGTATAGACCTTCTTCCCTGCCCGGGAGCTCACGGAGATGTAAATGCGATAAATACTCTTAATCGACTTCTACAACATCTATGACAGGAAAGGGAGTAGTGAGACACGATTTCTTAATCCGTCACTGCACATATGTGTTATATTTATATATTTTTTTAAGTATGAGGCAGTTGCTGACTCTTCAAATTGAAATTCACTCCTTAGTGTCAAATATATGTAGCATTTCAGTAAAAGTTAATATTTTTACAATTATTTAATGAAGCTTTAAAATCGTCTCTGTTATATCGAAGGCTAGTGCTGATATCGTATTTAAAATTTTATAAAAAAACAATTTGACATTATTTACATATAATATTCATTTTTTTTTAAATAGGGTGAAACCTAAAGGTCTTGAAATAGGGAATGAAATTATTTTATTATTTAAAAGGGATTACAAAGTACTAATCCAATTTTGATTAAAGTTGGTGTAATATAGTTGGACATAATATATTTTTCCTATGGGAAAATATGTGATTTTTTAACTGATAATAACAGCAGGACCGGCTTTGATGCAGTTTGGTATAAGGATGTTTGGAGACACGAATGAACATATGATTATTTTGACTTAGAATATATATTTTCTAATGAATAATCCGATATAACGCGTTCGAAGGCGCGGGCAGAAAGTCAAAAATGTATAAAAAGCATACATTGTAAGTACGACTCACACGTACATATAAGCAATGTAGTTTAATAAGCTGCTATATAGATTAAAAATAATTTAACTAGTGGTGTTGAATAAATAAATAAAAATATTCGTGGATGGTAAGTTAGTTATATGAAAATTCTTTGTCAATAGAGAGCTATTCACATCATTGGGTCATTCTAAGGTTAGCTATGTTAATAATCTGTCAAATTCATGACGTTGACATAACGAGTCAAGACATAGGGCGGAGTCTTGGAGCTTCTTAAGGCGGAATCTTCTCCTTTGATTTGCATACTATTAAACTGTTTGTTCCTCTGCTCATACAAAATCCACCTACCTGATATTGATTTGCATCAAAAATTTTCCGGAGCCATATACTTTCTTCAACAAAACAAACCAGGATACCTATTTTTGAATTACGAATGTGACTTCGAAATCACCGCTGACTTAATAGTCAATTATAATTCAAGTAAAAATATTTTTTTGTTACAGATCATGGCACCATCGAATATCAGTACGAAGATGGTACATAGAATGAAAAGTTAAAGTTTTAATATGAAGAAAAGCAATGAGAAACGCTTGACGAATGGTATCACGATGCCGCGACAGGTAGCGTTGGTCATTGTGTCACTCGTTGTTACCGCGGTCACGGGTTCCAAGTCGTCTGGCGAGATGGCGCTGGCAAACGTTACTAGATTCTCTTCTGGTGATTTGTTTTCGCTTCTTGGTGAGTATCACTAAATAAAAAAAGAAAATCCACTAAATAAACCGATGTAAAATATTCCCTAACAACCATTTTACACATTAATTCCATTCAAAGGTCAATTCAGGTGCGTGTTTATCGAACATTGTTGCAAATATGTTTAAATAAAATGTTATGTTTATTTTTAACATGTACCTATACAGCAACTCCTCTCGAGACTTGAGTCAGAAACAGCGACCACAAGTTGCACGGGAGGAGTTTTGCGAAGATCGTCCCACCAACACATTTTCTAGGACACTACAAGCCTTCAATAGGGCTTTACTTAAATAAACAACAAATGAGTAGACATAAATCTAAATATAATAATATAATTTTAAATATATAGCTATGGCCTTATAGCCCCCAAATGTCTGATGAGATGAATGTTAAGGAGCTATCGGTGTATGTATATTCCTCTTCCGATAGACAGTTCCTGGCATTACACAGAGATGCTTAACCAACAGTAACAAAATGTTGCAGTAGCATTTCAAATATTGCATTTGCTTATAAACCAAGTAAGTTAAATTTTTTGCCAAGCAGGAAGCGATTGCGGGCTTACGCGGTGTATGGAGGTGTCCCATGGTACTGCCCTATCAGCAATGGGCAGTGAAGGGTGCGTGTGTCAGTGTCACCGCGATAACCCCGCCTTCAGAGAGGATCAGAGAATTTGCGTCAAGCAGATTGATGGTATGTTTTTAACATTGGTAAAATACCTACTTTTAACAATAGAGTGGTCTTGTCAGCTGTTTAGCAATTGAAAGCCTGACTTCTGAATGGAGTCATCAAACTCCAACATTAAATTACTTATTCTGCAGTAATTTAAACTTGGATTCTCCCAATTTCTCCAACAGTTTTACATTTTAATTTATTTGTCATTACGAGTATTAATATATTTATTGTATTAACGATGACGTTTTAAGACCTGCATATGATCTACCATGTGCAACTACAGTAGCATAATCCGTAACATGCCACAGGCACCTTATTAATTAGAAAATCCCAACAACCCAGCAGCATAATACTATTGGAGGAATACCATACAGGAGTACCATAATAATACTGTGTTATTGATTTGCCGTTTCACAAATTTAAATCATTTGTCCAAGATTACTCTTATGTAAAAATGTTACAATACTGCTAAGAATTACTTAAATGATAGCAATGCTTGAGTTTAATTTTAATAAACCAATAATTACGAGTACGTTGTCAATAAATTTGAAAATATAGCTTTAATAGATTTAAGAACTTGCCGTAGACTTGTGAACTAATGGCGTAGCATTTTTGCAAAAGTGATTTTATAAATCTTATTTGAAGAATAAATTTTTCATTTGATTTGAATATCATCAACGTGATTTCGTAACTACCAAGTGAGAACATGGAGAACATCTCTCCGTACTAAAAAAGAACTACATTTTTTTGTTGTGTTGAGACACATGTATGTAGATTTAGAAACTTAACGAAAGTATATTTTCAACCTGCCCACATGTATTGGTTATCAAGGTCAAACTGGAATTTCAATTATATTTTCTATGACCAGGGAATTCATTATAATATAGAATATGAAATTAGATGTTTTTAATTTTACGTATATTTTTCCACATATCCATAGCAGACTGTTAACACAAGTTTCAATCATATACATATTTGTGGGATTTTCTCGTCTATAGGTATCGTTAGGATTTCGATTTCTTTTTATCTCTACCTTAACTCCATTTCGAATAAGTAAGCATAGGTGTTTGTCTTAGATACTTAAATTAATATTAGTAAATGTTGACTATGTAAAAATAATCGTACTAAAAAGAGAGTATACATTATTTTTTTATCAATAGACATATTTATTTACACAAACTCTTATGTTAATACAACATTGTTCTCAAATTATTGAAACTATTAAAACTTTAGTTAACACAATGCTACTTTTTTAAGATTAAGATATCTTTATTTATGATATGGTAGTGAAATTAATGAGTCCGTGACTACGTTTATGTCCCAAGTTTACAAAGTATACCGTGGTACCGAATCTCACAAGAAACATGGTCTAATCCTACTTAACATAAAGTGGGTAGTCTATTTGTTTGTGAATACAGTTTACAGTCAATACATTGCAAAAGAATTAATTGACAATCTTTCATAAAATATTTTAATATAAAGCATGTTAGGTTAGGTTAATGTTTTCAGATATTATATTTTAATATCTGAAAACATTCGGTAAATGGGAGTCGCTTACAAAATGTAATGGTTCATGCAACGCATCATTGCAATGGTTTGCCTACTAATTATAGCCAGGCGTAAAGCATTCATGTGGTCGTTTTTCTGCTGTATACTTAAATAAAACGCTCTAATAAGTTATATAATGTAGTATCTTCTTTTAGACAGTAATAATACCCGTATAATAAATTAAAATCTTCTATAAATTCTTTCTATTTAGAGAACCTTCTTTGTGACACAATTATTAGCAAATATAAATTTTATAATGAAAGTGGCAATAAATGATAAATATTGGTATATTATTTTTCACTATGTATTATATTATATTTTGTGAAAAAAGTAAATAAATATTTATTTCAACAACTGATACAACAATTAAACAACATACAAAATAAAATTATTACCCAAAATCTGAAACGTAAATAAACATTTTATTTAATATTTTTTACAGAATGTTCTACCGCAAGGTTTGGTCGGGGAGCTAATGTACCCGAAATTCCTTTCGTATTTTTACCTCTCAAAGGCCAAATTATATATCCGGCAAAGGAAATCATTTTTACAGGTAAGTAGACTATAAACGTTCAATTTAATAAAAAAAAATTATAAAATATTACTAGCACGATTAATAAAAATATTATATGAACAATTTTGAACAAAAAGAATTCCGATACCGGGAATCGAACCCGAGCCTCCTGGGTGAGAGCCAGGTATCCTAGCCACTAGACCATATCGGATATGTTGTGAATTGTAAAATAAGTTTATAAATCCTGAATCAAAAAATAGTCTTAAAAAGTAGTAGTAATATTTTTTTATTTATTTATATAATGAATGTAAATCTTGAACAATTAAATAACGACCAGGATATTTGGCTTTTTATTGTAATTTATGCCAAGACCAACTGAAAAAATTGTTAGTTCGGTACATAATATTATTCATTTAAGTCGAGTGGACAACGCGTGAATTTCTTGAATCTTTAATATTTGCAGACGTGCCAGACGCGATATGTGCAGTAACGAGCGCGCAATACCTGTCGCCCTCAGGATGGGTGACCCTGCGCGATTTGATCGATAACGATGTACCATTTAGTCTCTATAGGGACGAAGGAAGCACATTTTTGCAGGTAATTTCGAATTTAAAATTAAGGTATCAAAAAATATACATATTTTATTACACATTAGTTTATCAGTAAATGTAGTTCTTCTATACATATTTAATTGTTTGAATCGTGACACCCCAATCACCCCAATCAAGTATACAATTTTACTTACTATAGCTGTATACTTACTATATACATAATATCGGCAAAAGATTATGCGGGAAGTACAAGATAGAAAGAGATAGGAACTCTTTGGCTTTATAATATTTACAAGGCACAGGTTCGGATTTATACTTAGCAGAATACCGTCCTCACTTTAGGCAGGTGTTCCCCCGTATCAAGTTCTTTCTTTGGACACAACAGCCGACTATGCATCTGTAACATTTCTGGTGTAGCGCGTGTGTATGTGCGGCGGTAATCACTTATTGTCAGGTTAACCGTTCAAAATTACACCAATTGCCTGAATTGTATCTCCTCAATTTCGACGCGCTAGTGCGATGTCTACTTTTTGTAAACAATGTAATTAATGTAAACAATGATGTTATATACTAATAAGCTTCTTTTTTTTAAGACATGAACACAGACAAATCGTTGTAACTTGCAATCCTTTTAAAGCTACGCAAATGAAATTTCATTATCGCTTAAGTAAACTTCGCACGAACGATATTTCGTACAAACAACAAACCTGTTAATTTATAATAAAAAAGATATTCGTTTGAATTTTGTACATTTTGTCGGTGTCTTGAGGATGCCATTTGTCAATCTCGCCGTCTGTCTTTCATGTTGCAAGTTGCAGTAGACAGATCTGATGACGGTTAAGATAGCGAGTTAAGCGCCAAATACGCAATTTGTTTAATTTTCGTGAATTTGGTACATTTAGATCTCCCGTCACTGATATACAAGATAAATTTAAGTGAGAATGCAGATTGTGCAGAAAGAATTGGGATGAAGATAGAAAAGTCGATTGATGGTACCCCTATAAGTAGCTTTTAGAAAAGGTAGTTCTAAACTAAAGACAACACTAGAAAACAACAAGAATAACATGAATATAATGGAATACCTAATGTAGATGATGTTGGTTCTCCATAGGCTACCTCTGAATTCTCTAGTCATTTGGTTTCTCCTTCTTTTCTTGTTTTGCTACGGTGATTTCTTATCATCCGGCAGGCCGTAAGTAATATTGCCACCATCGTGGTATAAAAAAATGGTAGTAGTGGTATGTTAGTGGACACTAGAAATTACGACGAAAGAAACATAAGCTTTTGTTGATAAACCATCATAAACCAAAACCATAAAGTTAATAATCAGAAGATTATTCTATTGAGATTTTATTTTGTATGAATATCAATATTAATTATTCATGTAAATGCTGAGGAAATTGCTTTATAAATAATACAAATTTGTAGTTTTTAATATAAATAATCTTAAATATGACGCAAACAAATCGACGGACCTGTATGAATATGTAAGCAGATTTAAGTTTTTTTGATCCTAGTATTTTGCATTTTGCAGTGGCGAG
This sequence comes from Scirpophaga incertulas, assembly GCA_036419045.1. Classification (NCBI taxonomy): domain Eukaryota; kingdom Metazoa; phylum Arthropoda; class Insecta; order Lepidoptera; family Crambidae; genus Scirpophaga; species Scirpophaga incertulas. Next base: position 12,464,876 of record CM071645.1, read on the forward strand.
GATCTGTAGCATTGCACTCCCGACTCGAGGGTCGACTAGTTGCCGTCCACGTGCTGTGCTCTACACCAGAGCAGTCACGCCTGGCCACATCTTGTGCAGCGTTCAGAGTTGCTGGTGCATCGCAAAATGTTCTACTTGGTATTTATTTTAAATATATTTAAAATTTTTGTTAAATGAAAAGGTAGTTTAATCTAGTTAGCATAACCACTATATTAAATTCCTAATATTACCAGTTACATAAGTAATTGCAAAAGAGTTAGCTGGTGATAGCGGTTGATGGCTGGTGGTATGAACGTAAGCAACACTCAAAGTTAATACACATTGTGAATCTTATAATATTTCTTTATGCTTGCCAAAATCTATGCTTAAGTTATAGAATTAGGATCGTAATCGTAGATCGTATTTAAAAAAAATCAAATTTAAATAATTTATTTAGAAAATTCATTTGGACTGTACAAAGTCAAAGAAAAAAGTGTTATAATATTACATTGGTAAACGATTTGTGCTCCGGTGTTCTTGTATTTAATGTACATATTCTGAAAATGGTTATACCAGATTTTTTGTTCGCAGATGTGAAATCGATACCATTTCATGCTGGAGAAATTGTCACGGCAGAACCAGCAACACAGAGCCAAAATTTAAGTGTTCTGGAGTTATTAGCAATATGCGTCTGCGTATTGATGCTAATATTCATTTATGCAGCAGGCATTATATTTTATGTGCATTACAAGCAAAGACAAAAAAGAAAAGAAAAGGATCCGGAGTTAAATATGTCTAATACGATGTCGACAGATAATAGTTCGACGATGGATTCCAGAATAGATATGGATAATGTGGTAAGACAACATATAGAAATCAAACATTAATTTAACTGTATGTTAATGTACCATGACTGTATAAAGAGACATTCGTCTCTTTACACAATTAGGTAACATGGGGGAATTTTTCTAACCGTGACTTTATTATTATTGTTATATAATATGTCTTAAGTTTAATTATGACGAAATACAATATTTTTTTTCTTCTCTCTTTATTAAGCCATACACCTTAATGGTTAAGCCGGCTACATAGTAATTAATCTAATTAACAGGTTTTTTGGCAAATGAAAAAATTAAGAAACTAACTATTCTATAACTATTCTTACTTTTAAAATTGGAACTTAAACAATCATGAATCACAAAAAACAATTCTTCTCTCTTACAATTTATATCATTAATGAGATCAACTCTGTCAGATTCATTTCGGGCGCACTGCATTAAAATGTGCATTAGATCTTCCTTAGTATTTCGACAATATTCACAGTACGGATCATTTCTTTTTCCCATCAAGAATTTGAAAGCATTCAATGGAAATTCAAATTCAAAAAAGTGTTACAAGCACTTATGAAAGTCGAAAAGCTACGCCATCGGTTCGCAAATCTACGGCGAGAGACCTTGCACTGAGGAGAACCGGCAGGAAACTCAGCAAGGGTTATTTTTTTCCCTGTATTAATTAGATACAAAGTCGTCAATTTGGAAAATGACTTCAATATGGATAATTCATGAAGTCACTTTCCATTACATAATATAGGAAATAAAACTAATAAAAATATAATTTGAAAACATGCCTATATTAGGAATGCGGTGTCATACAGTTTTAAAAGAATATATTAAAGTTAATGAACGTGTCTGGTCCGAACCCTTACACACAGTATCAATTCTTTCCGGTTATAAGTATTTACTGTCATAGAACCACGGTACATGAGGCGGCTCACGCACAAGTGTCCTGTACCAAAAATACAATAATTAAAACATATGTAATAACAATAATATTTTTTTTTAGCAACTGAAGACAAATCCTCTATTAGGAATGGCTAATTTAACTAGTGATTTTTTACACGATGCTGGGCTTTCTGATGTGAGTGAGCGTACAGAAGACACTTTAGACTCACCAAAAAATAATAATAAGGTAAACATAGTACTATGAAAGTACTATTACATTGGCGGATCAAGTAATAATTTTTCATGTTAGTTTCAGAAAACACATACCAATATTGTTTCGGCAGTGGTACACACTCGTCGAAATAAGCCGATACGAGTCATGGGAAGAACCACTTCTAACCCAGAAAGAATCAACGAACGTATTTATAGAAGATCAGTCTCACCAGATACATTGGAGAGAGCTCCTCATTCTGATTTATCAATTATAGATTGCACTATGGACAATAATATATTTTCAAGACAACCGCTTCAGAATGGAGAGATAATACGAAAGAGGTTATACTTTAATCCCGTGTTTTTTGAAACGGAACATTTAAAGGTACGTTATAGTACATTACGTTAGTTATATGATGGTTATAACATATAACATGCGAGGCGGAATTTCAGCTCGAGCCAAAGGCGAGGGCGTGATTGAGCCGAGCACGTATATCGTACGACGTTTTTTAACACATTTGCGAGGAAACAGAAAAAAAAAAACATTTAAATAAACTCTGTGAATGCACACTGTTGCTTTCCCGCCATTTTAACAGCGCGCTAGCGCTGCTTACTGACTGGCGCCGCGCGGCGATTAGTTCGAAATTTGAATAGCAACAGCGCGCGAAATGGCAAATAATACTGTCATGGAATTTGTATGGACTACAACTTAACTATTTGCTTTGGTAACACACGCGTTTTTTATGACCCGCTTTAACTTTTTAAAACCGGTGGAATCACATCAGCTTTACGAGCAAAGGTGTTAACAATATCTTTTATAGCGTTATATTGACAAACAAGTAGACTTATGGGTAGTAGTTATAGTCACCTATACCATGTGATTTTTCAAGATATACAAAAACTATAGTGCAAGTTGCAAGTCTCGGTACCCAGTAATTTGGCTGTCATATCTATACACAAGAATATAGCAATGCGAGTTTATCTTCGGAATGTGCAATCGGAATAAAATAGAATAGGAACTTTCTCTTATAAATCATACCTTTTTATTTTTCAGAATCCTCCGCCTGCTGCGATCGAGTTTCTTATGAAAATAAGAGAAATAATGGCAGTGGCAAAAGAAAGAATGTCGTCCAAGCGATATATCCCGGTGTTATCCGATATTCCAGAAGAAGAACTTTATCACACGATTGATCTTGGTTGGGATATTCCATGTGCTAGACGTGGGCGGCGTTTTAGTGCGATAAGTTTAAAGCATGAAAATAGCAGAAAATCAGGGCATTGTGGAGGATGCCCTGGTTGCGATACTAATAATAAAGTTCAGAAAAATATATTACTAGCTAGGTCCAATTCTTGTAAAACGTGTGTAAGTGACGATTATAAGCAAAGGATTGTTCGAAAATGGTTAGATGAAGTTCCAAATCCTCCTCAAACAACAACAAAACCAGTTAAGTCTGTAGCTAAGGTAAGCGGAACTCCGAGAGTAATTGAATCAAAAACTAAAAATCAACCATCGAGTCCTCAGAATAACACTGTCCAGAGAGAACAAGCTAAGGAATTAGACGTCCAGAGTATAGTTACGGATAAGAAAAGTGATAGCTTAAAAAAGAATAAAATTACAAAACACGATACACCGCCTCTCATTGTAAGACCCAAAGAAGTTCACGCTGAAAATATAAAAGCAATCGTGGCACCCGAGCAAAAAACTCTTACAAACCATAAGTCACGTCGCATAAGGCGTAAGCTGCCACCCCCACCCCTCCACCAACTTGCCCACCTGAACCACCTAAAGAGGAAGAGCCAGAACCAATTTTGCCTGAAGTAAAGATGAAAATGGAAGCTGTAATTCGTGAACTGAATATATTTAAAAGAACGGAATCGACAGCGCCCGACAATGTAGTTGAGAAAAGTGGTCTCCATGTCGCACCTAAAATAATAATACCTGTAGCTGCAGCAGATTCCCAGTACTACAGTGACGATAATCTTTTACATGATAATCGCAAAAAGGACTTTACCATGAGCCGTGACAGTACAATGGATTTTGATAGCTTAGAGAGAAATGCAATGAGAAGAAGAAGATTTAGCTTAGCATGTGAACCCGAGTTTACTCAACAAGTTGAATTTCGCCATCAGAATTTGGAGCCGTCACGACAAAATTTATCAAGAAGTTGGCGTGATATAAAAAAAGAAGTAGATGATAGTCTTTTTGTTTCTAAACCATTATCAAATTCACAGTATGGGAGTAAAAGCGAAATTTTTATCAATATTGCAGATCCTATTTATGATAATGTAAAGCCAGGATCCTTGACTATACAAGTTAGTGGATCGCCCGTAGAAAATAGACGAAATCAAACAGAAGAATTTGATCCCGATACTCTTGATAGGAAACCAAAACGGGAAGGAAATATCAGAGTTGAGAAAATTTTATTGAAATCAGGAGGTAGTTTTAAGTTTAAAAATCCAGATAATGTACATGAAAAGAGTAAAACTCCACCAGAAGCAGTATTTACCAGAAAAATTGGTAGCTTAAGAGAAATATACGAAGCCAAAGTTCAAGAGAAAGATGCAGGATTTTACAATAGACGTTGTAGTATACCTTTTAGTCCAGAGAGATCAGACCATTCGAGGTCACTTAAAACACCTGATTTGATTCGGCAAGTTGAAGGACAAAGGGAGCATAAGCCTCCGATACCTCCAAAACATAGACGTGTATTAGAATCTCCGCCCAAAATCAATAATGTAATTCGAGAAAGTCCGCCTGGAGATAAACGTCGACTATTTGAGGAAAGGGACCGCTTTGCAGCCTACACGAAGCTTGACAATATAAGTGCCCGTCGATCTGGAAGGAGATCAGCCAGAACTAGATCGCGGAGGACGGATTTAAGGAAACTATATAGAACTGAGGACTCTGGATATATGAGTACAGATTCCAATGATTCTAGAAGAGCACAATATTTGATGCAACTCAGACCAAAATCGTTACTATCACAACTTTCAGCACCTAAGGTTGTAGCCAAACCACCAGCAATCCCAATGGATACAGATACCGACGATTTAGAATCACTTTGCGATGGACACAGTGAATCTGGTGGAGAGAGCGTAGAAACTGATTCTGTATTTTTTGGGAATTTCGATGATTCTAAAGATATGCTTTTGGAATTAGGGTTGAGTGGTTTTGAAATTCGGAATAAAGGAATGAGTCAAGATCAAATAGACTCAGGATTTATGGGAGAAACCAACATCATTTTAAGTGGAGATAGTGATTCAGAACACAGAAGTGTCATATCAATAATTACTGGATGTGATGGTAGAGCGTCAGCGGCTTCTATAACAAAAATAGATGACCCACAGTATATGCATTCTGTAGAATGTTAACATTTCCAATAGCGAATGTAAATATTATTTTATTTATGCCAATAATGTAACACATCGGAGACATGCCAAACAACACCTTATAAGTTATTTGCATTTGTTATGCTGACGTGAAACACTTTGATGTGATATTAATTAATTGTAATATCGAACACATCTATTGAGAACTAGTTAAAAAACTATATGGATAACAATAATATATTTCTCATCAGGAATCTTTTGTTCTCCTTATGTTAATTAAAATATATATTGAAATCGGTTCTCAAAATGTATTAGAATAACTGCTGCGTTGACCCAATTTTCACAAAGACGACTTTCGTATTATATAAAACATGAATAACTGACGAGGTATGGATGTCCGAACAATTCAATTGCATAACCTTTTGTAAAGGATAGGTTTCATACGTAATGTATGATGCATATATGTATATTATTAAGAATCTATATTTTGATTTTTCATTAGTAAATTTATAGTTTTTTTATTTACTGAGTTACCGTCCCACCTTTGAGACTACTGCTTATTTAAATTTATATTTAAGTAAATATTATATATATTTTATAGCAATAAATTGGTACAGTTTGTTAATTAGTAAACACGATTAAAATGACAACTAGAAAAAATAATTTTGACAATCATTCAAAACTTCTACTGTACAAATGTTATATTTGCTTAGTAAACCAAAATGTTTTATTGAACTAAATAATAAGCACCTTAGATATTAAATCGTGTAACTAGTTAGTTGTTTAATTTTTTGCAAAACATGTTATTCACCTTTAAAGGTTTAGATTGTTGATCGCAAATTGCAGCGTCACCAAAGTAAATATAAAATTATCCCTTTTACTGACTCTAAAATTATTAATTGAATTTTGATGAACCAAAAATATCTATCGGTGTTCTGCTCTTCAGGCGAAATATTTTACAAATTTCACCTCATAAAAAACTTATCGGCCTAATTTTATTTTCCAATCAAATCAACAGCTAATTTATATGTCACTTTTTATTCACTTGTTCAAATTGTTTTTTAGAATCATTTTAATTTGTCAAGTTGTTGCCAAAAAAGTATGTTGACTGCTAAAGTTGCGTTCTGCATGACATAAATGGGAGATCGAAGCGACACGCCATGGAACGAAAATAATAATCGGTCTTCACCTCGCTACCTAGTATCCCGTATGGTGGACTAAGCGCATTAAAAATTTGCTGCTATGCAGCGCAAAGTGAAGCAAATGCGATCAAATGAATAAATATTTTCGTGTGAATGATCGCGCACGTAGAACTGAGTCAACGCGAGCTTGCACTATATCGCATTGAGTTGACATGTCATCGCATCGCATAGTTTTCGTATATCTTACGTTTTCCATTATGGAAAACACAAACTGTGACAAATATTTTATTTTTGATGTAAAATTTGTGTTAGTGTGGATTACGATACATTTTTTGGTTTATATATAACACCGCTTTTCCTCACGCAAGCAGCACAATTATAAAACTGGCAACGATATTCCTCGATGAGCACCATTATGCGTTCGCGAAATGTGTAATTTCGATAAGACAACTCGACAAAGTTTTACATACGAAAACCACCGCTATTAAGAGCGACATAAGAGTCGTCTGAAGGTCATCATGTTAAGTCTGACGCGTTGCTGTCTGTTATAACGTAGACATATTATTATTTTTATTTTAACTATTATTTAATAGATAGTCAGCCATAGTGATAAGAAACTTAGTAAGCCAATGTTATTATATAAAAAAATTGTAGCACAGAATATGCTTACTTGTATAACGCGGTAACTTGAACACCTAATATTTCACATTATTACTATAATTTTTGTAAATAAAAAGTATCTAATTACAATTAATAAACGGGTTATAGCTAAAGGAATATTATTTGTTAATGGGAAATTATTTAAAATTTGGTATTTGTTATTTAGTGCTCAATGTTTTTATTAAAAGTGCCTTAACATTGTAGATTGTAAATATAATATTTTTTGTAATTATAAGAGATTTTAATAATTATTAATTGCATACGCTTGCCTTTCTTTCAAGCGTTTGCAACTAATCAGGGGTGCAGGAGAGGAAATATCTGGTTATCTCCACTTCACTAGTGTTATAACAGAATATTCTGGTTTTCTTGCAATGTGGTTGTATACTTGTAACACTGTAAAGTGCATAGTGGTCTCAATGACTTACTCGTCAAATGTGTCGTCTACATATTTGACGTAGATTTAGACTGGTTTAAACTACTTGTTAAATAACTCGTTCATGGATACATCATTGTTATAACGCCTCACTTGTTGAAACCCACAAGGTTTCAAGCAAGCTGAGGGTCCACCATAGATCTTGTTTTCCTCAAATCTGAAGGTGAAACTATTAAACCCATCTGCGGCTAACAGTAGTTGGCTATTCAAAAAACCGACAGAATTTTTATTTTTTTTTATATGTAGGTAAATATAGGTAATTTAATATCATTAAAATAGAGTATGAAAATTCTAAAAAGCCCACAACCTTGGGCACTACCAATGATTCCCGATTTGCTTCACGTAGGATTCACTTTTAAATCGAGCTATATTATTTATTTACGAAATAAAAAAAACGAAACTTCTTAGACGTCTTGTAATTAAAATATTATTTCTGATTTCATATTAAATTTTCACATCATATTATTTTAAAATGTTATAATATAAGTATTGGAAAGAAAAATCTCATCTGCTGCAATTTTTTGCTAATGAGTCCGCCGTGCATCCTTAATATAATCAAATGCTTTTAATGCGTTTCCACTGACACATTTATTAGGGTCAGCCCAGGTAAAAAGGCAAGGGAGAGTGCATAAGTTTGTTTGCCACTCTGTTACAAATAAATATAAATATTTTTTTTGTTTAATAATGATAAGTAATTTACATTGGCATAAAGACATTCAGCATATTATTACTAGGCATAAATGTTTTGGCATAATGCTATAAATATTATTGGCATAATAATTCAGCATAATATTATATAGGAAAATGTTTTAATGCAAATTAGAACTTATGTTAGTTATGGTAACCTATGTATTGTGCGGAAAGTATTGTTGTGCCAAAATATTATTAGTTATTAAGTTATAGAAAACATTATGCCAAAGAATATTATGCCGAATATATGCAGTCCCAAATAAATATATGATGTATTTTACAATTTTTTCTGTTCCGTATAATTAAGTGTCGGACCTGCTTTGAGTAGTTGTGTATTATTGTGTATTTTGTTAGACTAGAAAATTTTAAATAACTTATTTATAAATGTGACTTCTTGTATATATGTATGTGGCCGGATGTGCAATTATTATTTAATCAATGTTTATCATATTATACCTAGGTGCTTGGTTTGCTTAAGAGGCTCAATTATTTCATTAAATGTGAAATCTTTTAAAAATTTTTTTTCGTATTTGGAAAATTTTAAGTTTTTTGTACTATACGACTATAGGTGTAGGTAACGTAATATTGATGAATATTTTCATACTTTGAGATAAAAAGTATAGGTTGAAAATATTTGTAAAATAAATATAATATTCAAAAGAAATAATTTCATCGTTTTATTTGTTCCCATCTGCTCATCTATGTTCACTGATCACAAGAGATCGGATAATCGAATGCATATTTACCTAAAGTTAGTTTAAGACAAAGTATGGAAACGGCTTTTTATTGTTTTGTTAAATAAAAATCCCGGGATTGCGGAATTGGATAGCCGGATGTTTATTTATTTACCTAATTTAGTTTTTGACAAAGTATGGAACTGTGTTTTTTATTTTATTTAAATAAATAAAAATCCCGGAATTCCGGTACTGTAGAACATTTTGGTAATGCAAAACTAGTCGGTAATATGAGCTCTCGGTCATTTGAAAATAAATACCACGTGCTAATTTAGTAATTTTCAAACAATATCACTACGTTAAATTTGCAGTCCCGTATTTTCCCGGGATTTTTATTTCACAAAACGTATTTTAAAAAGCCGCTTCCATAATTTGTGAGCCAAAAATTAACTTTAGGTAAATATGCATCCGATTATCCGATCTCTACTGATCACAAACCCTGTGTTAAAATGATACAAGAGGGCGTTGTACGTGGGCGTTTCATCGCAAATTTCAGCTATTTTTTGACAATGTTTTCATTGGCTGTATGTGTAACAGGGGCGTGCGTCTTGCGCACATAGTTAAATAAAGTGTATTAATTGTTTGCAGCCAAATATATCAAAAGTTTTATTAATAATTCTGTGATTGGGAATTCTTGAAGTCATATTTTTTCACACACAGAGTTCTCCTTGTGTGGGTGATGCGTTCGTTACCGTAATAGATAAAATGTAACGGGCCTCATATTCAAAATTACACTTTAAGATTTAAGAAAAAAGACTGAATACACAAACATCAAAATTTTGTATTAAAATCAATGTCAAGTCAAAAAAGGGACTATATATAGAAGTTCTTTGCGAATATTTGTTGTTTTATGAAATATTTCATGGAAACCAAAAAAGTGGCCCATGAGGGGATCGAACCCGCGACCTTCGCGTTATTAGCACGACGCTCTAACCAACTGAGCTAATGGGCCGATGCAACCGTGGTCGAAATTACCGATGATACTATGTTGTTTGTGTTTTAACTATTTTACGATTTTTTTTCGGTGCCGTTCCGAGGTCCTTAAGGTCGGGTCAAAGGACATTGTTCCGGCTCCATACATGTTCTGCCTAAGAACCGTTCGAATCGAAAGTGACTTATATAAACTCTTAAAATTATATGGAATCCTATGAAATAAGTTTTCACGAACGGACACTTCAGGAAACTAAAATAATTACGAAAAAATCTAATATTTTGAGGTTATAAATAAAAAATAACCAACCTTGCGTGAAATATCAGAGTAGTAATATCAAAATAATATTAACAATACTATGTACAGCTATATATGTTCTCTTCTAGAACTAGGAAAGGACTACTCTACTAGATACTAGGAAAAGAGATAGTACCTAGTCAAGTTTAAGATAATTCTTTGACAATTATCATTTTACAAAATCCAGTCCTTTACACACATCCGAGTCTACTAAGTACCTACGCAATGTAATCGGAGTCCGTAATAAGCCAAAGTTGTTACAATAAAACCATGAAACGCATAGAAAATCACAAAAGAAACGATAGTCGCAAAGCAATCAAAAATTAAATGAAACGGACACAGATAAGGTATGAAGTACACCAGTGTTGCCAATTACGAAAACTATAATATTTGAATGCCAAGCTAGAAATTCGCGATTTCGCTTAAAAAACATATAATACTAGTTTTTTTCTAGCTAGTCAATTTAGGTATTTAAATGAATAAAGTTTTATCAACTAATTTTAATAACAGACTTCAAAAAGGAGGAGGTTTTCAATTCGATCCGTATTTAGCGAAATCGCGAAAACTTCCGAAACTGGCAGCACTGGCTGACGGAAAACATTTAATACGGCATCAATAATTGTGACCCAACTTTTTTTTGGAATTTATTTATTTGAAGTGTCCGTGGAATACTAAAATATGTTTCAAATAATATAAAAATAAATAAAAATTATAGTATAATTTATATTCACATCGGTTCTTAGGCCAAAATTGAACAATGTCCTTTACTTTCTGATTAGTTTCTGATTTAAGAATTTGATACACAGTTATACCCAGTGGAAAACTGTGATCTCTGCCTACCTCTATGTGAAAGCGGCGAGAGTATACGTATGCATTAATTCGATATCAGTGAGTTTGAGTATCGTGAAAACTTTGCGAATTCGAGTGTATATTATTGTGTAACCTCGAATCTACAGTGCGAGCATAGCACTCTCGATAAACAATATTTGACAGCTAGGATGTCCATCTAAGATCGGAATCGGTAATATTGACAGATATTCTTAAGGAGTAACAAGGATGGATGCTTATGTCAGTCGACATACGTCGATAGACTATGCTCACACACCTTTACCGACATACAGAAGATAAATAAATCTATATATATAAAAATGAAACCGTTTCGCGTTGTCACGGCAATCACGTGTGAACGGCTGAACCGATTTCGATAATTCTTTTTTTTTAATGTTTGTGGAAGTTCGAAGGATGCGTTATTACGCGAAAAAAATAATTAAGAAAATCTCTCAGAAATATTGAAAAGTATACATATTTAATTTTGCATATTTTAAAAACGCGCGTTACGAATGTCAATTTTTTTTTATACGTCATGTCAACGTCATTCACAGCCATAGACTATATTAAAAGAGCATCGTTTCAACTATACAAAATAAAGTAGTGCATCAAAGCTACGCTAAGGCGTACGAAGTTCGCCGGGTCAGCTAGTAATAAATAAATAAATATTTGTTACACTTACACCAATTAGCCTAGCCCAACTAAGCTCTGTAAGGCTTGTGTTATGGATCTAGGGTAACGGATAGACATACATATATTATACATATATAAATATTTTTTATAGAAATATATATCAACAACCATGACTAAACTAAACTAACTATACTAAATAACTACAAATGCTCGCATTCATCCACCAAACATCTGCACCCACCGGACTCGAACCCGGACCTCAGAGATGGCGACACTTGAAACCGGTGTAACTATCCACTCGACTATGGAGGTCGTCAAGAGAAGCATTAAACTATTAAAAAATATACATTTATAAATGTCTAGAAAAGTGTGAATTCGGTTTAGAAAAAGAAAGACACAAAATACATAATATGTCATAATTGGTGCTTGATATAGTCCAAAAATTAAGTGGCCCATGAGGGGATCGAACCCGCGACCTTCGCGTTATTAGCACGACGCTCTAACCAACTGAGCTAATGGGCCTCACGTCCCCATATCTGAATTAACAATACATATTTATTTTCTTACTATTAATATAAAATTTGACTATTGATAAAATGAAAGATTGATTCATATTTATAAAGTCACAATAGCAGAATTTTGTCACCACTAAGATAAATAAAATCTTTTATCTACTATCATGCTATTAATCCTCTATAATAGAACCTATAACAATTAGCTTATTGCCAACATTAAAACACTCAATGATATTATGATCATTATATCATCCAAACGCGTGATATTATGAATTTCAAAAAAAGAACATTATGCAATGACATTTTCACCACCAGATCGCTAAAATGTTGAAAAAAGAACAAATTGTAAACTATTTCGTAATTTCGGATCGTGTTATTTCCCGCCATTTTTTCACTCGAATATTAGAAATCTTTTATCGAGGATTCACATCATGATTGTAGATAGTCTTGTATGCAACTGTTATAATTAGGTATTAAAACACTCATGTGATACTATTATCACACGAGGCGCAGCCGAGTGTACCCACATTCGTGTTTTAATTATGTAACAGTTGCATAAATAACTATAATACATTCTCTGTGAACGTCACCGATAACAATGCGTCATATCGTACACTATTGATTTGACACTCATCATATCTCATACGGGTTATTCAGCTACTACTTATTACTAAATAGTAAATATCAACAAGATATTGACTGTCATTTGTTAACCTTTTGACTAAGTAATGTGTAAATTTGACAAACAAAAGATAATTAGATAGGTATGGGACAAGTAATGTAATGTGGAATCATTATCGAAATCGAACGCTATTCATACTTTAAATTTGGCGGGTACTATATCATTTTGTCGGCAAAACAGTTTAAATAACGCATGTCATCACCATACAAACTTAGGGTGAACTTTTACGAATGTGTAGGTACCTCGTTTTAAGTTTCATATATACCTATTCGTAAAACTCTTATTTTTTAGTCTGAGTAGTTTATAGCGTATACATCGACTACGATGTACTTGGTATAAACTAGGTGTAATTGGTATAAATAGGACAGGAGACCTATTTTTGAATTACGAATGCGATTTCGAAATCACCGCTGACTAAATAGTCAGCGGTGATTTTGAGGTCACGGATTCCTAAACATCCAATTTTTGAAAGTCGATCGCAGAGCTGCCAACATAGATAAAGTACACACATAAATGTAAGAGTTCGGTTCCACGCAGAATGTACCGCTGCCGATTATTGCCGGCTTAACCATTATATAATATATATGCTACATTCATAATATATATAGACTGAAAAATCAAACAAAACACAGATAACATTTCCACAAGTATGACTTGATTACGAGTGGGTGAGGCACTCGTAATGAAATCACATCTGTGACTAAGGTAGTCACATCAGTGACATTCAAAAATAAGAATTATTGAAAATCGGTGATATTAGTCACATCGGTGATTTCGAAGTCGCATTCGTAATTCAAAAATAGGTCTCCTGGACTATATCTTCAGTATTATTTCTGTTCTTACATATCTTCAGATTAATTTTATCAAGTAAATATTGGAATAAAGATTGATCAGATATAATTAGACAAGCTGAAACAAATCAGTTATTAAAATAATTACTGTTTCGCCGCGTACGCGTTCGTAATGTGGTCTAAATAAAAACAAGAGCGTGGGAACGGCGTTGTTATAATTATAAGTGGGATAAGATTATCTATAAGCATTCTTTTGAATATGCGGTCAATGTCAATTATTATTATTATTTTTCACTCAGCTCAGTTTCGTGCAACATCTAGTCCGTCAGGTATCACGTCGTAAAATATTTTGATACTCACTTATGCAACACGCCCGTTTATTAGCGTACCCACTGATTACTGGTATAATATATTTTTCACCTTCGTAAAGCTGGATTATCATATCAAAAGTGCAATTATTATTATAATTTTTATATTTTAATTTACCTACATGTAAAACCGGAGCGGCGGTCGCAACTAACTAACTATTTGTGTCATTGTGTTAAGGATAATTGCATTTTTTTATATATTATTATATGATATGATATATATAATTTCCCATTGTGATATTTATGATGTTTGTTATTTCTTGTGTATAAAACTATATTTCACAAGTATGCGTGGAAAGATTCCACTGAAAATGAATTATAGTTTTTGAAAAAGTTGCTCCAATTTTGGTTTTTTATTGAATCACTATTCATACTCCATGCTGCACGCTGTTGAGATAAAGCAAAGTTGTTGCGTAGGTAGCTTCTGAAATCCTAGCTTAGTATTCTATTTAAAACAACTCGCTTCACGGGTTTCATTCTAGAATAATTCGCTTGCATTGCATACAAATAGAAATACTTGGTCAAAAACTTTGCAACTAGCACAATCAAGAGATCATCACAATTCTTATTTGTCCCCACTAAGGGGCACAACTTTACTTAATAACTTGTTTAGGAATTAATTGCCTTATATCACGCTGTTAATAGTAAAAAAAATTGTTTTCTTTTCAATGCTCTCCTACTTTCAACTTTTAATAAAATTTAAAGTTTATAACGTGTAAGAAACCACGCCAAATAAAAAATCAAATGAATGATTACTGAACAACTACTTACTTATAAGCATTATCGGTTATCGGCTTATCAAAAAAGATTGAGACATTAGACATGATTTATTGTACACCGTAACAGATCCACCAAATTACATGCTTATCTACTTGCAAACAAAAACTACCTACTACATAGTATTCAAATTGCTTCTCGTTATGAGTCGAATGTGAATTAATAAATCATAGCGTGATCGTTATATAAATGTGTATTGGATAGGTGTTCGAGCGCATATCTTCATTATATTATTTTGTCGCTTTATCTCATGTGTAAGACACGGAGACCTATTTTTGAATTACGTATGCGACTTCAAAATCACCGCTGACTAAATAGTCAGCGATGACTTTGAGGTCACGGATTCCTAAGCATCCAATTTTTGAAAATCGATCGCAGAGCTGCCAACATAGATAAAGTACGCACATGTAAGAGTTCGGTTAGGTTAATCACTCATAGAAAATGCTTTTGCATACATGTGTCACTCGATGTCTCGGACGTGGTGGAATGAGTTCTATAACTTCGTCTTCCTCATCATCGCTGTCTGCTTCCATGTTTATTAAAATGTATTCTTCTAAATTTGCCTTGTTTTTATTAGATTTATAACAGAGATAAAAAAACAATTTAAGAAGACTGAAAAATCAACACATGAACTTCAGACTCTTGTCAATATGTTCTCTAAACAAAACACAGATAACATTTCAACAATTATGACTTGATTACGTGTGGGTGATTATTAACTGTTTAATAACTTTTATTAACTGTTTATTTTTAAATCTATGTTATATTACATTTTATGTTTTGTTTTTGCTTATACGGTTAATAAATAATAACAAACATTTGCAGGGTGAGAATTCTGTCCAAATTTACCTATAAAACTCTCTGCCTTGTAATATCCTTAGGACGCATTCGCGTTAGTATTTTATGTTGAATTTGATGAGCACGTCCATATTTGACGTTCATTTACTTTTAATTTATTTCTCAATATTATTTTTATCATTTTCAAAGTATGACATAGAATATCGCCAAACTATACAAGCCACTTAGTTGACGGCATTTATGTATATTTTTTATTCAACTGATAGTCTTTTCATAATATTTCAATTAAATATGTTTGATTCAAAAATTATATAACGTGTTTGACGAATACGAATTGTTTCAATTTCTGGGAATAATTCGGACGCGAGTCACAATGCAACAAAACGGAGACGTCTACGAAATAGATTTAATTCAATAGATCAATGAGATTAAAACATTGCCTTATTTATTGGGCAGTTCAAATTTTATTTCGGTGTCGCTAATCTAAATCTCAAATAATAGTGACTCTAAAAAAAGAAACATTACATGTTAATACAAATAGACCTTATTAAATTAATTAGGTTAGGTTAGGCTGAGTTTCACAAGAAGTAGCTATGCGACTTCATCTAAAATATTCGTAAGATATACAAGATACTAATAAATAATAAACAATAATAGTGACAGCCCCTATAGTCAGTTTATTATGTTGTTTATCAATTTTTTTTTATGTAAATCTATAAGAAGTAAAAATACAGTTTAGAAAATTCAGTAAGTTATGTAATATACTTTATTAGTATACATATTACATTACATTCTATTGTTTGTAGTTCATTTATTAATGAAAATACCTCTTTTTATATATTTGTAACATTTTTACCAATGTATAATATGTTTGATAAGATACGTAAATAAAACACTGACAATTTAACGGTTATTTGCTTGTATAAATAATATTATTTGTAATTTTTATGATTTATTTTTATTTGTGATAAGATGTTAATACAAAAAAATTGTCTATTGTGTAAATTTACATGTGAACTTGTTATAATAATATAAAGGAAATTCGGCGTTCGAGCGGACAACCAGCTAATTACCCCACCAAAATACCAGTCTTACCCCCAAGTTAAGAAGCTGGGCTCTCATAGTCAGCATGAATTGCCATAGAAAGGTTGCCGTTAGACCCAATGACATTATAACCGCCACTAGACCCAACGTACATGAGGATATACTGGATGTATTATCCACAGCACTGTCGTTAGTGATAAGTGTGGCGGACAGACAATAATTAACACCCAAACCAATCACATACAAAATCAACTTTATGTTAATTCTTCTGTATTCAGTGTTATTGCTTGCAAATGCGTTTTATTCAGTTGGTAACATGTATTGATACTAGCAGTAATGTATGCGTAGTTAATACATAATTAACTACGCATAATATACGTAATGTAAGAGTAATTTATAATTTATCGTAAAACTAGAAAAACGTACTTTTACTTTTCCAACTTTCAAAATACATAAACTTAAACTCTCGTTGCTTACCTACCTATAGCTAAGCTTGAGTTATAATTCTTGGCTGAACTACAAATAATGGTTTCAACATTACCTTGTGCTCACAATTGTTAAAATTACAATGACAAAGGCTTGTTGTAACCTAAATTAACACTATTTTCTTTATAGCTGCAACTTATAGTACTTTCTTTGGATTGTTTATGTATATTTTACGATTCCCTATACTTTTCATTATATTTTATTATCTCTACTTAGTATTAAGGATATTAGTTCAAGAAATAATATGTTTTCACATTTGACAAATTGTGACAACAATGAAATGTGATTTTGTAGTAGTTCGATGCATGATGTATACATACAATTCTTTATATACGTGAAAAAACCTTATTTCATTCACTAAATACTTTTTTGGCGTTTTTATACTTACAAGAGAATCAAACCAATGGAATTATTAAAATGTGTCATAATGCAATGCCATGTGGCACAGGCAAAGGAGAAATTTTGAAAACCATACATTTCAAGATCAATAAAAAGATTTTTTTATGCATATTTTGACAGCGAGACGTGATAGCACGTATAAGTATATATAAGGTACTTTCCGTTGACCTATAATTATGTACACGGAATCTTCCAGGGTCGGTGAATTAGGATCAATTAGAATTCAGTGTTGTATATTCATCAGAAGTGAAAATTATATAGAAAACAGTATAACGTAGTAAACGGTGTAGAAAACAGTCAAACAGTAAATCTATTTTTCTTTTTTTTTTTGCTGTAGAATCAATAAACTTCGGCCGTCGTATGACCTCAGTATCATCATTATTAAATTTATCGATCTTATTACTTTTTCAAATGTATAACTTTCCTAACCTAATTGAGTAGGTATATTTTATTTCAGAATATCGAAACTGTACTGGTTTCAAGGTCGCCATCTCTGTGGTCCCAGGTTCAAGTCTCGGTGGGGGTAGATGTTTGTATGATGAATGCGAGCTAAGGTAAATACCTTAGTCATGGTTGTATATATATATATTTCTATCAAAAATATTTATATATGTATGTCTATATATCAGCCTATACACTTATATATATATATATATATATATATATATATATATATATATAATATATATATATATATATATATATATATATATATATATATATATAACACAAGCCTTAAGGCCTTCACCAATTAGGCTAATTGGTGAAGTATTAAAAAATAGTTTACATTATAGTCGTCAGTTTAGGCATCTCCGTTTCAACCAATTCTGCATCACAAATAGTATTCCGGTGATAAGATTGACTGTGAAATTACTAGGTACTTTACATTTTTGAGCGGGGGGAACGGCTATCTCCACCAAAAGTGGAGGGAGTCGTGCCCGGGTGCAGAGGCAGGCTCTGCTCCGGTGGGGCGAGCACTCGCCTTCCCAGCTGCCGGCCACCGGACGATCGAAGCCGTTCGTCCGGTGTTGGAGGAGTGGGTTGGGCGCCGGCAGGGCAGGCCTCTCATTCCGCATGGTGCAGGTATTAACCGGACATGGTTGTTTCGGTCACTACCTGCACTGGGTCGCACGTCGGGAGGAAACGCCGCGGTGCCACCACTGCGGCGCTCGCGACGACACGTCCGGGCACACGCTGGATGTGTGCTCGGCATGGCAGCAACAGCGCAGCGACCTTATCGCTGCGTTGGGAAGCAGCGATAAGTCGCCTCCTTTTGCTAGAACGTCATCTCGCAGAAGGAAGCAGCGGAGAGGGAGCGGGAGGAGGATGTCGAGGCCGCTCCTCTCCGCCGCAGACGGATAGGTAGGAGAAGGCGGGCACACGCAAGAATGGTTCTCGCCTAATGACCCTACTGCGAGGCTGCGTGCGCGTCTAGCTACCGCGCACGCCGTGGTGATGTCTCTCCGTCTTGGGAATTGTCCAGGGGTTCTCGGACAGTACCCCCTTGTCCCTTGGCGTTAGCTCGACCAGACCTAGTTCAAGTTGGCCCCGGAGCTCATGGCGGTAGAATCGCGAAAGCGCACCCCGCCATGTGCGCGGCATGGGCCTAGAGAGCACAAGAGGGTTTTAATGGGTAGGCCGGTCCTATCAGACCGGAGAGACCCACAGACGGTGTCACGGTGCATAATGCATTTCCCCTCTAAAAAAAAAGGTACTTTACATTTTATGTCACATGTTAGCAACATACACAGTTACTCGTATTTTTGTAGAGGTTGCAGATTTGATGTAAATCTCCCAAAACCATTTGTAGGCGACTGTAACAACTTGCCATTAGATTGACTTGTTTGTTAATATAAGATATAATTAACATATGCAGAAAAAGCTATAACTAATATAATTTTTAATTAATTTTATTTGTAGATGATATTTCATTTATACAAGAAAAATAATAAAAAATCTGGGTAGATGCGCAAATTTGATATAACACAAAAAATAAAGTGGCCCATGAGGGGATCGAACCCGCGACCTTCGCGTTATTAGCACGACGCTCTAACCAACTGAGCTAATGGGCCGATGCGGCTATGTTCGAAAGTACCGACGATTTTTTTTTTCTTTTTTGTTGCATTCATTTATATGATTTTAAGATATTCGATTTGCTGTGTGTTTCCTCATTTTAACTAAAACTGTAGAAATATATAGTATTTGCTAAACATAAAGGGTAAAATTCGGGCGAGTAGCTACAGTTTCAGGAGTTGCTCACTAAGACAACCGATCAAATAATTTATTACATTTTTAAAATGTATATTTGACTAACAAGTATTGCTCGTCTGATGGTAAATGGTTACAGTCGCCTATAGTACACACGATTCTTGTGAGATTCACAGTGAAAAAAAATTAAAATCGTAGTTTAAATAATGTTACAATCTGGAATATATAGCGTAATGGAAAAATAATTCAAAAATTTATAAATAAAAATATGAAAAATATTTAGTAAAGTATTAATTTGGGTCAAGTTTTAAATAATGTCATACAAAAATGTATCAACATTTTTAATGACACCGATGAATGCATTACTGTCGATTAAATACTTGTCGAAAAAAAAGAAATTTTGAACCTTGTCATACATTTATAAATCAAATTCCAGAGCGTCCTTGTTATCAATAAAAAAAATCTTAACAACAACTTGGAATTATACCTTTGTTACATTGTATTTTACGATAAGTGCCATGGTAACCCGCCGTGATTAATATTGGGGGTAATTTCCTGGAAGCTACCAAAGTAGGGGTTTACTATTACTATTATAAACGAGGCATAGTTTAATGAGCATAGATCAAATTATTATTTATATGTATTCGGAGTAGCGCGATGAGTATGCTTCTGGTAATTATATTGTTATGGCACTTATTAACTTAATAGTTTGAGAGACGGCAAAGTTTATGATTTTAATAGACAAGACTCTAATTATTAAATGAATTTGTCTTTAACATCGTCATGTTTATCCTACTTTTGTCTTAGTATTTGTTGTTATTATGTCTTAATATTTGACTCATTGGATCATTCACAGATTAACTATTCTGTGTTTGCAGATCATAACGATGCAATTACAGCTTTACAGCAAAAATAGGTAAGGTCGAGGTACATAAGCAAACGACCTGGTATTGCGTGTTTGTTCTATTGTCTATGTAGGTATGTGATGAATAAGAGAAAACTAATTAAAATCAGATCTAATTACTAAATATTTGTGTAGTACACAGAATTAACTGTGTAAAATGAATTTCATTCCTTAGCCAATGTCGCCACTTTTCCCTCTCACGTTGTACATTGAGTCTTACAAACATAAATAAATTAAATTATTGTAGCACAATGTTCAATTTCTGTTTGTGCTCAATAAATTATATAATTAGATGGATTTTAGTTTGTAGAGTTGTTATTGTTCTTTTGATCCGGGTTAATTTTGTTTTAGTTTTATTTATCATTTTTAGGTAAGTGGTAAGTACTTACTTTCGTTTTCGCAAATAAGGACTAGGGGCTATTTTGACAAAATAGTTATCATAGCTTAGATTAAATTAAAGACAATTTAATAATTTATAGAGATCAATAATTTAACATACACGTGCACTTCAAATAGACAATTGCCACCGCTACGCTAGAATTGTCGGTTTGAAAAAGTACGGATAGCATCATACAAAGATGTCATTTAAAAATGGTGTTCATTCTAAGGTCTCTTAAAATAGGACTCAAAATATCACAAACACAGATGATGATGGTATGTCAAATATGCACAGTCACGTCTACAACAGTCATTAAACGTCGCTCGCGTTATTTTACAGCTTTCCGCGAGAAACAGTGACAGAAATGTTACGATTCGAAGAAATTGAACACATTTGTTAGAGCGGTGGTCGTTTTGCTTAGGTACAGACAGCGGCATATACACTTTTTTTTAACATTTTAAATTATTGTGAATGAACGGATTTTTGTCTTTTTAGTGCTGCTGTTCATCGCAGCTCATATCCGTCTTCACCGAGGGGTACCCTTTTTTTTTGGAGCATCATTGCTTCACAGAAGGAGGCCACAGCCCTCCAAGCTCCCTCGTCCGCCAGCATTGCCGCAATCAATGCCGGCGGAGACAGATCTCGCCAGATCTCTGCGACCAAGACTCGGCGCTCGGAGGCCCACGCGGGGTACTCCGCCAGCGTGTGCTGGGCCGAGTCAAGGTCGGATGTGCAGTGGTGGCAATGTGTCGATCCCTCCCGTCCTATTCGACACAGATACTCACCGAAGCAGCCATGCCCGGTGAGTATCTGAGTCAATCGGTAGGTGACTTCCTCCTTCCCGTGGAGCCAAGCTTCGAGGTGCGGGAGTACGGCACCGTCTGCCCGGTAGCGCGCGGATCCGTAACCGAGGGGTACCCTAACTATGTTAAGGCAATTAGACCTTACTCATTCACGTTGGCTCAGTCTGATCACCTTTACATCGAATTAAGAATCGCATTTGAATATTTTGCAGGTCTATGCAGGTTACCTCATGATGTTTTGCCGTATACGTATTAGATAAATGTACACATGAGATTCGAAAAACAAAAAACTCCACCTCCGACGCTCCTGTACTGTAAAAAAGGTAAAAATTATATTAATAGAATTTGAAAAGATATTATTAAAATAATGATACGCAGACGCTAAGTGTTGACATCCCTACGTCGATTGATCTATGCAATGATTGTCTTCAGTTTATCAGATTGACTCAAGCCTTAAATTTAATATTGACTTAATGGTATATAAGGTTTTCAGATAGTAGATAAGCGTCTAAATAATATATAAAATTATATACAGGGTTAATTCCCGAAATATTTGTTACGTTTTAGTAACCTAATGTTTCTCGACGTATAAAATAAAAACTAAATAATATATATGTACGTCTTAGGTTAGACTTGAGAAGAGATGCATAAGTTAGACTATAAAGTTTATAATGCTAACAACGATGACAAAATTAGGACTTTTTTGAATGCAGTTTTAGGCTACATGATTATGTTGTTGATGATACAAAACTCACGTAAAGATAGCTTGCTATATTGTCAAGTACAAAATGTAGAGGTAAAAAATCTTGGAAAAACTTACATCTTACATCTCTTACATCATACTGCGAATTTTGTTAAAAAACTTTTTCACCCCACCACCTCGGAAAGTGTAATTTTGCGCTTCGAAATCTGGCTGGAAAATTCTATTTTATTCGCTTGAGCGGCAAAGTAGATTTGAATTTAGAACATCACATAT
Organism: Scirpophaga incertulas; assembly: GCA_036419045.1. NCBI lineage: Eukaryota > Metazoa > Arthropoda > Insecta > Lepidoptera > Crambidae > Scirpophaga > Scirpophaga incertulas. The sequence continues at coordinate 12,487,597 of CM071645.1, forward strand.
AATGAGTACTCAATATAATTGTAAATTCAAAACGTCATTAAACCTATTTAATGTAACCTCTATGGTGCCAAATTTATGATTAGAACTTTTTAAATTGTGAAAAAATTTAAATTTGGAACCTTCTTGGTTTCTTTGTTTTATTTGCGTGCTTCGCGCCATTCTAGTTTTTCACGTTTTATTGCTTAATATAATTTGTCATTATAAATTGTTTTCTTTTTCATTTTGTCATTTCCTCGCTGAGGTGGGATGAAAAGTTACGTATTGCACTCGAGTGGAAAGATTTTTCACCTTGTGCTCGTTTGTTTCCCTCGCTGACGCTCAGGATTCTAATTTAGAATCCTTCGCTTGCTCGGTCATCCAAATCGAGCACGCGGTTAAAAAGGAACTTTCCACTCTTGTATAATAAATAACTATTTTAACGTAGGTGTATATATTTTAAGCGCTACGCTCTCGTCTAATTTACAGAAAATATAAAATATAATCATAATTAGTCAGGATGTTAAAAATACAACAACAATCGGCCATCAAAAATGCTTATTGTTAATGTTTTTAACAGGCTTCGACATATGTGCAAACAGTTGCGTTGTTATTAGCTACCTAATTTATTTATTCATTATTATTCTAATTAAGCAAGCTAAGTGATGTGGTGAATCGTATTATTATTTTCAAGATGTGGAGTTTTTTAGGTTTGCCGGACTACTGACATTCATGAAATTTTGTATTTCAATAATTTACGAAAGAAAATGTCTTTTTCCTATTTGAAGCTTCAAGTGAAAATCTTATAAAATATAAAACTCTAAATTTCTATTTATATAAAAAATGTAATTATATGATATAAGATACTTAATCAGTCGTGTTAAAAAGATAATACTCTGAGATATAGATTCCGTGTTTTGTCTACTTTTAATCTTTAATAAGCGTGTGATAGAGCAACAAAAATACAACGAATCTAAGAGGTCCAAAGAGGTCGGCCAAAATATCGCCTTATCCCATATAGTCTTACCACTAGTAACATCAGAGACCAATAATTGCTAGAAAGACCATTATAGTATAAATAAACACAAAGGAAACGGTAACGCATATATTCCAATTATTATTATTCATTATTATATATGCTATTTCATTTATTTTATATTATATATATATTAAAGCGTACAGGCTTTGGACTGGTAATAGCAGCCATTCCTCACTCCGACCTAGACAAAAAGGTCTATCGTGAAGTATCACAATAGACCTTCAGGAGGAACTATTAACGGAGCTAGAAAGTTAATAGTTCCTCCCGAAGTCCTTTACGAATTGGAGGATTTTTAGGCCTATAGGGAATGTGCTGCCGTTAACGTTCATGATATTTTTGCCTGGATGACGACTTCGTTGGTATATCAGCGCTTCGCAATCACATAAAAAGCATTTTGGTGTTTCATATTCTTTCATGCAGAGTCTGCAACTGTGTGAATCCCCGAGAACTTGTGAGTGTGCTGATAATTGACCTACTCATCTTTATTATCACAGTAATGAAATTGGCTTAATAAGTTTTTATTAAGACTTGCGAGTGTTCTTAGCTCGGCGTTCTCAGTCAGAGTTAATGTGATTCCCTAAAGAGCTGTTCTTTCAGGTAGGTCTGAATTTCGAGATCGCACGAAATGATTCTGGTCCAAGTTGTGGTTTTTCAGTATTGCAAGCTTTGGCAAGCTTATCAATTTACCCATGATGCCCATGTGCCCGGGGACTCATCTAAATACTACATTGTATTTCAGTCTCACGGTGTTTAAACACCATATGGAGTCTTTAACTATAAAAGATCGTTAAATCTCACCTCATCAGAGTCGATGGCTTTGAGAGCTGCTTGGCTACCAAAGTATATTGTATACGTTGGTGGTATATATTTTAGTAAAGTAGTATCTTTTGCTAATCATTTTTGTGTATTACATTATGATATAAACTTCAGTTTGAAACACGGAGATATAGCAGCCAAAGTTGGTAGTCATGTTTACTCTAAATCAAAGGTCGTTTACACTACAGCCATTATCATTATGTTTCTTTGACCCATATGTGTACCAGATAAGACTTTCTTTTCAATCCAGTTCTCTTTTTTGGGTATTTGTATATTAGCGAAATATCTGTTGATGTTGAACTCTACCATTGTCTGATTGCTGTAAATTTTTAACAGTGGGTGTTTCAGTGATGTAGCTTCTAGCGCCCAGATAGGCAAATAGGGAATGGTTTCGCTCGTTTATTAGCAAATTATAGTATAGTCTTTTAGTGACTATAAAAATGTTTCTCCTGTTGTTGTTAAAAATACTAATAAGTCACATTAAAACTTGTCAGAAGAAAAGCAAATAAATTATCTAGCCTTTTTAAACTTATAGTTAATTTATTAGATTTTTCTCAAAAACATATCTTCATACTTATTACACAATTTAAATTAGACTAATAAGTAATAACTTGCCAAAAAATTGGATATTATAAAAAAATATTACACTTAATATTTTAGCTCTCTTTATACATAAGTTTACACGTGGATACAATTACATGAAGCAGCAATACGTGTTATATTTATAAATGGGATCAAACGGGATCACAGGATGATATAATTAGCGACATAGGGAATGTGTGTGTATCCTATTTTCACAGATTCCTTGCATGGTAGCGTGGCCGAGCGGTCTAAGGCGCTGGTTTAAGGCACCAGTCTCTTCGGAGGCGTGGGTTCGAATCCCACCGCTGCCAACTTTATTTTTTAAAACTCTTTAGTTTTATTAATATACGCATTACGTCACTTATCAAATAACACTACGCAAAGGAGATAATTTTTTCTTGTATGGAGAATAGGCCCACTACAAAATGTAACATTTATTAATGAGACATACGTTAAATAAATTCTTATCAACCCTAGATATTATAAGGAACGTTAGCTTGTTTTTATCTAACGGGAATATTGAGAAATCAATTAAAACATGAAGATTTAATAACCTAAAAATTCTTAGTAGTTAGTAGCTTTATTTTGATTTGTATTCAAATTGTTTTTTATGTAAATGCTATTTAACACTTTTTTATTCTTGAAAAATACAATCTTCCTTGGCCACTACCAAACGCCCGAAATCGTTTTTTTTTTGCATTCTAAAAACTGGATACGGGAAAGAAAACGAAATCATGCCGTTGGAAACGTAAACACAGAATTCGGTTGAAAACAAACCGACGTCAATTGGATGTCAGTGTAGGTACCATTCTGTCGCTGTCAAAAATGATGACGCGTTCCGTTTCACGACGATACTGGACTGACGAACTAATAGTTAAAAAAATCTAAAATAGTATTAAAATAATTATTGAGAGTTGAATACTTTTAAATAAAATAAAAAAGAAATAATACTATCCTTAGTCTATTATTATATTTATATATTATTTGTATATATATTAAATCATCTTTCATTTTGATTTAAAAAACGTTAGTTCCTTTACCTCAAATGTCAAAAGTCATTACTAAAATTAATTCATTGATTTTATTATTCCCGTTTCATTTTTACTCATAATATCGTGCAATTGCTTTTAATAATAAATCCATATTTTAGAGTTCAGTAATATCAATAAACGTTGCAGTTTTCTAGTGGGCCTAAAAAAAATTATCTCCTTTAATAAGTAAATTTTACACTGGCTGTCAGTGAAACAACTGAATTTTAAATAAATCCATAAATTGTCAACTTTTTTTAGAAGATTTGTATAATATAACAATATATATATATATATAACCCTATCTAACCTAATTCACACTCCTCTGGCAACAGATGAGGATCTTGCAGATAAATAAATAAATTTCTTAAATTATGGATTTAGTTAGCTGTTACTAACTGTGTTTTATGACTTGTCACAACAAGTACGGTATTCAGTACGGTAAACAGTAAACTTACTTCTCATAATAATAGTGGTAAATATTAAGTATTTTTCGAATTGACTGTATAATAAAAAAGCGAAATCTAAATAATAACATAGGTACTTTAGTACATACAGATACCGACCTATGCCAGTTAAAAAGGTCGTAAGGTCGTATTCGTTGGTGTTATTACATTTTTGAACGTCTATCACAATAAAAAGACCAAGCGAATAATAATTATTGAGCATTCAAAACTGCTTTTGTTGTTAGAATACTGGTATCAATCATATAATTCAATCAAAAAATCAAATAATCGGAGTTTCCAATATGTCAATCATACGTATACATTGTAAGGACATTCATAGAAACTGACTTGTAAAAAATATTTATTAACACAAACATGGATTTGTAGTTGTAGGTACATACTTATAACTTTATAAGCCAAGTAAAAAAATATGATTGTGTTTTGAATTATTGTTATACTATTTTTATCGAAAGTAATATTTATATATTTATATCAACATAATTAGTGTCTGAGTGAGATACTTTTCACAATATTGTATGTGTCCTTAAACTATCGCATAAAGGCAGGAAAACAAAAAATATTTTTCCTAGTAATTAAAACTTTACCAGAATTTCTACTGAGTTCCTAGTCCAAAAAATACTTAATATACCTGGGCATTGTGTCACTATGAGTACAAAGAAATAAATGTTAGTATTATTCATATAACCTTTTAGTTATTTCAATTGGGTGTCAATTTAATAATAAAAGCAATACTTTATCTCTAACATATAACATATAATTTTTGTTAATACGGAGGTCGACTGTGGTTTCCAAGTAAAACAAAATTTCGATAAAAAGTAAGTTTACTTAGCTCGATTAAAAATGGTATAACAGTTATATTATCTAGACCAACTCAAATTCACAAAATTTATTTGATTGTTCGGAATTTAAACAAAAAACAAAATACTAAATGCTTAAATCAGTGAGCTTAATATTTTATACATAAGTACATAAGAATTATTTATGTTTGGATGTCAAAATATAATACTGTAATAAAATTTGAAGAAAGTCCTATCACAATTTGCATAACTTTTTCATGTAATTGGTTTTTAATTTTTTTTTCCTGAAACCCGCAACAAATGCGAAAGTCGTCGCAGTAATAGGTGCCGACGTGCACGAACCCCGTGCGATATTACATCTCCACGCGCGCAGATGAGACGCACAGGTTCTTTCTACTCGCCATTTATCCGTCACCCGCGGCACCGGCGGCACCGGCGTCACATGGTGCTCTCCCGGGGACTCGAACTACGCGAAATCTGAAAACGTCACACTCTCCTGTCGGTCGTTCACCTACATCGGGAGCGCGCACTATTTTTAAAATCTCGACGCTCTTTTGTTTTTGTTTGCGCGACAAAATTGAAGTGTAACCTGTAAAAAAAATTAAGTGGACGATTGATCGTCATCTGTTTCGGCGCCTGAAACATTACAATGTTCTTTCCTATTGACATTTGAATATCGTACGCGATTCCCGCCAGTTGATGGGTAAGCATTTTTTTAAACTAAACTAGATTGATTTTTTTATAAATTGCATATCAGACGCATAGCTGATTATAAATACATGTTACATATGATTTATATAACATTTTAACTCATTAATTATCAATAGTTGTTCGGCACATAATAATAATTCATTTTAAATCTTTTCCTGACTTGCAACGATTATTAGCTGTTATCACCTATCGAGTTTTATTTACATGATAACAATAGGTTACATAAATACATTGTGTTGTAATATTATAACGCATTAAATTAAATGTATTAAACGGGATTTGATTAAAAATGTTGTAAGTCATTTATTAAAAAATATAATTATTACAATGACCTGATAAAAACATAAAGTAAAATCGAAATAATAAATTCACGAAATCTCAAATCCGTTCTGTTGGATTCTATTAAGTCTGATGCGACTTAATGGATATAATATGGATATAATCAAAAATTCGTGAAAGTTGTTTTCTATAGAATTCTAGCAAAAACATATAAGTCGATTATTTAGTAAAAACTAGATAAATAACATTTTACACGTGTATAGCGAAGTGAAGCGATTGCGCAAGCGCATACATTTTTAATTATTTGGTTAACGACTTGCAAATAGGTAATACCATGAAATTATTTGTACATGACAGTTCGAAATGGATTTTGCATAGTCATTTTAACTTTCCACTAATGAGTAAGCGATTTTTTTATTTGTAGTTTTTATGTGTAGTCAAGAAATTATGCCATAAAATAAAATGTAAGTAATTAAATTATAAGAGTTATTTGGATAGATACATAAATATTTACGTTGTATTTTTGCTACACATAAAAATATTGCGCTCATTTGAAAAATTTTAATTCTGTTGTTTATTTATAATGACACTGATTTGGTGACTCGATGGATCATTCCTGTAGCATTTACGATGCATGGGAACACTCGAAACAAAACAATAGATTAATAAATAAAAAAGTCTACAATAAATCAGCGAACGTGCGATAGTAGGCCAATAAAAAATTTAAAGGAGGTATATGAGATGATGTTATGAAATATGTTGAATTAATTTGTCGCAATCTCACTAATTGTTTTGCAAAATACAAAAAAAAAATAGGACAATTGAGCAAGAGAGATCATGAAACCTACATACCGAAGTCGAAGACTGACCTAAAAGGGGGTGGATACACGATCTTTGAAAGGGATTTTCTCAACATTTGTAGAAGAGAGAAACCCAAATGCTAGATAAAAAAAACTACCACTCAATACATGAACTGTTCAGACAGGCAGCACGAACCACGCCGGGTCATTTAGTATCTTATTGTTACTAGTTTGATGAGACGTTCTCTGCCTTATTAGTAAGAACACAGCCAGATGGCTGATGTTCCAAGAAATTGCTTAATACTACATATTATTAAACAAGACTGATTGTTTTATTTTCTCAACAGTCAATAACAATACAATGTATTGTTTATTCCATATAAGCGTAATGTCATACTAAGCGGGAACCTATTGGTACCTGTATACCTACTAGTTACCAAGAAAGCTTAGTGGAGGCACAAATAAGAAAATCTTGGTCTATGAGAGAATTCCAAGGTGTAGGTAATATGTGCACAATAGTTTCCATTGTCTTTCAAGAAAAAAACTCAATCGATGGCACTTCCTACAATTATTTCCAATTCAGTGTTAACGACTAATTAACATTCCCGATACTCTGTGTGAATATCGATTAAAATTGTATATTTATTGTAATTAACAGTAAATTTATACAAAAAGGAATAATATTTAAATTGTGTAAAATGTGAAGGCGAACCGAACATTTGAATGATAAATTAAAACCTTTTCATAGATAAAATGCAAATATTGCTAGGAAAATCTCCGCTCTATTTGGCTATTAAAATCAGATTAATTAGTAATTTAAATTTGCTGTTATTAAATTTTTATAGATTGTATCATTGACATTATGTTGTTTGTACGAGTACCCGTATATTCGTTGGACAGTATCAATTGTCTATAGATTATTCAAGTATAATTGAATAATATATTAACCAAACGAATAAAAATAAATAAAACACATCAAGGCAAAAAAATGTGGTGATTACATCGTAATTAATGAAGTACCAAGTTCCCACGAAATATTTAGCAGCTATTTTCGAGATTGATTATTGCACTTTAAATAACAAATTGTGAGAAGAAATAGTAATCTAAAATTACACAAAATGTAATACAAAAACAAATAGTTTTCCAAAGACTTAAGAAAAAAGTTCATCATCATCATTTTGGCCAATAAACGTCCAATGCTGAATATAGGCCTCCTTAAGAATCACCATATCGATCTGTCTGCGCTGCTACCATCCAAAGTCTTACAGCGATTATTACCAATTTGTTTGCCCATCTTGTGGAAGACCTATTAATGTTGAGCCAACTTTGGGTTGTATAATTATTTTTCTGTTTTTTCTATTTCTATTTTTCCGATAACTACAAGAGATACCTTATGTCTTAAAGAAAATATGTAAATTAATGAAGCCAGTTTTAAAAATATTCTTTAACCCAGTTACTTATCAGTTTACTTAGTAGTGAGATTAATGTATCTCATATACTTACATTACATTTTCTGTGTATAATCTTTTAGTTATCATGTGTTATAACTGGTTTGTTAGTGTTTTCATGTTTTATTTAGGTCCTGTGTCTTACGGCACATTGGCTTATCAGCTACAATTTTGTAGTATTTCGAGTATTTAAGACAGGATTTCAAACCAGGCCACTGCATACTGATGGTGTGACATACGGTTTACTCATAGGTTTGTATTTTTTCTACTTTCTCTTTCAAGTTGTTTCTTTGAAATCTTTACAAATATAAAATAATTTGTTATTTTGTATTAATTAAGACACACACACCAGTTTCGTACAATAACTGGCTCTACCATGAGTTTGCAACGTTTTAGTCAGGTTTTTGACGTTTAGTACTGAGTATAGAAGTCATGTCAAGTTAATATGAAAAATTAGTAGTAGTCACGTTTTTGCTAGAAGCGCTATTCATAGATCACGCTATCGATATCGAGTGCAAACGAATGTAAACTCACCGTAGTTACACAATGTAAATAAACGATATGATAACCTTTATACCGAAAGTGGTATATTTGCGATAGATTCCTATTTTTTTTTTAATTTAGTAAACTAAATTGGAATAATTCTGTGCATTTGAAAATAAGAAGTAGTTACATATGAACTAATTGCCTTCAGTAGGTACTGCCGTGAATTTCGAACGTAAAGGACGTATCAGATATTGTTATTACCATGAGTTAACATTAAAGTTTTTGATAGAGCTATATATCAGCATATATAGATTATTATATTAGATATAGATAGCATGACCTATTTCGTCGGTGAAGTTTTCGTAGACAGTTACCAACACAAGCAATGATACAAACAAGAGGTAGATGTTGCTCTAGCACCCCGAAACTATGATGTTCGATTGTTATTGATTCAGACTCGTACTTTCTGCATGAGTTATTACTATCTGATCTGACTTCTCTCGTGAAACATTGTACATACAAAGCGAGTTTAAACATCGCACAGTATGGATATGTATCATCTACAGTACGACATACTGCATAGGGTTACCAAACCTTTTAGCCGGACAGGAATCGACGTTACATGGTCCAGATACTCATATGTCCTGTGTAGTGAATTATCTGCCTTAGCTATGGTGATAAACTCAATATTAATTAAAAAATTCAGCATACTAACCAATTAAGCTCTTAAGCAATGACTCTCTTTGTCTAATTAGTGGATTTTTTTTTTCCCACGGGGGATGGTAGTGAATCCTCCATAGGGGGCCACCACAGTGGTCGTTATGACAACCCCCTGGTGCTTGGACGACCTCGCACCGGATACCACCCGCAACCGGTCTACGGCGGGTGGTTATGTTGGACTCTAGCAGAAGGCCAGCCTACCAACTAAACACTACCTACAGCCTTTGGTCGGGCGGAAGGCCTGGGACCCTATCGGTTTGAACTAACGCTCCCGCCCTCCAGAACGGGGGCGGTGCTTAGCGCAGCCTCAGGAGAGTGCGTGCGCTCTGATGTGGTTGCCAGAGAGGTCCGAATAGTATAACATGTGATAATTAGTGGATCTAAGAAAATACGTTTACACCTCAGTCTTTTCCTATATGTAATTTATTTGCATAAGGTTATACTCAATTACGCTTCAGTTAGAAGTATTTGTGGTACCTATGAGATGCACAGCAAATTGCAAATCTCACAACTGTACATATATACATACATATATATGCCTCTCTCTATATTTATACATATATATGCCGCAGAAATAGGCATCTTAGGCCAGAATCAAGTTTATATAACTTTAGTAGTCTTTGGATTAGTGCACATAGCTCAGCGTCAGATCTACAAGTATCAAGTTCGGCCATTCGATATAAGCTAATATGTTAAAGCATTTCAATTCTAGTTTGAGTCGTGCAAGCAAGCGCTGAGAATGAAATCAAAGATAGCATAATTTAGTCCTGGGCGACTTTGCTGATAATGAGTAGTGACACAGGATGTAGAGGAGCTCCCAGTACTTAGGGCTACAGGCAGCGCCAGCTAAATTCATATTATTAAAAGACATGCCAACTCCACAGCATTTATACAAGTGCACAACTAGAATTCAAACTAGAATTAGAATTCTTGGAAACGAAATTACTCATATATGTAGTAATATTAACCAGCTTAATATGTACTATTTTTATAATTGCTTTTTAAATTGTGCGTTGAGTTTTATTGTCTCGTTTCCTCAGAGGAATTGCTAACATTAATGGAAAGGAGCATTGTATTTTATGTGCAATGCTCTTTTTCATTAATATCAATAGTTTAACGTAATTAAAATTCTTATACAAAAAATATAATGTTTGTCGTTAGCGATTTTCAGACTGTTTAGTGATTACGATAAAAGTACTTGTCTTATTCTAGAGATAAAAGCCAGTCCTGTCCAAAAGTAATATTTAAAATGTTAGGAATTATGTATATATTATACATGCATATTAAGGACGCATATTCTCACCTGAGTCATAAATTTAGTTTGCATTTTTTAATGTTTATACATTTATTTAGCATTTTAAAAGAAAAGTTAAACAAAAACACTTTTTTAAACTTGTTTTCTTCATGTCCATTTATCAAGATATTTTAACGAATTCTAAGTTGATACATATATTAACAATGGATAAATTTTTCTTTGGCTTTACAAAACAAAAGCAGTTGATATTTTCGATTAAAACGGATAGTAACGGTGATCAATACGGAATGTTAGAGTCCCGTCCGAGTCGAAAACGTTGTTTGCATTTATTATAATTATACATTAATTTATATCTTTTTGAATAAAATGGTAAGTAATTACGAACACATAAAAATAAATGTTATAAAGTCAGTCGTCCCTCTACTATACTCGTATTAACAAGATTTGTACTGTCGCCTGTACTTCTCTGACATGTGTCTGTAATCTAATTAATTGAATAAGAAAATCTGATTTAAGGGCATAGGATATTGGTAGTCAAATTAACAAATATGACAAAACAAATATTGTTTAATAAAATTATAAAATGGTGATTACTAAAAATAGATTAAAATCAACCAAAATTATCAAATCGATTTTATTGCTATTTCTAATTTTGTTATAAAATCATTCCACAGACTAATGACAATTTAAAAAAGGCTCCAACGATGTGTCAATAAATAAAAATAGAGGTACAGATTTTTGGGGATTCAGATTTTTGCGAATCCATCAAGATGCATTTGGAAATTAAGATACGGACAATTTTATTTCCAAAAATGTTGTATGTTTCCCGAGGCCGACACCAATATTACTAACGCTTAAATTACGTTGTATCTATTATGTAATCTGTGGCTTAACGCCATCACTGCATACGAGCAAGTACTGTTGTAAACCCAAGAAGCAATCTATCGATTAAGAATAGTTACAGTCCATCGCACAAGCGTATTGAATATGACTGAGCGCATCGACAATACACCTCGTTGTTATTCGTAATTCGTATTTTTTACAAAGCCTCTAGTGCAATTGTTTTAATGAGAACTCTTATTCGTTTTTATGGTATCCATAACAGTTATTAAACCAACAAAGTATTACTAGTTTGCGAATATTATTATCGTAGTAGTGTTGTAAATTGGTGGATTTTCTTCTTGTTTTGAAGCATATTGTAATAAAATTTTATATCATTAATGTCAGAATTTTTACAACTTAAAAGAGTGGGACATACGATTATCCAAAAGTTAAAGAGCTCAAGAAAATGAGTTTATTTAGTCTATTAATGAAGTATGATTGATACTTTTTGTGTATGTTATCACTATCAGCCAGTGATTATATCAGAAATGATTCACAAAGTTACTTTGTCATTAATCTCTATTCAGTTTTTGCTCATTGTACATCATAAAAGTGTCATGACTCAAAATAATTGTGGATGTGTGATGATGAACTATGTGTGCTAAATAAAGTCTTGCAATGACGGTTTTTTACAAGGTCTTAAAACAAATAAATCTATAATTCTCAGCTACACCAAAACATATAAGCTCCTGTTGTCCAAAGTGCTATTGGGTTGTCTCCCGGTAGTTATATACGCCCGATTGTTGAGTTGATGGGGCGTAACTGGTGGAAGACGTTAGAGTTTGTATTTTAAAAACAAATACATATTCGATATGTCTTTATCTTTTCACGCCCTACTTTAGCTTATACATGTTAAAGTTAGAACGAGATGTGTAGCTATACCGACGAGAACATATCGTAAGTTCGATTTTATTTTAATAGTACCGAGGCTGACTAACGAAAGCTCTTGCTAATATTGTGGCAACAATTCAAACAAATTGAACCGTTGACATACAATGAATCAACTCAATTGGTAGAAATATCTGAATGGCCAGCTTTCGTTAACTCAACTATATATGTAGTGCGGGTCACTGTCTACAATTTTCACTTAAATCAAAGTATATTACAAGGAATTAAGGTAAGAATTTAAGGAAATCGCAAATGTTTGCAATTTTATGACTTTGTTATTTAGTAATTTTCAAAGTTACTTCAGTCACAAACTTTTTATTCGGGGATGTACCAAATAAAAACTTGGCAAAAAAATCTCTTAATCACATAATTGTAAAACATAAAATGGTATGTTCGTCTTTTTAACAAAGGCGCCAGTGTCTTTATTTCTTTTCAGACTAAAAGAATGATTTATTCATTTTTAGAACGATGTTCTATTAAGCTATTTCAAAGAAATTCTTTACAATAGAACTCAACAAAGGGGTTTTAAATGTCTGTCGAATATTTCATAAACTTTAGAACACATATTTAATACACAATTGGTTATCTTTATATTACTGATTGTAGCTTAATAACAACCGAAATGCAATCGAACTTGATGAAAGATATATTAAACAGTATTAAGTTTATTGCGGGATGTATCTCGAATGTATATTTCGGGATGTAATATGTATTATATCCTATTACTGTTGTAAAAAGTGCGCTTTAGACGGTCAACCCACAAGCAACTTAATGTTCATAGGCAGACACAGACGATTACCAGAATCTCACCCGGTTGACTGATCAATAGGAACTATTGTCTACTTCCTGCATTGACGACTTTGAGCGAAATCATAAATTAGAGAGTAGCTATGTTGAAGTAGAAATTACTAACACGTGGAAAGGCTTTAAATGATTTTATTTAAATTAATTACTAAAGCAAATTTGTGTAAAGTGATTCAAAACAAACTTTCTTGTAAAATGCGGATGTCACGCGAATGAAAGTATGATAGAAATGTAAAAGATTGGCGTGGCTGCTTAAGAAAGTAAGTTCATATTTATAAGTGACGTAAGTAATATATTATCTGAGTACCTTTAACCTAATCAGTATGTATATATATTTCAGCACGAGTCATAAAATACTAATAAATTAACAGTAACAAACATTATTCTTTGTTCGCGGTCGTTACTAAAATTATTCCAAATTTAGTATCAAGATTTTACATTGAAGCTGAAACTGTGCCCAAAATGGACTAAGGTTCCGGGTAGTAACGTTTTCGGCATTCGTGCCATAAAGTGATTAAGAAACAAAAGAGAAGATTACCATAAGCTGTTGTCTCAGCTTCACAAAGTGAAATGAATTATATCGTGTTTGCGGTGTTTGGCGCCGCCTTCTCTCAAATGACCAATGTCGGGTCCGTGTTCTAAGTAACTGTGTTCAGAGGTGTTGCGATCCCCACCTGACCGCTACTGGACTTTTAGCACATGTACTTGATGTCATCATCATTAAAGTACATAGGCCTCTTAAGCTGTGGTCAAACTGATATGTTCGATTACATTGTTGAGGAAGTTGTTAAAAGTGGGTGCAATAGAGCTACTGCTTTTCATTCTCAAGGTATTAACGGTTAATAATATTAACGGTAAATTGTTTTTTCCGAGATTATTATCTTCTTTAGCTGAGTAATTCATAGCGGTCATTGTTTTCAATCTAGATCTGCCAAATATTATCCTGTGTGTGTGTTCGATAATAAATCAAATAGTTTGACCTTGGTTTTGAAATTTGTTACTTGAATATTGGTTTTGAGTTATCAACCAAACTAGACTTGTACTGATATAATATAGTGAAACTATATAAATGGTTAATACAGGATCGAAAAAGTCTTCCTTCATCGAATTATAATCCTTGTGATTTGTTTAAAAAAATTTGATTATAAGCTTTATAGTTGCAAAACCTGTAATATATACAATATTTATTAATACTTAATCTGTGGTGTTTTGTTTAGCGGTCATTTTTTTATTGTTGGTGTAGTACAATAATTTTAATTATAGGAAAGCGCAAGCTTTTTCTGGAAAAAACAGGTTTACTATATTAAATGTTTCGGAGACTTAATCCTACAGTTGTATCATCTTATTTTTCCTATTATTATTTAGTTTCATGATTAATAGACACATTAAATGATCACTTATTTGTGAATTTCTTTTTGTAAGGAATAGCAGAATAACTTTAAATATAAGAAGAACAAATAACTTCTTTACAAATTATAAAGAAAACTATTATTTACTGTAATGTCAATTTTAGAAATTGGCTATCTTCCGCTGTTGCCAGCTTGTCATTGATTGTTAAACCATATTACATAAATTCAAAGAACGAATCACATTATTAAAAACTAACCGCCAAGTTTTTAATAATGTGATTCGTTTCAAAATATATTATAATGTAGTTTATCTGCCAAACTAGTTGTAAAATCAGTAAAAAAGCACAGCTAAAACTGTCATTTTCTTGGTTAAGTTTGCATTAATGAATGGTAAACCTTTAAAAATATTACTAAAGGTGTATTTGTAATTGTAAAAAGGATTTCTGCGTAAAACAGTTATCATATCAACTACCGCAATCCTCATCCCTGTTCACCAAACTCGTAAAAGGGCATTGCCCTAAAATATAATTATCGGATATTAATAATTAAATAGTTGCGCACGCGCCGCTCCGTTACGCCATGGCACCACGGTCAATTCGGTACCGGTGCTCGGCTCGCATAACGGATGTAAATTTATTATAACACGCGATTTTCTCAACACCGAATGTGGACCAAAGTGATTGGACACAGACACACAGTGTAACAACAAATGGACGCCGGTTTGCAAACTTCAGCGGTCGTAGGTATGCTCTCGTTGTAAAGGATAAGACTGAAGAAGATAAGATCAAACTGCTCTGACGTGTGATTTTATGAGAGTTGCGTGTGCACAGAGTTAAAGGTAGCTAAGTTTTATCACACGCTTAAATGTACGTTGTTATTTCTTTAAAGTGTTACTAGAAATGGCGATCTATATCCGTTTCTTGTTTTCACCAAATGTCTTATAAAATATTTTTTTTCCTGGGGTGAAATGCTGTTTCACACCGTGCCTGACAGTAGCTGATCATCAAGCTCGAACTCTTAACGTACCCTCCTTCTACCAAAGATATAGATCTTGAAAAAATCATGCTTTTTTTATTAATGTATTTTCTAAATCCTAAATGTTCTTAAATCTTTAAAACTACGCAACGGATTTAATAGATAGAGTGATTGAAGAGGAAGCTTTATATGTATAATAACATCCATTAAATAGTGGAAAAATGTTTCTTTTTTCCTTCTATTAAAGCCGTAGGGCCCTTAGGGCCAAGGCTAGGCTGAGTTTAGTCGGTAGGTTTGTGTGGTCGAGCCGCCTCGACAGCACCAGGAGTCCGACATAATCAACGCATCCCTGCTTGCCTGTTGCGTTGGTATCCATGATGTATTCTCAGCCTCCTCTCCTGAGGGAAAAAAAAACGTTATTTTTGAGGTTTCGAATGTGATGTCGTAAATAATTACATTTTTTCCGCTTACATTGCAAACAATTATAAACAATGTTCTCAGTTTTTCTGTAGTGTATTTAGTATAAGAATCGCTCTCTTGCGAAGCCGGGGCGGGTCGCTAGTTGATATAAAAAACAGAAAGTTAACGTTTAGAACGTTAGAATAGACGTTAGATTAACTAATAACTCAAATTGGAAGGCAAATATAACTGAAGTTCTGAAAATGGGTAGACGTCAATTTTTTAAATTCTGTATTTAATAAGAGTACTCTTTTAAGTGAGAAATATTGTAGAACCAACAGTACACCTGCATCTATTACTTTTGAAGATACATCGACATGTTTGCGGCGCTGTCGCGGGTCGCTCAAAAACGCTCCATACTAAAAACACTGCAGTTGTGACGTCATAACTCAGTAAACTCGTCTAATTTGTATGAGCGTATAAACAAATTTTAAACTTTGTTATTTGTACGTTTATAGGTATACTTTTCATATAAAAAAATGTTACATTTAATGTGAGAATGCTAGAAATGTGTTCGTTTCATTAGAATTACGTAAGTAATAATTGCTCATTTTGTTAGAAATCTAAAAACAATAGAATCAATAATTAAACTGAAATTTCTATATTGACATACATTCATGACATATAAATTGCTCAAATCAGATAATTATAGTATAAAAATGGCCATAATCAGTTGTAGTCGTCTACCCAACTGAAATTATTTTTAATTTAAATAAACAAATTGTAAGATTCAATAGTGATCAAAAATTTCATTGCAGTGATAAAATCAAATACAACTTCTATTAAACTTAAAGAAAAAAAAATTTTTGATATGAATGACAAAAGCCAAATTTCATGTATTATTTATAATATTATTTTGCACAATACAACATGTATTATGCTTTCAGGATTATGTTATGTATACTACGTAACGAGTTACAGGTTTATTTAAATAACTAACTAAGCAGGCAGTAATTTTATTTTCTTATACACTTCTAAGTAAACCTTTCGCCCAAATAGTCTCGTTAAAGGTGCCATAACTTACGTTCAGACTGTTTAGCACTTAAATAGCATTATTAATGCGGGACCACGTCTGGATGTAACACTACTTATTTACATGTGTTACAGAATTCTCTTAATACATAAAAAGAAATGAAACCCAAATAAAAATTGCGTTCTTGAATTGATATATAAGTCCTATCACGGTAAAAAATAGTTTTACAATTAATAGGTATGTATTATTATAGATTTATAAATACTGTATTAATCTATGTGTGTATATAACAAAAAATATATGAAAGAGGATATCACTCAAAATTTATACAGTTTATAAATGTGTAGTAAAACTTAAAACTTCGTTAAAAAAATGTCTATGCGGTTTCTGACGTAATTTATGTAATTTGGTATAGTTTGAGACCCGGGAAAGGAAAAGAATCGTAGAATAATTTTTACCAAGGGAAAATATATCTTTTCTATTGGAAAATCCGATATAACGCGAGTAATAAAGGCGAGCAGAAAGCTAGTCACATTGAAAAGCAGATAAAGACCCGGATCATACTACCAGGACCGACTACCAGAACGAATATATTATATATGCAACCAATTCGTCTAGTTACATCCATAGATCAGTCACCCATACACGAAATCCGTGACAATCAGTAGTCGATGATGTAATCGAAACATTTTTTGTAAATCCTATTTTAATCAAGCAGTTTGTATTCAGTATCAAGTGTTTTGCGTGTACATTTATCGTAAGACATGTCGTAAAGCAGTAGTTATACCTATATTGAAGGATTGCATTAGACCAATATGTTGAAGGACTGTAATAGGCTTTCTTATCGTTTCACTATTTACAAAATATTTTTTATCGCATCTATTCGTAAAATAACTAGTTAATCACCATAAATAGGGACTAAAACATTTCTGCCATCTCGAAGGTCTAAAAGTGATTTGAATTCGGAATATGGGTATTATGATTAAATCTTCATAACCAATTGTTTACTAAGCAGTTTGATCGAATTTTCGAACGGACATTCTATGAACCTAACTGACTGTATAATAAAAATCGCGCGCGCACCAAATTAAAAAGATAAAAACGCACGAAGTGCAATTGAAAATACACTTTCGTAATTATTTTGCGTAAATTCAGTTTTTTGCGAATTATTAAAAATGAGTACAAGCAATAACAGATTTTAATTAACAGGATGCCATTTTATTATTTCAAAGATGAGTTTAATTTTTTTTCATAAAGTGATAAAATGTAGATGTTATCCTTTTTATTAAATATTGTACTATTTTATTATATATTATACTTTAGAATTATTCTAGAATACTTCACTTCGTATTCGTATTCAAAAAACACAAAAATTACAGTATTTAATCAGTGAAATTTAGGAGGAGATAAAAACTTATCTGAAACCTATTGTAGCAAGGAGTACTTAGAACTCTTCTTGTTTGTGCATACGTAAAAAAACGGAAATACCGCCAAGGCATCGAGTTCGTGAAAGTAGCTCAGGCGATGTTGTGTTACAACAGTCTTTTGTTTGAAAATCCAAACAATAAACCTTAATCAAATTATGAAATCATGACCCCAACGGTAGCTGATTTGGGTGACTATAGCAATTATTGTCTCGTTTGTATGCGCGCGCGCATCCAACGAGCAGTCGTGACATCTGCCAGACGACTTTTACCAATTCCCCATTTTACAACTAGAGCGTACATTGTTTACCAGTTTTTGGTGATTAGTTTGTATCAGATTTATGATCAACCTGTTGACTCGGAAAACTTCGTAGCGTCTAGTAGTGAATGTCATTACATGACAGCTCATTCAATTCCAGAAGATGGTGGAACTCTTAGTCTGATACTATAATAATTTTATAGTTTGTATAATTTCCATTCTCTGTCTTTGTGATATTTGAATAGGTATTCTGCTATGCTTCACGGAGATGAATCCAACAAATCATTAATATTGGTTCAGCTATTCAATTATACACAACTTTGTGTTATATAATATAAAGTTTATATTACTACATGTTGCAATATACTGAGTTTTTATTTTTATTAGAACTAAAATAAACGTTATACTTCGTAATGAAATGTATGCAAAACCAAACGTATCCAAAAACACTCAGCTTGCTGGGTTGTAACATGATTTTCATGTCACATAAGTTTTTTAGCCAAGTGCGTTCTGTCATGATGCCTTTGCCTCAAACCTAATGTAAAATTTAAAAAAATATTCTTCTGACAGATGTCATCGGTTTTGACACTTCACTTGTATCACTATCAGAGTTGTTCTGCGGTCAAAATTAAAATGACTTACTAAATCGTTTTCTATTTAAGGCGATTAGCCTTATTTTGTCTTTAGGCATGCGACCTATATAATTTAATTTATCACAGAACATTTGGTTAAGCATATTTTTGCATTTTTAAACTTTTTTTATTGAATCGCGTTAGGTGGTATGATAAACCAACCTTACTTTGTTGTTTTAGAAGTATGCCGTTTCCGCTCCGTATCCGCTCCGTTTTCCGCTCCACTCTGCTAGCGCTCTGCTACGCTAAAATGTTTTTTAAGCGTGGATCGATTTCAAATATTTGTCTATAAACCACATGGCCAAAAAAATGTGTTGTCGTGAGGTCTAGTAAATGTATGGACTGTTTAGGTCAATGAAAATGCAACATTTTACTAAATTTCATCTTCATTGCATTGTTATCATTAGTGATACTTAACATAAATTGTACCTTTTGTAAACGCCCTTAAGGCCTACATATTTTTTGTTTAAATCTTAACTGTGAATAAACCCACAACAAAAGAACATAGTGTTTATTTCCAACGCCTTCCCTTATGATTAAATTTCCATATCTTTACGCTGGCATCCGTGTGCATACCTGCAGGTGAGTCTGGCGCCCGAAACTTTAGTTATTTTCACATATTTATACTCGTAGCATAGTTTTGCAATTTCTTTATTAACTTTGACGCACCTGACTTTAATTTTTACTTTATTGTACTCAAAAAACCCATATTTATGTTAACCTTATGCTAGCCTAATTGCAAAACAGATTCAAACAGTTTAAAAAATTAAACAATAACAATAAACTTTTTATTTTTTATTAATACAGGGATGAGGAAGTTAAATTATTGGGCTACTTACGATCTGCCAAAGTATAATATAATAATGTATATAATATAGATAAATAGAGATAAAGTATAAACACATGTGTAATGTTTTTTTTTACGGATCTACGCTTCAGCCGCAGATAGATATATTCAGCTTTACATTGATGTATTTGTGGAAGGCTTGAAATCTGAAAGTTTTGCGTCTTGCCTGCGAGCGGACCCGATGCAATGCCGGGCCGTTAGGCTCTAGAAAAACGAAGTGGATGCAAATTGAGCGCGCGTCTACTGGCTCGGACGCTCAGAATTGCCGTGTAATGGGGGATGAAAACTAGCCCGGTACATGTCTGTACTGGTTATATGTTTGATGAATGTGCAGCCCGAGTTTTCGCGCTCGCTGATTCAGGGATTGTGGTGGTTTCTATAACACGGCTTTAGATAATTATGCAGATATGTGTATGGTTTAAGCTGTATTTTTCAACTATTTGCCCTTTGTCCTTTTATTTCGCTCTTAAGAACAGAGGTATTCATTTAACAAAAGTAACAAAACTCGGCGTACTTTGTATCTATTGCCTATTAAAAACCTTCACTACTTACTGCAGCAGTAAAATTTATGTGATTCATTTGTCACCTAGAAACGATCAGTTAGCCTCTGTTCTCAGTTCTGATAACAGGAATCAAATTGCAGCAAAAGGGAGATAGCTCTATATCCTGTAAGAACGGTGTTTCTGTCGTAAGACCTCTAGATTCGTATAGTTTTGTTACATTTGTCTATATTTCTACGTACATACAGACTCTTAAGTGAGCTCCCGAGCGCCTCTTTACGTCAAACTTCAAATGGGTCTTAAAAAGATTGAGATGTGTTTCTGACAATACAAGGTCCATGAGCGATGGTTACCACTAATGATCATAGGTAAGACATTTTCTCGTCTATTATTATCCGCAATAAAAAATATTAATTCAATAGTTTCAACAAATCTATGTCACATATGGGTATTGTGTAGGTGTGCTGTTAGGCAATAAGCAAGCATACATGAGCTTCCCTTTTCATGTAAAAATATTTAACTACCAATACGAAGATCGGTGGTAGTATTGCCAATCAAATATCCGGTACCTAACGAATATTGTGGACCACCCAAGTAGCTATAACCAGACATTTGACTTTAAATATATATAAAACGTTATGAGATTGTTTTTTCATGTTCTTGTTATGAACGGTAATACTAATTGTTACTGAGAATTTGGTTAGCAATTAAGAAAGTGAAAACACATTTTTTTACCGTACAGAGTACTTTTACTGCACGATCAAAACATAAAAGCACGCATAATACAACGTATAATATAAATGTACAATATAGGTGTTATTGATTAAAGTCAAACACTTCCAGACAGTTGTGTATACAATTGGGCTGGAATAGATATTATAAGGTATGGTTAGGAACGGATCACAGACCTGAGTCATATAAGATTCCAGCATTGGTGCTGTCTTATTAATGTAACGGAGAGAGTTCCATAACACGACAGTACAACAGTGGCGGATCCAGGGGGAGGGTCATGTGGGTCATGAGCTGGTTCCAGGACTTAGCTGGAGCACTAATTATAATGTAACTTGCGTCATACCCCGTGACATACCTCTAGTTGTTATGACAAATCATTCACCACGACTATGGAATATAAATAGGCTACCTTATTCCGTGCGTGATAGTACTTCTCTTGATGTCTTCAAGAGAAGATGGCAATATGTACAAGTTATTATGTGTTAAGTTTTTAAGTAAAGTTAAATATATATTGTTATCAGAATTAAATTATAAGTTCTTGACTTGACCACGGCTATGTGACCCCCCCCCCCTGCCGCCAAGGCTGGATCCGCCCTGCAGTACTAAGACAGTAAGGTATAAGTTATAAGTAAATATCTATTTACGTTGAGAGTGACAAATAGAAACATGGTCGAATTTAATAAAACACACCATTTACTCGTTTTGAAACAATCGCGGAGTAAATACATATTATCGCGCAGTAATTATTATTATAATTATTGATTATATATGTACATTTATGTCTAACTAATAGGTGCAAACTGACATAATTCTGTTAACCTTAAACATTTATGATAACCAATACATCCTTTACTGCGTTGTGGTCGTATCGCTGAACCTAGCCTCAATTGTATTTGCACACTGCGTCTAAACTTAATGACAGTAGTCATTTAGTCGAATGAGTGCTTATTATGAAAGTCGCGATGCGTTGCCCTTGCACTGCGGTTTGGGCTCACTCGACTGTGGGAACAGCTGGACCGGGTAACAGTGTGGTGGCTTCCTTAATAAGCTACCGACTACTTTATCTAAATTCTAGATAAATGTAACGGTTTCTAAATGTATGTATTGTAACATAGAGCCACTATCTATAACGCATTATTATCGATAATCTTCGTTTGGCGTTGGATTTTTAGTTCACGTGATCGGCACGAATCAGGGTTGATCTTATCATACACCAATTTTTTTTTTTCGATTTTTGCATTTTATGTACATTTATTTAACACTCCTACGGTAAAAGAAAATATCGTGTACTTAAAGGTAACCAATTTACGCCAGCGCGGTAAACGTAAGCCTAATCATCCCGTCTGTGGGGACGGATACAAGCTGTGTAATGATGATAAAGATATTAATTTTTAACAGTTACGCTGTTGTAGTAAAAAAGATATAATTAACCAAGCATTACTCAATACTTTTACTGAGATTTATCATCGTAAAAAAATACTTTTGCGGAATACATTAGTTGACAAAAAAAAGGAATATTGAATACATCCCGTCTGTGGGGACGGATCAAGCTGTGTGGATGATAAGATATTAATTTTTAACAGTTAGTTGTGTATTAAAAAGATATAATTAACTAAGCATTATAATTAAGTAATATAATAGCTGTTATAATCACATTGGATTTACATTTTTCCTTACATATAATTTAACACTTAAAAAATAAATAAAAATTTAAACGAATTGATAATTAAGATGGAACCAATGTGGGCAAAGGTCCTCCAACCTATTGCAACTCTTTCTGTCAGAGCCAGTCTGGCCAAAGCCCACAGCAACTTGTTGGATGTTAGCTCCAGCGGGCGGCGAGTCTTTTAACAAGCATTACTAATACTTTTACTTGAGATCTTATCATCGTAAAAAAATACTTTTGCGGAATACATTAGTTGACAAAAAAAAAAGGAATATTGAATATTTTAATGGAATGAATCAACTTTAAAAGAAAATTTGTTATAATATAAAGTAGATTAACCACGCTATTGAAAGTTTTTAAGTTTTGATCACTGTGCACTTCCATTGCACCTGTACCCCAGTGTTTGAGCCTCCGCTGAAATGAAGTTTTTACTCCAACTCATGCCCTGTTGTCACAGGTGATATCTTGTTCGTTGGTCGGTCAAGATGCACTGCCAGCAAGTAAACTATTTGTTAGATCAATAGTTATTAGTATAGAATAGTTCTTAGAAAGCAATAACCTCGTCAGTTCTATTACCTTTAGTGTTGCCCTCTATACGACCAAGCTATAGAGCTTATCTATAAACAATGATCACCTATTTGTTTGAGTCGTTTTTGTCAAGATTAACATAATAACGAGTATGTGTGTAAAGTAGTATTTTATGTACGTACGTACGTATAAAGTATAAATTAAATTCGTTTTTTTATAGTAGTATTTTTAATTTTAAACTTGTTTTGACGTTGACAAACGCATGCAAAGACCTATGTTGAATAAATATTATTTTGATTCTAAACTATTCAAATATTATAAATATAAGGGAAAATTAATATGAAGAAAGCTACTTATTTATGATAATATCAGTTTTAGAATTCAACCACCTTCCGCTGTTAGCAACTCACGTGTATTCATAAACTGTTGATTTCTTTATTTAAATATAAACTTAATGACTTTTATAGGACTATACATTATTTACTACATTGTATAATACATATCAATCTATAGTTTACGCGAACTTGATTTTAAATTATTATGTCAAAATTTTTGTCCGATAAATAATTCGTTGAATACTTTAAAATTTGTATTTTTTAATTATCTTCGTTAATTTTCTTTTAAATATTCAATCACAATAATATATAACAAAATGTTTTTGTACATATATACATCTTTTACCTTAAAATGATTATTAAGGAATTAATTAATTAGGAAATTAACATATGTTTCCAAAACATCGATAACAAGTAAGGCACAAAATACTAATTTATAATTTAGATACAAATGTATAACTCTCAGGTATTTCTATCTCATTCTTATATAATCATACTTATATCTCTATCAACAAAATGAAATATAACTCTTTCAAGACGCTTTTATCTTCTAAAGCTACAATATTAATAAAAAATGAATCAAGCTAATAAACATGCTGACTCATAAAGCAACGCGTACGCTATTGCAATTAAGATATTAATAAAAAAACAAGACTTACTTGGTATCCGGTAGAACTAGGAAGATGCGCACGCGACGCCCTGGGCATTCATTTCCATCGCTCCAGCGGTTCCCAGCGTACCATATCGCACTCGTCATAACCACGACATAATCACCGCCTTTTAACAAAAACAACCTTTAAGAACTACACAATAAAAGCTTAATAAAAAAGCTCTTAGCTGCTCACTCGTTAAGATTGCCTTTGAGTGAATGAACTATGCAACGCGAATACATTATTGGTTTACTAACCTTTTGCTTAATAATTGCAAATAAATGGGGCATTTGTATTTCTAATGGGGTTGTGGTAATTGTTATCTTTGAAACTGCTTAATTGACATAATTATGAGTGTTATGTATTAATAATGACTGTTGCGTGATCATCATGGTAATGGATTATACGGTTTCAATTGACAAATGCGATAACTGCAATTTTTGTTATCAATACATCGTTTCATATACTTTATTAACAAACTGTAAGTATGGTAGGTAATTTTGATATTTTGAGGTACTTGAACAAAAAATATTTTTAAGCCACTTATAGTCAATAATATTTTCGAACAAACGCTTTTAACGTAAAACTAGATGATAAAATCAGAAGCTTAAAATCATAAACGTTAAAGTAAATTAAAATATTGCACGCGCTCATCCAGTTACATTTACCGTCATTGTTTTTGATTTTCTGATGGCCACAACCATGTCGAAGATAAGGCTAATAAAATAATTTAAAAATAATTTTGATCGTAGCATAATTTTACCTCGAATAGTTCACAGGCAATAAAATAATAGCAAGATGTTAAATTTTAAATAAAACCAATTCACACTTCCATCCGAAATTAACGCATTAAGTTTGAAGTGATATTAAATTGGCAATATAAAATGGTGTATATGCATACGCATGTTGTAGTTAGTATACCTAAGACTTCAGGAATAATTTGTCATAAATCTTAACAACAGTCGTGGACTGATATTTAGTTAAAGAGTAACTGTATTTATATATATTATTATTTATCGTACTTAGATATTTAATAAATATTTCTTTAAAAAAATTTTATGTATTGTATCGTAATTATCAATCTTTCAAGCAATCTTTCCTATAATGAATCTGGTAAGCATTAGTTATTAGCTATGATGACAAAAGGTTTACTTAAGCTGCGTGGGCGCTCACATCATCGCGTCAGCTTTGCCAGATTTATTTAGCTTCTATCGAAAAAGGACTACTCTGAGTAAAAGTTATTACCGACTAAAATGTTTCTTAACTTGCTTCTAGTAACTAAAATAAGCTGAGGTAAGTATACAAATTTTGTTATTATAAAACGACAAAAAAAATCCAATTAAATAAGTCCACAGTGTCACTGTCACTGTTAAAATATACGATTTTTGTTCAGTTATTAACAATAAAGGGTATATATATATATTGTTTTATTACATTAAGTGTTAAGATCTACGTAGTTTTAGTACTATGCTTTTTCCGCAAAGAAGGCAGCGCCATTTTAGTACAGAAGATAGTGCTATTATACTTTTAGAAGTTTACTTTGTTAATGGACTATGATTGTTGATTTATTAATCTGTGTCTGGTTGATAAATTATTAATTCATTTTTAATAATATATATGATGATAATTAATGGTATATGATTATATATATTGAATAATAAATCATTTCATATTTATCATTGGACAGTAATAGTAAAGTTGTAAAATAAAGTTGTTTCGATTATTAAATGGACTATTTTTCCCTCACTAGAAGTGAAAGTACAGACGTCACTTGAAGACTAAATGTCAAATATATCACCTCAGAGTATAACGTGGGTACTCTGATTGACGCTACGTTATTAAAATACGGTATATACATAAGTAAAAATATTACGGCATGTCTTAAAATGTACAGTAAGTTATCTTACCATATGAAAAGGCATATTTCCAAGATTTACAAATAATTTTAAATTATTGCATGAATTGAAAGCAATTTTAACTAAAACCTCTTTGATTACAGGTCGTAAAACTTTCATATAGGCTGTGATGGAGTTATAAGGTAATATTATTAAAAGTATTTCAATGCATGTTATATTCATAAATCACGGCTGCATCAATACGATACCAGATTTGTGTATGAGTGAAATTTTGATTATAACCGACATTGATACATATATAAACAAAATTGATACATATATATATAAAAAAAACATAGAGAGTCATTTATAAAAGGGCGGGCTTATCTCTATTATAGATATCTACTAAACAGTTGCTGCAGGTGTTCACGATACTCTATCCGCAGAACAAGTCTACTAAGTTTTAGGTACACATTATATAAATAAAAATACACATATCATGCAATTAAAAACTATTAATTAAAATAATGACAAGAAGTTTACTATATATAGGGGTCTGTAATAATAGATGTTTGCTTAGTCCGAGTTTAAAAGGTCGACATTGTGGCCTCTTATGGATATTTGTTAGCAGTCTGTGCCACAGACGAACGGTGAGGAAATATAAAATAATTTCAATTAAGTAATGGTTGTTGATCTACAATAATTATCAAAGAAGCAAAAATAAATTTGTATGGAGCGTACATTTTTGAAACACTTCGATATTTAATCATATTTATAAAAAAGGTTTATTTGAATAAAACAGCGAAAAAACTTTTTCACCGTTGGCAATATTCATTTCTACTGTCCTATTTATGTCGAAAGATATTAAATAAAATTCCTTATGCAAATACGGCTCAGAGAAAACAGTTTCTGTAATGACACTGTGTCTTATAAATGACGATATTAATGGGTAGGCTTCAGTTTCGTAGGGTTTTTCCCCAAAGACGATTAAGCACACAAATACGAAAGTTTTTTGTAATTCAGATAAGGTACCGCAGACATTCACATAAGCTCACGTATTACATCACAGCATTCTAAAGCACGATGTGTGAAGAAAAAGATAAACAGTTTCCCTTGGTATTTGGACTTAAAAAGCTTAGACAGTTTAATGGATTAGTTGACTCACGGTGAAACTTTAAATCGAGCAGGCGTAAAAAGATTACTAGAAACGTGAACGTGCAAAAAAAAGAAAAATTTTGTACGTGGATTTATTTGTAGCGAAACTATTGGAAACTGTGTACATACATCTAATAAGCGTAGTAATAAAAATAAGTCTTCTTCCTTCCAGTAAATGGCAAAGTTTCGATGCTCGTTTTCATGTGATTAAGCAGATTTTATTAATCAAAGTTTGTAACGATTTATTAATTAAATGATACAATCATTTAAATTTTATTTCAATAAATCTTCAATCCGTCATAGTTGAATAATGATAACGAGTCTATATTGTATATTATTTTCTGTATATTTTCTTACTTTCTATTCGTTTAAGTAAATTAATCAATACTATCTTTATTTTACTTTATCTTAATTTTTCCTAGTATGGTCACGTATTATTAAAAGTTACCGAAGACCGCTGTCTTCGGTCTTGCATATTAAGAATAATTCAATAAATAAAGAAAAAATAACCAAATATAACTGATAGAACTCTGGTAAAATTTGAAACATTTTGATTTAAAAAATTAAATTCATTTATAAAAATGCCTATTTTCAAATATATTAATTATTTAATTCTCATTAACATGTTAATTATATATTAATAAATAAGTAAATCTGTTAAATGATTCCTTACTAATCTTAATCATTAGTTACATATTATATTTGCATAAATGACTTTATAGATATATATGACTATGACTTTATAGACAGGCTAGATTGTAAAATTGCAGCTAAATTATTTCACGAAAAGAGATAATCGATTGTGACTTAGAATTTATATTTATAATTAATTTAATTTACCACACAAAAGACAAACAAGTGCTGTAAAAATAACCCGTTAATTTCCTTTGCTTACGTTACACGTTGATAACGATTTTATAGATTTCATGCGTATTTTTTATTTATTAATTCTATGTTATGAATGTTCTTATAGCAATAAAATTCAAGAAATAATTAAGAAAATTGATGAGTTTTAGATCTCATGGGGAAAATAAAAATTGCTGTGGGAGGAAATTTTGTAATAAATAATATTATTTACTTTTATTACTCCAAAAGATTGTAAGTTTGGTACCTTATGACAACTCTGTTTTTTTCCTAGGAAGATGACTATTCGTAACTGAATTTAGCCGAAACTTGCGTTGTCATCGCCAATTAAGCAAATAACCATTTACTCACTAAAATATGTATTCAAATTTCTTTACGAAATTGTACAGTTATACGTTTACTGTATGGCACCAAAGCTGTTCGGTGTATACTTATTTGCAAGCGGTTCTTTTTTCGTAAAAACAAATTAAAATTGTATATTAATTGCATTATGTTTGTTGGCAGTACAAATAAATAAAGGCTACAATTTATTGTGAAAGTAAGTGTTGACATTGACATTGTTAGATCATTATTAAAATAAATGTTAGATTATATTACATAAATGATTTATAGAAAATTTTACGTCAAAAGTAAGTTATACGAAATTTACGTTATACGAAGAAAATATTGCCGTCCAAATTACT
The DNA here is from genome assembly GCA_036419045.1 of Scirpophaga incertulas. Classification (NCBI taxonomy): domain Eukaryota; kingdom Metazoa; phylum Arthropoda; class Insecta; order Lepidoptera; family Crambidae; genus Scirpophaga; species Scirpophaga incertulas. The sequence goes on from CM071645.1 coordinate 12,516,441, forward strand.
TTCAAACTACACTTTAACAGAAATTATTTAATATTATTAGTATACAGATTACGTTTCAGATCAAGTCCTTGAACTTACTATATAACATGTTAGATAGTACGCGATGGCTATCAGTGGCAGCCCTGACGGCACTGATTGATCGAGCGGTCTATTACTGTGGGCACTAGAAATGTCCCGACCAACGCGTGGTTTCAGTCACGTAATAATGTCACATTACCTCCAGAACTGCACTTCTATTATATCGAGACATGCCATCCCGCACTTATTTTCGTTGTATCGAACAACATGAGTCACATGTTCATCAGCTGTTTAACGACCACGCACATATCGTTAAAAGTTGCCAAGTTGTGTTTATGATTCCATAAAATTATGCCTCGATAGGACCTGTTTAATTATGCAATTGCATAAATTAAAGGATTTCATTTTTGTAGTCTCGATAAATCGTTTGTTTATTATTAAGACAATGGTTAAACTAAAAATAAAGCTTTTGCATATTGTTTAATGTAGCCATTGTATTGGCAAGCCATTGCAGTGCCTTCTACAGAATGCCTATTATACTACACATATATATATATATATATATATATATACAGGGTGTCCCAAGAAATATTGTCAAGCGTAAGTCCAGAGTTAGAGCACCTCTTGGAGTACCCGAATCATCCCCATGTATGTTCCGCGATTATTCGTAGTTTTCGAGTAATATTTTTTTCTGACTTTTTGAAAATTTTCATCCAAATAACTTATAATTTTTAAATAAAAAAAAGTAGAACATATTTTAATGTTTTTCTTTTTGCTACTGAATCACCTTTAGTGCTTCTTTTATGTCTAAAATAATCAGCTTCGTAACTTTAGTGGAAATTTAGAAAACAGTAGTGTAAAGTCAAAATTTGAATGTTAGTGAATAATTACTTAAAATTCATCTTTAAATTAAAAATCTAAACAGGCGAATCCATGGTTTCTGAGTATGTGTAAAAACTTCTCTAGACTCTCTGTTTTCATAATCATTTAAAACAAGAAGGACTTAATAGGGCTACTTTGGCTTAAATCGGCCATCAAATACAGCAAGGTGAAAATTTCATAAAACTCGACTTCTGAATATTTTTACCTACTAAACTCAGCTTGAGTCCTAATAACCCTATTATATGATTTGACGTGACAAGGATACGTCTCAGCTATGCGTATGTCACTTTAAATAAATCGCTAATTTTTTTATCTCCATATCAATCGGCGGATATGTTGAAGTTTCCAGTTTAGAATTGTAAGATTTGATAAAAGAAATTTAACTTGACAAAAGCTGCAAGAAACGACCATGTAAATTAAGTAGGAAACCAATTATCAAAATCGGCATTTGAGACACCGACTTAACCTATTACATTTTCAAAATAATTTCAATATCTCGATTAAAATATAGTATAACTTATATATTCAAGATCAAGAAATCAATAACTGATCACTAGCATATGTAATTCTTATAACATCCAGTTATATCTATTCAATTCTTGAACTTAGTCATGCTTTCTTGATGAGCGTTCTTGACAGTATCCATTAGACGAGGGGTATGTAATTACCAGCGCTAGATTATGCCGATGAGGAATGACAGGTCAAAGTCACGGACCTGTTAATTTCCGAGGGTGAACACTTGAGCATACTCGTACTGTTACCAACGTTTTGCTTTTGAATCTAAGTAAGGTTATATAAACTTAACATACACATAAATTACCTTTTGTTTAATATTTGTGTATTTTATGTACTTTTAATAGTATGTATATTTTATTGATAAATAAAGATGTTAAAAGCAATGTAATATAGTAGTTTGTGGTAGTGACGACACCTAACGACCGCTGTTGTAAATCCATAAGTCATGCTAATTAAAATATTACGCTAACGATATGTATTTAAAAATATTATATTATATTAAAATCTTTGATTTACGCTTATAGCGCGTTTATGTCGTCTTAGGTTGTAAATAACATTTTTATTTAATGATTCATCTACGAGGTTCAACTGAAATATTCATGAAAATATCTTAATAACATTGAATATTAAACAGCAACGTCATAGGTGATCTTATTTCATTAATCGTAACAATTATTAAAAATCAAACCGGTTTATTTACTGTAAGTGCAGAAAACCCGCATTCTTAAATTATAATAATAGAAGCTATAGTCTAGTAATCTGAGGTAACATATTTAAGTATAACTGTATAATTAATACTGACTTAAAACGTACACACGCAATTACATGCTATAATCACTTTGGTGGAAGTGTTCGAAAGAGACCAATTGTTCGGTAGCGATGCATCTCATCGGCGTTTCCTGCTTCGACGAGGAGGAGATGGACGTATTCGTGTCAAGGCCCATGGCAGGGGCTTCATTGGATTTTTTAATCGATTATTCACACTAGTCCACCGAAGTTCGTAGAGTCATCCAACTGTACAGGCAAACGGCCTAAATGAATTTCTAACTATAATGTCTATTCAGCTGTAAACTCAGGTTTGCAACAATGTCTGTGTACCTCTATAGCCGCTAACGGCTCTTATTCTATCAGATACGATTAGTTCACTTTGGCTTCCGAATCAAGCGCATATGCAACTTTTAGGATCGCCCTGCATCACCCTCTCCTTAGGAGACAATCGCCATTCTGTAAAGCCTGAGTAGCCATTAAAGCTAAAAGACACGGGCAGAGATTAAACGTCATTTAACGCATAAACTTATTGGGCAGTATAAGTTGCGACGAAAGTCCAGTTGGACGACCTCGCGCATATCCTTATATTCTATTCTATCCTTGATATGTTATGATATCCTTCCTTTTAGTATTAAAACTTTGTATTTACCTATATCTATTACATCATATTTTCTTGTATGATAGTAATAAAGCTTGTTTGTTGGTCGTTGATCTTGAGATTTTATTGTGTTTTACTCGTTTCACCATTATTTTACATGTTGTAATTTTCGGTATGTCCATTCTGATTTTTTTTTCATAAAGCCTACTGTCTATAACTTTCCTAGTAACATGATAATTCCCTATTCTTAATACGTAACCATACCAGGAAAGTCAGGAGACTTTCCTGTAAGGATCAATAGATTTTTGTAAGGATCCTGTCAATGAAGACCGAAGAAACGATGGATGGACTGTTTGAATGGTTGAATGAGTGTCGTAGTGGCGAGTGATAGAGGGAAGTGGAAGAGGGAGACATGTTGCGCCGACCCCAAATAAAATTGGGAACAGGGCAAGAGAAAGAAGAAGAAGGCCTACAGTAATAGTTTTCTAACTTTGTAGTAAATTCATCTTGATTAACAATAAGTAACTGGTTGGTGTAGTCACAGGTGGTGACATTGTAAATATTATCATATAACATCACATATATTTAATTTAGGCTCAGTCCGGTGGCTATCTCTAACATAATCATTTAAACTCTGCTTTTTTACTTAATCACAGGTTTATTTTACTTTCAGGTCAATTTTATATAACTGATTCCAAAGCTATGAATTATTTTTAACACAATATCAATTTACAATCACTGTTTATTACTTAATAAATAATATAACAAACAATAAGTCGCGAGGCACATGATATTGAACCAATCAGCGCATCGTGGGTTCTATCATATGCCATTTCACATTTCGCTTCAATAGATTTATAATCTACCGAAAATAATGCTTTAATTTATAAGTAGTATTTACGGTTTACAAACTTCGATAGTTTACAATCTGTTAACGTCTACACTAATAATATTATAAAGAGAAAAGATTTGTATTTTTGTATAATAATAAATAAATAAAGAAATATTTTTTTAAATAAATATTTGTTACACTTACACCAATTAGCCTAGCCCAAACAAAGCTCTGTAAGGCTTGTGCTATGGGATCTAAGGCTACACACGGATAGACATACATATATTATACATATATAAATAATTTTTATTGAAAAATATAGCAACAACCATGACTAAGGTACAAACGCTCGCATTCATCACACAAACATCGACTCGACTCGAACCCGGGACTTCAGAGATGGCGACAACTTGAACTATCCATTCGACTATGGAGGTCGTCAAACCTCCGTATGTAACGAATAAACTCAAAAAGTACGGGACTGATTTTTATAATTCTCGTTTCATTAGAAAGCTAAATTATCACTGAGTAATATAGGCTATATTTAGTACTAGATTACTAAAGAAATCTTTAGAAAGTCTTATAAAATCCAACCGAAGGTGTAAAAAAATTTGCCATAAAATGTCTTTCATCGCATACGCTGCGAAGAGTAATGTCTACCCGTGCGAAGGCGGGACGGGCCGCTAGTATTATAATATAACGGTATTTACAATTTGACGATCACATATATAAACAAAAGGTGGATATCACACTTGAATTCGGGCAAATGGTGTAACTTCATTTAGTCGTATACTATATAGGTAGTAGCGAGAATCCACTCAGCTGCCGGATCCGACGGCTCCCCTGTATGAGGTTTTTAGTGGGTAGGCCTCTCTCTTCTGGGGAGGAGAGCCCCGCATAATATGCAACTTGATGCATTTTCCTCAGGATAACATAAAAAAAGGTAGTAGCGAGAATAAGGAGACGTCGTTCCTCGCTTCGATTCTGTTTGGCTAGCGCTGCGCTATCTTTCTGTACCTGTTTCCGTGACTAATAATTTCGTGAAACATTAAAAGAAAAGTATGTACTTGCAAAACGGGGTCAGTTTTTGACATCGGACAGTTTGGATATGTATCAACTATACTAAAATATACTTAACCAAGCGCAATTTCAGTACACATAATTACGTTGAGTATAGTAAACATGTTATTTTTGGTTTCAATGACATGATGATAATACAATTAGTGTCAGGGAACATAATATCTCTCCTTCGGCCCATTTACATACAGCAAAAGCCCGATTAGTTTGTAAACTTGTTTTTGTAACGTCCAATCAGTGTAATGGCTTATTAACGCACGAATTTCACAAAAGTGAGACATTACTAAAATATTTCTTTTCTTATTCTATGGAAGATCTTCCCGCTTACTTTCAAGTAATACTATATTGAGGTTTGTGTGTTGTCTTTTCACTCCTTTGGAGATCCTTGATATTTGGTGATTAATCTGACTATTTAGAACGAAAACGGCTTCCTGATCTTCTATTACGAATCCTTATAAATTCAGTTAATCGACACTAGGCCATATCTCCAGTATACTGGTAATGCTGCATCCTGATTACCGCCCTACTCTATGTTAATAACTTTTTCTCCTGCAGATCTCTTCACTTCTGAATCGATCAGTCCAACAATATTCTCAAATGTTCTTTCTTAGCTGACCTAAATACATAGATGTTTTCAATAGAATCTGAGGTTTTCTTTTTTTTTTTCAATTCAGAATTTCATAATAGTAAAAATGATTCTGTTTGGATTGATAGTATATTTCTAAGTCTGTCTAATTTATAGGACTCTACGGTTACTTTCATTATCCACCTTATTATCATCAGTAACTATGAGATGAGATAAAGGTCTATAATTAAATATAATTACAGAGAAAAATCACAGCAAAGAACCTTTTATTAAATCTACATATATAAACAAACGGTCTGTCCACCTAATGTTAAGTGGTAAGAGTCGCCTATATTACACGTGGTTTCTGTGAAAATCATAATAAATCTGCAACCCTTATGAGAAATACAGTCTACGTTACCAAGTTCACCAACTTGTGACATAGAATATACAGCCAAGGTATTTATTATATTTTAGTCTTCAAACTGGGCTACAGCAATGCAAGCACTATTGCTTTGCGGAAAGCGGAGGTACCCAAACAGATGACGCTGGTATATCCTCCCTGTAATAAATCGATTTTATAGTATTGAACAAAAGAAAGATCAATATCTGTCAAGGATCAAAGTTAGTAAAATTGGTTTTCACGTACACTGAAAAACATTAAAGAAACATTTATTATTTTTTGTTTTTTTTTTACGTTTATCATATCAAAAACTGTATCAATAAATTTTATATAGATATTATTTATCATTAAACATCATTATCATAATTTCAATAATTACGAACGGCGACGACTTCATTCACTCACTGATTTACTAATATTGTCAAGTTAAATTAGATGTATTTTATAGATGTGCTTATTTAGGTATATAGATCGTAAAATCTGAAAAACTTCACTTCGATACTAAGTACTTATTAATATACACGCCTTATCTTGAAAATTTCACAATCGATAAATTTTCTCTGTCCTTTGTGGTAAAGATGACTATAAACAATCCCTTGACAGACAGGCACAAAGCCCAGACATTCTTTTGTATACTAAGTTCGTAGAATCGTGGTTGACTTTAAGACCCAATAAACAAAATGACAGCCACGAATAAACATAGTGAAATAATCAACCGAAGTTAATATTTTATTTTTTATTAATTGAAAATAATATTTTTAACATAATACAACAAAAACGGCGTGAAAACTACAATATATCTAATAAATTAATACTAACATTAGTTAACTAATTATTAGCTAACGTAAATTGTAGTCATATTTATAGCTAAAAACAATTTCTTCAAATCTTCCAGTCATATATGGGACCAGGAAATTCATAATAGAAATGTAAATGGCGTAGAAAGTTGTGATTGGAGTACAAAAGTAAGGACAAAACTATATTAAGGTAATGAGTTTACAGAAGTGAGTGAACCTTTTTTATTTCTTAAAGTAAAAAACAGCAGTGTTTCATACGGAGAGTGTCTTAACCGGCACCACAAATCGGCATAGTAGGCTAGAATGTCAAGATTGAGCTTAAAATTCGACTATGCCGACCGGTAAGAGAATAGAAAATAAAATTAAAATTATATTTTTATAAACAAACTGATTTTTCGCCCTCTCTCTGATTCGTTTATTTCATATAAACGCGATCTGTTCTTAGTCAGATTATTTTTAATATGTAATTGATCCATGATCTATGGGGATAGTTTGTTCGTCATTTGATCAAATTCAAAAAGTCCACAAGTCCAACAAGTCCAGCCTACGTATACTTAACCACCAAAACGCGATATGATATAGCGATTTATCACTTGAGCTGTCAAAATAGAAATGATAAATTTAAAGATGGCTGTTATATCACACTTTATTTTGTTACTCATGCAATTAATAAATACTTATTCTATTTCAATATATTAAACTAACAAGCCCATTAATTCCATTAATGAAGGGCTAACAGAGATATTTCAATTTATGTTGAATATTTAATGGTTTTTTACATTTGACTAGCCAATTGTTGTGTTTGATCACAACTTCGCTGATAAGTACACGCATATTTTCGAGACTATTGCTATTTTCTTACCAAGTTAACAGCAACCTAGTTAAATAGCATAGATATTCTTTATTTCAAAAAGCATTAAATATATTAGTGTCAGGAAAGCAAATTAAGATTCATTACTGCTGAGACTAAAGGCCCTAAAGATCTTTTAAATCCGGTCAACCTTACCACTTAGTAGTAATTAACTTTACCACCTAAGCGCAAATAAAAGTACACGACAACAAAACTACGGAACATGCACAACAATACAACAAATAATACAAATATTAGTTTTGTGTTTACTCCTCCATTATTACAACTGTTCTTACAACTGTGGGCTTAAAATTCAAATTTACGTAGTGTATGAATCAAAGGGACAGCTTTTATCAAGTGTCACTAAACAATGCTTATCAGCCATCAGACTGTTATTGATGCTATTATTTTTGTCCATTTAATTAAAAATCTAATTATAATCTATAAATAAATCTGATGGCAATAGTTTGTTGTGAAGAGAAATATGACAGATTGAATACGGAGCTTCCACTAACACAAGACTTAAGTGTATATCTTCGTAAACCTAGTATTATTTCGCCACTTGTCGATACTTTTATAAGATTTTTGAAAATTATTTTATCTATAATAAACTCTAACCGGACCTATGCATTGGCCAGTTTTCAAAATAGGACCAACCCAGAATTCGCGATCAATAACACTCGAGCAAAATGTATGATAGATTTATATATGTTTCACAGTCGGTGGTAAAAAAAATATTGTATTTATATTTAACAATTTTTTTATCATCGACTATGAAACTGCCTGTATATCGACTACCTGTCAGAAAACTATGTTGTAAATTAATATAAGTTGCAAATTACTTTATATCCAAGATATACTTAGTCATAGAATATTTAATCATCTTTCATATTAAATTTTGAACTTTTTCATACTGAACAAATAGATTGACTATGACTTGCTTATGCACAAAGTAGCGACTATGATTAAAAGAGTACATCATAATAGAATATGGATTAAACCACCACCAGGCTCTCTGAAGGCTGTGTTTTAACTATCGAGAAATTAATAGTGCCTATAAAGTGAGCAGATTAAAGAGTATCTTCCAATTTAAACGCGAAATGGCGAAGTGATAAAATTTAATGTATTTTAATGGGCAATAAAAGAACAGCTATTTAAACATATTATTTTAAAGGCTTTGTAAAACTGAGAGATTGAATTTTTCAGATGAAAGTATTGGGTACACATTTAAGCGAGTGTCGTACGATTTCATTAAATAGCTATCTCATTTTCCCAAGGTGAACAATGAAGTGAACTGTCGGTGAGTTCCCACAAATCAACTATTAATATGTGAAAAGAAGTTATCTTTGGTGTTGTTTATACCTAACCTAGTCTTTACTCACTCTTGATTATTTATTTTTTCATAAAAAAGTATATATGTATGTAGTGTCCGAAATGTGGGTGTTTAATAAATTACACCTTTTATTAATTTTTCGAAAAAAAATAGGCGTGTCTATGTTTGTGATTAATCCAAATCCAAATTTAAAAAACCTTGAGATAGCTGACTCCAACTATCAATAAAGTTTACATTCCCTTTCGTAATCAATTTGTCGTCAACCCGATAGGCGTGTTCAATTTCATCTGCTCATATACATATAGATTTCTATCGCAAACATTATGCAGATATATAATCTTAGCCGTGTTTTTAGAAAAGTTTGCCTACAAGTATTGACAAATGGACATTTGATATCTGTATTATTTTTGAACAATATTGAATCTTAGTACACAGTAGGTAATTGGGAGCTGATATCGATATGTTTGATTCTCGGAGATTTATGTAACTACGAAATATTTTATCTTATACTACACATGCCCCCTGATTGGACGAATTAGACTGGTGAAATTAGACGCTAACAAGTTTCATGGAAACTGACAGAATTTACTGCTACATTAAAATTTGATATGACGAATACCTTCATAAAGAAGCAATGACAGCAAACAAATAAAGAAGAGTGACAGCAACTGAGTTACATAATCAAGCACACGCCATGTATACTGATTAGTAATGTTTTCTCACTGCCCCGATTTTGTATGAAGTAAATGCTATATGCATTTTCTTCTTCCATTGCCTCATTTTATATCATCATAGTATCTCCATAAAATAGATATATCTCTTACTACGTATACCATTTATACTTTCTGTAACCTCTTATTTAGACAAAATGACAGGGGGGGGGACTGTTGTCGGTTTGGTTTTTGGGTTAGAGAATCACGCTAGAATCGACACCATTGCAGGGTTAATTTAATTATGTTAGGATAGCTTATTATTATTAGATTAATTAATTTTATTGTAAAAGTATTGAAATTAAGTGTATTGTTAAATGGTTGTATGTAGGTATAAATTAGGATAGTTATTAGATAAGTAAGTGCTGCGCAACTCACGTTAATGTTAAGTCACGGAATAGTATTATAAGATAATATGACGCTGTACGTACAGTACGTAGTAGATCCAAACGAGGACAGTTTAAAAAAGGCACGGACTGCGAGTCCGTGGAGTAGACATATATATAAAAAAAAACCTCTTATTTAGTCTCCCATTCAAATTCCTTTTAAAATTTCTATTACTAACCGAATCGTTTACTTAATTTTTGATTTCGAATTTAACGTGATGAAAAACTAGTGTTTCATAGGGTAGAAAACTGACGAAACTCCGAAAATCTCTATTCACAATTTTCCAATTCGCTTGAAGAATATATCGTTTCGTACGTATAAGTGGCATTGCAATTTATAATAAAATTGCAATGTATATTAATAAAATAAAAATCTTTACTAGGTTTCGTCATAAAACTTCACAATACTCGTTTTCTGTATTATGAAGTTATTTTGGACTGCCATGTAAATCACATAGTTTTGTTTTACAATGTTTTATGCTTTTAAGATATCTGAAATATATTACGTTACCAATATACCATAGTAAAAAGGTTCTTATAACATGACAAATATACTTATTATTCTTTTCTATTGATTGACATCTGATATTAAGTTTAAATTCTGTTTTTTTTTTTATATTGACATATTACATTTTTATATATAACAAACTAATTATTAGTACAGCTCATATATACCTTTCCACTGAGGGATTCAAATATACCCTGACTTTAAGACGATTAGGCGTTAGATTACAACATTAAGCCAGTGCGGAATGATTGATGTCACATACACCTGTAAATTTTCTCACAAGTACCTATATTCAAGATGTTTTTATTCACTGTAAGGGCGTTTTATAAATGTACATATGCAACTCTATAAACACGTTGGTATAACGATGTGGCAGGATCGAACACGGTCCCCCAATCATCCGAGTCGTAGACTGATTATAATAAAGACTATTATAAAAGTAATATTTCCGAGAAACTCACTAATATATATAATATCTGCGGATTTGCAATCTTTGAAACAAATGTGCATGTTGAGTTCCACAGAGTATATAAGAGTGTTTGAATATATTTATCCCTTATTTTGTTGAAACAAATCCCTAGAAATCCAGCGTTGTGTCGCACAATCTAGAAAAGCCATTAACTCGATTTGATGCAGTGGACGTCCACTTGCGCGCGGTGGGCGACCGCAAATAGCGCAATGCGCACGCGCCGATGACAAGCGCACCGTCCGAGATACGACAAATGGACATACTCTTATAATAATTGTGGTGTTGTATAGACAAGTGAGATGATAAAAAATCAAAGTTAGGACTCAAATTACAATTTTTAATTGTATAAATCGTGGTATATATTGTATGATAGAAATATATTGTATCTTTGTATAATATTTCCCTTTATATTTTCTATTTAAATACCTTTCCACCAGTAATTACACCCGTATAATCAATTTATATCATCTGGTAATTGTCTAACTAATGATGGGAATTGTAAAAAAAATGTTAGTTTAGTAGTTTTTGAAATCAGCGCAAACAAACAGGCCGACAGTTGAGGTAAGTACGTAGTTACCAAATAACAATAGCATATATATATATATATATAACTATAAGATTTTTTTGTTTTATTTTCTTTGACTTGATAAATTATCGTAACTTCAGTCAATGAAAATGCGGCCTGTGATAACAACCACAGTAAAGGCATCTGTAGTCACCCTTATAATGAGAGATTCTGACGTGCAATTAGCCGGTTTCAAAAAGACCGTTGGCAATCGCAATAAATGTTTTGTACATTTCTGTCGGACCAATTTAAATTTACTTTTGATTATCCAGTTTCTCACGATGATATTAATCATATCGCGGTGCCAAAATCGCTCCCTAAAACACGTTTGGCAATGCAAAAGTGGATCATTCGTCACCCATTCCAATACTGGTCGGGCCAGTTTGATCAGTGGACCAAAAACTGATCCCGCTAATAAATAAAAGTTAAATAACTATAACGCTCATTTGGAGCGATCAGAAAGCCCAATAATCATGTCTTCAAATGTTATAATATAATTCGATTAGTTGAACAATGAGCGATGAATAATATACAGTTTTTTAATAAGAATATATACATACATATATGGAATATATGTCAATAGACTGACAATTTGTTCACAATAATATAATAGGGTTAAAATGACATAAGTAAAAAGAATATAGTTGTTTATGAATGAGAAATAATTAAAACCCATGATATATCTTATGGTATATGGTTTGTTAAGTCATTTGTGCACTCAGTCACGTTACACATCTGACGTTTATTTAATCTTTGACGCCACTGATCAAAAAGATCAAAATCATGCGTCATCACGCGTGGTCCGTGTTGCGGTGAAGCTGGTAAGTGCCTGACCACTCCAACACTTCCTAGATAAGCCATCATTCTTTGTAAAACATAAAACGACGTCATCATTGTGAGTGTTAAGCCAGTTCACAGGCATGGTATGCCTGAGGCTCTCCCAAAGTCAGAAAAGGTGTAGAGTAATTTTTACAAGTCTTTAAATCACTCCTACATGTATTCCTAGCAATTGTTTTATTTAGGTCAAGTTGTCATTTTGACGTTGGCAATTTTATCGTGCATTTACTTAGTCATAGAGCATAGACAAACCATACAGATTTAGCGATCACATTTAGCTGAGCATTTAGCAATTAACAAAGATACAATGATAGTTTATTTACCTTCTCAAACCTTTCTTAGGATTACAGAATTTTATATCTGTCACATTTTGTCTATTTTCAACACGCAATCTTTCTAAGCGTCGTGTTCCTAAGCGCCGGGAACGCGATTGGATTATTAATTTTCAGTGTATCAACCAAATATATTAGGTGAAATATTTATATTGGAGGATAATATACCTAGTCGTCAGCAAGAGATGATATTTCGATTCGCCAGGTGTTTTTTTGTAGAAAACTTAACTGTATATATTTATATGCATATATCGCAATATACACGAGGATTAGTAAGAATTAAAATTCCTAGTAGAGTGGTTGCAGGAAATCGGAAGGGAATAATTTATTAAATTTACTATATAATTACTTATGAATCTTAACTGTAAGCTCAAAAGCCCAAAAAACACCTATTTATATATAATGCTAAACTGTATATACTCGTATATACAGTGTTTTTTTAACTGGGACAGTGTGGGGAAAACCTAAACCATTGAAGTTATAAGAAAACGGTCTTAGAAACCATTTCATCTTTTTTTGTGAAAATAAATTGACATAGTAATGTTTTTGGTCAAGCGTGAGTTGTCCTTGGAAATCAGTCATTTTGATGTAAAATTTTTTTGATGCGGATCGACTCAATTTCATGTTAGGAATATTTCATTCTATCGGAAGAAAATAATCTGAGCAGCAAAAGTTAGTCATATTTAATAAAAAGTTTCCCATACGAATTGTTAACTCAAAGTACCCTTACTACGGTTTCACGGTACAAAAAAAAACACTCTGTATAACAAAGCAAAACATCACCAACTAAATAAACATATTGTACTTATTTTATTCAGTGTTAAATGTAATGTATTTTTATAATGTTAACTAGTTCGACCTTAGGGTCAAGTTATCACAGGTAAGGATAATGACAGCGGTGAGATGACGATCTACTCAAAGCCTTATTATTGTCCTGTGATAATGAAATCGCAGTAATGGATCTTTGATTGCCGTTTGATTAACGAGAATGATAAATCATACTCTCACCGTTAAATTAAGGGGAAGTTTTAACAAATTTAATACATTTCAAAGCTAATCACGTTTTTACGAATAATAATAGGTATTTTGTATGCTCAGTTTTGGTGAAAGTTTAACTATAGTATGACTTTTATAGAAATAGTTTTTAGCCTACATGGCGGCCCTATCAAAACATATAGGTACGTATTTTATCATACTTGATCAACATTCGTTATTTGCTGAAAGCATTTTGTTTGTTCAATACATTGAAAACTCCATCTCATATAATATCAAATTGTATATAATCTTATATTTTTGGCTGGTTTAGTGTGTTGTTATGGTTTAGTTGGTTTGAGTTTCTTATTGACTATAACATATTGGACTTAAATCCAATATGGCCGTTAAACCAAATTCCTGTTCTTTGGAATTCAAATTTAAAATTTAACTGATTTTAATAATTTGAATAACGTATATTATTCTAGACCGTCAATAAGTATGTTAATGTCAAGAATCGTCGACGTACTTTTATGTACTGTCAAAACGGAAAATAATCATAAATTTAGTATGGAAATATAATATTGTTAAGTCACTGTCCCGTGTCTTCATCCGTCTATATATTTATTGGTTTCGGTGATATTAAAAATCAAATAGTGCAAATCTAGACAAATCGTCAATGAAAGAATGTATTAAATAGGTCCTTTTATAAAAATAATTTTTAGCAATTAATAAATAATGGTGAAGACATTCGTATTAACATATTATTGTGATTTATTTTTCTGAACAAAATCCATTCCATTATTAATATTTTACGAACTTACCTATTTCAGAATTCACTTTAATAAAACTTACTTATTTAGTTGGGTTGTCATCTTAAAGAAATATTTACCAAATAGGCGATTTAGCTGAGCCCAATGTCGACTTCGATACCTAAGTATTCATAGTGCCTTCATATTTTTTTTATAACCAGTCGTCTACTATTATCATTTCTCGACTCAAATTAATAATTAGTAGGACAGAGTCTAGCTCTTTACTTTGTATTAAATTAACTTACACTTACTTTTTATGGCACTTAGTATCTCATTATGTTATCATCTAAATGATAACCTGCGCGTGTTTATTGATTAATGACGTAAACTTGCTAGATGTTAAAGTAAATTACTATTTGAATACTAATGATAACACTGTTTATATGTCTGAGTATCGGTGGCACTGTGATCTCGTCTCTGGTCTTCGAATCGGGTTGAATCGGGAGGCCCACGCTTGATTCTGCCATGTATCAATATGTTTTTTGTTTTTCAGATTTTTGTACGTCTGTCATCTGTCAAACAATGCGCACTGGACCAGCGTGGGTGACTTAGGTCTAATTATATATTACTAACATTCCTCCCGCAGCTGCGCCCGCGATTTATCTGACTTTGCCATAGGAAAGAGATTTTCGCCTACGGTAAAAATTATCTTATATTCTTCCTCGGATCTCAAATCATCCAAATTTCAACAGAAGTTTTTTCTATATTTTATATATTTTCACACAGGAATGAAATATTACATAAAGTTTGTACGTGGAAAAAATTATCTTACGTCTTTTTCTGGGTCCTACCAAATATTATCAAAAGTTCAGTCCAGTTCAGCCGTTTTGACGTGAAAAAGCAACAGAAAAACAGACAGAACTACTTTTACATTTATAATATTAGTAAACAAATATGCGATTATTGTACCTAAAAGCAATAAAAGTATACCCTTTCGTATACAATCAGCCTTAGTTACGATTTACATGACCAAAATCGTCTATTAACACGAAACAGTTTTCAACATAGTAGGTAATTATAACGTAACCGCAATACGTTTTACAATATCTTAATAAAATTTTAAGTACGTATTGAAATAAATTGCGCAATAAATTCCATCAAACCCGTCATCGCATTCGTAAAAATCATTGATATATAAATTCTTTCTGTAATGGTGCCAATTTCACGGTAAACCCTAAGCGGTGAATACACGACATTCTGAATTGCCATAAATTGCAGAACTTGCGCGCGCATGCCATATGCTATGCGTATTATCTAAGGTGGCTGTATCAAACTCTACGGAACAAAACATAATTAAATAAATTACCGAGCTCTAGTACCAATTAGCAGCTCCATTGTATGATTATTCTATGATTATTATTATTTTGATAATTTTAATGTACCTAATAAACCTTTATAAATAAGGTTTATTTTAAGTCAAATTGAATATAATATTTTTTGTGTAACATTGTGTAAAGAATTTAATTATAAATTAATTTAATTACATTGCTAAATATTACATTCACGATAAAATCAAAAATCAAAATCAAAAAAATAAACTTTATTCAAATATGATTTTATAGAAAGCTCTTTTGAATCGTTCAAATTTTTTTCCCTACTGGTAGGTGTCAGGACGTATTTTTTAGCTGATAAGAAGAATGGGCGCAAGAAACTTATCAGCTTTATCAAAAGTAATAACAAGATTAAATTATGTCGTTATCATACAACGTACATATGTTTACAATTTATACGGGAAAACAAATATTTACACTTTAGAATGAAAACCACCAAGTAAAATCAACACCAAGCGATGGCATAATTTAAATAATCATTAACATTGTAATAGCCCTCATATGCACATGAAAGACAACTAGCGTATATCTTCTTAATAAGCCATCACACAGATATACAATTGATATGATATGAGTACGTACACTATTAATTCATGACCTCATGATCGCATAATTCCTGATTTAATAAAAGACGTTTTAAACCTAGCTACCGTTGCTACTGTTTGATGCAACAATTTTACTTATTATTTAAATTATACTCTGCACAATAAGAATCATTTTTGTAGCATATCATGTTAGATAAGTACAATAAAGTTTTTTATTAGATACCCACTTAAGGTACGAGAAAATTATGATCGTACACATTTGATCGGTCAATTATATATCGCTAGTTCAACAAAGGTTGGAAGTACTCGGATATGAGCCTTCATTAATAAATATTAAACTTTACATGTTGAATGTAGAGTTCAAAATGTATTTAAAAATATGTTTGGTTACTGGAAAATGGATTCGCTATTATTTATTCTACGTTATAACAAGGGGCAATTTAAAAACTTCATATAATTTGATTGATTGAATTTGGCTACTTTAGTATGATATGCATATTTTTTTAATTTGAATAATTTTATGTCTAGCAACTTTAAATAAAATGTAAATAGAGGAAATACATATATAATTATAGACTTAATACAAGTCTATAATTATATATGTATTTGTAGTATTAGATTGATGCTATAAGTATGCAGTGGTTCTTAACCTCCAATCTCACTTCTATTACTTAACTAATGAACAATAATGCAATATAGACGACTGCTAGTCAGACATGTTAACCTTGAGACCCCCGTTATTCACTACATATTAAAAGCTGTTTTCGTAGTTCAACTAGTTTCCTTAACGTGCTGCCGACTGTAAATAGATAAAAATAGATATAGACCATCTTTTCACAGGACACTTACTTTTCCCATCTCTTATTAAATTTTCATTTTTGTACTTCCCTGGTCCAAGGTCCTGGAAGAAAATATTGTTTAGCAATAATAGCTGCCCGCGTTGTACATTTGCTATTAATTACATTTATTTTTCTGAATATCTGTTCAGTGTGCCATAAGAAATATTACGCTTAGTCTGCTTTTACCCATGCATTTTAAATCTACCACCGTACAGAGTATAAACTACATAATTCTTACATTTCGTAAGATGTAATATCACCACAAATAATCATAAAAAACTTTAAATATTTGTTGATACCCAATTATCTACTATTCAGAAATCCTGATGACCTGTACACCTAGAATTCCAATAACGATGATCTCAAATTCTGTATTGATTTCGCTCATCAAATCATCTCAGTCGAGTGATTTTGTACAAAAACTTATTGTAACTGGTTTTTTCGGTGCCTTATTAATTTGTGATAGCAACTGTACCTACTGAAGAAAGCGATAATGATCATAAAATTATTCGATAGCAATGAATAAATTGATAGCGGATGGAGTGGAAGTGAGTGCGAACAGGGAAATACGAATTAAGATGCATTGTGGAATTAAATGTAAAAAATGATTACACTTGAAGTCTTTTCATTCCAAAATATTATATAGAAAAATCAGTAAATTGTATTTGTTATTGAAACATCACGATTATATGTAGTGTACTTGTAATTTTTTTATAATTAAAAAATAGCAAAAACAAAGATATCCAAAGTGCAATATGAGTTCTGCTCGGAGTTTTGATTTAATGATTGAATCAGAAATAATGAAATCCGTAGAACCAGACTCACCGATATAGTCCAAAGAGTTGCGAATATTAAGGGGCAGTGGGCAGGTCAGATAGCTCGCTGGATTGAGGGTCGTTAAGACGAAAAGGTCCTCCAGTGGCAGGCACATGGTGAGAAGTAAATCGTCGGTAGACTTTGCACAAGTTGGACCTACGATTTGATGAACATTGCAGGCAGGCGCTGGGCATTTCCCGGAAGTCGCTTAGCGTTCCCGGGGACTCCCTACATAGCTGAGTTAGGCCATCGCTGAGGTTTTTAGTGGGTAGGCCTCCCCCTTCTGGCGGGGAGAGCCCCACACAACCGCCAGCTCTCCGCAGCCGGGGTATACAATTTAATGCATTTTCCTCAGAGGAAAAAAAAAGGCGCAGGACCGATCCATGTATTCTTGAAATAGTCTTATGTCCAGTACTGGTCGTGTCGTGCTGAAATTTGGAATGATGATTAAGAATGGTTATCATTAAATGATCTAAACATACTTCGCTTTTTAAATTTCCAACTCAGAGACTTTCGATTAAGTATAAAAGGGTAATATAAATTACTTTTTTAAACCAATTTAGAGTTATAAAGTCAAATGTCAATGGCAAATAGGAGTCCATAAAAGTAACATCATACATTTCATACATTTTAAATTTTCATAAATTTTAACAGTATAAACAGCTCTCCTACCCCTTAATATAATAGATTTCACATCAGCAATCATAATTAACACAAGCTTTATTAAAACAATGAAAATACTTCAATAAGCCAAGCCGTAGGCCCTTAAGGCCAAAGTTAAGGCTGAGTTTAGTCGGTTGGATTCTCAGCCTCAGTCCTGGGAGAAAAAAAAACAATGAGCTCTCTTGATGAATAATAAAAAATGAGAATAGAGAAAGCGAACTAACACTGTAGTAAAATTATACAAAATACTTAATAATAAATATAAAAAATACAAAATACTACTAATTTTAATACATAACCATTTAGTATGCTTACCGATCAATCGTCTTAAAAACGCCTAATCATTTTATTTGCGCTTAACTATATATCAGAACACGTATTACTGTCATACTTTACTGACTCGTAGCAATAGCATTATCAACTAGTCGGCTGTCACAATTAAACATCTTATTGTGTTATTCTTAAAGTTCATATTAATATGAATCTCTAATGAGCATTCATATTGTTAAGGTGTATCTCTATTGTTGGCTTCGACTGTGCAGGTTTCTATGGACCATGACAATAACTTTGACGTTAAAATAGACAAACAATATTAGCTGACGACTAATAAAGGCTAATAAGTACAATTTGTGATCCAAAGGTTAAGGCGGGTTAAATTACTTTCTCCAATCGTTTTAGTAACAATAATAAAAGAAATGTGTCAAATATCTTTTGCCAAAGATGTTTGGCATATTTCTTTTATCATTGTATTTGTAGCAATTATAGTAGATAATTGTGTTGTGTAAGTAGCTTTGTGTTTTAATAATGAAACAATGGGCAAAAAGTAAAAAAAAAAATAACAAAGGACCGTAACGAAAGTATGTCGAGAGAATGAGTTGAAATAACCTGAAGTGAAGATTAACTTGAAAGGTTAGATTTTAAGTTTTGACAAGATTTTAATCAAAATATAAGATCAATCATTAGCTAATTACATTATATAGACAGACTAAATTAATAACTAAATAATTGTCATATTCTTGATATTAACCTAATACTATGCTTATCTATGGATTCATGTTCATAGGTTTTGCTTACGTACGGTTATTAAAATTTTTATTTATAGAATTATCTTTACATTTTATCTTTCATTTAGACTTTAATTATTTACTTGACATTCACTATGTTCAAAGTAGAAATAATATACGGATAAAAAGCAAAATAGTACTATAATGTGAAAATTTTTTAGTACTATAAAGAGAAAAAAATTTGTTTGTCATTATTGCAGAAAAGGTAAAACCATCTTTACTGAGACGTCGAAGGTAAAGTGACGTGCCAGTGACTAACCTTTTAAGGTTATCGCTTATAATTATCATATTCATAACGTACAGCATCTATCTTGCAACTGATCAGATATAAAGATATCTATCATTATTTAAAGAAACATTCAACAGATTATATAGAGAAAAAAATATAGAACGAACAATATGAGAAATATTTTAATTTTAGACTGTTACACGCGACATTATCTTAGTTTATAGTTATAAAAGAATACACAAATAAAACAATCTTTAATTAATTTTTATACTTAAGTTCTTTAATAATGTTATAAGTAACATAACAATTTACTTTGATTGAAATGTATATATACTTATTAGTGGTAAAGTGGTAATAGGTTGGCCATAAATTAGAAATTGGTTTCACTGAATTAGTCGCGCATTACCTCTCTCCAGAGCCATTATCTTTAAGGGTTTATTTTACAATCGACAAGTAAATTTTACTCAAGGTGTAAGAAGTATGTTTTCAGTGTCCATCATAGACAATAATTTGCAAATTTTATGGATTGCACGGGGAACAACTTCATGTCTGAGTAAAATTTACTTGTGATTTGTGAAACATATTCGAAATCTGTTAAAATACAACACAGCAATAGTTTGGTTAATTTAATGCGGCATTGTTTACGGAACGGTCAAGAGAGTCAGGCGCCGCCTCTGCCATCAAACTGTGCTCAAATGTAAAGTATCAATTATCAAGTATCAGGTATTTTCGTTTTTGATAGTTATTAGATGTATTTTAAACTACAGAAGTAATGTCATTTTGATATGAAAATAGTACAATACATTTCCGCTAGGGGCGCTGTATAAAGTTATCATACAATAGTTTAGGTTGTCGATATCGATTGCAAAATTAATGTGAAGTCATGGTAGCTACACATAAATACATTATAAAAAAAACTAAATAGCTACTAAAGTAAATAAGAATGAAATTTTGACCACACGTTTAGCGCAGCGATCAAGTAATCGACTAGTACGCAACGGGTCGCGGGTTCGACTGACACGGAACAAATATTTTATAAAAAAAAAACCATATACATATGTTTGTGTCTTGTTTGTGTCTCCACCCTGGCCATAAGTCTTCTCTTATGTCGTAGCGTTGAGCGTAGTGTGGGACGACGTACATACTTTATTAAAAAAAAAATATATATATATATATACGTCTATTTAAGAGACGGTTCTAATTATAATGACACTAAACGGACTGCCGCTGACGCTAAACGGAGTGCCTTTCACCTAACTCCGACTTTCCGAGATGTAACCTTGCCGATAACCAACCACATACAGCTCCTCGGCATGGATATTTCGTCCAACCTAAACTTCGGGGGATACATTGAGTCCTTGGCGAAAACTGCAGCTAAAAAGCTTGGCATTTTATCCAAAGTTAGGCGCTACTTCACTGCAGAACAGATGCTCAACCTATATCAAGCCCAAGTTCGATCCTGCATGGAGTACTGCTGCCATCTTTGGGACGGTTCTGCCCGCTATCAGTTGGCTGCCTTGGACTCAGTAGAAAGGCGAGCTAGAAAACTTATCGACGACGAAATACTTATAAACTCACGTCTTCAGAGTCTAGAACACCGTCGAAGAGTTGCTTGCCTTTCGGTTTTCTATAGGTTGCATTTCGGAGAGTGTGCGTTGGAATTACATGAATTAATTCCACCCGCTCCTTTCCACCACCAGTCAACCAGACGTAGGCTTAACTACCATCCTTACGTGGTGGACTATCCTCTTACACGTACAAAACGGTTCCAGTCTTCGTTTTTAATACGAACAGCTAAGATGTGGAACTCTTTGCCGACGTATGTGTTCCCGGAACAATATAATCTTACGGTCTTCAAGTCACGAGTGAATAGGCATTTGCTAGGTAAGCGTGTTCCATCCTAGTCCTCATCGTCACTTACCATCAGGTGAGATTGTGGACAAACGCAAACCTATTTTAAATAAATAAAAAAAAAAAGGTTCATAGTAGAATGAAGCTTCTCTCTTGATTCGAAATATTTATTACTGACCGGGCAATTCGCAGAGATCTAATTACAGTAAATTCCCTTACTCGGCTCTTACGACTTCCGCGGGGAAAGGGTGTAGACACATCTTAGTCTCTCACCGCACAAACTATAAAATCATCACATAAATCCGATCACTCCGTCTCAACTTGCTTCTATTTGTTCGTCTCAATAAATTAGTGACGCCCACAATATCTTAACGAGGCGAGATAACACTTGCAACACGAACAGCGCCGGCGTAGCAATCGCGACCGATATTAACTCAATCAGTCAACATAACGGCTTTAAGTACCTAATGATATAACACTAGAAGCTAAAAATTGTATATATGAAATGTGTCTGCTTTGTTTCTCACAGATCATCAACTTATAGATCATCTTAAAGTTGTGAAGTCACGATTTCACACTCTTTCAATATGATTGACATGAGACATAATCACCCCTAACATAGTTAAGGTACGATCTTGCCATTGATAGATACTTGTACGCACTGTGATCAATCAATCATCAACAATTCGTACGCGCCGAGGGTCTTTTTTCTTTTTTGTTCCCCTGAGGAAAATGCATTAAATTGCATACCCCAGCTGTGGCGCGCCGGCGGTTATGTGGTTCTCTCCTTCCCAGAAGGGGGAGGCCTACCCACTAAAAACCTCAGGGATGGCCTACCTCCCTATACTTCAGTCAGCTTTAATTACACACTTGTTTGTTTATTCGCAGGTATGCTAGTTGGCTCAAGATGTTTCGTTCATTGCGTAGAATAACTGATAAATATTAAAATATTTATCACTTAATGTAATACCTCAAATTTTACATTTCCATCTTGACATCGATTTTATTTCGCTCATAATAATGACGGTTTTCGTAAGATAGTGTGTGCGAAATTTGCAAAACACATTATTATATGAAGGATCCATCATTGTTGTAAGGAAACATTAAATCCACAATTGAGTATAAAATAATGCAGGCTAGTCTGGAAGGGAATATATGTTATTTATTATTTTTATATTATTTCATTAATACATACAACTGAATATTATCTACTGTCGCAGCATTTTATTAGCAAAAAAGCAACTATGTCGTCAAATATACAATTTCAAACAAAAGAAGAAAATACATTCTTAGATGAAATATAGTTGAAATTGCTTTAATAGCTAACTCGTAGCCAGTCAATCTTTCTCTCCGTAGTTAATTAACGCAATACTAACTCGAGGTATAGCGGATATAGCCAGGGCTGAATTTGGAGGTGTGGAGGTCCTAATGAATGGCGAGAGACTAATAATTTTTCTAATAAAAATAAAGCAGTAAAACTATTTATTGCATCTATTTGTTTTGTGAGCACTACTTTAACTATTTCAACCTGTAGAGGAATTTTTTGTGTTGACATATAGAGCGAAGTATATTAGATCCACAGACATTTTCTGGATAATACTAAATTAGCCTCAAAGAAATGTGCTCATTAGATCGAGGTAGTATTTCAGGTCAGTCCACTACCTGCAACTTTATAAGGTGCAAATTCATGTGGAATATATATCTGGAATATCGTATATAGGTGGAATAAACTTTGGGCCAGAGCTTCGCATTACTACCTTGTCCTTCTGGGCCGTATTTAAGGGAGCTCGACTCTAATCGCTGATTGTCATGATATTTCAAATCGGCTTGATCCCTTAGCATTGTGTACAGATGAAGCCTCGACAAGCAATATGAATCGCATATATTACGGAGAGTATTTCGAGGACTTGTTTGGGTTGATTTCTTCCTAGATTCCGCCCCTCTGGCCGCTTCTCTTGTGGACACTCCTAGGTAGTATAGCTATCCTTTCTAAGTCCGGCCCTGGATATACTAGTTCATTCTCTAGTCGTCAATTAAAAGCTCTAATGACTGCAGCTTAATCAGTCTGCCATCTATCTAACCAATGTTAACGCGAAATTTATTTTGTGTTCTACTCAGTAGGTATGCTATTTAAATGTAATTGATCCATAGTAACATATCGGGACAGAATTATTTTTTTCGGTTTTAGAGCGATCCGTCGCATAGGAAGGTACACAAATTATTTGTTTAAAAAAATGGGATGTAGTAAGATTTACTAACTTCAATATTAGGCTGTTTTCCTTCAGGCTGATCATAATTTCCTTCCACAGTCATACATAAGGTCTCAATACTTTGAGTTTCATATGTGTTTGACGTCGAAGACAAAAACTTATCTGACATGAAAAAACTAGATATAAATAGGTACACCGGGCGCCACATCAAGTTTTACATTTGTACTATGAAAACTGAATGCCCAAGTGGTCCAAAAGCAGTTCAGCGTTGACGCGGAATCTAATGTTCAGCTATCACGATTAAAAATAAATGTCAATGAATAATAACATCTTAATCATGCCAATAACAAAAAAGATAGTATAATAGTATTATCACACAAATCATTCTTTCTTTTTTACAATTTACTTAATGTCTAGATTTTTAAATGTACATGTAAAGAGCATTCTTCCAGGCAAGATTTAGCTTTGGCACAAATGCTAGGCCCTTTGCCACGTAGATATCCTTGACCAATGGTTATAACTTCATTGGGTAGGCCACTTACTTGTATGACCCAAAAACAATAATTAATATACTGGATGACTTTTGTCAAATAATTAAAATAATATTACCAAAAAATATAATGATTTGTGCCATTTTAAAATTTTTATTTTATAATAACTTAAATCTCAGAAACAAGCCTTAATCGTTGTCGATTATAATTAACGTTTAAGTTTTGTTAAAGTAGTAAAAAGTTTTTTAAAATATTATCGGTAGAAAAATAATTACAATCATATCTACTTAATATACAGTCGATAAAAGCATTACATAGACAGTTATACAAAAATCAAAATTATCAATTAGGCAACGTAAATCTCTTTTGAAAGCTGACACAACACTTTTTGCAACGAATACACACAATGTGTTGAAAGACAAGCTTTGGAGTGCAAAAACCTAATTGCTTGTAACTAACGATGACTTTTTATTCGAAACTACTTAAGATCATTTTGATGTTCATGATTCAAGAACTATAAAGCCCTTATTCATATAAGAAGTACCTACACGTCAGAAATAATCCTAGCTTTAAAAACGAACATGTTTCTATCAATCTGTCGGATAAACAGTAGTAATGTGTCCGTCAAATGTGAGCCGATAAACAAATTAAGTAAATTATAAGGCGTTTAGAAAATTGCTTCGTTTAAATTTAAGCACATCATTCGACGTAATAACATTGTGTACGAAGTATTTGAAGTGGTAAATTGATTATTGCGTCAGATATTTGTATGCAGTAATAAATTTATTAATATTTTAACAGAAATTTACAGCAAATTGTATTTATGCAAAGAATATAAGAGACTGAAGAAACGTGTTACCGATCCCACTATAGCGTAAGATTATGGATGAGTAATGATGGTCATGATGGTTTTATGAGGATTGTGCAAGTGTCATTCTCAAATAGCATTTATAGCACTACCTGGACTAAGTATGGGGGAGGTGAGAATTGTGATACGCCTCCCCAACCTTGTAGGTAAATGGCTCTACTGGACACAATACTAGGGTGCATTTGTTGTCTCGCGCCTAAGGAACTTCGACCAAATAAAGGCTCAGAGATCCATGTTTGCCGTATAGAATAGGTTGGAGAAACCTATTAAGATAAAACTCACTCATGTTAAAATAGTGACATAAGATTTACAGTGTCATCAAAATTAAACAAAATTACACAAAATTTTATGGTAATTATTTTTAAGCCGACTTAATTTAATAAATCAATATGCCGACAAATATGATTACAGCGTTTCAATAAAGCTTGTTGATTTAGTGCGCAGATAAAAACAAATTGAGAATTCTGCTTGATCTAGATCGGAGTTTTGATTTCTTGGCGTAGCAACAAGAGATCAATGGCTTACAAAGAAATCATAATATATAATCGTTCCGGGCGAAGCATCCGTTACAGCCCATAGTATAATAACTCACGTAACAAAATTCAAGAGCGCGACGAATCGCCAATCGCAGATGCATGCGATATCTATTACAAGATTTGTGGAATCGGAATAACAATTTTAAGATACGTGTTATGATTTGAATATACACGATTAAGACTAGATTCGTCCACTTTCAAACTGCCAATAAAGTTTGGCAAGATGAAGATTAAGAAGAGAAAGGGATTTAGCTAGTATACTCTTAAACGGTTTTTTTAGGGGCATTTCCTTATGCACCGTGACACGAGAGGACCGGCCTACCCACTAAAACCTCCCAGTGTTCTCTAAGCCCTTGCGGGGTGCGTTTTCGCGATTCTACCGTCATGTGCTCAGTATACACTTTAACCCTACCTTAATCACGTACAAACCGACAATGTTACAACATTACTAGTTAGCTATTTTATCAAATTAAGAGTTTATTGTTTTTTATCGTGTGGTCTTTAGGGTTGTTCGTTGCCCAAGGTACAGCCAGTTTGACTAGCAAAATACAATGATAAATAATAAATACTACTCCGCAAAAAAAACTACAATAATTAAGGAATAAATTGCTGTATTGAACTAGATCATCGCATCGAACTTCTTTGTTTAATTTCCCAGTCACACGAACTATATCTAAAAATAGTAATAAATCCAATAAAAAAAAAATAAGTTACTCCTAGGTAACTTATAATATTTAGATAGTAAGTAAGCTGATTAAAATGAAACTTTAAGTTTCAGTAAATTTTTTGCACAAATACCTGTGACAAATACTGATAATTACGTGTGAAACATGACAAGCATGTGTCAAATATAATATTCGCTATTGGCTTTGGAAAATTTCCATCGGCATGACTAAAAGAAGCTCATTAATAGGTAGGTAAGATTTATCTATTGAATTACCTCATTCAACTTTTGTATCTCATATTTTTTTATTCTTTATTTTATGACCATACACCTCATGTCCTCATGTCGGCGTATCTCATAATTTGGTATCGCAATTCAGTGCCGGAAATACAAAGGCACACATTCAATAATATTACAAGTAATGTGTGATGTTTGGAACAACGTCATTAATTACAGAGAAAAATTATATCTTGTTACATTTTGTACCATTAAGTTTACTAGTATCTATACTAACAATTGTGTTATTTGTTTCAGGTAAGACAGCGTGAAAATGCACATGCAATGCACAAGTATTTTTCATTGAGGTTCGTTAGATAGAAATAAAAATAAAACTGTTTAAAATGTTCAAATCATTTTAATTTAATCGTTCAGAAATATTTTTAGTGTAAATTTCAATATCGTATTTTAACATAGCGTTTGTTCAGAGAGTTAGTATTCGTAAGCATAAGAAAGAAAAAAGAAAAACCATTTTATTTTAACATCCCACAACATATTTTTTATCATAGGACAAATAAATAGTATATTGCCGTACGGTGTCAAAATTGCATGCAGTTCAGTACAAGCAGTTGTCAGTACAAAGTCTCAAAACTAAATAATCATAAGTGGAATGTTTACTAAAAAAGTAACTGTATTACTGACATTCCAATTTTTATTTACTGACGTATTAATTATTCTGTATTACTGACATTATCAATAAATTCTATATATTTTTTTGTTCTATGTGTATATTATTGTATGTGTTTTGTATTATTGTGTTCTAGCATGTTAACGTGTTGGCTTCTGTAACGGCTGGAACTTCACATTGTGGTTAAATAAGGAACTTATTCATATTGATTGAATTAATCTATACATAGCACAAAGTCGTGTTAGTTAACGGCTGAAACGATTTTAAAGTATATGTTTTGTATTATTGTGTTCTCGCATGTTAACGTGTTGGCTTCTGTAACGGCTGGAACTTTACATTGTGGTTAAATAAGGAACTTATTCATATTGATTGAATTAATCTATACATAGCACAAAGTCGTGTTAGTTAACGGCTGAAACGATTTCAAAGTATATGTTTCGTATTATTGTGTTCTAGCATGTTAACGTGTTGGCTTCTGTAACGGCTGGAACTTTACATTGTGGTTAAATAAGGAACTTATTCATATTGATTGAATTAATCTATACATAGCACAAAGTCGTGTTAGTTAACGGCTGAAACGATTTCAAAGTATATGTTTCGTATTATTGTGTTCTAGCATGTTAAAGTGTTGGCTTCTGTAACGGCTGGAACTTTACATTGTGGTTAAATAAGGAACTTATTCATATTGATTGAATTAATCTATACATAGCACAAAGTCGTGTTAGTTAACGGCTGAAACGATTTCAAAGTATATGTTTCGTATTATTGTGTTCTAGCATGTTAACGTGTTGGCTTCTGTAACGGCTAGAACTTTATATTGTGGTTAAATAAGGAACTTATTCATATTGATTGAATTAATCTATACATAGCACAAAGTCGTGTTAGTTAACGGCTGAAACGATTTCAAAGATCTATTTGGACGATTCATCACCATCAAAAATTTATAATAATTAGCTTTGTAACTCTACCATCTCTCGCAATTGACAATCGTATACCTGACACGATATGGATATTTAACATTGTAAGTGAAAGTGACTTAATTTTTTTAAAGAAAGTATTATTAATAAAATATGTGACTAAGACCTGATTTCACCAAACTTTATTTAATAGTTTGTTAAGTAACGACTGTTTAAAGTTAAAGAAGATGTTAAATTATTATAGGTCCTACACTGAAAAATTAACAAGCCATTACAAGATCGACTGTTAACTGAATGAGTTCCGCAATTTTTACTCAATTTATAACACAATCAAATTAAAGTGTCACCGTTCGTCACTCTCCGTATACGGAAATGCGTCTAACTTCTTTTGGTCGTTTAACATGTAATGTCGTATTACAATTCGAATAAATTAAATTGTCGGTTTCTGTTTATGTTTCTAAAGCAAACCCAACTTTTTCGTTTTGCCAGGTTATTTCACTGTTTTAGTTAGTCTATGCAAAGAGAATATCTAAAACTACGTGTAGTCTATGTTAAAGATTAGTGTTTCAAAGAATTATTTTATCAAAGAGAGCAATAATAATATATTATTGGCTGTATTAAATTTATTTGTGTGTTTATCATATTATAATAATCACGCCGTTCTTAAAAAAATCTTGGACGTCGTACGATGCCGTCTAAACTAAGTTTTCTGAAAAATCTTCATTTTCGAAAATAAAATTGTACGCTGCGTCCATCTTGACAGTAAAGTAATCGTCTGTTACTGACTTAACAGACCACTAGAGCAGCAGTTAAATTTAACAATCGATCAAGCTAACTAATCTCTTGTTTGCACGTGGTGGGACACTCGCTAGCCCTAACAAACTGTTAATACTTTAACAAGCCATTAGTTTAACAAACAGAGTATGGTGAAAATAGCTCCTATGGTAATATAATGTGTCATATTGTCCGAGAAATCTAATGAATACGCTTAAATATTAAACAAGTTACCTGACCATTATTTTTAAATACGACTCCTTGACATAGATGCACAGTTGAAGGCAATTTGTTCGCAAAATAAATCTAAGCTTAGCGTCTATGAGCCAGCCATTATGCAAGCCTGCGCAGGCATACAAATAGTCGAATCTCGCGTCGAGCTAGGATTTTAAATTCAATGACATCAAAGGACATTGGAATTTTAAAGATACTATAAATATTTGGCTAATGTTTCGACAGGGTTGAGAGTATTTCTACAATGTTTCATAAATTATACCTGATTACATAAAAGCTTTTAGAATAAAGATAAATCTCATAAAAATAAACATGCAATTTATACAAGTGATAAAGTTATTATGCGATATAAAATATTCTTACTATTTCATGAACCAAATTTAGAGAATTTAGATGTGTTACGTTCTAAAAATAACAAGATTTACACAAGATCATTGTAGAATAAACTATCTCTTGCCCTTGAATTTATCTTAATACTACATTATATTTTAATTTAGTTACTATTTTATATATAATATTTTATTACAGGTATTTTTAAATCTTTCATATTAATTACTTCTTTTATTTTCATCAATAGGTCTAGATTTTGTTCTGTAACCATGTCTTTCACTGACTGACTGAAGTGAAAAATAAAAGTTCTCTGTACGAAAGAAGTTCTCCCTTAATCCTGTTCATTATAATGTATTACGATCTGTAATATAATACCATGTCAAACTTTAGACTTACATAAGGACTGTCTCAAGACCAGCATAATTTTTTTTTTTGGTGAGTAATAATAATATACAGTACGACGGGATACTTGACGGACATAACCTGGACGAGATCAAGCAGAACCGCTCAGTACAGAACAGCTCGTATGTTATCTCAAATCTCGTACGTTTCGATCTCGGTACTGTGGTACTTGGACTAATGGATTATCCTACATTCTGAAGCCAGAAAAATTTGAGATATTAAACATTTTAGTCACTACTAGCTTCCGCCCGCGGGTTCACCCGCGTGAAATGGAAAGTGACTTCATGAATTATCAATATTGAAGTCATTTTCCAAATTGACGACTCTGTATCTATTTAATACAGGGAAAAAAACAGCCCTTGCTGAATTTCTTGCCGGTTCTTCTCAGTACAAGGTCTCCCGCCGTAGATTTGCGAACCGATGGCGTAGCTTTTCGACTTTCACAAGTGCTTGTAACAGCCCAGACTGAATAAATGGTTTTTGAATTGAATTTGAATTTGAAATTAGTTTTTGTCAATCCTGGTCCCTTATGTCTAAGGTACCAAGATTCATGGTCTTATCTTCAATTTAACCCGTATTTCACCCCCACACTTCAAAATGCTAGAACAAACGATCTTTTGTTTCTTATGACGTGATATTTGACGAACTTGCATACTAACTTTCAACCCTTATTTCACCCCCTAGCTGTTTGGAATTTCAAAAATGCTAGAACAAATGTTTAATGATTTTTTATCAAGTGCTTAAATATAAAGTTTCATGGTTTTATCTTTTAAAATTAAGAAATCCCATACAAACTTTCAACCTCTATTTCAACCCCTTCATCCCTAATAAAAATAGCCTATGTTCTGTCTCAGGATCTAAAGATTGTCTGTACCAAATTTCGTCAAAATCGGTTCAGAGATTTAAGCGGGAAAGCGTAACAGACAGACAGACAGAGTTATTTTCGTATTTATAATATTATTTGGGATTATAATCATAGTCTACGAGGCTTCATTATTGTAACGGTTTTCTGAATATCACGCCACTACACCACATATTTGATTATAAAAACATCTGATGTTATATATTCGATTGGGTTCCATATAATAATTAAGTCCTAAATTCAAGCTCCCAATCAATTGAAGAGGCTCTGGCGTTTGCTGACTAATCGCATAGGGCCAGTATGTCGACTATAAACGAAATATATTCCTCACGGAGATATTTTCCTAGTAATTGGTGTTGTGACTGGTGAATGAGGAGTTACTAAATCAGCAGGTAGTTCGGTATATATAACTATACAAATAGATTTCAACCCGGCGACCAATTTTGTTTGAAAGCGCCACAAGCGTCCCTTCATCAGTCCATATAATCATTAACAATCCAAAGCTTTATAAAAAACTAGCTTTCCGCCCGCGGCTTCGCCCGCGTTATATTCGAATTTCCTACAGGAAGGATATGTTTTCCGTCGGTAAAATTATCTTATTTCCTTCCTTGGGTCCTCGAGTTTTACGATTGGTATATACGGGGTATACTACCTGTGTATAAAATTTTATTTAAATCGGTTCAGTGGTTTTTACAATACTGCCATACAACCTTTCACCCCCTCCTTTCAACCCTTTACAGCCCTTTTTTGCTTTAAAAGGTAGCCTCTGTCCTTTCTCAGGCTCTAGACTATCTGTGTATAAAATTTCATTTAAATCGGTTCAGTAGTTTTAACAATATTTCCATACAACCTATTATCCCTCCTTTCAACCTTTTACAACCCTTTACAACCTTTTTTGCATGAAAAAGAAGCCTATGTCCTTTCTCAGGCTCTAGACTATCTGTGTACCAAATTTCATTTAAATCGGTTCCGTAGTTTTGGCGTGAAAGTGGAACAGACAGACAGACAGAGTTACTTTCGCATTTATAATATTAGTATGGATTTACTTATTATGCAAATGAATCTTAAGAAGCTTAAACCTTAACTCAGGCAATTACAACAAATTTTAATCTCAGACAATTACATTTTTTAATTACAGTATATGTATAATTTGTGAAAGCAACCCTACAAACGGTCAAGACAGTAAATAAAGCACAGGTCACTTGTAGCGAGATTACTGGCGATAAAAATCGGAGCTCCTTGAAAACCGGTCCCGGCCCGGTAGCTTCTCGAACGCGATAACAGTATTCAAATGCTGACGAAAGTAATTCATTGACGGCTACATTAATATTTAGTTTGTTGAATCCTAATTAGTCAAAATAAGAGTGTTTATAAGCCAAAGACTACGGCCACCAACTGAAGTTAAATGACAACTTATTTATAAATATAAATCTTCAAATACAACATTTATACATCAGACTTTTGTAGAAAGGAGACTCAATGAATGATTATTTAGTTTGATGATTCCTAAGAAATATATATCTAATGTATGTATAAATGTTGCATTTGTACATTTATATTTATAAGTAAATTTTCATTTAACTTCAGCAAAGCAAATATATAAAAAATAGTGGAGATTTTAATTAAATCTATTGTGACGTTTTGTTGACACGGAAATTTTTAAAAAAGGTTATTAGAAAAATATAATAATGATTGGGAATTGTTATTTTTACATTCTTGTCGACATATTGCCATTGGCCGAGATCAAAAGTTCTAGAAAAACTTGGACAACTTTTACTAACTTTATTCTGTATATTATGTACTATGAATACATTAACTAAGTACATACGACACAAAATATTTTAGTGAAAAATAATTGCAATAATAGCGTTAGCTTCTGATTCATAACAATGATTTCTGGACAACATTGTTTTAAGCAAACATAAAAATCTAGAAAATACCGAATTTTAAATTACATTCGTTGCTTCTAGGTAATCAAAACCGGTTAAAATACTTAGTACACTAAACACAACAGCGCTCTCGGAGATTATGACTATATCACGTCTTCCAAAGACACGGTCAAAATGTGAGGAAGGTCAAATGTCGGCTCGGCTCGAGAAACTATTGTCATATTCAAATTAGTCATTGTCTGCTCTAGTTACTAGGGCAGTCTAGAGCTTAGTAAAGACTGGTGACTGAATGCCAATTGTTTTCATTATTATATAATAATGTGTGTTTTAGATCTATATATTCTCTAAACGCCTAAGTATTTGTTGAACAATTCAGCTGTAAGTTATTTCTAGTTCATCTTTCAACAGACTCTCTGTATATTTTTTTGCAACTTTATTAATAAGGGTTGTCGAAATATAATCATTAACTAAACAACTTGTCGTGACAAAAATACCTTTGCCTTCGTTAATAAAAAAATATGTTTTTTTTTAAATGTGAGTTCGATTTATAAGTTTGGTAACATCGACTAGATATACTGAAATAATGCACTTTCTCTATCATCTTGTAATGCATGTTCTCGAAAGTATTGTATATAGAGGTAGCCTTAAAACTAAATGTGGAGGCGGAGTAGGTCAACCCACAGGTTAACACTGAGTTGTATCATGGTAAAACAAGACAATTTTGAGGTACTGTCACTTATAATGTCTATTCTTCGAATTCGGCAATATGACTATTTATAATTTTAGGCAGATCGATTAAATAAATAACATAAACACCGATCACGGGCGCCCAAGCAGCATATAAAACTGAATTAGAGCTGTTTATCAGAACTTTTTGTATACTTAAACTTGCATATTTAGCTGTACAACAGCTGTTTATGCGCTTATGTAATTCAAGAAGATAGAATTGTACGCTTTTCACATAAGTAAAGCTGTAATTAAACTACAAAGGCAAGATGGCAGCTCTATAAAAATTGGAAATGATATATATAATATATATATATATATATATATATATATATATATATATATATATATATATATATATATATACATATATATTTCATTACTATTTATTTTTTATATATATAAACCATTATATAATATAAACCATTAAAGAAATACATGTGACAGGTGTTAATCAATCAAATCATTTTGTGTATGGGTTTATTTTTTATATTAGTGTTTATACACCTTAGGTCTATGATAAATTCTCAATGCACTTTTAATACATTTTTACTCGACTGTATGCCCTCATAAGTCTTTACATGAACTTTAAATTGTAAATAAGTTGCACATATTTGAGTACTGCTTATGCATTGTTTTCGATGTAGAGCAGAAAATCCTTTTTATTTTATTTTTTTGGAATGTGGCAAATATAAATCATGACATAAGCTCTAAATAAGAATATTTTATTTTACTACTTAGTAATAGTTCATTATTGTTTACCCGACCTTGCTCTCAGCAATAGTATTATGATCACGAGACTCAAAATGGAAGCTCTGGAGAATTGAATTTATACAACCTTTCAAACTCGCTAATGAGATTGACAAAATGTTACATTATTCCTCTGAGAAATAACTTTCGCTAATAGTTTTGTTCATAATACAATTAACGCGAATTCGGTCATTATGTGCTGTGGTCAATAATTTAGTAACTGATTATTAACGACAGATGTAATTTTATTTTCAATATTTCTAAACAAAATCACCCTAATTTGTACATCTGACACTGAATACAAATTAGATTTACGTCATAGTAAAAATAACGAATTTATTAATGAGTACCGTTTCAAACCTAAAATATGAATTACATATATAAACAAATTTAAAACGTGTCAGTCTTTATTGGTTTAAATTTAGCGAACGACCTACAACTTCGTATATCGGTGAACCAGTTTTAATTATTTACAAAGGAGAATATTCTGTCTTTTCGATAATTATGCTGTAAAATTATTTTATGCATTCAGTGGTGACAGTTTTATATTCGTATAACATCGTAAAAATTACATAGGATCTACTTACATTTTTATCGAAAAATCATCGGTGTAAAATTTTCTTGAAATTTTTTTGTTAATCTGTGAATCGGTAAAGATAAAAAAAAGTAACTAATCCTACTCCCTCTCTCAAAAGCTCTCAAAATAATGTTACATTAAAAAACCAAATACGTGTTTTCACACTATAACAGAAACGTGGATTCGAATTCTTAAGTTTCGGTATATATTATATTTTTTTATTTATTTAATAATATATGTTAAATATTAATTAACTTTATGTTTTAAATATAGATTAAGTTTTACATTTGATTTAATTGCTTGTAGTTTTGTGTGTATGTTTACTAACAGAATATTGGTTGCAGACATTTAATCATCTAAAACTCAAAATTAAATTGATTATAAAAAACCTGAAAATTTAAAAAATAAGTCTATTTTTGTACTTGAATTTATTTATGATTTTCTTATTATCAGTAGCTATATAAAAATAAACTTTATTAACCATTATTATTAAGATATAATTCAAAGCGCGATAGCAAAAGAAACTTTGATATTTCTCTTAAGTATTATATTTTTGAGGCTTCATAATTAAGACCAGATCCAATAAAATGAATTCATAATTTGTCGCACGGGTCTGTCGTAAAATTCGGAAGTCGTAACAATTGATTGCGGGTCAACGAAATTGGTATCTTTAGTAGGAAATTTAATGAATCCATAAAAAGAATTATTTAAATAAAAGTTGGGAAATTTTATGTTCTTTATTCAAACCTATACTTATATAAGAAATGTTTACATAAATAGGTATATATTAAATAATCTTCGGGGCCAATAAACTGATAAAAGCTTTATTTTATGATTTGATAGCGCCGTTGGTTAACAACTCTACTAGGAAGGGTAATTACTAAATAAAACCTGTTATATTCGAACATTTTATTTTGCTACTAATGCAATTCCATACATAAGTATTCCATAGAAAATACAAAGCTAATATATAATAGTGTATAGGATAGGTAGCCTAAACGTCGGCCTCTTTCTCAGGCTCATTTCGAATAGTATTGGCATAATCACAGGAGTGATAACTCGACATAACACAATCCTCAAGTCACGTGTATCTGTGAAGTTTCCAACCATGGGAATACACTACCTAGATCATTAGAACATTGTTATGTAACGATAGAAACTTATATCCTTATTTTGAAGAAGATAGGGTGCATAATACCAATCAAGGTAGATCAGTCAAGCGAAAGACAATTGGTGTCGTATACGTCACGATGAGACGTCGTTCACACGGCATTGTGGGATGTGTTTTTAAAGTATAGAAATGGAACTATTATGATCGATGTATAATTAAATGTATGTCTCTTTGGTATAATTTTCTACTTATAAAAATACTAATCTATTTCAAAATTTCAAACCAATTTGAGGCGACTTTGACCGAAGAATACCCCATACTCTCATATCATCTCAATTTAAGAAACGAGGCATATTTCAAACAAGATTTTGAGTTGTTGGCACGGCTTTCCCAATACCTTAAGGAACATCGACACACCTAATTAATAATTTAGTAAAAAAATGCAAACAGTATGGCGATCTTTACCCAGCAATACCAAAAATATATCGCGATAAACGAACACTGGATCTGTATGAGGCAAAGATAAGGACAGTTTCGTCGTACCAAAGTTGCGCGATGAAACAGTGTGGTCAAGTGAGCAAACTCCAATTAATTAAAGCAGCGACTAAAATCGGTTTCCAACCATTAAAATTGTGCTACTTAATCTGGCGGCCCTCCCAATAACTTCAGAAAGATAATTTTTAAGGGTCACTTTACTGTGCTTGTCCAATGTAGTAAATTTTTTTAGGGGCATTTTTTTAGATAAAAAAAGTGATTTTTCTAAATAGAAAAGAGTAATTAACGATACAAAGGGCTGAAAAAACTAACGCAATATATAAAAATTTGTGCAGTAAAACAATGCAACGAAGACCCAAGCAGATGACCCAAATATACTATTCCTTCTATAGGGAGATATTGTATCACTACATAGTATAAAACATCAACGCTATCCGCCGTCTGTCCCTATGTCCCTATGTATGCTTAGATCTTTAAAACTGAGCAAAAGATTTTGATGCGGTTTTTTTAATATATAGAGTGATTCTGTGTTGTGAGTTGAGTGCTGGAACGACTTGCCGCCGCCGATTCGGAACTTAACCTCTA
Organism: Scirpophaga incertulas; assembly: GCA_036419045.1. NCBI lineage: Eukaryota > Metazoa > Arthropoda > Insecta > Lepidoptera > Crambidae > Scirpophaga > Scirpophaga incertulas. The sequence goes on from CM071645.1 coordinate 12,553,334, forward strand.
AAAGTACTTTTAAACTACGTTTACGTTCTCACTTACTTGCAATACAGAGATTAGGTCTTCCGACTTGGTGGTAGTATGAATCCCGGTGCGGTGGTGGTCTGAGTCTTCGTCTGTTTATTTTATTATTACTATTTATTTTTATTATTACTATTAATATATTCTTATTTTTATTCACTTACTTGTTATATATATTAATTTCCTTAAAGAACAACTATAGCTTGAACACTGTTAATGCACAAATATTTAAGATATATACATATGTAACAAGATTGCTCAACTATCTCTCTCTCTCCCCATTACACACACACATATATTATTCTATTCCTAGTCTATAGAGCGCAGTTACTGGTGCCCGCGTTCTACCTCTGGGTGACGGCTGAAAATCGATGCTTTTGTCGTCAGGCATCACACACCGAGCCTAGACCCATGTTGCTGCTGCACACACGTTCATTACTAACATTTTCTAATGTCTGATCGTTGTACTTTGTACCTACTCCATGTAATTTGTATAAATGTGTGTGTTGCAACAAATAAACTTCTTATCTATCTATCTATTCTTAAGGAAGATTTATATGTATAATAACATCCATTAAATAGTGGAGAAATACTGTTATTTTTGAGGTTTCTAATGTGATGTCGTAAATAATTGCATATTTTTAATTTCATATTACATTGCAAACGATTATATACAACGTTAACAGTTTTCTGTAGTGTATTTAGTGTCAGCGTTGCACTCGTGCGAAGCCGGGACGGGTCGCTAGTAGACAATAAATATTTACATCACGTGGAGTTTTCACCGTCCTAAATGTCTTTTAAACGAGAACTGAACAAAACATCACCTTCGATGCACTATCAATATTCAATCGTAATAATGAGGACGCACAATCTACACGGCATTTATAACAGAAACTCACTATTTAATTATGACAAATCGTTAATTAACGACTTCGAACAACTTTATAAGGCGCCGAATCTCAGAACTGAACTGCAAGTGTGATGAATTGTGATTACTTACGCCAATGATGTAATAAAGATAGAACGGATGGTTATTCGTAAGTGTATTTATATTAAATATACATTTCTATGTCGAATGTTAACATTAATTTATTGTACGATTACTTTTCAAATAATCAAAAAAAAAAGCTGCTTATTTAATATCTGACCACTCATATTTCATTATAATTTCTGTTCTCGGTTTACAAAAAAATATGAATTAACGTTAACCTTAACGTTAACTGAAAAAAAGTAACGTTTGATTTTGAAATCTTAAATATACTTTTTTCGTTAGGTAAATTTATATTTACAATACCTAGATAGTTAAATGCTACGTTTTGCGATTTATTATGCCCTTCGAAAATACTATAAATGTCGATCTTCCGATGTCGATCTCAGTGGTGAGATCGACATCGGAAGGCATTCACCGAACCAAGGAAATTCCTGGTATCGCTGGCAGGACCAAGGTCTTACCAAGACGTCTAGACTTCACTTCAGGAATCATCAGTTTGTGGTGGCTAAAACATTTGCTCTACGAAAACCGCCGCTATTACAAGCGAGATAAACGCTGTGTCGACTGCAAACTTGATGACACGATGAAGGTCATCGTGTAAAGTCATATTGCTGTCCGTAACGCCATCATGCTATAATTTTCTTTTAACTAAATTTAGTTAAATTTCATAATAGGCTTTCAAATGAAAGCGTAATATAGTTGGTGATGATAAACAGCTCTACAGCGTGTTATTGATATTTTGGTTGCTTGTATTTTCTTTTCGTTCTTAGTATTAAGTATCGTGTCTGTATATAAAATATCATTGACCAAGTATGTAACATAATCACTCATCTCTATTATAAAAATGAGTGTGGTATCGGTGATATGATTGATTGCTGCAAATCTGTTAATTTATATGCCAGTTTAGTACAAAGACGGACATCTGCAATGCTGCTGTATAGATAATTAATCAATTTCAATGAGAATTGTTTTGTGTTGCCGATTCGAGCTTATACATGTGTTTCCATCTCGAATTAATTGTAAACAACTTTATTTATTTGGGTCGCTGCTAAGTCTAGTTTATTATTCTCGAAAATGTTCGTACGTTGTGGTGATAAATAACATAATTAACACGAAAATATATGAAAAAACAATGCAGGAAACTTATCGACTCAGGCAGGTTTCAACCTACGTCTTCAACGCTATAACCCAACTAGGTCAACAAGGGCGACCCGCTCCCGAATACTGAAATTACATTGCTGACACTGACAGATATTGAAATTACATTGCTGTTTTATGAAAATAATTGTCACATCGACTGTCAGAACTCTGACAAATTTTAATATTAACAGAGTGTAATCAGCCACCTACCATCAAATGTATTGTTCGTTTTTCATTTTAATGTAAATTATTTTTAATAGAATATAAATATATTTTTTTAATAAGATTTTGAATATGATCTGGTATTTTATTACAAATGGTGGACTTAATTCCAAGGGTTTCAAAGTCAACAAATAAAGCGTACAGAAAAATTATTCATGAGACAGTGCAAATGTGTTAACATTATACATAAACGGAATGTATTACACGAATGAAATAGGTAAAAATATACATATGTAAAAGTATTATTTAAGTAACGGACTCAAAAACAGCTTCCATGTAAGATTCTTGAATTTTTATTTATTGCCAACCGATCTAACATTTGGAGGTAAGTTATTCCACTGGCGAATTACGGACACGGTCAAGGAATCAGAAACAAAAAGGTTAATCTAACATAATCTATACATATAATAAGACAGTAAAAATATTTTGTCTGTACATTTAGTATTTTTGACTGAAATGGATAGAGGGGCACTTAAATAGATTATTAGAAAGCAAAAAAAATTTTTTGGAATTTTTTGTCTGTCTGTCTGTCTGTATGTATGTTCACGTTTATCTCCGAAAGTACTGAACCGATTTGCTTGAAACTTTCACTATTTGCTTTGTTTTAACTCAGAATAATATCTAAACTTTGTTTCATCAAAATCGGTTCATTAAAAAAAAAGTTATCGTCATTTTAATGAACTCAAATAAATAAAACTGGAGTGTCATCTGTGAAAATTGAAGACGGTGAAATTTTAATCAAAAGTACTGTGAAAATAGTATTTGTGGAAAAGCTCATTGTTTTGTGCCATACTATACATACATACATACTAATATTATAAATGCGAAAGTAACTCTGTCTGTCTGTCTGTCTGTTCCGCTTTCACACCAAAACTACTGAACCGATTTAAATGAAATTTGGTACACAGATAGTCTGGAGCCTGAGAAAGGACATAGGCTACTTTTTCATGCAAAAAAGGTTGTAAAGGGTTGTAAAAGGTTGAAAGGAGGGATTATTGGTTGTATGGAAATATTGTTAAAACTACTGAACCGATTTAAATGAAATTTGGTACACAGATAGTCTGGAGCCTGAGAAAGGACATAGGCTACTTTTTCATGCAAAAAAGGTTGTAAAGGGTTGTAAAAGGTTGAAAGGAGGGATTATTGGTTGTATGGAAATATTGTTAAAACTACTGAACCGATTTAAATGAAATTTGGTACACAGATAGTCTAGAGGCTGAGAAAGGACAGAGGCTACCTTTTAAAGCAGAAAAGGGTTGTAAAAGGTTGAAAGGAGGGGGTGAAAGGTTGTATGGCAGTATTGTTAAAACATATCCTTCCTGTGGGAAATTCGAATATAACGCGGGCGAAGCCGCGGGCGGAAAGCTACTATATACTAAGAGTCTAGTATGTGAATGCATAATTATTTCAAATCAATTAAATTTATGCTTAATTGAATTAGTGTTAATAACCTTTTAATGTTTATGTTAATACCTTAATTATTAGTCCTAAATTAAATGTGACACATGATAGTGTACACGACAACAGTAAACTGTTTAGCTATCATCTTGAATTCCTAATGGTTGTTAAGTTTACAGTATTATAATACGTGTAGTAAAGTTAATGAAATCTAAGAATAGGCGGCCATATGAATTTACTTTGCACTTGACGCGGGCACTACACTTTACAAAGTATCTAGATTTTTAATGAGACACACTCAAGATTTTCGCAACAATAAAAACGAAGGTCGTGCATGTGACAAAACAAACACTCAGCATTATTCCTGAACTAACTTTGCACTCGCAGTTTCGACGGCATTATATTGGATTATTTTTCATAGCATAAAGATATTCTTCTGTAGTAAAAGTTGTGTATATTCCCGAGTTCCCATACTAAATAATTTGAAAATCTATTGAGTTGTTTTATTGAATTTTTGGAAATATATTTTGCCGTAGTAGAAATCATGTTCTTCCTCTATACCAACTTTCTTCAAAATCGGTTAAGTAGTTATATATAGCAGAGTAAAAATCATCCATCCATCCATTCTCACAAAAGGATTATTTATTTGTACACAGCAACGATTAGACTTCCCACGTTGACTACTGCAGTTGTTATTTTGCTTATAATAGTGTATGGTTTTCATAGCGCCAATGTAAAAATGGACGTGGAATGTAAATTAACATTAATAATATTCGATTAAGTGTAACATTGCCAGAGTTACACTTAATCGAATATTATTTTGTTTACTTTCTGTGATTATTATCAAAAACAATTTCACGAATATCATCGATAACATGCAGTTTGCTCCAGATTTTTAATTGAAATTACTTTTGTCGCACCTTTCGAGTACCTATGTAAGTAAATTCATATGCATAAGGTATCGAATACAAAAGTCACATAAATTTTTAAATTTAATTTAATTTAATTTCAAAACTCGATTCGATTCCAATTTTATTCGTGTACATTTTTGAGTCACTTTTTACACAACTTACAATGTTAACTATAACATTTTGGCTACTCCTGAATGCAAATTCGGTTTTGAAAGTTTATTTTTGAGAACAAACAATTGAGTAAGCTCGGTACAAATAAACAAGAAAAGTGGAAATGTGTAACGGATAATTCAATATAAATATTTATTTACTAACTGATATTATGTCTTATATTTACTATATAAAAATTCTTAATTTTTAGTATATAATTGGGTTTTATGTGTCAAATAATATTAAATAAATATTTTTATTTATACAATAATTAATCAAAAAATGTTGTTAAAAATGTATATTATTCGAAATGCATCTGTAGTAGCTAATATAATTAAATTGTTAACACTTAATTTATTTCTTAACTAGCTGTGCCAGCGACTTCGTCCGCGTGGAATAGTTATTTTGAGCATCATATTTATTTTTGCAAACAACCACCTCAGCTGTTACCCGATCTTGACAACGCGACATATCCAAATTTGATCACCATAAAAACGATTCTAGTTAGTTAACATTAAAAAATAGACATATACTGTCGCGGACATTTTTTTAGATCATTTTAAGAGGAATAATTCTTTCATACATATTTTTTTGGTATCTAGAACCGTTTTCGCAGCCCACGCAACGGAAGCCCTCAAAGATGAATCATTTTCACCATTTTTCCACATTTTCCATTATTTCTTCGCTCCTATTAGTCGCAGCGTGATGTTATGTAGCCTAAAGCCTTCCTCGATTAATGGGCTATTCAATAAAAAAATAATTTTTCAATTCGAACCAGGAGTTCTAGAGATTAGCGCGTTCAAACAAACAAACTCTTCAGCTTTATAATATTAGTATAGATTATATAGGAGTCGGGGAAGCGGGACGTCGTGCAGCCCGCTTGTGTCGCAAACGGTTCAAGCCAAATCCGACTTTCGGCGCTACAGGCTACGGCGCTAAATCCACTGTGTGTTCGCGGTTCTACAGAATAACGTCAATGAATAAAACTGAAAAATTAAGATTTTTTTTTTCTACGTATTTTTCCAGGATAAAAAGTATCCTATTTTATGCCCAGGATAATAAGGTATAATTATACCAAGTTTCATCGAAATCGAACCGTTAGTTTTTACGTGATGCCTGAACATACAGACAGACAGACAGACAGACAAAAATTTTACTGATTGCATTTTTGGGATCACTAACGATCCCTTATCACCCTTTGCTAGTAATTTTTTAAATATATTTAATGTACAGAATTGACTTCTCTACAGATTTATTATAAGTATAGATAATGTGTAAGTTTCATAGAAGTATAATTAACTTAAACTTGTAAAGAAGTTGAATTCAGACTATTTATCTGATGCCAGCTTCTAATAGACGACTCTATAAAAATACACGGAGAAAAAAAAATGCACTTGCTGCTTGTTTCCAGTACAAGGTGTCCCGCTGTAGTACGAATGGGGTAGCATCTTTGACCTGCAAAAGTGATTATAAAAATCCTATTTATAGAATATTTTTTTTATTTTTTATACTTAATTAGTAAAAGTTAAATTTACTTAAGGCAATAGTATTTTCTTTATATATCCGTTTCGTTTTCACGTTACTCTACATTTTTTCGTCTAAAGGTTGGCTAGAAGAAATCGCTTTCCTATGATAAGACCGCTAATTGCATCATCTAATTTTAGATAAATATCTATAAATATTAATGATGTGTTTATTATATAAAAAGGTTCAAAATCCATTTTCAACTAAATTAAATTTTAGTTTAGTGTCATTTGGATAAAGTTATTTTTTTTTAATTATTAAATTTTATGCATTATATATAGCAATCACACAATATTACATTTCACAAAATAACATTGCTCGAAAGAAATATTTCTTCTCACCATAACTAATAAACATCACTGTTGCGGATTTCGGACAGATGGACGAAGCCAGTGGACGTTGGGAAAAATCGCAATTATATTTCGCAGTACCGAAAAGTATTCGATACTGAAATAATTACGAACATAGTCTCTGTAATTGCCTTCGCCTCCTTATATGGTAATGACTTAAGGTTTGGTCAATCCTGATTTACTGACACATTAATTTTATATTTTAGTTACATTGTTCTTTTTCGGGGCACTAAGGCTTCTGCTTTATCCCATTCTTCTTTTATCCTTGATTTTGTTTTTTATCCACCTGTATTATGCAGACGAGTATATTTACCCGGGACAAATATTTCAAATAGGTCCAACTTCCAACAAAGAGGTCAATCAACCGGTCCAACTTGGCTGGGCAGCGTTCGAGAAGTTACGCGGTATTTTTGGCCGATCTACCACAGTGCTCAAGATTCTTTGATTCGTGAGTGTTACTAATCATGAAATATGACACATGAGCTTGGCGGCTCAATATAAGTCAATATAGATCTTTATAAGAAGGTTCGAAGACACCCAAATGGCTTTTAGAGGTCTATGTTTGTAGTTTCTATTAGTGATCGAATCAGGAGAACCAGGAAGCAAAGGTCGTAGACGTAATCATAAGATTGGCTGCCTTTAAATGGCGAGCACGGCATGTTAACTCAGTCCTAACGGCCTTTGGAACGAAAGGTCCTCGAGTGTCAGGCAAATTCCAGAAAACAGCATTGTTATGCCTCCCACAGGCTAGATCGATGATTTTGTAAAAATTGCAGACTGCAGCAGCTGGGCTCCGAATGCGCATCGGAGCCCCATTGTGCAGTTTGCGCGGCTGGCAAACGGCCGTGCAACGTCATGCACGTGCACGTCATGGGCGAGCGTAGGTGCAAAAGAGGACGGCCCTCACACCGGCGGCGCAACAGCGCTGGGGGGCTGCGATGGAAATGTAATCCTAACATCCCCCTCTGCCACCACGGGGGACGACCCTGGCGCCCTGGCATGTTGCTGTGGGCGTAGGGGACGTCCTCCCTCCTGACGGCGACCAGCGGGGCCGGCCACCTGGAAGGCCGACCCTGCATTGCACCGGTCGCTGTCAGTTGGCGACCCCCCGGGGGCTCGACGGCCTCCCCGGCGCACCGCGGAGACGAGCAAGCGGCTCACCTCCGGTGAGCCGACGCCGATGGGGTCGTGGTAGTGTCCTTATGGGTTCGCCGCGATATTGGATGTGCCGTCGATCGAGCGCTCGCGGCAGGCGTCAGTGGAGGGGCATCGCTGAGGTTTATAGTGGGTAGGCCAACCCCCTTCTGGGGAAGAGAGCCCCACATAATTCTGTGCTTTTCCCGGGGTGCAGGGTATGCAATTCAATGCATTTTCCTCAGCGATAACAAAAAAAAAAGGCTGCTGCAGCTGGCAGCTGTGAAAAATGTGTGTTTCTTTTAGGCGTAGAAATAGTGGAGCTCTACGTCTGGTCTGTTCAGGTGAACTTAAAGCAAGTGATTGATTCCACATCATTATTTCATTTTCCAATGACGTTGGTTCGCAGTGATTGTACTTCATGAAGGTGATACTGATTTGGAGTCATGTAAATTATATAGTATATTACAAAAAAAAATGAATAATAGCAGACATGTATTTTTTTGATTATTAAACTGCACATGTTTTTGTAATCTAGTTTTATGGATTAAACGTACAAGCTGTTCCAAAACTCCTCCAAAAGTATAGTGTAGTGTAATAAATCTATGTTATAATTCGATAGTATTACAAAGTATGCGAATCGAATTCCAGCCTTGACACGATTCGAATAATGGCCCGTGTGTGACGTGATTTTATGGAAGTCCCGATCAAGAGATACATTTAGTTATTTTTACATACGCGGCTGCACTACTTTCTTTTCTCGTTATTCGTGATTGGTCTTGGTCCAATTTTTGGTTGCTTACCTACACATATTTTTACGTAAACTTAGTACCAACATAGAATATTTATCCAAAGATTCACTAATTTTACTTGAATGTCAAAACCTTACGCAAAGTTAATAAGGATTATCATTTTAGAATCTCGGCTTAACACAGCAATGTAATATTTGTGGCAAAAATAAGAAAGAAAGGGTCAAAGAGATATTTCGGGGAGTTGTGAATACAATGCGATCGAATTGAGTGAAAACATTGAATTTACGATAAGTTTCTTAGAAAAATCAAATCGATAAGTTTTGATTTAATCTTTTAGGACCATAATCATTCAATCTCTAGTGATTTATAGACTTTATTTTTCAATAGATATTATTTAGCCCTGGTTCAACGCCATACACTGGTTATATGTACATTGAAGTCAATACATTGAAAACTTGAAAAATTATCTGCGTATTTCGTCAAACTTACTGTCAATCAATGTCATATTGAGTAAACATATGTATTGTGTGTTTGTTTTTAATTCCTTCTAATCTATGTTGAATCCTTTGTATTGTTAATAATTATCAGCGTTGGGGGTTGTATACAGAAACACATATAACAACTTAAGTAGAATTTACGTGGAAACACCTAAGCAAACACACGCGTTAACCGTAGCACGGACGCGGATAGATTCTTGCCTAATGGTGCGTGGCAGCTCGGAAAGCAAATATAATTTATTTGTCATCTAATGTTTGATAAATATAGTATCTGAGGACTTAGTGTGTTCAACATATTTTCTTAAAGATTTGGTGAAAGAAAACATTTATCAAAAACTAGAATCAGTTTTTGAATACCTACTTAAGTTGCGCTCAGCCATGTTAAGTGCTTGAAATTTATTTGCTGTGAAATTAAACGCAAACGTTATTTCAAATTTCAAGCGCCATATGGTTTATTAGCATTGAGTACTTAGAAAATATACTATTGATGATTTTGCAATAAAAACTAAAAAGAAATATGTTCGTGTAATGACAACAAATACTAGGGTTGTTTGGTTCCGACTTCGGGACGGTGCTCAGGCTTGCCGAGCTTGGGGTGGCATGTGTAGTGCGGGCGATCCGCCGGCTGGGTTTAGAAATAGCGCCTCACAAAACCGAGGCGCTATGGTTCCACGGCCTTCCGAGGCGCCGGGAACCACCCAGCTGCCGGATCCGGGTGGGTGACGCGGTGGTCCCGGTGGGGCCGTACATCAAGTACCTGGGCCTCACCCTGGACCGCCGCTGGAGCTTCGAGGAGCATTTCGTGCGGTTGGTCCCCCGAGCCAAAAGGGTGGCGGGCGCATTGCATCGCCTGCTGCCCAATCTCGGGGACCGAGGGATGGAGTTCGCCGCCTGTACGAGGGCGTCGTGCGATCCGTGGCCATGTATGGGGCTCCCGTGTGGTCGCAAGACTGCGCGAGGTCCCCCCGCTGCAGAGCTCTGCTACGGAGCCTGCAGCGGATAATGGCCATACGGATCGTGCGAGGCTACCGTACAATCTCGTACGAGGCGGCGACGGTTCTGGGACGCTCCCCCCCATTCGACATCCTGGCCGACATGTACGCGGCGACGTATGCGTCGCGGCGTGTCGGCCGGGAGGGCGATGGGGGGAGCGCCCTGGAACCCGCGCACGAAGTGCCTAAGCGGGAGTGGCACCGACGGATTGTGGCGGCCTGGCGTGCGCAGCTCGAATTACGGATCTGCGCGCGCCAGCGGGCCGTCGGTGCCGTACTCCCGCACCTCGAAGCTTGGCTCCACGGGAAGGAGGAGGTCACCTACCGATTGACTCAGATACTCACCGGGCACGGCTGCTTCGGTGAGTATCTGTGTCGAATAGGACGGGAGGGATCGACACATTGTCACCACTGCGCATCCGACCTCGACTCGGCCCAGCATACGCTGGCGGAGTGCCCCGCGTGGGCCTCCGAGCGCCGAGTCTTGGTCGCAGAGATCGGGCGAGATCTGTCTCCGCCAGCATTGATTGCGGCAATGCTGGCGGACGAGGGAGGTTGGAGGGCTGTGGCCTCCTTCTGTGAGGCAGTGATGCTCCAGAAGGAGGCCGCCGAGCGGGGTCGGGAGATGGCCGATCCCGCTCGAAGAAGGCGGCGCCGGGCTCGGTAGCACAGCTGCGGCGCCGCCGCGGGTCGCCGGCGGGCGCGAGTAATTCGCGACTGCTACGGCGACCCGGGATGGACCACGCCCCTTCCGTGGCCGGGGGGCGTCGTCGGTGGAGGAGACCGGGGAGGTAGTAAGCCTCCCCTGAGGAGGGCTCCCCTGTGTCGACGGGGGAGCGGAGGCTGGGGGTTCCCGGAAGAAGCTTTCTGTTCCCGGGGGCTCCCTACATGCCTGAGGAAGGCCATCCCTGAGGTTTTTAGTGGGTAGGCCTCCCCCTTCTGGGGAGGAGAGCCCCACATAACCCCGGCTCGCCACAGCCGGGGTATGCAATTTAATGCATTTTCCTCAGGGAAACAAAAAAAAAAAAAAAGGGTTGTTTGGTTGGGTACCTCTGATGACCCTTGTCTATTTCTGATGCAAAAAGCTATGTGTTGCATATGCAACAACATGTTGTTGTGTTCTAGTTTGAAAAGCCTCTAAAATGGAAGGCTCTAATAAAGAGCCTTCTATTATTAAATCAACATGCGGGTGCCGGGTTCATAGTAGAAATGAGCCAGAATCAAGACCCGAGACTTTTAACCTAGTTTTACCTAGCCTCGCCTAGTTAGCTACTCGAGTTGACCATCGCTATCTAGAACTCGCCTCGCCTAGGAGAGGCGAGTTCAACTCGAGTAGCTAACTCGAGTTAACTCGAGTTCGAAAACCGAATAGAACCGACATGGAGCGAAGTTTGCTGATCATTTGAGACTTTAATATATACTGTTGTAAACGAATGAAATTAATATAGTCACTATATTCATTGGTTTTTTTTTTATAAGATTTTTGTATGTTTTTTGTCAATAACTAAATTGTTAGTTAATTAAAAAATTATTTTTTTTGTTTTTAATTTGACATTTTCCTTTATAGTACCATAATGTAAGTCTGATTTTGAAAATACTGCTATTATAATTTAATAGTTTAATTGATAGTAAATATGTATTATTTTTAATTGAAATTCGACCAAAAAATAATTCAATAAATGATTCGATTTCAAACAATAACTTTTTTGTTTCTTTAGTTAGTAGGTATAACTCTCCCAATACATAGGAATCGAAACAGATAAAAATTGGAACAGCTGAGTGAATAATTGGGTAAAAACTAAAAAAAAGGCCTTTTTACTTGTCTATCCAGTTAACTCGAGTTACGTGGATTTTAACTCGGTTTAACTCGAGTTTCGTTTTTTTCCGAGTTGACCCATCACTAGTCCTAGAATAGGAAGCTCCACCTTAGAATACAATATCGCCTTACATCAGGCGTTTGTGATCTTAGCTTAAAATTATTAATATATTTTCAGATCTGAAATTACGGTGGCATCGACGCTCATATACCAGTCAGACTATCTACTATAACTGAAACTGTGGTCTCTGTAGATAATAGTATGAAACGTGACAGTGAATCGCAAATATTTCTCATAAGCAAGGGATAGCCAGAAGCTTTCGGAGTAAATATTTGACCGCCTTTGTGCAACAGCCGGCGCGGCTGTGTATAGCACTCGGGAGGTTTTTATTTGCTTTGTTGCACTTGAAAGAAGCCAATAGTGCGATAAGGGCCCTTCACTCAAGGGACTTGTTAGCTACGCCTTTCTGGAGTTGTGTAACAAACATTTGAGAAGAAAACTTTACATATAATATAGGAATACGTTCATGCGAGTGGCTCGTTGATCAAATCGATCTATGATGGGTTCGACAGGTAGCTATTATCGGTATTTTTTAAAGATCTTTTGCTAACTATTTTAGGCCATAAGTTATAAATCTCGACTTAAGAGAAATACATTAATGTTCTGAATATTTGAGATTTACAGTATATGAATCCCCGTTGACATAACATTTTTTTTTAACTGGCTTTACTTTTAAATGCAGATTAATAAACTTAACAATGATATACATATTATATGCCACATCACAATGATTGATTTACTTTAAAAATAAAACCGCCATTTAATACATTCATCAATAGAAGATATAGATACAATAAGAAGGTCAATTATGAAATATAAATTATGTATATATGTATACGAAACCTATATCCCATAATTACAATTTTTCGATATATATTCTTACGATCCCGATTTAAAAATAAAATAAAATTACGAATCAACATTACAGTTAGCTACTTTAATTGTTTTACGGCCGTTCCCAATATTCAATCTATCTCTGGTTTTGCCCTACTAGAGATAGAAATAGTTATCTATCCTTGAATTTTTTGTCCCTATAAATGTATCGACGATAGGAAATCCTATCCGTGGATGCTATCTATCGACGGGAGGACCGGTAGCTTACTAGGGATAGACATTTGTATGAAATTGACATTTGTCGCGTCCCTATATTGTTTCAGAGCTATCTGTCAGTACGTTTGATTATCCTCAGTAACCTCAAAATTCAATCCTAGGATTTTCAGGGATAACGGTTGGATACCACGGCAGATTTACAAGTTTTTAATGTTTAATTAATTTATTTGTGTGAAAATTATAAGTTTCGCGTAAAGAACAATGTCAGACTCAAGTTCGAGCAGTGATCTTTCTCTTTTGGAGCAGCTGAGTGACTGGGATTCAGATGAAGAAAATGATATGGCCCGATCATATCAAGAGCGTAAAAATTATTTCGACACATACGACGATTTTGATTTTCATTACAGATTTAGATTGAGCAAGACCGCAGTCAATGATTTGTTGACCGAAATAATGAAATATTACGACTCTGTAAAGATACAGGGAGAGTATGTGAACCAATGGCGTAGCTTCTTTGACATTCAAAAGTGATTGTAAAAATCCTAATTGAAGAATAAATTTTTGATTTTGATTTGATTTTGATTTTGAATAATATGTTAAATATGTATAATAAAAAATAATGTTTCCTTCTTAAAGTCTATTTATTTTGAAAACAACATATATTATTAGTTAAATTATTTAACAAGTTATACACAATATTTTTTATAAAAAACAATACAAATAAGCACTAATTTTATGGAAAATAATATTCCGAAAATAACTTTAATACTTGTAGTAATCACCTTTGATTTCTACAAACACAACAATATTATTTATTTCTAAAGAATACAAATGTCAAACAATCAACTGACACTGTCATCTTTCACATTCCTTGTCACGTCAAAATAATTTTACTCACGATATAAAATTATTGTAAATAGGTATTAAACTGCAACAAAATAATGGATACTGAACCTATTATTTTTAATTACATTATTATTTTCTTAAATATTTATTAATAGTAGAAAAAAAATACGACCAAAACGTTGATGTACCGTGACAGAGAGTGCTTTCATGCTTTGTGGCACTGCGTACTTCGGAACGTAAAAGAGGGCTCGGATAAGCGGCCTATCTACTGTTAACTGGCGATAGACATGGTCTATCTGTAATAGTGGGACAGCTTCTGAAGATAGATAGCTAAGTACTGCCGATCGAGGATAGCTGTCTATCTTTAACTGAAGACTGAATATTGGGAACGGCCGTTAGTTACGAGAAACCATTCTTGGAAACTATTTAAAATATTCTAAACTGCATTCACAAATTTGAAAAAATACAGTTTACAAAAATATTACAAAAACACACTTTTTCAATGTTTTTGGTTCTCTTTCACGCTGTGAAACATCAGAAACTATCACTAGTTAACTGAAATTTAAATAAGCTATTACACTAGCTTCACCTACAGACCAAAAGTAATAACTATTCATCAAAATAACATACATCAAATGCTTTCAAAGGTAATGCCAAAGTGTTTAAACGATTGGTTTTGTCAATTACTAATAAAACACATTTTGCTTTTGAGCACATGGGTGGTCCCAGTACCGTATTTATATTGTTCTATCTAATAATCAGAGACTTCAAAATATATTTGATAGAATTACTCAGTGATCGAGTAATCGACGTGTAATTAATTTTATAGTTCAATGTTCATTACACTAAAAATCTTACGATCTACACTTTGAAATAAGTGAACACATACTTGTAAATTCATCAAGGGAGTGATTAATTTGATAAAGCACACCCATACTCTTGTAATTATAGGCATGAGATTGATTGGTGTGCTTCTGATCTTATGTAATTACAACACTGCGTAATTTCAAATAGTCATCAATTCATTAATTTACTCTTCGGCACATCAGTTTTCACTTGGACACTTGTTCTTAAATTAATACATATATAACTATAATCACGCTTGTTAACTCTAAACGCCTGGGCACAATAACAGAGAACCACACATAGCACAAATTTTATTAAGTCCTTACTAAGGTTTTACGACTTTCAGGAAAGATAGTAGACGACACCGTAGTTACCATGAGTTTTATTTATTTGCAGTCAATTTATTTGCAGCCTAAATTATGTAAGAACGGTTTGTACAAGAACTAAAGGAAACGTAATGAACTAAAAGTATTTTTAATTTAGTTTAATAGATATTTTGTACGGTATACGTCCAATACCAATAAAAAACGATAGCAAATTAATAGTAAAGTACCTCAAATCTGTCACCGTACAGATCAAATTAATTGCATTTAACAATAAAATTCAGTATCTCCATAAACATGTCATTCCTAATGATTACTTAAAAGTAACTAAGATATTTTAAAATTAATGTTTAGGTAAGACGCATGTTGTAGATTATGCTAAGACTATATGTTAAGTTTTGTATCTTTATTTATTTTTATAAAATGTGATATCATAAATATCTAAATACATTTTCAACGACCACTTTATGTTATATACCATGTATATAAGTATACCAAAAAGTATTGATGACATAAAATTTTGCAAGGTTGATTTGAATTAATATTAAGCATTGTGCTATTTAAACATTGTCTCCTTAATTATTAAAAATGAAACATCTAAGTAAAAGTTGTTGCAACTTCATATTCCTCCCGCAGGCTATCTGGAACACGGCATACCTGTCATTTATCTTCACGGGAGTACGACATTACACTAAATATGTTTCAATTATCCAGTCCAACTGGTGTCTCTTACGCCTTAGGGCTCGTGTATTAACATGCAAGCATATTAATATAGATTTTGAAGCTGTGCTCAATATCGGAATGGTCAGTGCAAAGTAATGAGCTGTTCTCCGTAAGAAAAATAATAAGCCTACTTAAAATTGTTACATCGAAACTAAAAATGTATAGACAGAATTCATGAATCTATTTTAAATGTAACGATCTACCATAAGTGATTTAAAAAAATGCTTATACACGAATTCGGTATGTAGAGATTGTGTACTTGAGAAATTATTACGTACTTGGTTTTTCTCCTTTATTGGAATCATTTTCATATTATAAAGAACTTATATTGTCCTATTTGTGGAACTAGAACCAGGCGACAAATAAATAAAATTAATTCCGCAAACAAAATATAAGTAACAAACAACTTTCAAAAATATTCATTTATTCGAAAAGCGATGTGTTGTTTCAGAATAAAAATGTAGATCTTTTCCGATGAGGTTTAGATAAATGCATTCGCACAAAAGTGTTTTGAATTTGGAATTCTAAATATTTTTTACAAATATCGATAAAAGTTTGGTACTAACAACATAATGCAACACAATTTTACATCTATTGATGGTGCAAGTGTAAATAATATGTTCAATTTAATATTATAAAATATTAGTTCTATTAGTTGCTGTATATTTTTTTTTTGTAACTACTTAAAATTAGCTATAAGAGGTTCTACGTTTGTATTGCGTTATCAAAAAAAAAAGATATTATATTTGTTTGTTTACAAAATTATTTATGCCTCGGGCAATGTACTTTGGATTTTTTGCTAGAATTTAATTTAGTTCACAGTCTTTAGAGGATGTATGCAGAATTTTCTCTTTCTCTTACTTTTATTTTACACCAAAAACAATTTAAGTAAAGAAACGCAATTATGTATTTATGCAATACGACTTTTTTTAATTTTATTCTATTTTTTTTTTATTTATTTACATAACAGATAAATAGACAATAAAAATTCGATTGCACAGCAAACGAAAACCAAAAGGTTTATCTGTCGCTGAGAGTTTATTCAGTGATATTCCGTTATGGATGACCCTTAAGTAATATTTTCATGGATTTTTTAAGGAAAATTGTAATGAAATATTAAGTTTTGAGGTTCAAGACGCAAACATTATAAGAACAGTTCTCATTTCTATTGAAGCTCCAACGTTAAGAACTTCTCTACATACATAATTTACTATTAAAATGAAATTACTAGTACAGATATCGGATTGCACGGCAGCACAGTTTGGTCTAAGAACCTACAAAGAAAAATAATTGAAGCTACTGTTTTCCAGTGTCCATTCCTCGATTGAAACAAAATATATTGATTATAACTCTGACACTGTCATTTTAATCTAAACTAACATCGTCATTTGTTGAGCCTACGGTTCCGGGGGCGGGCCCGATGTAATACCAGGCTACCGAGTAGTTGCCGGCTCTACATATTATTTGTACGTACTCCCGGGAACCGAGATGCACAGATGAGATCTAATAACGGGCTATTGATTACTATAGAAACATCGAAACCTCCTTTTATTACATTTGAACTATCTTACACAAATCTTTTAATAGATGCTCAATTTTACATGCCGTTGGTCGTACGGTAACTTCATATGAATTAGTGAATTACTCTGTATGCTGTTGACTGATAACAGTATTTTTATATACAAAAATATCGTGTTACGGTGTTCGTGATCGCAGTCCTTTGAAATAGTTCGATTTTTATAAAATATGGCATATATGAGACGCAAAATATTTATTATATAGCTAGGTGATATAATATCATGCATGATTATCGAGACGATGATAGAGCAATTTATCATTTTGAACTGTCAAAATACAAAGAATAAATTGAATATCGCAAAATAAATGCTTTATCATACCTTATTTTGTTCATCATCATTACCAGTCAATATGACTGGTAATGGAATATCTCCATCGAGGGATATGGGCATGCATATTGTTTCAGCCCTTAAGCCTTAGTTAACAATGACATCATTTCACAAGTGCATGTAGGTTGCCTCACGATGATTTCTGCACCGTAAGAGTAACAGATATATGTAGATATCAAACATCAATATATGGCAGTATCGAACCGAGTACCGAAACCACAGCGACACCGACCCTTATTTCGTTGCTCATAGAAAGTTTTACCGTGGAAGAGCCATGCTTCGGCACGAATTGGGCCGGCTTGACCGGAGTGATACCACGGCCTCATAGAAAACCAGCGTAAAATAGCGCTTGCGCTGTGTTTCGCCGAGTGAGTGAGGGTACCGGAGGCCCAACCCCCCTTTCCCCTTTATTCCTCTTATTCCCTTTTAAAAGGCCGGCAACGCATCAGTGACTCCTCTAGTGTTGCGGGTGTCCATGGGCAACGGTTATTGCTTACCATCAGGTGATCCGTTCGCTCGTTTGCTGCCCTATCCTATAAAAAAAAAAAGTACTGCTTAAGCAACAAAGCAGAACTTAAGACTCAGTGTCATTAGTACTGTGACGGCACAAATATTACTTAACTTAGATACAGAGGTCTACAAAATAAATTTTCTATGTCTAAGAACGGACATCGTAAATGTATATTATTATCGATAACCCTGCACATCATTCGCATGGGAGTTGGACATATGATCTTTCTATTCATTTTGTAAATCGAATCTGACTATTAACATAAAAACATCCATTTCAGAACGCATAAACTTGAATCGAATACGCGATCCATTCAAACATCAGTCAAGTTTTCATTAGCTACGGTTAAAATGCAAAATCGTGCATAATTTTCAATATTAAATAATAATTTAAGTAAGAGAAGAGTATGCATATAGCTGCATGAAAATTAAATACATAATAGAACTCATTAATTTAAATGAATCTAGACAACAATTAAGTTTGAAATAATTTCAAGTGACCGTGTAACATGAAGGAAACACCCATATGCAAATATATAAAGAGGGTAGGGAGCAAAGCGTACGCAAAACCAAATAATGCGTAGTTTTAATGCTAATTTATACAAAACAGTAGCGGTAAAAAATTGCTTTATTAAAAATATATATCTGGGAGGCTACTGTTCCTGTATATGACCGCCCTTAGCTAGCGGCGCAAAGCTCAAGGTTGAATGAAATTGTAGCTAAACAAGACATTTATATTTAACGTGTATAGTGGGATCAAATATTCCCACTATACGCTTTAAATATTGCAGAAACCATTTTGTGTGACTAATACCATGCGGAAAAATAAAAATATG
The DNA here is from genome assembly GCA_036419045.1 of Scirpophaga incertulas. Classification (NCBI taxonomy): domain Eukaryota; kingdom Metazoa; phylum Arthropoda; class Insecta; order Lepidoptera; family Crambidae; genus Scirpophaga; species Scirpophaga incertulas. The sequence continues at coordinate 12,572,328 of CM071645.1, forward strand.
TATGTTTTTTTGTATATTTAACTTGTTTAATTTTTGCTGGAATTCAAAATGTAACTTGCTCAGAAAGTGACTCAAAAATTTTTTTTAATCTATAATGAACTAAATGAAAAACGCTTTATTTCATTGCTCATGCCACAGGGGCTTGTCTCGTTACTGTCCAAGCAGCCAAGCCAAATGACTGGGTTTAGTTCATATTTCTTATCTTTAGATTCGTAAGTATATTAGGCAGTGTACTCATGCTGTAATATAGGTCTATCTAATATAAGTATGTATATATTACATTTACATATTATAATTCATACTGCTTATATAATGTGGGTATACGTCTATCTATGTTCTCTGCTTGAGTACCTACATCTTTCTTTTTTTCTACCGCAAAGCAGCAGTGTTCCCATTGCTATATTCCGGTATGAAGGGAAAGACAAGCAGTGACATTACTAATACTGTGACTTTAAATCTTATGTCACATGTCAGCAACATACATTATTGTTTTTTTTTTGGGACTTGTAGCTTTGCTACAAATACTACAGGAACCACATGAGTTATAAGCGAGTGAAATCACTTATCATCGGGTAGTCTGCTTATTTGTCAATATACATAAAACATGATTCGTAATAAACATTAAAAATGATGACTGATTATATAATATTGGTCTTTAAATTTCAGGTGTTTTTCCACAACATGTACTAAGAACTGCATGTTACGCATTACGGGACTCTGGATTTACAGTAAATCAGAAACAATGCTTTTTTATTTTACTATGATTTCCTTGTTATTAATTCTCTATCTAAACATAGTTCTGACGCCATAGTCTGCCCTCAAACAATCTGTTTTGAGCCACAAATTACTTGAAATAGTCAAGAAGTCAGGAACTTCGACAGTTACCAACTATAAAGTGTGTGCAACTATTGTGAGTCCGGATTCACGTGTGTGTAAAATTCATTGTGCCCCGTAACAAACCAAAATGTCAGTCGCCACTACATATAATTATAAATAATAATATAAATAAATATTTGTTACACTTACACCAATTAGCCTAGCCCAAACTAAGCTCTGTAAGGCTTGTGCTATGGGATCTAGGGTAACGGATAGACATACATATATTATACATATATAAATAATTTTTATAGAAATATATATAAACAACCATGACTAAGGTACAAATGCCCGCATTCATCACACAAATTTCTGCCCCCACCGGGTCTCGAACCCGGGACCTCAGAGATGGCGACACCTTGAAACCGGTGTACTATCCACTCGACTATGGGGGTCGTCGAGACTATAATTATAACGAAAATAGAAATCCATTTAGTTATCTCTTTTAAAATAAGTAAATCCACAATATATCTTTCTTTCAACTACCTTATTAATTTCTACAAAACCGATGACATAAGACGTATTTTTGCTTAGTGCCAAACAGTGCAGTAATGTTACATGAAATCTCATAATTGCACAGGTTTTCAGTAACCAGTGTTTTCTATTTTTTTATTTAAGTATAAATTTACCACTGAGGCTTGACGGATGGAATGGGAGACCCATTAAGTTTACATTAAATCAAATTGTTAAACAAAAAAAAACTTTTTTTTTATTTAAAAACCCTAAGTATACATAATTTGATATAATATAATATATAAGTATACATATGCTGCGAGCATTGCATTAGAATTACACGAAGGAGTTTCAAAATAGTAAGTGACAGAGAAGACACGAAGTAACAGCGTAGTATGGTCATGAGATGAGGATGGAAGAGAGTCATGGTACCAGATTATATATGAATATGATTAAGGATGAACAAAAGCTTAGAGAAAGGTCTGAGAAAGTATAACTGCATTATGTAAAAAAAGATATGTATGCGAAGAATATCAATGCAAAAATTACGTATGATAGAGAGGAATGAAAGACGTGGTGCGGCGACGCCACCTAACAACACAACGATGACTATGATAAACTGCGAGCATTACTCACAAAAAGCATAGCAATGTGTAACTAAATCAAATGAGGATACACACATAACGTAAATTGAATGATACAGTAATATCGAAGCATGTTCGACGGCAGCGAGGCTACACAAAACGAAATCGATTTCTAATTTATAGTCTAACCTCATTAGGATGAATCATGATAAGATGTATTTTCACGTTTAGAATCAAATAAATTAATAATTAAGATAAAAAATCCCTGTCAGATTTTTTTTTTAGTTTTGGATATATAAAACCTAGGTCTCATAATGGACTGTAACATGACCTGGGCTGCACACATTAATGAAATTAGTAGGCGAATGCATCATTCTTTTCACTCTCTCAAGCGGCTCCAATATTTCCTCCCGTTCAAAACAAAGATTATGTTAGCGCAATCCTTACTACTTCCCATTCTCGATTACGCAGACGTCTGCTATTTAGATGCAACAGAAGAGTCGTTAAACAAATTGGAACGCCTGCAGAATCTAGCCATTCGATTCATCTTTGGTCTTCGTAAATATGACCATGTCTCCCAATTCCGAACGCAACTAAAGTGGCTTCCTATTCGGCTTCGGCGTAATGTGCACATCCTTTCTTTTCTTTACAAAATTTTGAAGGATCCCCAAACTCCTGCTTATCTCCGCTCCCGCTTCCAATTGCTACCTCCTCCTAACCGTCCTAAACGTTCTTGTATAACAAGAATACTTGAGCTTCCCGTTACTAACTCCCGTTTCTTCTTTCACTCGTTCTCCGTTCATGCCGCTCAACTTTGGAATAAACTCCCAACTAATATACAAAACTGTCCATCCATATTTTCGTTCAAACGTCAGCTTAAAAATTATTACCTTTCGCAAATCAACACATAGGTAACGTATGTCATTATATTTCAACAACTCCATCGTTTTGTACTGATCTGTAAATTTTTTATATTATCTTATTTATTATTATTTATGTAATGTGTATGTAATATATCTATTAATATTTATATATTTGTGTTTAATATTTATGTATTAATAATTATGTATGTATTATATCTATTATATATATGTAAGTATGTATATACTGTATAGGTGTTATCTTTTAGATATACATATTGTTAAAATAAATATTTAATTAAAAATTAATACTAGATTCGAATACACTTGAGTCATCTCACCATTCTACTACTTCCACTACTTAGGGCTGACTGGAAGAAATCTCTTTTAGAGATAAGTCCACCTTTTGTTTACTTTAGTCTTAATAACAATATGATTTACTACGTGTACAATAAAGTGTATAAATAAATAAATAAATAAAAGACTTTTTGTCTATTTTTAGATTTGGGATTAACCTCTATATAACTGATATTCCAAGCAGCCTTTACAAAATGCCCGCGACCTTTATAGGACAAATATATATTACGTAGTTTTCATGAATAGTTATCAATAACTAGCTGACCCGACAGACGTTGTCCTGTCAAATGTCTCAAATGTCATGTTGTCTCAAATGTTTTTAAATAAAAAATTTATCTAAAAAAACAATATCGAGATGACCGTATTGTGAATCTAAACCATCCTCAAACCCCCTGGAATCTACACAAAAAATTTCATCAAAATCGGTTCGTGCGTTCTAGAGTTATAGCGTCAGGAAGGAAAACCCGACTTATTTTTATATAGTAGATGACATATTAGACAAATCTTAGATTATCTCAGAGCTTAACAAATATCTAAAAGAATAATAAAGGCAGTGTTAAACCTATATAAAACAAACCTCTTTGTTTTAGTGAAGACTTCGATACGCTTATTTTTCCCTATACCCTTGAAATTCGTCTTAAATAGGTGCGACTAAAGTTTATTATTTATTACGTTTCTATCAATATTTACATAAAGAAAATACAGTTGGCCATATAGATAGCTTAACGAGTAAATAAATTCAGGCGTGGTATCAAAACGGCATCTATCAGGATAGCATGATGCCAATATATCAAACTCACGCTAATGTGATCCGAAGACGATGTTCCGAGAATTGATCGAGTGCGATGAGTCTGGGGAGGTCCGACCAACCAACGAGTCAGATTGTCTGTGTCATTACACCGTAAGATATTGTCACTTCAATAATATTTTAAACCGTTCTTAGTTTAGTAGTGCGATGTTTGACCAAAACAGTTAAGTCAACATCTTCCAAATGCTGTTGAGCGCGGAAACACGACATTATGAAATGTATACATACCTGTCGCGTGCGCAGTGATTGCGTTTAGGATGACAGGCAGAACTGTATCATTCTGACTAATCACCGACCGTCCTACATAACGTTTTTAGAACAACTTCTCGCTCATCTCATAAACGGTTCTGGTTGTTAATGATATTACATGCTTAAAAGAAAAAAATATTAACTCACATTTGTGATAATTAAAAAGCGTGTGTCTCTCTCAACTGAACGTTAGAGTAAATTATTTTCGTTTAAACTAACGTTTTAAACGAACAAGTATAACCTATTACGAGCAAATGAGTTACTCTATATAAAAAAAATAATAATATAGTAGTAGTGGAAAATTATTTCAAAATCAATTGCGTATGCTTAAAAAGCAATAAAAAAGACCGAAACAATATTAAGAATAAAAAACAAAGTCTTCATAGCGTGGGATATATTTTCAATTTACTGTTGCCATATGATGACAGGGTGCGCTAATTTACATATCATAAAATAAATAAAGTTAAGCGAATAACTATGATTTTTTTTTACTTACATTTAAAATGAATTTAAATTACTTTTTTAATTTAAGTGCATTTCTATCTAAATCTAAAGTAAAAGATTTGGTTATAATCGAATATCATAATTAAGTAATATTAAATTAAGGAAAAACAGAATTACGATATATTAACATAATTAAATAAACTATGATTATTTGTGATAACTAATTTTTGTCTTCAAGACTACATAATTACTTAGTTTAATGTATATTATCGTGTATGAAAAAAAAACTTAAAGTTTCTTGGTTATTAAATAAGCGAAAATCTCCATATAAAACGGTAATTTCATACTTATAAACACGTTACATTATTTATACAGTGGCATTCTCAAATCCTAATTTAATTTAATCTCTCAAATCTGAGTTAATCCTAATTTAAGAGCCATATTACATCTCGAACGCGATTTTTGCGTAAAATTGACAATTTTGGCGTTCTCGATCAAAGAAACAAAGATACATTAACAATTTTGACTTAATGAATAATGCAGAATAGTTATTGACATAGTTCGTAGCGGCCTCGCTTTTTGTAAATTTTGCTTAACTTTTTAATAAAACCCAAAATTGTAGAGAAAGATTTTCATAAAATGCACGAAGGCACTTTTTTGAGCTCCTGGATTGAACTACTGTTCTACATAAATGAAATGATAAAAATGATAATTTTATCTCTTGTGTAGTCATATAATTCGTAGCGGCTTCGGAATTTTGATATATTATTGATTTAATATAGAAAAATATCTTATTCTAAACGGAAAAACTACGAAAATCGCTTTAAGTTGACTGTGAATATCTTCTATCTGCGATAGTATTTATTAATAAAATTTATACCAGAATAAATGTCACTTTATGAGGAATAAATATGTTATATTTTTTAACCATGAATTTATTATCTTATTTTAATAAAAACGATAAATCATACTGCAAAATTACTACAAAATGCGATGCACAGGCCGTCCGAATTCATTACAGTTTGATCGCTCCTCAGAGTCGGACCTATGTCGAATTTCTTCGCGCCAACATCGATCGAATCCAGTGATCGTGCGATTGATCGTCAGTGTATAACGCGATTATCAATTTTGATCACGTAACTAAAATTATTTTTTTGCGACTTAAACTATTTTTTTTAATTTTTATATTATTTGTTAAGTTATTATATTCTATTTATTATTTTTATCTATTATTTCTAAAGCTTTTTCACACCAAAACCATTGGATCGATTTGATGGAAATTCGGCAAATAGATGATTCTGTTTTATGATGATTTATACTCCTATATAATTGGTAACTAGTTTTTTTCTAATCTGACCTATTTTTAATTTAAAACTAAAACCGTCTTGCCAAATAACATACTAGGTAATATTTAATAAACATTATTTTTGAACAATATCATCTGCCTTATTTATAATATCATCTTCATATAATTCATATATTTCTTCATATACGATATATATATATATATATATATATATATATATATATATATATATATATATAGCAATAACGAATTATTCCATAAAAATATAAATATAAAAATTTTGGGATAAGTAGTAAAATCGCTTAGTCGTAGCGTCAACACAGTATTTTGGAGTATTATTTAGTATTCAATGAGTTGTCAGGACGCTTCGAAATACCTAATCTCGCAGAATGAAGAATTGTAATAGGTTTATTTTGATGCCCTAATCGATAGGTTTGGTTAAAAGAATATCGTCAAAAATTCGATCTATTCTATTTTCTCTAAAACATCTTTCTAAAGAACTCGAATTTTAGAGACTAATATTCCATATTCCAACTGAAGTAATCGAACTAACCGTCTGGAAGATATAATTTACAAACCCTTAATTTAATTAGCTGACACGTAAAAAATATAAATATATATTGTAAGAAATTAAAATTAAATTTAGAAGATCAAGCAGATATGAATAATTGCAAGTTACTACGCATCAACAATACGATTGACAACAATGTTATATAATGATACTTAAAGACCTATGGGATCTGCACTTATTCTAAGAAGTTATTAACTTATGAACTTGGCCTCTTCAAGTCATGTGAACTTCCAAGTGAAACTTAACATTGAACAATGCTAATAAATTTTCGCAATGGCGCTCGTAGTTTCCCTGGTATCGTTGTATTTTTATCTCTCCCTTGATTATGTAACTTTGTTGCTATTAATCTTTATTGAAAGCTTTATTAAGAGTCAGTGTGAATTGTCACATTGACTTAAGTTAATAAGAAGTTAAGTGCAACTTTATAAGGCAGCAGTGTAAGCGCTCTATCTGTTAGTTATAATCAAATTTTGATAGCAGCAGAGAACCGTAATCCTAGTACTGGAACACATATTAATAAGTATCACACACCCATCCATCTATTTGATACCAAGGAATCATAAAATACTGACGCACACAATTAACGTTGCTCGTAAATATTTACTTAGATATAAACTGTAAAGTTTCTTCAATCTGGTGAGCGAATTAAATCTCTATATATTTCGAAGGTATGTACTTGTGCCCAACGCTTCTATTAGATTTATAGCTCTGTAGACTTCGTTGGCAATTTTCATTCAACGTGCATTCATAAATAATAAACCTTAATGTCTCTTATAAAATAACAATTGAACTATTAGATACGCCTCAGCTGTATGTTCTAATTATAAAATGACTTGTATGACTTATGTCATGACTTGAAAAGGAAAGTTAGTGATTTCCGTCAGTTCCGTAAGTTACATTTAGTTGATAGGTATGCAATCTATAAATTTCACCTAAACTTAATTTCGGCAAACTCACGAAAATGATTTTAGTAAATTTACTAAAATTTATTAAGCATAACACACAGTCACAAGCCAAAGATAAATTTATTTCATTGATCACTGGCCACCTAACTGAGAGGTCCGATCCTGCTCTGTACCATAGTTATGGTCTTTTTTCAAATTTAACATGACGCTCCTAAGTTTAATTCAGCGAATAAAATTCAAAAAGTGTAATGAACACTTTTGTGGAATAACTAATTCGCACTGGGCAACCGTGGTAAATTAGTTAGGGTAAGTTTATGACCCTAAGGGGGGTATAAATGAGGTGTGATGATGATAAAGATTGTCATAATGTCAGTAATATGACGTATGAAATATGTTTAGATAGTGTCCTAATTGATATTATTAACTCGCACTTAAATAATGAATAAATAGCTTCATATTCATTAACCAGTGTCCCGTATTAATTATAAATGTATTTAGTTGCTAACTGTCAATCACTTCATTATGTGGACATAATGAAGTGATTGGTTCTTATCGGCTAAGAATCACAATCCTGAGTTTAGACTTGCCCATGTTAAAACTGTTTTGCAGTATTCATGTCGAAAAGCTGTTCGTGATAATTATTCACCCCCCTAAGGCATCATGTACTCACCTTTTACTCTCTATCTCTACTCTTTTATCTAATTTTATTTTTCTGAGCATCTGCTGCGAAGCAGCTTCTGTTACATATAGATACGCAAATATTTGCTGATTGTTTGCATTTGCAATGAAGCTATTAAATATTATTGCTTTTCCTTTCCAGGTGGTATAGAGATGCAGTTGCTGGGGCAGTGGTCCGATGCAGGGGGCGTGGGGTAGCATGGCCGCCGCACTGCTGTTGTTCCTGGCGACGGCGGCAGCTGCGCGGCTGGGCGAACTCGCTCGCAGGGACTCTGGCGATGTGTTTTCATTGCTTGGTTAGTCACTATGCGCTTATAGTTAATCAATAAAAATTATCATGTCCGCACCATTGTGCGCCTCAGAGAGCTACATGGCAACATGCTTTCACTGCTCGGTTGCTATTTGACCTTGAACTTATAGTATGTTTTGTTAATATTATGTTTTGAGAATATCTAATATATTCTCAATTTAAATTAAAATTAAATATTTATAATTATGATATGGTATTTAGAAATATGTTCACATTGCTCCGTTGGTAACTATGCGCTAACAGGTTTGCAAAGCATAAGAAAAGAAGGCTAAATATATACAATTCAAAAATTAATTTACTATAATTTAAAAATTAAGCATTTTAAAGTGACCCAAAAATAGAAAATAGTAGTGGGTAAGCCACAGACCGATAAATTCCTACATACAGCAATACGGTAGATATTTAGAGTACATGTTGATCTTGGGACAAATATCAAATTATTTTACAAAATAAGCATTCCAAAATATCTGGGTAGTTCTTTTCCACAAGAGTTTCTGCAGTCAATATTACTAACAGTTCCTACGGCTTAACTACAGGCGATGAGTGCGGACCAGCGCAATGCGCAGAACACGGCGCTGGCGCGGTCGACGACTCGGCCGAAGGATGCGCCTGCGCTTGTCCTCAAAGAGCCCCGCTCTTCAGGGAGGACAGAGAGCTGTGCGTTGATGATCTACCCGGTAAATATTAAAGGATGTTTTGTCTCACTTACTGTGTATAATTTACAAGCTATTAGCTCTTAATTAAGCTATTAAATCCTATAGCCGATACAGGTAATTTACTGCTATACTAATAAACATCGAAACCTCAAAGTCAAATAATAAAGATAGGACACACTTATTCACATTAGATACCTACCTAATGTGAATAAGTATGTCCTATTATTTTTATATTTTATATATATTTATTTTCTTTTCTCTCGTGTGTTATCGTCACTTAGATAAACAGTCACAGATTATATCCTAAATTAAATATATATGTATGTGTGTGTGTCTGTAAAGTGCGGTAGCTGAGTATCAAAGAGACGGCCCCAGGGCTATAGTTGAAAATCAGCGATTTTTGCTCTTGTGCAAATATTGGCGCTGAGCTCAACATGAACCTCTATTATTAAAGATGGAGGACATGTCTGTTTCCCTGTTCGTACCCTAAATTAGTTTTTTTTTTTATTGTGATTATTCCTCAATAATTGTTATGTTTGTTTGCGTCTGTAGACTAAATAAAATATCTATCTATCTATCTATCATAATTTAAGTACCTACTTAAATTATCATTACATGAATAAACTACACATTGTAAGACTAATCAATGAAAATCTAAGTTACAATATTATTACCTTGCTATGTAATATAAGTCATTAAAACTAACTTGTGTAAAACTTGTAGTAGGTATGTAGACACGATGTTTGACACTAATACACATTAGGGCCCCTGGATAATTTTAAAGTCTGTTTCTGATTTAGTAATTTAAACGAGTTGAAGTTGCTAACACATTGTTATTGTGGTCGCTTCAGTGTAAAGCAAACGAACACATTTCTTATAATAAAAAAATTACATTGCATTTCTGTAAATAGGTAAAAAATCCATAATAACATAAATTTGTGGTTATCGGCTCTACAATTCTTCTTTCTTGCACAAATCAATTTGAAATGGAATTTATAATACATATTTAGACAACATAAAAATACTTACCAAGATACTCAAAATTTATTATAACTTGGTATTAGTACTCAGATATCCGCTACCACTATCTATATAAGTTTGACGCTGATGTTGTGTACTCACTTTCGTTAAAACCTATATTGGTTTTACATATACTTAACAAGTAATGATGACATAAGTAAAATAACTAATATTTCACAAGTAATTGACAGATTTTACTACACTGACGATATATTTACAAGATGCATCTGTTCGAATGAGTTGACTGACACCTCTGTACAAGCGAAGGGTCCGTTATATTCCACTAAGTATATTTAACTTATTTATTACTGCAAGCACTTTTTCTACAAAAATTGAAGGATAAAATGTAGCAGGTACCGGAGTTTTAAGATGGTTCATATTCTGTGGATAATAACAAAAATTTTGTGATTGTTTATCAGAGTAGGTAGGTTCAGAACAGATAAATAATTTCTTTTTAACATTTTCTTAATTTTAAACGCATTATATTCAGATTGCAAAATTTCCAGGTGGCGTTACATGTCAATTCTCACAAGGTCTAATTGTATATTATTCAATTTTCATTGTAAATGATAAATCTTGGTTATAGATAAATAAAAGGCGACGGCATTTCCTTGCACCTTATAATTCTGAACGTAAAAAATATAACAACTCAAATATCACCATGACAACCAAAAACCATCGAAATACAAAATTGCCACAAAAGTATAAAAAACAAACAATAGAAATGAGGTCCGTTTCATGAGGGACATATACATTTAGATTGTGTTGGTGGCTTGTCTCGTGACAGCTCTGTTCAATACGTAGATTTTAAGATTAGAGGTAAATTTTCATCTGACACTTTTGTAATATCAAAGGCGCGTTCTATAAAAAATTTAGGATTAGTAGCTCAAACTGTTACTTATGATAGCTTGCGTAACTATTCATATTTAAATGATTTGGCCGAGATGCTCAGTTACGATGTTGCTAAACCTACGTTAATAATAGGAATTGATAACTGGCATCTTACCGTCTCTCATGAGACAAGAAAGGGGTCAAAGTCGCAGCCCGTGGCTATTCGAACTGTTTTAGGTTGGGTTCTTTTCGGTTTCTCAACTAGCAAAACTAAGCCCATTGATTGTATAACAGCTTGTACTATAAGTTCTTTTGATTTTTATGACCCTAAATTAGAGTTAGAGAATTTAATTAAGGAGCAATACAAGTTGGACGCTTTAGGTATTACAAAACATGAACCGCGGAGTAATGACGACGAACATGAAGTTACCAGTTCATCTTACGGATTCAGATCTTTGTGGCAGAAGTGGTTGGCGAAAGGCACTGCGTCTTGCAGATCATTTCTGGCGTAGGTGGGTCACTGAATATTTACCAACTTTAGCACCTCGCCGCGTCCCGGGGTCAATATCATCAGTCAAGCCAGGGGACCTTGTTCTTATTGGGGATGGTGATCTTCCAAGGGGAACCTGGCCTCGGGGAGTGGTTGAGGCTGTGTTCCCGGGACGAGATGGGATGGTGAGGGTGGTAGATATTAGGACTGTAGGAGGGGTCTTGAGGCGACCGTTAAAAAAGGTTGTTCTTTTATAAAAAAAGGGGAGCATGTCATGAAACGGACCTCATTTCTATTTCTGCCACACGTCTTGCATGCTGTGCTTCCAACGCTAAACGCTGAGCAACAACCGACGTTTTCGAAGAAGCAGAGCCCGCACTAGTACCACCAATCATATTTTTCGACTGAGATCTAGTTTTCACCATATCAATAATAAAATAAAATATACAATACGTGAATCCTTTTTAAATAAACTTCTGACACCACTTTGTAAATGATAAATCTTGTTATAGATAAATAAAAGGCGACGGCATTTCTTTGCACCTTATAATTCTGCACGTAAAAAATATAACAACACAAATATCACCATGACAACCAAAAACCATCGAAATACAAAATTACCACAAAAGTATAAAAAACAAACAATAGAAATGAGGTCCGTTTCATGACATTCATATTGTCTAATTAGCAATGAAATTATGTTCACATCTAGATATACAGATTTGCTGGTGATATTTTATCAGAACTACAACTTCGGCAAAAACCCTACTAGAAAAATACATCTAAAGCCCTATCAAAGGATCTAGATCCATACGAACATATCACAAATTTATTTACAATTAATTTTAGCACTCCTTCCCAGTCATCATTGACTACCTTTAGTAGTGTTAAAATGAATTTTATTCAAGTTCCACGAGTGTACTAAAACACTAAATGTTTTATTTAGTACACAATGTTTTAAAAAACATATTTAAACTATTTTTTTTTAATTTTTTCATTATTTTCTTTTTTATTGCGAGATTTCTCGAGTTACTAGTAATTCGAATTCTATTCATAGATGATGCTGAGCGTTTCCAATGACATTTCAAAAATCCATAGATTATATACACGTACAATATTAATATTTTATAATAGTTGAAATTATTAGACATAGTTTTATAAATAAAATCTCTTTTAAACCAGTTGTTTTATCACATTACATAAGGTTAATAAAAGATTATTTCCTGAGAAATTTACACAACTTAGACTTTTTTCTTAGAAAAAAGTACTAGTGTTAAGATACAATTTCTTTTATTTTCCATTCAGAATCCTTTATTGATGTTACAGAGTCTAATATCATTAACCTGAAATTTCGAACGTCTTTTAGCATTCATGTTCATGGAGCGACTAAAGATCTTGCGTGACATAGAAGATTAATAAGTAAATCGTGACTTTTTTTTTCGAGGGGAAATACTCCTTATGCACCGTGACACCGCGCTGGCTAGGCGCGGCCGTGTGTGGGGCTCTCCGGTCAGACCGAGGGAGGTAGTAAGCCTCCCCCGAGGAGGGCTCCCCTGTATCGACGGGGGAGCGGAGGCTGGGGGTTCCCGGAAGGAGCTTGATGTTCCCGGGGGCTCCCTACATGCCTGAGGAAGGCCATCCCTGAGGTTTTTAGTGGGTAGGCCTCCCCCTTCTGGGGAGGAGAGCCCGTGGGGCTCTATAACCTTTATAACCGCCGGCTCGCCACAGCCGGGGTATGCAATTTAATGCATTTTCCACAGGGAAACAAAAAAAAAAAAAAAGGGGGCTCTCCGGTCAAATGGACCGGCCTACCCACTAAAACCCTCCAGTGTCCTCTAAACCCATATCGGGGCGCGTGGCGGGGTCCGCTTTCGCGATTCTACCGCTACAACGCCCACGGGCCGGCTCAACTCAGTGATGGTAAATGGTCGTGCCTCCGCCAAGGGTGAAGTAAAGCGTGACCTAGAATCCACGTTTTATTTCTCTTTCAAACTTATGACATTTGTTGAAAGACGGGACGAAACAACAACGTAGATTAAAAAAAATCTAGTCTTAAAAAAGCTTTATTAATACGGTCCAGAAAGAATAAACATAAATTTGATTATTTAGCTACCGTCATCTCATATTGTTACGAGTATTTAAGTGATTCTTTCCACGCAAACGTAGCCCGGTGTATCTTCAGTCTTGAATGTAGGATAGATTTGGAGATTGTACTTTCTCATGATGGATGCAACCAAGCTGATAAAGTGCCCCAACCATTTATCTTCCTCTCCATCTTTTGTGAAATTAAGATGTTCATATACATTTAATAACCTTGCGTAACACCAAAGGAGTGATATTCTTTCACTAAAATCGGTAGTTTCGTAAGATTTGACAAATCTTAAAAAAACTAAAGGTCTTTCGCTACTAAGCTCGTCATTGGAATTCTGATGTTGGGATCATCAATGATTCGTAAATACCTCAACGTATTTTAAGGGCGAAAAACGCATAATGTCTTAATGAAGATAAGCATAATATCAACAATTTTATTATAACATCCTACCAATTTGATTATAAAGACAGTTCCAGATTATTTATCCTCATATACGTCGAAGTATATAATTATGTAGATACTTGATTGCCGAATAATTTTGAATATGAATTACCAATACTATGTGAATCTTCTGTTATCACTTTCAAGAGGCCACTGAACTTTTTTGCAATTTACATAACCGTATTAATAAACGATAAACAAAGAAAAAATCCTCTTTAATTTGATTTTGACGTTAAAGTTTTCTATCTCAACAAGTGCTTATGTCAATAAATTATGAGTTGTATACGATCCCAAATATAAAACCCGGAAATAGCTTAGTAATTACTCTAGACCCCCTGGTCTAGAGTACAGAGAGTCTAGAGTCCTAAACAGATAATCCTTTGTCTGTTTAGTTATCTCCGTATTTTTGACAGAAAACCTGCTCTTTTGTTCGCATTGCTGTTTTGTAGGATAATATGGGAGTGAAATTACAAGGTGCCATAACTTTACATCTTGTTACAATATGTTATCGTACACTGTGGTTATTATGATTGAAAATTTACTAAGAATCTCACAGATGTCACGTGTACTATAGGCGACTTTAAGCACTTACCATCAGGTAGACAGTCAATTATTTTGTCAACACGTGACCCAGGCATGATCTTAACGACGCGACGTCTAGACACCAGTTGGCCTGTTCGGTAGGACCTGTTCAATGAATTAGGTTCTCTATTGCGATCGCTTCGAAATCAATTTTTATAGCGACCTGAATACAAATATGACGACTTAATTTAAAAAGCAAGTAATTAATATTTCTTACTACAAATCAGGAAGCAATTTATTTATTTTTTCGGTCATTACGCTTGTAGGTTGCACGATGTTCACGATGGAACATACAAATAAAAAAATAACAATAATCTGCCTTTTGGTTGGCAAATTATGGAAAGGTTTATTTTTATTGTTGTAATATAATATATTAAGTTAATTCAGTTTGTCACTGATCAGTGAGATGTACCAAATCGGCGTGAACCAAGAAGTCGTTAGGTAGGCATTTAAATATAGAACATTATTTGTGTAGTCGAATCAATATCGAGTAGATTGAACGGAAATTTGACACAGATGACAGTATCGATCATCGCATATAATATTGCAATAACCAGAAAATGTTTATAAATTACATTAGCTTTGATAATCGCATCAAGCATTTGTTAATAAAGTGAGATAACGTATTGCTATATGAAATAAGCTTCTTATGTTACGACGCCACGCTCGTTGCGTCAAACTTTTTGTTCAAAATGGCGCCGCATTATCAGTATTAAAGCTAATTCCTTTACAAATGAGACGTAGGGACTTCGCAAAGGCTCACCGCTTCCATTTTGACAAATATTTGAATTTTACGCTTTTTGGCAATTTTATTGTAGCATGTTTATGTTCATTGCTGTTGTGTTTACATCGGCGTGTCCAATGTGGAACATTAAATCGAGGAAATGTAAGATGCGTGTTTCGGTTTTGTACATATTGCAGACCTTATAACATGCCCAACAGTGGAAAGTTTTTTTTTATTAATAATAAGGATATTCCTCTTTCAGTAATGAAGATATTAATAAATTTACGATATAATTAAAAAAAAAAAGGTAATTAAAATTCACAACATACCTAGTGTCAAAAGTAAATGACAAAGTCACATGCTTAATATAGCTTAGTACTATCTAAATAACTATATGTATCTAACAATAGTAATTATATTAATAAATTTACGATATAATTAAAAAAAAAAAGGTAATTAAAATTCACAACATACCTAGTGTCAAAAGTAAATGACAAAGTCACATGCTTAATATAGCTTAGTACTATCTAAATAACTATATGTATCTAACAATAGTAATTAGAAGTAGCTTAGCTTATAGTTTTAGTTTTAAAAAGTATAATA
This sequence comes from Scirpophaga incertulas, assembly GCA_036419045.1. Classification (NCBI taxonomy): domain Eukaryota; kingdom Metazoa; phylum Arthropoda; class Insecta; order Lepidoptera; family Crambidae; genus Scirpophaga; species Scirpophaga incertulas. Next base: position 12,588,168 of record CM071645.1, read on the forward strand.
GACCCTTATCTATTGAGCATGAAAAAATAAATTTAGGGCACTTATTATCATACTAATTCATTTTGGGGTAACAACTGACCCGGCGTATAATGCCCAATAGTCGATGAACAATCTTTTTTGTAATTGTATATTTTCCGCAATTGTATTGAGCCATCTTTGTTGCACAATTAAAGGAGATGTTTAATTATTATGTAACGCAAATATCTCCTAAAATCGTAAAAATCGTAAAAACGTTTTCAATCTCTCGCTATTACTATGCGGTTAAATGAAATAGCAATTATTGGTTTGGCAAAAACATTGACTATAACGAAGTTGTTCCAGAATGTTCCTTAGCCACATTTGGTACTGGGTCTGCCATGCAGCGAATCCCGTTTGTCTTTCTACCGCTACAAGGCCAAATAATTCATCCGTCGAAAGAAATCACATTTAAAGGTAAGAATCACTTCATGGAATTATACAAACATTAAAATATGTTCATTATCACGTTATGAAGTAAAATCGAAGCTTAAATGCTACCTACTAGCGCTTAACTATGATGAGACTGAACGCCTTTTGATTGGTTAGGTGTACACTCAATCACACACACATACCCAGGCACACATTCTTCCTTGTATTCATTTTGAACAATATGAAGATTATTTGAATATATACTTCCAGATGTAAAAACTCCTATATGTGCTGTGTCTGGCGCACAGTTCCTCACTCGCAAAGGATTCCTCGATCTCCGGAACACATTGGACGCAGACGTTCCTTTTAACTTATTCCGAGATGAAGGCAGAACATTTCTTCAGGTAATAACAAAAGTTTTATGTTTGCAATAAAATATCATACCTTTGTTTCTCATCCTAAATTCCTCATTGAACTACATGTAGAAAACCTCATCGAGGGAAAAAAGAGCCCACCCACACCAAGTATTTGAAGTCTTCACAATCATAGCTTATTTTGACAAGCATCACCGTAATAATTTATCTGCCAAAATGTCTATTTTATATAATATGGTATGGTAAAACTATGGTAACGACACCCCATCAAAATGTACTTCTTTGATTGAGAAAATGGATTAACGATAATTATATATAACGCCGATGAATGGGTGTAGTTTGCATTTTGATGGTCATTACCACTGTAAATGTTGCTTGTGAATGTCTTAACAACCTTTTAAATACAGTCAAATATTTTAAAAGCCCTGTGTAAACAACAATTACAGTGGAATGGAGAAGATGAGATGCGCACGCGCATGACCGGAAGAGTCATGGTAGTGCGTCTGCTTTGTCGTGACGTATCAGCAACGCCAACTTCGCCTTTGGACCTGCGTGGTGTTTTCACGCCGTGTGTCGCATTCAGAGTGCAAGGAACACCACCAAAACAATCTTCTAGTACGTTCTTTATATTCTTATTGAATAATCAAATAAATATCTCATCTATTTCTGTAATAAGCACTTACAATTACTGTTTACTAGGTACTGTTTACTCACCTAAGCTATGTACATTTTAATACGACTCGTAGATATATTATTGATAGTAGCTAATTGATATTTTCAGATGTCACCGAAGTACAGTTTGCATCAAATGCGCAAACAACCCTAACCACGAACACATCAGGTCTCACGGTGACTGAATACGTTGCAATTGGCATTAGCTCTCTTCTCCTTGGCCTCATTTACGTGGCTTCTGTTTTCCTCTTTTTACATATAAGAAAACGCCGAAAAGCAGCTTCTGAAGAAGGTTGTGCAAAAATGGTTAAGGGTTTAAAGAAGAAAGATGGCTCTATGATAACTGAGAGGGATATAATACGTGTGAACAATGAACGTGTTCAATCTCTCACTAATTCAATGGGTCAAGATGATGGTATCGTGAAAAACAATCCTCTCCTGAGCATGAGTCGTCAGTTTCTTGACAGTAAAAATTTTACAAGTGACTCTGGCAGTAATCTGTCGGATTCAGAAGATTTCCCAGATAGCAGTGGGTTAAGTGATGACGCTAGTGTGTACAGTGTGAGTATTGAGCTATATATTTCGTTAAACGAACAAGGAATTTTTCAAATATTTTTTTGTATAATATTTTGGTAAATATCATTTAACAATATTATTACAGAATCAATTAACATCAGCTCTTATTCATCTTCATCGTGGAGAACTGAAACTTCAGGAGAGTCCAGAACTAAGTCACAGAGAGGAGGGTATAGAACGTCTACCAGACGAACACGTGTCTATAGTCGAGACCACTGAAGATAGAGATATAGCAAGACCAGTCGGAACGACAAGACGTAAATTATACTTCAATCCCGCCTATTTTGAACCACACTTGATGGCAGTGAGTTAACATCATACCTATTACATGTCAATTCATTTATACCACGTTGAATAAAACACTTGTACTGTTCCACTAATTTTAATAATTGTCGACCTGACCGGTTTCGCTTTACAGCATTTTCAAAGGTTAAAGCAAACACAGCTGTTCGTGTTTACGCTTCTATCTAAAAATTTTTAGATAGAAGCGTAAACACGAACAGCTGTGTTTGCTTTAACCTTTGAAAATGCTGTAAAGCGAAACCGGTCAGGTCGACAATTATTAAAATTAGTGGAACAGTACAAGTGTTTTATTCAACATGTATAATAAGTTCCACCAAGAGCCAACAATCAACTCAATACAGAATATCATTTATACCAGCTTAAAAATAAAAATCAACATGTTTAAATATTAATTTCAGGAACCTCCTCCAGCAGCTTTAGAGTTTCTTGTGAAAATAAGAGAAGTTATATCAATGGCCAAACATAAAATGGCAGCGAAGCGTTTTCAACCTGTCTTAAACGAAATACCTGAAGAAGAAACACTTCACTCGAACGCCAATAGCATAGATATATATCAAGGACTTGGTAGTCAAAGGAGTGGCAGTATTATAAGCCTCAAGAGGGAAAACAGTAGAAAGAGAGTTACAAGTTGCGTAGGATGCCCTGGCTGTAAATCTGAAAATGATGGTAATGTACAAAACTACTTAAACCTCAACATAAGTTCATGTTCTAATTGTCTACAAAATAAAGGCGACAAACAAAATAGTATTCGACAATGGTTAGAAAACATACCATCTGCTAAACAGCAGCAAGTATATAATGATTTCTTGCCAAATCACGACAATCAGGACATTACTACAAATGTTAGAATATCTCTTCCAATGAAAGAAAATCAAAGTAAAATTAGAAAACAAAGCAGTTTTAAGGCATCTAATTCTACATATACGCCAGATCAACTATCTAGCACTAAAACGTCAACTATGTCAGTTAGATCAGAACCTGGTCTGGGTAACTATAATTTGCCCCTACCAGATTTTAACACAAACTGTCAGCTTGGGGTCCTTAATAATTACTATTGTCAAACGGTATCACAATTAGACGATATAAGACCCATAGGCTTAAGTGACTATCGCCCAGGTGGTCTTAGAAGTAATTTGAATCAAGGACGAAACCATGTTAACTCAAATAGTGCCTTACCAGACATGGTAAACGATGCTTTGGCATTAGACCAGAATTCAAAAGCATACAATCAAAGTTGTTCTGATGACGAAAAAGGCGCAAAAAATCCGAATATTAGGAACATTACAGAAAGTCCATCGGGAAACGAGTATGAAACAGATAGTTTGGAGAGAAACTCAAATCAAAAAAGGAAATCTATTCTGAATGAATACCTAGATGTACCTTCGTCACAAGCTAGTCCTAGCCTTAGTAATGCTTTACCATTAGAAGAAGAGCTCACAATGAGAAATGCAGTGTATAAAACACATTCTAGTAGTCTGAGTAATACGCCATCACCACCGAGAGAAATTCTGATAGAAAAAGACCATTATGAAACAATTGGCAAACAAAGTAAAATTGGGAAAGCAGATTACAGTCTGGTAAGTGAAGTATATGTTAATAACAGCTATAATTTCGGTAGTACACCTACATCTCCAAGCAGCTCGGAATGTTCTTTAGGTAGCAGAAAACGAGCTTCAACAGATAAAGTACAGGAAAAGCCAGGTTGTTTAACGATTGAGGTAAAAGATTCCCCAGAAAATTACATAAAAATACATGAATCTGATGGATTTGAACCTGATACTTTAGACAGAAAACATCCAAAACATAAAGAAATAATAGAAACAATGCAGTTTAGTAGGAAGGAACTCATCAAAACTATAGATATAGACATAAATCCTACAAGGCAAAGAATTCAATTAAGAAGCAGTGGTACATTTACGAAGACTAACAATAAAGTAGAATATACTTCAAAATTTCACAGTTTGAGAAATGATTTCGAACAACGCAAATATTATAACGATCGACCAAAACTAACAGCTACCACTTTTTATGGAGAAAAAAATACGTTTCAAGACACTGAAGAAACCTGCGAAAGTGATCCTGCAGGTTGGGAGAGCGAAGAAGGTCGAAATCTTACGTTAGAACTTCGGCATTCCAAGAGACAGCGGCAAAGTACTCCACCAACAATAAAAGACCTGAAAACTTTAGCTAGGCCTGATATTTTACCACCCCTGCATCCTACTGAAGACAGTCCAATATATGAACATCCAATTGGTCCACCCAGAAAAGTCGAAATTGATGAGATCCCATTAACTACACATTCAAAAAACTTGAGTGACAGAAGCCTCAATCCGGGGACATTATTATATAATAATATTCATATTAGGACCGATCAATCAAAATATTACAACACAGTTAATTATGAACAACAACAAGGATCGCGTTTTGATCCTTTGAGTGCTTCTGGTGAACAAAAGTCCTCGGAAAATGATAGTACGATGGAATTAAAAAATAGAACTTTTATTTTAACAAAAAATTTGAACGGAAGAAACCTTAATATGAATACTTTCGTTAAGAGTACTAAAGAAGAAAATCTTAATAAGCCCCGATTTCGAAAGAAGAAAGGTTCGACTATAGAGGATTCTGGTTACTTGAGCAGCGACTCAACTGAATCAAGAAAACGAGTTCTAAGCAAGTCATACATACCTAAAATAGTTAGTTGCAGTGAAAGTGATGATACTGAAAATGAAGCTCGAAGTGAGTCAGGTGCTGAAAGTGTTGAGACCCATTCAGTTTACTTCGGCAGTTTTCGAAAGCCACAGATAAATGTGTATAATCCTTGTGATGATACCAGTGCAGATTCAAAAAGTGCGAGTAGTAGAAATTCTAAACATTCAAACTCCAAACACTCTTAAAGTGACTCTTGAGAATTTGAGACAGTAGTGATGGTAGCATAATAATGAACATTTGTAAAAAAAAACGAACAGTACGTTGTATTTATTATGTTGTTAAAGCATTTAATAAAATCTAAGTAGTATTCTTAAACATAATAAAGTTTATGTAGTGTTGTTAAAGTACATAATAAAGTTTACGTTGTATTGTTAAAGCATAATGTAAATAATTTATAGCGTCTTAATTTTTTAAATTATTTATTATTTATTAATTTATTATTAAATTTCAATATAGAGATAAATGTTAATACTAAGACAAAATGGCCGGTCGTGCAATGCAATAATTAGTTAATTAGCGGTTAGTTATATTTGCTAAAAGCAATTAAGACTTTAGTATAACATCCAGTTCTGTTTATAATGTTTATTTTAATTTAAACAATGTTAAATAATTACATTTAATGTTTAGTAATTTATATATTTAAATTATGTTTGAATGTAAACATAACAAAGAGTCGGGCAGCAAATTCTAGGCTTCCTAGTACCTGACACATTGATTTTGTGCTCCAGAGAGGTTTAGTGCTCTTCTTTTTCGCATCATTTAACTCTCTGTATGAGCACACTGCATTTGGTTACGGCTTTATAAATTGGTTGGGAACAAGCAACCACGTATGCAAGGCTACATTATTTTTTAATTAAAGCGACTCCACGGTAATCTTTATATTTTATTTAATAATAACAATTCTGTCTAATAGAATAAACTAAGAATTTGTAAAACAACTTATCTAGGATTTCTAGAAGACATTATATACCGGTGTCTTTCTTTTATTATATTATAGAGAGGTAAACAAGCAAATGGATCACTTGATATTAAGCGAGTGCCGCCACCAACGTACACCCACAACACCAGAAACTGAGAACGAACTGAGAAGCTAATCTGCACGCAGGAGGTTCATATTAAATATATATAATAACTAAGCCTTCTTATCTTACCTTTTAAGGAAAGCATCAATCAGTTTGCTTGTCTCCAACCCCCGGGGGTTACATTATGGTTACGGTAATAGTATGTAGGAATTTAATTGTTACATTAAGTTTAATTATTATTATAACAAAAGCTGACACCATGGTGCTAGAAATCAAGAAGATGGAGAATCGGGTATATTTTACTACTGCATAGAGAAAGTCGGAACTGACTACGTAAGACATGTATATATTTTATATAAGCGTTGTTATTTTATTGAATTTTAATGTACGTTTTCGTGTAGTTTTTAATAATGTTGCTAATATGCTCAAAATATACGTATGTTTTACTATAAGAGCTCTCTACTGCCACTGTTCTTAAAAAATGGCTAACTGTTCTAGTTTAAATTATTGTTACGAAATGATAAATAATTTGAATGTTTAATATATTCAACCATAATTTTTACGTTTGTTTTAGTTATTATAAATTATTTTATTATAGCGATATTATACTTGGAATAACATTAATGAGACTGTGACATTCCGAAATAAAACTACACTTCAATTTAAATAAAAATTTTGTCGTGAGTCCAGTTATGTTTTCTCTATACACAGACGGAATTAATCAATCAAAGTGATCGATAACATAAAATATTGAGATTTTTGTTATTTAATAATAGTATTTTGATTTTGTAAAGACCGTGAACGACATGCATATTTAATTAACACTCCTAAAATAAGGAATAATAAAATGTAAGATACACGCGTCAGGCTTAAATTTGAACAACATTATACAAATAATTATAAAATAATGGATATTGGAAGGTGCATATACCTGGTCAGCGCATTACTCCCCATCGCGTTGTTCATTGGTTTCTGATTGGAAAGTTTAAAATCAAGCGAATTTGAATTCAAACTTATGAATTGAATTAAATACAGAAGTATGTATTAAGTATCAACTCAAAATTAAAGTATTATCGTGCACGACAGTGTGTATCAAATAATAGTCACAAAACTATTATTTGACACGCGCTCATTGGGGCTCGTACAGAACCTACGTTCAATTGCACTCCTCAGTGTGCACCCACAGCAAGCTGTTCCGAAGATTAATGTAAAATTAAGTGTCATACGATTAACACTATAGCCGTTCAGAGATTGGGAGTGATACGCAACAACCATCTAAAACACTTGACAGAATTGTCAATGCCAACATTGTGATCATCATTTCAGCCGAGTGGCGAATAGTTATCTATACTAATATTATAAAGCTGAAGAGTTTGTTTGTTTGTTTGAACGCGCTAATCTTAGCAACTCCTGGTTCAAATTGAAAAATTCTTTTTTTATTGAATAGATCATTTATCGAGGAAGGCTTTAGGTACATAACATCACGCTGCGACTAATAGGAGCGAAGAAATAATGGAAAATGTGGAAAAAACGGGGAAAATGATTCATCTTTGAGGGCTTCCGTTTCGCGAAGGTTCCGCGTGCGATGCGAAAACGGTTCAAGATACCAAAAAAATTGGTATGAAAGAATTATTCCTCTTAAATTGATCTAAAAAAAATATCCGCCGCAGTATGTCTATCTTTTGAAATTAATTTACTAGAATCATTTTTATGGTAATCAAATTTGGATATGTCGCGTTGTCAAAATCGGGTTGCGGAGAAAACCAATGTGTTCTTCTGCCACAAGAAAACTAAAAATATACTTTACGCAGAAGTACTTTAGAATAATTAAAAACTTAACTGTCTAAGATAATAACAGAAATTGCCGCGGACAGTCGTGGGTAACAGCCGAGGTGGTTGTTTGCAAAAATAAATAAGATGCTCAAAATAACTATTCCACGCGGACGAAGTCGTGCCACAGCTAGTTTTTAATGAAACACTATACGCGAACGCTATCGGGCGTTTAAATATGTCAACCGTCACTCTTGACAATTAAAGTTCAAATTCTGGTTCTAATTACGCCTTTGTCATCGAAGTCATTTTGTCAATATCCCGACATACAACTTTTATTCTTTGTATTTTTCTTTCTTACATCGCATGAGAGCGATAACTGTTGCAAAGGAAAAAACACCGCAAAAATAAATCTTATATTGAGAAAATGTATAATTATAGTACGATATATTTTTGTATGTATTCAAATATTAATATTATAAGATGGTATAAATAAAAATGTATAGCAATTATTTAAAAATCTTTTATTTTCTATCAAAATAAATTCATTAATTATCACAGCCTCTTTGACAATTCATTTAAATTAATATTACACATAGGTATATAAGCTTAAAGCATCATTGGAAATTATTGAGAAATTTCATAGCAATATTGACATTTTATGTTATTATTTCTATGACTATTAGTTATTATTCTTAATGTAATAAGTATTTTCTTCGTAAAAGATTAATTGGCAACAATAGTTGTGCTAGCCACTGTATAGACAAAATCTTTATATGCACTATAATGTATATCATGTAGCACTAACAAATTACAAGTCTCTTTAATCTGTCAACTAAACAATTACTCCGCCGTTCAAATAGAACCTTAATGTTATAAGTACTAATATTGTGCGAACAATCCAGTCCGAAATTAATATTTTGGTGCTATTGAAAGAGATCTGATAAAGCTATGCATCACGAATTAATGTGTCCCCAAATGTCAAATTCAATGTCGGTGTTTCACTTTCAAAGTTTGGAGTAACTTATATTTTGTGTTTAATAAAAAATAATAACTTTCATAATTTACTTTGATAATGTCATTTTGTAAGAAATAAATATTTAAGAATGTACTTTTTTCTGCTATTTGAAAAATGTATTACTCATTGTAGTGTGTGCGAGTATTTAATTTATATGATAGATAAAATAAGCCACGCCTTCATGAGTTTTAAACATTAATTAACAAAAACACTTAGTTCTTCCAATAAATCTTTACATATGAACTTTATAATGCTGGATTTGACATTAAAAGGAAGACACAATATTGTGGTCTCATTTTGTCTCACACAATATTATGTGTATACTCGTACTCATTTCAGTTTGTCTTGTTTGCACAAATAGTAAATATGACGAGTTCTTGTTCGTAGAACAATGGATTAGTAGCCGATTAATATTAAAAAACATACCTACCTATCTGTATCACCATATTACTATATAACATGATACAGCCTAAAATTAGTTAATTCAAACTTTTTTATACCCTTATAAGCTGTGTCGAGGAGATTTTGTCGAAACTCCAAAAATTTTGGAATCCCTTGAACAAATACATCAATTTCAGTTCCGATTTTGTTAATATCTGCGACTTTTTTGCTGTCACTCATCTTAATCATGCAGTTATCTAAATATTTAATTATAATATGGCCTTGTTGAATTAAAGACAGTGCATATTCCGTATAATCGATGACAGGTAAATGAAATTTTAAATCCTCATTATATATTGCTAACGATTCCTGTTTCAGAGATATTTTCTGATTTTCTGTAGTTATTACGATTTGATGAGGGATGATTTGATGAACATAATACATCAACATGGTGATTTGGGATGAGGTCCTGCAACAGAAATAATAATTTATCAACAATTATTTTCTCTGGATACTGATTGCTACTCGATCATAAAGTTGTCTTCTTAAATATATCTCTACATTGCTAGATTCTACCACAATGCGTGTATTTTGCAGTTTGTAGCATAAGGACTTTGCTCAATACTGTTACTCAGTACTGTAACTTTACTTTTTATAAGAATCACATCTATAGACAGCGGCACTTCAGTACCTAGCAGTACTTCATACTTTGATGTTGAGACAGCTCTTAGGCTTGTAATAGCAACGGCTTTTAAAGTCCAAATCTAAAGCCTGAGGTGTTGCTGATTTTACTATAACTAACTGTATCCACTAATATAAACTTTAAGATTAGCTGATGAAGAATTTTATATTCATATAACTTTCAAGCACACCTTGAAAATTAAATGGCAATGGGCAGGACATATCTGTCGATACCCTGACAAAAGATGGACTGTGCAAACTACTAAATGGACTGGTCCTCTTGGAAGGAGAAATGTAGATTGACCCAAAAAAGATAGGTAGACGACATAGTCAAAGTAGTGGGCAGAAGCTGGACGACCACAGCCACAGATAGAACAAAATGGAAAAGAATGGAGGAGGCTTTCACCCAGATGGGATCCAAACTTTAAATATATTAATGTAATACTTACATAGACTAAGGAAAACTACACTTTACTAACAATTAAATACTGTTCCTTTTTGTCTTGTCCTTTTTTTTTTCTATACTAATAAGTTTGGAATCAATAAAGCTATATTATATTATTAATATATTTAATTAATAATCCTAAATTTAAGTTTTTTACAATATAGATATGTAAAATAAATATAAATACTATAAAAAACTTAAACCTAATATGCCGCCGGTAGCGAGGCAAGGCCCAAACAAACCGGTGGTTAGGGCTGCAGACAGAGAAATCTCCGGACAATACGTGCCGTGTCGAGAATCACTGCTTTTTGTATCCGGCCCTTGATCCTTCCGTCAAGCGAGAGCCTCTAATGTTGATCGAGACTCTTTGCTATCAAGCCATTCGCAGACACAACTATCGGAACAATGATTGTCGATTCAACATCCCACATGGCGGTTACCTCGTATGCCAAGTCAAGGTACCGGCTTTGTCCTTTTCGGCTTTTACGAGGTTCTCGTCATGAGGGATGGTAATATCGACGAGCATTGCACGGCGTTGGGAGCGGTCGACCACCACGATATCAGGTTTATTGCACGCAATAGTCCTGTCCGTGATGATAGAGCGATCCCAATAGAGCAACGCACGGCCATTTTCAAGAACTGGCGCTGGTGCGTACTTATAGTACGGTGTCTCATGCTCAACAAGGCCGTATTGAAGGGCAAGCTGTTGATGGATGCTCCTGGCTACTATGTTATGTAGAACAACCAGAGATAATATGCCTAAGTGACTCTCCGGGACGGCGGCATGCCGTTATTATTATTATCATATCACTTATTTATACGTCTAATCTCAAGCATATCTAGCATGTTAAAAATCAATACAAATCATCTTACCTGACATACACACTCACATTGTAGATGTCAGAATTTCTTTTATCTTTATGGAAAACAAGCATAACTCCATTCAAAATATGGTATGGTGAACTATTGTGTATCACTATGTTGTTGGTGTCCTGCACAGTAGTCATGTGTAGGTGTTTGCTAAACAATTCCGCCATTTCTACACTATTTTCATCGCTATTTCTTATATGCCTGAACACCATATCAGTTCTAGTTGTTGAAGCTAAAACCGCTAAGCATGTCATTGCATCTGTAAATTTACATTTCAGTCAAGAGTCGAACATTTTTAATGAAATAGGTAATTGTATTAACCATGTAAAAAAATTCCTTGTTTAACATTGAAGTATCAGTATCAGTAAAAACATTCCAGAAGTACTAGCGTCTTGGACTTAGTCTAAAACATGAAGAACCATAAGGGACTGAGCATATTACCTGAAGGAGTGATGGTCGTTGGAGAGAAAAAGTTCCTTGAGCAACAGGTATATGCCCACATACTTTTCATTGGTAAGATTGTAAATTGACAATTTTATTATGAACAAGAGAAGGTGTTAGATGTTAGCAGTGTAGTACCACTCAGTGGGCAATCAGTTATTGGAGGAAACCTGTGTTGAACAGTGAGGATCTCTCAGCTGAATTAATGATGTTTAATTTGCTAATAATATTTTCTACTACATTGCAACATTTCCTATAATCATAAAAGGAAAAGTCATGAATTACATTACCTAAGTAACTACTATTTAAAACATCATATTCTTGCCTAAGAAACTCTTCTCCCGAAATACAAACATAATCAAAAGGCACCAATTCTTCTTTGCCTGATTTCTTGTATACAATAGCTCCATTAAATTCTATTTTATTTGTTACAATATGTTTGATCTCGGCAAAACTTATGACAGCTGTGATTGCTATGTCACAAGAGCTCTGTGATATTCTGTTTGATTTCTCATTCCAAAAGGGTGCTAAAATGGTTTTTTCAAACACTCTTGTTTTGTATATTATTGATACTCTACTAGTTCCATGAAGCAACATATGAATATCTTCAATAAGTCTGAAAAATAAAATATAAGTCAAAACAAAGTTATTTATTTTATTTTGAAAAACTGATAAAGGATACATAAAGATAATATGAAGACTAGCAGTTATAGAATATATATAACCATATATATATAAATATATAGTAATAACCAGTCAAAGCATTAAATAATAAGACACATAGCAAGCATATGGTTGAAAATTACTCATATAATTTTGTAATTAATTGTTTTTTATTTTTATAAAATTGATTAATTCTCACTTACTCTTCACCAGTGTAGGATAAAGTTAACATAATTATGATTTTCTTGTTACACATTTTTACCCATGGAGTGTACGATTTTAAATCAAATGTATTATTAGTTTCCATCTGAAATAATTCAATAATATTTTTATTAAGAACAGTTTATAATTGTGACATTTTTGACTAATAAGTTAAACAATTTCAGTTAACACTTCTTTAAATAAATACCATTTGAATTCACACTAATATATCAAGTCACAATTGCATAAATAATTTAATGATTTTCTACTTAAATTTCATATTGACAAAGCTGCAAAGCTAGCTTTAAGGAGATTATTAGTGTGAAACAGCTGCTTTTCTATATAGAGTGAATAAGTTAACATTAAATGCTATTATATAATATATGGAAAGAATATTTTAATGAAAGATCAGTGGTGAAGGCTATCTTGTATAGGACATTGCTTTGTGAATCTTCCAAAGTTTAAGTAGTTAAGTTTAAATAGTTTGCTAAATACAAATACATTTCAATATATAATAAAAGCTAAAATTGTGAGATTTGTGATGTCACAGGACACATACAATACTTTAATGCAGTGTGTCAATGTTGATGTTGACCACTATATATTTAAAATAGAAACTGACATCAGATTAAATAATTTACATACACCTATCTTAAATGTATGTAATGATTCATTAGCATACAGTGAGTCCACTGTCACCTATAAATTATAAAATCTTTATATCAAAATGTTGAAATATAGATCCCAAGCTGTATAGAACTTTTAACAATCAGGCTGATATTGTTGCACAAAGACAAATGCCTCTATAATAAGGATAAATAAATTATTCTGTACTTTGTGGTTAAGTTACGCCAGGCATATTTGGGCCAAGACTGCAATTTCAAATCCATATCAGTTTGCTAACAGTATTTTCAAACTATCACTAATTGAAATAATAATAATATTAAATAAAATATTTAAATAATTTACATCATCACCACTGCACCATAATATAGTCATGGTGAAGTAACATAAGAGTTATTACTAAACTTATGTGCTATGCAATCAGTATTAGTAATGAACATGTTTCAGAAGTTGTGGTCAATCAACACATTCTATACCTAGGTAGTATCGATTATGTACGACTATGAGAATTAAGGAACAATTAATACAATTGTATCTTCACAAACACGTGTATGCTATAAAAATTCCCCACTGCAACCAAAGTTTAATATAATAATACCCTCATGCATTATTATTATTAGTTTTCATAGTAGAAATTTACACATTTTTCTTGATCATTATATTGTTATAGTAGTCTGCGAAGCAACTATACACTTTCAATCTCAAGTAGCATCCTACATTATCAAAACAGAAAAGTACCAGAAAATATTCATTTTGATATTTGTTTAATGATAAAAGAAACAATTACCTCATTCATACCCTCTTTAAAAACAGATTCTCTATTGCTAGGTCCAACTTTGTTGTACAAAGATAAAGCACTCATTTGACGTAATTTCTTAAACTCCTCAAGTGCTGTTTCATTACTTTTAATACTATACATTGTTTCTGTTAATTTTACCATTAGGTGTGTAATTACAGGAAATGTGTCATTCCCGTTAAGCGAATTCAAAATCTGCGCCTTATCTTCTAAGTTTTGAAATTCATCATCAAACATCATTGGGACAGCATCATCTTTGCTGTATATTTTAAGGTATGCCTGACCCCTACATGAAATATCATTAAACTCATATCTTTCCACGTTACTAACCCGATTATGAACACTAATATCTGTTTTTCTGGATAAAATCAGAATTTCGTCACCTGTTTCCACCAGATAAAACATTAAGCTATTTGAATTTCTAAGAATAGTAAGTGACTTAGGGGCTATTTTGGTATGTAAATTTATTGAACATACAACTTCACGTTTATAGTATTCAACTAATTCACCGGTTTTTGTGCAAACACAAACATCGAAAAAAAAATCGTCGCAAGGATGGTTATCATAAAACACAAAACATGATAAATTACAGCTCACCGACGACGGTACTAATTTGTGTACTTCAGAGGTTACTTGTACAATTAATTCAGAATTCATTATACAATGATAAATATAAGGTTTTGAATTTAATGAAACCTTAAGAAACTTTGGAAAATATACAAGTCATAGCCGCCAAAACCTGATACAACCACCGTTGACTTGATTTGACATTCGGGCGGTCCGAATGGCGAAAACAGTGATTTGATGAATAACAATGGATGAAGATGCTCACGGACAGTCTGTCAACAAATACTTATTAAATCATACTTGACGAATATATGAGCAGATTTATCACACATACAGATATTTAATATATGAAGAATAATAAAAGTAAAAAAATACACTGTATACGAATAATCACCGAGACATTTTTGACATCAGCGGCGGCCTTAGGGGTGGCGAACTGTGCAATCGCCCAGGGCCTCGCTCTTGGGGGGGGCCTCGCGTAACAATCCAAGCTAAATAATATTTAAAAAAAAATAAAAATATGTATGTATCTAATCTAAATTAAAATTTTCATAGCTGGAATCCATCCATCCTAGGAGATGCAGCATCGCCTGTGTCTAAGCAAAATCTTTTTTTTGGTTTGCTACAAAGGTTTTACACTCTGTTTGCCGGCTCAAGTCAGAGGTGGGCTATTTTAAAAGCTCATGTAAAATCGTTATCGCTGAAACCACTTTTTGAAACTAGATGGGAGTGCAGGGTATCCTCGGTGAAGGCCGTTAAATACGAACTAAGCAATATATGTGATGCTTTCTTGCTATATTTGTTAATTTTGTTATTCTTTCAATACAAAATATTTAAACATTCAAATTTTATTAATTTGTATAAATTTGCATTTCTCTTGAAACATAACATTTACCTAAATCAAACAATCAGACTTACTTTCACAACACATACTTTTAACGAAGGACAGAGGGCCTCGCAAAGAATTGCCGCTCGCAGCCTCGCAATGAGTAAGGCCGCCGCTGTTTGACATATAACGAGACTTGTACTTGTACGTAATCCCTAGTGGCCTTTAAATGTCAATGTTGTCGTAGATAAAATGAAACAATTGAAATTTTATTACGGAGATAAATTGATACATTTCATGGCAATTATCTAATTAATTTTCAATTATTCAACATAATACTTTGTGTTTGAGAGAGACACGTAAAAGTTTAGTCGAAAGATTGAGTCCTTTCTTGATTCTTTACTTTGTCGTAACACCATTTAAAATAAACAACACTATTACAGTACTTCTGACTTAGAATCTTTGCATTGCATTGCAAAATAAATAATATATTGTGTCACGTTTGCGTGATCATACGATTTACATATAAAAAATAAACATTCATTAATTATTTTTCCCATAGTATTTTATCTATAAAAAGTTTTTAATAGATACCTATTTTATATCTATTATTTCAGATACCATTCGAGAAAGTAGCATCTGGCATCTGAAATACTTAATTAATAATTATTTTGTATTCCACATACTTTATTTAAGTATCTTATACATCACTGATCAGTATTTATGATGCACTACCTACTATAACAACAGAACCGAACAGGTTACGTAAATCCTACACCTGTTTTATTTTAATGGTTGTTATTTTGGATGGGCAACTTACCTAGGCCCACTGGCAAGTACGTGTTAACATGAGTAATGGCTGTTTGTTTAACTCGGACCATGACAATTTCAATTGTCAATAATGACAAAATAACAGTCGGCGCGTTCCGAAAGGCTATTAGATACAGAAAACATCAGTGTCCTCGCGATGAAAAGAGGTCCGATTAGAATAGGCTTGTATCCACTATGAACAAATCTGATGCGTTAGGTTGCATAACTATTAAGATGATCATTTAATTATGAAAAAACAAAGTTTTATAAAATAATAACTTTTGATTATTTATATTTTTATAAAATAAAATTGCACAAAATAAGCCATAAGTCACGTGACAGCAAACACCAATTAAAAAGTGTTACGTCACGCCGTGCGAAACGTCAAAGTCAAAATGTCATTCCAAGTGTCTTGTGGAAGTGCGAAAAAGAATGGGCATCATTCCTTCTCGCGAGTGTCAGCCACTTTTTACGTATCTACTGATTATTTGGCACGTATATAAATAATTTTTTTGGTGTTTTTATACTTCTGCTTGTACACTGGGGCACTATGCAGTACTTGTAATACGATGAATCCATTTTTTATTAAAATAACTTCACGATACCGAATATTCCGATACTAAAACAGCTGTGTTTAGCACGGCGTGACGTCATTCAAGACGCCATGACAGTCATGAGCGTTTTTGATGACTAATGTCAAATATATAATAAAATGCAAAATTACTCTCATAAATAAGCATTTTTTTTCAAAAATAATAATTATTTTGTATAGAATAGGCATCAAGGTATATTAGTATCTAACTACTGAAATTTAGGCAACAAGCCTATTGACAGTGTTCGTATTAGTTGCTATGACGTCTTTGCTTTGACTGCATCATCATGTTTCATGTTCGGTGCAGCTGTTGCTCGTGCCGAATGCCGAGTGCCTTTGTTTGTTTCCTCTTTGTTTGTATTGTGTATTGACATTTTGTTATATTTGGTAAAATGGTAATGACTAATGAATATGCAAATTTAATATGACGGTAAAATTAATATAAATTATAATAAATTAATGTAAATAATGTTCATTATAAATGACTATAAATAGGCTGTAATAAATAACCGAATTAATATTTAATGATAATTAATTAATTTTCAATTTAATTAAACGCCTACTGTAATTAGCGTGAGCTTAAATATCGAAACAGAAATGTCATTGTCAAAACAAACATGGAACAAGTTTTGGTTATAATATTTCTAACCTTCTTATTAAGTTATTTTTAAATTTTCAATATGACAAAAAAACCTTACATTATCAGTTATTATTTACCTGCAATTAAGCTCAGAGGATTTAAGAAGAGTTGCAATATAAACAAAACGATAATAATAAATATACATATTTAAAAACTACTTTATTATAGATCCAAATTTATTTATCCTCTACTCCAAATGTTGAATTCAAGATTTATTTGAGGCTCACATTTGACATATTAACTGATGAAACGTGATCGTATTAATTATATTACTAGTCCAAATAAATATGTGATGACACATTAGTATTTGTAGGATTGGTGAGTCGTTTGGTGATCTTTTGCAATTGCAATATTATCGCAATGTACGTCAGTTAACAGACGCTCCGCTGTCAATTAGTTCAACAAGAACCTGATGTGATCGGCTTGTTTGCAACCAGTCAACTAGAGTTGAATGATTAAAATGGTTAAAATTAATGTCACCTAAAATGTTATTATAGATTAAATTATCTATTGCTAAAAGTATTTTAGAAATCGATGCTATAATAGATACTAGATACGAATAGACACTATCTACAAAATTAATTAAAAAAATATATATAGTTACTAGATGAAAATACATATCTTGTAGTTGTATTTCACATACATCTATTTTAGACAAATTACATCTCTACTGCTGATATACTATCTCAGGGTAGTATTCTTTTCTCTGCTTTTCTATTCGCTCTATTTATTAACTCGCCAATATTCTAATTGCTATTATCATGTATATGTTGATGAACACCACTACCTTTTACTATTCTGCCACAATGATCAATATTAATATAATATTTTTTGTTAATTAAATTGAACCTCACAAAGATACTCGAATCTTTCAGTCATATGATTGTAGTGACCCCTGGGAAATCTTACTCAATTAACTAAGTTGTAGTTAACTAAGTTCGATATGAATTTATAATTCTTTTAATGACACGGTTAGCGCAGCTGTTTAGTGATCAACTACGATATTAAAGAAACAAGGTTTACTGATGGATGAATATCTCACTTGGAATTATCATATTAATTATGCCTGCAACAGGTTCACGGGTACTCTGCACTAGACATAAAAATATCTTACCACTTATCCGTATCAAATTAAATTGTTCTATCTGCTGACATTGCACGCAACACACTTAACATTTAAGTAATTATTAAGTTTATAGTAGAAGATTGTTCATTAAAGAAATAAGAATATAAGAATACTCATTTTCGTATTTGTTTGGCTAAATGAATCAGAAATGACTTTACGGGAAATAAAGACCACCAGAATTTAGTACATATTTACATTTGAGGATTTTTACCGACCCGATTAGAACCGATCTCACACTGTTAAAAGTAAAAAAATCGAGCAAGGATGAAAGTTAATTTGCTTTGGGATCAATTTGTAATCTGCGAAAAGTTGTAGGATAATTTTGATCTAATCTGGTATAGGAAATTATTCAGACCTGAGATATAGTTTGATACCCAGCAAAGAATAACATTATTTTTGCCAATATAATGTTTTATTCCTATAACAAAATCCGATACAACTTAAAAAAAGAAGCTAGTTTCCACCAGCTTTTTTTTTTTGAAAATAAAACAACAAGTGTAGAAATATTAACAGCACACAAATCACTATCCTTTTTAGTGTTATTTGTGACATATCTACACTAATATTAGAAAGAGAAAAGATTTGTATGTTTATAACGAATAAGCTCGAAAATTGTGGATTGACGTAATTTTTTAGAATATTGGTATTGATACAGCTTATAAATTACACAGACATAAGATTTACTACTTACTACCGGAAAATATCTTTTCATTCGATATAACAGGGATAATGCACACATACTTTTGAAAGTTAAACCCTATTGATAGGATAGATGGCTACAACTGATTATGGCCGTTTTTATACTATAATTATCTGATTTGAGCAATTTATATCTCATGAAAGTATGTCAATATAGAAATTTCAGTTTAATTATTGATTTATATTGTTTTTAGATTTCTAAAAAATGAGCAATTATTATTTACGTAATTCTAATGAAACGAACACATTTCTAGCATTCTCACATCAAATGTAACATGTTTTTATATTGAAAATATACCTATAAACATACAAATAACAAAGTTATTATAAATTTGTTTATACGCTCATACAAATTAGGCGAGTTTACATAGCTATGACGTCACAATTGCAGTGTTTTTAGTATGGAGCGTTTTTGAGCGACCCGCGACAGCGCCGCAAACATGTCGACGTATCTTTAAAAGTAATAGGCGCAGGTATACTGTTGGTTCTACAATATTTCTCACTTAAAAGAGTACTCTTATTATATATAGAATTTAAAAAATTGTCGTCTACCCAATTAGGTATTGTGGAATAGTAGGTAATAATTTGCAACTGAAAGTATTTGCCCTTCAATAATACTTGTCCATTAAAATGCTCTCAAGCAGAAATAAGGACAGCATGAACCAGATAAGAAAATGTGTAAACAATAGTGGATGAGGGCTCTGTGTAATTGTGTATAATTTATATTTGGCATTGAACGGACCTCCAGCACCACAGTGCTCCACTGACCGTGGCAGGCTGGAAATAGTTTAAATGACACACTTCCTCAGCGCAACTATTGTCGCAGATAAGATGGAAGCGTAACTGTCACTCTTTAATGCCTCTCATTTATTTTGTCAGGAAAATAAAATTTTAAGGATTATAAGAATTATGTAGCTTATTTTTCACGTTTCGCAAATAATACTTCTTTGTTTGTTTAAACTTGTAATTAAATATCTTGAGCTGTATATGTTTGTGATTGATTTATCAATGACGTTAATAAAGTTACATTTTAAAAAGAAAATTAAATTAATTTCCATGTTTCTTTTATTTCTTTCAAAATGTACAGATTTGAAATACCCAATTTAATGAAGAAATTACCTACATAATATTAATTAATTTTAAAATTGTAGTATAAATGAAAAATAAAAAAATTCAACGTAACTGTAATAAAATTGTATAACATTTATCAATTTAAAGTTAATATCTAGATATGATCGGTGAATTTTGTCATTGAAATAAAATGCAGATTGATATTGAAATATTACGCCATTTTATATAAAAGTGGAAGTAGTTATGTCGCTGAAGAACTAGAAATATACTTAAAAACAGATTTGACCCATTTAAAAAAACTAAATAGAAAATGGTCGATTTTTTAGGCTTCAAATGAGTTCACTAAAAAACCCAATAAACCGTGTACTCATCTGAGATTTTTTATAAAAAGGTAATGAAATCGAATATAACCGAAAAAATATACTGAGGCTCGATCCTTTATTGGCTTGGCACAATATTTATACCATTTTAACAGAGACTAGATTAGTGATGAACAGTAGATCACGTGAATACCAACGTGCAATAAAACCGTCAGGATTCTCGTCAGATTGTGGCATAGCAGGAGTAACTCGAACCAAGGTGATGGTATTATGTATGATGTGATAGGTGGTGTGATACGGTCCAGTGGTAACAGCTTTTACCGTAGAGCAGAACTATCAATACAGATCACTACTGCCAACAAATGATGAGATAAAATTATATTATTTATAGGCACCGTTTAGAAGTCGGTTATTGTTTTAAGAATAATATTATTATAATGTAATCTTTTGAACTCGTACACCTTGTGACATTAAACTGCACACTATTTTATAATATTTATATTTACCAACTCAGCGGTGCCGACAACGAGGCTTTATTGTTTAAAGTGAACTAAAGGGGGAATAAATGATAAACTGGACTGTATTTAAGTTTAAATAATATAATATATAAAAATTGATAAAAAAGCAAACGTTACGGCACAATATTAGAAAATTGACAACAATCAACAAAAACATATAAGCACATTTATAATTTTGAAATACATATTGAAAGCCAAAAGAACTTAAAACTATGGTTGCAAGGAGGTCCGCAACATTGGTATTGAACCCCATAGTGAAAACGTCTATACCTACTCGTATCACATAAGTATGTGTGATTCATCTGTGTCAGTACCTATATTTTGCGCAGGCCAAAAGTGTTACTATGCTGTTTTTGTGCCCAGCAGTTCCACCACATATATGAAGCAGATATACAGGGGGTAGTAATGGGGTCGTCGAGGTCGTGGCTCTTCATCTGGCAGCAGCGCGAGTTTGCTCATCTTTGGTAAAGCGGCGCTCACACACACATTCTTTAAATAGCCTTTATGAGGGTATTTTTCGAACGTAAAATCAAGAGTAACGTAAATGTAAGAAACACTTATATATAATAATTATTATGTTATATATAATTACGTATATAATAGCAAACAAATAGTATCTCTACGAAATGCACTACTCATTTTTAACAAAGCAATTAACATATGAAATGTACCAATGTCTAGAGTATTTATGAACAGTAGTTTGTCTAGACAACATATTGATAAAGTCTAATATACATTCAATTGTACCAAATTAAAGTTGTTTAAAGGATGAATAAATAGCGAGTCTATTTAATTTTCATCTAGCGATGGTCTTTGAAGATACGGAAAAGAAGTCTCAAAAAACGGAGTATACTAATAATAAATATAAAATAGGCAAAACATAACTCAAACGTATTACGAAATTCGATTAGATCCATAAAAAGATATCATTTTAAATAAATTGGTAAGTGTGATCACAAACATCATATAAAAATCGATATGTGGCAAACGCCTGCAGATAGGCTTTAAACAATTAAATCTTATGTGCATACAATCAATCATCATACGCCAGCGTATATCTAATGTGTGTTCTCTTTCTGAAAATAAATAACGAAGCTTAAAAAAATTGCAATCCAGACTCTAAAAATAGTAGTAACTGTACTAATACGTATAACGTGTACTGTGAGCCTTGTGGACCGTATTAATAATGATTTTTTTAGTCTAGTCATCTAGTTCCGTCTTTCAATAAATATCATAAGTTAGAAAGAGAAAGAAACGTGGACTAACTCAGTCAGGATTAACTTACTTAAAGGCATGTATTAATAAATTAATACTCCTATAAGTTCAAGTCCATATGGTGTTATAGTGAATAAAGCCACTTACATATAGGTGATAAGTCGAACTGGACCCGAATATTGTTGAAAAAATTGAGACATAAAAAAAACTGTATATCTATTATTATTATAATTTGGTAAAAACTTTTTTCAACGTAAATATTAGGATTGTAATTCCTAAGTAGCAACGGAAGCGCAATTACGTTATAGCTATGTAGAATTGCAAGGGGTTCTGAATTACCTGATGGAACCCAAACCAAACTCACCAACTCGCGGTACCCCTCTCAACTATTAAATGAGGCCATGATACTCCCTACTAATCCATACTGGGCCGGCGTGATGAAAGAAGGCCTAAAACTCCCCAAAACAATTTCCAAACAATTAAGTCCCCAAGTGCCACGTCGGTACAATGGTGATACCATCGGTGAAGAAGAAGACTTTACTCGACTGAAACAAAAATGATAATGCGTCTCTACAACTGTAAGAAAATAGGGAAACTTTACAAGCAGAATAGCAAGCAAACAGTTTAATTTCTTTTTTATATGAAATATCGGTCATAATGCTTAGTATAGGGGCAGATCCATAAATTACAAAACTTCTCGTAAAAATGTAACGCCGAATACATATTCTGTTATAAATAAAATAATAAATAATATGATTATAAGCAACATATTGGATTCAAAAGAATGGATAATTGAAAAATTCAAAAGAAGTTTTCATAGAGTTAAATACATACATATGTATATGAATAACGCTATTTATTTTAGTACAATTATATGGTATTCAATTACTCAATCAAAAATGTATGAATCAATGTGCATAGTCTTATTTGAAGAATAAATTTTAAATATTAAGTTTGTCTTTTTCTATGTCGACTTACATACTTACGGTTACATAATGAGTTACACACATAAAAAAAATATTTTAAAAAATCCGAATTTCGCCATTTTGTTGTGGTATATGTATAATAAGTTCTTTTGTTTTATATTATTAGTTTTAATATGGATGAATCCAAATTCACAATTATTTATTTTTGGTAATTTTATAGAGCGAATACTAAGTAGTTTTACGTTATTGAAAAGTATATATTAAAGATTACACATAATTTATAGCCTTCATTTAGTGAGTCTTCTCATTTTCTATATTAATTTGGTATAATATTAAACAATTTCAATAATTTGAAATATGACATATAAGCAAATCAAATATTAAAGTAACAATTTTTAAATCCACAATCTAATCCGAAAGTGTAGAGACAACTTTATACCATAGATTTTTTATAAGTACGAGTACATAGGTACCAGAAATAGAAATTGACAAACGAAAATGCAAACACAACTAATATTCGTCATCCTATAATCTGAAAACGACTATAACGTTTGGGTAGAAAACAAATTGTTCACCAACTGTACTTGGCGAATATCATAAATTTTTTGGAGACAAAAATTTATGATATTCGCCATGAATATGAAGGACATATAGGTCTTTTCAAATATTAACAAAGCATATTTTTTATTTTGACTTTAATCATATTATCGAGTTGTATTATGTTTACTACTAATTTCGGCAGTTTTTGTAACACGTTTATAAAAGAAATCTTTCACGTGTCTCAGCAATACACGTCACAACAAATATTGTATAAAACTGTACTGTATTGTATTGGTATTTAACCAATACAAAAATTATAAATAAAGATAAAAAAAAATTTGAAAAGTATTTTTTATTGTGATCAAATTGTTTAAAATAATATTTTAAATATCTATCGATTTTATTTATTCAATAAGCGACCCTTCATTGTAGAAGGTTTACCCACGTCTCGAAAGACTGAAATTACATGTTTTGTTTTAAACCGGCTTAGCGTAAAAGCACCATACGCAAATAATCCCAACTAATCCCAACTAATATTATAAATGCGAAAGTGTTTGTTTGTTTGTTTGTTTATTTGTTTGTTACCTCTTCACGCTTAAACTACTGGACCGATTTCAAAAATTCTTTCACCTTTGGAAAGCTACATTCTCCCCGAGTAACATAGGCTACTTTTTATCCCGGAAAAATCGACAGATCCCACGGGATGCACAATAAAGGCTTCGCTCAAAAACTACTGCACAGATTTTTATGCGGTTTTCATCAATAGATAGAGTGATTCTTGAGGAGTTTTGCGGCATTTTTTATCTCGGAAAAACGGATAGTCCCACGGAAGCGCGATAAAATCTTCGCACCATAAACCGACTTCCGCGTATATGTAGCCGTGGGCAAAAGCTATGACCCTTAACCCTCTATACACCAATCCCGAAATCCACGCGGGCGAAGCCGCGGGCAGAAAGCTAGTATAATATATATTAAAAAAAATGTTATTACTTAACTTAATTTTGCCTACAAAAATTTACCTTAAGAGTCAGTAACAAAGTGAAGTCTTAGTAGTTAAATTAAATATTATGATAGAGAATAGAATATAGCATCTCTTACAGCAACCATTAGTTACAATTATTATGTATGTAACAAGTATAATACTGCATATTATGATTCAAAGCACCTTTTTTAAATCAGATAATCAAAATATATTGAACTCTATGTACAACATTAATATCAACTCTTTTCGATTTATCTACTTCAAACGCATACATCGACATTAAAGCACTTACATGCAAATACTGAATGTATAACTTACAAAGAGTAGAAAAAATATTTTAATGAATCATTGAATACTATCGTACTCAAGATTCTCCGTAATTAGCAGAATATTAATAATTGGTAGAAATAACCTTAAATTTTAAAGCTTATTTATATTACAGCTCTACTTAGTGTTTGTATTTTTTTTAAATTGTAAATAAACGTGTTCTGTGTTAGCCTGAGTGTCTAATTTATCTCGTATGTTCTTATCATTATAAGAAAAAATTAATAATACTTTTTCATTTTATAAAACTTAAACCACTTTCTCTATCAAGTACTGAAGCAATTACCTAGTTTTACCTACATCGACAAATATCTGATAAGAGAGCTATTAACTGGAGCGACAGACAATTACTCATCTCCGCTACTAACGTGTGTGGACGTGCACTTATTCTAAGGTACTTTGCCAAAAATAAAGCTGCAGTGCAGTAGCGGATTTGCAGTCTGCGGTGAGCTTCGGGCATTGTGAACGGAGGTCGATACGACAGTGCCACCGCGCCTTCAAACGTGCGCGGTCGCGTAACGCCCATCTCGCCTCAAAAGGTAGAGACTACGCAAATCGTCAACATTTTATTTATAAACAAAAAAAATTCTCTAACTACATGCGCTTCAAGTTTATATGTTTAGTGAATGTTATTAATTGTGACATCTGGTAATTATCGTGAAAGCTCATCCATACTATGGATACTAAGTTACATAAACAATAAATATTTTGTTCATCAGTGCTCCGAAAGGTTTGGATTTATTGCGGATGTACGCCGGTAATTTTTTTTATTGTTTCTATAGAAGACAGACGTTCTTACTCTTTAAATTAATGTAAAAATAATTGAAATGATGAATGGCTTCGCGTGTTCAAATTAAAACATCACGTTCTGAACTGCATGCACACTCTCTCCTCACGAACGTAACATTAATGGTTTTTTATGTAATTTTATTACAAAA
Organism: Scirpophaga incertulas; assembly: GCA_036419045.1. Classification (NCBI taxonomy): domain Eukaryota; kingdom Metazoa; phylum Arthropoda; class Insecta; order Lepidoptera; family Crambidae; genus Scirpophaga; species Scirpophaga incertulas. The sequence continues at coordinate 12,614,195 of CM071645.1, forward strand.
TAAATATATCATAAAGAAAACATGGGTTTTCTCAGCAATTTTTATATACCATCATAATACCATACAAATTCGTAAAACCTTTTTTTTATTTTTCGTTTTTGTTTCCTGCACTATAAAGCTCACAATATACGTAATCTAATTAGATAAAAACTTGATGATGATGATGAAGCAATGTGCATTTATTCAAATGTCAAATATTAAAGGTCAAATATGAATAATATGTTAATATTTAAGAGGTTGTGACAAGAATAATTTGAATGTGAACAATACGCATTTTCGTATATTTATTGGAGCAAAAACGATTAAACTAAGTATATTTTACGAAATTTACGATACGATTATAATTTGCGTAATCTAATCCATGTATGATGTCACAGCTAAACCTCTTATTCGTTGATTTAAATAATTTGACCTTATTGTTTGCGACCACTGTCTTGAATGTCTCTGAGTGGAATCTTTCTGATTTTCTCAATCGATTGAATAAGTAATTTTTTTCGTCACCATGCAGCGTTAATTATACCTTGGTTTAAATACTTATTAAGATATTGAAACAATTTTTTATGAGTCTGAATTATTAAACAACATAAATATGTATTTCAGTAAGAGAATCAGCAACTTTTTATAAAGTTATTTTATAGAATACTTACAGAATTGCAAAAATTAGTCATTCATTCATATTATTTAAATGTTTTTTTTTCTAAATTTAGTTACAAAAAGACTAAATTATTTATTACCTGCTTACTAAATAAGTAAGTAAGGAATTAGAGAAATGTGTGAGGTTAGAAATCAGAAGTATGATGGGAACTTATATATTACAATAGCCATTCAACGCTTATTAATTGAATAATTTATTATTTTACTTGAGAAGATGGACTCGAGCAGTCCATAAGCTGACTCTATCTGTCAGCACGAAATACTTAAAAGTAACAAGTACTTAGAATTTGTCGATGAAGACATACATAATAATAACAGAATAACTAAGGTAAAATTGTTGATTGATAAATTTATTTAAAGGGGCTCTGAACATAAATCGTTTTATCAAATGATAAATATCGACTCTTAAATAATTCGTATTCCTACTGAAATTCTATTAAATATAAATAGAAATAAAAAGAAACCATTAGTCTAATAAATTAAATTTCGTCGTATATCGTTTATGATAATATTTATAGATTTGTTTATAATATTAAGCTGAACAATCTTTATTATGAGAACATTGAAAATCAGCTATCATATATTTTCTCGATTAAACATCGATATTCTAGTGTTTTTTTTTTCTATTATCTATATTATCCATTTATAAATGAAAATATAAATATTATATATAACTAAAATTATAATATATATAGTTGATAGTTTGGTTATCAAATAGGCCAATTTAATAATATTATGATCGTAATCGATCATATATCTAAAAGATGACTATCTATTATCTCTACAATAATAAAAAATAGGAAAGCTCCCAACCTAGTTTTTCAACAACCCAAAAAAAGTTTTATTGAACATTACAACGTTTAATCTGTATAAAGCAATGTCTCGCCTTATTGACTTACGTCACATGGAAAAAAGTTTATTTTATTACTCCAGTCACTTACGGTCTGGCGACATTAATCTATCACTCAGGCAACATCTTAACATAACGATCTTATATTAAATATAAATAGGAAATATTAATGAAATATAATTCTGGACTGTCTTCAAAAATTCTTTAAACTTTTCATTGTTAGATATATCTCATTATCTACCAAATAGTTACAACTTAAAAACATATACATATTTAGATATACGGAGTGACGTGAGTGTAAGGGATTCTATTCTGAACTCCACCCGACAGAATTCAAACCAACCTCACCTGCACTCTGCCAACCAATAAACAAGGTTTTGGCGCTTCCTATCAATTCGCACTAGTCCAGCATAGCCTAGAGGCGGCACAAAACCTTCCTACTTAAGTGTGTTCTGTATCTGGGTGTATAACGGCTGAAACTATGTATGCTGATGATATAAATATATATAATATTTCCGCAGTCGAGTGATTAGTATACCGGCTTCAATGTATCGCCATCACTGAGGTCCCGGGTTCGAATCCCGGTGGGGGCAGATGTTTCCGTGACGAATGCGAGCATTTGTACTTTAATCATGATTGCTATTATATGTATGTCTATCTGTTAGCCAAAATTCTATTACACAAGCCTTACAGAGTTACTTTGGGCAATTTGTGTAAATGTGAGATTTAATATACACTAATATAATCCCACATAACCATTGAGCTCTGTTGACTTTCCACTATGAGATATTATAAATATAACACTGTAATTAATATTCGTTAGTAGGCTAGTACTTAATTTCTGCAACTAAATTGGATAAAAGATATGTCAGAGTGAAGGAAAAGGCTTATTATGTAACTCAGCAACTAGGCGGGATCGCGTCGCTATTGCTTGATTTGACACTTGCGCCTCTACTATCGTCTACTCACTTGAAACTTTTATTCTATGAGAGAAAGTAAACGAGCAATGATTGATGTGCAACTGGATGCGATCGTGACTAGTAAATAAGCCTACTAGTGTCTGTAATTAAAATTTGTAAGTTATAATTTGACACACATGCCTGTTTTCGATCGAGCTGAATTTTCCACGCATATGTATATCGTGTGACGATCTAATATTATGATGACATGGAACTCCGCAATAAAACAACATAACCTCATCGAGTTTGGGTTCGTTTGATTGGCCTCGCTCAGTACTTTTGCCTTATGCTTGTATTTTATTTGAACAATACTTAGTAAACGCGATGTTATACATACCACAATGTTACTAAATAACAGGTTTTACGCTAGGAAATGATTAATCTCACTTTAACGACAGAAAAAATACTTTCGCCGTAAAATGCTCACATCATTAACGATTCATTAGTACAGTGGACGCGACATCAAAAACTATTGAACTTGAACTTTCGGCAACGCTTATGTTGGTCGTAATAAGAACAGATTTGGTATTGGAAATGTACACTCGCGGGCAAAAATATGTAATCTCCTACTCAGGATTTTTTCTGCGCGATCTTGAGTACTAAGTAACTAATTAAGAATAATAAAACTTACATAATTTTAAAGCTTAAACTGTTGACTATAAATAGATATCAAATTCAATTAATTCATATCTGTATTGAAGGAGCTACCCCGGATTAAGTGAAGAAATCAGAAGAAAACAATGAAATAGGAAAAATAAAGAATGCGTAAAATAACAAAAATTTATTAATGACTTGTTTATTTGGAATCAAAATTAAAATTCAATAAGTATAATGAATGATATTTTCTATGAAAATATCCGCAATGTAGTGCTCTGAAGTTACATCGCCACCCTGTCCTAGGTCATCCTATTACCAGGCATGAAAACAAGCTCCGTTTTACCGTCGAAATACCTGACCTACAAAAAACGTCCTCTAAACTACTATTTGAACGAAATAGCACTACGCAAAATGCTCCCCAGACCTGTAGATCCGACCTCTTCGGTCGCTACTGTGCAAACACATTCTGCACTTGTCGGAGAACAAAACTCGCCTCCATTGAATAACCTGTCGTGTGGCAGGCCTTTTCGAAGTCAAATTCGCTTGCTTGAGTCTTCGACAAACTGTCAACGTGCTTTTATAGAAGGTCACTGGGTTATAATCGCGACGTATCAAACAATTTAAATATATTCTTATTTCTTCACGTAATCCGAGATAGCTTCTTAAATACTGTGGGCGTACTCTTAAAAACGATATTCGATATATCGTGGACTTCGTCGTGTCGTATCCTACTCTTAGTTACTACCGTTTAAAACATTACAACGGACCATCGAACGAACGATATTAATTTTAACATAAGAAAGCCTCAAATGACAACGATGAATTGAATTTGACAGACGAACATTCGCAAAATTTACGTCAAATTTGCGAGAAGTAATACGATACGGTTTGAGGTGTCGTTGTAATTATCGTACATTTGACGTTTATTTTGCGAATGTTCGTATGTCAAATTCAATTCATCGTTGTCATTTGAGGCTTCTTATTTTAGATACGACACGACGAAGTCCACGATATATCGAATATCGTTTTTAGAGTACGCCCACTACTCTTTCAAATGTTCGTCTATCAAATTCAATTCATCGTTGTCATTTGAGGCTTTCTTTTGTCAAAATTAATAGCATTCGTTCGATCGTTCGGTGGAATGCTTTAAACTATAGTAACTAAGAGTAGGATACGACACGATGAAGTCCGCGATGTATCGAATATCGTTCTTAAGAGTACGCCTACGAGTACCTTCAAAATCGTGTCGTTTTAATTATTCTTAACTAGTTATATAGTAATCAAGATCGCTCGGAATCAATCCAAGTAAGTAATTCAAAACTTTTGCTCGCGAGTATAGTTCGTGATGTGGCGCCTATTATACCTCTTATTATATTCATATGACCACACCCACAGCGGCTTTAAGCGGTGTTCAAATTAAAGTAACCTCTACTTTTAGTCAACAGTAAATTTCTGGAGTACCTACGTAGTAGAATAAACTTTAAATATACTGTATTAAAAGTTATTGAGCAAGAACGGAATTTACCTACACCAGCTGAACCATACAGTACACACGAATGAATTAACATTACAGTATACGTTCTCGATTAAAAATCACTTTCGTTTCGGGTCGCGATGATATCATAAAAGTGAGCGAGACCACAGTTACGACGGCGCGGCGTAGAAAGTGTTCTACTAATGATTCTCATTAAATTCACATTACTATATCTTCGTTTACAATTCAGCTAAACTTCTTTGAGTCTAATTTATTTATATGATTCCTTCACTACAATTAGATACATTCAAATGCGTAGGCTTTCTGCGTTTGAAAAGTAAATTACTATAAACAATAGGTTTTACCGTTAGCGGTTTTGTGTTCCTTAATTTAAATTGCCGAGAAACCATAGTTTATGTATTTTTTACACACATCGCAACTGACATTATACTAGTAACATAACTTAGAGAAAAGAATTTTTTTATACAGAAATTCATAGTCAAAAAATACTGAGAAAAATTGACGATTTGGATTTACTTTCAAGATTTGGTTGTTTTATTTAAATAAAAAAAAAATTCTGAACCTATTGTAATCACAACATGTGCGATATTATTAAATTGTTATGCAGCATTAAATAACAACCATGAGCCATGTAATATATAAGTTAAACTTAACGCAATAAAAGCTGATTTCTTAATTCTACTGTTCACCTTGCCGTGCTGCTGACTGTATGAAAGAAATAAAAGGTACATCAATTTTACTTATTAAAAATCGAAAAATTATGGATATTGTTTTTATTATGACTAAGCGTGACTTTTATTAATAATAGTTCTTTGGATACCTTCATGATGGACTTTTTATGGCTGAAAGGAGTTCAGGTTCAGTAATTAAAACGCTTTCAATATAGACTGACACAAAATACTTATTGTAATTTCTATGTCTTTAAAAAATATATTTCGGAGCCATGATGGATATCTGGAACTAAATTAATTATTTAAAGAATTATTATACTTCTACTATTACAACAGTTGTTTAAATTGACAATTCAGTAGATATATTCAGTCGTGTCACAAAATAATGACTTTATCAGTTCATCTGTCATCTTGTCAGTGTAGTTACAAAAATCCTAAGACAGGTGACAATATGACTGGTGACTTAGTACAGCTCAATCACTTGTTACACTTGTAGTTGTAGAATATCTTCCACATGTTTTTGATAAAGGTGATATTAGTGGTTGTAAACATGTTAGTAATTTTATCTGTTTCTCGAGTCTCGAGTGTATTTGAATGTGTAATGCAAAATCTATCAGCATCAATTTCAAATATTGCTTCATCGAAAACAATCGGCACAGATTATTTAGATATTATTATTATATTATACAAAGTCATGGTGTAGCATAATAATTTTACAACTAAGTTCCACAAAGTGTTATCGATTTGCCTTTTCACAGATTTAAATGATTTGTTAAAATACTCTTATAATATTTTTTTTATACTATCAAGGACTGCTAAATGATGATAATACTTGGGCTTAATTTTAACTAAACTTAACAATTACGTTATCAAATATTTTGACTATAGTCAATAACACAATGAAACGATATTGATAGTTGTGACAAATGACATAATATGAAGTTGTTTAAACTTGTAAAGGACGTTTGGTTCAGACTATTTATATGAGGCCAGCTTCTAATTGTCGACTCTGTAAAAAAATAGCTCCTGCTAGTTTTCTTGCTAGTTCTTTCCAGTACAAGGTTTTCCGTCGTAGACTTGTGAACCAATGGCGTTGCATTTTCGACATGCAAAAGTGATTGTAAAAATCCTTTGAATACTAGCCTCTACTCAGACTCTTTTACGAGTACAGTACGACCTTAAAAATCAAGCCTACGTCCTGTATTTTTGAATTACGTGTGCGACTTCGAAATCACCGCTGACTAAATAGTCAGCGATGACTTTGAGGTCACGGATTCCTAAACATCCAATTTTTGAAAGTCGATCGCAGAGTTGCCAACATAGATAAAGTACACACATATGTAAGGGTTCGGTTCCACGCAGAATGTAGCCGCTGCCGGGTATTGCCTGCATAACCATTATGGTTATTATCTATGACCATTATGGTCTATATATATATATATAGACTGAAAAATCAACACATCAACTTCAGACTCTTGTCAATATGTTCTCTAAACAAAACACAGATAACATTTCCACAATTATGACTTGATTAGGCACTTGTAATGAAATCACATCCGTGACTTCAAGAATAAGAATTATTGAAATTCAGTGATTATTAGTCACATCAGTGATTTCGAAGTCGCATACGTAATTCAAAAATAGGTCCCCTGGAAGGTACAGTTAATCGTTAAATAACGAAATTCCATTAACACATTAACTTTAAAATTATTTTTAAAACATATTAACGGTTGTTCGTTATCTGTTGTTAATCTGTCTATGTTATTTTTCGTTAATCTGTCTTAAATCCATTAACATTTAATCCAGTATCTAATATTTACCAATGAGATCGTACGTAACGCTTCCCGTCACAAAGTGAAAAGCATGTCCTTACAACCTCAAACTTACTGCGAACACAAGTAATATTAACAAATAACGTCAACTTACGTTAAATCGTCTAAAAAATAACGGTTTAATAAAGATAGATTATTTAATAACGTAGCCCACCAAAAATATTGTAATGAATGTAAAATATTACCGAGAATGAGAACGTATGACTAAAACTTTTAAAAAAGTTATCAGATCTCATGTAGAGCTAAGCTTCTCTACGCCCAAACTCTACAAGGCCCAACTTTACAAACTGCACTTAAACAAAATGTGTGACATGGCCATTTTAATATATTTACATGAGCGTATGGTGAGAAACCTACTAAAACCCCCCCGAGTTCTCTGGGCCCATACTGGGCACATAGCGGGGTGCGCTCTCGCGATTCGACCGCCATGTGTCCCGGGGCCGGCTCGACCAAGAGTTGGTCAAGCCACCGTCAAAGGAGGGACTGTCCGAGAACCCCTGGACAGTCCCCCAGACAGAGAGACTTCACCACGGCGTGCGCGCTTAGCGCACGCAGCCTCACGGTAGGGTCACTAGACAGGCAACACCGCGCTTGCGCGTCGCTCTCGCAGAAGGAGGCGACAGCCTCCCATTCCGCCTCGCCGCGGAGCATGGCCACGACCACGCTCGGCAGCGAGAGGTTTCGCTGTTTCCCCGCGCAGCGGTTAGTTCGCTGCGCTGTTGTTGCCACACCGAGCACACTGACAGTGTGTGCTCGGACGTGTCGTCGGGAGTATCGCAGTGGTGACACCGCGGCGTCATCTCCCGACGTGCGACCTTGTGCAGGTAGTGGCCGATGCAACCACGCCCAGTCAGTACCTGCACCATGCAGAACGAGACCATACATAAATACCCACCCATAGCTTTGCTATATTTGGAAATATTCTTCACCAACACTTCACTCATTTTGGACTTTACGTAACGTATAGCTTCCCTCGATAAATAAAAAAAGTTATTTTTTCTTATTTAAATCATAACCCGTATAATATAGATTTTTATCTCTTACATAATCAACTAGAAATATTAGAATAGACCATCATAATCGTGTCACGCTGACATGTTTACATAGAATCGCGTAATGTACGATGTCGAAAAGGTGATGTGTCACGTTTCGAGGTCGACCGGTGGCTTTGGGACTAGGTTAGGAGTATCACTTAGCCCGCTATTATAAAACGTCCTCTGCTCGATAGCTACGACCGACTCGTAACTAGCACATTTCAATTATACTACAATACAAAATTGACTTGTTTGACTATATGGTTGTATTTTCCCTATTTTAATCCCGCTAACATTGTTTATGAAACACTATTGACTTAAATAATAAATTAATTAAAAAATATATTTTTGGAGAATCTTACGGAGAATATTAAAAACTATTAGGGTCATTGTTTTTTCACCAAATCAAGATCTAATTTTAATTGACAAGATAAAGTAGTAGTTCACTTGTAGGTCTCCGTACTAACAATATTTCTCAGGAAGTTAAAATTTATATCAAATATTCAAGTTTGCAGTCCGTTGCACCAACAATAAAGTACCACAACAGAATTTCAAGTAGAGTCGCAGTAGACAATGTCATGTAGCACAAGTAGAAGAAAAAAAAATTAAACACATGAGTCGAAACCGGGCTGCTTACAAAGCCTTATAAGGAGACTCAAAGTCACTCGAATTGCAATGATGGGTTATATATTAGAAGTTTGTTTGTGATCGAAACGCAATGTTAAAATCCATGGAAGAACTAGGGTCACTGACATATCCCTAGAATTGCGAACCATAAAAGGCAGTGAATAAGGCACAATGCTCGCACGACTGCTGGGTATTGAGGCGGAAAGTCCTCGAATGGCAGATATATAGCGGGTAGTAATGAGCGTAGGTAGTACAAAGTAGAACGACGGTCTGGTGAATGAACATCTCAAGAAAATGTAAGACCAATTAGTAGAGATATCATTGGAGGAAGATTAAGGAAGAAAGAATATCTATGGACCAAAACAAATGATGTTTCGGTGTAGGTAATCAAAAACGGCGTATATCGATAATCAATGATATCAAATAATTCATAAGTAATTCATTTCTCAACTGTCAGTTATATCAGGCCGAATGTGAATAATGTATGAAATGGCGTCGTATGTACTACGCATTAACAATCCATTCATTTTAGGCCCTAAACGAAATTCCGATAAAAAAAATATATTCATGTATTAAAATTACGGAACTAAAAATCATTTTAATATTATAATTCACCTCGATATTTCAGTTGAATGGCATCTACCGAAATTGCGAGAAGACTTAATAAATTTGCTATGTGCCAAAATCGCAATAGTAATAGTTATTTGTTAACACAAATAACTATTACTATTCAAAAGGCACGAGATACAAACTATGGTCTAATAACTCAACACTTTTCACTGCAGCAGCGAGTATACATACTACTTATGAGATAAATAATTAAAAGAAATATATTGAAATATGTAAAATTAAAAAAAAATATTATATTAAAATATTTTACAACCATCTTAAAATTTTAGGTTAGCTTCAGAGCGTAGGTGTCCTAAAATTACTTATATTATTCAAAGAAAGAAATTTGTCAAAATTAGCTGTAGCTTGCTGTTTGTTTTAATATTTCAAATGACATTTTAACATAACACAACATAATGAAATATTCTGCTAATTTAAAACTTTTCTAATACCTACATATATTAATTAGATAATATATTGAAACGAATGGTTTAGAATCTGTTGCTTTGGGTGAAAAAAAAAAAACAAAAAAAGGCATATTGCTCACGGTTTTCACGCAGCAAAACCTACATGTTTGTACTGAAGTGAACAATAATTAGTATACCACAGTATATGTGGTACTAATTACCAATATTCCTATGTCACATGCGATTTTGAGCGTGCGGTGACCTTGACCAGTATTCGGTCCATTTTATGTTGTCGGGTATTTTATTATCATTTACCACGTTGTAAACTTAAATATTATGGCTAAACTATCGCGAACAGATCACTGTAAAAATACAAAAATGTAAAATTATATACATAACATACATACTGGAAAAGACTCTATGTCAAGATCGTCTGCTTAGGTACCTCCGTGTGGTAAGACGAAACAAAAAAAAATAACAGTGTAGGCAATGCTGTGTTCCGTGGCGAAGGGTGAGATAGGCAGTGAAATTACTGAGTACTGTAACTTTACATCTTATGTACAAATGTTAGCAACCTACACTGTGATTTTTGTGGGAGTTGCAGATATACTGCGAATCTAACAGGAACCATATATACCTTAATCATTTACTATCAGGTGGGCAGAAAGAAGAGTAATGGCAAGAAACAAAGTGAATAGAGCTATAATTGGCTTAATTTTCAGTCAGACCTAATAAGGTTTCATTGTACATGGACGCACGTTGCTCCCTACGCTAATGTATGAAAGTGTATTTTATTTAAAAGTGATAATTTAATAAATAAATAAATATTTCTTACATTTACACCAATTAGCCTAGCTCAAAGTAAGCACTGTAAGGCTTGTGTTATGGGATCTAGGGTAACGGATAGACATACATATATTATACATATATAAGTAACTAGCTTTCTGCCCGCGTGGATTTCGGGATTGGGTGTATAGAGGGTTAAGGGTCATAGCTTTTGCCCACGGCTACATATACGCGGAAGTCGGTTTATGGTGCGAAGATTTTATCGCGCTTCCCGTGGGACTATCCGTTTTTCCGAGATAAAAAATGCCGCAAAACTCCTCAAGAATCACTCTATCTATTGATGAAAACCGCATAAAAATCTGTGCAGTAGTTTTTGAGCGAAGCCTTTATTGCGCATCCCGTGGGATCTGTCGATTTTTCCGGGATAAAAAGTAGCCTATGTTACTCGGGGAGAATGTAGCTTTCCAAAGGTGAAAGAATTTTTGAAATCGGTCCAGTAGTTTAAGCGTGAAGAGGTAACAAACAAACAAACAAACAAATAAACAAACAAACAAACAAACACACTTTCGCATTTATAATATTATAGTTGGGATTTTGGTAGAAGTATGTTATAACAATCATGACTACGGTACAAATGCTCGCATTCATCTATTCCCATAAATTAAATTTCGGCCGAAGCCTAAACCCTCATAATGAAAGGTTGGCAAAGTTTGGTGTTGTTACCTTGCAGGACCGACGCAAAAGATACGACCTTTTATGTCTGCATAAAATCTTGCATTCGTATATTGATGCACCAGTTCTGCTCTCCTCAGTATCTATTAATACTCTGTATAGATCTCGCCGACCTAACACCTTCACTTGTCAGATTTATACTAATAACACTTCCTACTATAATCCGATAGTTAGGATGGCGAGAGCCTACAATGAGTTGGCAAGGAACAACAATGACATTGATATTTTTGATAATAACTTTATCTCATTTAAAAGAAGCATTTCAGATGTACTCAGGGCTGGATCCCAGGATTTGTAGCTGTCACGGGTTTTATACTTTGTATTATATATATATATATATACATTTAACTTTTTTTTTATAGTAGTATAGTATAATATCTATTTGTGACTGTTTCATGAGAACATGCTGTGTACACTTTAATTGGATGGCAGTCTAGTCATTCTGTTTTGTGATGTATGTATATTGTTGTTAGGATTGTCATCTGTTTGTGTACCTTTTCTTAAATAAATAAATAAATAAAATCACACAAACATCTGCCCCCACCAGGACTCGAACCCAAGACCTCAGAGATAGCGACACCTTAAAACCGCTATACCAACCACTCGACTACGGCGGTCGTTCTTGAATTATATGTATAATATGAAAAACCACAATAGAAATATTCTACTGGACGGGAAATTCTTAGAGAAATATCTCGTTATTTATTTCATATATTTAAATATTATAATGAAATTATTAAATAAATAAATTACTACATAATTAATAATTGTTTTGATGTTACTAATAGAAATAAATTTAGTATTTAGGAAACTGCCATTTTTCGCTACACACGGAAAGATTTTCCTATACTTCAGTACCAGGGGTATGAAAGCGATCAGTGGAACACTATATCTCTTCTTAGAAAGCGAGGGAAGTCTCCAATGCCAAACAATCTTTTCGAGAGAGAAAACATTTCTCGATGTTACAACGAGCCGTTGCCAATATCGGTAGATAAAAAAGAGACCTGATGTTTCTTCTGCTACTGATAAACTCAAATCAAATCAAAATCAAAATAATCTTTATTCAACATAGACCTTTACAGGCACTTATTGACGTCAACAAACAAAACAAAAAAAAAAGCTTAAATAAAAAAGAAAAAAACAAAAACCTTGTCCGTACGTACGAATAAGGAAAAAAAATGACTCGACACCTGTTCGGAAATTGGGAGAGCCTTCTCGAGAAAAACAGGCAAGAAACTCTGAAGGTCTATTTTTTATCTCCTCTTTTCAATGTTAATAATTATAATAATATAATATAAAAATACAATATAATATAAGATACAATCATACCTAATACGATTACAGTTGTATGTATGTTTACATACACATATAAAAATAATACAATACTATAAATAATGATGTTACCAAATATGGTTCTATGAATAGTGTCCCTATTCCCAAATAGTGTGATCATTTAGATAGTCACTTACTTTATAATAACCTTTACTCATGAGTGTCTTTTTGATATGGATTTTAAATTTATATAAAGGCAAATCAATGACACTTTGCGGAAGTTTGTTAAACATAGACATACATTTCCCCAAGAACGAACAGCTAGTTTTATGGAGTCTGAACATTGGAACGGCAAGTTTATTTTTGTTTCTAGTATTCACATTATGTAGATCACTGTTTTTATTGAATTTATTATAGTTTCTATATACAAAAACTAAATTATCATATATATATATATTTAACAAGCTAAAGTTAAAATATTAATTTCTTTGAACAATTATTTTAGGGATTCTCTAGCCCGTAAACAGTAAATAGCAATAAACTCTAGCGCGAGATCTTTTTATGAAGATTTGACTTTTTCTGAGAATGAAAGAGACACTCATCCGATGGAACCTACTGATAACAATGATGTTAACTGACAATAATAGTAACGAATAAATCTCTTAAGAAAATTTTATAATACTGTTGTAAATTTTTAGCGCAACCCACAAAGTGGGAGTTTGGTTTTTCTAATAAAAAATATAATAAATTTGCATTTAATTAATTTTATTCCGTGAAATTGCGTTTTTAAATCCAATTAGACTTGACGGCTATGATGTGAAAATTGGTACAAATCGATATTTTTGTACTTAAATCAAAAATGTGTATGTCATGACAAAGTTATGAATATGACAACCAAACATTAATTGGGAAGTTTATTTAAAAAACTAACACAAAAAGAGTTATTTTAAAAATATTGTAATGGAAACCTTTTTTCACTTATGTAAAAAGTACGTGAAGAAAGGGACTAGTTTAGTTGTATCTCATAAAAGCTTAAATTCAAATGGGTACAAGTCTATTATTTTATTAACCGTTAATTTTAAACTAAATCCAACAATACAACATAAAAGACAGCATTTTTAAATACATACTTGACTGCATTTAAACTCATATTTCATTTTTAGCCATTAAGTCACAGTGCGTTATAAAACATATTTCTTTTCTATTTTCAATTTTCTTGAAATCTTTTATCGTTTTTCACTAGGGGCACAGAATTTTATATAGGACTTTTTCTGTACCAGTGCCGTTGATTTGATTTGATCTGCTATATATTGTGAACTTATACAGACATTTTTACTTTCGTAGCGAGGCAATGTAGTTTTTATACTTTTAACGACTTTACCAAACATTGCGTGTTTCTAATTAAGTGTGTTTGTCAACAGGTCGTTAAGTATACAAAGAAAATAAACCTTTCAGGTCGCCAACATTATGTCTCTTATATTACGACTCTTTTAATCACAACTTTGTAATCTTTACATGTATTAATCATAATGCCTACATTCATCTTTTCATTAATGGAGTACTGGCGGAAATTTTATCTAGAAACCGAAACACAGAGATACTTTAGATAAGTTTTAATTCGATCGTTGCTGCGGAGTCGTTAGGAAACTTTGTAGCGACCGTCTTTTGCAAACCAGAATTGGAGGCAGTTTGACTGCAAATATTGAAATGATCACGGTAAATTCAAATTACCCAAAAAATGAGCTGACATTATTCATTCAAAATCTTTAGGTTATGTTCTTGCAGTTTAGAGGTAGGATAGCGCTGTCTTTAGTTCAGGAATAATTGGACGTTTAGAGTTGAAACAGTGTAAAATAATGTTTAAATATAACTGTTAAACAAAAGTAATAATGTTTCGTCAATTTAAGTTACACTAACAATGTGAACCTAAGCTCATTATAAGAATTTGTAAGTAATACTCGTGCGCAACCTGAACATTTTTATTAAATAAAGATTAAATCAGAATATACTATCTGTTCACCATAGATATGCAAGTTCTATTTCAACAAATAAATTGCGTAGACTTTATTTATTGAAAAAGAAAGTGTATGACCTAAATAAAAAAAAAAACATTTATCTATTCGTCATTTTTTTTGTAATTAATCACGAACTTTATTAAATCATGTAGAAGATGCATTTCTATATCTTCTTACATTTTTTCACATTGTTTTTTAAGAAAAAACTAATAAATCAATATACATTAGTTTTAGATAATGGAGGTGTTATGCATATTCTTATTCCAGTTACAATAAGACATTATGATTTTTTTTATAGTTTTTGGTGCATTTATTATTAAAATATAATTAATAATACTATAATGTCATTAATTTGATGATGTATGATTTCAGATTTTGTGTGGATAAGGAAAGAAAGATAATAATATCTTCCAGAAGCAGTTCAAATGATTCTCAATAGCATATGAACTGGATCCTGAATGTCTGAGGTTGTGGAATATCTACCTTGCACTATCGGAAGAACAAACTTCATTTTTGGAATCCAATTTATCATTTTGATCCGAATTGTATGTTAGTAGCTCTCAAATCCTGTGATTACTCTGTTCCTCCTCTGATTCATACAGAATTTTTGTTTAAGATGTCTATTATAATTTTATAAGTTAGATGTCGCAACATCTTGATAAATAACTGTAAAAAGAAGACAAACAATAAAATAAAGTTACACGTAAAACAAACTTGTGTATACCAGTTGGAGCCGCGCCCCTTCATACCTTATGCACATTGAATGTCACGGCCAAAGAAAGCTATGAGAAAACTTCCCAGCAACTTGTTTCTATACAAGGTTGCTGATATTAACGCTTTCTGATGTCTCTGGCATTAGCGTTCAATATGGATTATGTATTTAAAGACCAATCTGTGTATGATTTAATTTGTACCGAATTGTCCTCGCTTCATCGACTCTTATCGCTTGCAAGTATTTTTTTCTTGAAGCTAAAAATATAAGATAAAAACAATGTTCTAAATGTATACTAGTTATTCTTGAGAAGAGTGTTAAGATCCTTGCGAGACAGACTGGGTAGACCACCTATGCTGAGGCAACTGCAGGCCGTTGCACGACTAACTCCCTAGTCAGTACAATATTAAGCGTGTTATTAATTTAGTTATCCCACCACAGATCTATTATCTTAAATATATGTATATGTAGGTCACGTTTTCACAGAACAATGAATGGTTTGTAATCGTTTATCATTTCACGGAATTAGTGCACAACGGTTCCCGATTATGTAATTACTTTAATCCTACCTATACAAATATTATAAAATATGTTTCATAATATTTGTATAGGTAGGTATTATTATATGTAGTAAGCTTAAAGATAGCTTAAGCGAATGATATACTTACATATACGAATTAAGATAGCAGACTTATTAACTTTTATCTTAGTTATCTGCCTGTCCACGGGTGTTTGATTGATGGGACGTTCCTCAATAAATAAGCTAGCAATCTAAATGAATATTTAAATTATATTAATTCCTGATAAAAGCAGATTTAACAAATCAAATTCTTCAGTTTCGCTCTTATTATTTAGGTAACTATGTAACATACATAGTTAACGTAATGTAACATACATAATTATGTAAAAAATTTGTTACACTTAGTTTCTAACTGACAGACAGAATAAACACAATTAGCAGCACCAATCTAATTTCCACGTAATTTGAAAGTAACGGGAATCGAGTAAGCTAAATGTCAGTGTGTGGACAGGAGTGTCGAGCTGATAAGGCCCTTAACACAGTGCAATGCGATGCATACGCGATACAACAGAGCTATCGTCCCATAGAGAGAGTGTGCTCGCTTCTAAAGATCTAAAGATCTGATATTTATACACAAGATTTTGTTAAGCGCCAAAAATTCCCCTTAGTAGCTGAAGATCGAGCTGCAGCAACACACAAATGCATACCGAATGAACTACTGAGCCCATTATTGAACTTAAAGTGCTGGCAGATACAAAATGTGTCTGAGCTGGTCGCAGCAAGGTATGTCAATGGCAAGCTTTATAAGCTATTGCAATGTGTATAGTTCGTTAGGCAAAAGCCACCATGCCAAGTTGTGCGTAAGTTTACCTTAACAATATCATCGCAATACAGAACAACTTTGTTCTCGGTGTGTCCTATCAGTCAAGATCTGTTTTATTAAAATCAATTTAAAATTTTAAATAATTTCGTCTATATATCGCGATTGTGCCGCTGTAAAACGTGAGCAAAAGGCTTAAGACAAGAATAACGGTTGTCTCCGCGTGTCAGTATTCCGTCAGCGTTCCTGAGCCTTACTGAGCAGTGACATTCCAACTGGCAAAAAATTTTCGTTGAATCTTTTCACTTTTTTTATCAAGCATTCCAAATACTGTATCCAATTGATTTCACGTATTTGAGTCATTCGCGAACTTGTCTCAGAAGCCTAGTTGCTGAAAGTTGAAAAGATTTAATATTTATTTTATTACGTAACTCTTTCCAATTACTTTATCTATGACATTTTGAAGTTTGTTACCAGTACGTACAGTTAGTAAAAAACACTAACAGTATGTTTACTATGTATGTCTTTTATGATGTTCTTATTTTATTATTTACCACAAACTTGCTTTTCTTATGTATCATATTTTATCAGAAAGTAGGTATTGAATGCACATTGATACGGGTATTCTATACTTTACACTTTACTTACAAGATTCGTTTTTCTTGGAATTATTGTACGTACAATATTCAAAAGAATCGAGATTAAAAATGTCATTTTAAATAATGTAGTTAACCTCAGTACACACTATGAATATACTATGCAGATAAATATCAGAATAATAAATTAGAATATGTTAAGCTAAATTGTGACAGAATTTACTTTTTATTTCTTGCCTAAGTGGCCAATGTACCGTCAGCAGCACATCATGCTATAAAGATGAAAAACAAAAACAGCTTCTAAAAAAATTTGGATATAAAAGCGTTCTCAAAATCAAGTCGTATAATTTGACTTATAGACGTGCGTGATTTATTTGACTGTAAAATGGTGACAACCCTAATTAGAAGTCACGATACATAGTGAACAGATTTCAAAAATAATTACAGAGTTGCAAATTATTAGCAGCTTGAATAAAATTATAGCTTCCACAATCATGTTATGCAATTAGCTCTTATCATAGATTAAGGTTCCATATACTGTTTAATTTATATATTGTTTCTTAATTGAAGGTCAATGGGCTACATTATTAGATAACCAATAAGTTTCAATAGGGTTTTTTATGTTCCTGGTTTTCAATTCTTGACAGATTTTTATAATAAGCGCTTTAAAAATCGCTACTGGATATTCCGTTGAAATATCTGCTAAAAATATAAAAGAATGTTACATTTATACTCGCGTAATTTTCGCATTATACTTGAGAATACACATATTTTTTCCGTATATATTTATTAATTTAGACAAAACACAAATAATGACATTTCAAAATAGATCTACAACTCCCTTATTACTTGACATTAACTATTGTGGTAAATGTAAAAGAAGTAGAAGTTACAAAATTCTTAGCTAAGCTGAAAAAAATCTGAATTTAGAGCTCAGAAAAAATGTGTAAGGGCTATTTGTAAATTAAAACAAACTGACAAGTTCAAATAATTTTTTATATTTTTGAAACTGTTGACATTAGCAAGTATACCATACTCGTATTTGAAATCGGTTTATTTTCTAGGACTAATCTGAATTTGTTTAAACCTTTAAATAGTGACTGAAAACCGCACATGGTTAATGAATAACAGTATACTCTACATGGCATCACAGATGTGTAATAAAATACCATAGCATATTTTGCAAATAGAAAGCTTCGTCGTATTCCGGCACAAGTTAAAGGCAATAATATTGGCAAAGGCATATAATAATATGAATGATCTGTTTCATCTCATTTGTGAAATATTATGTAATAACAATGCTGGGTCAGTATTTAAACGTCACGCAGTATGGATATGCTACAACTGGAGTAAAATATCACTGGAATAATTTTTATAAGTGCACATTAGTTTCTCTTGTCTTGTATAAAATAAAAAATTAAAAAACTAACACCATTCGAAATGCTGCCTCTGAAACTTAATACTTGTACCTACAACATTGTTTGATTATTTTAGAAAATAATTGTCGATAACAATAAATCCAATAGATCTAGTCTCAAGGTAATTTATTAATCAGTTTTTACATAGTGATGTTTTATCCTTATTTAAAAAAGGTGTCTCTTTTACAAAGATTTATCAGTATGCTAACAAAAACGATCTCTATCAATCTTCAAAGAAGTTCATTGTTAACTTGTCTTTTTCTATCAGTAGATATTAATTTAGTCTAAATGTATGCTGGTAATTTCTTTGGTAAGAGAGTTATCATTGCTATAGATATATAACGTTATAAAGCTATTGGCATTTTATCCAATGGCTATTTATACAAAGTATTTTTTATATAACTTTATTTATATATTTTAAGATATTAATAGTTCTGAATAAGTACCACCTTCAAAAGTGTGAAGTCGGTATTGAAAGTTGGGATTTTGTTTGTTTGTAAACTTGAAAGCATAAGATAAGTATTTAAATTAAAAGAAGAGCGAAACGTGTAAATTAATATAATTAATTAATTTCAATTATGCGTTGTTAAATATAAAAGTTATTTCAAACAGGTCTCACGCTATCAAACAATCTCATTGATGATTAGTAAAATGAAATATGTATAATCATCTTTCACGTTTTATGGATATCTTTTTGTTTAGTAAAGGAATACTTTGCCCAACATATCAATATGTGTTTGTACTCATCTGTATTTTGAAACGTAAATAACGAACCTACACACATTTTGTGTTGCAATTCGAATATCAGTCTTATATCTCTGTACTAGAGTACTAATTTCGAGAAAGCATAATTTCATTTTGTGGACCTTGTGAGCAACTAGTAGATCTTGTAGGTGTAGCGTAGGCAGTAAAAGTCAAAGGTTAGGATAATGTTTTAAAGAGAAAAAAGAACTGTTACATGACAGAATCGTGACTCTACCATGAGTTTCCTATAATAGGTATTTGACGTATAGTAAACTGCAGAAGGCACATCAATGTATTATGGAAAATCTAATCAATTTTATTTCATCAGTTCCTGCTAGGGGGACTATACAAAGTTTCCGTACAAAATACCCGTAAGTTTCCAGTTCCATACGCTGTCGATATCAACTACAAACGAAAGTCAAGTCATGGTAGCTACACTAGTTTCTGCCATGTAAAATTCTATTACACTACAGTTAGCCTCTTTCTCATTAATATCAAGAAGTATCCGCCTATCTGTACAAGATGATTGATAAAACTAAAAGATATGAAAAATAAATCGAAAATTCCGTTCTTTCTTATAAAATATATTTTATGATAAAAAGTATCTGATCTTTTATTATAAATGTTCAGATACTAAGTTATAAAAAAAATATACTACTTCATCCACTAGCGCCACAAGCGAATACCATCCTAAGAAAGAAAAAAATATTAATAAAGTCAGAATATCATCATCATCACCTTTTTAGCCGAGAAACACTCCCGCAATCACTCCTGCGCTGTTAACACCTTCGAACTTCACCAAACTGTCGCTCCGCCTTGTGGGTGGCTTATCAGTACTGCGTTTCCTCGCAACAGAGTGTAATTTGAGAAAATTTTTAACGTTCCTCAATGTTTGTCAATCTTGCAAATAACGTACTTTGTCCACTGCCACGTACATAAGGTTCGCAATTCTTTAAAGGTTATAACCCTGGTTCTACAATATTTTTTTTTACGACTTCGTCTTCTTCTGGTCCATTGTAAGTGGGCAGGTTTCGGTGCCATATATCATCACTAGCAATACACACGAACCAAAGCCTTGCCTTCAGGCACTACCAGTAAATGGGCAGAGAATAAAAAAATAAGAAACAAAAATAAAAGTTTAAAATCAACCAGTATTAACGCAATCCAGAAAGCTAATGTTACCAGTATTTTGGGTGCCTTCCCCAACATTGAGCATATCATGAGTTTACTGGATTTGTTTTAAGTAGGATTATAACTTCTTGAATAATATTTAGGCATGCTATTTGGCATGCTTAAAGTTTTAGTTATTTATACTATTTAGTTTTTATTTATTTATACTTAGATGTAGATATGGTATAACTATTGAAACAACATAAAACTGACTAATAATGATGTCATCCCATGACCCAAATACTGGAAAGCATTCGAAACGTCGGGTTCACTAAATATAATGCCTTAACACCAAATTATACACGAATTAAAATCAAAAAGTACTTTTTTTTCAATATGTAGTCCTAATATAAACAAGACATTAATATACATACTTAGGTGTAGTTATTCATTGCTAATATATACACAAAAAAATGTTTAATCACTTAAAACGTTTTAACACGCGACTTACAAAATAAATAATGACATCTATCTAATCTACCATAATTCAATACAGTGGTCGCACACTGTATGCTAACTCTATTCTTGATCCCACGTTATAAATTAAAAACACAATATTATGCAAACTTACAAAATAAAACTGATTCATTATGAACTATAAATTCAACGAAAAATATTAATCTACACGAGCCATGTGGGAGTGGTGAATGAATAGCTGAATGGACTATCTATTCTATTTAGCGTCTATTTAGATAAAAATACTCGTAGGTGGCTTAGGTCATCTTACTGCTACACAGTAATTTCCTCCAGATAAACATAAATCCATTTTAATTATCTATGTTATCTATGTTGGCAGGATGGATTGGATGTTTAGGAATCCGCGACCTCAAAATCACCGCTGACCGAGTCAGCGGTGATTTCGAAATCGCATTCGTAATTCAAAAAATAGGTCTGTAGATATAAGGTGCGAGAACGCAAAAACAGAAACTACTTATTTAAATCTCTTGCGCGTTTCTCTGAGTATACAGACAAGGTATAAAAATGACTTGCGCTGTTAAACTTACACTATGAAGCCATATATGCTATAAACTGCCATATTAGCTATATTGGACATTAAATTTTAATACAGAAAATAATCATCCTTACTAACATTATAAATCGGAAAGTGAGTTTGTTTGTTTATTCCGCTTTCACGCCGTAACTGACTGAACCGATTGCTTTGATATTTTGCAGACGTAAAGATAAAAGACCGGATAATAGGCTACTTTTTATCCCGGAAAAATCGACAGATCCCACGGGATGCGCAATAAAGGCTTTGCTCAAAAACTACTGCACATATTTTCATGCCGTTTTCATCAATAGATAGAGTGATTCTTGAGCAAGGTTTTGCGGTCTTTTTTGTCTCGGAAAAACGGATAGTCCCACGGGAAGCGCGATAAAACCTTCGCGCCCTAAACCGACTTCCGCGCATATGTAGCCGTGGGCAAAAGCTATGACCGTTAATCCTCTATAGACCCAATCCCGAAATCCACGCGAGCGAAGCGCGGGCAGAAAGTTAGTAATAAATAAAAGGGCCACCGACTCCAACCCTAACGTATTGTCAGAACAACGAACATCGCAATGAAAAACATTGGAAGAAATAATGACAGAGCAAACATTGTCATTAAAAGATTTGGAAAACAAATTTGAATGGAATAAATGTCGGTAAAAATAGATCCTACGCCTTTCATTAAAATTTAAAATAAGTAACAGCGACAGATAATATACATCATACATAACGTAAAATATACGTAATTTTTACCCTAAGATAATCTCACATGAACCGCAGTTACGTAATTCGCTGATAAGATAATATTTAAGCTTAAGGAATCAATTGAAAAATGTGTGGCGCTAGAAATTGAGTGGGATAAACCATAGATAAACTTACGCCTTGATTCGATAATATTTACTATGTAGAAAACAAACACTAACTTTATCGATAACATATTTTTAACTAAATACGATGACTGGCACTCAAAGAAGGGCTAATATTACGCTTTACCACCGTAATGTTAAAAGTTAGTTTCGAACCAAAAAAATATATATTTGATTTTCCTTAACGTTAACTGACTTATATTAACTAATAGTTACAATATTAATCGGAAAATATACTGTTTCAAGGCGAAGTTTAGTGAAAATTCTGTAATAAATTTTTGGTGAACTTAATATTACCTACTATAATCAATAATAAGCGAAAATTTTCCGTACTTTTATTCTATATTCTGTTATTGTATATTCAAAATATATAGTCTTACAATGATACATTGTCACATTAGGATATTATATATTAGGGAGGTCGCATATAAAGATAGTATAAGAAGACGATAAAATAATTCGTATATTCTATATTCAATTAATGAAGAATATTTATAGTGATGTAACCGTATGCCTTAAATTGTAATTATCCACAATGATAAGTCCCAACAATACTTGTTTTTATTTTTTTTCGAAGATACATATAGAACTAAAACTGTATTATCCTGTTGAAAATACACATTCTATTTTGATATTTTTATTTTACCATGTCGTAATTTTTTGTCTCATCAGTATTTGACTTTTCATTAATAATTGTAAAAAAATAAACCACTGTGCATTTATTTATGTTTGATAAATACGGCTTGTTGATTTCCACAGAAAATAAACACAGAAAAGGCCACCAGTAGTTCGGTCTTATCTCGGGCGCTAAATAGGTTTTGTTTCTATCCCCCTAATATCTATTTAAAGTCATCAAAGTCGAGTGTGTACCTTATATCATTAATGTATCAGTTCATGCCTATAATTCTCCATCTTGACACAAGGAACCCTACTTTAGTTGTTCAATGTTTGTAGGGTACTTTGTGATACTTGCCATAAGCATGGAGTAAGCCAACCATTAACAAGTAAAAAAGGATAAATGTTTAATTAAAACAATAAAAAATGGAGATTTAAACAATGTATGGTAGAAAATAATATTGCCGATATGTAGAAAGTAACTGAGAACTGGAAAGTTTAAGTTTCACAATATTTATCGTAACAAACGTGACACTGATATGCAAGAACATTCAATTCGACAGATTTCTGAAAGTTGTTTTTATTATTTCGTGGTAAAAGAAAGAACTTTAATACTGATTCTCTTTAATGGTATGAAATATTTAGTAATAGTCATGAATATTAGAAAGTTTAATACATACGTTTATGTAATTATTGTTTGTAATTTTATGAAAGTCATGTAACAAACGTTTATTTGTTGTTTGTCCAACCATTAGCCATTAGCCACAAAGTCCACACAATTGGCTACGTATTTATTTAACGAGCAACATTTATGCTTAATGGTCTAACCGACTCAGTTGCGCTTATGCTGACAACTAACTTAATAATTTCATTGTTAACTCATTTTTCGTCATGTAATGAATCGAGTATACAGCTGTATTACATTTTGTAATAATTTATAAACAACTTAACTGTCTTCTTCAGCTCCCGATCTTAAAAGATTTTTTTCAATAAAAGTGCAAAATAAAAACCTATTAGTAGGACCTATGTTATTTTATAATTGATACTTTACATTGTTACAAATCTTTTAAAACCAGTAAAAATTATTTGTTAAGTAAGTTATTAAGATCAATAACAAAATTGGGAATTCAATGTTATGTTTTAAAACTACAGCAGTAAAATTTGTAAACTTAAAATGAGTGATCAATGGAATGAAATATATTTTCAATCAATTGCAAATTTATTGCAATGAGGGTCTTTAAATTGTGGAATACCATTATTTGGATCCTTCGCAATCCGGACTCAGATTGCGTCGTATAATTTGGTTCAATTTGAATGGAATGCGGAGGACTGGCCTGCAGCACGTAGACAGGCTGATGCTGTCTATACTTACTTTCTGCAAGATCTTTGTTTGATAAATTTCAAATCTGAAGGGAAATATTACCAGGGTTTCCCTGACTAACCACAAAGTAAACAGTCGATAAAACAACAAAATTCGGACTCCTTTACTCCCATATTTATGGTATAGCCATTTCGTCAGGCGAAAAGGAAATAGTAAATTACATTAAACTGGTCATTAATTTTTGTATGCTTGTTACAAGACTTTCCTCTTCACAGATGTAAGATTCCTGTGCATTCCTCTCGTGAGTTATTCCAACATACACTAGAAGAAAATGAGTGGGCTACATATAAACTGATAAAAGACACAGGCCAAAAAACTCGATACTCGTAAAAATGCGCAATTTAAGCATGTCAATAAATATTCTTACGAATTCAGTATTCAATAAAGCAAAACGTAAAATAAACTCCTTGTATGTAATAGTGCTTACACACGGTGCATAGATGGCGTACGTTCTCGTAGCCGCACTTATATAAGTTTTAACATCGTATAAAAAAACAAGTGAACGCAAGTCCAGCTGCCAATACAATACTGTTATTTTAAATCACGCTTCATAATATATAAATATATATATATATATATATATATATATATATATAATATATATATATATATGATGTATAACATGCAAGCCCTGCAATAACCATAGTTTACGTTACCAACTTGTGATATAAGTTACATATAGGCTGACAGAAATATGTAACATCTAGCTCGAGGGAGCCACTTTTACTGTAGACCAATAAATAACACTAGCGGGACAAAGTTGACAGACAAACGGGTGGCAGGAGAAAGAAAGAGAAGCAATTTAGTTAAATGTTGGCCAAATCGATTGAAAAATAATTTTTTTATAAAGCAATATTTTACAAACCAGATGTATTAAAAATATTTCACGCCAGAATACATGAATCAGTTTGTTTTAGATTTTTGCAAAACTGTCGTTTTATACTTCCGATAAACCTTCGACTACTACTTTCACTCTACTAGGAATTTTACTGTATTATCAATTTTATCATAACACACAATGCACCGCTTTGGGGCAAAATTGACTAGCATTCGACCTGATTCCACAGCTTCGCGGTCCATCTCTTAGGAAATCTTTGCACATTCGTTTACAACATGTAAAAACACCTTCAAAGGTACTTCTTACCTTCGACGCAGCCCGCAAGCCGACGTATTCAAATCCGAGAAATAATTTTACAGAGAGCACTTAGCGATTCTTTTCTTTTTGGAGAGCACGGAACAATATACTAAAAATTTCATTGTACAGAATCTCTTTACGAATCTCTCTGAAATATATTTTCAATAACGGAAGTGAAAACTTTCAAATGAATTTAGCGAATGCAATCAAAAAATAATTTAACTATCAGACTGTCAGTGAATGTTACTCCGTTTTATTGACAATTAAAAAAAAAATTCTCAATTAACATTTACTTTTTCGAATTACTTCACTGAAAACAGTTCACCAACGTTTTTATTACCTCTAATTTTACCCCACTACGTTAACACCAATTACGAATATTTTTTTTTACCATTTAGTCACTCTCTTGTTCTTCTAGTTCTAGTCCTATATCTAATGCCCTATATCCTATTATCTAATAATGTCAGAAACAACTATACTATTAGCTTTTACGAAAATACGATTTTTTGCGAGACTATAAGCTATTAAACCAAAATATTAATAAGTGAAGTTTTTACGTGCCTTTGCTATAAAAACATAAAGGAAATTTCATTCCAAATTGATGTACCTACAAACCACAAACTATTTAATTCTTTAGCCTCACGATGCGACCTACAACCAACATTTGAATGAACGAATGAATCTCTAATGAGTTCACAATCACCGGCTTAAATCATCGACATCCTGTTTCCGTGAAGCGTGACATTAGAATTGAACAGAATCTATATAAATTGAACGGACTAAATCGAGTCACGAAATCGCAATCATTCTAGAGAAGAACTTATGGCATGTGTATTTTTGATTCTGTGATTGTATAGTTTGAATTTTGGTAACGGTTCAATAATAAGTTATTTTGTTCTTGGGTCCTTAATTAACACATAGAATTGAGAATCATTTATGGCTATTCTGTTGTACAGAGCGTACATCAGCCTTTTCATGTTGACACTCTTCTCGTTCTCTTCTTGTTGAGTTCTCCTAATAAAGGTACTTTTCGTAGTTCAAATTAAAGCTTTACGTGTTGCGTGTGTACATCAACTAAAGCCAAACCAAACTAAAATTTCACTCAAAATAGTATTCTGATTCGTTTATGCTATTCCGTTGTTAGCTCTTACTAAACGTAAAACCAAAGTTTGAAATAACTAAATTCGAGTTGCTAAACATGTTTGCGGCGTTTTTGTGGATCACTCAAAAAAGCTCCATATTAAAATCACTATAATCGCAATCGTGATATCAGAAACTTTACCAAATTATGACAAATATTAACGTTTAAACAAAATTGTCAATAACTTTATTATTTGAATGTTTATATATATTTGTACTACGTATATTGAAAAATGTGTTCGCTTTGCCCGAATTATGTAAATTAAATTCGGATTGTTATTCGATTCGAAAAATGAAATATATTTTAATATACATTTGAGAGATCAAAATTGTTTAAATTAGGTAATAATTTTGTAATAAAATATAAATATATGTTTATATGAAGCTGATTCGAAATAATCTCTATTAGCTAAAATACAGTCCTTTACACATTGAAGCTAATATAACCACTCTGTCTATGGTAAAATCCTTCACTACCAATCTTATAGATTGCATTAGGGTCTCCAAATTATTATGGCGTTAAAGACAATGCTTGCTGCATTGTCTTTAAAACTATCCATCAATCATAATGCATCGGATTGAAATCGGGAGTTAATGGCGGCCAGTCTTCAACTGTGATGAAATCCGCAACATTCGTTTCTAATCAAGCTCGAGTGAATCTAGATTTATAAACCAGCGCTAAGGCTTTCTGAAAAGAACAATCTAGGTTATGGAATATGATGCAGTTAAGAAGCTAACCTTTACCTAACTAAGAAGCTAACCTTCTTGATTCACTCGTGCCAATGTTTTGATACAATTTTCAGAAAGACTCACTAATTCTTTCATAGATTATACCCCACCCAAAGTTTAATAATATCCGCTTTGTGCTCATTGTTAACTAATTAGGAAGCTTTTTTCGTATAGATTCCAAAATGGTTCCAAATGTCAGAAAGAACTACTTTCTCATTAATAAAATTAGTATTAATCGTTATTACAGTTTTCTACCAAAGAACCATTTATTGAAATTGTTTGAACGTTTATGTAGCTTTTCGATTACAAACGAATAATTAGATAGACATTTAGGCAGATAAATATTAATTGATTCAATAAAAATTATACTTATACACAAATATTAATGGAACGCAAGCCATTCGTTATTTCTATAGTAATAAGAGTGGAGTCCTGATAAACAAATGAATAATTTAAAGTTTGGTTTGAAGTGATCAAGTTTCACGATGGGTTTGAGAAGAAATTTAAGTGTAATGCGGTTAGGAAGATGTGTCGCTTTTCTTGCTGCTGCGGCGTTCCTGCTGCCCTTCACCATTCTTCTCATGGTAGCAGATCAGCAGTACAATCTAACTTACAACTCCAAACGTGTCTTCTATCAAGAGGTATGTACCTACATTGCCATACGAGCACTTTATTTCTAGAAATATCATCGTATCTGCAATCTTGTATTTTAATGTTAAATGCCAGTCAACGATAAGCTTGAATATTTAAAATTATTTTGTGTAATATCAATTTTATCTTACATGTCCAATATATTGTAAAATCTTCTAGCATGTTACCTTTTATTTGAAACTTGCTGACCCAGCGAAATTTGTTGCGTACCGCTAGTTAATAAGTAGACGAGAGATGTCAATTGCTGGAAAATAACGGAATCCCAAAACTGATTTTATACATCTATTTTTGCTTTGTCTTATATTCAAATATTAATCAGTCTATTTTTGACGGAGAAGAATCCTGTAAATTAGTGATCCTTTTAAATCGGTTTAGCCGTTTTTGAGATTATAAGTGATGTACCAAACACGATCAATTGACAAATAGATTAAAATTATTCTATCATGCAATAATAATAATTATTGTTGTTAATAAAAAAATATATGAGAACAGCAATCAGTATAATATAAAGTGATGAAAAAAGTAAAACTTATCCCTCCTTTTCGAAACACTCACTAATATTACAATGAACAAATAATATATTTCTAATATTAAATATAGATTTTATGTCTGAAGCAAGTAATGTAGTTTCCGAACATCTCGCACACTTTAAACATCATTAAGTGACATATACTATTAAATTGACAAGTACTTAAACAAACAATATAATAAATAACATAGTTCGTTACTATAGAAAAAAATGTAATGACAACAATAAATAAAATTAATAATTATAAATGAAAGTTTGAATAAATTTGAACTAAGCATGGCATTTTAATCCAAGCAATTGCCCGCGGAATGCGTTAAATATTTGCAATTGTTATGGCTACTGTTGAAACGCTAATTAAAGCCTCATTATTTAATTATGAGATATGTACGGCTATTTTTAACAAGATTTGTACGCAACTAACAGCGTTAGCGTAATGAATACCAACAATAATAACTTTCGTTAGAATTTTAGTTAACTAGATAACATATTTATAACAATCTATAAGTATATAGATAGCACGCGTTATATATAACGCTTGCTAATTATCTGCGAATGACTTGTGTAGACAAGGCATTATTTTGTTTTGAATAATGAAATTGAACTTTGGTTGATTTTATATTTTATGGCGACTTTATGGAAACATACTTCTGTTTAAATATTTTCTACAAATAAAATTACTTCTACTACACTATTGAGTGACGTTAAAAATATGTAGAAAATCTATCTTATAACAACTTGATCATAGTTAATAACCCGGCGCTGAACAGAAGGAAATAAGTTTTAAAATTGTATATTTTTAACATTTGTTACATATATATAATGATATCACGTTTTAAGTGAACTATAGAAGGAATACGTGTATTTGGGTAATTCAGATAAAAAGTAGGCATTAGAGAGTAAGTATCAGTTCAAGGTACATATGACAAAATGACGATTAAATAGCAATAGATATTTTTTTGAGAATAGAATTGAGATAAGCAATACAAAGATATTGTTAAAAATCCTGCAAACACATCATTTAATATAGAAACCTTATTTATTTGACCTTTTAGGTCATAACAAGACATACACACAATACGGTGTAAAATCTTCTTATTTTCTATGATGAATTTTTCTTTTCCAGAGCAACTTCTATAAACTAAACGGGACGTATTATATTCCATATGCGGTAACAACACCTGCAAACCACAAGATGCAGGTAAACCTTGGTCTCTCGTATGTCACATTGTGATGTCACAATCCGTTTAGTAAGACACCTACGCTTTACACCGACGTATATGAGAGTTCTAATTTGATCGTTGTTTGATAAGATATTTGAGCGTTGAATGAAAACATAAATTTGGTCGGTGGCACAATCACAAGTGTTAAATGTTTCACCTACTCATTAAAATAACACATAAAATGTAATATATATATGTGTAAGTTATGCTTATCAATGCACGTAAGCACAATAATGATCACATGCTTTGAAAGCACTGACTGCTTTGACGTGTAGTCTATTAGTTTTTGTGTGTGTATGTCAATATCATTAAATATTTAAGTGGTTTATTTTAATAAAAACAATTTTAATTTATGATGTATTTCACATTTACATCTTATATATAAAAATGAATCGCAAAATGTGTTGGTAAGCGCATAACTCAACAATGCCCTTACCGATTTGGCTAATTTTGGTCTTGAATTATTCGTAGAAGTCCAGAGAAGGTTTGTACGTAGAGAAAATAAACAAAATAAAATTTGAAAAAGTGTAATGTCAACATTTTTATGCAAACAATTTGTATTAATACTTAAAAGCCAATTTGAACCTATGGCAAGACAAAAAAGTGACGTTAGTTCTGTCAAACAAATTTAATGTCATCATATGTCATTTCAAGTAGGAACAAAAAACTGCCACTTTACAAATCTTTTTGACAGGAAGTCTGTCGGGTCCGCTAGTTTTAAAATAAAGTCGTTTTCGTCCGTTCGTCGAAGTTATATCGAATAGATTCCAGATAATTTTTAAAATTAGTTCGATAATCGAATATTTTGTAGGGTTCAAGTTATTATTTTTACTTGAGCTTTTTGTTGGTTTGCTTTCAAACAGTCTAAAATGATTCAATAGTTGTACCATATGTAACATAACTCCGTTCCACAAAGAAACGGGATCCTCTCGTATCAAATATCGTATATACAAATATTTTTTTTTAAATCAATCTTATTTATTTATCGCATTACGTACTACTCTTATTTGCAGAAAAGTCCGTTGTGAATTATGATAACGACAACGATATATCTTAAGTTCAAATTAGAAGAACAAGAATGCGAGCCCTGTACCTCTAACACAAGTTTACAATCTTTTTTGATAACTTTTTAAGTAACTTAACAACAGAATTCAATATCAATCTAATAACTAAAATTAGTACAATTTTATTAGATTTCGAACCTATGGTCGCTGTACGAAGATACCATACAAAAATGTACGTTGTCGATATCAAATGGAAATGAATGGAAACTAGTAAATCGTAGCTGGACAGCTGACTTACAACTGACTGACTGACAAATTAAGTCCAGCAACAGAATTTAACGTAGCAAGAAGATTGACCTAAAAAATTCGATAATATGTGATTTTTATTGATGGACTAAACTGACAGTTCGTACAAAGGTTTTAGTTTAATTACAACTGGATATTGTCAGTGCAGTGGCAGTTGCCAATGACAATTGAGCAGAAAATTTGCTGACAATTGAGTACAATTACTCAATTGTCAGCTAAGTCCAATGAAATCGTCCAGTTTTTCATGACTTTACTGTGAATTTTTTATGATTTGAGAAAGGAATTTGACGTATAGTAAGCTAAAAAACGATGCGAGAAGCCGAAAACAGATCTCAGTGGCGTACACTCGAAGAGGCCTATGTCCAGCAGTGGACGAAGAGGGGCTGATGATGATGATGATGATGATGATGAAGCTAAAAAAGTCATGTTAATTAATATGAAAAATCAATACAATCACGTTTCCGCCAGGGTCGCTGTACAAAGTTTTGGCGATATGTACTGCAAACGAATATAAACACAGTTACGACAGACGTGTAATATCGATAAACCATAGATACAATAAAAATTAAATGACACTGATAAAATAAAAATTAAATGAGAGTTGTGTTAACGAATACCATTATATTTATCAGGCTAATATTATTTCCACATGTTAATGACAATATTTTTTACTTATATTTGTGTGTGATTTATATTTTAATTTTCGCTGGAGTATTCACGATAAGGAGTAATAATGTTGATTGTATTATTGTAATCTTGTATTACTTTCATGCTGTTAGCATAAGTAGCTATGAAGCCTTAGATATATCGATAAGACTATATACAGATATATTTGTATCATGTGTGTAAGATTGTGGAATTTTGTATCAAAATTTCACCCTTGTATCCACCATACTATATATACCTTGTACATATGTATATATACATATGTAACATATACACATATTTAGACTTAGTTAAAGATCTACGCAAAATCCGACTTGAATATGCGGAGTCCCTGGATTTATTTATTTTTTTCTAAAGCGTCTTTTACACAGACTCTTTAACTAATTACAATCTGGCCGATTAGCTAATAAGTAATACTATTTTGACGTAAAGTAATAAATTGCTTGTAAACAAAACATGTGTCCACTGACAAGATCTTAAAATATGTTAAGGGGAACTGCACTTTGAACTATTAAATGGAATAACTTAATTATTTCAAGTATTTTAGTATTGTAATTTTAATATTCACAAACAATATAATTGTTATATCTTTGTGCGAGGGTATAATCATAAAAATAACGGTACGTAACGAAAAGTCAGTCTCGTCCAGAGTCATCAGTCGCAAATGTCTCACTAGGTGGCGCCAGCTCCAGGCGCTATGGTAGCCTCGCTTACTCGCGAGCTAAGCTTAGTGAAGGAAGAGTCCATCCGAGATCATATAATAAAGTCTAGATGTGACTTTCCAGCACTATCCGTTACATCCTAAAAGAAGGTATGCTTCAATGTAGACCTAAAGACCTAGGAGAAAGTGTCTAAAGATATGGATTATTGGAGGGCTACTTTTTGGGACTGAGAGGTTGCCTATGATAAAGCCTGGTTCAACAGACGTGCTCCGCTCACTTCCGCTTTAAGTTCTTTGGGCTATGTCAGTGAACTTATAGCACTCACTCAGAGAAATCTACATCATACCTTCTCATTTGGAGATTTTGAGCTGCTTTGCGACTGTCCCAACTTTCGGACCCACACTGAAAAAAAAAATTGTTGAATGTAGCAAAAATTTTGTTTATTTGTAACATAAAATAGGTGACCACAAAACTACAGCTAAATGTAACCAAAAATAGTTTGTTTAATTAATAGCCACTTTGTTTTCTTATAATAGCAAAATAGTTCTGCATAATTCTAACTATCATGTTTGTTCACGGCTAAGCATATTTTTGATTAATCTTTACAAAACTTTTAGTAACGACTGGACTTCTATAATGTAGCTAGCAAGTAGACATTTTGTTTATTTCCAACATGCTTGTGTCATCGCTGACTAATCGCACCAGGAAAATACTTTCATCTTAACTCAATTAATAAGTAAAACGTCGACTTTTTTACAACCCTTAACTTGGTAACTAAGGAGTTGAATTTATCTTAATCAGTATTCATGAAACGTATGAAGTGACTTGTATACATAATATATTTAGAGTTACCAATATACAGATGCATTACACAAAAACACGTTTTTCATATGAATAAAAATAACTGAAAACAATATAAGGAAAGTGTTAAAGTAAAAATGATGTGAACTTATAATTCTATAAATAATTCTTGTACATAATGTGTTCCCGTTAATATTTTACAAAGGAAATAAAAATAAAAGCTATAAATATATTATTATTCACCACCATATATATTTTAGCCGAGGTAACACCGAGTTAACATAAGTCTTCCCCAAGAATCTCCACACCAATCGGTCCTACGCTGCGTGTTATGTACTTTTCGATAACTGGTTTTATGAACTTTTTGGTAACTAGACTTTAGAATGAGATTTTTTGACAAGATGTCTGTATGTTATGCTATTAGAATTATTATAAGTTAATAATGTTTAAATTAAAATGTACACGAAAAGACAATAAATATTCTATTGGTGAAGACGACGTATAAGGCTCTTTTCTTTTTTCGGCGGTTTCTGCAATCTTCATTAAATCGTCGGTCGGTTAGGTTTCCTCCATATGCCCTGCCACTCTAAGACCTTTCCTCCCCAATGGCTGCCACTCCTACGAGCAATGTGCCCAGTGCCACTTCTGTCTACGGCGATATTCCGGAGTCTTCTACCGCATTTCATCATTTCTTATTCGATAAGGCAGCAATCTCGATAGCGAAACTCTTTTTATTTCGGGAATTTCGATCCGGCTTATAAAGTCCGCTGTAAGTGGTCATGTTTCTAGTCCATATGTCATCACTGGCAACACGCAAAAATCAAAACCTTCCGTCCTGAGGCAAGGGGATACAATTATTATTAAAAGATAAAATACGTAAGCACATGTAGTATAGCCGAAACTCTAAAATATGAATTGGATTTAAGAATTATTTGATTAGGGTCATGGAATGTTTGATGGCAAATAAATTGCGCGGTCGTAGCTGCCAGACGTTAAATTAGATTGACAAAACGTGACTGCGCTGGCGCAGCAATGGTACAAAAAACATATCAAAGCCTCTGTCAAACAGAAAGCTGTGCGGCCGCACGGCGGTCGCGAATAATGGTTATTGTATTAATTTCTAGGATTAGTATTTAGCACAATATCATTTAATTTTACTATATAACATAAGTATTTATAATGCCAACGCAATTAATATTGAATTCCACAAAAAATATTTTAATAGGTTTACCAAAGGGAAGCTATAGATGATTTTAATCCTTCTCCAATAAGATTTAATGATATAAACCATACGAGTATCATACTGAACATACACTAAATATATCTAATATCAAGTGATGTTTTGCTAAAATTAATATATTTTCGCAAAAAATCACAAACAAATTTTCTTTTTTATGTTTCCAATATGTTGTAACATTATAACTTGAAGATCGTACCTATAGGAGCGGCATACTCAAAAACTCACCTCACTTAATATCGCGTAATGTAATATTTTTAAACTAAACAGATCTTTGAGGGGTATTCCATGCTTAATCTGTGAACAATGTCATATCTTTGAATGCCTAGTTAATAACTAGCGACGCCGCGCCGCCGCGCCGCCGCCGCGCAGCTTTCTGCTGGACGGAGACTTAACTCTGCCTTCTGAAGCTTAGTTCGAATGGGAACAAAGTTTGACTTCGTGTTAGGAACTGATGCCGTCAACTCAGCGTATCGCAGGAGTGCATGATGTAACTCTCGCTTGAAAATATCTATTAAACACGTTTAGTTGATTAACACAATAAAATCACAATAAATGTACCCAGGAATGTTCATATTTTTCCTGCATACCATGGTACAGGTACAGGCTTGCGTACGAGTATAAAACCGGCTATCTCAGTCTAAAAGTTGGTTGAGCTAAGTCAATGATATTGTCACGAAAGAAAATTGCCTACTCATTATTTATTTGATTAACAGAAACAGAATTGTTCTAAACGACATTACCTACTGTTGAGTTGTGAATAGATTGACAAATATATGTTGATACAAGTCGTTAATGTTTGAAAGACGCTGGCTTTGTAATGTTTTTAAACATTATTGTTAAAAATAAATTGACATTATACAACTAAAGTGTGTAATGGGTTCCGATTTACATCTAAAAGAAACCCAGCCAACCTCACCTCTACAGATGAGAACGGTTCACAGTCTACACTGTAAACCAACACTGCTCACCACCGGGCACTGGACCAGCATAGTGGCAGAACGCCCAAAACCCATACATGATTTAAAAAACTAGACTGAAAGGAGTGAAGAGCCTTCGGGGTGTCCTGTGTTCAGCAATGGGCATATTTTAGCTCAGACTATATAACCAAATGCTGAATTTCTAGATTATTATATAGATCTAAGTAGATTACACTGTTTACATTGTATTCCACTGTTTCTAAAACAAAACCCACACTAATAAATCTTTAATATATTAAATCAATCAATAATAAACCTTTGATGACGAAATCTAAAGATTCTATATGTAAGTACTAGAATATGAAAGGCTCGCTCTGCTATTTATAATTGACAATACATTTCCTTTCCCGTAGTTAGGGCAAGCCCGTGAGTAAAAGTTATTGACTTTTTCCCACCATACATTTCTAGCAAATGAATGAAGTCGCATTGTCATTAAATTGTCAATAGTGCCATGTCATTAACATTAAGCCTGATAAAAACCCTTCGCCGTTCGTTTGAACTTTTTTCAAAAACGAACTGGGCGGTTATTTTGTAGCTCGTGAACTGATGGAATATCGTATTTGAAATATTGCTAATAAAATCAAAAAATCTATAACAGAGAAGTATTTATATTAAAAATTATAACGTACACAGTGAGTGTAGGAACGGGAATATTAATAGTGAATTGTATATTTATAGCTCTACTTTTGGTGATTTAATGTTAAAAATAAGAATTAAAATCTGACGCGTTACTGTGTGTACGATCTACTACGTCACAGCAACACGTTTTAAATAACGGTAGTTACTTCTTATTTTAGCAGCGTCAATATAGCTCGTGCTAAATGTATAATCACGATACAGATCGCACTCATAAAAAAGCAAAAGGATCTAGTAAACAATAACGACGTGTTGTACATTAACCAGTCTACTGCTATCATTCACTTTCCTCGAGATAATAATCAACCTACATCAAAGCGAAACTGTACTGAACTTTAGTCGGGGGTAGGGGGGGGACTATTTTAGCATAATCGATATATTGGATGAGGAAACTGTAGCCCAATCAATAGCTGAACGAAATTAAAGTAGATAACGCAATGATATTATAACAAAAAAGCGATTGCTTTAGATATTGCTATCGATTGTGTAGTAATTAACTTAATTATGACAAACTATTGACACAGTGAATGTTTTATACATATATACTCACAGAACACCGAAAGCCATATCTTATCTCTTTCTGTGTTCTCTCACCTCTCGCTTAAATAACCCTATATATCGTAGAAATCTTAATTAAAATCAGATCATATATTTAAAAGATTTAAACTTACAGATAGAGGCAACAATTATGTTTACATATTTTATAAACTAATATTTCAATATTATATTATATTCGACGACCTCCATAGTCGAGTGGATAATACACCGGTTTCAAGGTGTCGCCATCTCTGAGGTCCCGGGTTCGAATCCCGGTGGGGGCAGATGTTTGTGTGATGAATGCGAGCATTTGTACCTTAGTCATGGTTGTTGATATATATTTCAATAAAAATTATTTATATATGTATAATATATGTATGTCTATCCGTTACCCTAGATCCCATAGCACAAGCCTTACAGAGCTTACTTTGGGCTAGGCTAATTGGTGTAAGTGTAACAAATATTTATATGTATTTTATATGTATTTTATAATATAAATATTATAGTAAGATCAATTTTTTATTTTTCATATGACATTGGGTAAAATAATTTACCTTACAATTTTAATTTACTGTATAAATAAGAACAAATATATTCTCCTGTAGCAGGCTATGTAGTTCCATGTCTAAATCTATCCCGGAACCAAAATGGGATCAATAGTCTTTTAATTTATTTTTGGTATATAAAAGTAATACCTACCGCAAATTACCCCTAACATCCAAATCCACAAACTGTATGTCTTCTTGACATTATTATAAATAAAATATATTATTTACTCTGTTTAATTTCTAAGACATAATGTGAAATTATTATTTTTTATATTATATATGTCTTGGGATAACTAAATGATAATATTTGTATAAATGTTAGGGAAATTCATTTGATCGTTTGCTCGTAAATAAACCTCCTGGTAATAAATCAGCTAAGATCTTGGCATCGAGTTGGCTTTATTAATTCTTTATTTATGATACAAAATGTAGATTATTTTTCACGTTATATATAATATAATAAATACACCTAACAAAACAGTATAGAGTTACTTTTCATAACGATTTTCATAATAATTAAATATCTTAAATAAATTGTCATATTTAAAAATTACCGATTATTATCATACAGTGTATCTGTGTAAGTTCGTGTGCGTTTGTGCATGTGCGTTTTGTGTTATAAATGTCTTACTGATTATATACATTTTCTCTAGCTCGAGTCCTTCGTTAAGATGTTTTACACACTATAGGAAAAAATCTGCACTTAATAAAGAATCATAATACGGTCAAAATTATAATAAGAGAACCTCTCCTTGACTCCGCAACAACTTAGCAATCTTGTCTACAATAGTCGGTCAACAATTATAGTAACATTGTTATCAAGGCAATATATGCGTATATATAGATAAAATGCTATTGGCTAACCAAGAGGGCTCAGAAGCCTTTTCACAAAACTTCAAATCTCTTAACTACCCCTCGATCAACGTCTGGTGATTTCAATCCATGTGATAATGACACACGGAGGCAGTAGAGTGAGAGACACTAATCAGTACCTAGACAATCACATATGTACAAGTATGTAGGTTCCTTCCACGATGTTTTACGCTTACCGCAAAAATATCTCATAAAATATTTAAAATTGAAAAGAAAGGCGTAGCAGGTATGTTTTTTGATCCTCCCGAACAGATCTGCACTGAAACATAACCAAGGATACATTTCTACTAAGGCTTAATGCCTTACTAAGCCATCACTCTAAAAAATATTTTCCAAGGATGTCCGAAAAAGATGTAATAATTGGATTGAGCCGTCTAAATGGCTTAGTTGATTGTGCCTCTTCTTGTGAACGATGAATCAATATCTATGATGAGTGCTTCGACCGTCGGCAACCTTGAGGTATTAATTGTGTTTGACATTTACTTATTTGTGTCACCAACTTTGGAAATTTCCAGAATTCAAGTTACATAGATGCGTATTTAATATGCGTGCTTATAATTTATCTTGTAAGATTTCAACTTAGTCAAATGCATTGGAGTAAATTATGCTCGGAGTTTTAATAATAAATAAATCCGTAGAAGAATAATAATTACTTACTCACTAGCTTAACAAATTGCGAACTTTAAATAGCAGTGGACAAAGCATATTTTCCATAAAACGGAGATTTTAAAAAAATATCCTATGATGCATTTTAATTTAACCCAAAATTATATTAACTTCTTTAAGAATTCGGCTATGAAAGCACACCTAAAAAATTCAACCTGTGTATGGAAAGACTATGAAATCATAGGACAAAAAATACAGAAAAAAATGCACATAATAATAACACAAACTATTTGTAATGTATCTCCGAGATGAATTTATGCAGGTATGCGGGTTTATGTATTACCTACAATATGCAAGTTACCTTATAATATTTTATTCACCGTAAATGCATCGGATAAATAAGAAAATAATAACATAATTATACTAGACACTATCGAACCCCGGACCTCCCGATTAAAAGATAAGAAGTACCGAGACTAGAATACATCCGACACTCTCGACTTTATGAATAATCGGTACAGGCTAGAAATAAATTGTTCTATGTTACGAATCATCTAGAACATAGACTCGAGTGACTTACTGACCTTGTTCGGCAAGTAATACGGTTATTGTTCCGATCAGCTACCGCTTATGTGATGCCCCCGTGCATTATAAAGGTGAGCGTAGCTACTCGGCCATTTGTAAAGCTTTTCCGTACAGTATCATGGAACTTTTTAATTCTTTTTTCGACAACCCACCAACTCAAATTTACAAGGACTTAATAAAGTTAGGCGATTTTGTCGCTAAGCAAAATATAAATTTATGACAAATGTTATTTTTAGTGTATCAGTTATTTCTGTTATCTTAAACACATAATGAAGCTCGTGTTGTTACATTACTTTTATTATAACTGCAAAACAGCTGAACCGATTTAAATGATGATTGATTGATTCGTCTTCGTCAAGAATAGCAAAATAATAATTGAAACTTTTTAATGTGAATGAAATTTGACGAATACCATTTATTTATATCAACATGGAATTCCCGCCATCTTCTGCAGTTCATGAGTGACGTATGTAAGTATAATGATGTTGACAGTTAGACGGTACGAAATTCGCCAGGTTGACTATGAAATATTTTAATCCTTGATCAGTGAAATATTTTTATTATAACAACAATGCTGGATAGAGATTTTTTTCCCTCTGGAGAGGCGAGGCTGAGACTCCTCATGGATACCACCTCAGTCAAGTGCCACAGTGATTTTGTCGGACTCCTGACGAATCGAGGCGGCTCGACCCGAAAGACTTACAGACTAAACTCAGTCTGCGTCTACGTCAGGCTTGACGTGAGAAGGAAGGCTGCACCTCAGGAGAGGCGAAGTCAGCAATTCCCTATATGTGCTAGATCAAGCACGGTGCACCCAAATGGCTCCGGCCTATATTGAAGGAAACCTATTCGTGGCTAAGCAAAAGGCTACCGTGGCAAGGAGCGAGACGGCTCAGATTCTGCCGCTTGCAGGTCTTGAAGGTCCTGCGTTAAGTGATTAGGGGGATCGCTACGGACATGTCGCGGTTTGCGAAGTCTTTGCCGATTTTGATTAAACATATTCACTGAAGGCGGTATAGAACTAGATAGAGAAATGAAATAATAAAATCTTTCGCTTCTATACTTCGTTTACCACATAAACAAATATTCTTTATTTCTATAAATTTATATAATTCAATTACTGCATACAAAATTAATGAAGGATACTACATTGAAAAATAGTTATAACTATTTTACATGGTAATACCAGACATATTATGCAACGTTAGGTATATAAGAGACATCTTAAAATAATTGGATAGCCTATTTTTCAAATGTTTTCCATATTTCATTCAAAATAGTTATATATGTAAATCATTTAGGTTAAGTATGACCACCTGGCATTTACCTAGCTGTTACCGGTTGTGGGCATGTTCCAGCAAACAGTTTATAGTGACAGCATTAATAACCACATTCATACAAAAGTCAACTGTAAGTGTAATATGAAAAAGATAAAGTTTTGTGCCTATAGTCTTCTCTATGTAATACAGTGAGTATCTTCGAAAGTGATCATTTTGTAAGACATATTCATTCTTTTGGACCTTATATAATATCAGATAGATATAGTAAAACATTCTTACCATAATGTTTATTGCCTTGTTTATAGTCAGTGTATACGCACCTTTTAGACGCCGAGCACGAACCTCACGAGATTGGGTATCAATTAATGGGTTGACTCGGTTATTCTCTATTACACGATCGAATGAACATCGAAATTGCTTTAGGGAGATACACACCACTTTGTTCTAGGGTCTTCTGTGCCACTTAAATGGTTTTACTTCACAAGAACCTTTTAGGGCGTGTCTAGAATAATTTCTACTTTAAAATTGTGTTCTTTGAAGCTACAGAATGTCTTAGATATCACATTATTTCTTTGTTGAATTTGGTCATTAAAAATTTTTTGAAATAAATAAAATAAATATATTTAAGAAATAAAATATTTATTAAAATTCCGTCTTAAGTGAATTAGTCTAATCCAAAGTAAGCATTCTAATGCTTGTCTTATGGGATCTAGAATTACACTTAGACATACTTATATTCATTATACTAAGATAAATATTTTGTATGAGCGACTGTGGCGCTGTGGTGTGCACTGCTCTACGAATTGGATAGTTCATTTTCATTAAAATATATAAAATTATATGTTGTGTATAAAATATGTAAATAGATAGTTTATATGCGTTAAAATCCGTTCAGTAGTTTTTACGTGAAAGAGTAACAAAAATCTGTCCATATTTACAAACTTTCGTGTTTAAAAAATTGAAAATTGCATAAAAACTATTCACTATTTTTTATAATTATGACACCACTGAAAATGTATTTTATACCGAAAACCTCAACAAATATGATTGCTTAAGTACAAACCTTTCTGAAATTATATTGTTGTATTTTCTATACTAATATTATAAAGAGGAAAGATTTGTTTGTATATGAATAGGCTCCGAAGCTACTGGACCGATTTCAAATCATACTTACAAAATTATGATTATGAATAAATAGTCTTTTACTTCTTAATATTAGGCGTGTTTGAATATCTTTTATGTACGAAAAAAACATCTGTTGCCGTTGGAATTGATTTGAATTTGTCAGTAATTAAAAGACGCTTGCCTGTCTTTTAAAATGCTTTCATTTTTTAGGACAACTAACAACAGTCAAAATGTAGACCCAATTACAGGTTGGTACATCTATGTATGTGTATTTGTGTACACTTAAAGCTACATAGCCATTAGCTTGTAATTAAGGCATTGTGGAACACAAACGCAGGCGGAAGGATCCGATCAATAGACGATTTATAATCTCTCGTATACATTTTGGTGACCGTGTGTTGCTGTTATTTATATAATTATGACATTGGGTTGACGCTGGTATCAATTCATCATAACCAAGGTCACTTTAGCTACTCTTCATCAAAAACAGTACGTATTCGCTAAAACTTTATATTTGTCAAAACACTGTTTTTAGAAGCTATAAATCATACATAAACCTACCCGTGTAGCTGTAGTATCGTTTGATATCAATTACATTTGCAACAATACATTATGACATCATTAATTGTTAGACTAATTCCAGTTTCAGTACTTTATTCAATAACCTATAAGTAGGTAGGTACCGCCATTACAATTGTTCGTTTTACGCGATAATCAGCAATTATGGAGGTGCGGTAGCGACGGAAGTTGTTAGGTGTTTGTACCCTGACAATTCAATGGAACATCAAATTATGATGGCAACGCGTGACTCAGTCCACACCTAATTACTAATTCCTGTGTACAAATTAAATAATAGGCGGTTACTATGACATTGCCAATTTTATAAATCTAATTAACTGGTGCCCTGGTAACCTTGTCGCCACAGACACAATATTATTCATGTTGTTCCGTCGGATAAAGGGAAGACGTTTCCAAGCTGTTGAATAATTCACGTGAAGCTTTGTGTAATAAAAGTAAATTAATTGAGTATTTCTATTAACAATTCAGAAAATGTCTTTTGTACTTCTTTCGTAATGTAGTATTTTTAAGGTATGTGGACCTTTTTTTTGTTCCGCGGAGGAAAATGCCTTAAATTTCATACCCCGGCTGTGGAGTGCCGGCGGTTATGTGGGGCTCTCCTCCCCAGAAGGGGGAGGCCTACAAGAAATGTGGACCTTAGGTGGTAATACCGTCCTACTGCAGAACATTGCGA
Source organism: Scirpophaga incertulas (assembly GCA_036419045.1). NCBI lineage: Eukaryota > Metazoa > Arthropoda > Insecta > Lepidoptera > Crambidae > Scirpophaga > Scirpophaga incertulas. The sequence goes on from CM071645.1 coordinate 12,657,067, forward strand.
AATATAAGTTAGTATCCAGTCCATCTGTAGTAGTTAACATACTCTAATCCCAACGCAATTCTCACCAAATCTTTTAGAGAATTACATTACTTAAATTAAATTGGGCTCTAACCAAACAATAAGATGTCTAAATGAGAACACAGTCTCGTTATTCTCGCGGGATTAGGCCAATGAAGTCTTCTGACTCCCGGATTAGTGGATACGTCATCAGCAAACATTGTGATGGATCGTTCATATTTCTTATAAATTAATATCGATGACAGATACTGAGGTTTTTGTTCATTAATACTCAGACCTCGGTACCACAGTACAAACTAGAGATTACAAAGTAAACGACTCTGTTAAGTTAGTTAAAGTTTATCGTGGTCAGACATATGATGAGTGGCCAAACGTGACACAACACGAAGTCCTCCGTATTTCAGCAGATATGTTAAACAGTGGGTCCGATAGTGCAGATCAACCGTCCCATTAGATTGCGATAGCTTTTTTATTTATTCTAGAACAAAGGTACCTACGAAAGACCACGTCTTTAGACTAAGAAAACGGGCTGTAAATTACAGAATGCGTTTGTGTGTATTTTAGGAATTATAACGATTCCGATAATGAAACTTTCGTTATGGATACCATAATGAAACCGATTTTGATTTGTTCCGATTTGAAAAACTGTACCTGACGTTTTGTTATTATAAAAATATACTGCTAAGGTCTTTATTGGCCATTTATATCTATTTTTATAGTTTATAACTACTACTATATGTACGAGTATGATGTCAGATTTAAAAAAATCTGATTGGAACGAGTTACTAATTACTAGTCTTTTGCACCTCTGAGAAAATATCCAAATACTAAACTGGAATCTAGAGACTTAAAAGAATTATTTAATATATCCTCCATTCAATACTTTCATTTCGAGGATGTCTCTATACTTGTACAACAGTCCAACCCATCAGATATAGTCTTAAACTTTGTCGACTTAAGGTTAATTTTAGAAACTACCAGCTGGTACCCGCGACTTCGTCTGTGCAGGACACTTATTGTCATATTTTAGACAATTCACACAATCCTACTACTATTATAAAGGCGAAAGTTTGTAAGTATGGATGTATGGATGTTTCACGTAAAAACTACTGAATGGATTTGAATGAAACTTTACCACAATATAGCTTATACATCAGAATAACACATAGGCTACAATTTTTGAGGTTTCTAAAGTAAGGTCGTAAAAAAAATACATTTTTTGCGCTTACATTGCAAATTGTTGTGTCTGTTTATAGGAGCATACTGCAGTAGCTACCTATAGGCCTATGATTAGGGCTCTGCAGTGCTTAGTTACCGTATTTCTTACTTATTACTAGACTAGACGGGACGAACCTGAAGTCCACGCGAACGAAGTCGCGGGCAAAAGCTAGTATCTTTATAAATTGTAGCCTGTGTGTTATTCTGATATCATAGCAGAATAACACATAAGCTTATAGCTATATTAATGCAAAGTTTCATTAAAATCGATTAAGAAGTTTTTATGTGAAAGAGTAACAAACATACATATTTACAAACTTTCACGTTATAATATTAGTAAGGATTTAACAAATCTACAAAAATAATTACAATAAATAACTGACCACCGCTACTAGGTATATATTTTACTTACTTAAAGAATCTTTGTTTGTTTCAAACTTAAATTTCTACGGTGGCATTATTATTATATGTACATTATTTAATAATAAAATGTAAAAATAAATTAGTACACCCTTTTTAAATGTTAGAAAGTTAATGTATTCACTTCGATTTTATTTTTTATTTGGTGCACTATTTGTTTGTACGACTCGGAGTATATCACATACACAGAAAACAAAATGAAGAACTTTTTGAAACACGGCAACGCGTCAAACATTATTATGTTGAGCTGAAAAAAATTCTTATATCGTACGCTTGAAATAGCGGCGGTTTGGTACTGGAAATCTCAAGCTTAACGTGCTGCTGACTATACAAATTTGCATTAATTTACATTTAACTTAAAAAAATATTTTATTAATATTAAATAAATTTAATAAAATAAATTATTCTAATTTAGACACGACTAAATTTGTTATTTGTACGGAGGGTATTCCAAACCGCTAGATTTCATAGTATAAAATCTCATAGTTAAAAAAATAAGTACGATGCTACTGGAGTAGTTTCTGATTGAACTTGCATAAAATAACATTTTTATATTTGACTGAGTATACAATGTATTTAAACTTAACATAAAATTCCCAAATCAGAAACCGGCGGATAAGAAGAGTTAATAAAAACACCATAAAAAGTTTCTCGATTCTCTTAGAAGTCTCTATAGGGTATTACAGTCTAATTCAAAAAGTGTTTTAATTTAATCTGTTATTGATAAAATACCACAAAAAAATATAAATACATTTTTTTTATTCCAATTATTTCATAAAAACGTGTTTTAATTTTACAATTCAAATTTGGGCGCGAAAACGCCAATTCTCAGGCCGCCATGTCTGTGACGTCACGGGCATTGTAAACATTACGCTTCGCTGAAAGAAATAAACATATTTTCGAAATAAATAACGAAATATTTCGAAATAAATATTTCGTATAATAACTGAGAAACTTCGTTAATCTAATAAATTACACAGTAGACATGTACAACAAAAACCGAGGTTGTTTATTTACAAGTCCAGTGACGTCACAGCGAATGCAAACATGGCGTACAGCGTTTTTGACATTCGAAGCACAGATAAAAAAACTTGTATTTTCAAATTGAAATATTTAATTTATTTTGCAGTTTTATGAATAGAAATTAATATTTTTCGTTTGTTTTTTCATAAATGAACTATAAAAACATAAATTTAGATTTTATTTTTCATAGTGCGTAATACCCTATTACACGCAGACGGAAAATCTTAAAAAGTGTTCTACCGTTTTTATAGAAAACCTTAAAGAAGACCTCAAGAATCTTGATAATATTTCAACTATTACTCTTAACCGTCGTTGTATATATGTACATACGTCATCAGTAGTTTCTTATAACCTGGTACCGATGAATATTGCAAGTGTATGCTAATAGATTAATGAATCACTGATTTCTTTTGCTATCTTTGCGTTTATTATATTTAGACTAAAAAGTAAAACGTGCATACACGTTAACTGCCTAGAAACGAAATCAAATCCCTATGGATGATACAATGCGGTACCCTCGCGCTTCCTACAATATAGTATTGACAGAAATTTATTATATTATATTAATTTAAGATCAGATTCATAATCTGTGAATTTTTTAATGTTAATAAATTATTTTAAATATTAATACCACATAGCGATTCAATCACTAGTGTCCACCTATAGACTCTATATTTTCAATATTACCCCCGATTCTATGCCACGAACTGTATATGCAATTTGTAAAACAAATTGGTACATAGAAGGATAGAACCTAGGCCTCCCGATTAGAACCGATAAGACTAGTGCTAAAATCGTATTGACACCGATGCTCTTGATAGACGAATATTTGAAGCACAGTCACCAAGATTTTGTCATAATTATCCTCTGGGTCTAAAGAAGCGAGTTCATATTGCACTTATTTAAAAAAAATATATAATAAGTATCTCCTTCTTCCTCTGTCTAGAGGTATTTTTGCTTGGTTTTTGACACCCTTTCTTTGTGGAATCATTCATCACTGCTCCATATGTACAGTTTTAATTGAATTCTAATAAAACTTAAGGCTTAATTTAATATTAAAAAATAAGTAGGTACACGGTACTGTTATGTGCCTACTTAATATTAAGTGGGTAATCATTTCGAGTTTTCGGAACTAATTTACTAAATTACTTGTACTGTTTTGTGTCACGCAACCTAGTGGTTACTACATAATGTCCAGCGCAATAAACAAGCAAACAACTTGTAATACTTCCTTAATTTTTAGTCACAAGTTAGTGCGAAAAACAACGTTATATAATAGGTCGTTGCCTGTGTGTTTCTCGTTTTTTTCCGTTCGCATATATTTTTAACCTTTGTTGTTACGTCTTGTTATTGTTCATTAGATTAAGCCTTATTTCCTTATTTTCTTTATGTTCTCATTCATTATGAAAACCATTTTTCCGTCTTCATCTACCTTCCTGTATGAAGTGCAGTGGATACTTAATGCCTTATCGACTACAGCTCGAACGTATTTTTGGTATTAGATTCGAATTACTATATTTTTATCATTTGGTACTACATTCGAAAATTTGTGAAGGTAACGAGCTATTTTGCACCTACTATAGTATAAACATACTCCTAAATCAATTTTTTACGATGCGATGTATGCCAGCGGAATTTTAAATAATAAATAGCCAAAATCATTTCATTTCATACAAGTTTTCAAGAAAAGTAATATTATGTATATGAACAATCCACTTAATTAGTAGGCTTACATGATAGGTAAGTAAGCATTCTATCAAAAAAGTTTCATACAAACATTGAAACATTGTTACGATCTGTATAATTCACCTTTTAAAAAATTCCGCCTTATCATCTACGCCATAAGAGGCAGGTATTACAGATTTTGTTTTGGCCATTTGTATTATCTCTATTTTTTATTCGAAATGCTCCCATTCACGTGGAAAACGCAAAAGAAAACAGAGCACGGATCTAGCATCTACATTGAATTTGGCGCCTTGTGTTCTATATACCAATTACGTCATGGAGCTCGCGACGCGAGTGCCCTCTGCCCGGATCACTCTCTCTCGTTTTTTTGCACCGCAAACCGGCCGATTCCCGCTCCGCACATTTAATATTAAACTAGATATATCTACTTAAATTTTGTTGTATACCTTTGAGAAAGGACAGTAGAAGTGATAGCATATATAGTGATATCAAGAGAAGCGAGGTGCTCAATATCTGGACGAAAGAGTCGAGTGAGGAGAAGCAACCTCGTGTCTGCTACCTGAAGACTTAAGAGATCCCTCAAGAGTGCTCAAGTAAGTTTTCTGTAGCTTGGGAAAAATTCGATTATTTAATGGTTTTAATGCAAATGGTCAAACTTTTCATACCATTCATACTTCTACTGAACTATTAATTCCCGCCCCCGAGAAGTGTACAAAAAAAGCGTGTGAAGGGCGCGTACACCTCTTTTTATGGTCCTTTTCGAGTCGAATTTCATAATTCTTTATCAATTTTAATTATTCATTTGTTTATTCAAACCGCTACTTACATATTTTTGCAAATATTTCTTTCCTCATAAATTATCAAACTACCTCCCGCTATAAAAATATTTATCAATTACAGATGTTTAAGTGTGCCGAATTGTTTTGTTGTTTATTAGAGCTTATTAATACGTATAGAAACAGAATATGAATTGGTTATATATGAAAATCTAAATATGTTACGTATATTTCCTCGCAAATACAATCACGTATGTGTGTCAGTATTCACGCGTTAATAACGTCGGCCGACCTACAATTATAGGTAGGCTTTTATATAGGTCATTTATCTATACAATATTGTATTGAGAGTTATCACTGCCGTCTTAACTTAAGCAAACATAATATTCGTATCAATTTTTTTGTTACCTAGTTATATCCGCTTATTACCGCACCGCACACAATTATTTTATTTATTATTGTTTCTTAGTACATCGCTTATTATATTTTATATCTACTTACCGCACCGCACATATTTATTTGTAATATTATTGTTTTGAGTATATTACATTACCTATATAAAAATGCCGAAATCTACAGAATCTGAATCAAAAATTACTCCTCAAATTCTGATGTTAGAAGCACGTATGCAAGCATTTTTTACGAGACTACAAAATATTTATGATTCATCGCAAGATATTCCTACTCTCGAATTACACAAAAAAATCTTGAATTCTACTGATTGCATACAAAATTTGCGCACAGATTTTATGAAAACGTTAGACGAATTAAATTTAGCGAAACTTCAGTTAGACCCGGAGTATACGCCTGACTATAATTCTTTCTTGGCCTTTGATGAAATATATTGTTGTATAACTAGTAAAATTAAAGATTTAAAACAATTGTCTGAACCAATCTTATCAAATAAACCGAAATTAAAGTTACCACCCATAAACTTGCAAACATTTGATGGTGACTATAAGTCTTGGCCTTCCTTTTTCGATAACTACAACAATACAGTTCATCATAATAATAGTTTGAATAATTCAGACAAGGTCATTTATTTATGCGGCGTTTTGTCTAAAAACGCTTTATTGACAATTGCAGGAATACCGCCTACCGGTGATAATTATGAGCTTATTTATTCGACCCTAGTAGATAAGTACCAAGACTGTCGCACTTTAGGTACTTCATATTTACAAGAAATTATAAACATAAAACCCCTCACCTCACATAGTGTAGACAACCTAAATTATTTTTTAGATAAATTTACCAGTTCCATTTCTTCTTTTGAAAGGTTAAATATTTCGGACAAAAAAGATTTTATTTATCTATTTTTAGCGTTACAAAAAATAGACAAAGAAACTGCTCGTATGTATGAAAACTCTGTTCGTTCTGCAAAGTTGCCTACATATTCAAGTTTCATTACATTTTTACGCGAACAAAGTAAAATTATGGAACGCACTAGTGGTAGCTCGTCGAGTGCGCAGACTAATAAAATTATTCATTTTAAGACATCGCCAAAATTACTTACTCCCAAAAATAATATAAAATCGTTTGTCACTTCCGAAGCCTCGCATCTATGCTTATTATGCAATAAACCGGGACATGAACAATATTATCGTTGTTCTCAATTTTTAAAGATGACTCCAAAGGAGCGATATAATGCTGTGAAAACACGAGGCGGTGTTTTAACTGTTTGAGTTTTAGTCATAAACTTAATAATTGTAACTCGAATAAAACATGTGGTACTTGTCAATCAAAAATACATCATACTATGTTACATTTTATACGCCCGGTTAATAATTTAGCGCAATCGGGAGTCGAACCGCGACTTGCCACTGCTATTTCTACTACTACGCCTGCGCGGCCGCTGCCTTCCGTGGCAGCCGATAACGACGGCGCGCGCGCCCCTCTTTCGTCCGCGAGTGACGCAACAATCCCCACTAAGTCTAATCACTCCAGCAGTGCCGCATTTTGTTCGCATACTGCGCTTGCCGCCAATATATCGAATCAAACGACAGTTCTTTTAGCTACTGCGCGCGTTATTATAAAAGATGCGCGCGGGAACGAATACATCGTTCGCGCGTTGATTGATAACGGGTCAATGAATGATTTTATTACTTCTAAATTAGGGAAAAAATTATCGTTATATATAAAACCGATGACCGACCAGGTAACTGTAAATGGATTTGGTGGTTCGTCGAACATAGTTAAGGGAGTTACAAATGTAACTATTTTTTCTCGTTTCGACCGTAATGTTTCGTTTTGCCTGCACCCACTTGTCGTGGATAACATTACGGACCGCTTACCTACATCTCCGATAAATCGATCGATGTTGGATTATCTTGCTGGTACTCCACTGGCTGACGATTCCTTTTCGGAGCCCGGTGAAATCGAAATGCTCATCGGTGCACAACATTTTTCTCGTTTGTTATTGCAAGGTCACATCAGGGGACCACCAGGTAACCCAGATGCGATTCGTACTCCGCTCGGTTTTATTTTAATGGGTACAGCGCCCTTGGCTCAATCTTCGTCGCACCGCACTACCTCTAATAATCGTTCTATTTCTCGCACTTTTTGTTCAATTACCAAGGAACCGCTCGACATGCTTTTACGTAAATTTTGGGAAGTTGAACAAATCCCTACTCCCCGCAATGCAATGCTCAGTCAAGATGAGCAAAATTGTGAGCGTATTTATAAGTCTACGATTTCTCGTGAGCCTTCTGGTACTTATGTTGTAGCTTTACCATTTAAAACCGACCCTTCCGTATTAGGTGACTCTTATGGCGCATCTCGAAAACGATTCCTCTCTTTAGAAAAACGTTTTTTGGGATCTCCGCAGTTCCGCTCCGCTTATGATGATATAATAATTGATTATTGTGAAAGAGATTATTTATCGCCAGTAAATGTCACGGACAAAACCACAGGCTATACCATACCACATCATGGTGTGATTCGCGAAGACAAATTGACAACAAAGGTACGACTCGTTCTTGACGCAAGCTCGCGCACTGATACTAATATTTCATTAAACGATATTTTGTATTCAGGGCCAAACTTACAATCGGACTTGTTCTTGATTCTTTTGAACTTTAGACTTTTTCCTATCGCCTTTTGTGCTGATGTTGAACAGATGTATATGAGGATAAAAGTCCACGATGAGTTTCATAAATTTCAACGAATGTTATACCGTTTTAATACTTCAGATCCTATCCAACTGTTTGAGTTTAAACGAGTCTGCTTTGGTCTTTGCTCTAGTCCTTTTCTCGCATTGCGTACTATCCATCAACTTGCTGAGGATGAAAGCAAAAATTTTCCGCTCGCCGCTGATATTATAAGTCGAGGTGATTTTTTTATGGATGACGTGGTTTCGTCAGTGGATAACATGAATATCGCTACTGATACAGCTTTACAGCTGATTCAGATGTTTTCAGCTGGAGGCTTTAAGCTCCAAAAATGGTCAAGCAATTCATCAGATTTGCTTCGAGTTTTACCACAAGACCATTTACACCCACATACAATTAATTTTGATTCTACCGCTATTCAGAAGGTTCTTGGTGTAACTTGGGACCCCTTCAAAGACAATTTTAGATTTATTGTTTCCGCTCCTGATGCTTTATGTACCAAACGTTCAATGCTTTCGGTAATAGCTCGCTTATGGGATGTTATGGGTTTTGCTGCGCCTTGTATTTTGTACGCAAAGTTTTTAATTAAAGAATTATGGCTTCTCAAATTGGATTGGGATGACCAACCTCCTGTACATATTGGAAATTGTTGGATTAAATTTCAAAATGAACTTCCCCTTTTGATGCAATTAAACATACCGCGTCACATCGGAGTGTCTCACTCTGGTAGCGCTTCGATACTGGCTTTTTCCGACGCATCCGAAAAGGGTTATGGTGCTGTTATCTATGTGAGAGTACAACATGCATCTGAAGTTACTGTGCGTTTACTTTGCGCAAAGTCGAAGGTCGCGCCTGTTCAAACCATTTCTTTAGCTCGGTTAGAACTAATGGGTGTTCATTTAATGACCAAATTAATTAAAACAGTTCTCTCCACATATACTAACCGCTTTGAATTTGATAAATTGTTTGCATTTAGCGATTCCACAATAGCTCTTAGCTGGATAAATTCCAGTCCGCATCGCTTAAAAACTTTTGTTGCCAACAGAGTCTCTAAAATTCAAGAGAGTCTCGATGCATCAAATTTTTATCATATTTCGGGAACTGAAAACCCAAGTGACTGTTTATCACGTGGTCTTACACCAGCTCAACTTGTGGAAAACAAAACTTGGCTGAATGGACCTGACTGGTCATATCTTCCATTCGAAAGCTGGCCAATCAAACCTTTCACTTCGCTCGATTCCGATCAGTTACCCGAGGCAAAACCTATAGTCCTTTTGAATGTTTTGGACGCGAAAGACGAAAAATCCAAAGACATTATAATTAATTTATCTGAACGTGTTTCTAGTTGGACACGACTTCTTCGCATTTTAGTTTATATTTTACGCTTCTGCAAAATTTTAAAAACCAGTGGAATTATAACTTCGGAGGATTTAGTCACATCCGAGCTGTTTGTTATTCGTTCGATCCAAGAAAAATATTTTTCTGAATATATTTCATGCATTGAAGCTTCCAAACAGTGTCCCAAAGCCATACGCAAGTTAAGACCCTTCTATATTGACGGAATTCTCCGTGTAGGAGGTCGCTTAGAGAACGCTGATTTAAGCTTTGATCATAAACACCCAATTCTACTGCCAAGTAAGAATCGCATTGTAGACATGATTATTGATCATATTCATAATATTTCATGTCATTCTGGACCTCAACTAACTATTTCTTTATTGAGAAAAAAATATTGGATTTTAGCTGCTCGTCGAACTGTTCGTGCAAGAATTCATGCATGTCTTAAGTGTTTTAGAGTACGTCCTAAACAAATGCCTGTACCAGTTATGGCCAATTTACCATCGTGTAGATTGAAAGTTTCCAAACCTTTTGCGCAAACAGGCGTAGATTATGCTGGACCTTTGTCCATATCTCTTGTTCGAAAACGTGGCATACGCAGCCAAAAGGCTTATCTTTGCATTTTTATTTGCTTAACAACCCGCGCTGTTCATATCGAGCTTGCCTCAGATTTGAGTACAGACACATTTCTAAACGCATTTAAAAGATTTCTTTCTCGCCGCGGTCCAGTTGAAACCATGTATTCTGATCAAGGTACCAATTTCGTAGGCGCTAAGTCGTATTTAAACGAATTGTATAATTTTCTTATGTCTTCCAATTATACTGATGAGTTTAAAAACGAATTAGCGCGAAATCGCATTTCGTGGATATTAAATCCACCTAACGCTCCCCACTTTGGCGGTGGTTGGGAGGCAACTGTAAAATGTTTCAAAACACATTTATATCGTGTGATAGGTGCACAAATATTAACGTACGAGGAATTAATTACCGTACTTTACCAAATAGAAGCGATATTAAATTCGAGACCGCTCGGTATTCTTAGTGAGGATCCATCCGAACCTTTACCCCTAACGCCATCGCATTTTTTAAATACTAGACAACTAGGTTCTCTTTTATCAGCTGATGTATCAGACGTAAATAAAGGGTTACTTTCGCGATATTTGCTACTTGATAATATCGTTCAGTCCTACTGGAAAAGGTGGCAAGATGAATATTTACACACATTACAAACGCGAGAGAAATGGAATACCGACTCTCGTCCGGTACGAGAAGGAGAACTTGTGTTAATTATGCAAAATAATTCCCCTCCGCTTCATTGGCCATTGGGCATAATTGATAGAATATTTTTCGGTGATGACGGTCGTGTAAGAGTTGCGCTAGTTCGAACTAAAACTGGTACACTTAAACGTCCCATTATTCGGCTTTGTCCATTACCTAATTTACAATAGTCCAATATTTATTTTATTGATACATAAACCTATTAGTTTTATTAGTATTTACTCCCTTACGCATTAATTTATAAGCTAGCAATTGAGTTATTTTCGCATTTTTTTTTTTTTTTTTTTGAAAGACGCTTTCAAGGCGGGGTGTGTGTTTTGGCCATTTGTATTATCTCTATTTTTTATTCGAAATGCTCCCATTCACGTGGAAAACGCAAAAGAAAACAGAGCACGGATCTAGCATCTACATTGAATTTGGCGCCTTGTGTTCTATATACCAATTACGTCATGGAGCTCGCGACGCGAGTGCCCTCTGCCCGGATCACTCTCTCTCGTTTTTTTGCACCGCAAACCGGCCGATTCCCGCTCCGCACATTTAATATTAAACTAGATATATCTACTTAAATTTTGTTGTATACCTTTGAGAAAGGACAGTAGAAGTGATAGCATATATAGTGATATCAAGAGAAGTGAGGTGCTCAATATCTGGACGAAAGAGTCGAGTGAGGAGAAGCAACCTCGTGTCTGCTACCTGAAGACTTAAGAGATCCCTCAAGAGTGCTCAAGTAAGTTTTCTGTAGCTTGGGAAAAATTCGATTATTTAATGGTTTTAATGCAAATGGTCAAACTTTTCATACCATTCATACTTCTACTGAACTATTAATTCCCGCCCCCGAGAAGTGTACAAAAAAAGCGTGTGAAGGGCGCGTACAGATTTTTTATGTTTTTTTATGTACTTAGGCTCCGGTAACATAATACAGTCACTCAGTCTTCTTCCTTGTAACCTATAGTTTTATCCTTACCGTGCAATTTTTGATTACTATTAACCAAGAAATATGTTAATTAAAATTCAAGGAACCATTTTTGAAATTAAGTTCTATTTCTCTAGCCTCTAGTTCAGATTTAGTACTTTATTACCCGTAACTCTACATTAACAAATTTCCTTGCCTTAACAATTACATTATTACTAAGTTTCATTTATGTCAAAGTTACGTAAAGTTTACATTTTGAATGGATAAATAAATTAACAAAATGTAAGTATCTAAAATGTAATCTATACTAATATATAAAGCTGAAGAGTTTGTTTGTTTGTTTGTTTGAACGCGCTAATCTCCGAAACTACTGGTGCGATTTGAATAATTCTTTTTTTGTTGGATAGTCCATTTATCGAGGAAGGCTATAGGCTAAATAACATTACGCTATGACCAATAGGAGCAAAGACAGAGCGGTAAATGTGTAAAAAACGGGGAAAATTATTCATTTTTGAAGGCTTTCTTTGCGTGCGCTGCGAAAACGGTTCAAGATACACAAAAAATATGTATGAAAGAATTATTCCTCTAACATGATCTAAAAAAAAGTCCGCGACGGCATATGTCTATCTTTTAAGGTTTAGTCACAATGACCGTTTTTATGGTACCAAATTTGGTCGAAATAATTGTTTAAGTTGTATCAACATAATATATATTAATCTTTATTCAAAATAAATAAATATGTTGTTGGTTAACCAAAAATCTGCCGGAAGTCACTATTCCACGCGGACGAAGTCGCGGGCAAAAGCTAATAATATCTATTTCGAATGGTATTTTCGTAGGTCAAAACCTTTTCTGATTCATGTATAGTAAATCACAGTGAATATTTCAAAATCATGGCAGTGGTTTGCTCTAATATAGAAAATACTATCAAGAAATAAAAAACTGGCCAAGTGCTTGCTGGATTCACGCACAAAGGGTTCCGTACCATTTATTTATGAAATTAAAGCAAGCGGTTTACGATTTACGAGGTATTAAAAAAAACTACTACTTACTAGATCTCGTTCAAAACAATTTTCGTTGGTAGTTTTTATAGTAATGTACATGATATGTTTTTTTTAGATTTTTGATTTTCTTATTTTAGAAGTTAGAGGGGGGAGGGGAGACCAACTTTTTTCTACTTTGGAAGCATCTGTCATGCAAACTATTTGGTTTAGAAAAAAATATTCTAGAAACCTCGATATTATTTTTGAAGACTTATCCATAAATACACCACACGTATGTGTTAGATGAAAAAAAAATTGAGTTTTAGTTCTAAGTATGGGGAGCCCCCAATATTTTTTTTTTATTATTTATTTTTGCATCAATTCTTAATGTGGTTCACACTCAAATAAGCTACTCTGTTCACAGAATCATCGTCCTACCAAGTTTCAACAGTAAAGCTCTTATAGTTTCGGGAAAAAATGGCTGTGACATACGGACGGACAGACGGACAGACAGGCATGATGAATCTATAAGGGTTCCGTTTTTTGCCATTTGGCTACGGAACCCTAAAAAACATCAAAGGCCTCAATTTAACCACACTACATTTTACATATGAAGAAATGTTGACTTTACAATTTTTACTCAATTGGGACCATAATAAGTCATAAGTGATCTATGTGAGTGATATGTGAGTTTATGTTTTCAACATTATCGTCTTTATCGTCATCATCGTCGGTAACTATTAGGGAAGAGACTGTATAAAAATTGGTACTATAAAATATATCTCTATAAACGAAACGTGGCAAAATTTTGTAATATCAGTAGGTATAAAATAAACATGAGGAAAACAAGACTGACAAATTTTGAACTTTAGATTCATTATATATTTAAACCAAGATATAGAGCTTAAATCCTATATACATACTAGTAATCCGAATTTCAATCAATGTAGGAAAAGGGTACTACAGTTATTTTACAAGAGCTTACCCATTACATGGTCACGATTGTGGTGGCTTGAATCGGAAACGTCCACGGTCCAACAAATACGGAGTAAGTCGAAGCCGTAATATATTTGAAATCCAATGAAAGCAAAAAGCTATAAATGAAATGATCCGTCAAAAAAATGTTCTAACTATATACAAACGGTACTAATTTTTTTTTTTTTTTTTTTATGTGATAGGGGGCAAACGAGCAGACGGATCACCCGATGGTAAGCAATTACCGCCGCCCATGAACGCCCGCAACACCAGAGGAGTCACAAGCGCGTTGCCGGCCTTTTAAATGGGAGTACGCTCTTTTCTTGAAGGTTCATTTCGATACAAAAATGTAAACCTTATTCTTTTAGTACTTTTGTCTAATTTATTTAATTCAGGGACAAACATTTGATTATTAACATGTTTTCAAAGGGACAAACATTGATATTAATACAATGAAATTTAAAAGATAAGCTACAACCAGACCGTTATTTTTTTTCTTAGAGGGGAAATACGTGTCATCTCATCACCACGTCCACGTCACGTTGCAACGCGTTGCCACTACACACAAGTTATAACCAGGTGTAATACCTATGTAAGAATTCATTATTAATATGGTAAATACCTCTATTACGTTTTTTACGTAATGCGCTTTATATTTTAGCAACATACACTTTACTATTTAATAATAATACAACATCTACTTAAATTTAGCATTGAAGACATCTACTTAATTTGTAAAATTATCTACATTGAAAAATGCTTAAAAATGGTATAATATAAAAAAAATATTGAAAGTATCTTTTGAACGTAAGGATTTGGAAAACTTCAACATAATCGTATGCAAGAAATCTGTTAATTTTTAAATTTCGTCACATATTTTCTAATAATATTAATAACACGACTTGATCAATGGTCAAATTGTATTTAAATAAAAAAATTGTCTTGTGACTCCACAATTACGACAGACTTGATTTTAGTTAGCTCGTAGGTAAATATCTTATTATTTATTTATTATAGTAAGCTTTTTTACTATATATAGGCCATCGACCAGTAATCGACCGGCAATGTCAGACTGACATTCAGCTGAGTTATAAAAACACCAGACAATTATTCTTGCTTTTAGATTATTATTAAGATTTGTTAACTTTCAACCATCTAAAGAACTTTTAAATGTAAATTATATTTAGTAAGAAGAATTTGTTAAAAATATTATTATTACTTTTAAGGCGTTGGATATTTCATAATTATAAAAGTTCGTGCTATGGAAATTGGGTCAGCCTTGGTGTGGGATGCAAAATGCGCCGATAGCTATGCTCCTTCTCATCTTCCAAGTACTGCCAACAAGGCTGGTTCAACCGCCTGCAAAGCAGAGAACATCAAACGGTCCAAATATTAACCATATAGAAACTATATCTTGAATCGTTTAATCTTTGGTACCTGGGGTCCACATGCCTCACCATGTAAATTAAAATCAAAAAAGTAATAGAAAATACCAAAACCTTCAGGGCCGGTAGTTACCTCGCTTAAAACATTGGCATTGCTAATCAGCTAGGCAATGCCGACATGGGATCCATTTTCTATTTTTAGTCCTTATATTTTATTTTCTTTCTCGTTTTTGTTTGTAATTTTAGTTTTAAATAATGAATATTACAGAATGAATTAAAAAGCATTAAAATGCATAATCCGTTATAAGAGTTCATAAATCAATAAAATCGCACTTAGAATTAATATGAAAATCTATTTGAATAACGACACATTTCAAGTATTTATTACGAGAAACACTAATTCTAAAATGTATTTTTTTATTTAAACCATGTGAATTAAGCAGTTAAAGGCATTACTCTGACAGGTAATATAAATTTTTACACCAATATATTAAACAATTTTTTTTACAAACCCTCTGAAGAACCTTCAGTCGTTTTAGAGTTAGATTACAAGCAAACAATCAGATTCTTTTTTTAAATTATGAATAGTCAATGAAATGACAATGAAACACATTCATATATCGAGCATTCAATAAAAAATATTTTATGATAATAACATAAGGTTATTACCATCTGACGGATGTCGATAGAAGTTTGATAAAGCGAACTGATTATGTGAATATTTTTCAAGACATACTCTTATATTTAATTTAATATTATATGTTTAATTTATACCAACTGTCATAAACTTACGTCGTATGACGTATTAAATTATCATGTAACGATCTAGGTAGATTTTTTCGATTGAAAGACAGACTTCTCATAACAAACGCACTGACATCAAACAGATATTTTCATTCGTACACAATTACAAAGCCGTATGTTGTTCCTGTTGGTACTAACAAACTAAATTCCAGTTACCTATTGTTATGTTACGCGGGTGTGATGTTACGTTACGCTTCATCTAAGGTAAAACAATAATAAACATACGATAATGTTTATCGGCAGGAAGTTAAGTTTAAAGTGCCGTTTTTTTGTCAAGTACAAAGTATAAAATATGTGATGAATCATAAAAATAATCTTTATTCAATATCGATTTTTTTTATACTAAAATTTATTGACGTAAAATTAAGAAAATTAAAAACACGAAGTGTTTAGGCGTGTATACATATAGGGAAGAATAAAAAAAAATAATGTGCACCTGTTCCGAAATATGGAGAGCCTTCTCGAAAAAAGCAAGTTAGAAATTTAGAAGTTCAATTTTTTCACCTCTTTTCGTTCGTCATCAACGATATGACAATTCATAATATAATGAGTGGCAAACATATATAACATAACAAAGGATTTTCTACAGTAAAAAAAAGTAAGATTGTTGACATAATAGAACAGGGATGGCGCAATTGTTCAAAGATGAGTCAAAATTGTCTTAATTTCTCACGAAATAGTCTTGTCGTAATCCTAATGAATGTTTTAAAGCATACATTTAATTCGTAAAGCAATATATTTGTAATCTGTAGCATAAACAATCAAAATTTATAAATAATTCAACTTATGTGTATTGTAAATATGTGTCTATAGATTACGAAGAATTACGAAATTTTTAATCCTTGAAAAGTGACTAGAATTTAAGTACCAACATAACGCCATCTATGAACAGCCCTGGAAAAGTCGTCAGTTTGTCACTCAGAAAATCCCGAACGACTAATTTACTAAATTTCAATGGCTCAATAAATAAATCGATTTTGTACAATTTTTAAAGGGAAAGGTTAAGACTTATACACGTTTTGTTGTAGACACAGGTTCGAGTCCCGCCCAAATCGAATATTTTGATTCCGATTTTCACAATTTTCGTTATTATATAACTTGGAAATCTATAAAAATACGACAATTTTCTAAAAAAAACTATGTTCAATTACTCTTGGGAGCGTCGATGGCGCTGTGATCTCGGCACTGGTTTGTGCGCCGCATAGAATCGGGAGGCGCGCGATCTAATCCCCACCGTGTACCAATGTGTTTTTCGTTCCGAATTTCATATGTACATTTATCCGACGCTCAGGAAAACATCATGAGGAAACCTGTGTAAATCTGCGATGCGATTCAAAGGTGTACGTAGTCAACCAACCCGCACTGGGCCAGCGTGGTTGACTAAGGCCTAATCGCCCTAACGTAGTTAGGGTAGGCTCGAGCCCCTCGGTGGGGACGTATATGAGCTGTGATGATGAATTACTCTGGAAATAAACGGCTATAGCTTTACGTATTTTTCACCTATTATCTAAGTTGTAGGCCGCTTATGGCCAAGGCTCAGGCGAGTTTAGTCAGTAGACCATCCCAGTCGATCCGTCATGATCGGTTTGAACTCCGACATAATCAACGTGGTACTTGATCCAACATTAGCTCAACACAGAACACGCACTTTCTGTATTCTGGGGCCAAAGAAGTTGCTGTTCGAAGTCCCTTTATGTATGGAATACCGACGCTATTCGGTTAGCCGCCAACTACCAACATACCGCCAAGTAATGCTCAACACGGGCCAATGTGTACAGCCGTCGATAGGTATTCTGTTTCTCTTTACTTTAATGCATTTTCTCCACTTATATTGAACAAAATCTCACTATATTGACGATAATATAACGTAAGTTCGATTTTAAAGATACCTTGTCAAAGAGACCTCGAATCCAGGATGTCGTATTTGACTGTAGTATTATATGAGATACAAATACTTCCCAGTTAGTTATATATTAATGTTACTCTGCCTTTCCTGAGAACAGTATGTCTGTTCCTATTCTAAATGCTTTATCCCAGCTATGTTAAACTCTTTATCCTCACACTTTTTTATGTGGTTCGTTGACAACAAAACACATGATGGTAAATAGTTACAGTCGCCCATAGTACATGTGGTTCCTGCGGGATTCGCAGCAAATCTGCAACCCTCATAAAAACCACAGTGTGCGTTGCCAACATGTGACATTAGTTCTCAATAGTTTCACTACCAATCTTACCCTTCACGCCAGAACATAGCAATGGGAACGCTGCTATTTTGTTACTTGCTACTGTTTTAGAATTAGGTAAGAGGGAGGTACCCTACATGCAGTACAGATACAGATACAGTAGGTAGCAGACAACTCTGGTCTACTTCCGATAAACTTACTAAGACCGATTTCTTTTGCTGCAGTTCATTTTCGAAAACGGGACCCACGACGAAGGTTTGCTGACGAGAGAAAAGTTTCTGGAAGTAGGAGCGCGAATGGAAGCCCGTCACGACTACCTCGGTTCTCAGTGCTCCAAACTCGGCCTGGATGGTTCCGGGCATAAGGCTAATGCATGGGAGTACATCGTAAATAGACAGTATCATGTTATTTGGTAAGTGTTATTGTTTTTATAAATGTTTTTTTTTGTTTTTCTGAAAGCACAAAGGACATTTTAACTAACTTCTAGTGTCCTAGCTCAATCAAATCAGATGATGAATATGTAGTTACGAATTGGAATAAACTTGGCAATGAAAGGCGATGTGTATTCGTTCGGACGATGTTTCTTGTCACCGATAACAGAAAAGCATCGTGACAAATCCTTGAAAATAATTACATGGAATAATTTAAAAAAATCAACCTAAAGCAACAACGTCAAAATGGCGAACATTAAACAGGCAGCGATGCACTGAGAACTCTAGTTCAGCATTATTGTTCGTCGTTTTTAGTATAATAAAGCTTTGTAGTTGGTCTCGAGCCTAGACAACTTGAATAAATTGCTGAAACATTTTTTTATAAAATCACGTCATAATTAACACTTGCGTATAAATGATTATTTGTGGTCATTTACAATAGGTATCTGATTCATATCGTCACTGAAACCAATAAATCTACAGTCATTTGTTAATCAGTCAAATCAGTGCCGTCACAGTCATGTATTTCTATAAGTATAAAATCTATGGGCACTTTCAGTTTTGACAATTAATAAAAATATGTCAATGTTCGGTGATGTAGAGATCGGATAATCGGATGCATATTTACCTAAAGTTAGTTTAAGACAAAGTATGGAAACGGCTTTTTATTGTTTTGTTAAATAAAAATCGGCACCATTTTTGTTTTTTTATTCAATTATTTGATTGATTATTGTTTTAGTCAAACTAGCTCACTACTTTCGTATAACACTCTTCATGTAATAAATCGTACATCCATAAATCGCACGGGGAACTGAAACTAAACTTCATGTAAATACGTATGCATAGTTGTATAAATGAACCCGGAGTCTCGGTCTTTTGAAAATAAATACCACGTGCTAATTTAGTAATTTTCAAACAATACCACTACGTTAAATTTGCAGTCCCGTATTTTCCCGAGATTTTTATTTAACAAAATGTATTTTAAAAAGCCGCTTCCATAATTTGTGAGCCAAAAATTAACTTTAGGTAAATATGCATCCGATTATCCGATCTCTATGATGTTAAAATCGCAATTGTGGATGAATCATCCTTTTCCAAAAGCAAGTTATTTCGTAGGTAGCTTTAGTGAATACCTGTTCGTGTTCGTAGTGCATTACTAGCCTGCGTGTATGGATGTACAATGTCTATGATAAATTGTCGCCGATACGCGGACGCATTATCTTTCAGCAAATGGAGTTAAGTCACGATGCCTCTATACGAAAAATCCATGCGAATTTAAACCTTATCATGTTGCTTTAAAGGTTTATAAGTTTTAAGAATTGGTAGGCGATAATAGGTAGAATCGCCGGTGGTAGTCGTGACATTTCAGTTCATATAGCTTTGCGGTTACGTGTAATATTAATAATAACATTTTTATATACTATTACTATTATACTATATATTACACAGTATATTACACTATAAATATTACATATGTAGTAGGTAAGTATAATATTAACCGAAATAGATTTCATAATATATTAGTTAAATAGTTTCAAAAACACATATTTCAAACTGACAGCTAAAGCAAAATTTAAGGACAACAAAAGTCCTACCAACATCTTTAAACTAAACGAATCTAATTTGATTCTATTTATAGAATCAAATGACAGGTTTCGAAACCTTAACTTTTGTCCGTACATGGCGTTTCATTCACTTATTACACTATACTGTTGGTAACACCGATAAAAACACTTGAACGAATTATCGTAATCCGTTCAAGTGTTTTTGTATTTTGGGAATAGTTGGAGGCCAGAGAAAGAATGTAAAATCATTTTTACAGCAGGAAAATATATTATTCCTGTGGTAAAATCTAATACAACGCTATGAAAGTACAGAAAACGTGTAAGCTATACAGACTCAAATTTCAGGTGCAACGTATTCAAAGCTGCATCAACATCTTGGATGTACAACTTCAACCTGATGGCCAACTACACTGCTGCCTTTCTGAACAAAACCAAAGAGGTTCCTTTGGAGTTAGCCCGACGTAAATACGGCAGGCCGACTGTGGCGATGATAAAGAAAGCTCAAGTGGACTCCATAACGTTCATCATAGTCCGCCATCCTCTGGAGAGGCTGGCTTCTGCGTACAACGACAAAATTGTCCGCGCCTGGCCGAAGTCTTTTCATGACAAACTTGGACAGAGGATTATAAAGAAGTATAGGAAGGTATGGACATTAATTTTTGAATTTTTAACCTCCTTGGATTTTACTACATACATACAAACCTGTTCATTTTGTATACACCTAACTTTAAGGTTATATTCTGTAACTGAAAATAATTTAAAGAGCCTAAAGGACATGGGTTATAAAATGCATATTTTCGAAGACAACGGCAATTATAATTATTATAATGTGTAGTATGAAATTTTTACCTATACTTTTGAGACATCATCAAACAAACAGCGACGTAAAATTACGCGCGGTACGCTCTGTATCATACAATCAAGAATAAAGGTATAAAATAATACGGTTGTACAATCTTTTAAAAATAATTTAATAAATGAAATGTAAATCTTCAAAAATCTGTAAAAATAACCAGATTTATATGTGTATAGACAAAAGACAACAAGCAAATCCTTACTAATATTATAAATCGGAAAGTGAGTTTGTTTGTTTGTTTGATCCGCTTTCACGCCGTAACTACTGAACCGATTGCTTTAAAATTTTGCAAACGTAAAGAAGTCCGCAATAAATAATAGGCTACTTTTTATCCCGGAAAAATCGGCAGATCCCACGGGATGCGCAATAAAGGCTTCGCTCAAAAACTTCTGCACAGATTTTCATGCGGTTTTCATCAATAGACAAAGTGATTCTTGAGAAAGGTTTTACGGTATTTTTTATCTCGGAAAAACGGATAGTCCCACTGGAAGTGCGATAAAACCTTCGCGCCATAAACCGACTTCCGCGCATATGTAGCCGTGGGCAAAAGCTATGACCCTTAACCCTCTATAGACCCAATCCCGAAAGAAGAAGAAAACGCGGGCGAAGCCGCGGGCAGAAAGCTAGTAAATTTAATAAAAGCAAAACACAGGGACTTAGGTAGCTAAGGCTTCTCTTCATTTCTTACTGAAGAAAGTATTTAAATAGGTTGTTTTGGGCGTATCAACAGAGAACAAAGAAACTTCTAATTGTGTATTTTTTGTATAAACTGCTATTATCTCATTCTCATACAGAATCACAACCAAACAGGTAAAATTAGTTTTTTATTTTTATAGTTACGTGAAGGCTACATCGAAAAGTAGTGAGTGCCTTAAGCAACCGTTCTTTAAAAATACACAAATAAAGCGACTGATGTGGGTTACGATGTAAACCTGAAGCGAAAATTGTAAAAGACGTAACGAATTTGATTGATGTTACATATACATTGCCTTTATAAAAAGATATTTCGATATAATAATCGAATTACAGGCAATCACCGGCCAGCCTATGCCCACTGAGAGATATCCACTGTTCGAAGAATTCGTCATGTACCTGACCGACGAGGTTAAGTCGAAGAGGACACTGGATATGCATTGGACGCCTTATACTGGTTTCTGCACCCCTTGCAAGTTCAATTTTGACGTCGTCTTGAAGTTTGAGACCTTAGATGTAAGTACAAAAACATTTTCATCTGTATTTTTTCATTATCATCATCATTTCCGCCAAGAAACACTCATTACTGGACATAGATTTCCCCAAAGAACTCCAAATGGATCAGTCCTGTCCTTTATTTTTTTGAGAGGGGTAATGCATGCACCTTATGCACCGTGACACCGCGCTGGCTAGGCGCGGCCGTGTGTGGGGCTCTCCGGTCTGAGAGGACCGACCTACCCACTAAAACCCCCCTGAGTTCTCTAGGCCCTTGCGGGGCACATGGCGGGGTGAGTTTTCGCGATTCCACCGCTATCGATCAGTCCTGTCCTGTTACCAACCAGCGCCTTTCTGTGATCTTCACTAAGCCGTTCATCTATCTTGTGAGAGGCCTTACAACGCTGTGTATCTCGACATATGCTCTTTTTATCATCATCACAAATTATACGTTCCCACTGACATAAGCTAGATACAGTTGTGTAAGGTACCTACCTATATTAGGGTGATTAGACTTTAGTCAACCACGTTAACCCACTGCCCATTGGTCGTCTTCACATGCACCTTTGAATTTCATATTATTTTTTTGATTAGCGATAACACAATTTTTTACTTCCATAAACAATTGGCTAGTAGTACAGCCTGTCCACTTGATGGTAAGGGGTTACAGTTGGCTATAGTACGTATGGTTCCTGTGAGATTAGATTATTAGTGTACGTTGGTAACTTGTGACATAAGGTGTACTGCCAGGGTACCCAGTAATTTCACTGCTTCTCTTACCGCTCTTACTGGAGTATAACGAACACTGCTGTTTTGCGACAGAAAAAAGACGGTAATTTATTTCTAAAATGTTGTAGAATTATGGTTTCACTATTACATATTTTCGCAAAAACTCATTTTCGGTTAATTCCCTTTACATACATGAAAAGAAAATTTAACTAGTACTGAGCATTTATGGGTTATCTACGTATTCACCTCTTTCACTTATCAACAGCCTGCCAGATATCTGCTCAATAAAATAATCCATACTCTTCATGCCAGTACTAAAAGCTGTTACAGCCTGCTGATAAAAAGATCAATGTTTCACAGATAATGTCAAATGCTATTATATTTATTACAAATTTCTTGACGAGGATTTACCTAATAATGTTTGTTAGCAAATCATTGATATAACATATCCATAGTGTTTACTACACTTATAGTAATTTATCAATATGTATTTTCGACTAAAGACTAAGTAACAGTTGTAAGTACTTTTTTTTTCAAGGAATAGGATAATAAAATTAAAGAGACTCCAATGAGGGATTTTCTAAGTAACAGGAGACCTATTTTTGAATTACGAATGCGACTTCGAAATCACCAATGTGACTAATAATCACCGATTTTCAATAATTCTTATTTTTGAATATCACTGATGTGACTACCTTAGTCACAGGTGTGATTTCATTACGAGTGCCCTCACCCACTCGTAATCAAGTCATACTTATGTAAATGTTATGTGTTTTGTTTGGAGAACATAGTCTAGTCTTATATGTGCATATATATACATATATGTATATATATATATATATATATATATATATATATATATATATATATATATATATATATATATATATATATATATATATATATATATATATATATATATATATATATATAATATATTATATATATATATATATATATTATATATTATATATATAATATATATATATATGAATGTAGCATATATGTATATAATAACCGCAATGGTTAAGCCGGCAATAACCGGCAGCGACTACATTCATATACATATAAATAAATAAATAAATATTTGTTACACTTACACCAATTAGCCTAGCCCAAACTAAGCTCTATAAGGCTTGTGCAATGGGATCTATGGGTAACGGATAGACATACATATATTATACATATATAAATATTTTTTATTGAAATATATATCAACAACCATGACTAAGGTACAAATGCTCGCATTCATCACACAAACATCTGCCCCCACCGGGATTCGAACCCGGGATCTCAGAGATGGCGACACCTTGAAACCGGTGTATTATCCACTCGACTAAGGAGGTCGTCAGAACACATATATATACATATATATATATATATATATAATGTCGTATACATATATATATATATATATATAATACTCATTATAGTTACGCCGGCATTAACCGGCAGCGGCTACATTCTGCGTGGAACCGAACTCTTACATTTATGTGTGTGCTTTATCTATGTTGGCAGCTCTGCGATCGACTTTCAAAAATTGGATGTTTAGGAATCCGTGACCTCAAAGTCACCGCTGACTATTTGGTCAGCGGTGATTTCGAAATCGCATTCGTAATTCAAAAATAGGTCTCCAGAGGCATGTAAGCGGGTCGTCGTTAATGATGTGTCAACGCGTTCACGATGATTCGAAACGAATTTTATAGCACTGACATCGATATAACCGCGAATCGGAACTCACGCTAAGAAGTCAGTTTTGGCGGATGTCATCGTTACAGTTTAGCTATTAAAACTATGACATTCTGATAGATGAAACTAGTTGACACCTATTGATAAGGAATACAATTGTGAAGACGTACACGACGTAAGATATTACATAAAGTTCCAATTAAGCTCCATGCTATTGTATCTGTTTTAAGAAAAAACAAATTGCTTTTTTTTCAAATATCTCGGAGATGTAATATATTTGAAGTTTATTTCTTTTAGACATCATTATATTCCATAGTGAAAAGCGGACCTAAACCTTTAATTCAAAACTTACTTGTAAAGGTAATAATGCACATTACGAAATGTTTCCATAAATGATATACACAATGATATTTGATTTACATAACTAAAACATAAGCAATGATAGGCACATCCGCAATTTATATACCTGCAACATAATACAATGCGACCATTATCACCAAGTTTGAATTTAAATCAGGACCTAAAGCGGATGACACGCGCGCATTATGAATAATAATGATAGATTATCCCGGCTCAGTGCTTCTATCTGGTAAAGGAATATTTATTCAATTTACCCACATTTTCTAAGATTTCGTTCACTTTAATTAGGTATACAAGTCATGTCAAACAAAATACTCTTACAGGAAAAAGATTTAAATATTAAAACGAACAAAAAACACGATTATAACGATCAGTAGCTACCATGAGTTTACATGTTTGCAAACGATATCGATAGCGAAAGTTCTTGTATGAAAACTTTGTGCAGCGCACCTAGCGTCACGTATTGTACTATTTTTTCATATTACACTAACGTAACTTTCTGTAGTTTACTATATTATAGTAAATACTTAATTAATAATATAAAACGATAGTCAACTCATGCTAGAGCCACATCCGTATTATTTTAATGCTAACATGATCTCTTTATAATCTACTAATACTAATATATAATAGACTAATATCACAAATAATGTAACACTAATAAATAGGTTTTTCAATAAGGGCGGGTAGATTTTGAAACGAAATTAAACAAGCTGCGTATGAGGTATCAACAATTTTTTTTTTTATTTAAAAGGCACATATATGCCATTAAGTATGGAAGATGACATCATTCAAATGCCCGCCTCGGCTTCTCACAGTGGCACGGATCCGAGTGGTCCAATTTTCAATAACTCTTCCGCATAGATCCGCCTGAATTTGAGCGATGGCATGTGTTATGTTCGCCTTTAGGGCATCGGTGGATTGTGGTTTATTTGCATAGACCTGCGACTTCAAAAAAACCCCACAAGAAAAAGTCTAGCGGGGTTAAATCGCATGACCTTGGTGGCCAATTCACATCACCCCTGCGAGAGATAACCTTAGTCTCAAATCGCTCATGCAGAATGTCAATCGTGGCGTCCGCTGTGTGGCACGTAGCGCCATCCTGCTGGAACCACATGTCGTCTAGGTCCATATGGTTCAACGTGGGCCATAAAAAATTGGATATCATCGTTCTGTAGCGCTCGCCGTTGACAGTGACCGCCTCACCAACGTCGTTTTCGAAAAAATACGGACCAATGACGCCGCCGGCCCAAAATCCACACCAAACCGTAACTTTTTGAGGATGCATTACCACCTGGTAAACCTCGTGTGGGTTTGTGTTGTTCCATATACGGCAATTTTGTTTGTTAACAAAGCCATTCATCCAAAAATGCGCCTCGTCGCTAAAGATGATTTTTTGCCCGAAATAGGGATCATCTTCCAAACGATTCGAGGCCCAGGCAGCGAACAAACGACGTTGTCTATGGTCATGAATTTTGAGCTCCTGGGTCAGTTGAATCTTATACGGGTGTAACCCTAAGTCCCGTCGCAAAATTCGCCAAGTTGAAGTTGCGAAAGGCTGAGTTCTTGTGCACGGCGAGGAATCGACTGCCTCGGGTTCTGCTGTACACTTTGACGGACCGCCGCGATGTTCTCGGCTGATCTTGCGTTTCTTGAACGTACAGGTGTGGGTTGATCGATTAACGAACCGGTTGTTTCAAATTTTGCCACCAAACGCTGAAGAGTCGACTGTGAAGGGCCACCACGTCTACCGTAAAATGGGCGCAATGCACGCAACGTTTGCACTAACGAATACTCATTTTTTATAATAAAGTTTTATCATTTGTACGCGCTGTTCAATCGTGTAACCTGCCATGGTGATTTGGCATAAGCAACTAAATAATAAGCAAAAGATTTGACAAGTGTCACCAAAACAAAATGGCCGCCACGGGCCGCCAAAATCTACCCGCCCTTATTGAAAAACCCTTTATAAAGAAAACAAATTTAAATTTGTTTGTTAAAGGTAATTGATTAAAAATCAGAGATCACTCTGGTACTACTGATAGTTTAGGATAGGGCGCGAAATTATCTCTATCTATCGGAAACCCGATATAAAGCGTCCGAAGTCGCGAGTAGTGTTATTATAATGGAATAATTTATTAGGCAAAACTATTAAAAATTGACTGGGTAGTAATAACTAGGTAGGAGATTATGTTCTGTGAACAATTGGAAACTCTTATACATAGCAATGCGCACGATAGACCTATTTGATGTAGGCCTTATCGCCCTTCTCCTGAGGGGCGGTCGCCCTCACGATTTGCCTATATGGTTTCTAGAACCTAGGCCAGGCTGAGTTTAGTCGGTAGGTCACGTGGCTGGACCGTTCCGGTCGCGTGGAGTCCGACATAACCTCCGTGACACTTGCCGTTGCGGGGGTATCCTGGGTACGTTTCGTACTCCTTGTGAGGATTCTCAGCCTTCCTCTCCAAAGGAAAAAAAAATCGCACATCGCGTCTCTTTGTTTGATAAAGATATTCTGCTAATAATAGCGGACTAATATCAATACATAGACATTATGGATCAGCATGTGATAGGTATACTATCTGAAATAATTACAGGAGGACCAAAGGTTCCTGATTCAGCTGGCTCGCTTGCAAAACATCGTGAAGCCACAGTGGCGCAACAGCGGGAAAGCGAATACGCTTCACGACATCAACCATCTTTATTCACGCATCACCAAGTCGCAACTGGATTCGCTAGCTCAGCTTTATACGTGAGAAAATAATTTACATTTAAACATTGCCATTGTTCTCCTCAATAGTAGCTATTACTGATAACGACTTCAGACTCAATATAGTGTTCGTACTAGAAATTTCAAAATTTGGGTGAATGTTTATTCTAGATATTAATCGAATATTTTTTAATTACGACTGAGAAATCTTGGTTCGCATAGTACTGATGGTAAGTAATGATAAGGTAGGAGCGAGCTTCACCTGAAGAATCCAACAACTGAGGTATTTTTACTAATCGAAATAGAAGAATATTATTTATGGCGAGAAACTTAGGTAAGACGGTAGGATAGTAATACCCAAGCGTGCAGGAGCCCTATCATCAACCAAACAAGCAAAAAAATATCTGCCCTTTGTGGAATTGAGCCCCGAACCTTCCGAACAACACTTGATGATCTCAAGCACTAGACCAAGAGGTTGATTGAACTAGAATTGAATTGGCTGTATACAAAGTGTTTGATCAATATCTTGTAAATCTAAAACTTACTGATGTTAACATTTTCATGTAAAAGTCATGCCATAAAATTTTTGACATGTGGGCGGCGGTGAATCACTTACCATCAGGTGACCCGTCTTGCTCGTTTGCCTCTTATTTTTCATAAAAATATATTAAAATATAAGTGAGCTAAATTGAAAATTACGTAAAAACCAGTACGTAAAAAGCAGATAAGTGTTTAATTTTCAATGAAGTAAATAAATTTTAATAGTTCACGAGTCTCGACTATTTATTAATCAACGTCATTAAAAATAGCTTTCTTTGGTAATAAAATACTACGTTTTTTTCATATAACAATTATTGAAAGTACAATTAAAATAGTATGCGTTTGGTTTTCGACGCGAATTATGGGATATATTATTATTTTGTATTTTTGAACGTCAAATTTTCAAAAAAAATAAGATTTTTAGATATAAATCCTCTTGGTTACTAAAATCATAGATTTTCCTTAAGAATTCAATATTTTTTTATTACCAAACTGTACGTAATTTGATCATTGATATTATTTTAATTGGTAATGTGACACATTGTAAAACTAAAACCGATATCCAATTACGAGCAACGATGTTAAAATATTAATTGTTTAATTCCCCTTACAATTAGTTGGGTCTCACAGAAAAAAATGTATAAGGAATTTGAAAATTAATGTTACAATTTAGAAATTAATGACACGGTAAATTTAATGACTATACTAATATGGTAGGGTAGGTTTCAGCTTAATAGGATATTAATAGTCCAGTCACTTTAGGGTTTCACCCCGGAAAGAGATAATAAGCTGGAAACTAGTATACAGTTTTATTTAGGCGTTCTAAAAGTTGTTTCAAGTCTCATATTATCTCGTGTCTGTGTCGTAAGTTATTCGAGGTCAAAGGTCACGAAATAGCTTTTTTTGCAATTATCTCCGTTTCTATGGTTCTAATCACTTTAACAACTATTATAAAAATTGAAGATAAAAAAAGTTCAACACAACTTTTGTCTCAACATTTTTTTCTTTTTGACCCCTTTTTCTCCTAACCTAAAGTAACTGGACTATAACCAAAATATGCTCACGAGGTCATGGAAATGATCTCACGAGTTCGAGTTGGGTATGTTCTGCTCTGCTGAGAGAAACACGGCAGTGACAGATATGCTCTGCATTGAGCTTTAAGCATTGTTGAGCTTTTAGTCGGTTTGACTGACACTAGGCCCCCAAAGTTCGCAGGTATTTCACACATTTTCCATAAAAAAAATCTACATAAAAAAGAGATATTTCGTAACGTATAAACTAATGAAAAAATCGTGTTAGAACTACATTAAACACTAATAGGTTTTTAGTTTCTTATTCTGTTTCGTTGTTTCTACTATCGAGCATACAGATATCAAAAAAGTTTGCGATCCCTTGTTAAAATAGTACTAAGCCATTAATATATTTGTGTTACTTATGTTTAATTTCAAAATCTTTTGTTCCAGATACGATTTAAAACTATTCAACTACACCATAAACAACTATTACGAAATAGTAAAAGAGGACGAGACGAGCAACCACAGATGAAGTGTCACCGCACGCGAACGAATCATCCCATAATCCTTTGTTCGCATAGAATAGACATTGGTTGGAACAAGGGCGAGATTCATCAGAAAGACTGATCGTTACGAATGATTGATGGACTGGCTTTGATCGGGGGCGAAGTTTTATAACGTCAATTAAGGGATCCACTGTTGGTACAGATCTGAGCGACTGGTATAAGTTTGTTGATGTCCATTACTGTCTCAATAACTGATTGTCAACATCATATGAAGGAAACAGTGGTAAATCACATTATCTAGCGGTAATTTTATCATACTTACGCCCTCACACAGTAGTTAGAGAAATTATTTAGTTACCAATGTAATTTGTTAAAGCCAGTTACAGTAATTGTTAAATGCCTTTAAAGTACAAACGCTACATGTTGAATTTTTTAGAAATTGATATATTTACATCTCTCTTATTATTTCCGACTGCCATACGTTTAGTATTTAGAGATAATAAAATCGCGTTGATTTTTTTATGTTGAACACACAGTTCCTAGGTACACGTTATAAGTTGTTATGAGTTTTGTAAATAATAAATTTATGATCTGTTATAAATTACAAAACTAGAATTTAGAAGCAGTGTAATTAGTAATGCGAAAAATAAGACCAGTACTACCATATTGTACTGCAAAAAAAATTCCAAGTGCTTCCACGAGTAGATTATATAAAATTACTGTAAGATATGTAATATGTATATATCTAATTGAATTGTTCAATAAAAGTAACAAATATTATAATCTTAGAAAATTGAGTACTTCACTTTGCCCAAGAACAACATAGTAATTTTATTGTTGCTAAATGTGGCATATATTGATTTGTTGTTACCTAGAATAAGAATTTAGTGTAATTTTTGTGAATTCTTTCATCATTCCATAAATGTTTTTCATATCTCTGGATTTTGTAATAAGTATTCACAGAATTTGTAATATATCATTAAATTTACATTTATTTTATCTAATAACTTAGATCAAATTCAAATCCAGCATCATAAAGAAAATATTGTATGTTATTCAACGGTAATGATAAATGAAAGGAGGAATAAGAGATTTTAGTAGTCAATCTGTCCAGTGCTAGTGAGATTTACAAAGACTTGTTTATCTTGAAAAACGTTGCGAATATTTTATTAGAATCTCTATACCTAATTATATCAGCGCTACATAAATAAGGCGATTTAGATACCTAATTTCCAATAATTATTCACAATTAAATAAGTAATGATTTCTATCATTACTTATCAGTATTTTTAAAATTTAGTACAATATTTTGATAAGGTTAAACATCAAAATCTATTTGAAAGAAACATTGCAATTTTTTCTTACTTCAGTGACTTCTCCGATTTAAGATGACAGTCTTTTGCCTTAAACCGTTGGTATATGCCATAATAAATATAGAAAAAAAAAATAGAACTCTCGAATGTATCTGCCACAAAATGTCAAAATAAAAATAAATGTAACAATGGTTGATGTATAAAAGATTATACGTCATTAAAATAACAACGCGCCTTCAAATTTTCTATTACAGTAGTTCTATTACTTTATTGTTGAACTATCCCGAACTTGAATCTGCTATCTCATAGGATTTATCAACAATATATACCATAATATATAAAGAATAGATGATGTATCTTCTGTTTATCTTTTGTACTAACTGTCGACGATAACAGAAACATTTATTATTACTTGTTGTATTGTCAAAAAGATAAGAATGTGAATGAATGAAATAATTAACGAAAATTTATGACTTTAATACTAATATAGTTATTAGTAATTTAATTTATGACTATAATAGTTCTCATTGAAATTCTTCATAAAAAGTAAGTCTATATTATTACTTTACTAATAAAAGTATCAAATGGCAC
Source organism: Scirpophaga incertulas (assembly GCA_036419045.1). Classification (NCBI taxonomy): domain Eukaryota; kingdom Metazoa; phylum Arthropoda; class Insecta; order Lepidoptera; family Crambidae; genus Scirpophaga; species Scirpophaga incertulas. Next base: position 12,688,665 of record CM071645.1, read on the forward strand.
GTTACGTAATGATGCATTAAATAGTAATATAAATCAGCGGTTTATATAATTATCGGAATTCTTCAAATTTAAGTACCAACACTAAACGGGAATGTCTATGTCCTGGTGTAATATATTCCGATAATTATGGAGTCGAGTTGACTAATAATAAAATACAGGCTAGTCTACGAACCAATGACCTAACCCAATGTAAATAAATACCTAATAATAATAAAATAAAGTACAATTTTGTTATAAATTAATACAATTTCGATAATGTGTAGGTGTGTGTAAAATATATACACCTTTTCATAATTTTCCATTTTAATGTTTTTTTTAAAACAAATAACAACGTGTAAAAATAATTGTACAGGTTATAAAATTCACCTAGAGAATATCATGAATGACTTACTCTGAAACCAACATTGTAACTCAACAAAAAATTTTGCTACTCCATATATTTTCAACGAGTAGGTATTGGTATAAAACAGCAGACTTTTCGATTAGTTAGAATATTAGTACAATAGGAAGAGTTGTTCATATTCATGAGTAGAATAACCAACAGAAATATTTCTTTTTTTTACACTTTGTATAAGATGTTATATGATCCTTAAAATATATTGCTGCCTATTTAAGAACTTATAAAACTTGGGCATATATTGAAGCATCAAAAAACGTAAGCAAATCAACAAGAATAACTAATGCTTCATCGATGAGCTCGCAGGCGGCAGTGTACATATAAATACCTACATTGATTGAGACAACCAATAATTAAATAAATAAGTACAAGATAAATATAATTATTCCAGTTAGATAATATAACAGCATCATTATCAAACATTTTATAAAGTATTTTTCTCTGTATTGTTACCCATCATCGAACTTATAGTAGACGCTTTTGTATGTAGCTATTACAGACTCAGTTTGTATAATGCAATATCGACATACAAGTCTATCAGTATTTTTAAAATTTAGTACAAAATTTTGATGTTTATCAAAATGTAATTGAAACTTGCAATTTTTTCTTACTTCAGTGACTTCTCTGATTAAAGATGACACTCTTTTATCGATCTATGCTATCTTTATAAACTAATCTTTCTTGCACTACAATTATAGAACTAAAACAAAATAAGTCTTAAAATTGTCCAGAATTATATTCAAATATAGAATTGCTAAAGCAGATACAAATTTTTAGGGTATTGTAGTATGGGCTTACTGAAAAACGAATAAGCAATTGTATGAGTGTAAGTTAGTATGGATTGACTAGACCAAGAGGGATGGCCTATGAATGTAACTGTAATGGTGCTACGTTAGGATTTTGATCTCATATCAAGTCTTGAGATGTGGAGCATATGTTGTTGCTAATTGAGATATATTCTTTTAGATTCAAAAAAATAAATGAATTGGTTGTGTTTAATGATGTTATCGAGATTATTCTTAGTACTTATAGAGAAAAATAAATAATTTTCAACAAATTTGAGTCTCTCATTTTTTAAAATACCCATACCCAGTTCCAAAAGACAACAGTGCGTTTTAAAACTTAGGCTATATTCATATCAAATAATCAATATAAACCAAACCAATTAATTAGACAGAGGTCCAATCAACACCCATACTTCCTAATGTAAAAGGTGAAACAGGGCATTGATATCGGCATGGGGAAATTGACGCACCTTCGTATTGTTGATGATGTAGTAATTGCAGCAATTAAGGAAAATTATGTAAATTCCCATTGAATGCTCAGTCTTGTGAAAGTTGGAACATACTACACTAAAAATTGTTAACGAGACTGCTTACCAAGGACAAATAGTGCAACTAAGTAAATCAATCTTCCAAAAAGTGAGCAACCTTGTCACTAAAATTGGATCTTATAAAATCAATATTGGTTCAAAATAAGCCAATAACAAGTGATATCCATATGTTCCTGTCAAGGCTCTAACTCCTCTTTGAAATTATATGACATAGAGAGAAGGAACATGCTATTGATTATACAACTCTCACTCTCTTGATACTTACAATAGGAAAAAGAATAAACATTATACCAAAACTTGTTTATTAATAATACTCTTGGGTATTCATTTTAACAAGTTTCATATATCGTATTCAAGCATTCACCTTAACAAGTTTAACACTATGTACTACTTTTGACTAGATGCATTGGGAACTGTGGCAAGTACACGCGTTTTTCCAATACTTTAGTTTTGTTCCTGAAAATAATATTAGACACTATTAGATTTTGGATATAAATAAAATAGAAATCATTTATTTCTAAGAATTTTAAGTACCTTAGATATACTATAAATACTTTGTACTTTATTTAAAGTATTTCACCAAGACATTATTCATTAAATATTTAGCATTATAATGCTGGGAGTAGTTTTAAAATACGTTTGTACATATATGTTACATTATAGTTTACACTATAGTAAAATCAAAAAGTATTCTTACAAAATTAATACAATATTAAAATACGCACTGATGTTCAGTCTTCTTTCTCTTAGGAATGTCTAAAATATCAATTGGTTCTGTGGTAATGACCACAGGTCGTACTGACCCGAAAAAGTCAGTTATAGGCACATTACTTGGATCCCTCTTAAAGAGATCCCGCCTTACACCAACAGTTGACAAACAAGCGCTCTTGGGGCATACAGCTAACTAAAAAAATGTGTACATATTATTTGTCTGATATATAAAACACTTTACATATACATGTTATCAAAATATACAGATTAGGTACATGAATTTGAAAGTACTTACAAATTCAGACATGGTTTTTTGACTGTCAGGATAAACTTTTTCTAAGAACTCCAAAACATAGTAGGTATATCGGTCAATAATATAAACGCCGATTGCTGCATCAACATGATGCTGTAAATCAACTTAAATTACATTATTACATTCAAGTTAAAGAATGTTAATAATCTTATTAATTTAATTACTTACAGAAAGTGAATCTTCCCCTACTAAACTACTAGCTGTGGCTAATATGTTTGGTGAATAAAACTTTTCATACATAGAAGATGCTTGGCAAGTATCTATGATGAAAAATATTTCATTATATCTGCAAATAAGTAATAATTTAATTATATTAGTCACAAACAGTAGTGTGACTTATTTGGAAATAATCCTTACTAACATTATAAATAAGAAAACGGCTACCTGTCTGCCTCACCAAACCAATTTAAATAAAATTTGGAATATAGATAATCTCAAGCCTAGGACGGGAGGGATCGACACATTGTCACCACTGCGCATCCGACCTCGACTAGGCCCAGCACACGCTGGCGGAGTGCCCCGCGTGGGCCTCCGAGCGCAAAGTCTTGGTCGCAGAGATCGGGCGAGATCTATCTATTATCTATCTAGGCACTGATTGCGGCAATGCTGGCGGACGAGGGAGGTTGGAGGGCTGTGGCCTCCTGTGAAGCAGTGATGCTCCAAAAGGAGGCCGCCGAGCGGGGTCGGGAGATGGCCGATCCGGCTCGAAGGAGGCGGCGCCGGGCTCGGTAGCACAGCTGCGGCGCCGCCGCGGGTCTCCAGCGGGCGCGAGGAAATCGCGCCCGCGGCTACGGCGACCCGGGAGAGACCACGCCCCTTCCGTGGCGGGGGGGCGTCGTCGGTGGTGGAGATCGGGGGAGGTATTGTAGCCTCCCCCGAGGAGGGCTCCCCTGTATCGGCCGGGGAGCGGAGGCTGGGGGTTCCTGGAAGTAGCTTGGTGTTCCCGAGGGCTCCCTACATGCCTGAGGAAGGCCATCCCTGAGGTTTTAGTGGGTAGGCCTCCCCCTTCTGAGGAGGAGAGCCCCACATAACTGCCGGCTCGCTGGGGTATGCAACTTAATGCATTTTCTTCAGAGGGAACAAAAAAAAAGATAATCTAGAGCCTAAGAAAAAACATGTGCTCCTTTTAAGGAGATGAAAATCTTTTTCTAATAAGTTCTAAAACAGATTTCAATGAAAGTTGATTTCAACGAAAGTTGATAACATTTAATTATTACACAACACAGTTAATTATGATTATTTTTGCCATGGGAAAATATATTTCTCATGTGTTAGAATATGACAAAAACATCTAAATAGGTTTTGATGTAATTTGGTATAAGGTTGGTAGGAGAAACAAGGAACAACATAATTTATACCACAGGAAAACTTGGATTTTTAGAAAATATGCTATAATGCAAACAAAGCCACAGGCAGATAGCTAGTATGATTATATATCTCAAACATCAGTGCAAATTAGACACCTTCTTTTCTGCCACATTTGTTCAAGAGCATCAGCTAATTCTTGACTAGTTACTTCTTCAGAGTCTTGAAATTTCAGGAAACCATCTCCACCATGTCCAGTGAGGTATATTAAAATATTGCTACCCTCATCAGTAAGAAGCTGTTTTGATCGAGGAGTTTCTGGTGGCACTCGTCCAGTTAGAAGACGAATAAAGTTCTCCACTGATACCTATACAAAAAGATAAATGTATTTAGCTGTATTGAAAATTCTATGTTAAATAAACTGTATAAAACTGTACAAGTATCACTTTTTTTAAATACATCACATTTAGTAGGTTCTCATTAATAAACCTCCACTTAATTTATTTATTTCATTATGATAATTTTATGATTAAGTCAAACATCAACAGTTTACCTTTAATCATTTATACTAATCTAATAAGGCTATTAAAACTCACCTCATAGCCTCTGTAGTCCACCTCAACGTCATCTCCATAAACATTGATCTGTTCATGAGCATTGTTAAATATAGTCGCTGGACGGGGATTCCTTGGATTGCAAGCCATATCATCAGATATCATAAGAATAATCTGACTGTCAGGAATTCCTAATCTTTTGACGCTCCGGTATATTGATAGGACATTAGCAACATGCCGATAGTTAAACCAAAACCTTGAGGTATCCACTAACACAGCCCAGTTATTCGTGTGATTAGACTTTTGAAATTGTTCTGGTAACTACGATAGAAATTAAGCTGGGAATTAATGACTTTAAATGGGTACTTAGGTCTGTTTTACTGAAAATATCTTACCTGAACTCCAACACTTCTGGTTACACATACTACTACTACTAGAATACAGCACAGACGTACATGTACGGAGAACATTTTATGCAGTCCACATATACATTAAGTGGTTAATTTAAAGAGTCCTATTTACATCAAAATTATTCTCTATCTTATACAGTATTTGTCAAAAAAATATGTTTATGATATTTTTTTGTTAATTCTTCCATTCTGGGAAGCAAAGGGAACAACGCCCATACAGCCAATTCCTTTATATATATTCTTCATTCCTTGTTTATTCATGTTCTTGTCTTGCTTGCTTCTTACTTTCTTCTTTACATATGCTTAAAAGTAATTAAGTACAATAAGGCTTTCACCAAGTCAATTGTGTTTATTTTAGCTACATAAACTTCTTGTGCAACAGATAGTCTGTCTACTACAGTACAATAATAAATTGATATTCAAAGATAAAAATTACACTAATCTGTGTTCAAAAGAAACAATCAAACAATAGGTTAGGTTTACAATAAAATCACAATAAAATTAAATTACCAAATAAAAACATAATATTTTAACAATGTTAATTTGTCTCTAGTTTACTTAATACAAATTCAAGGCATTAGCCATATCTTTAGTTTTCTTTTGTATATAACTAACAAGACGGCCTCCATAGTCGAGTGGATAGTACACCGGTTTCAAGGTGTCGCCATCTCTGAGGTCCCGGGTTCGAATCCCGGTGGGGCAGATGTTTGTGTGATGAATGCCAGCATTTGTACCTTAGTCATGGTGTTGATATATATTTCAATAAAATTATTTATATATGTATAATATATGTATGTCTATCCGTTACCCTAGATCCCATTGCACAAGCCTTACAGAGCTTAGTTTGGGCTAGGCTAATTGGTGCAAGTGTAACAAATATTTATTATTATTATTATTAAGACGACAAAGAGAAGAAAAAAAACTTGCTACAAATAATAATTATGTTGTAGTTTAGTAATGGAAAATATTATTAAAAATCCAATCCAGTTAAAGTGTAAGATCCGAGATATTAATATATAACATAAATCCAAGGTGATCTAAAATCCAAGTTAACAATTACATTAATTATTATGAAATTAAATATCTATTACAGTGCTATTTACAAATTCAAAACCATTTTTGAATTTGTAAATAGCACTGTAATAGATATTTAATAGATATAAACAATTTCTGTTTCTTAGAAGATGCTGTAGAGAGCGCGGGATTTTTTCAGGTGTTTTATATAGAGTTGTTCAAAACGGCTATAAAACAAAAGCACGCTACAGACTATAAACTATTAATTTCTAGCGCGCTATTAAATACGCTATGTTATAGCGCGCTATAAGTAAGAATGCACGTGGGCATCCAGCAGGCGCGATAATTCTTGCAACACGCTACATTTCGTAGCACGTTACATTACATCGCATATCGTACATCGTTAGGCGGAGTGCCGTCGTGCGCTGTGCGTGCGCGACCGGCGCGACCGCGCGATAGTCATTCAATCATTTTCGATCATAGCGTCATAGCATCGTAACGTCCACCTACCTAGCGCGCGCTATGCGCTACGAGGAAACTGCGCGCTATAGAATGGCGCTAGGCGCTATATTATCCACCTTTAGTTTTATATATAGACAGAAGAAGAAAGTAAGTAATGGTTTTTTTCTTCCCACTAGGGAAAGTCAAAGGCTCTGTGCCATACAGCCAAATCTTAAAAGTCTTTAATTTTTGTTTTGAAAATGAGTAAGGCAAATGCCAAATCTTTGGTCTTTTCTTATTTAATATATTTCTAATTATAGATGTAATGTAACGGAAAATTAGTATAAAGTTGTCATGACTTGTTAATAACTCTTGTAGCGATGGCGGAATATTTAGATCTATTTCTTGTAAGGCATCAATAAATAAAATTCTTAGTAAGATATCAAAGGCAGGGCATTCGTAAAAAAATATGATTCAAAGTCTGAGGTACATTCATGCGACAATTATCATAATTTGGAGAGGAAACAATATTTAGGCGACTTAAGTGAGCATTGTTGTGAATCAGGGAATTCAAAACACGAATTATTTGTATAATTAATATTTTCGAAAACAATAACAATCACAACATGACAATTTTAAAACATTTCATATTTTAAACTTTTGTTTGACACTGATAACTGAGACGTGACTATTGTCTTAATTGTTTATCGCCGAAGAGTTTATACACATAGTACAAACCTTAACACTTTCCCTAAACAATTACACTTTCTTGAAGGCCTAGTCCACGACACAACATCTGAAATGTTGTTCGAGCTAAAGCTTTTGTCAAAACATCGGCTACTTGATTGGCCGTTCCAATTCCTTTCACTTTAATAACTTCTTCCTTGACTAGTTCTCTAACAAAAATATGCCGTATTCGGATGTGCTTGGTGCGTTTGTGGAACTCTGGATTATGAGCGAGACGTACTGCTGCTTCATTATCTACATATAGAACGGGAGTATCTATAGTTTCAATTGTCATTTGTTTAAATATTCTTATGAGCCATATGAGTTCTCTTGCAACTTCACTGGCTGCTACAAGTTTTGCTTCCGTTGTAGAAATCGCAACTGATGTTTGTCTCTGACTGAGCCATGATGCTGTTCCTCCAGAGTAGCGACAGATTACTCCTGTGGTGGATCGGCCGGTTTCGTGGTCACCACCATAATCTGCATCGCTAAAAGCTTCAAGCAACCCGAATGAGTGGTGGCCTTTATATTCTATGCGATAGGTTAATGTACCTTTGATGTACCGCATGATTCGTTTTACTCGAAGCCAGTCTTGCTTAGATGGATTTTCTAGTTTTCGAGAAACTACTCCTACAGAATATGCTATATCTGGGCGCGATCCAACCATCACAGATAAGCAAGGACACCTACAGCCTCACGGTAAGGGAAGTTTACTTCGTCTTTTTCAACTTTCCCAGATTCAAAAGGAGTCTTTTCTATAGGCGTAGCCACTGGGTTGCAATTAGACATATTGAAACGTTCTAAAACTTTTCTGGCATAAGTTTCTTGATTGAGAAATACCGAGCCATCATCTTTTTTGGAAATTTGAAGGCCCAAGTAATAAGTCGCTGGTTTAGTAGTAATATTTAAATCATCAAAGAAGCTATTGCTCGGAATATTGTCTCTGGCTTCTACCAGTCCGTCATCGACATACAATGCAATAAGAAGCTTTTTACCGTTGAATCTTTTTGTATACAGACAACAATCCGCTTCACATTGTTTGAAACCCATCTCAAGTAAAGTGCTTTCAAAGCATGAGTACCAACATCTCGGAGCTTGTTTGAGGCTTTTATTCAGCTTCCAGACATTTGATGTACCATCTGAATAACCATCTGGTTGCTGCACATAAATTTCTTCCTTAAGCTCGCCGTTAAGGAACGCAGTGCAGAATAATTTTTCTAGCAGGGTTTAGGTAGCCCAGCGCGATGAAGTGCTCTCCTCACAGTCCTCAAGCTGCAGTCAAATTGCTGGGCGAAAACACTTGTGGGCGTGAATGGCTCCACTGCATATGTGTTGACCATTTCTTCAGCTTTAATAATGGTAATGATCAAATAAAACTTTATAAAATAAACAATTGGACATCTCCTTGACTCAGAAAGAGCTATATAGGTTATTCTGAGACTCCTATATCTATCTCTAGCACAATCTGCCATCGACTATGGTCTGAGTAGTTATGGGAGAACCTATAAAACATACACTGAAAAAATAATTAAATTGCAACTAAAATTACTTAAAACAATTGTACCAAATCGTCTGAGAAAAAAACACAAGAGAGAAGATATTGACTTATTTGCATATTGCAGTGTATTAAACATATATCAAAGATTTAAAAGCTCTGTCCTAAACGAATACATTCATAAAGTAGACTGTCCGACCAAACATGAGACGAATAGTAGATTAAGACTATTGGATTATGTTCCTAGATTTCGGTTACCTAACTGTAATAATTTATATGGTGAGCGCACCTGGGAATATATGCTACCAATGTTTTTGAACGAGCTCTCAGACTCCAATTATGAACTGATCTGTAACAACGCTGACAAATGTTTAAAAATTATGCGCATTTTATATTTAGTAAACCCTAGCTGATCAGGTCAAATTGTTTAATATAGTTAATGTTGATGTAATGCATAGTACCTAGTATATAGGGACCGTGCACAAACTATAGGTGGCAGCACTACTGCGACAGAAGAGACACTATGCGGACAATAAAAGAAACTTATCAGACCTGTCATCGTGTTGTCAACAATATAAACAAAAATCAAAATTACATATTTTTATTTTTTATGATGATTAAAATTATAAAATATGGGTTTAGACCAATCAATAATGATCGACAACGTGGTCAAAATATATTAAAAGGAAAAAAGCTCTTCGAGGCCGGCCACGTGTTAGATGTTGAAGAGAAAACTCACGACAAAAATGATACTGTGATAACTGGTAAAGTTGTCGCACAAACAAAAATTGCCATTCTTTACGACGTGCAAATTACTGTAATTTTTTCTGAATTACCTTTTAATTTATGAAATGTATTATGTTTTCAAAGTATACGTTTCATTAATTCTATTTATGTACTTTCTCAACTTTCAGCTTGATTGTAACAGAAACATTACAAGTGCAATTTGTAAATGCAAGGCTGGCCAATCAGGTAAATGTAAACATGTATGTGCCTTAGTTCATTATGTAAATTCTCCAGAAAGTGCTAAATCAAAAACAAGTAATGCCCAACAATGTTTCCTGTAAACAGATTTAAAGGTTATGTTTACATACAAAACTCGTATAAACTACAAAACTTAGTTATTTTAAGTAATTAATGACATCATTAGTAATTTCAATATAATTTAAGACTCATACTTACATATGTTTTTTTACTGCGTTTATCCACTTTTGCCGTTTTTCACATAACCATGGCATGTGAATACTTTTCCTTGGAAAGTAATAAAATTTTACGCCATTTGATTTACTGTATTTTTTTGACGTGTTGGTACATCCAGGAATGCAACAATGCATTATTATTAAGTATATAATATGTATTTTCACCAATTTTTTCACTTATAAAATTATGTGTTGTATGTAAATGGTAAATGTCAAATATTAAACTAGGGTAAAACATTCAAATTTATGACACCAGTTGGCAGCACCATCGATGTGCACGTTCCCTAATGTTGATAGTTTAGTGTTAAAATTAGTTCCAGTCATAAAAGGCAGCGACAGATAAACCTCTTGTTTTTTGATTAGTTATTAGTATGACATGTAATTATTAAATAAAAAAAAATGTTCCAACCATGACTTTAACGTCTATGTATCGATAGTCATATGACACTTTTGCAAAAACTATAGCACGGGCCAAAATTCGATGGAATGGTTGTGTCATAATTAAGGATCTCTGTTACTGTTTCCGCAAGTGCAGAAGTTCCGCGCGCTTTTCAACATCCGTTTCTGCTTCTGTTTCCGCAACTTTTATAACGGAGATTCAAACGGAAGTTTACAATCGACGGCTTTTATTTATGACGAATTACTTTTTATAAAATATAACTTGCCAGTACTAAATTTTAAATATTAATAAAAATTCAGTTGCAAACTTGTAATATTGTTTTCTATAATACATTTCTAATATATCTATTCTAATATAGATTTGGTATCGATAAGTTTACTGTAGTTATGGAATTCACGTCACACATACATTCGCAACTTTGACACATTAGCAAAATTTATTTTGGGTATTTTTATCCACAATGTATTGCCAATCTAGTAAATAATAAGTATATGAAATAATACCACGCCACTGAAACATACTTAAGGTGTTTTGTTATTCAGTATGACAGAATTAAATCTAAAATCCCATACGAACTAATAGCTCAACCTAACTACATAATCATCCGTTATTGTTCTTGAACTATTTGAAGCTCAAACTAATTACATACATACTGATGTCCGCGATATCTTCGGTGAGGTATCGAATTGATTTTTGCTTTTGAGGTCTGAATAACTAGTAGTTTCCACTTTGCGTAAATTTGTCCACAGAAGCGTTTTATCTCGGTCATAAGTTCAGGTCCCTCAACCGACCTCGTTTTGATCAAGCGATTGAATGAAGAGATTGCGATGTTATAAGAATAATTTGGCTTACTACTAATTTTGGAGAACTCATCATATTCATTGGCAGGATACGATTAAAATAGGGCAATATTATAGTTAGGACTATTATTTACTTTGGACCGCAAGGTGTGCTTTAAATGTCAATATCCTCCATACCTTATAGTCAGGCCGCTCTAAGATTACCGATTTGACATATGTCAGATTGACAGCACTAGTGAGGGACTACGGCAAAATTACCGAGTCATTTAAGTAACTGTTATTTCTACTTAATAACTAAGTAAGGATTAATTAAAACAAAAATAAGATTGAAAAGATTTATTCACTTTCAGATTCACTTATAGAGTCGCTATCTCTATCTGTTACTCGAATCACAATTTCATTGTCTATAATAGAATCAACTCTTATGTCTCGTTGGTAATCATCTAATATTATACTCTGTCCATTATGTTATTTTCTTTTTGACAGATCGCGCGTATTAAATATTGTTTCTATTTTCAAATTATAGTACTACAGTAATAATATACTTTCTAGACGGGTAACGCCCACATAGTGAAGTGATCTGTGCATAACAAACTACCACAGACAATAAGCAGTTCTTGAAATCAGATAAATCGATAAATTGTCTTCAAATCAAATATTTGTAAATTTATTTATTTCCTTCTCGACAGCTACCTTACATTATTTATAGGTATGTGAATTTTAATATTAAAACGCATATGTAGTTAATAACATCTACGCCAAGTTTAAATCAAGAATTATGAATTATGAATAAAAATTTAACAAGTAAATTTATTTACATTATTTATTACATAGATTCATCAGATTCTTCTTCGTAAATTACACTAGACTCGTCAGTTGAGTCCTCTGTTACATAAATAACCAATTCTTGTGCCATCATGTTATCAATTGCAACATCTCGATCCCAATCAGACATTATTAATTTTTTTGTCCTCTGTACAACACTCGCCCAGTTTTCAGGCGTCACATCACCACACGCGCTAGTTAATAACTGCAACATTTTATTTGCTGTAAACGGCGGCGTTGTGTTATTTCTTGCTGCCTTCCCTTTAATTTGTGCCCATATCAATTCGATGGCATTATACTGACAGTGATACGGTGGGATTCTAATGACAGTATGTCCATATTCCGCAGCCATTTCATCGACGACGTATCTTTTAGGTATACGTTTCGAATTTAAAATTCTTATCAGCTCCGCTTTCACCAATGTATCAGTCACATCCTCACCATTATCACGAAGCCAGTTAACAATTTGGTCTTTGGTACTGCTTTGCGTTGGCTTTTTATTTATTTGCCGCGAATGATAGGGCGCGTTGTCTATAAATATAATTGAAGGTTCTTCTAGTAGCGTCAAAAAAAAAAAAAAACATTTCCCTAAACCAACTTTCATATACTTCTGCATTCATCTCTTCGTGATAGTCACCAGATTTTTTGGATTTAAAAGTTAGCAAAGCATCTGTTACAAATCCTTTTGCACTGCCTGCGTGGCAAACTATAAGGCGTTCGCCCTTGCCTATAGGCACAGCCGAAGTAGATGCTGCAGTGTTGTCAGTCCACGATCTCGATATTGTATGATTAGCATTGAGCCAAGTTTCGTCAGTGAAAACCACATTCGACCAGTCTTCGATTTGTTTAGCTTTCCTTAGAAAATCACAGCGAGCCAGCGCTATATCATGGCGTTCCAATAAAATTTTTCTCTTATCAGACTTTCTGTAAAAAAATCCAATTTTTCTTAGCACTTTACCTAGCGAAGATTTTTGGCCACGGTACAAACCACTGTCTCTCAGTGAAATTACCATTCTTCTTACAGTTGGGATTTCTTTACGTTGATAGTACGCGTATATATGACGACGAATAGCATCGGCATCGAAATCATCAATGTTTGTAACTTTACAGAGTCGGAGCTTTTTTTTCGGTGAAGACAGTTTATTACTCTGCATACCACTACTGCCGTAGGCTTCTTTAGCAATTTTTGTGACTGTTGGAATACTAATTCCTAAGGCGGCAGCAACACGGTTGCGAACCTGCGATATTGGTAGTAGCGGTTCACCATTTTGACATTCCTTCTCAAAGTATTCATGAAGGCGTCTCACAAACTCCCTCGATTGCCCTTTTAACACAGTTCCTTTCGGCATATTGAGAACTTAATTAAGCTCTACTGTAGACTGTACGTATTGATAAGGAGGAATATAAATACTCAACTCAACTTATTATATTGTAAAACAATACACAATGAAAGCAATGAATGTGATACAAGCGTTGTATGGCAAATGACAACCAAACGGCGTAGCCGTATTTAATGACACATACAATCTAACGTCACTCCTCACAACTCCCGTTGCCTAGACAACCCCATAGACAATATATGACAATTTATTTCATGTATTTGAAAAAACCAGATAAACGAATTTAATATTTATAATAAAAATAATATCGCTGCATTAAATCGATTAAAAGTTCTTCTTAAATAAAATCGATATTCTGTTTTAATCGAATCGGTAACTTGCGAGTTCATCACTGATTTCAAAATATCTTAAACTGTCAAAAAGAAAATAATATAATGGACAGAGTATAGTTTTCGGGTCTTTTCGACCACTTTGATCCAATCCTCTTTGGTCACTTTGGAACATGCCTCTTTAAGTAGGTTCAACATTTTCTTCGTGCTGAACGGGGGTGTCGTATTATGACGAGCTGCGTAACCTGTAACATAATTTTTATTATTAGTATTAGAAGCACTAAAATTTAATTTAAAAGTCTGGATATTTGTTTCTTTATAACTTTTTCATCATTTAGTTTTTAATATTTCTATGTATGAACTGTGTATGTCCTGCTGTTTATTTTTTTTAGTCTACCAAGTCAGTCATGCAGAGTTTAAATACGAGTATTAATATAATGTTTATATAAAGAAGAAACAAATTACCTTTGACTTGCGCCATATTAACTCTATAGCGTTGTATTGGCAATGGTAAGGCGGGATTCTCAGGACACGATGTCCGTGTGCCAGAGCTAGTTCATCGATTTCATATAGCTTTTTTGCTTCTTTATTTTCGAACACCAATTTGAGTAAATCCGATTTTAACATTTCGGGATTGGTTTCTATACCATTTTTTTCAAGCCAACCTGCCAGATCTGCTTTCTTATTAGCTTTAGTTATTTGTTTATTTGCGCCGAGTGATATGACGCATTATCAATAATTATAATGGATGGCTCTGGTAAACTGGGGAGTAATTGGTTTTGAAACCAAGATTTAAAAGTTTCCGCGTCTATTTCCTCGTGGTAATCCGACGTGTTTTTGATGCAAACGCTAGCAATCCATTTTCAATAAAGCCAACTCCAGCAGAACCGGCATGGTAAATAATGAGCCTTGATCCCTTGCCAATAAGTACTTTTGATGTAGATGCATGTGTTCCATCAGTCCAAGTACGTGACACAGAGTGGTTAGCGTTTAACCATGTCTCGTCAATAAAAACAACGTTCTCCCAATCAGTTATTTTTAGAGCCTCTCTTAAAAATTCACATCTTTTTAAAATTATGTCATACCTTTCCATTAACATTTCCCTTTTATTGGTTTTGGCGAATTCAAAACCAATACCATGTAGCAATTTAGATAAAGCGGTTTTCGCTCCACTAAACAAGCCAGCCTCTTTTAATGAAATCATAAGCAGACTTCTGGTTGGATACCTATTCATTGCGAGTATAATAATTATAAACGTGATTCCTTATTGCAGCAGCATCGAAAGAATCAACACCGGTTACTGGCTTTTGTCTGCGTCTTTTCTTAGGCGTCCTTAGAATGTTTTCTTCACTGCCTGAAGCACCAAACTTTTCTTTGTTGATATTATATATTGTTTTGGCACTGATTCCAAGAGCTTCTGATAGCCGCTCTTGTACTTGAGTTACGGGCAATAAGGGTCCGCCATTTTGTGACTCACGCTCGAAATAGTCCTGTAGCTTTATGACAAGCTCCCGACATTGACTATTCAATGTTTTTCCTCGTTTCGGCATTTTAAACCAAACACAAAGCAAAATCAGAGTCCAATAACGTGCCAAAGTCAACGTAAAAGCAGGATAATCAATAAACTGGAGAAAGCCGGGTCACAATAATAACAAATACACTGAGGAACGTAGTCTATGCGCACGAGTACGAAAGACGACTGAGTTGGACGATTGACATTGTCAGTCGTTCACAGCAGCTGGGTTGCCAATGTCAAAATTAATCCAATTCCCTAAATAAAATATTTGCAACAAATAAATTTCTAAATGTATATTTTTTTCTGTATGGCAATAATTTATTTCATCGATATTTAATGTCAATGTCAAGTTTATCGAAGCTTATCGAGTTTCATGCTCGCAAGGCAATGTAGTATAAAAGAAACCTCCAAGTGCTATAAGTAATATTTCTATCATTCTAATTATTTTTTTTCAGTCTAACTATAATCTGATTTTTTTTCCGTGAATACCACATTTACCGTAAAAATATCACATAAAAAAAACAATATTTAACTATTGATAAAAATAATGCAAACCGCCGCTATTAAATCGCGCCAAAACCTCCTCATTCTAATACATTCCGGAACACAAAGTACGCAGTGAGTATTACCGAGCACATCACTATGAAAGCGTGACCAACGAAGTAACTTTGTAAAAGCGCTATACAAAGGGGAAATTATAAGTTTTTTTTTATTCTTAAATTATTTAAAGTACTAAAAGACAAATAATAATACAAGTACGTAACTTTGATATTTTGACAGAAAATTGTATTGATAAAAGTTGTTCTAAACGATTTTCCAAATGTGTTCCTCATAACAAAGTTATATCTACAACCATAAAAAGTAAAGTGTCATATCGGTAATCTTAGAGCGGCCCGACTTTAGTATGTGTTATTTTAGTACAAATACTTGATCTGTGGTCTGTGTTCAATGTGATGTCATTCTTGACATCGGCTGAAGGCCTTTGTAGCCATAGCCGGTAAAATAATAAAAAAAATCATTCTTGACATAACAATGACAATGGATGTGTGGTAAAAACAAATGGAAATTGATAAATTATTTTAACTTAATTATTAATAAAATTAGAAATGACCAGTCGCAATCCTAACACTTTGATGAGTGTTCCAGATGAACAATTTGATTATTTATTTAAAATTGTGCTTATTGGCGATTGTGGAACAGGCAAAACATGCATTGTGCAACGTTTGAAGTCTGGCAATTTCATAGAAAGACACGGAAACACTATAGGCGTAGATTTTTCTATGAAAACGCTAATAGTGGATGGAAAAAAAGTAAAGGTAAATTATGCTACTAATGGACAACATTATTTTCAAGTCAATAAAATTTTGAGATACATAAATTTTGTATTGTTTCATTGGTCAACAAACTATTAAATTTCTTACTGTATTAAAGTTATTAAAATTGACCATTCTTATAAACAATAATAACGACGTATATAACAAGGCATTTTTTATTAGTCAATTTTTTTTAAACTTTTTACCTACTTATAATATGGAATATACATATTGTGTAAGTATATAAATAACATTTTTCTATTACTTAAACTCGAAAAGAATTTATGTGTATCTAGTTACTGCTTTCATACTACTGTCTTAACTATTAGTGATTAAAAAGGGATGATAAATTCGGGGATGGAAAATGTAAGAGTTTAGATTTAGATTATGCTAAATTAAAGTGTTATTTTTATTATAGCTACAGATATGGGACACAGCTGGTCAGGAAAGATTTCGAACTATCACACAAAGTTATTATCGTTCAGCAAATGGAGTTATAATTGGTAAGAATTAACATCTTCATTACTAATCCTCTCTTATGAATAATAATTATGTATTTTAGTTTATAATTTATATGATTAAGTTCAATTTTTAAAAAACCTTTTAACAAAATTATAACAACAAATAAAACAGAAGATTTCCCTTTACAATTCCATAAATGTATAAGATTTAAAGTATACCTCTTATGACTGTACTAAATTATACAGTGTAAAATATAGATATAAATAACTATTGTTGTTTTTTATGTGTAGTTAATTAAAACCCAATTAATGTTAAATATACATATATACATATACCCACACTTCTTTCACATGTGGGTAGGCAGAGATCAGAGTTTTCTGTGATCTAAACATGTTTTCTGTGATCTATATACATACATCTTCCCTAACTTCCTCTACTTTCAATAACACTTTCATACACAGTCTGTTACGGGTACTCTTCACCTGGCTTCCTTTCAATGTATCACCTGTTTGGTCCAAGTATATATTTCTAGATCCCATACCAACTTGCACATTCATATTTGTATATATTTCTTCTCTCCATCCTATCTATGTCTACCATCTAAGCATTCCCTTATGGATTTTTGTTAAACAGCACATTTTCCTGGTCACACTATTTAGCAATTTATTATTAGGTGTCACTTCAGTCTTTACTGTCAAAGCTACTGCATTTATCTTGCTTTCATCCTCCTTTGGTCACACCCTACACTAATATTATGTAGCAATGTATTAAGCGTTATTGGGTCTAGCTAACAATTTATTTGTATTAACAGCTGGCTAGAAGTGTCACTTGCAAGTGTGTCATTTTGCATTCATTTAAACAGTTAACTCAGAAAGTACTAGGCTTTCAGATTTTAGACCAACACCTAGGATTTATCTAATATCTAACTTATATGCTACTTTTATGTAGGCCTTGATACACTGTATGTATATATGTTATATAGTGCTTAATAAAAAACTATATTTAATACAGCATGGTTAATATATCTCATCTCTTTTCCCCAAAGTGTTAGGTAAAACATTTTATTAAGTTTATAAAAAATTTGAGGCATATTGTTACTATCCAGGCCCTTGCAGAGACATTATTGGTGTACATTCCCTTGAAGAGCCAGCACTCTTCATGGAAAGAATAGACATCTGCCTAGCACACAGACATAATTAAATATTTGTAAGATTGTTATTAACTGCAGAAGATTTACTTTAATGTATTAATAATGCAATTAGGCAGCGACAGATAAACCTCATGGTTTTCGTTCGCTGCTGTTTTTTTATTAGTTATTGGTATGATATGTAATTATTAAAAAAAATATATACAGAATGTTTTTGGGCCAGGGAATTTAGAGATTATTCTGTAAAATAAATTAGCTCTTAGCAAGCTTCTGCTTTACTTTTACAAACTAAGTAATTTAAATTTTATCATATTTGTCTGAAAATATTTACTTAGTTCCCTGTAAATAGATGTTTTATCCCTCAGGGCTTATAATGATTTGTTTTTAGAATGTGGAATTTGTGAGTAAAAGTTTCAAACACTGAAAAGATTGCCTGTAGAATTTATATCAGATACTCACTCCCATACATAAGAACCAACATGATACGCACCTTTTTTGACAAGGGCTGACTGCCAATGAAGTCATTTATAGCCTCATTCAGTTTGCTTCCTGCCATTTCTCTTTTTTCCTTACATTTTGACATCTCTTCGTCTCTTTTAAATCATCGTTACATTTGTTTTGCTTAGATTTACTTTCATTCCTTTTCTTTCAAATGCGTTACGCAAACAGTTAAACAGGTCTTGCAAGGATAATTTTATATAATTACTTATATGGTATATCTTTACCTTGCATCCATAAGATTCTGTAGCAATTATAAAATATGATTAAAAATGTAAACTGACATGTTTGGATTCTAATTTTGTGTTTCGTAATTCTTTAAATAGCTTAATTTTCTGAATAATTTATTATATCTATTACAATTTATTTGTAATAATATTATAATGTAATTCATTTATATGACATTTTCTTCTGAATGAATGAAATAAACCATTTTTAAATGTTCCTTTTTCGAACTCCAAATTCTACTCCCGCTCCTTTACTGTTTGTGCTGCTAGATTGTGGAATGAGCTGCCAGCCAGTGTTCAATTGTCAATCCATTGCTTCTTTTAAGCGCAATCTAAAGGAACACTACCTATGTAGTTTGACTATTTTCTGCACTTGATCATATTATATATATATTTATGATGATGAACACCAACTATAAGTAAATCCAAAGAAAACAGAACTTATACTTTTTACCAACAAAAGGAAGTTACCAGAACTACAACTACCAAAACTATTCAATACCAAACTCGCCCTGTCAACACAAGTCAAATATCTGGGCTTAATTTTAGATGACAAACTAAACTGGGCAAGCCATGTGGAATCAAAAACAAAGACGGCATGCCAGGCGTTTAACCAATGTAGGAGACTAGTCGGCAACAAATGGGGCCTTAACCAAAAATCACACTTTGGTTATATACCGCAGTAATAAGACCCTGTATAACTTATGGATCATTAGTATGGTGGCCCAGAACACAACTAATCACAGCAAAAGCGAAACTACAAAAACTACAACGCTTAGCAACCATATCCACTACTGGATGTATGAAGACCACACCATCAGACTCCCTGGAATACCTCTTGCAACTAAGACCCTTAGACCTAGTAATACAAGAGGAGGCGAAATCAGCTGCTCTAAGACTGAGATCGCAGGGACTTTGGAAAAAACAATACAGGAAAAACACATACGATAATCCTAGACTGGAGCACGAAAGACACTCCTCTTCTAGATGCACCCATGGATAGAATACCATGTCAACATATATTTGACAGGAAATACCATATCCAACTAACAGCAGAATGGAAAGATTACTCTAACATCCAAGAAGTTAGGATATACACCGACGGCTCCAAGACCATTTCTGGAACCGGGGCCGGCGTCTTTTCAAATGACCTAAACATCAAATTATCCATAACCTTAGATAAACGAAATACAATCTTCCAAGCAGAATGTATTGGCATCACCCGAGCGGCACAGGCGATTGCGGCCAGAGGTCTTACAAAAAACATAAAGATAATCTCGGATAGCACATCGGCCTTACAGGCCCTCCAAAACAATACTATCAACTCTGTCCTCATACTGGAGTGTCATAATACGCTCCAAGCCATTGCAGACACAAACCGGGTAATCCTGCAGTGGATAAAAGGACACAGCAACTCACTCGGAAACGACGCGGCAGACGAGTTGCAAAAAAAGAGCCTCCAACACGAAAGTGTATGGACCAGAACCCCTAATGCCCATTCCACAGGCAGAAGTAAAAGCCTGGCTGCGCAAGAGAACAGAGGAACTACACCTAAAAGAATGGACAACTAAGGAGGGGTGCAAGCGAACGAAGGAAGCAGTCCCGGTACCTTCCAAGAAGCTTGCCCGTTCCCTTATCAAACTAAGAGAGACAAGATCCGAAAGGTCATAGCCACCATAACCGGACATTGCCTTTAAAACAAACACCTGTACACAATAGGTATAACAGACAGCCCCCTGTGCAGAGGGTGCATGGAGGCTGAGGAAACGCCACAGCATGTTCTTATAGAATGTGCAAGTGTGGTCGACCAACGGGAGAAACTTCTCCATTCCCCGCGTCCCTGCCAGAAGCATGCAGCAGCCCACAGAGGCTGCTAGCATTCTGGTGGAACTGGATGGATGGAGTAGGAAGGAGGCAGGAGTCTATCATACGCACAATGGCCCAATCGTGAGGCTAAGTGCGGTGGAAGCCCAGCCAAACTAAACTAAACTATATATATTTATATACTTACAATATATATGTGTATGTATGTATATATTTGTATATGTATGTATTATGGGTTTAATAATGTATGTTTTGTATGTAGTATAAATATGACTTTTCTATCATTTATATTTTAATATTTTATAATTATATATAAATACTGTCCCTGCAAATTGTTTTTTAAAAAAAATTCACATAACCATCTAGGGTTGGCTGGAAGAAATCTCTCTTCAGAGATAAGTCCGCCTTTGGACAAAATAAATTTGTACCTCCTAATATTTTTATAATGTTTGTGTTCAATAAAGAGTATATGTATAACTTTTATCATTATTTAATTTACAGTGTATGATATCACTAAAAGGTCAACATTTTTATCTCTTCAAAAATGGATAGAAGAGGTAAGAAGATACACTTCCTCTAATGTTATTGTATCACTAATTGGCAACAAATGTGATCTAACAGAACAACGGGAAGTTGAGGCAGACGAACCAAAATCATTTTGTCGATATGTTCCTGAAATCATGTTTGTTATGGAGACTTCTGCAAAGGATAATACAAATGTTGAGGACACTTTTCGCAGTCTTGCTACTGAGTTGAAGGTAAATGTAATTGAATCATAGAACTTTTTGCTGTTGACTTTCTTACATGCAGTATGTTTTTAAATATTTATAGAATTGGGTAGACAAAAATTTCTTAAATTATATTTATAATAAGAGTACTCTTTTAAGTGAGAAATATTGTAGAACCATCAGTACACCTGCACCTATTACTTTTGAAGATACATCGACATGTTTGCGCCCTGTCGCGGGTCGTCCAAAAACGCTCCATACTAAAACATTGCAATCGTGACGTCATAACTAAGTGAACTGTCCTAATTTGTATGAGCGTATAAACAAATTTTAAAATAACTTTGTTATTTGTACGTTTATAGGCATACTTAATATATTTAAAAAAAAGTTACATTTCATGTGAAAATGCTAGAAATGTGTTCATTTCATTAGAATTAAGTAAATAATAATTGCTCATTTTTTAGAAATCTTAAAATAATATAAATTAATAATTCAGAAGAGAACTCAGTTTTTCTCTCAAATCAGCCTACTATAATCAGATTTGTTGAAAGGAATCATTTCTAATCCAATAGTGTGGAATTCAATAGACTGGTTTACATTGAAACTAGTTTAAATAGGTATTTGTATTCCTTTACAACTATCAGTCACAGGTGAATGGATAGTAAATCACATCAATGACATTATATTGGAACAATATGTTTTTAATAACAATGAAATATTTCTGCATTGGTTTTAGCTTTTGTTTCCTAAATATTTTGTACCTGTTGATAACCTATAATTCTGTTAACACTCTGTCTACTTTGAAAGTATGAATTATTTATCAAGTTATGGTGAATTCATACATAAATTTGTAAGTTAGTTATTTTGTATAGTTACTTATTCATTTTTTTCAGTGTTTGAAGTCTCACAATTTTGTCCGTAAGTTGATAATGAAAAGGATAGTGTAAGATAATAAAGAAATTATAAGATTTTATTATTTACATACTGCAATTTAGTTGTTTTACAGTTAATACTATAAAATCTCAAGGATCTTTACACTGATTGGTTGTGTTGGAAAAGTTAACGACAAACCGTATGCCGTATTCAGAGCGGCGATATTTGAGAACAACATATCTGAGTTTCATCATATTCTGCCGTAAACCACGATCTTTTCCTCAAAACTTCAGAGCACCCTAGCGGCGATTTTTGTCTTTAACTTTTTCTAAAACTTGTATATTCGTGATCAGCTCGTCAAGGAGAACAATACTATCGAAAATTTGGAGTCGATGGCCGCTCGCCAAACTGCCGTATAAACTGTGCCATGTACTTTGCAATAATTATTTTCAATATACACAAATTCAAAATCATTTATTCAGTCTAGGCTGTTACAAGCACTTGTGAAAGTCGAAAAGCTACGCCATCAACGCCAAATCTACGGCGGGAGACCTTGTACTGAGATGAACCGGCAAGAAACTCGGCAAGGGCTGTTTTTTTCCCTGTATTAAATAGATACAGAGTCGTGAATTTGGAAAATGACTTCAATATGGATAATTCATGAAGTCACTTTCCATTACATAATATAGGAAATACAACTAATAAAAATATAATTTGGAAACATGCCTATATAAGGAATGCCGTGTCATACAAATAGGACATAGATTCCCTTTACTTTCAATATAGATAGCATATTGTGATTCATTACAGAGACAACATGACAACAGCGAAGGCCCACCAGCAGAATCTGACTCCGTAGTGTTAGGGGAGAGTACTGCCGTGAGTAGATGTCAACCTTGCCGTTCATCTTAATTAAGCACCTCGTCTAGTCTAATTAGATAATTTTTTTATTGTTACATTTTTTTTTTCTATGTTTGTCTCTATTCGCATTAGTTGACATTATCAGGTCCTTGCATATGTTATAGCAGAAACTCAATGTAAAGTTTCAAATGTATACTGCGGTATTGTTTTTATTTTATTACATATGTAATAAATCAAGATGAAGGACGACCATATCTGTGAGAATGAACCTCGGGGTTTGGAAGTTGGTATCAAATTTTGATTAAAGCTGACAGATTGTACGATTAAATTACCGGCTTCTAAAGATAATAATTACATTACAATGTCAGTTTCAAAGATAATCAGCATACAAATGTTTTTATAGTTTTAGCAAAACAAAATGACATTTGTCTCTTTTTTTATCCCTATTTAAACGAAAATTTGACATATAAATGTGACAACATATTATTATAGATGAAGTCATACATTTCTTTGAACTTATTATGATATTGATATCTAAAAAAATGTAGGGAAACTTCCAGAAAAAAATATAATTACTTTGTAATACTCAATTTTAGTTATAATTTCTTTTGATTGTACTTAATGTCACAAAATCTCCAAATAGTTAATTTTAAATTATAAATATTAGATATTCAGTTACATATTATGGACATCTATTAAAGCATTGATCACACTTGACATACATAAGTATATTTTAGTTTATATGTATACAAATGCAAATCATAACATATACATTCTTTGTAGATAAAATTTGTATCCGTGAAAGTATTAGCCAAATGGGGATTTCTTTTCTTCGTTCTCTCTGTCATAAGTTTTTAATTCGATATCACATTAATAGGTTTTTTAATTGTATATGAATAAAGTTTAGAAATAGGTTAACCAAAAACTTTTACCTATATGGTAACAAACTCCTTTACAACATAACTATTTACCAAAGGAGAATTAGAACACTTAGGCCTTATGATATTGATCTTAAATTGAATAATGGCTTTAATTTATTTTTAGGTGTTACTAATTGAGCTATGTATATTGTGTTTATCGATGTATCAGTTTCGATGTTGTAAATAATATTTATAATAATTACATGCAGACCTAATCGAGACTGATATATGCCATGTGTTTAGTATTCAATGTTTTTTGAG
Organism: Scirpophaga incertulas; assembly: GCA_036419045.1. Lineage (NCBI taxonomy): Eukaryota > Metazoa > Arthropoda > Insecta > Lepidoptera > Crambidae > Scirpophaga > Scirpophaga incertulas. The sequence continues at coordinate 12,712,887 of CM071645.1, forward strand.
GTCCAATATTTATCTCTGTTGATTTTTTGAGAGTATTAATGCAAAATGGGCATAATAAAATTGGCAAAGCGTGGGTGTTTTTAGTGGTGGATATCAAGCGCATATATGTATATATAGGGATGTTAATGCAAAGAGTGTGGCTTTTAATTGCATAATATATCTTTAAAAAATTATATATTATGTACACTAGGTCATGTCAAGCTTTACGACTTCACTATTAAAACCGTCCTAATTACAGAAACATAAGAACAGTCTGAGCAGTCACATAGTGTAATTTCCTTCCGCGTACGCTCCGATTGTGGAACGAGCTCCCTGCTGAGGCTTTCCCGGGGGATTACAGTATGGGGTTCTTCAAAAAGGGAGTAAATAGGTTTTTAAAAAGGTCGGCAAAGCGTTTGTGATGCCCCTAGTGTTGCAAGCGTCCATAGGCGACGGTGACTGCTTACCATCAGGCAGGCCGTAAGCCTTTTTGCTACCGTTGATACTACAAAAAAAAAAAAAAGGGTAGTTTGACGTGGCGTTTTTTGTAATACCCACCAATTAGTACTATAATTTGTACCAAATCTATTTATATTCAATAATACACAATAGAAACATATTTGTGTACAATACCATGCCCACTAACGCAGAAATAAACATTGACAAATATAAATAAATTTAGATAAATAAAACATTGTTTTTATTGAAATCAATATACATTTCATGGTAACATTAAGCGCTGGCTTCTGTACATGTTTCATTTTTTTTTGAAGCTATAAAAAATTAAATGTTACTTTTGTTTAACGGGATCGCTCTTGAGTATTGGATATACAGGGTGCAAATTCTACTATTATTACATATGTTCTGTATATATTTTCACAATAGGCTTTCTCTCTATACGTCACAGTTTGTTCTTATAGACTTCGAGCTCGTATTGTAAGCTTACATTAATGTATAGACAGCAAGCAAGTATTCTATCGGTATATTGCTATGAAATTACCACAACCCATGCTAAGGCAAGATTTGGTATTAGTTGTCACTTAATAGAGACAAATTATCTACGTATGCAACCAACGTATACCAAGCAAAATACAAGAATTAGTTTGCACACTTGTTCCATGTATACAACACATTTAACACAGAGTCAGATATTATTTGTTCAGGTGCTCTATGTTTTCCAATTATGAAAGTGAATTTGACGACGATTAATTACGCTGGTTATTCTTGAACAAATATTTCCGTACCAAATCCATCGATTATTTTTCGTGAGGGAGGGCGTATGAATACCCTGACATGCACCAGTCTTATTCAATAGACCTAATGTGTAGGTCGCGTGTTGTTATACATTCAAAAGTCGAGATATTCTAATGCAATGCACACGTTGGTTGGTAGATAAAGAGAAATTTATTGCACACGAAGGTAGAAACACACACACTGTAAGCCCACGTACAGTGTGCTTCTACCTTAATTGTGCAATAAATTTAAAAGTTTACAAATCTAGATTGCTAATTCCATATAAACGTTTTGAGTTCGTGTAAAATTTTGTCACTTGTACCTTTTGTGACTAATATCTAAATTACCAATTTATTTTAGAGATTAGTATGGTATAGCGCCATCTGTCGGTGATCTTTAATACTTAATGTAATAAGTGGAATGATTAAAACTATCTTCCCTACTCTCAGAATAACGGCTATCCATCAGCTGCTGGCTAACTATAGAACAATAATCGCCATTTATCGGTTATTTTTTAATGTTATATGTTTATTCGTTTATATTATTTTTAAGTATTATAACCATCATATAAGAGGAATAAGTGCAAAAAATGTTTTTCCTTTTCTAACGGTACTAGTAAAGCCATATACTATCAGTTTATAAACCATTGCCATTCATACAAGGAGTTGGCAATTTATCCTTTCTTTATTCGTCTATGGTTTAGCTAAAGTTGAAGTCAACCACACGATTGCGAGAAAGAGATCGCGCTATAGATTAATATCCGTATAAGATTTATGTAACTCTTCCAAACTTACCATTTCTAGCAAACGATTAGAGTTACGCGCGCCTTATGAAGGATAATGCGGGCGATGCTTTAAGCGGTACGCTATTGCAGTTTCCATTGACATTACAACCCGTAAGAACTAAGGTACCTCTCACTATGAGGTAACTCTGTACTGTTTTTGATAAATATTTGTACCTATATATTTTTTTTTATTTATAAAATTGAATTTCGATAACAATAAGTCCTATCATAGGTATATGTAACGACATTAGTACCTTTTTTTTTTTTTTTTTTTGTTCCCTGAGGAAATGATAATTGGATCCCCTGAGGAATGATATTTTGTCTGTTTTGTAGAAAAAACAGATTTTTAAAACTAGATTTGAATTTACAACAATGTTTCATTCGATATACCAATATCCAATCAGAAGGTTGCGTGTTCACATCACGTCGGGGTCACCAATGTTAGATGTTATGTATGATGTGTAGGGCACTTCATTTGGTCAGATCAAGGTTACGTAAAGTAATGAAATCGCATATAGATCTATAACTCCATGTATTTACGATCGTCCGTTATACCCGTTCAGAGGTGCGTCACTAACTGACTGCCGTGGCAACCTATCAATTTGTGTGGCGCATAACCTTTTACAGTATTAATAAGCCCTTACAGCAGCATACAATTTTTATAACTAGATCTACAGAAATGATAAAACATTATTCCTCATTTTTAAAGAATGTAAAAAATGTTTAATATAAGGTTCCATTGTCACATAAACATCGTTTACAACTCTCAAACTTGAAATAGCAATAGGCAATATAACGCCCATGCGTTACGCATATGCGCCCATGCGTTACGGATATGCGCCCATGCGTTACGCATATGCGCCCATTCGTTACGCATATGCGCCCATTCGTTACGCATATGCGCCCATGCGTTACGCATATGCGCCCATTCGTTACGCATATGCGCCCATGCGTTACGCATATGCGCCCATGCGCCCGTCCCCATGGACACGCAACGGTAATAAAGATCCTATCGCTTGCGGTGAATGCGGAGCGCCGCGCGGGTAAACGTGAGGGGTCGCATCCGAACGGAATGTACACTTGCTTCATACGGGTTGTATGATAATACATTACCAATCCATGGCATTTTGACATTTCAATCTGTGTGAAGTACATTTACCATTCCATACATTTGAAGTCGAACATGGTAGGCGTTGAATATAATCAAATGTGTATGTCTAGTTATCTTCTTACACCTATTATATCACTGGATAAAAACTATACTTTTCTTTGGAGATATTTAATTTAGTATATTTAAGAATAGTTGTTAAATAATACTTTTAGTTAACATAACGATATATACAACTTACACTCCATTACAAAATACCAAAATTTATCAATCCTCATTTATGACCATAACCTTAATTATAAATTTAGAACAATTTAGTTAATATTACAAGCATGTATGTATTGATTATAAGTGTACAGACTAAAATCATTTCATAAAATACCCTCTGACAATGAAGTATGTAATCAGTGACTATAATAACTTTCTAGGTTATTCCTTAAGGTGATTGATGATAACAGGCCGATCATTTAATGTTTAATTGTTCAGTTTTGTCTGTTAAACAAACAAAATAAAAAATATTTGAAGTGAATGATGTTGAATGAAAAGATTCAACACAGTTGTATTGTTGCGTTAATTAATTTATTCTGCACTTGTTGTTCCGTATTCGGACTTAATAACACAACAACAATATAAAACAATACATATACAACACTTGTCATATTGAATCTATTCATGTGTTTCATTTCTAGTGAAAGAAGCTATTGAACGAAAAATTAATAAATAAATTATATGTCCAATATTTCCTAAACAGAGAAAAATATTTCCAATACTGTCAAAACAGAATTTATTTATTTAAAGTAATTAGAAATCTCAAAAGATCTCATGTTACTTCTTATTATTTAACAATGACAAACCAGTTCCATTAATTAATATTTAAAGATTTATTTGCTCGGCATTGTTGTATTAAAATTATAATGAACAATTGTAACTAAAGGAACTATTTACTCGCCTAAGCGAATGATGTTAATATTGTCCACTACTTATATTTGAACAAATAAAATTCACTGTACCTTTAGGAGTAGCGTTTATTGCGATACTAAAAATCATTAAAACTTAAGGATGGTTTAGAAATAATAAAGCTATTAAACTAAGGCTAAATCAACTATATATTTTTCAATTTTATGTGATTTTAATTTAAGTGGCTAATCCTACAGTTAAGTTTTACATGACATAATTATAATTCCCATAATAATTATTACTTAATTCGCAAGAGCAACTCAGCAAATTATATACCTCTAAATTGGAAATACCACAATACGATGAGAAAGAAATTTCTGATCCCATACAACCGTACTCAGAGACATCTCTTATCTTAATCCTTCATTAAGTTTGTTCATCTCTTTCTGTTTCATTATAATAGTAAAAAACGACATGTTATTTAAGTAACATTAAACTGGCGTTTATGAAGTATGGCAACTAATACTACCACCGAAACATGACTAAAAATCGTTTTTTGTAAACTAGTTTCACATAATTCGATAGAGCGATTTATTAACTTTTGTATTAGTTGTCCAAATACAAAAAAATGCTCCAATAACCATAATTTCTAATATTTTTTATTGACACACCATCGTATTGTGATGTATTTACCCAATACAAATTTATATAGCAATAATTGTCTAAAATCTGTAGGGGGCCTTAAGCTTGTTATTTTTTATATACTATTATATTGGATAGAGAATTTTTATGTGTAGTTATAAAATTGTGATCATAACAATGTTACGATATTCGAATAACACTTGTGATATGCGATTCTCTTGGATATACACACTAATCAAATGAAACTCATTCTACTATTATTTTAAGCTAGTTTTATTTTTTAAATGTGCTATAATTTACATCCATTTTTTTTGTCAAGTATCATTTATCGTATAATAAAATATTGTTATTGATGTATTCTTTTAATTTACCTCTAAATACGACATTATTATGACTATGAAATGAACAATCTAATCATGGAATATATGTAATACTAATATTCTGTGTTGTACGTTAAACGGTAATATAAACAGATGTTTAAAACAACGATCAACGATTTGTTTCATTTATCGATATGTCCATTTTATTATGGCTAAATGCGAATCACTCTCAATTAATATTACTTGCTCCTTAATATTATTGCATATACATATATTTTTAATTCTTATCAAAAGAAATTAACGTGATGATTCTTTGTATCGCTAATAATAATATCCAGTTGTTTCGTGACGTGGATGCCGGATATCCATCCGAATTTTCCGGGCTCCTTTCCGAAACCTCCAAATACCCTGACAAGTTGCCCGTTCTGTTTGAATATTTGAACCCTGCAATTACCCGAATCGCCGACTAAAATGAATCCGAGGGGATCGACAGCGAGGACTTCAGGCTGTCGAAACTGCCCTTTCCTCTGGCCCATAGCACCAAATTCGTGTATTTTGCTCTTATTTTCTTTATTGTAGACTTTAACACGTTTATTGCCACCGTCTAGTATTATAACACGGTCCGCAGTGACCGCCACACTGGTAGGTGCGTTAAGCTCGGTGCATGTCATTTCTTTCGAATTCCAAAGCGAATTCGTGTTACTTGACTGGAACTTGGTAACCACTCCCAATTGATCCACATGTTTGCCGTCTGGCTGCAATATCTGCAACATATTCAACATTAGCACTTAGCGGATTCCAGTTTTATATTTTACCAATCTTTCTTTACTATGTTCAATTTGCATTTAATTAATTCCATCTGACAAAGTTTAGAGGTGTAATTTTTTTACGTTAATAGTATTAAACATCTTTTTATTGTAAAATTGTTGTCTATATAAACATTATATTCACCTGCACTCGATCATTCCCAGTATCGACAACATAAACAAGTTGCTGGGAGTTATCGGTCGCTATGCCTTCAGGAGATCGAAACATTCCATCACGACTCCCTTTTTGTCCAATCATTCTCAAATATTCTCCTTCTTTCGAGAAAACGTGGACACAGTGTTTCCATTTATCTATACAAAAATATAATACTGTCAAATATAAACATAAGATACAAAAAATCTGTTTCAACAAAATGTTTTATGTAATTTACCAGTAACGTATATTTCTCCAAGACTTTTCATGAATGCAATTTGAACAGGGCACAACATGTCTTCGTGAGTCAACCTCATAACTACCTTGGCTTGAGACCTTTCTACTACGAGTATGGTATGGATATCCATTCCACATACATACAAATGGCCGTTCCATGGACCAATACCTATACCGCCTGGTCTTGAGGCTTTGCGCCAAACGTAGTGCGGTATGAAGTTACGGGATCTGTAAATTAATTTTATTAGCACAGTATACAATGCGAAGAAGATATATGGGAAGATATATGCGAAGAAGATATAAATTATGGGAGTTTACGTTGCTTTTACTAGCAACACTGAAGTAGCATATCTATAAAATCATATCTTAGTGTCAAAGACTGTATCGACTAGATAATTATAGGTATATCTACTATTTAAAATCAGTTAAAAGTAAAGTAATTATTTCTTATTCTTAAAATGGTAGGGTTCGTAGAAAATCTATAAACTGGCTATCTATATCTATAGACAAGCCTAAGAATATTAAGGATAGATGGCCGAAGTAATCCAAATATTTGTCAATGTATAGATAGAGCCTTTGAGGCACTGATTTATAAAATATAAAGGAAACTTCCTCGAATACCTTTCCGATCATCTTAAATATGACTATGTATCTGATGAATTTGCCAATAATAAAATCCACCGCTAGGGACTACCTATCATACGGATACTTAATGCGAAGACCCTCTGTGACTCTGTCAGCCAGCGTGCTAAGGCCAAGTCGAGATTTCTAACTACTTAGTTTGATAAATATTTTGCTCTAGCAACAAGATTGTACACAAGACTGCTAAGCCAAACAAACCTCGGTTAATTTACTTGCTTATCATTTTGAGGTAGATAATAGAGGCATAATTATTTACATAAAATGAAAGTGCTGCTAGCTTTGATTGCATTAATTCTAGACTACCGAAAGTACTACCATCAGGTGATCCGTAGCTCGTTTGCTGCCCTACCCTATAAAAAAAAGAAATAATTCCCTCTCTGACACATATTCTTAGTATTAGCACCGGCACCTTTCCTGGTAATTGGAAAAGGTACATGAACAGTTGGCCGTGGTCATTCAAGATGTTCAGATTTCCCGTCGCTTTTTAAAACGAAAAATACTTCCAGATTCGATATCTGTCCCGCAAAATGATTTCGGTGCCATTGCAATTTTTTTATAGTATTTTGTATTTTTTCTTTTATGGTTGTCATTTTGAGTAGGTATTTCGACTACATAGTCGACTACATAGTCGTCTGGTGTTCTAAGAGAGCCAGTCGGATTTGAATAGTCTTCGAATCCTGTTTTACATTCTTTAATTTTACTATCTGCTTGTAAGCTCTGGCTGCTCGCTACAGTTGTGTCCTAAGAAAATTTTATTTGACGCAATTATTATATTATTATTTGATTTTGACCTATTTTGACGCAAGAGCTGCGTTGGAACGACAAGATTATTTTTATTATGTAAAGCACTGTTTTTATTGAGCGATAGATTACAGAACCTATCAATAAAAATAAAATTCTCATAAATATATTGTCTTTTTTTAAACAATTCTCTGATCAATTCATAAATGTCACAAATCGCTTTCTTTTCTGTAAATAGTAAATTATATCAATATTAACCGTTGATCCTTAATGTAGGTAACAATTCATGGGACATAGGATTTAGTTTTTATAAATCAATTTTTTTACCACGTACGCCGCAGTACTAAATTTATTTGACAAGTTCAATATGTAGCTCCCTTGAAATCGTCAAACTTATGTAATACCTAAGAATTGTATATTATGTATAAATTCAAGATATCACCATTTATATTTAATCTACTAAAAGTCTGTAATAAGTTCACTGTAAAATCATGTGTTATATAAAGATTATTATGATTTGGTTTTATTATGTTTTCTATAAAGTTACGTCAATATTTATCAAGGAAAATTTATTGGTCATCAATTTTCCCATGCTCCTTCAAGCGCCTGTACACCTTTTTAAGGCAGCGCGGTTTTGAGAGGATTCTAGGTCGTCCACTAATGGGGAAAAAACAGCATGAGGGTATTTGCTGATGCTGTAATATTCCAAGACCATAATATTCCAGTTTTGATCTCTTTTGCTTGATCGCTCTTTATATAAGATATTTTTGTTTGCATTATTTAACATTTAGACTTACCTATAATGTAAGAATAAGCTATCTTCATTTTCAAGTGGATTATTTTGTTTCGCGGCTTCGGGTATTGGGTCGTCAGATTCAGCATCAACAGGTGTTCCAGAATCCATTTCAAGCCGAAATTCTTCTTTGTCAAACAACAAATGCTGTGTGTCCCATTTGGATACTTCTGATAAAATTTGCATAGTATTTTGATGCAAATTTACAAAAGTCAATACCTGCAACATTTTTAAACATTATTCCTTATCCTAATATGTCATATATCTTGAACACGATATTGTGCATCATAGTAAATAATGTTTGGTGTGTGATGTTTTAATCAGAAAAATATTTTTTTACAACTACTAAAATCTACCTATGAGATTAACTATTTATAATTATTCAGTAATTAACACTTAATATACATAAAACTTCATCTCATAGAGTAGTAGTCAAAAAATATATTACCTTTTCATTATCCTCCGTAGAAGTTTCGATACCCATCTCACGTTTAGCGACTTCTCTGGCTTCCTCTAAAGAGCTTTTGAGAGCCAAAGCAGACATTTCTGCCGTTTTTTGGAAATCTGCTGTTTCTCTCAAAAGGTCATCTCGCGTAGTGTTTATGGTTTGTATTTTTTCCTCAGCAGCAATGTTGACTTGTTCTGTGATGTGTTCACAACGATCCTTGAAAATGAATATATATTTTATAAACCATACACAGTTTTACTCACCATTTCAAAATAAATGATGATAATTGTCTTATTTATACTTGAAAATGCTCTATTTTGTGTTCAAGACGTTTGGTAGCAGACTCAAGTTGTTTTAAGATTGAACCAATTTGCGTCCTCATGTCGTCCAAATGTTGTGACCAGCATACCCGGCAAAAATTCTGTAAAGAATTCGAATATGTATACTATATACTCGAATATATATCCGAGTATGCAGTATGTGAACATCTGTAACTTAAATACTAAAAGTAGACGTTTAAGCATATTTTATTAGATTACTTGTTATTTATTACCTACAATTATTTTTGATGTATCGGCTACTAGAATATTAAAATTCTTTAATTGTACATCTATTTAATTGTATAAAAGTTATTGGATATCATCGAGTTAATGAAGTAGGTACCTATAAATCGACTACATAGACGTATCACAGGTCTGAAATGTTCAAAAATGGATGTGTGGGCTGTGGGGCCTTTGATTTGGACAGGACTATCACTCGCAGATAGCTTGTGTAATAAGGAGTAACTTAGGCTACTTTTATTAAAATAAAATGTCAAAAACAAAACAAAACCTATTTTTTTTTATTACATTCCACGCGGATGAAGTCGCGGGCACAGCTAGTCATTAAATAATATAATTACCATTTTACAATGCTTGCAACAGGTCACGTCGATATTGTCGCAGATACTTTTGCATTGGCAGCATCGCGTGCCACTCGCAAAAGGCTCTACTACGCTTTGCGATCCATTTGGCGTTACATTGGTTGGAGTTGGAGTGCGTGCTGGACTACCAGATTCGTTATTATTTATGTTTATACCAATTAGCCGCAGCAAGGAATCGATATACAGATTTGATGGCAAATTATTAACGTAATTTGGGGAATTTATATGGATACTTGTGTTACAGATCGGACAATTTATCACCGGCTTATCTGAAATTATAAGTCATCAATTTTTATATGTACAAGTAGGATACCGACGATCTATGTTTTGTTGGTGTATTTCATTTATATTTCTTAGATACATACCAGAAATCAAAACGCTAAGGCACGCTAAGCAGAATGTATGTTGACACGGCAACATTTTTGGGTTGTGAAGCACATTCATACAAAGCGGACATTGCACCAAATTGTCGATGCCACCGATTGACAGCCTGCTGTGTGAGTATTAAATAATAATATTAAACTTATGTATTTTCGTAAAGAATTTACGCTTGTTTTAACATAATTTATATAGGTACTTTTTCATATTCAATACATTTATTTTGTTTGAAGTAGATAAAGTGTAATTAGAAAGAACGTATGTGTCAGGAATACTAACGTATTTGGATATATAAGCAGTACTATTACCTTACCTAGGTAATTAACATCAAAACAACAATTTTATACAGTCACAAGACTAGTCTGGCGACTATATTATTTTGTTTTTTTTATATAGAAGTAAACAGATAATAAAACAGATCCACCAAATATATATAAACAGATCTATAACGCTACACACCCATGCTTTGGTCATGAGTGACACTAGTAGCCTTATTTTCGAATCATTCGTTTCCCGTCGAGCCTTCGACTATCTTGTTCGCTTTAATCCTGTTGATTTTAATTTTATATGCACAAAGTATTTATTTCAGTGCACAAAATATTCTGTTAAAAAATCACAGTCAAAATGCAACCGAAGCGCTGTGTTCGACCAATAGGAGCGCATATATTGTTATGTAACGTGATACTCTTGGGTTCTATTAGTAAATTGAAACATTTCGGATTATTTATAGATGTAAAAACTTTGCGATATACCCGATACAGCTATGCAATGCGCGATTATCTGACAGCAATTTAATTAAAAATATTTTTTTGTGTACCTAATAGAACATTTTTAATAATTTTATTTCATAATTCTACCTATTATGTTTTAAACTAAAAAGTTAAAAAAATGTCTCCGTAATCTACTGATTAAATATGGACATATATAAACACTGTTTTTGATCTTTAAAATGTGGCTTGAATTAGATTACAACTTTAACGTCAACTATGAACAGGCTTGGAAAACTCGTTAATCTGTCACTCCGAAAATTCCTTATTCGTTGAGGATACAGTAACAAATTCATTACACGACTCATTCTCACTTCCGCTTCACCTGAGATCTGATCTGGAGTTATTTTCACTGGCACTAGTACAAATTACACTTGTTTATAGACTACAAATAAGAGACGTGGAAAAAGGGTTTGTCAGACTAGTCGTCGTATACGTCATATGTCAGTCGTTAGATATTTAAAAAATGTAGTTTCATTTTAAATAAATATATTTTGAATTCAATTTTCGAATTTTTAACAAGCTGGAGACTATTAGATGTAGTAGGCGGGAATTGTTTTTGCCTTTCATAATTGTTTATGTTTTAGTTTTAAATGTAGTGATAGTGCTAGAATTATAAGTTTCCTCCTTTGTTCTTTCGTTTGAAATAACATCAATACATGTAAATTATTTTGTAGCCGGCTTAACCATTATGTTGTAAGGCTTAATAAGAATAAAAAAAAACTAGCTGAAGACGATCTTTAAAAGTCCAACGCGAAAAGAAAGATTGAAAAATAAAGCTCGGTGTTGTTTCACCCCACTACTTATCTTGCCTGAATCGGTCACAGGAACACCCGTGAGGACCATAGAAACTCGTCAGGGTTATTCACCTGCAAGGCTGGACGACCCTACATAGTTTAGCTGGGCTTTTATCCGCACTTAGCCCCACGATTGGGCTACTGTGCGTCCTGTGCTGACCTCTCTTACTCCAACTGTCCCAGGCTTTCCAGAATGCCAAAAGCCTCTTGGACCGTAGGGTCATCTTTACTTAAGTAATAAAAGTTTACTATGTAGATAGTAAGTTGTAGTTAATGTTCGTTGAGTCCTAGACATTCGACACGACATGACTTGACATGACATTCTGTGTAATTTGTTTATCAAAAAAGGTTAGGTACTAAAAACATTATCAACGTACTTTTGCGCCTTCACATCTGTATTCGCTTTCTGGAAACGAACTGTGCTTTGAAACTGAGGTATTGGAGTCGAAGTAAGCTGTGGAGTTGGTGGTTTTTGTGATACGTTCATAGCTTTCTGACTGTTCCACCGTCTTAGAGTGAAAAATGGTGGCTTTTTCCTGGTTTTTTCCGCCATAGTTGTCACTGCACGTAACACCAATAGCACACTATATGATTCCTTGATATCAATTTTTTGTTCAACGCAATCAGTTCGGTATCATCAACAAGTAAAGTGAATTTATTTTGATAAATATAAATAATACTGAATATAGGTACATATAATAGACAATTGTGTAGTATTCTATAATCAATGTGTTATGTAAACGTCATAACAATTATAACGTCAACAACAATTACACGTCATAACAATTATACGTTAAACAATTATATATAAGATTTAAGAGAAGATAACAATTATATATGAGTCGTCGCAAATTGTTCTTAAAAAACAATTCAAACAAACATCTACGGTTGGCTGGAAGAAATCTCTCTTGAGAGATAAGTCTGCCTTTGGACCAAATAAATTTGTACCTCCAAATATTTTTATTGTAATGTTTAATTATGTTCAATAAAGAGTTTATATATATAACTGGAACAAGGAAATGATGATACATTTGGCGTTATAATCGAATGATCGACTACTACTTAACGGGTCGCAGGTTGGATTCTCGTAAAGCATAAATAACATAACTGTCTAACTACTTCCACGTTATAGGAAATTATTAGGTTTTCAAGTCTTAGATATAAAGGATACATCTAATGTGTAATATCCCATAAATTTTATTTTGCTGACCCTGAAACAGAGTGTATATACAGGTGTATGATCAAATCCGAAACTACGAGGGCTGACGATAAAGTAAGATCTCCAATTTTTTTTTTCATAGAAAATCTACTACTACTATCTGAAACTGCAGGTACACAAAATAAGACGGTTTTGATGAAAACTAAAATTACGTCATTCGATTTTTGTAAAATAATTACTATTTATGAATCAAAGCGGTCAATTGAAAAAATTGTACATTACTTTAAATTTATTAGAATTTTAATGTGTTACGATAAGAATTTGGCCTTTCTATAGTTTCTCATGTTGTTACTTCCGTTAATTCATTCTATAATATAGGCACTATGTAATTGTGTAATTACATTTCTGGGTATATAATTATTTGTTTAGTTTATTTTTTAAAATCAACGTATTTCGGATTTCGGGGATTTCGTAAGATACTTATATTTTTATCATAAGTAGTTGATAAAAAAAAATGAAAATCGATTTTCGTCACTTTTCAACTTGATAATCCCGTAATCAATAGTATCACGATTAATTGATCGATAAACTATGTACCATTTGATTATTACTGATTTTGCGTCATTGTTTTTTAAATGATAATAATACGAAACTTATAATATGATTATATTTCTTCGCACTAAGAATATTAATAAAACCATTATCGTTCAAGCAACATATACATTTTAATGACAAAAATTTCTCACATAGTTAATATTTTCATTTATTATTACTTTATAGCAAGTAATAATAGTAACAAAAAAAGCTACAAAATGTTGTTTATAAAAGTGGACAACTGTCTTGTGTGTATGGAGTAGATAGATAAGATAAATGTATTTTACTTATTGTGTGTGTGTGTGTGTTTGTAGAGCAAATAAAATCTTTATTTGCTCTATAAACACCCGAATAAAACTAATAGAGACCTCAAAATATATCGATAGCATAGACTGTAAAGTATCGAAATAAGCTGCACAAATCGCTGTTATTACTAGCCTATTTAAAGCGTCCACAGTAACCGTGTTACACGCGACCAATCCGGCAGATCAGGGTGAACAACTTTACTAGTGCAATTAACCATCTTCCGAAACCTGTAATATAGAAAAATATTGCGAGTTTGCTAGTACAAAATACTTTTTCATTTCTCATACTCGGAAAGTTATGTTGTTTTGATCTGATTATTGGGTGAAAAATGCTGCTTCCCGACATAGGGACGGAAAAACTCATACAATTTACTTCCCACCCAAGGGCCGGAATGAACTTTAAAAATAGAACTACGAATGTCAGCTACGAACTGTCAGCTGTGAACTATAAAAAAAAATGCTGCGGCCATGTGAGTTTCTAAACAGCCAGTGTGAACTTAGCGCAAACTACTTCCAGCGGAATAAGCCGCAACAAACACGCGGTGAGTTCCATATTTAAAATTTAAACAGTCGACATAAATTGGCGGGATGTGAATTTATTATATATATCTGTGACGGAATTTGAAAAAATTCAAATAATCTCTTATACTAGTTAAGATTTTAATTTTAAAAATGAGTTCAAGCGATTCCGAAATATTGACACCAGATTCAATTAAAGACGAGGCAAATTGTGTTCTGCCTACTGATAGTCTACTGATATTATCATATATTATCAATAAATAGATTAAATAAACAGCCAATGTTTTATTTTCCTCATATATTCGAAGTGAAAAGTAGAGTGTTTAACACGGGTAAAAGAATCAATGCCTTCTCGGACTATAGCCGCCCGAGCGCAGCTCGGGCGTCTAAATACCTCGGGAATTGATTCTTTCCACCCTCGGTTAACAATCTACTATTTCATGTTTGTCTCGAAAAAAATTGTTATAGACTGAATTAAAACCTAAGTGCTCTATGGTATTAGCTGCTCTTATATGTTCAAACTATAAAATATAATCATAGATAAATATACAAATTTAAAAAGTCTGTTTTCCTTAATTCTGTAGGTACTAAAAGATTGTATTAGGTTAGTATAATAATAAATAACAGAATTGTGCAAGCACTGTGTACAAGCATTTATTCATTTAGGCTGTAGGGAAATGGACAGACATCTGCGCTAGTTGAGCGGCCTTCTTCAAAAGACGACTTATCATCCGGTGCTTAGAGATCATTCCACGCTTTCACATTTATTTATGAAACTGCAGAAAGATCGAGTTTGTATAAAAATATGACGAGTGCCCGTAACATATTTCAAATGGGTGTTGATATAACTGTTTTCACTTTATTTATTTAATATTAATTGCATCAGAACACTGCACGTACGTAATGCTACAACGCATTCATCTGTCAAACCCGTTTAGGTACCTAATACACATATAATGTAGATACATAAATCGGTTATAAGGAACGATCCTCAAGAGAGCTAATTACAATATTTTACATGCATAAAACAAAATCGTGTTAGTTATCACGGGTAAAAATAAATGAATGGCTAAAGTGATATAAATGTCTGTCCATAAAAAAAAAAAAACTATTCCAATATTTAGTCTGACTATGAGATACACATCTTTTCCATTTTCAGACCAACTGCATCATATAATTTTTAAAGTAATAAATATTTTCTTCACTATCTTATTCAATATATTGCATTGTACACATATGATAGCTAATACCTTACCTTCATGAAGTAACGAGCTACAAATAGCTTCTTACGGACAGACTCACCTCTTCTTTGCGAATGCATTTCCGCCATCTACATTGTATCGTACCTATAATGTAACTGCCTGTATCAGAAATATTTTCTTTACTTTTTTTATAAGACGATGTTTACAAGCATGCAGACTAGATTGTAAGTGGATTAACAATCGCAAAAACTACAAAATTATATAAACACGATTTTATTGGCATAACAATAAGGTAGACGAGGTCCGTAACCTTCGACGACCTCCATAGTCGAGCGGATAGTACACCGGTTTCAAGGTGTCGCCATCTCTGAGGTCTGGGTTCGTTCCCGGTGGGGGTAGATGTTTGTGTGATGAATGCGAGCATTTGTACCTTAGTCATGGTTGTTGATATATATTTCAATAAAATTTATTTATATATGTATAATATATGTATGTCTATCCGTTACCCCTAGATCCCATAGCACAAGCCTTACAGAGCTTAGTTTGGTCCAGGCAATTGGTGTAAGTGTAACAATATATATATATATATATATATATATATATATATATATATATATATATATATATATATATATATATATATATATATTTCCAGTTTCTTTACCCTTTGTCAACTAGGGGCTCCCAATGTCGAACTCAAACAATACGTGTTGATGTTGATATAAATACTTGGACTATATTATACATAAAAACAATTGCATTTAAAAAAAAAATTATTTTCCTTCAGATAACATTTACTGGTCGATGTTAACTCAATAAATATTTAATAATTAAAATAAAATATAGTAACATGATCGTAATATAATTTCTAATAAATTGATGACAGATGATTGGAGGATTTTTGGTATTTATTTTTGTTATGACGTTAAGGTCGAGAAACCACATTTAGGTAAGTAGATGACAAACGGTATCAAAATTTTTAAAGCTCTGCTTTTATGATAAGTACCAAAACCTACATCATTACTACATAGTATAAAACAGTCGCTATCCGCCGTCTGTCTGTCCCTATGTATGCTTAATCTTTAAAACTACGCAACGGCTTTAGATGCGGTTTTTTTAATAGATAGAGTAATTCTTAAGGAAAGTTTATATGTACCTATAATACATACATAATATAGTAGGTAGAGAATCACTGATAAATTTAGAGGTTTCTAATGTGATGTCGTAAATAAGCACGTTTTTTTGCGCTTATATTGCAAAAACGCAGGCTGAACCCTATGAGATTTATCAAAATAATGTACTAAGTATTGTACACATTGAAATGGTGTACAGCGTCGGTAAACCTCTAAAAAAGTGGTCCGACGATTTAGTATAGATCACAGGACGGCACCAGATGCTGTCAGCACAGGACCGATTGGTGTGGAGAAGGTGGAGAAAGATAGGTTTTTGGGGGAAATTAACAAAGCAAAGGCTAGTCTTACACGTGACTAGGGCTCAATCGAACTACCGATTCTCACCACCGGGCACGGCTGCTTCGGTGAGTATCTGTGTCGAATAGGACGGGAGGGATCGACACGATGCCACCACTGCGCATCCGACCTCGACTCGGCCCAGCACACGCTAGCAGAGTGCCCCGCGTGGGCCTCCGAGCGCCCGAGTCTTGGTCGCAGAGATCAGGCGAGATCTGTCTCCGCCGGCATTGATTGCGGCAATGCTGGTGGACGAGGGAGGTTGGAGGTCTGTAGCCTCCTTCCGTGAAGCGTGATGCTCCAGAAGGAGGCCACCGAGCGGGGTCGGGAGATGGCCGATCTCGCTCGAAGGAGGCGGCGCCGGGCTGGGTAGCACAGCTGCGGCACCGCCGCGGGTCGCCGGCCGTCGCGAGAGAATCCCGCCTGCGGATACGGCAACCCGGGAGGGACCACGCCCCTTTCGTGGCCGGAGGGCGTCGTCGGTGGAGGATATCGGGGGAGGTATTGTAGCCTCCCCCGAGGAGGGCTCCCCTGTATCGGCAGGGGAGCGGGGGCTGGGGCTTCCCGGAAGTAGCTTTGCGTTCCCGGGGGCTCCTTACATGCCTGACGAAGGCCATCCCTGAGGTTTTTAGTCGATAGACCTACCCCTTCTGGGGAAGAGAGCTCCACATAACCGCCGGCTCAGCCGGGGTATGCAATTTAATGCATTTTCCTTAGGGGAAACAAAAAAAAAAGGGCTCAATCGAACAACATATTGTTGCATAACAAACTCAGAAGATTTTAAATAAAATCTCATTCGGTTATATTATTTTGTACAATATTATTGACCCAAATAATTATTAGTTGAGTTATCAATCAGACATTAATTACGATTAACTAAACTAACCAATGTGGGTTTTTTTGCCACACGAACATGTTATTTTTCTAATGTAAGAGGACGATAAATTACCTTAAAGATAACAGCGTCTGCGCATTTTTACATAAATAAAATTAACGTGATCGTTGTCCGTTCTGCAATTAATTTTAAGTATCGAGAACAAGTTTTTTTATTTTATTTTATCCACCGAAACGCAATATCCCAATTATCTTAATCGTTGAATTGCTGTTTTTTAGACAATGTTAGAATTTTATACTCCTTCGTCAATAGAAACTAATATTTTTTTTTAAATTATATTGATACAATTATATTAGGGCAAATTATTAACTAAATATCAAAATATTTAATCCACGCTAATTATAAAGTTTAGATATTTACTCAATAACAAAAAAAATATAGTTTGTATTCATCAAAGAAGATGATGCTTAGGTATTCGATTCATTTATATTTGCTATATCTGTAAATGTTTTTATGAATGATTCTGACTGTCTTAAAATTTAAATGGTTATTTTTCCTCTTCTATAAAAAGTGGGATTAAAGTCGCATCCTGTGAATGCATGAAATCCTGGCAACGATGCGCACAAGCTAGATCCTTAAGATTGTCAGTTTATTTTCCAAAAAGCCTATGCAACGCTCAAATGCATTGAACACGCAAAATGTTTATGAGGCTGACTCACGGTATTACCCCCGTTAAAAATACGGCTGACGATTTTCTTTATTATTTTAAAAGTATGAAAATTGAGATGTATAAATTTCATAAGGTATAAAATTAATTTGTTTCTCAAATTTTCAATGAGGTTCATTCACATGACTGATGCATAACCCGCCCTCGTCAATACAGCTGACAACAATTTTTAAAAAAAAAATGTGATTAAAACAATAATATCACGAATTTTTGCTCGGTATAAAATTCATCGGAGCAGATTTTTTTCCAATGACTTCCTCATGCATGCATTACAGATGTCAAAATGCTCGTGTGGGATGACTATTATAGTAATTATCTTTTGTTTCTGCATTGAATATTTTTATACTATACTAGCTGGCCCAACAGACGTTGTCCTGTCAAATGTCTCAAATGTCAAATGTCTCAAATGTCACGTTGTCTCACGTTGTCTCAAATGTTTTTAAATAAATAATTTAGCTGAAAAACAATATCTATATGACCGTATTGTGAATCTAAACCATTCTCAAGCCCCCTGGAATACACACAAAAAATTTCATCAAAATTGGTCCAGTCGTTTAGGAGGAGTTCAGTCACATACACACGCACACAAGAAATATATATATTAAGACTAGCTGGCCCAACAGACGTTGTCCTGTCAAATGTCTCAAATGTCAAATGTCTCAAATGTCACGTTGTCTCAAATGTTTTTAAATAAATAATTTAGCTGAAAAACAATATCTATATGACCGTATTGTGAATCTAAACCATTCTCAAGCCCCCTGGAATACACACAAAAAATTTCATCAAAATTGGTCCAGTCGTTTAGGAGGAGTTCAGTCACATACACACGCACACAAGAAATATATATATTAAGACTAGCTGGCCCAACAGACGTTGTCCTGTCAAATGTCTCAAATGTCAAATGTCTCAAATGTCACGTTGTCTCACGTTGTCTCAAATGTTTTTAAATAAATAATTTAGCTGAAAAACAATATCTATATGACCGTATTGTGAATCTAAACCATTCTCAAGCCCCCTGGAATACACACAAAAAATTTCATCAAAATTGGTCCAGTCGTTTAGGAGGAGTTCAGTCACATACACACGCACACAAGAAATATATATATTAAGATTATCATAATGTAATCCAATAAATAAAAATATATAAAAAGTCACGTATATTCCCTCTTGTCTTATGTTTTCAACTCGGCGTTTACTGCTACATTACTGTTATTTAGCCATAAATATTTCATGCATCTTATTTCAGTAGCGATTGAGATATTGCTGTTAGTTCAACCGTAAATCTACAATTACACAAGAGTAAAACTGTTGAAAGTGGAAGCATTAAGAATTTATTATCGCCCGTTCCGTATACCTATTAGTGTTGATTGAAAACCACCGAAGATTTCTACTTTAAACAATGTATGCGCCGTATGTATGTAGGTCTCTTCATAATTATTTAACTTGAAAACTCAGTGTAGGCGATCAGTGTTCACGTTCCTTAGAAAATAAATAATACATTTTACATCTTCTTTGTGATGCTAATTAATTTGGCATACATTTGCATACTTCTAGGGTGAAATTCAGTCCATGCCTTTGACGGGCCATGCAGTGTAATCATGCGACACGTACTAAGCGAAACTCACTTAATTTTAATTATTTTCTTGCTTCTGTTTAAATATCTGTATAAATGAATATATTTTAAACATGACAATATTACAAATCAGGATTGCAAATTATTTATAATTCAAATTAATCTTTTGGAAAAAGTAAATAATGATAGAAAAATAAACGAATAAGTAGGTAGATAAGTGCTTGATACAATGTGTTCCTTATTAAATTATTTTATTATATGTGTATAACTACGTCCCAAGTAGAATAATTAAGATATTAGCTGACATGAAGACCTCTGTCCACCAGCGCGCGTCTCGTTGTGAAATCATCATCATCATTCATTGATGATGTGCTAATACTGAGAGTATTGGCACACTAATTAATGTAAATGTAGAGTAAAAAAAATATTAATAGATCTTAATGGATTTAAGAATAAAAAAACTAATAGGCGGTGGAGTAGAAATCCCAACTAATATTATAAATGCGAAAGTGTGTTTGTTTGTTTGTTTGTTTGTTACCTCTTCACGCTTAAACTACTGGACCGATTTCAAAAATTCTTTCACCTTTGGAAAGCTACATTCTCCCCGAGTAACATAGGCTACTTTTTATCCGGAAAAATCGACAGATCCCACGGGATGCGCAATAAAGGCTTCGCTCAAAAACTACTGCACAGATTTTTATGCGGTTTTCATCAATAGATAGAGTGATTCTTGAGGAGTTTTGCGGCATTTTTTATCTCGGAAAAACGGATAGTCCCACGGGAAGCGCGATAAAATCTTCGCACCATAAACCGACTTCCGCGTATATGTAGCCGTGGGCAAAAGCTATGACCCTTAACCCTCTATACACCCAATCCCGAAATCCACGCGGGCGAAGCCGCGGGCAGAAAGCTAGTTATCAATAAAAGAAACCATATCAATATA
The DNA here is from genome assembly GCA_036419045.1 of Scirpophaga incertulas. Taxonomy (NCBI): domain Eukaryota; kingdom Metazoa; phylum Arthropoda; class Insecta; order Lepidoptera; family Crambidae; genus Scirpophaga; species Scirpophaga incertulas. The sequence goes on from CM071645.1 coordinate 12,733,861, forward strand.
TCCAAATACGAATAGAAAAAGGATTCTACACCGGAGGTTCCAAACTCGTTACTCTAAGGTAGGGAAAGTAAATTTACCTCTGAAATTTAACAATAAATGCATTGTTTGACTATCGCCACAAATTAACTTTATTAAATACTAGCTTTTGCCCGCGACTTCGTCCGCGTGGAATAGTGACTTCCGGCAGATTTTTGGTTTTTCCCACATAGTTCCCGTTCTTGCGGGATTTTCGGAATGGTCGAGTTTCCGCAGAATTTTTAGTATTATTATGTTGATACAACTTAAACAAATTATTTCGACCAAATTTGGTACCATAAAAACGGTCATTGTGACTAAACCTTAAAAGATAGACATATGCCGTCGCGGACTTTTTTTTAGATCATGTATAGAGGAATAATTCTTTCATACATATTTTTTGTGTATCTTGAACCGTTTTCGCAGCGCACGCAAAGAAAGCCTTCAAAAATGAATAATTTTCCCCGTTTTTTACACATTTACCGCTCTGTCTTTGCTCCTATTGGTCATAGCGTAATGTTATTTAGCCTATAGCCTTCCTCGATAAATGGACTATCAAACAAAAAAAGAATTATTCAAATCGCACCAGTAGTTTCGGAGATTAGCGCGTTCAAACAAACAAACAAACAAACTCTTCAGCTTTATTATATTAAGTATAGATAAAATGTACATAAAATATTAAGTAATTTCTCATAATACATACCTGTTTTAAAAATTTAACTAAAGCTAATATCATCAAAAATTTACGTTTAGGGGTTAGTACTATTTAGCATTCAAAATTTAATGTAAGATTCTGTTTCAATCAAAGCACATGTTATTTTATATTCCTCATCAATACGATGTATTTTTTTATCTATTATCGTTTGTTAAACTAGTTTTTCATCTTTACAGGGTAAATAACGGTTACCTATCATATAACCGATTTTTTTTAGTTCGAATTTCATTTTTCCGAAATCGTTTCGCCACTTTTTCGTTTACCATATTTTCATTATACCGAAAAAACGTTTGACATATAGCTAACAAACCGATTTTCAAAAAAGCATTTTTTCAAATTCTATATGTCTCGGAATCTCACTCAACCTTTGATAACTATTTCATATTTTAAATGACTTATTTTCCAAAAAATTGATTTCTATAATACCAAAACACAAATAATTTAAAATATAACACATTTACAATCCATCAGGTTTACAATCGCTAACTCCTAGCCGAAAATATTTGCAATTTATTTTTCTGGCACAATTACTATGACAATATTCATAACCATTTTAAACTTAAGATTATGTGGGTAGTCTTGATCATTTGTCAAATATAATTGTTACAAGTTAATATCAGCACGGGCTCCCGATAGTTTTACACGAAAATGTCTGATATTGCGGAATGCATGCAGGCATGCAGCATGCAAGCAGGCATGCAGCATGCAAGCAGGCATGCATCATGCAAGCAGGCATGTACCGAGCAAGCAGGCATGCAGCATGCATGTAGGCATGCAGCATGCAAGCAGGCATGCAGCATGCAAGCAGGCATGCAGCATGCAAGTAGGCATGCAACATGCAAGCAGGCATGCAGCATGCATGGCTTCTGTCACGGCTCCGGCGCTGTGGGGCTACGGCGGCCCCACGCTAGCTAAACGTCGCAGATGGCTTTCGCTCACCACCGCAGCTTCGGCTTGCTGGCCGGCTTGCGCCGGCCAGCCTCAGCCGCGGCGGCGAGCTACAGCCACCTGCTCCTCAGCTAGCGGGCCGCCTCGCCCCTCCGCGCCTACGCGGGTTTGAATTACACTCTAGGGGTATGACAGACAAGACTGCTTGGAGTCGGATTTGCAGCGATTCGCTTCTGTCAATATGTAGGTATTTATACTAATGTCTTTATCTTAAATAATATGTTTTATTTACAGATAGTGAAGAGCTTAAAGAACTGGGTCATTGGTTCGAAGAAAATTACGTTTGTGGTACTTGCAGCAGGCCCGCTAAATATAGTCCTGAATTTTGGAGTAGCGAAATTGTATCTGCTATGAATGTACCACGAACGCAAAATTCGGCAGAAGCATGGCATCACCACATAAATCAAATTATTGATAAAAAGAAACCAGGGTTTTACCTACTCATAAAAGAATTAATAAAGGAGACTATTATAAATGAATCAGAAATCGATAAAATGATATGTGGATCACCCCCAGAAAAAAAAGAAAAAAATATGCAATTAAAGATGACAAAATAAAAAAACTGATCGAACTAAGAAATGATTTAAGTGAAGTTAAATATCTTAAAGAAATGGCAAAATTAATGTAATACTGTCCTCAGCCTATATATGTCCCACTACTGGGACATGCCTTCCTCATGGACATATGAGGTGTATGGCCCGTAACACCATCACAATCAAAAGAAAAAAAAAAATCAATAGGATCAAATCAATTCATCAAAACGATTAATAATATGGTGATTATAATAATTATGTTCGAATTTATTTTTAATAAAAATAAATGATACGATACATCAATACTTGTTTTTTATTTTAATCAATAATGTTGGCAAATAAATAAGTGTGTTTGAAACAATATAGAATACGTTACTTTGATATTTGAAACATCTAGAATACAAAATTATTGCAAACAAAATATCTATAAAAGGAAAAAAATATGTTTTGAAAATCGGCAATCAGTTTTTCTGGAAAATGAAACAGTTGGAAAATAAATATATTACATACAATATTATGTCAAGAAATATATCTGTGATTCAAAACTTCGGTCAACCGTTTTCGGAATTTTGATATTCGAACAATGAATTTTCGAAAATATGATAGGTTACCGTAAATACCCCCGGATTAGAAGCCGTCGCTCTACTCTTATCACTATCGTTAATTTAATGAATAATTATGTAAAGTATGTTCGAAAGATAAATTTAATAAAATAAATAATAGTCATCTTATTCACACACTATTCACAGCACAGTTTTCGCGGGGGCCAATAGTTATTTCAATGGAACGGCGTTTTCTTTGACTTTAACTGTTCATTGTTTAGTTTGTACGCGTCATGAAACGTACGATCAAATATTACGTGAAAACGTTTAAGCGTTAGGCCTTTGTAACGATAAACCTCCTTTGATTTTCTTTGTTACTCGAAACGATTTGACAAATGTAAATAGGTAGAAAACTTCAAACAACTTAACCAGCGTAAGTTCGTGCAGCAACGGATTAAAGCTGGTTTTGTACTATGTCATATAGTAGGTATATAACAACCTAGATATATAACAAAAAAATATGTCATATCCTTGATACCAGTACGGATATAACTTTAATTTATCGACATGTTATTTCTGAACCGAGACAGTACAAGTAAAACATAAGGCATAGTGAAAAAGCAGCTTTTAGTTAACTACGTGCCTCATCGCACATTTTTTTTGAGATATCAGCTAAGGGGAATCAAAACAGATACAAACTAATACCAATGCACGCGACTAGGCGCATTGGTGTCAGTGTGTAAGTTAGTTAGCGTTAGTAGCAACAGTGGACTAATTTCCTTCATATAAGATAGTGGCTTAATATCAAAGCATTTTGGAACGAACTCGGTAGATTTTTTAACTGGTTGCTGTTAAAAAATCTACAGAGTTTACACAAATACATTCGAGATCACCTAATCAAGTTGAATCATACACATAAATGATATAACGTTATAAGTTTAATAGATGCAAAAACTGGAACACGATCTAAAGGAGAACAATTAAATAAAAGCATGAGTCTGTGGAGAGAAAACTTACTAGTAAATAAAATATTTATATTACTACTTTATAGTATTTAATTGCTCCCTTTAACGTCCATGAGTGTCGAAGGACTGGAAGGAAGAAATGAACTAAGGTTGTTTACTTTGGCACATCCGTGTCACATATTGCTATCTGCTGTCATTACTCACTAATTACTGGATAGTGCAGATTTGCTGCAAATCGCACAGAAACTACGTGTAATATTGGCAACTGTAGGCTACTACCTACGGTGAACAGTCTACTTGTTTTCATGAAAAAAAGTTTAAAAAGAGTCATCCAGTGACTTTTCTAGTACTGAAACCTCAGTTGGTCGCATAGAACTTTTTGATCAGCATACAAAACAGGTTCGATTAGCATCAAAACAAGTTTTTGTGATAATTCCAAATTTTCTTGCTAAGCGTACATTTTTTTGAAATCTGTGAATGGGAATGATAGTCTTCTAAGACCAATTTCTTGTAGCTGCCACGATTAAGGTACCTCCCTTGGCTACCCCATTGAAACTTTCCACTCTGTATATGTAGTAAGCAAAATAGCCATTATCAAACTGACATTTAACCTCTGAGCTTAGTATTGTCTAGAAATAATGCTAAATGTTGTATTCAGTTAGCTAGTAGAGTGTCATGCAAAAGTTTGGTTGAACGGCATTATTCAATAAAGTCCTTAGCTGCTTTATCAAACAGCTATTTTAATTAGTTGGTTGCAACGTGCTTTTTACACGTGGATGTATTAATAATAAACTTAAGAAGCTTTTCTTTGGCGAAGAGTCCGAACAGTCTCTTCAAAGTAAATATGTAGTAAACTAATGTATAAATACAGATATAAATATATAGTAATTTGATTTTGTTTTTCAATATTTACTTCAAACTTTTGTACTTGAAGAATTACTAATAAACTGACCGTACAGATAACATGTAGGATCCTATGAAATGCCTTGTCATAGTTCTGCGTGAATTAAATCAGAAATTGCAATTTCAAAAGATAGGTACAATCATTGTCGTATATTACGCAAACCTTTTGTCATAAGCAACAATTATACCATAGTATACATCAATTTGCGAAATAATACTCCATAAGTTCACTTGCTTCGTCACGATTTGTTCCGTTCCAATTCTGTCATACAATCTTATGCATCTATACGGTCCGCGTTCTTTACAACCTGTCGTAGTCCTCATTATTACAGCTCGAACAGAAGTCGTCTTGTTACGAAAGAAACGCTATGTAATTAAAACGTTTATCCATGATAAACGAGCGTTAATTCCGTTGTTAAATTTAATTTTCCGAGACGTAATTGTAAAATCGTTTAATAGTCGTGTCTCCTCCGATCTAGGTTTACTAGATACATGTGTTGCGTGTCACCCATTAAAGAAGTGAGCAGGAAAGGGAACGTCACTAACCCAGTGGCCAACTGGCAAGCGGCCGTCGAGCGATCACACCCGTCGAGCCCCATTCCGTACCGGCACCGCCACACCACCGCTCGCAAACTGACTCATTACGAAAAGCCGTTCTTCAACTTTACGTTATGGCTATACCGTAAGCTGATAACGATGTCCAGCCGAATGCACGGGGGTAGCACGCTCTATTATATCAAACGGAAGCCGGGGAACGCGGCATGCATCCAAATTAGCGAAGAGAGTTTCGGCGGCAACTGAACGAGCGCATCTAACAAACGTCAGCTTAGTCAGAGACACTAGACGGAAGGACTTTGGGGAAGCGGCCGCCGACGGCGGAATGAAGTCCGTGGAATAAGGAGGACACGCTGTGAGAAATAGTGCTTGTTATTCAGACACGCGCCTGAAAGTCAGCGAAATTTTGGCAAGTGCATGCGCGACCTGCAATCAGCCGGTACATCTTGCGATGCTCGCTCGCGAAGGACATACTTGATCAGTGCCAGTGTTCAAGGACATATTCGCTGTGTGTGGTTTATGTATATATATAACAGTTGTGATAAAGGTACGTAATTATTTGTCTTCTATACGTTTACAAATTTGAACTAGATATCTCATACCACATGCTGTTACAATGCATCCACTGATTTTATGACACACTTGTTATATTACTTATCAAGAAAAAATATAATAATATAAATAATTATATGTTACATTTGAATCGATACTTGAGGTTTTAGGAGATTTGGTATTGTCTATTTAAATGTTTATATGTCCAGAAAGAATTTTAAAAAACAAAACTCAATTAAGAAAATCTTTGTTTTTGGTCCAAGTGGTTTAGCTAACTCACTTAGAGCTTGACATTTTAGGATCATGGTACTTATTTCAATGTACTCTTTATTATTAAAAAGTACTGACATTTTAATAATTAAGAGTAGTAGTAGTAAGTAGGAATTATAATGCAACTAATGCACAAGTGCAGTATAATCAACGTGGAAAGCAACTAATAATGAAGATGAAAGTACACCTACGTGCTCCAAAACGATAAAACAATGCTAATTTAAAGAGAGTTTTTATTTTCGAGTGAACCGCCAGTTAACGATTTCCCGTTCCACGAGTAGCAATCATGAAATGTGTATTATTTTTCTGTGCAATCCTGCTAAATAAATGTGAAAGTTAGATTGTGTGTTTCCTTGTTCGTTGCTTAATCACGTAAAAACTACTGGACAAACTAATGGAAATTGGTTTAACAGATCCATTTAAAATATATAAAGAGTAAATCTAGTAGGGGCCTTTTTCAAATTAAGTTAGTTTATTACCCTAAGGTGATACTTTTGTTAGATGATGGAGCGTTCCTCTATACATTTGATCACTTGATAAGATAGCGATGAACACTATGGTTATTTTTTCTTCTTCATGCATTTGTTGTTACAAATCGGAAAGTGAAAGACCAACTATAAGATTGTCCAACAAGGCCACAAATCAGTACTATTTTTCATATTTAAATCACAAATAAAAATACACATTGAAATTCTCTCGTAATTACATTTTGATTTGATTAGAAGTAGTCTAATTCCACCCTGAAATTACTTTATAAAATATGAATATACTTATATTATCATCCTTAATGTCCTCATCATCATCATCATCTCAATCATCCTTAAATACTTATTATTATCCTTAAAGGAGTAATAATTATGTTACAGAATTGCTTATTATGTTGTAAGTGTTGACGCCTTAATCATTCAGCTTCTGAGCAACTACCCGTACCAATCGAATATTTCAAGTGCATTCTTCACCTTTAACTATGCTAAACCAAAGTTACATGCTGTTAATAGCTATGAATCAACATCCAACTTAGAAATATTTAGACATTTTTAGACAATTGCTTAAAAATAAAGCATATTGCAATTGCAATTGTGTTTATTTTTTTTCATCCCACCACCTCGGAAAGTGTAATTTTGCGCTTCGAAATCTGGCTGGAAAATTCTATTTTATTCGCTTGAGCGGCAAAGTAGATTTGAATTTAGAACATCACATATAATGAGTACTCAATATAATTGTAAATTCAAAACGTCATTAAACCTATTTAATGTAACCTCTATGGTGCCAAATTTATGATTAGAACTTTTTAAATTATGGATAAATTTAAATTTGGAACCTTCTTGGTTTCTTTGTTTTATTTGCGTGCTTCGCGCCATTCTAGTTTTTCACGTTTTATTGCTTAATATAATTTGTCATTATAAATTGTTTTCTTTTTCATTTTGTCATTTCCTCACTGAGGTGGGATGAAAAGTTACGTATTGCACTCGAGTGGAAAGATTTTTCACCTTGTGCTCGTTTGTTTCCCTCGCTGACGCTCAGGATTCTAATTTAGAATCCTTCGCTTGCTCGGTCATCCAAATCGAGCACGCGGTTAAAAAGGAACTTTCCACTCTTGTATAATAAATAACTATTATATTTTCTGTACGGACTCGTAGTTCTCCGTCCGTACCCCGTGTTTTTGTTTATTTGTCATCAGTTGGATCTTAAATGTAATAAATAAATACGTAACAACATTTTCTACTATTCCTAACATATCAGTCTTAATAGTATAGCGAGTTACGCAGCACTTTACTTGCTTAGATAAATAATAAGGGTATTCAAATGGCAACAGGCATTTTTATCCATAAATAATCTACGTACTAACGTCCTCTAATTAAATTACGTAATTCCCTAAATCTACAATGACGATAAGGATCATCGTTTGGTTTGTTAGGTCTGGACCTAATTGTGGGCGTGTGGCGGTAGAATCGCGAAAGCGCACCTTGGAGGACACCGGGGGGTTTTAGTGGGTAGGCCGATCACTCTGACCGGAGAGCCCCCCACACGGCCGCGCCTAGCCAGCGCGGTGACAAGGTGCATAAGGAGCATTTCCCCTCGAAAAAAAAAGTCTGGACCTAACAAACCAAACGATGATCCTGATCGTGATTAGAGACCAGAATTGCGAAACTATCTGGATAGCTTCGCAATTCTGGTCTCTAATCACATACATTAAAAACGAGTGTAATTAAGAATAAATTACTGTTTGTGACTTTGTATTTTATTTGAAATCCCGTCTTGGCGAATCAAATATTGTGTTTGGGTTCTTTCAAAGTTAATATATTTATGTCTTTCTATTCAATTGTTTATTATGTCGTTAAAAATAAAAATTCGTTAGATACAGTTTTGATGCATTATACATAATTAATGTATTAATTTAAAAGTTGTTGCGGGTATGATATTCCTAGATTATCTCTGACTTTGTCATAGATTATACAAATATGTTTTAGGTATAAGCTAAAATAGATCATTATTTATTTAATAAGTTACCGTTATGTCTGATAGTATGTAGCACACAAAGGAAGAGCTTCAATCAAGAAAAGAAGGTAGTAATAACTTACACAAATTGAAAATGGCTATTTAGATATTGAGTTTGCACGTATAGTATCTAAATTGTTGATTAGAACCTGCAATAAACCAATCACTTCCTGTACCAATTAAGATACAGATTATCGAAAGTGTAGGTAAGCATCGACGAATCGCAACACGCAATATTTGATGCAGATATTCATTAACCCGTTCATAACGAAAACTTACATAAATCACGCGATTTCAATGTGCCAAATCTTGTATTTCTAAAACCAGTGAGCCTGCTTTCATTCGATGAACCCAAATAAGAACACTACGAGTACATATGTGCCAACCGCATTGAATAGGTTTGTGATGAGTTATGACTGAAGTTCATATTGTCTAGAGATTCTTTAATTTTATAGCGAAATGAAACATGCACATGAACCTAGTATGAAGAGAAGAACTTCAATAAATAAAGACTAGGGTGACCCGGTAAACGTTTTGTTGTCTGCCTGTTTGACCTCTTTTCTCGGAAATGCGTGGATGTATCAAGTTGAATATCAAATATTGAAGTTTGCTATCCCTTGTAGTAGTAGAAAACTAAACCTTCTTAGTCGTTTATAACCAAAGCTTATAAACGTACTTCCTGTTGACCTTGAACTATTAATTTTGTTATGTATTGTACTTTAACTTAAAAGGAAAAATCCGGAAACCGTAATTGTATCACAAAAACATTTCTCTATGCAAATTTAAACGTAATTGCAGGAGTACTTTACTATAATATTATTCAGAACCTTATTTTTTATTTGTTGCTAAGCTAAGCTGTTAGATGTATGTGGCTGTTATACCTCCAGCCTTGCAGGTGAACGGTCCAGCTCCTGTAGCATGACCACCGAAACGCGTTATTATACAGGGACATATTACTTTGAACTGCCAAACTACAAAGGATAAATTTCAAAATGGCAGTTATAGCGGACAATGCATACATCAGCACGTAGTTAACCAATCCCCACTAGACCAGCGGGGTTTACAAAGGCTCTATCTCTCTAACATAGAATAGTGTCTCGAGCCCCTCGGTAGGGACGTATATACGATATAACTAAGATAGGAATATCAGCGAAAAGAAATAGGTTTGAGTAGCTGAATATACTTTTAGACAAAGTTTTTTGAATTATATTGGATTTTTATTCACGGCTGGATGGATATACAATTTAGTACATCGCGAAGTCATACATTATTGTACTCGTGTCATCAGGTACGTCGACTGGCTATGATTATCACCAAAAGTGTTTAACCGTGCTAGAAACCATAGATAACGATTATCTTAATTCTAACAACTTCCCAAAACCAGTAAAACATCCATCCGCAACCGTTGTTCGTATGGCTAAAGTCCGCGTAAAGGAGCAGTAAACAGGCACAAATTCAAAAAAATAACACATTTGACGGAGATGAAATGGCGAGATTTCGGCACACGGAGCGCTAATGTGAATCCAGATCTGTTTGAGTTAAAAGCATTTGCGGGTTCGTTGAGTAGTAAACTCTCACTTTCCTCTAATGTGGTAACGTAGAACATGCTTAAGAAGCCATCAGATTTTCATATAATTTCAGCGGCCACGTTTATGTTAGCATGTATTGTAGTTTACTAAATATACATGTGAAGAACTTTAATATTGGAATTCAGTAATACAGTTAAGTGGTAAAATTTTGTCTAAATACTTTTTGTTCCGAGTTAATACCTGCAACAGCGTTTACACATTTAGTGAATCATATAACTTAGTATCAGGTTTTGTTTTAGTTAAATGGTAAGTATAAACATGATCCTTTTGGCACCGCCAGATTTTTCGCAACGTGAAAGCAGAGCTGTGTTAAAGGCATACCAATTACCCATCAATATCGTGATCATACTCCTAAGTCAACCAATACCCAATCGATAGTGACTCCGTTTAAAGAATCGATACCTACCTGATGAATGCTAAGCGCCATCGCCATATAAGTATATGCTGTTAATCTATAACTAGTAGAAGACAGATCATCTCCTTCGAAATGAGATATGGACCTTATTGCACAGACATATTATGTATTACCTCAATTTATTAACTGTGTAGGATAGTATAATCGATAGTTCATTAAATATGCAAAATATAATGTTAAGTAGATTTATTTTACAATATTTAAATGGCACACTGGAAAGTGTGATGTGATGAAAGAAAATCCATTGAAAGTATTAGATATTATAATTTCCATAGCACACAATTTTGCCATTTTATAATTATTCATATAAAGAGTTCAAACAATGTTTGATCTCACGGATAAAATATGACAAAACCACAAATATAAAGTTTTATCGAATATAATAAATATGTAATCGACTGCTGCACTTGATTTACGACCTATTGTCGCAATCGAAATGCGAATTGTGCATAACGTTAGGATCTGATCTGCATGTTTGGGATATTATGCGGGTTCAGGCAATCAACTCACTTGACCCGTAATACATACGAAGTCGGTCAGCAGGTTTTATCCTTACCTGACTCAGCGAGTAACATTCCTTATTGAGACAGGCAATCTAGTCTCGCAGACGGTGCTTTTATATCGATGTGAATCGCATGATCGAAATCCCTTATGAAATTCTTGCTTTCATTAAAAACTATTAATATGGGTGAATAAATATATTCTTATATCAATTTAAACAAAAAGTATCAAATATATAAACTATTAATAGTTGAGTGAATTTAATAATTATACTTCACAGGTGTAGTTCACTAATCAATAATCATAGATAAATTGCTTTGAAAAGATTTGCACATGGTGCTATTATTTCATGAAAGAATGGAGGTACATTTTGATATATCTTCTTATCTCCTGTGATTATAATTTTAATTGTAAAATAAACGAATTCCTCTGACCCATCTATATCATTTTCAGAATTATATTTTGAACATAATTTCACTTTAAATTTAACTGTAGATGCACATGGTACTAAACTTTTGTTAGGAGTGATGCAGAAAATTTTTTTCATATTAGAAGTCAGTTTAAATTTTATAGTAACTGGACATGACTTATGCGTATTGGTTATAACAACATGATCTTGATAAAATCCATGAATTACTGGTGCTGATGTCATATCAAGAATAGTGGGATATATTTCGATAGGATGTGGAAGGACGTCAGCTAATACTTTAATAGTTTTTGAAATCAAAGTTTCGTTAGTTACCGCATCACAGAAAATGAAATCGTAATATATATGATGACTACCAATATGTGAGGGTTTAACAAAGGATACATTAATACGGTTGTTTGATTTTGGTTTTAAATACAAATAAGTATGATCAAAGATAAAAGTATCCAGTGCACGTGCTATAATATCAGCATATACACTTGAAGCTATATCTTCGGTTTCATTATTTTCTGCTTGTTGTTCCGATTTTATGATGTCACTAATTTCATTTTTCGTATTAATATTGTCCAATAAGCTTACAGAAGAGAGCCTAATATCCTTTTCAGATATCAAACTAAATTGACATTCTTGATCGACTTCTCGTCTTGAAATAAATAAATGGAACGCTGTATCATCGTTCACTGAAATTGTCAATGACTGCGACGGAAATCCGCAACTCCTATGAATCTGCCACAAATACACTGGTGGAATTCGAATCGTGTCATTGAGAGATATGGAATCCTCAATTTCAAATTTGGTAACAATAGGTAAACGGAATGACTGCACGGGTGCTTCTTTGAAGTTATAGTTTTTTACTCTAAAACATATGTCACATGTAAATTCATCTACGTTATTTTTAAGTTTGAATGCAAAGCTAAATTTAACTGCCAACCCAGGATATAGTTTCTGTGGAATATGTGGTAGTAATATGATTTCTTTGAATGGAGATTCGTTGGTTAAATACATAAATCTTATGTTCATACATTTTGGTGTACAGTTTGTTAGAGAAAATACTAATGTTTGTTTGTATATAGTCTTGCTTGTTATCATAAGTTCTTTCGGAAGAGCTTTTATAGTCTTGCATATATTATTATTTATTATCAAATTACTAGATTCATCTTTTTCCGCAATAATATCATTGTCTTTTTTATGTATAACTTTGGAGTTTGTATTTTGAAACATATGACTTTTTTTGTTTTCATTCCCTATATCATTTAAATTGTCTAACTTTGATACCTCAGAACTAATATTTTCTGTATTAGGATGTAGAGAGGTGGCAATCTTATCACTGCCGTCGCTACTAACAATTGCTACCGACGATTCAGGTGATAATAAATTCATGAATTGATCATATTTCAGTGTTGTATGAGATTTATTACAGGAGTTTTGAACTGTTTTCCATTTTTTAAAGGTTCTTGTTAATTTATCTGTAAGCTCAAATGGTGAGCTTCTGTTAAATTGGGTATGAAGTTTGCTTATTATAAGTAACTTGCGGCGATTTGCACCATCAATTTTATCTCTACAGGTTAATGTCGCATCTTGTAAGCGTTTAATGATATTTTGCCATTCCGGTAGTGACCTAAAATCAATTTTGTATTCCGATTCGATCTTTTTTATCAACACTTCAATATTCATATTGCAAACATTATTGTTATCTAGAATGCGAATGTTCCTGGAGTCAATTATTTTCATTATATTAAACGTTATGACAAATGTGCTTATTTCAAATGAGATGGATCAGAATAAATAGAAAATATTCAACAGAACCACAATTTTTTTTGCCAAAAATCACTCAATTCTCAAAGTATTGAGTTCATAATCAGCAAAAATTCGATTGATTTTTGACTTGTAACGTATTGCTGTCAGATTGACAACAAAGAGTATAAACTATGATTTTTAATTCGAGTCAGTAAAATGACAAGTGCAACTGTCACTAATACAAAAAAGGGTGACCCACTACAATAGTGATGTTCGGCAATCAATAGATTTAGACATTTAGTCATGCTTTATTTTATTAGGTATCAAAGCGTTTTTTATTGTAAATATGTAATACATACCATATTAAATAATATGATTTGTGACACATGACACTGGAAATGTCATTTTACTGACTCGAATTAAAAATCCAACTTTAGTTGTCGTATGCTTTTTGGTGTATTTATAATAAATATACTCTTATTTATATTACAGATATTCGGATAGTACTTAAAAAATACTTACATTGTCGTCGGTCTAAGTCTATGGAGTAATAATTGAATAAACATGAGATGCAGCCCGAAGCTAGTATCATTATTCGTTATATTTCAAATCAATTACTATTAAATGGACATTGTTTTAGGTTGGCTATGGACCCGACAGTACCACGAGTGCTGCTGAGTATAGCCTTAGCAGCACTTCTGCCAATAGCATCTCCAAACTCCAGAGAACCTTTGGCAAAGGAAAATATACCACATTCAAGGCAGAAGAGAATACTTTGGATAACCAACGATGGTCGCTTGGCGCTACCGCCAGGCACTACAATGGCTATCACGCCATCTTTATCGATGCCATTCGTCCGGCACCCCCCGAAAGGTTTTCTGTCTAATATGACTGTTAGTTTCCCTTTCACAAGTAAGTAACTTAGATATGTATCTATTCTAATAATTAAATTAGATATGTATCTAATATATTTATACTTTAATTTAATAAAACGACAATTCTGTTCCTGTTCCACATCTAATCAGGTGAATTGTCTACTTAAATGTCAATGAAGGGAAGTATTGGTTTCTGGCAAATGTTGCGATAATCTTGTAACTGTATCAGCAGTGTGAGAAAAAGGAAACAGTTTACAACCAAATGTCAGCATTTTATTACATTAACTATACGACGAATTTACTTATAGTGCAAGATTTGTGGTACACGCTGACATGTAAACAGCTTCCGCGTAATCTCTAAAAAACGACTTACAAAGCACCAGAGCGTACTAAAAAGCACCGGAGTATTGGTTACACGTGGAGTGGCTGGAACACATGGGTATACTAGCACTGATTTTTTTTATTAAATTTGAATAATTGCAATAAATTTACAGCATCCAACGTAGGCACAATGATGAACAACTACCTGCATTCAATGTACATTTCTATAATTTTAAACCAACTCGAAACTTGCAAAACTGAGGTGAATCACATTGTTATACAATGTACCAATGTCTTAGAAATTGGACACTTGCACTCTGTCAGGGGCAAAATTTTGCGCAGGACGTTTAGATACTTCCCAAAACGCAAAAATATCAAGGTGTTTTAGATTTGGTAAACAACGTGTGATGTGAAATATACAGGATTACAGGAAAAGTCGTGCTAGATCCGTTAAGCGCGTGGAGTACCCATCATTTGTGATTTATTTCACTATGAAACACCCTACCGTTAACTTAACCCATTTCGAGATATTCGACTTTTAATTTTTTTATTGAAAATTGCCGATTTTTAAACTTCTAAATTAAATTTGTTTATTTTGTGGGTCTTATTATTATTATTATTGCATGTTTACATGTGTAATAAGATGCTATAGGACGTCAATTATGTCACCATAAATGTCTCCAGAATCTTCAAAACAATTTATAGCACGACCAAAACAGAAAAATGTCTACAAAATTTATGTAAATACACCGCGGACATATATTTACGGGTATGCTGAAATACGAAATGGAGTTCAAAAAGTCAGTATACAACTATAAGGTAGAAAGAAAGAAACAGTATATTTATCGATAGAAGAAAATAGCTTTATCTTACTTTAAAATTAATCAGTAGCTCAGCGTACTTTTAAAGATCAAGTTGAAATGCAACGCACTGACCATTTAGAGAAACCCGTAGGTCTAACTCTAGCATTAGAATAACTAAATATTATTAGTAGTTGGGTGTGTAGAAAGATAAACAAAATAACAAGTCAATATATGAATTCTTATTACCTTATAAAGTATGTAAGTTACAAAAAACATCAAACTAAGGTAGAATTATTTTTGACTAATAATGACATGTCATTATTTGCTGATTTAAAATACGAGTACTCGTATGCTAAAAGGTAAGAATAGAATCATAAAACATAGTAACGGTTAAATATTACTATAACTAAATATTATTACATAGTAAAGGTTAAATGTAGTTTGTGTACATTTTTAAGTATTTGTAATCAACTATGTATAAATCGCTTTCGCAATATTTAACATACCACGTGTTCCTTTAGACATGTGCAGGTACACATAACTATTATAAAGTTTGGCTAATTCCAACTAATAAAAAAGGGCGGGAAATTTGCAAATCGAATTGTCGTAATATTAAAATTACTTTGATTTGATGAGATTGAAGAAATCTATTTTAATACAAAAAATCTCTGACTGATCATGATATCTCATCTATACTAATATTATAAAGAAGTAAAGTTTGTGTGTTTGTATATTTGTTAAATTGTAAGGGGTAATCTCGGGATCTACTGAACCGATTTTAAAAATTCTTTCACCAATAGAAAGCCACATTATTGCTGAGTGTCATAGGTTATATAAAAAACCGAAAAATAAAAAGGCTTTTATGTGGTAGCCCGTTTTGCAAAATGAATCGGAGAAAAACCGGTCGAATGAAAGCGTTTCTTGCGAACGCTGCCTTAACTATGAAAGATATATTTTTGAGTTCTAGAGAAAAAATGTGGAGCTTGAAAATGCCTACAAAAAAGTCAACGACAGCATATGTCTAACTTTTATATTTAAATGACAAAAAGTATATTTTTTAACATTAGCATAGACAATTTAATTTTTTATATTAATAAAATAATTCAAATCATTAGGTCATATTTATTAGTCATATATTCCGAAAAATTATGAATCTATGAAAACAAGTAAACTCATCGTCATAAGTGTGAAGGCCAAAGCAGCGGATGGCGGGCGTTGGCTTCGGGCGTAATTCGGTTCGCGTTCGTGCTCGCTTCGGGGATTATTAATATTATGCCCAAAGAAGTGGGCACGGGTCAGCTAGTAGTAAATATGATGTTACCACCAAAATGTTTTTAATTTTGGTGCGCTTTGTGTTATGCCATTTTTCACTATCCAGACACATCTTATGATAACATAAAAGTTTTTTTTGTTTTTTTATTAACTTAAAAACTATCTGTACCTATTCAAATAAAACACGTATATTAAGCATATAATAGTTATATAGATTTTGTTAATATTTACATAGTAAAGGTTATATTTGTAAGTATAATTTGTCGTAATGTTATAAAAATTGTTGTTTAAATGATTATTATAAAATAAAAGTAATACAAGATTCTTATATTAGTGAGTTCGACTAAGGTCGCTAATATAAATTTAAATATATTCAATCTAAATATATAAATTACAAAGAGGAACACACGTATAACATTTTGGTAAATCAATACACTTTATCTTTTTGATAAAGGATAAAATTATTTTATTATAATTACTTGTATCCAAGAATTACAAATTGTTAAGATCTTAGAATGTTAAACTAAAAACTATATATGAATAATGATGCGAAATAAAATTATTTATTTATTTTGTCCCTTTTTATTTTTTAAATCTTTAAGAATCATTGCGATAATTTATTTTTATTTTATTTTTGCATTAGAACATAAAAAAATAGTTACATAGTCTATGTAACTTTGAATTACACTTAAAATAATAACATTCCAATTATATTGTGTTTATTTTATTTTGCAGTTGATTTTGATAAATTAGGGCTGACTGACAATGAAAATCCGTATGGGGCATTTCCTCCAATATTGGCTCGCTCTATGGGTAGAGCCGCTTTATCTATGGTGACTGACTATGTCGGACAATACTTGGAGCGAAGGAGAGGGAAGCGATCTGCTGACTCTGATGACATCCACCCTGATGTAGAAGCAGCGGTGTTGGATAGATTGCATGGAGGAGAGAGGTAACGAATCGATCGTATTTATATTGAACAATGCAACGTACTTTTGATTTTACATGCTTTGTTTATATCGTTTTAATACATTACTGCAACGGACAGCAAAAGAGATATTGATAGACGAACGTGTAAATGAGGGCTGAGGCATAGATCCGTAAGTCCATCATAGATTTTGATGGACGAAATAACTATGTTTATAAATATGTTTGGGAGTAAAAAATCGTTCCATTTTTAAAATACACGACAGACATGAGATTACATAGTAATTAATTTGACCGCTAAGACTTGACAGATATGGATTTTCACACAACTCTTGCCAGCCGCTGTTCGTATATATTTTGCCAGTACAGCAATTTCAATTTATCTCAAAGAAGGTAGTCAAAATAATGATCAAATGTCCAAGCATGTTTGAGAAAAATCTATTAAGAAGAATACCACAGACAAGTAATTAGTATTTAATTTATAAGTATAAAACAGAAACTTTGTAGTACATATCGACAATCAAACAATCGATACCACTCCAAGTGAAATTGCTTTTTATTAAAAGCGGCATTGAATCTATTTCAACAATTATTGTTTTATTCAACAACATTTATTCCACGAATGTAAATACGACGATAGTTTAGCTTTGCATCCACACAAGGAGAATCCACACAGAGATGCGTGGACTGTTCTGTAGTCTTTAGCAGTAGGCTTTGCCAACTGATGTTGGCAACTGTCTGGATGTGTACTTAACATTGTCTTCTATTTCTTTCTTTTGCCATGCTCAATTTATTTAGGGTCGGCGCAACATGTCTTAGTTTTCCACTCTACTATATCTCTCGCGATTTCTACACTCTACACTCACTTCCTTCATACATCCAACATAAAAACGTTCACATAGTCCATCCATCTTTTCTCCGGTCTTCCTATTCCCCACGCACCCATCCACCTTCATATCCATAACTTTCCTAGTAACATGATTCCCTCTTCTTAATACTTGACCATACCAGGAAAGTCATCTGTCTATCAATTTTTCAACAATAGGACTCTACTTTCAGACTTCCCCTGATATATTAATTCCTCACTTTCTTGTCACTCCACACATCCATCTTAACATACCCATTTCAGCAACATGCAATCTTTATTTATCTATCCGCTTAACGGTACTTAAAATTGTCTAAATGTAGGTTTTTAAAGGGTATACCTTAGCGCGAAAATGTTATTAGCGATAATGTTCTCGGGCCATACAAATTTGAAATATATCTCTATACTAATATTATAAAGAGGAAAGATTTGTTTGTTTGTTTGTAATGAATAGGCTCCGAAACTACTGCTCCGATTTCAAAAATTCTTTCACCTTTGGAAAGCTACATTATCTCCGAGTAACATATTAAAAAAAAATAGGGATCCTTACTAAAACTCGGATAATGTAACCCAAGGTGTAAAAAAATGACCTGAAAAATTTCTTACGTCGCGTGCGCTGCGAAAACTACTACTTTACAGAACTCCTCATTATCTACAAAAAGTGTCGCGACAGCATATGTCTAAATATTATAGCTATGTCACAGTAAGCGGTTTTTTATTCTAAAAATTTAATTTATATGCCGCCGCTTGAGTATGTGTGTGTGTGCGAAGCCGGGGCGGGCCGCTAGTTATGGATAATTTGATATGTTTCAAATTTAAGTAGGTATGCTTCAAAATAATACAGTAAAATGAATACCATAAAAATTGCAACGTAATGATGCTGTGGCTCGCACCAGTCAGGACATACGAAAAACCTGTTCATTCAAATCGGGGTCATCGACAAAATCATACACCGGCACACGCTACACGCACTGACATATATTTCACATTCCCACGTGGTCTTATATGACAATGGCGACAACGACAGCCTGCAATCGATTGTTACTTTCACTCTTTCCCTATAGGATAGATAATAAGGATTCGAGTCACGAAGCCATTGGAAGAGTAACTGCAGTAGCCACTTAGAATTCGTTAACTGCTCCGCAAACCGACACCATTGTATGAGTACTTGACTCGCAAGCTACATTTGTATTTTAATAACATTGTAAGAGATTTGTATTATCCTCATACAACATATTCACTGCTTGGCAAGGAAAATACAACAGAGCTTCGCTTAAATTAAATTGGAAACTGTAAATTGTGTTTACAGAGCGCTATTGTATGGCATCGCCGAAGACATGTTAGCCAATTTCGGATTGTCGGGCAAAGAATGTTTACTTCGAGCAATTTGCGAGATACAAGCTCACCCATTAACGAATTTTGGATTTATTGGGGAAGTTATGAAGTTATTCTTCACGTGAGTTTTGTTTTTACTGTCTCGCTATATATATAAACAATGCAATCATCCGTTACCTCATAAACTATAATTTTACTAAGATTTTTCTTTGTTCCAGCCCAAGTAAATCACCTTACGCCAATCTGTTACAAGAGTACGTAGAAGCCGAACGTGCCGGCTCTCAAGCTGGTGGAGAATGCTGGCCTTACTTCAGGCTATGCCCGAAAAGTATTTTTCAGTCATCTCCCAACAAATATTCGTAAGTCCTTAAAATTTTTTGCACAACCAAAGACATTTTGCAGATATTAATTGTCTTTAATATCCGATAACTGTTTGCAGGCCATTCACAAAATACAACTAGTGAAGAAATTAAATTTGTTATGTTTATTTCGCATCACTTAATTTCTCTTTAGATTAAACCCAAGGAACAGTATTAGCTATATAAAAGCCAAACTGAGTAAATATTATACATTTTTAGATTTATTTCTTTTATATTATGTCAAAGTGAAAGAAAATGTAGATGTTAAATTACGGGCATAACGAATTTCTATTGCCGCTTACGTTACAATGAGCAAGTCACATGAAATTATACCTACCAAACATGAGGCTCTATGGGTATAGTTATTTATGCTTTCCAAATAGAAATGTCTCTAAAAAATTATTACGTATCAAAACTTATTAATTTTATTAAATACATAAATAATTTATTGTCAGATAAGATTAATTTAA
This sequence comes from Scirpophaga incertulas, assembly GCA_036419045.1. Classification (NCBI taxonomy): domain Eukaryota; kingdom Metazoa; phylum Arthropoda; class Insecta; order Lepidoptera; family Crambidae; genus Scirpophaga; species Scirpophaga incertulas. The sequence continues at coordinate 12,754,254 of CM071645.1, forward strand.
AGATAAGTAAGTAAATGTTGTAAATTAAATAAATGTTGGAATAGAAACTATATAAACGTAAATTCTTATAGGTAACTCATATGTAAATTTTTATACATTTTTCAGACTTTGACAAGTTGACTTTGACAATAATCTGCAACATTAAATTGTAATAATTGATATACAGAAGTAATTATAAGTAGATATCAACTTAAAAAAAACATTAAATCAGTATATAGTCACGTCGACTGCCCCCGTAGCATGACCGAATCGCTATATGATTGAACGATTTATCACCTCAAACTGTCAAAATACAGAGGATAAATTTCAAGATTTTATATCTTACGATAAACACTTTATCATATTTGTTTCGTTACTCATGCTACGGGGTCTGGTCACATTTACTACTTCCCTAATTGCACATTACAAGTTTTGAAATTCTATGTCAAAATAATATTAAATTAAAATCGCGGTTCCGAAATTAGTTTCATTGCTAATAAAAAGATTTGAAGTCAACACCAAATCAAACATTAAATTAAAATCTAAGTTTAAAACGAAATATTACCAAAAGATAAACTTCATTTCAATTACCTTGATTTCATGGAGTATGAAGGTTATCTAGGTACTGCCTGGCCTTACTAACTATAAAATTAGGTTTTTTTAAAGCCAGTAAGGCTTGGCAGTCGCTTCAATCTATCTTGGATTGCTAATTTCAGGAGAATGCATTATGTCTACAGCTTTCTGATCGGCACGTCGCGAAATTTTGGGTCTCTGTTACATCGTCAATCCTCTCTTTTACTCTTACGATTACTATAATTTGTGGAAGGCCCCTTATGTAAAAACTTCAATCATGAGTCTTATCATAACATTTACTTGTCTATATTGAGTATATTTGACTCGTCCGACTAACTACTTAAGATGTCTGGTAACAATTTAATAAAATTTTGGTTTCTAGGTCTTAAACAATTTACATTTGTAATTTGATTTTAAGTCAAAATAATTTGTTTAGGAAAGAAGCTGAGGATCTGCATAGACTACAAGAGAATGATATAGAAGCAAATATAATTGACAAAGTACAAGCGATGTAGACAAAAGTGATTTCATGCGCATGCCGTGTGAGCCAGTAAGAAGCCCAAATGTAGTGGTAGACTTCGACCAAAGTTGTTTGTAATATTTTATTTATTGTAACCTTAAGTGCCATCCCTATGTCTAATTTTCATGTCTTGTTATTTGGCGTTGTATTTTCTGATCTTTGACCCAAACAATTTGAACAGTTCATATGCAGTAATAAGTCCATCTAGGTATATGCGTATTTTTATTAAATCTATTATTTCAACACCCTGCTTCTTTTCTTTCTTAAGTGTTCATCATCATCACAACCAACTAACGTCGGCTGCTAGACTTGCCCAAGGATCTTTGGAGATCGTAGGTTATGGTCAGTCTCTCATCTCGATGGGGCAGCGCGGGTTGATGTGGAGAGCCACAGTCTCTTCTGTAGGATGCACCGTGAGATTGGCTTGCGTTCCGAACTATATCTAGTTCGGAACTAGAAATAAGTGTTTAGAACTTTATAGAAATAAGTGTTACATCATGAAAACAAATTATGTAAAAATAGTACTAATTTACGATCCTTTGTTTCAGCATTAACTTGATCTAATTCATGCATATGGATGCATGAGTTGGATAAAGTTAGTAAAGTATAGACTTTACTTATTTTTTTTTAGTAAACAGATTGGGGTAATCCTTTAAGGTTAGGTTGTGTCCCTGTTTTTTTTGTGTGTTGGTGATATGTGTATACTATTTAATATACGTGCCGTTACAATCAACACGTCATTTTTTCTTTGAACTTATCTTCAATTGTTTGGGTCAGACACAACTTGCTCGATACTGTTGTATATTTTATATTGTTAATTTTGTGTTACTGTTGCATTTAGGTTTACCGTTAACGTCCTACTAAAGTAGTGATTAATGTTAATTCAAAAAGATAATAAAGTAAAACCAATGATGTAAACGTTCTATGTTTTTTTTTATTTAGTGTTAAGTACTTATCAAATATTAAACTATTAAAAGAAAGTTGAGAAGCAACATTACTCACAAAAAAAAATACTATTCGCGGTATATAGACATTAGATAAGGCGTGATGCCCCTAGCTATTAAACCATTAATGAAAGGTTTCACAGAACCAAACACGCTGTAACAAATCCTCCCAATGTATTAACACAGAAACTTCAAGCTCTTTGTTTGGCAGCTTTCGGCATCCATGAGTAGGTCCCATTTGTGATACGGCTGGAACTGGTTTGGCTTCTCGTGCAGCTGCTAGTGCATATGGCCCATTACATAGGAGGAATGGTTGCTCTCACTATGAGCCTTGAGGTTTAAAACCAAGGCCTTGGATTAAGTTTGTAGATCACAGACAGATATCGATTAGTCTGGAGTCTGTCATAGTGACCGCGATACTTGCTTGCACTCGTATCCATGAGGATACTCAGCCTCTCCTCTGCGTGATACCTGGCGTTTTTCTCGTGAAACTCACTTGCATCACTTGAGGATCATCCATAATTCTCGCTAGATCCACCCTGGATCCACGGGAGTCTGAGTATTATATAGCCCATGTAGCCTATGCCTTCCGCTTCTCAAAGGATGGCAATTAGAATGGAATGAGATGGCGAATTATAAATAAATCGAGGAAAAAACATATCGCGCCACCTCACTTATTAATGCAATATGATTAGGCAAGATTTTGTTATATACCCTGAATACTGACTGACTGGAAATGATATTTATACATATCGGGATGATGAAAGTAGAACTTGAGATCCCTTCAAACCCTTCAAATTAATGACCCTAGTAGGTTACTAGAGGACCTCCACGGGAAGGAAGAGGTCATCTACCGATTTGACTCAGATACTCACCGGGCACGGCTGCTTCGGTGAGTATCTGTGTCGAATAGGACGGGAGGGATCGACACATTGCCACCACTGCGCATCCGACCTCGACTCGGCCCAGCACACGCTGGCGGAGTGTCCCGCGTGGGCTTCAGAGAGAGCGCCGAGTCTTGGTTGCAGAGATCGGGCGAGATCTGTCTCCGCCGGCATTGATTGCGGCAATGCTGGCGGACGAGGGAGGTTGGAGGGCTGTAGCCTTCTTCTGTGAAGCAGTGATGCTCCAGAAGGAGGCCGCCGAGCGGGGTCGGGAGCGGGGCCGATCCCGCTCGAAGGAGGCGGCGGCGGGCTCGGTAGCACAGCTGCGGCGTCGCCGTGGGTCGCCGGCGGGCGCGAGGAAATTGCGCCAGCGGATGCGGCCGACCCGGGAGGGACCACGCCCCTTCCGTGACCGGGGGGCGTCGTCGGTGGTGGAGATCGGGGGAAGTATTGTAGCCTCCCCCGAGGAGGGCTCCCCTGTATCGGTGGGGGAGCGGAGGCTGGGGGTTCCCGGAAATAGCTTGGTGTTCCCGGGGCTAATAGGTAGGGATAGGTTTCTCTAAGCTTGGCTGTTGGCTGTTTTTTTTTTATTGTTTGTTTCTACTATTTAAAAAGACTTTGCAGCAATAAATGATATTAAATGTTAGAAGTCTTTTATTTACAAACGCAAAAAAAAAACGTTCTTAATTAATTGAAGTTGTAAAACTTGTAAATTCTCCCACACACACACAATTTTATAAAAAAAACATATATTTAAGTATTTACTATTATTTTTGTCAATGGTAAAGAGAAACAGTTTATTTATTCTACTTTAAATTTAATAACTGCGCTATTTACTAGTGACGTAATGAATGGGGCTAAATACCGAATAATGTTACTAAACATATACAAACTGTATAGTTAAGAATAGTGAAATCGTCTTAGTTTTATTTAAATCATCCGATAGAATAGAAGACAGATCTTTACGAATAGTGAACAGCAAAAATATAGGTACTAAAATACTACAGTAATAAATATTTTAAAAGTTTAGGTTTTTTCCACTTCATTGAGTACTGTCTACAGAGAAAGACTTTGGAAGCTGCTCTCTATGAAGAGAGGCGAAATCAGTTATTGCCCGAAAATACTGAAAAGCTTTTATCCATAATACTTTACTACTCATAAACGTTTGATATTAATTTATATGTAAGAATACGGATTCTTTCATGTAAAACTTATTCAATTTTGTTTTTAACTGAGTGAAATCCCTTCACATGAATATTAACTAGTGTTCGACTAAATACTGCCGCTGTAATTAAAAAAAACAGCCTTTTTTCAACATATATATTTAAAATGACAAAGTTTATATGTAGAATAACAGAGAACCATTCACTGTCTTTTTTAAATATTACTACAAAAGAGTAACATGATAAAACAATTAAAATAATTTAAATTACAATTACTAAGTACGATTTTGTCAAAAAGTACTGATAATGTTCACTATATAACCATTCGCAAAGTTTACTCTTTTTCAGTACTATTTAGAGTAATAATTCCATAAAAACACTTTAATACATCGAATGAAATAAAATATGAAATCTAATCTTTAATTAACTATACAAGTCAATTGAATTCTTTCAAAAGCAAGAGAATTTAAAATCTTGTTCCCATATGTTTTATCAACACAGACGAAAACATGGCAACGTGGAATAATCAAATATCGATCCTGCGCAGCGCCTATAAAACATTGACAATATTTTCTTTAGACTAAACATAATTATTTAACGACTAGTTAGTCAATAAGTTTCACGATGAACAAACAAATAGGCCAACAAAAAACGATAATAAATAAAATTCACAATCATTGCAACCCTAACTCGTCAGAAGGTTCGTAAAAAGCTCCGCGAGGGGGCGTGAAGTTTAAAGGTTAGGTAACCCGAAATTTGTGGACCAAACATCTGCTATGTTTAAGGTAAGCTCTTACGAAATTGTTTTTGTGCGTGTGTGAGTTAACAATGTAAATGTTTGTATCAATGTCTCGTGTACTTAACCTCACAGGGTCAATATGTATCGTTCATATGGATGATAATGTTGAGCACAGCTCTAGGCACTGCTGCTGTCAATAAAAGGAGTAATTCTGACCAATCTATCAAAGGATATATTACTGAGGTAATAACAATCATCGAGATAATGTAATTTGTTTTTCGCGTAATTTTCACACCATTTATCAATGTTACTATTCCAGCGAACGTGTTGGTGGAATGAAATATGTAAGGAAGAATTCCAAACATTGTTCAGATGTAAATGTCCTTCGTGGTCATATTGCAGAAGCCCTGGGAAATATTACAATGCAATCTGCTCCATGACCGAGACCGGATACATTTGGGATCAGCCCAACTCGGAATGGCGTGGACAATAAAGCAATAGTTTTTTATATCACTCCTTAATAATTTAACATAGAAATTTACTGTCTCTCTCCTCGTCGTCGTCAAAATGCACTGCAATTTTTATTGGAATGTGTAAGTTTACTGATCTCCAAATGTGCCGAGTTCGAACAACGACTAATTTGAGACTGATTCAAGAAGTAAAAGAAATTAAATTTCGTCCTCTATTTTCATATTTAGCCTAAGAATAACCTTGCGCTTAGTTGACCCGAAATTGTTCAAATTTAAAGATCTTATGATATAATATTTATGAATGAGTTCTGTTATAGACTTGTTTATTGTAGTTATGTGAAAATATATAAGTGTACATAATATGTCTTTCAATTCTGAATTCTTGTCTCTAAATCTGACCTTGGAAGATATTAACGGAACATCGCGCATGCGTTATATTTCATCCACATAATCAATAGTTTGCCCCTTTGGCAATATCATCGGAGACACTTAACCAACAATGACGGTCACAACAAAATCTAAAATGCTCACGATATACATATTCGTGATAGCTTTAGCTACAATAAATTGTGAACCGGAAACAGTGAGAGATAACTTCGATTACTTCAATTATGGTACGAATGAAGAAAATCTACTGAAGAACGTCGATCTGCATCCGGTAAGTCATATAAACTAAGCCATAAAAAATCGTTGTGTATTTCATTTAAACATGACTACTCTAGCGTCTTATAATAAATAAAAAGTAAAAGTTTTTATTTTCCATGATTCCTAAGTTGATGTTCAAATGTTCGTCAATCACCAAAAAAAAAAATTATTCCAAATAATTGTACGTGCGACGATAAATGGAAATCAAAGAACAGTTTCTTTCTCTTATTAGTTAATTGAAAAGTTAGCCAGAATGTAACGCATATTAAACAAATTATCATTTTATCGCGAAGGAGTGCATAATCTGTAATTTATGAGTTAAGAAATATGAAATGCATATACGAAAATACCACAGTCAATAGATTTTTACGCAATTAATAATTCCCTTTTAGCCAAAGGATGAGATAGTGTTAAGACCCCAAGAGGTGAAAGATTGGCCGCAACAACCTTTAAATGTGGGACAGATAACTGCGGTATCTGTTGATTCCCTCGGGCGGCCCGTCATATTTCATAGAGCTGAACGAGTATGGGATGAAAGGTAGACCAATATTGATAAATGAATAATACGTATCTATTTATGAATTTGTTTATAATTCTTTACTTATATTTACAGCACTTTCAACGAATCGAACGTATACCAAAATTTAGACAAAGGACCTATAATTGAGGATACTATTCTCGTTCTGGATACGCACACTGGATCAGTGCTACACAGTTGGGGAGCATACACCTTTTACATGCCCCATGGATTAACAGTAGATCACCACGACAATGTGTGGGTGACGGACGTTGCTAAGCATCAAGTCTTTAAGGTATTGTTTTTAAATATTCTCTCTTCATGTCTGTAGCATGATTTGAATCGGTGAGCCCCGTTGATCTTACAACGTACCTATTGAAGCCTTCTAACTTTATTATTTGGTCATTATTTAGTAGTCAAGTCCACACGGAATCAATTCCAAGTACATATATGTTCCATACTATCAAAACTATATACATAATTTATAGTAACTTAATAAACAATGATTTTGATCTATGAAATATGGCTTGAATTTAAGTACACACGTACACGCCATGTATGAACAGTCTTAGAAAATTCGTTAATCAGTCACTCGGAAAATCCCTCATTGCAATGCAATTTATTGGACTTAAATAAAGTTCCCAATTATATCTTTTAATAAAAGAGATAACATTTTTTTTTCAGTATACTACTAGCAACCACAGATACCCAAGCCTAACCATCGGCGAAGCATTCACAGCTGGCTATCCTTACAGACGTCGAGTACTGCTGTGTATGCCAACGTCTGTTGCAGTGGCGACGACAGGAGAAATATTTGTCGCCGATGGTTATTGCAACAACCAAATACTTAAATTCAATGCCGCAGGCATCTTGCTTATGACTATACCAACATTTTCCGATACACTCACTTTAAATCTACCGCACAGTGTTACGCTACTCGAACATTTGGACATTGTGTGCGTAGCAGATAGGGAGAACATGAGGATTGTTTGCCCAAAGGCAGGATTAAAGAGCTATGCCAAGCTGTTTGAGCCAGCAACAATAATTGATGACCCGAGCTTAGGAAGAGTGTTCGCTGTGGCCTCGCAGGGCGATACAATATATGCTGTTAACGGGCCCACCGCTCAGAATATCGCCGTAAAAGGATTTACAGTAAATGCCATCTATGGAACTATATTGGATACTTGGGAACCTAGCACTGTAAGTATCGAGCTAAGGGTATTATTTTGTTTGAGTTTTCACAAATTAGTCAAACAAGGCATTTCAAACCAAGATTAGTCAAAGCTTACTAAAAGTGAGAGCAAGATTGGGAGGCCCGTGGTTCTATTGCCAATGGGGTTAGATGATTCTCTGCTTGGTTTAGTTAATGATACGGTGTAAAGCCATTCAGACAAGCCTAGTAACTTACCTATACTGTGAGCCATAAAATAATTCATTCACATTAGTTTAATCCCATTACTCATGCTTCAAATTTTTTTATTATATAATTTTTGTATTAATATAATTATTTTATTTTTTTTACTTGTGGAGAGGAGACTTTAAGAATCCTCACCGCAACCAATTGCCACGGTAATTATGACAAACTCTAAACCGATTGAGGTGGCACGACCGGAATGGCCTACCAGCTAAAGTCAACCTGAGCATAAAGCCATAAGGGCCCTACGGTTGGGATGGAAGGACCATCTTTTAAGTTTGATACTGAACTTTTATAATGTGGCTACCTTCAAGATTTAGAAACCAACCAAACCGTTGATAGATCGAAAATATTTTCATCGTGTTTTCTTTACAGGGCTTCACAAATCCGCATTCCTTGGCCGTTACAAGAAATGGATCCCATCTATACGTAACCGAAATCGGACCAAACAAAATATGGAAATTCGAGCTAACCGACGTATATGATAAAAAATAATTATATTAAATATTGACGCGTACCTAGGGCATTGTTTGTTATAGATTTGTAAAAGAAAAGTATATGGACCGTAGTGCGAATTAAATTCGCAAAAGCAATGGCTGTAGAAAAGAACCAGTGAACTGTATGAAATCTCTGTAGTATTAAATACATTCCAATTATTGCACCTAGGTCTGTTTCGTGGTAAATAAAATATAGATTGACAATATTGTCATAGTTATTGGCTTATATGCTGACTTATATAGTTGGGTTTTTAAACAAACGTGAAATCCTAATAATATGTTATAATTTGTACTACGAATGGTACCAGTAGAATTGAGAAAATCTTCCCAAATACGTTAATCTCCCTACCATTTACCAAGAGAAGTCATAATCACGTTCTGTGCGTGTCGGTCGAAAATTGAAACGCAGCGCCAACCGCGAGTCACAGCAATAAGTCTCATAATATATAACTTGCCGTTTTTATCACGTGATAACGAAATAACGTTAAGTGGAGTTAAATCTTGAAATGAAACAACTTTTTTTTAATTTACTCGTGCATATCTTGCTTTGAAATGTGTAAAAACCATATTAAATCTTCCGAAACGTAACGCTTCAAAGTTAAACGAAGTTAACGTATTTTATAACGGACTACAATCGTCCGGTAACTGGGGTTCACGGTGCCCACTCTCTTTAATAACTACTCTAATATATCCATGTTTAGGACTTGTATAAGCTATATACTTAAAATAATAAAATGCTACTTTCTCTAATACGGTTACGGTAGTACGGTAATAATTCTCAATTGTAGCAATATAAATTTCTCTGTTTCAGTATTAATATCGTACGATACATTTTCAATGGTATTGATATTCATAGTAAGTGTAGCCAGATTATATTATTAATAAGATATACTATTATTATTATACTAATCTATATATACTATATTATCATAGCACCAAATATCAAAAAATAATAATGTATTGTACCATGAGTTTACATTCGTTTGGAGGCGATATCGACAACGTACATTTTTGTATGGAAGCTTAGTCAGCGCCCCCAGTGGAAACGTAATAACGTAACGTAACCTGAAATTGCTGTGTCTTAATATTATACAAAGATTGTCATTTCTGTAGTTTAATATACGTCGAGTAGCCATCGATAGCAAACTCATGGTAGATCTATGGTAGAAACTCATGATGAAACCTCGCCTTCTACGCAGTGGGGTAGACGGCAAGGTTTTATCGTGTGTATTAAAGCTTCTTCAATGATGTTTTAATTATAAAATTAAGGAGCTAATACAATCACGCACATAAATATATATGTTATTCCCAAACTAGCTATAATAAATACTTCATCACCAATTTTCTACAAGTGTTTGTTCATATAGTATGTCTTATTTAGATAAATTGAAATCTATTATATATATGTAGAATCATAGGCTGTTTTCGAACTACAGTTTATAAAAAAAATATAATATCTATTGTTCTTGTTTACATTATAATAATTAAATATTATAATTATTGTTTATGAATTATTTGATTATGAACCAAATATGATTTGGTGTTTGAAGAATTATTGTTGCATAATATTATTTATTACCAATAAAAACTATTAAATCCAAAACAATGTTCTAGAATTTAAACAATATAAATTAATAAATATTTAGCATTTCATTTCTTTCCTATCATCTATCCATCTATAAAATACCACAAATCTATTGAAGAAATTAATTTAAAACTTCACCTATAAGATAGATATTAGATTTTATGTACGTGTTTCTTTAACTGCCAGTAGAAGGTATGTATGAAGGAAAAGAAGTTTTAACCTTATAATAGTGAAAAAAAAAACTAGATCTCAAGTAATTTATTTCGTAGCATAGATTAAATAAATGTTGATGTGATCTCTTATAGTATACAAGTCAAACTATACAGGTTGGCCCTGAAACCGCTTCTATTCCCCACGTTTTAAAATCTGTTTTCTAGTTTCGCTTACAAAACAATAGTTCAGTACGCACCTATATTTCAATAAATAATAGTTACAATTTAATTGATACTATAACATCGCTAGAAAAAATACTTAATTCAAACTTCATATTTTCGTTTCTTCATAACTTTCATGAATAACACCATATCTGCAACAAGAGAAAAAATAATTGCAATATATTTTACTATGCAACTACCCGCAATAACAGAACTGTTCTTATTGGCGTTTAATATCTGGTGACTATACTATACAATATAGGGGGATAAATAAAAAGACATAAAACTTCTGAATAGACTTTTTACCCATCTGTAAGAAATGTGACTTCTTGTTCCTGGATAACAAGGAAAAGGTAAGATTGGTTAAAATAAGTGTTCATTTATTTGAGTTTATTAGCAGCGAAAGATACAAATTCTACAAGTTCAATTGACATTCTATGAGAAAATAAGTGATATTTACGAGATATATTTATTTTGAAAACTTATTAAGCTGAAAATTTTTTACAATGTTTGCAATTAAACTTTTTTATGATTGAAACTTTTACTCGTAACATCCGCATTCTAAATAAGTCCCTGCAGGACAAACAGCTGTTTTGGTCTCTATTTACGGGAAAGCAACTAACTATAACCAAGTATCACGTATAACGTGATAAAAAAAATGTTGTTGAGTGCGATTGTTATTATTATTAAAGCTAGCTTAGTTATTCTTAACAATGAACTTTGCTTTATATTTTTTTAAAATAATTTAAATTTATCTAATCAATATGATTTTGTGGCGTATTTAAAAGTTCATTGATTTGTACATTTGTTATTTACATTATTTACACTCAATATTTACATTATTTACATTCAATATTATATTATTTACATTCAATAGTTCCATTATTTACTTATTGCAACGAATAATTTAATTTGCATGCACGTGCGAGCGCACAACAGCAAATAATGCGTGACTAATGATAATGAAATGACAACAGCTTAGGCACCAGCAAGCCAGCAACAGTTTACCTAATTGTTATTTCAAATCACACTGGAAATCAAAATAGGTCTAATTGTCGTACGCGCGAAGGTACAAAATTGTGAATTGAGGATTAGTAAAATTACTACAAGAAATAAACAAATAGGAAATTTATTTCCTTGTGAGAAAGGTTAATATTATAAGAATACGCAGTCAGGCAACAGAGCGAGCGCCTACGCCTACACAACGGTTAGCTTTCTCTCGCTCACACTTGTAGCTTGTAGCACAGTCGTACTCGCTCGCTCCGTGCCGCACACACGCAAGTGGCAACAACAGCAATGCGACTAGGCGATATTTTGTCAACAGCAACAGCAGGATAACAGTATAAGCCGTTGTTAAATAACGTGTTATTCATTACGGGAAAATAATTCATTATATTATCTGTTATTGAAATAACGACCATTACTATTTAAGGGTGAGAGGGAGTATATTTGAAATAGATACTCACTCATAAAGATAACCATGACTATAGCCAGCATGATCCAGAGCCAACACTTCCACGCACTGCGGCTGTGCTCCTGCAGTCGGTCCGACTCTTTCTTCAGCGATGTAATATTCCGATCTGTTAAGTCTGAGGACTTCTTCAATGCCTAAAAAATTTATTCTGAATATATTATTTTTTATATTTATAAATTTATTTTGAATATAATACAAAATTACACAATTTTTTACAATATCGCTTTGACCAAATTACAGGCTTAGTAGACATTATTAAATTATGAATATATAAATTTTCTCTGTATATTATCATATTTTATCTATTATCATGCTATTAATCCTCTATAAAAGAACCTGTAACAATCAGTGGCTTGCACAGAGCAAAAAAATGGCACTATCCAAAAATATTCACAGCATATTCGTTTAGGTTCGTCGTCGTTTCTGTATAACATATGGATGTGATGCTGATGAGCTAGTGCTACCTCAAATATACATAAATTGACTGATTTTATAAACATATCAATTTGCGCATATTCGAAGTGGCCTTTCGGCCGGCGCGTTTGTCTGATGTTCAGTGTTTGCGAAATTAATACTAAGTATCTAAAAGCAAAAAAGTTGGTCGTATTTTGTGCGTGTACGTTATTTTTTTGTATTTACTTGTAAATTAAGACGACGCGTCTATCTTTCAATAAAATTTTTTGTAGTACGCTATCGTAAAAGTTAGGCACGCGTTTTATTGCTGTAAGAAGGTCTTTTTCTATTGATATTACGTAAAAATCTGTAAGTCGTTCCTGGCCTTGTGTATTTCTTAAATAAGTGTGTATACGTTTTAGCGACGAAAAGTACCTTTCGGTTGAAGCACTGCTCGCGGGAACCGTAACAATTAATTTTGCCAAGCTCAGTACTTCGGGAAAAACTGTATTTAAGTTATTTTCGTAAAAATGTTCTATAATTTTGTAAATATTTAGGTCTCTTAATTCGGTGGCTTTATATACACTCGTCTGTCCAATGAGTGACAGCAACGCGAGGTATTTTTTTACATCAGCCATTTTATTGTAATGGTTTTGCCTTTTGGTACTATTATTAAAGAAATTGGCATTGGTTTTTATTAGATTGAAAAAACGTTTAGTTTCAGGAATACGTTCACACGATTTGGAAAGTACTAAACTGAGGACATGGGAGGAACACCAGACGTATGCAGCAAGAGGACATTGCTGGCGAACTAACGACTGAGCGCCGTTTAGTTCAGACGATAACACCGCAGCACAATCGTATGTCTGAGCTATTAATTTCGACAAACAATTAAATTGAGATAAAATGTGCAGTATAACAGTACTTGAAGTTTGCGCGGTACGATTGGAACTTACGTCAATATATTTTATAAAACGATCGTACACTTCTGACTCATTATACCTTAAAACTACTACTAGTTGCTCTTTACCGCTCACGTCTGGTGTTTCACCGACCATCACAGCGACAAAATTAGTAGTAGCGATTTGTTGTTTTATTGTGATCATTACCGACGCAACACTAGAGATAAAGTCATTTTGAATTCGATATGATAAACCCGTAAATGAGCTAGTACTATACTGTAAATGATTTTCCAAAACCCCGTCGTATTTCGCGAGCAAATTGACCATTTCTAAATAATTACCTTTATTCGAAGACGAAGCAGATTCGTCATGTCCACGAAAAGCGAGCTCTTGTGTCCCCAAAAAGCAAACAATGTCAATAAGTCGCTGAAAATTATTTCGTTTCCGATCGACTTTTGCGTTATGTCTATCAATATCAATTTGAATCTGAGAATTTAAACGCGTCTCAATACGATTTTTTCCAAAGGTGTGATATTTAAATGAAGCTTCTAAATGCTTTTCCGATTGCTCGTGTTTTTTTGCCGCGGTACCAAAGTTATGAATACAAAAAAATACAAAATACAAAAAAAAAAATACAAAAATGTTTATTTTCTTTAAATTCTTAGAATTAGCTACAAATGTGGCAGGAGCCTCTTTTTAAGCTTTATGGACCTGTGTTAGGAGACTCCGCTCTTCATAATTACAATCTTAATGATATCGATTCTGGCGTAACTCTCCAAACCCAAACCCAAATCTAACAACAGTCCCTCCCTATCACTCTGCATAAAGTATGACAAGGATAGACCGCCGTCCAACCCATTTCCGAGCTTAGAGAATCATAGCAGAATCATCACCAATAGATATTGGTGATGATACTTAACTAGATAAAATATATATTCCCAACATAAATTTCACAACGTAAAATTAAAAATAAACGTCGCCCATAACCAAACATAATAACACATTTGTTAATAACTTTGATAACTTATTACTACAATCAACATATATTACTCCATTAGAATAATTCATATAGCTATTAGCCAATAAACAATAAAAAAGTGATCTAATGGTAAGAAAAATATGTTGACACAACTGGGTTTGTAATCAAGATTAGGTGTAGTACAAAATTCTAAAATTAGTGAAAACTCTCACCTCGGTGTCCCCTTTGATAATAGTACTAGCAATCTGAGATTGCTCTTTTAAATTTCTAGTAAGCATCACCATATTTTCTGCCACCTTCTCCTGCATGCTTTGATGATACTTTAACAGAGAATCAATGTCTTCTTGACTAGTGTTATTGCTTGTAAAATTCGCCGCCTTAATTATGTTTCTTTTGCGTAGAGTATCATCGGAATCCTCTGAAAAGACGAGATTAGAAAAAGATAATATTAGAAGATCATAATATAAACTGTCTTGTAAATCTTAGAAATCGAATTCAACTATTCTCCCATATCCAGCCAATGGTGTATACAAAAAGATGTTGCCTTAATATAAATTGTTCAGATCGCTGAATAATTTGTGAAATTTGAAATAATTGAGCTTCAAGTACCTCAATTATAGTCAGAAAGGCTGGCTAATTGCAATTTGTCCGGTTGCCATATGTGAGTACATGATCTTGGATTCTCTAGTACTTTCTTTCGTAAACCAGGTATATGCATCTTCGTGCGGGGCAATGTTTTCAGCCGCCGCATTCAAAGAATCGGTACCTGGTTGAGCTTGAGGCTCCTCTCGTATAATCAGATCATTTCCTGGGGGGCAAACGCACTAACAAATCGCAGCAGAAACGAAACCAAATCGTTCCACTCAACCAATCCGAGAGCTAGAATATCACGTCATCGAACAGATGACGTGATATTGTGGCGTTCGGATTGGTTAAGCCGAACGGTTCGGTTGCGTTTCGCTTGCGATTTATTAGTGCGATCGCCCCTCTGGTCCGTAATACAAGCAGTAGTAATCTGGCAGTATGAGTCGGCAGATTAGAATGAACTCTAGCAATTCTTTGGATTCTACCCCTGGAAACGACTGTGTTCAAGGCAATCTCTTGGTTAAGCTTCTAACTCTACTTTAGGTAATGGGAGTGCCACAGTGTCCACTCCTCTTTTTGCATACACTGAAAGGTAACTAACTTAAATTCACATTACACAACACAGTCAGGTGGGACTAACGTAATAACTCCCGCCTTTCATATAGAGAACAGAGTTTGATCTTCATGGAAGAACGTTTACGTCCACTCAATTTCGAAAAATGGTAACCGAATTGAACTGCCAAATTACAGCGCAATTACCTTCAGAATTATTAATCACCTTCGCCGATAGCTCCAGCCGATTTTACGTCGACATAAGGCTTGCCAGATAAAGCTGATTAGATGATTTTTAATTTTATCTGAGACCATTAGGGAGAAGTTATGGAGAGATAAAATTTGCTGTCGCCATTATAGTCACCGCGGTCTATTCAAATTCAAATTCAAAATCATTTATTCAGTCTGGGCTGTTACAAGCACTTGTGAATGTCGAAAAGCTACGCCATCGGTTCGCAAATGTAGATCGCAAATGGGATCGTAGGTGTGGAAATTTAAGCCACAGAGCAAGTGCACTTCGAATACAATACCAAATTGACGAAAAACTGAACTATTGATGCAAATATTTTTTTTCTGGCTTTTCTTTTATACAATAAATAAATTTTTAGTAAGTTTACTTGAATTCTTTCTATATATATTTCATATAAAGTGTGAATAAAGAAGAGATATTAAGTTTATAAGATATCTATTTATCTTACAAGGTATCTCATGAAGAACAATATTGAATTTTTGGTTATAAACTTACCTAATCCAAAAAGTTCAGTCCGTAATTCCACACCATATTTGGCTACTGTTTTTTGATGTATCTCTTGAGCAGAGGCATCAGCACTTACTGTAGCTGCCCCGTGGGACAACTGTTGAACGGCTTCCAACTGGAGTACAAATTGTATATCTTTTACACATAAAAACACACACATAAACAAAGCCCTATTAAATCACTTATAACTGAAGAACGACTGAAAAGCAATGTACATGTTTTTGTAATTGTCATTGTTTTCTATTTCTAATTGTAATCGGTTTACTCCATGACTGTCAAAGGCATTTAAATGCATGTCATATTTTTTTTAAACTGAACGTTTTGATATGTAATTGCATTTCGAGTCAGCTATTCTTGAGTTAAAAATAGTGTAAGGCAATTTTTCTGTGTATTTAACATAATCATAAAATTTAATTTATCTAAAACATGATAGTGATAGTAGTGGTAGCTCAATTCTATTCATTGAGTATTAGGTGGTATAAAATTTGCTGTGTCAGGTAAGTAACCTACCTGACAGATATTAACAAAATAATATATTACTAATTAAAATTCAACATGAATGCAAGAGATTTGTTAAGAAAATTAGTAATGAAAGAAACTTTGAAATTAACTGGTTCTGTTATATTTTCATGAAATTTTGTATTCGTTTGTTACAAGCCTATACAGGTGATTGAATTGTGATGTAAAATTCAATTAAAGTTTGATTAAAGATCTCTCTGTTGGACTTCAAGATCTGTTGGAGTTGGACTCAAAGATCAGTTAAATTCGAAAACTATTGAATCTCACAATGTTTAAAATTAATTGACATGATAGCCACTAGCCTATAAATAAGCTCACCTTTTCAATAGGTGTATTTAGTGTTGCAGTATGTATAAGACCTTTTAAAAATGTAGCCCTTTTTGTGTACTCTGCTAATATTTCCTTGGATGGTTTACTGGAACAAATCAAGCATAATAAATATGTTTAATAACTTATAACTTATAGAGACAAATTCTTCAAAATAATAATATGTATCTCTAATTTAATAATGTTAAGGTTCAGTACTTATTAATTACGTTCGTTCGTACGTACGTTCAAGTTTATATATGTATTAAGAAATTGTCAAAGAGAGCTGTCTGCTGCCTACTCTATATCAAAAATTTGTCAGCTGACTATTATTGAAATAGACTTTTACACTTTGCTTACATTACAAATTGTCATATGAAATTTTGTTAATAGTTAATTATAATCTTGAATTTTTTTTAATTGAGGAAATCAATTTTTTGATAATAGCATATATTTACAAGAATCTAATAGAATGAACACATGGCACACACAGTGATTACAATGGCACATCTTCATAAAATGTGAAATGTGTACAGTTATTGAGAGAGGATGTTGTTTATTCAGTGTGCTTCTCTTTGCATCTTAAGTTCAATCTTTGATCACTGTTTCTATAAAAAGTAAATAATGAAGTACAATGGTACTGTTATGTGTGCCATATGTATATTATAAAATATATTTGTATATTATAAAAACACTGATGTTATTCAATTAACACTAAATAAAAGCATATATTTACTTTCTCAAATACCAAGCTCCAAAAAGTAAATAATTATTTTAAAGGTCCTTGTGTAAATAACAATTTAGGGTTAACATTAAGAGATATTTATGAAAAATATATTATAAAATATTTGATTATATAACAAACACTACAACTTTGATTTAATGACAATTATAATTACACGTTGTATGTTTAATTTAGGAAACTGTTCCAATCATTCAAATTAGTAGTTCTATGTAGTTGGCAAAAATCTAAATCCTGAAGATGACTGATAAAAGACAATAACAAAATAGATAAGCACCAATTGGCCGTCTTGACATTATAAATTAATAGCTCCGGAAAATAATTTTTGTGTTTATTACAGTTAGCAAAATTAACTAATTTCTATATTTCTTACTCTGGTCCCGTTTTTAATTCGGTTAGCATTTCAGTTAAGGACTCCACATATTTCTTCAGCCTCCAGTTAGTATCCACAGGTTCTTGTTTCGCGATTAATTCACATTTATTCAACAGTTGTCGTACGTTCATTTCCAGTCTGGATTTTTTAGGAACTACCACAGTATTTAGAGCATTTTTTGTGACAGCCATTATTCTAAAATAAACGTTTAACGTAGACAATGTTATTGATTGTTGTTGTCAATTTCGTCCATAGGGACAAGCCATGTTATTGGTGTTTTGCTTTCACAGACTAATTAGAATACTACGTTTGCTTTATTACTTAACACGCTATTTTATTATTATTATTTTTTTTTATTAAAAGTGTTACGGCTTTGGTACACTATTTTACTTAACTCCACAGACTAATTTGCTTAACTCACAAACTATTATATCACTGGAAAAGATATAAAATATTTTTTTTTTTATTGGCTACGGTGGCAGACGAGCATATGGCCCACCTGAAGGTAAGTGGTAACCATCGCTCATGGACATCTACAGTGCCAGGGGCACAGTTGGGCCCCTAGACAAATGCCACTTAGCATTAGCGTTTATTAGCTACGGAAAATAAAAAATGTATGGGGATGACATTAGCAAGTGATAAGTCACGTGACCATCTGCTGATTCGGTAGACATAATTTTTCTTGTCAGTGTCACAGTGCGGAAACGCTACAGAAATGTATTCCTTAACGACTGCAAGAATCCAACGTTTTGTTATACTAATTGTTAGACAAGTGCCATATTTTGCTAAAGAAACGCTAAGGAAACGCTAACGCAAATAGCGTCGCCGATGACCCTACAGTTAAATTGACGCAAAGTTGCTGAGTATCTCTAATTAGTCTGTGCTGCCAACCGAGAACTTTATAATTTATGAAATTTGTGCTTGTATTTAAAAGAAATAGTAATTTTATTTATGATGCATACCCTGCGATTATTGTGGGCTGCTTCAAACCAGAGGCCAGATTAAGACGGCAAATTTGGATTGAAAAACGAAAAAGAATTCTCAACATTACTTTATAGTAAATTTTAGATTGGACAGAAGTAGTTTTTCCCGTTTATGTGCCGATTTAAAACGCTTCACAAATCTTAAAGTCTCAAGGGAGATTTCTTTCGAGACTAAGGTTTGTATGTTGAATTTTCCAATGTATAGATTAGACTCAGAATGTACTCGTAAAACAAATATTAATAATATATACAAACTACAGTAAACTATTTTACCGAGACACAAGAAAAGGTATAAAAGAAAGTGACGACAGTTAAATATTGTAAAATTGTCAGTCTAAAAAAAATAGTATCTCAATTATACTTGATGAGTAAAATAAAATAGAATTATTAGTAAAAACATTTAGAATACGCACAGTGATAGATCAGCCTAAGTATGAAGTACCTAGATGTGTTAATGTACCTATACGGCGAAAAAACGTGCTGCCGAGTGTTCTGAACAACATTTCAGATGAGGATCCTACTCTTCAGTAAATATGTGGGTAAAAATGTACTCAGGTATTGTTGACTAATTACATAGTTGAATAATCACAAACACTTAAATAAACTCAATACTGCCTATTATAAAATAAAAACATTTATCATATTTGAAAACTTATTTCAAAGCCATAATTTTCGGCAATGTGTTAATGTTAATACAAATATTAGCATTAGGTATACATTTATATGTCACCAATAATATATAGATTATCCTAAAGGCCTTTACTTAACGTCTTAATTCTAGCCAATTTTCTGGCCCTACTAGCAGCAGTAGCACTTTGTTGTGAAGCCATAAGTCTTGAAGTTGGTAACACAAGTCCTCAAAATAAAAAAAAATGTTTCCTGACTCTAAAAACAAACAGCAGTTGTGACACTTACAATAAGACACAAAATAATGTTGTTTATTTATAACTTCAGTGTTAACATTGTTACAAAGTGTTCTAAATTGTTACAATAACGGAAATACGTTTTTTTTAAAAAGACATGAAAAAAGAAATATTGTAAAATATTAAATTATACCGTTCCATATACTCTAGCAACAATGCCAATTGATCGCAGTACGATGTCTGTTTTCCATCTGTAATAAAGAAAACAGTCAATACTTAGTTAATTAGAATCATTTTAATATATTTATTACCTTTTAAATAACTTATTTACTCTACTACCTCTAAAATAATATCTCATTTAATTGATAAAATTCAAACAAAAAAGTCATTATAATTTGACTTCACAAATTATTGTTTGACGTCAGAAAAAACGCTATTCCATAGACAATTAACGTTCATTTAGTGACGTTCTACACGGGTTCTTGAGGGTTCTTGCGGAATTTGAGGAGTTAGCAATGCGTTATGCACATTGTTTACCGTTTTAGTCACGCTAACGTCATGCTAACGCAGTGGCGTTAACGTTTGCGGAATAAATAGCGTGTGGCATTTGGTGGCGGGTGGTGCGATGGTAAAAAGGTGACGAAGGCACCATTGCAAATAGTTCCTCAGAGCACTCTCCGTTAAAGAGCCTATATAGAACACACAGAGAGCCAAAGTCTCTCCGCTGCTCCAAGGTCTCTGTTGAGGCCGTAATATTGGGATCACCGATGATACGGAAAGCACGCCTTTGCAGGGAGTCAAGAGGGTCGAGTTGATATTTGGGGACTCCAGCCCAGAGGTGTGAGCAGTACTCCATATGCGGCCGTGTTTGAGCTTTATAAAGCATCATACGCTGACTGGGCGTGAAGTACCGCTTCGCTCTGTTGAGAACACCCAATTTTTTACTTGCCATTTTGGCTTTGTTCTCCAAATGACTCTCGAACTGCACTGTGGCTGAAATTTCCACACCTAGAATCCCAATAGACTCGGACATACGAAGAGCGACTCCCTGAAACTGAGGCACTACGATAAATGGGTCTTTCTTCGCAGTGAACGCGCACACTTGTGGCTTCGTGGGGTTGAACTTTACTAAGTTCTTTACACCCATTCCGAGACTCGCCCTAGAGAGTCCTCGACTTCAGACACAAGCTGCAACCGTCTTTCATGTAGCGACATCCGGGGGACGTTCTGGTGGTTGGTATACCGCACATCACCCGTGCTGTCATCCGCATAACAATGTATGTTCTTAATGGACAACATATCGTTGATGTGCAGAATGAACAGTGTCGGGGAGAGCACCGAACCTTGTGGAACGCCAGCATTTATGGGCATGGTTTTCGAGCAGCAGCCATCAACGACGACTTTAATGCTCCTACCATCCAGGAAGCTGGCTATCCATTTGCAGAGTCCCTCAGGGATTATATGATGGTAGCTTCGCCAGAAGACCTCTATGCCAGACCCTATCAAACGCCTTCGCGATATCCAGTCCAACGGCCTCTCTTTGGTCTGAAGGACTTTTTTTTTGAGATGCTTTACTGGCCTGGATCTGAAGGACTCACAGATGAGTATACTAGTAATGTACAAAGCGAATGTATTCCGTACTTAGTAACGGATGCGCCATCTAGTACTGAGTAACGAAATATTACAGATGAATGTACCTATGTTGTCACTTGTATTTTCGTAGTATAGTACCTACACTGTTTCTATTCACTCAAATACTACACCATTGATGCGTATATTGATGTTTACTGCCTGCATGATTTACACACTTGCTTATTTGAGAAATATACAAGCCCTCACCAATGGTTATATCTACGTACAATTTCATTCTAAGAAAAAAATATTTTCTATAAGTAAACTATACTTTAGTAATGAGTAGTAATTGTCATAGTAACGAATACATACGTGTACGTCTTTTTTTTCGTTATTTTTACTTTAGACATAATGTCTTTAATCTGTTTATTGATTAGACTGGCATGGTCGGTGGTACGATGTGGCCGATTTTTCAATTGGTTCAGGTCCTGACCGGAGACAGCCGTTTTGCCAGATACATGCACCACATGAGTCAGAGGAAGAGCAGCCCCGCACTACCATTCATGTGGATGCGACGACGATTCGGCCCAGCATAGGTGGAAGCATTGCTTGGTATGGGCTGAAGTCCTCATCAAGTCCTCGTTGTGGCAGTTGGGGTGGTCCTATTGTTGCCGAGCATTTTAAAAATGATGGATACTTATCAGCGAGAGGCTTCCATATCACATAAAGCCATAGGGTCATTAAGACCAATGGCTCGGCTGAGTTTAGTAGGTAGGTTATTCGGGTCGAGCTATGTCAATTCATTTGGAGTTCGACATAATCACTTGATTGCGTAGGTATCCCTGAGGATTCTCAGCCTCTCCATAGAGAAATCAGGAATCCTGAAAGTCTGTAATCTCTTTCAGAAAGATAATAATCTCAAAGAAGGCTTTGAAACGGACACTATGTCCTTTGCAGCATAGTACTATGCAGTATTATGCCCGGGACCAATCGCCTTAAGCAGGGCACCTAATGACAAACACTGGGGCTTATTAGATTCAATTCACACTCCGCTGGCATTCATTACTGTTCGCAAGGACATAGAGGCATCCACTAGAGGTGGTGAGCCGTAGCAACAATGTCGCGGTGTAACGAAGACTCCAGAGTCAACAATTAACATGCTAGTTGCAGACATCTCCTCTTAGCCTCTACGAAGAGGGATAGTGCGCCGGGTACATATAGAACTAGTCATTTTCAACATAAAAAAAAGGTGGTGATTTCTTGTTTTACACAAGTCAAAGCGGGACGTTCG
Source organism: Scirpophaga incertulas (assembly GCA_036419045.1). NCBI lineage: Eukaryota > Metazoa > Arthropoda > Insecta > Lepidoptera > Crambidae > Scirpophaga > Scirpophaga incertulas. The sequence goes on from CM071645.1 coordinate 12,776,849, forward strand.
GGCGTTTAAATTTTCTCTCGGAGCACCAAGAGAAGTAGCAGAAGGGGAACTAAAAAAAACATCTCGCAATTCAGCGTTGTTTCAAAGTGACGACGCCCTAGGACGTGATGTTGTTGTTATTTGGAAATTCCTACTTGAACGCACTTTGAAAAAGATGTGTTTGTGATCTGTGTAAAAAAAATCAAAAACATTGCTGTCATTGTCGGCGGCTTAGTCCAATAAATTTGCTGATAAAATTGTGGAATTTGTGTGTTTTGTTGTATTAGTTATATAGACTACACTTATTTAAATAATACTGCAATGGTAAGTCCTGTTATCCCTTATTTAATAATAAGTTTTATATGTTTACAGGTTAGGTTTGTGGATTTTGCTTGGTCATTGCAGGAGAAATAATTTAATTGGACATAAATAATTAAATTTTTGTTACTTTTAGGCTCGCCGTTATGATACACGTACTACAATATTCTCTCCAGAGGGTAAATACTAAATATTTCTTGTGGTTTTCTGTTTCCTTTATAAAGGTATGGTTCTTAATTTGTCAACCTTCGTATTCTAGGACGCTTATATCAAGTTGAATATGCTATGGAAGCAATCAGTCATGCTGGAACGTCATTAGGAATACTTGCGACTGATGGCATTTTATTAGCAGCAGAACGTAGAAATACGAATAAACTACTTGATGAAGTTTTTTTTTCGGAGAAGATCTATAAATTGAATGATGATATGGTATGTTCAGTGGCTGGGATAACTTCAGATGCAAATGTTTTGACAAACGAATTAAGACTAATAGCTCAAAGGTATTTAATACAATATGGAGAGTCAATTCCTTGTGAACAATTGGTGTCATGGCTTTGTGATGTAAAACAAGCTTATACTCAGTATGGTGGTATGTATATTTTATATTCCATTCCTATGGTTAATTGATACTAGTTTTATGTTTCACAAATTCTAAAAATTCTAAAAAACATTGAACATATTGCTATGGAGACAGGCAATGGAGAATTATTATTGCTCAATTGTTGCCAACTTTTATCATAAGATGTAAAGTCACTGTGGGAGTGTTGGTGACCTTGTGGTCGCTGCACTAGTTTATGAATCAGATGATTGTAATTAAAAACCAAATGTTTTAGCATAATTTATCTTTAAATTAAAATTGACTATGATTTTAGAATGAAAATAGAAATATATGAATAAACTATACAATATATTTAATTTTTCTAATAGAATTATATTTATTTTAATTACTTGTGTTGTTTGATTTCAGGTAAAAGACCATTTGGTGTATCTATTCTGTATATGGGTTGGGACAAACATTATGGATACCAACTGTACCAATCTGATCCAAGTGGTAATTATGGTGGTTGGAAGGCTACTTGTATTGGCAACAACAGCGCTGTAAGTTTATAATGTATAAATATTTCTTCATTTTTTACAACTCAAAAAAATCAATGTTATCTAACTTAAATGTTACTTAGATACCTAAAGGAAATAGCTAGTTATAATATAATTTGTACTATTAGAAGTTATTCTAATAATTGATTGAGAAATACTAATTGATTGTGATCATTAGATCACAATTTATATTCACTGTGACGAGAAAGAATGGAATGAATGAAATGAACATAACATACATACATATACATTTAAAATAATGGGATTGATTTTTTTATTAACAAAGATGAAGTATTGCTATATACAATTTATGAAACAATTGTTTTGAGACATTTGCAATGAGCAAAAAGGATGTCACTTTCTGGTAATGGACAACATTTCATTTTTGACAACATACTAAAATTCAAAAACCGTTTCGAGAGCTAAGGATTCTAAACACGTATATCAACTTTTTTTAAATTTTGATGCAGTATTTTTTGAATTATTTAAAAAAAACTGAAATTTAATACAAATTGGGAAAGTCAAGAATTTGACTTGACGAGCAAGTATTTGTGATGCGATATTGTAAAAAAAAACTATAATCTGTGGTATAGCACTACTGTTATTATTATCTGTTGGTTATGTTTTGTTGACTTAGAGCTGTATTGATTGTTCAGTTTTGTTGAAGTGATATCGATAGATATCAGCGCAGGTAGGCACTAAAACACAGATAATTTGAATAAGAAAAGGATAGTTTCGACAACTCCTCACGAGAATTTCAGTGGAAAAAAAATAACCAGCAAAAAAACTAAAAAGAAAAAATAAATAAACCATTTTTATTTAATCTTAATAATAATTAAGTGCATAAACTAATGTAAGTATACCAAAGTACCTAAATACTTTAGAGTCGGCACCAAACCAGAAATTCATTACGTAAGCGTTGACGAAGTTATTGTCAGCGTTGCCACAAAATCACTTTGGTATAATTACATTACTTTTAGCACTCAGTTATTATTAAGGTAAAAAAGTTTGATTATTTTTTGCTTTTCAGTTTTAAACTTTGTAATAATAAAATAAATTTTAAAGTTTTTTATTTCATATTTTGACACATACCCAGACCGGAACAAATTTCTGTAGCCCATACAAAATATTTGTCCCGTATGGGTATCGAACCCGCAACTGCGTAGGAGCCTATCACGCGATCCCTGTGCCAAACGTATTGCAGGGGTCGAGTGAGCATAAAACTCTGCATTAGGTTCTATTAAATAAACAATTAATCACAATTATTCCAGTATTCGCCCACCCTTGAGGTAGGTTTTTCCAGAAATTCCCAGGAAGGCAAATTCCAGTTCAACTTCGAGAGACATGTCCTATGTAATAAAATAAAAAAAAGAATTATCATAATCGGACTACTCTGTGAGAAGTTATGGGTTACATTAAAATCAGTCAGTGAACAACCAATCATCTCCTGTGTTCTTATCCTTAGGGATGAAATGCTGTTTTCAATTTTTTGTGTAACCAGAGTCTACACTATCTAAAATAAAAACAATAATTAGAATCGGACCACTCTATAAAAAGTTATGAGTAAAAAAAATCCTCTGTTTTTTCGTGGGTTAAAAAGCTATACTCGATGGCGTGACTTATATATGTGGTAACGGATAACTAATAGACTAAATTAAAATAAGTTATATAAATAATATCCATATTATTAATTAAATAACCAAATACAATAGTTTTATTATATCAAGCAGTTGGGCCAGCAGCTATCCCATTTATTAAAACCACATAACATATATATTTCATGTCTTTCGGTACATCTACCTCACCTGAAAGTTTACTGAGAAAATGCCTCAAGCATTAAGTCCGCCTCTGTACACAAATTTTTACCTATAGCTTGATAATGAACCGCCAATCAAGATATTATCAATAGATCTTGATATTATAAAAGTAAAATGATACGAAATTCTTAAAATATAAACAAAAGAGCAATAAAATATTTATAAAGAAATTTGTGTTATATTGCATCGATAGATGCTTTATTAACATGTATATCGATACAATCAATTCCTTTTCGCATCACTATTATTGCTAGAGAAGAGGCATTGAAAAAACCTTTATTATTCCTGGCTTTGTACATACGCTCTTTTAGAATGAGTAAACATTCAATTAATAAATTATGTATTAAAAACAAGTTTAAAAATGAAAAGAAAAAATACGGGTCCCTTAATTTTTTGTCTTCTTTCTTATAAAATAATAAAAACATATGCTTAGAATTTTGAAATGTTGTCCATTCAGGGACATGATTGATTAGTTATGGTAACAAAATGGTTAGATATGGTAATGTTTTTTTATTTGACTACAACCATTTCTGATGTAAAACAATGATGATGTTCAAGAGTGTACATATTGACCTACAAGATGTCTCATTGTTCAGTCTGGCCTTGAAGTTCTCAAGGAGACCTGTTTTGATACTTCTTAACAAATTTCATGATTGAATAAATATTAAAACATATTTTGTAGCAACTTCTCTGATTTCGTTTTTGAACCAGCACTATAATTTTGTTCTTCTTATAAACAAATTTCATGCTAGAATTGGCATGAAATTCCATATGGAATGACTAATGCTATAAACTATCTCATTGATATAATCTGGCTAAAGTAAGAAGAGCTTGTTTAGACATTTCCATGAATAGCAAGTATAGGACTACTAAATTAAGTTGCATAATCTGAAATGTAAATAAACAATAATCTTGGAATAGTTGAAATATGATTTGAAATGTAATAAAGTTATATGTAGCGTAACAAACTAAAATACTAACCTGATATTTTTTTTTGTGATATGTACATAATTCAATCTTAGGATCTTTATAAGTAAAATGGATTCATATTATTCCACTAATTATCTTTTTCTTATGAATATGATTAATAAAATATTCTTGTTATTATTAATAAAATAAACTGCCAGTTTTTCAATCGTGACTTTCTATTACTTTTGGTTTATGTAAGCTAATACAATGTTACAAATGATTACACTAAGCTCCTTAGATACCTAGAAGAACACGATTTGATCAGCGACCGCCAATACGGCTTTCGCCACGGTCGCTCGACTGGTGATCTTCTAGTGTATCTCACCCACCGTTGGGCATCTGCCATTGAGACTCGAGGTGAGGCATTGGCAGTTAGCCTGGATATAGCGAAGGCGTTCGATCGGGTCTGGCACCGGGGTCTTCTATCGAAGTTGCCATCTTACGGACTCCCCGAGGGGCTATGCAAATGGATTGCTATCTTTTTATCCGGGAGGAGCATTAGAGCCGTAGTTGACGGCAGCTGCTCTGAAACTCGGATAATAAATGCTGGCGTCCCACAAGGCTCTGTGCTATCTCCAACACTGTTTCTGCTGCATATAAATGATATGCTGTCGCTTGGCGGCATCCATTGCTATGCGGACGACAGCACTGGAGATGCTGTTTACACGGGCCGTGCAAATACCCCTCGTTCCATTGTGGAGGAAAGTCGTGAACAACTTGTGTCTGAAATCGAGAGTACACTAACCAGAGTCTTCGATTGGGGGCGGGACAATTTAGTCCGATTTAACCCCTTTAAGACGCAAGTTTGTGCGTTCACCGCTAAAAAAGCCCCATTCACTGTAGCCCCACAATTCCAGAACACAACCTTGAACATCTCGAAGAGTATTGGGATCCTCGGTGTCAACATCTCCAGTGACGTTCAATTCCGAAGTCACTTAGATGACAAGGTCAAGTTGGCTTCTAAAAAACTAGGTGTGCTTAACAGAGCTAAGCGGTACTTCCTTCCGAGGCAACGACTGCTATTATACAAATCGCAAGTCAGGCCCCATATGGAGTACTGCTGTCACCTGTGGGCGGGAGCACCTCGATACCAACTTGATCCTTTTGATTCGGTCCAAAGACGCGCTGAGCGTATCGTTGACGATCCCATACTCACATGCGGTATTGAGCCCTTAAGTCTGAGAAGAGACTGTGCCTCTTTGTGTGTTTTCTATCGCTTATACAACGGGTTGTGTTCCAAAGAATTGTTCGACATGATGCCCACGGCCACATTCTACCATCGCACCGCTCGCCATCGGCAGGGTGTTCATCCTCACATGCTGGAGCCTAAATGGTCACGCACAGTGCGGTTTCAACGTAATTTCCTTCCGCGCACGCTCCGATTGTGGAACGAGCTCCCTGCTGAGGCTTTCCCGGGGGATTACAGTATGGGGTTCTTCAAAAAGGGAGTAAATAGGTTTTTAAAAAGGTCGGCAAAGCGTTTGTGATGCCCCTGGTGTTGCAAGCGTCCATAGGCGACGGTGACTGCTTACCATCAGGCAGGCCGTAAGCCTTTTTGCTACCGTTGTAGTATAAAAAAAAAAGTTGTCACTAGGTTGTCCATGCTAGAAGTGTCACTATCAACTCTTTATAATCCTATGTCAAACACAACGGGTTCTGTATCTGTATTATTTTTTATTTATATAAGCGAATACAATGTTGTCACTAGGTTATCCATACTAGAAGTGTCACTATCAACTGTTTATAACTCGCTATGTCAAACACTATAGATTCTATATTTGAAATCTACCACGGGGTGGATACTGAAAGAGGTTAACTCCCAAAGAGAGTGTAATATTTATTTTTTGTTTAAACTAATTAGTTAATACTAATAAACACTAGTTTATTGATTAACATCAATTGATTATTTTAGATTACTTACTAACAGCACACACAATTATGGAGTAATTATTTACGTTTATCTGTAAATAGTTCAAAGGAGCTCAGTTGTGAGCATTGACAACAAAATCTAAACTGTACCCTTGATATTCGCATTTGTTAAATTTTGTGTTCAATGACTTTTCCTGAATACAAACAGTCTATATAACATGACTTTTCTCAGGCTGCTGTTTCGAGCTTAAAACAAGAGTACAAGGAAAATGAAACCACATTAGCTGAAGCTCAAGCTCTGGCCATCAAAGTGCTTAGCAAAACTTTGGATATGACCAAGTTGACACCGGAGAAAGGTAATCCTTAACTTACTATTTGAATCTTTACCAATAACATCAATAATGTGTAGATTGTGTTACGGATTTTTATTTAGCTATTGGTACTGGAAAAGCTATAACATGTAGGCTACTTGATGGTAAGTGGTCATCATTAGTCATTGATATTGAGGCCAGAGGTACAGCTGAGTCACACTGACTTCAATACAACTGAGAGACAGTCAGTGCTTAGATATAGAATGTCAACAAGCATATCCACACCACTTGGACCTACGCTGCTAACTCTTCTCACTCATCAAGCTCATTTCCACTGACATTACGGGCATTACTGACACTTATTGACTGTTGATAGTTTTTTCAGTTTCAGTACTGTTGTCTATTTTAGTTTTTTTTTTTCAGTTGAAATGGCCACCCTTACTCGTAAGGACAATAAAACAATAATCAGAGTGCTGACATCGGATGAAGTGAAGAAATTAATAGCGGACTTTGAAAAGAGTGAGGCAGAGGCAGAGGCTGCCAAGAAACAACAAGCTAAATCTTAATTTTGTACTCGTTAATTTTAATTTGTATTAAAATGTATTTGGTAAAGGTATTTTGTTTTGTATTCTGTGATATATCATGAAGTAAGTTAAGATTGACAAAAGTTGGTGACCAGTCAACTCCAAGTTGGATATTTCTCATTGGATAGGAATTTTCAGAATGATGAATATACGTTTTTCTTGTGTGTTAGTCATTTGATTCAGTCTTAATTTAAATATACATACAATACTGACGCGACACAACTGCTTTAAACATTGAGATATTATAAGAAGATCCACGCTATTATTAAGAGAATGACGTAAATTTTTACAAAACACTAGATGCTTAAGGCTCTGAATTAATTTATGCAAAAGAAACTCAACTAATATTTAATAGAAAGCTGTAGAGGGTAATTTGAAAAACATGTGTTCACTCGTCGACAAGTAAATGAGAAATGAAGTCGCCACGAAGCCTCTGAGCTCGAGAGCGCTCGGATTCGGCTGCTGTCGGACGCACGAACGCTACATAGCTCACGTAGCGCCATCTGTTTTTCGACAGCTATAACGCGCAAAAATGACGGACAGCAATGCCCGGGTCAATAGTCTGCACTCACTTTTATACCCTCCGTAGACATATTTTTTTTTTCATATCTCCTACAATATATCCATTCACTGTTTTGATTTTTATTCGGGTAGACAAATTCAGTTTTTAAAATAAAATAATAAATGATTATCAATATTTTACTAACAAAGACATACATTCACACTTAACACTACTTAATATTATTATGATACAATAACAATACAAGTACCTACATACAAACAATATTTTGTACCGCACACGATCGTATCGACGCCACATTCGATGTTTAAAAGCTGTATTGTGACCGTTCAGTGACGTTCAACGTCGTTCATTAGCGGATCGACGTTTTCAGATTTCTGATATCAATTTCTTTGGAGATATTTTTTTTTTATTAATAGCTTGGAAAGCTGGTTACTCAGCAAAGTCCTTTGCTGAGCTTGTCGGTACTTAAACGCGATCATAGAAACTGTAAATCGACACATTATCGATTGATTACTGGTTTCATGTATTGAACTAAATCAATAACCACTAGCATGAAAGTCCACTTTAAACTATATCGCAATGATAAACATTTAGTGAATTATGAAAAACGAATAAAGCAATACATTTATCGAATGATAAATGACTTGATTCCTATGATAATTAATGAATATTAATTATCAAAGGAATCAAGTACGCATGGTCTTAAATTGAAACTTCATTATTCGTTTCTACTTATGTACGACCTATTAAAATTATTTTAACTCAATAATTATATAATCGTATCTATGCCAAAATAAAACATTATATAAATTAGTTCAAATTAACGAAAATAATTGCTTTTCTTTAAATCTTTAATCATAATTAGATTACTTAACTCGATAAACTTAGTTTCTTACTAAGTTTATCGAGCTATAACCATCAAGTCGACAAATTGTTTGTCGATGATTGGTAACATGTTTCATGCTATTGAAATCGATAAGATGTCGAATGATATCAATAATATAGTGTTTCTCCATCAAAAATTGTTTTATTCAGAGTTCTGTGCTCGCACTGCTGATCGTGTTAGATCTATCTGATGATAGTTAATCCAACACTTAACATTTTCGATTTGAACACATACTATTCATGTGTGAATTATTAAATTAATTTTTCTTATAGAATCTCGCTCGTCAAATTTTTGCACGTAATCCTGGAGATACGCAGAAAAATTATGTATTTTATGTCAACCACTCCTCAGTCGATCTTATGTCGTTCTATAACCAAAATATACAAATAATAATAATTATAATGAACTTATAACTAGATCTTACGTATGATTATTATAAGTCGAATTAAATAATGTATAATAATAATAATAATGTTATTGTTGATAGTCCGTCACGTAGACTTATTGATGCGGAACACTACTTTTCACTAGTTCCACTACTATATAATATTTTATATTTATTGTGACCGGTTTCGGAACATCATCGTCAGACAATAAACTCAAATTTGGTCACAATAAATATAAAATATTATATAGTAGATAGTGGAACTAGTGAAAAGTAGTGTTTTACTAAGATCATAATAGGGAGTTCCATCAAGAAGTTACAGCACAAAGCATAAACTATTATTGCGGAACACCCTTGAATAATTGACTATGGAAAAAAAATAAAAAATGAAACTTTTAGCATTTGAATGGAAGTAATTGATGCACCAAAGTCGGTCATTTGGTCGATTAAGCTCTAATATCGTGTAACCTAAAACGGTAAACTTTAAGAGACAATAACACAGTCTAGTTTTATAACAAACGCTAGGAACGAGAATTTTTCATTGTGGTCTTTGCTTGTTGCGTCTATAATAATGCTGTGGTAATCTGATTGGTTAAACCCACACGTTCAGTTACGTTTTGGATGTAATCTAATTATAATGGAATTTGCCCACAGATCATTCTGACGTTGGGCACGGTCTACATAACCCTAGCTGTGCTTGTGGCTTTCAGCAATTACTACCGCAGAGCAGTAATGACAGAAGAAAAGCTATGTCCTACTTTAAGATATCCCAATGAAATTATCTTGACTTTATATCTTATATCACAAGTTGTTCTTGGTACTTGTAAAGTCTTCAGACTTGCCACATTCTATTAGATGAGCAGTTTAATTTTTCAAATTATTTATATAACAAATGTTTCAACTCCAATGGATAAAATGGAAATACCGGAATAGCGAGTCTGAATTTTGACTGTTACTGTTTTCACCAGTTCTAGATCAGTTAACATTACCTTGGGTGTTTGTGCAGCCACTGTATTCACTTTATATTACTGACCTAAAATGTCACTAATAAAAACTTACGCATTACTATCGCTAGACAACGAACTATCAACTTTGACTTGTCACAACATTTTCCTTATATAAGTGATACAATCGAATATCGGTTGAAGTATTACGTAGAGTAGTATCATAGAGACGAATACTATGAGAACTGTGGCCACTTCTCCTTGACTTGAAACGAAAAAGTCCATATTGAACCCTAGTACTATGGTGACTAGCCCCAAAGATAGAGCGAATATACCTAAAGCCATATGGAGCAGTTTCATAGGCCCTGCTCTTATGAACATCCTGATTTTTGAAGAGAACAGCGCCACCAGCCCTGATATGAAGCTCACCATTGAGAAGGCTAACGCAATTACACCTGTAATGAAAGAAGGCTTTAAGTTAGTGTGTAAGTTCTATTAAAGGAATGAAACGACATGGCGGCGAAATGTGGATTTTTAGACTTTTGACATCCTGTCTGCCTGTCTAAAAAGACGTGGGCGTTGTTGCTGACGTCGCAGCAAAATGTTTCGCTATAAAGACGCAAGAGTAAAATAGAAAATTAGTACATCTAGAGTAATTTGTTTAACAATACTTTACAAACTAAAATTTTACAAAATGTAGTTTTAAAGTTATCTTAAAAATACATATTACTGCAGTCGTTTTTGAAACGCTGTAGGTAAAATACCGCCTCGATCTATTCAGCACATAAGCTATGAGGCTAAATTAGTATTTTTTTTATAAAATAGGGCAGCAAACGAGCAAACGGATCACCTGATGGTAAGCGATAACCGCTGCCCATAGACACTCGCAACACCAGAGGAGTCACAGATGCGTTGCCGGCCTTTTAAATGGGAATATGCTCTTTTTTTGAAGGTTTCGATATCGCATCGATTCGGAAATATTGCAGACGACAATTCATTCCACAGATTAGTAGTGCGTGGCAGAAAATTTCTAGAAAATCGCACTGTGGTGGACTGCCAAGCGTCTAGATGTTGAGGATGAATGTTGTGTCGCGTAGAACGGTGACGGAAACTAGCAGCAGGAATTAATCCGAACAATTCCTCGGAGCACTCCCCGTAATATAAGCGATAGAGGATACATAGCGAAGCTACATCTCTACGCAGTGTCAAGGAGTCTAGCTGGCATGACATATCCGGGCAGTCGACGATTTTGGTCGCTCTCAGTTGGATGCGGTCCAGAGGGAGATGTATTGCCATCTAAATGTTCACACAACTGTGCTTCGTTTTATATGGCGACACCAAGTATTTCTACTGGCTGAGGCTGTTAAGGACGTTCTTTCAATGCAAAGACAGGCGATCGTTGCATTGAAATAAAACATTTTTTCTATTTACTTTATAATGGACAACACTATTGGTAATTCGAATAGATCATATTGTATAGGTAGAGTATTAGCCACTTATGGCGGAAGACGAGATAAAATTGATTACCTGATCTTACTTAAAGATAAGACTACAAGATTTACGGGAACTGGTACCGTTATCTTAAAATATTTGTAAGGAATGTGTAACTGATTCATAAGTAGTCTTAGTTTGATTTATTATGTATTATTTTTTTTTATTAAAATTAGTTAGAAAATCGTATAAACACTTTTTTGTTATTAAAAACGTGTTTATACAATTTTCCTTAGTTTATAATATTTTATTGAAAAATATTTTGTTTGTATTTTTCATATGTATGTTAACATAATTTTTTAAATATAATTTCAATAATACACTTGTTTGCGATGGAGAGTAATTGATTACACTACCAAGGCTTGATTAGAAGAAACTTCTATTAGAGATAAGTCCACCATGAACAAATAACTGAATACTAGTACTTTGGTATTATTTTATACAATGAAGTGGATATGTTTAAAATGTAATACATATATATTTTTTTCTGCAATTAATTACATAATTAGTCTTACCGCATATTCCATGTGCGGAACCGACTGCCATATTGGCCTCTGTGAGGCCAAGAAAAGTGCCCGCTATAACGAATAGACCCCCGATAAGTTGCAGACAACCATGTACTATTCTCTTAGAGTCGTCTGATAGTTGGAAAGACCAAGAGTTGTGCCTGTGTAGCGTTAGAACAGCCTCGGTGAGGAATAACTGGTACTGTAACAACAAATGTCAGGTTACCTTTTTAATGCAATCCCAAAAACAGGAACTAAAGCAGCTCTTCAAATCATAAGGTCTAAAAGTAGTTAGAATTCGGAATTTGAATATAAGGGTTAAATCTTCATGATCACTTGTACAAAGAACCGGAAAGTGTAATGAAAGTGCGTCTTCGCAATTGTTTATCTGCTTTTTACGACTTTTTAAAAATGAGTATTTATTAAGCAGTGACAGTAAACATATTCATTTTGAATATGAATACGAGTATCTTTTATTATTTTCTTATAGAGAGAGATAAAAGTATAGTGTCCATCTTGGGAGTATCATTTTTAGATCGCTACGCTCAAAGTTCTATTTAAGAATCCCTCGGTACACTCGGGATTCTACTGTAGAACCCTTTGCATCGCTCTGGATTCATAACACAGTCGTGTTGAAAATAGTTGTCTGATGATGATTCCAGACTCGCAAGGGGAGTGGGTTTCGGCATGTGTATTTAGTATCGTGTAAAGTGAAGACTACAGGGGGCTATCTTTTAACTAAACTGCCTTAAACCTCAGTCCTAATGACCTTATTGGTACAGAATTACTGGAGTTTGACCGCGCTCTCAGGAGAAGGCGCGGTCGGCGCTGAAACACGGACGAATTTTTGAAACATTAGAAAACCAATTCGTATTCGAAATCGTGAGATTCGTATACGAATTATCAAATTCATTATTTCTGAACTTTCATTTCGTGCGTTGTGCAACAAGTGGTTAAATCCACTCGTTTTTGATTTCTACTAGTAGAATATCCAAGGCTGAAATGACGTTGACAGTGATAAATTTACTCTAGTTAATGTTAAGCTTTTAAATAGGTAAATAATAATAAGTAATTTGTTTGAGAACATATATTTTAATTTGTGCGATTTTTAACTTTTCTGCGTGAAACAGAATCTAATTAAGATTTTGTTTTTAATGACAATACTGAATTCGAGTGATCCAAAAATCTATAAAATTGTAAACAAAATAATTTCGCGCACGATTTGAATTCCAAATTCACGTCTAATGATTCAAAATACGTTTCCAGGACATTTGTGCTGGAAGAGGCGTCGTACACCAAAGTAGCTCTGGCTTTGAATTGATTGCTATTAAGTATTATAATATATTGAAACTATCTAAATAAAAAAGGGAGTCTATGAACACTATTTACACCGGTACCAGATTTAATGTAATCTTTTTTTCGCAAATGTTCTTTAAACGTTGCTATAAAAATATATTTCTAGATTGAGATCAAATAAATTGTTTATGATATTCACATATGTATACCATGAATCCATCGAGTGCTTACCGCTTTATATGATGTAGAGGTGAGCAACAACTATAAAATTTGTATATCTGGATGTTGCGTCACTACATGTCACCGATTATCTGCACATTAGCCAACTGTTTTTCATAATTCTATAGTTTATTTTCTTTCAAAGGATATCATACCTGGTTGCAATTTCAATATGAACTTAACAATTTAGCAACCCTAAAAATGGAATTCTGTACTTAATAGGTACATCTACAGCACAACTACAACCTTGAAGTTCGTGAATAAAGCGAGTGGCTAGTAAATCGCGTAGAAAAAAAGACTTCAAATACATAAAACATTGTTTTGCATATTCCCATTAAAATAATTGATATGATTATAAAAGAGTCACTGATATATATTGTCCAAAGATCGCATTTGAATACGATCCTACGTTATGAGGTAGGGTAAAAGCATTTATTTGACTTACTTTTAAAAATATGTAGATACCTACTAAAGGATCGGTGTATTTGCGTTAAAAAATCGATGTAAAGTTAGAGCTACATAAGAAAACAGGATACGTTCACTGCCACTGGTTGTACTCTTGCTAGTTACAATGAGGTTAAGCGAGTATAAAATCCCAATGCCCGTTATAAAAGAAAAACACATACACCAGTTCCTGCGAATACGATATGGAGTTCCATGTTCGTGATGCTTCCATCCGGTTTTGAGGTTAGGGCGAAATGCCACATACAGTACACAACGATGGCTATCTGCATGTGATGGATGAGATTGAATAACTGGCAAATTGCCGTCCAAGCCGAGTCCCAGGAAGAGTACATCTCTGCTCCGCTTTCCTCGTCGTAGGTGCCTGGCGCCCGAGTGACCTCGGCTTGGTAAGGCACATGCTCCCGAACCTCGAACACTTCGATCTTCTCAACAGATTGGTGGCTTGTGCTCGGCCGATCCCGTAAGTCTGTGATAGTCGGCGGTCTCTCCATTTCTCTGGACCGCATATACACAGAATAGACGCCGCGAACCGTATTTGATCTCTCACAACCCTGTGACACACGGTCACATGTATCTTTACGAGTGAACAACTAAAATAGTTGATATCGGCTCAGATAAATCGCACATTCGAATGCCATATCGCGGATTGACAGTCTCCGAGATTAGGCTTGCGTAATTTCTCTATACTGAAACATGTTCTGAATTTTGAGATTATCCTATGGCGATGCATGTTGTAACGTTTTGATAGGAGTGCCGTTAAATAGCGAATAAGATAACTGAGATAGTTGACCTAAATAAGTAAACCATAAGTATGGTGCATCAGTGGAATGAAATAAACGAGTAAGCATGATTGTTACTGTTAGACTTACTGTTATGTATGTATTAATACATTATCAATTAGGACAGGTGAGTCCCGTCAACACCACCAAATGTGAGCCAATCTCAAGGCAACACTAGTCACTACCGGCAGAGGATACGTAGACCGCGACATGTCCTTAGCGACTCCCCTAACCAACTCACGCAGGAACTTCTAGATCTGCAAGCGGCGGTGTCTGAGCCGTCGTCCCCCCCTTGTCAACCCCTAATCGGCAGCCTTCTACTTAGCCACGCATAGGTTCCCGTCAATACAGGCCGGTCCCACTTTGGAGATTCGGCCTTCTTCTAGCGCATATGACCTCACTATGGGGCAGCGCTAACCGTGCCTCTCCTGAGGTACGGCTTCCCTTGTCAATAAAGCCAGTAGGGTCAATAGGACCAAAGGCTAGGCTGAGTTTAGTCGGTAGGTCTGTGTTGACAGGAGTCTGCATATGGCAAGTTTCTTTAAAACCGAAAGGTAGATGATAATCAGTGCCGAAGACTTATGATGAAGATTCCACTTAACATAATTTCATAACTAAAATAGCGATACACTATCTATAGTGGATCCTAATATGTACTTACGGAAGGAGGTTGTGCATGGTAGTTTGGATTGCCTAGAATTTATACATTGAATTACATTTCGCACTTCGAGATATCGCATTCGCAACGTAATCTGTTATAATGCCCCATACCTCTATTGTTTTCATTGTGTGAATTCGGTCATCACCATAATCTCATTTCCTCCAAGAACCTCCATACTGATTGGTTTTATCTGGAAATCATAGTAGTTTTAGATCCTTTGAGGAGACTGACGCTCTCCACCAAGAGAACATCAATCTAGTCTCTTCTTTGGCATGGCGCACCGCGAGCAAATGAGGTTATGGAATTTGGTATTTTACGTATTTTCAGATGAATAATTCATTTCACATTAATGGATACCTTGATGTGCAAAGACACGGATTATTGCTTAACAAATAAAATGTATTGATTAAAACGTTAAATAGGACTAAAGTAAGAGTGTTATTTGCTAAGTTAACATAATTTTGACTCATTTTGGGACAACCAACCAACAATTTTTTTATATTAGCTGGCCGAAAATCCTCTATAATGCATTTTTTGTGTACCTACTTAAAGTTAATTATACAAAAACTATAATTCAACACATTTTTGGAGTACCATAAAGCATAATGTATTTGGAATTAGACCGTTGGTAATCAAAGATTTAATTACTGCATCGCCTCTTCTCCTGAGGGAGCGATTGCTCTCATGATTAGCCTAGACACTTCTTAGAACTTAGGCTTTTTTTCCTCAGGAGAGGAAGGCTAAGAATCTTCACGAGGAGCACGAAACGTGCTCAGCATATTACCGCAACGGCAAGTGTCAAGGTGATTATGTCGGACTCCACGCCGGCCAGAATAGTATACTAATCTGTGGGCCAGAGCGGTCTGACCAAGTTGACCTACCGACTAAACTCATTCACTCATCGTAAAAAAAGATTGAATTCAATTAATGTGTTTTACAATTTTCGGATTATAGAAATAGATGGAAAACATCCAGGCATCATGCTGCATCTCTCACAAAATTAAAATTAGTGACCCAACGGAACTTCAATGACGTGATCTATCAATTGCAGAAAATTACAGAATTTCAAAATGTTATTAATGACATTGTCCTGACGAATGTAAGAACATGTAATCATTACCGGTTAAGCTGTTCTCGTTTAATGTATTTAAAGATAACTCTCGATATAAGGTGTGTTGGTAAATTTTATTTTTTTATCCGCGGTAATAAATGATGGGAAAAAATAGTTTTGTATATTCCTATTGCACGTCATCTAGCGGCGAGTAGCAGTAAGCTGCATCTGTTCAAAGAACGCTAGATGTCGTTACAAGGCTTATTTCGCCTTAATTTCGGACTATGATATTAACTGTGGTATTACAGTAGATATACTTTTCACTTACTTTTGTTTTTTTTCAATTTAAGGCCAAGTGTTAAGACGTTATCACTTTTAGTTCCCATTATGAGGAAAAAAGTATAAAAAGTGCAAGTAGCTTCGTTCGATTTTCAAATTTAACACGTTATTTAATTTTTATTTACATAATAAAAGTGAAATAATTATAATTTTAGGCCTTATAATTTAAAGATTCTGGCGGATTTGTTATTGTTTTGCAAAGGTTATAGAAAATTAGTCCAACGTTTGGAACCGAAAAGCTCAATAAGCCTGGATCTTAAGGTTTTGATTATACTTAAGCCCAGCTTTTTCGAGATCAAAATCGGGAAATTTGCTGTTTTTTGGACCGAACAAGCCCGAGCTATGCCCTAGGCAAGCTTCATCTGAACAGTGTGTTAAGTCGGGGTATATATTGTAATTAGGATAGTACAGATATTATATTAGCTAGCTTAGATATTTATTTTTATTTTTTATTAATAGGGAGTTTTTACTACGCTATTGGTTCACAAGTCTATTGCGGGTTATCTTGCAAGGGATATGTTTTTTTTTCTCTGTATCGGTAGAGTCTTCAGATGTTTGTCTTTGTGGAGGGAAGGTCAAAGTCGTAACAGGGGTCTGTATTGCACGAGTACCACGGTTTCGGACCACAGACCAGGGTGGCTATTTTGTACTGCGTCGATTGATCGTTAATCATAATCGAACTAGATGCCTTGAATGAAAAAATGTAACATGTGTGTATAGGATATAGTTATTATAGTTATTGGTCTATTCAAATAACTAGTATTTTACGGTATTTAGGATTATAAAGTTATAAAATGCTTGATATATAAAAAACGGGTCTAAAGTAAGGATTTACAAAACGATTTCATTGCGATTATTGATTTAGTTATAAGATCACACTTCACATCAGAAAATATAGGTAAACCCTCCACAACTACAATCGTAATGCGTAACTTTTGTAGTTTATTGAATAATTTGAATACTTTTCAATCAACCAAAATGATTTTTTACAATGATATTTTCTTTCTAATCTCTTATTTTCATCTGACTTATCTTACGTGGAATAATAAATAACCGTGCAATTAGAAGGTGAGAGACCCCACACTCCAGTCAAGCAGACCCTTATTATCAAATGGGTGACAAATGGACCCCGCCCCGCTCCTGCGCCTCGGGTATGCGTCTATTAATTGGGGGCGTCTCGGCCCCGAAGCGGCGGGTTCAAACAATCCAACTCGTCCTTTTTTGTCCCGAGAACTGTGTCATCGCGACTGTATAGAATTATTTGACTGTAAGTATTGTCTGTGGTCGTTGAAAAGTAATTCTGATATGTCTTGTTGGTGAGATATTATATATCATTTACTTTTCTGAGGTCGAAGGATGGTTTGCATTTTGGTGTGTCTTATGTAAATTACTACCGTACATTTTTATACCTCTAAAGTGGAAAAGAAATCATGCCACTAACCCAGCGGTAAGTACCTACCGTCGCAAAATTGATTGTGCTTTGACGAGAAATGTACAATTTCATACCCGTATTATCCTTAGATTATCCTTAATCTAGTATTGGTCTCTTGAGAAATGTTCTATAGTATGATTTAGAAAGGCGGCAAATAAATATCTACAGTCGAAACCGGATATTACTCCAATAAGATGAAAAAGTATTTTTTTTAATAGTTTATACCCGTATTATCCTTAGATTATCCTTAATCTAGTATTGGTCTCTTGAGAAATGTTCTATAGTATGATTTAGAAAGGCGGCAAATAAATATCTACAGTCGAAACCGGATATTACTCCAATAAGATGAAAAAGTATTTTTTTTAATAGTTTAGTACGCCTACCCTACCCTACCCCTACGTTTCCTCAATACTTACGATGTAGATTTAACTTACTGCCACCTTCTACCCGGCCTCAGCGTTCTTGTGTGTCATACTCTATTTTAAATGTTCCTTTTTCGAACTCCAAATTCTACTCCCGCTCCTTTACTGTTCGTGCTGCTAGATTGTGGAATGAGCTGCCAGCCAGTGTTCAAGATTGTCAATCCATTGCTTCTTTTAAGCACAATCTAAAGGAACACTACCTATGTAGTTTGTCTTAGACTACTTTCTGCACTTGATCATATTGTATATATATATTTATATATATATGTATATGTGTATGTATGTATATATACATATGTGTATGTATTATGGGTAAGAATATTTATGATTATGTGTGATGTATCAAATTAATTAATCATATCTATTTTAATAATTTCGTCGGTTTGGAAGAAGACTGTCATAACTCAAAATACACAAACTTTCAGGGGAAGCATGTAAACATTTTACTGGACAAAATGTACTCTGATCTCGATCTCATTAAATAATTAGAAACCATATTCTTTACAGGTGGCTTTATTATTATACAGACATTTATTATTATTATAGACAAATTGAAGCTGTTTCATTGCGAAAAAATAACAATGCATTTTTTTGAGTTATGACAGTATTCTTTCAAACAGACGTATGTATTGTATGTAGTATAAATATGACTTTTCTTATTATCCATATTAAAAAAAAACAATTATATATAAATACTATGTCCTCGCAAATTTTTCTTTAAAAACATCACATAACCATCTAGGGTTGGCTGGAAGAAATCTCTCTTGAGAGATAAGTCCGCCTTTGGAGCATTTAAATTTGTACCTCTTAATATTTTTATTGTAATGTTGTTTAATTGTGTTCAATTTATATATATACAACCATTTAAAAAATAATTATATAAATGTCAAAATATTCCTTCATTAAATATGAAAATTGTATTGTATGGTTAAAGTAGTTGTGTATTTGATGTTGTTATTGGCGGAAATATATTAATTTGTTTAGATTGTGATTCAGCTACTATTTAGTCAAAGGTTGCAATAACAAATCCATCTGAATGAAGAGAATTATTTGAGTATAGCAAAAATTGTGCGGTCATTACCTCTGCTTTGTAATACTATACTACTCCTATCTCGTCCTGAGCGAGATACACCGATTATAAATCGATTGATCGCTGCGTCGGCGCACCGTATCGATTATGAGCGATTATTGATTCTGATTTATGGTGGCGGGGATGCGGTGACGTGTGATTTTCCTTTTTTAAATACTTACAGTTTTTTTTTTATCACTAATACCTAGGGTAATATTGATTCGATAATTGTTTATTATTTAATTCTCAAATACGCTGGTATATCATTTATTAATATCCAATTTATTTATTAATTCGATTCATTCTATTAAACTGGACTAGCTGGGAGAAAATGATATACTTAAGTGAATTGTCAGATTTAAGTAAACAAAAATATCCTTTTTTACCATATCCGTATACAAATTAACATTATTTATTTTAAGTTGAATTTATAGTAGTTAGCTAGCTTCCACAAGTGACAAAGATCTTTGTACACATGACATGGCGCCAGGCTTGACATGGAACAGTTTGTCGCCCCCTGTCCTGAGAGGATTTTGCAATCTGCTGCGTTATTATGAAGCCTGATAATGCAACTCGGGCAGTAGTGCTAATTGGACAACAAGAATAAGATAGAGTTTATAGTCAGTAGACAGAGTTTAGATTCTGCCTACTAATTTTGAGAACGGTCGAGAGGATCAGCACAAAAGTGGGTGAGAACTTGCCTTGTGGAAACAAAAATGAAAGGTTAACAAATAAATCAATATATGATAATGGTTAAATTGTGGAATGGTTGAACCGTGAGGTTAGGACCAACCACCATGAAAAGCTTAGAACAAAGGTTAAGTAAATCACAAACTGACCCGCCTTACGTCGTTCCCATGCTTGTAAATTATTCTAAATTGATGTGTATTCGATAGTATCAATTTTAGTACTCAACTCGCTGACCTAAGATGCTGGTGAAGTGTTTTGACATTACCATCAGAGTTATACAGCTTTTGATGATGTTTCAAATGATCAAATTATTTCAACTTGTTATTGTTTTACAGTTCGAAATAATACAAAAGTTTCTTTTATCTTGTCTTACACGTGTATTATACAAAATGTTAGAATATTAATTGAGTTTAATGAAATGAGTTAATTTCAAATTATTTTTTGTTTTAACAGCATGTAAGTACCTACTTATAAAACTATGTGATTTTGATGTTGTATTTTCTTAATTGAAGTGTTATTTACTATTATTTCGAGTCTTCAATATCCTACTATTGACCAAAGGCTTTCCCTTCTCTTACTGGTCCATCTTCCAAACGGTTTCAGTAAAATAATCTAATTGTATGTAAGCGCAGTTAAAATTAAGGTGTGCCGCTTTAAGTACCTAATATTAACGAAAAAGAAATGATCCACGGATTTATTTCCATACAAAGATAATTATTTTACAGTTTTACAATAAAATAAGCGTGTGTATCTTTATTGATTCCTTATTTTATATTATACATTATAAAGCGTTCTTTTTAATGTAACATGAACGTAGTTCTATCAGAATAACGAACGAATGTGGTTCATCTTACAACTAGAATTGTTCATAACTGAACCTGCGAAAACTAGACCCGCTAATAATAGTATCGAAATTAAACCTTAAAATAACACTCACAAACGGAGCCATCACCTAAATATGTACCTGCCAACCTTATAATTACGAATTAACGTAGCTCACCAAGCCCCGTCCTCATTCATTTCAAATCATAATCATAAAGCAGTGACTCGTACTATTAATAGTGGGTTTGCGCAGTAGTTAATATCTTAATAAGAAAGCAATAGAGATTACAGACCGTGTCAGAACAGGGGTGGGCTTGTATGGCCGCCTCTGTGTGGTCCGAGTAGCGCTCGGATATATCGATATTGTTCGCGATGTTCCATCGTATTGCTGTTGTGAGTAGTGGTGTTGTTAAGTTTGAGCTGGCATTCGATAAACTGTTTTATGGTTTATGATAAAGTAGTTTTATTTAGAAACCAATTTACCATGGAGTTATAATGTCTACCAATAAATTTCATATTAAATGTACATATACATTAAAATAGAAAGAAACTGGCTGAATAAGACCGTTTGGAAAAAATAACAAGCAAGTGGCACGCATTTTTTATCATTATATAATTTTGATGCTTTGCGCAATTAAGTTTAAATTAATAGAATGAAGGGAAAACAGTAAGAATTTTCAAATCTTATTATGTATGTTCTTAAAATAGTGTTTTCACTTCAGTAGCTCAAACATGAAGGTTTTGCTGCTTAAAATCAGTGAGTAAAATCGATTTTTACTCACTAGTGAGACAAAGCTAACCACAGATTATAGTAACCTATGTATAGTAACTAATGGGATAACCATACAGACTATGTTGTTTCGCCCTAAGATAATATGCCCATGGACACTGGATCTGCCTGACACTTCTCGTTGTTCCGTGTCACGCATAGGTACCACTTTAAACTAATGTAAAATAAATTGGCAAGAAATCAGAAAAATAATTGTTAAAAAAATGTCTCTTCGGAACGGAACATAATAAGTACTTATTAAAATCTCAAGAATGATGCGCGGAACGGAACTATTGACAGAAGTTCCTTTCCACGCATCATACATTCTTGAGATTTTAATATTTTTTTTTTATTTAATTCGCTTAATTTACTAACAGGGAATAATAATAACAATAATTTACTTACTTATTATTTTTGAAGACATATTTTAACAATTATTTTTCTGTTCTTTTGACAATTTATTTTACATTTGTTTAAAGTGGTATGCGTAACACGGAAAAACGAGAAGTGTCAGGCATAATTATCACCTTAAAGCAAAACAAAAAAAAATCAAAATTTGGAATTAAATAAAACTGTAACATTTAATCTACAGTATTGTAGTAACTCTACGTTTAACTTTTAATTTGTTGTATAATTTTGAATTTAAATAAATGAGTTATTTTACAATATACTCGTTCCTGTGTCTTATTTTATTTCCAAAGTAAGGTATGATATTTGTTCTCGCTGCTGAAGTGAAAAGTTATGTGTGTCACACGAGAGCAAAGTTGTTTGCATCTCGTGCCTTTGAATCCCTCGACACGCTCAGGATTCTACTCTAGAATCACTCGCTTCGCTCGTGATTCAAACAGAATCCTTCGCTTGCTCGGGACTCAAATCAGCACGCGCAGCAAACATCAACTTTGCTCACTTGTTGCACAAATAACTATTTTAACCTTATAAAAAGTATATAAAGGTATGGGACTAGAACTTACTTATCGATAAGACGGTATTGACTAGTGAGTACCCAGCATAATTAATGCATTAATAAGTGGCTCATTTAAGTCCGCGTGCGACTATGCTAGGGAGTCCTGCAGAATTGCGTAATTGTTACCCGCAGGTTCTGTGGCTCCCACATTCTATGGGAAATTACCCTCGTCTTTTATTTATACACTTTGCGTTCATAAGTAAAATTCAATACCAATATACAGTATGACATAAAAGAGTTGAAAATTAATGAAAGCCACCATTTACATAATTAATATGTAGCAGCATTCAATGATATCACAGTTCTTATATAGTAATGTCCCGTTCAGAAAAGCTTTTACAATATATACTTTTATATACGATATATTCGTTATATATTACATTCGATATACTCGTATATATTCAAATAAAATTTGAATTGTAATTTTTATTTAACAAACTAGGTACTCACGAAATCGTAATTTTTTCTTTCACACATTTTAATTGTAGACATATTGAAACTAATTATTTTTGCACTTCATTTTGATCCATATTGCTATTTATAATAACTCTTGAATCTCACAAATTGTTTATTTAAATTAAAAACAAAAACAAGTCGAAAACTGATCTCTGCTTACCCTCCTTGATGGGGAATTTAATTAATATTATTAGAGTTCTTTGCTGTATTACTGAAACTTGCAACAAATATTAACAGTTTCTTCAAAGTAGATTATACTGTTTACTTACCCAGGTCTAACTTTGGGATATGTTCTCCTGGTCGAGCTAAGCAAAAAATGTAATGATTGCAAAAAAGTTTACGACTCATTTTTCCGCTAGGGGGCTCTGAAGTCTGAATTAGAAAATCGTGGTTTGTAGAAAAAGTTAACGACGTATCTTCCCGCATTCTGAATCATCTACTTTATGTTATTAGTTAACTTAAAGTTTATTGACATGTGTTTAAAAGTTTCAAAAAGAAAGGAATTTCTTTGTTATTAAATAAGTAAGGTCTACTTTACTTTGGTAAAAGTATAATTCGTTGGAACATTTAAAATTCTAAAGCAATTTAAAAACCTATTAATAATAAGTAAAATTATACTACAACAAGGCGAAAATAATCTAGAATCGCTAATGGTCTATTAATATGTTCACAGAGAGTATGTTGAGTGAGTACGTACGACCGAGACAAATGGATAAGCACTCAATAAGTATTACATTAAGTATAATGCAAAAGCCGTCTCTAGCGAGAGCACGCCTGCTAACATAATTTTTAAATTACTCTTACTTTCGGCTCGAATACTTTGTATAGAGTACGTAAAATATTCCTTTTCGTTCACTAGTGTGAGGCCCACCATTTTTTAAAGAAATGTTTAAGTATATAGTTATTCGTACTTCATAAAATATAATTGAATATATTACCGCCATAGCCGTGTCCCCACTTAAGCCTTTGGTCAGAAATATTGATTGCAAAAAATAGTATTTTTCGAAGAGTTTGTTTATTTATAACATCTGTGCTGAATTATTTATATCAGCGTCGGAGGAGCTGTGGTCGTACTGCATTCTACTGTCTACCGTGTGATTTTTGAATTTCATATGTATAATTATCTGATACACATACCTACTATGAAGGAAAATATCGCGAGGCAACTCTCATGCACCTGTGAAGAAATACAGAGGTGTGTGTGACGTGGACTTATCTGCTTGGTGGTCTGAGGCCTAATCGCCCTAATATAGGATAGGTTCGTGCACTTTGGTGGGTACGGATACAAGCTATGATAATGAATTGTTTATGTTAAATAAGTACCAGACATTTGACTCCCTGCAATTAAATACCATGAGAGATGGTCACCATAGGTTAATTTTTTTTACTTCGTTATTTAATACTAGCTTTCTGCCCGCGGCTTCGCCTGCGTGGATTTCGGGATTGGGTCTATAGAGGGTTAAGGGTAATAGCTTTTGCCCACGGCTACATATGGGTGGAAGTCGGTTTATGGCGCGAAGGTTTTATCGCGCTTCCCGTGGGTCTATCCGTTTTTCCGAGATAAAAAAAACCGCAAAACCTTGCTCAAGAATCACTCTATCTATTGACGACAACCGCATGAAAATCTTTGCAGTAGTTTTTGAGCGAATCCTTTATTGTCCATCCCGTGGGATCTGTTCATTTTTCCGGGATAAAAAGTAGCCTATGTTACACGGGGATAATGTAGCTTTCCAAAGGTGAAAGAATTTTTGAAATCGGTCCAGTAGTTTTGGAGCCTATTCATTACAAACAAACAAATCTTTCCTCTTTATAATATTAGTATAGATAACACTACTGCTTTATCATTATTTTATCACTACTTTATCACTAGATCTAAAATACTTATGTGCTCTTACGACAATATTGCCGCAGTCTTGGCACTTTTATAATCTATGCTTTCATGGAGAAGGCTTTACAGCTCTTTCATCTACCAATCCAATTAAGTATCACTTTTTTAGGGCGATATCTGTTAGTCATCACTTCTTGATAAAGAAAAAAACTAGCGAAATGTTTAAACTTGTGTCCCGTATACAGATAAAACGTATTTTAGATATGTGTTGGTACACCAAATTATTAGATTCTGGAATCAATTACTAGGGAATCAATTACTTTTGATATCTGCCCTAGAGTTAGTAGTGCGGTTTAAAAGTTTTGTTGAATATACTCTAAGAATAATATCTTATCTACTACACATGTACTTTACTGTTACGATAATGGAAACGCATTACGAAAAGTAAGACTACAGAATGAAAGCTTGTAATAAAGAAGTACGTTTATTTTGTATAAAGAGATATGTTCTCAATGATACGAGTTTATTTGAATTTAAGCCTTTTTACTCAATTGTTTTGTCAAAGCGGTGTACTATCTTTAGTGGCATTGTTTTCTAAAACGATAACTTTATTCAATTGATTCGCTACATTGAACGACTAAATAAATTGACTTTTAAGCCTTACTTAGTTAGATTTGAAAATCAAGTGAAAAATATTGTGACTTACGCTTTTTTACGTATTGTTGCCGGTACATTTTTCTCTTTCCACTCTGTAGGTTTCTGTAATCTAAGTGGCGTAGGTTTAATTAATGTGTCTATACAGATGTTGTTGTGTTTTATTTGATAGAAAAAAAAAATAAACAATTTTTTTAAGTTAGTTTATAAAACGTGGAGTAAAAACTGTATAGCATTTGGAGCAAGAACAGTATGTCTTTCTCTTTCACTTATTTCAGTAATCTGCCATCCTGTCACACTTGTAACACTTACGAGTATCTTTTGGTATAATAAATGAAACCTAAGCTAAGAGAAACAAATACATATGACAAGATTTAAGTTTTATTAAAAATGTAAATAAGGTCTAAGTAAATGTAGGGTCGTGGTTCGCACATTTATTCGCTGATTTAGGTCCCGTTATTCTCACAAAAAATACCACTATCCTTGCCAGCCGTAGTCCAGCAGTAGTCCAGCAGAACGTGCCGACGTTCTTCAATTAGGTACGTAGGTTTATGGCGGCAAAGAAAGCAGTCAGATCGTAGTTTTTTTGTAGTTTTTGCACTTTACAGGGTGCAAAATCCAGTAGCAGAACCTGGAATGTTAATACCAGACATTTCAGCTTGAGTTCAATCGCTTATGCCTAAATGCCTATATCCACTTGTCTAACACCAACTACGCAAAGCTCAGGTATAGCGGTAATAGGCAGCAATGGAGAAGAGGCAGACCAGGCAGAATAATAACAATTATTGTGATACAATTATAACACTTAATTACTACAATGATACTATACCACCAGCCAGCAATTTTCACAGAGGTTTATCGTTTCCTAGGATTTTCTTTATTCTTTCATATACTCATATTCATGCTCATTACCTTTCTTGCGATTAGTATATCATGCCTGTTCATATCATGCCTGTATTTGTCCTCTCTTCTAGTATAGGTGTCATTTTTAAATTCCCTTTTACATATTTACCCACCTTATATTTAAACCACCTCCACAAATAAGAGGAAGCCTGAAAGTAGCGCCAGTGGTAGAAAAAGTGAGAGGAAGTAGATTAGCATGGTTTGGACATGTGATGCGGAGGGATGAAAGTCATGTCACAAAGCGAATGTTGAATATGAAAGTGGAGGGATACACGGGCAGAGGAAGGCCGAATAAAAGATGGATCGATTGTGTGAAGAATGATATAAGAATGAAAGGAGTAAGCATGGAAATGACGGCTGATAGAGAGGAATGGAAGGAAAAGATCTACTGCGCCGACCCCAGATAATGGGAAATGGATAAGAGGATGATGATGATATTTAAACCACCTCACTCACTTTTATGACTCTAAAAGAACACATGTCTTTGATAACTTTTGCCTTTTAGTTTCAACTAGTGACCCGCCCTGGCTTTGCACGGGTGCAATGCTTATGTAAATATACCTACTACAAAATATCCTTATACACAACGTTCACAGCTTTTTTGTCATTAGACTATATAAATATGTTTTGTTTAGAGCGAAAAGTAACGTGCTTATTTACGACATCACATTGGAAACCTCTAAATTTATCAGTGTTTCTCTACTATATTATGCATGTATTATACATATAAACCTTCTTTAAGAATCACTCTATCTATTAAAAAATCGCATCGAAATCCGTCGCGTAGTTTTAAAGATTTAAGCATACATAGGGAAAGACAGACGGCGGATAGCGATTTTGTTTTAAACTATGTAGAGATGGCATTTTAGGGTCGCAAATATTTCATAGCACCTGTCTCCACTTTATCCACACCATCTTATTTTCATACTCTAGATAAATATAATAAATACGAGTATGACTGTGTCCGAATATAAATGTATTTTCATATAAATCTAAATACAAGGTTTAAAAATGTCTACTTAGCGGTCAGTGGATATGTAGCGTAAAGCTCTGTTGAGCTTTCACGCCGCTCGTGATCCTATAGCGACTTATTCATGCATGATAACAAGTTATTGAGCTTGAACTAAGAATTCTTGCATAGACATAAACGGGAGACCAGACGTATACAAGTTTAGGGCTTCATATTATTATCAGCGAAATAATATTTGTTTGACCTTAATGGCTAAATCTGTATTTGAGCTATAAAGGCCGTCTTTTATAGTATCACATCATTAAATAAATAGAAATAATGTCTAATGTATGGGCGATTAGACTTTAGTCAACAATGTTATATTTACCTTTTACCGTGGGAGAGCCATGCACGAATTGGGCCGGCTCGACCGGAGTGATACCACGGCCTCACAGAAAACCGGCGTAAAATAGCGTTCAAAAATGCATATTATAAATATACCGGCTTACCATGATCGCTTAGTCAAAGGTTAAACCTAAAAGCCGAGACAAAGCTCTTGCAGCGTATAGCGCTGTGTCGTTTGCACTGCGGATTTATTGCATAAAATATGGTTTGGGTGGAAGTGTTTCCAGTGACTGACTAGTCACAATACATAATCTTGAACAATGTGACAAAATCTACATTGCTCTCATCTATCAACTTAAAAGTTCCTACCATACAAGGTAGGCAAGCCAGAAGAGAAGTGGTGTTTGTTGTACCTATATGTGACACACGAAGAGTATTCCACAACCCCCTGTATCGAGTGTGTCTGGACTATAATGAACTGTGTTGCAAATGCAGCGAGTTAGACATTTTTTATAAGTACACAGTGTTCAAGGCACAGTTGCGGCGGATGGTGTTGGGTGTTGCTTCGTAATTTTTCGAAATATTAATGACGATGGGTCTTGCTGCGGTCCTTCGCGGCTGTGCCTTGTCCTGTTCTTGTTTTGGTCTTGGTATGTATATTTGTATATATTGTTGTTTATTACTTTTATATAGTGTGTATAGTATATAGTAGTATTACTGTTTTGATAATTGTGTGAACTCTTGTTAAGAGTTTGTTAGTAAGCTGCGTTTCTTTTGTCGTGCTGTAAACACTACTTTAGGATGGTATCTTGTACAAAACTGCTGTATATCTTATTTTATATGTATTGATAACCATCTGTTTGTGTTTCTAATAAATAAATAAATAAATAGATAAATAATAGCATTAATTGAATTTTTAAAATCGAAGAACGATTAGTTAATGATTTTCAGTAGAACAATTAGCTCTATCTCCTTGTATGCTTATTATATTATAGCTGATAGTGTGTAGGGGATTAGATCGAGTAATTCGATATCGCAGTGGCGAAGCGTCACGTTAATACGCGCGCCATTACCGCACGGGTATTAGGTTCGCTTCCTGCTTGCACTTGTGCATCTATCACTGTATATGCCAAATACACGAATAGTATTATTGGAATAACTAACTATTTTTAGGTACCTACTGGAAGAGGCGAAAATACATAAGTCAAATTTAAATTTATGATCAGAAACAAATTTTCAGAGCAGATGAAGGAGTTTATGTATCTGGGATCTATGTTTACAAGTATGAAACTAACAGTGAAAGGAGAGTAATGGCTTCATTGTCAGTCAGACCAGACAGAATGCTGGGTGTGGTAAAATAAGGATAAAAGCAGGATTAATGCAGTGGAAATGAAAGTTTTGAGGGACAAGTCTGGAGTGACAATCAAGAATAAATTGCGAAATTGTGTGATAATAAAGATGTGACAAAAATGGTCGAAAAACGACACGAAAACGACACAAAAATGTCGAAGCAAATGTATAATAGGCAAATAGGCTAATTGTTAGTTTGACGATGGAGCCGAACATACTTAGAACAAATAGATGATATTTTGACGTCATAATGAAAGTCGAGGAAGCTAGGTACATACCTACATAAACATACATATGTTTGGCTATTTGTGTATATAGGTACTTGTATAAATACTTGTTTACATACATTTATACATTTAATTTGCTTTGCATTTGATTTGCTATACTAATAAAATAAAAATTGCAGGCTATAGAGAAACGAAGTGGCAATAATGATTTTCAAAAGTGGATCTGCCAGTGGATTTGATAGTCTCACGCTACAACATGTAGAGGATTTAATCCTTACTACTTTGTTAAATCCTCAATATTGTATTATAAATGTAAAAAATCTGTGTCTGTCTGCCATGCTTTCACACCAACGCTATTGAACCGATTTAAATAAAAATTGGTATACAGATAGTAGAGAGCCGGAGAAAGGTAACTTTTTAATGCTAAGAAAGGGGGGTTGAAAAATGGGAATCGTCATGTTGTTATGGAAAGTAAGTCATTTTAAAACTTACTTTTAGGCTTATGATTAGATATAAATAGATAATATATTTAAATTTAACCCTTTTTTTATTTATATGTTAGAAGTTGATATAGGGATAGTTTTATACCCGGAGAAGGACATATATAGAAATTTATCACTTTTACTTTTTTTCAGACGAGAAAACCAAACGAAAACAGCTAACCAGATTTCGATGCAATTCGATAAGGCGCCCTGGTATGAACATAAAATTACATTTATTTAACTAAGCCAAATGCTGCTCAAATAATATTAGTATATTGTAGTTCAATTCAATACCGGCTCCTTAGCAAAGTTAGTTAAAAGAAACGGACTAGTCTTCGTCATCTAACCGCGTAGTATCTGTCATTTAAATCAACGTTTTATTCAAAGTTTATGTGACCACTAAACAGGAGTCGCATACGATGTGGATAGAATTGTGCTCAGACTCTTGAATTTGCATAAGAATAGAACCAGACGACCCGCGATGCGAGCATAAATAAAGGTAACGAACTGTGTGAATTATGGTAAAAACATGTTTCATTTCATAGGAAATTGAAAGCTATATGCCGATAAAAAGAAAGGAAATGCTTATGTGCACAGTGAGATCAAGCTGAACCAATGCTGCAATTGAAACCATTTTCAAAATATCTTACACCACATAATTTGAAAGAGCGTCGGTGGTAATGTGCTCTTGGCTGGTTTACTAATCAGGAGGCTCAAGGTCGATTCTGCCATGTATCAATATGTTTTTTGCTTATATAATTTTATATATAAGCAAAAAACATATTGATATAAACTGAACGTTTAATTGGTAGACTGAAAATCTAATCGCTAATCTAATCTATCATAGGATAGGTTTATGCTCCGCCGGAGACATATATGACTTGTAACGAGGACATAATGTCATCAAAACTTAGTTAGGTCAGATTTGCGAGATGAAATTGTTCTCCGATTTTTTAACATTAAAAAAAAATAATTCAATGAGTGTGTGATATAAAAACTTTTTGTGTTCTTTTCTTCTAATAGTAATTTTATGCCATGCTAGCTGAACAAAAAAATCTTATGAATAGATTTTGTACGAGTATTTAAAAAAATATATTCTCTTATGTAGCGCACAAGAGAAGATTTAATAAAAAAGTACCAATAATCTCAAACTCGAATAATTTGTGTGTTACAATGTATGGTTATTAGAAGCACCATATATCTGAAGGTGGACTGTAAAATGTAATATATCAAGTAAATTAAAAGTTAGAGTAATTATAAATATATACTGATTAAAACATGTGACGACATTATTAACGTATTCAATTATTTCCTTTATTCAATTATTGTATCTACATTTAAAATCAACAAAATAGTAGAGATTTAGTTATAAGTAGACGCAAACACATGCTCACATAAATCTAAATAGCTTTAAAGGCAGAAGTAAAGATTGAATTACCAATCTGGTTCTTTGTCGGTGTTTCCTGATAATGCCTCCACTGGTAACTCGAGATTAACAGGGCCACCTAGCTTACACTGCGTCACGATTCAATCTATCAACGTTCTCATGAAGTTTATGCATTTAATTGAAATCTATATATTCATGATTGGGTTACTTAATCAGTACGTACATTGTTTCAAGAAATTCAGAGAAAAGATCTTAGCACGAAAAAGGGTTAATTATTTATGACTTATCTCATAAATAATTTAAGAGATATTTTGACTTCAGATATTGAATAAACAAATGCGTACTTCCAATTTGCAGTCTAGTCTAATTTTTAGATAATTTGACCTGTTGTTTTCAATTCTATCTATCTATTTTTTTCTGTGGCATTTGATTCTCTCAAGAACTTGAATTAAGTTATGAAAGGCGTTAGTGTTAAATTATAAAAGGCGTTGAAATTGGAATCCAAAATATATGTGGAAATATTATTATTTTATGTATAGAATCTTGTTCAACTATAGTTTCAGAATATAATATTTAGAAAAAAAATCGTTTAATGCATCACTATTTTGTCATTTTAGAGTAACCATGTTCGATCACCATTAAGTAGTGGAATTTATTGTATAAAGTTTCACATCTGTATTTCTGTTAAGATGTAATGAATGTTCTGTGTTAATGCCATTTAATAAATTTGATTGGGCCGAATTGGGGGCCGTCATATTATGCGTCATATTAGACAAAATTTTCAAAAAAAACTGAACCAATCAACTTTATTAATCTCTGTTATATTTTACTTTTGTTTCTCGTTCGTTCTTCGCTTTGTAACAATATTTATGACATAGAAAAGTTGGCAGGTATATTTAATTAGACCCGGCTCGTATCGATAAGTTGATTTCTAACACTGAGCTAAAATGTAAATTATCACGGTTTTCAATTTTTGCAGGTGAAAAATAAAAACAAATCAATCACGTTTATTATGAAAAAAAAAATGATACAGAAAAGTTTTAATTTCATTAATTATTAGTTATTATAAGGACAGACCTATCATCAAATCCAGTTCACTTTTAGGCTTTAGTAAGAGAGTTTAGTAAGAAAAATGGTAGTACATCTAATCTAAGTGCATGAAATACTAGCTTTTGCCCGCGACTTCGTTCGCGTGGACTTCAGGTTCGTCCCGTCTAGTCTAGTAATAAGTAAGAAATACGGTAACTAAGCACTGCAGAGCCCTAATAAAAAATGGTTATTGTGGGTTATTCCTAAGAGATAAACATATACTATCACGGACTTTTTTGTAGACCTTTTTAAGTTGTACAATACTGTAGTAAATTGTTTTGATCTATCTTGTAGGATTCAGTCAGCGTTTGCAATGTAAGCGCAAAAAATGTGTTTTTTTTTACGACCTCATAGAAACCTCAAAAATTGTAGCCTATGTGTTATTCTGATGTATAAGCTATATTGTGGTAAAGTTTCATTCAAAATCCATTTAGTAGTTTTTACGTGAAAGAGTAACAAACATCCATACTTACAAACTTTCTACTTAGTAGTAGGATATACAAACATTCTAATTGCGTAAACAGCTGACTAGGGATGCCATTTGAATGTTCTTGCTTTCCCTTTGAATATATACATTCGGAAAGTATTCGGTTTTTAAATTTAAAACTAACACATAGGGCTCATCTAACATCTAACGTATATGCCTGTTTGTTGTCTTCAATGTTACTTAGCCGACGCTGAAACTGCTGTATATATCGGGTGTTAGAGAAAATCGAAATAATATTTTATGGTGTATATTCATCAGAACTTAAGATTCTGCAGAAAAAAATATTAGCGCTAATTAAACAACGTTTTTTGTTTTAAAAGGTTAATAATTAATAATTTAATCACAAGTATCGACAGCCCTACATCAGTGTCCGAAGTATTCTACGCAACAATCTATTAAGCGCTAGTACTAACAACTGTAGCTAGTTAAGAATTGTTTTGTATTAACAGCTGAGTAGGTGTGTTATTGCTTTTTTCTGAAGTCGTTTAACTAGGAAATTATTAAAAGTAATTTTATATTGTCAGCCCTGATAGACAAACATGCCACTCAGTCAATTTCAATATTATAAATTTAAGGACTCTTTCAAATTATATTTGACAGATATTTCCTGGAATAAACCAAAACGATAAAATTACAATTAATGGTAAATTTTAAATTTTGTTATTGATTACAGAGTGTCGTGGTCACGCCAAGTCATTAACGCTGTTTTTTTGTTACTACATTTAAATGTATAATTAGCGCTTTCTTTCTGCCATAAAGTAGGGGTACTATGTATCCTGACTTAAGATTTACATCACAAGTTAGCAATGACTCATTCTTGTGGAGGTTGCAGATTTCTTTTGACCCTCTTAGGAACCTCAATATACTATGAAGGAATGGTGTCACCACTCAGCCTCGTATCACTAGATGGGAAGTTTGCCAAGAATGTTATTTATAAAACATTTCTGAATATTATGGAGGAACATAAGTAAAATATACTTTTCACCTTAGCAGCTCAAACATACTGTGTTCCCTGCTTAAAAAGAGTGAGGGAAATGCGTTTTCCCTCACTGAGTGAGAAAAATTGATTTGAATTTAGAATGCTGCGAATTATCATTATGTACGAAACACGTCATTCGAAATTCGATTTATTAAATGTCAAAAAATAAGTCGTTCGGAAACTAATAAACCTTTAAAATGTAAATTATTCGGTAACGTTGTAATTAAATATATAATTAAATTATAAAAATGAATACACTAAAGTAAAGAAAAAAATAAAGAATATGTTTTACAAAATAATACACAAATAATTTATAGTTTTAAAAATCTTTATTGGTACAACAGAATACTACGGATACAGTTTCAGAACGTAACTTTTAAAAAAATACCGGGAAACAAAAATCAAATTTTAATAGACACTTAGTTTTTGCAAATATATGTGGTTTCATTTTAATTCATATTGTTTCATTTATATCTCTAATAATGGTGAAAAGTTGTATGTGTCACGCGAGAGAAAAGTTATTTCCATCTCGTGCCTTTGAATCCCTCGCGACGCTCAGGATTCTAATGTAGAATCACTCGTTGACGCTCGTGATTCAATTATTAGAATCCTTCGCTTACTAGGGATTCGAAATTAGCACTCGCTTGACAAAACCAACTTTCCTCTCTAGTTGAACAAATAACTATTTTAACTATATGAATTATTAAGAAATTACAATTCACAAATAAGACGTGAATCTTTGAAATTATTTGACGTAAGCATGGGCACTAATCACTAAATTAGAAATTGTAAACAAAATTATTATCCATATAATGCAGAAAAGTTATTACGTGCAATGATTATGACATTCCAAAATAAAATTATGGTATGGCGACTAGAAATCTTCAGTACCTGTTTCGATAGAAGCGACTGATGCCTTATCGTGTCATTCTTGATGCTCATGCCTTTAAACAATACTTAAGTAGGCGCTAGCACGTGACGTTAACAACTTTGTTCAGTAATTTACTTTCACTTGATCGCTTATAAAATCGTGACCGTTGGATAGAGTTTAGCTTACCGATCGATGTGTCGAAATTGAAATGTTTATTTTCCACAGGTCAAAATCATGATAGATTTTTTTTTTCATGTTGACCACGATGCCTGTGGGTTGATCGTTTTGATTTTTACAAATTCTCTAAAGCTACGCAGCGAGATTATTCTTAAAGCGAATTTTATTATTTTGCCAGTTCTACGAAATCTGGAAAAATAAAATTTAAGATTTTAATGTAGGTACATTCCTTTTCAGTGGTCCTTTGGGGTTTGCGGAGTGGCATGGGGAGTTTTAAAACTTAAAGCTTTTTGCCAAGAATTGGTAAGCCAAATGTGAAGACGAGATACGTTCAAGTAGAGCATCACAATGATGCATGTCACGTTTTAAGTATAGCACGCTGCGAGGCGACTTCAAATACGACTTCTGTCTTTCTCAATCTCATGCAATAGGTATTTTATTAGGTATAGGTATAGGCTGCTTGCACGCAATACTAACAGCAGTAGTGAGATGGTTATTGAGTGCGTTGCTCATCTAGTGTGTATCTGGCTGACCAGGAATTAGGGTGGGCATAGATAATTAACGACTACCGTGAGGGTTGCTTTCGACTCGTCAGATACTTTATAACTAATAGTCAGATTTTTTATAAAATAGTATTTTCAATACCAAATTATTTACACCTTCATCATTACCGTCAAATGATGTTTAGAGAGGCAACAAATGAAGAATTAGATTCAGAGTGTAAGAGAAGCTTGGTGTGCTTAATAAATCGAGGTATTTCATACCTGCCCACCGCTTGCAACTTTATATGGAGCATGTTCGGCCATAAGTGGAATACTGTTGGGCATCTTTGGGTAGCACAGCTGCTGAAAATCAACTTCTCCCTCTGGACCGCATTCAATGTAGAGCGATTGGAATCGTCGGTTACCCAGATATTTCAAGTCAGCTTGAACCTTTGCTGCCGAGTAGAAATATAGCTTCGTTATGCGTATTATGGGCAGTGTCTGATGAATTGTTCGGATTGATCTGTGCCGGTAGTTACCGATGTTTTTCCTTTTGCTTTTGCGGTATTTCCGAACGGATGCGATATCCAAACTTAAAAAAAAGAGAAATACCAATTTAAATGGTTGACAAAGTATCTCTAACTCTTCTGGTGTTGCAGGTGTGTATGGATGGAGGTCCAAAGACACTCGCAGCAATCGTTTATTATTAGGAGATCCGTTGGCTCCTATAAAATAAAAAAAGTCTTGTTTACTATTGAATAGACCTTCGTATCCATCTTTCTTATCATAGAACTATCTATAATCATTTATCGAAGTGTCAGAGACTAGTTATAAATAAAAATTGATAACTTTATACAACGTGCGTCTGGGCAATTCGCAGTGTGTGAGGAAGTCATTGAACTGGTCAAATCACGGCACGGGTGTCCTCCATAGTTGCGATATCATGATATTACAGTAGTAACAATAATGTTATATCATTATGTCCAATAGTTGCGAATCATTGTCGCCTGTTAAACCCTGACACCATCAAGTAGCCAGTTCGTCGACTGCTTCAAATAAGCGAAACAACTTTTGGTATTCATAATTTTGACACTTTTTGCTTAACGAAGTAACGGATAACGGAATAACGTATTAGCCCAGCTAACTGCAGACCATAACTACTTTTTTTGATTAAGAAATTGCGTAATTTTAAGTTTTTGTATGTTTCAATTTTTTGTTCTAGGCTCTGTTCAATTTACAATGTTTGACTTCGGTATTGCTCTTATATAGATCGAAATAACTTCGGTTTTCGTAGTGCAAATGTAATTATTGATGTAGTTTTTAGAGCACCAGTGGTTATTTTGTTAATTATCGTAATACAAAAATAAATAATCAAAGGTATAGTACTTATGGAAGAAAATGCTTATAGATACGAGTATCAAAGCAAATTTGTAGCGAGTTCACATTCCTGATTAATGGCGATACATTGGGTGTACCGGAGCTGTGGTTTTTTGTTGGTGGCATGCACGGGTTAAGAGCCGTTTACATTGGATATTTTATAATGCTGCAGAACTCGTTGGACCGCTGCATATGAGCATCGTAATTAATACGGAACGTAAGTACTTATTAACGTCATAAATTTATTGACAACGTTATCTTCATTTTAGTTTGCAATAACAGAATAATAATAAGGCAATAAGTTTCGAATGCACGCATGACCGTGTCGTTGTTGAGGTGACCTGTACTCCATACTTGTAAAGCACGGTATTTTTCAGAATTTCCCATTGTAAAACTTCTTCTATAACTTGTAGTTTTACTTATATATGTATATGAATATAACATTTCACAAGTAAAATATAATATATTGTTTTTAAACTTCATACAATATGTACAAATAACATGATTGCTTCTTTAGTCGTTTTGTGTGTGTAATAAGGATACATATGCGTATTTCTATGTAAGTGATTATGAATGTGATTTATAGCAGTTATACACATGACTAGGACTCTTGGCAATCATCGCGTGAAACAACTCACAAGATGATAAATGCAGGAAAGTCGAAAGTGGAAGCGAGCTTCTACTGGACACCTCAACAATTGGGGAACTCACCTTGACTGTCTTGACTGTAATTATCTGAACACAAAAATTTTGTCTAATAATAAATACGTGAATTTCTAACCTTACTTTTAAACTTAGTTTGACTTTATCTTAAGTGTCTTCACCGGGAGCTAGTTTGTCATTCACAAGATAGGGATTTATTGAGTTACTACGTTGAATCAGTTACCGTAGAGGTTTGCAAAAGCAATTGCAATCGAATAACAAAGGAAGGCAATTTGGCCCGATAAAAAAAACTACACTAACCGTTATATTTTTCAATACTTTTTTATTATAATAAGTTAACCCATAGTTTAGGTAGTTTTGTGAGATACGCAGCAAGTATATAATCCCCAGAAGAACCAGTATGGAAAGTTACTAACTTGACATAATATGTAAAGTTACGGTACTCAGAAATTTGCCTGTTATATTTTTATATTATGACTGGAACAGCGTTTTGACTATTGTTGATCTGCGAAAGAAATAGGCAAAAGAAAGATTCCCTAGTTAATGGCTTAACTGGGCTTCTTCTTCAATTACTTCTGCACTTAGCTTCATGATTGGGCTGTTATTTAGACGACTTTGGTATAGTCTCCCTCCAGCGGGTTGAATTCTTAAAGAAAGTGACCTTGAAAGTCAACCCTCCATCATTTGTGGTAACCTAAGCCTAATTTTATAGAATAGCCTAATGCTATTCTATGATGATGGTCATATGTCGATAAAATCAAAAATTGGCGTAAATATATTTTTTATTTTATAATATTCCTATCCAAACCAAACAGAGAAAGAAAAAGAAAACGTAAGAGGTAATAAAAATAAAATATTTTATGTGGTGACTTGATTGATGAAGTAACTTCACCTTACAGAATATCACTATCAAATAGTGTTATGCTGATTTTATGTAGGTCAGTGAGGTAGCCAGCTCTCTTGAACTGGAGAGTTTAGTTGGGTGAACCAACTAAACTCAGCCTGTGCCTCAATTCTAAGAATCATATAGGCGAATCGTGAGGGCGACCGCCCTTCAGGAGAGGGACGATGCAGCGCAGACCAATAAAAGGAGCTCAAAAGTACTAGAACAGGCGCGGGAAGCCAAAGAGGCGCCGGCCTTATCATGAGGGAACCTAGTCATGGCGATGCTGTAGGCTGCCGAACTAAGGGATCATGGAGGATTTGGTGGCGCAGATGCCGCCGGAGAGAGTTCACTTACTGTAAACTTGACATTTAGTCTTTCCGAAAATACCCGATTTACCAGTAACCAATAATATTTTAACATTTTCTCAATTATTTATAGCACGTATCGAACAATATTCATGTTTTTTGAGTTAAACGACAACAAGCTGGTACACTAGTTGATCGCCTGGAGTGAAGAGATGCTTTGTCTGAAGATGAAAGTTACAAGGGCTAATAGCCAATATAAGTGTGGCAGACAAGTGAATAACTTCAACATTTGCAAGTTATATGAATATCGTTATTGTATTTAATGCCTAGTGAACTAAGCTAGTTCACTATAGCGGTTTAGATAACTTCACGGATAAATTGAATCATATTATGTCGTATCACTATTTAGGGCAGCGCAGTGCTGCATCGCACCTACTCTTGTACTCTTGAGGGCGTGCCATACGAAGGGTTAACAAATGCGAGGTAAAGAATGAAGGCAGAGTAAATATAGGCATTATTTGCTTGTCGAAATTAAATCATGTCTAATATATGTTCTTAAACAAATAAATGTATTAAAATATCAATAATTATTCGCCAACTATTATTGTCTAATAAAAAGTGAAACTGAGTACCTTGTTTCTCAGCTACACCAAGTCACAAAGATTATGAATTATGACACTACAACAGATAAAATTAGCCACAGATAATATAAAACAGCCGTAGCTTAGACTACACATATGTCAGTGCCTTTAGCTACTTGCATCTGATGTGCGGTTTGCGGGCATGAGCGGAGCACCAATCATGTTGTTTGCTTTTACATCAATTATTTATGTCTACTGACAGTTTTTATGACTTATTCCTTGTGTTGTTTTTTCGTACATAATTCCAGCGAAATGTGTTTGAGAACAGAAGTTTTTCTAAAAGTTGAGTATTCTGAATCAGCTCGCCAAGGAGAACAACATATCAAAAAATCTGCGTATTCTGCCGAAAACCACGATTTTCTAATTTAGACATCAGGGCCCTCTAGCGGGAAAATGAGTCGTCAACTTTTTTGCGACCATTACATTTTTTGCTCAGCTCGACCAGGAGAACATCCTATCCAAAATTTAGATCTGGGTCCCGAAAACCACTTGGCCATTTACACATTATCATCTACTTTATTTTATTTGTCAATAAATGTAGTTTGTCTTAGACTACTTTCCGCACTTGATCATATTGTATATATATTTATATGTGTATGTATGTATTATGGGTAAGTATATTTATATATTTATGTGTGATATATCAAATTAATTAATCATATCTATTTTAGTAATGTATGTAATATATGTATTGCATGTAGTATAAATATGACTTCTATTATTTATATTAAAAAATAAATAATAATAACCATCTAGGGTTGGCTGGAAGAAGTCTCTCTTGAGAGATAAGTCCGCCTTTGGACCATTTAAATTTGTACCTCTTAATATTTTTATTGTAATGTTGTTTGATTGTTCAATAAAGAGTTTATATATAAATTTGCCTTAATATTCGAAGCAAGCTATCTTTAACATTATATTTACGTCTACTACATCTAATATCAAAGATTCCACTGATATATTTATATATTACGAAAGGTTACAATAATAAAGAATCAAGAGTATGTGATCTACGGTAACTGAAATGTTTAGTGTTATTAGTTAAATTCGATCATAAAACATCAAGATTTACAACCTATTCGAATACAAGTAATTTTTCAAGGGGAGACGAGTCGAGACGTTCAAATTATATTGATTCCTATACCACACTTGAGCTGTCTCCATCACTGTAAGGTCGTAAGCACGCACTCCAGATTAATTAGAACAACAAAAATAAACACGGCCGCACTTAATGCAAGGACGACGCACTTTCTCTCATTGGGGAATGAGAGACGATGATAGTTGATTAAATTAAATATTTGTATATTTTGTTATGAACGTTTGCACATTGAAAGTATTAAAAAAAATAGTGACTAAAGATATATATTGTAATATATACTCTCATACAAGTATTTTAGCGAAGTCAGGGCTAAGTGGGAACGACGCGACATATTTTCCATACAAACGGAGAATCCTGTTTTATCCTTGCAAAATTACAGTACAATAACGTTTTTTTTCCAGGAATCTATTTCTTCATCTTTTTCAAAATTTATATGATAATAGAGATATAAACGTTCAAAATCCTAAATGCTCCTAAATCCTCGCATGCTATTGACTATTGCGGGATGTGGTTTTTTTCTATAAATTTCTTTGTATTTTAGTATCAACCGTCCATTAAAATCGGTTCAAACAAAAACTTCAATCTCTTATTTTTATCCCTTTTATGGTAAAAGTTTTACAAACTTCGAATATCCTATTTATTTATGTATCAAGAGAAACCAAAAAATGGCGTGTTTCAGCTTTTAAAAAGTACAATATTCCCTTTCTCAAGCTCTAGACTATCTGTGTACCCTATTTCATTTAAATCGGTCCATTAGTTTTGGCGTGAACGCGCGACAGACAGGCAACACAGTTACTCGTACTTTCACATTTATAATATTGGTAAGAATTGCTCGCACCTTTGTACA
This sequence comes from Scirpophaga incertulas, assembly GCA_036419045.1. NCBI lineage: Eukaryota > Metazoa > Arthropoda > Insecta > Lepidoptera > Crambidae > Scirpophaga > Scirpophaga incertulas. The sequence goes on from CM071645.1 coordinate 12,817,985, forward strand.
AAAGAAAATATGATCATAGAAATATATGCTGTAGACTCTCTGCAAAGACCTGCAATCCTGTGTTGACTATTTTAAATGATCATACATTGCACCACTTGCTAACGTAATAAAGTTCATCCATATCAGTTGGAACATAGTTCAGATTCGGGCCCGTATCATTCTGTGAATGAGACTCAAAATTTTGATTTCAAGTAGAAAGGGATGGCACTATGTGATGGCTAATATCACCATCTCTTTCTAACTGTGCTCAAGCAGAGATTTGAAATTGACTTTGATTTTAGAATACGATCCTTAGTGTATACAACGGAAGCCGTTTCATACACTGTAATCTATGGGGTTGTGAATATAAATAATTGTACCAACATTCCAATCCTAACAAAGGGTCAGAGATTTGGAACACACGGATTATCGTACATTTTTTTTCCAGTGAATGTCGAAAGAATCGTTTACCGCAATTTTATCTCTGAGAAGGGCACGAACAATGACAATAAGCTGGTTCCCTTGAACCAGCTTATGAAATTGCCACAATCTGGGTGTTTTATATACTCCTGGCTAAACTCTACGCGGAGATCACGTGTGGTTTTATTTATCTTCATATTAAAAGTTATGTAACCGTTATTACGATGTCTTCGCCGTCACACATTATTGGAGTTATTCCCCTTTGCCCTCTCTAATTAAATAGGCGACACGCAATACAAATACCTCTTGAATTAGTCGTCGCAATTTGCAACATCAAATAAATTCATGCGCAGACCTAACGAATGTTGCCGCACTATTTAAGGACTCGTCACACTAACTAATAATCCGGTGAGCTAAATCACGAACCTCGTGACGTTAACTGTAAGTGCTGGCACGCATAACTCGTGAAAACTATTTATTTGTCGAGACACTTTGACAATAAAATGTTATCAGTTGAGTGTGGACATAGACTTATATCTAAACAGACGACTGTATATGTATGTGTCAGATAAATGTACACATGAAATTCGAAAAACACATTGGTACATGGCAGGATCGATCTCGTGCCCCTTGAACTTAGTGATTCATAGACCAGTGATTTTTGCTGTAGTTGGCTATAAAAACTCAAAAATAGAGAATTACAGAAAACAGACAAATTTAAGTTAACACCAATTAGGTATTAACTTAGATTTGTCTGTTTGCTGTTAACTTTGTCTGTTGTATCGATACTGTACCGATTGGTAGAAAATGCATTTAGGCTCTGATTCCTCTACCTGTACAGTTTTTACGAGTAGTGTTCTGTAATAAAATATGATATTATTAAATTTATTCGGTAAACAATAACTGCAATAAAATATTATGTGTAGAGACGTTGTCTAGTCAGATGTATGTTTACGGTATGATCATTGTTATGTATAATGAAAAGAACTGGCGGGGACCACCTACTTCATGAATGGATTAATGGCTACGATAATTACAGTTTGAAATGGTTGTAGTGACTCGACTTGTTTGTGTTTAAAGAACAACATTGATATGGACTTGACCGTGACAATTTTAAATTATTCAAGTACGTATACGTAGGAAATATATATATATATATATATATATAATATATATATATATATATATATATATATATATATATATATATATATACGTTACTATATACAGGTTATTGACCTAGAGTATAAAATAATATTTTAGTATACAATGCAGGGTTTTTGTAATAAATAATATTAATAAGGTAAGAATGATGATAGGACGAATCGGTGCAGGTCGACCTAGGCGGACATATCTCGATCAAATCGAAGATGTCCTAAAGAAAGGCCGGGTCAAGAGTACTCGCAACCGACGAGCATGCATGAAGACGCTCTTGAAAGTGGAGGAAGCAAGAGAAGTGTGCCAGGATCGTAGCAAGTGGAGAGAGGTGGTTTCTGCCTACCCCATTGGGAACAAGGCGGCAATATATGTATGTATGAAATAAGGTTTGTAAAATAACGTAGACTCCACACGTAGACTCCATTTTTTTGGTTTGTTAGTAGAGCGAAATATTCTTATTTGCTCTACATCGAAGCAGTTACTTCAAGTGTAAAAGACATTAAAATTAGGTTCCGTTTATAAGCAAATACCTTAAGCTAAAAATTACGTAAGAATATTTGTTACGAAATCAGAAAAGGTTTTAAAGAAAAATAAAAATACACTATCTTCTCTTCTACGGTCATAAAAGCATATCTTCGAAGGAGACAATTCTCGACGTTTCTGGAATTCGAATCAGAGTTATACAGTATTAATGGAATGCGTTAAGGGGAAGCTATTACGGCGTAATTGAAAGTGGTTCAAAATTTATGTGTGATGCTTTGAATTCAAGTTGAATACTCTGACAGTTTTTAATTAAGAGCAATTAAAGAGCATCGCATTGGTTGTATATCTTATATTTTATTATTATTTAGATAAATCGTAGACATAGTTTTACGAAATATATTTTGGATATTTGATTTGTAACTGTATAGAGTATACTAAGATATCATTATGGAGTAATGTGTACCCGAACACACCTAGATCTTCTGTTCTAGTACCTCCATCTTACCAATTTCTGCCGCAAAACTGCAGTGCTCATATGAGCACTGCAGTTTTGCGGAAACTTCAAACCAGAAGACAGCTATATAGCTGTCTTCTGGTTTGAAGAGCGGCAGTGAAATTTTTGAGTATTGTAATTGTAAGTTGGTAATGTTTTTATTTAGTATTGCAGATTTACTGCGAATCTCACAGGAATTACATAGACAATCGGCAAAGTAACCAAATGGTAACTACCAACAACTATAAAAAATATTCCTTGACACAACATGAATAATATCTTTGATATATAATGATTTATATTCCCCGTGACTATATTTATGAGTCAACACAGATATTTTACAAGCAAACAGAACCAATATCGTGAAATCCGCGTAAATTTTATTAACAGCGTAATTTTTTATATGGAATTTTCGTACAGCGCCCCTAACGGTAACTTTTATTACTATTTTCACATCTTAGATTGACGTGACTTTTGTAGTTTCATATACGTCAAATACCTATCAGAGATGATTGCAAACAAACTCATGGTAGAGCTACTGTTGTTGAAAACGTTAATATAAAATAACTAAATTAGAATATGTCTGTATGTTCTAATAATGATTATGATATTTAGAAACATAGATAATTAAACTTATACCATACGTATTAATTGCTAATAAAGCTAGTTGTTTATAATCAATTAAGGATTTCGATTGATGTTATTTATCTCTCCATAAGTATTGATGAACCACAATTCAAATAAACTTACGTCCATGCGCTGCAAATAAAAATAATTATAGACACTTATGTTTATTTCATTTTTATATAACTCACAAACTCCATCGAACTCGACTTTAATGTCTATTTAGCAATTGAATGATTCATGGTCTTTATCAATTCAACTACTTGAATATCAATACGTTATCAGTTCGCAACATCGGTTTTTATTAGCAATAAATTTTGGCAATCACTGTGTGCGAAAATAGCTATATGCGCATACTGTTCTAGTATTGATATATTTATTATAATATGTCCTTATCATTTCATGGATTTCGTTCCAGTCTGCTTAAGGGTAAATAGTAATTTTATCTGAAGATGGTAAAATCAAATTAAAACCTACACTTAGTTAGTCTAGGTGGCAAACAAATCTTCTCATGAAGAAAGAGATTTAAACAACATTTTAACAGATTTCTTACCCCATATCGTTTAAGGTACTCTGTACTGTGTTAAGTGTAAGGGTCTACATATAACGGCAAACTAAAATTGGTTTAGTTCTCTAGCTGCTAATGTTTTGTTGCTAATGTGTCCTGTCCTGTCAACTAACATACGAGTTCCTGGAGCTCATCACCAATTTACATTGGGCCAGGATGGCAGGAGATGGTCCGAAATCCCAAACAAAACCGATCGGTGTGAAGACCTTTTGGGGGAGGCCTATGTCTAGCATGAGCATCTTTGCATCTTTTGTCTGATATGATGATGATGATATCCTGTGTTAAGGACTACTTTGTATATATTTTATTCAATTCGAAATTTAGTAGACATATATAAACACAGTGATGAGTTACGGGTTGACCATCATGGTTTTAGACCAGCTTTCGATAAGACCCAATAATTTTACCTTCAATTGTTTACGTTTCAAATCGGAAAACAACAATACACGCACTGTAATAGCTAAGATGGAGTTAACCAAGCAGATGACCTTGATAATTCAATTGATTGACTACAGACACTCACTGCTGGAGGCAAACCTCTCCTAAAGAGATTCACGTTTGTAGTAACTAGTTAGTATTAACTGTTAGCTGTCAACTCTAAAAGACGGCAGAAGTCCAAAATTGATGTGTTTAAGATTAGTTTCAAAGATGATATCTTTTATTATAGAAGTGGATGTTAGTATTGTAGAAATAAAATGAAAATAAAAATCGTAAGCAAGTATATTAAGTAGTGAGTAAGTTGAGTAAGCATATTCATATATTTAGCACAAGATATCATACCAGAGTGACATTTTGTTTTCATTATAAGCAAGAAGGCTAAAATCTGACCGAGTATATTAAAGAAGGTTTTATTATATTTAACCAGCAACAATTATAAAGTACGATATTTTTAAAGCCATGCAAACTTATGTTTCTGAGATTCGTGTAATAACATTCTAAAGAAGCCTGTCGCAGTGCATACCGCTCATCAAAATAATATTTTATTTAAACAAAGCATGTTTATGTACTTAATATTTAAATAAAAATAAATTCAGTAATTAACAAAGTTCATTAAATAAATTCAGTAAAAATAGTAGAAGTTATTCTTGACAAATATAAATCCAACAAATATTACCCAGTAACTATTTGAAACCCTTCAAGCAACCTTGACTTACAAGTGATATTACTAACACGATTTAGATTTATATGACAGTAAAAACATATATATGTCGGTCTGGAAATGAATTATTTTTATTAATAATATATATTTCGCCGCATCTTCTCGGATGTCATAAGAGCTGTTTAAAGAATTTACCGCAAGAATATCTCTACGACGTGCCCTGACAGTAGTATTAGGGCCATCTTACTCGTATAACTCTCTAAGCGTCATAAAATTTAGTGTTTACAACAGATCTCGCTACCCCTTCTGGGAGAACGGACATAATCAAATCTTATCGTTATATTACTGACATATTATTATAATATTGGAAATAGATCATTGTAAGTAATAAGTAAGTAAAGTAAATAAGCTAATGAATATAATTAGACACTAATAAGATTAACGTTGAATCAATTTGTTCGAACAATAATTTTGATTTCATTTGGTTATAGTAAATTTTTTTATGTTAGAATTTCTAAATCCTGTTAATACTAATTGTATTTTTATATCATTGTAAAACTAAGATTAGTTTCAGTAATGATAAGCAAAAAATCTTAATCTGTAATGTCATTGCATTTTGTTATTCAAACATCAGAAGCTATTTTGACTGTAGACAGATTACAATAATTTCGCAGTAAGTTAAGTTTGTTAGAATGTATTAAAAAGGTTTTTTATGCTAGCTGTTGTCCGATCATTATTACATTCGCTGTATGTCTATATCATAGGGCAATTTCCCATCACGGAACTAGACACCATACTCCACTTTTTAAGTCATGGGTGCGTGTATAGTCCAGTCTGGCAAAGGCGTCACAACCGGGCGTACGGACAACGCGCATGCGTGCGGGATAGCCCTAGAGGTCGCGAACTTTTATAAGTTTGAACTGAATCTTTTGGTGACGTTTTGTTTATCTGTGGTACTTTTAGCGCGCTTTTGAGTGTCACTTGTGGTTTGACAATTTTCTTTTGTTTGATGTTTTGGTAAGCAAATATATTATTTATTTTAGATAAGCACCATAACACCATTGTTTCACCTTATATTGTTGAAACTGGATTCACTGCTATCAAGTATATTAGTTGAGTAGGTATATTTTGCGTCTAATGTATAATTACGGATAATTAATTAAACTAATTTAACCTTATTAAATGTCTTTCTTTTGAAAACTTACTGTAGTATTTCTTTCTATTGAAATTCACAATTGTTTATTTTTATATTTTCTATACCCTTTTTTGTTATTACCAGGTAAACAAATAGGAATTGTATATATTTGACAAAAAGTTGATAAATTATTAAAAGAGAATTTAGACCTTTGTGTCTTCAAATTTAAGTTCATATTAGTTTACATTTTTATTAGTTAGAGCGATGATTTAAAAAAAAAGTACATGTCATAGTGATGACTCGATTTACATTATTTATATTTAGATGACGTGCCATATTGTAACAAATTGTAATAGTTTTTTTTGTAATTTCAGTTAGAACACATTTTCACTTTGTTGACTAGTTCTTTTGGTTTTATAAAACGAATGTAAAGTCACGGTATCCAGCAAATTGTGAAATAAAAATATGAAAGACAATTAACTATTTTAAATTTTGATTTCGCAGCCATAAAACATATTGCTCCCTAATACAATGGGGTGGACCTTATTTTGAACTATATCGAATGAACATTTTAAGTCTTTTTTGTGTCAGCTTTAAGTTTCATCGACCACGATAGGTCGAATTCCCATACATCTTTAAATTTCTACGCAGGTGTCTACAAGTTTCCTCACAATGTTTTCCTTTACTGTAGGACCGTTAGATAAATGTACGTATGGAGCTCGATAAACAAAAAACATGTGACAAAATCAGAGCAGAGTTAGAGCAGCTTGTGGAAAAGATACATTCCTTCGGGATTGGATATTCTCAGTTTAGGTCATATTTATTAAAAAAAAATCATTAACTAATGATGCGAACGAGCTGATGAAGGAGTTTGCTTTAAGTTTCTCGAAACAAACTGTAAATAAACTATGTATGTCGCTTATGCCATAAATTTTGCTACTATACCAGGAACCTGTAAAGTAACGAATTATACAAAAAGTAAAATGATATTAATACTTAATTAACTTATAATTACATAATATTAAAATGTATAAGAGCGTATGGGTCAAACTTCATCGTGACCATTATGATGAATGATGAACCAAATGATGAATAGCCTTTGCTACAATACTAAAACTAACATGCCTTTGAAATGTGCCCTATATAAGAAAACTCCCGAACAACTAAAAACAACTGAAGAGGGTTTTTTATAAGACGACAAGACTTAAAGAAACAATGTGAACGAACAATGAATTCATGAACATGTAGAGAAAGAAAACTAAAAACTATTTTTTGGTAATATTGCGGTTATACCCATCAAGTGTGAAGGCGACATGGGTTAAAATAATAGTGATGGAACACAAAATGCTCAAACTTTACACATTTATTGCCATAGAGTCTTATTTATGCTAATATTGTTCTTTGCTTAAAATTAGCTAAGATTTTTAATCCAAACATGGTGATTTGCTATTAAATACATATTTGATGACAAAATTAACATTCGTAAGCAACACTTATTTGTTTCTTACAAAAATGTAAATTTAAACTAAGTTTAAAACTTATTTAGCTAAGAAGTAGATAGTTACCAAGGTAATACCTACCAGCTGGTAGGCAAATGGAGATATGTAAGGAGAATCTTTATATTTAATAGTCAATAGTATGTTTTGTAAACAGATATAATATTATATTATAAAGAAACAAAAATGAAGCATAAAGTATATTTTTAATATAAAGCAATAATATGTCTTATTAAGGATAAAATATTATCTATGTAGTATGCATGCTATAAGGATAGAAAGACATGTTATAAAAGCATAAGTTACTATCGCAATGAGATGTGGGTTTTATTGATAAATTGAATTTGGAATGCAATTATATGACTCCGACTCTCGTGTGTAATATCGTTGTCTTCGTAGGGTAAGGTGGAGGTGTATATTATAGTATACACGTAAATTTTGTCAATATTTAGTAAGTTCTAATGTAATAAGGGGTATATTGTCACAGTCCGATCGCTGCGTAGAGATTTACTTGCGGTAAGCTTTCTTTGTATAGAAATAATACTTTTAGCAAATCAGTAGAATAAATATTGATTTGCGCTTATCCTGGCGACCTGAAGTTGAGGTTGTTTGTAAGAAGGTATCTGATGCATATGGTTCGCTCCACAGATAACATTTTTCAAACAGCTACAAAGACAGTTATTTTTCTCCCTGGATAGAAGAGGCTCAGAATCTTCACAGCATAGCAATTAAGTGCCATTGTGATTATGACTCCGGACGGATCGAGGTGGCTTGACCAGAATGACCTACCGACTAAACATAGCCTGAGCCTTGGCTTAATTTCCTTTATGGTCATAATCGACTACGCTAACACTACTTGCATGATACTGTTGCAGGAATTACTAGATAAGCTGGAGCAGCTGCAAAATATGTCCATCAGATATTTTCAATCTACGCAAAAAAAAATTTGACGTCACTAAGTGTTGAATGTTTATTATTTTGATAAATCTTGATCATGTGTCCCGCTATCATATTCAGTATAAATGAATCTCGGGCTTCCATTTCGTGAGCACAAAATCTTACAAACTTTGTCCATTCTGTATAATATTTGATTTATCCATTATATCATAAGTCTCTGTTCTCTATTTGGTGCATTTCTTCCTGTCGTATTTTTGAGCCAAGTCAAATGAAGGAGAAAAAAGTCTTTATTAATTAATAAAGATTTAACTTTCTTTTTTAATTCTTCTAAGTAAGGACTTTGAAGAATTTAAAGACGGGAAGTGATTAAGGAATCATTCCCAGTCATTAAATTCGTAGCATGACATACTTAGCTCGTAGCCCTTAATTTACTTCTACAACAATTTCACCTATACCTTATTCTAAAGGCCTTTTAGTTTCTTCCTGGATTAAGGTTGCTTGAAAGAGAGTGTTTTGAATAATAAGGCCTCGCAATTGGGTACCCCATACAAAGAAATTCTTATAACTTTAGTTCTGTATAAGGTAGCAAGCTACAACAAAGACTAATTGATCCTTGAAACTTGAAATTTGCGACTAGAAAAATAAAAAAAAATCATAACTCCAAAAAAATTTTTTTTTTATATTTTTTAAATATGTTTTCTGTCGATAAATATAAGTTTAGTTTCACCCCTTTTCATATGTGCACTTCGTCAAGAATCACACTGTATATTTGAATATTTTATATTTATGTACCGCTAAAATTTATATACGAAAATAAACTTAATTATATAATTTAATAAAAAATATTTTATATTAATATTTTGTTGTTTAATAGAAAAAAAATTGTTGTAGTTTTTAATATTGCGGAAAATATCGTTAACTTTACCTACATAATGCATATGCCTACATATGCAATATACAGTAATCAAAGGCCAACGCTGAGAACATAGATTATCATGTCATTGCAACTTACCGATATTTCACCGATAGATGAACATACTCTAACACTTATTTGGGAAATCTTAACTTTAAAGGGAATAGAATCGACAAAATTACATTGTAGGTATTAAGTTAGTGAATTAATATTTCAACTACTTGTAGTGATAACACGTCAATCATTGACCAAAATGCAAAATGGTAGATCGTTATTATTTTGGCGTATGTAAGTTAGAATGGGCATATTTATAAAGTTGATTATCGTTATGTACATTTGCCGTTCTCAAAAATCATCGTTTCGTAAATAAGTGTTTCAAAGATTGTTCAAAATGTCCTGCCACCATAGACACTAATACGGTCACTAATCGCCCAGGAGAGCTATGTCTTCAGAGTATGTACATACACATATTTAATTGTTAGCACGCTCTGCAACCTAAAGGGCTTGATCGTATTTTAGCTTTAGACGTCTCGTTAGATTCGTATTTATTGTGAAAGTGACACTAGGTATATCAAAATGAAAAAACAAAAGCCGAATCTAAACGCTAAATCGAAATTCTTACCACGCTCTACAGCCTAAATGGGTAGATCGATTTTTCCATGAGGTGTCGTTAGATGTGTATTTCTGTAAAGGTGATATAAATAAATAAAAAAGATTTTAAATAACAATAAATGAAACATTACAAATCAACACATTTGGGTGTTTTAGTTTTTTAAATAACCTTTTTTTAGTTTGTTATAAATAGAGATCGGATAATCGGATGCATATTTACCTAAAGTTAGTTTAAGACAAAGTATGGAAACGGCTTTTTATTGTTTTGTTAAATAAAAATCCCGGGATTGCGGAATTGGATAGCCGGATGTTTATTTATTTACCTAATTGAGTTTTTGACAAAGTATGGAACTGCCTTTTTATTTTATTTCCACAAATAATAATCCCGGAATTCCGGTACTGTAGAACATTTTGGTAATGCAAAACTAGTCGGTAATATGAGCTTAAAAACGACGTTACATTTGAAAATAAATACCACGTGCTAATTTAGTAATTTTCAAACAATATCACTACGTTAAATTTGCAGTCCCGTATTTTCCCGGGATTTTTATTTAACAAAATGTATTTTAAAAAGCCGCTTCCATAATTTGTGAGCCAAAAATTAACTTTAGGTAAATATGCATCCGATTATCCGATCTCTAGTTTTAAATTTTATTTTACTAAATACCTAATTAACAACATTTATTTGTGATCACACTTTGTCAAATAATAGTGAATGATATGCATTCAAAGTTATACCATAAATTGTACTTGTTATTTAAAAAAATATGTTGATTGATGGTTTATTGTTTTTTTTTCTAAGTATGCGAGTATGTCACTTAACATCAAGTCTGATGTAGGCTTCAACGTATCTGTCGTTAAAAATTTTTTTTTTGTCAGAATTGCAGTTTTGGGTGAGGGTGTGAGTGTACGTACTTTCTATGCACAAGTTTAATCCAGCGAGGCGTTAATGTGGTAATAAATATTATTTTTTACTCCAGGCCCGTGGGCCAGTGTACTCGTAGTTGACTAGAACTGAAACGCTCCAACGTAATTGTGGGACACTTGTTATGTGGTAAAATCCACAATTTCTTTACTTCTTATTTGCGATATAGTAGTGTAGGAAGGTTTTTGAATAAAATTATGATAAGAACCACTATATCTATGCGTTGGAAGGAAAATAATTTAGGATTACATTTAATACGAGTTCATTACTGTAAATATTTACACTACTCGCAAGCCCGGTAAACAACTCAACCACGCACTTCCTTTCGCATTCCAGAGAGCTCTGTTACATTTCATTCGCAACTATTCCTGCTAATTATTTTATGTTTGTCCTCAATTTTACCAATAACTGATGTGCAGGCGGCCCTGGCAATCTACGTGCTCATCAGTGTGTGCGTTTTGTGATTTTCGATAATTCTAGTAAAGCACTTGAAACTTTATAAACTATAAAGTAATTAGAATAAATTATATACTTTCCTTTTTTCCATACAGAGGTGGAGAATAGGTATTAGTACAAAGTATTGAAAGAATGGCAACCAGTTTGTTGCTGAAAATTTTCATAAAAAATAGACCAAGTATGAGTATATACCAACTCGTATGTTTTATCTTTATTAATATAATTCCTAATTAAGATTTTTGTGCGTACACTTTATTTGCGTGCGATCCGTATATTTTATACATATTCTTAAATTTGGTATGATTACTAATAATATTTGTATTTTGTTACAGAATAGAAGGCAGCAGTTTGAAGATCAATAAAATACAGCATTAAGCCATAGAATGATATGACCCACAATGAATTTACAAAAAAGACAATTAAGTAACGATATATTAAGGTAGCTTAAGTAATAATAAGAGAGAGAGATGGATCAGATATATCCGACATTACATTATAGAAGAATGTTACAATAATTTAAATAAAATGGGCTGGAACAAAACAGTCTCATTTCAGCATGTACTCTGGTAAGTCTTTTTTATATGTACGAATAGCAATGTTACTAAATATTTTATGAAGCAATGAAGTGTTTTTTTTTTTCTGAATGGAAATTTGGGTACAATACACAATTGGGATAGAAAACATTACTTCATTTTTGTACGGAGGGAGATTATACCAGGGTCGTCTGCTTCCCGGGAGGCCGGTCCTCTTGACCGGAGAGCCCCACACACGGCCGCGTCTTGCCAGCGCGGTGTCATGGTGCACAAGATCGAATTTCCCGCCCTCAAAAAAAAAAAGGGGTCGTCTGCTTGTGTTCCTATGTCTTACTTATCATCAGTAACACACTTTGAAGTACATTTAAGACAAAGTTAATCATATTAGTTAGGAGATGATAAGAAATAGTAGAATCGTAAAAAAACCATATACTTTCTCCGACGTAGTCATTTAGGATAGTGCTTATTAGGACAAGCAAACATTACGGATAATTTATGATAGTTTTTATATGTACATACATATCTATCTTGGTTCCGGAAAGAATTTACGGCTTTGGTTTTGAGTGAAAGTGTATTCTGAAACCTGACAATAGCTCTATGTGCAGTAAATCACTGAAGATTTTACGAGCACGAGCCGCGAATGCGGTGAAGACACTGTCTGGTTTCCATATTCTGCGGTTTACGATTGCTCAAAACAAAAGTTTCGAGCTACCTGGCGTTCAAGCTCTGATTATGTTATGTTGTTTTAGTATGCCATTATTATTATACATAAAGGCAGAGAAGAGATGTTTGATAATTTGCTTTTATAAACATGACAGGATCTTTAACCGTTCTGATGGGAAAATTAGTGGATTCTTTAGAGAAGATTGCATTTACACCAATAGTAGTAGTAATAGTAATATATACTATCATAAGTTTAGGACAGTCTGCAACTCTTAAACTTGGGTTCCCCCATATCGAACACCATACCGATCGGTTCTGTCTGCGTTCCTGTGATTTCCTTAAATTCTTGGTGCACGTTGTGGACGGTGTATGTCTGCCGCCCGAAGACATTTCCAGCTCAACAGCCACCAGTCTAGCACGCAATGTGGCTTGCTCACTACCACTTAAGATTCGAAATTAATTAGGCCATTTCGCTCTGTGAACGATAGAGTACTTCTGCGGATTTTATCGTTTCTCAATTATTGTCAAAACTCCATTCATATTTTAGATAACCAATAATATCCTCAGAACAAATAATTCCTTGTTATTCCATATCTAGAATATTGAATGCCTGCCGAAACTAACAGGTCTGGGTTGCACCCTCTACCATATGGTGAACTCCATCGTCTGGATCTTTAAAGGCGCGTTCATGTTAAGTTTCATGTTAAGTCTATCCAGCCTAGACGGCTTGGATATTCTGATCGGACATGAGAACATTTTCCCTGTGATGTTTCTCTGCTAGATGTTCACAAATATTGTTCGTCTGAAAGGTTGGAGGACTTACCAAAATTCTTGCCTTCTGCAATTCAAGGTGACGCTGTAAAAGTTATATGAAGCATTGCCTAGGCGTATGAAAATTTGACTTGGAATTAAACTACACGTGGAATTAAAGAAAATAGCAACTAAACTTTCTTGAAATGGTAAATAAAAATATGTTATTCCTTCAATTCCTTGTTGCCATTATGCTGACTTTTTTTTATAAAGTATTGTACAATTTGGTAAAAATTTGGAATGGCGCCTGTCTGTGCTCAAACCAATTAGCTGGCACGTGAGGTTAAATCTATTAAGTTTTATTTAATTACAGAGACTATTTGCAAAAGCTTCCAAAATAAACGGTTGTGTCAAATGTGTCATAACTAAATCTGTAAGCAGTCACATGTCTACCTCCGCCAGCAGCTGTACTAACATACTAATCACAGCATACACACTACTAATTACACGCTACAGAAACATTTGCCCACGGTAAACATTTTTTACGGAGTTAAAACGGTTAGTCTTTCACGTGACCACTCGAGACTCCTTGGAGAGCATAAGTAAACATAAATTATGCGGCCCATTCATGGTGAGGTAAGCACGCGCCCAGGATTATAAGCGGTCAAGTTGGAAACGGGACTCGGTTAGAATAACAATGTGCGAGCGCATCTGTTAACCCTTTTCTAAATTTGGACGCAAAAGAATGTTTGGCTAGGTTTACGAATGTATGCAAATGGTTTAATGAACTATGCTGTGGTGTGACTGATTGAATGCCGTAAACAATTTGACATAGCAGTGAATAGTAGAGTTAGAATTATTGCTTTAAAGAATTTTGTTTTAATAATCATGAATAGACTTTATGGTTATTATAAGCTTCAGATTGTTGTGGTTGTTGGGCTTTTTATTGAAACTTTTCCAGTTACAACAGAATCATGCTTCTTCTGTACAATGTATAAGTTATTAAATTATCGATACTTTACATAAATTTGAATATACAAGAAGCAATTTGTTTAGCGCAAATTATGTAGGTTTTAATAATATATATATTGGTTTTATTCCCATTTAAATATTTTAAATTACAATAAAATATTTCAATGTCATGTTATGACAAAAAAATATTTATATATATTTCGAAAACAAAAATTTTATAACAACAAGAACAGTCTAGTTGTTATAAAATCTGAGAACAGTCTCAATAAGTCAATAAAATACTTATGTTATGCGTACTGCAATTATATTGTAATAGGTAGGCATTTATCACTGTCTTCGAAGCACACTACGAGTATAGTAGTACTACTAGTACTACTATAGCGTTCCAGCATTTTAACTGTAGTCAATAGTGTAAAATTGTCTCTATCGGCATTGTTGGAACAATAATTATGTATGTATACTGACAGTTTATTAGATAATGTTATGTTTCTATTAATTTACTTATTAGAATTTTAAATTTAATTATTATAAAGTTCACAGCTATATCAAACGCAATAATTCTGCCTTTTTATCTATAAATGTTTTTACATATTCTTTAAATCAATCTAGTAAAATTATATCGCTGACTTTTATTACGAGTAATCCTGACCTATTTGAATTTACTTTAGAAAAAAAATCATTTAATGTCACCATTTGTACACCGTCTACATTCCACTGATTTATTAATACTCAGAGGCCATCATGAAAGTAAATAAAGCGTCAACTCTTATAAAAAGACAATATAAAATTAATTATAGCAAACAATCTATTATAATGTAATGTTTATATTTTTAATATGTCTGTTTACGTGTGGCCAGCATTTATGTACAAAACTTTCTAAGATCTCAAAGATACGAACATTTTCAAATGTAAGTAAATATAAAATATGGTTAGATATTGCAGTTTCATAATTACTTGTATTATTCAAATAAAAGTATGAGGATGAATAATAAATATAATTAGAATAGTAAAGGGCTCTTATAATCTGTTACCATTTTTTGTGCACCTTCAGCGTAGTGCTAAAGTGATGGCATAACTATTGACGCGACTGACGCGATTCTAAGCTTGAACTAATTCAATCATAGTTGTATCTAAAATGGGGCTTTTAAAAAACGAGAACTTTAAGTAGATACTTCACTTCGATGTCTCCAAACTCTGCGGGCGGAGTTTTGGCTAAAAACAAATCAACTTTTCCAATGATCGCCCCGATTACCATATGTCATGCGACACTCGAAATCGTCACTGACATAAAAATAACGGAGATCGCCACTTAATAAACCACTTAAGATGTTCATTAGTGTGTTGTACACGGTCGTTCGATCGTTAATGCGAAGCTCGCGGGCTCCGAGCGGCTGATGGGTTCGGAGTCGTTTAATGGAGATGTCGATTGTGCAATCCGGTGAGAACTATGTGGAACTTGCTATATGACTCACTCGCATGGTGTTTCATCCTGAGCAAAAAGAAAGTAAATAATATATATTTTTTTTGAGCTTAATTAAATTACCAAACAATTCGATTGGATGTAAATCCCCATTAATATTATAAATGCGAAAAATTATATGGATGGACGTTTGCCACTCTTTCACGTTAAAACTACTGAATTGATTTTAATGAAACTACCATAATATAGCTTATATATATCAGAATTCAATATTGGCATCCAAATAGTAGATCTTTGAATTATATAGGTATATGTAACCTACAATCAAAGATTTAAGAAAATGGCCATTATTATTATACATTTTGACAGTGCAATAATTTGTGGATGAAGATCGTTTCAGTGCATCCTAAACACATGTTTGATATCTGTAGTACCTACTTATTTTGATAAGGTTGCTTATTAAGGGAAATCAGTTGTAAGTGATTGAGTTAATAATATCATGAGTTGGGCATGGTAATTTGAATTGAAAGACAAGTTACTTAAGTTAATTTAATCTGTAGATCACGAAGATGAAACAGAGGTTAGAGTTAGATTACCGATACACGTAAATTATTTACATTAGTTATTTGTAAGATATAGAGGAGTGATTTTTGCCGTTCTCTTTATTTGAATAACGGATAGGTTTTACACTTACAAATGAATTGACATTTTATATGCATGGACGCTAATGAGAAGATTTCTCTAACTGGCAGGCTCCTCGTCTGAGATTACCCAATTATAATCTTGAACATTCAGCAATTGTCAATCTTATTGTAGTGCCATAAGATCAAAATTTGGCAGTGGATTTACCCCATGCAAAGGCATAGTATGGCTCTCCACTAAACTGGAGAAGTTTTGCTGCCAATATATCAGGCAGACTCTGGAGTAATTGTCTTGATCCAGAATTGCTTTCACATTATCCTATCAAAGTGCCTGTCAGCCGACAGCTTAACTTACTCTGCGAATTTAGAAGATTTATAGTTTTAAAGTTCTTGTTGGTCGTGGTGAACATTAATTAGGATATGCTCTGCATATGCTGTGTTTTATGGGTTAAAAATAAAAATACGATGGAAAAAAAATTGATCCTTTTCCCATTTTTTTCTCAAGACGGTTAAGAACAGAATACGTTAGTTAGTTATATAGTCGTTAGTTAATGCAATTAATGTATTTGATAAGAATTTTTAGTAAATACAGCCGATATGAATAACTTTTTCTCTGGAATAAATGAAAATTTACATGAACACTAAATTTCAAATTGATATTAATTAAAACATTACTTCTTAGGTCATTTATGTATTTATTATTATGTATTTAGATCAATTTTTTTTTACAATTCACAATAAATATGTGACATAACGAGACAAAACTTAGAGTAACTGAGTCGTGGATGAATCATATTTTTCATACTATTAAAATCGAAGAAGGATGAGTATTCGGTCTATTAAAATATTAGTATTAGATTCTTCTCACTCCAATTTAAAAGTAATATAGCGCGCTCTATAAGCTTCAAGCTATTAAAATTAGATTCTTTAATTTCAGGTTTGCAGCTGCATGGCAATTGGCAACTTCAACAACAGACTCAAATGATACTCTAATAACAGCAACATCTCCAGCGGTAAGGAATTTGTAATAAAATAATAAACTACCTATCATCAATCAATAAAATTCGGCATTCGACTTTAAATGAATCAGATCTATCGATATATATTATATTTAACATAAGTGTATACGATGTTATAATATAAAAAAAATGTCTTATGATATAAAAAAGCTGTGTCAATATAAAAAGATCTTATTTAGACCACTGTACTAATATTTGTGTTAAGGTTGCAAGGGCTAAGTTAACTATGCTGGTCAAGTGCGGGTAGATGGACTTTTTTATTGCTATATATTAAAAAAAGCAGACTGCTCACTTGACGGTACATATTTATTCCTCTACAGTACATGCAGTTTCTGTGAGTTTCGCAGAAAATTCTGCAACTGCTACAAAATCCACAGCGTATGTTGCCAACAAGTGACAGTGTGTAAATTCACATTACTCAGTAATGTCAATGAACACTGCTATTTTATAAAATATAACTAAATAGGTAAATACATCTTTGAGTTCCTTCGCAGGTGTATTACAAGTTGCTTTAAGTTTGTTTTCTTTTACCGCAGGAAGGTCTAGGGTACATTGGATTAGCATATGGTAATCGTCATTATCATCATTGCCCCAGTATTTATGTCACTTATAAGCTGTCTTAGTCACTGAAATCAACAAAATTGGCTGTTATTAAAGAACATATGTCGATATTGTTTCCAAAAGACGATTGGAAATATTTCATTCAATAGAAAAAAAGACTGAAGTTGTCTAAAACTGTTTTGATATATTTATATTTAAACATTACGAAATGTATTTTTTAAATACATGCATATTGGTTTGAAGGTGACTCGGGGATCAAAGTGGGCTAAATAAATCTGATAAGGACAAGTTGACATCAAATATATCGAATAAGTTTTTTGAAGAGAATGAATTTGTAATATTTTACAGGAGGTGTCAGAGTCTACAGAGTCATATTCATGGAGCTCATGGGGCAGTTGGAGCCCTTGCTCAAAGACTTGCGGTGGAGGAGTCGCTATACAGCAAAGAAAGTGTTTAATCGGGTAACATAAATTATTCTCAGTTTATAAGGTATTCTTAATAAAATAGTAATGATTCTCCATTACACTATCTCTGAAAAAGTTGTGGACGAAATTGGTACAAGACATTAAAATTTTGACGATTAATCAGGTTGACTAACTAGATAGCGGCGGGTGTACTCCAGGGTTCCGTACTGGGTCCCCTGCTATGGAACCTGGGGTACAACTGGGTCCGACGCATCCGCCTCTTGTGCGTGCGCGTACAGCTAAGCGCGCACGCCGTATTGAAGTCTCTCTGTCTGGGGGACTGTCCAGGGGTTCTCGGACAGCCCCTCTTTGGCGGTGGCTTGACCAGCTTGGTCGAGCCGGCCCCGGGACACATGGCGGTCGAATCGCGAAAGCGCACCCCGCCATGTGCCCCGTATGGGCCTAGAGAACTCGGAGGGGTTTTAGTGGGTAGGCCGGTCCTCTATGACCGGAGAGCCCCACACACGGCCGCGCCCTGCCAGCGCGGTGTGTGATGGTGCATAAGGTCGCCATTTCCCCCCTCAAAAAAAAAGTTGACCAACTAACAGTTGCCAGATTGAGAATAATATTTTGAAGTTTTCGGAAATAGTCATTAATATCTATATTTTCTAGATTATGTTCTTGATTTTTGTATATCTTATCTATAAATAGCACAAAATAAGAGAACACTTTAAATCAGTGGTTCCCAAAGTGGTGTATATCGAACTCTAGGGGTCTATTACAACCTGCGGGGTTTACGTCAGCGAATGTCCACGATAATGGATCTCAACATACACTTATAGTACCTATTCACTTATTATAAATGTTTATAAAATTTTGTTAGTGGTAGGGTTTAGGCATTCAATATCATGTAAGTAGGGGGTCTACCAAAACCGAAAAACATGGTAAAAGTTTGGGAACCTGTGCTTTAATATTTACAAAAGATATTTTATTTCAGTTGTTAATGTATTATTAAAAATATATGTGATTCAAACTCAAGATTCTATATTATATATATCATGTCAATATACAGAATTAAAAACCGTTTAATCATCTCACTTAGTAAACCATTCATTGTAAGTATAAAAATTGACGATAAATCAACCATTAGGCATTTAATTCATAACTAATTTGACATTACAAGTTATTTCCATCACTTTTCCTAATCAAAACTACACACAATTTTACGCTCGCCGCTCGCTGCGGGCCGAAGCATTACTAATATATTTTATCAGACATAAAAGTAAAACTTGTGAACACCGATCGTTTAAATCGATATTACCGCAATTGGCTTTAGGCCCGCTTCACACCTTCCGTTGTTAAAACTCGTTAAAATTAAGAGGTATGCCAAATGAAGTGTGTAACATTAAATTATTAACTTACCGTTAACGGAACCACTCAATGATTTACTGACAATTTGGACTATTCACATTAGTTTTTATTGTTATTAACCAGATATTAACAAATTGCTCCGTTTAAGCTGCTGCTTGCGTTTAATTAGCATATATTATTTTTATAAATAAGTCATTAGCATAATGATTTTATATGTTTTATTGTAAGTTCGAGATTTTGTTGTTTTATGTAAAAATATATGTGAAATATAAGTATGACATTATTAAAATTTTCGGAGCAATAAATTCGAATAATGAATATAATTTATTCTTTTGTGTCGAGCTCAGATAAGGTATGTAACCAGAATAATAAAATGCATTATAATGTAGCATATAATTATTAGCTATAAAATACTCGTAGCTATCAGCGTTGTTAGGGCCGGACAGAGGGTACTGGTTACAAGTTTAAAAATTCGCCATGTGTAAAACCTGCTTCTCAGGTCAAAGGCTAAATGTGCCCTCGCGACCTGCGTACGGTTTTTATCCGCTAAACGAAGGTAATGGGATCCCGCCGCGCAGGCGCTGTTTCCATTGTTGATCGAACACGGTTTTTACTCCGACACACGACACGAATATATTTTTTATACTTCAATTTTCATTAACTCGTATTCAAATACGATTTCGAACATCTGCAAAATCAGAACATAACAATGATGAAACATTGTTTTGTGAAATTTTCATTTTTGTTTATATCGGTTTATAAATGTTTATAAAATTGTAGTGTTTGATCAGTAGTTGATGGCTTATGACATCAAGTTTTTTTCTCAGGTAGTGGTAAAATAATTGGTAAAATATCGAAGATTTTATATATAATATAAGGTTTATTTTCTTACATATTTAAAATTCAATAATATGGCATAAGGTTTTTGACTGTTAACAGCGTTTGCGGGTTTTTAAACTTTCACTGGTACTTCTATTACATATAAATAATTCTAACTAAATGTTGGTTGATCTATATCGAGGAAGGCAACATTACTAAACGGATAATAGGAGCAGTCCATCAATGAAAAACTGTTTCACTGTCTATTATAAAAAAAAATTATGGGGTTGGAAAATTATGGCCCTAATAGCGTTGTTTGTTAAACGTCAAATAAATAAATTGTTACCGCGATTTCACTACGCATTCGGAGAACCCTAGGTTGACCACAGGGATTATTTACTCAGTTATTCTCTTCTCTTAATATTTTCACTGGCACAGTTTACACTCACAATAAATAGTAATAAAAATGTAAGGGTTTTTTTTGGACGGACCTATGCTGAAGCCTCAGATGGCTATATTCAGCTTTGCAATGAGTGTGTTTGTGGAAGGCGCACGAACAGAAGGTTCAACACCTAGCCGACTAACTACACCGGCGACCATTCCGGAGTCGTTGAGGTCGAAACAAAGGGTGTCGACGCAACTTGAGCGCGTGGCTCGAACGCTCAAGTTCGTCGTATAGTGGAGGGTGGTACGTGACGGTACGTGACGGTACCAGGTATATGTTTGACGAAAGTGTGGCCCGGGTCTTCGCGCTCGCCGACGAGCGCAGTGAGTGAGCGAGATACGTGGATGTGTGGCGTGAGGGACAACGCGGTTGGTGGCCGGCGGGAGGGCATGGCATGCGCGTGTGATGGGGTCGGGCGGGTCGGATAAGATGTTTTTTTGGCGGCGGGCTCTAGCCGAGACGCTATCTATCGGGGTGTAATCTACCATTATTTGAATGAGAGTATTGGGGTTGGTCAGAGCGTCAGCGAAGTAGCGGGAGGCCAAATCTTTAATGTGGGATTCGATCGACGGAAGGTCTAGGCCGTAATGCAAGTCTATGCTGCATGAGTACCACGGGGCACCCAGGGCACGACGTATGAACTTATTCTGAACTACCTGTAATTTATGCAACCGGAACCGGCGTCCGTAGGTAGTATCGGGCGTAAAAATGTAAGGGTGCGGGTCGCGTATAAGTTGGTCTGTTATTGTCGCATCAGTCCAGCCACCACGTTGCAATACACTAATTAATATCTACTAGTGAGGCCGTGCGGGCAACAAGCGCGAAACAGGTTTTTGGCGTAAACATGATGAAAATATGATGATTTTTATATTATTTATGAACACAATAATAAAATATACAGTAATAACATTATATTTATTCATTTAATGTTAACTTATTAAATAAATAAATATCGAAGTCGATTGCTTATACATATTTTACATACGATATACATTTACATATGCTATAAATACAAGAAGCGTGTATTTACATTAGTATTTATTAAAAAATATATATATTCAATGGAACTTATTAAATAAAATAAAAAAGTTAATTACAATTCAATTAATACAAATTACATAATATATAATTTATATTGCGTTCTACTTATTTCCTCCTTTAATTTCAACTGTGATATTAAAAAAATAATAAATAATATACCTACTACAAAATGTCCTTATACACAAAAAAAACCTGCTTATTTACGACATTAAACGAGAAACCTCTAAATTTATCAATGTTTCTCTACTATATTATGCATGTATTATACATATAAACTTTCCTTAAGAATCACTCTATCTAAACTGCATCAAAATCCGTTGCGTAGTTTTAAAGATCTAAGCATACTCGTACATAGGGACAGACAGACGGCGGATAGCGACTTTGTTTTATACTAGACCTGAGTCGATCGCGATTGATCAAATCACTGTGATTCGATCGCGTAGCATTTATGAATGATCGAGTCACGACCCACGAAAAGATTCGATCACCGAGATCGACTGGGTCACGGTAACTCGGTCCTGAGTCACGTCATTTATGTACCTGTGTATTGAAAACAAATTGTTACAATTCATTTTCGTTTTTATCCTTGTAAATATTTACTTACCACATTATGAAAAGTTAATAGTGGTAATTAATAGCAAATCAATCATTAAATTCGCAAAAGACCAATCGTGATGGATTTATATCCATTTACGAAAGTCTTTGAGCGATACAAAAAAACAATAACAATTCAGTGAGTTTTTCGCAGAATTCAACTATGTATGACAGACGCGTATTTTATTTCATTTACAAAATTTACGTCTAGCAATGAACACTATGAGATATAAAATGTGTGTTAAAAGTTATCTATTTATATATAACATAATCATGTAATAATCGTATCTAAAATATTTGAGTACCAAATTTTCTCGTAGCCCAACCAAACGAGCGTGACCCAAAACGTACAATTGCCACCCGATCAGAGACCCGAGACCTGTTGAACACCCAACCCGCTACCTCAATCAATCGATCATTTGATCGAATCATTGTGATCGAATCACCAAGCGAATGGGTCGCGATCGACCCGGGTCGCAACAAATGATCGATCGACACAGGCCTATTTTATACTATGTAGTGATACCGACACAACCGAGCGACCGCAAGTGCCGGTGGAAACAGTTCCAGTCTTGTAACAAGCTGTTATTGTTGTTAGGGCCGTGATTGACATGCATCAATGTCGATAAGGGTAATGAGCGCGATTACCCGCCACTTGGGGTACAGGTGAACGCTTGTCTACTGAGAGGCGAATGTAGCACTTAGAGCCTCATTGTAATCGATATTGCGCGTTCGTGATGCGATGTTGTTTTGATGTAATCTAAACAGACCGATTAGATATAAAGGAATAGATTTTTTTAATTTTGCACAGAAGTAATTAATTATCGTTTTTCTTTTCCGATTGTTTGCGAATTTGGAACGTTAACTTAAGAAAGGAAACACATTTTTGGACCTTATAACGGTATACACAAAATTAACAATACAACTATACGATACGCGCAGTAGTTGAGTGATTAATTATTGTGCAACAGGTCGGGACTTCGATTCAAGCTCAGTACTAATGTTTTGTAGAAATGTATTATGGTTTGGATGTATGTGCATGTGTTCTATAATGCATGAGATTTTGTGTTTGTAATTGCACCTAGGACACAGGATAAAATCCTAGTGTAGGGAGAGTTCTTTAATAGAATAAGGAAAATTCATACTCAAGACCGCACCGCTTCATGATATCAAAACTTCATGCACTGATATACTGACACGGTGGTAATTTCAGGAAAGAGTCTGTATATATATGAAAAAATGCAAACAAATTTCAAACTAGACTCTGGCGAGACCGATACATACTTGATTTGTCATACAGTGAGATCTGAAAATATGTGCCACAACATATTTTACAATAATCTGTGCACATCAGTTTCTATGTGCCAACTTACATTGACATATTGAACTACATTTACTACATAGCTGTTACATTTAAGTATCATATCTACATACATAATTATAAATGTTAAGAACGCCAATACATATCACCTGGACGCTATTAAATTATAAATGTTAAGAACGCCAATACATATCACCTGGACGCTATTAAAGATATGTCAATTCTTGGCAATAAAAATCAAGAATGAAAACAAGTATGAAAGAGACAAATCATAAAACATTCATTGATTACAAACGGTTATTACATTAAAAGACTACTTTAAAATTTTCTTTACAGACTGTTATGGTTAAATTTAATTCCGTCCGAAAGGTTCGGTAAAGTAGTAATAAACAGTTACTCTACGCCTATTTGTGTCCAAACAGATTAGCTATTGACGCCCAATAATGCTTATTGTAAATAAATAATTTAATGATATTTACGGTCGACATCTTTTAATTTGAACGAAATTGAGATGCTGCAATAGATAAGATATAATTTTTATTGTCAGAGTTAGTATTTTGATATTATTTTCGTTGTATATATGTAGGTCTCGATAAGCCTCTACCTGCGGGCAGTGGTCGGGGACTATCTGCGCGACAGGACGATCGGCGTGATGGGACAGGACGGGATGGAAACGTCGAAGAGGGTCGAATGCGGCTTTCCGCAGGGGTCGGTGTTGGGACCCCTGCTATGGAACCTCGCAAACGACGTGATCCTTCGCACCAGCCTTCCTCGCGGCGTGAGTGTCGTCTGCTACGCTGACAACACTCTCGTCGTGACGACTGGGGCCGACTTCGGGCCGGTGCTCAGGCTTGCTGAGCTTGGGGTGGCATGTGTCGTGCGGGCGATCCGCCGGCTGGGTTTAGAAATAGCGCCTCACAAAACCGAGGCGCTTATGGTCCACGGCCTTCCGAGGCGCCGGGAACCACCCAGCTGCCGGATCCGGGTGGGTGACACGGTGGTCCCGGTGGGGCCATACATGAAGTACCTGGGCCTCACCCTGGACCGCCGCTGGAGCTTCGAGGAGGCATTTTCGTGCGGTTGGTCCCCCGAGCCAAAAGGGTGGCGGGCGCATTGCATCGCCTGCTGCCCAATCTCGGGGACCGAGGGATGGAGTTCGCCGCCTGTACGAGGGCGTCGTGCGATCCGTGGCCATGTATGGGGCTCCCGTGTGGTCGCAAGACTTGCGCGAGGTCCCCCCGCTGCAGAGCTCTGCTACGGAGCCTGCAGCGGATAATGGCCATACGGATCGTGCGAGGCTACCGTACAATCTCGTACGAGGCGGCGACGGTTCTGGGGCGCTCACCCCCATTCGAGATCCTGGCCGACATGTACGCCGCGACGTATGCGTCGCGGCGTGTCGACCGGGGGGGCGATGGGGGAAGCGCCCTGGAACCCGCGCGCGAAGTGCCTAAGCGGGAGTGGCACCGACGGATTGTGGCGGCCTGGCGTGCGCAGCTCGAATTACGGATCTGCGCGCGCCAGCGGGCCGTCGGTGCCGTACTCCCGCACCTCGAAGCTTGGCTCCACGGGAAGGAGGAGGTCACCTACC
Source organism: Scirpophaga incertulas (assembly GCA_036419045.1). Classification (NCBI taxonomy): domain Eukaryota; kingdom Metazoa; phylum Arthropoda; class Insecta; order Lepidoptera; family Crambidae; genus Scirpophaga; species Scirpophaga incertulas. The sequence continues at coordinate 12,843,388 of CM071645.1, forward strand.
GATTGACTCAGATACTCACCGGGCACGGCTGCTTCGGTGAGTATCTGTGTCGAATAGGACGGGAGGGATCGACACATTGCCACCACTGTGCATCCGACTTCGACTCGGCCCAGCACACGCTGGCGGAGTGCCCCGCGTGGGCCTCCGAGCGCCGAGTCTTGGTCGCAGACATCGGGCGAGATCTGTCTCCGCCGGCATTGATTGCGGCCATGCTGGCGGACGAGGGAGGTTGGAGGGCTGTGGCCTCCTTCTGTGAAGCAGTAATGCTCCAGAAGGAGGCCGCCGAGCGGGGTCGGGAGATGGCCGATCCCGCTCGAAGGAGGCGGCGCCGGGCTCGGTAGCACAGCTGCGGCGCCGCCGTGGGTCGCCGGCGGGCGCGAGGAAGTCGCGACCGCTACGGCGACCCGGGATGGACCACGCCCCTTCCGTGGCCGGGGGGCGTTGTCGGTGTAGGAGACCGGGGGAGGTAGTGTAGCCACCCCCGAGGAGGGCTCCCTGTATCGACGGGGGAGCGGAGGCTGGGGGTTCCCGGAAGTAGCTTGGTAAGTTCCCGGGGGCTCCCTTCATGCCTGAGGAAGGCCATCCCTGAGGTTTTTAAGTGGGTAGGCTCCCCCCCTTCTGGGGAGGAGAACCCACATCTAACCGCCGGCTCGCCACAGCCGGGGTATGCAATTTAATGCATTTTCCTCAGGGAAACAAAAAAAAAAAAAGGTCTCGATAAGCCTAAGTAAACAACAGGTCATAGTTATTTTGAATGACATGTTATGTAGCAAGGAATAATGACGATGTGAGTGACCGATTATGAAATTTGCCAATGTGTATTTTTCAAACTCTATTGTTACTTCTTATTTAACTTAGTTATTTACTACTATACTATACTAATAAGTAATTTGATATATTATCTAAATTAAACTAACACTAACAAACAAGGAACAATTCGCTAAAATCTCTCACTTTGATAAAGCGTCATAATCATGTCTGTAATAAAGTGCATTAGAAAAGCAAACGTACGATTACAGAGTGGAGAGTAATCTCTCTCCACTTTGTTGGATCTCAACTTGTAACGGGAACGCCAGTCCCAGTCTCGTTCGTCTTTACTGAATGAGGACCATAACAAATGCTGTGTCGTCATTAATAACAATAAACTGATTCATAGCACCGTTGGACCTACCTGTTCGCTTTTCAACGTTTTAGTTTTAGATGGACATAATTTTTGTCTGCGAGCTTATATCATATTTATATGTTACGACAAACATAATTAGAACGGTTTGTATTATTGTAATTATGAGGTTACCGTATAATGAAAGCTTTGGTTTTCTATGTTATTATTGGTTAATATAAAAAACGATAGATAAACTTATACAATCATAAAATCAACATTTTGTATGCATCTGAACTTTGTAACTTCTTATTGTCGCAAGAATATTTCTTGTAGCACTTTGAATTCAAAGTACTTACTTAAGAATTAAACTATTTATCGTGCGGTTCTTGAAAATATAGCAATAGAGATATTTTCTAAATTTAGTACGTTACGTTTACTTCTAATATCGGTAATTGTTATTGACTTGATAATTCGAGTTATAAGTCAAAATATCTAACACGACTTTGTTTTATGTACACACGACTGTATGCTATATAAGTTAAAAGCTATATAAGTTGATATTGAGACCACCTTTACTCTCTATGTAATAAAAACTATTTTCGTGGTTATCTTATGTTTACCTTGTAGTACTGCTGACTGTATTATATTGAATAAGAGTTTTCTTTATCAAATATTTGCATATTAATTCTGCACATGACTTGTCCAGTCGCAATAACTTATTTAGATTTTAGTTCTATATATCGTATTTCACCATATGTCATGTAGATTACCTTTCTGTACTACACTGTGGGTGATTTTGAATTTTCACAAGAGATCCATTTTAAATGGCTATGTTTCGATTTTCTATACTATCATTGCGCTTATTAAAATAATTTTATATATAGATTAAGGTTTTTTCAATAAACCAGGGATCTCGGTATCTACTGCTCCTCTAATCAAGAGATGAGACCCTTAAACATGAGACCTTATAGACCTACTAATGATGAAGTTGCCGACGGTAAAAATATGAATATTCTTCTTAACAAAACATAATCAAAATAATTGGAATGACATACATGAGTTCCATCATGACCAAGGCCAGGCCTAAAATATAAACTTTAATTTACGTATCTGGAACTTTTTTTCTATTCGAGTAGGTGACAAGGCTGAGGGGCTACTATCCGAAGTGCTCGAAGTCGATAATTAAGGAACGGAAATCACTATACATTTCCAAGTTGTTTGCATCTTCTCCATTAAACATACACGTATTTATTTTGTTGTATTGTGAACGTTGATTTCAAAAATTCGAATCGGGTCTAGATAATAGTGGCCCTTCCGTGATCAAATAAATTTTATGGCAAGATAAGGAGGTTGTATGATTGGTAAATAGGTAATCAAAATGTCGGTGCTAGAGACATTCAATTCCACATTTCATTTAAGAAGTACGTTGATAATATTTGTGTTAGTTGACAATTTTAATCAGCTTTTACAGTTTAATTTCAATTTAATGTTACCATCAATTAAAATTTAGAATTTTATGTGGCAATATAATGGTCTTATCACTACGAAAACATTAAGCATTGATACAGAAAAAAAAACCTATAAGTAAGTAGGAAGATACTCAAGGATATCTTTTTAGAATAAATCCCAAGCCACTATTAAATGTGATGCTAATAATATTCCTACCATAAACGCCCACGCCCACGCACACGCTTTTGCAAAAAAAGACGGGTGCTTTTACAGTTTTGATGAAGAATTTACTTTACGTACTTTTCTGCAAGGGTTTGCATGCTATTGCTTAAATGTTAAAAAAAAATATTTCGAAAACAAAACATACTTTTATTAGTCTATATAACATTATTTTGTTGTGTTTGCCTAGACAACAAAGTGTTTAAGCGGCAATTTTTTTGGCTGTGGGCAAATCATAGACTAAGTACATACACTATGTACATACACAGTATATATTTAATCAATGTGATAAATAAAGATGTCTATAGTTGCTGGGAATTCATGTTCAAAATACGAATATTAAGCAACTATGCACCCGATCCTCATTGATCTTTAACAGATTTGTATTAAGACAAGATAAATGGCCGTTTATTTTCAAATGAATGTATAAAGAAACAAACTACCGAGAACAGGGACATAAAATTAGTGCAACACACACCTTAACAGAACGAATCTATTCCTTGCTATAGATTTACGATCGAATAGAACCAAGATAAAATATGTATATGGAAAACATTCCGTCATTAGGGAACGCTGGTAAAGAGTATCCTGCTGATACAAGGCCGTATACTATCCTGGACAAATTAGGACCATCCTCATTTGTCATGCGCCTGTACTACACACCGACAGAGTACACATTTCATTAGGAGAGCAATAAAGCGAAGATGAGTTATTACCGCGGGTCATTTGTTGCGCTCTACGGCAGTTAACATACAAAAGAAGTTATGAATTTTGTAGACTTCGATAGAAGGCAATGTTAATGTGAATAAGATGTTGGTAGATGTCACGTTAAGATATGACTTTTTATTGGGAATTTTATAATACTATTAAAAATATAATGTTGAATCATGCTTTATTATTTACGTATGATTGCTGCTTTTGTAATCTGCATGTCTCCGTTCGAAAAGTAGATTTTGCCACGAGTGAATTATACGTAACTCTGTTTCGAGACTCTTTTGCCTTGCGAAGTGCAAAGTTATCTTGTACGCATGCAAGTTTGACATGTTGAATTTAGAACCGCCTTTATTGCCTACACAATAAGAGATAGTTAAGTAGTTCAACTGTTTACATTAATGTGTTATTGATTGTACAAACAACAGAACATTAAGCTATCCAAATCTGTGACATTTCTTTAAAAGCATTGTCATATATATGCATATCATACATGTGCATTCTAGATTAAGTTAAAACTCGGTTACACATTGGTATGTGCATAATATAGAAAAAAATACATATTGTGGTAGCATAATGTGTTAACATCTGTACACTATGAAAACGTTTTTACTTCAAAATATGTGAAAAATTTCATCAGAGTCACAGTGTAGTACTTATCAGTTGAAAGTTTCGAGTACTTCTTTCTAAATATTTACTCTTTGCAATTGGTATCAAATTGAGAGAATAGTATAGTCTCCGTAAGTGGTACTAAACTGGTAGGACAATTGGGATGTTCTTGTTTTTTTATAAGTCGCTGCTAGATGGCTACATGCTTAAATAAATAGAAGTAATAACACTATATAATCTAATATAGTGGATACACCATAAACACTGCCTGATACGATCTGATATAGCTCCTATCAGATGGTATGGTCTTATCACTGCTCCATCCTTTAGATGTGCATCTCATTTGTTTAATCATTTATGCAAATCGTAGTCATACATTGTGCTCAACCTGATAGATAAGTCATTAGTCCAACTACGCTTAATCTATAATTATAATCTTTAATTAAAATCTGACATTATACCTGATCACTCCAATGGCGCCAAAGCTAATGATGGCGCTCACTTATCTTATTAAAAAGTTTGTGATAAAGGTTGTAAGTGTGGGCACCTAGTGGAACCAATCATTACAGCAGACATGAATATTCAAATTCCTTGTTACATTAAATTAATGTCGGAGTCCTGTTAGTGGAAGGGAACATTTGTAAACGTTGCTGGCCAGCACGATATGTTCGTATTTTAAACACCAAATTAGATTAACGCATTCATAGCTATTTGTTAGTGACGTTGTTGATTTGATTTCATTAATAATCCTTTTGTTTAGCCGCTTCTTGTTTCGAAAACGCAATTGAACGAAAGAGATAACGTTTTTTTTTTCAAAGTTATTTTTAAAATGTTTGATTTGTAAAAATATATTAAAATGATTACTTTAGATAGATTAGCTGGCTAGCTTTCCGCTAGCAGTCACTTCGGCCTTTCTGTGATAAATTATCATGAATTTCTTTAGGTCTGAAAATCAAAATAATAATCAAAGATATTTATTCAACATAGGCCTTTGTAGGCATTTATTGATGTCAATACAAATTTAATAAAACAAAATCCATGTACGTGCATAAGAACTAGTTGCATAAAAACCTGTTCAGATATAGTTAGAAACTTCTAAAAGAGCAGGTAAGAAGCTCTGAGGGGGTATTGTTTACTTACTCTTTTCAAACTTTATTTACAACAAGCTTTTGCCTGCGACTTCGTTCGCGTGGACTTCAGGTTCGTCCCGTCTTAATACTGTATTGCTTAAAATCGCTTCGTAAATAAGCCATTATTTCTCGTACAAAGTAAAGGATAAAAAATGGTTATTGTGGGTTATTCCTAAGAGATAAACATATACCATCACAGACTTTTTTGTAGACCTTTTTAAGTTGTACAATACTGTAGTAAATTGTTTTGATCTATCTTGTAGGATTCAGTCAGCGTTTGCATTGTAAGCGCAAAAAAATGTGTTTTTTTACGACCTCACATTAGAAACCTCAAAAATTGTAGCCTATGTGTTATTCTGATGTATAAGCTATATTGTGGTCACGTTTCATTCAAATCCATTCAGTAGTTTTTACGTGAAAGAGTAACAAACATCCATACATCCATACTTACAAACTTTCGCCTTTATAATAGTAGTAGGATATAATTATAATACCTATTTTAGGATAAAACCAATATAAAAATCTTAAGCACACTTGCCTATATTAAAATTCATAAAAAATTGTTGAGTAGTAGGTATTGGAGATTACATCGAACATCCCACCTCGTAAATTTACTTCTTTATAATAGATTGTAGATATAAATATTATATAAGTAATTATTGTTACAGGACAAGAGATACGGTGCCTGACGAAATTTCACCATCTCCAATAGTAACGGTCCGAGTAACACGGCAAGCACATGTTGGAGATTGTCCGGGGATATCGAGGAGATACCACGAGTGTAATACAGCGGTAACATTAATTAAATCTTAAAATACCAAATAAATTAAATATCCAAATAAGTAAATAATAATAAGTAGCTAAATAAAAAAGTTAAAGTAAGTTTAACTGAAAAATTGCGAAACTTAAATGGCGGATGGGCAGAGCACATTGCTCACAGGACTGACGCCCAATGCAGCGGAAAGGTCGTCGAGTGGCAGGCAGGATATCAAATCAAATCAAAATTATCTTTATTCAACATAGACTTTTACATGCACTTATTGACGTCAAAACAAACAAAACAAAAAAAAAGAAAAACTTAAAAAAAATACAAAAACCTTGTGCGTATGTACGAACAAGGAAAAAAAAATTGACTCTACACCTGTTCGGAAATTGAGAGAACCTTCTCGAGAAGAATAGACATGAAACTCTGAATGTCTATTTTTTATCTCCTCTTTTTAATTTTCATTTCAGCCAATAGACGCCCACTGTTGGACATAGGCCTCCCCCAAGGATCTCGCAGATCCTGCGCTGCAACCGTCCAGCGCCTTCCCGCGATCTTCATCAAATCGTCGGTGCACCTTGTGGGAGGCCTACCAACGTTGCGGTGTCCAGCATATGCCTGCCACTCCAGGACCTTTCCGCCCCAACGGCCGTCAGTCCTGCGAGCAATGTGCCCCGCCCATTGCCACTTAAGGTTCGCAATTCTTCGGGCTATGTCGGTGATCCTGGTTCTTTTGCGGATTTCATCATTTCTGATTCGATCACGCAGAGAAACTCTGAGCATAGCCCTCTCCATTGCCGTCTGGGTGACTTTGAGCCGCCTTATAAGGCCCATTGTGAGTGGCCAGGTTTCTGTTCCGTATGTCATCACTGGCAACACGCACGAAACGAAGACTTTCGTCTTGAGGCACTGCTTTCCAAACGCTGCCCAGCCGAGTTGGATCCGCCGATTTACCTCTTTCTGGAAATTGGACTTACCTAGTTGGATTATTTGTCCCAGGTAAACGTACTCGTCAACAATTTCCAGTGCAGAGCCTCCAACCTTCACAGGAGTGGGTGCTACATTTATTTATTTTAAGACCCACTTGTTGTGAAACTCTACTGAGGTCTTCGAGCATTATGCCCAAGTCTTCCATGGTGTCGGCCATGACTACGATATCATCAGCAAAACGAAGGTGCGTCATGTTCTCGCCGTTGATGTTAATGCCCAGTTCTCTCCGGTCCAAAAGCTTAAACACATCCTCCAGCGTAGCTGTGAACAGTTTCGGCGAAATCACATCGCCCTGTCTGACACCTCGCTGGAGGCGTATTGGTTTCGAATTCTGGTCCGGAAGACGGATTGACATTGTGGCGTTTTTGTACAGTGACTGCAACACTTGGATGTATCGATAGTCTATACGGCACCTTTGGAGAGACTGAGCACGGCCCATGTCTCGACGGAATCGAAGGCTTTCTCATAATCCACAAACGCCAAGCATAGTGGCAGGTTAAACTCTTCGGTCTTCTGTATAACCTGCCGCAGCGTATGTATGTGGTCTATGGTACTATAGCCTTTTCGGAATCCGGCTTGTTCGCGAGTTGTTTTCAATTTTAATAATACAAAATTAAGATACAATCATACCTAATACGATTACAGTCGTATGTATGTTTACACATATAAAAATAATACAATATTATAAATAATGTCGTTACCAAACATGGCTCTATGAATCACTATTCATAGAGCCATGTTTGGTAACTATCTAAATGATCACACTATTATAGGGATACTTCCCTATTCCCAAATAGTGTGATCATTTAGATAGTCACTTACTTTATAATAGCCGTTACTCATGAGTGTCTTTTTGATATAGATTTTTAATTTATATAAAGGCAAATCAATGACACTTTACGGAAGCTTGTTAAACATAGATATACATTTCCCCAAGAACGAACATCTAGTTTTATGGAGTCTGCACGTTGGAACGGCAAGTTTATTTTTGTTTCTAGTATTCACATTATGTAGATCACTGTTTTTATTGAATTTATTATAGTTTCTATATACAAAAACTAAATGATCATAGGTATATATATTGACTAGCTAAAGTTAAAAAATTAACTTCTTTGAACAATTCTTTTAGGGATTCTCTAGCCCGTAAACAGTAGATAGCACGAAACGCTCTTTTTTGTAAAAGGAAAATACTCTCAATGTTAGCCGCTGATCCCCATAGCAGCAATCCATAGAACATAACACTATGAAAGTAGCTGAAATAAGCAATTCTTGCCATACTAACTTTCAAACTTTCGTGTTGCATAATCAATATAAATGTATGACGGGAATTAACACGATATTGTTACGTACCGAATTTTATTTTATAACAATTCTTGCCGTTTCAACTTTGTATTATTTACTAAGTCAATGACATCACTATTCATATTTAAACGAGTATCAACCTGCCTTACATTGGGCAAAGAGAATTTGATACATTTTGTTTTCTTAGAATTTAAAGACTAATTATTAGTTGTAAGCCAATACAGAACTCTTGAGAGAGCACTATTTACATCGTCATAACATTTCTTTTGTCTTTCAACTTTGAATAGTAAAGAAGTATCATCTGCAAACAATACTGTCTCACACCATTCTGTAATGTAGTAAGGAAGGTCAATTATATATATTAGAAACAGTGGAGGACCCAATATTGATCCATGGGGTACCCCCATCATTATAGGCGAGCTAGCAGATTCTGATCTATTAATAACGACTTTCTGCAATCTGTCATATGTCGGAACCCGGTGCGTTTCACGCCAAGGCCTCCCACAAGATAGGCAGGAGGATTAGATTAGAATCGTTAGAAGGCGCTGGACGCTAACAGCCGGACCGACCAGCGTAGAGATTCCTGGGGCAGACTTATGTCTAGCACTGTCTGCCTATTCCTCCCTCAATACATTTTTTTTATATTTTTTTTCTACCTATACAGTAGGTATAAATAGCATTGTGGCCACATTAATATAATAATTAATATAATAAAATTATAAAAATATCTAGTTTCATTTCTCCAGTTTCATCAATTCTATTCTATTTATTTTTTGCCATTATAAAGTAAACTATAATTTAAATTATTAATGTTGTCTAAAAATGAGTGTTAAGGTTAATGTTGTATTCCATTACAGCCATGTCTTAGTGGTCAGAGCGATGCCAGGGCTGAACAGTGTGCAATGTTCGATCATCGACCATTCCGGGGGCGATTTTACACATGGGTCCCTCACATTGATGGTTTGTACTTTATAATATTGATGTTTTGGTCAATTAAACAACATTAATTTGTTGACAATAATGAACCACTGTTCCTACGTTACACGCTAAATGAAACGACTGAAAAAAAATGAAGCACTTACAATGATTTGTTAAGGATTCGTTGTATTCCGAACTAGTCGAAGTTCTAGTTATTTGCCTCAGATTCTAGTACAATAGCTGGGTTTAAAGTGGAATCTGCATCCATTACTGGTTCGTTAATGGCAGCGTCCTATATAAAAGTATTTGTATTTATTCGGCAATAATTGTGAAACTCGAATATTTTTGATATTATTTGATTGATTTTTATTTTAAATTTCATTGTCTTAAACAAACAATGTACATTTTGTATATCGTATTGTATTATATTTGTATACTAAATCAATAATCTTTATGAAACATTAACATTTTCTAATTAAATCATCATGGTTTCAAGTTAACTCATTATATATATTTAAGATGTTACTGTTTGTATTGTATTGTTTGTTTGTATTAAGAATATCGAAATGAATAACGATTACTGTAGGACAAATATAGTTAGCCTATATAGACTTAGTCTACATATAAATATATCACATATTGAAATCCAAACTTGCTTAATCCAACTAAATAAGATTTGTTGTATATTTATTCTATAACTTATTAACAATTTATCCTTAAGGTCAACCATTGATAATGTGACAATAGTAATCCTGAAAACTAGTAATCCACACAATGGACATTTAGATGAGTCTAGTAATAAATATTGCAAAGTTCAGTAAATAAATTTACGTGTTACGTGACCTGTAAAACATTATAACTCGAGATTATACAAATGACCACATTTATCTCAGTTAGCTATAGTTAGTTTGATATAGGTTTCATGTATATTGTATTTTGTTTGTTTGGAATGTACGTGGTGTTAAAATAATTCTGATTTAGAAATGAATGAGATTCATGTGAGATCGCTCATTTATCAATGATAATTTTTCATGTAGTTATTTTTTTTTATTAGAACAGCTACACTGCATGCAATACAATAGATAATGTTTGAATATAATATAATTGGATGTAATCTAATATTTATAGGTGGTACAATAATAAAATTAAAAAAAAAACCAATCGGGTGACAGGGCTTCTACTTCACATGCATATCACTAAATAGTATAGCGCGATATGTACCAAGATAAAACTGCTCAAATATTTATATGTATGTGACTTTTTGTGACTTAAAATAACATTATATTGTAATTCAGACAAACAATTATGTAACGTAAAATACATATATATTTAAGTAAGAATTTTATACTTATACAAAATCTATTACTTAAATGTTTTAAAACGCCTGTAAAGTTTAATTCAATTGCGATTTACTACAGAATATTTCTAAACAACGGATGCGTATAAAATAAAACATTATTGTTTCTGAATACAAAATCGTATTTTGAATTACAATACAAATAAGAAGAAACAATAAATATACGACTCGGGTGAAGCTCGAATATTTTTTTGGGTTATTTTCTTATTAATATATTTATTCAGTATTTGAATTATTATGTAATATTAATAATAATAGTTTACAAATGGAAATGGATAATTATGATAATGGTCTATAACTAAATATACCATTTTATTATGGAATATTGTCACAAGTAAACACCTCGTCGACAACTTTCAGTTTAGAACCTTCATAAGAGTGCCTGCTACATGGAACCTGACATATTTTTTGCCATGTCCCTGTTCATTTAACCAACTCGCTGGAACGTCCGCTAAGTTATTCGAGTTTCGATGTTTCAGTCTTCCATCGTTTCAATCATAACAGCGATGTCATAAGCAAAACGAATAGGAAACAACGATAAGGATACTGAAGTTTTGTGTTCAGAATGCAGGCTTGGCTGTTTATTAAGCTGTTCCTATCGAAACGCTTTTCAGAAAAATTACGATATTATGTCGACACAAATATAAAACTTACGATTTTCAAAATAATTTAAAACAACATCTTTGCATATATTATGTGAATGTAGTCTAATTCTCAAAATATTCAATATTGTAAAAAATCTGTGACTGTGAAAAACATACATACATTACATACATTTAAAAAATACATCAATAATCTTAATCAATTTCCAAAAAATTCAAACCAACCATAGAATGCATAATTTTCAGTTTGTTCGGTATCAGGGCGTAAGCATCATTAGAAGCTATGCAATTATCAACTATATTAGCATGTATTAAAACAGTCACAGAGTCAGCCACGAGTCGTTTTCCTGGGAAACGTTTATGTACCTGATTATAGAAATAAAAATTATATTAAATAATACTAATTTCCTGTTGTTCTTTAGGAAATTTACCGTGTACACTAAACTGTCGGCCACTGGGCCAGCAGTTCTATGCTTCCTTGGGCCTAGTAGAAGATGGCACGCCATGCACCAGGCCTGGTTACCGAGCGATTTGCATCCAAGGGGAATGTAAGGTCAGTAGCATTATTATTATGTTAGTCAATTCTTTGCTTTATTAAGATAATTATAAGCTGCAGTTTTCTTTTTGTTGCTACATGTTGTGTACTGTTTTAACGTAAATATATTTTAACGTAATACTGTTTTAACGTAAATACAAAAATAAAAATAACTTAGGCTTTGCTTCGCTGCCGGCGCTATACCATGTTATTTTTTATTTTCTTTTAAATGAAATGTCGCACCACACTAGGATGTTTATCCTGTGTCGTGGGTGCAGTCACAACGTGCCACTGCTGAAATAAAAAAAAAATAGATTATCTGGAATATCATAATTAAAGTAAAAAAGATGCAGCGCCATTTTGTTTATCCCACTTTATTTATTTGTCTATGTCTCACACTATCTTCGTGATTTGTTTTTGCAAATTTGTGTCTGGTTGAGGAAAAAAGTTAATGAAATTTTTCTAGTTTACAATAAATTTATTATATAAGAATGTCCAGTTACAGTGTGTACAGTTATTTTGATCAATATACAAAATTTATCCATCACCCAAGGTGTAAAGTACTATATTCATTTCGAGACTACCATAAATATATACATACATAGATTTTGTTTAGCGCCTTGTTCTAAAATATACTATTAAAATAAGTGCAATGGAAGCTATTTAGTATTTTATTTAAAATCGATCTCGAAATTATCATTTATTTGTTATCTGATAATTTTGAAATTTTCTGATTGTAATTAATTGAAAATGATTTATAATATCTTACCTTATTTCTCATTAGTTTATCTTATTATTGTCTGTAAAATTAGTGATAAAATCAAAATATACAACCGTATATTTAAGTAAGAATTTCGAAAATAATCAGCTCTAATGTAATATAATATAATATATATAAATAATAAGTCTGTTAGATAAATTAATAGATCATTATAAAATGTATATAAAAGGCCAAAATAGCTAACTTACACATACCGAAAAAAATTTGCAGAATGATGCAATAAAATTTAATTATGTTTATTAATGTTGTTCATTTAAACGTGTTCAAATGTAATTGATACTGCCGCCGCCTTGCTGGATGATTCCGGTAGCAGAAATTTGTCTTTACGAGTATTAACTTTACTAATAATCGCCTTAATTTTTATTAAACTATTTTACATTAAAATCAATTGTTTCTCTCATCGTGAAGTGACAGAAAATCTTCATTGGACACATTTACAGAAAACACTAGAAATGGTGAGCATTACTCAAACTCGACAAGGTTATGTCGGCATCGGATTAACTGAACTTTGCCCTTTATTTCGCTGGCTATGTCTAGGTATATGGCAAAGATTATTTAAGCAAACATTTTTTGAGTCCATAAGGAATAATTAGAACCACGAGTATATGACGACGATGTTTTATTTTTGGTGGTATAGCGACATAATAAAATATGGAATATGTAAAGCCAATTAAATGTAAAGCCAATCCCAAGTAATATTATAAATGCGAAGTCTGTCTGTCTGTCTGTTACGCTTTCCCGCCTCACCTCGCCAAACCTTGCAACCGATTTTGATGAAATTTGGTACAGACAATCTTTAGACCCTGAGACAGAACATAGGCTACTTTTTATTTCGATAAAAGGGATGAAGGGGTTCAAATAGAGGTTGAAAGTTTGTATGGGATTTCTTAATTTTAAAAGATAAAACCATGAAACTTTATATTTAAGCGCTTGATAAGAAATCATTAAACATTTGTTCTAGCATTTTTCAAATTTCTACCAGCTAGGGGGTGAAATAAGGGTTGAAAGTTAGTATGCAAGTTCGTCAAATATGACGTCATAAGAAACAAAAAATCGTTTGTTCTAGCATTTTGAAATTTTTACCAGTATGGGGGTGAAATAGGGGTTGAATTGAAGATAAGACCATGAATCTTGGTACCTTAGACATAAGGGACCAGGATTGACAAAAACGCGGGCGAAGCCGCGGGCGGAAGTTTTTTTTGTTATATTTATAATGTTAAAACCATAATATTTTATGATGAATAAATCATGACCATCAATCATCTACTAAGAAAATAGTTCTACAGATTTCCAATAGTTTCTGAAATCAAATCGTCTTAGCAAAAATGTGTAATCTTGCTATAATATCGCGATCTGTATGGGCCGACCGATAATAAAATTTTATATACCTAATAAACAGTGAAATAATATCTGGAGAGCAGAGTGCAGTGCAGGGCTATTTAGTATTTGCCTTCCCGCATCTCCTAATGCGAGTCCCGTTACAAGCAATACAACATAGTTGCCACGATTGCGTGTATACAATATTTCAAGATAATCGCATGATTCCGGATTTAAGGCGGCATCCTTAAGGCGCAACACTCTCAGAGCGTCTCAGAGCTAATATTGTTTTAAAGCTATTTAATAATGTGTTGTGATGGAATCAGAATACAATTTTCTTCCAGGGTGTTAGAGCCAACTAAGGTACTTTATTTTTCTAGAGAACATATAAAAAATACAGTATTTATTTTATCGATAACGTGTCACAATTTTATAGATACATTGACAAATCACCAAGGAACTGTCTAATTACAATAACATAATAATAAATTATTACGTATTAAATAATACCCTCTATTTCATTCTTTCAAATCAGGTTTTTGGGTTGAGCGGACTCATAATGTGACGTCACTTTATATTTAGTTTTCAACAATTTCTTTTTCAATTGCATATAATACTTATTACTTTAATGTGTGTAATTCAATACATTAATATAAAAACATATGAAGCTTATTCGAAGTAACCTCCATTAGCAATTTACAACAAAGTTCTTTATATATGTTGTCCAGTTATTATTAAGTGCGCATTCATTTCATAGGAAAATTCTTTACTGCCAATCTTGTCGATTGCTTTGGAGACTTCAATAATAGCGCTTAGAGCAAGTCAAGTGTCTATAACTGACCATAAATCATAACCCAGTGAATTAAGATCGCGACTAGATGATGGCCAATCTGCAGCTCAGCTCTGAGAAGTCCGGACCGTTCTGTTCCGTTCCAAAAGTGCTTGGATTGATTGAGCTTTTTGACTCGACGCTGAGTCTTGCTGATAATACTTGGTTATGGAACATGATATTGTGAATTTAAGGGGTTAATCGTAAATATTAATACAACGAATGAGACTTAAAAAGTACACTCAATGTAATTGATGATTCCTGAGTTTCTACTATGACATGATGTTTATATGAAAATTATTTTTAAGTGTAGTACTTAATGTATATATTGTTTGTAATTGGGAAGTAATTATATGCATAATGTCAATGAAAACTCATCTATGCATATTTTCATTTTCAGAAGCAAGTAGTACGTTTCTAGTTAAGTCTCGATATAACTGACATAAAAGCTCAAAACCATAGATTTTTTTGACCATCTATAGATGTATTACGTCACAATGAAATATACGATGCATTTTATCCCCCTCCTATGGTCTATTCAAAGAAGGAAATAATTATTTTTTGTCCTAAATCATGAAATACAGACATTCGTTACAAGTATAATTCTTATCAAGTCGATTTGATGGACGAAAGGATTATTGTATCATTGTAAGATTAAGTTGTTTAGTTATTAACTCTTATATCATTTATTTTAATATTAAATTAGTTAATCACTGTTATGCTTTTCTTAATATTCCATTATGAATTTTCTTAACATAAATTTGGTTTTAATATGATTTCATGTCATTTTGTCACTGCAATGTTTTAGCCGACGGAATACAACTAAATATGTTCGGTGGTATTTTGTACATTTTATCACATACTTAAGCTTTTGAAGCACGTTCTGTCATGAAAGAGCTAAGTCCTGCAAGGGATTATAGAAACTTTATTTATCAATTTTATTTTATTTCCTTTATTTAATTACAATAATCTAAAATACATTTTTGAAACGTATGAAATTCAGGTAGTAAATTACCTTATAGGACGTATATACTATGGAGGGGTATATAGAAAAGAACTCGGGATGCGTCCAAACGTACCCTTGCGGGCGGGTGCACTGCGGGAACAATGCATGTGTCAATGCGCAACAAACTATGAAGACAAGTCAATTGTCTTGTACGACAGTAACCTAGGCGTCAAATATATGTAAATACATTTGTTTGTCTCTCCCTAGTAACATCTTCAATATCTCCGCAACCAATATTTGTCGGGCAATAAAATATGAATTGTCTATTGATGCGAACGGCCCGCTCTATAAAGTTCTTAACCAATGCTACTATGTGGCAAGGACACACCGTAAATTATTTTGTATATTATCACGAGCATTTATTATGTGATAATGAGGACGGCTATGTATTGGTAGTTATTGTCAAACCAAGTGTTGTGACTTCGGTTAGCTTTTACGACGTCGTAAAGCGATCAATGTAGTTCACGTGATTGTAAATAGTAGATGTGTTTTGTGCGAAATAGGAAAGTGTATAACTGTGTAACTAGGGTCTATTCAATAGTTAAATACAACCAGAATGAAATAAAACCTAGTTTTAGAATCTTCTGTATGCGTTTTTCTGTTGAACATATTACTGCTGCTGACCAGCACTGCCGTAGATCACATTAACACAGTTAAATAACAATTAATTAATTAACAAGTTGGCGACGTATGTTGTGTATGGGTTCGCGTATTGGTTTCAATTTTACCGTGGGAGAGCCATGCTTCGGCACGAATTGGGCCGGCTCGACCGGAGTGATACCACGGCCTTACAGAAAACCGGCGTAAAACAGCGCTTGCGCTGTGTTTCGCCGAGTGAGTGAGGGTACCAGAAGAACAACCTGGGGGGAAAGGGCCCCCCTTATTCCGTTTTAAAAGGCCGGCAACGCATCTGTGACTCCTCTGGTGTTGCGGGTGTCCATGGGCAACGGTTATCGCTTACCATCAGGTGATCCGTTTGCTCGTTTACTGCCCTATGCTATAAAAAAAAAAGTTTAAAAATTTACGTGAACTACTTATACGGTCGGTACCATGGTGATATATAAGTGACATAAGAGTTAATTTGGCTGAGATTTACCGCACTTATCCTCATAATTAGGTTATTTTGCAATTGCTTTTAACGTAAGAGTTGTCCCAAGTTCAACTTATAAAGTCTGACGTATTGCTGTGTGAATATATTGCCATGACTATAAGTGACTGCACCAGCCTACTATCAGAGCGGGTTGCTTTGTTGCTATCTTGCACACGTAAGGAGATGCAATAGCGTGTCATATTCCGTTAACAATTGCTGTTCTTGCCATGGGAGAAGGCAGGCTATCATTTGCGGGCTGTTCACGTTATTGTCTGAAGCTTCACCTACCGATTAAACTCTGTCTGAAGCTTCGATCTTAATGACCTTACTGGAATGGATCCTCAGTTATGAGGGACGAGTAAGTTGTAAGTCGTGTATTGATGTTACCCTACGTCGACTGATTTAAAATTACAGTCCGAAAGGGCAACCTTAATAGCGCAGAGAAAAAGCACCAAACGCGGCATATAGCAACAGCCTCGTGAGTGTGATCGCGGGTCGCTTGGACATTCTTTATACACACAACTAGGTATTACTGTCATTACATTTCTGTGATCTGTGGTGGATCTCTACCTGGTATACTGTATTCTTCTGAACGTATCAAATTCTCATAATTATTTTTATTGCAATCGGATACGGGGAGCTAACTATGTTTCTCTTTAGTCTTTTTGGCTGCAAATGAATGTAATATATATTAAGTGCTTTTAATATTCTAAAATGATTTTTATTTCTAATAAGTAATTTTTTTACAATTTTATACAGATAAATAACATGAAACTTTATTTTTTTATTTAATTTAGGAATTATTTGTACAACCTTTATTATATTTTTTTTCTATCCGTTATCCTTAGGT
Source organism: Scirpophaga incertulas (assembly GCA_036419045.1). Taxonomy (NCBI): domain Eukaryota; kingdom Metazoa; phylum Arthropoda; class Insecta; order Lepidoptera; family Crambidae; genus Scirpophaga; species Scirpophaga incertulas. The sequence goes on from CM071645.1 coordinate 12,860,948, forward strand.
CTTGCTCACAACACAAGCCTTACAGTACTTATTTTAGGTTAGGCTAATTGGTGTACGAAATATTTACTTATTTGTTACTTAAAAGGAATAAAATTTACCAATTATTGGTTTGGAGGTTATTTCTCTTAGTTTGAAAAAACACGAACTAAAAATTTTATTGACTTTCTACGAATTATAAAATAGCAATAATTCAAATTCAATTCGATTCAAATTCGTAAATACAATACACACAGCGATTCGTTATATGCATCACTGAAGTTAATTTGTGATTTGTTTGTGGGATTGGCCCCTGACGTCTTCGTTTTTCACCGAGTGTAAAACTGAATAGCTTTTACACAATAAGCCACAGCTTATATTTATTACAACTCAGCTTTCTTGTGAGAATTAAGTTTAGTGGCAAGTTTTCATGAATATTTAAAGGTGTTAGATATTATAATCGAAATAGTTCTCTAGTTAAGTTTTAAATAGTTAAAATAGAAAGAGCCATGGACGTTATGATGTTGACAATAATTATGTACCAAATAAGGAATTTATATCTTTTTTTAAACAGAATAGAGCGACATAGATTATACCAATGAACCAAGTATATACCGGTTTCAGTCTTACAATACTTAGACCTATTTTGTACTACTTTGTAACAATTATTTCATTAATGATATCTTAGGAGCATACAAACCTTTTCGGAATAAACGTCTATGTAAATATTCCATGAAAACAAGATGCTTTGAAATTAAAATTCATATATCGCACACATGGTTAGTGTCAAAAACAATAAATCAACGACTGTAAATACAAAAAAAAAATATTTTGGAGAGTTTGTTATTTTCAAATTTTATCATCAATTGACTTTGATGGTGCTTGCCAACTCATTCTTAATATAGACCTCCAAAGATCACCATATGGTGGTATTATAATCGCTTGCATTATGTAAAGCGCCATTGAGTTACTATTTCATCAACCAAAGTGAATATTTACGATGACATAATAAAAGACCTTTTGAATTAATGATTGCCTATTCCTCTTCTCGCAAACAAATAAAATTTTACGATACCGAATATTCTTTTAGTTTAAATATCCAATAAAAATATTTTGTGTTTAAATGTGACATTTATTTTCATACTTATCCTAAGCTTTTATTTGCATAGTTTTTTGCCTTATTATATATTATTGTTGCTATTTCCTTAGACTTGGCTTGTGTATTGTTTTATTATCATAATATTCGTTATAATTATCTGTTTAATTTTGTAATACTACGTAGTAGACTAATACTACTTATTAGTGTACTTTGTAGTTTAATGAGGTATACTTTTTTAATAATTTTTTCAAATTATTTAAGAATTATAAGATTATTTTTGTATTTTTGCCTACAACAAACGAACAGACCAGATAGATTTCTATCGGTTAGTAAGTCACCACAAGGCCCTCATGACAAAATAGTCTTCAGACAGTTCAAACCGCTTGGGGCCGACGCGGCATCGAATGATGCTTGTGTTATTGAGTTTGTTATATACCGGGGATTGACATTATTTATTTATATTACGGTTCTATTACATGTCAAGCTTTATAGTTGCACTACGAAAACCAAGACTATTACGATCGAAAGAAGAGTTATCTCAAGATCGACATGTAAAGTTTGACGTACTGATGTGTCTAGTTTACTGCCTGACCCTATAAGATATACACTTATCTATATCCCAAGCTATGCGCTTATTTCTATGAATTTATTAGTAATTCTAATCACAGTAGATATATATTGTAATTGGTCTACTAAAGCTACAAATATGGGGATAAACATACGCCGAAGCTCGCAGTAATCGTTAATATTAATGAAATACGACAGAATAGCATTGTTTGTGTAATCATATTAAATTACAAAGTCATAAAGTAGAGAGAAGTATTGTAATTAAGGCAAATTTCGATTGGTCTGTTATTAAAGCTGGATAGTTAATTATTAAGGCGAATTTTCACCGTCACTGAAATAGATTTACTTCAAATTTAGAGTTGGTAATTTCAGATATTTTACACATTTAATTCATAGCGTATGATTAAAAATATTTATTATTTCAGAAGTTGCTTATATTATAAATCACGGAAAATTTAATTAAATGTATACAATAAGTGCCAGTTTCCTTTATATATATACATCATATCAGAAATATTAATTGTTTCGAAGTGCGTTTTCTCAAATAGTTCGTGTGATGTTATGTCGGTAAGTCTGCCTGTTACATCTATATTTCAATTAACATGAGGTTGAATTTACAAAAAATATGTAAGGGTGCCAACATAACTTTATTTTTTAATGAAAAGGATTTAAATGCCATAAAGTGACATTTGAGTATATATAATGTCTAACTATCACTAAATAATACTATCAGTTAATTTGGTCCTTTTTTTTGTTCCCCTGAGGAAAATGCATTAAATTGCATACCCCGGCTGTGGCGAGCTGGCGGTCATGTGGGGCTCTCCTCCTCAGAAGGGGGAGGCCTACCCACTAAAAACCTCAGGGATGGCTTTCCTCAGGCATGTAGGGAGCCCCCGGGAACGCCAAGCGACTTCCGGGAACCCCAGTCACCGCTCCCCTGCCGATACTGGTGAGCCCTCCTCGGGGAGGCTACACTACCTCCCCCGATCTCCTCCACCAACGACGCCCCCCGACCACGGAAGGGGTGTGGTATCCGTATCCGCGGGCGCAACTTCCTCGCGCCCTACGGCGACCCGCGGCGGCGCCGCATCTGTGCTACCGAGCCTGGCGCCGCCTTCTTCGAGCGGGATCGGCCATCTCCCCACCTTGCTCGGCGGCCTCCTTCTGGAGCTGATGCTCCAGAAGGAGGCCTCTTCTCCTTCTGTGAAGCAGTGATCTGCTTCACAGAAGGAGGCCACGGCCCTCCAACCTCCCTCGTCCGCCAACATTGCTACAATTTGGTTAAACTATTTAAAAATCATATTATAGATGTATCATCATTTGTATAGCGATTGATTGATTGATTTTAATATATAACGTAAACTCATTCTTTATTGCACACTATAAACATAAACATAAAAAAAATACAACAAATAATAAATTTATAACAGGTAGCCTTATGTGCAATAAGTTCGTCTGTTTATTAATTATATAAAAAAAATTACCAGTGAAGATGATTCAAATCCTCGCGAGCCTACATGTGTTGTGACTGGTTCATATGTTAACAAATACTGCAGAACTCTTATGATTTTGAACTGTAAAAATTAAATATTCCCTATGAGTTAAGTTAAAATGCATAGGTTGACTACGAAGGAATTGATTTCTAGACGTCACTCAGCATGACAGATTTCGGATTTACGCCACCCACAGCTCGAGGCATAGTCACTATTCTGACACATCTGCGCGGAGAAACGCTTAAGCTGACACAATTAGAGTGTGGTGTTTTTTTTTATAAAGGAATACTAAATACACTACAGAAAAACTGTGAACGTTGTATATAATCGTTTGCAATGTTAGCGCAAAAAAACGCGTTTAATTTCGACATCACATTACAAACCTCTAAATTTATCAGTGTTTCTCTACTACTAACTACAATAGTTAGATATATGGTCTCGCAAAGTTTTTTGTAGATATTGATATATTCTATAATATTGTCGAACATTTTTTTGTCCTATCATTAATAACTCTTCGCAGCGTATGCGATGAAAGACATGTTATGGCAAATTTTTTTACACCTTCGGGTGGTTTTAATAAGAATTTTTAAAGATTTCTATAGTAATCTAGTACTAAATATAGCCTATATTACTCAGTGGTAATGTTGCTTTCTAATGAAGAAAGAATTATTAAAATCGGTTTTTTTTTGAGTTTAATCGTTACATACAAAAATACAAATCTTTCCTCTTTATAATATTAGTGTAGATTATCTTTCTTACATTTGCAATATATAAATATGTCAACAACATATTTTAGCTGTTATCCTAAAATTATCAAACTTGCCTTTGATAAAGAACTAGCTGATATTAAGCTCGCGAGAGTTACCTCGCAAGTACATAGTTTGGCGATGTCATGCGTTTGCATAGCGAGGCTGACACGGAGCAGAGTTCGTACTCTATAAACGGAATATATAATATAATGTCGTCACTTTGCCACAAGTTTCGCTTTAACTTTACTCTGTGTAAATTAGAGTAGGACGTGGCGCTACAACGACAACGATACTAATATCGAATTTGTGTGCTCAGAGTACAGCGCCTGATTCAGATTCGCAAGTAATAGTATTACCATGAGTATGCTACATTTTTGATAAGTATTTAACGTATAGTAAACTACAAAAATCACGTCAGTATATTAATAAAATTAACTACTACTTTAGTTCATTACATTTCCGCTAGGTATTTAACGTATAGGTAGACTTCAGAAATTACGCCAGTTTATTAATAAAATTAACTACTATTTTCGTTTATTACATTTCCGCTAGGCATTTAACGTATAGTAGACTACAGAAATCACGTCAGTCTATTAACTAAATTAATTACTATTTTAGTTCATTACATTTCCGCTAGGTATTTAACGTATAGTAAACTACAAAAAATTACGTCAGTATATTAATAAAACTTACTACTACTTTAGTTCATTACATTTCCGCTAGGTATTTAACGTATAGTAAACTTCAGAAATCACGTCAGTTTTTTAACTAAATTAATTACTATTTTAGTTCATTACATTTCCGCTAAGCGCGCTGACAAATGACGTTTAATACACAAAGACAGAAAATCAACAAAAAGTAAATAATATTTTTTCTATTACTTCAAAGCTTCAATACTGATATATTTATTTAATATATCGAAATCAATTTTGGAGTCTATCTGTAGTTTTGATTTCAGTTTTTATTTTGCTTTAATATTAATTTTTAAACTTACTAGCTGACCTTTTAAATTTTGTACCCTGTAGGTAACAACATATAGCTGTTTACTGCGGAACATGATGGCATTTTAAAACGGACATTATAATAATGTTGCTGCTTTGGTGGAATTCGTATCTTTTATTAGTCAATGTAGAGACGTGTGCTATAAACTGCGAAAGGTGGCGCCATTTCAAAACTGATGTTATTTAATATCGTCAATGTAGAGATTTGTGCTGTTAACTGCGGAAGATGGCGGAATTTAAAAATTAATATTATAATATTTTTGCTGCCCTGGCGGATGTGGTACCGTCAATCACTTACTTAAATCATTTCAGCTATTCTTGTGTTATTGGTTTGACTAAACCCACTTTGTGTTTTGTAATTAAGACACATTTATAGAAGTTACAATTTTTTATTTTAAATAATCTATTTAGTAAAAATACTTAAATGAAACGCAGTAGAACAGTTCAATTTTGTCAACTTAACTGAATACTACCCAGGAGATATTTACATAAGTTGGCAATATACAAAGAGAAATAATATATTTAATCACATTATAAATTTAATCTGCAAAGTTATATACATCCATAAATGTATTATTGCACATTAATATTTTCGAATAGAAGATAAAAATTGGCGAACCATTGTCTAAAAAATCAAGTCTAATGGAAAGTTTTTTAAATAAACGTAAGCTTTAATTAAATAAACATAATATACCTATACTAAAACATATGTAAAAACAATACATACATGAAAAAGCATCACCACATGAAGGGACGAATAACTCCTAAATATTACAAGAAACAGGTGGCTAAAAATATTCCTTGTATAACTAGACACTGGACAAAATAATACATTATTCAAATGCAGCCGGCGAGATTTGCAAATTTGGTCTGAAACCAGAAATGCCCGAGAAAATCTGGAATTCCATCTCCTTTTACGTAGAAAACTAGATATGTAGTTAACGTGTCTGGAATAAAGCTGTCATAGTGTCATAATTAACACGGATGGAATATGATATTGAATTTCAGAAGCAAGATGAGCAGGTAAGAGACATGGCGTGATGAGATATGTTGATAACAAATGAATACATTGGGAATAATAATTGACAATCTTTATAATATGTCACTGTGTATATTAATAATCACTTATTTTAAAAACACGCATATAATAAGGAGTAGCCAAAGATTTTTCATCGAGAACAATTATTTCCACGTGATAAAATTTTATTTTCCTTTAACAAACAACACCGCGTATGTAAATTAAATAAATAAATTTTACACTGAATTGAAATACAAACATTAACATTATGGGCGCTTTGTATAATAACAAATATTAAATAACTGCATTCTATATATATTTTACATTGAAATTTAGTTTTCAATATGATTTATGATATGTAAAAAATAAAACCCACCAATATTTGACCGGAGTGATATTATTTGTTACGCGACGTTATGTCCTTCTCCTAATTTCAAACTATCTATTTTCTTACTTACTTAGTTTTACCAAAATTGGTTTAGTAGATTTTGAGCTTAATTATTCTTTTCAAAAATATAAGTCTTTCTCCATAAGAATATTGTAGATTATTTGTTAATAATTCTTTAATCTAGGCGGAATCTTAAATACCGGTGATTTCGTTAATATTCGTAAGGTTGGATCAAACGCATTATCTTATAGTAAAAAAAGCCTTCAATGTTATTCCGACTAGTTTATAATTAAATATACATGATACAAAATATTAAAAGGCGTGCGTTTTTCAACAGAAATTTATTTAAACCAAAGTTTCTCATTTCAGATCATTCAGATCCAAAAGTTTTGAGTTCGGTCATGTATTTTCGTTTTTCAATAGATAAATTGAACAGGTTACTTGAGGTTACTACAGTTACTTGAGATTATAAAGTTATTTAGATTTTACATATTCGCTTTCATTTTTTTTAATATTTTACCGTATATGCAAGTATTATTTACAAATGTCTATCACGCGCCGAATTCTTAGAGCGGGATAAATAATGCAAAGTCGTTGGAACACTGTGCCTTAATGGGTCGACTCAACGTTGAAGAGGTATCACAGGAAGTTCGAAATGACGACTACTTACCTATTAAGGTATATACGATACACACTACACTTGTCAGACTGTACATATTGATCTTGAGATAGCCTCTATCTCCTATACAATAAAAGTTGTTTCCGTAGTTCAATTGCTTACCTCGACGTGCTACTGACTAAATTTTCAGAGCTTGACAGGTCTCTTCGTAAGGACTGTTATGCTATAATTAAGTGTTGTTGGTTGTGACGAGTAATTGAGGGTTTCAGAAAGGCTGACAACGTACATTTAATAAAGTTCTTTTTCGGTGTATTTTATGTAATTTTAATTGGATTTATTAGTTATATAGTAATTTTTTTTATCGTTATTATTAAGACATTACATTACAGTAGCAAATTGAATAATACATATAATGTATTCACTGTTCGTATGACATAAAGCTCTTATCGAAGGTTATTTGCAAAATATACTATTGGTTTGTATATGTACTTATGTTTGATACTTTTAATGTTTGTGAAAATAAAATCAAGTATTTTATGCAATTTTATTTAGATGCTGTCGAATGAACTGTTTTAATAGAGACAAGCTTTATTTATGACCATGTTTTCAAAGTCAAATAAATATTCTACAGTATGTGAGAAATAGAGACACTTTATGATAAATTTATGGGACAAATAGGAAAAGACGTAAAATACTATGAGATATTGGTCGCAAAAGTAGTAATAAATAAGATTTTACAGGTGCCATCATTTTAACTGTTAATAAGTGCAGTGCAGGGTGTTCATTATTTGTAAATCATACTGTTTGCCGACACGATAGTTATGGGCAAATCAATAAAAGTAAATGACTGTGTTGAGCTCCGTAAGCTGTATATTATATAAAATTAATAGTTTTAAAGAAAACAATATGTCTAACAAAAATATTTTTAGCTGCTTAGCCTGTAAACTGCAACGTTGTGATGTTAAAATTACGACCAGTTATTCAGTGACAAAAAATGAGTCGCATTTCCAATGACAAGATTTGGCTACATTTTAAAAAAGTATGTAAAATTTTAAAAATTAAAGTAATTTAAAAAGTAAAAATTGTAAAACAGAAGAAACTGAGAATTTTATCAATAAATATTGCATTTACTACTGAAGTATTTCATTATTTAAAAGAGTTGTTGTTTTTAATATGATATTTTGTTTGAAACAAAGCAGAAGTTACTTGCTAGTAAAAATCTCGGTAATTATTATTTTAAGTGAACAATGAACATTATACTGACAATATTGTTACTTTTAAAATTAATTGAAATGACAAAACAGAAGGAACCATCATAATAAATCCCCCAACTGCGGCCAAACATACGGATTTCCACGCAGAATGCGCGGGCGCACGCTACTCAGTAGTGCACGCATGGTCATCTAGCGCGCGGCTCGCGCTTTCGGATAAATTAAAGTTTTCATGAGTTACGTTCGCATACGCCGACGCCTTTTATGTGGGTGAATATGTAACAAGTGATAACCGATCATAAATAGTGAATTCGGCAATAATTTTAAAAAGGTTTATTTGGATACAGATTTTTTTTTTTATTGTTGATATACAACTTCTTAGCATATTAAAAATGTTACGAAAATTAATCTTTACAACTATAATAAAGGAAGCTTCGTTAAGTAAATTATTTTCCAAACACTCGTAATACTGGTATGGTGTTAACAAATGATGCTAGTTGAGTACAATGACGTGATGTTAATTTGACAGATGCCTAAGTTGTTGAGTGGATCGCTTTGAATTATCCAACTAACATGACATACATTTTTATATTCCAATTTCTATCCACTTTGCACTAATTGTAATTATTAATTGTTGTAATAATTTCTAATAAGATTTGTAATAATTATGGAAGAGTTGACGCTAACCTATTAGTATTATGATTTTTTTTTATACATACAAGCCGGAAATGTAAGTAGAAATATTATGAGTATTATATGAAGTTTTTCTCCGATTAGAAAAAAGAGCCCTACATAATTTGCAATTTAATCCATTCTCATATTGTTAAATTAGTTAAGTGGTTATGTATAATTCCACGAGAAGGAATCTGCTTGTCACTCCGGTTCTGCATTGACGTGACATAATTGGAGCCTTTTTTTTAAATGGTATGTTAACAACTTGGTAGGTCTGCTCATATCTTAACAACAAAGGATATAACAATAAAGTTATAAACATTGTAACTTTCCGCAAAGCCTAGGTCACAGTTTTCTCAAGCATATTTATCGCTCACGCCATGAGAAAACAAAAAAAAAAAAACTAAGCTAAATGTTTTACGTCCGTCATTATAATTATAATATTTAGAAAATAAAAATTACCCGCAGTCATATCTTCCCCGCATCTTAAATATCAACAGTAGTATCGGACGTCCAACCATCCCCATACCAAATTACATTAGAATCTAGCTGTTTTTATTCCTTATTCTTTTCCGGGCTTTAAACTAACCCTACACTTCCAACTTTTATCAAAATCAGATGATTATTTTCGGGAGTCTATGAAATTTTTCCGCAGGAAAAATATATTTTCTCGTTGTAGAAATCGCTATATCTTTCTCCATATATAACGAATAAATATATTCCTTATACAAACTTTCATAAAAATGGTTAAATAGTTTCGGAACTTATTTAATACAAGCAAACAGACCACCAATCAAATCTTCTTTATAATATATAGATAACTTCAGGTACATAGATAACTTCTGGTTGCGCGCTACCTATTACTGCAAGTGAAGAATGGAGCCGGTGCACGTGCTATCGCTTGCTGGATTTTAAAATGAGGATACTTTTTTTTAGATTATTACTCGTGGATATCGTATCGGTTCGAAAATACTATAGACGGCCATTCCACAGCTTGGTAATGTGAGACAGTAAAACAGTGAGTTTATTTTTATCACGTCTCTAAAATATGTCGTGTATTTTACATGACCTAAAATACAATATGTATTATATACATTTTTTTTATGATTCTCTCACAAAAGTTCAATTACAAATTTCTTCAAACTCCCAGTATTGAGACTTAACAGATTATTGCGTAGTCAATTAACATGTCACATGATTAGTATCTTGAAATTTACATTGTGACATTTTCAGGATTTGATCTAGATTAAATTTCAAAGTAGACATTCACTTTTTTATTTTGGCAAATTGTAAGTTGTTACGAAAATATGTTGGGGAGACGTAAACAAAATAAAAATAAAGCTCTAAACCATGTACCGCTAATAAACTTTAGAAAAAAAAACACATGCAATTGATTGTGTTGCCAGTTAAACAATCACACGAGATAAAAAATGGATCTAGCTATAAAAGACACTGATTACTACGGCGCCCATTGTTTATGGGATGGGTTTTGTACAATTCATGTTTGGTGGCGTCATTCGCGATAGTGCTCGGTTAATTTCCCGTCGAGAGATTAATCGAAGACCGCCATAAAAAGTCACAAGTAGCCAACAAATTGGGGTTACGGCAAGGTTCGGCTTATATTGTACAGGGCTGACGCTTTCTGAGATGAATAATATTTTTATGTTATAATGTCATAAATTTTATAAACTTACACTTAACATTTGTAAAAACGTTGCAAATTTGACGTTCAAAGTCTAGACTGGTGAATAAAATTTATGAGGTAAATGTGAATGACCAAGTTGATGAGAGGCGAGCTAGGGGCTTTTATCTGTAAGTTTATTAGATGACTCAAAAATGTATATATGTGTCATAATGTAAAAAATATATAAATATACGATTTATTCTCACCTTGCAATATGTATTTGTAGTGTTCCATAAATAAGATCATTTATATGATAGAAATTCTTTATTTTAATAAATTTCAAATAGTAAATCGTAACTGTCAATAATTAATAAATCTTAATAAATATAAATATATAAATAAATAAATATAGCAAAAAATAATAAACAATAATATTTAAATAGCTATCTCTATCTCCACTATCTTATACGAGATCTCTACCAGATAATTTTATTTACCTATCTCTTTTTCACGTGCGTGCTAACCCTATCTTAGACATCACATATAAGTGGACATCTTAATTTCGACTTGTGCCTATTCATCATCATTCATATTTCTCTGAAATTTGTCCCGGCATCTCATTCTTCTAGCAGATATGTATATTTTTTGCTGTCACCAAAGATTTTGAGGATAAAAATGGGCTGTTGCGATAATAATTGGTCAGTGACACTGCAAAACAAATTGCAAAGTGATAAATAATGTAGTCATCGAAGTTTTTAATGTTTAAATATTGTAATAACACAAAGGTAAATTATTTAAATAAATAACTGCTACGAGTATCAAAATATGCGTCTCAAAGCTATATATATCTTTTAATGGTCGTTAAAAAGGGAAATAGTTAAAAAATAACATTTCTATAATTTTATTAAAATTTCTATAATTTATCCAATATTAACCCCAATAATTTAAAATTAAAAAAAACCCCAAATCTCTTACAAATTTTAAATTTGAACAATTTCAACGAATTTATGACTTTTATTTACATCTGTTTTCCTTTTCAATGTAATACTCTAACTTTGCTTTATATACTTACTTATTTGATTTATTTTATTTTTGTAATAAGAAAGCTTGCGTGACATCAAATATGTTTAGAAGTAATTGCTGCCTTGTTTGCATGTGTTTTTATGACTGTTATTTATATTGTACGTTATATGCATGTGTATTTATGTCCAATAAAATATTTATTCATTCATTATTTTATAATTGAAGTTTGTGTGGTTTCAATATTTCAAATAATATAGTATAGTCGCATTTTGTAAACATTTATATATGTAACCAAATACGCAAATTGGAATATTGACATAGTTTACTGTTCCATTAGCGACAAATAACGGGACAGTTATTGAATGTAACTTTGGCTTGTGGCCAATATTCCCAAGAAAAGCTTACTTAGTAGTTTACCTACCAACTTCTGTGCTTATGGTCTTCTAGTCTTATAAATATGCAAGGAATTTATCGCATACTTATGGTCCTTCTAGGCAGATTTTTATAAATTACAAATTAAATTAAAAAAAAACAACTTTAAATTATTTCTTTTAATGTTTTATTGAACTATTAAAAATATTTTAAAGGTGTTTTAAAAATAATTTAAAGTATTGTGCAATTGCACAGTATATTACATAAAACCTTACTTTTGTATATACGAGTATTTGTATACGGTTTTATCTTTGCTGCCAAATAGAATAAAACGGTGATATGTAATGCATGTAATACTGGTAATAAAAAGTCATTGTTACTACTAGCATTGCTTTTACTGCTAATAGAGATGTTAATAACATTTACAATTTTAAGAATTAGAAGCACCAGGTTAATGAAAAATGATTCTTTTCCACTTAAAAATAGCATGGTCAGTATTATTTATAGTTGTAGAGTGTTTGTAAGATAAAATGATATTGTAGGTCGGGTTTACGCCATGGTTTTTATCATTGACAAAAATATATATTGTATTTCTAGATAAAGTAAGTCTGTTTCTTTTTGGGTAAATATAGAAAACACAGGTACAAATATATGCCTGGTCTTTGTGAGCGGCCCGCGTAGCGTAACAAAATAAGATATCTTAAAGCGTTTATCGACGCGATATTACTATCGTTTAGTGTAATGCTTAAAGTGATAAATCTTACTATCATATTGCATTTCAATGGTTGTGCTACGGGGCTGTAGTAGCTATCCAATCTTACTTTGACCAAATCTTAATCTTGATTTGCGTTTAATAGTGACTTAATTGTGATCAGCTTCAACTCTGTTACATAAGATGATCAAATACAAACATTATTAAAATAGTTATAATAATTTTATAAATAAAATACAACGCTTATGTTTCTTCAATTATTATTTATTTATATCAACGTATCAAGGGGACAAAGTGATAAATCGTATTACAAAATAACAACAACAATTGAAATATATTATAATTGACCGCCCCGCGTTATTTATGAACCCGTAATTTATATAGTAATGTTATAAAACGTGACGGGGTTATAAAGTTGTGTATGTTGTTTATTATTAAATATTTTTTTTTATAATTTATCATAGAGTATTCAATAGAGACGTCAAAATTAATAAGGTGAAAGCGAATATTCTTAAAAAAGAAGTTTAATTAAGAGCAAAATAGCGTATTAGATCTTTAATTATCCTTACTAATATTATAAATCGGAAAATGAGTTTGTTTGTTATTCTGTTCCGCTTTCACGCCGTAACTACTGAACCGATTGCTTTGAAATTTTGCAGACGTAAAGATAAAAGTCCGGATTAAATAATAGGGCTCTTTTTAACCCGGAAAAATCATCAGATCCCACGGGAAGCGTAATAAAGGCTTCGCTCAAAAACTACTGCACAGATTTTCATGCGGTTTTCATCAATAGATAGAGTGATTCTTGAGCAAGATTTTGCGTTATTTTTTATCTCGGAAAAACGGATAGTCCCACGGGAAGCGCGATAAAACCTTCGCTCCATAAACCGACTTTCGCGCATATGTAGTCGTGGGCAAAAGCTATGACCCTTAGTCCTCTATAGCCCAATCCCGAACCCGTCATTGTGGTCTGCATCCACATGTCATCACGAATCAAATTATTAAAACTATTCCATAAGGAGACAAATCGGGGGATGAATTTATAAACTTTTGACAATTTATAATGTTGAATTACGAACTATAGAAATGAAAGCGTAAGCGTATTGTGTGTAAAATTTTTCCCCTGTTAGAGATATCTCTAAAATCTAACTGTCAATTTAAAAATATATCTCGGCTTGAAATTGCTTGATGCATCATACTTTGTCTCTACTGTGGACTTGTTTATCAATCCAAGAGTTGCTCGATGAAGTCAGATCTCTTAGTCATTAGACATAAAATTGGCAAAAACAGTCGTAGAAGACATACGAAAACAATTTTAGGCTGTTGTAAAATACGTTTGCGTCCTATGGGAATATAAAGATATGTAGACATCGCTCTACAGAGGAGTTACTAATCTTTATTCGTATTTCGAATACGTAGTTTGCTGTAACATGATGCGCGAGTATATACTCTTTAATGTTACTGGATTAGCATATACAAGAATCTATGACGAACTAAGACACTGAGTCAGACGACGAATATGAGAGTAGCAGACGCTGATGTCAATACAATAAAATGTGCGATCTTTTCCTGTTGGTAACTATTCATTGATTTTATAGTTTCAGCATGTTTTATTAGTACTTGGCGTTTCTTATAATATATCAATTGATTGGTGTTGTTTGTTTCATGCTCTTAAATGATTCTAAGTGCTTTTAGCTTATGAAGAAGTATTTGTTTAGTCTTTAGATTATGAAGACTTGTTAATTTGTTTTCTTAGATACTTGTAAAGGACATTGTTCAATTTTGGCCTAAGAACCGATGTGAATATAAATTACATCGGTTCACGCAACTATGCACCCGTTCACGAGCGTCATGCTCGTGAACGGGTGCTGCCAGCGGAGATGAGTCTGCTCTTTGCTATACTGGGTACTACTCGTATTTATTATAATTTTAATTTAACTTTAATATATTCTTTTAAAACTGTATGACACGGCATTCCTAATATAGGCATGTTTTCTAAATATTTTTTATTAATTATACTATGTAATGGAAAGTGACTTCATGAATTATCAATATTGAAGTCATTTTCCAAATTGACGACTCTGTATCTATTTAATACAGGGAAAAAAAACAGCCCTTGCTGAGTTTCTTGCCGGTTCTTCTCAGTACAAGGTCTCCCGCCGTAGATTTGCGAACCGATGGCGTAGCTTTTCGACATTCACAAGTGCTTGTAACAGCCCAGACTGAATAAATGATTTTGAATTTGAATTTGAATTATACTATAATTTTCATTTATTTTTATATTATTTGAAACATATTTACGTATTCCACGGACACTTCAAATAAATAAATTCCAAATAAAAAGTCGGGTCACAATTATTGATGCCGTATAAAATGTTTTCCGTCAGCCAGTGCTGCCAGTTTCGGAAGTTTTCGCGATTTCAGTAAATACGGATCGAATTGAGAACCTCCTCCTTTTTGAAGTCGGTTATTAAAATTAGTTGATAACACTTTATTGATTTAAATATCTAAATTGACTAGCTAGTAAAAAATACTAATATTATATGTTTTTTAAGCGAAATCGCGAATTTCTAGCTTGGCATTCGAGTATTATAGTAGTTGTTTTCGTAATTGGCAGCACTGGTGTACTTCATACCTTATCTGTGTCCGTTTCATTCAATTTTTATTGCTTTGCGACTATCGTTTCTTTTGTGATTTTCTATGCGTTTCATGGTTTTATTCTAACAACTTAGGCTTGATTACGGACTCCGATTACATTGCGTACCTACTTGGTAGACTCGGCTGTGTGTAAAGGACTGGATTTTGTAAAATGATAATTGTCAAAGAATTATTTTAAACTTGACTAGGTATTATCTCTTTTCCTAGTATCTAGTAGAGTAGTCCTTTCCTAGTTCTAGAAGAGAACATATATAGCTGTACATAATATTGTTAATATTACTTTGATATTACTACTCTGATATTTCACGCAAGATTGGTTATTTTTTATTTATAACCTCAAAATATTAACTTTTTTCGTAATTATTTTAGTTTCTTGAAGTGTCCGTTCGTGAAATCTTATTTCATAGGATGCCATATAATTTTAAGAGTTTATATAAGTTACTTTCGATACGAACGGTTCTTAGGCAGAACATGTATGGAGCCGGAACAATGTCCTTTGTATTTTGAACTAACTATTCATATAAATAGTTAATTGACGACTGACGTATTGTTTGTAATATGCTTTTTCTGGTTTATGATTATTTATAAAATGTAAACCTATTTATTACAAGATATTCTGTTGCATTATTATTATAGATTGCCGTAAAAATTTATAAATTATTATTTTATGTTATACATTTTTATGTTTTTTCTATACTAATATTATAAAGAGGAAAGATTTGTTTGTTTGTTTGTAATGAATAGGCTCCGAAACTACAAAACCGATTTCAAAAATTCTTTCACCTTTGGAAAGCTACATTATCCCCGAGTAACATACGCTACTTTTTATCCCGAAAAAATCGACAGATCCCACGGGATGCGCAATACAGACCTGGCTCAAAAACTACAGCACAGATTTTCACGCGGTTTTCATCAAATCTCATATCATCATATCTCGTAAAAATGGATAGTCCCACGGGAAGCGCGAAAAAACCTTCGCGCCATAAACCGACTTCCGCGCATATGTAGCCAATATCACAAGATATTATTCAAAACTAACCTATTATTCAAAATCTATACACGTGTATCGACGGTAGTTAGCAACCATAGCACAAGATATTACTTGAAACTAACCTACTATTCAAAATCTATACACTACAAGTGTATCGACGGTAGTTAGCAAGATATTACTTGAAACTAACCTACTTTTCAAAATCTATACACTTGTATCGACGGTAGTTAGCAACAATAGCACAAGATATTTCTTGAAACTAACCTACTATTCAAAATCTATACACTTGTATCGACGGTAGTTAGTAACCATAGCACAAGATATTACTTGAAACTAACCTACTATTCAAAATCTATACACTACAAGTGTATCGACGGTAGTTAGCAAGATATTACTTGAAACTAACCTACTTTTCAAAATCTATACACTTGTATCGACGGTAGTTAGCAACAATAGCACAAGATATTTCTTGAAACTAACCTACTATTCAAAATCTATACACTTGTATCGACGGTAGTTAGCAACAATAGCACAAGATATTACTTGAAACTAACCTTATTAATATTATACACGCGAAAGTTTGTATCCACACAAGATGTTTGATACTGTTTCATGTAAAATCTACTGAATGAGTTTTAATGAAACTTTACAATAATATAACTTATCTATCAGAATGACACATAGCTTATAATTTATAAAAGTATACGTTACGCTACTTGAAAAAATAGTATTTCGAGTAGCTTATTAATATAAGCAACACAGTTATGCATACTTCGTATGTGTAGGATTAGTCCTAGGCAGCCGAAGTTGCGGGCATTAGTTAAAATATCATAATTGTGGCACTGGATCGGTGTTTACGTGTAAATATGATATCCCGGGAGTAGATAATTATTTTAGTGCTAGAGCATAGATAAAACGTTTGTAATATCTCTTAGTATAGTATTATATGATATACTATACTAGCTTACATGAAATAGTTAACATGAAATTATATAGATTTTAAACGATTATATAGATTTGAAAGTTTACCAAAGAAGAGAGTTCCAGTCAAACTTCACAAGCAGTTTTACGGAACTGCCATTGTAAAGTTGTAACATAAATAACGAATAATAATATTGATTTACACGAAAGGTAGGTTAAGACTATGTACGTTTCCAACTAATCTAACATTTTATTAACTACTCAAGTCATTACAACATCATGTTAAGCATCTAAATATTTGCAAATTGTCTAACAATATTGCAAGTATTTACACGTTACACACACACACATTGTGATTATCGTATAAATTCAAGTAACAGAGTCACTATTCATTCTGAATGTGTATAATCTTGTTAGTAATATCCTTTCTGACGAATACATTACCAGTAATCTTGAGATATCTTACGCTACTTATTGTCATGAAAATGTTGGACTGAGTCTACAGAATCACGGCTTAAAGCAATTTTGTTATTTGCTACTACAATATGCTTCTAAGGCTGGCATGCATATTTAGATTCCGCTGGATTCAATTTATACTTCGAGATCAAAGAGGGCATCTTGGCAACGCATGTTGACAATAATCTTCATGGGTTACTGAGGAGCTTTGTAGAATGTATAGAATATTTGGCTCCTCTTAACCTACGTGTTGTGGAGTTTAGTTATCAATTACAACAAAAACAGTTTGTGGTAGTTTTCCATGTAAACCGAAAAATTGCAATGATAAATAAGACAGAATCTATTTTATAATATCCATTCAAGCTTTTAGTAATTTATGTGAAGTATATTGAAAGAATGTGATGCGAAATATGCCTTTTTAACCAATGGGTAGTTTCCTTGAAACCTATTTTTGGGCGTTGGTTAATTAAAATGATATTAATGTAACTCTTACAAATGGAAAATAATGTTACACGTTGTTTACTTAGAATTTTAAGGCTTAAAAAAAGTATTACCTAGAAATATATTTTATGGTAAATTTTAATCTTATAAAAATATTATTGCCGAATTCAGTGACAATACGACGAATATAATAAAAAGAGACTAAGTAAAGAAAAAAAGTGAACCCTAATATTGTCTCAATATTAATAGTGCGTAGTTTAAATCTCAAATAATGGAGTCAACAATACAATTATAAAAAATATCTACAAATGTGATAATTAGTTTTGTTATAATAACATCATCGTAAAAAATGACAACAGTTTTCTACTTCATAGCTGCATTTCTATTCGTAAGTATTTTATTGTTTTAACTGTAGAAATTTAAGTTGCACTAAAGCCACTATCACCATCGTTCATCATTTCAGCCAATGACAATGTTGCACACAGGTCTTCCCCAAGGATTTCTACATCGATTGGTCCGACATTGCTAGCATACATCGCCTTCCGACAATCTTCACCAAATCGTTGGCTCCCTTTGTGTATGACCTGTACGTTATATTTCTTAGTACATGCCTGCTACTTGAGGACTTTTCGCTCCAACTACAGTCAGATCCGTGAGTAATGTGTCCTACCCTCAGCTGTTTAAGGGTTATAATTGTTTGGACCATATCGGTGATCCTTGAACCTTACAATAGGTAAATTAATATAATTTTATAAAGTTATTCTTAGCTTCTCTGTGCTATGGTGTTGTTGTTTAGAATACGTATATGTGTTATCCTTCCCTTTCCCGGTATTTCGGGTATTGGCAATAAGTTCTAACTCCCTAACTCTTAGGGGAAAACAGACACGATGCATTTTTAGTATTACCGTTATATGAGTCACGCACAACAAAATCCGAGTGATAAAAAATTGTTTCACGATTAATGTCACGGCTTACGTGTTGCTCTGTGTACTTACTAAAACAGTCTACTCACTATGAAACCTATGAAAGGTTGCTTTAAAAATCATTATGTTTCAAAAGATAAACATTATTAGAGCACGTCAATTTAAACTATTTATTTCATAGAAAGATTTATGGACAGCCCAACGACTATACAAGGAGTTGTAATCAGTGCAGTCCGAATTGAGGTTCTAGTTAATTGATTTATATGATCACATTATGGCCAATTAAAGTTTTCCACTGACGCAGGATAGTTTGTGGTCTGGCCACTTTGTTGTGTCAACTTAATACAAGCGTTATATCACTTGTCCACTTCAGTGGCTACATTCATTTATTATTTAGTCTCCGTTTCTACTGGCGTAGAATTTAATGTTACATTTATAACTCTTTAGAATAATAAATACTGTTAATAGGATCTGAGTTCTGGCTACCTGTTGCTCCGAGTAATTAAGTGCGGAATTTAAATTACTTCTCCTCTTATTTATCAAAGAAGCTTGTAATGTATGTTGAGTAATTTAATACGATTTCGGGCGGCTTTCCGTAAATTTGGATACTTGATTTTCATGTATGAATTTAGTTAGCGGTATTATATTTTGTAACTACAACAGTTAAATTATATATGTATGTATGTAATCATCAGGTGATGCATGTGGTCCTTTGCCTTCCTATAAGAAAAATCAAAGTAGGCCTTTTTAGGCTCTTATTGACGTAAAATACAAGCGGTATCTACTACATGTTCGAAAATTGGCCAAGTTTTGTCTACAGATAAGAAAACGTAGATGTGATTAGAACAAATTTCCGAAATATCCAATAAATATAATATACCCAAAGTGTAATTAATTATAAATATCAAATTGTTATAATTGTTTATGAATTCATAGAGATTTGTTCTATAATATTTTCAGGCATTTCATAATAAGCTTTTATCATAAATATATCATTGATGTTATTTTTAAATTTCTTTAAACAAAGAACTCCTGAATAAATATTTTGGAAAGTTAAGTTGCTGTAAAGTGTACATTATAAACACTGTTGTTGTATATATTATATATTTGCTTAATATAAACTGAATTACTATTTCTATAGATCGATTCTATATTATTACAAGGTGTTCGTTAATACATATATTATGACGCAACTGGGCATTATATAAATTGATGTATTTTTTTTTTGTACATAGTATTTTATCTTGTAATTATGATTTGCTCAAATAGAGCCATAGGCTGTGATTATGTATATCTGTTGCTATAAAATGTTTATTGAAAGTGCCAGATAGTATTTTCAAACAACATTGCCCTTATTTGATTCACTGTGATAATTATCTTCATAAAGGGACAATATTGCTTTGCAACAATAAACACTATGCAGCATTTGCTAGTTTGAATAAAAATTTGACCGCTACGGAGATATGTAATCTAGATGCTGCTCTAAATAGTAAGAACAAAGACAGTTTGAATATCGACAGTATTTTCTCATATCGAAATACTATACGACATCACGCCATGAAAATAAACAAACTATATACTCTCATTATTATGTCATTATTAGTTGGCTGATGAATTTCCAAAGCGTTCATAGGTGGCTGGCATTCATAATTTTTCAATACTTTCTTTGAGTTTGTTACTCTATTGCTCTTGTAAGATTTGACTAAGGAAGCTTCTGGTAGTAAGTTTCTGAACCAGTTTCTGAACTAGTGATCATAGGTCCTCCCTCTATTGCGCTGGAGTAGTGTCAGTGTTTGTCCCTTCAGGGACAACAAGCATCATTGAGTATGTATGTATGTCAAATATTATTTCGAAACAATAATTATTTATACTGTGGTGCCAATTCTGTTAACACAAATTAAAACAAAATGTTCATTTCATCATCTCAGCCTATCGCTGTTCACTGCTGGACATAGGCCTCTCCAGTCGATTACCAGCGCGACCGTTCCATTACCACCTGCATCCAACGAGACTCAGCGATTTTCACTAGGTCGTCGGTCCATCTGGTAGGTGGCCATCCTACACTGCGCTTGATGGTACGTGGTCTCCACCCAAGAACCTTTCTGCCCTATCGACTGTACAATGTTCGTGTTATGTGGCCGGCCCATTGCCACTTCAGTTTACTAATCCTATGGGCTATGTCAGTGACTTTGGTTGTCTACGGATCTCCTGATTTCTGATTCGATCACGTAGAGAAATACCGAGCATAGCCCTCTCCATAGCTCGCTGAGCGACTTTGAGCCTTCTAAAAAGGGTTTTTGTGAAACACCACGTCTCAGGGCTGTAAGTCATCACTGGTAACACACACTGGTTGTAAACCTTTGTTTTTAGGTACTGAGGAAAATGTTCATTTAGTGCTGTCAAATAACAAATTCCTAATTAGGACACTACAAACAAAATGAAAAATAGTTTGAAAGGACATGAATTGGTTTAGTTATTCACTTTCGATTTTCCTATTCTATTGTATGAGATACAAAGTAAACTTCAATAATTTTAGATGCTTTCTAATGTGATGCTCAACTAAATACATTATTCAGTAAATTCAGTGTTTACCGGCAAAGTATCGACGATTAAGGAGAATATTTCGACTCCATTGAAATGTATATTCATTTAGTGTTGTTAAATCGAATTTAGTTACGTCAAATATTATTTTTATAGCAACAGAAGAGTTTTTATGAGTCCTAAAAAACTAATATAATTTAGTAAGAATTTTAGTTTAGTTATACGTACAACAGCATCATCACTATTATCTCTTTAATGCAACTGTATTGCTGTGTTTTGCCGTTCTAAGGTAAAAATCCCCACTGAGCCTTGGCCCTTTCAGGCACTGCAACACACATGCACATCTTATTCTTACCGTTTTTTATTAGATTTTTATTTATGTGTATACATTGTGTTTAGTGTGTTTTTGCCTGAATAAACGTTTTATCTATCTATCTATATTTTGTTGTAATTATGTATTTACTTAAAATAGTGTATATAACATTAATTGTTGTACTTAAATATTGTGGAGTCGTAATAATAATAAATTACTCGATATTATTGATCATCTAATTGACTTCGGATTGACTTATGCTAGCCACGAAAGCTTGAAGATATAAATGGTGTGAACATATTATGTTGTGACACCATAATCAAAGGTGCCGAAACTCACTTCAAAGCCAACTCGGGCCGGTCAGCGGCGGTAATTCGTAACCCGCCTAATTCTAATTAATAGTCTATTAGCGGACGTTTTCAATTACCACTTTGCTTGATTTATAAGTCTATACTTTAACTATTCACTGATTAATAGCCGGTGAGGGGTTAAGTTAATCAGATAAGTTATTGATGTCTTTGAGCGCAATTAATTCCAGAGATCGTATCGTCGCTTCCACGGTCGTAGATAGACAGATCAAGATATTAATGTTGTGAATAATAGCGTGTTATATCTATTAAAGAAATTATCTAACACTAATTTCACTACTTTATTTTCATTCAACTCAAGTCCGTGAAACTGAGTTATCTCAATATTTGAATCTTATTAAGATTAGGAAGGCCGTAAATGGTGGTCGGCGCCACTTTGTACATAAACACGCGTTTTCGAAGCGAATTTGCATATGAAATAAAGGCGTTAACGGCAAATAAACGATCAGCCGTGCTTTTAAGCGTATCCTTGAGTATGACATTAAGAGCGGCCTTTTGTGTCGCTACATCGGACACAGACGCAGCACGCGTCTCGTAAACTTGGTTATATTTGGACTTTTAATGTACAATGAACATTAGTGCCACATAAAATTTATACGTAACCAATTTGATAGCTAGTTTTTTTGATGGCGCTTTTAAGCTTAGCTCTCCAGATTGCGTGAGCTTCAGCTTGTGATAAGGTTATTGTGGCGATAGTACGTATCACAGAAATATGTTCAGTGATATCACAACAATAAGCGAAAACTGCGTAAATTAAATATTTTGCCGCTTTTGTTCTATCTGTTTAAAAGTTATATCTTTCCATAATATTTATTTTAATTCAAAGAAATAATATCATTGATTATTATTATTGCCTAACATAATTAAGAAGAAATTTTTATTCTATTTAATAACTTGCATGTTTTGTCATATACTTACGTGATTGTTAAAAATAAGTAGGTGTCAAAAAAGATTTTTCAAAATATAAAAGTTTCTATTATAGAGTTTTCTATGTAGAATTTATTCATAAAAAGTAAGCTGGCTCTATTTTCAATGATTTTAGCTGCAGATCACTTCTGGAAATTAAATGACAATGGTCATTTTAGGACAAACCGTGACGACAAACATTGATAGCAATAAAATACATTATAAACATTTTTAATTATGTCTCAAGTATTGATCGCTTATTGAATATATTTTATTACTTTATAGCATGGATACACACCATTTGGCTACAGTTTGATTCATTACTTCGAGTTGCACATATGAAAAAAGATCACAATAATAATTCAATAGCTTGTAAACTGCTTGACTTCTAAACTGCTAATACTTGCACGAGATTAGGAAAATATAATACATATTTATTACTTTAATATTAATTTAAACAATCTATAAAACCTGATTACTGCTTACCATAAAATTACTAATAATCATCAAAATAAAAAACAATTTACTGAAGATTACGCTGTATAGGCATTCTATCTTTTGCTTTCTCACACTGAAAGAAAATCTCAAAAAGTTTTTTCTTTATTGTTTCGTTTTACTAAATGATTTCCCCCAGTGCAATTCTAAGGTAATATTTTAATAGCGTTTGAGGATAAAGGTGAATAAATATTATAAAAAATAAATTTATAGTTATATTTAAAGTTATAGTCGATTTGAAGGACATGGACAAAAAGTGGGCCTCAATCATGTGCAGAGACGTAAGATATATCACTCGATAGGTCATTTTATGTTAATCAATTAACAATTTATTATATTTTTTTAAATCCCCCGTTTTTCTGTAAATGATGTTTGAAAGTACCTAGATATTCAAGTAAACACATCCCTAAACGTGTTTAAAATGTTTTAATTAAGTATATAAAATGATAATTTACATATTTAAATCTTATTGAAAAATGGTTATATAGTTAACAAAATAAATGTAATTTTGTAATTATAAATTCATGAAGTTCTAGACATGTTGTGTTACTGACCACCCTGAATGTACATAGTCTGTGACCAATGATGACATTCGTCCGCTGTCAATGCGACTTTGACTGCATATCTTGCGTAAATTAATAAAAAGAAAAAAAAACTTTAAAAAAAAGATTCCATCAATTTGCTAGTATTAAATAATTAAAATAATTAATTACAAAAAAAAAAACAGAGATATTTAGAGTCTAATCTTTATCCAGATGTTCTACAATAATTTATACTCTTCTCTGGTAAAGTTTCGTCGCTGCACATTACTCAGGCCCACCTTCCAAACAAATTTTGACCATCACCGTAATCGTTATATATTTATCGATTTATTTTGACTCGCCTAACCACGCCTACTTTGATTAAACCTAGATAGAAGAGAACTTGTGTTAAGAGTTTCTGTAGGAAATAAATAAACGTTGAAGATTCAGATTAACACAGTCAGGCTGTCAGTCAATACGTCTTCTTTTACTTCGATCTTAGAAATATTTCTATGAAGGTTGGTTTGTGGTTACTATTCCAACAGTTTCTAATTGTAGATATTGCTTTATTACATATTGTAAGATTCCTTAGTAGAAAAAATAATTTTTAACTCTGTCGACATGTTGACCTTATGCACTATTAAAAGTGACCATTACTCTTTCACTTAACTAGCGACAATGTGTGAACGATCACACAGCTGAATTAAATATTAGCTCTTTATAGAACATCCAAACGGTTTAAAGTGAAACTACACAGCTATTCAAACCTCATTGATTCCGCTCGTGTATCCGCTAAGTCAATAAACATTTTACGATTTTCATTTGCCATTAAAGCGGCAACAAACGCCTATCAAGTTGTTTTACAAAATGGACTTTTAAGCGATTCCACTCTTCACGCCGCTTTTTATCTTCAAAATTTTGTTCATTGCATCCAAATGTTTTTTGAATTGCTTAGAGAGTAGTTGTTATCAATAAATGGTAATATCGACCGATAAGTAGATTTTAATTTCTCTTGTCATTGTCTACGTAAATGTGGTAAGCATACGTACGCGAATCGTTTAATTTTCAACGGCACACATTCCTGTTAATCTACGGAAACTTTCTACGGATAACACATAGGCCAATTTTTCAAAATATACACCTCGGCCTCTGCGTGCATCAGTTTTAATTTTTCTAAGGATATAATTTACATAATCAAATGGGAATAGTAATATTGTATTTATAAATAAATCGATAATTAGACTTGTCGTCATGTAATGACGACATGACTTGTTGCTGAAGTGCAAATGTTAAGATGGATGTGTGGAGTGACAAGAAAGGATAGAGTGAGGAATTAATATATCAGGGGAAGTCTGAAAGTAGCCTCTATTGTTGTAAAATTGAAAGAAAGGAGACTTTCCTGGCATGGTCACGTATTAAGAAGAGGAAATGATCAAGTTACTAGGAAAGTTATAAACATGAAAGTGGATGGACGTATGGGGAGAGGAAGATCGAAAAAACGATGGGTTGACTGTGTGAATGTTGATTTGTTCAAGAAGGGAGTGAGTGTCGAAATAGCGAGTGATAGAGGAAAATAGAAGAGGAACACATGATGCCCCAAATAACATTGGAAACATGGCAAGAGATAGACGAAATAAATATTAGTTATAATTAACGTTAACAATATAATCTATACATATAATAAGACAATAAAAATATTTTGTCTGTACATTTAGTATTTTTGACTGAAATGGATAGAGGGGCACTTAAATAGATTATTAGAAAGCAAAAAAATTTTTTTGGAATTTTTTGTCTGTCTGTCTGTCTGTCTGTTCTGTCTGTATGTTTGTTCACGTTTATCTCCGAAAGTACTGAACCGATTTGCTTGAAACTTTCACTATTGCTTTGTTTTAACTCAGAATAATATTTAAACTTTGTTTCATCAAAAATCGGTTCATTAAAAAAAAAGTTATCGTCATTTTAATGAACTCAAGGCATGATAATATTGCGAATTATAATGTACACCATTCTTACATAAGTTACATGGGAAATTTAAAATCTAAAGACAATTCATCATCATGATACAATACATACATAAGATAACGTCTTTATCCCCTGCGGGGTAGACAGAGCCACAGGTTATAAGACCCCAAAGGCCACGTTTAGCACGTTCGTGGGCAGTGAGATGGAACAGGGAACCAAAATACGATGAAACGAAACCAGTTTTTATCAAAATAATATGATAAATGCGAAAGTTTGTTTGTTTATTACCTCTTCATCAATAACATTCAACTCGAAATTTACGCAGACGAAGTCGCGGGCAACAGCTAGTGAAACATAAATAAAACAAACGGCGTTGCAACGTGACAATAACCGTATTTTTGTCAGATGTTTAACTAGTCTACATCGCGGTAATAAGAAAAATGAGATATTCTTATTTTCTAATGTTTCGGCAGAATTGTATCAGGCCGAGGTCGTGGGATAATTTACGTATTCCGGAAGGCCAACGCCAAGGGAGATGTGCCAACGACCCTTGCCTCTCTCTTCAGTTTTGGTTTTAATTCATTCCATGCTATAAATTTGTTGTTAATACTATTTCAATTAAACAATCGTTATTAATAAATGATGTCATTAATTCAATCTGATATTACTATTTTGTAGCCTGTGAACAGGTAATTTGATTCAGTCTGGCAGTAAGACAGTATTGCATATTAAGTCGTTACACGGTTGTTAAAAGATTTTATTTCAATTAAACATATTGTTGAACTCATAAAAGTATCCATAAAAAATATATATTTATAATGTAAGCAAAACTTAGTATGAGTTACAGTTAGTGAGATATTAGAGTTATATTTTTTCTAAACTGGATGTCAATAGAAAAACCACTTGTCAATTCTGAAGTTTAAACATTTACATTTCACCAAGTAGATGTCACTTTAGTTATGTTCAATAAATGAATTAATATCTTATAATTTTTGTGTTTAAAGATTATTTGAAAAGTTTCAAAAATAATCTAAAGTAAATTTTAGAGCTTGATCAATAATCTCTATAACAGTTTGTGGACGATTGTAAAAACAAACGCTAACTAGCCTAAGCTCTTATAAGTTCGAGCCGGAATAACTATTTTTTAAACTGTCAATTGTTTTATTTTTAATAATAGGTCGTGGGAAGGGAGTCAATTTTTGCATCGGCTAGCAATCGAGAGCTGAGATGCGGGCGGCGGCTGGTTTCGGGGTTGTTCTCGCGGCCACGGCTGCCCCTCGGTTACTCCTACGTCACAACGGTGCCGCGCGGTGCCTGCCGCCTCAACGTCTCCGAGATAGTAGCCAGCGACAACTACATAGGTCGGTATATTTAGTGCTTAAACAGAGTTATAGCTAAGGTTACGGGTAGAGAGTACGGTAGATGTTTTTTCAAACGGCCGCAGCTGCGTTATGGCTACTCCTACGTTAATCTAAACTAGTCAGAGGTCTTATGTTTAAGGTGTGTGGGTTGTGCGTATTAAAAACTGCGCTAGATACCTTCATGTAGGAGGACGTTTGGTCAAAGGAAGTATTGTACAGGTAATTCAGAGGTTAAATACCAATCACCATCGGCAGAAAATGCATATTTTATTGTAATGACTAACATAGCTACAAGTTTTTATTTACTTACAAAATGGCTATATAATTATGGAAATTTACTTTATGAAGCATGGGCTGTTGATGCTTCATAATAAATATAAGATAAAAATTTAAAAAATATAAATTAAAAACTTTTTCTGAACGTCAATAAAACGTCAAATAACACATTGTTAACATTTTGAAAATAGTAGCTTTCGAAAGAATGTAAGTAGATATTATTATGTGAAATATAATAAGATGGGACTGAACTAGAACTAGAGACTGGTAGCTAAAATAAAAGTGTGCTTTTTCTGTAAATGCTCGCTATTACTGTATCTATCAGTCCTATTCATAAATAATTTGGCTGTTTCAAAACGAACCAATGTTTACTAAAGCGATCGAGAAGTGCAGGTAATATTTTGATCGTTGGTTTTCACTTTGACATGATATCTGGTATCGATGCCGTTTTAAAATCAAAGCAGTATCAATATCGAATTATATATAACGAAAAGCCGGCTAGAAGTTTTCACTGCAATACCTGGGTTCCGCGAGACATTGCTTCGCCACGAAAATGCGCCCGCACACACAGCGCACAAGACAAGGGCTTCCTGGATACCTACTACACCGGTCAAACTCTTGAGTATTCCCTAAAATAAAATTAACTGCAAGAGATACTTTTATAGATACTCTTCTATAGTTTTCAAGAAGGCTGAACAGGAAAGTGCTTCAAAAACTGATTTAGACACATGGAACTAGTTAGTGGAGAACGCTTTAAAAATATATACTTATTTCAGCCCTAAAATTGTTTTTTTTTTTATTTCTGTATGCTTCATGTATAATGAAAGTTGTTTTTACTAAACACATCCACAGATTACCGAAACAAGTTTTTGTGTTTTCAAATTTTATTATGCAAAATTATATCATAAACAGATGTCATTATTATTTCGATCTCTCATTAGATCTTTATTTTCCATAATAAATTAGATCAATTAACATCACTATTTACTCAAAAACTGCATCTTTTCAATTACTTGAAGCTAATAAATTGCACAATGGTCTTTTGATGCCGGTAAATGATCCGCAAAACGGTTGGTCACTTATCAATCAGCATTGTGGCCGGTCTGACAGCTGATCATTTGCAACTGCTCACAATCGCGGCTAACAATGGACACCCACGTGGTTTAAATTGTGAATAGGATGACTTACATGCTTTTGTTACTAATGTTGTTTAGGCATTTAGCCCATTAGAATAGTGCTGTGTGACAATATCTCAATTGGCATAATTAATGTTGGTTTATTGTTGGTATTTTCATTAGGCGCCTGCTTACGGCTCTGCATATTTTAATTATACAATCTGGCACTATTTAATATGCCAAATAAATGTGTAAACCTTCGTGATCTATATCATCATCATTTGATGACGATTTTCACGCCGATCTAGTTCTAGGTTCCTAATATCCAATATTTTTCGCATTTTCACTTATTTGTCGGCCGCCTTATGGGAGGAATACTGACGCTGTTGTTCCCGGTATGTTTTTACCACTAGAAGACCTCAACGTTCGTCATTTGTGCGAGAAAAGTTCCATGTCATCTGCCACTTTAAGTTTGCAGATTCCATTACGTATATAAACTCTGAGCATAGATCTCTCTATTTTGCTTTAGGTAACTTTAAAACTTCCTTATAAGGTCTATTATTAGCGGCCATGTTTCAGTGCCTTATGTCACAATATGTGTCGTCATGTTCTCGCTGTAATATGTCGTCTGTGTAATAGTTTCAGCGATATGACATCATCCTGTCTTACATTTTACTGGAGCTGGTTTTGGGCTTTGGTCCTGAAGACGGACGGACATGGAGCCTTTTGTTTAATTAATACCAGCTACTCATTCTTGGGAAAATGAGTAAAGGCTATTAAAAAGTAAATGACAATCTAAATGGTTACATATATGGAAGGCAGGACAATTTATACAGCTATATTTGGTAGCACGTTAATTTATTTTGTAATACAGTATTCTTTGTTGAAAAGTAACACACTTGTATGTATGCTTACATGCGAGTGTAATTGTACTATGTATGCTTGTCCTAATTTATGTATTATAATAAGATTGTAAATGAACATTTTGTGGTTTTAGCGTTGAAAATATCAAACAGCTCTTACATAATGAATGGTGAATTCGCTGTGAGTACACCAGGCGTATATGATGCAGTGGGGACACGCTTTATTTATACCAGGGCTGCAGGATTGGATAGTGTATTCGCGATGGGACCCTTACTACATCCTGTCGATATTATGGTAAGTTTGTTGTCATTGTCAGTTTAGCATTAATAAATAGTTTTTTTTGTTTATTTACGAATATATATATATACACACATACATACACACACATATATATATATATATATATATATATAATATATATATATATATATATATATTATATATATATATATATTATATATATATATATATATGTATTTCATGTACTCTCGACTTGTATATAAAAATCTTGATTTTGTATATAAACGTATAATTTTATGTTAAAAATAATTATTAAAGTTCAATTTTTAATTCGAGTCAGTAAAATGACATTTCCTGTGTCATGTGTCACAAATCATATTATTTAATATGGTATGTATTACATATTTACAATAAAAAAACGCTTTGATACCTAATAAAATAAAATGTCTAAATCTATTGATTGCCGAACATCACTATTGTAG
This sequence comes from Scirpophaga incertulas, assembly GCA_036419045.1. NCBI lineage: Eukaryota > Metazoa > Arthropoda > Insecta > Lepidoptera > Crambidae > Scirpophaga > Scirpophaga incertulas. The sequence goes on from CM071645.1 coordinate 12,891,306, forward strand.
TGGGTTGTAGTGGGTCACCCTTTCTTGTATCAGTGACAGTTGCACTTGTCATTTTACTGACTCGAATTAAAAATCGTAGTTTAGGTACTATTGCACATTTCTCTCTAACTGTAAAGTTTTACAAAAAAAATCTCCGAATTCAGGATTTAATTAGAAATTCGCTTTTAGCTATGTAGATATATGTGCATTAATATAATTATATCAATATTGACCACACTAAAACACATTTTTAAATAAGTACTCTGACGGTTTCGGCATAATTATTTGCTAAATGAATCAACCGATACATCCGATTGACAATAAAGTAATGATTATTTTGAATGATTCCTAAGGTATACTTACCATAATTATTATATTATATCCGGTATTAAATATAAATTATAGTGCCAATTATGTTTCTGTTGATTTCCAATTCAAAGTTAGACACAAGGCGAGTCGCATAATTAACAACCCATTCCAATTAAATTGCTTAATATAAAATGACCACAAAGTTGTTCGGTGTAAATATTTATTGTGCTTGTTAAGTGTGTATCAAGTTTTATTTCTGTCGTCATTTGTTTCAACGCATTAAAACTACTGCAGTTATTTCGAGTGTGGGATATTTTTTTTTGTTATGATATTGGTGGTATTAAATACTTTTTGATGTTCACTGTATATTTATTATATATATTGTCGTACGCTAGTATATACTAACGTCCGAAATTATTGCTAATTTGAAATCAATCCACAGATCGGACTTCTATCTGAGTTCTAATATAAAAAAAATATATAAAATGTAGTTTCTCGCATTACATTTTTGTTCATGTCGATTGGATTGGAACAATTGTACAATGCAGATTAGTGGAATCTGCGTTCGTATCCTCTGCTTATTTCGTCCGTTATCCGTTAGCTTTTCAGCTTGCTACATTGCCAAAACTTTTTTATTACGCGAAAACTATTCTTATGATTTTAGTCGAGTCATCATCTATGTGCCTACTAATAATAGTATTTTGCTAGTTTTACAATTGTGGATAAATTGGTATCTGTCATATTATCTAAAAAAAGACTACATGACGTATAACTCAAAAATATTCGAGCGATTGGTTCAAAGATAGAAGGATCTTTGGGTTTGTTTCCAATACCATTGATCATGCGGTTCTGTTTCGTAAAAATATTTAAGAAATCCTCTCCTTAAATATATTTTTGTTGCGATTTTATTAATTTGAACGCAGTATGCACTTTAATGCAAATTTCTTTTCATTTTAGGTCTTATACACTCAGCCGAGTCCAAGCATAAAATATGAATATTTTACTGAATCACATACTAATGATGTTGACACTGCCGAGATCCCTGAACCTTTGCCGACGCCAAAACATACACGAAGACATCACAGTTTCGATGCATATCCCAGGCTTAATCCAGGAAAGCAATATCCAGATCTGATCAGTGGTTCGAAAGACTTGGCTACTGAAGAGGACTTAAATGAAAACGTAGTTGGGACTAGGAAGTTTGCTTGGAAAATCTCATCGTTTACGCAATGTACAAGGTCTTGTGGAGGAGGTATTCAGGTAAGAATTAAGAATTCCTGTTTTTAAACACCTTTCATATGTGAAACGTGGTAAAAAATTAACTAATTATCGAGCATTCCATGCAATAAGTAATGAAATAATTAAAATGTTAATCAAAAAAGTAGTCAAAAATTTTGATGGTAGTAAAAAATTGTGTGGATCCACCACTCGATAACGAAATCGAGGTAAAGAAATAGTTATTAAAAAGTGGAAAAGGTATTTGTTGACGTACTTTCTACAATTATTTATTATACTACGAATGGTTTTGTTGATGAGTGATTCTACCTGTTAGATAGTACCAGCTCCTTGGTAGTAAATCTCCTTAAACCAAAGAACAGATTTAGTACCTAGTAGTAAATCAAAATAATCTCAATTCATTTTAAGCCTTCAAGGCTCATATTGACGTCACAATAAAATTAAGAGAACACAAAGAACAACATAGTCTTGTACTTGCATATATATAAGAAAAATAATATTCTAGTTACACCTGCCAGGGAATTGCGACCCCTGCAAATAATACTGTCCCACATAAATCTGAAATTTCATTTAAATGTGTTAAAATAGTAGAGCACGCAATGTTGAACCTTGGAACACTCCCGTCGTAATAGGTGCGCTTAGATAAAGAAAATGTTTTTGTCAAAAATTTATTGATGTTCTTATGATGATACGTGAAATAGCCTAATGGTCACTGTGCGTATCATCCCGTGATCATCAGGAAGTTGTAATATAGTTTAAAGAATCTTGAGCATCAGTGTCGTTGTGGTCCGGGCACTGGCATTTTATTTGCGAGATCTGTAGATTTACTTTACCGTGTACTAATGTGTATTTACATTTATCAGATGTTTATCAAACAATTTGCAACACCTGTGAAGATACGAAACTCACAGGTAATTCACTCGACCAATCCGCACTATAAGTGATCATACCTTACCTTTTTTTTGTTCCCCGAATATACCTTAGGTAGATTAGGTATATGAGTTGAGGTGGTGAAATAATTTATATATTATTTTTATATTAACGTTTGTATTATATTAATTATATGTTGTTTATATTAAATATTTTATTTCAGATAGGCAAATATCACTGTGTTGAATTGTCCAATGGGCTGGAGAAAGAAGTGTCCCCGGTACACTGTCCAGGCTCTGCTCCTGTCGTTAAAAGGCGCCGGTGCCACAATCTTCCTTGTCCACCAAGATGGCGCTCTGCTTCCTGGTCTGCTTGTCCTCATTGTGGCCCAGCAGTTAAAACTAGGATTGTTGGCTGCATCCAGGACCATTTTAGAGGAATTATTACGGTAAGTGTATAATTTCAGGTACATATAAGTTATAAGCATTTTCTGTTTGATAATACATAATCTGATTAGTTGGAGTTGAGCTTAGAAACGAGTGAATTGTGGATGTGATGAATTTTAAACTTCTGCGGAGTGCTATGTGGATGTGTTTAGGGCGGAGAATACAATAACGTGAATGACTTCTGGCAAAATATATCGCTACACAATGTCTCTTCTCCATTTGATTTGGTCCACTTGAATTACTAAAATTGTCAAAGAAATAAAGAAGACTACTTCGTGCACTACTAAATATTTAATATGATTTCCTATTCTATTAGTCTTATTGTATGGTATTGTCCAGACTTGTATATCACGGATCATATTATCGGCATACAAGATATGATTTAGCAGGCAATAGTAAAACATGATATTTTTTTCACTTTTACTGGCGTTGCATATTCTGTCCGTCATTTCATCTATGATGGGATTTTATTGTGGGGACATTAAACTAAAGATTACTTTCGAAAAGAAACAAATAAATTTTGTAACTACATTCAAGACGTTTGATCGATGATACATCATGTCGTTGGTATTCAGTTTGTATTGGGAAAAATAGAGGTCCACGAGATCTTAATTTTGGATGTTTTTGTCAATTTCACAGCTCTGAATGATGATCTGATGTAGATAATTCTGGAAGTGATGTTCCTAAAAATAGTCGAATTAGGATGAAGACAAAATTGAAATTGGATAGCATTGGAATGATAATAAAGTTAGAAACTGATCTGTCTTCGAACATTTAATAGTTATTGTAAAATAATTTAATGATTATTATTTTTTTTCTTAAGTTGTTATTTAGCTACTATGTCACCGTAAACCAGTAAGCCTCCCACTAGCTCTTCCAAATCAAAATCAAAATCCAGAATATATTATTTTTAACGTATCTTTTAAAAATTGAAAATTACACCAACTCAAAACACAATCTTCAAGAATGACAATTCTTGTTATGTCAAGAACACCGTTAAAAGTCTTTTCAAAACCATAAAGCACAAAATGCGACCTATAACGGTGTTCCTGTTACAACTACCTGGAGTTTTTTCTCAATTGTTTCTTTCTTAGTAATTATTGGTAAAAACCAGTGTCTTTTCTTTTAGGTCAGTGACTCTAAATGTACTGAACCAAAGCCGGCTACGACGGAAATATGCAATGTTCCCGATTGCGACGGCACCGAGTCGGTTGATTCGCGGGCAGTTCATGCTCGTGAACAGACGGACGCGTTCCACGACGGCCCGGTCTACACGGTGTCCGTCGATAGCTTCGATCGTGCTAGTCCAGAGTATACATTCGGCAACACTGTCGGTTGGCTGTACACGGAATGGTCTGATGTAAGTACAGACATTAGCTCGTTCATCTGTTAAATTACGATTGTAACATTTCCTGTAATGGGCGAACTTTTAAATGAAATTTAAATATGTTAAAGGGAGAATTATTTTCTGTTAAAATTCCCCAAATCCGTTAACCGTTCATTATTTTTGATGGGTCGATATTTTTTTGGAAAAAAATACCGGATAGGTGTTGAGACTGCAATTCTTAAAAATAAGAGGAATTAAAATACTTGAATACTAGCATTAAAAATAAACATCTGCTGTTGCTTATGCATATGTTGATACTCGCAATATCTCTGGTTTGGAGTAACAACAACGGAATTGCAAAAGCTACAATTTTGAGTTTTTAACATTATCTCTTTTCTATTATGTTGTATCTACTATATGGATAAAAAAAGATGAAAAGTTATGTAAAAATGTATTAACTTGTGTGTTAAATGGCAAAGTGACCCTAGAAATAATAGTTGCGAGTTAGGCAAAAGTTGTAAGATGGCACAATGTCTTAAAAATTTGTTTTGTATTATCATATTGACTTAACGTAGTCTATACATTTCTGTAAAATCCATTGCATGCTATGAGAAATCCATTCCAATTGTCCCCTTGGGAAATAGCTACTTTACTTTATGTGAGATTCAATTGAACTTTCGGGAACAGGAAGCATACTCTTAATATAGGGGTTTCAATTAACGGGGGGGCGATGGGGGGAGCGCCCTGGAACCCGCGCGCGAAGTGCCTAAGCGGCGGGAGTGGCACCGACGGATTGTGGCGGCCTGGCGTGCGCAGCTCCAATTACGGATCTGCGCGCGCCAGCGGGCCGTCGGTGCCGTACTCCCGCACCTCGAAGCTTGGCTCCACGGGAAGGAGGAGGTCACCTACCGATTGACTCAGATACTCACCGGGCACGGCTGCTTCGGTGAGTATCTGTGTCGAATAGGACGGGAGGGATCGACACATTGTCACCACTGCGCATCCGACCTCGACTCGGCCCAGCACACGCTGGCGGAGTGCCCCGCGTGGGCCTCCGAGCGCCGAGTCTTGGTCGCAGAGATCGGGCGAGATCTGTCTCCGCCGGCATTGATTGCGGCAATGCTGGCGGACGAGGGAGGTTGGAGGGCTGTGGTCTCCTTCTGTGAAGCAGTGATGCTCCAGAAGGAGACCGCCGAGCGGGGTCGGGAGATGGCCGATCCCGCTCGAAGAAGGCGGCGCCGGGCTCGGTAGCACAGCTGCGGCGCCGCCGCGGGTCGCCGGCGGGCGCGAGGAAGTCGCGACTGCTACGGCGACCCGGGATGGACCACGCCCCTTCCGTGGCCGGGGGGCATCGTCGGTGGAGGAGACCGGGGGAGGTAGCAGCCTCCCCCGAGGAGGGCTCCCCTCTAGGCAGGGGAGCGGAGGCTGGGGGGTTCCCAGAGGTGGCTTGCTGTTCCCGGGGGCTCCCTACATGCCTGAGGAAGGCCATCCCTGAGGTTTTTAGTGGGTAGGCCTCCCCCTTCTGGGGAGGAGAGCCCCACATAACCCCGGCTCGTCACAGCCGGGGTATGCAATTTAATGCATTTTCCTCAGGGGAACAAAAAAAAAAAAAAAAAAAAAAAAGGGGTTTCAATTAAAGCTCCTGATTTTTGGCAGTACAATGTATGTTGATAGGTCCATAGCTATTTGTTGATTAAAATATCAATGCAATAAACATAACATTGTCTCAGTGCACAGGATGGTGCGTCGGTGGCGGCATTCAGACACGAAGAGTTCGCTGTTCAGATCCTGCCGGATGCATGTCTAAAACGCCAGAGTCATCCAGAACGTGCACGCCAAAGCTTTCGTGTGAAGCTCATGAAGGCCGCTGGTTTACCGGTAAATATGGACACACTATTTTTTTTTGTTCCCCTGAGGAAAATGCATTAAATTGCATACCCCGGCTGTGGCGAGCCGGCGGTTATGTGAGGCTCTCCTCCCCAGAAGGGGGAGACCTACCCACTAAAAACCTCAGGGATGTAGGGAGCCCCCGGGAACGCCAAGCGACTTCCGGGAACCCCCAGCCTCCGCTCCCCTGTCGATACAGAGGAGCCCACCTCGGGGGAGGTTACAATACCTCCCCCGATCTCCTCCGCCGACGACGCCCCCCGGCCACGGAAGGGGCGTGGTCCCTCCCGGGTCGCCGTATCCGCGGGCGTAGGTTACCCTGAGCTAATGTTTTTACGTTTTTGTCAACAACGCTAGCTGAACAGTGAGGAATTTTTTATTGCCATATATTGACAAACATGATAATAAGTGGTTACAGTCGCCTATAGTGTATGTGATTGTGCAAGATTCGCACCAAATCTGCAATCCACTTAAATAACAGGATATGTTTCAACTTGTGACATAGGATGTAAATTTACTGTGCCTAGTTCACAGTAATGCTAGAACCGCTGTTTTGTGGCACAAAATAGGTAAGTTGGAAGTGCCCAAGCAATAGTCAAGCAAATCAAAAGTCAAAGTCTATATAGCATTAACTTAGAACATATCTGTCGTCGCTCTCGTAAATGTTGCAAAACGTAATGTTCCAACTGTTCCATCAGTATTTTAAAACTTCACAACTATGAAAAATTTTTCAGTGATGTTGATATAGAAATCATATTAAATTATTGTATTACATTTGTTAAAAATATTTTGTTCAAAGGGGAGTGGTCACCGTGTTCCACCTCCTGTAGTGGTAAACAGGTCCGTGGAGTTCTATGCATTGGGGGGAGTGGAAGGCATCTCCGCGACGCCGCTTGTAAACAACCGAAGCCTGAAAATGAAAGGAAATGCGGAAATGACTGCCCTCCCGCTTGGTACACCAGTGATTGGGAGCAGGTAGCGGAATAATTTATCATATCATTTGTACATGCCTATACCTTACACAAAATTAATAATATAATAAATTTTATTTCTTAATCCTTACTAATATTATAAATCGGAAAGTGAGTTTGTTTGTTTGTTCCACTTTCACGCCGTAACCTAAACCTTCGCGCCATAAGTAGTCGTGGGCAAAAGCTTAAACCTCTATAGACCCATTCCCGAAATCCACGCGGGCGAAGCCGCGGGCGGAAAGCTAGTGGTATTATAAATACAAGAAAATTAGCTAAGAATATATGGACTACAGTGTACATTATTAATTTCTGGTGGAAGATGCCAATACGCAATACTTACTATATTTCATTACATATTTATCTGACTCTTACCCGGAATAATACAGGAACACAATGCAATTTAATTCTTCAGGAGTCTTCTTTAATTCTTAGTAACTTATATCTAATAGTGACTAATATTTTCGACTGTTTTTGTTCTTTGTACATATAAGTAACTATATTTTTCAACCGTCTTTAATAGACAAATTTGACAAATTGCATAATGGGGAACATGCAATTATAATATTTATGAAAATTTTGTTATCAAAATGCTAAAAAAATATAAAAGTACAGGGCCACTGCAAAGTTTATATTTAAAATAATGTGGTTTTTGACAATAATTTCGAATCAAAAGCAACGTGGAACGGAACGGATTTAAAACACCAATCGCTGACGTCACTCCTGTTATGACAACTTATTTGAAGTTATAAGTTGTAGTAAAAGTGAACAATTAAACCAAAATTAATTGCGTTTTTTGAAAAAAATGGAAGTTGGGTTTGCCAAAGCAAATTCTAGGACTCTGCCAGAAGTTAATATTGACATGGCAGTGATATTTTTAGTCGAAAGTGCAGAGTTTTCAAGTGTAGAAATGAAAGGGACTAAACAAAAAGACATCGAAAAGTTTGGGTAAGTGTTAGGTAGGTAACTGTTTCTTTTGTGTAATAAATGTCATTCCTCTTCGCCGCTTGATACCACATTTTTCTGAGTTTTGGGTCTGAACGTCTAATCAAAAACAAATTATTAGGAAAGTTATTTGAAGTAGATAGACACATTGGTACAAAACATACGTCACAACGACAGACAGGAGTGACGTCATACGAACTATAGGTCTGTTTTCGCGCGAAAATTTAGATTGACAATTTTAAACCGCATTTTTTTTACTAATATACGGTCTTTTCATTTTTTGATATACTTGTGGTTTATTCTATGTGGAGTTCTTTAAAATGAACACAAAAATAAAAATATTGTATCTTCCCTATTCGCAATACTTATTTTATTTCATTACATATTTATCTGACTCTTACCCCGAAAAATACAGGAACACAATGCAATTTCAAAATTCTTCAGGAGTGTTCTTTAATTCTTAGTAACTTATATGTAATAGTGACTACTATTTTCGACTGCTTTTGTTCCTTGTATTAGTCACTATATTTTTCAACCGTCTATTAAATTTGACAAATTGCATAATTGCTAATGGGTGACATAACGTCTTATATGGACTGGCGATTAATGTCATTTTCGCAGATTTTCGCATAAGCATCTACGTTGGTAGATGTTTGTACCATAATACTATTCTATATTAGAAAAAAGACATGATCGCTGATCATGACTAGTTTATGATAGTTACCGATGATTTATGTCTAGGTCATAGTCTGTACAAGTTTTATTGCTGTTTTTAGTGTACTGGTAATTGCTCAACCGCCGAGGGGTTGCAGCGTAGATCAGTGGTTTGTATGAAAGCAGATAAGGGCACCGAAGACTCGGAGTGTCATCAAGTTAAGCCAGCGTCTCGAGCGTCATGTGAGCTACAGTGCCCCGTGTTGGACGCGCCTAATGTAGCAAGAGGTGAGATTCTTAGCGGTTTATTAAGTTTTGTTGCTGGTATATATATTGTTCCCTGAACAACCACACTTGTTATATTTATTTTATTCACTAATTATACACTGAGAGGAAAAAGCTACGTATACGTAGCCTGTCGCAAGCTATCTACCACGTAACTTGCAACGGGATACAGGTTACGAGTGTTGGACTAGTACTCTAGTTGTCACCTACATGATAAGGAAGTTTCATACTGATGCTGTTATAGGAGACACCATGCTCTATCATGGTATTACAGGAATATCCGTATAAAAACTACGCATCATTCTCAATGGAGTAACAACATGACATACGTAGTCAGCTTGATATATCCAGTACGTATGTGTCTGTGTTATGTGCTCCTGTGTTGGACTACGTACGGTAACTATGCGATTATATTCATACTGGACGACACTGAGTTAAAAACATACCTATACGGCTTACTTGAATCCTCGTACGCACTACGTACCATGACGTAATGCGGCTGCATTATACATGTATTCGTGTGTTGGGGTTGGTACAGTAAGAATACTGTTACATTTTTACGATACGTTACTACGTACAGTAAGTACTCATCTTACTTGCACCCTGGGTTCAAAAGTAAATACAAGAGTTATGCAGTGGCATTATAAATATAAGTGTGAGCTCTTACGTAGTGCGGTCAATTACAGTGTAATGGAGTGGGTTCTGTAAAATCACGGACTCCCTCACAATTGCCAGCTACTTACTCAGCATGTTGTTACATACGTATGTAACAGTGTCCTTATTTGATCCTTACATACATAAGTGGTCTAAGGAATTACGTAGTTTTTTTTTCTCTGTGTATGCGTGTTTTTACTTACCATACAGTACTTGCGGCTTTGCTTATGTTGTATTTGTGTACTAATGTGCCCTACCGTACGTTTTTATAAATATATACCATATAATCTGATACTTGTAAGTGTAATGAGGTGAACGCGTGGTCGTCCACTTTTCCAATCCAGTTTTCAAGACACTAAACACCCGCTGTTTGCGTTGATCCGTAAGTGATATAAACCTTATATTTAAAGTACTGTGATACACTTCCGAAATATGCAATTACGAATTAATATTGCTGAAAAATGCGTCAGAGTTAAATCCGTAGCGACAGTAACGTATCGAAACTTATGTCAAAATCTTTTTTTTTATTGCCCTTCCTTTTCCGCGGTTCGAATGTCATAAAACCTAAACATATATGCTGTGGGTTTTTTGCCACTGATAGGTCCAATTAGGGGGTCATCCAAAAAAATTACGTCACACGAATTTCGTGATTTTTTGCCCCTCCCCCCGTCTTTGTCTCAGCTAGTCACATTTGTGAGACCCCCCCCCTAGTGTGACGTCACAAATTTTGAAATTATAGAAATTATTGAATGATAAAGCGGTTTCGAAATCAGTTTTATTTTCATTTTAATAAAATTAACATCAAATCAATTAACAAAACAAAAAACGATTACTTATATTAAATAAGTATATGGTCATTTCATGATTTTCTTATTATATTTTTCAAAATCACCTAATATAATCAATTAGAAAAATAGTACGTTTCGGGAGTACCCCTATTAATAGATAGAAGAAGATACTATTCCTTTATTTATTTATGAGAGTATACATACTTTACAATAAAAGTTAATATTTACAGCACTTTTCATACTAATAGTAATAATTTAAAGTTTGCGTTTTAACAGTTAGATTATAATAGATTTTGAAATGTGACGTCACGAAATTTAAGATCCCTCCCACTCCCTTGTCACACAATGTCACACTTCGTCAACCCCCTCCCTCCCCCTAACCGTGTGACGTAATTTATGGATGGCCCCTAGTTAATATTAGTTAAAAGCAATTCTCTTCTTCCTGTTACTGAGTAATTAAAATTTGGTGTACAGCTTTAGTTCTAATGACAATATAATTATGTTTATTTTTGCTGTAAGTTCAAGATGATCGCCAAGTACAAAATGGTGTAATTGAATTATTTAAACAATATAATGATGATTTAAATTTATTTTTTATTATTTAAATAATATAATAATAATGGTTATCAAATGAAAGAGCTTGTTCAGTACACAATTTACTTATTTTTTATAATTAATGAATTACAAAAAATACAATAATATTTATTTCATCATCTAGGTCTATATACATAGTTATTTGTGCAACAAGTGAGCAAAGTTGATGTTTGCTGCGCGTGCTGATTTGAGTCCGAGCAAGCGAAGGATTCTGTTTGAATCACGAGCGAGCGAGTGATTCTAGAGTACAATCCTGAGCGTGTCGAGGGATTCAAAGGCACGAGATGCAAACAACTTGCTCTCGTGTGACACACATAACTTTTCACTTCAGCAGCGAGAACAAATATCATACCTACTTTGGAAATAAAATAAGACACAGGAACGAGTATATTGTAAAATAACTCATTTATTTAAATTCAAAATTATACAACAAATTAAAAAGTTAAACATAGTCTGTATATACATAGGTTACTATAATCTGTGGTTAGCTTTGTCTCACTAGTGAGTAAAAATCGATTTTACTCACTGATTTAAGCAGCAAAACCTTCATGTTTGAGCTACTGAAGTGAAAAATTATATTGTGGCTGGAGCTTCCATTTAAGCAAAAGATTTGCTTGTGCTAGGAAGCACCACTCTTCCATAACTAGTTCAAAAAGTATAAGACTAGGGTATCAGTACTAGCAATTAAAGATGAGAAATGAAAAGAAACCTGAAACATGTAGTCACTGTGTGTGTTTGTGTGTGTATGTATGTAGGTTTGTGTTTTGTGTTGTGCGTGTAAGAGTGAAGGATACGTGAACGAGTGTCCATAGGCTACGGTAACCGCTTACCATCAGGCGGGCCGTAGGCCTGTTTGCCACCATCGTGGTATAAAAAAAATATATATGTTTGTTTGTAGAATATTATACGTGTATTAATTATATTATACAACGAAAGGTTGCCTTAAATTAAGTGTTTGATGACAGCTCATGATAATGAATAGTCTTCAATTTCGTCATAACTTTTTGCTAGTAACCAATCAACTAAGCGTACTTTACATTTTTGAGTTGAAAGAGGGTAAATATTGAGTAAGGCCCTAACGTAGTTAGGGTAGGCTCGAGCCCCTCGGTGGGGACGTACATGAGCTGTGATGATGATGATGAAATATTGAGTAGTTTATTTAATTTATTATATAAATAGGCCGATTGTCTGTTGTCTTTTCGCGAAAATAGATTTTACCAGGGGTTGAGGAGCAACATTACGTATCCCTCTACTATTACATTTTCTAGTGTCATAAGGCAGAGATTTTTATTTCCTAAGCATTATATAATATGTAGTAAATATAATTTTCTAACCGATAAAATGCTACTTGTCGAATATAGGCTTTCAGTTGGATATCTATATGGTTTAAAAAACATTAACTTTAAAAGTGATCTCTGAGTTCTTTCTAAATTTAAGAATTTAATTTTAGTTGCACCTCCCCAGATTGGTAGGCAATATGTTATGATTGATTGAGCTAAAGACCTGTATATATTGTTTAAAAGGCGTTTACCAGCTACATGACGGAGTGACTTGAAAGACCAAATGAGTTTTTTCACACGATTCATAATTAGCTCCAAGTGATGATGCCAGGAAAGACGCTGGTCAATAATAACACTTAGATATTTAGTGCAGTTCACTTTTTTCAATTCAGGACAAGAGCAATCTAACAAAGACATATTATTACAGTTATGAAGCTTTATTTTGAAATATTCAGCAGGCTGAGTGTTTTTGTATTTAGTGAAGCAAATGAAATTACTTTTGAATTTAAAATTAATAGTAGAAAATAAAAAATCATACGTGTGATATTATTGTGATAAATATTTATGTCTAAAGATGGTGCAATATAATTTTTTTCAATAGATTTTGTTTTATTGCTTCTTTCAAATAGAGGCTGACAAACCACTGGTAGTGACAACTCCGCAAGCCCCTACAACGAGCTCGAAAATTCCCCTTGAAGGTAAGTTTGATCTTAAATATATAATAAATGAATAAAATATAGAATGTCTTTGGTAATATTAATAGAAATAATAAGCAATACGCTCAGTTGCACCGATGTTTCTTACTTTTTACACTTTGGATTATTTCTACATTTGCAATGTTATCTATGTTATGTTGTGTGGTATTTTGTCGAAATTAGTTTATGCTGTATATTATTATTTCAATTTAGGTCCAAGAACATTAACTTTCGTCGAAACTAGTCCTGATATTTTTATATTTTTATTACTTTTGATATTCCTCATAGTTTTCGATTTAAAATTTCGTTTTATATGCAGAGCGAAGTGGTAAGGGTTTGTTAGAGGTTTAAGTCTGATAGTTTGTTTACGAAGAGGTACTCTTAAATTGTATAAGAAAGGAATGCATTTAAGAAAAATAAATTTACAGGTTGCGAAGACAAGTTGAGCAATTGTGCGTTGGCAGTACAAGCGCGACTCTGCCACTACAACTATTATGTACAGAACTGTTGCGGCTCTTGTACGGGGAGGTGAAATAAACTATTATGAAATAAGCTATTTACTAAAATCATTAGTGGATTAAATTAAAATTTCCGTAGTCACTTGTTGTTATCTAGCACATACCAATAAAGTTTCACATCACACACATCTGTTCTTTAGTACTAATAGCAACCAACCTCGTGCTAGTACCGGTCTAACATTCGAGCGATGCGCTTGTGCGGAAAAGCGTTATTGATAATTGTAGAAATTTTACTAAACTGCAGTTCAGTCGTACTTCAAGTTTCCAAAAATATGTACTTATTTTTTAGTAGTAACTAAACGGTAGGTAGTATATACAGTTACGAATTTGTATATTATGAAAGTTCAAGTTATACTGGTTTTTCGCCTGGCACGCACTACAGGAGACGTATTTTTGAACCATTAGACGTGAATTTGGAATTCGAATACGAATACAAATCGTGCGCGAAATTATTTTCTACTGCTTACAATATTATAGAATTTGAATCACTCGAATTCAGTGTTGTCATTAAAAACAAATACTTAATTAAATTCCGTTTCACGCAGAAAAATTCAAAATCACAACAACAAAAACAAAAAACCGGCGATGATACGTGAAACGGATCACTGTCAAGGTCACTTCAGCGTTGGATATCCTACTAGTAGAAATCAAAAACGAGTGGGTGGAACCACTCGTAGCACAACGCACGAAATGAAAGTTCAGAAATAGTGAATTCGGTAATTCGTATATGAATCTCACGATTTCGAATGCGAATTGGTTTTCTATTGTTTCAAAAATTCGTCTCCAGGTTCACCGTCAGCCAATCAGAGCGCAGATTTAGTTGCGGTGTTTTGATGGAATAGTTTTCAAACAAATTGGATGACTTTGATACCATGGGGTATGTAGCTACTTAAAGGTTGTTTGGAATTAAACTTCAATTATGAATACGAAACCAACATTTGACTTTAATTTATATTTGGAACAACATTCATAATGGGATTAGTAACTGCTAACATATAATGTAATCGTACTTCATCATATTTTTGATAAGTTTTGTTATTTAAAATATCAATGTTTAGTTATAAAAATATTAAAATGTCATGTCATGCTCTTAATCGGACAAGAGTCTTAGTATGTTTGTATTACGGTGTGATACTAAAATTTAAGAAAAAACAGATATATGTATGTACCTTAGGAATAAGTGAATAACTAATAAAAAAACACATTGATTAAAAAGTTATTAAATCAAATAATGTGTTTTTGTAATGTCAAAAATGATGATAATATTTAAGCAGTGGCTACTTAATCTAGCAATTTAGTTTTAGAATTCTAACATTAAGCTTAGTACTAGCGTTAGTTGAGTAAGGATAAACGGTTATTTTTTAAGATTTGGACTAATCTATGTAAATAAATGAAGAATGTTAACGATTGAGTTTGAAGTTTTATTAATTCTATATTTACCTACACTACTTATCTATATAATTAAGTGGGTATGAAACTCTCTGATATCTAAATAGATCTCTCTATATTTATATTCATATTTTTATTTTGTTTGATAATTTGTTTCGGTGTTTTCAGAGTTTATAAGTTGATATATAAGAGTCTTTTGAAATTAAATAACTTTTATTTTTTTTAAAGTTCCATATTTGCGTACCAAAAGAAAACAAAATCCTCATATGATCACTTTTTCATCCGTCCGTCGAAACCCCTTTTCTCAGGAACGTATATTTTGACCTCTCAAAACAATCAAAACCCATAAGGTACTTCCGTTTACGTAGAATCATGAAATGTAACATGAGGTAATGCTTCGTATCACAAAAATGTGAAAAACATAAATTAGAATTTGCATTACAAAAATGCGATTATAAATTTATTGTGGAACTCCTGGTGGGCAACCAAATTCTCAAATTCAAAGTAAGCAGTGTGAAACTTATTTCATGGGATTAAGAGTAACGGATAGACATAAAAGTAATAATTAATCGTATTCATCTCTAACTTAAAGTAAGATATGAAAGAGCTGGCCTCGGAGGTCATTACAGTAAGAAATAAAAGTACATATAATGTATAAAAAGATTTATAACTTATTTATTAACATAAATGTTAGTGTCTACATACATCTTGTAGTTAATTTAAAACAAATCATACTACAAACTTTATTGTTACTAACGTCTCTGAAAAGCTACCAAGTTATATATTTGGATATAACTGGCGTTTCTTACATTCGACTGTATTAGAACTTATTCTAGTGGCCATGGCTTCACTTTATATTCTTGTTAAAGTATATATAAGCGTATTTATTACCCACTGCACTAGCAGTAGTGTCGTTAAGATTTTTTTCTTTCTTCTGTATTATTAACCAATAAAACTAAACTATTAGTTATGTCGTAGGGAATATTCTTTTCCTTCTTTACTTCTTACTAGCCGGTATTGTCGTAGGTAATTACAGAGTGTCGAACAACTTCATTCCCGTGTCATATTTATGTGACTTCTATGTGTAACTAGCAATTTTACTGAATTCTTCATATATGAAATATTCACATTCTTTGTATGGAAGTACAAATACATTTTTAGTTTAAATCTTTAGTTTTTTAAACACACTTTTTCAGACTAGCAATGTTAAGATAAAAATGATTTAAGTATAATTTAGTTCTTGTTAAAATGAAATTTAATTAAAAGCGCAAGTGTAAATAACGCCGTAATTCCTCGAAAAGCTATTGAGGAGAAATGCGTTAGGCAAGATGCAATAAATCAATTCCGGAGAAATAAGTAAGTTTGCTGTATATTCTAAGCTTTTCCCTTACAGGCTAAGTTTGCTAGTATTGTAGCAATGTGCTGACGTTATTATTTTACATTTAATTATGTCTTCGTCCATTTAATTTAATAATGATTGGAAATTACCTACGAAATATAGAGTTGTATTGTTTTTATGCCGTATCCTTTTTATTTATCAATAAATTTTCTTACCTTAACCTAATTAATGTCTATAAACAGGTGTATAATGTTTGCTTTGTTCGTTGATAAATAAAAAGGATACGGCATAAAAACAATACGACTCTATTAAACTCTTCAGTATCAATAGCAATGTAAAATGTAAAGCCACGACCACAATTGAAAACTTACCGCGCTAGCCTTCTAAAATGATTTAAAGCAGGAGACAATAAAATCCCAATAAGCGCTACGATTGCACAGACGGTGTATGCCCAGGGCATGCGTGTATCAGGAACTCTGTGTAATGCAATTAGCACTGTAGTAAACGCCAGGATAAGCGTTATTGATCCCAAAATCGAGTGCACAATTTTAATAACTTTCACCTTACTTTCCGGAAATAAATAGCTGAATATTCCTCCTAGTAACGTTAGCATTGTCACGCTTAATGTGGTTATACCTAAAACACAGAATATGAGTTTTATCGCAACTTCCATTTATTTATAACTAGCTTTCTGCCCGCGGCTTCGCCCGCGTGGATTTCGGGATTGGGTGTATAGAGGGTTAAGGGTCATAGCTTTTGCCCACGGCTACATATACGCGGAAGTCGGTTTATGGTGCGAAGATTTTATCGCGCTTCCCGTGGGACTATCCGTTTTTCCGAGATAAAAAATGCCGCAAAACTCCTCAAGAATCACTCTATCTATTGATGAAAACCGCATAAAAATCTGTGCAGTAGTTTTTGAGCGAAGCCTTTATTGCGCATCCCGTGGGATCTGTCGATTTTTCCGGGATAAAAAGTAGCCTATGTTACTCGGGGAGAATGTAGCTTTCCAAAGGTGAAAGAATTTTTGAAATCGGTCCAGTAGTTTAAGCGTGAAGAGGTAACAAACAAACAAACAAACAAACAAACAAACAAACACACTTTCGCATTTATAATATTAGTTGGGATAAGATACAGTTTTAAATATTCATATTTATTAAGTAGATAATAAAAGTGGACGAAAGAATCTATGTAATTGTAATTAATGTAAACTTTATATCTCTATATTATCAACGAGATAATACACGGTAGGTACTTATACTAGAAATTTCCTGGTAAAATCTGCTGGTATCTTTAGTTTGAAACATTAAATAAAAGGTCAACATTTTACAACCAAGATAACTTCTTTTGATATCTATTTTGGAAACTACAAATGCGGGAATTACATTTTGAAAATTTAGGAAAAATCGCTGGTTAGTATTTTTTTTATGAACACTGTCAAAATTACATAGTTTAAGACTAAACTATAGCAGATAATTATGACAGAATAAAAATCAGCATCATATCACCAAAGGGTTGGAAACATATGGAGTTTGGACTATAGCGTTTAGAAAAGCAACAATAAGTTTGGTGAAATGGGTATCTATTTTTTATATATTACAAAGAGGCTAATACAGGCTCGTAAAAGCAGTGGCATCACTCGAGCTTTGGCGATCACCTACCGATGAGAGCCGCAAAATTCACTCTACTGCCGCAATTGCTGATGATATACCAAACGTAACTAACATTTTCACGGTTTGTCATGCACTTTAAACCGGATCACTGAGATGGAAGCGCCGATATTTTTTTTAATTTCAGAAATATATATCAAAGAAGTTCTGGTGTTACTAGACTATCGTTCTATTCAATTTAGATCTACATTCGTATTTGATTTTAAATTGTATGTTGAAATTTGTGTAGGCAGTAGACCGCTACCAGCTTGAGGCCTTGGAAGCTCTTGACAGACGCGCCAGAAGACTAATAAACGACGAGGCATTAATAACCAAAACTCTCCAGAGCCTTGAACATCGCCGCCAAGTCGCGTGTCTGTGCGTTTTCTACAGGTTACATTTCGGGGAGTGTGCTCAGGAATTGCATGAATTGATTCCGCCTGCACCCTTCCACCATCGGACGACGAGACGCGGCCAGGGACTCCATCCATATGTGGTCGACATTCCACCTCTTCGTAACTCTCGTTTCGCTTCGTCATTCATTATGCGAACCGCCAAGGAATGGAATTCCCTACCTGCGTCTTTGTTCCCTGATACTTATAATATAGGGATTTTCAAGGCAAAAGTAAATAGGCACTATTTGAGTTTGCGTCTTCCACCTTAGGCTCACTTACTCACTTAACATCAGGTGAGATCGTTGTCAAACGCATTCAAATTAGTAATAAAAAAATTGTGAGGCAGTTTTATATTAAAAACTAGAAGCTATGCAATTCTAGGTAAGACACTAAAAAGGTCTGCTTGTCGCTACATATATTAGATCTTTTATAACTCGTCGTCAGATTTCCTGGATTCACTGAGTCATTATAATAAACAGCGTACAATTGCTATTTTAATTATTAATTTACTGTCAACTTACCCATCACTCCGTGAACAGACTTTTTGGCATTTGGATTTGAATTTGCAATTGCTACGATGCCGCCAGATATGGCCGCAGTGCAGCCAAGAACTTGCAACGCGAAATGTGCTGTCCTTCTTTGGGGTTGTTTCAATGATCTTCCCCAGCCTGATGTGGTAAGAGAAAGCACAGCTTGGCTTACTATGATTACGTACTGAAATAGTAAGTGTATTTATTATACAAGTCTTAAATATAACTCCAATCAACTTGACCGTGAGGCTCGAATATATCCTATCTTAGGTCTACACAAAACCTTAGTATACTCGTATTACGTGGGCCCAGAGCGGATCGATTGACTTATGAACTTTAAGTTGAACTTTAAGTTTCTTCGCAGGTGTGCCTTATTTTTTTTTACCGAAAGAACGTCAGATATATGAACATAAACTTTCAAAGGTGAAAAACGAAGAAAAGACTTCCTGATTCGAAGAGAATTAGCGAAAAGAGAACGTTATCGATGTCTGATAGCTCTGAGTATCGATTTTGTGTCACATCGATTGATCAGCAATCGTAACTACTCGGTACTCGTTTATGAAAAATAGTACGTGTTATTTTGATATGATAAAACTAGGTCAATTTACTTAATAATTGTGCCAAAACCACGTGGACAAAGACAATAACAGCCATACTAAGCACATATGAATAATAATAAACAAAAATGAGTTGAATACGATGGTGATTGCCGATTTAATTCTAAAATAACCAAACATATCACGTGAAATAAATAAGTATTGTACATCCAATAAATTTAATCGCAATAGAGTTGCTCTATATTTCGAATCTTTAGAACTCATATGTTTTATGGTAACTAGTTGATTGATGAGCAATAGTAGCAGACTAATGGTCATCTGTGTGGTCCAAGTGGATCCGATAGATGCATAATTAGTCCAGTCGAAATAATTAAAAGTGTTTACTGCTTAAAGAGTTTTAAAGTACTTTAAAGGAACATTCACAGAACAGATGTTTTACATATATATTTAGTACTTACCCCAAAAGCAACTAAAATAATATGGGCGCCATATTGCGGCAGGATATTTATAATCATGGATGCATATGTGAAAGCGCCAAATGCCAGAGCTCCAAGACAGAGATTTGTTATAGTGGTCACTATATCCATAGTTAATATATTTGGTCCTTTAAATACTTGGTTCTCGGGAGCAGACGTTCCGTTTCTCCCTTCAATATCCTGCGTCATTGTCATGATTTTGCACTATTAATTTGTTCCAGCGCAAACGATGTACAAGGATCATTGATTTCCGAATACTAAAATTCCTAATGTTATCTTTCTACTCTGGGTAAACATTGATAACATCAGAATGTTCAATTTTGGCGATAAACATTTTGATTAGTTACAACACGATCACACGATAAGGTTATAGATTGTATTGCTCTCATAAGATTTAGTGAATGCATGTGTACATAAACGAATGATATCTATATCTATTGCTGATATCTCCTGCAGGTGGATAATTGGACTCAAATCCAAATTGACGGAGAGTGTAAAAAACAAGACATTCAACCACACAGCATGGCTCTAAGCAATAGCGTCTAGAGGGAATGTCGAAAATTAAGAAGATAAGGGTCTAGCCCATGAGATATATGTGAGAGTCACAAGTTTTTATTTACATGATCATTATGGAGCCTAGAACGATAATATCTTGCCAGGTCTTTTAACCAAACACTTTATTTGTTGGATTTTGTGTAAGAGGATATTCTTAGAAAATATCTATTTGTAGGTTAAGTACGTGCTGGTAAACTTCTAAATTTGCTTGTAAGCGCTTATTATATTATAAATCAATTCTTGTATTGTGGCAGTTGCTTTGCAATTAAGAGTAATTTCAATTAATTTTAAATAGATGTATTTGTGATTGCGTTGTAAATTTTTGATTTCTTTTCGATATAAGAAACGAATACCTTGTTTTCTAGACTGTCCAAAATCGTGTACATAACATCAATATTATGAGAAATTTAAGCTCTGTACTGCGATAGACGTATTAAAATTATTTCAACATTTTTTTTTCTGGAGATTCGCCATTGTACTTTAGGTAAGACGGCTCTACCAGAAACCAAACTGACTATAAAAACTTCTGCTTGCAAGAGAATCCGAGACCTACCGATCAAATACCCAATGACTTCAATCACTATGAATCGACGGAACAAATCCTTCAGATGTGCAATGCAGGTAAAGCTTGCTTTATTGACATTTTTAGCAGGTTAAGAAGCAGGTCATCTTGGATTAGTTTCCCTGATGATGATATAGTAAAGTTAATTTTATCATCATTATTTTAGACTAGAGACAACCACTGTTGGACATAGGCTCCCATCAAAGCCCCACTAAGGATATCCACATCGGCACCGTCCGGTCTCGGTTCAGTGTGTTCCTGCGATATTAACCAAATCGTCGGACCGTCTAGTGAGAGGTCTACCAACGCTGCGGTTCTAACAGTTATTGCCAATTAAGGGTCTCAATTCTTTGGATTATATCAGTAACTTTCGTTCTTCTGCGAATTTTACAATTTTTGAATTGATTCCGCAGAAGTAACTCCAAGCATAACTCATTCCATTGTACTTTAAGTGACTTGCATTCGCCGAGCAGGCCCATTGTATTGTAAGCTGGCAGGGTATCATACATTATCATTAAAACACGTATAACTATACAAATAGGTATAAGGAAACAATTAAAAAGCATAGTGAGTGTTTAAAGCTTATTATTTTTGTACAATATTATATGCGTCATTAGAGACAAATTAATATGGGTGTTCTGAAGTTATTTTTGCGAAAATCATATGGTTATTTTACATAATTGTGATGGTGAATCGCCTAAGCCATAAATATTTAACAGCCTGTATTTAAATGCACTATAATTAATAAATAAAATTAAATATTTACATTTTGTTTCTACACTTATAAAATACATTCTTTGTAAATAAGTGAACCAGTAAATAAATTAAATGAACACCATTTTTTTATTTTATCAAAAAGTCATTTGGAATCATCCTATTTTTATATGTTAGATTCATTTTGTTATTTAATAGAATGTCCAAATGACTTTTTGTATATAAATGACTTTTATTGTTATTCTTATTAAGTAGGTATATTACTATACTATCTTGGTTCCTAATTTAAATAATGTTAAAAATATAATCAAAGATATATGTATATGTCGAACTATTTTAATTGAGGTTATATTCAAGGTATAATATAATACAGTCAACTGTAAACAATCTATCCATGGCATTATTTTAATATAAATATGATCAGTTACAGCCTCATAAATACAAAAGTATGAATTTTCGGCAAAGGTTTATAATGCTAGAATATCACGATGGCCTTGGCCATTAAGTGATTCTGGCCCATTTCTGTAACTCATTGCCTGTTACTTTAAGTGACATGTCCAGTACAAAGCACATGTAAGAACTTTGGGTTGTTTTCCTAACCGGAGCACTAGTTGAAACATATAATTAATCGGACTAAATAAGAACTGATTTGATTTGAACTTCTTGGCAATTTTTACATTAATAATAAATAGTTGAAATGTTCATTTTTCATAAAATAGTTTCAATTTATTGTTTGCACCCATTTATTTCCGCAATCATGCACTAGAATCAACCATGATGTAATCCTTACTAGTCTATCGCACTTTCACACCAGAACTACTAAACCGATTTAAATAAAATTTGGTACACATAGTTTAAAGTTTGTAAAAGGACATAGACTATTTTAAGCAAAGAAAATTCTTTACGGGGATGAAATAGGGGGTGAAAAGTTTATGGTTAAGGTTTAAGGCCTGGAAAAGGATACACGAAATTTATGTTTTAATAACTGATAAAAACAGTTGGTCGGGTTGTGATATAATTCGTATGTGGATAGTTAAACACCCGGGGAAGCACATAAGATAAATATTACCACGGGAAAATATATCTTTCATTTTGGAAAATCTGATATAACGCGAGTTAAGCTGCGGACGGAAAGCTAGTTCAATCTAAATATCACTTTCTTCATTTTCTTTTTGAATTAATTACAAGGTTATTCAAATTGTCTGATTTAATTAGTACAAAATTATAAACTAACCATGAACATAGTAATTAAAACAGGTGGACATAATTTTTAAGTATTGAGACTGTAAACTGAACATATTTCTAAGTAAATATTTAGCCCCGTGTAGTTCAAAGTCGATAGATAATAATTTAATGATGTATAAGAGAAATTTACTACTTTAGGGTACATAATCCTATTATAATTCTACTCAATGCAAGATATATTCTAGCCATATTTTATATTCTGCAAGATATATAAAAGTGGAAGTTATTGTAATAACTAATTGAAATTTAACAAATATAATAGATATTTCTCTGAGTTATATGCGTTTTAAGATACAAAGACACTTTTTAATTCGTAGGTAAATTGTGCATTATAAATCAGTTAATTATACATGAAAGACAGTAATGTCTAATCAAGGTTGGAAATTTTCATAATTATTATACAAATACATAGCGATAAAATTCTCTTATATATAAGTATGGCATCATAGTTTTTTAACCTCGCATTATTAATTGAATTTATTTTGGAAATTCATGCAAACGATGACTGTTTAAATATTTATAAGGGAGGTGCCAAACGATTTTGTGCTTAAAGTACTTTTAATTATCACTATGTCCTATTGTCACTAGTGAGGACCGGTTCCATCTTAAATCATTAGCGAATCATAAAACGGTTGAGTGCAGGGTTCAACCAATCATAATGCTTTATGTTGACACGTCCTCGATCATTGTAGGACAATTTATGTTCGCTGATTTTTCGAAATTAAAAGTTTGGATGCGTTTTGTAAATGAAATATTGTCGGCCCTGTTTCCACAGACCGACTCTATCATCTCGACTAATCACTGGGAGATCACAAAACTATTCCTAATAGACTTACAACTTAGTTTAATTCTTACAACGCACGTGATGTTTCTAAACGGTATAAATAATACAATTCAGTACATATAACATAGGAAACAAAGATATTCTTATGAGTTTCACAAAGGTATGCTAAGCAGCACCCATACATTACTATATTTAGTTTATTAAAGTATACTGAATATACATATTCTTAATAATTATAGTTTCTATTATTTTTAAAGAAGTACCTACAGCAAAAATAAAAGAAGCCAAAAGTATAATTTTTGCTATATACGATAAAATCTAATGCATTTACATTTTGTTCTTAATGGACAAAATTGCAAATAGTAGAATGACATAATTATGAATGTAATTAGTATGCACTGTGATTAAATTCAATTAATTTAGTTGTGCATATATTTTCAGAGCATTATTCACATTTTTTGTTTGACGTTATTTAAAATCAATTATTATTTTTACGTAAAGTATTTACGTTTTAAAATATATCTGTAATACCACAAGTTTTTTTTATTTTGTCAGAGATCGCATGTGAGAGTTAGTTTCCTGTGTACTTATTTGACTAACAAAATTTTTAATAAGCTGGCAAAAACCAAGCTTTTGTGTAATGTACGTAATTGTAATACGTGCTGAATGACAACATTTATAAAACAACTATAAAAACTTATGAAAAATTAGCTATATTTGGCAAACGTAATTTACACATGTTAAAAAAGCACAAAAAGATATTTGTTCTAAGTAGTGTTCATGATTTGTAAAACAAATTGTTAAGTTATGATTTATGAGTCTTGAAGATGTCAAGAATAGTATTACTAGAATATTTCATAGTTCACTGATATAAAATTAAATTACTAAACTTATTTTGCTCGAAATATTATTAATACACGTGAAACTTGCAAAGAATACTGATACACTGCGCGTGCGTCGATCTCCCGCATCATATTGCATCTCACTAAGTGTCCTTTATATCACACACGTTCCCCTCGCGCCCATGATTTATTTCATTGATCTGTTGAGAAAATATTTTTTTATAAGACTGAACTTTATAACAAACGATCTGTTAAAATTCAATGATTACTTATTAAGATGGTGGACTGTTAGTTATATGGTGAAGCGGGTGGCAAATCATTTATTGATTTTACAATATCTGTCTGTCTCTGCACTCGCGTAATAGTTATTTGTTCAACTAGAGAGGAAAGTTGGTTTTTTCAAGCGAGTGCTAATTTTTAATTTGAATCCTGAGCGTCGCGAGGGATTCAAAGGCACGAGATGGAAATAACTTTTCTCTCGCGTGACACATACAACTTTTCACCTTAGCAGTGAGAACATTATTAGAGATAGAATATGAGATAGAGATATAAATGAAACAATATGAATTAAAATGAAACCACATATATTTGCAAAAACTAAGTATCTATTAAAATTTAAAATTATTTGTGTATTATTTTGTAAAACATATTCTTTATTTTTTTCTTTACTTTAGTGTATTCATTTCATTTTATAATTTAATTATATATTTAATTACAACGTTACCGAATAATTTTCATTTTAAAGGAATAATCGAATTTCGAATGACATGTTTCGTACATAATGATAATTCGCAGCATTCTAAATTCAAATCAATTTTCCTCACTCAGTGAGGGAAAACGCATTTCCCTCACTCTTTTTAAGCAGGGAACACAGTATGTTTGAGCTGTTAAGGTGAAAATATATTTGCATCACCTTCGCATCGATTCAATGATCGTACGAAAGTGCGGGCGTGTTGGATGAAAGTGAGACATCATTAAAGAAATGTCTGCCTGCTCCGTGACTGTACTCCCGCGTACCAATTGTATTGAACTTTTTCATTACATCTGGATTTAAGCCTAACTTTTTGCTAGGAATTGCTAATACAATATAAGTATCGAGATGGCAACGGTTTTTGCTGTACATATTTGATAATAAGTGATCATTTATAGGAAGCCTTAAGTTTAAAACAATTGAAACGCCATTGGTATTATCGGCCAGCTGCCAATTAGCAGCAATGATGAAGAAGTTTTACTTATATCCTGGTGTGGTTGGTTTGGCAGAAGTACTCCGTGTAGTCCAGATCGTTACAGCTACATATCTACTAATAAAGTGCTACTCGTATATACCTTACGATATAGTGTGGCAAAACCGGCAACAGTACTTCACGTAGTCCAGATCGTTAGACCAATGTATATACCGATAAAGTGCTATTTAACTTACGACCTGGTGTGGCTGGTCCGGCAGAAGTATCCTGTGTAGACCAGACTGTTATAGGTACGTATCTACCGATGAAGTGTTATTTACCTTACGTCATAGTGTGACAAAAGCGGCACCAGTACTTCGCGTAGTCCAGATCGTTAGAGCAACGTATCTACCAATAAAATGCTGTTTAACTTACTTACGTGTTGGTGTGGCTGGTTCGGCAGAAGTATCCCGTGCAGTCCAGACCATTACAGGCACGTATCTACCGATAAAGTACTATTTACTTTACGTCATAGTGTGGTAAAACCGGCAGCAGTACTTCACGTAGTCCAGATCGTTAGACCAACGTATTTACCGATAAGGTGCTATTTAACTTACGATCTGGTGTGGCTGGTCCGGCAGAAGTATCCTGTGTAGACCAGACTGTTATGGGTACGTATCTAATGATGAAGTGCTATTTACCTTACGTCATAGTGTGACAAAACTGGCAGCAGTACTTCGCGTAGTCCAGATCATTAGAACCGTTGTTCTACCGGTCTGGACTACGCGGATTTATTGATAAACCGCACTTTGCATCTTAGTGTGACAGACCAACCAGCAATTTTCCGAATAGTAAGTCTAGTGTAACTTGTAATGATAAAGAGCTGATTACCTTATGACCTAGTGTGACAGGCCCGGCAGCAGTACTCCGCGTAGTACGGGTAGTGGCAAAGCCGCGCTTGTACCGCTAAGACGCAATTGTTCAGTTTGTCCACGCAGGCTCCTGAATAGAAAAGCGTTTGTGTTAGTTTCTTAACGTTTCTCAATGTATGTATGTTTCTTTTTATTTCTAAGAATTACTTCGAATTATATATCTAGGCAATGATTTTCTTATAGGTCCGAGGTTAGATCTTGATATGTATCGATATGTTTTTGTTTTTGATAGTGCGAGATAGCCTATATACCGGAAAAGAAACTTAAAGTGTGAAGTTGATCAGTCGTCGGTCAGGCTCGTACCTCTCATTGAGAACGTAGGTATATGAGTTTTGATGACGATGATGATGATTTAGAAAAAGTTGGCGCACGACATTGATACGAAGTTAAAATATATTAAATTTATATAATAAATTGTATTAGTTTTTAACACAAACTTACCACTGGGAGTCCTATCTTTAATACTTGGCGTGTTGTGGCTTTGGTGTCTCGTGACTCTTTGTTGCGTGTCCGATACTAGAGCAAAAGCAAAGAATTACCTATTGTTATTAGTATTTAACTTTAGTTATGATATGTAATGAAAATAAAAGAAAAAACAATTTAAAAAATATTTTGAGTAACGTGGGTACTTCAGCTGCGTTAAAGTTAAACTGTATGAATAGTAGAGAAAAAGGTAAAAGAATTTAAGAGCTTATTATGTAAGTTTGGAATTTTGGATTTTCAAATCACTACGGTTAGTCTCGAGTAGAATACCGACAGAATGAAACTGGTTCATGAAAATTTATACCATATAAGAGATGGTTTGAATATTACCCGTTACCAGCTAGAACCGTTTATAAGATTATTAAAGAAGAGAAGTAGTAGATGATTAAAGAAATCACGACCAGCCTGGTCGCCATTAAAATCTTGTGGCTTTATGGGTAAGCCCTACCTAGACCGCAGTATTATTCTTCAAAACAGAACATACCAATCCCAACACTGCAGTTCTTTGAAGAAATAGGTAAGACGGAGTTACCTAATTGATGAAAACCCTTGTGCTCCCTGTGGACTTATCGTATAAATATTTTGATATTTGAAATGACTTTATTAATAATCACTTACCAACTGCTGGAGTCTGCGGTGTCTTCACTATCGGTCGGGTGGAGCACCGCGCGGGTACGCACGTGCGACGCGCGGGCGGCCTCATGCCCGCGCAGTCGGCGTCCCGTGCCGCGCCCGCGCCTCCCGCTTCACCACCGCGCGCGCACCATACTGTGCGCGACTGTACACCCGCCTCGCATGGGCCATCGCACTAAAGGAGACAGACAACGTACATTCGATCAGTACTTTAGCGGCGCGAGCGAAGAGGTGTGTGAGGCGCGACGTGACGAAATATTATTTCTACTAAATAAGATGACACCATCAGCATTAAAGCGGAACGACACATTGTTTCACAAGTCTTCGTGCATTGATTATGAGATTCAGTGACCGACAGATAAACTGTAGATTCTGAACACTCATACATTTTTATCACTGTTATAAAAAAAAACATATTGGTGACATCTCTCGTGAGAGTTACAACTTCATCTATTAGTTGGTAAGGCAGAGTGGAAGTTTGTATGATATTGCAGTAAACTCTGTATGTGTAAGTCCCTCATACTCCTACTTATATATAGTACTCGTAGAACCTCGATACCAAGAGGAATGCCTTAGTTCTATTTGTTACATTAATATATATTAAAATTCCTTCTTCCATTCACTTATCTATCACGCGGGTGAATATTAGGCACCACAGTTACTAGACAATTGAACCACCCTCTAAGAACAATAAGTTAACTAAAAGTTTAGATAGTATGTTAACGTACCACACTCCAGTCACTCATGTACCACGACGGGGAACATGTGCCGCCACAAACTCTCTCCACATCGGGCTTGGGGCTTCGACATGAACCATCCCTCAGCCTTCTTCCGTTACCGCTAATGCAGACTACACCACGAACTTGCCGGCCCTCGCATTTTGCCGAGCATGCTGACCATTCGCCTTGAACAAGACATTTTGCTCATTATATTTGAATTATGGAGACATTTATATTTATGTGATAGATGTAATCTATGAGGTAAATGGTAAATAATGATACAGCAGGTGAAAGCGATCTCAACTTGGACGAATCCATATGATTTTTTTACCGGAATTATACTTAATGCCAGGGTAATCTGTTTGGGAACTACTGTTTCACTGATATCTGTTGCAAAACAGTACTGCTAGAATAGCTGTGTTTTAGTTTGATGGGTAATGACATTATTGAATACCGTGACTTTACATTTTATCTTACAAGTTGGCAATGCATACAGTACTTGTGCTGATTACTTACAAATGTCAGAAGACATATGTGAAGTAGCTGGGTAGACTAAAGTTTTATTTTTGTTCCCCTGAGGAAAATGCATTAAATTGCATACCCCAGCTGTGGCGAGCCGGCGGTTATGTGGGGCTCTCCTCCCCAGAAGGAGGGGCCTACCCACTAAAAACCTCAGGGATGGACTTTTTCAGGCATGTAGGGAGCCCCCGGGAACGCGAAGCGACTTCCGGGAACCCCCAGCCTCCCGGCTACGGAAGGGGCGTGGTCATTCCCGGGTCGCCGTATCCGCTGGCGACCCGCGGCGGCGCCGCAGCTGTGTTGCCGAGCCCGCCTTCTTCGAGCGGAATCGGCTATCTCCCGACGCCGCTCGGCGGCATCCTTCTGGAGCATCACTGCTTCACAGAAGGAGGCCATAGCCCCCCAACCTCCCTCGTCCGCCAGCATTGCCGCAATCAATGCCGGCGGAACAGATCTCGCCCGATCTCTGCGACCAAAACTCGGCGCTCGGAGGCCCACGCCGGGCACTCCGCCAGCGTGTGCTGGGCCGAGTCGAGGTCAGATGCGCAGTGGTGGCAATGTGTCGATCCGTCCTGTCCTATTCGACACAGATATACTCACCGAAGCAACCGTGCCCGGTGAGTATCTGAGTCAATCGGTAGGTGACATCCTCCTCCCCTGGAGCTAAGCTTCGAGGTGCGGGAGTACGGCACCGACGACGGCCCGCTGGCGCGCGCATATCCGTAATTCGAGCTGCGAACGACAGGCCGCCACAATCCGTCGGTGCCACTCCCGCCTAGGCACTTCGTGCGCTGGTTCCGGGGCGCTCCCCCCATCGCTACCCCGGTCGAAAGTATCGGAGGTTACGACCAACACGTATAATGCTGCTTTTGATACTGTTATATTTTTGTGTATAGCGGGTTAAAGTTAATCTAAACTAGTATATTATATATTACCTGAACCAATGTGGTTACAAAATAGCATTCCTTGGTAACCCATAATATGTAAGACTAGCGGCCCGTCCCGGCTACGCACGGTTAGACATTACTTCGCAGCGTATACGATGAAAGACATTTTATGGCAAATTTTTTTACACCTTCGATTAGTTTTAATAGGAATTTTTAAAGATTTCTATAGTAATCAAGTACTAAATATAGATGTTACTCAGTGATAATGTAGCTTTCTAATGAAAAAAGAATGATTAAAATCGATGTAGTACTTTTTGAGTTTATTCGTTACATATAAAAATACAAATCTTTCCTCTTTATAATATTATATTGTATAGATAGTCTATACTACATAGATTGATTTATGAAAAATGAATGGCCAGGGAAAACAGGCCAAACTAGCAAAAAAAAAAATACCCTTATTAGGATGATTCTAATTGAACAATAGATAGTTGTGGTTTTAGAACTAGAAGTTTCAGATATATCTAGAAGTGTCTTTTCGGCAATTGATCGTATTTTTTACTGTGATAAAAAATATTTTGAGATAAATTATTTACAATGTTCCTTATGTAAGGTATGTTATAAGATTATACTTAACTTATAGTCCCGTCTCTTAATTCTATTAAGTATAATTATATATGATATAGATTTATTCTTATATATAACCATTAACAACAGTGAAAGAAAAACTTCAATCACACTTTACATAGATGTAGTGGGCTTGGAATGTCGTCCATTGATTATAACTAAGTAATATCCTGTCCAATAAATCAATTCATTTCATCGCAGATAAATTGAGTTTATAGACGAAAGTAGGCAACAGCTTCGTAATAATTAATTATACAGTGACTTATTGGATGTCAGTTGCGTGGGTATTTTTAACTTAATATCTTGAATGAAAATAATCAAGTAAAATTCAGATAGATGTTGGATGTTATAAGATTGAGACAAGGATATTCAGCGTCTTCCAAAAAAAGACTGGTATCATTATTATTATTCAGCCTTTATCTACACTCTTCATTTAGTCATTTCTATCATGTGCCATTTCAACGTTCACCGCAAGTATAACCTTCTTTACGCTATTTATTTAATACTTTCCTAGGCTTTTCCTTTTATTATTATGTCCACCCAGATTCATATTGATAATTCTACTGGTAATATGATCTTCTTTCCTCTTCATAAGATACTGCGCTTGTTTTCTCAGTCACTGGTTTAAATTGCAAATTTCCTCTTTAAACACAAATCCATTTCTCCGGTCAATCGGTTCGACCGCATAGTTCATCCGTGGAATAAATAAATAAAAAATATATTTCTACTTACATCAATTAGCCTAGACCATAGTAACCTCCTTAAGACTTGTATTATCAAAAATATCTATATATTATACATATATAAATATTTTTAATAGAAATATATTTTAACAACCACAACTAAGACACAAATGGTCACACTCGTCACACAAACATCTGCCCCCACCAGGATTCGAACCCGGGATCTCAAAGATGGCGACACGTTGAAACCGGTGTACTAACCATTCTATGGAGGTCGTCAGAATAAGCACAGAATAGAATAAAGAAGAACTTCTTACTTTCTTTTAAGTGAACGTTTTTACTAATTTCAATTACTTTCTTTATTTGTATTAAACCCATGAAATAATAGGAAGAATGTTACTATAATTTTAGTGTTTTTACTGGCTGCACAAATAAAT
Organism: Scirpophaga incertulas; assembly: GCA_036419045.1. Lineage (NCBI taxonomy): Eukaryota > Metazoa > Arthropoda > Insecta > Lepidoptera > Crambidae > Scirpophaga > Scirpophaga incertulas. The sequence continues at coordinate 12,922,861 of CM071645.1, forward strand.
GTATATCACGTGTTGAATTTCTTATGTTAAGTACACCATATATTAGCTATGGCAGTATGTGTATGCAGATGCCTTTGCATCGCTTTTATTATAAAAGTGAGGTAAGACATTTGCTGCCCTTCTCGCCCTCTCTCCGTGTGTGTAATGTCGAACGTAGAAGCTGTAATCCAATCTTGTGTCATCACTATAATATTCTTTTAATTGTGACGTTTTCTTTTTGAAGAATATATTTCATTTATATTTCTCCAAGACCTGTTTTTTCATTTTTCTATTTCGGCCACTCCACACGCTGCTGCGATCCACCTGCCTCCGTTCAGGTTATGGGCCCAGACACGATGCTATAGACCCAGGAGTGCGTGCCGGAATAAAAGACATGATGTCTGATGTGAACGCGCAGTTGGGGCCGCCTGCCGCTTTTCATGTCGAGAAATTGGATGGCGTAAGAAATTACCACACTTGGAAATTTCAGATGCGCATGGCTTTAACGCTTGAAAATTTATGGGACACTGTTGAAGCAACGGAGGACGTCGTATTTGATACTGTAAAAGATCAGAGAGCATTAGCACGCATTTGCTTGGCAGTGAAACCTGGCTGTATTCAGCATATACGGGCCGCTACGACTGCTGCAGAGGCTTGGAGGAAACTTAAAGAAGCTTATGAGGATCACGGCTTATATCGTCGAGTTCTTTTGCTGAGGCAGCTTCACCGTTCCGACTATAGTCAATATGACAGCATGACCACATATATAGACGGGGTTATGACCGTAGTACAACAATTGCACGACATCGGCAAGATAATTGATGACCAGGAAGTAGCCGAGATTTTGCTAAGCGGTCTGCCCAAAGAGTATGATGTATTAGTATCAAGCTTGGAAGCTGTGAGTGCTGCTAATGTATTGAGCAGTGAGACTGTTCGAGCTCGTCTTCTGCAGGATGAATTTCGTCGTAATAATAATAATATTACCACCAACAGCAAGAATTCAAATACAACTAACGAAATGGCTTTTATCGGGAAGACTAAAAGAAGAATTGTATGCCACTATTGCCATAAACCCGGTCATATCAAAGCGAAGTGCTTCAAATTTAAGAAAGAAAGGAAGATTCCTGATAAGAAGGAAGAAAATTCTTTTGTGGCAGCGTTCTCAGCATGTACATCTGATGACTGGATAATCGACTCAGGTTGTACAAGTCACATGTCCCATAATAAAAATTTATTTACATGTTTAGATGGTAGATTCACAAACAGTGTTAATGTTGCAAATGGTGAAAAATTACAATGCAAAGGTATAGGTACTGTAAATGTAAATTTTATTAATAGTTCAATCAAGACTATTGTAAATGTGATGTATGTACCTAACTTGTTCACCAATTTGCTATCAGTCAGTCAACTTTTAAGTAAAGGTTTTAAAGTTAATTTTGAGAATAACACATGTAATATTACATATAAAAACAAAGTTGTAGCCAGTGCATCTAGGAGGAGAGGGGTTTATAAGTTGGAATGTGTCACAGGTACTGTCCCACAGATATGCACCAATGTCTCGGAGCAAGCAAATGTGGAGTGGCAGCATCGAGCTCATGCTGCTAGCTCTGCGGATGTTTGGCATAGGCGCTTGGGGCATCTTAGCAGTACAGGTATGTGCAAATTGTTGAATATGTCTGATGGCTTGAATTTAAGCAAAGATAGTTGTGCTTTAATGGACTGTAGGACTTGCATTCAGGGGAAGCAAACAGTGAAGTCTTTTCCAAAAGGTCAAGCTAAGCGTGCTCAGAAACCTTTAGAACTTATTCACTCTGATGTGTGTGGCCCTATGCCTGAACCAAGTTGGGGTGGTGCCAGATATTTAGTGACATTTACAGATGATTTTACTAGAAAGACATTTGGTTATCTTATTAAAAATAAAAGTGAGGTTATGGATTGTTTTATAAAGCTTAAGGATCTAGTTGAAAAGCAATTGAGTTTATCAGTAAAATGTTTAAGGTCAGATGGAGGTGGTGAATATTGCAGTGCTCAATTTGCCAAATACTTGTTAAGTCAAGGAATTATCCATCAAGTTACTATGCCTTATAGCCCACAGCAGAATGGTGTTGCGGAGAGGTTAAATAGGACTCTAATTGAAAAAGCAAGGTGTATGCTTATAGATGCTAATCTGGGCAAGCGCTATTGGGGAGAAGCCGTGATGACGGCTATATATCTAAAGAATCGGTCCCCTACTGCTGCTGTGCCTGATGTTACGCCTGAACAATTATGGACAGGTAACAAAGTAAACCTGGACCATTTGAGAGTTTTTGGGTGCAGAGCTTTTGCTTTGATCCCAGAATGTAACCGTCGCAAATTTGATTCAAAATCAAAAGAGCTTATTTTTGTGGGATATTGTGAAAATTCAAAAGGTTATAGGTTGATAGATCCTTCTAATCCTCACAAGGTTTTACATTCTAGGAATGTGCATTTTCTTGAAAAGAGCTGTGATTTTAATTTAAGAAATAATGTAATTAATTTAAATAATGACTTGAACAATGTTTCTAATAAAAATAATAGTGAGTTAGTTGATAATAATTATTATTTTGATATCTTACATGTGGAGCAGGAGCCGGCTGGAACTGCGGTCCCCAATGTTAATGAGTTTCCCGGCACAAGTAAAAGTAAGTCACATGATGAATCAAAGTTAAACAGTGAAGGAGATCTTTCTCCTGTTCCTTCACCACAATCATGTGTGGACCAGAGTCCGTTAAGTGACGCTTCAGGTACCAAAGATAACAATACATTAACTGATATAAGATATGGAAGTCCAGAGTCTCAGTTCGAGTCATGTGATGACTCATATTGCGAGGAAAAGGTAACTGGAACATCTGCGGCGTCACCATGCCAGCAGCGTCCTGTGAGGTCAACGCGAGGTACAGTCCCAAAAAGGTATGATGATTATGAACTGTCATTATTTTCTCAGGCTTATATTTTTCACGAACCTCAATCCTATAATGAAGCATTGGCTAGTTCTAATAGAGTAGAATGGGACTGTGCTATGAACAAAGAGTACCAGTCACTCATACAAAACAATGTATGGCAATTGGTGGACAGGCCGTCAGACAGAAATGTAATTAAATGTAAGTGGGTGTATAAGGTTAAACAGGATACTTCGGGGTGTTTTGATAAATTTAAGGCACGTTTGGTTGCCCGTGGGTTCAGTCAAAAACATGGAGTAGATTATGATAAGACCTTTGCCCCTGTTGTTAGGCATTCTACCATGCGTGTCCTTTTTCACCTCGCTAATGAACTTGATATGGATATTGACCATGTAGACATAACTACTGCATTCTTAAATGGTACTTTAAGCGAGACTATATATATGGAGCAGCCTCCTGGCTTTGTTTTTGACAAAAGTAAAGTATGCTTATTGAGAAAAAGTATTTATGGTTTGAAACAGGCTAGTAGAGTTTGGAACACAACTGTGAATAATTTGTTACTTAAACATGGATACTCTCAGTCAAAATGTGAACCTTGTGTGTATGTAAAACGAAGTAATAATAATAATAGTTTAACAATATTAGCTGTGTATGTCGATGATTTTTACATTTTTACAAATAATTTAAAAGAAAAACAGTGTTTAGTTAAATTGTTATCTGATAATTTTTGTGTTAAAAACTTGGGGGAAATAAAAAATTGTTTGGGTATGAATGTTCACACAGATAGATCTAAAGGAGTAATAATTTTAAGACAAACTGAATATATTAAAAAATTATTGTCTAGATTTGGTATGTTAGAAGCTAAGGAAGTGTCTACACCCATGGTTGTAAATGAAAAATTTAATTTTAATAATGAAAATTACTCTGATATAAATGAATATAATTATAGAGAACTAATCGGTTCTTTAATGTATTTATGTGTTTGCACTAGGCCAGATATCGCCTATAGTTGTAGTGTATTAAGTCAATTTAATAATAACTTCAATAAATGTCATTGGATTGCTGCCAAGAGTATCCTTCGTTATTTAAAAAGGACTATTAATTATGGTTTAGTTTTTAGAAAATCTGACAATAAATGTTTATAAGCTTTTGCTGATGCAGACTGGGCGAATGATCCTTCTGACAGAAAGTCTTTTAGTGGTTTTATGATAAGACTAGGCAGTAATACTATTAATTGGGAATGTAGAAAACAACGCTGTGTCGCATTGTCTAGCACAGAAGCTGAGTATGTTGCTATTTGTGACTGTTGTAAAGACATTTTATTTTTATGTAGTTTTTGGAAGGAATTGACAGGATTGCAGCTTAAGTGTAAATTAAGAAATGATAACATGAGTGCTATTAAATTATTAGAGTCGAGGGATAGTCATAAGAGGACCAAGCATATAGATATCCGCTTTCATTTTGTAAAAGATTTGATGAGTAAAGGTCTAATAACAGTCACTTATTTACAGACTGATTGTATGATAGCTGATATCTGTGATGTATGTTTAATCTATGATTGATTGCAATATATTATCTATGATTGTTTGTCGATGAAGTTAGTCTATGTCCATGGTCGAATGTGTTACAATAGTGTTTACGATTTTCTAAATAAATCAGTATAAGTATCAGTGTGTTTAATATATTCAAGCCATCCTCATTGAGCCACTACAGAACACTAAATTGGCGACGAAGTGGGATATTCCAATTTGAATATTTATCGTAAGATTGTGGTTTTGTCTTTTTTTTTTCCCGTGCCAGTCATGGCGGGCTATGTTGGCAATTTGTTGCCTTTTGATGAAAAAGTGCAGTCATTAGTGTCATGGCTGGAATTGTTTGAGGAGTATTGCACTTTGAATAAAGTCCCAGATGAACCGATAGATGCCGAGGACAAAAATATAAGACGATCATTATTCCTGACACATATAGGAGGACGCCATTATGACGTTCTACACAAGGCATGCGCTCCCCAAAAACCAAACAGCAAAAAGATACCAGAATTAAGTGCAATCTTGTTGAATAAATACAATCCTCCGGGATTGGAGTCCACCAGCAAATATATTTTTCATTCAAGAAAACAAAAAGATGGGGAATTGGCGTCAGAATTTGTCAGCGTTGTACAAGAAATGGCCTCAAAATGTAATTTTGGTTCTTACCAAGACCAAGCTTGCACGTTCCAAGTCATCTGCGGCATAAAAAGTGAAGAAATAAGAAGGAAGTTATTAACACTACCAAGTCCAACATTTCAACAAGTAAAAGATTTAGTTTCGCAGGAAGAGGCTATAGAGGCCCAGTTAAAAAAATTTATTAATACTTCAGTCGATACAGAGTCAAATTTACAAGTCAACATGACCAGCATTCCACAAAAAAATAAAAGAAATGGTTTTCTACAACATAGGAACTTCTTCAACAACAAAAAACAACTGGTTGAATGTCACAGGTGTGGTCGGCAACACAATCCAGCTACATGCCCGGCTAGATTCTGGAAGTGTTACTCATGCAACCGTCCAGGGCATGTTGCATTGAAGTGCAGGCAAAGAAAAGTGAATGAAATAGCTGACAATGATCAAACTGAAATGGAAGCAACCAATGAAGATTGTATGGTAAACATATATAATTTTAAATTACACAATATAAACTGTAAATGTAATGATATGTATTGTTATTCAACAGGCAAATATAAGTGTCATTATTGTGATAAAAATAACATAATAAGTGTCAATGGTGTCTATCATCGGTCACAGTTGCTAAACATTAGTATTGAAAATGTAAATTTACACATGGAGATAGATACAGGAGCTGCAATTTCATTAATTCCTTACTCATGTTACACTAGATATTTTAGTAAGTTTGACTTACAGCAGACCAATGTCCAACTTAAGTCAGTGTCAGGGCCAATATCAACAGCAGGTCAAATAAGAGTCAATGTGTCATTTAATAATATAGTAAAACAGTTAGGCTTAGTGGTTTGTGGAAATAAAAATAAATGCTTTATGCCACTGGTTGGACGAGATTGGCTAGATGAACTTTATCCTAACTGGCGGAGCAATTTTATTGCAAAAAATTTTAAAATTATAAAAAATAATCAAATTCAGTGTAACACAACAGATCAGTTAAATGAACAAAGTTTTGGTCCTAGTGAAAGTTGTTTTTCAAGTATTATGAAAGTACATAGCCAAGATAGAAGTCAATTTCAATCTAATAATAATAGCCAATATGTGGTGAAAGCAGTAGAGGAGTTTAAAACATTATTTCCAAATGTGTTTAAAAAGAATTGTAATACATGTATAAAGGGCTTTGAAGCAAAATTATATTTGAAAGATGATTGTACACCACTATTTCAAAAACCTTATCCCTTACCATACAATATTGTTGATACAATTTCCAATACATTAGATAAGTTAGAAAGAGAAGGGAAAATATATAAGGTAAAATTTTCAGATTGGGCATCACCTCTAGTCCCAGTAAAGAAGTCAGATGGGTCTTACAGGTTATGTGTGGATTTTAAGAAAACCCTTAATCCCAATTTAAAAATTGATTGTTACCCATTACCAAAGGCGGAAGATGTATTTGCCACTATGTCAAATGGTAAAGTATTTGTTGTACTTGATTTATCTGATGCTTATACACAATTATTAGCCTGTAAAGATAGTCAGCCCCTATTAACAATTAACACTCATAAAGGGTTGTATAGATACACTCGATTAATCTACGGTGTAGCATCAGCACCAGCAATTTTTCAAAATGTTATGGATCAGGTCCTATCTGGCATTGATAACACATGCTGTTATATCGATGACATATTATGTAAGGGTGGGAGCTATGAAGAATGTTATTCAACAGTATTAAAAGTTTTAGAAAGACTGAATCAGCATAATATTAGAGTTAATTTTGAAAAGTGTAAATGGTTTACTTCTTCTGTAGAATATTTGGGATATGTGATATCGGCAGAAGGCAGATCTCCCAGCCCAAATTTAGTTGAGGCTATAGTAAATGCTAAATGTCCTAATAATGTGAAGGAGTTAAGGTCCTTTTTAGGGTTACTGAATTTTTATCACAACTATATTGAGAATCTTAGCACATTAATTAAGCCTCTGCGTGAATTAACAGAACATAAATCTAAGTGGGAGTGGACAAATATCCACCAAAAAGTTTTTGAAATGAGTAAACAGAAATTAGTAAATAGTAAAGTGTTAATTCATTATGACCCATCAAAACCTATATTATTATATAGTGATGCAAGTCCTGTTGGTTTAGGAGCAGTCTTATGTCATATTGTATATGAAAATAATGGGGATTTACCAGTGGAGAGACCAATTGCATTTGCTTCCTGTTCCTTAACAAAGGTGCAACAGAGTTATTCACAGCTTGATAGGGAAGCTCTTGCAATTGTGTATGCTGTAACTAAATTTCACAAGTACTTGTGGGGAAGGGAATTCACCCTAATTACTGATAATGCTCCAATCAAACACATTCTACATCCTAATAAAAGTGTACCTACATTAGCTACACAGCGTCTTCAGCATTGGGCTTTAATATTAGAGAATTATAAATATAAACTTGAACATAAGAAAAGCACTTTTTTGTGTCATGCAGATGCCTTATCACGTTTGCCTGTCAATAAAATAGTTGTAGATATAAATTATACTTTTAAAAATGATGAATTACCTTTGAGTTCTGTTGATGTTGCCATGGCAACATCAAATGATAATGTATTGTGTAAAGTTTTTGATCTCACAAAAAATGGTTGGCCAAATCATATGTCTGATTTAACATTAACACCGTATTTTCGTTTACGTCATCACATTTCCATTATGGAAAATTGTCTGTTATTTGGATCAAGATTGATTATTCCACAAAAGCTTCAAGAACATGTTTTAAATTTATTACATGAGGGCCATCCTGGCATTGTCAGAACAAAAATGCTGGCCAGAACCTTATTTTGGTGGCCATCAATGTCTGCTGATATAGAACTCAAATGTAATTCATGTGAACCTTGTGCTATTGTTAATTTTAAACCTAATAATCTTAAGGTACCATGGCCTAGAACAAGTAAACCCTTTGAAAGAGTTCATGTTGATTTTTTTGAATTTGAAAAGATACATTTCTTTATATATTGTGATGCATATTCAAAATGGATAGATGTAAGGCTCATGAAGTCTTGTAATGCTATAAGTGTAAATCAAGAGTTAAGTTCAATATTTTCTTATGTTGGGTTACCATTTGAAATTGTGTCTGATAATGGTCCACCATTTGATTCATATAGTTTTCAGAGTTTTTGTACGAATTTAAATATTAAGGTTACTAAACCATCACCTTATCATCCTGAAAGCAATGGTCTTGCTGAAAGGAATGTCCAAATTGTGAAAAAAGCTCTAAGACGACTTGTGCTACAATCTAAGCAAAAGAATTGCGAAAGTATTGAGCAGGGGTTAGTTAAGTTTTTGTTTAATTATCGGAATACTGATACAACGGTAAACTCAAAGTCACCTAATTCAATGTTACTTAGTTATAAACCTAGAACTATGTTAACGATGTTAAATCCAATTCATAATCCTGATTGTTCTAAACGATTGCCTGTATTCCCTCATTTCTTGGAAAATGATTTAGTATTAGTTAAAATTGGTGCCATGTATCCAACAAAAGGTGTTGTTGTTAAAGTTTTAAGTGCTACACAATATCTTGTTTCTGTAAATGGAGTTCTTAAGAGAGCTCACTTAAATCAATTAAGTTTTGCACCATTACCACAAATTGTCAAGTGTAAAAGTGAAGAGAGTAGTTCTACAGCACATTGTCCAAATTTGTTGCCAGAGAGAGAAGATACTTCACTCCGGGAGTTGGGCAGTGGAACTCAAACTTCTATGATACCCATACTTAATGATAATGTGCAAACTTCTGTGCTACCGTCAAATGGAGATATTGATAATCATGTATTACCCAACTCTGGCAATGAACAGGACACATGCGCTGGGGAAGCTACTGTACAGATTCCTCCAATGTTACGTAGATCATCTAGAATTGTTCGACCACCTATTAAACTTAATTTGTAGGGGGAGGATGTGATGTATGTTTAATCTATGATTGATTGCAATATATTATCTATGATTGTTTGTCGATGAAGTTAGTCTATGTCCATGGTCGAATGTGTTACAATAGTGTTTACGATTTTCTAAATAAATCAGTATAAGTATCAGTGTGTTTAATATATTCAAGCCATCCTCATTGAGCCACTACAGAACACTAAAATATCCTAACTAAAGCCTTGTCCTCTGGAAAACACCATAGTTTTATGGAATGTTTGAATATTATACCTGTGTAAGTACAGAGTTAAGTTGTAGTTTGGGTTTATTATTGTAAATTTTCTTTTGCAATTGCTCCAACTATTTGTGTATACTCTTTATGTACTTCTATGTAATTATGGGTAGTATATTTGAATATATGGGATATTATGTATTGTTGGTAATATGTGGTGTAAGGGGAAGTGTTGAATTTCTTATGTTAAGTACACCATATATTAGCTATGGCAGTATGTGTATGCAGATGCCTTTGCATCGCTTTTATTATAAAAGTGAGGTAAGACATTTGCTGCCCTTCTCGCCCTCTCTCCGTGTGTGTAATGTCGAACGTAGAAGCTGTAATCCAATCTTGTGTCATCACTATAATATTCTTTTAATTGTGACGTTTTCTTTTTGAAGAATATATTTCATTTATATTTCTCCAAGACCTGTTTTTTCATTTTTCTATTTCGGCCACTCCACACGCTGCTGCGATCCACCTGCCTCCGTTCATCACGAAGTTACAATCAGTTAATTAAGCCAAAGTAAATTCATTGCAGTTTGATGATCTAAAATAACCTACTTGTAAACCATTGCGCGTCGCACTGCTTCCTCACAGTGCACGGCTGCGTTGACGCCGGTGCTCGAGACTTGCATCCCGCTGGATCAGCACAGCGTACACCTCGGGACTGCACCCCACCGCTAACGCACCATCCGACACACTGAGAGATAAAACATCAATGGAAATATCTCATAAAAAATGAACGCAGTCACACAAATTTCAAAAATACTTTTTAAATGACTGTACGGTTAGTAACACATATTTACATTAGAACTAGAGAAATTGTTTCTATATAAGTGATAAAATAACTGTTTTAAGATCAATATTGAGAGTAATTACATTTCAGTGTAGAATTTACAATATCATTTCAATGAAATCCACATAGCAGTTCAAAATATGCATTAAGTCCGACGACCAAGTGTATTTCTATTTTCTAAAAACACTTGATTGAAGAGGCGTCTTAGACGATAATAAGTATTGGTTACTGTAGTGGTTTTTGCACTAGGGTTCCGCTTACATTTGTCATCAGGTGTGATAGAATCATTTGCTAGACGCCCTAAAAAAATAACTTGTCTTTATTAAAAAAATTCAAAGTTGTCATCTGTATGCGTACTCTCCGTTATTTCTACCGCAACACATCAGTGGTCTCATTATTGTCTTGGTTTGAAAGGTAAGATAGGTATTGAAATTATGAGTATTAAGACTTTTCATATGTTTAGTGGGAGTTGCAGATTTGCTATGAATTCAGTAGGAAACGTATTTCACAGCGATTATAACCCTTTTAATATTTGATAGGTAGTTTGTTTTTTATAAAAAATGCTTTAAAAATGAAGTGGCTTAAATACAAATTAGTCGTATATAAGTTGGCAGTCACAGATTAATGGACGATATATATTATTCTGTCCCGGATGACGTTGATGGTTGATTGACGGATTTACCTCAGACCAATCAGTGTATAACCATCCTCCAGCAGCATTGAAGTTGTAATTAGATGAAATGGTTGGGGTCATATCGTTGTCAGTGTAGTTGTTGGCAAGAGATATTACAGGGCCGTCGTGGAAAGCTTCTGTACGATCTTTTGGTCGAACTTGTCTCCTAGCGTCCAATCTAGGAGATTCTGCGTTGGAAGTGGATCCGTCACAGTTGGGAATATCGCAAGGTTCGTTGCTGGCTGGCATCGGAAGTGGACACTTTTGATCACTTATCTGAAATAAATAAGTTTTATTCACTGATTAATCTTTGACGGTTTTATTAGTATGTTATAGTGTCAACAAATATATGTCATACATTTGTATATTGATGTTTCAAGAGAAAATTTTAATAGAGATTATATCAATATCATTATTCAAGCTTAAAACGCCCACTGTTTGTTATGTGGCCTGCCTCAAGCAACCACACATTGATCGATCCTATGCTGCTAGCATCCAGCATGTTCCTGTAATCTTTTTAAATGGTTACGTCAGTAGATCTATTGGGAAGAATGCCAATGTTGCGTTTCCCTGTATATGCTTGCTACTGAGATTTTATCCGTCCCAACGGCTGTCAGTCCTGCGAGCAATGTGTCCTGTTCTGTGCAGTACACTGACAATAATCCATCTGAGTAAAGATTTGCGCATCATATCACAAATCTTTATTCAGATACTTATGTATAATAGATCAAATAGAAACGGACGAACGGAGTTAATATTTATATAATGATTTATATTCTATTATGAAAAATACAAATAAATAAGTAAACCTTCGTGATTCCTCTAGCATGATCTTGTACACAGCCAACGATTCTAGTTCTTTGAGCTGGACCACACACAGGACATGGGCCCCAAGCTGCCGACCTCCACCGAGGAGGGCAGGGAGCGGAACCGCATCGTCTTCGCCGAGTTGACGGCGGACTACCCGAGCAATATGCAGCAGGTACTTCCTTATCACCTTTTCCAGTATCTTCCACACATTTGAATTTCCCTATCTGAAGACCCCCACCGCACGTTCTAGAACATTGCGTGTATGATAATATCTTCCATACGAATCTTCTGCCCCCAATCACGTTAGTTTCGATTTGTGCGTGACTTTCTAGAGTTTTGAAATCAGGTCGCTTTGGAGACGGAGCGAGGTTTGCGTGGCCCAAGTCTTTTTTGTGTGTCTCAGAGCTATGATGTCGATGATGTCTTGGCTCAGTGTGGTGAGATTGTGTATGCATGGGTATATCGTTACTCTCCTCGGGGTCAGAGGCGGTTAAAAACTCGTATTTTATATTCGGATTCGGTTGCGTGTAAAGAATCTGAAACCAAAAATCGATATTAATATTATTATCGAGCAGATTATTTTATAACCTGTAGCAATATACGTGATCGTTCCGTTTGAACGAAATGTTGGGAAATGATTTCGTAATTTAGAATTATTCTTATACATTGCTTTCGGTGCCGAAAGGCATTGTTGGTGAAACTAAGAAAAATTATACTTTGGCTAACAGTTCATGAGCAACACTATTGTCTTTTCAATTAGAAGCTTTAATTTAATTTTATCTATGATTTTTTTTATATGGTGTGTTTTGAACGAAAGTTAATAAAGATTATTAATATATTTATTGAAATGAAAATCATTGACGTTAATTACCTATTAATAGTGCATAGATAAATATATGATAATGTAAATCACGTTAATACCATTATATCGATGGGATGATGGATGGGGCCCTGAGCGAACACGATGTCGAGGCCCGCAGTTCGTGAGTACAGGAAGCGTGCACCCACAGCTTCATAGGTGCCGGGCGCGCTGACAGCGAATTCTCCGTTCATTATGTACGATCCATTCATTACTTTTAATGCTGAAACAGAATGTATAAATAAACATTTAACTTACAAGTCTATAGACCTTGTAGTTTTTGTGTTATTATTATCTCTGTATTTTTTCAGATTCGTCAATTAGAAGCTAACCTCAGATAAATAGTCTAAGCCCAACATCTTTAACAAGCTTAAACGAGTTCACATTAAAATATCTATAAAAGCTATAGTTTCATTAAGTTATTGTAACTGATTTATTTACTTTAAACTGTCAAAATAAAAGACATATATCGCAGGCTAAACGCTTAATCATATCTTGTCTCGATGATCATATTATATATTATTATGATAAGGTAACTAAACAGGTGTCACCTGATTTACCTAATACTGGTATGGCTGTCGGAAAACATCCTACTTGTGTAGGTAGGTTAAAATATGTGGTAGTGAATAATTTCACATTAGATGTAAAGTTATAGTATCCAGTAATCTAGATACAACTACATCTTATACCACAACCACCCAACTTCAACCTCATTAGAATTTCTAAGGAATCCCATATACTATATGCAACTGTTAACTGTTAACTTTCATGTCTGGATTGTCAATACAGATCTATAAATAAAGGATACTAATGATTAATGGAATTAAGGTGATGAGCAGTTGTAGAATTCTTGTTTAAATAACATTGAATATTTGCATTTCAATTTTTTCTTTCTGTATTCCCGCTACATTGCAACCCGTGTCTTTGTAAGTCGCGCGGCTTCTTTTGAATAGGTGCGTTTCAATTTAATCTCATCGGCTTTTTTTTACCACAATGGTGGCAAAAAGGCCTACAGCCCGCCTGAGGTAAGCGGTTACCGTAGCCTATGGATACTTGCAACACTTGCGCGTTGTTGACCCTTTAAAAATCTATTTATGCCCCGTTTTGAAGAACCCCATATTGTAGCTCTCGGCAGGAAGCTCATTCCACAATCGTAGTGCACGCGGGAGAAAATTCCTCTGGACCGCATTGTATCTCTTCTAGAACAATTTAGGTTCTAGTGTATGAGCATGAAGTCCCTGTCGATGGCGAGCGATGATAGAAGATAAGTGTACGTTATGAAAAAACCACTGCCGAGAGACTGAATCTATTAAAAAGAAGAGAATCTAATTAAAAAGAAGCTTTACTATTTTTGATACGACTATAAAGACAAACTTCGAGCATATCCCTCTCCATTGCCCTTTGGCTGACTTTGAGTTTCCTTATTATGTCGATTGTAAGGCGACACGCACAAATCAAAGACTTTCTTGAGAGACTCTTTTCTTGTAAATCAATGAGTCTTGAATTTTCATTGCTGAACATGGGCCGAGAATATGCCGCGTAATTACTATAAACATAATTAATGTTTGTTTATATACTTATAGGTAAACTTGCCACGTATTTTAAAGTTATGAGTGCCAATACCCTCTTCAACTATACAATTTGTAAGAAAAGTGTCTTATATTGACAAACTGTACGTAATTAATTCGTACATTAATTAGCAAGGCCGGCGTTGATGAGGTCGTCTTTATAAACTAAGAAACACTATACTTGAATAAATAAACCAATGAGGTTAATATGTGCAGAACATTCAACAGTGTAGTTCGAAGACGCACGAGTGGCGTTGGAGAATAATTAACTAACAATTGTGTACACGGTCGGTTCCATCTATCTCGGCATTATTGCAGCGTAGGCGCCATCTGACGATGCGTCGGCAACGCCTGTGCAATTCCAACTAATCGATTCGACATCGATCTGTGCACCGAAGAACACTTCATTTATCGATTAAAATCTCTCCCAGTGACCTACTATTCGTCGATTTATGTCATGCCACTGCCAATCGATACTGACATCATTATTAATGGACAGATTCAGCACAAGGACTAGTTAGTTACAAATAATTATTTCAGCTATTGTTTCAGGTTCGCTTCATATGCAGTTTGTTTATATTGTACGTGTGCGTTGACTTGATAATACAGTTTGTTATGTAGATCTGTTTGCTCGTTATTGGATATAGTTATTTCTAGTAGCTTTGCTACAACGGATTGGTGAAGAATAATATGGTGCAACAGGTTTCATTATAGTCATCACCTATTAGTGTTTACTCTCTTGCCATCGTTTACAGAGCATATAAAATATTTTTCACATGTTCTATTTGTTATCAACAAACCAACGACTGTGCTTTTCACTGGTCAATATTTCAGATTCGTTGAACCGGCAAGCGCCTTGCTATACTATCCAAAAGTAGCAGTAGCCCAGAGATAGTTGCGGTATTGCGAATAGCCTGAGACCAGCCGTCCGTCGCCCGCGTGGTGGCTCGTGATTCAGTGAAACAATTATCATACTAACCTATGTAGTTGTCGCTAGGCACTATCTCGGAGACGTTGAGGCGGCAAGCGCCGCGCGGTACCGTCGTGACATATGAGTAACCGAGGGGCAGCCGCGGCCGCGTGAACAGCCCCGACACCAGTCGCCGCCCGCACCTCAGCTCGCGTGACTCCGATGACGCAAGCACCCCCTCACGGCCTACCACCTATAAATAACGAGCAGATGTTAAATGGCCTAAAGCCAACTTATACTTCGACGTACGCGCCGAATGACGTACGGTCCTTTGACAGCGGGCTTGATTACTATGTCAAAATATTTGAACATTTGGTATTTTATATTTGTAACAACAAATCATTTAGCCGGAAGTTCATCCGCTTCGTTGGTAATCATATTAGTCAGGAATTTCGGTCTTAAAAAAGAGTGTCGCGTTGTCCGGATTGAGTAAGTGTTATGAAATTCTACCACATCATGCTCAGGGTCAAGTAAAATTTCCGGGTGATTTAATACACTTCTTATACAAAGGGTTAATGATATGGAATTTCACTTCTTCGTAAAATTTACTTAATAATAAAGTTACCAATAAATTTAACTTTACATTTGCGCTACGCAAATCGTGGCTATCATGTGTGGTACAAGACAGCTCTTATGATGGCCTTGAGACAGCTGTCAAGGTCATCGTGTAAAGCCTAACGTGTTGTTGTGTGTACATAAAAAAAAATTAGTAGAAATTTTTTCGTATGAAATTATTGTATTGCATAATACATATTTTTTTAGTTTTTATTATTCAGAGCTATTTATAATACCATGACCATGTTTCTAATTGTCGCTTTCAACTGAAATGGTTACCTATTCGCCAGCGCAGAGACTTACATGTTTTATCCCTACTTTACAATATTTTGTACCTTCCAACATCTCCATCCTACCTTAAATCTTTGTTCTCTTTTCGATCCCATTCGTCATGTCGTGCCTTGCGTTCTAATTTTAATCTGACTCTGGATATACCGCCCCGAAGTACCGACTATTTTTCATATTCTTTTTCGGATTATGCCGTCCGGTTGTGGAACTCTCTCCCTGAGGGTATTAGGCGAGCGCGAACGCTGGAGTCCTTTAAGAATCAAGTCCGTGTTCACTTCCTGTCCCAGATTCCTTAACTTAAACTAGTTATATCCTATTGTCCTGTCCAATTACTGTACCCATCCTATATTTAAATCTCCTTTTAATATTTCCCTGGTCCTAGGTTGCCTGGAAGAGATTGCTGTTTAGCAATAAGGCCGCCTTTTGTACATTTGTTATTTTCTTTTTTTGTATGTGTATTTTATGAATACAATAAAGGGTTATGTTATGTTATGTTATGTTATAATATTAATGAAAAATTGCGCTGTTTTTTAAATGAAATGCAAAAATAAATACTCTATACGAGTATATTTGAAATTGAATTGAATTTCTTAGCGAAATGCCTAATACATATATCAATATTTAAAAAATCTATATCCACTTATTACTTGTATTTCTGGTAAACCTACAGCAATCTCTTACAATTAAGTCCAGTACCCGTTACGGGAAACGTTGATTACCTGCTTACTATCTTGAATGTTCTACTAAGTGTGCTTCATTTATGCATGTTAATACACAGAAGAGGATGTCAGCACCAGTTCAATTTGAATTCTATCTAGTAATTTACTAGTTTATTAAGCGCGGCTGCCAATCAGTCACGCAAATTCCCCGCGTTGGGTCGGCCGGCGCGTGAGCACGGTGGCGGCGCGTCTTCGGGATTAACTTGTCAGTTTCCGGCTCTCCGATTTCATGCTTAGTTCAGACGTCTGTTTCTAATGAATCTGTTATAACAGAGACATTGAGGAAGGTGTTGCGAATAGATTATGTGTTGGTCTATTTGCAAATTCAATTTCGCTTATTAACTGATAGGTCGTAAATTTATCCCGATGAATTGTACATATGTATTTCATAATTGCACATGTGTATATTATATGTGATATAAAGCATGTACATTTCTGTAAATGAAATTAATCTAAAAATAAATAATCCCGTAAAAAAGATATATACCTACCTAAAATTCTAAACTTATCCCCCCACTAATATAAAATTATGTTATAAAAGAATCCGTTACGGTTTAAAGCAAACATAAATAATTACGTAATTGGTAGAGATGGTAATATCTAACGTAATTACGTAATTCTATAATTAGTAAAAAAATATAGTCTAATTCTGAAATAAGTACCCGAAGAGTCGAAATGGAACTTAGTGATAAACAAAAGACGACGCCTACTAAATATAACTTAAAAATAAAGAATGATAGTGCACAGCTGACAATTATGCGTGTCAAATTAATTTTATCGATTAACAACCCCTATAGGAGCATAGCAAACTCTTGTTATAGATACTTATGTGTAGTAATTGATTTCTGAGGAATCATCCACTTAATCTACATCAATATATATAGATATATAATTTATGAATGCTGTTGTTACTACGTAATGGTACTAACTACCTTTATACCAGCTAATTACAAACGAATATTAATAGTATGTTTTGTATAGTTTATATATATCAAATAAAAACATCTGATAATGTTATTTGACTTAATTATTAGACTCGGATATATGGAGTTTAATTGAATTTTTAATGTTTTCTTTCATATCGGACTTTTGTCTTCACTTCTGTTTCACGTGTGTATGTGAAGCGGAAATTCAGTTGAATCTGAAGTAAAATTAATTAATTACTGTTTGAAAATTCTTTTTTATTGTTTTCTTTACACCGTCTTTAGCACCGAATTTAAACACATATAGAAATAATATCAAATATTTGTAGTTTCGGAAAACTTCTCAATGAAATTAGTAGCAAATGTAATTTATTATATATAAGAAAGTTCTTATAGACTTTATCATTAAACAAGCAGATCGCTTATCTGCCCCCGTATCATAACCATCGAAATGCGATATGATAGAGCTATTTATTAATTTGAACTTTCAATTACAAAATATTAATTTGAGGAATAAGAAGTGGGTTATAGAAAGAGGCTTCGATCACCTGTCTCCTCAATGTCTCTTAATTGATATAAATAACAGTGGTGACTTGCATATCATTCAATAGAATTTCTATAAAGAAGATTGTTACAAATTCCATTTGTTTCTCTTTATTTGTGGTTGACCTTCATAACGGTTTTCCAAATTAATATCTTTTATTATATTGTCTATAAGCACCTTCTTTTTATTAAATAACTATATTTGGATAAAAAGGTAGACGGCCTGATGGTAAGATGTCAGTAGTGTTTAGTACATGTGGCTCTAGTGAAATTCGCAGCGAATTTGAAAGCCATGAAAACCATAGTATACTCGTACGTTTCTTATGCTCAATAATTTCTCTGCCATATTACGATCCTTAAACCTTAACACAAGAAGGCAAGCATCGCAGAAATAGATAAGATCGCGGTCCCCAAGCAGACGTTTCTGGTATAGAATCATTATTAGATTTTAGTGTCATGGGAAAATATCTACAGGTAGTGCAGATTTAAGTAGATATGTTAAATGAACACAGGCTATTTTCCGACGCGTCACCCAATGCATATGGCTAATGTTGTATCATTTCGTAACATTTAATGTGTCACTAATGCTACACGCACATTAGTGGTTGGTAATGTCAATTTTATGGTCCCTCTGTGCAAGATAACAGATCTCAGAAGCTGAAATAGATTTATGCAGTTACAGCGCGACAGCTTTGTTGTGCAACTGTTATGAATTTTGTTGCACTTGGATCAAAAAGCTCTGGTATATAGTAGCATATGTAACTCACTTCTCACGATTACATAGATTCGAATTTTTAAGTAGTACCTTCTCAATATAATATTTAACTACTAGTAGAAATAAACTTTTATAATAATGTATTACTTATTCTTACGAACGATAGTCCTTGGCATTCAAATTAATTACTGAC
Organism: Scirpophaga incertulas; assembly: GCA_036419045.1. Lineage (NCBI taxonomy): Eukaryota > Metazoa > Arthropoda > Insecta > Lepidoptera > Crambidae > Scirpophaga > Scirpophaga incertulas. The sequence continues at coordinate 12,941,706 of CM071645.1, forward strand.
AAGTAACGTTTATATGACCAAACAATAGTGAGATATGAAATTAATATTTTTTTCTTTCGTATATCTTAGTTTCGTATATTTTTTTATGAGCTATAAAAAGTTTTAATTGTTGGATTACAACTTGATAATACAGTGCAATTGTTATTTGCTATTGAAAATTACTATTTGTATATAAATTTTAATTACAAAAACCAATCGCGAAAATAATTTATTTTCTATCTAAAAATTTGTACCTATTTTATTAGCCATAACATTGTAACAACACAATTTTATACTTTATATTATGCTATTAGTTACTTTAACGTCTATTGAGATTGCATAGTATAAAATGAGTTAGGTACTTCCGATAGTTTGATGTTTGCATCGATTTTTAAACACGCAACGGATCAATCAACACTGACATGTAGCCTCATTAGAAGAACTTATTCCTTACTGTTTTCAATGAGAAAACATGTCTTGGATTACCAGAATTGTACAAGTTTGTCTTAACAAGTAAATTATAGCTGAGATGTATACTAGACATATCATATTGTGAATTTATTTTACAAACTAATTATTAATTTTAGTTTATTCTATTTTCATCTGTCTTTCTTTGTCGCATTGCACAGTATTATTTAATGGTTCGACAGTTCCTTTAATGTGATAAAAATAACCACCAAACTTATAAATCTCGATTATTAAAATCAAATCATTACCTTATTAAGATGCCCTTTGATAAATTACCAAATAATGCTTTGACCAAGGTAGCGGTAGCCACCGTAATGAATCGGTGTCTCTTAAGTAATAACCAGTAGTTATACGCCTTCATAAAAACCCACTCGTTATTCTTATTCGTGTCGTATTTAACTACTGAATGTCTAAAATATATGTCAGTTTGTTTTTATAAGCTTTTACAGCATCTAGGGTGTAATAAAAATTCTTTTCTCCCAATTTAAGATAGATTACCAAATATCCAGACTACACAATAAATAATATAGACTTTAAATTTGCTCGTTTTATACATATAGTGATTGGTGTCATAAAGCTGTTAATTAAAATACCTCATTTCCGTATTAAGTTTTTAGTAATAAAAACAGATTCCACAGTGTAATTTTGTTTTAGTCTCATCGTGCTCAATCGTGCCTTTTGATGCCATTATTGTAGAGAAAGACACAGATTTCCTTTTCTAATCCGTAAGTCCGTAGTCCGTAGTCCTTACTAATATTATAAATCGGAAAGTGAGTTTGTTTGTTTGTTTGTTCCGCTTTCACGCCGTAACTACTGAACCGATTACTTTGAAATTTTGCAGACGTAAAGATAAAAGTCCGGATTAAATAATAGGGTACTTTTTATCCCGGAAAAATCGACAGATCCCACGAGATGCGCAATAAAGGCTGAGCTCAAAAACTACTGCACAGATTTTCATGCGGTATTCATCTATAGATAGAGTGATTCTTGAGCAAGGTTTTGCGGTATTTCTTATCTGGGAAAAACGGATAGTCCCACGGGAAGCGCGATAAAACCTTCGCGCCATAAACCGACTTCCGCGCATATGTAATCGTGGGCAAAAGCTATGACCCTTAACCCTCTATAGACCCAATCCCGAAATCCACGCGGGAGAAGCCGCGGGCAGAAAGCTAGTAGTAAATAAACTAAAGTATGGTATATTTGAAACTTTAAAATTCCGAAGTTGGTAAAAAAGTCACGATCTATCAGATCTTTCTGAAGGCATACATTGAAGAGTGAACGATTGGAACACACAACTGCTTAATCTGTTTTTTGTTTTACAGTTTGTATATATTGCTTAATAATAATATACCGAAACCTTAACAAAATATTAATCATGACATTTAGTTGATATGAACAATTATAATTATGGCAGAGTACGAACCATTTACAAGCTGTCACTATAAAACATCTCATTTTATGGCCACATCGTTTGATGCTTCCATAAATTGTGAGATGCAATCTATCCTCTTAACATAGTATAGGTGGTATATGTATAGGATGTTTATTACTTTCAATTGTTTGTCATTTAAGGTTCGAGCTTGAACAAGGCCAAAACGTTTAGGGTGTGCAATTCAGTGCATACATAGCAAAATAGGTCATTGCTATATATGATTAGATCAATGTTAGAAAATTCACTTGTCTTTGTTCTAGTCTTTACAACCTTTCTCAATAACGGCTTAACTAGGTAAATCTATTTAACCCTCAATTTTATATGATCTATTTTTATATTATTTAGTACTGGCGCAGGATTAGTTTTACCAGTTATTATCGTGGCGTATATCTTAATAAATTGTATGCCTATGCGTTATTTTGATGTATAATCTATTTTATTTTAAAGTTTCATTAAAATCCATTCAGAAGGTTGTATGTGAAAGACTAACAAACATTGATCCATACAAACATTCGCGTGTATAATATTAGTAAGAGTTATTAAAACTAACACAACGAATGTAAGCGTAATATTAGTACTGTTATGCATATGCAAGTTCTGTAAGTAAGTAAGTCTGCAATATTAGTACTGTTATGCATATGCAAGTTCAAAATCAGTTTTGTTTACCGTAACGTGGATTTTGAGTCATATTCTACAATAAGACGATTTGTTATGTAATCAGATTATATAACCCTTGTGGAATATCAGTTTTACCCTGAGGTGGCTTTATACTTGCTAGTCAAATTTACGCCGGCCAACACGCAAACTTCATACATTTATAATAAACATTCGCGACTGCACCCATTACAGTTATTTCCACAGTCGGCTTTTCATTATCATACACAATGAGTTTTGCCGGATAGAAATTATAAATTTACCAGCGCCGGGTACCGGCAGCTCGTATTATTCTCAGCTTAATTTCCCCGCAGTTGATCCGGTGCATGCTCATTAATACTTGAGGCAAGCACGAGGAGCGACCCGTCAGGCGCACGACGTCGGGATAAATCCCGAAAGGCTGACTGTTTCGTGTCCAAACAGTATTAGGGCCGTCGATAAATTTAGATATCTGTTTGATATCACTTTTGATAACTTCACGTTCATTGATCTTTGACCCGAGACCTGTCTCGGAACTGTATCCCTACTAACAATATTTTACTCTTTCACGTAAAGACTTACTCAATGCAGTAATGCATGCAATATATGCATGCAATATATAAGCCATGCTAATATAAGCTATTCGAAATAATAATCTTGCGCAGACGAAGTCGCGGACACCTGCTAGTATTTTTATAAATGAACAATTAGCAAATAAAGGACACTCTCTAAATATATTTGGTGAAAACAGGTACTTAGTCGTATTCGCTGTCCAACTATTTATATTTATTGAGCGACTTATTTGGATATAACGGACTCAATATGTGTTCCAAGTTCACCCAATATTCGAAACATTAAATCTTTTTATCCATATCATGCACTTAATTAATATATTGGTTTAGTTTAATACAACACTGTTTCGAAAGTGCCCAAGTGTTCATTCTTTTTAGGCTACGGGGCGAGGTTTTTGTTATTGTTCAATAATACTAATATACGACTTATCATTCGATCCTCATAGATCATTGCACGATTGCACATTTAAAAATTATGAGACAAAATAAGGCTCATGTTTCATATTGATAAGACAGTGCCCGTTTAGTTTAATTTTTATTATGTATATATTCTTTATTGCACAAAAGACATTACAGTAAAAAAAAATATGCAGTGATTGGATGTGTACATGGATGGGCTTATCCCTAAAAGGGATCTCTTCCAGCCAACCTTACTGGGTGTCAAGTGACTTATACTGTTACGTGGGAGAGATTGAGAAAAAAAAACAAGATACATGGGTACATAAACTATATAAAATAAATACTAATAATATATAATTATGCTTAAATATACAAATATCAAATAAAAACTAATCTAAACTAAGTACATAAGATATTATTATATACTACTTATATAAAAATATAGTTAACTAGAAACTATAGTTCTATTTTATAGTAGTGTATAAACATGTGTATAAACTGCAAGAACTTAATTACATATATTTATAAACATTTTCTGAGAGAACTGACCTATAATAAAAAATAGCACAAGAGGCAATATATTAATTATACTCGTATGACATAAAAGTTACAGGTTTGTTCTAAATCCAAATATTTAAAAATAACTTAATAGCTTATGAAAATATTTAATGATATCATAATCTCCATCTTTTATCATGCATCTTTTATTTTGGATATATTAAATTGTTAATAATAACACAAGTATTGACTTGTGTTATATAACTTTCTACGTATAATTTCTGCAATAAAACAACATTACAAAACAGTATTAGTGAAAAGAAAAATAATTTGTACGTTTATTTTTTTTTATTTGCATTAATATCGAAGTATATCAATATAAAATGAGTTATAATGATATTTACATAATCAAATATAAAATAATTACTATTTTTATATGTATAGGTAAGTATAAAAAAGTTGCGCTACTTACTTATTTAGCCTTATGATTTCGGATCAATAGTTTTAGGAATAGCGATCATTACTTTATATTTACGAGTAATCAGCACTCTCAAAAATCAAGAAGTGACATATCATCTAATTTGTATAGTTTTACTATGCGTATTTTTATGCTTCAAATGGCTTGTATCAACCTTAACGATTATACTAGCATATGCCGAAAAGACTCAAAATTAATAATAATAATAAATATTTGCTACATTTACACCTATTAGCCTAGCTCTAAGTAAGCTCTGAAAGCTTGTGTCATGGGATCCAGAGTAACGGATAGATATACATATATAAATATTTTTACATCTGATCGATCGACTACGGAGATCGTCAATTATTTGTTTTGGAACAGTTCGTAAAAATGTAAACATAACATAACGTTACATGTACTCATAAAGAATAAGTAATAATGATATCTGTTATGACGTGGCATGAAATTGACGAAGCCAAATTCAGGTCGAGTGAACAGCTGAATCAGATAAGTAGGATCCTAAATTAGCCATTCAGCCGTAGACATTTATGAACAAAGGTGGTTAGAGTGAGACCGTCGAAGCGACTATGCAAACTTCCATGTGGGTCCGCAACTGGGTCGCGTTTTGTTACTGTGCAAAATTGCAATATCTCGTTGCAAAGGATAGAACCTTTTTTTCTAACACTTATAAGCGAAATATGCTTGTTTCACTAGTACGCAGCTTAGAATTGTTTAGATACAGTATAGGTTCTCACGAAAAAATACTGTTTCAGGGCGATGATGGTATGCGTAATTTAAAATACAGAGACATCCAAAATTCTATAGACATAATAATAAAACTGCAAACTAGCTCACATATTGTCAAACAATAGTGAGTCTCGTGAGTACTCCTTGGAATGATCACAATAATCAATGAAATAACGGTATTTTACTTGTATTTTCGAAACCACGAATATTGAAAAATATTAAATATGTCGGGTTCAATAAAATTAAACAATTTCCGTGAAGAGTATCATTTTAAATTTTAGGGGACCATTTACATGACCACTATAGAAAAAATAATCAATGAATCTATATAAAAGATGTAAAAATAATTGTGAACAATGTATTTCAATAATGTAATTATTCGACAATGTAGCAAAGAAACAGAGTCCAGGCAATCTAGTAAATTAATGGATTTAGTAGATTGACTCTATCTAATTCTTTTATACTTATTTTTATCTGTAACTAGCGGACCCGACAGACTTCGTCCTGTCAAAAAGATTTGTAAAGTGGCAGTTTTTTGTTCCTATTTGAAATGACATATGAATAAATTTCATTAAAGTTGTATGACAGAACTAACGTCACTTTTTTGTCTTGCCAAAGGTTCAAATTGGCTTTTAAGTATTAATACAAATTGTTTGTATAAAAATGTTGACTTTACACTTTTTCAAATTTTATTTTTTTATTTTCTCTACGTACAAACTTTCTCTGGACTTCTACGAATAATTCAAGACCAAAATTAGCCAAATCGGTAAAGGCATTGTTGAGTTATGCGCTTACCAACACATTTTGCGATTCATTTTTATATATAAGATATATATTACCATAATTCTTTAAAATTTATTCATGTTTGAAGAGAATACAGAAAATAAATCATTCCCGATTGTAGTTTTAATCGCGTGTTGTAATGATTAATATTATATGTCTATTATTGGTGACACCTCTAACTAATCTTAAGTGAGCAATATGTGTGGGTATACATATGTACCTTAACAAAAATAATCCAACAGTAACAAGAATAACGTGATTTTACAATTTAAGAGTTAACTACACGGTGGTATTTCCGTTTGCCGACATGATATGGCGCCTTAAAAGTTTGTCCGAACATTGAACGTTTAGACTGGAGGGGCTATTTCAGACAGAGTTTTTGTAGTTAGTTTTATGTACAGTGCTGCGGGAGTGTGCCTTAGTGAACGAGCAATGGACACAGCAATGGATACCTTACAAGACTATAGCTGTGTATTTTTGAGACGTCGAACTCTTTTGTTTTATTTTGTCGTATTGTTTACGTCTCTCACTAAATTGCGCTCTTATTTCTGTAATTATTTATTTTATTCATATTAGACTAGCAGCTGTGATTTGTACTTCACTTGTCTAAATCCTCACATATGAGTTCTGAATCTCTCTGGATAATCCTACCTAGCCCAAACACCAGTTCTCATAATTATATCTATATCCTAGTTCATATCCCATTTTTATTTTATAAGACTAAGGTCGATCGTAGGCTTTACCTAGAGATATATACTGTACAAACCTTAATTGTCATATCTATTTAAACAGGGTGAAATATTAAATCCTCTCGTCTTCTTTAGTTTCTCTTATCAGTTAGGTAATAACTCTGTTTTCTCCATACCGTAGTAGTAGATTGAAACCGAAGTACGCTACTAGTATCTAGTAGCATTAATTTATATATATTTTAGTATAAGATAGTCAAAAGAAAAGCAAAACGTTTCGAGTGCGATTTACACTTCGAATGATCTAAAATTCCCCCCCCCTAGTAAATGTAAACTAACAATTTCAATGTCAGTTTTTACGATGAGCTAACACAAATACTCAGAAGAATTACGTGATTAAATAGCTATTAAAGACAGTTACATTTTTGACTTATTCTGTTACACTTAGATTGGTGACTATTTAATGTCTAAAGAGCTATTTAACACCTGAATTGAAAGTTTAAGAGATTCAACGAAGAAGTGATAATATAATAATAAATTGGCGGTCGTATGACTGACCCTAATAAGCGAAACGAACAAGTGTTCAAATCTTTAATAATCAATGAAAGGTGGCCCCAGTCTTAAAATTGAGTGTCTAGACAATGTAGTTATTTACATTAATTTACACGTGTACAAATAAAATAACGTTTATCAGTTTGAGCACTGAAACAGTATATTGCAATGATTTTTTGGTTATGTAGAGATTTTTATTTTGTTACAGTAGTATTATTATTATTTTTTTCAGCATATTTCAGGTTTCTGTTTTACGAAGTGTTCTGCGAGTTGTTTCACAAAGGTTCGCGCAACGAAAGCGATTGAGTTAGGCATTGGAGCCGTAGATCGTGTTCAAATAATATTAGGCTAATGAAATCATTTTGCACTCTGATGTTAATGTATATTTAAATAGCATTTAGATTGAATTTAGTTTTTATCGATATATACTAATGCTTAGAGGTTACGTCAATTCAATAACGACCTCACAAAAGTTCTATGAATATTATCATAGTTTATAATTTCAGAGGTAACAGAGGTTTACATCACAAGTTTTTAATTTGTTTACAGAGTTTGAATTGATATTTTGAAGCATATAGTGTATTTGAAATATATTTATTTATTACACAAATGTGACACTACCATGCTTTGGAAGTGTATAAAATGGTATAAAATGTAAAGTCACATTACCCATTTATTTAAATCTCCCCAAACCTACTAACAGAATTTTGAATACTGGACACAAATGACTGCTACCGACGCCAAGACACCAAACACGTATAGGAACTGTGCGTAGACCCTGTTCACACTCTGTGCTTAATACCAGATGACTACAGGCACCTGGTAGCACTGTTTCCGCCGAACTACCTAACCAACTCAAAAGTTTTAGCTTCTAGCAGCGCATTAGAGTTGCGTACCTGTCCTGGGGTATTATTGTAGTGATAGACTTCGTGTGTTCATCAGCACGGCTTGAGGATCCACCAAAGTCCTTACTTCCCCAAAGAAAACTCAAAGTGAAGTTGCAACATCCATCAGCGTTTAGTAGTATAGATCATAATAAATAAGATAAGATATTTTGCTGAAAAAAATCTGCATTATTACATAACATTTACTTACCAGCACGAGAAATAATATCGAAGTGGCAAAAGAACGTGTCATGTCGAATTATTCCTGCAGTTTTTCGTCACAGAACTATCACTTCTTTCACTCCGCAAAAGTCAATTTGCTAGCAAAGAGCCGTTTGAAATATAATATTTGTAAACATTTATTAGTTCCACATGGCCTGTTGGTGACGGAATCATATTTGGAATGATTACATCTCTATTTGACAATTGATACGAATTTACTTTCTCTATATGTATTAGAATGTACGGTATCAATGTCGCTTATTGTAGAGGAATCGTAAAACGTTCTAATATCGTTTGATAACCTACATTTATTTCCACGCCGACCAAATAAAGAATGTGATGATTAATGGTCAATGTCTGTCATAGAACTGAATTCCAAAGAAAGGACAAGCTTAATTTATGCCTCATTACCTAATATATTGATGTGATCTTCAAAAAGGAAACACTTATTTTCATTCCATAAATTATCAGCTGGCGATATATCATCAACACATACACGATATGTTTGTTTTAAGCGTTTGAGCATTTAGATATAAAGCATCAAACTAATTAATTTTGATTTTTATTATGCTGTAAAAATATTTTCGTTAAGCAATATTTTAACAAGACAATTTAAGAATAAAAGTATTTAGCAGTGGAGAAATAATTTTCAAGAAAATATTTTATGTCTTGTCAACTGATATTAAATTAGATAAAATTCCATCTGTTCGTTGTCAACGTATCGCTCGAGTGTTTTTAAAGTGGTCATTTACGTTAATATTAACAACTTTTTTGTGTGGTCGTATAAATATTAGTTTGTAGTTAGCAAGGTCTGATACATTTCTTGTGCGTGTCTTTTGGGTAATAAACTATGTTCAACAATATTTTCTGCGTGACATTCACATTTCTTGCGACGTCGCTAGCTAATATACCGTAAAGTTGTAAAAAAACACATTCTTTCGTAATTTCTTAGAGATACGCGGTGTGTTAATAAAACATTGGGTTTGAGTAAACATTAGTGAAGGCGAGATAACACAATTGAGATACAAACTATAATAGCTTCATACGAAAAATTACTCTAAACACGAGACTTGGAATTTTCATAAATGTTCTATGTGTATAGTGACATATTTTAAAAACGTTTTTAATGTTTGATTGTATTGTTATTCTTATTGTATTAACACGAAAAAATTACTTAACATTTACTAAAACATTTTTTTTTTGTGAGACGTTACTAATAAATACAAACTTTTTATTAAGGGTATTTTTTTATTTTGTGGTCATACAACTCATGGTTAAGTAGGCCAGAAATTGGTTACTAAAAATACAACAAAAATATGCCGAATAATATGTTAATTACAAAACTCGTAAATTACATTCCTGATTGAAAACTATTACAGTCGATTTTAAATAAACTTTTAAATAAACGTTTATTTATTAAACCATTTAGGTGGTGGACGAACGATTTGATGAAGATCTCACAAGGTGCTGGATGCAGCGTAGGGGTGAATGATGTAGTGATCCTTGGGAGAAGGCCTCGCCAACCGTGGGGGTCTCATGACGATGCTGATGAGACGTTTTGTTTATGTTGCGATGATTATTTCCGAGGATTGTTACTGCATTTACCGTTTGTAATGTGATATTAACTATCGATAGTTAGCCTTCATCATCATTACATCGGCCACAATCTTCTGTATTCAAGTATGTGCCACATAACAGCAAATTTTTTCCACTACATTTCACTGGCGTGACATATTCATAACTAGATGTATTGTCAATTTTGTTTATATTCTGCCAATATTTTTTTTTATATGGCATCTAATTGTAATTGACGATAAATAAATAGGAATCAGCTAGACTTCGTTATTTAGAGATATTGTGAATTGAAATGAATTATTTTTTTAATAAAATTTTAATTTATTAAATTTTATTTAGATTGGTGAAACTATAGTAAAGAAGTAATTGAACGAATAAGAATTGAAGTTTTCTACACTTATCAGTTATTTACTTTGATATCTAATATTCTATTCAGATATATTGCAAAATGAATTTGAGGTACCGACTTGAAGTAAACATAAACTGCAAACGTACGCCATGACAATATTTGTGCTGTTTGTTCTATATGGATGACTGTGAAGTGCTCTCAAGTCTCTCTGAAAGCTTGAGCATATGTGACTAGATCAAACAAATATCTTTGATTGCAGTCGCTAACTAGAGAAGAATTTGATGACGACATGAAATTTAATATATAATAGTAGATAACCTTTTGAGTAAACAATAGAACATTGTACATTTCATTGTAGTGGTAATATCAGTTTTGACATACGATCAAATTATTTAGATAGCCAGCCTCTTTGTCCAAGCAATTTTGTCCTGTGTTGTTACATGTTTAATTTAAAATGTCTTGATAGACTTTGTCAAAATTTGGTAAGTATGAAATTCGAAGAAGGACATGGAATTTTAATCATGGGAAAATAAATATTATTTAAACCATATATAATTGGCGGAAGGTTAACAATAATTAGAAAGTCGACACCCGAAACGAGAGGAGCATGAAGGGCATACCTCAGTAGGAGCAATTGAACTATCTTCCAGCATGCTTGCTCTGTAAGAAGCACCAGATCTTATCTATAGATTAGGAAGCATAGCCAATAGGAGATCATAATTAAAGTGTTTGAATTCAAAGTTACTTTTAAGAATGATCTATTACACTAAATTCATTTTTCAGTTACTTCATGTGTTGTTGAACAAATTCTGTTCTATACATAATGAAAATCGACATCATTTTAATGTTTTTTATATGACGTTACGAGTACAGTTCAACTAAGGCAAAACTAAAATCAACAGAAGACGTAAGAGAAATAATTAAAAAATAAGTTCCCAATGCCAAGACCACTGTCTCTTTGTGAATTATTGCGTAGTAATTGCTTTTATTTTAATAAAATAAACACTTAAAGGTTTTTGATAATTTAGTCTAATTGCATCAGACGCGCTTGCGAATACCACATCAATCATTTGTATATCTGTTTCATGAATTTGTTTTAGCAACAAATCACTGCTAGCCTATTTTTAAGCATTACAAATATAGAATCGTAAATTACGTATATTTACGGCTGGAATCCATTCTGAGCGTAGTTCCGAGCCCTTCAAGGGCAGACTTCAGTTAAAAGCAAACATCTTTTATACCACCCGTAAATAGATTAGAACTTTATTGATATCATCTTCACGATAAACTTCGCGATGTTTTTTGCGTCACTGCGTGTATTTTCGTTCCGACCGCAGGGCCATTCGGAATGCCATAAATTAAGGTTTTCTTCTACATATCTTTAGGAGACCTTGCGCAGCTATTTAATGTTTCCCTCAATATAATATTTGCTCGATACATAGGTAGTAGGTATACTTATGTAACACTACGAGTATTTGCAGACACAAGTTTTGAAAGATACTACGAATTTTAAATCTATAGTTACGGCTCTACAAATGTTGATATTGACTGACCTCTGAAATGATGAGCTTTTTAAATTTAAAATTAAGATGTGTTTTTCTGATAAATTTATTACAATTTATATCGAGGGATATAACGATCGAGCATTAAGTATTATACGAGTATTATTAAAATAATAATGTGACATGTAACATGAAAAGCCACCCGTAAATTTGGTAACGACGCAGTTGATGATTGTCTGAAATTTTGATATTTTCTCATTCAAGGAAATATATTTGTACTAGCATCATATTAGGCGAATATGAACCTATATTTGAACTAGGATAGTCCAGAATAACAGAAAAATCATGAGCTCTAATAAAAAAATATTAAATGTTAATGAAATTTTAAGTCAAATCTATTCATGACACAGTGCCTCTATGTTAAGAAACGCATCAACAAAAATGGGACATCATAATTTTATAATAAATAGGCCTCTTTAATGACCACATTCAAACTATTAATGGTTGTAGCGGAACGGTTTGATTTTAATAGACCGGATTTATGATTTTCCGAAACGAGTTGGCGGTGCGGGCAGTTACGTAGCACGATAGTAGAACAATCAGTGAATCTTGGCGGTGGGCCAAACGTGGGCCTTTCTCATTCAAATCTGTCATTCATGCTGTCGTGAAAGTTATCATAGGCGTGTTGCGAAAAATGACATACGGCAGCAAACATATGTTTTGAAGTATTTTGATTTTAGTAAAAATATGTCTTATTAGAAATAATTACTAGGTTAGTCATAAGTGAAGCAGTGATGCTCCAGAAGGAGGCCGCCGAGCGGGGTCGGGAGATGGCCGATCCCGCTCGAAGAAGGCGGCGCCGGGCTCGGTAGCACAGCTGCGGCGCCGCCGCGGGTCGCCGGCGGGCGCGAGGAAGTCGCGACTGCTACGGCGACCGGGATGGACCACGCCCCTTCCGTGGCCGGGGGGCGTCGTCGGTGGAGGGGACCGGGGGAGGTGGTAGCCTCCCCGAGGAGGGCTCCCCTCTAGAGAGGGGAGCGGAGGCTGGGGTTCCCGGAAGTGGCTTTGTGTTCCCGGGGGCTCCCTACATGCCTGAGGAAGGCCATCCCTGAGGTTTTTAGTGGGTAGGCCTCCCACTTCTGGGAGGAGAGCCCCACATAACCGCCGGCTCGCCACAGCCGGGGTATGCAATTTAATGCATTTTCCTCAGGGAAACAAAAAAAAAAAAAAGGTTAGTCATAAGTAGATACGTTAAAAGCAAACAACAAACCAGTAGTTATAATTCTTTGTAGAATCAATATCACCTTATATTTCCTTTTATCTATAAAAGGATGTTTGCATATGTAAAATACTAGTTTGCCTAAAACTATTTATACAAATTAATATGTTTGTGGCTTAATTTGAAATTCTACAATACATTCGATTTCTAATGAACATAAAAATTATTGAATTCTTAATTTGGATAATCAGCGAGCTAAGAAAAACCAAAAACTTGTTTTTATAGTTTTGCGGTTAGTTAAAACAAATACTTGAGTAAATTTACGATATCCAACGAACATTTGATTTACGATTACTACAATAATTGACGGATGTCACGTAATATCTCATTATAAGTAGGTCAAAACTGGTCGCTGCATAATGTGAACGTTTATTTAGCATTTTTTAAATTATTTCAATGACGAAATATTTAAGTTACGTCCTTTTGTAGTCAGAGATCTGTATTCCGTATCAAAAAAAAATCTTTATAGCATCACTTCGATGTCTTTCTGTTTGTTCATCAGTCGACACTTTTCTCAGAAACACGGAAACATCAAGTTAACATTAAATACTCTAGTTTGTCAGCTCTTGGTGCAGCGAAAAATTCATACTTCTATGTTGAGGCAATCAAAATTTGTTCCCTTAATGCTCCTTTTATGACGCATATTTTGATATTCATAATGGAATTAAAAGTACTCTATTACTTGCCATTGACCTAAAATCATGAAACTTGGCGCGACGCAATGTCATATAGCTATAGCAAAATTTGTACGGAACCGTTCGGTGAGCAAGCTTGACTTGTATTTAACCGGATTTTCAAAATGTTGTCTGAAGTTACTATATTTTCATTTATACTAATTTCCGTTATATTTTGATACTTTATACTTTGTGCCTTGAAGCTGAACTTCACTTATGGTTAATTTTGCTAAGCTCAGAAGAATCTCAGAAGCTCAGAAGAATCGTAAGTGGTATTCAGTGACCAGCATGACAGCGGTATCATTTTGTAATTCTAAACTAAAACAATATAAATTTACCGTGAGTACTATAATATGAAATGATAAATGTAATATACAGGCTAAGGATAAACGTTATATTTTCTAGATAAGAAAACTAGTCTACAATTTATTTTCTAGCTGACCTATATTTGTCACTTAATAGATACGTTGTTAGTTCTCGCAAAATTGACTCAACAAGATAATGCGGTCCCTTTACCCAGCGAAGGCAAATAAACAGGCAGTTAGGGTATTCACTTACTTCTTTGCACTGAATGCTGAAAAGGGCCAAGAAAAGCGATGGATAGTTTACAATGTAAAATAGAGATGTGTCATGTGTGCTAAAATATATTGTTATTAAGAGTTTGAGATTTAATAATGTTGTATTACGTCAAATAAGCGCTATTTACGAGTTTAGCGATATGTAACAAATAATGACAGATATACAAAATAATACAAGAGTAGTCTCATTTCAACCGGTTTTGTTCTAACTTTTCTTTGTAACCTAAGTGATACTGTCTATTGATTATGCTAGTCGAATGTTTTTGAAGTCCCGATTGTCGGTAATGTCCTCTGCAGGGGGATATTTCTCATTATCTTATATTATCGACAGATCAATTAGTAGGTAATATAATATGACAGTCTATTCTGCATTAATGTAAATAAAATAAAAGTTGTTCGATGTGTTAACGAAAAACTGTTTTTATAGATTAGAATATAGGTTTGTTTTGTACAACTAAGTGTGTGATTACCCTAACACTATAAAGCCGTAGGACGTAGTCGAGCTTCAGTGATAGTTATAATATTTTGAAATTGGCCTCTTTAAAACGACTTTATCTCGACGTAGCAGGTAGCAGATTAAATAATAGACAATGTTGACTTCAGAGATAGCCTTGTCCACACGGTTGCAAGGCAGACTATACATGTTGACCTTGAGACCGCTTCTATTCCTTAGGCAATAAAAGCTGGTTTCGTAGTTCCAATGTTAATCTTGACGTGCTGCTGAGTGTACATGATATTATTCTCATCCTTATTCCGTTAAATTTCCACACTGTGAAATTATGTTGTGTATCCTCTTGACGCATAATTGTTGTTGTTGCATAGATGACTCTAACTTTTACTATCAGGTTTGTTTCTTAGCTCGACTGAGGCGAGTTTTACTTTTAAATCGATTTGATAAATTGTACTGAAATAATTATAAAAACTTGAACTAAAAAGCGTTCTTCTCAACTCTTATTGAAATTGGTTTAGTAATTCAATGTATTGAAGATCTCTGGTGTATAATATATATTGTTTGTCGTACTATTTAAAGATTTATTCAAATATTTTTAAACAATTTCAGGTCTTCTCCGCAAGAAGAATTCCGCAATATAGTTCATGTCATAACATAATGATTTTTTTTATGTGAATTCACTCCTCCCTAATTCCTTACAATAAAATTACAAATCTGTTTTCTATACGAGTATATAGAACAACAACTAATTTAGCAAGTTCATCATTTTGTCAGTCATAGTTTGTTTCCGAAAATGTATTATTCTAAAGTTTTTTTTCTATTTTTTATTCATATACATATATGTTTAATTATTTTCATTCTATACAAGATTTACAAAAACAACGAAAGCATATTTTTGACAACAAAGAGAGAAAGAACAGAGAAAAGTAAGAGCGATATATATGTATCCTCCGTTTATATATATATATATATAATATATATATATATATATATATATATATATATATATATATATATATATATATAGTAGAAATGAATAGTATGTTTAATGTGCAAGATGTT
Organism: Scirpophaga incertulas; assembly: GCA_036419045.1. Classification (NCBI taxonomy): domain Eukaryota; kingdom Metazoa; phylum Arthropoda; class Insecta; order Lepidoptera; family Crambidae; genus Scirpophaga; species Scirpophaga incertulas. The sequence continues at coordinate 12,957,491 of CM071645.1, forward strand.
TGATTAACTACATCTACATATTATGCTCTTGTTAGCGTGACTTGATAATATGTTAAATGTTTAAGCAGCCAGTGGGTAAGCATAAGGACTCATTAGGACAAGCTAGCTCACATGACCCACATTTTGGGTTAACTGATAACGTCACAGATAAGTGATAGCGATTAACTACGATGACATTGGTTTTGTTAACCCTAAAATGTTTTGAATTGTATTGTACATGTGACATAGATTTTGTTTATCAAGTGATGTAGATACGATATTTATGCAGCATGGATATGGATGTCATGTAATTTTGTTGATGTACGTAACTTTTATTTAATCTGTGCTATATAAAAAAATCTCAGGGCTATCGGCTAAAGGCTTTTGCAGCCATGGCCGGTAATAAATAAAAAAAAAATCTCAGGGCTACCATACATAAGCACGTTATGAAGGTGGCGTTCCAAGTAATATTAATTTGTAATGTTGTGTTGTCAGATAAGATATTCATGCAGTATGGATATGGATGTCACGTAATTTCGATCATGTGTGAAATTACCTTGCCAATTTTTTGGCGTGTTATTTAAAATTAGGCTAAGGGTTACAAGAAAACACGTTACGATATCTTTACGATATTGTGCATTTAGACGTTGCGTTGTCAATGTGTAAGTGTCATATTTCCTGCTATAACATACGTAGCACTGAATGATTCCGGAACCAATAATAAAAAATGGGCAGCAACAAATTTACTTTTACTCAACATATTTTTTTTCTTGTGCTAATGCACTTTTTCATATATTTGAATCAAATTAGAAAATATTGCAGACATCTTCAATTCTTCTGAAAATCGTTAATTGATTCTTGATTTTTGGGAACTGCAAAAAATTCACACGGTGCAAGGTCTGGCTTGCATGCGGGTATGTCGTATGTTTTTTGCATTTAAGAACTCATCTGCCTTGTGGGAGTTTGTGGGAAGCCGTGTGGGAACTTGCATTTTCGTGGAGCAAGATTGTTAATAATTTCCGGTAAACAAATGACCGTATACCAGTCATTTTATTCACTGTACAATGATTTTGTACAGCAACAAATTTAATTCAATTTTATTAATAAAAAAATACTTTATTTTATTTATCGATCGTAGCTATAAATCCGTATTTTATCCCACACCAAATATGAAGCCCCTGAATTGTATCTGGCAAGTACAACATGGCACCAAGTGACACGGTGCGTTTGGATTTGCGTATGGGATACATCGAAAGTACAATTTTGGCATACACAAATGACTCTATTTGACTCATCCCTATTTTTATAGATGTCCGGATCTTATGGCAGGTCACAGGACTGCCTGTTTTGATCCTACGGTGCACAACATCAACGGTTTAGTTGTACACAGCGATGTACGGGCAACCTTCAACAATTTCTTCATGGAGATTGACATGATCACATTTAAATTCCGCAAACCAGAGACAAATAGTTCTAATGAATGGTGCTTGTTCATCAAATAAAAATCGTAAATTATCATGCAACGAAACTTTTCTCGAGTTAAAACCATTATAATGCAATCACGCAATTTTTAATTATTTTACTGATGAAGCAAATTGTTTACTCTACGGCTATAGAGTTCAAATGTAGTAATATTTTGACTGACTTATGTAATACCTTCGAAGCTTAATTGTTCTAAAGAAAACGTAAAATGTAATCTAACTTTATGTCACTGTATTTGTTATTAAGTTCATACAAAAGAGAGAACGTAGCGTTATACATTACGGAAACGTAGCGTTATACGTTACGCAAACGTAACGTTTCACGTTAACCTAACGTATTAGTGTGACGTTTCACGTTAGTCTAAGGAATGCTGCCGGTACTCAAATGTTGGGAGTGAATGTTTTGTTAAGATTCACTGAAATAGCAAATAACCTAACGATTTTTATGATTATCTCTTAGTATTCACAGTTTAACTTGATATCTATCAAAAAGTGTAGTCATCATCTTAACTTAGACGATTTTACATCAATAGTAATAATTAGGTAACTAAGAACTGATGTTTCCAAAATTGGTGGTTAGTATAGTAGCGTTGTTTTCTAGTTGTATACTACTTAAGTACGATCAACAACACGTATATTTGCATAATAACAACCACCATTAAGAGTGACATAAGAGCTGCCACAAGGCCAACATGTATAGTTAGACGCGTTGCTGTGTGTACAACGAAGACGAAGTAGACAATATATATAATTCGCAACAGAACAGAACACAAAACTGAGTTATGTTGGGCGATGTAAAAAAGAAATATGCGAATCTCTTATCATAAAATTTGTTGTAGAGTCTGGCCGCGGAATCAAATATCTTTTAATTTGCCCTATTAACAAGTGATAACATTAAAAACTGTATAATTATGCAAGTTACAAAAATCTTTATAGTTTTGGGTTAAAATAAATGTTCCATTATTTTGTCTATGGTACAATGCAAGGTTTGGTATCACCTGGCTGGGAATTAAATATGTTGCGAAACAACCGCGGCTAATTAAGCGTCACTGCCAAAACGGTGACATTGGCAGATCAAACTGTAATTCAAAGTATGATTTATTATTATTGAAAGGCATTTAATAACAATGCTATTTAAATTAAGTGTTTGTAATTGTTTCACTATATTTAAACATATAGGTATTTATATCAGTTTTATCCATTGTTATCATTCTGTCATGATTTTACTTCTTGGTTTTAGGTGTTAGTTAATTCTTTGTCAGAACTCATTGTTAGACAACATACGTCACTAAGGGGCACCAACGATGATATCATATAACTAAAAGCTGATCAAGTGAGAGTCGGACCCCCGGACTTGGAGTTTCATATTACAAATCTTTAATTTCGACTTATTTCCATTAATTGCTCTGTCATACCTTCTTTTATTAAAAAATGTCCTGGAATATAAAAGAAAATTTCCCCTTAATCCTTTTATAAGTAAAATATCAAATTGTGAATGTAGAAAAATAGATGTTTTCGTAAATACGGCAATACCGCACGACTGCTAATTTCGGGTGTAACTGAAGAGCAAACAAAAGATTAAGAGTGCATCAAACGTCCGATTTATATCGTGTAATTATTTAGATTTCTGTGGTCTTCACAGATAGAAAACATAGTGTTTCCATAAATACATAAATACCATAAACTGATCCTTTATGACTTTTCCTTCTGACGTTGTGGAGCCTTAAAAAGCAAAACCTTGGATGTGATTACATTGATCTGACAGTGATCTGCCCACGGTAATCTAGATTGTTATGTAAGTAATCTAAGACTTACTACAATAACAAAATCAAATTAAAAATAGCTGTTAAAATAAAAGTATATCTTTATTTCAGTTTGATTCGTCTATTATTACGATTTTTTTGTTATATATCTTTAAATTTCAACTTCTATTGTTAAATCGGTAAAATTAATATTTTTGATCCCGGATAGGCTCGCCGGGGCGAAAAATATAAACAAGGGTAAGATATGAAGGGTAAGTTCGGAAAAAAATAAACACGAAGTTACCAGTAGGTAGGTGCATAAGCTTAAATTCCTCTTTGTAACAAAAGGTTATTGTTTTATCAAGTTTGATTCGAACGGGATTGATTTCAAAAGGTCGGTGATGATTTTTTAAGCAAGTACCTATCATAGTAAAATGGATCGTGCTTAACAAAGTGTCTGTTATGATCTTTCGATATCTGATAGTGCCATTCTTGATGCTATCATATGAAAGTCGTCAGCGGTACATTGTTGATACAATCGCTAATTGTTATTGGCATGTATTCAGGATGTCGAACTAAATATCGACAATGAAGACTGTTTATTCAAAGAACATTACAAAAAAGTACATGGAAAATTTATAAAGATTATTAAAAGTGTAGTTATATTTATTTTGATTGTATGATTAGTAAAACTGATTGGTCGACATTTTTATTCATTACACGTGTATTAAACATTTATGGTTTTATCTCTCTATAAGGAAGTAGAGAAAAATCTCAAGAATTATCTCACACATTCTTTTTAGCCAAGGTCAAACAGTGTCAATATGATTTAACTATGTAGGTACCTACATGTTTGACTTGAGCGAAGTTCACTTTTAATCTATTTTTATGTCTACCAAAGTGACACGAGATTCCAAAGCGTGGAACCTTTCGTTAAAATACCCTAAGGTTTTTTAAGTATTTGTACTTTATATTACCTTTTTTTTCTAAGTTTACTTAAGAGATTTTATTGTATAAAGATGTTAGCTTATAAATTTGATTATCTTTTAGCGTTTGTTTACATTTCTAAAGTTATGCGAAGACACTAAACTTATTAGTTGTTTGCCTGATTCAATTGACTGAAACGTGTTAATTTACTAGTGTTTGAAATCATTCTGTTATTTTTTTTTATTAAATTGTTTGGTTAATATGAGATTTCTGAATATAAAAAAAAATATTACTTTTACAAGACTAGTTTAAATGGAGTGACTGTGTTGCCGAATTTTTTGTTCTCAAATTGATGGCAAATGTTAACTTTGCTTTACTTTATCTAAGTTTCAAATAGTTCCAAATGTTATACATGTAATTATTATTAAGTTTTTTGATATTCATTATATCATAAATATGTCAACTTTCAATTAAACGTTTTAAAAATATTCGTTCTATTAACGAGATCATTCAGCCGATTCAAGACTCAAACAAATTAGTTTTTCGCTGTTTTGTCAATGTCTTCTCTCTAGCCGATGAAACTTTTTCATGGAGTTAATTTACGTCTTATGATAGGTAGCATAAGACTATCTTTTGAGTTTAACATTCGGTAATAGCTATTACTCACGTGTGGCAACTGTCGTTGACAGAATTGAAAAAGAGGGAAACAAATCACGGAGTTAGTCAAATTATAATTTTAAACATTTAAATCCATACACATAAACATTAATTTCGATTCTTTGATAAACATATTAAATTTAACTTTATTGTATATATAAAAATAAGCGAAATCTATTTTCTGTTCGTGAAAACAATAACCAAACATATACTGATGTTTTAATCGTCTTTATTAAACACGAACTGGTAATCAAACCGCGAAATCAAACTTGATTATGATTAAAATAATTGGTAAATAGAGATGCAACCAAAAATGAATGAATTCACCAACGTAAACATAATTCACGTACAAATTAAAAAACTCACTGCACAGTTTTTTAAATGTAAAAGTATTTGTTTTTAGCGCGAAATAGTCTAAAACGCCCGTCGAGCGCTCTGAGAGATCCGCATTTTCGCGGCAATTTTCCGGAATCGCGCGAGCACGTTGCGCGGTCGCGCGCTGTTTTCGGACTGTGAGGCGCGCGCTCCCCATGAGGGCGACCGTAAATTTCTAGTCTATGGGACTGCTATCAAACGGAGGGGGCCTCGTGACGTCATGGAAATACGTCACCATTTTAATTATATGAATTATTTCTCGAAAGTAGAGTATTATATATAATAAGAATTTAATATAAATATTATATATATTTACGTTAAATTTTCGTCTCAAAAAGTCTTCTGTCATAGTATTTGTGGTAATGTTTCAGTTCATCCTTTCCGGTCCGTTTCGAAATGCTTTATTTATATTTATTTTCTAGGTAGAAAATACCTTTTAAACTTGATTCCATATAGCTAGGTGATTAGGGATTTCCTATCCATAAAAAAAAATAATTTGAATAAGAGAAAAACGTTTATCGAGTTAATCAATCAATGATTAAGTTAAAACCGAAATATCTTTAACGTACGCTGATTTTTAATGCTTCCACTATGGGGTGCAATAATCTTATATTTTTATTATCATGAGATGGCAAAGTAAGGTTACGAGAATGTTACAGGACAATAATACTACAAAATGTAAAACAATACAGTGAAAAAAACATCTTCTGAGTTTTTTACTTGTCTCTAGAAAGCTCTCCCAATTTTCGCATAGGTGTAGAATATTTTTCTTATTTCTTGTGTATATATACAAGAAGTAGCAGATTTTTGTATTGTCTTATTTTTAAGTTTGTTATAACGTTCAATAAGTGCTTGTAATGGCGTACATTGAATTACTTAAACTTTTTAAAACATCTTAATCTGCATTCACAGATTTAAATACAAAAACACAAAAAATTATTTTAAAATTGAAAAAATAATCAAATCAAAAATCAAATAATCTTTATTCAACATAGACCTTTACAGGCACTTATGACGTCAACGAGTGATACATATAGTATAAGAACAATCATACCTAATACGATTACAGTCGTATGTATGTTTACATACACATATAAAATAAACAATATTATAAATAATGTTGTTACAAACATGGCTCTATGAATAGTGTCCCTATTCCCAATACTGTGATCATTTAGATAGTCACGTACTTATAATAACCTTTACTCATGAGTGTCTTTTGATATGGATTTAAATTTTTAAATTTAAAATCCATATCTATCGACATAATTTCTAGTAAGGATCAACAGACAATTGATATGAATATTTAAGATGTGAGATGCTAAAAAGGCAAGACATCATTTTTACCAATTTTTCAAGTAATCTTACCTCTGGTTTTGAACCTCTCAGAAAGCCAATGCTAAAACCATTGAATCAAAGTTTTACTAGATTAATTTGATAGACTTGCTTGAACAACTAGCGTCATGTAATCTTGGCATTAGAAATAAATAATTGATATCTTTTACCTTAGTATCTTAATTGAGTTTGATACGGCGGAGCTCGAGAACTTGACAAAATACTCGGCTCTGACCAACTTCCGATTTCATTGCGAGCACGATTTGATTGTGCACTAATGCATCAGTAACGGTTAAGGCACAGAACACTTAATTTAATCCTATTCTATCTCAGTATTAGCACTTTATAACAGTACAAGTAGCATTAAGTAGATATAAATGTGAAAGTAAGACTTACTACATTTATTGTTCAATTACACAAGCAATAACTAAAATAGGTCACTTTTTAATCTTGGTTTTACAGGTTGGATTATTATATTTTCTCAAATCGTTCAAAACCTCCAGTCGAATAAACCAGTGAAGTCTACAGCTGGTTGTCAATTTTCTTTTAATTTTCACACATTTTTTATAATTCTGTAAAACTTTTGTTAAGGGATTATTTTTCTATCATTCATTCGTCTGGTTATATTAAATTATAACCAGACATTCATATGCAGGCAAACTTTACAAGAGGATAGTTCCAAGATTTTGTTACATAGTTATAAGTTACGTTAGTTAAAAAGAATAAGTAAGAAATTAGAATAGTACGTAGAAGATAATCTATGACTATAGATAGATATAAAATAGATATCACTCCTTTGAAGGATGAGGATAAGATATTATTTTCTTATACTACTCGTAGTAATGGCATACCAATGAGCTTACCACTTCATGACAGTGGTGGCATTTGCGTTTTATCGAATTTTCAATCTACGTAACCAGCACTATTAGAAGAATATTGCTTAAAATCTCACAATGAAAAATGTTTCAAAAGCGAACTGAAAAGGGAGGAAAAGAGTTTGACAGAGAAATGACTTAGAAACCATATTTGTGATGACGGGACTAGATATACAAGATCCATCCAAAAGTCGCTGTCGAATTGGGACATGAAGGCATATTGAGAAATCTGTGGCAATTGTAAGAAATGTTTATTTTATGCTTTTCTAAAAGTATTTTTTTCTATACTTTAGACTAGCACTCCTTCCTTTTCAACTTCAAAATAGAAAGCTTTGATTAAAATATATCGGTAGGGGCAAGTTTGGCTACAGCAATTCCATTTCAATTTGAATATCGACCGAAAGCCATCTGACAAATTAGCATTGAGTGTCTCAGGCGAGGATCATCTAGGCGCCATCAGGGTTGCTACTGACCTGCATACTAATGATTATGAGTGCACAAGATTAACTTAAACTGCATTTTTTATCTGAGAATCTCTCGTCCTATGAACTGTTCACAGAGAACATTTATATGGTGCAATTACATAGTTTATTATCTCCTAGTACTTTATCGGTCAATTTTTTTATATTTTTTGTTATGTTATAGGGGAATAAAGTAATTATCGTCGTCTAAAAACTCCCACTACACCAGAGGAGTTACAGATGCGTTGCCATCTTTTTAAATGGGAATACGCTCTTTTTGATAAATGCTTTTAAATATGACATCTTGACTTCGTGTGTACCGAAGATAAAAGACAGACAAATAAAATTGATTTTTATGTGACCATCCATCCGCATCTTGAACATGCTCACTACTGAAAAGCTAAAAGATTTTTCTGAAAAAAGGTTTTCATATAGAAGCGCGCATCATTAGCTGCTTCTTAGTAATTCCACTTGATCTTAGCGTCTTTAGTAACTCTAATACGTCTAGCCAAAACTTGCTCTATAGAGCCATAATGAAAGCATTGATGTGGCGATGTAGTAGAAATAACCGATAAAATAACGTCAAAAAACCTTATTAATTTATATGATTTTTTCTGCCCCTGTATTGTTACAGAAGCATAATAATACACAAAATACTTGGAGTAGTAGATGATAACGATAGATGGTACTAGACGTTTGCTTGCCATATTATTATTATTTATTTTCCCGCGAATATAATGGCGTAACACGGTTCCATTGGAATTTTAGTAAAAACATCTCGAATATTCGCGTACAGATATCACGAATGAGCCATATTAAGTGTCCGCAACTGTACGAATCGTATGACCTATTGTGTATGGCATATTATGTCACGATAATACAAATATTTTCTCGATATTGTGGTCGCAATTTTTCATAAATTATTTTTAACAGGAGGAACTTACCTATTACTGCCGTAAATAACAGTGTTCGCATATCTGTGTTGAGGTGTGAAGAATAACATAGGCAGAATAGGAGTTTTAAGACTACATCTTATGTCATATGTTGGCAACATACACAGTTATTTTATGGAGGTTGCAGATTCGCTGCGAATCTCACAGGTATTATATTTACTATTGTTACCACTTACCATCAGGTGGGCTGTCTAGTTATTCGTCAATGGAACACCAATTTTTATCGTAAGTTTAAACTTTTCTGCAATTCCCTTAAACAGAAAATATATTCATCGTGACCAGTCCAGTCGTTTATACCCGGTTCGTAGCTGGTCGAGTCAATCCGAGGTGATTGAGAGAAGTTGAGTTCTCTAGTATCTGTATCGTCCTAATTAAGGACTATATGGACATCAGGGTGACTTTGTGAGTTTGCCCTACAAGACTCCCTATACACCCCATAATCTAGTCAGGTATGCACAAAAACATTCACCTCGAGAATAAATGGTAAAATATACGTATATACGAAGAATTATATGTATTTATCCACTATAAATATATACTGTTTATAAAAGGTTCAAAATAAGAACTTAAACATCACATCACACTTGCCATTCATAAAGTTTGACCAACGTTTCTGAAAATAAAATTATACGATATTGCCTGTTTTCCTATTTGAATGACAAGTTGCGAATAAGAGGAACTGCGTCGAAATCGATGCTTGTGGTGACTTTGATTCACTGACTTCCTCTTAACACGGCAGCGGGTAAACGCACGATAAAGCCCCGATAACCACCGTTTGACGGACAGGTGTAATTAGCCGGCCAGCCACCGGCGCGGTATCGCCGGGTAAACAACGATGCCCTTCGTGATTAACCGCGATCCTCGAGCAGCTGAGTGGTTGCGCAAGGATGCAACATCGCTTTCAAAAACATCGATGCTTAATATATAGTTGACTAATCGATATTGTATTCATTTCCGTTCGCTATTTAAAAAAATGCGTCTTAAAATTTTGACTAGTATCGATTTTAACAAATTTGACCGACAATGAAAAACCCTGAAGTTAAAATAAAAACGATGATCTAGTTATAAATGTTTTAATAAATACATTCATCATATAAATTAAAGTAGATACATAAATATCAAAACATGCTAGTATTATTAACTAAATTATTTGGCTCAGAAAAATAAAGTAAGTAAATAAGTTCCCAGATGCGTATTTCTGTTCTGAGTGACGACTGTCTGTTCCACAGCGTCGTGTCATAAGTTCACAATGCATACTGTGGTTTCTGTGTGGATCGCATAATTGTGATTTGGAAACTTCTAGGAGACTTTATTCACTACAATGAAATGTAACAGTTGGCGTTCACAACTAGCATACACGATTCTACTGACGATCATGAGTTAACTTTAAGTAAAATAGTATGTTTAAAACTTTGTAAACATTGACTTAGTGACGATTGGTAGACTTCATATAAACATTAAGTTTATTTCAGGTATATGTAGGTTGTCTTTCTATGTTTTCTTTAACCGGTGAAGCGTCAGATAAGTGTAGACATAGAACACATTAGTACACGATAGGATAGCACCCCGGGCCGCCGGATTAGAAGCTCCATACCAAAACATAGTTTTATTAAAGCTCATTTTGTACCCGCAAATCATTGTCATAGATATATAGCGCGTAGCGTAATTGTAAGTGACGGGTTTGTAAATAATATCTTAAATCTATGAAATATTACTAAATTGGCTTTTGATACTGGTTGATACAGATCAACCAGTTTTTGTGAGTGCTATCACTCGGAAAGACTGTACTAATAAAAACGATTTGGTTTCGATGTATAATTTATAAATATCGATGTATCGTCTGCATCCCTAGGTTGCAGAATGAGGACTTCGCCTGAGCACCTAGTCTGTATTAGCTCATCACGCTAATAAGCCGCTTCGATAGCTCAGCGTTTAAGTGATTCGATCTGACGACGACGTTTGATTGACAAGGCTTCTCAAATGTGTAATAGGTTACCTTATGAAAAACCCACACTTACGTTGTGACCGTTTTCAATGATCTATCGCCAGATATAATATGTTATTTTAGTGGTTCTGCACCTTTGCTATTAAAGCTTAACTCGGCTTTGTCTAATGAATTTATTTTCATTTGACTTAAGGGAAAGGAGGAAGCTCTAAAGAAGCTTTGCGATTATTAGCAGAGTATAATGTAAATATTATTCGACGTCAGTGATGGTTTGATGGGACGTTAGTTATGAAGGAGTGATTAAGCGTTATTTTTGTGAAAAAGGTATCAAAAGACTCCCATTTAAAAGGCCGGCAACGCGCTTGTGACTCCTCTGGTGTTGCGGGCGTTCATGGGCGGCGGTAATTGCTTGCCATCGGGTGATCCGTCTGCTCGTTTGCCCCCTATCACATAAAAAAAAAGGCACATGCACAACCAAGATACAATTTTTTTATATTGTTTGACTCTTTGTTCCGCACTCTTTTTTGTTTGTGTTAATTTTTTTTATGTCCTTATATATTATCTATTTAAAAGTAACATATCAATTCTCTATTTTTTTTTGTTCCCCTGATGAAAATGCATTAAGTTGCATACCCCGGCTGTGGCGAGCCGGCGGTTATGTGGGGCTCTCCTCCCCAGAAGGGGGAGGCCTACCCACTAAAAACCTCAGGGATGGCCTTCCTCAGGCATTTAGGGAGCCCCCGGGAACACCAAGTTATTTCCAGGAACCCCCAGCCTCCGCTCCCCCGCCGATACAGGGGAGCCCTCCTCGGGGGAGGCTACAATACTTCCCCCGATCTCCACCACCGACGACTTCCCCCGGCCACGGAAGGGACGTGGTCCCCCCAGGTCGCCGCATCCGCGGGCGCGATTTCTTCGCGCCCGCAGGCGACTCGCGGCGCCGCCGCAGCTGTGCTAACGAGCCCGGCGCCGCCTCCTTCGAGCGGGATCGGCCATCTCCCGCCCCGCTCGGCGGCCTCCTTCTGGAGCATCACTGCTTCACAGAAGGAGGCCACAGCCCTTCAACCTCCCTCGTCCGCCAGCATTTCCGCAATCAATGCCGGCGGAGGCAGATCTCGCCCGCGACCAAGACTCGGCGCTCGGTGGCCCACGTGGGGCACTCCGCCAGCGTGTGCTGGGCCGAGTCGAGGTCGGATGCGCAGTGGTGGCAATGTGTCGATCCCTCCCGTCCTATTCGACACAGATACTCACCGAAGCATCGAAGCAGCAGGCGATGCAATGCGCCCGCCACCCTTTTGGCTCGGAGGACTAACCGCACGAAATGCTCGAATCCTCGAAGCTCCAGCGGCGGTCCAGGGTGAGGCCCAGGTACCTGATGTACGGCCCCACCGGGACCACCGCGTCACCCACCTGGATCCGGCAGCTGGGTGGTTGCTGGTGTGGCGCCTCGGAAGGCCGTGGAACCATAGCCCTCGGTTTTATGAGGCGCTATTTCTAAACCCAACCGGCGGATCGCCCGCACGACACATGCCACCCCAAGCTCGGCAAGCCTTAGCACCGGCCCGAAGTCGGCCCCAGTCGTCACGACGAGAGTGTCGTCAGCGTAGCAGACGACACTCACGCCGTAAGGCAGGCTGGTGCGAAGGACCGCGTCGTATGCTAGGTTCCATAGCAGGGGTCCCAACACCGACCCCTGCGGAACGCCGCATTCGACCCTCCTCGACGTTTCCATCCCAACCCAGCCCCATCTATATCTATATTCTACCATTTTAAGAAGGTGGCTAAGTTCCTTAACAACACCATTTACGATATAATAAGTACCTATAGTAGGTACCTATAATAGTTATAATATGTATGAATAAAGACTCTCTACAATAAATCAACACAACAGTTCATCAAGAGAATCACTTCTTACACAAGTTAAAAAATATACAAATACAAAAAATCGAATTGCCGAAGATGTTGGAGATGTTCTGAGCAGTGTTTTGTATTTCTATATCCTTTAAGGTGTGTGTTAAAAAGTGTTAACCAAGTAGTATTAGCATTCCCCTCTTATTGGGGGGTACATTAAAAAAAAGCTTTAAAGAATATTTACAACAGTAATTGTAGAGTAATTATAAGTCACGAGAACGTATCAAAGTCATGTATTCTCAGTAACACGAGAGGTTTTAGTCAGAAATAAAATATTGAACAGCATATCTCGAACGCTGATTCACATCTGAATTCTTTATGACGAAAGTTGTCTATATTTGGAGACACGATTTTCGGAGCACGTTCCGTTTGTATTAGCAATATCTGTCAGGGCGTACACAATATTTTCACTGTACACTTTGCTACAGCTAGTAATAATATACTTAAAAGCGAGCAGTTTCTAAACTTATTTAATAAATAATCAAAATAATATTATGTTTTAAGATACTTCATAAAACAATTATTATTAATAGGTCTTCAGGTAACGTATGCATTAGCATTTTTTATGTATATTATTATTTTGAATATTTTGATTTAACTTATATATTTAAGTAATTTTATATTTAAACCTGCAAAGATTGGAATATAGAAAGTTTTTTAAAGGTAACTATCCCAAAACTTTTTGGATATTGACAGCATTCATATTTCTACTGTAATAATTTTAGATTTATTATAAACTGACTTCAGACTAGACTTTATGTTTATTATCGACAATAATAGTATATTTTTATTAAATTTAATACGTTAAAATCCTATCTGAAAAGAAACTGTAAGTGCACTTGTACACACAGCGGTCTAAATTAGTTGGAATGATTACATTGTTACGTTTGTATACACGAAAAATGAATAATGATAACATCCGTTGGAATGAGCGCCATCTCAAACTGTTGATTCACAATTTGAGACGCCTGTTTGCAGTCTAGAAATATTTCAGCAAAACACTTTATGCAGGTATTTGGCAAACAGATAACATTGTTTGCAAGCTGCGTGCCTTAGCGCGTTTGTCTGAAAACAAGAAATAAAAATTCTTTATCTACCTAGACTGTTTTCGGCCAATGAAATAATGAGATGTTTGATTTATATAATTTTTGCTATAGATAAAAACTTTGATGTATCCATTAACGAAATAAAATTGAAATGACTATGTTACTTAGATAGTCATTTCAATTTCTTTCGTTATGATTATATTACAAAAATCTAACCAATACATGCTTAGATGGGATGTAGTCGGGATACCTTTTTTTTTTGTAGATCGTTGCGACAAACCCATTATAATTTGACGCACAAAATTTAATACGATGCTATTTAGTTATTCTTGTCGTAAATTTAACCGAGTAATATCTTCTTTGAAGTTCACCGCACTATTTGAGGTGTTGTTAGAGATTTAACTGCACCGTTAACAAAAGACGTTACTAATAACCCATTAATTTTATTGAACTTTGAAAGCTCTTACGTGATGTCTTTATCTTAACGTAATGTTATGTATATTTTATTAATAGAACGGCCTTCATGAAGGATTTTACTCGCTAATGCGATTAATGAAGCGTATTTGCCCTGAAGGAAGGCAGAGAATCCTCATGGTTAACGCCGCAGCTGGTCATCGGACGGTTTTATTGATCTCCATCGAAACTTTTCAATAGTCACATAAAGCTTATCTAAAGATTTAGGTAAGCTCTATGTGTGACTAATGTGTGTAGCTAAGCTATATAGCTTCGCTACCTAACCTAAATATAGTTTTCCTAAATTTGAAATTTAATATTAAAAGTATACGTAAAAGCAAATTAAAAAACTAATAACTTATGGTGACCCAAGAGCTGACAGCTACCACGGACAATGGATCAGATTGTATATTCAACATTTGATTAAGTGTCCTATCCCACTAAGACAATAATGTATTTTTTTAGATATTTTATTTTCAGGTGGTATATATATGTATTGTCTTCATAATGAAAGGTGAATATTATTTAAAATTAATTCAAATCAGTCAGAAAAATTATTACATACTAAATTTGAAGCAACAACAGATTATATATTATGATATATCAAAATAATTGAATTAACACAATGAGAAACATTCAAAAGCACTGACTCATCCTGGTTAGGTAAGAAATATACCTTAACGTGAAGATATTTATTAACCGAACAAGTGGTGTACAAGTTTTGAAAAATATTCCCTACGCCTATATTCTAGACGATTCATATCTCTATCTGGTAAACTTAAGGAATGGAAGTGCTTATGATGATGCATCACAAATCTTATTTACACCACTTTGATGAGTGTGAAGAATGTTGATTGCATTTGAATTTGGAATTTTATATAGATTTTAATTATATTTTAACACAAATATTAGAAAAGTAGAGTAAAAGAATTTATGAAGAAACCGTTTAGTGATTACCAGTTATGGACTTTCGGTAACATTGAAGTACGTCCCGTCAGCAAGTCCCTCCTAATATTATAAACGCGAAAGTTTGTATGTATGCATGTTTGTTATTCTTAACAATTTGACAATAAACATATTCTGTGGCTTCAATGGCTTCAATTTATAAAGACTAGCTTTTTGCCCGCGTGGATTTCGGGATTGGGTCTATAGAGGGTTAAGGGTCATAGCTTTTGCTCACGGCTACATATGCGTGGAAGTCGGTTTATGACGCGATGGTTTTATCGCACTTCCCGTGGGACTATCCGTTTTTCCGAGATAAAAAATGCCGCAAAACCTTGCTCAAGAATCACTCTATCTATTGATGAAAACCGCATGAAAATTTGTGCAGTAGTTTTTGAGCGAGCCTTTGTTGCGCATCCCGTGCGATCTGACGATTTTTCCGGGATAATTTTTTTTTCCCTATTATTTAATCCGAAATTTTATCTTTACGCCTGCAAAATTTCAAAGCAATCGGTTCAGTAGTTACGGCGTGAAAGCGGAAGAAACAAACAAACTCACTTTCCGATTTATAATATTAGTAAGGAAGTAAGGATTGTATGAATTGGTCAAGATATTACGATAAGCGTCAAATAAGTGGTAAGACTTCGTTTGCCATCTATGCAGATGAAATCGCAGGCAGCAGTTAGTTTAAAATATAGAAAGACTCAGTAACACGTCAGTCTATAACATTTGCACTACGAAAACCACAGTTATTACGAGCGAGACCAGGAGACCTATTTTTGAATTACGAATGCGACTTAGAAATCATCGATGTGACTAATAATCACCGTTTTTCAATAATTCGTATTTTTGAATATCACTTATGTGACTACCTTAGTCACGGATGTGATTTCATTACGAGTGCCCTCACCCACTCGTAATTAAGTCATACTTGTGGAAATGTTATCTGTGTTTTGTTTGATTTTTCAGTCTATATATATATATAAACCATAATGGTTAAGACGGCAATAACCGGCAGCGGTACATTATGCGTGGAACCGAACTCTTACATTTATGTGTGTACTTCATCTATGTTGGCAGCTCTGCGATCGACTTTCAAAAATTGGATGTTTAGGAATCCGTGACCTCAAAGTCACCGCTGACTATTTAGTCAGCGGTGATTTCGAAGTCGCATTCGTAATTCAAAAATAGGTCTCCAGAACTATTTTCAAGTCAATATGTAAAGTGTAAAGGGTAGCCGTATGGATGTTGTAAACCCTACTGAACACGGAAAAAAAAATTAAATTGGTTGTAATTTGAAGAAAATACAAATCAAAATGAGATTGTTTATAATAAATTGAGTATTTTTTTAATGTAAACCGTAAAGTATAGAAAATATGATAAATATAGTTTACCCTATGGGTAAAATACAATGAGACTCAAATTAGAAATAATTTAGTCAAACAGTGATTCACATATAAGATTCGTTAAATCCAAACTCTAACAAAGGTTTACGCAAATCAACATGAAAATATGGTTTCTCGTTAGCACGCAGAAGCCACCAGTATTTTTGTTTCCGAATAATATACTGGCGTCGATCTGACAGCCCTTTTCTTTGTGTTATAAATATGCTCCTGCAACAATAAATAAAAATACAGGCAAACAAGACGATGTTGTTGGGTAGGAGACATGGAACTTATTAAATGCAACACCTAAATTAGGGTGTAGGTTATATACTGCAGTTATTTCGTAACTATTAAACTCTGGTGACATCGACATTTAAATATATTTTATCATTACTTCATTTTGAATAGCGTCAATAGGTTTGCACATAATGTATATACATTAATATTTAATAATTATGTAATAATAAAGTGGAATTTTGCTGTCAGTTGTGTGTGAAAATTGGTTTTTGTTAGATATATTTGAATTCAGAACATGAATATTGAAAAAAATATTAGTATATAAATATAAATTATATAGTCCGTAAAGATTGATTGCGAATTATTTGAAAACTCTATCAAATTGTACCAACCAAATTTTTTTAAAATGCATAACTTTAATCTAAATGTAGATTTTCAATTATAAAGGTATCTTCAATACGAAAATAACCAATATTATATTAATATATATTAATAATTTTATATTATGAAAATCTAACGAAATATTATAGTTATTGTGAATCTAATGCTCGACTAAAATACCTATGTTGCAACCTTTGAAATCAAATTTAGTTAAAAACTGTTTGTCGATAGTAAATATTTGTCGTACATAATTATGCCAAGGAAATATGTTTTTCAACAAACACGAACACCTCAGATCTGTGTATATAGTGGTCTGAGGAATGTGAATGGTCTCATGAAACAAACCTATCTATGTAGGTATTAAGATAAAAAATTATTTTTGACAACATGAACCTTGGACGTTGAATTGGACTATTAAGCAATAAGTACTTGCAGGTGCAAGATATATATAAATATACGAGTATATCTATGATCCCTTTCAATAAATGCATCCCACATTGAAACGAATCTAAAGATGCAGTTTTAGCGTTTAATTTTAAGTAATTCGGTAAAAAATAGCTTGTCATGGAGCTATTTATAACTGCTTGATTTGTGATACATCAAAAAGATTCCATTTTCATACATGATTGGTCTTGTTGCAATTATAATAACTTAAATAAACATAATTCTAAATAAAAAGCTTACAAAGAGATCAAAACAAATTTTCAATTTAAAACGACAATATTAGAGAAGAATTACGTTTCAAAAGCGGTTCACATATAAAAGAACTACTTTATTCAACTGTAGCTTATTCTGTTAACAAACCACAAAAGACACTCAACCAAACCGTAACTTTTGACCAATAGTAACGCGTAGATTGTTAAATAATATAATAACATGGTATTTTTATTACAATTTATAAGCAAAATTTAGTAGTCCTGTATTACTTATTTTGTGGCTGGGACTTGATTATATACGAGGTCGAAGCCAAACTCTAATCACGTTCATTGACTTGTTATCTCATTTTCACCGTAAACAATACTACGTTTGACTTGAATTCACACGATCACCGAGACTTGTTTGCTCATTAGTACTGAGGTACAATTAATACTTGAATCTCAATGATTAATTGATAGATAAGTTCTACATTTCTTAATTATGTTCCTGTTGTTTTTCTTCTGTACTAATATTGTTATACCTGTATAGTATCTATATATATCTACGCAAAAGTTGCGCTGAACTATATATATAGTTCAGCGCAACTTTTGCGTTCAATTAGCGATTCAAGTATTAATTATATTTATATATTTATATGTATATATAATGATAATAATAATATGATGAAGCATACAAGCATACCTGACTGATCCTGCATATTCATACTTATCTTTTAATGCTTCATAAATTCATACATACGGAAAAACGGGACGGAATGAGATAGCGTTGCGCTAGCTAAACAGAATTGGAGCGAGGATTTGTCTTTGTTCTCCGGCTATTACTATGCGACTAAAGAAAATTACACCAATTATCCGAATTTGAACTGCACAGTTTCGGCACACTAGTGCGATATTTACGTCGTGTTTCTATTTAACATCGTTAGTTTCCTTATTACATAGCCAATATACGCCCCCACTGAGAAGTTTGAACCTACCCTATTTAAATTAGGCCCAATACGAACTGGTGGACTTCAATTACACCTTAAGTTTTGCGCAGGTTTATGTTTATATAGGTCGACTCACTTGTCTGCCTCCGTACTAAACGTAAAAAAAATTGAACACGCGTTTTGAAGGCTACAGTAGACTTTTCAATTTGAATGTAGCAAGGAATCTTTTAACTCCGTAATTATTTAACTACGTAAAACAATCATGGAAGTTGAATTCAACCATCTTCCTGCTGTTACATCGATTTCTCACGCATATGTTAGTTTGATGCAATGCAATATCATGATGATAGTAGACTACCAGAATTGAAGTAAATACCTTCAGATCTGCTGACTGAGATAACGGCCGCAGCCGTAACAAAAAATTACAAACGCAACAAGTTTTTAAGAATAAAAAAAATTAAGCTGTGTGATTTTTACGTAATTCACAGTCTTTTGTTTGAACATATAAAGGAAACAGTAAAATATAAGAACGTCAAAGTATGTTTCTTAGCTTTTTAAGCTACTAACTTTTTTTAACTGTAATGAAACTATGACTCTATTGAACTCGTTGTAAACGGTTGTAGTTATTTCACATAAGATCCACTTTTTATGAAACCACATCAGCGTCTTAATATTAGCACCAATAAACTTCTTAATCTCGTACCACGACGACTATTTGATAAATTTAGAAGGCTCAATGTGATTTATTTGGATAATTACGCGAATAACACTCGAGAGGAATTTTAAGTAGCGGCGCCGTACACGAATGATTCACAATTTATATTTTGTGCGATGGACATGACTATTACGAAAGGGAAACGTTTACTCTTTATCCTTAAATTACTCGCCACGCTCTTTATGGGTACAGATAACTGGGTCAGATTCGTACAAAGCTCGAGTAGAGTTGCTTGTGCTTTAACTGGATATTTTGGCACTAGGATCATTTTAACCAGAAATCAGTAGGCCCTACGGACACTACTTGAGAAAGAACAATGGAAGAACAGTTATGCAACTACCATGCTCTAACTTGCAGGAGGTTAAGGCTGATGGCAATTGGGTACTCAAGACCGGAAGAAGACTGCAGGGTCTGTCACAGTAGTGCATCATTAATCTTATGGGCACTATTAATTGGACTGCAGGTGGTTATGATGCTACACGGACTGACTGATACGAGAAGATAAAGATTCACTATGAGTTGAAGTGTTAATGATATACAACTTTTACATCTAAGACATGATCCCGACTATGTCCTACTTATAATTTTAAATTCAATATGCATTCGTTTAAAATTACAAATTGCAACGCGTTTTTACACACATACTTGGTACTCTGTCCCACTGACACTCGTAACACCAGACGATTAATACTAATGAATCGTCTGGTGTTACGCACTATCGTTGCTAGTCTTTTGAATTGGAATAGTAGGTATAACTTAAATATTTAGATATAATTTCAAAATATTCGTACAGACAATAAAACTATAGTGGACTGCAAGTAGTCTAGATAATGTCTGGTATAATAATAATCTGGTGACAGAGGACAAACCGAAAAATTCCTCAGAGTAGGCCCTGTTATATATGCAATAGACGATACATAACGGGGCTACATTTCAACGCAGCTCCAGCTGCTATGCCGATTCGAAATATTTCAATCGCACTGCTTGGTCGTAAGTCTTTTTCCTCTAGGTGAAGTAATTAGAGTTATCTTATCGGCACTCGGCATTATAACATTGCATGCATCAAGTGTTACACATATTAAGTGCGTCTATATACAAAGTGCAGATGGCATGTCCGATAACGGAACCAAATAGTCCAACTATTATTATAAAATATTCTGACTCATGCAAAGTAATTTCTGCTCAAAGGTTTTTTCGGTTGCGTATAATAATAATAATTATACTTATTTCTTTATTTAATACTCTTATACCTTTACAGGGTACCTAATTCTGGAGTTACTTAAGTTACTTGCAGTTATGATTCGGTTGACTTTAATATTTACTTCCGCTATCCAGCATACATTTTGTACTTTGATTAAAATATGTTCAATAAAAAGTACTGATGATGTGATACTAAACTATAGAATTTAAAACGAAGACTATACTGGGTCATTTGTCATGAGACCTATATTATTATATATTTTTTCATCTTCCTATTTCTCTCTTACCTTCTTCAATCTTACCTATTTCAATTTCATAACCAAAGTAGCAATTATCGCTTATTAGTAATCTAAATAATTTTTACAATTGCTATTGTCGCAAATAAGGTATATTGGGAATCGATACTTATCTAATATTGTTATAGAAAACGGTCTCTTCTGAAGCTTCCAATTGAAGTTTTTGACATTCAATGAATACTGTTTTATATTAAATAAGTCGTATTAAATTATATATTGCAAATGACGATTGAAAAGAGGACAACAAAAATGAAAATTTTAAGTTTCTTGCCTGTTTTTCTTGAATGCTTTCTCAATATTCGAACAGGTCATTCCTTTTTCTTGTACGTTATGTGGTTAAGTAACTCAAAATATTCTGTTTTTTAGATTAGTTAAGTACCCCAAAAAACCTATCTTGAATGACTGGGGATCTAGTGAAGGTTGCTGATGTGTGGCAAATTTAATAAAAATTGCATGTGTTTTCTGGGTAGAAAAAGGTTCGGTACGTTAAAGTCAACATTTTCATACAGTTATTATCAGGGCAGTTATTATTCACATGGCGGTAGAATCGCGAAAGCGCACCCCGCCATGTGCGCCATGTGCCCATGGGCCCAGAGAACGCCGGGGGGTTTTAGTGGTGGGTAGGCCGGTCCTCTCAGACCGGAACGCCCCACACACGACCGCGCCTTGCCAGCGCGGTGTCATGGTGCATCCCTCCCAAAAAATGGGCAGTTATTATTCATGCCAACATTTAATTTCAAATAAAACAGAACATCGCATTGACGTTTGCAATAGGTTATTTGACTTTCAGATTTACATATTATTTTGGTTTTTGTTATCATATCAATAATCATACTTTTATATGCAGTTGATTTCTTAGTGATTCACTCTCAAAAGGTACTAAGCTTCTACGACACAATAATGCAACAATTTTGAATCAATTACAGAAAAAGGTCGTTGGACCGCGACTACATAACCATATTTATAGTGGGTGTACTGTAGTTTTTAATTATTACAATATCAAATAATTTCTATAACAATTTACGTTAGCTTCAGCTTAGGAAACAATTAAATAAGGAACAAATATATAAAAATATTCTCTTGCGTTAAAATAAATCTGTACTTGTTTTCCAAGATTCATTTTGGATATCTCGCAATGAAATAGAAATATTTTCAGGAAACGCCATAAGTATTGTTTGGCCGTCCATTACCAGAAACAATAAATAACGTTGAAATAAACAAGACAACACTGAACAGGAAAATGGCTACAGAAAAATAATTTTCAGGTATCAAAACAGGATGACAAAGCAAACGCCATTTATACGCGCCCCACAATCGCGCCGAAGAAAAATCTCCACTTATTTGGCAAATTCTTATCACAATAGTGGACGTCGGTGGTCTAGTTATACGGAGTTCATAAATAGTATACGAGGAAAGCTTTTGACATTATCAACATCCTGTTTACTCAATCGGCATTAATTTCTGCTTTTCGTCAAAAAATATGCTCTGAACTCAATAAAAATATTCTATAACACGTTTGTAATGAAAAGTAATAACTAATAAATTTTATAATATTTAGAATTTTTAATTAAAAATAACATAATACTTATTATTATAATATATATTATGTTATTTTAGTTCAAATATATATGTTCAGGTGCGTGATTAGATCGGGGTGTCTAGGACTACCTATACCCTCGGTACAACGCTTGGCTGATACGATTTGATATTGAGAGAGATTTGTTTAATATGTTACAACTTCGAACTCTTAACAATTATAACTATAATATAAATATAACAGTTATAGTGAAGAGTCTCGATCAACATCTTAAGAGGCTCTCGCTTGAGTATAGATCAAAGGCCGGATATAAAAAGCAGTGATTCTCGACACGGCACATATTGTCCGGAGATTTCTCTCTCTGCAACCCTAACCACCGGTAGCTGTGGGCTTGCTTTGCTGCTGGCGGCATACAGGTTTATGTTTTTATAGTATTTATGTTTTAAATATATATTGTAAAAATATTAAATTTAAGATTGTTAATTAAATATACAAAATATAATAGTTATATTATTTCCTTTCAATGTACATAAGACAAACATGTGAGTCATTTTAAATTGAAAATAATAATTTGTCTCTAGTGAATAAACTGCAAACACAATTCCTAGAACTCGTGATTCATTCAACAAAAGTATATTTTCCACATTTAATCATTTTAGTTTAATAACTACGTTATTTTAGTTCTTGCTTAGTTTAATTACTTAGTTTACCCTTTTAGAATGATGTCAGAAAGTTATAACGCGTTTCAACAAGTTTCAATTAACACGCACATATATTTTGATATATAAGAAGTGTTATTAAAGGTTCTAATTTAGATGGTCACAGGGGTCATTATTTTCTAAATATATTATAATCAATTGATTATAAAACGTAAGGGTTAGGAATAAATAAGTTACTTTAGAAAATAACCAGCATGCTTATCAATGAAGCATAATGTACAAAAGTTATTAGCTAAAAACCTTAACAATCAGATTAAAATATTTCTTTAAATAATTATACATTTGAGTAAGATTAGCAACACTGGTCACAACAAATATGCAAGCTTGTAAAAACATTTCAACAAAGTTCGTTAAAATAATTATATATTTTATTATTATCAACGCGAAGTTGTAATGATATGAATTAACAGCATATAGTATTTAAAAAAACTGATATTACAAAAAATATATTTTGATATTAAAATGTTTATCTCAACATAAACAGTTAAAACTCAAATGACTCAATGAGAACATTAATCTCAAACTCATCAACACCTTTGTACAAAAATGGATACAAAATGTATATTTTAAAATCAACAACACTGCAAGATGATTGTCTGCCTTAAGGGGCATAGTAGTCGCAATGACCTTACCTCCATTTTAGGCGCCAATCATGTTTGTGTGAGTGAGAGCTTATTTTATACGAAAAATATTCTCATGCAATTAGACATATTTAAATGGAAATTAAATTAAGCAAACTTTCGAATTCTAAATAATTATCACCATAAATATTGTTTACTTAATTATGGTTATTAAAAAAACTGTACGACATACTTAACGTTATACAAGTGTAAAAAGTAAGAAATACCTTTTTCCAAACACTAAACACGTGTGTTGAATACCACAAGTGCCTTAAAATGTAGCTAAACGACTGTCAAAGGTAACTGCAGTTAAATTTATACAATAAAGATTTACGTCTTACTTGTTTGTAATTGGCATAAATTTTGAGGGGACACCTATTAATGGAGTCGTTTAATACGAAGGTCGTCTATAAGCCTACGTGATTTCAAACTTTCTTCAATATATTTGTTAGCTGTTTATATTATATACTTGTTTATATTATGTATGATTACGATGTTAATTTTGTTAATAGTTTTATGTGCGACGACGGGAAAAACCAAGCAGGATGGATCTATTCCTCAGTCGACGAAGTCCTGAGCGCCAGAAGCGCGTACGGAGCCGCGGCCAAGGCACTCGGCGTCGCCATCGCCGACGCCAAGGCGCGGTCCTGGCGCGAGCTGCTGGAGGGACTGGAGAGGGACCCATGGGGGCGCCCGTACCGGATGGTACTGGGCAAGCTCCGACCATGGGTCCCTCCGCTGACGGAGACCCTGGACCCTCTCGTCGTGGGAAGAGCGGTGGATACGCTCTTCCCGAGGGTCCGGGACAGTCCCCCCGCCGCCCCGTCACCTGGCCCTTGGTTGGCTCTCTGCGCTTCGCGCAACACTGCCCCGGACCGGATGGGGTCCCGGGAAAGGTGCTAGCGCTGGCGCTCAGGGCGTTTGGGAGCACGGTGAGGCAGCTCTTTACGAGCTGTCTCCGCGAGGGCGTGTTCCCCGTCGACTGGAAGTCGGCCAGGCTGGTGCTCCTCAGGAAGGAGGGAAGGACCGCGACGTTCCGTCCTCGTTCCGTCCGATCTGCTTGCTGAACGAGGCGGGGAAGCTCTTCGAGAGAGTTATCTCCGCTCGTATCAGCGAGCACCTGTCGCGCCTGGGTCCCGACCTATCGGACTGTCAATTTGGATTCCGGCGGGGGCGATCAACGCTGGACGCCGTCCAGCGTGTTCGTTCCCTGTCGGAGTCCGCAGTCCGATCGGGGGGGGTGGCGTTGGCGGTGTCGTTAGACATCGTCAACGCCTTCGGCACCCTCCCCTGGCCGGCCATTAGGGAGGCGCTCGTATACCACGAGCTGCCTCCCTACCTGCGGGCCGTGGTCGGGGACTATCTGCGCGACAGGACGATCGGCGTGATGGGACGGAACGGGAGGGAAACGTCGAGGAGGGTCGAATGCGGCGTTCCGCAGGGGTCGGTGTTGGGACCCTTGCTATGGAACCTCGCATACGACGCGGTCCTTCGCACCAGCCTTCCTCGCGGCGTGAGTGTCGTCTGCTACGCTGACGACACTCTCGTCGTGACGACTGGGGCCGACTTCGGGCCGGTGCTCAGGCTTGCCGAGCTTGGGGTGGCATGTGTCGTGCGGGCGATCCGCCAGCTGGGTTTACAAATAGCGCCTCACAAAACCGAGGCGCTATGGTTCCACGGCCTTCCGAGGCGCCGGGAACCACCCAGCTGCCGGATCCGGGTGGGTGACGCGGTGGTCCCGGTGGGGCCGTACATCAAGTACCTGGGCCTCACCCTGGACCGCCGCTGGAGCTTCGAGGAGCATTTCGTGCGGTTGGTCCCCCGAGCCAAAAGGGTGGCGGGCGCATTGCATCGCCTGCTGCCCAATCTCGGGGGACCGAGGGATGGAGTTCGCCGCCTGTACGAGGGCGTCGTGCGATCCGTGGCCATGTATGGGGCTCCCGTGTGGTCGCAAGACTGCGCGAGGTCCCCCCGCTGCAGAGCTCTGCTACGGAGCCTGCAGCGGATAATGGCCATACGGATCGTACGAGACTACCGTACAATCTCGTACGAGGCGGCGACGGTTCTGGGACGCTCCCCCTCATTCGACATCCTGGCCGACATGTACGCGGCGACGTATGCGTCGCGGCGTGTCGACCGGGGGGGCGATGGGGGAGCACCCTGGAACCCGCGCACGAAGTGCCTAAGCGGGAGTGGCACCGACGGATTGTGGTGGCCTGGCGTGCGCAGCTCGAATTACGGATCTGCGCGCGCCAGCGGGCCGTCGGTGCCGTACTCCCGCACCTCGAAGCTTGGCTCCACGGGAAGGAGGAGGTCACCTACCGATTGACTCAGATACTCACCGGGCACGGCTGCTTCGGTGAGTATCTGTGTCGAATAGGACGGGAGGGATCGACACATTGTCACCACTGCGCATCCGACCTTGACTCAGCCCAGCACACGCTGGCGGAGTGCCCCGCGTGGGCCTCCGAGCGCCGAGTCTTGGTCGCAGAGATCGGGCGAGATCTGTCTCCGCCGGCATTGATTGCGGCAATGCTGGCGGACGAGGGAGGTTGGAGGGCTGTGGCCTCCTTCTGTGAAGCAGTGATGCTCCAGAAGGAGGCCGCCGAGCGGGGTCGGGAGATGGCCGATCCCGCTCGAAGAAGGCGGCGCCGGGCTCGGTAGCACAGCTGCGGCGCCGCCGCGGGTCGCCGGCGGGCGCGAGGAAATCGCGACTGCTTCGGCGACCCGGGATGGACCACGCCCCTTCCGTGGCCGGGGGGCGTCGTCGGTGGAGGAGACCGGGGAGGTAGTGTAGCCTCTCCCGAGGAGGGCTCCCCTCTAGGCAGGGGAGCGGAGGCTGGGGGTTCCTGGAAGTTGCTTGATGTTCCCGGGGCTCCCTACATGCCTGAGGAAGGCCATCCCTGAGGTTTTTAGTGGGTAGGCCTCCCCCTTCTGGGGAGGAGAGCCCCACATAACCGCCGGCTCGCCACAGCCGGGGTATGCAATTTAATGCATTTTCCTCAGGGAAACAAAAAAAAAAAAAAAAAAAAAGGATGGATCTATTATTTATTTGGAAGTTAGGACGGCTTTTAATGTCAGACATTTCTTGCATGACGATCTAGCCTTGTTTTTTTAAAGTAGTGAAATGCAGTTACGCATACCTCGTACTCGGGAGCAGCACGAGGTTAGTGCACGAGAAAAGTGACGGGGCTACGGGAACCCATAGTACACAACCGCGGCCCAGTCGGTGCGTACTCGCCGTAGCAAGCCCCTCCCATTTTCCCTGAGAGCCCTGTCTTATCTGTAGATAAGACATAAAATCATAAAATAATTGGTGCTTTTATTTATTATTTCCTTAGATCAAGTTCTGATTCAGACCAGAACATTTTTAAAATGTTTGAATGTAATGTAGATATATTATTTATAAAATTTTAATGGACTCTTTTTTTAGTAAAATGTTTAATTTAGAATGTGTCAGTTATTTTCTTTCCATGTGTATAATAGTAAGCTCTTCATTAAATTAAAATTGTAAATACACGTATAAGCAATAACCAGGCATTTCGTCCTCTAACTAAGATACTGCCTTTAATACAAGAACTAATTTAACAAACAATTGAAAACCATTTAGAAATTTAAGCCAAAACTATGCGCGCAGTACTAATAGCATTTACGATATTTTATGCAGATAATTTTATAAACCCACATAATAAGTTTGTTCATAAAATCATGATATAAAACACTGGCACTGAAAAGGAGGTCAATAGTCGTTTGTTTCGTGGTGTTTAAATATTGTTCACCTCAAGTAATCACTCATCAGTACCTCAGTCTGTCACGACATGAACTCAGGTCACAACTTAAACGCCTTTAACCATATCGTGAACAGTTTATATTGACCTTAAAACAATTGCTTTGTTCTAAATTGAAATTGGCACCTGTAAAGTAACTGTAAGTTTGGCTTGGCTGTGATAATTATTATGTAATGAAACTCTTATTACATGTAGAAGTAATTAGGTAATTGAAAGTAGCGAAATAGCGCTTAATGGTAAGGAGTGGTCTCAGTGTTGGACCTGTTGTACTGTGAAATCTGAAAGTTCACTTAAAGGTATATGACGGGAATATGAACTTACCCAGGGGGTAGACCTATCTACGATAGGATGTTTAAACCTTAATCAACAAACGTTGGCACAGTGCAGGTGGTCGAATTCGTATACATTTTTCAGCTTCTTAGAAGAAGTAAGCAGGCTGCCTCACGACGTTTTCTGTAGAAGTGCGGGATAAATGTACGTATGAAGTTCTTAAAATACATTGACAAAGCTCTCGATCGCCAGCGCTGATTATTAGTAGTATTAATAAAATTTTACTCAAAAACAATGACTGGGACTATTGCACCAAATTTGTCTGCGCGATTTAGTCAAGAAACCTGACATCCACAAAATAACGTAGTAGGTACTCGAGGACTTTACTAAGACTTTGCTAAGAGTCAAATGTCCTGTAAGTATTTTCTCTACTAACGAACAATAAAAAGAATTTAAGATGCGCTTGCATTAAAAAAATAGAGGTTAATTAAAATAAATTTTAATAAATTCCTCACAATATATAGGATAGAATATGAACGAAAAGTTAACAAAATAAGAGACAGTAAAATTAATTTGTGTTTGTTATTCCTTGTACCTTAAAACATTACGATTTTATTATAATGAATCATGAAAAACAAGACTCAATTGAATTTATAGTCAATAAACGTTATTCACCGGAAGTGGCGACCATTACAGCATATTACGGCGGCACAAAAAAGGTGCGTACTTTTAGTCTAAAGTTTCTCATCGCCATTGTTCAGGTTTTGAGATGACAGCTGATGTATAGCCTAGGACTATAGCTTGACGTTAGTCATTTGTTGAGTTGTGCCCTACCTGACTATTGAAAAATTCCGGGGTTAGTGTAGTGTGTCCAAGTACTCGTATATAAGATATTACATCAATCACATAGGACATGTTCAGAGCGTGTGTTCTCATTGGTAACAAACATAAGTTTAATGAGCACCTAGTTGAGATTGCTGTATCGCGTGGTGTATTTGAATATTTTGTATTTGAAATTTTACAGCTTATGATGGTACGTATGCTACATTTCGAGGTAGGTTTCCCTAAGTACAACGAATGTTGGAATAATTGTTCTCCTCCTATATGAAAATGAACTATTGTGTCTAAGAAAATCGTTTTAGAAATATTTTGAGACGAAAATAAATAAAGAATATTGTATTAATAGATGTAATTAGTGGGTTAACAGATTTGCTATTTATTTTATGTATTGTTTTTAAATTTTGGTATCATAATATAATTTATGTTTTCTATAGATAAAAATTCTCGAAAAGTAAAAAATAAAATAGTTGATATGCAGCCTTAGGTGGCGCTATTATCCTATGATATAAAAAATGTATTAAATAGTAAAAAAAATATTTTTATGTGCCAATGTAGAGGTGATATAAGATAGAGATGAATGGAATGCATAATGATGATAATGAAATAATGTGTTATAATTTATATATTTTATATGTGAAGCAATGTTTGTAAACCTGAACAACTTTATATATATCCAAAAAAAAATTGTGTATACAATACGTAGGAGTATATAAATGCCGTTTATTGTAAATGAAATGAAGCTTGATGGAAGGAACAATAACTTACAAATAAATACTCGTAAAGCTGTTCGGGAAATCGCTCCTTGGTATTTGTATGTTCTTGTGTATGGGGATGTATGTAACCTTATCTTAACATAGTGTTTCGTGACTTGTTAGTAACGGTGATAATACTTAGAAATGGCTACAGATGATCAACATCGGGAATTGGGTATGTCGTGTATTTGGTATATACTTTGCGACATTTTCAGATTATTAGTGTATAAAACAGATCCTACAAAAAGAATGGGTCAGAAGCAGATAGCATTGCGCTAGCCAAAGATAGAATCGCAGCGAGGAACCACGTCTTCATTCTTTTGCCTTATTATGCGACTAATTGAAATTACACCCATTACCCGAATTTAACGCCTTAGTTTCAATATGCTAGTGCGATATTTATCTCTTGATTGTATATAACATTATTGTATCTGAGTATAATACCGAAAAAAATTATCTTTGACGATGATATTCTGTAAGAAATCGAAGTATATGAATTCTTCAAAAATAAAATAAATAAATTTTATGTTTTTTACTAACGGGAGACAAGAATTAATAAATTTTAATATTTTCTTATTGTTTCGGCAAACTTAGTAGATACTTCAGTTTTATATTGAATCTTAGAACGCTAAATATATGTGATCGCTACTCATTTTTTAAAGCTGATAACTCTATCAAACAGAGAATTGTAAATAAAGATACCACAATTCTTTATGAGTTATTTCAACAACTCCCTGGAAGCGTTAGATTGCCAATTGCACATTTATCATGCGATAACGAGCAGTTTATAAAGGAGCCAGTTGGTGTGAAACAAATGACAATCGTTTGTCAACAGCTGCTACGTACTATGGACCTAATGGTGTGTAGACACAGCAATAATTTTTTCTAGTTGTAAAATTAGATCACGTACTGGCGATCTGATATAAAATATATGTTTTATTAAGTAGCGTCAGCCGATATTTAAATGCTCACATGTAGTATAAACATATAACATGTACCTATAATCAAATCACTCCAAAAGGTTAGGCACAATAAAATAGTTGCACATCGAACATTTTCACTAATACCCAGTGTGATAGGAAGCCATCTGCTTTCGAGTTTCAGGCCGCTTTACAGAGACTTAATTATAAAAAACTCCCTTGAGGGGTCTTACATCCATGGAAGAAATTTGCGTGGTTATTGGAATTTGAGTCCGTTACCGCACTAATTCACGTAACGTCGAATAGTTAGTACAACAGTTTTTAGGGTCGCCATCTCTCAGGTCCCGGGTTCGAGTCCCGGTGGGGGCAGATGTTTATGTGATGAATACGAGCATTTGTACTTTAGTCATGGTTGTTAATATATATTTCTATCAAAAATATTGATATATGTATAATATATGTATCGGATATACTGTTACCAAGATTCCATAACAGAAGCCTTTGGGCTGGACAAATTAGTGTATGTGAAAAAAATATTTATTTATTTATTTTTGAAATATGTTAAAACAATCTGTAATTTACCAATATAAAATTATAAGTACTCAGTATTATCATATCTACTTGTGTTTCGTAGTGGTTGTGCGTAGAAAAGCAACATATATATATGTATGATATTAATTTAATGAGAACGTTCAAATAAAATATTAACTATTAAATAATGCGTAATATGAAGATCAATAAGATTATACAGTGTTCTTTTTGAAAAATGTATATGTAAGGTGGCCGTTAAAACAAACGTGTATAATATATTATGGGAATTTCATTATTGTTTTGCCAATGAATATATTTTCTTTTATTATTATCTGTCAAATAGGAGGGAGCAGAGGACAAGTCGTGGTTTTACCATAGATTTTTAGCAGTTTAATCATATCGTTAGTTAATGGGCTTAGCTTAATGTTAAAATAAGGCTTTCTGTAAAATAATAGAATTATATCTGAATGTTATCTCTTTAGTTTTTTCTGTCACCATAATTTTGTTATAATTCGTAACAAAAATCATTTTATTTTAATCACAAAAATAAATAAATAAACATAGGCTTGATCTGTAATAAATTAATTAATCAAGTAGTGAAGAATTAAGATCCATGTGACATTGAAAGTCGATAGATGCTTGTTATTGTTATAATTTATAATCGAGTTATATATACGAGCAATCTACACAGTCTACAAAATGCCGTCTAGATTTAACTACATAAATAGCGAATCAAGAGATTGATCAACGTACAGTACGATTATCATTGCTTAACCGATCGACAATTTTCAGTTTTAGTCGATAAAGTTCGTTTTTAACGTATATTTTATAAGCTCCTAGACATTCTTATAATATATAAAAAGAAAAATGTGATGATATTTGTCAGATTTTAAAATAAAATAAGCAAAAAAAGAGTTTTATTCATCAAAGAATACTTATTCATATTTAGTATTGTAATTTTTTATATTTGAAATTATTATCAAATAAGTAATATTAGACACGGTAAAAGTTTGATGCGCAATCAAGCTAAAGTACAAAATCTATGTCACTGATTCCGACTGATTTATATGAAAGTGATTGCACAGATTAGTTGATAGTTACTTCATGTGATTGTGCGAATAACATATAATATGTCTTTTATAAGTCTACTCAACAAAATGTATGTCCGATACATTGTTGTTTAATATGTAGCAATGTATTGTACATTGCTACATATTAAACATTTTGATCTGATTGATCTTTTTATCTGGTGACATTTCTTTTGATCTGGTATTAAAAATTGATAAGTGTCGATAGATTGGTAATGAAATAATAATTATATATAGCTATATATCATTTCATTACAGTGATATATCATTATTATATATAGTAAATCTAATAGGTACGTTACATTATAAACCAACTTAGTTTTCTTAAGTTTTCCACAGACCACTGCGCAATTTTGCATCTGCAAACGTCGGTAGAGATTCTAGTCCTCGACAGTAGGTAGCGGCACTTTCAATTATGCATGAGCAACTCTTATCTGGTCTCTCGACGATCTTACAAATTACATAGCGCTTGTTGTTAACAGGATCCTAGCCAAGTCTAATTGAGACTGCTTTCAAATTGTACAAGAAAAAGTTCTTTCAAACTTCTAGTTTAGTTAAGTGATAATTCGATTCAAATTATTTTAGTTTAGGATATAGGAATTACGTCATACTAATTCCTATGTCAGCTTGCTTTATCTGAATCGCATTTGAACGTATTTGTCTTTGAAGAACCCATGTTATTATTGATTTATTTGGGATAATTATTTTCTGATTGTAAAATTTATGATATACACTCGCTTTAGAATAGGAGCTTAAATAAATTATCTCACAATTCACATTAGAGAAGCTCAACTAAATTATCTATTAAACAAAGTTTAACAGATTACAATGTAATAATTGATTAGAATGATAAAATTATTAAACATTTTGCATTCCGTTATTTTCTTTGTCGGAGCGGTTAATCGAATCAAATTAATTCGATAAACATATTTCCGTTCTGCGTAACTAAGTGTCCAATTTGATTACGATTGATGAACAATCGATGCGGTATGAAATAACTACCAAGATAATTATCTAATCAGACGAAATCGCGACTTGTTGATTAGACGTGTCTTGAGCGTACTCGATGAATTAAGCTTTTTTAGTCCTAGACCCGCAAAGGCGGAGAAATTTTGGAGGTAAAACAGGTAGTAAGTATATTTTGATAGTTATATATACTCCATTATAACATTATATATCTATAGTATAGTCAAGATCTCTCGTCCTACGACCTAAGAGCTACAAATTATTAAGATTTCTATTGAAATATTATTATATATTCCGTAATGGAACATCATGTAATATATAGAGCAAACCGAATAAAATATTAACCCAATTTCTTGGAATATGTATTGTTATGAATATGTATAATATGTTACGTACATTACCTACTGAATGTTATGATTCACAGTACGATCGCATTGAACGGGTATGTGTCGTATTATATTTAATGTTTAAACATTCAATATGAAACCGTAATATTTGTGTATGCAATATATTAAAAATATTGTAGTTATTGAAGAATGTTTAGATTGACCGACCGAAGTAAGTACATAATTAGTACAAAATTATGCATTTTAAAGACGTCTAAATTGTGAAAGTGGTAAAAAAATAAGGCTAAAGATAAAAAAAAATGATGTGGCGCTTACAGTCGCCTATAGAACATGTGGTTCCTGTAAGATTATATTGAAAGTATGAATCAATTTTATTTACTTACATTCTGTTAGTATCAACGATTGATTAATTATTAAACCTAAATTGATATGATCTTTATCTACAGTGAAATAAAATACTAATTGGTGAGAGCATCGCGTGTTTACATTCGCGGATACGGACAAACAATTCTCTGATGCTGCGAAGTATGTAATCGATTTCAAAGAGTTTGATACGGTCAAAGCTATTTAATTATGTAAACAAGCTTTTATTGACCGAATACTAATACTAGGTATACATTTTTTTTAATTTCAATCATGGCGGTTGATTTTAGTAAAAGGGATTTTGCCGAAAGACTTGTAGAAACTTGACTTTGACTAAGCTTAACTTGGACGCTTGCCGAACTAATCCGATGTAGTTTTATTAGTAATACCTCACTTTTATATGCGTATACAATTTATTGATAAAGATATATGAGATATTGATATAATCAATTGAGTCTTATTGAACGCAGTGATTTTTTTTAATTACGTTTAATAAAAAAATAATAATTTAGCTGTCGTTCTGAGCAAAGCAAACATAGCCCCAGGCATCGCATTAAAAATAGTCGCTGTAATTGCTTGCACCATTATCCTTCGCATTTCTTGTATCATTAGGATCCACCCTATATGTGTAAGACGCAGTATTTTATGGGCTTTTTGTTTCTGTACAAAGTTGGCAATTAGCTAAGGCAAGAACTTTGGAGATTATATTGCATTTCTGCCATGTATTTACTTGTAGAGACACCAATTCGATGCGGTAGAGATAAGCGATTCACCACAGATATTGAAGGCCTAAAATCTCGTCGCATCTTAAACAGCATCGCTTAGCTAATCAAATAAATAACTTTTATACGGTGTAAATTTTTACAGGTACTTTATATAGTAACAATAAATAAACACTTGAATTGTATATATAATTTACAAAGAAATTTATTTTTCAACATACTTATGAAATTAAAAAGTAAACATTTTTGCGAAGCAACGATATTCCATTGCCTAATTTTCTTTGAATCGCTTTGGACAGGTATGCGCGTTCAAATATATTTTAATAAATTTATTACAAATTAATGTAACTGAATAATAACAACACAATAAAAAATATACTATACATTTTGAGATTCATTTCGCGTTTAATAAATCTGAAATAGAAATACTTGAAAATGAAATGATGAATATAAAAATGAACGAACAAAAATAATGAAATTTTTTAAATGATTTATTGAAAATATCAATGTGAATATTGCTCTTTTCCGACTCACAGTCGAGTCTACATTTTAGTTCATGAATGAAGATTTAATTGTATTCACGCTACAGAAAATGTTTTCAATTTTCAAAAATTACGTAAAAATTATAAAGTTATAGAAATATTAACTTCTGGTATTTAAGAAATTGGTTTAATCTATTAGAGAGGTGGCAGCTAGATATTATTTTACATACCTCGGTACCGCTAAAACACATTTCCATTTTACAACTGTCACATACATAAGTACATTCATTCTTTCACAATTCCACTTTTTTTTTTAATGTTTTGTCGTAAAACTCTTCTTCAATTTAACTGCTCTTATAACATCCCTTATTAAATAGGTTACATTAACAATGTTTTAAGTTAGAATTTTTGCCTTTTCGTTCAAGTTATAGGATAGACGCAAAGAATTCAGTGGTACAGAATGTGTATACAATATTTTATCTATGAGCTTTATGTGTGACTACAGTTTTAGATATTTCTCACGAAGTAGATCGAGTCGGCTTCAAAACAAAGATGTGTAAGTAATCGGGTCCAGATGCTCAGCTGGAAGTGGTTGAGTGTAACAGGTTAGCCAATTGAACTATATATCTGATTTATTACCGGATAAATGGGAATCAGATCCAATTTCATTGTAATCGGGAAGATATTGCATAAGTTAGAGCTGTGTCGTCAGTGCTGCCAAGAGTTTTCAAGTGTTATATAGTTTTTGTAATAGACGAAAATATATTTCATTTATATGTATACGAAAGGATAGTTTCGAGTATAAAACCAAGCATTTTCAACAAAAATTGTTTCATTTCAACATTGAAATGAAACTATTTTACGGATTTATCTCATGTACTCGTATATATCGAAGTTCACATTATTCAATTAATCTGACGTTTCGAATGTGTCGTCTTTCATGATGTGAGAAGGCTAATTTTATTATGCTAATAGCTATATAAAGCTATAAAAGAAAGATTTATATAATTTATCAAAATATTGTAAGATAACAATAAAAATGTGGAATATTTTCTTTGTAATTTAACCCATATAAATTATATGTGTGTATGCCAACAATAATATGGTAAGAGTTTTACATCTCTCTGTAGTCGACACCTGCCATGGCCATAAAAACAAATGAGACACTAAACTAGCATATCTGTAATGAGAGCAAATTTTACATGGGAGATTGCATCCAATATCGCCAAGCAATGTCGGTCTGTCGGTTTGCAAGTTGCAGGTCAGTTGAGTGGGCTGTTCCCGACAATTACTGTCGGAACAATAGCAGTAGTTCTGGACCCGTTATGTTCGTCTTGTGGCGCAGGAAAGTGCGGTTCTATGATTTGGAATCTTAGAAATCTAATTTCAAGAATTACGCTACATCAAATTGAAAAAAAAAAAAGTTAATTATGTTTCTCAGTATCGACAACAGCTCAAATGGTTTTATATTCGACATTGCAAAAATATTCAAATATTTTCTTCTTCCCTATTTTATTTTCACTTAAGGTTCGCAATGCCTCGGGCTATGTTGGAGATCCTGTTTCTTGTGCGGATTTCACTTTTTCTTTTGAGTTATTTCTTACTTGAGTTCTACTTATTCTTATGAGTGGCCAGGTTTCGGTTTCACACATCATCATTGACAACACTAACCAATCTGATATATCTTGAAGCACTACGATAGATAGGCCATAGATAGGATAGAGTAATGTCTGCAGGGTGCTCCAGGGTAACCTCAATCACTGTCGCGCGGCGCAGGATCTTTTGATCCAAGCGCTCGCGGAGGGTGAGGTTGCCCTGGCGGTCGTCGCAGAGCCCTACTCTGTCCCGAACCACCCAAGGTGGTTTGAGGACGACCAGGGCTTGGTCGCCATTTATTGGGCGATCGACCGACCGCACTGTACCCTGCTCGCTACGGGGCCGGGTTACGTGGCCGTGGAATGGGGGTCCACGGCCACGGTAGGCTGTTACATCTCCCCGAACTGCGGCCTCGCCGCATTCGAGGCATTTCTGGACGGGGTAGCGAACTGCGTTCGCTGTTGCGCTCCCCGTCCAGTCTTCGTCCTGGGTGATTTCAACGCCCACTCGCGAGAGTGGGGCGACACCGCGGACGACGTAAGAGGGGAGACACTCCTGGAGTGTGGGCGGCGGGACTGGACCTCCGGCTGTTAAACCGGGGGTCGGTCAGCACCTGCGTGGCGGTGGCAGGGGGAGTCGATCGTCGACCTGTCATGGGCGACTCCCTCTGCTCACCGCATGGTGTCAGGTTGGAGGGTGGCGCGGAGGTGGTTACACTCTCCGACCACCGGCACATCGTGTTCGACGTGTCGGTGGCCCACCGCCGCCCTACCCGCACACTCCAGGAGGACAGCCGTCCGCGACGTTGGTCCATCAAGCGGCTGGACCGGGATGCGGCCCTAGCCGCTGCCCACGTCGCGGACTGGGCGGAGGAGGCACGGATTTCGCCCGACCTCGATGTGCATGCGCGGGCCGCCTGGCTCCGGGAAACGATGACGTCGATCTGCGGACGTCTCCATGCCCCGAGTCAGGCCGCTCCGGCGGCGCTCTGCGTACTGGTGGAACGACGAGATCGCGCGGCTACGGGTCGTTGTAGTAGCCGCGCGCCGCCAGTACCTCAGAGCCCGTCGAAGACGGCAAGCCTCAGTCGACGAAGTCCTGAGCGCCAGAAGCGCGTACGGAGCCGCGACCAATGCGCTTGGCGTCGCCATTGCCGACGCCAAGGCGCGGGTCCTGGCACGAGCTGCTGGGGGGACTGGAGAGGGACCCATGGGGGCGCCCGTACGAATGGTACTGGGCAAGCTCCGACCGTGGGTCCCTCCGCTGACGGAGACCCTGGACCCTCTCGTCGTGGGAAGAGCGGTGGATACGCTTTCCCGAGGGTCCGGGACAGTCCCCCGCCACCCCGTCGCTCGGCCTTTGGTCGGACGACCTCCGGCTGACGGAGAGCGAGCTCGCCAGGGCCATTTCGCGGCTCTCTGCGCGCAGCACTGCCCCGGGACCAGATGGGGTCCGGGAAAAGGTGCTAGCGCTGGCGCTCAGGGCGTTTGGGGAGCACGGTGAGACAGCTCTTCACGAGCAGTCTCCGTGAGGGCGTGTTCCCCGTCGACTGGAAGTCGGCCAGGCTGGTGCTCCTCAGGAAGGAGGGAAGGACCGGCGACGTTCCGTCTTCGTTCCGTTCCGATCTGCTTGCTGAACGAGGCGGGGAAACTCTTCGAAAGGGTTTATCTCCGCTCGTATCAGCGAGCACCTGTCGCGCGCACCCCACCCCGGACCTATCGGACTGCCAATTTGGATTCCGGCGGGGACGATCAACGCTGGACGCCGTCCAGCGTGTTCGTTCCCTGTCGGAGTCCGCAGTCCGATCGGGGGGGTGGCGTTGGCGGTGTCGTTAGACATCGTCAAACGCCTTCGGCACCCTCCCCTGGCAGGCCATTAGGGAGGCGCTCGTATACCACGAGCTCCCTCCCTACCTGCGGGCCGTGGTCGGGGACTATCTGCGCGACAGGACGATCAGCGTGATGGGACGGGACGGGATGGAAACGTTGAGGAGGGTCGAATGCGGCGTTCCGCAGGGGTCGGTTTGGGACCCCTGCTATGGAACCTCGCATACGACGCGTCCTTCGCACCAGCCTTCCTGACGGCGTGAGTGTCGTCTGCTACTGACGACACTCTCGTCGTTACGACTGGGGCCGACTTCGGGCCGGTGCTTACGCTTGCCGAGCTTGGGGTGGCATGTGTCGTGCGGGCGATCCGCCGGCTGGGTTTAGAAATAGCGCCTCACAAAACCGAGGCGCTATGGTTCCACGGCCTTCCGAGGCGCCGGGAACCACCCAGCTGCCGGATCCGGTGTGGGTGACGTGGTGGTCCCGGTGGGGCCGTACATCAAGTACCTGGGCCTCACCTTGGACCGCCGCTGGAGCTTCGAGGAGCATTTCGTGCGGTTGGTCCCCCGAGCAAAAGGGTGGCGGGCGCATTGCATCGCCTGCTGCCCAATCTCGGTGGACCGAGGGATGGAGTTCGCCGCCTGTACGAGGGCGTCGTGCGATCCGTGGCCATGTATGGGGCTCCCGTGTGGTCGCAAGACTGCGCGAGGTCCCCCCGCTGCAGAGCTCTGCTACGGAGCCTGCAGCGGATAATGGCCATAGCGGATCGTGCGAGGCTACCGTACAATCTCGTACGAGGCGGCGACGGTTCTGGGACGCTCCCCCCCATTCGACATCCTGGCCGACATGTACGCGGCGACGTATGCGTCGCGGCGTGTCGGCCGGGAGGGCGATGGGGGGAGCGCCCAGGAACCCGCGCACGAAGTGCCTAAGCGGGAGTGGCACCGACGGATTGTGGCGGCCTGGCGTGCGCAGCTCGAAATTACGGATCTGCGCGCGCCAGCGGGCCGTCGGTGCCGTACTCCCGCACCTCGAAGCTTGGCTCCACGGGAAGGAGGAGGTCACCTACCGATTGACTCAGATACTCACCGGCACGGCTGCTTCGGTGAGTATCTGTGTCGAATAGGACGGGAGGGATCGACACATTGTCACCACTGCGCATCCGACCTCGACTCGGCCCAGCACACGCTGGCGGAGTGCCCCGCGTGGACCTCCGAGCGCCGAGTCTTGGTCGCAGAGATCGGGCGAGATCTGTCTCCGCCAGCATTGATTGCGGCAATGCTGGCGGACGAGGGAGGTTGGAGGGCTGTAGCCTCCTTCTGTGAAGCAGTGATGCTCCAGAAGGAGGCCGCCGAGCGGGGTCGGGAGATGGCCGATCCCGCTCGAAGAAGGCGGCGCCGGGCTCGGTAGCACAGCTGCGGCGCCGCCGCGGGTCGCCGGCGGGCGCGAGGAAGTCGCGACTGCTACGGCGACCCGGGATGGACCACGCCCCTTCCGTGGCCGGGGGGCGTCGTCGGTGGAGGAGACCGGGGGAGGTAGTATAAGCCTCCCCTGAGGAGGGCTCCCCTCTAGGCAGGGGAGCAGAGGCTGGGGGTTCCCGGAGGTGGCTTGCTGTTCCCGGGGGCTCCCTACATGCCTGAGGAAGGCCATCCCTGAGGTTTTTAGTGGGTAGGCCTCCCCCTTCTGGGGAGGAGAGCCCCACATAACCGCCGGCTCGCCACAGCCGGGGTATGCAATTTATGCATTTTCCTCAGGGATACAAAAAAAAAAAAAAAAAAAGGATAGAGTAATGTCTACCCGTGCGAAGCCGGGACGGGCCGCTAGTTATTTATAAAGTTTAAATATTGATGTTTTATACTAGCTGGTGGCCGCGACTTCGTTTGCGCAGCATAAGTATTTGGTAATATTCATATATATATATATATATATATATATATATATATATATATATATATATATATATATATATATATATATATTATATATATATATAATATATATATATAATTTATGTCATTAAAAGTAGCAAACATTCATCTGTTCTTAAAACTTTTGCGTTTATAATATTACTCTATGTCTGTGGATACAGTCTATCCAAATTAATCTTAAATGGGAAAGTAGTACTTGAATATCCAACCGGGCACTAACACGGTCGCTATAAACATCGTAAAATATGAACGCGATACAAAAAGGAGTATTCGCTCGGAGCACTCATCACTCTTATTCTATGACGTAATGTTGCAAGCTTTACAAACAAAATTGCAATGTAAAATGAAGCAGGCGTCATTATCTAGATCGTGTGAGGGAACACGTTTGATGGATCAGCGCTGGAGGCGCAGCGACTGTTGTGCGGTCATTGTGAAGAACTGCGAAAACCTTTTTATTATTTATTTAATAACGCAGAAAGTAATTTTTGTGAAACTTTCACATTAAACTACTAGCTGACCCGCGCCCACTTCGTTGGGCATAATATTAATAATCCCGAAGCGAGCACGAAAGCGAACTGAATTAAACCCGAAGCCATCGCGCGCCGTCCGCTGATGATGATGATGATGATGATGATGATGATGATGACACTCCGCAATAATGTGGCTTTCTATTGGTGAAAGAATTTTTAAAATTGATGATGATGATGATGATGATGATGATGACACTCAGATTTAAACTAACTATCCTTCTCTCAAGTTGGATCGAACTGCACATGGTGTGCGAATTTTATTATAATCGGTAAGTAGTTTAGGAGTTCATTGAGCACAAACATTGTGACATGAGATTTATATATATTAGATAGATGTAATATCTTTAGAAGGGAAGAAATTAGTTTTCACAAAGTTTTTACAAATGTGCAAAACTTTGAAGAAAATATATTTTGGATTTTTTTTACATTAAAATTGCGAGATTCAAATACTACACCAAATGGTTAAATCAAATGTAAAAATAAATAGTTACTATATCTTTTAAAAGAATAAACTTACGTTTATTAACAAATTAAACGACAATTACTAAAACTACCCATTATTTGTAATGAATCAATATTCTATTTCTTTTCTTTAGAAAGAATGATTATCGACAAGTTGAATTACCTAGTGGCTTCTCTAGCAAATCGCGACAAGAAAGTGTCTAGATGGATTTCTGCTACTCGATTACGTGGTGCTATTTGATAAACAACATAATTACAGGTAAAAGCTTAGTGAAATAGCGAGTGTTCTTTATGGAACTTTTACTTTTCCCAATCTTTATGTATCCAATTTCGAATACGATTACATTATTTCTTTTATAATAATTTTCCATTCCAGCTATTAGTTTGTTTCCAAGTGTTAAGTAAATCTTCCTCGGTAGTAACTTTGGATAAGATTCCACTTAATGTAATTAAAATATGTAGTTATTTTAGGTCGCTGGTTTTAAAATTTGTTTGCCGGCGTCTGGTAGTTAAAATATCAATGTAAGAGATAAGTAAGAATTGTTCTTTTACCATAAATTACAAATGAAAACATATAATAAATATTGCTAAGCTTACCCCTTGAACGTTTTTCTTTATATTTTTATTAACCTTCCACAGTATTATTAATTTTCTTTTACTGCGTTATATAATTTGCATGCGCGCCATTAGAGAAAATTTTCTTGTGTGTCGATCTTCTTTTATTTTTTCTTGACGTTCAAACCCAACCCAATATTAGAGGGAATAAGCAATACGCATATATATAAATAATGTGTGAGTGAAAGTGACAGCGCATGTTTTGTTTTTAAAAATGAAAATGTAGCGTGCCAGTAAAAACAAATAAAATGATTTAAAAAAGTTTTGCAACCAATAATGAATAAAATCAAACATCCTCCCCCCGAGAGAAAGGCTAATAAAGCCTTTATCGAAATAATAAAACTAAATACAATAACTGTAAACAACGCGACTAATTAGCAGCTCACGTGAATAAATCTGAATGTAACTTAAAACTAAGAACACTTAATTATTTTAAAAGATTTGTTAGTCTATAATAGGCAATTTACAAATTTTCACTACAGGGCGTGTCAATGTACCCGATAGAGTTTTCAAATTAACAACTCTAATTACTCCGTCTCTACCCGGTAATAAATCTATAACCCGTCCTAATTTCCACTTCAATGAAGAAATATTCTCCTCTTTTATTAAGACTAGATCCCCGACCTTAGGTGGATCTGTAGCAGATGTCCACTTGTTTCGGTTCTGTAATGTGTGAAGATATTGATTACTCCACTTATGCCAAAACCGTTGCGATAATGCCTGTACAAGACGAAACCGACTTAAATTATTGTTAGGTAAATTATCAAGTTTATATTCCGGAACCGAAAGAAGCGCTTTTCCCAATACAAGGTGTGCAGGTGTTAAAACTTCAAATTCTTGCGGATCATTCGACATGGGGCATAAAGGCCGCGAATTAAGTACTGCCTCTACCCGGGCAGACACCGTATCCAATTCCTCGTATGTCAAAACCTGCTCTCCTACTACCCGTTTTAGTAAGCTTTTTGCAGATTTCACAGCAGCCTCAAATAAACCACCAAAATGAGGTGCTGATGGTGCATTAAATAACCAAGTTATTCCTGTTTTACTAGCGCTATTAGTAAGAGACTCCTGTACTTCAGACCTATTCAAATATTTCTGAACCTCATTTAAATGCTTGCTTGTACCGACGAAGTTAGTTCCGTTGTCAGAACGTATTACGTTAGGAAGACCGCGTCGCGATGTGAATCGAGTTAATGCCGCGAGGAAAGCTTCAGTAGACAAATCACTTACGATCTCAAGATGCACGGCTTTCGTTGAGGAACAAATAAACACACACAAATAAGCTTTAATAATTTTAGCATTCCTAAGGCGTGAGGCTTTAATACAAAATGGACCAGCAAAATCCGTCTGCACAGTTTGGAAAACTCCGCCTGCGTTAACTCTATCTGAAGGTAAAGCAGACATCATAGGCTCCGTAGGCTTAGCCTTAGTTTTAAAACAAATTACACATCGAAAAATGCGACTGCGAATAGCTTGGCGCATAGAAAGTATCCAGTAATGCTTCTGCAATATTGCTTGCAAGGCAGTTGGACCCACATGACAATATATTTTGTGTGCATTATCTATAATCAATCTGGTTAAGGGGTGATCCTTAGACAAAATTAACGGATGTTTTGCTTGATAAGTTAAATCAGAATGATTAAGACGTCCTCCAACTCTTAACAGACCGTCCTTATCAAGAAAGGGAAACAAACGTTGAAGTCTTGTGGAACATTGCTTATTCCGTTTTAAGCATTCCAAATCCGAATTAAACTCTGACACCTGCACGAGTTTTACCAATCTATCCATAGCCTCCTGACGTTCCTTTACCGATAGAACGCCTGAACGTTTATGTAATGGATTTTTCGCATTATGAACAAAACGCAAACAGTAAGCTGTTACTGTTTGTAACTTAACTAACGAGCTATAACGCTCGAATAAGGTATTAAACTCCGCTGTGCCTAAATTTACCTTAATTGCTGTTTTCCGAATCCCAGGTAAATCCAGTTTACTATTGTCTCCTATGTCAGAAGGCCAAGTTTCTGGTTGTTTCCGCAACCAGGGTGGTTCCCACCACAGCGGGTATTTTAATAGTTCAGAAGCCCGACATCCGCGGCTCGCAACATCCTCTGGATTACCGTCACAGACCGACATATGGCCCATGTCGGCATAGTCTTGCATAAACTTAATATATTTCTCTCGTAAAGCAGAATTAGCCGAAAGTCGCCTTTCTATAGCCAGAAACCGTTTTTTGGCTACCGAAACTGAATCTCCCAATTCAGGCTTATTAGATAAAAAAGGAAGC
The DNA here is from genome assembly GCA_036419045.1 of Scirpophaga incertulas. Taxonomy (NCBI): domain Eukaryota; kingdom Metazoa; phylum Arthropoda; class Insecta; order Lepidoptera; family Crambidae; genus Scirpophaga; species Scirpophaga incertulas. The sequence goes on from CM071645.1 coordinate 13,001,555, forward strand.
CGAACAATATACCGGCCATTGTCGTCTCTACTATGGCTATTCTGATACCACATCTCGCATTCTTCGTCCTTTGGACTAGATAGCTTTCCCGGAATATTTTCTACTTCAAAAAAATTTTCTAACAAAATATCAGTGTTAGTATTGGTAAAAAACGTGTGATAATTGCCCGCGCTATCACTTAAATAAGGAACCGGTCCTTGTAAAACATAACCGAAAATTGTATTAATTGCTGATGGCAACCCTGGCACATGTACAATGCCGTCTAGTAATATCTCAGCCATAACGTCCGCACCTATAAGCATATCTATCTTTCGGCTCTTATAAAATTCATTATCCGCTAAATGCAGATCAGCATAATATTTTTTTAAATCCATGGGCAAAGAATAACTCGGCAAGTCATCTGCAATCTTGCCTAGTACCAATCCCGTGGTATATAAAACAGGATTATCCACATTGCGTGGACTGATCCGCAGCACCACTGCACCCTTACAATTGTTCAGAAAATTACCACCAATACCCCTGACTGAAATCGATCCAGAGCTTTTAGGACGAAGGCCCAGTCTAGTGGCAAGCTTATCTGTTATAAAAGTACTTTGACTTCCGCCATCAATCAAAGCACGTGCTTCTTGGAAAATTCCATTTCTACCCTGAACACAAACAATCGCAGTCGACAACAAAACCGTCCGCCTACGATTATGCGCCGACACTGCATGCAATACACTAGTAGGTACAGGAGTATCTTCACTAACTTGTGCTGAACTAACCTGACCCACCGGCTTCTCCGATGAAGTCGATTGCACCGCGCCCGCAATAGAATCAAAATGAAGTAAAATATGGTGTTTATTTGAATTACATTTATTGCAAATTATTTTTGTTTTGCAGTCATTTATATTGTGGTTATTTAAGCACCGAAAGCACAACTGATGCTTAATAACTAACTTTTTCCTATCAAACACCTTTAACTTTAAAAATTCGGGACACTGGTTTAAATAATGAGTCCCATTTTTACAACCAATGCATTTAATCTGTTTAGTTTCTTTACTATATGCAATATGAGCCTTATATGAAGAGGAAGCTTTTTGATTTCCAGTAGTTTCTAATATTTGGACTTCCCTTGTTAAAAAAGAAATTAAATTATCAAAAGTTGGTAGTTTCGCATTACCACCATACTTTTCCTCAAATTGCCGTTTAAGAGATGCATCAAGCTTATTTAAATTAATGTGCAAAAGCAAATAACACCATTGGTCAACTGGGAACCCCGCTTTCTCCAGTCCCTTAGTTGATTCAAGCAAAGTATTAAGAAATGTTTTTAATGAATTTAAATTACTATTAATTTGAGAAAAAGACAGCATATTTTTAAGTAATTTGTCCGCATGCAATCTCTTATTAGCATATCTGGACTTTAAAATGTCTAATAAAACCGAATAATTTTCACCAGTAACAGTAAGATGTTGTACTAAAGACTTAGCCTCTCCACGCAAAGAACCGTATAGATAATACATTTTTTGAGTATCTGACAAAGTATCATCCTTTCCCACTACTGCTTCGAAGAGGTCAATAAAATGAGCAAACTCTTCTATAATCCCAGAGAAAGTAGGAATATTAACACGAGGCAATAATAAGCCGGACCTGCCTTTCCCTAAATCCTGCCCTGAGCATACAGTCATACTCATACTCTGTGGGAACAATTCTAAATACTTTGCCTTTGTAATATAGTAATTATTGGTGATTTCTTTAAACCGCTCCATGTACTTCTCTGCTGAATCATCACCTTCACCAATATCTGAGGCTAATAGTAAGTGTAACTCATGAAACTCTTTATACAAACTATCCAAGTCTGCATATCTAATTTTAAACAAATTCATTTGTTCCTTAGTAACCACTTCATTAGCTAAAGAAAACACCGATTCTAAATTAAATATTAAAACATCGTACTTTATTTTATTCATGGCTTTCTTACCCATTTTGAAATAGTAAAATAAAACCGCACGTTGAAAATAAACTTGAACTTTAACAAAAAATCCCTAACTTAAAAATTTGTATATATGTATAAAATATATTTTATTTGGAAATAACAATTTACTTATACTATTTATTATTTACTAGAATAACAAAACCTTTCAAAGCAATCAAGCAAATAATAAATCAAATTAGAGCCTCTCCGCACTGCCCTATTCAAATATTAAAGGAGGAAAAAAAAATGAGATAAACTTTGATCCGCAAAGTTCCACCCAGCCGCACTGAAAAAGTATAACTTGAAACTAACCGCACAGTTTCAAAAAGAAAAATGACACAAGAATATTATTTATTATATTTGAAAATCACCCGCATGTGATTAACTTTATAATGTTGGACTTTATTACCACAGCTGCAACACTTTTTTAGAATTAGAATTATTTAACAAACACACTTTTATAATAATAAAAACGTTAGTAAATTGCATGTAAAGAAGTAATGTGCAAGCATGTAGTGTTAATGTCACAAATATTCTAAAAAGACAAGGGAAAAGTACATAGAATATTAATCTATAACAGTGTATTAACAGTAAAATACTTATATACCGATAAACGCATTATACTGTGAAGTCTGCAATAGTCCGCTTTTAATATTCTATTAATAATTACGCGTAAAATTTAAACGAAAGTGTTTTCTTTGTTGATATAACTAACCAGAAGCCGTCAAAATGCGTAAATAGTTACCCCGCTATGTAACTATGGTCAACTATCCGGCTCGCATGGAGCAAAATGTTAAGTAAATCTTCCTCGGTAGTAACTTTGGATAAGATTCCACTTAATGTAATTAAAATATGTAGTTATTTTAGGTCGCTGGTTTTAAAATTTGTTTGCCGGCGTCTGGTAGTTAAAATATCAATGTAAGAGATAAGTAAGAATTGTTCTTTTACCATAAATTACAAATGAAAACATATAATAAATATTGCTAAGCTTACCCCTTGAACGTTTTTCTTTATATTTTTATTAACCTTCCACAGTATTATTAATTTTCTTTTACTGCGTTATATAATTTGCATGCGCGCCATTAGAGAAAATTTTCTTGTGTGTCGATCTTCTTTTATTTTTTCTTGACGTTCAAACCCAACCCAATATTAGAGGGAATAAGCAATACGCATATATATAAATAATGTGTGAGTGAAAGTGACAGCGCATGTTTTGTTTTTAAAAATGTGTAGCGTGCCAGTAAAAACAAATAAAATGATTTAAAAAAGTTTTGCAACCAATCCCAACTTCCCAACTAAATATTATAAATGCGAAAGTGTGTTTGTTTGTTTGTTTGTTGTTGTTTGTTTGTTACCTCTTCACGCTTAAACTAGGACCGATTTCAAAAATTCTTTCACCTTTGGAAAGCTACATTCTCCCCGAGTAACATAGGCTACTTTTTATTCCCGGAAAAATCGACAGATCCCACGGGATGCGCAATAAAGGCTTCGCTCAAAAACTACTGCACAGATTTTTATGCGGTTTTCATCAATAGATAGAGTGATTCTTGAGGAGTTTTGCGGCATTTTTTATCTCGGAAAAACGGATAGTCCCACGGGAAGCGCGAAAAATCTTCGCACCATAAACCGACTTCCGCGTATATGTAGCCGTGGGCAAAAGCTATGACCCTTAACCCTCTATACACCCAATCCCGAAATCCACGCGGCGAAGCCGGGCAGAAAGCTAGTAATGAATAAAATCAAACACCAAGTATTTAGTTTAGATTACAGTTATTATGTTTAATGTAAAAAATAATGTTTTCTATGTATATCTATGTGTATTGATAATAAAGATTTCAATACTCTTTGAGATGGCCAAGGGTGTTCTGGGATTTCGGGGCTATATAAATAATATAGGAAATAGGGCATTTCAGTGGTGAATGCACATATTTTTGTCTTGGAAGGGTTTAAGCACGGGACTCTAGCTAGACAGCTCTCGAGTCAAATCCACTGGTTGTTCACGAATTTGCTTCACAATTGGTACAAGGGATATTTCTATATACTGTGTAGACTGATTCTCCAGGGATATATATCATTTGCATAGCTGTCAAATGACAGCAAGCATTTATATAATGTTTTGCATGTAAATGTTTGCTTTCCATTACTATATTAAATAAAACAGAAATCAGTATTTCAAATAAGAAAGTTCATAATCACGGGAACACAATTTATACTCGGTTTGCTTGATGTTAGAGTATCAAGTCTTTGATTGACTTATCAGAGTGTGTTGTCACAATAATATTTTTAACACAATGGTATTGTTATTTTCTGAGAATTAAATATGAAATAGAGAGTTTCTTAGTTGTTGCGGATTCTTGATGAAGCTCATAAGCAACTTCGGCCTTACCACCATTTTTTTATGTATTGACACACGAACAGATTGGACCTTATGATATATGGTTAACATTTAGTAAATAAGATTTTATGAAATTCACAGTAAAACTGCAGCGTCCAGAAATATCACGGTGTACATTTCCAACATGTGACATAAGATATAGTCACAATGACCCAGAAATTCAAAAACCCTTCACGCCGAAGCACAATAGAGCGAACATTGCTATATTACGATAGAAATATGTAAAACGGAGGTACCCAAATAGATGTCTCTGATATTGAGATTTCGCCTAATAACCTAACCTCAAGCTAAATAAGGGTCAAGAGTTTTAACATTTTGGGCTCATTTTAATGTAATATCTACAATTAAAAGATTTCAAATGAAAATTTATATCACTTTGAAGCGCTTTTTTGTCAAAGTAACGCGAATACGTTACGTTAGTACTTTGTTGTTATTTTTGTATTAAGTACAGAAAAAATTAAGTCAAACTTAATTCTGTCTTCCTAATTGCATCCTCGAAGTCAATGTGTAAAGTCCAGCGTTCTATTGTGTTATAATTATATTAAATTTTAAGAAATGATTATTCCAACATCCACGAAGATTTTCGTGATGAGTTAAAATAGTGGTAATATCACAAGATTTTATTTTTATATTATCTGTGATACTACATATATAGACATAGATTTCACATATCATACAACATCACACACTACCTATAACCTCTACAATCTCAAGATTTATTTTTATTTTAAATTTTTTGACATTGTACTTGACGTTGACTGCAAGGTGTTGACCCTACAGTCAACGTTGCTGCATCGATTTTGTGAATAAAAAATACTATTTATTCAACATAGGCCTTTACTGATACTTTCGTATTAAGTATATAAGGGCAAAATCACGACTGTCAATTTTTCTTATTTTTACGAAGCCAGGATTTTTAATATCTCAAATATGTTTTTTTACGGTGCTTGGTAGTCACCATATTGAATTTTATTTAATATCTTCAGTGACACTCGCAAGATTAAAATTAATTGATAGACGAGCGAATCATGAAAATCGGTCCATGCCTACAGTCTCTAAGGCTCGTATTCTAAAAAAATTACAGTCGGGTCAATTTAATAGGCCACATTTGACATTTCATTAAAATTCCTCAACTAACCTTGTAATGGCGGACATAAAACATTCAATATTTTTTTAGTTTGGAAATGCACAAATGGCCGTTTTACAATGTTGCGTTTAGTGAAGTCTATACGTAAGTGATGTCCCTCAAAAATCGAATGAATGCAATGATTATTTGTGAAGGATTATTCACCATGAATTAATAGACAAATTTTTATTAAAATAAAACATGTTATTCTTTTGTTTCATAATAAAAAACAATAATAACTTAATAAACAGAGAAATAATTGATATTAAAAAATTTTAAGGCAATTAAACTCGTAAAATTGAAAATTGGACGAACTTACCTAAGTGAAGTCCAATTGTAATTTTATGAAGGTTGATCTGAAATATAATTGTTAACAGTGTAGTCTTTCTATTCGGTATTCATTGGCATCGCGGTTTTAGATTTAAAAAAAAATAAAAAATTTCTTGTCTGTGGCACTCCGGGTAGCAAATGTCACTATTTTAGAGCTTTAAAGTGAGATGGCTCTGATGAGTTGATGACCCACTATGCTTGGGATCAGCAACAAGCTGATGCTGGGTTGGGCGGGTGATTATATTTCAGATCAACCTTCATAAAATTACAATTGGACTTCACTTAGGTAAGTTCGTCCAATTTTCAATTTTATTTCATGTTGATCTGAAATATAATTGTTAACAGTGTAGTTGTTTAGAGACAGTTGCATAGTGGGTATCTATCATTATGTATGCACTTATAAAAGGTAAGTTTGTAAATAAATAATTTACAAAGGGTCTGGTATAAATGATGAGGTCCAAATCATTCTGAACTATAACACTTATGTCTAAGTAGATAATCACAGCTTAATTAGTCAGCCTTTAATTACTTAACTAATTTTTATAAGGCAATAAGAGGGAATCAACTTGGTAATTTTCTCTGTATCTCACATATTGAAGTAAATTTTTGTGTTAATTTTACAATATAAAATTAACAGTAATAATAATCAAAAGTACAATGGTTTTCTGAGATAAGACTAAGATAAGTCAACAATATTTTAAAAACATAATTGAGATCAACATAATTGCAATGACAATTAAGATAAATCAAAATATTTAAATCATCATCATCAAGATAAATTGTGATAATAACCTTTTTATTACTTGAAACTTAAATCAATATAATATAATAATATAAAAATAATATTATTAATCAAAGCTAAAAACTGCCTGTACAAAGTCATCACAACTGTTTTTATCTTGTATAGGTAACTGATAAAACCTTGCAAATGTAAGGGAATTTTCAGTCCAGCCAGCGGTTTTCCTAATAACATCAATTGACACTCCTGCCTTGCTAGCTGATGAGGTGGCAGAATGGCGGGTGCTGTGTGATTTAAATTGGTTTGTATCAATACCACTATCTGCTAGGACACACTTGATCCACCTGCTTATGGTTTGTTTTGATGCATGGTGGTATGGCTTTTTAAAAGTTAATAAAAGGTATGTTTGAAAATTTCTGATAGTGTTTGTGCTATGGATGTAGTCTTGAAGTGTGCTGGCTGGGCATATTTTAGGTTCTTGTAAATAAAATGGAAGGTTTATTATACTGTGTTGTTTTGTATGTACAGAAGTTTTTACTAATTCACTGATGACTATGGTGATTATATCATTCAGCTTAATCAGTGAAAGAGTTTGTACCCGCTGAGCACTTGCCAAGGCTAGCAATGTTACTAGTTTTTTAGTTAGCATTTCAAGGCTTAACAGTGAGTTTGGTGGTAATTTTGCTAGGTAACTCAACACCTTGTGTGGGTCCCATGTTTCTGTGTATCTTTGCATGGCTGGTTTTAGCCTGAATACACCTTTTAGGAATCGTTTCACTCTATCATCTGTCCCAACTTTCTCTCCTATTAAAAGAGAAAGGGCAGGTTTATGGCAACTGAGGGTGTTATAGAACCACCACCACTTTGAAATTTTTTCTATTAGAAATTTTATTACAAAAGGTATAGGTGTTTAAAGCGATTCCTGGTTGTATGTATTGCAGAACTGCCACCAGCTTTTATAAGTTGTGTTATATTGAATCATAGTACCCTTGGAGATGGATGCTAGCATAATGTCTAGTGAGCTCTGTGGCAAGCCTCTGCGTCTGAATGCCTCCCGCAGAAGATGCTCACTGCAAGGGTAAGGTGGCTGCTCAACGGGTGCTTTGCTCCAAAAGGAAATATCAATAAGTTAGGATCTGGTTTAGATATGATTGGGTTACTGATCATTAAGCTCATGGCTAGGGGGTACCATGGTTGGTACTCCCACATTGGGTAAACAAGTATGCCTCTGGCTTTATCACATTTAATTTTCTGTAGGCATTTAGTTAGAAGGGCAAATGGTGGGAAGGCCTAAAAATAATAAGGTGCCCAGTTAAGGGTCATAGCATCAATGTCAAATGCATTAGGATCCCTTTTCCAAGAGACATATAGCTTACATTTCTTATTAATCCTAGATGCAAAAAGATCTATGTTTGGGATTCCTAGGTGGGTTTGATAGTATTAAAGGCATCTTTACTTAATTCCCATTCTGTGTCAAAATTTGTGTTACGTGATTCTTTATCCGCATATACATTGTCAGTGGACTTTATGTAAGAGGCATAAATGTTTATATTTCTGTGTTCACACCAGCTCCAGATATCTCTGGTGATTTTGTTCAAGTGTGGGTATTGCACACTACCCATTTTATTAATGCATGCAATAGCAATTGTGTTATCTATACGTAATAAAATATTGCAATGGCTATATGGTTTTGCGTAACATTTTTATCCAAAAAATGCTACTGTCAGTTCTAACTGGTTTATATTAAGGTGTTGTTCTGAGTGAGACCACATACCACCACTACTTTCACCATTGCAGTGTGTTCCCCAACCAGTCAGTGATGCATCAGAAAATATTTCCAACTGAAATTGTATTTAAATATTTGTATTTAAGTACATAATAGCATCATAATTGTCAGCATAGTGTGTCAACGCTAGATATTTCTCTCTTTCCGTTGCTTTAGTGTGCATGAGGCCATAAGGTACAGCAGGGCTAGCAGCTACTAAAGTACCAAGCAATTTTGCAAAGTTCCTTATTCTACAGCTCTTCAAGGATAGAAATTTTGTTACTAAAGATTTTATACTGTCTCTCTTATCCTGTGGTAATTCAAGTGACATTTTTTGTGAATTTACGATAAAGCCAAGAAAACTTGCAAGATTTATTAGGTATTAGTGTGCTTTTTTCATGGTTTACAATAAGGCCCAAGCATTTAAAAATGGAGAGAGTTGCATCCCTATTTCTTATGCATTCCTTATAAGTTTGCCCAATGCAAAGATAGTCATCGAGATATATTGTTCATAAAAAACCGCTGTTTTCTGAGTGTACCAATCACTGGTTTCAGTAGTTTTGTGAAGACACTAGGTGCAGTACAAAGACCATATGGTAATGCTGTGAATTTATAAAGAATGCCATCAAATTCGAAACGAAGGTATTTTCTGTGTTCTGGGACAACTGAGATGAGAAAATAAGATTCTTTGAGATCTATGGAGCACAAAAAATAGTCTTTATTTACAAGCTTTACTGCCGTTCTAATATCTTCTATCTTGAAGTGATCTATTTTGATGAAGGTATTCAGAGATTTTAAGTTAAGGATAAATTTAAATTTGCCATTGCGTTTTGATCTTAAGAATTAGAATTAATTCTTAAGAATTTGAGATAAATTGGTTCTTACAGGGGTTGCATATTTGAACTGCACCTAGTTCTAATAAGTTGACAATGGCTTTGCGCATATTATCAACTTCAGTGAGAGGTATATTATTTTGGGGAACAAAACTTTGCACTGGAATTTATAGAAAGGGAATATGGTAACCATTTACCCATTGTAATAGCATAGGATCACTAGTGATCCTTTGCCAGTAGGTGAAGTATTTAGTTATGTTGCCTACATGTACCTGATCATTTAACGCCTGTTGCCCCGTGTCGCAGGCCTCTCGGGCCGCGTGTCGCAGGCCTCTCGGGCCGCGCGTGGCTGAAGGCTGGTCGTCGGGGCGGCGGCTGCGCTGTGCGGTTCCTGGGTCCACCTCGTGGTGCCGTCGCCCTGGGTTGTAGAGGCTGTGGTGGACCGTAGCGGTTTCCCATAGTATTGCCTCTTTTTCCTCCTTCGTGATTCCGTTGAGGAGAATATGGTTCCAACGAACCGTGATTTCTTTTTGTATAGTTCCTCTGAACTGCTTACAATTGTCTTTGTATTCGGCCCCCAGAGCATCTTGGAAAGCTGCAACTGGGTCTACCTCCACCTCGTCCTCGATGCGGCCTGGTAAGGAAATTCCGCCATGTTTTGATGTTGGATTTTCCAACGGCCACGTGTTCATTTTTATATTAAATGTTTACGTTTTCAGCGTATCTCGTACGTAATGAAATAGTATCTCGTACTCTTAGGTTTAATGCTCTAAGCTCGTACTTATCAAAGCTATGGTATCTCGTACCAAGTTTGACCTTCATGCCTAACGGTATCTCGTACCGGCATGGGTGCATTGTATTCAACGTATCTCGTACGTAATGAAATAGTATCTCGTACTTATCAAAGCTATGGTATCTCGTACCAAGTTTGACCTTCATGCCTAACGGTATCTCGTACCGGCATGGGTGCATTGTAGACTTTACCTTGTGAGTCCGGTGATGAGCTTGGGGAAAGAGGTCGAGACGAGGTTAATATGGGGCTTCGGTTTCTTGTGCGGCTACGGTGACGCTCGCGGATTTCACGAAGGCGTTTTTCATATTTTTTGATTTTCTTCAATATTTTCCGATCGGACGGTATAATTGATAAACTTCGATGAAGTAACCTTCACAAATCTTTTTAAATAAAACGTTATTGTGCTTTTTATTAAGTGGTGGAGAGATCAAGATTTTCCGTGTTCTTGTATTCTGGAAGTGGATGTCAACAAGGAGCTTGGAGGCGTCAGTTAATGCTGTACTCTATCTATTTGCTCTTGAAGCATAATTTTTGTCATAGCCTCTCCGATAATGCCTGTGGCTAGCCCCAGTTGGTGTTGCATCAAAACGATGGCCTTGTCCCTCGTCAGAGCATTATCTGTTAAGACAGCTTATATTTCTTCGTTAAGGGTGGGGGCTTCCAGTAGCTGACAATTTTTCTGGTAATTTATGCCTTTTCAGTATTGCCTTTTGGTTTGCTTGTTGTGGTGTAAGTTGGCTTAGCTAGATTTGCTTTTGGTGTTGACTTTTTTATTTGGGCTGAAGACTTCTTCAGTTCTAGGCTATTTTTAATTTTTGATGCCAGGTTATCACGTTTTACTTTTTCAGTAATGTTCAAAAAGTTTTACGAGACCTACGATGCCGGCGAACGCGCGAAAGAAAAGTGACATTTGCTACCCGGAGTGCCACAGACAAGAAATTTTTTATTTTTTTTATATCTAAAACCGCGATGCCAATGAATACCGAATAGAAAGACTACACTGTTAACAATTATATTTCAGATCAACATGAAATAAAATATATTAATACAGTACCTATAAAAAAGAGCGTATTCCCATTTAAAAGGCCGGCAACACATCTGTTGTTGCGGGCAGCGATAATCACTTACCATCAAGTAATCCATTTGCTCGTTTGCCTATTACAGTTATTGTGGAAAAGTACTTTTTTTATAAGATAGGGATCTTATAAAAAAAGTACTTTTCCATAATAACTGTATTCGATTCACATATGTTTGAAGTAAATATCGATTTTTTCACCATAATCGGAGTGTTTAAGCAGGTCACCTCACTATGAACAAATGTCAAATGTGGCCTATTAAATTGACCCGACTGTAACTGCTGCTTGAATGCAGTTAGAAAGAGATGGTGCTATTAAGTCTACATGGCACTATCCCTTTTTAACTCTATTGCAGCAGAGATTTGAGTTTGATTTTCGAATACAATCAGAATACTACATACATACATAAGCTGAATGCATTGTCACTCCTTTGTCTTGCGCAGTCGGAAAAAGTCGTCAGAGGAAAGTTCGTTACTTAAAACTAATTACTAATTATATATTTAAAAAAACATATTTTAAGTATTATAATTAGTTATCATAAATATCATCATTATGATTTATAGGTTACATAAGTACTCGTATGTGTACGTATTGGTGTGTATATATAGTTAAATATTATGAAGGAAATGTATTTGATTAAATATATTACACTTATTTGGTCTATATTATTAACTATTTCTACTTAAGCAATTGGTTGACTGGTTATAATGGTAAGTCCACCATATGCACAACTAGCCTGCAGTAACAGACTGCTATAGTTAAGGTAGATTTTAATACTTTATTACATTTATTCTTATTTACTTCCAACTGAGTACTTTTTTATAGAATGACTCACTTTGTTTTTAGTAAATCTCTGTATTTGGAATTAGATTCTCGAGACCTATTTTTGAATTACGAATGCGACTTAGAAATCACCGATGTGACTAATAATCACCGATTTTCAACAATTTTAATTTTTGAATATCACTGATGTGAATCACACCTGTGTCACATTAGTCACAGGTGTGATTTCATCACGAGTGCCCTCACCCACTCATAATTAAGTCATACTTATGGAAATGTTATCTGTGTTTTGTTAGATTTTTCAGTCTATATATATATATATATATATATATGAATGTAGCATATATATATATATATATATATATATATATATATATATATATATATATGTGTGTAAACCATAATGGTTAAGCCGGCAATAACCGGCAGCGGTACCTTCTGCATGGAAGTCTTACATTTATGTGTGTACTTTATCTATGTTGGCAGCTCTGCGATCGACTTTCAAAAATTGGATGTTTAGGAATCCGTGACCTCAAAGTCACCGCTGACTATTTAGCAAAAAATATGTACTCGGGGGAGCTATTTAGTCAGCGGTGATTTCGAAATCGCATTCGTAATTCAAAAATAGGTCTCCTGGTACACATGTAATATTTTTTAACAATCAAACATATTCATTTTTGGTTATTATTTTTTTACCTCTCAACGTATCAACTTAATGTTTTATTAAATGCAGAGTATTGCTAAGACTTTATTAATACAATGCTAAGGGAAGCTTTCATGCTTTCGCGAAAGCTTTTGCTTCTCCTTACTAGATGGCGCTACTTCGTTGCGTTAACATTTTTGTAGAAAACATTGAAAATTAAATCTGCAGTTTATTGTGTAAGCTATTTGCGGCTTAGGTATACAAGAAAAGAAAATATGGTATGTTCAGTCAGCAACATATCAACGTATACCGTTGAACACAATAATAGCTTTCATTGTATAGGAAATAGAGGCTACTCAAGGATAGTTTGATTTGAAGCCGTGTGTACAATACAAGAGCATAATCGCAATGACATGTAGTAAACACTCTCCATCAATCTTTCGAAAAAGAATGACAGCTATTCAGGTGTAGAGACATTCTTTTTCGGAATAACGGGCAGAAATCTCTGAAGGTCTATTTTTTATATTTATGATCACCGATATTATTCTTTTTGAAGAAATTACAACAAATTATTTCTATACCATTCCAGTCATTACATTCTACAGTAACGTGTGCACAAGTGATTCCAAGTGCGACAATTTGAACTAACCTATCTTTTATAGTCGTATTTCGGAATTTGTGTTGCTTCTAATTCATCTAATTACTTTAATACTTAAATTTTGAACACGTTCGTTGTGTAAAAATATCATAATTCTAGATCAGTTGTCAAGCGATTATTATAATTTTGGTGTATATTTTTATTCATATGCAAATATATTTGAAATCTTCATTCATGAAATTTACATTATCAGATACACGAAATATGCGATGTGTTCGCAATTTTAAATATCACGCACAATATATGATGTGTAGAGACCGGTTTGGTAATAAAATAATATACGTTTCAATTATGTGTATTTATGTGACTTACAAATTTTGCAATAAGTAAATGAATTTTCTTTCTCTTTTTCAATTTTCCACTTTTTTGCTCCTTTGACGCAAGAAAGATTTTAATATTTTCAGACCCGCTATTTTTTACAAATGAAACTGAACTAATTTGGTATGCAAAATTTACATTCATTTTATCCTGTAATGTTGGCTTAAAATTACAATTATTTAATATATTTTTTCCGAAACTTCTTAGAAGGCTCATTTACGTTATTCAAAATCTTTTCAATTTTACAAATCTGCAAACATCAAAACTCGATGTTAAAATTTTTGAATATGCAGCAAATTTACCTTAATAAGTGGGCAAAAATAACGAAATAGTCTCCTGTACTTAACTTTAAAATTTTATAATAAGATTGACGAAAATCTTTTTGTAGGTACTATTATAAATATTGGCGTTTGCACTTACCTTGCACGTCCCTTGCACGCAAATAGCCCTAAACCCCGGCCTCGTGCAGGGCGTGCCGTCCGCAACCAGCGCCAGCGACGCGTAGAACTGCTGTCCGCGCGGCCGACAGTTCAGGGTGCAAGGTGCGTTACCTGTAATGAAAAATAAAAATTAAAATGATTTTTTTGATACAAGCTTTTATTAAATGCGCTAAAAATAACAAAATAAACTTTTACATATCAAAGCTTGTCGTTATAAGTATTATATAAGTAAGTAAATCTCGCGAACGAAGCTTAGCAAACCCTTTCCTTTGATACCCAAATTGTAGGGGTGCATTATAAATAATTGATCCGCCATCTTGGGAAACTTCGCCATATTGGATTAAGACTTCAAATTATTTATCGAGGTGTTCTTTGCAAGCCCTTTCATTTGATACCCATATTGTAGGGGTGCATTAAAAATAATTAATCCGCCATCTTGGTAATGCCGCCATGTTGGATTTAGAATGACGTCACACACATAACCATACATTGTCATCCGACTTACTCAAGCATGCAAAATTTCAGCTCAATCGGAGACCGGGAAGTGGGTCAAATTAAGATTCCAAGATTTTCGTACATAGTTACAAGTGAAGCTAATATAAATGCTTGTAAAAATATACTTGCTATTACGTACTTTTGCTACGGCTAAAAAGAAATATACAAAGTAGTCCTATGGTTATAATATATTTAGATTATATACCGGATCATATGTTTTAGGTCTGTCTTACCCAATTTTGTTGCAAAGTAGCAACGCCTGCATTGTCATATTATAGTTTGTAAATAAAAAGTTAATAAAAAAGTTTTTTACTGATTTACTACTCGTGAAAGATGTGAATTAAATTATACATTAAGTAGTTATTCATCAATAACTAAATTACCTAATTAATAATACATATTTTTACTAAATACGTATAAACTTTATAATTACTTATGCTTACTACGAAAGATCTCTAAGACAGGCAGTGAAATTACTGAGTACTGTAGTTCGAAATGTTTAGTCGCATATTGAGAGAAAGTCTTGCCTACCATCCACGTAAGGCACCCACGTGTAGAATCTGCCTCGAAATGGCCTTCGATCATAAACAGCACACTGGTCTGCCCGCGGATCTCTCGGCGGCCCAGGGCAAGGCTGAAAATAAAAAAAATATCTGTATTAACTTTAACGTAGGAAAACCAAATTTTTGAAATTATTTCCACTGTCAAATACGCTTAAAGTGCTGATTCGATGTTCATTGTTCGGGTTATTGTAACAAAATTGTTCGAGCAAAAAACTATTCTAAGTATGAGCCGATTTTCACTAACTGATATACACTTTATTTTTTTTGTATAATATTATAGGAAGATTTTTGATTTGCTTTCAGTTCAGTTGAGGGCAGTGCCAAAATTGTGCTATTGTGATCATAATACTATTGCCAAAATATTAAAAGGTTTACAAAAGTGGTAACTACAAACCACTGCGGCAAACTGGGATTATGCCAACAAGTTATTGATTTTGCCAATGCCAAATGTAAAAAAAATGAAAATGACACGTGTGTGCTGACTAAACAATAATATGTCAAAAACTACACGTGTCCAACCGTATTGAAGGAAAAAGTACTTATTTGTGCTATTGCCTAATACACAAAAGTAAAAAAAAATTACATGTTTAAGTTTCATGAAAAAAATACTAAACAATACCTAGTTAAATAAGATTTGTTAATCATGTTTTGAACCGATCTTAGGTAACGCGTTATGAGTAGTAAAGGTAGTAAGTAGTTTGATTACTCAAACAAAAAAGATTATGCAGTAAGGATTTTAGAATCAATGTCTAATTAAATGAACATCAACAAAAATAAAACATTTTTTAGAGGAAGATATCTCATAGTAACAAAGAATATTAACCAATTACATTTTGATTTTCACCTTTCGAATAAATAAATACAACTGTAAATTTTTAAGCAAGATTAAAAAATTGCTGTCGATATTTATGTTTACTAATTTGTTATATAATATAAATACAAAAATAAATATAGCGTGAAATGTGCCTCAGTCCTTTCCAGCTAATGAAATAAATAATTACTCGCTACGATCATTTAGATACATATTTTAATAAACTGTGGTAATGTCTCTATGTAGTACATTTTGTCAATTGAACAATCAAGTACTTTGTACCGTTATATAATTGGAATTACTTTAAACGTCCAATAGCTACCTCAGATCAGAGGCCTTTCTCTCAAAATCAAAATTACGATACAACTTTTCACTATACGCATTCACTTTAGATTACATGACTACATGCTCCAGTTTCCCTGGTTACACTGAATTATCGTTGTAGAGAACAACCCAAGAGCTGTCGAAACTTAATGCTTCGGTCTAGAATTGGGAGTAATAACATTAAAATAAAGAATAATTATATCTAGCCATGCGTTGAACAATTAATGCTATTAACAGCTATCAGCGACTTTGTTGTTGCTAGACATGAAGTGACAAAGAGCCACGATCTTAAAACAGAACTTACGGTATCGTCTTTGTTTTTCAGCCAATATTCAACTTACATTGGCATCTGCGCCATCCTTATTGGACAAACTTGGAAAGGCTATGAATTGGTTTGCGCCGCTTCAACGGCTATGCTACGTTTCATGGCGCAGCGCTACATCGATCCCTCTTAGATAGCGTGGCGGTCACTCTCATTAACAGTAGGTTAACAGAACCGAGACTTTAAATAGAGTTTAGCCAGTAGATGGGGTTTAACCCTGATTCCGATATAATCCTTCGCGGGGGGCTGCAGATGGCATCCCAGAAGATTCACTGTATTCCAAGTGGGAAATAAAAAGAAGCTTTACTACATCGATATTTAGAATG
This sequence comes from Scirpophaga incertulas, assembly GCA_036419045.1. Lineage (NCBI taxonomy): Eukaryota > Metazoa > Arthropoda > Insecta > Lepidoptera > Crambidae > Scirpophaga > Scirpophaga incertulas. Next base: position 13,018,249 of record CM071645.1, read on the forward strand.
TCTGTGTTCAAAGTCAAGCCTTGACTGTCGTTGATATAATAATACTGACCGCTGTGTTACATTCGTGGTAGCGTCGCCCCAGGCCTGGACAGTCGGGGCCGGACAGCGGGGCTTGTATTATGTTCCTGACGCGCCGTATGCCATCCGAGCTCCTTGATAATTTCCTTCTTTTTCTACTGCGCCTTATTCTGTAAGTAGGAATTAGGCCTATAGTTTAGAAACGTCAAAATTCGGTTTTATACAGTTTCTTAGCCGGCTAACCGTTCTTAAACTGCAATGGACGGCACCGGACACGATGAATAAAGAGCCGCCTATACATTATCATAAAATACTAAAAAACAAAAATTAATTTCGAGCAGAAATCGAAACTGCGTCTTTAACATACCGCGTGGTCATGGTGGCGAAATTTTTACAGTGATACCACGGTTCATTGATGACACAGCTTCAAAAACTGACCGAGTCAGTATTGAATCTCTGTACAATAGTGTTTACATATACCGTACATTAATCTAATATAATATAATATTTATTATTTAAATATTGGTTACACTTACACCAATTAGCTTAGTCCAAAGTTAACTCCGTAAGACTTGTGTTATGTGTTTTAGGGTAACAAATACATACATACATACATAAATGTCACGCTTTGTTCCCAATGGGGTAGGCAGAGACCACCTCTCTCCACTTGCTACGATCCTGGCACACTTCTCTTGCTTCCTCCACTTTCATGAGCGTCTTCATGCATGCTATATATATATATATATATATATATATTATATATATATATATAATATATATATATATATATATATATATTATATATATATATATATATATATCTGTGTGTGTATATTTGTTTCATACATATATAATATAATATTTTTATAAGTAAAATATTATTAAATTATAACAAAAGTTGCACATAAAACTTTCCCGCAAATTTCTTTCCAAACGTCCGTTTTGATTGGCTGGAAAAGATCTCTAGTAGAGATAAGTCCACCGTTGTACATATTCTTTCTTGTATATAATTGTAAATAAATGTCTAATTGTGTAATAAAGTGAATATAATAAATATTTTTTACCCATGAAATGACCGTTACTTTCATCTAACTTGATAACTTTTTTTAATTATAGATTTATAGAAGCTACTCGTATTTATTTTTCTATTTCATTAAAGCCATTTTTGATTAGCATTTGATAAAGCAATTTTTGATTATTCTTGAATTTCGTAATTTGAAATTATGTTTACATGTGGTATCCATTATCATCTTATCCAAACTTTGGAGTATACTTCGAGTCGCAGCAGCAATCAATACATTTTTTATTAACTAAGAAAATTTCCAATAATTGACAATGCATGCTCAGAAGAGAGGTGTATAATTTTTGCAATAATTCAAGCGTTCAACATAGCTCAAAGCTCTGGTCATGTGATCATGTTAGTTAGTACTACATGTGTTCAGATATGTGTCTACTGCAAACAAAGGATATGAAATTTCGAATCGATTACATGCGAGTATCTCTCGGGTCACACGTCATTGTGAATTTGACCTCATAGTAGCCGCAGCGATACTAAACAGTTTGGTTACACGGGAATTGTTGGGTTCAAAAATGTTTAGCTTTTATCAATTCGTGGTATACGTCTATTTGTGATTCGCCTACAAAGGTTCATTTACATTATCGCTGACAACTATATTCTGGTAGAAAGATCAACTGCGTAGATGTCCATTTCTTGACGAATGTATTTTACTCACATAGAAAGTTACACCGTGGGTCAGTATTTCAAGGTTACCGCACTGAGACGTTACTGTAACGAGCGCACAATGGCGGCTGTCTGGTTTGTGGTTAGTAAATCTAGAAGGTCCGAAGGTTCGAAATTCCGATCGAGGAAAGAGAAATTCAGGTGTACAAGATTGTCTTTTTTATGATAAGGGTAAATAATATGTTTATTGTATTTATCCCGGTGTAGTGGTGGAACAAATTGGTGCTGGTCGCAGTCCAGTCCAATGTTATAATATATAGTTATGTGTGTAATTTGTAAACATTTGGGAATCTTCTTTTACTCACTCGCCCAATAACATACACCCATGGACTCATGGGTGTATGTTATGTAAGTATGAAAGTAATATAACAGTGAATATGCAAGAAACAAGAATTTCATTTGATTGCTAACAGGCCATAAGTAATTAAAAACCTAAACAAATGCTCAAGGAATGTTCCAATGCCAATTGAAAATACGATGTTTTAACTTACTTGCTTAGAAATTGCAAAAGTTACTGCTTATTGAAATTACGGGATATCTCATTCTTGCAAAATAGATTTTTGTACGCGTATTGTCTGGCAGGTTGTACAGTGACGTTAGGTTACGATATACATCGGATTTTTATGGCTAGCCGACCTAAACGTAAAAGCTTTATAACTCTGAGGCTTTGATGGTTATACTAAAATATATATTACAGTGTGCCGATTCTCTATTAGAAAGGTTAGAAGTATTTAACACCCAATCATTATACTTCTTGTTCATCGGTTGCTAAGCTAGCACTTCTATTATTTTTTATCAGATATATACAATAAAATGAAAAATTATTGAAATCAAACCAAAACAAGATGAAGCAAAGTTATATTGCCAGATAGTAGTAAGAAAAAGTATGCATATTCTTTTGGGCTCTGACAATAATATGACTCATTGTTGTAGGTAGACGCAATCTATTGTTATTCACATAGTCCACTCATTTTGCAAGTCGTCGTGCGAGCTTCACAAGAAGCCTTTTTGTTTTATTAATTATATACATTTAAAATAAGTCTCTATATTTAATAAAAAAGTACTAAACAGCTCTGTTACTGTGCTGTTACTATTCTAACACTAAATTTGCTTTGTAAGCTGTTGGTTCTCCAATAAATAATTAATTAACAAGCAATATTTTTTATAGTTATATGTAGTCCTCGGAATAGGTAGATTAATTTTATGTATTTGAAGAAAGAAAATCGATGTAAGCGTAACATGGATAAACCTAAAATCAGCGTGATTTCCGGAACCTTAAATAATGCAATGCAATGGAACTTATGTCATTTTATATATTACATATTTGCTCCGTTTGCGGTAGAAACTATGGGCCCGTGGGGACCGGAGGCAAAAAAAATAGTACATGATCTATCAGCACTCTTGATTGAAGCCTCCGGTGATCAGAGGGCTGGCAGTTACCTCTGTCAACGGATTAGTTTGGCGATCCAAAGAGGTAATGTTGCCAGCATCCTAGGTACTGTTCCCATGGGCCCCGAATTGCAGGACATTTTTTATTTATAGTTTCTAGTTTTATTTTAGATATATATAATTTAGAAGTATTTCAAGATATTTATTTTTATTTTTAAGGTTTAAATTATAGTTTTAATTGTAATTTTTAATTTATAAATTTATTGTAATGTCAAAAATAAATCTGTGAAAATTTTAATCATGATAATTACACTTATTGTTTATTTGTAGATTTATAGGAGTGAATAGAAGGAAAAAAACATGTTCAGATATTTATTGCATGTTTACAATATAAATTAAATTTGAAAATAAACATATATTTATAATAATATTAAAGTACATAGTGTTGTTCCGATGGTGTGATTATTCGTCTTCGAATTGAAGATCGCCCACATAATCATCATCGTCATGTTTATTGTAAAATAATACTATGATTTTCTCGGCATAACTGGGTGTCAAGGAATTACTTTTCACATGCTTAATCCATTTTTTTTCTGTTTTTATTTGCTATTCGTTTCTTTACGTTTTTATTGTAAAATTTTATGTTTACAACTTATTATTACAACAATAAGCTAAAAGATGAAATACTATTTTGAAAGTTCAATGTAATATTTTTACAATCTCTGAAAATAGTAATTTCCCAAACATATCCATACTATTGATGTCACAAAATCGCAAGTACATAAATTAAACTAGTACCTATTCCGAGCACTAGTTATAAGTAAATATTGGATTCTGAGCTAACCCGAAAGTTTCTGTTCGATAGCTGTGCTCGAAAGTTCAGATGTTTGAAGTTCCGATGTCCACACGAATAAGCAAGCACACGAATAATAAGGAAGGCAATTATAGAAGAGAGTGATAATAAACGCGTGACAAATTGAGAACGAAGTCAACATCTCACCCTAAAATAATCTCATAATTCTGTGATTATGTGTACGTATCTTATTAAGTTTTCAAATAATTTATCCCAACTAATCCCAACTAATATTATAAATGCGAAAGTGTGTTTGTTTGTTTGTTTGTTTATTTGTTTGTGTTGTTTGTTTGTTTGTTACCTCTTCACGCTTAAACTACTGGACCGATTTCAAAAATTCTTTCACCTTTGGAAAGCTACATTCTCCCCGAGTAACATAGGCTACTTTTTATCCCGGAAAAATCGACAGATCCCACGGGATGCGCAATAAAGGCTTCGCTCAAAAACTACTGCACAGATTTTTATGCGGTTTTCATCAATAGATAGAGTGATTCTTGAGGAGTTTTGCGGCATTTTTTATCTCGGAAAAACGGATAGTCCCACGGGAAGCGCGATAAAATCTTCGCACCATAAACCGACTTCCGCGTATATGTAGCCGTGGGCAAAAGCTATGACCCTTAACCCTCTATACACCCAATCCCGAAATCCACGCGGGCGAAGCCGCGGGCAGAAAGCTAGTTTTTAATAAAGTTTACTAAACGGGCTATTATAAATAATTTAAAGAGTTAAGTTCACATGGACGTAGCCGCGGTAGGGTAGACAGACGTAGTGTAAACATGACTAATTTTACTTTATCGTAATATTCATTACCACCCACAATGGAAAGCTATTGTTTCACGCTGGCGCTAGTTCTGCATCTTCCCGCAGCGGGGCGCCACTTGAAACACTCCGCCATAACACTAGAGGGCCAATCCCACAAATAAGGCTTTACTTGGAAACTAATTTAAATTAATAAATTTCGATATCGAGCTTTTATACTCTTGAGTAGAACCGTTATAGTTAAATCGGATCCGTAGTTCATATAATTCCATAAATCCATTTATTTCTAATAATTAAGTTACAGTATGATTCCATATTATGTAATACGTAATCACAGACCTGCTACTATCCTTACGGATTACTTATTACTAGTTTAAGATGAATTAATGAATAATATTACATGAAACTTAAGAATCATTAGTAATCATGACACTGGTTTCCCTAAAATCCGCAGAATACAGTTTCATATTGGTGTATGTTGCTTTTCATCACAGGTACTGGTTAGTACTAACGAACCTTCGTTTGACGGCGAGGATTCGGGTGTTCTAAATCATGTTGACTAGCCGGCAAAAACATGAATTTTATTTCTTTATTTTAATTTTACAAGGAGGTTGGCTTTGTTTTAAGAAATAACTAACGAACACTTAACTACATTGTCATAGAAAGCCATACCAATATAAAGTATGAAACGAATGAACTAATTATTTTTGTCACTGCCAATTATTTTCAATTAATCAAAAATTATTTCAAATTAATATTACACTAATGGCAACAGTATAAAGATGTTTGTATTAATTATTTAGCATGACAAAAATAAATACACCACACAGACTTTTCATTCCATGAAAAATAATACTAATGTAAACAGGGTTTTTTTTTAAATTCGTTTGCTACGAATTATGTTTAAAAAATAGATCGCTTAATTTACAAAATATTTATTTACAAAATTTAAAAAAAAACATATCGTAATTCTTATTAAGATATAAAGTTTGAAGATCAAAATTACTTGGATTATTATATAATAAAAACCACCTTAATTGTGATTACCAGATATCTTATTTATGAATGAAATACATGTCTTCTAAATTCATAGTAAATTGCAAAACAAAACATAAATGTCATCAATAGGTATGGAGTTCTTTTGTATATTAAAATCTTTCACGATTGCTTATATTACTTGCTTCTTCAATACTTTAAGACTTTGTACCGACTATCTTGATAAAGCAGAGATGGAAAGAGATTGTACTCGTACGTTCGAGTTCAATCAAAAAGCCTCTTATTACTTGGCATATTGTAAAATGGTTTATGCGCAAAGGTTATGGTTATTAGTTGAACTGACCCTTAACTTAGTGCAGCTTTGTAATTAAAATAAAGGAATGTACTGGCAACAGTGCATCTTGGGCTAAACTGAAGATTTTGTCAAATCTATTCCTAGCTCTAACAAACAGAATATTAGGTTCAAAATCATGTGGAGAAAGTAACTCTTCAGCTCACTTGCTGCCTCTACCATCTCCGCACCTTATTATTCGCCCACTATTAATTAAACATGATATTGATCCCTTTCAGTTTCGATATTGTCGTAATGAATTTTCTTGTTCACAACAGCTAGAGCATGACCTTGCCTTTTGTTACCGAAATTGGTTGGACATAATAATGAAAATATTTCTCGAGGTAATATGGTTGGCCCTCACATGTACGCTTAATTAGGATAGGAAATTAAAACAACAAAAGAAATTTATTTCGTAGTGTAACACAAATTGATGTAGCAGGTATTTAAAAAAAATAAAGTAATGATATAAATGGAAAAAGGTAAATATTCTTAATGAGAGAGTAAAATGCTTTAACAACAAATCTTCTAGTGTAAGTTCAAAACATAAGGCTTCCTTTTCCGCATACTTGTTTATAAAGTGAGCACATTCAGTATAAAGCCAGCTATGTTATATTTCTAATTACGAGCGTAATAAAAAATATAACATGTTAAACGAATTTATGATTTTTGTGAAGTTTGATTAAAAACATTTAATAAAGTTGTCCCTTTATTTTTTTTTCTGTCGTCTTGGTCTGTACTTTCTACTACATCGAAGCTCTGTTCTATTTTTGTTACTACTTCAATCAATTGCGAAAGAAACTTTGGTGGGTCCTCAAGCGATGCTGGTTTGGACACCAGATGGATCACTAGCACAACAGCATCACTCCGAGAGGCGTCAGAGACGTCGGCGATTTTAGAACCAACTAATTTTACCCTCTGGAGAAGAGAAGTTGAGAATCCTTATAGATATTACAGCCACCAAATGCCACGGTGATAATATCGGAGTAACCAATTGAGGTGGAAACCAGAATGACGTACCGTCTAAACTCAGCCTGAGCTTTGGATGGAAACATGGGCCCCTAGTGGCACATTTTTTCTACGAATGTTGGGTTTGTGTGCTGTATGAAACTGTATAAATTATTCTAGTACGTGAGTTTAAGTCGTTATAGTCCAAATCTAAGACTTGTAACTTGGAATGTTATCTACACATTCCAATATGTACGTATCCGTATAGTGTATCTAACATTTTTTTTTATAAATTGTAAGTTATAAAAAGTGTGTATAATAGAAAGTTTAGAAGTGAATTTTACTGATGCATAATCTTGAAATGCCTGAGGATTTTTCCGAGCGACTTCTAAGACTGCTCATAGATAGTGTGGTCGTTTGTACTTAAATTCAAAGACACATTTCATAGACTAAAAACAGTGTTTGTATAATAAAATAGTATGTATTATTTTAAATTTATGCTTGTTTGAATGTGTTTTAAATTACGAACGAAGTGTATGCTTGAAAGAGGATTATGAAATTATTATGTACAGAAATGAACAAATCAACGTGATTTAAGCTCACCTTATGACAATATATATCTATATTCTATTACGCCATTTATTTTTTGTAATTGCTAATAGAAACTCCCTCATTAATGTCTAATAAAAAGACTAAATCTATCGACAACTTTGTAATCTCGATAAGTTCTTTTTGCTATTAAACACCAAACGTAACACAGCCAAATCAAAGATAATGATTGTTCGTCTCGATGTTAACACAGTATTCTGCTTTCGTTTTAAAACGATACACGGTGACTCAGCAGAGTTCTCTCGTTCACATGCCCAAGCCTACGAAACTTGATGTCCGTGTAAACAGAATGATAAGAATCAACTATTAGCAAAAGGGCTTCAAATTATTGCGTGTCAATCAGAAAGATGTCGGAAATCTCTTGTAACTAACTCAAACTTGTATCTAATCTTTAGGGTTCAGCGAATAAAATGAATGATGAAATTAGCTGTGCTGTCGAATTGATTGATGCATTTGAGCAACTTTTTAAACCTCTAGTAGTTATTATTGCAAACAATTCCATACACAATTTTGTTAATTGCAATGGTTAGTAGATTTTAATGCAACTGAAGTACAAAACAAAATTTACAGAAATATAATTTAAAAGGAGAAAATCTTTCAATTATGTACATATCATACCGATGTTTGAGAGGAAATTTTTTCATTGCAACAAATATTGTAAGAAATATGAAGAATTTTAATACAAATAGAGATCAATCACTTCAAGGGACGGTTTAATCGGTTTCTTATTAACAATTGTTTTTTGTATTACTTGTTTGTATTTTTATTTAGAAACAGTTGATGTTAAGATACACTTGAACATAGCAACAAATGTTCATCAACATAGCAACCATCACTATCATAGCATAGTGGCCGGGGCGCTTCGTCGTTGGAGATCGGGGGAGGTAGTGAAGCTTCCCCCGAGGAGGGCTCCCCTGTATCGGCAGGGGATCGGAAGCTGGGGGTTCCCGGAAGTCCCTACATGCCTGGGGAAAGCCATCCCTGAGGTTTTTAGTGGGTAGGCCTCCCCCTTCTGAGGAGAAGAGCCCCACATAACCGCCGGCTCGCCACAGCCGGGGTATGCAATTTAATGCATTTTCCTCAGGGGAACAAAAAAAAAGGGGGTTGGACTGTTTGGGTACCTCCATCTTATCTATTTCTGTCGTGAAATATCAGTGTTCGCATTGCTGTGTTCTAGCGTCAAGTTTCAAGTGTATTAAGCAGTGAAATTACTGTGTATTGTAACTTTTCATCTTATGTCACATTTTGGCTACGTAGATTGTGGTTTTTGTGGGGGTTGCAGATATGCAGCAAATCTCACAGGAATCATATGTACTATATGCAACTTACCATCAGGTGGGCGGTCTTGCTTGTCCAACATATGATATTAAAAGATACGTTACCATCGTGACAAAATTTGTAAGTCACGGTATCCAGTAATAACACTATACTTCAAAACGGAACACAGTAGTCCAGACACTGCTGCTTTGATAGGTTCAAGGAGTAATAGCCTGCTTATCTCCTTTACCCCCTGTAAAGGAGGTAAGCAGGCGACCCTGATATAATTTATCTCCAGTAAGCAAGCTGTACATTTAAGCATCAAAATAAATAAATCGGATTTAAAAAAATGTTTTTCGTTTTGTGGTAGAAATATATTAATAAGTATTAAGACATAATTTATATAGACTTAATACTTATACTATATTTATAAACAGTGACATATGGAGCCCAGCGCCAGCTCAGCAGCAAAATATCTACGGGACCAACAAAAGGAATACTATATAATTTCGCCTAAGCGTTCAATAATGCCTTAATTTGATATGTTCCGATCGAAAGGGCGGCGAGGCTCTCCACTCGATGTGTTTAGCCTTTGACTTTTGTGGCGAAACCGTATTAAGAGTTACACAGTCGATGTTGTTTAAATGCAATTAAAGTTTGTACCATTTTTTAACTACATGTGATTTATATAAAGCCTTAATTAGCTTAACTTTGCTTCCAATATTAGATAGTGTCAGTTAAAATTTTTGTTAGAAATACAATTGTAGCCTTTATTACAAACAATATACATAATGTTTTCTTTACATTGCATGCAACTAGTAAATGACAATGTTAGAATGTAAGTACTAGATAGTATTGAACATTGCACCAACCCTCACGATAAAAGATCGTGTGACCTATACATCAGAGAACACGCAGTATCAGATGGCAGAATCGTGAACGATTAGAATGATAGACGATAAGACGGAAACGCTACGGTACGACGATCTCAGATCGAATGTTTCTTTTTTCTGACTCGAGAACTTGATTGTATAGTGCCTGTGTATAAATTGCAAACTGTGCTTTTATATTTTTTTCTTTTATATTTTTATTTTATTTTATAGTATGACCTTATTTCCCTTTTAAGGGTTTTGATTGACAATCAATGACAGCTATCCCGTTAGTAAATGTTTTGTATCCCATCCATTTTTAATATCGTATTATGAATTAATGTAGCATCTTAAATAATATTTCTTACACTGACGCCAATTAGTCTAGTGCAAAGTAGATAGAAAATATACTGACAACCTCGACTAAAATAAAAATTCTTGACCCCACCGGGACTCAAATCCGTGGCCTCAGAGATGGTCTTGATACCGATGTTTTAACCACTCGGCTACGGAGGCTTTCAATTTCACTTTCATTGGGGCTTATTTTCACTACTGTAATCACGGTATCATGATAAATTTATAAAACCAGTCAAGTGCGAGTCAAACTCGTGCACCGAAGCTTCCGCAAATAAGTTTATTTTCGCATTTTTTGTTTCGATACTATAAAAAAAAATTGAATCTTGAAATTTGGCATAAAGCAATGTCATGTAGGCATGACATTACTTTATGCCAAAGTTCAACAAGGAACATTATAATATACGTTTTGATTTGCTCACGCGTCTTAATAAATTGTGACTTTTGTATTTATTCCTATATTTGCGCTACATGACATTGTTTCTTGCCAAATTTTATGATTTTAGGCCAATATGAACTATCCTACAGATTTTAATTTCCTTACGGACCCGTAAAAATACGATTCTCAAACATGCATTCCTCACTACACCACAGCCCTGTAATTTTAAAAACAGAATAAAATAAATAATGCATAATTATCGGACATTAATTACAATTACCAGGATATTTTCTGTAAACGAACATACAATTCTTACAACACTATATATACACCGCCTTATAATTTCAGAATCTTTTACAGATTTGTAACATCATTCTTGTAATTAAAACACATTTAAAATAGCATTATACTTCGCATTGTACACAAACTGTCCATTTCAAGGTATGTAATAACTGTCAACTTATCGCTTAAGTACTTTTACGTGGCTCCGTAATAAATCTGTAGTTTATAGGACGACAGTGTACGCTGTCGGCATTTTTGTTGTTTTGTTTGTTTGTTGTTCACCTATTTTTGAATTACGAATGCGACTTCAAAATCACCGACGTGACTAATAATCATCGATTTTCAATAATTCTTATTTTTGAAAATCACTGGTGTGACTACCTTAGTCACAGGTGTGATTTCATTACGAGTGCCCTCACCCACTCGTAATCAAGTCATACTTGTGGAAATGTTATCTGTGTTTTGTTTGATTTTTCAGTCTATATATACAATATATATATATGAATGTAGCACATATATATATATATATATATATATATTATATATATATATATACACATATATATATATATATATATATATATATATATATATATATATATATAATATATATATATATATATATATATATATATATATATATTATAACCATAATGGTTAAGCCGGCAATGACCGGCAGCGGCTACATTCTGCGTGGAACCGAACTCTTCAATTTATGAGTTTTTTACACACATAAATTGAAGAGTTCGGAATAATGCAATTTGACTAAAAGTTGTCGATTTCGTAACCGGTAACATATACAAAGTATAAAATAAAATTTATTTACTGTTAATAATGGCGTATAAACATTCAAATCGATTGTATCGAATGTGAATTGTTATGTTTACTTAGTGAAAAATAAGTTTTGAAATTTACTCAATGTTAGTAAGTACTAAAAATAGGAAAGCTATTAAAACCGAACGCCCTGGAACAATAGGGATGTTGTTAAAGGAATATAACGGACCATGACTGCAACCATATAACAAGTTGCTTATTGATACTGTGTTACTAACATGATGATTTTGAAGTCGGTTGAACAGTGTTGACCAGTTATTCCAAGCTTTTGATTTGGTACCAAATTAGAAAACTTAAAAAGTTATAACAGTTTTATAACTTTTCAAATAATCGAAGTTCTTATAACTAGGTCTAACCACGATGTATCTATATAGATCCTGTAGAAACGTCTGGCCCAAACAGATTATCTAAATTAGGTTTCATTCAAGCAATATATTAAATTGACACAAATCTAAGATTATATATCGAATTGAAGCCTCTCTTATGTCCAAACCTATCTGGAGACTGGTATCAGAGTTAGTTTGGGTACCTGTACCTACTTTAATAGGCAGCAAAATAGCAGTTTTTGTATTACTGTCTTGCAGTTTGAAAGTTAACATGGGCAGTGAAATTGTTCACAAATTGTACCAAACCACACTGTGGTTTATATGAGGGTTGCTTTGATACAATTCTTCCACCACATATACGATATTAACTATATACATAAGTATGAATCGTTGAAATGTAGATATTACGCCAAATCGGATAACTCTTTGATGATTGTACAATGCCTCGTCATGGTCACAGCAACGTTTGTATAAAATCAATTTTCTAACATATTAACATTAGAAAATTGAAGTGACTTTTTATTTGCATTCTGCTCATATTTTTTCCTTGTTTTTAATAACATTTCAACAATTATTCTTATATTCTGGATAGAGACAAAGCCAACAGAAAGCTGAAAGTGTGGTCATTTGATGTAACTAAGACGATCTTGTTTTATATATAAAATATATTATATAAGGTGAGACCTTGCTCAAACGATGACTTCAATCATAATTTAGAAAAGATAAGTGCAGTAACATATTATTACTAGTAAAAACGTGCGCATATTAATAAAATAATTATTTGTAAACCCAATCCCACAAAATCGCAACATTCTATAAATTATTCAAGTATAATACAATGAACCCACAAAATCTTTTTTGTACGAAATGCTTTTATTTTCAAATGTAGAAGTTTTATATCTCAATTAGTCGGTCTATTATATCAAAGCAAGTACAGGAGGCTGTGTTCGCGTCAATAAAAAATAACAATAGGGTTGTTGCACTGGAAGATTTGAATTATTTACGTTAGTTAATAATGGTAACCTATTGTCTAAATTAATTTTAAATATAACTATTTTCTCGACAAATAGTTTAGGAAACTGTGTTCTCATAAATTAAAGTGATAATAGTTTTTAAAATATAATACATTAAATGTTTAATATTAACATTTGACTATCAATAAAGTATATATTTTATAATTTTTAATATTATTTTTCTTGCACATTTATTCTCATTTTCATATGTTTTATTATTTTAAAACTTTAGAATTATAATATAGGTCAAATTATTGTCGCAACTTTAATTTGATTGTATTTATATATTCGTTCGTTTTGGATTTACTAGTACCCTTTAATATAAATAGAAAATAACTACTAATTATTAAAAATTTTACCCTTCAGCACTACTCAAAAAAAATGTATTTTATAATTATAGTAGATATTCATAATAACAGTCTTTATTGAAATCGTTAACGTCTTTTGATTTTAGTTTGAATTGTTGATATTTGAAAATATACTTTAGTAATAACATATCGACAAAGTGGAGTGTCAACCCTATTTAGGTTCGTGGTGATATCAGCGGTGTGGAAGGATCTCCCGCGGTGGGCAAGCCGGCCCTTTATCGATCACGCGCCGTATCATTAGATATCATTGTGATCTATGATCAATAGTGCGCCCGCGCCTGTGCAACCAGGGTTGTCGATACAGAGGTTTCAGAATATGTGAATATTGAAAAGTACGTAAACATGTAAGTTTACGCACTTTTCTATAGAGATATTTATTTTCCATAAAAAACTTAAGCTTTCATATATTTTTGATATGTAGATAACAAGATATTAACGCATTTTCAATTAATTATACAGTTTTCTATATTTGTATTTATCTATTAAATGTGTCGTTTCTCTTCTCATCTTGAATAATTGATGATCTTTAATTACAAAATGTTACAAAAATATTAAATATCTAACAATATTATGTCAATACAATACAAAACACGCTGTCAGCCCTTAGAAGCCATTGAACTCCAATCTGGCATATTTATTTCCTAAACGAAAAAGGTTGAGATAACTGTATCGTAAGGACAAGGGTCCTTATCATAATAGCTCTTATGGTGCCGTAATGAAATAATTAAGACAACGCAGTGAACAATGCATCCATAGGCAACACCATTTATCTTCTTCAAAGTTCGATTGTTTGTTTTTGGTTAAACGCAAATACGGCATGGAATGGCTTGGGAGGATTCTGTTATTACTATATTATCACGTCGACATCGATAGAATAAATGTTATTGCTTGTACTGTTTTAGTGGGATGTTTTCTGGATCATTATGGATTGAGACTCCCCGAATCGAACATTTTGAGATAATCTACGAGATAAGCGAGGACTTGAAAAGTGAATTTTATCACATGTTTGTTTAGTGTTTGAATGATTAATGAACGTACCTCATAAAAAAGGTTTTGACGACCTCCATAGTCGAGTGGATAGTACACCGGATTCAAGGTGTCGCCATCTCTGAGGTCCCGGGTTCGAGTCCCGGTGGGGGCAGATGTTTGTGTGATGAATGCGAGCATTTGTACCTTAGTCATGGTTGTTGATATATATTTCTATAAAAATTATTTACATATGTATAATATATGTATGTCTATCCGTTACCCTAGATCCCATAGCACAAGCCTTACAGAGCTTAGTTTGGGCTAGGCTAATTGGTGTAAGTGTAACAAATATTTATTTATTTATTTATTTATTTTCGAAGTTTTGAATCCAACCTAACTTTATCATTACACGAATCATGATTATTGGCAAGTTTGCATCAGTGCTGTGTAATGACTGAAAGTATAAGGCAATAGATTTCGTTTCAATATGTAGGTAGTATAGTAGTTCTTTTGATGGTTTGCCAAAAGAGCAAAAACGATTCCATAGTAACGGGGAAACCTAAGGTCTTTGATTAAACATTACTAGACGATGATATATCGCGGAACAAGAGTCACTGACAATCGGATTTTCCTTCATCGGCAAGTGTTTCAACTCTTATATAAGAATAGATATATGTATATAATATTATAATTAAAGTTAAACCATTATCAATTCAATCTATCAATAGGTACTATAGACAAAACGTTCGAGTTAGATTTTTCAAAATCAGCAGCCATAATCATCGTCATCATCCTGCACTTATCCCACTCTTAGGTGGGGTATATAGGCGCATTATACATTCCTCCCCTTCCATTCCTCTCTATCAAATGTCATCTGATATTCTTCGTATGCATATCCACGCAATTCATTCTTGGAGACCTAAGAATCCTTATTTACATCTACAATCATATTCATCACGCTTCTTGTAATATAACTCTCATCCCTCCCATACAACGCCAGAATGTTACTTCCTATCTTTTTCGTCACTGGTTTCTTTTGTATTCGTATAATGGTTCCTAATATTGTCATTCGAGTCACAAACTACATGTATATTATCTAACATTCTCATTTTCGCCACATGAATTTTTCTTATATCTTCAGTGTCTTTTGGTGCCCCACTTTCATATCTTGGGCCATAATCTTGTCATGTAAGGAAATAAAAAACAGAGCAAGATATAATAAAGCTTAGGAACCGTAAAATCAGATCTGTCTTAACACTGCTTATAAAAAGGTGCACTCTCTTATTACCAAAAGAGGCATTTGAAATTTTTTAGAACCTACTCAATTTATAAAGTGTATAGATAATTCCGATTTGTCAAGCACGTTTTAACCATACATTTTGCTTGCTTCCATTTTATATCGACTTAATATTATATTTGTTGCATATTATCCAACTACATTACACTAACTCCATTGATTTATATTTATTAAAAAGTTAGTTTTTACTATAGATGCAGATTTATATATATATATATATATATATATATATATATATCGTTCAAGCCATAAAAATAATGAAATAAAATATAAAAAGTGATATGTGGATTATAAAACCAGGTTTCTACGACGGCAATCAATTGTATTTTACATCTAAATTCATTATGTGCGTTGTTTAAAAACTGAGTCATTTTGAATGTACTTATATAATATCTCTATCTTTTAATGTTTCATGAAATTATTAGTGAATAAAATAGATCATACAAAAGTACAAGACGGAAAAAGACAGCGTAGCGCTAGCCAAATATTGAATCGAAACGCGGACGACGTCTTCTCTCTCTGGCTATTGCTATAAGACTAACTGAAAATACATAGATTGTTCGAATTTTAACTCCTCAGATCGTATTCTATCATTAGATTGTATTAACGCATGATTGCATGCAATGATTTTTTTGAAATAATTCTCAATAAAATCATTGAAAAAGACTGATCAATACATTAAAACGTTCTGATTCGTGAAATTAATGTCTATTTTCGTATATATTCGTAATATATAATGGTATATATACCTGGCAGGATCTCTCGGGAGACAGTGCCGCTCCTGCACGGCAACTCCGCCCCCACATGATCTGGAGCATGAGCTCCAAGACCCCCACGCGCTCCAGGCGTACAGAGTCGTGTTTGATTCCAATGCAACCGTCGATCGTTTAATCTGGAATATAGATTGTACTATTAGCCAAAATTTTTTACAATACTTTCATACTGTCTCCTATCCGATACGACTGGAATCATCCTAGTTACTGCGCCGCTTCAAGCAGATATAATGCAAAACAGTGCATATAATGCACTGTTTTTTCGCGAGGTTACTATCACTTCAAGCCTATTAGATTATCAGTATCTAGACTCCCAGGCAGAATTTAAATAGTTACTGGGGCTTAATCCCGAGTTCAACATAATCACCCGTGGCCGGCTGCTGGTGGTACCAATGAGGATTCTTAGGAGAACAATATATATAAAGGTGGGCGGTCATATTTGTAATTATGTGGTTACGCAAATGTTACAAGTGTGGACAATTTATGTGGTCCAGAGTGTATGTTTTATACCAGAGGTAGATTCGTACAGATCTAATGAGATCTGGTGCTTGTTACCTCATTTCTACTGTCGGATTACCTTTGTTTTTATATTATGGCAGTAATTACGTAACGTACGTAAGCTCACGTAAGACAGTGAGATGCCTCTCAATGTTTTACTGGCTGCTGCCAGACGGGCTTAAAAGTTCCACCAGCAACCAATCCAAATTTGCCTTCGTAGGTAATTTACCACGGTCCTCCCATCAGCACTTGGTGATGGGAGGTTTTGATGGTTAAGTGCAGCCACTAAGGCTGCACTTAATCATCAAAATTGTATTTTTTATTTCCTGATGCTAAGCAATGTTTAGTTTGTTGTGTTTTGGTTTGACGGGAAAGAGATATAGTACGGAATTTACTGGCTACTATACTCGTAACTACACCAAAGAATACTGTTGTGTTTTGTGGGGATTGTACAATTTATCTTATATGTACTGTGTCACTCATCATTACTCATGTGTCGTAAGAGATATGAGTAGAAGAGGGAGTTATATATATTGTACGTCTGCCGTGTAGGCGTGAGCGTTTTTTCTGAACCGCGCGCTCTTAATGCATCGATCCCTGACCGACTCGAATAGCCTGGATACTCGATACGAAAATGCCCGACTAATGAAATCCATCGGAATTGTACACCTGTAAGGCTTGAGAATCTACCATAATTCTCGCCATTTCCATACTAAGTCATCGTGACGCTATAAGGTCTATCTGCGGCTAACATCATAGGTCCATAAAAATAATGCAAAATGTTTTAAGATCTATTGTAATTATTACAACATATTCTAACAGATATATGCCTTTCTGATATACAAATTGGCCAACTGCACGATTGGAAATGATCTTGGGTATTTTAATAAAAATGGGCCCATTATTGGATCGAAATAGACTATACTGGACAACTGATTGATCGGACTTCGGCTATTATTGACATAAGTGGTGACGCACGACGTCAAAACATCGGTAACCAATTGTATTTAAATTACAAGCACGTGGTAACGAGTTTGTTTTGTTAATTTGATATGAGGATATTGGAAGCGTTATTCTTATTACGGAAGTATGTTGAAATATTATTTTAAGTAAAACGCTTGATCGAGTTTCGTTTTGCACTGTCAAAAAGTGAACGTGATTTATCCAAAAGTGTATCTTAACAAATGTCACTCGAACTAACACGGTCACGGTTGTCATTCAGGCGGAAATATTAAATATATTCATAAAAAAGTTAACCGTATGACTCGATTCGACCATTTCCAAAACTAGAGTCCAAATAGTTCCATACACCTAGTGAACAAGACGTATTACGCTAATCTCATCTTTGCAATTTGCAGAATACTTTTTGATCCCTTGCCACAAGCAAACGTTACTAGTATGCTTGAGACGAGGGGTGAAAGAGGAACTAGTATAGAAATTGTGCGACGAAATAACGAGTTGTCTTACTTATACATTAAATGGTAGTCATTGACAACAAAGGCCTGCGTAAAGGTAAGGGTAGATGAAGGAAGAAAATACGCACTTAGTGGCGCAACATCACGACGTAATTGTATCTTTAAGGCTCTTGATTAACTATAAAACCCAAATAATTCGTATCGGTATCCGATCCATAAAGGCTTTAGCTTGAAGTACCTGCTATTCTAGGGAAGTAAGCAATATTACACATAATCTTGCACTTGCCTCGTATGATATACAAAATAATATTGTATATTCAATATTGATGATTGTAGTATTTCACATCTCTACGCAACTTTGAGGAGAATGTAAATATGTGTATACACTCTTTTGTAGACACTTTTCTTTTGTAATAACCTTCTGTAAAATTTACACTTCTGTAGGGCATCGAAATTTGTTTATTATGTTGTGAATTACTTTTTTACGCAAAAAAATTATCGTTACAAATTAGTAATCTTTGGCAATTTGTCTAGTCTTGATTCACAAACTAATAAAAATAGAAACTCGCTCTGAACATTATTATCTGAAAATTCTGCTCCTCGGGATGCTCTCTTGCGTGATATCAGATGGTTGTTTCAAAAATGACTGCTGGTAAATAGATTTTATAGTAAGTATGACTGCAAGTGAAGAAGAATTAACACAGGTCAGTTAATAACCGTGTGAGATACAAAAGTAAACATTTTGCACTGACTCTGCATGGATTATATAGTTACACTTTAAAATGTAAAAAAATAGCACATCTTTATCTCTTTTTATAGTCAATTATTGACATAAAAACGCATTTAAAATTATAAGACTAAGATATTTTTAATATAGTATGTGCATACATGCAAGTATAAAAAATATATCTCTACATTTGTCCGGAAAATGAAAGATCCTTACCGAGACGAACTTTTTGATTTTTGAACTTTTGGTGGTATGGTTATAAACCAAAACTGTCTGCCTAGATATCACCTGCTTACCTCAGTTTATCACTATAGTAACATTGTTAATATAGTTAACGTTTTGCTCTTTATTATCCCTATAATCACAGGTAATACAGCTCCTCAAGAGTTCAGTAGGGTTATTTTGAAACGTCGGAAACCCACTTTCCGTTCGGATTCGAAAACTTTCCGACTGTAGGGTTATTTTGAAACGTCGGAAACCCACTTTCCGTTCGGATTCGAAAACTTTCCGAAGGCGAGTTATTTTGAAATGTCGGATCGACATTAGGATTCGAAACGAATAACATTAGCTTACGGAAACTATTCCGTGAGGTTTTTGCTGTCGGAAACTTTTGTCGAATCTCGAGTTTTGGCCAAAAGAGTGTATTTTCAACGCTTTTCAGCCTTTTGTAACACATTTAGAGGTAAGTTAATAAATTGAATCAGATAAAAAAGATTTTGATTAAGGAATGATGGAAATGTGAATGTAAAATAGAATGTAATAAGTTTGTTTATTTTGTTCATGTAATCTTATGTACGTATATATTAAATATTAATGCATATAAATATCTATGATACATATAAATTACTCTATGGTTGACTTTCCGAACGGAAAGTTTCCGTGGCCTTTCCGACGGTGTTTTAGAATAGCATTTTTCGAGTCGAACGGATTCGATTCGGATTGAATGTCATTCGGATTCGAAAAGTTTCCGACATTTCAAAATCACCCAGCAGGTAAAACTGGAAGATGAGAAGAAGGCTAACAGCTCTTCATTATTTTCTAACTTTATAATAATGGAAAAAAGTTGTTTTTTTTTTTAAATAGATGTAAAACTGAGGAAATAAAAAACATAATATACAAACCAGTCGTCCGGCGTCTGCGCTCGATACTTCTGCATACGTTAGCGAATTCCGCAACTGTGCAGCCATCAGTCTGGAAAAACAAAGCTCATTTAGCACCTTCGTAAACAAATAACTCAGTCGTGGAGCTTGTAAATCAATGCAGTAGGCGCGCGTTTGAGTGCTTCTGGCTTTTATGAAGTGCTGAAGATACGTTTTTGATTCCCTTTTAATAAAAATGGAATGCTCTATTTACAGATGCCGATTAAAGGTCGACTTGCATTGCTCGAGGGAATGTTATTTTAGCAGCATCACAAGAGAACACCGAACCATAAATAGATGTTATAAACTCTTGACGACTTAGGTATATGTTAACTTATTTATTGTGAAAAAGATATACATTTTTTTAATTTCGTACTAATATTTGAAAATTAATATACGTCCATATTATTTAATCAAACTTATAATCGATGAAGTAGAAGATTCGCAGCTAATCTATAACCAATAGAAGGACTAAATTGATAGACATAAAAATATAAGAATTTCTTTTCTTTTAATTTAATAAGAATTAGTTCTCACTCATGTAAGTAAATAATGAGAACAATTGGTAGTACATGAGGGTAGATAATATTCAAATTGACCGAGAGTTATATTACTATTATTGTGATTTGACCGCACGGGTGGCATGCTAATATGAATAGTTACCTATTACATAATTACAGAATGAAGATAAAAAGCGGTTATTGTGGGTTATTCTTTAGAGATAGACATGTATCATCGCGCACTTTTTTGGTGGACATCATTTTGACCAATCTCGTGGGATTTGGCCAGCGTTTGCAATATAAGCGCAAAAGTGAGTTGATTTACGACATCACATTACAAATCTCAAAAATTGACAGTGTTCCACTACTACATTGTGCATGTTTTATACATATAAACCTTCCTCTTGAATATACCTATTTACTAAAGAAAACGCATCAAAATCCGTTGCGTAGTTTTAAAGATTTTAAGCATACATAGCTACATGCATACATACCTACATACAGACACCGGGAAGCGACTTTGTTTTATACTATGTAATGATGATGTTATCTGTCAACACGATTGAGACAAGAAAAAATGCAGTCGTATATATATGATCCTCATATATTTATAAGAGCATAACAGATGACTTATCAGTATTAAAATAAAGCAAATTATTGAGTAACAATTTTAAAACAATATAAACGTTCGTACCCATATTTCATCATACAGGAAATCTCACAAATATCTACATTAGCAGAAACTTAAAAGCATTTTAGTATATTATTAAACAAATCGTGTGAAATTTAAATAATGGTTCATAGTCGTTTATTTTAATTAATCCAATATCAGGTGATTATCAGTTCCGTCACAGCCATGGACCTTATGCCGCCGGTTGGAGCGCATTGCATACAAAGAAGCCGATAGCATCTAAGGGCCAACGCTATTTTGTGAATAAGTTACTTGCTACCGTAAAGTGTTGTAAATATAATTGCCAGAATCTCATGTCTGTCTTAATAGTTAGTAATAAGATCTCTATGGAGATTTATAAGAAAATTTGTCAATTTAATACCTTTGTAAATAAATATAAGACATAATCGGCATTGAAATATATAAAAAGTAATATTTGAAGACAATACAAACAAAAACAATGTAGACCTCATGGTACGTATATTATTTAAGAAAGTAAATTAGTCAACATTATAACTAAATACGAATAAAGCCAAAGTTAAGTAAAATTTAAAGTACTTCTTCTCATCATAAGTTTTCTTTCTTATATAGCAAATTCAAAAATATATCTATTGTCTTAGGCAAAGTTTTTGCATCACTGAAGACAATCAAATGAAGCCGTGAACCGCATAAATATAGAGTATGTCCGGATATTAAGTTCGTAATATTCGGACATAATCTCCGGTGTCACGCGAATTCTCTGTCTTTTTTCAGCGGGGTAAAAGCAAAATGATCTTTTTTCACATTATCTTTCAGGTATCGAAATGTTCATTGTATTTTCTTATTATACTTATAAAATGTGGAAACTTATTAATAATAACTTATTCTGTTGCACAACCGCACTTATTTATCGGTTGAAAGATTTATCGATAGATATATGCCTTCCGTGGAAATATTCTGCATAGTTGATATGATAAAACACTTATGGCCGTTTTTACCAACCTTGTCTTAGCTTAGGCGACTTCTAAGTGACATGCTGTCACTTTTTGTATAAACTGAAAAGAGTGAGACAGCATATCTCTTAGGAGTCGCCTAAGCTAAGACAAAGTTGGTGAAAACGGCCATTAGTACCTATAAGCGTTTTTGTTTCTATTTACATAAACAGTCTGACTTACTGTCAATGATTAAGTTTAATTTCAAGGTCTGGTCAAGAAGAGGCGAGGTACTATACAGTAATTTTTCTTTAACATAAAAGGGATGCGACATGTATTAGAAACATTACCAGCTGTTAAATATTAACATTATTAATATTAGAACACGTTCCATTGAAGTTCACGGCATTTTATGTACAATTATAACGTTATAAAACTTTAAGTAGTGAGGATGACATTTCAAAGAATTTATAATTTTGAAATCATATAAATAATTTGTAGAAGATATAGGTAGTTCAATCTTGACAATTTGCAATGTCATGTAACAAGTATGGAAACTGTAATTGTGTAGACAACCCATTTCTATCTACAACTATAAAGTTCGCGACGTGGAACTTTCTTCGTCGCTTTTTAAAATAACAACACTAACCGCGTTAAATGTTACATGACAATTAATGTAACGTCAAAACATTGGCACACGATTAATCAATGTGATTGAATACGAACCCTGACGTTTTGTTGAGGTTGTCAATGATAGGCCAAATACCATACAATCACAATATCGGGGCCCATAGCTCGCAACGCAACACCTAAATTAGGACATGGTGGCACCGAGGAGTGTTCGGCAGTCATGGATGGATAGCTACTTGCGTCACCGATCGGCATCTCCATGCGCCTATAAATCACGGGCCAGATCGGAATGAGATCACTGTTTCAGCCAAATGACCGAAATGGGTGACACAGATGTAGGTACAACCAAATAGTGCCGGAAGAATTTTCGAAAGTGCGAGCAAAACCGATTTTCGATCGCACTAATATGCCAGCCTCCAAATAAGATAGAAATAAATTTAAAAAATCCAGAACCTTAAAAAAATCTTAATATTGACTATAAATTATAGAGAAAATAAAGAATAAGAATTCGTATGAATATACTAGAATCACATACCCGTAAAATCCACGTTCTTTTTCAAATACAAAATGCAATCCAATTTGGTTGTAGCTATAGATGTAGTAAGTAGGTATTAAAATCAACTTTTGTTAAAGAAAGCAACTTATGTTTGAGATGTCAGCTGTTTTTAGTCTAATAGTACCCGTATTAAATACACTATAAATGTTACTAAAAAAAATAATATTAGTATCTTACATATTATTATGAAATTAGCGTTTATTTTGCCGTACTGACCACCTTGATCTGAAATATCTCCTCGTTAGTTTAGAATTCCAAATTCAAATTTATAAATTCATTTAGCTGGTACATTTTGACTTTTGAAAACTGTCATTCATTTGTTTTTTTATTCTCATTATTTTATCACTGCCGCTTATTACCGCACAATGTCGCGACGGCCCCGGGGCTATAGCTGAAAAATGCTCTCTATAAATGCAAATATTGGACCTTTTTGCGCTGCTGCAGCACACATGAACCTTAATTATTTATTATTACATATTTGTTTCCCTATTCGTAACCTAAATTAGTTTTTTTCTTTATAATTTTTCTTGTAATTGAGTATTAATTGTTGTGTATGTGTCTGTAGCCCAAATAAAATATCAATAAAACATGAAATATTGGTATATTTATTTTGATTTATTTTGATTATGAGTTCTAGCGTGGCAACACCAGAAACAGCTCATGAGAATAATGATGTGTACAGCGCTGGGTCACAAAAGAAAGCACGGTACGTTTTTGGTTCCAACGTTATCTTTCTGGAAATTTCAACCTTTAGAACCACTCCCTGAACGCACGGAGAGCAAAGTGCAAAATAAGGAACTAAAAGCTATTGTGGAAGCGGAGCCAACACAAAGCACTTCAAAGATAGCAGCAGGCTTCCGGGTAAGTGACAAAACTGTATTAGTTCACTTGAACCTAATCGGGAAAGTAAAAAAATATAAACGATGGATATGACTGCTGTATTACTTTCATTCCATCCAATTGCCTTACCAAATTCTCTACAAATTCCTCTGTATTAAATACTAGCTGACCCGTGCCCACTTCGTTGGGCATAATATTAATAATCCCCGAAGCGAGCACCCGAAGCCAACGCGCGCCGTCCGCTGCCCGTTTTTTCTCCGATTCACTTTGCAAAACGGACTACCACGTAAAAGCCTTTTTATTTTTCGGTTTTTTATTTAACCTATGACACTCAGCAATAATGTGGCTTTCTATTGGTGAAATAATTTTTAAAATCGGTTCAGTAGATCCCGAGATTACCCCTTACAATTTAACAAATATACAAATACACAAACTTTACTTCTTTATAATATTAGTATAGAAGTATAGATTTACACATTAATAATAAATTTACAAAAGCACACTAGAGGATAGAAATTCTATGTGTCCTTGTGAATTAATAACATTTTTATTCGACAAACGCTTCTAATTTGTTCTTATTTAAACGCCGTTTTAAATTAATTACGACGCCTCTTCATTATGAACCATTATTTATATTCTAAGGATGCGGTTATAAATAGATTCGACGTAGTATGGTGTGTATATTCGTGTCAATGAACATGTTTATGGCTATAGATGGAATGTGAATCACCGTGTATTGCTATCGTGTTATACATATTTAGGACACGTATGTAGTGGGGCGATAAAGGAGCATAAAATTCGAAATGGGATCATTATTTCAATCATCTTAAGATAAATCTTTGTAAAGCAGTCAAATATTAGCTGACATCATTAATTCATATTTGTTGATACAACTATAAGTTTGTACATATTATTCTCTGATTGATTTAACATGCTTAAACTTTTACCGCAAATAAGCGAACATGAAAGTCAGTATTACTACAACTATAAGTTTGTATTATTCTCTGATTGATTTAACATGCTTAAACTTTTACCGCAAATAAGCGAACATGAAAGTCAGTATTACTAGATATTATTACTCTAAAGTATTATTTCAGCTAACAAGCAATCTGTCGACTTGATGGTAAGTGGTTGTTGTCGCCAATTGTACATGCAACCACTTTGAGATACAGAACAAGCAGCAGATTTGTAAGCCTGCAAAAACCCTAGTGTACGTTGCCAACTTGTGACCTCAAATGTAAGGTGAAGACACCCAGTAGTTTCACTGCCATGTGTCTCAACCTATAAACCATAACACAGCAATGCGAGCACTGCTGCTTTATAGTTAAGATAAGTAAGACAAAGATACCCCAGATGATTCTGGTACAAACTCGGTCGCTTGTACACAGACTTCAAATTTTCAAATTAACTGCATATGAAACGTGTAGTCACTTGTTCTTCAGTTAACATAACTATATTAGATTAATCAATTTACAAGAACCTTACTATGCAAACTGTAGAGATTTACAATAGAAATAGGATTTAAATGACAACGCACACTGAAACGAAATGACGCAGCTAAACCATAGAAACTGTAAAGGAAATAAGATTTCAATTTCAAGGAATCCTTAGATTTTCTCGATTAGATCTACATAAAAGTATATCATTGAATTGAACTTTGTAGGTGCAAGAATGGTGAAAGGTGAAAGGCTGAAGCGAATGATACAGTAGCTAATTAAAATAACAACAGACTCAAACGTTACTGCCGTCTGCTTGCACCACTTTCAAGATCGCAGATGGCTCACATCAGTGGTCATCGAATGATTATGTCTGTTTATTTGGTTTGTGTTTACTATAGCATAAATATACAATAAACTATTCATTTCATTTGAAGATTATAGTAAAAATCATGATAGCACCACGAGACTGAATCTTGAAACAACGATTTTACTTTCAAACTATATAAAGGTATAACTACGTCCTTTACTCTGTAATAGTAATAAAGAAAAATGGTGATTTTGACCCTAATAAGCTTTAAATCCTTAGTATATTTTAAAAGAGAGCATTAGTGAAGACAGTTTTAGAAGTATAATTAATCTTTTTGTTCTTGCCATATTATTGAAATATTAAAAATATTTTTTAGGCTGCATGAGCATACCTTTTCTCATTTACAGATACAATTAAAAGATGTTATGTCGCTTACAACCACAGATTAGTAAGAGGTTTTATATAGTCTACAACTAATTTCATTTCGTCTTTTAATTTGTTCTCAAATCTATCAAGATTTGAATACTCGTGATGTCGCTTTAATAAAAGTAAAATTATAATCTATCATGTTGATTTTGTTCATTTTATTAATTTAACGTATCTGAATGACGAGAAATTCTATATGCTGTTATCAACCATATCTTAGATGGTCGTCGCACAGTATGCCCCTGTGTGCACATTATCACTGCGGTATTTTTTTTACCTGTGTTGAGCTAGAAATGAAGCAAATATAAATCTACATATTTATTTGATACTCAGCGGAGAAACTTATTCTTGAATTTGTGTCATAACATTGAACGATGCACAACCATAAATTACTTAATTAATAGACTTTTATTTTATCATTTGTATTTCGGAGACATACAATATATTATTTTTTTCTTGGACATTAATTGGACTTTTTTTAAGAAGGTTTTTGCAAACTAGTAATGAAAGTTGTGTAAATACTCTGTAGTATTAACAATGGTTTTATTAGAAACTTTGAAAGGTGTTCGCTGATTAACAGCTTGTGGTAGTAGCTTACCCAGTCGGCAACATTAAATGTATACATATAAGTGAAAATGATCCCAATAAGGAACAACAAGTTTTTGCTCTACATTTTCTTCGCAAGCATTTAGCTACTGAGTGTTAAGTTTTCTATAGTTCACATATGATGAATATAAATAATACTATTATATAATAATTCATGAGTTAGTTATTTGGTGCTTTTTTGAAAAACTACAACAATATATCATATATATACGGTTGAATTTTAAGTATTTTATTCTGAGCATGATTGATATATTATCATGTTGAAATGCGCTTTGTGTACTATATATATATTTTTGTAAATAATTTTTGGTCCTCTGCGGACACCTTGGTCCGTACTCTTTTTTTGTGTTAGTATTTTTTATGCCCTTATTTATTATCTATTTACAAGTAACATATCAATTCTCGGTTGGGAGAAGGTGTCTTTTCTCCGTGTTGTGGGAACAGATGGTCCCGTTCCCCACAGTCATAGCCCCATCTATATCTTTTTGAGGGGGGGAAATGCGATCTTGTGCACCATGACACCGCGCTGGCAAGACGCGGCCGTGTGTGGGGCTCTCCGGTCAAGAGGACCGGCCTACCCACTAAAACCCCCCCCGAGTTCTCTGGACCCATACGGGGCACATGGCGGGCTGCGCTCTGCCATGTATCGGCAGGGCCGGCTCGACCAAGAGTTGGTCAAGCCACCGCCAAAGGAGGGACTGTCCTAGAACCTCTGGACAGTCTTTCAGACAGAGAGACCTCACCACGGCGTGCGCGTTTAGCCGGACGCGCACGCAGCCTAGCCCCATCTATATCTAAATTCTACTATAATATACTATTACAACCGTTACTAACTATTATTAACTATTCCTTAAGACTAACAATGTTTAATATCTATTGTGTACTATATTGATTGATTAGTAAAAATAAAAATAATATTGAAAAGAAACCACATTCCTTAAAAAAATAGCTTTATATCTCTCTAGAGATAAAAATATTTTGATTACCATTAGTAGATCGCATTAGTCAAAGAGACCAACTCCGACACCACATGGATACCAGTCGACTTGGTCTCATATGAAATAGCCAATGCTGGACCAAAACTCGCAAGAAATTGCAGATTACTGCATCGAGTGCATCGAGTGCAAAGTTAGTAATAAGGACTGACTCTTGAGACCTGTAATAAGAAACATATACTGTTGTAGTGTCATGAAACAACGGTCACGTTGCAACTTACGCGCATCTTAAGAGGTATCATACATCCATTCAGTTGCTAATAAGTATAGGTTTAAGATCAGGCGAACTAGCTCAAAGGTAAACGAACGCCGTCTTAACATCTAACGAGGCGATAACTGCTTATGGAATTCTGCATACGATTCACACTCATATCTTTGGATAACCTGCACTGTGTGTATCATGTCTTAGCATGAAATGTATAGCTTAGCTTTCTGCTCCTGATTTAGCCCGCTTTATTTCTGATTATCCCAAAGACGTGATATTTACCCGTGCGTAATTTAATAAACTATTTTTATTGGATTTTCTTATAGAAAAGATTGTAACGTGATAAATTTTATCCAATGTCCTTTCCCAAAACTCAAGAGTTAACAATGTCCACATATAATTTAATCAAAATGGGTTCTACGTTTTCGGTAATAAAGACTTACTTTCACATTCATAATATTAGTAGAGACTAATAGAGATTTGTAGAAAATATATCACGGGTTAATAATATACATACAGTTGGATAAAGCTTCTAATTATTATTTAGACGAAACTATGTTCGGAGTTGAAATGTGGCTGCAAAGATAAGTTCGTTAAGTTGAAATACTATTAAAAACATTTAAAATTACAAAAAAATCTTATCCCTTTATATAATCCTATCACATATCACAATTCTTTCATCGATATATACTGTACTTCACTTTTTGGGCTGCTGCTGTCATGATGTGGCTGTTGATTTTCGCGAAAGTTCAAAATATTTCTACACTATATTAAAAGCTCATCTGCTCTCAAATTTATCTTAACACTGTGTTATATTTTGATTAATTTAAATGTAAAAATTTTATATATATACATATGATATATATGTATATATATATATATATATATATATATTTAATAGATAGTAAACTTCAAAGATTATTTAAATTCTTTACGCATGCTGGGTGGTAGTAACTAGTAACATCTAAGGAATAACTTCACTCTTGTACATATTTGTTTATAATCTCTCTTTATGTATATTTTGTGTACAATAAATAATATATACTATATTTACATTTCTAGCAACCTCACAAAAGCGATAATTCGGATTGATAACCTTGATTTTTCTGCGGTTTTCGACTTTCTGATTTGGTTATTTTTGGTTAATGTTGAGTTCTGTCTACTAAATTATTTCATGTTCAATTTAGCGTTTAGAGATTCCAAACATTTATGAATCTATCATTCTGCGTATCGGTAATTTTAATGATTTGTCATTTCGCGAATTTCTATATTTATCGTAAAACAAAGTCGTCGTCAAGAGCAGAAAAATATTCAAATATAAAAAAAGTTAAAAGGAAATTATGAAGAAACTATTAATTTATTATCACAAGTTTATGAATTCTCCTATTTTTTTGCAATTAACAGGCTTACATTACTATTAAACCAACAGAACACTATTGAACCAAAACATTTCAAAATTGTGTGGACGACATTGTGATAACCTATTATTACTAAGTATTTTGGCGGTTAAGCTAGTAGCTGCGCTTTTATTTTAATAAATTAAAATTAAATGAGATCAGTGACATTTAATAATTGGACCAATTAATACATTAGCGTATGAGATCGTTGATTAGTACCCCTAATTAAATTAAGCACTCAACCATAACTGACAGTATATTTACGGGGGAATTATGTAAATACCCACAGGGACTCTCCGCATACAGACACCTAGCACTTTGTGTTATTAATTTGTTTACTAACCAGATAACAGTAGCCCTTTGTGTAAACGACCGTAAAATAATTGCTGTAATTTGTCTCAATCGCCGATGTAAAAAATTGGGGCTGAAACGAGTGACCAAGCCTTTAATTAAGCTATTACGTACTCTATGATTTTGATGTTGAGCAAATGTAATACACCTGGCTTATGACGAATCGATACATTTTTTGTTTTATTTATAAGTGCTTCTGCGAACATCAGATCTGAGAGTATAGATCGCTCAGAGGTCCTTTTTATTGACATATACTTGTACCCGCAGATGACAGGGATTTTCAGTGCGATTTTGTATTATTTTATCTTTATCTTTTTTGTTCTCAACTTGAAACATACACAAAATAATTACTAATTATGACTACAAAACGAATAAAGACATGCACAGTGTAGTTTCTAATATTAGTGACGGCATGCACGAAATTTTCACAGTCAGACCATCACATAAACTAACAGTGTAAACGCATATGTGTCTAATTCATCGAGGGCTTTAAAAACGGCAAATTTTACTGAGGCTAGAGAACATGAGAAAATGTCTACCTTTGATTGTATCTCATTGTAGTACGAGAAGGATCTGTATAATGGGGAGTGATGACCAATATTTGTCCTACAGAGTCGAAGATGGAAATTTCTACGGTTTATTTTACGCCTGGAATCAATCTAAGATTTGTACTAATCAACAAATCGGTCTCTAATCTGCGTCTCAATATAAAGATAGCCAGTGACCTTTACCCTCTCGAGCCGTTTCTCACAGTATTACGTTTTTTGTTTATATTTTGTGGAATACATGTATTTTAAATAATCAACAAAACAAAATTAAAGGTGAAAACTTACGAAATTAGGATTATAAACAAAAAAGGGTCATTTTTCAAATGTTACGCGTCTTTTAATCAAGTGTTCTGGCTTTTGTCTATGCCTTCTTAAATTATCATTTACGCGTCTTTAAATTAATAGAAAATATTGGTGGCTGAACTACTTTTATATAATTATCATTGGCATTTATATGAACAGCGTCACTGCATTATATTTTCGTCTACATAACTTGAAAAAAAGGTCCTCCAAATCACAGTTATCACTGCTTATCACTGTTATCACTGCTTAAGATTAAATTCAAGACCATCATTTTTAATCTCATCAATCATCATATACAATTGGCTTTTAATCACTATTTCACATGTGTCCATTTAAGTACGTCCATTATAAAATAATTGTTGGTTCATTTGGTGAAATGGAGGTAGTAACATTGTTATGAAAAAAGAAAGTTGAAATACTTTTGTCCAGTAATTTCTTATTTCAGGAGTAATTGCATAATTATGTACTTAAATAAATTTAATAATTAGTAATATATAATGTTTAATCTTAAAATCTCTGCAACAGCCGCGTTCGAAATTACAAAATTCGCCTGTAACTTATTTTTATATAGTTTATATTTAATTTAATTACTTATTGTAAAATAAATTTAATTATGTATTTAAAAATATTCTAAAGAAATACCCCTAGAAAAAATATAAGTCGGGCTAGGTATATTAGGGAGACGCGGGTTCAAATCCCTCTCGAGTCACGAACATTTCTTGCGTTATATTTCAAACATCGTAATAGTCACCAAGACAGATAATGTCTTGGTGAGTTATGTATATATTATGTCGTTAGTAATGTTATTCTGATTTTTGATTCCATGAAGAAGAACAAACCTCGTAAATTACTTATTATTTTATCAATGGTAGCATATTGATAGAATATTGGCCTATTTGAAAATTCCTGTAAAACACCGATTGACAACGAGCTCTCAGCTGTCACAATGGAGTTCTGATGCAACGGTACGTGACATCATGCCAATATGTGAGGCGACCACTCCTGCTCAGAAATCGGTCAACGGTCTCCGTTATTGTCTCCCTGACTAATTGCTGTAATTATGTGCACTGTCGAACGTAATTGGAGATTGACAAAACGCACCGATTAATCTTTGACTCGCCATTTCGGAGGTATGCCATCATTCGCGCGGTTCATTATTGTTTATTGCCTTTTGTTGTATCTAATAGCTCTGGATCCCTACTCAATAGGAGGGAGTTTCAGTTAGATACAAGCTGTTTACACGCGCGGTTTCTCTTAATGTGATGAAAGTCAAGGTATAAGTCATTTTGTAATGCAGTTAACTTGGTAATTTTAGCAGATATATAGATTGCTAAAATAAGTCAAAAATTTATTCTTCTAATAGGATTTTTACAATCAGTTTTGTACGTCAAAGACGCTATTGATTCACAAGTCCACGGCAGAAGACCTTTTTCTGGAAAGAACGAGTAATTATTTTTCTATTTATTTATTTCCCTGTATTTTTACAGTCATCAATTAGATGCTAATAAAAAAGTCTCAGATATATAGTCGGAATCCAACTAAATTTACAAGTTTGAACAATATATTTATAAAAGCTATAAAATTTTCATTTTGCTATTTACTATAGTCTAATATTTGGCAACATGACTATTGAGCCATTAAAATTAAACTTTGTTGTCATTAAAGTAATCCTTAACAGTATAATTACCTTTTTTCATAACAGTGTTTTTAACAAATCTGTAAAAAGGCAAATCGGTAACACTTTGTGGAATTTTATTGTAAAAGGCTATGCATTTTTGTAGCCTGTAAATTGAAATGGTATGCTTATTTTTATTTCTTGTGTTTAATTTATTAAAAGAATTTAAAAAAAAATAATGAATTTATTATGGTTCTTATGAACATAATTTAAATTATACTAGATAAATGTATTATTCGTAGTACAGATTTTCCAGACAAATAGTAAAACGAAGAACCAAAAAAAGTCTGTGTTAAGTTGTATTGTATTGTTTGAATAGGCTTAGAAACTACTGAACCGATTTTGATTAAAGTAGATTTGAGAAAGATTAAAAAAAATTACCACAGGAAAGTATATGGTAAATGGATCAAAATAGCTGGCCTGACTTACATGCAATTTGGTATGGGATAAATATAAAATATTTTTTCCTAAAATACAGCTTTCCTTTTTAAAAATCCTATATAGCATGAACGAAACCGCAAGTGTTAATGTTTGTTTTTCAATAAATAATATAGAGTAATATTATTTATCTAATCATATTATGTACACTGTAGATTATATCAAAATAGCAACCACGCCATCGCTTCAACCGCTTAGAGGTGTCAGCGTCGTACGTAAGCCCGTTGTAAGGTGCTGCTATTACGCTGTCCAATCAAGTAATCGCTTCCTCAATGATTTATATTTGTATGGGAAGCGGTACGCCTGTTCGATCAAATTGTAGATACTTACTGAACTTGATTTAAATCTCGCACTTTAGTTTACTTTATTTATTTTTAATTATATATTTACAAGCAAGCAGACTACCCATTTCTCCTTAACTTTTTTTCTGAAGGAGAATTTTTTTGAAGATATAGATTCTCCTAGCTCGTCTGTGTGCATACTTAAATCTTACCTATTTCTGCCGCAAAATAGCAATTTTCGCATTGCTATATTTTGGTGTGAAGGCAATAAAATTACTGGATACTGTAACTTCATCTTATGTCACATGCACTATTGATTTTATAAGGGTTGCTGTATTATTGAAAATCTCACAGGATTTGTGTACTATATTGAAACCTTACCATCAGGTGGACAGTCTGCTTGTTCGTTAGTATATGACTTAAAAATAAACCTAATTGTACGTTAAACCACTTTGGGTACGGAACTCTAAAAACGAACCGGCGCGAGTTACGATCCGTCGTAGAGCCTAACACAATTGCACATTTCAAAATGATAGTACTAGGAATTTGTATGAAGATAACATGACAACTACGACAATGCCCTTTTTTTTATTATGCGTGTGTATTATTATTATTTCATCACTATCTTTAGAAGTAGAATATAAACATAACAATGTTTTGTTGATCATGTAATTCTGGCTTTTATTACGAGAATAAAAATGATCAAAATAATATGTGTACTTTGAAGCTATATTTATTCGTTCTCGTCCGTTTACTCTCTATGTCAGATCTCCTAACTGGCTAACGGTGTGGTGCAGACTAGCTTGTAATTAACAAGGTCTAGCTTAGTATAGAACAAGTTATATGTCTGCGAACTATGATATACCTGTGCATTTTGTAATGAGCAGTCTATTAATAAGTCGCTATGTATGTACATCTTGTAATTATTAGGGTTGTTTGCGTATTGACAATAATTTATATTTTAATATAATACAAAATGAAAGATCTCCAACACAGATTCTTCATTGTGCTATTTTCACAAATGAATATCTTATTTTTATTGCGTATTCTTAGAGAAAATAAAAATCAAGTGTATCATAGCAACGATGGAATAAAGATTTGCCTTCGTGAAGTTCTTAAGAGGAAAAGTTACATTATGTAGCATGGGGGAGTAAATAATTGAAATTGGAGCCACCGTGGTTAAATAAAGCCTAATCGCCTTAACGTAACTAGTTATTCTAGGGTGGTGTACATAGCTGTTATACACAGCTACCCATATATAAAGTTATATATGAGTTGTCATAGTTTTGTTAGCATACTACAGTAGTATATAATAAATCTATGCGAGCTGGGATGTTTAATATTATGTTTTGTCATAAAAATCGTTGAAAGATTGTCAAACATAAAAAAATATCTTTTTGTTATGTTTGTTGATCAAAATGCTTTATTGTACTCAATGAATGACGTCTTTTGCAACCTTTTAGAATGAGTTGTAAAGAACGTGTTTCAATATTTCGGAACAATAAATAACTTAAACTTGTATATTAACAATTACGTAATCATTGCATGCAATGTATAATTAAAATCAGTCGTAATCTTTTTTTATTTAATATCAAACACTTCTTATGTATACAAATTATTATTTTTTTAATTTCAAGTCTCCAGCTATTTTGGGTTCGATTTACTAAGCGTTCACTAATTAAGAATATTTGTGTCACCATTTACATGTCGTAAGAAAGAAAAAGGAAAGAAAAGCCACTTTATTTTTAAGAAAATGTCAATTATTGCAATGTTTTGCAAGTATATATACGAAGTGTCCGAGTAGTGTTACTTAAAAAAACGTACGTTATTATTTGCTGCCTGTGACATAACATTTTATTGACATATTCTTTTTATTATTGTAATTATTTATTCAATTACTAATAAATACAATACATAATTTCACAAAGTACTATTCGTTCATTTTATTTTGTTATAAACAATTACACTTTTAACTTTGTGGAGGGTATTAGATATTTCACGTACATCAAAACATTCTTTATGTAGATCTCAGTATCCATGTGATAAGTAAAACATTATTTTTTTTTCGAAGAACTTTGTTGTGGTTCTAATAATTTCATCTTCGCTTCCAACGCAACAATTACTATCATAATCCTTCCTCTCATGAACTTGATACTCCATAAGACGAGCTTAGCAGGACGAAATATGTGACATGATCTGATAAATGCAATGAAATTATAAAAATATATTAAGTACTAAAAAGTTTTACGTTTAGTACGACTACGAGATTATTTCTGATCACTTAAATTCTTATTCATAATTAGTCGGACGTATTAACTTGGAATAGTCGGCAACTTGGTGCAATTGTCCGCAAGTAAGTGGTATCCCGTTCTAAGCTGCATTTAATTTCCGATCGCAGAGCCACTGTCCGGATTGAACCCATTCATTTTTATCGACACCGCATCTGTATCGACCGTTTACAATACGAATGAAGCTCGTCGGATAATTGTGCAATTTCTAGAGAAAATAATTGATCTGTTTTCAATCGTTTGTATATAAAATGGCAATGTATTGAAGGCATGACAAGGCTTCGCTCGGGTTATATCAGGTTTTTTCCATAGAAAATTTATATTTTTTCGCGGTTATCCTAACTTCTTTCATAGACAAAATTATCCACGTACCATATTCATCAAAATTTACTTCTTCATAATATAAGCATACATAGGTAATCACATCCATAAATCTTTATTTGCGGTAATGTAGGAACTTTAATATGTTAAATGTAGGTTTTGTAATTGTGTAAATATATAGGTCCCTTTCACACCACCTGCTTATGGCGTGAAAATTAATTGGAAATTATTAATCAAATCAAAACAATTTCAAATTAACATACTATTTGATAAATAAAAATTACATATACCTAATATTACACAAAATTAAAATCAATAAAATTGATACTTAGAATTTCATATTTAATAAAAGAAAGGAATACATATATATTCTATATTACAGAAATCCCATACCCTACTCTACGTTACGGTTTTTAATGAGTTTACGAGTAAAACGACTCCTTAATGCAGATTTGTCGACTTCAAATTCACATTTAAATTTCTATGTAGGTGTATGCAGATTGCGTCAGGATACTTTTCTTTAAAGTAGGAGTGTCAGATAAATCATATGTAAATACAAATGAAAAGCGAAGATTGAAACGATCAGATTCAAGATTTTCTTATAATGCGCGGAGGGAGACGGTTAATCTACGCGGTCGGACGATAAGAATGGTTTGTTCTGTTACCGCCTATATGTTTTAAATCAATTCGAGAACCAAATAGGCAGAAGGGGTTCCAAGCTTAACTCACCTTATTAGAAGGCCGGTGACATGACAATCAGGCCACCAGCGTCGGTTTATTATAATCTAGCTGTTCCGGCGAACTTTGTACCACCCAACAGCCAAAAGAATTCCAAATCTGGTATTATTAGAAACTAGCTTACCCTTGCCCACTTCGTTGGGTATAATATTAATAATTTTTTTTTTATTTAATATATGTTGGTTATAATTAGGTAGTTTACAAATGAATTCTGTTAGGTGCTGCAATTTTTTTATTTATTCACAAAATGGGTATAAAATTTTGTGGTCATTTTGTTTTCAAATCGTTAAAATATATAAGTACAGCAAGCGTAAATATTTTTTTTTTATTTTGCGAAGTAAGTTTTGCGACTAGCCATGGCGTCTTCGTTCAGACATTAACAAATAAGTCAATACATATTCCAACCAGCTTTACAGTCATAGCGTTTAAAATTATTATTAGATTTTGAGGCGGACTCTGCATTCTAATAAATCAATGCGATTTCCTACATGCATCGGGTGCATGCGGCGCCAGGTAACTCAATGTTATCTTAGTCCGTTATTATGAAAATATCTTTCTTATTCATCTGTAATTAATAAGCAGATACTATTTAATTATAGGAATTCGGTTCTGTAGAGTATCAAACAAAATAAATTAAGGAATTAATAGTTGTACTAGTAGTATAGATATAGTTGAGATCCCATTATAAAATTTAATATATCACGGCCCTAATATAGATAAGTGTTCGAGAGGGATTTTTATTCTCTGTATTTTCTTTTATAGACTCTTTAATGATGAGTAATCTGAGGAAGTGTTTACAATAGTGCGTTTTTAAAATCAAACTCAAAATAATATCTTTTTAAAATAGGGCCTTTAAAGACACCTATCGACGTCAAAGCAGCTACTTAACCATGTATGTATGTATTTACGTACAAGGAAAAAAAACAAGTCTGCACTTGTGAAATTGGGATCAGGTTCTTAAGAACAGGCAAAAAACTGAAACTCAATTCCATTTGGTAGAAGCTTGTTAAAATGACTATACATTTCCCAAAGACCGACCTGTCAGTTTTATGTAGCCTTTTGGGTCAGGTCAGGTCTTATGGAGCAGTTTTATTGTTACTCGTATATATGCGCTCAAAGCCGATATATCGAGGTGATTTTTTTTGTTAGTTAATAATCTGATACCAACAAAATACAAGGTCCAATCACTTCACAAATACTATAGGTGATACAAAAATACCATTTCGAAGCTCATGTAATTTGTACTGAACAATTTCTAAAAAAAAGGAAAACCTTTTAATTTGGTACTTGTAACAAAATTATAAAAGAACTTAAGTATAACTAATTCAGTAAAGGGACGTGACATCTACGACACGATCACTCGTGATCGTGACGTGGTCGTAATGTAGTTGTACGTAGATGTATACAAGTGGTGGTATTCTGTGGAGCGAGATAAAAGACGAGACTAATATCATATAAATATATTAATAAGTATATACAATTTACATAATCACAACAAACGCGATGTAAGACGGTAATATACAATAATTAATAAAATAATTCCATATTATGCCATATATAAAGAAGAAGGTAGGAAGAATAATTATAGGTATGTTCTAGAAAATATTCTATATACTATTATAGTATTTCCTGTTGATAGCTAAGCCTAAAATAAGAAAACTGTCTTTATACAAAACTTCAATAAAATTTGAATGGAAAAAATGTAGATCACAGAATTCATTTATTCAGGGAATTTCATAAGCTTGTTACTTGTGCGGTATCATAAAGTCTAGCAAATATTACTTAATGGAGAATCGTACTCTTAAAGATTGTACTCTCATACAAACATTAAGCAACCGAGATGTTGTCTTCGTGAAATAGATAACAGATGACAGGGATACACGAGGAACACTCACTTAAATATGTTACGAATAATTTCTCGTAGGTACATCTTCTAAACGATATACAAAATTATATTTTCAATTTTCACAACAACAAAAAATATATATCTGGTAAGATTTGTGGTTCAAATGCAATCAAATAGCCTCGTCTATATATATTATTTCATTTCTCTTTAAGGTAGGGTAAGGTTGTAAAAGCCGCGGTTTTCCAAAATTTTCCCAATTTACAAAAATCATCATGATTATCACAGTTCAGATTTGTCCCTGACCAAGGGACACGAGCCTACCCTAACTATATAGAGCAATTCAGCCTCAGTCTCAGTCAGCTATGTCGGCCTAGTATAGATTAGACGACATCATATAGATTAGACAATTTCATCGCAGGTGTATGTAGATTGCCTTGCGATGATTTCCTTCACCGTAGCAATATCAGATAAATGTACGCATGGCTGCAAGTTAGACTATACATGTTAATCTTAAAATAGCCACCATTCTCTACGTAATAAAAGCTGTATTCGTACTTTAACTGTTTAGTTTAACGTACTGACGATTGTACAAATAAAATTCGAAAAATGAAAAATGGGAACATTGGCAGGATCAATCCCGGGATTCACAAATCTAATTCGGCCAAAGACTCTAAGACCACAGCGCAGCGCCATCATCACTTCATTTAATACGAGTATTTAATCGGTTGAGAAGTATAGTTGCTCGGTAACCGAGTGGTTAAGATGTCTACAAAGTTTGTCGAAACCACGAGCCAAAGTCCCAAAGTCATTTTGTTTGTTTTTTTTTTATTTATCACTTACTATTAATTATATGAAAATGTTAATAAAATTGTACATCTTTAATAATAAAGTAAGCCAAAAGTGTAGCAAGTAAGATTCACAAGGAATTTCCCCTGCCCGTGGAGGTTGGCATAGATCACAGTTTTCCAACTTGTTACAATTCAAACTTCCCTAGCTTCTTCATCTTTCATTAATACTTTCTTGTACACTCGTCGGTTACGTGTACTCTTGACCTGACTTTCTTTCAATATATCACCTATTTGGCCCAAGTATGTCCGTTTAAATCGACCCCCAACACCTAACTAGCCCATTCATATTTGTATTACAAAATTCTTTCGTTAATCGTCTTACGTCCATTTTTTCTCCGTATCCAAACCATGTAAGCATTCCTTTCTTGATTTATTTCACTACATTTTCTTTCAGACCGCACATTTTCCTTATCACACTATTTAAAACAATGTATCTGTCAGCGTCATTTCAGTCGCTCCCCCTAAAACTCTCATTTCCATTGCATTCATCTTGCTTTTATCCTTCCTTTGCCACACCTCCCGTAATATAAGCGTACAAACCAGCAAGCCTCTTTTTTCTATATTTTGCATTAACACCATACTTATATTTTAAATATATGTTTATACTTTTTAATAAAATTTAAAGTCAAAAATATAAATATGTAAGCTTGCTTTATCCTATTTTCAAGAAATATGTAAAGATTTCTTTCTTAAATGTTGACACGTAGTTATGAAGTCAATAATACAAAGGAATTTTTGATTTGCTCGGACAAATTCTAGTATCTAGTACTACTATTACTTTCTTATTATTATATTATTAATTTCTTTTTGCGATATTTTTCATATTTATTCGCTTATTCAATAATTTTAAAGTAATAAAATCTTGTCATTTACTTTGTCCACTTCAAACGTATTCTAAAAATTTTCTATCATATCGTCGGAGCATTCTTAGAAAGCAATCAGTCATTTGTCTAGTACGACTCAACTACAATGTAAAAGATTAGAACAGTTGGCGCCACCTCGGCCGCACAGAAATATTTGTATATTTACATCGAACACCGCATCTACAATTAGCATACAAGCTCGTATACCGTTGGACTCGTAATTTTATCCTTGCACCGCCTTCATAATTAACATTGACAGAATTATTACTAACGTCGTGAAATGGAACATCTCTATTTCAAGTTACATGGTGGTTCGACGTTGAATCGCTTTCCAATAACGCTTTAGGTAATAAAGCTACTACAAAAATAGCACTACAGCTTATTACCTATAGTGGTATTTTTCTAATCTACAAGTTATAATAATATATTTATTCTCTTGCGAAAAAGCAACAAACATCTATCCATCCAAATATTTCTAAACGGGGCATACTAATTTACCTAATAGTATAACAAAAAAATAATTGTTTCTGATCAACGAGCCTTGAAATGTTGAGAAATTTGATGAAATTGGTTAAGTAGAATAATATTGTTTGTATTTTTTATTCAATATTTGATCTTGAAATTACAGTTTAAGGTTGCTGCTTAGCAAAAATAGAGAAAGTATACGTTACGTTCCGCTAAAAAAATTAATTACTGTCATTGGTGACTGTTTCTTCGCTTAGATAAGAATTTGATTATTTTTTCTTGATAAAAAATTATAAATATTAAAAAGAAACAAACGATTTATAGAAAGAAATAAATCTAAAAATTTTAAGAATAAATGTTAATTGGTTATAAAACCACTTGGACTTAAATAAAAAACAAATAAATATTATCTGACATTTAGTATAGAGCACTGAAGCTAACTAAGACAAAGCATCAAAATATTAATAAGATTTGAATTTTTAAAATTTTATTTTAAGCTTTTACGTCATGTTTCATTTTACTTCATCTCGGTACCACTTTGCATTCGTTTTATCTCGACACGTCCGTTGACAACGTGGAATCTACGAGCACGTGTGAGCCTCGCGGCGCGGGCGCAGGCATCGCGTCGTAAACACCGCGGTATTTACGTGTATGCGTGATTTATTTTATCCGACTACGGTTGAGATGCCGATTTCGTTGAACACCTTACAGATACACTTGTTTAAAATAAAACATTTCACAAACTCGCGGGAAACATGATAGTTTCGGATGTGAAACTTGTAGCTGTAATAAACATACATTTACACAATGTTGTTTTTTGTCGCCTATAAAATGTTTATATGAATGCAAATTAAAATTCCTTTAAAATACGCTTAGAAACCGTACCGTAATGACCAGCTTTACAGCAGCATACACTAATAACTTTTTAATATGTGGAAGTGGTGTCTGCTGTCCCATTATTTTTTGACAGTGTTATAACTGTCAGTTAAAATTTCTATAAAAATATAGCAACGAGAGATCCAAATAGAAATGACAATAGAGAAGGCGCGAACCTAACAAATTCAAATATATTTTCAATACATACTAGTTTTTTTTCCGATAACTATATATAAGTACGAACTTTCTGTGGATATTTTAATATTCTTAAGCCAGAACATGTAATGATTCTCTATAGTGGAAGCCCTAAACCGTGAAACATAAAGATCGACAAATAACCATTTTGTCAACCCTAAAAGCCCTAAAAGCTTATTTATGAAAAGCTTGAATGACAATAAAAAACTGGATAGAGCTGCGCACGCGCTACGGCCATATTCAAATGTCAACACTTAGATATAATCGGATTAGCTCACTGAATCACATTGTAACGCCGGATTACAGATTCTGTCTTAAGCGATGTGATTTATTCCGCGGTCCAACGTTGTGTAGTAAATCAATACTTAAGTATACGACAGTTCAGCTTCAAATGTTTTGTAGGTCTGTATACTTTTTATGGCTCGTGAGTTGCCTTGCGCAATTTGAGGATGAGCACAATTTGATTACCATAGGATGCTTCGAATGGCCTTCAGTATTGGAAAAATAAAATTTAATGTGTTGTCTTTATTTGAATTGCAATTTTTTTTATTAATCGTTTTTTGGTACGGCATGTACAGTTTTTTTTTACTTTTGGTTGTTTGTATGAGCTATCGTTTTCGCTATTCGTATACTTGTGTATGTAATTAGCTAGCCCCTATTACAGGAGAACATAAATTGGCCAAGTGTGAAATCTTAATACACTTGTGGTTAACCTTTACCGAAAGAGAACAGGTGGGATTTTCTGATTCTGTTCGTTGTCTAGTCTAGAGACCATGGATCTCCACAATAATCACACCTATGTCGTTATTATCCAGCGCCTTCAAACTGTCTTTACTAAGTCGTTGACCCCATCTTGTCAAAGTTTATTTTATTATGTTAAGGATGTTCTCAGTGTTTCCAGTACCACTGTTGTCGTCGTACTTTTGCCAGCAATATAATTATATATAGGCTGTGCTCAAATATTATCTGCGTAATTGACTTAAAACTAATAAAATCTGCAGAAGAACCAGGGTCACAGACATACTCTGAAGATTTGCAAACCTTAAGTGGTGGTGGATAAGGCATATTGCTCGTAGGACCAACGGCCGTTAGCGCAGAAAGGCGCTCGAGTGACATACATACCAAGAATTAGTGAAGGCCGAAGGAAAGCACTAGCTGTATAAGACTGATCTCTGACTGATGATCAGGTATTACAAAAAGGTAGATACTAAACTGAACAAGGAGGTGCACGTGTGTGTTCGCTTGCAAATTTTATCCTAGCAGCACAACGACATCGTGCTGTCAGATCAGTAATTAGCTCAGAGGGTGATTGTAGAGGAGAACGAGGCCACTGGGGATTTCCTTCAGAATCTTTATAGTTCAGAACTCAGACTCTCAGACTCTTAGACTCAGACCAGCTTACAGTGATCTTTGGTTTAATATCATTACTGAATATTCAACATCATAAATCAGGTCATATTTTCGTTAGTACAATATGTATTTGTCAATACATTGTAAAGCTAGTTTGAAATGAAAATTAATTATCTTCCATCTTATCCCATTAGCTAAGTAATGACACCTTCATCTGTCAATTATAATGGCAGTGAAAATGAAGACACAGTACATGATGGACCGGCCTATTTAGACATTCGATGAGGCAGTCACACCCGTGTTGCGCCACAATGTGATACTGTTGTCGCTTTAGGACACTACCTTTGATGACAGGAGTATCAGTTTCAATATGTGGGGCATGATGGGTTGAACTTGTTTCGACAAAATATTATTTTACTAGCAATTTATTTAATTCGTTGTTGTGGCACTGTTATTAATATTGGTTTACCATTATTATTAATTGCTACACGTCGTAAAAATAGTTTTTAATA
The DNA here is from genome assembly GCA_036419045.1 of Scirpophaga incertulas. Classification (NCBI taxonomy): domain Eukaryota; kingdom Metazoa; phylum Arthropoda; class Insecta; order Lepidoptera; family Crambidae; genus Scirpophaga; species Scirpophaga incertulas. The sequence goes on from CM071645.1 coordinate 13,061,773, forward strand.
AAGTAACCGTGGTATTAAAAGTAATTGGTTATTAAAATTAAGGTATCAATATTTAACGTATAATTTTATTTTAGTTAAGTTGTGAATTAATAATAACCAATGTGACGTGTCGACGTGTGTCGACGTCTGTCTACGACACATTAGCGCAGTGGTCGATTAATCGGCTTCTATGCACCGGGTCGCGGGTTCGATTCCCGCACGCGACAGATATTTTGTGTAACCTACAAAAATTTGTTCCGGTCTGGGTGTTTTGTGCATGTAAGATTTCTAAGTTTTATGACTGCACCCAAGACAAAGGATAAAAGTCGACGTTCATTTAAAAAAAATGTTAAAAGTGGTTTTACATTCGCTTATAAAATTAATTTAATTTAAAATTTTATTTTTATTCAATATTTGAATTAAAATAAAAAAGAAAATATGTTATATAAAATTAAATTTTAGTTAAATAACATACTAATAAAATATATTCATAGCGATTTGAATTTTTTATTGTATGTATCTATAAAATGCACTAAAGTATTACTCAGATAGAATTTGTAATTATTATTATCACTATTTCAGTCAATATACTCCCACGAGATACTTGGTGTTGGGCCCTCCCCTACCTCGCTGGCCCAATGCAGATTGTTAGGGAGTTTCAGAACCTCATTTGTTGGTTAGCAAGGCTGTACTGTAAGCAGGTAAGGTTGTTTTGGATTGAGTGCATTAAATTATAATGATTTACTCTGTATTATGTTAGATTTAATCAAATTATAATACAACAGTTATAAAAGTAATATGCAAAATTATAAGATTAATTGAAGTAGAAGTAGAGTCTGCAGAAGTCAAAGTAAACAGTTAACTACGAAAACAGATTTTACTGCGTAAGCAATACAGGCGGTTACACTGTGTCAATTATAGTTTGAATAGAAGTGTACAGATGTGAAGCTAATTTCAATAACTCTACATGGTCAATGCTTCAAATTAAGCGGCCAAGTTAATAATAAGCCTAGTTGGCTATGTACAGATTTTTTTTGTAATACAGTGAAATAGGCATATGTAAATAAACCAACATTATGTATATGCAATGTTGGTTTAAATGAATTGTAATCCTATATATTGCGAATAAATAATTAATAAATAAATTTGTATTTTTACGCAGCGGCACGGCGGTCAACAGAATCGTGGTGTGAAGCTCGGAGAGATGGCCTAATGTAGAAAAATCCTAAAAACCGTACCGCGACACATGAAGTCATTGGTAACAATAGTAGACAAAAAGCATTACTCTAGTACTGGGCAATAGTAGAACTAGTGCTGATGATGAAGATTCGGTAGGGTCTATAGGTATTCTTAAATTGCCGGGCGATTGTACACCGTGAACATGTGACGAAGAAAGCAAGGCAAAACTACTGGACAGAGAATATACTCATAAAATGAACAAGTCATCGGAATGAAAAATAAAAAATGAAATTACCGAATAAATTATTTATGGCAAACATTTTTGTCGAATAGACCTTTCTTTGGAATATGAGTATGTATGTCAAAAAAGTAATTTAATTAAAATTTGTTCTCAATAAAAGAGAAATGGTCTTAAACTTAAAGAAATATATATTTTGTTAAAATTTGAGTAATTTCGCTTAATGGGTTAGAACTCGGCCACAGCTAAATATAAGAACGAGATTCCTGCGATCCAGCCCTAAATTAAAAACATTTTAAGTGCAATAAAACTAACGAAGTTTGAAATTCTTTCAACGACTGTAAACGAGAAGAAATCTATTTGTTTAGTAATCGCACAGATATAAAATCTATTTTCGATGTGCTAAACTGTTGAATATTCGTTTTCAACAGTTTTCATTCATCGTTATATATCAAATGCACATTGGGCTGTAATATTTAAAATTGATGATCGGAACATCGAATCGCTGTATTCCTAAACTAATATCTCAAGATCAAAGACACGCAAAGGAAAATCACTATATTAGTAACTAGCTTTTAATACTATAATGACTGCGTCTCCGTTATATTCATATTTTATATAAAAAATATATTATTCCAATGTAAATATAAATTTATATATACTAGCAGCCCGCCCCGGTTTCGCACGGGCAATAAAGAAACATTTCAAAAGTTATAATATTTAACGTGTGTAAAATATTATACATACACACACTTCCATAAATACTTTTTCGTTTTGCCCCCACATCATAGATAAATTAAGAAAAATCGAATATGAAATTATATTTTTTGTATTATTATTATTTTATTTATTTAAATGTTTGTAAAAAGGCCTTTACTATATATATATAATATATATATATAGTAAAGGCCTTTTATATATTATATATATATATATATATATATATATATATATATACTAATATATTAAAAAAAGTTTATCTATTAATATATAGTTGTATTCCATTGTTGACCATGTGTTACATTTGAGAGTTTTTTTAGACTTATATTCAATATGTAATAACTCTAAGTACGTAACAAGAAAGCTGGATAAGACATAGTTTCAACTGCTTCATAGAAACTAAAATAGGCGTAGCTAAATAAACATAGTGGTTTTCGACAACGGCTAACAGTTTCGGGGGCATATTTCAGGCGATGACTCCTTCACGGCTATTAGAAGTGTCAGATGGTCTAGACGGCGCTGCTAGGACAGTGAGGTAATTGCTAGGAGTTTTATTATGAGGCGATTGACCGTGTCGAGAGCCCGTTTCACATGCACGCTGATGTATAACGACCTTATTTAAATATTGGATGGGTGGGCATGTCGTGATGAACGATTGTTTCCTCGAACAGGTCAAAGTGAAATGGAGTGCACAATTAGTTTGTATAGATATTATCATTTAAAGTCCTGTTCTATGCATCAAAATAATCCAATAATTAAGAGACATTGACAAGTTTTGACAACTACGTAGTTTTTCAAAGATAAAAAACCTATGCAATATTCACAGTAACTTACGGTAATTATTATTATTAATGTTACTTTTCTGTAATTGATAATTATACCTCGTTTTATTTCCATTATAGTGTTACTCCACCTATAGCTGATTTTAGACTTTGTTGTGCATCTTATTGTGTTTTATCAAAAACTTATACTTACAATAAAGATTTTTGTTTGGTTAAGCCAGCTACAAAAAAATTACATGTATTGACGTTATTGAAGTAACAAATTATACAAATGAGTTGTGAGTTCTATAGTCAAGCTATTTGTTTTAAATCAATCAAGTTGACAGGTTATTGACAAATGAGCTATTACGAAGTCCAAGGAGTGTGAGATGGATATATTAAAAAAACATTTTTTTTTGCGAAATACTGGAGACTAAACATCAAATATTATTATAACTATCAGTCTGTGTATGTACTACTTGTAAGTGCGTTAACCTGTTTAGAAAGGATTTACAAAATATTTTGCTATGTTTATTAAAATTTAAATCATAATGCTTTCTAGTATTATGATTCATAGCTCTTCTGAGTTATGAACATAAATGTGGATGGACTTGTGTCTTGTGTCTATGTTATTAGATGTGCATGCAAATATAAAGGGATAAATGAAAGAAACTCAGGTATTGCGCTGACATTGAAAAGAAGGTAATGTTTTATTTATAATTTACGATAGGTAGGGAATTTCGCTATGAATAGGTGGATATATTATTACTATTTTTGTTTGTATAAATTTGCCACCACCGACCTGTTTGATATGTTTTTCTGTACCTACCTACTTCATATATTGTATTAAGTCAATGCGAATCGGCATCACTCGGAAAAACTAGAATTAGTTTATGTAGTGTTGTCCTTTATATGGTGAACACATTATTGTTAATAATAAATAAATAAAAAAAAAAAAAATATTGATCAAAATAATATCATTATCACACTTACACTGCTCAAAAGTAAATAAGATACGTCACATTTTGGGTTTAATAACGTATAAAATTTGGGTATAACTTCAAAATATTTCAAGTGACGTACTCATGTAAACATATATATCATTATAAACGTGATTTAAAAATGACTAAATTAGAAACTGAATTTAAAATTAAATTGTAGTCATATTTGGATTTGACTAAGTAATATATTATACGTTGTTGGAATAAGATATACTCAACCATATCAACTGTCACTGGCTTACATTAATTGATAATCGTTGGATCCACGTAATGGTGATAGAACGAATATTTGCAATTTTGAAACCGTGCAAGCAAAATTTATAAAGATTCTCCCGGCCATATTAATGTGGCTGTTGTTATAAGACCTACTTATTCAATAATCATAGAAAACGAACACTTGCGATAATATGGCCGCTGTATTAGGGAAATATGAGACTTCTTTAGAGTCGCCACAACGGCATATCAGACTTAACATGTCTGCTTTGAGATAGCTCTTACTTCGCTTGTAATAGCAGCAGTTTTCGTGCTGCGCGTGTAAGGTTTGACATGTGTTAATAGTACTACAAGATTTTTTTACAATCTTTGTTTATATTCTTACTTAAAAACTTTACATATTCTGTATGATAATTTCTGAAAATTCAATATATATCATTTAAATATTAAATTTTAACCAATTCCACGTGCTCGATGGCGCCATGGCGTTACGCGTGTCGCGGGAGTGAATTCATTACGATATATGTTTGTTCAAAAATTTGGGTTACACTTTATACAAGAGCAGACGTGATGACATGATATAGTAAATACGCTTTACGTATTTGTATTATTGTAACTCCTCCGGAAACGCACATGTAAAATAAAAGAAACGAATCGGTTTCGCTACTAAAAGAAATTGACTATTTTAGATTTTGGGTATAAAAATCTTCAATGAATTATTTGTGTATCTAAAAACATAAAACAAGTACATAATTAATAGTATCTCTAAAACTTTTGTGAATTTTGAGAATCAACTCAATTTGAATCCATTTAAACGCTGTTTTGCAATAGTATTAAATTAATACAGTGTCAATTTCTTTTCAAAGTTGCTGTAAAAACATTTAATTTATGCTATTACTATCGGTGTACAAATACATAATGTAAATTTTTGGTAACGTATGTAGATACACGAACATACCATAAAATATTCACGTCAGAAAGAGTGCCGAATTTTTTTTTTAATAATTAATAAGAGCACTGCTACATGACACATTAAAATACAAAAAAATCTTATATTATATACAAAATATTCTAATGTACATCACAATAATAGCGAACATTATATTCGAAATAACTTTGTATAACCTACAGTTTAAAAATAAAAGTGTTATCACAATTATTCAGAAGCAAAACCCTTGTGGTGTTCGAATATGTATAAAGAACATTTTATATAAAATAATCGGTCTCGTTTTGTGCTACGAATGCTCATTTCCTAGGAAAGTACTTGTACAGTGTACGCCAAATTAAGCTACATAAGCTACATTTCGACCTTTTAGCATTCAACCAAACGTCTGTATGTCGTTTAGCCAGCATTCTGAATACAACGTTCAACATTACAATCATTCAATCACAAAGCTAGACATGTGGTATAATCACGTTGTTCAATAAAGATGCTAGCTGTTTAACTGAATGCTATTTCAGCCAGTTGATTCTGACACATAGAATGTTTATATCTGTATAGTTGTAGCTATATTCGTAGTTGTACTTGTGGCGTAAGTATAAGTGGTATTTTCTGTGGACAGACCTAAACAAAAAATCTCAGGTCGACGAACTTCACCTTGTACAAAATGTAAACTGCGTGATTAATTTGACACATATTGGTTAATTGCCAGCTAAGCTTGTTCATAACGACACAAGTTCCTGTAAAACTGAGTTTTCCCCGATCACACTTGTCAAGTTCTATAAATAATCTGTGTTTAAAAACTTTTTGTTAAAAAGTTGAAGCATATGTATTATATCTTAATGAGACATTCAAATAAGCCTTAATCACTGTTTAACTAGAATTCTGACCAATGATATTGAATTTATGAGCAGATTATTCATACAAATGTATTTTATTTACACTCAGATCATTCATTTATATACTTAACTAGCGGCCCAGTACATGCTTCGCTACGTATAAAGTGATAAAATTCATTTATTCAACCAAAAAATATGTTATTAATTGCTAGCTATTATTAAGTTTAATCCAAATCATAATAAACAAATTATCGTTCACAATTTGCTTTAATGAAAGCATATCCAAGATGCTATTACCACACGAATGGCATAACAACATGCTTGTACTTGTACATTTTCAGTGTTGCCAACACTGAAAAAAGTATCAATTTGTCAGCACAATTCGCACAAAATTATCCGCCATTTATTGAATTTGTTTGTTACAAAAAATGTGATAAATGAAGAACCGTTCGATCGATTTTGTGCAAACTTCACATATACCAGATGATTTATTGGGACTATTATTCGTTTGGACTATTTAGTAGATATAGTCCTAACAAAGCTCTTGAGTTATAAAATTAAATTTTTTAGTAATGTCAAATCCATCATCCATAAGATAGTCAGTTAAACTATAAAATAATGAAAATACTAATATTGGAATTACATACATATATAAACCAGAAAATAAAATTCAGTTTAATTGTTAAGTGCACTGTTGACTCTGTAAAAACTTTTTTTCATAACAGAACTTGTGTAAAATTTATGAAATGCTGAATGGTAATATAGTATTGCTGAACTTTGTCGTTGTACGTAGATTCCTTGGCAAATTTTCCGTATGATAACTATACACTGTTAGTATGAAGTTCTTCGCAAGTCTATATTATACACCCACGATATTTCTAGCGTCAGATAAATGTACACATAGCAACATATCTTACTTTACATTTTAACCTTGAAACAGCTCTGACGATATCCACGGGAAGAAAGTGAGTCGTGATACATGTATTCTTAATCCGTCACTGTACAGGCATTCCTTTAATTATAAGATAATAAGATTTTCATAATATGTATCTGAATGATTTCTGAATATATTCTGAGTGATAAGGTTATGACAAGCATTTATTTAGTGTTATATGTCAAGGTTATCAATAATGAAACCTTGCAAATTAAATAAGATGCACATTCTGAATTCTGATTAAGCTGAAATTTTACATACATGTGTATGTCGCGGGACAATGCAGTACTATGATGTTTTTTTAAATGTTGATGCTGGAGTTGGAAGGCTGCCGTAAGAACTCCGGAATAAAACGACACAACGACGAGTTGGTATTAATTTAATTCGCCTTGACGAGCGCTTACTTCCTATCCTAAATATTATGAATACGAATTCAACCCCATTGTATTAAAAAAAAATTACTTCGCTCCATTTTCACTTTGTTTTACTGCCAAATAATAATAAGTTTGTGTTAAAAATATATTACTACTTTATTTTTTTATAGATAAAATTTTCGTTGGAAAAAATTACAATGTTCTATATTTATTCACCTAATATTCCTGGAAATTAGGTTTTAAAACTACCAGATATATCGCTTATTATTAGTGCTTGGAATAGGTAGTTTAGTTTTATGAACTTGGAGAAAGAAAGTCAATGTAATCATAACATGGATAAACCTAAAATCAGCGTGATTTCCGGGACCTTAAATAATGCAATGCAATGGAACTTATGTCATTTTATATAATCATGATAATTACACTTATTGTTTATTTGTAGGTTTATAGGAGTGAGAAGAGGAAAAAAAATCATGTTCAGATATTACAGACATTTATTGCAAGTTTACAATATAAATCAAATGTATATAAAAATAAACTTTGCATTCCTTAGCGTTATTGTGCGCTTTAAGTAAACAATAATCCTATTATTAATAAATGCTTCATAAAACTATATTAGTTGCAAAAGTTCTCTGTGGGAAAGCCATGCTTCGGCACGAATTGGGCCGGCTCGACCGGAGTAATACCACGGCCTCATAAAAAATCGGCGTAAAATAGCGCTTGCGCTGTGTTTCGCCGAGTGAGTGAGGGTACCGGAGGCCCAATCCCCTTATTCCTCTTATTCCCTTTTAAAAGGCTGAACGATCGCATCTGTGACTCCTCTGGTGTTGCGGGTATCCATAGGCAACGGTTATCGCTTACAATCAGGTGATCTGCTTGCTCGTTTGCTGCGTTTGCCCTATCCTATAAAAAAAAAGGATAGCTTTTTTCAAATAAAATACAAATTTTCTGTTTTTATTTGCTATTCGTTTCTTTACGCTTTTATTGTAAAATTTTATGTTTACAACTTATTATTACAACAATAAGCTAAAAGATAAAATATTATTTTGAAAGTTCAATATAATATTTTTACAATCTCTGAAAATAGTAAGTTCCCAGGCATATCCATACTATTGATGTCACAAAATCGCAAGTACATAAAATTAAACTACCTATGTATTCCGAGCACTACTTATTATGTTTAAAGGTTTGGCTTCGCGACGTTTCAATATTTCTTATTCATTAATATTAATCTTATGCAAATGGTAGGCTTATTATACATGTATTATTCATAATTTTTTTGCCAACACAGGAATGTTCTAAATCTATTTTATTGGCAATAGCTATTTAAATTAGATTATTATTAACATAGACATGATTGAAAAAGGCTTTTAACATAATTAAGTTGCTTTTTTTATGTGACATGTCAAAAGCCACACTAAAATATAATAAATGTATTTATTTTAACTATAACAATATTTAATTATAACATAGTTCTATCTCAAGGTCTCATACAACCAATTAATATGTTGGTCTGTTAATTAGATGCCAAAAGCTACTAAATAAACTAGAACCTATTGCTTATATATGTATTAAGATATTTTAAAGGTTAAATAATAAGTTTGTGATAACGTGATATGGATGCCGACCCTCATATCTTGTGATGTTTCACTTTTAATCGACACGTTATGTACATAATTCAACTATATTACCGTGTTGTGTGGACAAAAGTCTACCAATTTAGAACTAGGCACGGGAAATGTCGATATATCATTCCTTCTGATACCTCTTCAATTATTACGATAAGGCTTCGCTGGTTTCTCCGATCGGTGATCCGAGGGGCGTGCAACGAAGTTCTGTAGCAAACATCAGTACATATGTCTAAGAGTGCTCTTTACCTGGTAGTATGCTTAAGTTTCCCATTGCTTCCGCAAAGTGGCTGCAGAGGCTGAGCTTGACCATATAGGGTTTTAGTAAAAGCCATGCGAAATAGTAATAATGATAGATAGAATAAAAAAATAAAATTTCCAATTCTATTCCAGTTCTTTTAGTGTTTAGGCTGCAAGATTATGGAATATTAGTCTGCACAGTATCCGCGTGTATGTCGCTGTTTACTTTCAAACGCCGTATCATCGACCACTATTTCAATTCTTGTAATTATATACGTATTTTATTATACATTATTTTCTATCACAGGTTTCTGATAGAAATTTCAAAAGTATCAACCAGAACCTATGTAACTCGTTAAAATATTGATGTATCTGTGTTGTATTATATTTAATTTAAATATATTCTCTTAATGTATTACTCTTACTTTAAATATATTACTATTAATGTTTGATTTTCCATAATTATATTTCCTATGACTTGTTACAACATTCTCTTACCACATAATAAGTACATTTCATATAGGTCATAAAGGTGCTCTAAATATATATTCAAAGTTATGCTAAGTTAAAATTACTACCTGCCAAGCAATGGCAACACAAACATAAAACTCAGTCATTATTAGTGAATTCCAAAATTTACCCTTTTTGATTGAATTTACACAACAAGACAAATTCTGTCAATATGGAAACCCACACTGAATTTTTAGATCTCAACCAGGGTGCCAACAATTGAAGCAAATAGAGGGTTTACATTTATTTTAGTAGAAATACATTTCAATTGATTTCAGTACAGCAGCTCACATTTCAATTGATTTCAGTGCGAATTCATTAGTCGACTCTAATCTTATAGACAGTGAAATCGAAGTGGTACCAATCAAACGGCAATATTCGCACGGCCCATTGAACCTGCCTCGCAAATTGGAATAGCATCTGTTAAATGATCCCTTCATCAGTTTGTTCAGACACAGTCTGTTAGTTCTTCCTTATTGTGTTAACATACTCTAGAAAATACATGTAAATATTATGACCGTCTGTATAAATTTCGCGTGCATATCGTTTGCTAATTATGGCAAAAAATTGATTCAACTTTGGATATTTTTTTTTAATTTGTAATTTGTGAATACTGTTCCCCTTTTACTAGTAAATTACGTCTGGTTCAAATCAGGGCGTTTAATAATTTGTACGCTTATTCACTATATCGTTTCTAAGAATATAAGACATGAAAGTGAAAAACTAAAATCGATAAATAAGTTCCTGTCGAGGTTATAATATATTAACTGAACCTTATATTTATTTGTACATAGTTAAAGTATATGAGATTCAACTTTAGTGATGCATACTAAAATATTGTAAATGTAATGCAAACTATTTCTTTTGCAACTCACTTAATTGTAGCATACTGTAGGAAATAAAATTAGCGACCTATATGTCGTCACATACCAAAGCAAATTGTACCAACACAACAAAATCACGCTACTGAACAAAAATAAATGCAGCAAGATTTTAAATAGATGTCATAATATACGTAAGACATTCACTGCTGCATTGCGTGAGTTATTAGCGCTGAACTGAACTTCAGAAGTCGACATTATCACGTTTTACTGTTATTGCCAGAATTTATTTCCTGGAGTAATGGTTGGCTACCTCGACACTTCTTCCTCGACTTCTGTCGCTTAAAAAAAATTGATTTTAAATAACATATATTGGTTGCGTACCACTAGTTATGATTGAGTATATACAATAATTTGTAGTGTAATGATTAAACTCTAAAAGTTTTTGTTTGTTCTACCTGTGTCCTTAGAAACAAATATATATCTGTGTTTACTTACGCTTCTGTCTCTTTCATCTCTCTTCCCATCAAAATAATTAAAAATGTTTCCTATTTTTCAATGAAATTTACAATCTTATTATCTTTAACTCGTCAAATGTTGCAATATTCAAGAATGTCAAGGTTATTTCATAAAGTTTTGAAGGTTATTATACCTTGGTTGAAATTATATGAATGAGCTTTTTATTACAGTCATCTACTTTGGATTTATCGTCATGATATTTAAGCTAGGATAGAAATAAAATCAGATTCGACATGGCAATATTGCAAGCGAATCAGTTATGGCACGCTCAATGTACCGGCCGCTCTAGTAAATAAATTTGATTAGATATAAATTAGATTCATGTCGTGGCACACTCAGTTTGTTAAGCTTAAAAGAGAAACAAATTTAATTTTATTCAAATTTCGTAACGCTTTCGAATTAGATTGTTCGCACAAGATATACATATACTAATCAGATGAACATAATAGCTGCTTAGATATTTTACTTTGCGTTTTAAATTGATTACTTATTTATTTATTTTTTGTATGTTATGTATATTAAGAACCATTGTTCTGGCACAACCATAGTCGTATATCTTTTAATTTTATTTAAGTAAACAATTTGTTTATATATATATTTATATATATATATATATATATATTATATATATATATATATATATATATATATCTAGAATAGCAGTATCTGGGTATTTAAACTGAGTAAATTAAATTTCATGACGGAATGATTCTTTAAATTACAATAACAGTTCTAGAAATATGGAATATTAAATCAAATCGAACCTAAAGAAATACGAAATTACATAGTTTCAAAACACTTTTAAAGTGTAGAAATGACGACATGACGTTATCAATTGATCAGGATCAGATGTTAAGTATATAGAAACTATTTGAAACTGATTCACAGGCCCATTTGCTGTTGAAACGAGTCTGTTATCACGACGCCATTAATCAAAGCCTCGCGATTAGCTCTAATAATTATAATTAATAAATTTAACACGTATCCATGGCGCCTGCGCATTTATTCGGAGAGTTTAACGGCCTTCAATTTATCAATGATAGCTGACATTGTGTGTGATGTGCGCAGAGATATTTAAATAGCCTGTATTGAGTATTGAAAGAGTTTTGAATGTTAATGACAATAATTAAATAATATATGTAGATTAATATATTTGTCATTTTGTGTTACTAATGCCATATTTTGACATTATGTGTACATATTTCAAGGGCCTTTATTCATTAACATTACTTTTTATTTTTTTCTTTATGCTCAATTTAAGTCTTGTATAATTATTTGAGTCTTTCTGCAACTGTTTATGTCTATTTGTATTTAAATAAACGTTTATTCAGAAATAAACACAAATAACTTTATTTTTAATGAGCCTTTACATTACACTAATGATATTAAATTTACGTACCTATATTATTAGTATTAAGAAATTATCCGCGAAAACTTATATTTATTATGGAATTCAGTTTCAGAATTAAATTATTGAGTTTATTATTTTTATTTGTTTGTTATAATGCTAATGTTGATCGCGAAATGCTTAATAATGCTTAGTAATAGTAGCCGGGTATAAACGTTTTGGGAACTATACGATACAATGTTACGAGATATAATATAAATATAAACTTATACTAGATGTCCACTTATATAAGTTCTTTTAAAAATAGAATATCATATTCAAATGTTCACTTTCGTAGTAGATTAAATATATTTATCTCAATAATTCCATTAAATAGCATTGCCACTGTTTAAATTCCTTATGTCTTACTATGAAATGACGACAAATATGAAAGTAGAACACAATATATTTGTATAATTTCTTAACACAATATTTTATGTATATCGAATAAAAAAAAAGACAACTCTTGACACAAGCTTGTCACGTCTATAAAAATACAAAAATAAAAACAAAAATATTCAAAAATTATGACATTATAGTACTATAGACTAAGCACGTTGTAAAATCTGTCTATTAAAATAAAACGTTAGCTTTGTATAAATATGCCAACTATTTTAAATATCCTATATCTACTTACTTTTTTTCTATCTAAATCTATCAACGTTATGTGTAAATTTGTCTTTAAGATTTATATTTGCCTTATTGTTCAAGCTTTGTTAGCTTACTTACTTAGGAGGTTTTATTTAATTTTCTCCTTTACCATCTCTGTTTATGTTGAATACTTTTACTGTAATTACAAGTGATTTTTTTTTAAATTGTGTAATCCTAACGACGACATACTACTGACTTAAATTAAACGCGAAGAGTGCGCATTTGTTGCGAGACTTGTAAATCTAATATTTGATATCAAACAACGGACAGCTCAACAAACGGTAGTCCGTAATATTTATGTTTGTGAATTTGTGTAGTGTTGTGTGAAAGTATACATCCAAAATAATAATTTGGTGATTATTTGAGATCAGACATATTCCTATCATATAAAAGTCAAATTCTAACAAAAATTTGTAATACTTAAAAAGACATAAACGAAATCAAACGTGCCAAATATCCCAGACTATGGCGGCGGGTTTGGATCGTGTCGATCCTGACCGAATGGTAAATGTGGGTGGCATCGATGCTGACCGAATGAAAAGTGTCTTGTGATTGTTCAGTCATAATGACACCTTTCTGGTGATGCTCAAATAATAGAAAAGTATTAGATTTATGCGGCAGCAACGCTGAGGTAAGTAACCTTTGTTACTTTGGGAAATGCTTTAAGCGTACCTTACGTTTGGGAAACGGTCTCTCCTCGGATTTTGGAGCTTTGCTACCTTTTACAAACTTAAACTTAAACTTGTGTATACTCATAAAAACACAAAAATCACAACCAATTTATCAGTGAAAATTGTGTATTCTTATGTGAACCTGTATGTTTATATAACTATCAAAACTATATATATCTACCTACATTCATCATCTCTAAATACATCAAAATTTCCAACTGTCAATAAAATAAATATAATTGATCGAAGTACCGTTCATCAATACCTTTGATTTTTTAAATTTTTATATTTTTTATAGATTTTTTGCACCGTTTATTGGGGAATACATAAATATTACATTGTATCACTTGATCAAATCAGTAGTTAATTACGTTATTCTCGGCTCGGTAATTAATAAGTTGAAGTTTATATGTTAAAATGTGTGTCATGTTCTGACACACGTTTTTTTGCTTTAGTTGCAGTGGCAACTACAAGATTGATTCAATATTTCGTCCAAAGTTACGTTGACAGTATTCCCAATATTGGTAATATATTCTGACTTGAAGGCAAATGAATGTGAAATTACACAGAATGTAAACTTAGTACAAATTTTTACGCATAAATACTCCAAAGCATGCGCTCGTAGATTTCATAAAAAGGGGTGAGATACTTCTTAATAAACCGTGGTCTAGGTTTAGTTTTTCGAGTTTGATTTGGTTGATGGTAGAGCTAGAAGCACACTCGTTTTACCAAAGTAAACTTTGTCGTTATAATAAAGTTATTGACTTTGTTATATTCTGCTTCTGTAAAAAAGTATATACTTCTGTTATAAGTACTAATATACCTAAAGTGAACATTTTATTATCTAAGATTCTACATAACTATTTGTGTATCTATATATATATATATACATATACATATACTTATATATCGACGTCCTCTATAGTCGAGTGGATAATACACCGGTGTCAAGGTGTCGCCATCACTGAGGTCCCGGGTTCGAATCCCGGTGGGGGCAGATGTTTGTGTGATGAATACGAGCAGTTGTACTCTAGTCATGGTTGTTGATATATATTACTATAAAAATATCTATAGAAATATATATCAATATATCTATCGGTAGCAATATGTATATATAAGACAATTGATTGAAATTGACAATTGATATAAGATAATTTGAATACTTTTTTCAAATATTTTCTAGGCGCAACAATGAATTTGTTTAATATCTCTGATGAAGTCAAAAGTTGTTGGAGAGTCAGAATCATCAAGATCGGCCAACGTAGCGTAATATATATTTGCTTGATATGCAGATATATCACTTTGAATTGTTGGAGTGATCGTACTTACTTATAGCCAAACCGCGCCGTCACTATTGGCATAGAAACATTGTCATCATACTGATTTATGCTGGTAACTGATAAAATATCAATCAAATTTTTTTTACTGAATAGTCTTCCGTGAGATGGAATGCGGTATTTTTCTAGTCGGTAAATTACACACATACTATTAAATTAGTTATGTTGCGAATACACGAAACGGAACGCAAGTAGAGTAATATTGTATTAAATGCATATTTTCTATTTATTACTTCTACTATCACAGGAGACAATGCTAAAAACAAACGTTTCATTCTGTTCGATCTTAGGTTTATATGCCAATGGCGACATAACGACTGGAATCCAGCGAATTGAACATATCTGGATCGCCCACGGTCCAGGCGAAGCAGGCCATTCATAAATATGTACGACGCAATTACGCAATCAAGATTAGCACTAATCGTGTTATAGATCAAAGCTAATGTCACAGTATTCTCGCCTCTTAAAATAATTTACCCTAGTTTAGGATTTCTTTAAAGTTATCTACGGCATCTCTAACCAGGATTGAGGAAACATATCAGCCTAAGACTGCAGCTAGTAAGTAGAAACTAAATATTGTTAAATAAAACAAATTTATACGTTTACTAGAGTTATGGCAGTGTTAATCATAAAATTAAACCAAAACTGCATGTTATTAATTCTGTCAATTATGTTATATATGTACATATAAGAGAAGAGGTATATCGCACTTCAACCTCCATTCAAGTCTTAAGGTAAATAAGACTAAGGCTCAAGACAGACTTTGGTTGGTAGGCTGATATTAGCCGAGTCGTCTCAGTCATGATACAATCTAGCTCACTAGTAATTTCCGCGGAACTTGGCTGCGGTATCCTGGCGGGTTTCCCACTCATTATTGAGGATTCACTGCTTCTCCACATGTAGAGGTAAAAATATTGCACTAACGTGTTGATACTTTGCCATTGGCTTTATTTCATTAACTAAATAAGAATGCATAATGAATTAACATGCTATCAAAACGCACAATTTTTAAGTTAGCCATATGGAAGGTATGGCGTTATTAAAAATTTTTCATACTTAAATATAACAGACCGAATTATATTAATATGGAATTTAAAAATTAATGCTCCTCATCATCATTAAGGTCCTTTGTCCTCTAGCTGGGGCAGAGGGCGTCCACAGAGAGTCTCCATCCCGCACGGTCTTGAGCTTCGCATTTGATTTCGCTCCAGGTTTTTCCAATGACTAAACGCTCCTCATGCAATCATGAATTTTAAATGATATCAACACGTCAATCTTACATTGACATAAGATGGTTCATACCTTAGTGGTACATCGAATTTTCGATCGACAGTACTAAGCATTTTACATTTCTATTAATATTATCAAGGCGAATGTTTGTATGGATGAATATTTGCCGCTTTTCACTTGAAAACTACTGAATGGATTTTGTTGAAACTTTACAATAATAAACTTTGTAATCAGGACTGTGTCTTTGTAGGCTACGATTTGTAAAAATATACGCCACGCTAATATAAGCTACTCGAAATACTAATCCTGCGCAGACGAAGTCGCTGGCACCAACTAGTATTAATGGTAAAATAATATTTGCTTGCTTGATTTTTATGGCGTCGGTCTTTGCTTTAAACTCATTTTAATAAGTTTAATTAATGTTTGTGTTGCGATTGTATTAAGTTAGTTGTGATCGTAGATATTATTTACGACTACATGATGCAATATAAATTTGTCCATAAGTAGAGGAGTCATAAAATAAATCACACATACAAAAGCCTAGGGCGTTAGTTGACAGCTCCGGTTCTATTTACAATGCTGTACAAATTTTATAACGATTCTCCAGTGTCATAAATCGTAATTGTATCTATAGATAATAGAAAGGTTTTATGGCGTCACAATAAGTGCGAGCTTCTGATGTTTTATGACCATTTCTTGATGAATCTTCTTAACAGCATGATATACTGCTAATTGTATAGACATGAAGCGCTATGACAGTAAGTATATGTAAGAATATTTTCAATTAAAGCGTACTTACTAGAAGAATAATCGATTGTTAGTGTTTCCGCGATCAATCACTTGAATTGTAAATGTTTATAACAGGTAATGAGATTCTTACTGGCTATAGTTACTTATTGCCTTAAGTTTTTAAGGGTTTGGCTTACAAATAATTATCTATTATATTTTAACTTATTCATTTTTTATTATGGAAATAATAAAAGTGTATGATTCTAAAACCGATTTTTCAGTTTGCTCTACAAATTCTTGCTAAATATTACTTACAACAATTTTCTGGTATCTCTACCATTAACATTGCAATATTTTAAGGAAGTACAATAGTCAATGGATTTAAACAGAAGTACTTGTCTGATACTCACATTGCAGGCAGTAACAGAAGTGGTGCTTGAAGGAACATGATGCTTAGCGATATCGCTTACATAAATCGCTTCTGAACCTTAGGATTACCCGTCACTATCACTGAGTCACGTGATACACTTAACACCAGTTTTAAAGGTTGATTGAACCCTGCAGATAGGCACACTTGCGCACAGCTCATGCTGCCGCGTGGTCAAGTTGCTGGCCACATCTCGAACCTGTAAAAAACGAGCAAATTATTCACACTGCCACACTTAATGCAAAAATAACGAGAACTCTCAAGATAGCTTTTAATTTGTTCGACTGGAGTGGCGCCAGTGACAAGAGTATATAAAATTCATTTGTTTATTGAGTAAACGTTGTTCGAATCACATATTTTGATTCTGTGTACGTACGCAGAAAACGTTGAAATTCTCCAGAGGATGCCTGTGATCACAATTCATTTTTAATCAAAATATACTTTATTAATACTTATATTAGGGTGCATATAAATAACTCCTATGGAAGATGCAACAGCTATACGAAATCAGAAAAACCTTTTCTAATCATAAAAAAAAATAACTTAAGTCAATTTTTACCAACGCTTTGTGTTACATTGCCAATTTAACGGATAACGAGTCATAAATTTAATGAAAAAAACGAAGATCTATCAAGTGGTGACATAATTATTCATTAAATGTGTCATTTTTTCGTATGTCATAATCGATTTCGATACCGTGGTATTAGAATCGGTAATAGAATTCTTAGGATAAAGCTGATGGTTTTGTATTTTTAAATATAATGACAATTCAAAGAATATCAATTAATATGAACATAAAAAATATTTAACGTGGTCTTAATCAATATTTCTGTTGTTTTAAGTCTTCAATATTAGATTGTTTGACCGTTGTAATTTGTGTTCGCGTGACGTCTCTTACTAAAAATAGAAAAAAATCTCGACAACCGCCAATGATCGATCAATTTCTGACGTAAAACAAATAACTCAGCCTATAAATCGTGCCTCTATCTATGAAGTATAGCTTCCCACACAATCCTCGTTGTTTTTTAGTTCTTAACTTTTGTGTAACAGAGCTCAAAGCTGAGTAAATATATGAAGAAATAACTATATTTGTTCAGACCGTTCTTGAAAATGTTTTAGCATATCTTTCTATAACTGTACGTATTTTAAGTCGATAATGTATAATTATATATATAACAAATTTGAAAATAACAGCTTACCTATTTGATGGTAAGAGGCTGCAGTCGTACAGTACTCTAGTACTCTATATCCAAATAGTATTCTAGTATCCAAATCATTATTAATAAATAGTACTCTAGTATCCAAATCCCAATTATATTTTTTTACTCACTAGTTAAAGATGTACAATATATGTGTACAATTTCAAGTATTTTGATTGTTTTTATTGTTTACGCCATTTATTATAAGTGGTCATCTGATTTCAGATGTAAATCTATTCACTTACAAATAATTCATGCAATGTTTTATATTATTTAATAAGACTCAGTACACGTAAAGAAAAAATACAATCAAAAGAACACAGACAAAGAGTATTGTTAGATTGTTGTCTAACAAGAAACAAATAAACGAGTAGCTAGTTGTTAAGGATAAAAAACCCATCCACACAAATAATATGACTGTCATTACTAGCAATGAACCTGATCAAACGATAGGTAGTGATAACACATATGATGACTAACGAGTCGCTACTGAATGTAAAAAAGTTGAAGACGTAGGCGTCAATAATGAAAAGAATTGACATTGTTTCACTACATTGAAATACTACTACAGATAATATATTTTCACATCGGTGGTGAAAGAGGTATAAATTAATCTGCAAAGAGGAGTCTCCAAGGAAAAATCTCCATTAATATTTATTTTTCACCGATGGTTAGTTAATAGCTTATATGTTGATCAATTGGATACTAGTTGCCGTATTGGTTGTAATGTAATTATCCATAATTTTCCAATATACACTCTAAAGTTTTCAAATCAATTCGAATAAGAAGATTCTGAAATTGTTGTACGTTTAATGCCGGTTTCTCCATCTGTATAAGTTTTAGATCTCATAGAACATAATGTTTTACAAGAAATTTGACAAAATATCTGAACGGGTTAGATGAAAAAATTTACCCGGATTAATATCAATAATTATATTCGAACATTCTAGACACTTTTGGTTTTAATAATGCTAACCCTGGGTTTGTTAATAAAATACTGTCACCTCGTCAATCCGGACATGTGCCAGACGATTTCCACTGACAGGTGAGACATCGGCTACTTGACGCCAGTATGAACATTCTATTTCTGGACAACCAGACGCAGTTGGTGTTCGGCAAGAGTTTTCTGGGTGGCCATGTTAATTTGGAATTCCAATGTCATTTTCCATAAACAGTTAAGGTTCGACGCCGTAAAAAGTTAATTATTTTGGTACTGTTAGAAAAAGCAACAATATAAACCATTGGACTTAGATTTAATTATTTCAAAAATTTATGTTATCTACTTAATAAACAGTGGAGAAAAAAATGTATTTGCTTTGGAACAAAAAACATATGACAAAATTAACAAAAAGACTATTTTGATGCTTCACATGGTAATTATGTTGCCGAGCTTATTGTAATCTGTTGAAGCTTGGATGAGATGTTGACAGATATAAGTTACCATGATATAGGTTACCATATACGAGCCTTAAAAAAATAGTCAGGTGAAATGAGGCTCCAAAAATCCATTGACGATTTTGAGTTTGATGACAAATTTACACCTTGAAATATTAATTTCATTTCATCATTCTACTTTCACCTGACCATCAGACTATATAACTCCATTAATATGAACTGTAATCTGATAAATACAGAACGAGGAATTTATCAAAGCTCCCTCAAAGCGATACAACAAATCAATATTTTCTGACGTTTCAATTAGTATATTGACACGCTTTTAATCTTCTTTCATTGTTTATACGTTCGGAAGCCCCGTATGGATTGTCATAATGCATAACAGCCACGTCGCTCGCTTAGATCACGCTTCAACTAAAGGGAAAATAACCATAAATCTTCTGTCAGCCGCCACTCTTTTTGTTTAGACTGACGACTATATCAACGCGTCGTATTACAAAATTAATCTTGTTAAGATTACACCGCACTAATCGTTTTCTGAATCTTTAATCTCTAATTTTACTTACGGATCAATATCGCTAGTCCATTTTTCATTTCATTACCTTTCAATCAACGAAGAAGCTCAGTGTATATTGTTGTTAAAAATATTTAGTTTAGTTAATAAGCATTTAGTTTTATGTGTTAAGACTTAGACTAAGAATTAATTAATGCCATCGGTGGTAGTAATTAATTACACTGCACCCCGCTGTCATCTTTGGCGTTTAAAGTGACAGTGCCGTCAACAGGTCTCTGGTGGGACTTTTAATATAATTTGACGACACTTTTTAATTATGCAATGATTATGTAACAGTTTACACAATGCATCATGTGAAAATGGTTTAAGGAGGTCCCTAGGAGCTAACTGATCCACCAACAGAAGAAAAGCAAACTATTTCATTAAAGATAATGGAATTGCTTATAAAATTCATCGTATATGGGATGTAATGAATTGAAAACGTATTGAGATTGGAATAGAAGTCGTATAAGGGAGAAAGATGTAGCTAAAAAATAGATATTTGTAAATGAAATATATGAAACACCGGAACTCGGTTAAAATAAAATCTACGTATAAGTAAGATAAAATACTGGCAATTTATAACAGATTGCTGCAGCGAGCGTAGTCAGTTATCAATACAAGAGTGTTCTGTTGGTGCATGGGTTCATCCGAAAGTTATCAAATAACACCGGTTCATTATTTATTACTTTATTAGCAAGGTGCATACTTTTCTTTAAACTACCACACTACCTATCGTCATAACATACACCTATACAAAATTTAAAAAAAGACTAATCTCATCTCGTCCTTAAACATTCATTTAAAACATACCATTATTTAATGTACAGTTATTAAAGTATTTATCCCGAGTTTTGTGACGAAAGGTTATTATCAATTTCTGTTACAGTTGTTGTTTTTACAATTTCGGCAATTAATTTTATATTGCTATTATTTTTTGTACAGATATAGAGATGATATAATCTGTATGAGATATAGAGATGTTGCGTAATGCGAATGCAAAAATAGTATAAAATGTGCGTAAAGTCTTCTACCTGTGAGAATAAATAATATGAAACTCGCAAATGAAAGAATTATATTTGAAAGTAAGTATTGACTAAACTTCAAACAAATTTTATGTACAATAAAGGCACATTGACTACCTAATAAAGATATAAAAATTAATTTAAATATAGAGATGAGCATTATAACAAACATACCATGACCGATATTAGAAGGAATGGTGCCAAATTTTTATTTCTAACTCCACCCATCTAAGCCAACGGACAAAAGTTAAAACATCTGATCAAACATGTGCTACCATGAACCAATTTACACGTCGACCATTGTACTTCTATTCTTACGAAAGGCGTTTTTACAGACAGCTAACTGTCTTTATTAGGTATTTACTGTCGTTACAAAATTGTATTATTAATAATATTAAAACATTTTTCATATTAATACCAATAAATTAATAAATAAATAATTATTAACTTCAACACAAATAATACTCGATAAATCTGTAATAAAATAACTTTGGCTTGCTATTTGTTTCTGGTCGGCTGGTTTTGATGACATTAAAGTTTACATAAAAAAAAATGTTGTTTTCAGATATTATATCATCAAAAATTCATTTTTTAATTGTATAACTAAAAAAAAGCAACGCAACAAGTCATGGAAATTTGTCATGCTTCGTGGCCTAATGCAGTCTCATTAAGAATAACATAAAGTAGGTTAAAACGTCTTAAATTTGACAATTTTGCTATCAAAAATGCACCTTGCTTGACCAGTTAACGGGTAACTTTTTAAATGAAATATGGAGCTCAAGGAGCATATGGATTACTTGATAATTAACGATTACCGACGGGTAAATGGATACCGCTTTTGAAAAGTAGAGTAAGATATCAATAGTACGATATAGCAAAATTGTATTTTGTTTTGTAAATATAATAATAATATAATGGTTGTCCCCTTAAAATCTATGCAGGTGTTACAGGACCGTCGAAATATATTTGGTTTTTGTATCCATCAAAAATTAAGATTCGCTAGAAAAAATATTAGTGCTAGTCAGGTATCTTTTTTCCCATACAAGCTAAATAATTAACTTGTTCTTGTTCTATGTATCGACAGCCTTGCAACAGCGTACGAGAAATTGAGCGCCATTTCGATTAAAGCTAGAAGTCTTTGACAATATATAATGCAAACTCTACATTACGCAATGCATCTTTCTTTTTATACATACGACAGAAAAGCTCTTGCCCTTAACCTCACCAGATGGTGAGTGATGATAAGGATGAAAGTGGAAGCCCGTTGTATCTGGAATCCTCAATAACTAAGGAACTGTGGCTGTCTCATTGCTAATTTTCGAAACAACAATGCTTTATGCGTATCTGTAATAACATACTCTCGTAGTAGCATTAGTTTGTTATCCAATCAAACCTACCAGAAAATCATTTGTCTTCGTCGGGAACCGAATGGCGGACCAGACCAGACAGTTGAGACCACTGGGTGTAGATCGGGAGATCTACACCCAGTGGTCTCAACCACTAGCCATCGACAACGTTAAAATTTCATATAATTTATTAGATGTCTTTATTTTCTACAAGCTTTCCTATCGTATGTTTATCTAGGTGAACGCCTGCATGACGTAAGACAGTCTATGACCGATAAGTTGGATTATGCACATTCAGTCGCTATAGGCTGTTACGCCTTATCTTCACATTGCCTTCAGTACAAACTACTTGCTTATGGGAGGTCTGATTTCAACTATATTATTTATATGACAAGCTCCTGCTAAGATTATAAACCTAATCGCAGAATAAATAAAGAAATAAAATAAAGATGTGTCTCGGATAACTTTGATCTATAAGATTTTTAAGCGAACTCTGATTGTACAGCTCATATGAGCGGAAGGATAGTTTGCCGCAATTCTATTAATACCATTGCTATAGACTATTTGGCATATCTGATAAAAAATCGAGACATGGTTTTGACAGTCCTCTCTTAACTTTAACCTCATAAAGATTTCTGATGAGAAAGTTAAATTGCAATACCCAGGCTATATGATGTAATATAGGCTGTATGGCAGGCTAGGCAGGTAGCCTGCCATACCCATTACTCAGCAAAATAGGCTGTAAGGTATTTACCTTACAGCCTATTTTGCTGAGTAATGGGTGTGCTCTAGTGTCATAAAAACCAGATCCTTTCTGTTAAATCCGACCGTTTTATCTCAACTTCTGGTTTTATCTCAACTTCTGGTTTTCTCTCACCCGTTGTTGGCAGTACTCGTAAATATCTGATGTGATAGTTGTACCCGGCGGCAAACACTCATAGTGAACTTCCAATCCCACCAGACGCAGTATGTACAGCACCTTGTTGTGAATGAACCTGGGCTCTATTACAACCTGTGAAGTCTGACTGACCTTTAACCACTACGTTTTTGGCCCGCCCTTGTCATATTCGATCCACTTTTCATCACCAGCTTAACAATCTTTTCAAACGCGGTTTTATTCCGATCTTTTTGTGTAACTACCTTTTTTAAATAGAGTTCTTGGAAATTGTTTTGTGGTCGACTCCGTTCTTCTTCTACGTTCTTCAGCTACATTGTAACTATCGATAAGACGATCTTTCTACAGATTTTCTAAAATGGCATCCAATTTACCCTTAACAAGGTGACCAGAGGGGTGCATTGTATCAAAATTACTAGACTAGTAAATTTCTACTATATAATTGCCGATTTTTTCATACAAATAAAACATTTTTTTTTATACATAGAAAGAACTTTAATCAATGATGAATTTTCTATTTTGGTCGATGACCTTTTGCCATTTTTTTGGCAACATTATAATTCCCTGCTTGTAGAATTTTTAGTGCTTATCGGCAAAAAATATAACTGAGTGCGATTTCACAGCGTCATCATCATTGAAAGTTTTACCCTACAAAAAGTTCTGCAAACATCGAAATAAAAAGTAATTTGATGGGGCAAGGTCAGGACTATATAGTGGATGTAACATCGATTCCCAACCAAGCTGCAATAATTTTAATGGCGAGTCAGCAAAGAGGTGCGTGGTTTAGCGTTATCCTAATGGAAAATAACACCTTGACGATTAACCAATTCTGATCGTTTTTCGTTGATCGGTGCATTTAATCTGTCTAGTTGTTGGTAGTACACGTCCGTATTGATGGTTTGGTTTCTTGAAAGCAGCTCAAAATACCCCACACCTTTCCAATCTCACAAAATTGACAGCATAACCTTCTTTCGGTGAATATCAGCTTTCGAAATGGTTTGTGGTGGTGCGTCACGCCTGGACCATGATCGTTTTCGATTAACATTATTGTAAACAATCCATTTTTCATCACCAGTGATAATTCGTTTCAAAAACGGATCGAATTCGTTGCGTTTGAGATGGAAATCGCAAGCGTTGATGCGCTTCGTTAAATGAATTTCTTTCAATTCACGTGGAATCCAAATATCAAGTATCAAGTCCAAATATCAGGTTTTTTAACGAGTCCCATACTTTTTGAATGTGTTTCAATCGCTGTATGCGACATGTTTAAGTTTCCTGCAATCTCTCGCACATTAACATGACGATCCGACTCGATCATGGCTTTGATTTGGTCATCGTCAAGCTTTTCTGGTCGACCTGAACGTTGGTCATCCTTGAGTGAAAAATCTCCAGAACGAAATTTGTCAAACCAATTTCGGCACTGTCTTTCTTTTAAGGCTTCCTCGCCATACACATCCCGTAACTTTTTAGCAGCTTGCGCCTTTCATATTTTACTGTTTCCGCAAAGGAAACAGTAAAATATGAAAGGAAAAGGAAAGAAAAAGGAAATAAAATATGACTAAAATGTTCTGTTTTACGCTCCATTTTAAAATTGACGCCAAACTAACAACTTTAAACAAAAATGCGCACAATTTACTTACAAAGCAAGAGTAGAGTGATAGCTAACAAATGTCATAAGGAAAACATCATAATGATGCCAGATATCATTAAAAAAAATATTAAAAAAATCTACCTGTAAAATCGGCAATTATATAGTTGCCAACCCAATATATGTATATATATATATATATATATATATATATATATATATATATATATATATATATATATGTATATTTAGCAATAAAATACCACTTACAAATACAAATTAAATTCACGACTGGGGATAAATCTAAAACTGGGGCTTATTATTTGGTAATCAATTTGTTTTATATGATTTTCATTAATGGATAATTAGGATAATTAGATGATCTAGGACTGTCGTCGTAGAAACTCAGATACAAAATTGAACAAATACAAAAAAAAAACAAAGATTCACCATTCGAACGAATCTCTATCAATCGTAGCGCTAAATTGCCTGAACCATCTCGCAGTGCAATGCTACGTAATTTAGGTCTTAATCTGAATGACTATAAAAGATGATAGCAAGTCTGTAAGTTGTCGTTAAAAGAAACGAATTTCTTATTTACATTCTTCAATACCAAACCTATCACTTAACGATAATTATCAATATCATATCATTTACAATACCTTTAGTATTGCAAACGATCAAAACGACATATGTTTAAATTATGAAGATAATTAACAACACTTCACCGATAGTACACAGTTCCATTCAAGTCTGTCGTAAGAAACATTACTACTAGCAGATAAGCAGCTATAACTGGGTTATCACAGACGTTACTCATCTCCACATACAAACAGGTTGGCTAAAAATAATGGGCATTCAAAAATACATGAACGCAATCATAAACAGGCAGTTATTTCGTTAAACCACTTCTACGCTTCTTCGAAATGATATTGGAAATGGCATATGTTGTAACTATTTAGATCTTTGCTTATACAAATAGGAATAGGAATACGCTTGAATAAAAAAGTTTACTAAAAATAATGATATTACTAGTAATTTGATATTTGAAGTAATATTTATAACTTAGTAACTTTTGTACCTTTAATATAGAAATACAAAAAAGAAGGTCTAAAATTATCTACGTATTGTTGTTAATAATAACTACTATTGGATAGTTTAATTATATCTTAATAAGTTTTGAATGGAATAAAACGTCCATGTGTAGTAATGAACTTAGTGATTAATGAAATGATAATAAAATGTCCTATATATTATGTCTTATACATATTATTAATAGAATACCTCTACAAATATTCGCAAATAAAGAGAGATTATAAAAAACCTGAGATTCGTTTCTATCAACAGTAATTAATTATTTTTATTATTTTATCTATAACTTAAACCAAGAGGAAAGTCCATTATTGAGTTTCACTTTTGTATTAATTTTGAATACCTATCGATCATAAATTTAAAATAACACACATGTTATGGATAACACCAGATGTTGCAATTATGTGGTAGGTACACTCATATATTAATACGAATATTACTATTGTGAGCGTCTACTGCTCAGAATATTTTTAAAGTGATATATTTACTTTGTATTTTTGCACAATTTACGAAAATTATTTTGAATGTAATTGGTCTGTAGATTTGAAATTATAGTTTTTGTAAATAATTCATCCATGTGCGGACTGACTTATTATTTTAACTGAAGTCTATACAAAAACAACATTTAATTTTATTGAATCTAAGTATATGAAAATAACTACATCTACCTCATCTACCTCCTACCATCTACCTCATATACCATACATATACCTTTGTGTTCGTTTATACGAGGAATAATTATATTTTGGATAATATTACCTGAATGCGTCAATTATTACTGGGATACTTGATGGACCTAGGTATACTGGATCGTAGAGTGATCTGGAGAAATTGGACTTCCAGTATCGTCCTAAGTGAGGACAGAATGGACATCGAGGTGGTTTAGTGGGTATGCCCTGCTTTCCGCCGGGTGAGTCCCACATAAGCCATTGAAAGGTACGGTGCGTAACAGCATTCCACCTCGTTACAAAAAAGGTATACTCTTGTTATCCGAAATCTAGTCCACATTTAGTCTTAATACCGTTAAATTCATAGTTATAAATTTGAGGCTACGGGTGTATAAAGAGTTGAGAATTTTATATGACTCTACTTTATATGACTCTATTTATATGACTATAGGACATAAGCTAACCTCTCTGTTCGCGGTGTACTCTGCTACCGAACAAATGAGGCTCTAGCGCTTCCCGCTAACAAGAATTGCTCCATTTTGCACCAAGTCGATCCAAAAATTATTGACCTGACGTGACCACTTAATCGGAGGCTCAAATTCACCTAAAGAGCAAAGAGGAAGCTATGAGTTTCTCTTCGTGATCGATCAGAAAATATGAAATCCAAAGAATAATCAGGGTGATTGATATTCCTAAGAAGTGCGAATCTTCATTTGCATAGCAGATACTGACGACGATTGGGGCGAAAAGCTTTAAGCTTAGCTTGAAAGAAGTATTCAAAGAGTTCAATGTGTCCTACTTTAAATAGTAAACTTCTCGATGTACGGAATACTCTAAATAAAAAAAATATTAAAGGCGTGCGTAAATATTTATAATAATATAGATTAACGCAGATGTTACTAAGATTAAAAGTTTATATGTATTTTATCAAAATTAACTATTATTTTGTACAATTTTTTGTTCATCGCCAAGGTTAATAGGAGCATTTTCCTATGTTTGTAAACAAAACTGACTCAAGTATCTCTGTTAAGCTTTTGTGGTTTTATTTTAATATATGCATGAAAATCACATTTATATACATAATGAAATGAATTAAAATAAAACATAATATAGCTTCAATCAAGTTTAATTAATAACAACATAGATTCTTTGCGAATCGATCTCTAATATGAAACGAGGTTAGTTTATAATACACTATTTTCCCTCATCTCTTCACGTCTTTGATATGCCTAAAGATGAACACCAATTAGTTTATGTGCTTAACAATTCCAACAGAATGTGCGCGTATGCATTACGTAATACAGGCGCTATTGACCAAACAATTCCAAGCGGCTTTTAAATTAAAGCCGGGTTAAAAATAAACATCTATTTATAAAAGACATTTAAGAATGTCTTAATAGAAACGCGATATCTGTAGAAGGCTCTAATTAGACAAGCTTCACACTTCATGCAAAGGACCAACAATCAAATGGGAGGGACGTAACAAATCGTACATTCACGTTAATTGATATTATTTTCAAGAGTTAAAAAGTAACCAATTAGCATTCAGAAATAAAACCACCATCATTAATCACAATAATTAAGGAGCATCCAGTTTATGTGGCTTATGTGCAAGTCATCGGCAATAGAGTGGTTGGCTCATTTAATAAGGAACTAGTTGGAAAAGTGTGTTGTAATTGCAACTTGGAAATTTGTCATGACAATTGCTAAATATAAGGTAATAGGAACTTTATAATGCTCATGACACGTATGTTATGAAAAAAAGCAGTCTCGCCTTCCCTGCATGTCCCTCCAAATACTTTGTTTAACTTCAAACAATTAAAGTTTTAAAAGTGCATCTGAGTTTCACAAAATAACTACAATCAGGCAAAACTGCGTACAATATAAACTGCTTTTATCTTTTTTTTCTCTATTTTTCTTCATCTATTGTTTCGTGTTTTTCGATACAGTTTTCGCGTTGGGAATACTATATTACTTA
The DNA here is from genome assembly GCA_036419045.1 of Scirpophaga incertulas. Lineage (NCBI taxonomy): Eukaryota > Metazoa > Arthropoda > Insecta > Lepidoptera > Crambidae > Scirpophaga > Scirpophaga incertulas. The sequence goes on from CM071645.1 coordinate 13,090,840, forward strand.
TGAATGTAAAACATAACTAAAAGTAAGATGCAGTCAGTTGTGTCAAAATGAACATAATGGAGATTTTTGTTTTGCAATATAAGTAAAAGGGTTTGCATTATTCAGATACTTGATGAACCATGAAGATGACAGATTAATATTTGTGAGCAAATATGATGGTTTTGCATATATTGATTTATGTTAATAGGCATTTCATGTTAACTCACAACGATGTTGGTTTATTATTTATTTCCAACACTTGATGAGTTTTCGTTTATATTTTTGTACATTATCACTTAGAGATCTTAGTCATGTTTAATATTAATACAAATAAAAATATTATTTTGTCGTTATCTCAATAGTTCATAGATCTCTCTAGCGAGAAGAATAACGTTAGCCTACCTTAAGTTAGTGTAATTTGTCTATAATCAATCACGTTTTTTCGGTGTGAATTAGTTGACTCCACATACAACTTGTGTCTATGCGCAGATTTGTACAAGTTGCCTTATGACGTGTTCCATCACAGTAGGAATGTTGGACAAAAGCACATCTGGAATTATAGCAAGGAACATTATACTACCCCGGACTCTTTGAATAGAAGGCTATCGCCGAAGAAGGAGAAGGAGAAGGAAGGAGAACTCTCCTTTCTTATTATTATAAGTCTTTCTTTCTTATTATAAGTACTATGTTTTCTTTTAACCTTAGTTTATATTCATCCACATTATGTTTTTTTTTCGCATATACCCAATCCTCTTTTTATAATGCCCATCTTTAATACCCAATAGTATGAGTGTTATGGATCCATTCCAAACAGTTTATGAAGAGACCAATAAAAACTTATAGGATAGTGATACAAAATATAACAATCATCATCTTTATCTTGATAATTTGCAGAGTTATAAATTTTTAGTGACAAAGTTTGAGCAACTTAGTAATGCATTAGAGTGTTTCAACATACACTGCTGAAAATTAGCTAAGCAATGCTATATGCAGGCTTCGTATCTGTAACGATTAGTTACGAAAAATGTGAAATTTTTCAAACTACACGATTTTTCACAAGGTGAAGTGTCTGCAAAGAATAGGTTAGTCTTGTACTTGTGAAAAATGAATCATTTTCTTGTGCAAACAATAATCTTTTAATAATTGGTACCTTGTCCAATTAATTATTAAGAGAAGTCTATAAACTAATCAAAGAAAAAGATAAAGGAAGGAAACAGTTCTATGTCTGCTAGGATACCTCCGTCTTACTCATTTCGACTGCAAAGCAGCAGTGTTCTCATTGTTGTGTCGCGGTCTGAAGAGTTACATAGTGTAATTACTGGTTTTGTAACTTAACATTGCATGTCTTAAGCTGACAACATGCACAGTGGTTATTGACCTTTGATTGAAACGACTGTGACTACTTACGATCAGGTGTACAGTCTGTTTGTTTGCAATAAAATAGCAATAAAAAAAGACAACAACAAATATCCGAACTTAATTAGCAACGTGACAACGATGTAAGAAAATCACGATTTTCCATCACCAGTAGGAGGTTAGGCCAGTCGTGTTATCGGACCGCTCGTTGCACCGACCTACATAGCCGAGAGTCGAGACCAATTGAAAAATCACACGATCGATGCCGTTAAACCATCCGCCGATACGTTATCGCAGCCCTAAAACGTGCGCAGGCGCAGGACACTGGGATTCAGTTGTAGTTTTGCTACAAACTCAATTGTTGTTTTTTATTATGAATATTACTAATGCACAGGATTAATATACATATATATTTTTAATATTCTCTAAGTGTAATTGAATGATATGTCATAATCAATGATTGGATCTGGTTGCCAGCTGATAAGCTCTGCAAACATAAAACGGTGTTTGTATTTCTATAAACTACGAATATTGTCCACCCGGATTTATCAAGAATAGATGAATAAACTCGGTAGGTAGGCATTAAGTAAATCGCGATATCCCACAGTTTGAACACGTAGATTAGAATCCTGTTCAAGACGAACATTCCTCTGCTGCTCCTATTATTCTTTCAGAGCTAATAAAAGAACGCCATATACTTAAAAAGTGTTATATACCTTTTAAAAAATGTAATAACAGCAAAGATTGCTTGATTATTAAATCCTCAGCATCAAATTAAGGAAGAACATAAGATTCAGTAATAGACGTACGGAGATATGTCTCGAGGGTTTAAGACATAGCTTAAAGTTAAAAAGAGATAGTTCATACTTAACAAGCAACTTGATTAATGGTGAGAATCATTGAATGTGCACTTACACAAGTACTTGAGGAGCGTTTGAGTTTATTTTGGTTGAGTACTCATGTTGGGATCAATTAAAATTTTAATTATTCTATGGATTTTATAAACTTCTCATATCTAGGGAATATGGTTCTCAGTCGGTATTTATTAGGTCTTATACAAAATCTCTATTAGCGTATAGAAGTAGTTTTACTACTATGGCGTGATTATGAATGTGAAATGAAATGAAAAAAAAAACAATATTTTTTTAATTAAAAGCAATAAGCTTTATTTTGTAGATACGAAATATAAGTATTAGAGGTGAGCACCATCGTGCTTAAGAAAAAAAAAAAACTGTGACTCTATTACTTCCTACTATTTCCCAGTAATGAGCAAGCAAGAAACTTGGCTTGTGTGCCCATCAGTACAAACTAAATATATTTAACATTAACATATGGATTTAAGGCCTAAAATGTGTTTAATATATCATGGGTTTCATTAGAAGATGATTTAATCACGTTTATTAATATGCTGCTAACTATATTTGAAAAATCAAATGGTTAAAGGTGCAAGTTCATGAATAGACGACTTTTATGGCCAAGGCTCAGCCTGAGTTAGTCGGAAGGTAATTCTGGTCTAGCCGCTTCGTTCTGTTTGGAGTCCGATGTAATCACCATGTCATTTTTTTGCGGTGGAACTCATGAGAATTCTCAGCCTACCACCACACCACACATACCATTTCTCTCCAGAGAGAAATGGTATGTGTGGTCTGTCTATTATTATATCTCTATTAACCATAATTAACATATTAACCATAATACTGTTCTCTACATTAATGTATGGAAAATATTCCACCACACCTTTCCTTTATATCCGAAAGAAATGATGGTTTCTTAAAAATATAAGTTAAGAGAAGTTTGAAGACGAAAAAGAGAAGAACACGATTAAAAAGACAAGAAGAATAAAAGATAAGATAAGGACACATCGTATGTTTAGGATTTATGACCCCTGACAACATTCGGACCGTGGAAAAAGAAGGGCAATAAAAGAAAGATTTTGACATACGATACGTTACTGTCTACGGATTTATCTCGGTCGCATTTTTCTGCAGTATTAATTCGGATTAATAATTGCATATAAACGGAAATATATCACAGTGCTTTAAATACGGTTTCATCTGAATATATCACTTACGGATCAATACAAGCAACAAGTGTTTAGTGCCTTGAAGACTGAATTAGGAGGTGGACGGCCACGCGTTCACCTATTTACACTACAAGTATCATAATATATGATATATATTTATAAAAACGCATATAATTAGTCGATTAAATAAATTTAACAATTGCGGGTACAAGCGGGCATCTCCCTTTTCGGAACATCGTATACGAAAGTCAACATACTGACTCAAGGTTTACATCACAGACAAGCGTTGCAATCTTAAAACAAAGACACAGTACAACGATCATATCGTATGAATTTCAGACTCATTTCTTACTTTTCCTTAGTGTACAAGTAGGCCATTCAACCACTTAGCGACACATATAAAATTTGCAAGATATATTTGTAGAAACATTTGCTGAGTGCAAGTGTTTCAGTAAGTGTAAATATAATGTATAATTTGAAAAAACTTCCCCAATATAAATTTGGAATGTCATTTTTCATATTTCGATACCTTTGTCAAAGATATATTAAACGTTCTTAAATTAATCAGAACTTCAAAACCAAGCTAAGTTAAATAAATTCGGTAGATGTTTAACTTAATGCTACAAAATTAACTATTAACATTACCACCGAATATTATCTATGTGGAATTGAGCAATAATTTAAAAAATAATGTAAAGATTTTAATAAAACTAAATTCTAATTTTATATTAACAATCAGTTTTTCTATATTAAGAATTCAAAAAAAAAATTGAGAACAAAATTAAAAATCATTGTCAATCAGTCAGCTGATATAAAAAGCTATCATTGACAAAAACTTAAGCAATTGTACCCGTCTATTGGGTGTCAATAAACTGATATACTGGTTGGAATAAATTACCCAGTAATGAATGAGCCCTATTATCTACTGAATCTAATTAATCTTGTTCCGACGTTCATATGTATGTTATTTACGACGATTACTATATACTTAGATTATTAAAAAGAAAATTATTATTTAAAATACTAAGAAATAGTCGTGAAATGCGGTATAATTTAGTTTGAAAATATCCGTGGAGTTGTATCGATTCCAAAGGTTAAGGTTGACATACTGAACTTTGCGTAAACGTCCGGCCACAGCGGATCGTAGATAACATAACAAAACAACATCGAACGTAAATTAAGAAAACGTACTAACCTCTCAACGAAAGTACTGGCAGCATGAAAAATTATTCACTTTCTTTCACACACAGTTTTCAAATATTTTATTTATGAAGAAAAAGAAATATGTTTTGCGAACTGTTTACTGTCAACTGTCTTTTGTTTTGTGCCGGTGTCCGTTTGTTTACGTGTACCCGATTATCAGTATCGATGGTGAGATACAGTCGCGAGCACGCGGTCGAGCGACGTCCGTGCACCAACGCGCGCCTATGTTGACTATACCCAGCGAGCATGTCCCGGTAAGGAACTCACTCTAACACCATTGTATACACCAGTACTTCCTGTAACTTGCGGTAATATAATGCTTTGGTGACAAACTGAGTTTCGGGTCGATTGTTAATGAGTGCTTCTCGGTTTTCACAGAATTTTCTTACTCTGAAATAGTCTAACTCTAATTGTCTCTGTAGGAAATTTATGGAACCTGTGAATGATATCCATTATCAGTAGGTTATTATTACATCATTTGAAGTTTTTAGAGTCTATTAATTCTGACAGGAGCAAATAGTAAAACCGATAAATATTACTTTTGTTACACTTTACGCAACAATACAAATAAATTTGTAGCCATAATTAGTGAAATCCTCATTATTTTAGTATAAAATATAGTTTGTTCTTTAACTTTTGTTCTCCATATAATTAAGTAATTTTCAAATATATAATCTTTAATTTATTAATTCGCAGAATTAAAACTGGCTTAATGAACATATCATAAAATTCACACTAGGCATATTTTATTTTTTAGATGGGGACGATCCAGTTTCATTATTGACGAATTTTTGGGCTGATTGTATTAACGCTTTAATACTAAACGCGCTTATATTCTGTCGATTTTGAAGTAACTAATCTAACTTTCTATTGAAACCTAAAAGTATTATTTTGTTCAATATAGTTACCTACATAATTGTGAAAACTTCCGCTTCCTTTTTTGGAATTTTCCTTTTTTCCATTCATTGTATATTCTTCCTCAAATCTCGTGTCGATCTTCCGATTCCGTTTGGTAGTCATTGAGCGGCACAGTATCAAATATTCATCCATACATTCTTACAATGTTTCATTTATAACATTAGTGGAATTATGAAATAGAAAGTGATAAATTATATTTAATCATGCATTAAAAATAATATATGAGTAAAGAAGTTAGGTTATCAAATTAGACATTGTTAGATAATTTTTAATTGTTAGTCATACATAACCCAGTATTTTGAATATTATTAATTTTTTTCTAATCTTCTATATGTTTTCAATTTGTATTTTATTTATGGGCTTGTGTTTTGATTTTATATGTATACCTATATATTTGTATACACGTGCATGCATATTTATAAAGATAAATTGTGTTTGCTTCGCTTTGCTCACATCCTTTTGTGAGTAATTCTAATCACTGAGCTACGACCCTTTTACACTTTTACAGCACACACAGCCCATGGTATGTACTGGGTTTTTTGTTTTAAGAAAATGTTATTTAGTTTCTTTGTGTTCCTTTATTTGTGTGTTATGAAGATGTTTTCGTTAATAAAATTTTTATATATCTATCTATCTAACATAAGTGGTTGAAGGTATAATATAACACAAAAATGAGAAATAATTTATGAGTATCATTTTCTATATCAATATTGTTAGAATGTTGACAAATCATTATTTTGACAACTAAGACTAAAGTATTTGAAATGCAAAAGACGTGTAAATATCATAAAGTATTCTCCAAAATATAATAATGAAAAAAACTTTCTCTAAACACAAAAAGAGTAGGTAACTAACATATTAAAAGTCAATACTATTCGAATAAGATACCGCTATGAAGTCTCCATAAAACACTTCGCGAAATAAATGTAATAAAAAAATGATTGAATCATAGACATCGACACGAGGCTCATATTAAAATCACATGCCAGATGTCGACTCTGATGTGACTTCATGAAGCCGTTTGATTGGACTGACAATGGCAACACTCAACTGTGGCGATGCGTGGAAATTGGCTGTCGACGCTTGTTTTTTGCTGTCACGGTGTTACCAGGGTCTCAGAAACCTGTTCTTGAAAAATATAATCGTCATTTTCAATCATAAAAAAAACAGGCAAATCTATTAAAAGTCATGAATATATGAAAAAAATTAAAACGTATTAAAAAAAATGCCTATGTTATGTTACAAATAGACTACCCACCTGATGATACAGGCTACAGTTAGCCGTTTCTGAGGCCTAAATGTTTTGTGCTGTTAATTCATATTTGATCCTGAATTCCGCCTTTGAATTTCGCGTTTCAGTTGAGTATTGAATCGTAAAATTTCTCTGAATATTAATCTATCCAAATAGCTATACTGTTACGTAAATTGATTCACTCGTCTGTCATTCAATTAAAATCAAACAATTAAAATGAATAACGGGATTTATAAACTTCTTACAGGAATTGTTAAGCGAATGTTCGAAAATTTAGTAAGGCGTTCATAAATATACAGATATTCTCAGCTTCCATTCAATTAATTGTAACCAAAATAATTAGAAATGGGATCAAATGAATCAGAGAATACAAGAAGATTACGTTTCAAACATGCTTCAGATAAAAGGGGATAATGGTACGAAACAAAATGAAGCAGTTTCGGAACCTATATTGATTTTAATAGAATTTAAATAACTTATTCAGAAATAATGGTAAGATTTTCTGGCAGATTTGTGAAACTTCAATACTGCAAAGAATTTAGTGCACATACCAACTTTTTAATGCGATATATTAACAAACAAGCATACTGTTCAACCTATAGTTACAGTCGCCTATAGTACATGGGTCTTGTGAGATTCACATGAAATCTGCAATTCCCACAAAAATAAAACAGTGTACGCATAATCAAAAGTCAGAGTAAATAGTCATTTATAGGTATAGCATAGTATATAGTCATTTATAGCTGGCGCTTTACCGTTCTAACCAGAGCAAAAGGAAGAATTGTTGCTTTGCGGCGCGGTGGCATAAGTAGGAAAGATTGAGTTAACTATAAGCCTGCCAGTACTATGAGCAATAAGCAAAATATTAAAAATCGATTATCGGGTGATATGATCGCCATCTTGAAAATTATCGTTTGTATTTTGACTATCAATTTTAATTGACAGTTACAAGAGACTATCTAATCTTATCACGGTAGGCAGCAGCTTAGCTGTATCCACCCCTGGAATTGCTTAAGTACATGAGCTGCGGTTAACGCTTAACATCAGGTGTGCAGCTTGCTCGTCTGCCACGTACGGCAATAAAAAAAATCAAACTGATTAATCGCTCTATCACGTATATCTCATTTCGGTGGTCATATTACGAGGGATGTACTCTTAAAATCGATTACTATATGACGTCTGCGATATTACCACACTTCTCAATCTAATTTCATTATGTATTTCTAAAGTACGATAAAACCTTTGTCAATCTGGTTTTGTTGCTCATGCTCCGGTAGCTATTTTATTTTGCGCTCGATAGTGACTCTTTTTTTCCATTAGGAGAAACTAATGAGAAGGAAACAAGCTTCATCTGGATTCCTCAATATTTGAGGAACTCTTATATCTACTTGTAGGATTTCAATGTTTTGCACTTCGTTGCTATAACGACAACATTAGGTAAGGCAATTGTAGTTAAGCAGGAGAGCTCAGAATAATGAATGATGAAATAACTGATCTCGGACGAATAAAACTTATAATAGTGAATCATTATATTTATTTTTCTCTTTAGGGTAAATTGGTTTCTTTCAATAATTGAGATTGTGTATCAAATTTAATTGGAATTTAGGAATTCGCTTTTAATACTGGTTTATTTCAATATTTCACCTTATACTGTTAACAATTTTCTCGCACTGAAATAATTTGTGCTAAATGAACGATGTAAGGTCATTGGGATAGTTATGCACCTTAACCTAACAAGTGACCGCTGCTACTAATCAAACCAGCATTTGTCGTTAACTCCATGACGAATTAAAACCCAGAACTTACGATCAACACCAAATTTTGTAAACTACTAGACTCCTACTCTCGTTTCTATCACCTTCACAGAATACGTTAAATAGATACATACGAGTATAGTATATACGAGTATAGTATACTATATATAGTATATACAAAATATCGCTGCTTTCGTCAGCGTTTTAAATGAACATACGCTCCTGTTACTTACCTACTACAATTTTTTTCGCTGTAGGAGGTCCAGTATAGAACGATTAATTTAATTACATATATTGATAATTAACAGGTCAGGTGTAAATATTATACATAGATAACAAAGAGGCAGTACCAGCGTTAATATTCAAAACATCCATCATATTACATCATAGATTGTTAATCAAATCTAAATACACAGGTCACATTCCAATTAGCACTCTTCTCTGAACTTATGCATTACTATAAAAACTCACACTTTCGGTAACTAAGTAAAGGGTGACGCTTCATTGTTATTTAAATTGGCTTTTGAGTCCAATGAACGGGATTGTTACTTTAATAATATTTTCGAATTGGAGTGAACCATTCGTTGTAATTTGTGCCATTGTTTCATTATAATTATTTTACTTGTCGTAAAATACGTAACTAGATTTGAAGTTTGACAATCGGTGTGAGTATAAAAAAAATAATGATTATAAATAAATAATAATAATAATTTCTTTATTAATAACATAATCATTTATTTAACTTAGGATGTTATTCGGTAACATCATGACAAAAATAAGCTTTTAATTTATTTAATACGTGCAAAATTATTTCATCAAACTTCACTAATGATGCAATAGCATTAAAGAACCTTTTGTAAAAAAAGAGAAAATAGTGACTGAATAATTTGTGTTGTTATTTATAATAAGAGCGGGTGAGAAATTCTTCTGATTTACGAAATATAAAGATTTATTTTGCAATATTAAAATTAAAATATTGAAAAGCAAGATATAGATATAAGAAAAAGCTAGTTAAGTAAGAAAAATATAAACATTATTGAAGAAACCATATTTAAAGTTTTATTGCAGAATCCATAGTAATACCACCTAGCAAACACTGCAAACCCTTATTTAAAATTCAGATACTATTATGTAATTTGTCTGAATCATGGGAGCAAATGCATCAATGCAAGATAGGCGACACCCAACCCGTGCTAGTGTAACCCTAGACCCAGTCCAAAGACGGGTGGATTCTCACGCCGTGCGGCGCGTCAGCGGTGCTGCGATATCATTTATCACGTCCATTACCAATTTCAGAACACCATAATATGATTGTCCACTAAGCTAAATATAGATCTGCGATTTATGTTATGCTTGATGTGATCTAATCTATATGTATGTCATATATACAAATGTAATGTACATGTAATGTAATCTACATGTCACGAACCCTAAAAAGAAATACTACAAATTTTACGGCAGTTTTATAATATTTTGTATAATATTAAATTAAGGCGATTTGTGTTATGCTTGATGTGATCTAATCTATATGTATGTAATATATACAAATGTAATGCACATGTAATGTAATCTACATGTCACGAACCCTAAAAAGAAATACTACAAATTTTACGGCAGTTTTATAATATTTTGTATAATATTAAATTAAGCTTGCCTACTCCTCCAATCTAATCGAACATGTAGGTGATAGAGTAGTAAATCAATCTAGTAGAGACTCCAAATTATCATAGTATTTGAGTAAGTCATATTCTCTAAGATTATCCATAACTCATAATCCAGCGAATTAAAGTCTGGATTAGATGACGGTCAGTCTGCAGTCAATTAAGCTTGGATGGATCGAACTTTATGCTCCGGCGCTAAGTCTTGGTGAAAAGATAATTTTTGTTATGGAAAGCCGTAACACCCCACTAAACTAGAATTAAAGATGGATAGTCTCCACGTTGTATTCTGTAGATTAATATGAATAACGCTGTGTTTATGCTTAAAAGTATAAAGAAGTTCATATGCTTCGTTATAGTTTTAAGCATAAACACGGTCATTACGTTTTTAAAAGTTTGCTAAATTGTAAAAAATGCTCCGATCCATAATCTTTTGCTTTCTGACAAGATCTTTGAATTTCGAGGGGAACCTCACTGTTCTGATCCCCTCTTTCAAACGAACACTGCGTAGATGGCCAGAAATTCTTTCTGTCACAGACCAAGGAGGCTTCATTGTCAGTATTAATATACAAACATTCAGGCAATACCAAGTGAATGGGGAAAAGCAAAAATTGTATTTGGCTCTATACCTACTTCGTGTAATCTAATCACAGTGAATTATTACTTTACTTTTTCGGTGCTCTTTATTACACCATTTAATATCAAAAAAAAATATTTAACAAACAAAACATAACAAAGAGTCATAATAATAGACTCCAAATTCAAAAATAATATGTTATTTATTTTTAATTGAAACAGTATTATTGGTCACTGTAAATATACTTTCGTAAAAAAGGTTTGTTAACGTAAAATATTCGTAGCTACAGCATTGGTCGTCATGGTGATGTCTCATGTAGCGACGAGCATATCAAACGTGCCGGCGGCGTGACGCCACGCTAGGTACTAAGCTCTGTGTGGAACTATGAAATACCTGGAGACCGACTTATTATTTTACAGTTCTGCACTTTCCACATACGTTATAAAAGAGGTTTGAATATAATAATTATGTATCGTAAAAAGCTTAGTTTTGGAAAATAAAATTAATTATTAATTATTATTCCCTTTATGTAACGTTATCACTCTATTAGTTATTAGGATAATAATAACCAAAATTAAAGATAACAAACCTATTATAAGGACTATAATAATACATTAAGTGTTCATAGCTATGGCAAACTTTATATATCCCAAAACATAAAAATAATTTGTAATGCTACCGTTCGGCTAACAGCTTCGCTTCAATTATATCGGATTTTTAAATAGAAAAGAAATATATATAATAGAGAAGAATTATGTTATGTATCTCAAACCCTTTCTTTGTTCCCGTGATTAACCTGTACTTACAAATTTCACCTCTTTGAAATGTTAGTTTTATATAGATTTGTAGTTGAGTATTGTAGAAGACTCCAAGGCTTTCTCTATTCTTCCGTATATTTACGACGTGCAAGAGTCGCCACTAGCTAATTGTCTCAAAAAGGGTTAACAGCCTTTCCACATAACCTACCCATAGCCATACAAAATAATGGGTAAATAAGGCAAAAACATAGTTTGCACCGCCAAAAAACTGCAGTACTTAATATTCTTGTTACTTTGTCACTACCTATGTTCAAAATCATATATATTTTTGTATAACAATTTGGCATTTTTGAATTATAATTAGAATTTCACTTAAATTTCGAAATTGTGAAATTTAGAATAAAAAGAAATAAACTTTCGATTTTTAATTAAATCGGAGTCATTTTCACATTTCTCTTGAGTTACTTAATTACGTTACTTAAGGTTTTCATGGAATACCTATGCGCAGGCAACAGAAATATGGCATGCGAACGATTTCCGTTTCAATGAAAGAAGTGGAACTTTTTATTGGTCGCGCTTGTAAGTTTATCTTATATGCACCAATTCCTCGATAGCATAAGGTTATATTGATTAAGTTAATAAAATGAAAACACAATTTAGTTAAAATCGGAACAAACTAACAAACCCTGCAAACGTTTGATCGCAAATGGTCATATAAATATTGCGCAAGAGCCGCTTTTAAATATCGATAAATGTCGTGGCAAACAGTATCAATAATTTCTGCTAAATATATAGTACCGTTGAAGACTTAACATTGCCCGCATGAAGGCATAGGTATCCATTGTTTTGCTAAGGGCGGTCGTGCACATTGTGCATTGTCAGTGAAATATTTAGTTATGTTTTAAAATCCTTGTCTAAGCACCGCAATGAGACTGGGCATTATTTAAATGCAGCATACAGCTGAGATATTGCTCTGACGTCAAGTTATGATACTATATTGAAAGATAAGTTAGAAAGCATTCAAAAGAAAGCAACATGATCATGCAAGAAATTTTATAATAATGCTCTAATCAATTTTTATGTGTATAATTAAACAAATATATAAGAGTTTTCTTCTCAAATTTATTATAATACTATGCATATGATCTTCCTCTTAATCTTCGTCTTCTTTTTACCTTGATTGTTTTGATTACGTCGACATTGTCAGTTCACTATTAGGCTCAAGTTTTCTGTAAAACTGCACCTGCCTCGCTTTCTTAAGTGAAAGAAATCAAAACAATAAATTATTTTACCCCTTGTAGGTTTTCGTATCTTTATGGTTATGGAAATGTCACCCGCATAATAACAATACATTAATATATTTGTTAATACAAATAAACGTAATCAACATATTTTTGTAAACATAAATCGACTAGTTTAAAATGTAATCTTGCCTCTGCCAGATTTGGTGCAAGGCTTAATAAAAATTAAAAATCCTATATTTTTAACTTAAATACGTTATCTATATCGATAAAATACGTTTTGGATGATATTAGATCACTGCATTTATATAGTTTTACTTATCAGGAATCCGAATTTATTTAAAGGAATATGCCCGGAACGGGAATGTGCCCCTTGAGGGTTGAAAACGTAATAAAATCGCTCGTGTTTTTATAGATGTCTCTCCATAACATATTGAGTTATTATTACCCATTAACTTGTAAAGATGTAATAGCGGTATACGGATTTATACATTTTTTTAGGTTTATTATTTAAGATCGCTATGTAGAGGTGACTAAGCTTTCGTGCAGATTTTTAGCACCGGCCTTCTAATCGTAAATGATTCGATTTCGATTCGATTCTACCTTATACTAATGAGTTATTAATTTATTTTTAAATTTAGTATTAAAATTTTGGATTATTGGATTATTATTTGGATTTGGATTATAATTTGGATTATACAAACATGAGACAACCTGGATACACTCATACGGTCGATTACACATACATATGTGTGAAGTTAACTTCTTATACATATAACATATACTGATGCATCTTTCCCAACAGGGTAGGCAGAGATCACAGCTTTCCACTGTATGCGATCCAAACATACTTAGCTTCGTCCTCTTTCTTCCACGCTCGGCGGTTATGACTTTCAACAACTTTTTATATAATACTTTGTTAAATTTCGAACTATTGTGACGTTGCTATGGAGATCATAGATTATGTTATTACTTGAAATTGTATGCTAGAAGAAAACTTACAGAAATGTTTTAATTAATATTTAAAATAAATTATTTATTAGTTTTACTAGCGTATTTTCAGTGTAGAGGAAAATTAGCTTAATGAAGATTCCCTACAATGACCTTCATCCAATATATATATCAGCTATTTGATTCAACTATGTTCATCCATCTGGCTTATTTATATTTGTCTTATAAAACTATTTCGTCCATCTTTCTTATACCATTTAATAATATCTAGAGTTGTCGTAACTATGTCGTGTCGTCGTTCACTACGTAACCAGACCGAACCACAAGTCAAAGCTAGCTAAGAAAATTCAGCTCTACCATAGTAAAAAAGATGGTCTCAAGATCTCAAACGCAGAGGTCGATATTAGACCGAGTTGATTTTTTTTTATGTTATGTCCAGTTCTGTTACATGTTAAAGTTATCCGATGACCGTTCAAACCGATTAGACCGTATTAATATAAAAAACTAATATGTAACCTACTTGACACACAATCAATGCAGTTTAGCATTGTTATTCAATACTTCAAAGTACATTGTAAACTTCACCTTTGACCCGACCTAATAGAAAAGCGTCAGTTCAGCCAAACAGATTCACTAAGTGGGCGGTCAGCTCCTAAGCAATTTATGCGACCGGCGTCTTTGCCCGCTATCTCACTTGGCGTCCGCTAACCAAATCAGTGATAATATAAGTAATGGTCCCTGATAAATTTACTCGTATCTGCGAGTGAAATGCTATTTGCGACGATGATCTGATTCTGTTAATTGGGTGTACAATACAGACGTCTCGTTTGAAGGTCGTGTGTTATATCATGGAAGATGTACGAAATTATTTTATTATTTGCGAAGTGTAATTGGTTTTATGTCTGTGATTTTTATTCCTGTGTTTCGAATCGCCACATGTTAGTTTGTAATTTATTTTTACTGTACACGCAACCAGACTATAATTCCTTTTGGTACTGTCAAATTATCTGCTACTTCAAGCGGCGTTTAAGGTATTATTATATTTCCACGTAGTTATTATTATCTTTATTCAATTGTTGAGCACACATACCTTGATTATTTACATATTATTGTCTCGCAGGTCTGATGAAAGAAATTTCATCTATAAAATATATGCTAACTTTGTATTCTTTGTCTGTATGTTTTCAAAATATTGGTTTCTGTGTTTCAGGGCCGGCAAATCTGATAAAAATGGCATATCTGATTACAAATATACACCCCGTGCTGGTAGTAGTACTATTTACAATTTATATATCATGAATAGTAGAATAAGTACTTTAAGTTCATCAGATTCAGAATTAAATGTTACATCACTAACTATTATCTGAATAAGTCCTATTTCGCATTTACCTTTGTTTAATTAGAGTGAACAGTATGTCACCATCGGTAACATCGGTAAGTCAACAATGGCTTCGAAATCAACCCGGAAATACCCGGAAGCCAGTAATCTTCTGCACAAAAAAATATATAAAAAAGATTTCATTTTGATATATCATTTCCATAATACAAATAATTGTATACAATCACCTCCTTTCACCTTGCATTTTTAGGTCTAGTATTGAGCTGGATCAGCACCGCAACCGCATTGGTTTGACCCCGCCATGGAATCTCGGTGTCGTTGACGCTAGATTAATAAACACTAATAATGATAATCCATTTTCGCATGCCTATTAAACGCATAGCAAGGTGACGAAGAAAGCCCTGTGTTAATCAAGGGTCAAAGAAAGACGAGGTCAGTCACCCAATAAAGTTATTTGTCAATCTTATGAAGAGTAATGATTATGCAATTATTTATAACGACTGTTATTGTTAGTTATTACCAAAATTATTAAGAAAAAATTAATGTTTGTAATAACTTACTTATCACCAAACATTCTGTAATAGAAAAAAATAGATAAACACCGATTCAATGAGTTTAATTAACAAATCAAGTACTTAAATGTTTTATTTTTATAAATATTCGGAAAAACAACAATACACTTAAGGATAATTATCTAAGCTTATAATTTGACATAAGACGACAAATTTTTAAAATTTATTTATTTACATACGTATATTTTCATTATATTATATCTGCTGCTGTTTTTGAAACATTTTATTTCGTCATTAGAAATATTAAAGACGTCATACGTCCGCCGTTCATTTGTTTATAAAGCTATTACTTAGATATGCTAAAGTTCAATATATTTTACACAAGATCTTGTAAACTGATCTAGAATTTCTGAAATTTCTAATAAGTATCAGTAGTTAATTATGTGCGATTGTTTACTAAAAGCATAGTTGGATCACATTGAACTACGGTCTCACTCAAATGGTCATTTGAATCAGTGAACAGATAAATCTCTAGATAAGCACTCAATATCGATTCAAAAGCACCAAATTGTCACTCAGTTAAAGCTTGCCATTGTTAGGACATTGTATCCATTATTCAGTTTTCAAAACAAGTTAATGGGTATCGCTGGTTCTCTATTCAAAAATTGCCCATTTTGTTGCCATCCGCCTAAATTCACGAAACCTTTATTCACTAAACACATCTGCACCATAGAAAGCGATTGTAACATCGGACAATTTATTAACTAATGGCCCAAAACTTATATGGTGTCCATTCACTGCTGCTGTATTTCATACTTACTTTTGAAGTCGATCTGTTTGAATCGTATTATACTCGTATTATTTTTAGCGTGGAGTATAACTTGAATTAAGACGAATTTTGTCTCGATTGTTCTTACGAATCAATATAACTTTCACGTCATATACCAGACGAGAAATCATCAAGTAAATTGTGGGCTGTTAGAATTTTGAGTTTTGTGTTGTAAAAAATAAATTTAATTTACGTATTGATTAATTGCTTTTGATTGATTAATTGAGTTTGTCACAATTTTAAAGTAATGAGTTACATTTTTTTAATCTCTTTCTAAAAAGTATTTTCAGTGAATTGACTATATGACTAAATTTCTAACGTACAAATTAATAGGTTGAGAAGTTATGATAGCCTTAATAATTAATAAACTCACGACTGAGACTGTCTTTTAAAGTAATTGCATCAGTACCTAATTCATTGATAGTAATAGAAGTAATAAAAATTACAGCAGTTTTATTACACCAGAAATCGACACTTCAAATTAAGGTCGCGCGCAAGGTGTCACGTTTCATAATACAAACATTCGAAGCGACTCTCCAATAACTTTGTTATATTCCTTTTGGCTTACTTATAATCTGATTACAGAAAAATGTAACACATTCGTGTCTGTTGGTGGTACTTTCAAAGTGTGAGCCTTTTTGTACCAATTGTGTTCGATTGCAATGTTTGTCCGATTGTAAGGTTTAAAAAATGTAATATTTTATTGAATCTGGATATTTGTTGATAAATGTATCTGTAAATTACAAAAACCTGCGCCTACGCACTTTTCTTCTACGAACTTTCACAAATTAACCATAGAGATATAGTCGGGGGCAATATTTTTTTCTTATAGCAATATGATAAAACAATTGTCTTCAAAAATAGGAAGCAGTCGAGTGCTAAGTGTAAGATTTATTTGTGAGGATATAATAAAGAGGCACGAATCATTTTTATACTCATTTATCTATCTATTTATTATTATTTAGAAAAGAAACATATCTACTATTTGCTACAAATGGAGCAAGTTAAATGTTTATCTATTTATATATACTCGATATACGCATCAGGAATAATAGTTCTATACGAGGTATTAAATATTATTGAAATCTAAATCAGCACCTCGTATCCTATGTCTTCGATCTTTAAACTAGCCTTAACCTTTAGTGCACAAGGAAATTCAATGGTCACCTTAGGCGAATTCCTGATCGACAGTATTTGATACGTATCGCGGCGTGCCGACTAATGTATCGTGATTTTCGCTTGGAGGTCTACAAATCTGATGTGATCTGAAGTATCTATCATACCAAGATCATACCGTTATATTTGTCAATTTACGTCACCATAATATACAAAATGTTATTATTCTTGAGAACTATTTATTCTTAAGATATGGCTTAATAACACGGAAGGTATATACATTTTGTATTTGTACTTGCATTATAAAATATAGCTGAATTGACAGTTGTACTTAACTTGGATAAAATATTAAGAAGTATTTGGATGATTAAATTGGAATCAAAGGTACTAAATACCTGTTACATGTCTCTGTTTAATAACACAAATAAAAAAAGAAAAAGATAATGTCTTACTTTACGATGGCATGAAGACTTGAAGCCCACTAGAATAATTTTGATAAAGAAAATATCATTGAGTATTCTTCAAAATCCGCGCCTCGTTAACACCCAATGGAATAATACCAATTCCCGATGACGCGTTGCGACAGGACAATAAGGGCGACATAAGGCCATGATCTACAATCGATATTCTATTCAGCCAGTCAGATAATACTGATATCGGCCAGGCATTGTCACTGCATCAGACATTCAAGATGTGACAATTTATTTTAAATGGTTGTCAAATATCCACTATGCAAGAGGCATTTTATTGAACATTCGTGACAAAGGAAACTGGAATGTTATGTTTTTGTTTTTAGTTTATATATGAAGTTATTGCCTTCGCAAAAATGTGGAAGGAACTTACTCTAATCGTCATATAAAATATATAAATATTGTATCAAATAAATTTTAAATTTTAACAATTAATAATTAAACAATAATTATTATTTATTTATAGGAGTATAAATTTAACAAAAAAATTGACATGTTTTATATGACAAAAGAAATACACAATATTTCACTTTAATCACGTTCTATATGGACATTGTATTGATTTCTTTATTTTCGGTAACAATTAATAATGAGACCAAGAAGAACGTTTTGTCTCATAGTTCAACATTTCTATTAATTCTGAAGGGTCTTGACTGCTGAGTTTCTTGTTAACTATGATATCTGCATTTACTTGGACAAACGAAGCATAACTCATTCGATTTAGACCCTCACATCTGCGGGCACTTAATTGTTGCTTTCACGAATAAGGACAAAAATGACGCCTGTTTTTCGGAGACATATCGCACACTAACGTAAAAGATTGTGAGCTCCCAGTTGAATATACTGACTATTTGGCCTCTATGAGGCTACAATATCTTGAGCAAGGATTAATTCGCTCATATAAGACTGATTCAGATTATAACTGGATCGTAATTCTTTTGTAGTTTTACCAGAGTGAAGTAAACTTTTCATTACTATCTTAAAATAACCACAAAAGTCTTAGTACATTTACATGTACAATTAACTTTATTACATTTCGAGAAGTTAGATATATTTATCTTAGCGGAAAAATAACCGTTACAAATAAGTACCCACATCATGCTATCTTTTTCTGTCTCTGGCAGAGAAACACTTTTTAACAAAACAAACTTTTGAATATAAAAAAATTTGTATCAATACTTTCAAAATATATTCATCAACATTCAAAGCATATTTTACCATCTTTTTTTATTTAAATAATACATATATCAATAGATACAAAAACTTCAACGAAATAACAAATTATCTACAATATGAAATGGAAATGCAAGAAAAGATGGGCTTATTGCTAAAGAGAAATCGATTTCTAGTAATCTCTAGAGTGGGAAATATAAAAAAGAGGGAATTCTAACGCAGAAACTGTGCAAAAGTTCACACTGAATTTGCCATAGGGATAAGAAATCAATATCACAAAAACAAAAACGGACCTAAAGATAAAAAATGATTTCATTCTTTTAGAAGTGAGCTTGTAATTTCGTAAACTGAGGATAAAAAGAGTACCTATATGACAATTAAGTGTATGGAGTGAAACATCGAGAACTTAGATGTACTAACTTATCAAAGTGCTATATAAAGGAGCAGTCCGAAACAAATGGACAAATTAAAGAAGGGGCAAAACTTGGAAAACACCAGGGAGTCATTTAAATTGAGTTAAGCGAATGTAAGACAGTGAAATTTCGCTAAAATAAAAATTTAATTCACAAAACTAAAATTAACATAATGACCACATTCTGTAGGCGTTCCTGTTATCAAGATCTGTGGAATCAGGTAGGGATCTTCAGGCCACCCTGGGCAAAGAAATCGTTCATAATGGTAGCTGGACTGCAATAAGGTGAAACTCCGCGAGGGACCAGGAAGCTGATTCTCATGCAATCGAATTTTTTCCATATTAAAATTCGTATACGAATTTCTCCGCTCTACTGAAAAGTTCGAACGTTTCGTTTATCTCGTATTCTGAGCACCCATAGAACAATTACTATTCGAAATAGTACGTCATGTATAGATTAAATAATAAATTACGTTAGAATTAAGCATTTATAAAAACGCTGTTACTGCTTCATCTACTATAAGATTTTATTCGTAAATATTACTTTTAAAAATATATTATTTTATTAATATGACATTCTAATTTAAAACTCTTAAGTTTTTTTAGTAAACAACTTTAAAACGAGAAATTAAAAATGATTTATTTCCGATATTTTCTACTATATATATATATATATATATATATATATATATATATATATATATATATATATATATATATATATATATATATATATATATATTATATATATATATATATTTCTTTTTAAATTATTTTTTTCTTTTATTTTTTTTTGCCTACCTTTGTTTGTCAATGCGTGATCGCTGTTGAATCACTGGCTCAATCATTTGGATGAGTTCTAATGTGAGGTTCTTATTTAATCGAAAAATGTTTAATAAACTCTGCATTGCTCAAATCAAATGGATGTACATTTGTTGAAACACTTCGTCGCGGCGGTTCTGCATTCGCTGCCACTAACTCTTGAACTAAATCACCAATAAAATATACAATAAATTGGTCCATTTCTTATGTAAAGTCAAATCAACACAAAAAAAAAGTATATCCAATCAACTTTTGATTTAAATTCGTATTCGAATGTCCACTTCTACTGGTCCGTATCACTCGTTTTGTTCGAATGACGTTCATGCGAACTAGTTCGATTGTGAACTTTTGAGAATAGACAAACTGTGTTACATTCGAAAAAAATTCGAACTTCGAACTTTTTTACGAATGTGATCTTTTTTCTATTGCATGAGAATCGTGCCCCAGATGGTTCGCGACCAGTGGTCTACTTTAAAGCTGTTTTAATACCAATTGGAAAACAGATGCATTATTACTAGTTATGTTATATAACTCAGTGAGTATGCATTTATATGTAACTATTATGTATTAAGATGTCAATACAAAGGATAAACAAAACAGAATTGAGAATATCTGTTCTTTTCCTAATTCTGAGAAGAAGTATAGTCTCTTCGTTTTTTTCTTTGTATATATTCATATACCAGATTAATCCTTTTTTTATCTAAATTATTAATATGTTTTAACATCATCAATAAGTGCCTGTAAAGACCCATGTCAAATAAATATTATTTAGATTTTATTTTTGGTTAAGACAGCAACAATTGAGGGTTATCAGTAATAACAGTATAAAACCGCAACTAATAAAACTTAATAACAATAAATAAGAAAAAAGACAGAAAGCATTGCATATAAAGCAAATTATATTTCTGTTTAGTTGTACCACACAGTTTAATGTCACCCTAATGTAATAAAGCGGTGTATTTTGTGGAGATAGATATGTAAATGGGCACATTAATTGAAGCTGTCAAAAGAAATATCTTCCCCAACGTTGTATCAAATCCATAAATTTATATTACTTTATTTGTAGTATGTCGTGTATATAAGTATAGTTTTAATAGTAAGCAAGAATTGTGAACCTTAAGTGGTAGTAAGTAGCGAACATTGCTGCCGGACTGATGGTCCAGTGGAACCAGTGTAAACCTCGCACAAGGTGGACCAACAATTTCATGGAAATTTCAAGGAGCTGGGCACTCTCAATTCAAATGATGATGATGATAATGGTGAGGAAATAGGGCCCAAAATAAAAAAAAATGGTTTGTAATATTTGTTCGCTTTTGCTAATTTGAAAGTTTCTAATTTAAGGGGCCGATATGGACTGTTTATTTTGAAAGTGGTGTAAGTCCATTTTCTTTTGTTTCGAAAAAATTAAAGGTACTATATTTGTTGATTTAAAAATACAGGCAAATCCTATGAGGTCTGGCATTGTTTCTATTGTTTTGAGTTGTACAAATTATGGGATTTTTTTGAGAAATTAAACACAGACTAGTTATATATAAACAAATTACATTAAATTAAGCATGAAATAAGTCATAGCTCATTTTTCCTCAAAAATGGACTTACACCACTTTCAAAATATACGGTCCAAATATTGATATTTAGTTATGATACGTTTACGTTCTACTACGCTATCGACATGCTAGCCAAGGTTACACACCTAAGACCTGGAATAAGTGTTTGGCGCTATTCAGTGTTATATTTTCACAGTGGTTTTCCCAGGGTTTATAGTATGGGATTCTACAAGAAAGGTTAATACGTTTTTAAAGGATCGCCAATGTACTTGCGATGCCTTATGTGTTGCAAGCGTCCATAGGCTACAGTGATGGTTAACCAGGTAACTTGAAAATCATTTTTGCCACTGTCGTGATATAAAAAAACAGCCTAATCTAAGTTGGGGTCATTTAGTCTTTGTCGAGCAGGCCTAGTGAAGATTGATCAACTGTACGTATAAACCTCAAGATATTTGCAGGTGTGCTGATTTTCAAATGATGTCTGTCACTGATAGAGCGTTGGATTAATCTACACACAATAACACGTTAGACTTTACACCTTGATCTTAAGACAGCTCTTATGTTGCAAGTAATAGAGGCGGTTTGCTTTTTGCTAAAGTAGTGCTTGATATATTTATTCTGCATATTGAATTCTGGAAATAAAAGACATACTGATATATAGTAGCATCGTCTTGGACTTAATACGAGTAATTTGAAGATCACTACCTAGTTCTCTTTTTTCTTTCACGGACCTTTTTTTTTACCCCTGAGGAAAATGCATAAAATTGCATACCCTGGCTGTGGCGAGCCGGCGGTTATGTGGGGCTCTCCTCCCCAGAAGGGGGAGGCCTACCCACTAAAAACCTCAGGGATGGCCTTCCTTAGGCATGTAGGGAGCCCCCGGAAACATCAAGCCACTTCTGGGAACCTCCAGCCTCCGCTCCCCCGCCGATACAGGGGAGCCCTCCTCGGGGGAAGCTCACTACCTCCCCCGGTCTCCTCCACCGACGACGTCCCCCGGCCACGGAAGGGGCGAGGTCCATCCCGGGTCGCCGTAGCGGACGCGACTTCCTCGCGCCCGCCGGCGACCCGCGGCGGCGCCGCAGCTGTGCTACCGAGCCCGGCGCCGCCTCCTTCGAGCGGGATCGGCCATCTCCCGACCCCGCTCGGCAGCCTCCTTCTGGAGCATCACTGCTTCACAGAAGGAGGCTAGAGCCCTCCAACCTCCCTCGTCCGCCAGCATTGCCGCAATCAATGCCGGCGGAGACAGATCTCGCCCGATCTCTGCGACCAAGACTCGGCGCTCGGAGGCCCACGCGGGGCACTCCGCCAGCGTGTGCTGGGCCAAGTCAAGGTCGGATGTGCTGTGGTGGCAATGTGTCTATCCCTCCCGTCCTATTCGACACAGATACTCACCGAAGCAGCCGTGCCCGGTGAGTATCTGAGTCAATTGGTAGGTGACCTCCTCCTTCCCTTCTTTTACGGACCTACGCTCAAGCCGCAGATTTAGCATCTTCCTTGATTAGTTTAGGGTTGGTAAGTCAAGAGCTTTGATGTGTCTTTACTTCTTCCTGAATAACGTGGTTTTCTATCAGCCGAGTTTCATCGTGAAGGCTTTCACCATTGCCGTTCGTGCCGAATGTGAGTCGTTCGGACACTCATGTTTGCGGTCTAGTAGACGTTGGATAAAGGCGACATAATACATATTTGTAACGATTGTATTGCGTTAAATGTCTTCGCAGTCTGTGACAGTGCGTTGTGAGGGACTAGTGCGTGGGTGTGTTGTTGGCAATTGGGCGCAGGGAGATTGCTGAGGTCATGTGAGGTGAGGTAGAGCTTCACATAAGTAGCATCAAAAAGTGAATCGTTGCAATTAATTTGTTGACTTATCATATAATTTAAACTATTACATGAATCTTGGTATTAAGAGTGTTGATATAAAATTAACAAAAACTTGGATTTTGACTCTGCAATTCTCACAAATAAATCTTGAAAAATTATATCACCCCCCGCTGATTAGGTTAACAGCTAACAGATCTATGAATTGATAGCTGTTGTCGGAATAAATTAGAAAAAAATAAAATAAAAGAATCACACCATACACAAGATTAAATTCGTGATCCGTTCCACGTATTGAATGTTAATGGCATGGCAGAGATATACTTAACGGTACTTAAATTGTATGAGTTTTACAATGATGTCCTTAAAATTGACTAACCATAATTTAATTAAGCGCAACATCTCTTTTGAATATATTTATGTTGAAAACCGTTACCAGTAGTCAAAGCAGTACATGTGATTGAGATTTCTAGAAAATCTGCAACTCCCAACTCTAATGAAAATTGAAAATAATTATCGCCGTAAACGATTTTAAATTCATAGTGTGATTTTAAGTTGAAAAAACGGCAAAATTTCGATACAAACCAGCATTGTATTTTGAATCACTTAGGGGTCATAATAATTTTCATTTTTAATTAGACAAGACATCTTATGTCATAAGTTGGTATCTTACACTATAGTTTTTTACGGGTTGCCTATATGCTGTTAATCTTATTATCAGATGGGCAGTCAGCTTGTTTGTTCACATATCACATAAAAAAAATCTAAAACCCCTATCATTTTCAAACAAGACCGATCGTCTGTTCGAGGCCTATATCTAGTAGTGGTGGTGGGGATGATGATGATATTGTGATAGTGCATTGCATAGATTGGCGACCAGGTTATACCTCATGTTGCACAAAAAATTAAGTACTAAATTACGAAGCAGAAAATGCAAGTTATTTGCGTTTACCACAACAATCAATTATGATTTTCATTTTTTTAATTGCCGCTGCTGTGCTGAGGTGTTGAAGGTTTACAACTGTTATTATTGCCGATGCATAATTTTAAACCAAAATACTTTTTATAAATAAAATGTTTTAAATGAAGATTATTTTTTTATATACGACGGAAATTCAAAGGATGTTGTTTGAGAGGTCTGTCGAGTTTAACTCATTTTTATTCCATGTTAAGTTTATATTTGGTCATTTGAAACGGTTCAGTTACGCCATCTATTGGTGACTGGTGACATTTATTTTACTCCGTCTACGATTTGATGAGATAGTGAAAGATGCTTTGCTTACATTTTCTGTTGCTAAATAATTTAACTTCTCGACAGAAGATGTCTTATTAAATTTATCATAATTAACGTTCCACTTTATGCAGTTTTTAAAATGTAAATTGTTTTATTTTTTCTTATTTCTGTGTACTTATGTCAAGGATAAGTGTTTGAAATTCAAAGATAAATGCAATGAAACTTTTTCTGCAGTATATTTTTAAGTATTCATCATGTAATTTATTGTTTTATGTTTGGGCTCTAGTTTCAGTGTTCTGTGTAAACCCGAAAATTGTTTGTTAATGTCAACGTCATTGTCAAAAATTATACACCCAACCCAAAACAGAAAACAACAAAAGTGTTATGTTTCATTACAATTGTTAACTTCAATAAATTTATAAATTATGACGATAAATATTTCTAAGGCTATGCAAACCATATAGAAAATAAAAGTTCAATGATTTGAATTGAAGTAATAGTGATCAAGTTTGTATGCAATGTTGAAGGTTAAGATATTAGTTACATAAATACTTTATGTAGTTTTTAGATAATAATGTTACCGATAAGACGGTACACCATAAACAATCTGCGTTTATTGTACAGTAATAAAGTCAATATTTTGTATCCAAATGTAGTGAACTATTATGCCACAACAGTCGATATGGACTCCATCATCAATGAGCTTCTTGACCGGTATAGAAATAAGAACAAGAGCTTTATAGACTTGAAAATGCTACCAATAAGATACTATATGGATGGCACCACTAGTTCAGTAGATGTCTCTTGCTTGACTACTGAAGAATTAAGCCAAATGATTACTGAAAAGATCTCAAAGAAACATGATAGAGTAATAAGGCAGATTTTACTTGACTGTCGAAAAATTCGTAGGTTTATAGATGAGACGACATTGAATAAACTTTTTCGATATTACAGTTCAATGGGTAAGTCAGATATGGTTAACTTTTTACAGACATACTGCATCAAAACTGATTTCAATCTGTTCAAAAGAAGTGGCTACTTTATGCATTTTACTGCAAAAGCAGAGTGCCATAAAGGCAATTCTGAAAAAGGTTTAAACATCCTGAAAGAGTGTTACAAGAACCATAAAAATTTAAGGAGTATTTACAGATGTATCTTTAAAGAACTAATTCAAGATACTGTGCTTAATCGATCAGAGGCATCATTAGTAATATTCAAGAGGTGTGTCATAGAGTTCAGTCACCGTTTCAAAGATCACTACCCATTAATATGTTTTTGGCACTTGTGCTGGGCGAGCACATGGTTTTCAGATCAAGTCTTAGCTGATGAATTATTTAATGAATGTGAAATTCTTCGAGACATTATAAGGGACAAGTTAGTATGTTTGTGATTTGTTTAAACCTTTAAATTGTATGATTTTTTATGAATAATCATATCTTATGAATAAACTAATTATGTGAGATTAGAGTATCAAAATAAATACTTGCAATGAGCTGACATTATAATGGAAGTCATTACTTAGTAGCAGCCATTACATGGTAGGGAAACACAAAATCTAGTGTTTACTAATGGAGTACCCTGCTCTAGTTATCTGAATATCTGAGTGATGTATGAGTAATTACCATACATATTTCTGGTGGTACCAGCCTTTTCTGTATCCCGCTTGAACATTAAGTTGCCACAATTAGCAAGTGTAATATCTGCATTGGAATAATTTTGTTACTTGAAATCTCAATTTCAATTACACATTGTCTTCATTCAAGTATGCTTAATACATGTCTCTATTAATCAATTACGATTATTTGTTGTTATTTGACTATAGCTACATTTACTTGATAAGAGTGATAAAATCTTTGATACAGAGTTGGATGAATTGGATTATCACCCTAATATAAAAGTTATTTCCAAAATATTGAATGCTATGGATTAATTTATTCTATTCAAAACATTGACATGAGAATTCCATTGTGGATTAACACTAGAAGCGCGTAACATTCTGACACCCCTAGAAGCGCGGATGGGTCAATATTGTCCAGTTTGTGTTTGCTACCGTAATGTTAAGATATATAAGCAATTTATACAAGTAAATTGTAGCTGTTGGTTTTCCGAACATAATAACAAAAAATAAATAAATAAATAAAATAAAACTTGTAATTATGATATAATGTTTTTATTATATATTACACATACATTTGGTGTACTTCCGCTTGAAATTCAAATCACAACAAACATCACAAATAATTCAAGTCATAAGGCCCGGAAACAATAGAAGCACAATAGAAAATCTATTGTGCCTGTCTTTTGAAATTTATCCAGACGTTACGAGAAGTTAAAATTAAATGAAATTATAAAAATGCAATACAATTATACCTATTATTACTCTTCAGAATCGTATATTGAGCAAATGGAAAATTCTTTCGATATGCACTTCTTGCAAACCGTTTTTTTACAAGCTTCGCATTTCACACACGATTTATTACCTGCACAAGAAGACTATCTGACAACTAGTATGTTTGTTTTGATGTCCAGGTATTTCATAATAGCCCCCATGGTCCAGTCCAGAGCAGTCTCAAATAGCCCCCATGGTCCAGTTAAAATAAATAATTAATATTTAAAAAAATCACACTTTATCATTACAGGTCAACAGCATTCACCATTACAATACTGCGAAATGAATGCAACGAAGATGCTGTCATGCGTTTACTTCAAGCATTCCTGAAGTTTGACATGATAGAAGAGTACACAAGGGTACTGCAAGTCCTGTTTACTTTCAAATGTTAGTATTGTTCATATTTATTTTATTTAAATTATTTCCTGCACCAACTCATGGTCCTCGTTTGAATCTTAATTGTGGACTTGTGCATGAGTATTTTTCACTACTCTTGCTTACTATATGTAACACTATAGTGACTTGTGCACCACTGCACATTAGTAGCTAAAATATATGAATTAAATTTTATATTAAATTACAAAATTTCTGTTTTGTTTAAAGGTTTTTAAGGATATTGTTTTATATCTTTTTTTTTATAACTATCATTATTATTTTAGCCAGTAGTCGCCGACTGCTTAAGATAGGCCTCCCCAAAGATTTCCATACCAATCGGATTGCTTGTTATTTTTCTTAAGGTCCACAAAATTTTTCATGATTCTTAAACAGATTCACCGTATGATTTGAAAATATTTTTTTGAGTGTATGCAGTTGTCACTCTAACTATGAGCTTAGCCAATAACATACACTGAATGATATGATGTGAATATTATAAACGCAACAGCCACAAGTAGTAAAAGAAGCATGTTAATAGCCAACGACCTGTACATCATTAAAATTTGCTTCAGACATTTGCGGGCATTATCTAGAGATGCTAATAAGGTTAAAGTGAAAACTGTGCCAGGTCAAATCGTAATAGACAATCAATTTAGATTTAGTTATAATAGGTTCAGCAAGCCGATGTTTGCCAAATTTCTACTTCTTTTGGTTGAGACATAAGGCTTTGAACTTAAAATGCAATCCTTTGTATAAAATACATAACTATATATGTTATAAGATGTATCTAATAGTTTGATCATCAACTTATCTTCAAAATTTTTACAGTTGATACCTAAGCTTTATAGTTAGATAAATTTTAAATTATTTCGGGAGAATTAGATACAAAATTATTTAGTGTTTTATGGTTTTATACTTGCAATTAGTTTATTTAACTCAAAGCATATTCAATCGTATTACTACTGGAGATTCAGAGTACTTATGATTGCTAACGAATACGATTCGCAATACCTATTCCAACAAGACGTTTTGTGACTCAGGAAACGGAATTTTTAAGACCATATATCATAGTTTGTAGCTGAAGAATGCTTATCTCTCTGTCCTTATGCCACGAAATATTTTGTAAACATCCATGATCCGGGAATATTTTTATCATTTGGTATATATGACGTATGTCTTATTGAATTACTAATATATAAACAAAAATATATGGAAAAGCGAAGCAGCACAGCTAATATATCTCAATTAGCTGTGCTGCGTAACAAAATATTTCTAGGGAGTCATACAAAGTGCCATTTATTGGTGTTGTGCATATGGCTGTTTGACACAAGGTATGATGGAAGGTATATTAATAACAGAAACGCTAATGTTATATGCGTATTATAAAAAGACGCCCCCTGCTTGATATATATCTGTTCCGACGATCTCCACACCGTTGTTTTTTGCTGGTTGTGTTCTTTGCTGGTAGTGTCCAGTGCCTTCCTACAATCCTCAACAAATCGTTTGCCCATTTTTTGGTAGGCCTATCACCGCAGCGATATCCGGTGTATGTCTGCCACTCGACTACCTTTTCGCTCCAGCGGCTGCCAGTTCTACAAGTAATGTGCCTCGTCTCATGACAAAAGGTTCGCGATTCTTCTGGTTATGTCAATGACCCTGGTTCTTCTGTGCATTTCTTCATTTCTGATACGATCAAGCAGAAAAATCCCGAACATAGCCTTTTGCTTAAAAATATAGCGCAGTTACATATATTCATTTTCCCAGTTGGATAAGTGTTTATCTCAAAATAAAAAATAATACTTGTGTAATGATGATGTGACATTTATGGAAGAGGAAGAGGAACTTTGTGAACTTTATAATTGATAGCCAATTCAAGCAGATCTAGAACATTATGGTCTACGTCCATTAAATCTTGGGTTTCCACAAAGTATAACAGAAATCGAAGACTATTCCGAGTTACCAGCCTTCTCACAATGTAATACAAAGAGACTCGCTACTATAGATATAAACTATAATCATCTATGCCCTATATCAACCAATTAATATTCCAAATGTAATTCGATATCTTATCAAAACAAATTTATTATTGCCCTCAAGTTTAAATGTGATTTGGTCAAAACAAACAGTTAGCTGGTCACGTCTCTGCTTTGTTTTGTTTTACTTCAACTAATATCACCTACAATTCTTGAAATCATCTTATAATAAGTTGAATGCATTGGATTTCGAATCGATTGACGATGCGTCATATTCATAATGTATGTGCTGGTGAGGTTTAAAATACAACGACGCTTCTCTCTGATCCCGTGAATGTTGTAAGATACGACTAAGGGAATATACAGCAATTACATCTCCGTGAAGGGTGTCGACAATGGCGGTAGCTCTTCATCGTATTATACTAGGATATGTTAACAGGCATTTGTTTTATTTTTGTCGCATTTTAGCAACTTACATTATGGAACTTGTTGTTTTGATCTTTTTTAACCCCAATTACACCGCACAGCTATATCGGATTTGGTCGTTCCTGATCTGCTTTAACAGCAACACTACTCGATCTCGGGGATACTTGTGGTGCTAATTTTAGCAGTGGCGAGTTTTTATATATGACGAATACGCTTCACAGTTCGGAATTATCAGAGCTTCGAACTGAGAAAATTAGTGACCTACCTAAGGTATCACTTAAATGATGAAGTTATAAATATCGCCCACCACTACTACTACCGCTACCAACACCAGCAATAGGTTTTCTTTAGCAATTAACAAAGAAACAGGAGATGTATTTTTGAATCATTAGACGTAAATTTGGAATTCGAATACGAATACAAATCGTGCGCGAAATTATTTTCTACTGCTTACAATTTTATAGATTTTTGAATCACTCGAATTCAGTGTTATCATTAAAAACAAATTCTTAAATAAATTCCGTTTCACGCAGAAAAATCAAAATCACAACAACAAAAACAAAAAACCGGCGATGACCCACAGGTCATGTTTCAGGTTTTTTGTTTTTTCACACGTGAAACGGATCACTCTCAAGGTCACTTCAGCGTTGGATATTCTACTTGTAGAAATCGAAAGTTCAGAAATAGTGAATTCGGCAATTCGTATACGAATCTCACGATTACGAATGCGAATTGGTTTTCTATTGTTTCAAAAATTCGTCTCCAGATTGCCTACTTGATAATAAATTTACAGTTGTCGAGAGTACAACTGAGTCTTGTTCAACTGATTGAGAACATCGGAACAATGGAAACACCGCTGTTTTAGGGTTGCAGAAATAGTAACACAAAGGTAATCAAGAACTTTTAGTATACAGCGCATTCGCACGCAGGATCTAAAAGGCTGCGAATACCGCTCGCGATGCATTTAAATGGAATGAACATTGTTCAACAATGTTAAAGCGCATTGGAAAGTATGAAAACCACGGAATAGATATTCCAGCTTAGAAAGTCAAACTGGCCATGATACGCGTGCTGGAAGTGATCCGGTCAGGGTGATTTCAATTGATCAGTCTTACTTTTAGTTTGCAACTAGTTACCAACTGGTCTAGTAAATTCACAAGACGCGTAATTTATTTAGATAACTATTAGAACAATAGTTTTGTTATTCGTATTACGATTGTTAGCAATATACGTTTCAAATGGTGCTAAATATACACAAAAATATGTCACAATGTCGACTGCGGCCTAATGACACCCGCCGCCTTATGTCCTATTTGTTGTCCCTATCGTAAAGATAATAATGTACTCACATGAATATATATATATACCTACTTTATTGTATTCGTTAATTGTATTGTGAACAGATTTCTAATAAGTTCATTTTGATAGATCTCATCCCCATTGTTTATCTGTAGAAATGTCATAGTTTTGACAGAAAAACAATGATGATGATATCTGTCAAATGTCAAAACGGTGTTAGATTGTGAAGACTGCAAGTTCATGTAGACGGGTTAATCAGGTGCGTCTTCCATTATAACTCTAGTAGTACTCTAGTAGTTCTACATGCGTGCAAATATAGCATCCTCCGTTATAGGTTTATTGTTTAATCTACGTTAATCCCACATTATCGTCAATATCCGGCTCGTCACTGGCTGGGTTTGGTGAAATTGGGAATCCCAGTCCCTGAATCACCCTGAGGATAAGACGTATATCGGATTGGTAGAGTCTGCAACATGGTAACGCCTGGCGATTAAAAAAAAGGAAAAAGCCAAGGCCTCATCCATAAGGCTGCAAGGTCCACTGTGAGCTGATAAGGTTAAAAGTGGATCTTGTATGTGCATACGGTGTTATTTAGAATTACTTAGAGAATGTTTGTAACAATTTTTTTTTAGTTAATTTTATGTGTTCTATCGCGTTCTTTCGTCTTGTAAAGGAATTTGAAAAAAGTATAAATATCGAGATACAGGTAGTCTCCATATTGACTCGGTAAGGTTTTTCGAATTTAATGAAGAAAACAGCCATGATTTCTTTGTACATTCACCTTGGTTATTATCATATGATATAATGATCCATTCAGCCAAGAGACTGATCGCCGTAGGTCTTCCCGAAAGATCTCCACATTGCCTGGTCTTGCGCTGTTTAAATCCAATACCTTTCTACGATCTTGACAATATCGTCCAGTAGCTTTCTGGGACGTTCACCAACGTTACGATTCGCCTGCCAATATGCCAGATCTTAACACGCTAACAGTCGTTAGACCGGCGGGCTATGTACCCTGCCCTATGTGTTATTATTATTTTATTCATTCATATTTATATATGTCTACGTGATATTTTGCTTGTTGCAGTGAAAAATAATGACTTACGCGGTTGTATGGAGATAATGAAGAACTGTGAAGTACTAGGCATTACGCTTCCGGCTCACCAGCAAGGGAAGTACATCAATATGCTAATATCAGACAATAAGATCAATGAAAAGAAACCTACTGAGATGACTACCAACTTCAAGTTTAAGTTTTAACCACTTAATTGATCATGTTATTATTGTATATATTTTGTATAAATATATTTGAAATTTGTCTGACTGCTTTTCATTTTGAATGATCAGTCATTGTGGTGTTGTGAGGATAGTTTATCAACTTTAAGACAACAAGATAACTTACTTTGAGACAACTTACAATATCGTTCGTAATCAGAAATACTTTAAGATTTAACCCTTAACTAGGTTCAACAAAAAAATCACCCAATTAGGCGCAGGTATTGAGTGACCCCAAAAAAAATTTGGTAAAGGAGTGTCAAAAATAATTTAAACTTAATGTATTTTATAGTGATTAAAAAAGTTCTTTAATATAATCAACTTTAAGGAACTAAAACATAACTGGAACATTATACTTAATAAAAAAAAATCTAACTTTAAAACACATTTTTTTTTTGCATGGCCAAGATCAACTTAAAAAAACAATTAATCAGTCTCATCAGCGAATTCTTCTGTTTTGCATCCTACGCAGTAAGCTCTCTAGTGTAGCTGGCATATAAATTAAATATGCCAGCTACACTATATAGCAGCATACGGCATATAAAGCATTTTGTTGGCACTTTTTTGTCGTGCTTTCTAAGAGCAGCGCCCGCGCTTAGCTGTCGATAGCTGGACCGTTATATCCACATCATGAACTCCACTGAGACGTTCTCTCTCCCCTTTTTTGTTGTTGTTGGTACAGCACATAGTTATATGGGAGGTTTTTGGTGATTTTCCGCAAGTGCTGCTGCTAATTTCTTGTATATGTCATACTCTTATCAGTATTCGCTTTGTGCATGACAAATGCATTGATGCCAGATATGTGTATAAGATGAAAAAATACAGCCAGTGGCCATATTTTTGTTCTTCTGCCAACATTATAATTACTGCAAAGTTGATCATTATATTCTACACCACCTTTGGTACTATTGTAATATGTAATTATTTTTAGTTTCTGAACTCTAGCTCGTCGATGCCGTTATCGCTGTGCATGGTGGAAAGTAAAACTACAGCTTTCTTTGGCTTGGTGATATATCAGACTATAGTCATTTGACTATGAAATACGAAAACTGAACTATGTTGGAATATCAGTTCACTTCAGACAGTTCCTCCAGCCATTGCAATATCTATCTTTCGTTAGACATTTTGAATCAGTATAAAACTGAAAAATAAAACACTATTCATAGAGCCATGTTTGGTAACAACATTATTTATAATATTGTTTTATTTTTATATGTAAACATACATACGACTTTAATCGTATTAGGTATGATTATATTATTATAACTAGCGACCCGCCCCGGCTTCGCACGGGTGCAGTGAAAAAATGGTTATGGTGGGTTATCCCTAAGAGATAGACATATACCATCGCGGACTTTTTTGTGGATTTTTGTAAGTTGTACAATACTGTAGTACATTATTTTGGTCTATCTCGTAGGGTTCAGCCAGCGTTTGCAATATAAGCGCAAAAAAACGTGCTTATTTACGACATCACATTAGAAACCTTTAAATTTATCAGTGTTTCTCTACTATATTATGCATTTATTATACATACAAACCTTCCTTAAGAATCACTCTATCTATTAAAAAAAACCGCGTCAAAATCCGTTGCGTAGTTATAAAGATCTAAGCATACATACGGACATACAGCGAAAGCGACTTTGTTTTATACTATGTATTGATTATTAACATTGAAAAGAGGAGATAAAAAATAGACCTTCAGAGTTTCTTGCCTGTTCTTCTCGAGAAGGCTCTCCCAATTTTACGAACAGGTGTAGACAATATTTTTTTTCCTTGTTCGTACGTACGGACAAGGTTTTTGTGTTTTTTAAGCTTTTTTTTTTGTTTTGTTTGTTTTGACGTCAAGAAGTGCCTGTAAAGGTCTATGTTGAATAAAGATTATTTTGATTTTAATAAGGCAAAAGGATTAATATAAGCCCAGAAATGTATAAAATAATCACTCAGTGTAAAAATACACACATAGAAAGAAAAATAATAAACAATATAATAATATAAACTAAAAAGAAGCCCAAAAGTAAAAATTTACCTTCCCCAAAAAATGTAACGTAACTGGTCGCATGGGGTCAGCACCCAGACAGCAGGAACGCGACTAATTCGGGCACCTCGCTAAGAAAGAGGAAGCTAGTAAGACATTGAGCGCGCTCTAAACGCTAAAACATTATTTTTTTTCAATTTCAAGTTGCCCTGACCCCATGCGCCTAATTAAGGGTTAAGATCATTTTGTAAATTAAATGCTCGTCTAATCTCTTTTCTTAATGAATTAAATTAATCAGATAAGCTAACATTAGGTTCCTGGGTCTTGTTTGTACCTATATGAACACCAGGAAGAATATTACTCTTGTCAATTTTTTTTTGTTTGGTTGCAAGTTTCGTTTCCAATCCAAACTATTAGAAGTTAATATGGTCAGAAAATCGTATCATCAAAATTGTGGATCTGCAACAAT
This sequence comes from Scirpophaga incertulas, assembly GCA_036419045.1. Taxonomy (NCBI): domain Eukaryota; kingdom Metazoa; phylum Arthropoda; class Insecta; order Lepidoptera; family Crambidae; genus Scirpophaga; species Scirpophaga incertulas. The sequence goes on from CM071645.1 coordinate 13,125,963, forward strand.
AATCATTGGCAGTTCGCGACAGATCACCACGGAATTCGGTTCGGTTTGTGAATACATTGCATCGATGGTGTTGCCTGCTAATCTGGAGACCTAGGATTCCATGTACCAATGAGTTGATTTTTCGTACTTAGAATTTACATATAGGTCTACCTATCTGTCTGGGGCTCCGTGAGTGAAGAAGTATATCATATTGCGACCAGCATAAACATAAACAAAATATAAGTGTGTAGTCCGCGCTGATTCTACATGCTTGATTAGACTAACTTAGAGTAGAGTCATACTCCTCGACTATAACGTCTCTGAGTTCCGATGATAATAAGAAGACTACATACCTTCAGTTTATCTTGGAAGTAGTAGTATTGCAATAGCTCGCATATACCTTATTTACATTTTAGTACCGCCCATTTAATTGTTGTAGTTGAACATTCAAAACCGAGGTCAAAATTGAATTGCGTACGTTCGCTATTTACAAAGTTATCAATGTGATGCAATATCATTTTCGGTGCTTCATTTAAAATTTCTTTGGTAAGAATATTTTATTATGAATTTTAGCATTTATTTTTTTATTTTACAATTGGTAAAACGCAGGTTTCAAGAATAAATGTTGTAGAGATGAGTTACTACTGAGCGACTGCTGCAATATGAAACTATAATGCTTTTATTGTTTGTGAAGATACAAAGATTACCACGCCGATTTATTCAATTAGAATTAATTGTGTATAATTTGGTAGGATTAGTGGAAGTCTCTAAGCTTAGAGTTTAATAACGCCACAAGTTAGTTTGCAGTCACAAGATAAATACCTATATACAGACCAATGAACTTTCGACCGACTTATCTAAAGTAAACTATAAACAGTGTAATGTTAATAACTGGCGATAATGCGGATATCTTGAACTAAGTTGCTAACTCCTACAGCAACGTTTAATATTTGGAATTATAGTACTTTGTCAGTTAACCCAACTAAAGTTGATATTTATAATAATTCTGATTAAATGCTAGATTCAGCATTATGTCTTGCCTTATTTAGTTTTCTTCAAGAATGACAGATCCAAAATAAGAACTTAAAATGATATGTACTAAAATATATACAAAGGACTGAATTGATCCATCGATAAGGTAAGATAATTCGTCAATAAGTGGCATGATAGTCGTCAACATGAAAACCCATTACAAGAGATGTCAATACTCTCAGCAGACTTATAAAATGACATACTATAATTATGACCACTTAATGTCACATTAAAGGAAGCTGAACTTGTGAGAAAAAAAACTGTTATAGAACCTGGTACGCTGCCAACTGCTTTCAACACATTTAATACCAATATTTTCTTGTAAGTATTGTATCTCCACCAGTAATTGAATGGTACATTAGAATACGAAACTCAACTTGGAATAGCCGACGGAATGGACTGCCGGCCTTCCACAAGGTGTTGTCCTCTCTCCAATCCTTTTTTGTTTACAATAACTCTATTACGCTTCTTTTTTGTTCTTGTCATTGATTTACAGATAGGGATAGCGTGAAGTTTATAAGCATTAGGCCCTTATTTCTAATTGCAGTAAACATCACGGCTTACAAGTCAGTTGAAATAAAACACAAACGATCACAGACAGTCGTTGACTTACAAATAGAATTGGCTTTATTTCTGTTCAGATGGTTTATTTGGACACTGTACGTGTTTCATATCTCAATGTAGTAAGCAATCTTATAATTTTTAAAGATAGCTACTTATCGTGAGTAAATCTAATATCTGAGATATGAAGAATATATTTCACGCATTGAGCTCAATCGGCTAAAAAATCTCTTGCCGATTGAAATAAACTACTGGCGATGCTTACGTGTTACATCTAAGTCAGGATACTTAGATGTAACACATTTGAATAACCTGCAACGGAATCGCAGAATGTTCTATCAGGTCTACTTTGTTTTACGTAAGTTCGATGATATTTCTCTATATCGATCTGAACTTCAATTGTATCTTACTTTTTTAAATTATTTGTTGTAGAAAGCATTGTTATATACTTTTTCCCTTTTAACGTATTAGGATATCTTAGACAGCTCTAAGCGGGCCTTAGATAGGGCCTGAAAAAGGCCAGCTAACACTCCACCTTACCTTAAAGAAAGGTAGTTATTGCTACTGTTTGTGCAATAATTTTCGGAACATGCGTTCCTCGTATAGTTTATCCTTTCCGCGCTTCCTTTTTATTTAAATCTTTCATTAAATATGCAATACGCATTTGGTATTTATTATCTCAAAAAGCCGACGAGCAAATTCTCGCACAACTGTAACTCTGAATGAGTCAATAACATCCAATCGTATTCTTGGTAGGCATCTTACAGGGTAGACCGACGATTGATGAAGATCTCAGAAAGGCAAGGGGCAAGCTTACGTTCAGCAGTAATATCTATGGAATAATTTTATCTTATGCCAAACTTATTCTAAAGACTTCAATTAAGAATAATTAGGTGATTTGGAATTTATTCTTACTTAAGACAAGTCGTATGAATAATGTATTAAAAGGTGGACTTGAGCTGATCTTTTAACATACGCGACATGGTTCTATGTACTGTCTTCATCTAACGAGATAAAATCTTTTGCTTTCTGGCAGGATTTCTTTAAATGTTTACCCTCACTGCTTAAGTCGCCCTTTTCTTACGGACACAGGGTGGATGAACACATATTTTTCTGTCACAAACAGAGGTTTTATTATACTTAATAATAGTCTGGTACAAAAATATTCCACTAATACCAAGCATATGGAGAGTTTCTAAAATTCTAAGCGAAATACTTACCAACTTTATGAAAATATCACAAAAATATTTGATAATCGATTGGCGCGACAACGTGATAACATAATGAACATTCTTATAAGAATGACATTCTTAATTCAAATGTAAAATCCAGGCAAGTGTGAACCGCATGACTCGTGCACCGAGATTTCAGCAAATGAGTTTATAATCCGCAAAAATAAATTTATTTGTGTAATGCAATTACAAATTTACGATCTTCAGAAATTTTCCTTTACTTTTGCTACATAAGATTGCCCCATGCAAACTTTGTTGACTCTACGTCAATGCGAAGTACCCTGTAGGATGATTCATTTGAGAGTGACAAAATAGAGAAATATTTATTTTTCTTATAGTAGAATATTTTCCTATAGTACACGTGCTGGTGTATTTGATATTAATGTCATCTTGATATATTGGAGTTAGATTAGAAGATACATATACCTATTTATATTATAGAAAATCCTGTTAGAATCGGTTTTTACTCAAAGTGCCAAAAAATTTTAAAAAGTAGTTAAAATTACCCAATATTATTATGTATAAGATAATGGATGTGACTAATGCGCCCACTTAATGTGAAATTTAATTAAATTGCACTTTCAGACATGGACTTTAAACAAAGGATTTTAAAAATTCCAACCGACTACATAAATATATAACTGTTACAGAACAGTGAGTATGCGCATTCGTTTCGATAATTTTTAGATTTTCGTTTTAGAGTTCCGTTCAAAAGCCTTTTTTGTATGAATGCGGCGGAAGGTGAAATTAATATCAAAAACTCTATACGAGTATAATTGCAATCCTATGCAGCAGTGAAAAATCTAAACTCTAAATTTATTTAATAAATGTGTATACATATGCTTTGTTTATTCTGAATATTTTGACAATCGCAAGGGAATCAAAGCTCATTGGACCTGAAATCTTGAAATTTGGCACGAAATAATATCATGTAGGTAGCACAAGTGAAGCAAAATATCCGAAAACTCGCACGTAGCCGGTTTCTTTTAATTAGCTTTTAATTTTGTATTATAAAGTAAATTAACCCCAAAAAACTTTTTGATACAAACTAAATACATTCATTAATTTTATTTGTACTGTATTTTATTGATGTGTATTTTATGATTGCAGGTAATGCAAACTTGTAAGCGTATTGGTTATGTACTGTAAGCTTGCTTGTATGTATCAATAAATAAATAATTAAATAAATAAAATAAATAAATGCAGATATAGCTATATAATATGCATCTTAAAAGAAAGTATATGCATTATAAGCTACATTAGTTAATATAATCTCTATAATTTCGGGAACACTGAGCACGTATTACCTACCTATTTTATTTTGTTGAATGTTTATAAAGGTAATATTTTTGTAGCTACGACCTAATTTTATAAAAATTGAGAAGTGTCTAATATTCAAAACAGTTTGACATTGCGTGTTTGTTAAAAAACGATAGATATTACTTAAATACTACTAAAAATTTTACCAATTTATAAGTAGAACCTATATATAGGCTCTTCTTATAAGTAAGTACTCTATAGACTCTACAGTATAGAAATATAGAGTTTGCTGGATTTCACTGTTTTAATCCCGTGGAGGAGTAATAGGGTTATGAACGGTTATCAATATAAATTTGATGAAAACTCGCAAATATCATGTTCCGGATTGGAATTTGCATCCCCTCCACTCTGAGACAGATCCGATTGATGGGGGTTTGAAGTGATGAGGGGGCCGAAATATCATGGCCGCCGTCTTTTCTAAGCTATTTTAGTTTATTAATTTTATAGTATGCGAGTAAATGTTAATATATATACATTACATGTGACGCCATGCTGGCGATATTGGAAACATGGTCACACGCCCAAATTGAGACGTTCCGTTTTTTTGTCTTTAGTGGGTAGTGCAGGCCAGATATACTTTATGTGCCTTGGTTTTCCTTTTTTGTTATTTGTAAATTATTTCGTTTAAATGTCCTCATTTATATCTTAAGTTTGCTCTGTACATATACGAAATAAGCCTCTTTAGCTCTTAGAGTATCATCACTAATCAAATAAAATAGCCTATCATTAAGTTTATAATGTATAAGCGAATTTGACCTGAATTACTCAAACGCGGAAGAGCTAGAATGTAAAATAACAATTCAAATTTTTGTTAAAAATGAAAGACAGCCACATTTTGGGAAATATATATTTACTCTTTATATACATAAAGTGACAGAGTATGCAAAGTAGAGTTAATGGTTGAGGTAAATGAACTATGCACCTTCAATGAATAAATGAACTAATGTGAGTTCTTATTTTATACTGGTACTTACCGTACCTTTTTTTTTATATATATATATATATAGCATACCCCGGCTATGGCGAGCCGGCGGTTATATGGGGCTCTCCTCCCCAAAAGGGGGAGGCTTACCCACTAAAACCCTCAGGCATGTAGAGAGCCCCCGGGAACATAAAGCCACTTCCGGGAACCCCCAGCCGAGTCGAGTAGGTACTTACCGTACCTACTCGAGGTGCACCCTGCCAATTATCCAAAATATCCGATTCCAGTTTACGAATATCCGATTTCTTCACTGATCTGTGGAGATCCTTGGGGGATGCCTAGGTGATGATGATGACGAAATATATTACTTAATATTATATGATAGTCCAATAGCACATTTAATTATAAAGTGTCAATGTGATGAACAAATTACCAAAAAATGATTATTTTAGATACTCAGCATGCTAGAAGATTTTTACATATTCAGGGTTATACGACTGTCTTATATTACTAGTCGACTACACGTGTATGTATGTGTATGTGTGTATTCTTATAGCTGATCTTTCAAGAACTATATGTAGGTGCCATGTGAGTTGTACTTTGTACCATTTTTCTTTCATGTATAAAAAAAACACACAGCTAATAAAATAATTCTTAACTTTATTGAGATTTCTGTAACTGCAGGTAACATTTAAACTTAACAATAAATAGGTAGGTGTAATGTCAAAAACGTGTGATTTCATTCTCCTTTGGCTTAGCATCTGACTCAGGCGCAGGAGTTGAGCGTTGCTGGTCTCTCTTGTTAAGAGTGACGAGGGTTCTGGAAACAAAAGAAAAACATATTTTCAAACACCAATAACAATACAATTAACTATCGTTCGTACGGTGACGGATTGAAAACATATATGTCGTAAAAACAGACCACAATAATGTACGTAGCGTATTATTTTCAAATAAATATAATCTCGATTTCGTAATGTTTAAGATGTGCGATTGTGTAAATGTTGATAACAGATAATGACCCAATATTTTACGACAGTCGAAGAATACATGTATCTGTGCTCTTTTTCTTTCCTCTGTCAATTTGGCCATGTCCAGTAATGGACGCCACCCTCCTGATATGATTTCTATACATTTATGTAGGGCTGAAATTACTGTTTTAAAATAATAGTTTAAAAGATGTGAAGAACTGGTGAAAGGGGATTGAAAATGAATGAGTTCACTGTCTGAGACTATTTCAGTGTGATGGGTAACAGCAGTGAGATTACTCGGTACCGTGAGTTTACATCTTATGTTGCAAGTTGGAAACGTACACAGTGATTTTTAGTGTTAATAAATTCAATTGCGAAGTTCTTGACAATGTGACTTAAAACTATTTTCATGTCAAAAAGAAAAGATAATAATTAGATTCCTCGAATTAATCACATTCGTGGTTTAGAAATTGAAGAGATCCGTGGTTGGATTTTCCATAAAAATAGACGATTTCCTGGTGTTTTCCCTTCTTAAATCGCCTGGTTGGCTACAAGCGTTTTACGAGTACCTAAGTTGGTCATTGTAAGCATTGTTGTTTTCAAACAATAAGATGGGAGAGTTCTTTCCTCAGGTATAGAGGAGTTCAAGTGAATTTCGCTACGATTTTTTGCTAGTATCATCAGGTGACATAAAGACTAAAAGTTAGATATACCTAATAAAAAAAATATCCACAGAAAACTTTACGGTTACCTGTAATTGGTAGAACGCAACAACCAATGCTAATATTTGATAGTTACTGCTATGGCGACAAATTGTACACGTACTAGAAACGTGCTTCTGGTCTATTCTAATGATATTTCAGCGATTGTTCTGTGATTGTACTAAATCAGACTTTCATATCCATTAGTTGAATTCTCAAGCCGTGGCCAAATCGTGCCTATTTTCGCCAAGGCTCATTGATTGTTAGGAAACGTATTCCGAATGGCCACGGCTAACCATAGCCCTAGATCTAAAATAAGGTCGAAGGTACAAACCGCAAATAGAAATTAACAGTTCAAGGTTGCTAATTGTAGAAATCGAACCGACTGATGGCAAAATTACAGTAAGGGCGAGCTCTCGCGTCCAAGGTCTCTTTTTGCCAATATGTCGAAACTGTCATTATGTTCGCCAGACTTGAGCAAGCGACGTGCAAAATACTCGATGTGACGAGCTACGCGATCTATCGGATCGTGACTAATCGAATCTTTTCTAACTAGGAGTCTCTCTATCGAGTGCCGGAGCGATATTTTTCTGATGATCGATTCTCGAGTGCTAACTTTATTTAATTAAATTCACCGAGCAGCTGCGATTGATTGATTCGTTAGCGTTGGTAATTATGTGTATAAAACGTAAATTTGAATAGTGATTGCATACTTTATGCGTAAGCAAAATATAAATCAAAGTAACCTGTATTCAATTACAGGTACTTCTTGATGTCAAAACAAATTTAAGCAAAGGAGAACAAGAAACTTGTCCGTATGTAAGAACAAATAAACATATTAACGCTACACCATTCGCATGCGTTGTTAAAGCCTTATTTAATTTTAAAAACGATTCAAGTGTATTGTAATAAAAATCAATGTACGTTTCAACTACGTAACTATCAAAACCTCTAACGGGCCATTATAAAAGATATTTTAAAACAGGAAACGTTGTAGGAGAGATATTATTGCGACTTGAAAACACCCCACCCTCATTTGCATTTCCATTCTATTCTATCTCCATTATCTCACAAGCTGTTACCTCTATAATACCTATAATGACATTGTTGATAACACTTATTTCTCAAAATAAGCTCAGTATCTGCGGTCATAGCAAACATTTCAAAAGGAAGGTAAATCGGGCTGCGGCTATTTTAGAAGTAGACAAAAAGCAATCTATACAATATAAGAAAGAATGTGTACCTAGGTAGTTAACAAGTTAATAGATAAATTTTGAAAAGCAAATGTTATCGACATTGTATTCCATAGTACTTTGTATCCTATTGTAAAGAAAATAAGGGGTCAACGCTCACGTGTATTTTCGGTATTTTAAATATTGTATCGAAATCTTAAGTGTAAATTCATATTGTCTTATTGGCATACTCATTTGAACCGTTAGAATTACAGAAGCGACCACCATTAAATTGTATGCAATTAATAATTTTTACAAAATTACTAAATCATAAATAGTCCTACAATTTACGAGCTTTATTTTTATTTTTTACTTTTTATTAGTTACTATTACTTATATTGATTAGTCCGCAAAATTTATATATAATTTATCAGCGTGTCTTTAAATTTTAATGATACAATCTGAACATAGTCATGTCACCAATAATCGCGACATGAACATACTAATTAAATTACCATTATCAAAGAAACTTACATTAATATCGCAATAGCAGGAACTGCTAAGGAGGCGCTGATGAGGTAAAAGGCGCCGGAGAAGGATGACAAGGTGCTGAGGTACACCTTGCTGTACACGGGCGAGTATATCACAGGCACCATGGCCTCTGATATACTGATTAGAGAGCTTGTTTTACCTGGAAAAGAAAAGAAAATTATAGTTACACTTAATTTTCAAATTGAAATGTAATTCCTGCCTGCGTCTTTGTATCTCGATACTTATAATATAGGGATTTTCAAGGCTAGAGTAAATAAGCACTATTTGAGTTTGTGGACCTTAGGCAACATCTTCACTTAACATCAGGTGAGATCGGTGTCAAACGCACTCAAATTTGTAATAAAAAAGGCGAAAATAGTACGGGTTTCCGTTTAATATGGCGGTAGAATCGCGAAAGCGCAGTGCCCCGCATGGGCCTAGAGAACTCAGGGGGTTTTAACTGGGTAGGCCGGTCCTGTCAGACCGGAGAGCCCCACACACGGCCGGGCCTCAGCGCGCCAGTCGTCAGCGCGGTGTCATGGTGCAAAAGGTGCATTTCCCCTTTAATAAAAAAAGGGTTTCCGTTTAATAAGCATTGTTTATATTCTTGAAACACTTGTGTTACACGCGCGACAACATAATAAATTATTATTTATATACACAAGCGTTTTAATCAATATAATAAAATTATGTAATTAAAAAATGAGCTGAGTGCAATAATTTATAGTAATATTGTTAAGAGTGATCTGTAAAAACATTGTCTCGCAGAACGAGGCTGCGAAAAGGAAGCGGGAGGTAGACCCTCAACCCGCACCCGTCTGCCGCAGACGAATAAGTAGGAGAAAACGGGCAATCGCACAAGCAATGCTATCTGACGACCCTACCCTGAGGCCTGCGTTCTTGATTGGTCCATTGCCCGAAAATCTGCAGTTAGAATATATTTTAGCTGTCATTCCTCTACCATTAAAATGTCAGTCTTGTGTTTAAAATTACAACATCTCTTAATTCTGACTGTTCATTGTAATGTAATAATGAAATTTATAATTTACAGTAGGTAGTAATAATAATAGATATATAATAATAATAATAGACTTAAGAGTATTTTTACTTTTAAACAGATTTCCATTAAGACCTACCGATATTACTAATCACAAATATTTTGCCGAAATTGAGTGCACTCTAAATTCTGCAGCATTAGTTTATTATTGGAAATTTCTCTTCCGGAATTCGTAATATTGGCACAGTCCTGGCTTGGTCCGAAGTAATTCCAATCAACCAAATGGATATAGTTATGCGGAGACAACAGTAACAACTAAAAGCATGCAATTCATTCACAAGTATCAATTAATTAATTCAGGTTAAATTTATTAAGATTTTTTAGGTGCATAAAAACCAATTACGTACATACTTTTAGAAACATTATTACTATACCTTCAACAATTCGTAATCTGGAGTATATAATATAATTATGAAATCATCTATATTATCAGTCTTTACCATAAGGGCACACGGGGCCCGTGCCCAAGGCGTGCCCCTATTCTCAAGGGGGCCCGGAAGGACCTTCAATTTCTCTCGCACATTTATTCTTAAAACATTTTTGTCGGATACATTAGACATTACTTTTTTTCGCAAATTAGTAACTTCAAAAGAAAGTTTTTACGTGGCATATACTACGCCATTATTTCAACGAAGACAGACAGACCGGCTCATTTCTATCTGCAAGCTGAGACCGAGAGACGCCTATGGATTTGTAGGTCTGGCTTCCAACAGCTGAAACTGTAACGTTATTTTAGTGCAGTATTCCAATCTTGACGACCTCGAGTCGAGTGGATAATACACCGGTTTCAAGGTGTCGCCATCTCTGAGGTCTCGGGTTCGAATCCCGGTGGGGGCAGATGTTTGTGTGATGAATGCGAGCATTTGTACCTTAGTCATGGTTGTTGATATATATTTCAATAAAAATTATTTATATATGTGTAATATATGTATTTCTATCCGTTACCCTAGATCCCATTGCACAAGCCTTATAGAGCTTAGTTTGGGCTAGGCTAATTGGTGTAAGTGTAACAAATATTTGTTTATTTATATTTGTTTGTTTAATCGCGATATGGCGGCTTCGCGTTTTTTACTTTCCAATAGGGCCTCCAATTCGTGTGTGCCCAAAGGCCCCAGCTTAGTTTAAGACAGCTGTAAACAAAAGCTTAATGCATTCCATACTTGCATAATATAGATTGAATAAGTGAGAACCACTATGTTCGGTACAACTGACTAATGGAAAAGAGGAACACACTTTTAGTATTATTCATATTTTTCGATATGTTAAAATGTATAAATTATGTTATTTAAATACATTGGTAAATGTTCCTCAACATCATCATGTATTGCTATTATTGCTATTAATTTATATTATAATTATATTCAATTTAAATAAAATAATATTATAAGTAAAATATAAAAAGATGGCGACACCTTGAAACCGGTGTACTAACCACTCGGCTACGAAGGTCTTATTCTGAACGACATTTAAAGGGAACACAAATATTCAACAGTGAGTTCTAAAAGGGATGTATAAGTATATATGTGCGGTGTTCAATAGATTACTAATGGAGCATACAAACTCGCCACATAAGTAGAGGCCAGGAGACCTATTTTTGAATTACGAATGCGACTTCGAAATCACCGATGTGACTAATAATCACCGATTTTCAATAATTCTTATTGTGTGACGATGTGACTACCTTAGTCACAGGTGTGATTTCATTACGAGTGCCCTCACCCACTCGTAATCAAGTCATACTTGTGGAAATTTTATCTGTTTTGTTTGATTTTTCAGTCTATATATACAATATATGAATGTAGCACATATATTATATATATATATATACCATTGCATATATATATATATATATATATATATATATATATATATATATATATATATATATATATATATATATATGCAATGGTTAAACCGGCAATAACCGGCAGCGACTACATTCATAAAATCAAAATCAAATCAAAATAATATTTATTCAACATAGACCTTTACAGGCACTTATTGACGTGAACAAACAAAAGAAAAAAAAATGCTTCAAAAAAAAAACAAAAACCTTGTCCGTACGTACGAATAACGAAAAAAAAAGAAAAAAAATATATTGACTCGACACCTGTTCGGAAATTGGGAGAGCCTTCTCGAAAGAACAGGCAAGAAACTCTGAAGGTCTATTTTTTATCTCCTCTTTTCAATGTTAATAATTATAATAATATAATATAATTATAATAATATAATAACCATAATGGTTAAGCCGGCAATAACCGGCAGCGGCTACATTCTGCGTGGAACCGAACTCTTACATTTATGTGTGTACTTTATCTATGTTGGCAGCTCTGCGATCGACTTTCAAAAATTGGATGTTTAGGAATCCGTGACCTCAAAGTCACCGCTGACTATTTAGTCAGCGGTGATTTCGTAATCACATTCGTAATTCAAAAATAGGTCTCCAGGTCAGAAAAATCAGGCCAAAATTAGAGTCATACAAAACGCGTAAAGAAAGTAAATGTGAAAATTATTTTGTACATACCATACGAAAAATATGTGTTTATTTGTTGTTCCAATTATCACAACTTACGTAAATGTACAGTGACAATTTTTGAGGTAAACTAACATAATAGGATAAAACAGGAAAATCTTCATGTTCGAGTCATGAAAATTTTCCGAAGATCGTGCTCAACAAACTATTTACATACAACGTACGAACGTTTGTACGGAACCTTCGGTGTGTGAGTCTGTCTCGCAATTGGTCGGTTTTTTATTTCTTATAGAATAGTAAGAAATAGTAATCAAAAATCTACAAAATGATAACGAAATTTCGAAGCGACAGTTTCGACAAACAGCTCCCTATCTATCTATCTGTAATGGTTGAACGGTCAAAGACTAAAACGCATGAATGCACACTGCCAATTCATATCCGTAGCAAACTGTATGTTGACCGATGAAATAGTGTTTGGATAATTTTATTAAGCAGTTTCCCTATTTACAGTACATATTTGATAGTAGATCCCTATCATTGTTTATATACCCATTTGCTTAAATATCAAAGCGCTAATTCTTTAAATAATAAATATAAAAAGATTTGTAGTTATTGTGTTCATAACTATGCTACTAATAATATTATAAGGCAAAAAAAAAATATTTTCTTGTTATTTATGGTGGATGAAGTGGCCGTTTTTAAATGGTAGTTTAAATGAAGAACTTTAAAAAGGAATTGAAAATGAATGATTTAATTGTCAAACGCCTCCTGTATGCTGATGATCACATAAGTCACAATGCCGAAGAAGGATTTGCAAGACAAGTAAATATAGGCAAAATGAAACTAATTATATTTGAAAGAAAAAAAAAGATGTTAAACGGTAATGTTATTATTGGAAATGAATATTTAAAGGAAGTAAAATGGCCAATGGCAACTTCAGCCGTCATGCCAAAATAAAAGAAAAAAGGAAGTGAAAGAGATTGTAAAATTTGGTACCTATGTATATAAAAAAGGTGGCAAATATGAATCTGACATTGTAGAAGCAAGGCAGAAATAAATTAAAAGAAGCTCTAAATAGCTTCATAAGCAATCAGAACTTATCAAAAAGACCTTGTCTCTGGCTAGCACGGAGGTGTAATGGTCGCTATCATTATATATGAGAGTCAATACTGGATGTGACAAATAAGGTTGAACAGTAATAAAGTAGTAGAAAAAATCACATTGATAGAAATAGCTGGAGTGACGATGCAGAATAAATTACGAAATAAAGTAGTAAAGGTAAAATGAGATGTGAAGGAGCACGTACTCGTAGTGATAAAATCAAGAAGAGAATATTTTAATGCATTGGACATGTAAAAGGATGGATTAAACAGGATTGGCGAATGAAATTTATAAGACAAATGTGAATAGAAAAGGTTAGGTGCCTAGGTTATAGGTGCACTTACCTGACACGGGGATATGCCGAAGAAAGGCTAGATCAAGAATACCTGTAACGACGAGCATCTATGAAAGCCTTAATGAAAATTGACGAAACTACTGAAATGTGTTGTTAACAAAAATGTGAAGAGTATGTATATAAAGTATGTATAAATATAAAACATTAATCGTAAATTTTGGAAATATTTAGTAAACCTGTAATAAATATAATACTTGTGCGTAAATTCAATGAGTTTGTTTTTAATTCTATCCACGTGACAGGTAAGAATTTCCAAGCTATTAAAATGTTAGGAGGCAATTAATGAACATTATATTTGAAAACCATTAAAATCGCTTATCGATGCTAGTTACACTGCACCTAAATCATATTGCTTCTATTAATTAAAAAAAATCAGTATTTCTTAATACGAATAGATTGTTGAGAAGGTTATGTATAACAGAGTCATATGCAACCTTCAATTCCACATTTTTTGTTATAGCTCTGACGTTTATTGACTCAATGGAAAATTAATAGCTTTCTTTTATTCTATTATCTTTTATCTTATAGCTATTATCACAGAATACACAATAATAGTTCCTACTGTAATTATGACATTTCAGGTACACTTTCGACAAAGTAACTACAAAGAACTTTATTTTTTATTTTTCACATTAAGGTGGGAAATAAAAAACAGAACAGTAGATGTATGAAGTAATTTAAAAACTTATTTATTCATTAAACATTGATATTTAAATATATTATTGATATTTTGATATTTAATATTATTATTGATATTTAATATATAATTTTCATGAAATTGAACAAAGTTTACTCAGCTGAAATTATTTATACCTTAGAAACCTTAACAAATTATTAAACAAAATATGTATTTATATTTAACCTAGAAAACTATCTAGGACATCTATACCAGAACATTCCCAAAGTTACATAGAGTACCAGCATGCAGCAATATTACACAGATTAAGAATACAATAAGATTGTAATCGGGAATGTCTAATCCTTCATTATATATTCAAATATCCAAAAACCACAAAGCAAACAAAAATCTAACTAAATAACCCTTAACTTTCAGCCTCAATAAACTTGATCGGTGCTTTAATATAAATAGCTTCTAGCCAAGCTTGTTAGGAACTACAAAGTGCAGATCTGTGATTAAAGTTGTGAGAACTTTATGCCGTTAGCCTGACTGCTGGAATACTCGTATAGGGCGGTCAATAACTGAACGCCAAGCTTCCCTTCTGTCATCATTTTTATTGGTACCTACCAATCATTCACTAATCAATAACGAAATTCTAAATGAGGATTTCGTCAGATATTTAATGAGTTTTGACTAATAGATAGTATAATGACGTTTGATTAGAACGAATTGTCAAAAAGACGTGAACGCAGTGTAGTCTTAGATAGTAATAGTATCTGAGGGCTGATTTTTCAATAGACGTACAACTTTTATTGGTTTAATATTTAACTGTTAAGCCGGCATATTTACTCTACAGATGTGAGCTGAAGTATTGTAAAAAAATCCCTCCAGATATTGAGAGGTAGAGTTACCTGTTGTACACCTACTGTACATAATAGGTAAATAATTTGAAATCTGAAAGAGTAACATTTAAAAGAATATAATTTTGAACAATACAATTTAGTTGTACTATATATTTTTTAAAGACTTGTACAAAAAGGTTTCCCTTTAGACTTCTATAAACTAATACACTTTATATGTGAGACTTAAATGTAATTTTATGATCAACACAGTTCATTGGTGTATCGTAACTTTGAACTTGTTGAACTTTGAAGTAACTTTTCATTTACTGGTGCATTCAATTAATAGTAGGTTAGAATTAATACTATGGATTAGATAAAAAAAAACAATCATTGCTTGCAAATTAGTTTGCATTGAAAGTGGCGTGTCGATAAGCGAGAAAGTATGCTCGGATAATCTGATTTATACAAAATGCACATGATTAGTTAGTTCAACCGGCAAATTTGCAATATAAGCAATTAACATAGTTATAGCGTAACCGTACTGAATCGCATATTTCTATACAGTCAAAGGCACACCAGCTCAATACGGAACATTCTATAACATTGAGTACAAATAATAAAAATACATATCTTATTCTTTAATATTTATCTAGAATGTATTAGATAATTCATAATTTAAATCTTGGGACAGTTATTTATTGAAACATAATGTCTTTGTTTAATATTGTATAAAAATATACACGTTTCAGTTATAATCAAAAAGCACGTTACATAGTGCGTTTATGTCTAAACTTAATGAAAATCTATGAAAAAATGCAGCAAAAAGAACCTTAAATATTTCATAAACAATATGTAGAAAAAAAAAACAATTCCTTTTCCAATTATTCAATGGGGAACATGAAAGCCAAAAATCTACACAACATCGAACAATAAATGAAATCAAAGGTTTTCTGTGGGCATTCCTTTTGTAGTAGCTGTTACAAAAAGGTCTATTGTAATGATTATCAGAAATATTTAATGAAAAGCTAGGGGTTTGTTTCCTGAAATACATATAGCTTGTATACTATAAGCAAATGTAACACATAATATCAATACATTTCGTGTTACATTTGCTTATAGTATGCTTAGAAAGTGAGTATAAAAACCACACTGTCCATTACTGCATGTCAGTTTCCCAACTTTTCTTATACCAATTTGGTATAGTAAGAGATTAAGGTTTCTTGAACTATTGGGTTCGGCGTTTCGTTCTAGCACGTACTCTTTTTTGCGGATCCTATTTCACAATGGGGCCTATCCCTGTTTATAAAAAAGATTTTCCTATAATATATCCTGCCCGCATTTATTGCTTTGCCACAGTATATTTTCTGATCTTTTGACTTGGCTTTGCTATCAAATGTTGAAGCTTTATATTGACACTTTCGTATTATAATTTGAATAATGATCGAAGCCGAGTAATTATCCAGTAACCTGTTTACTGACAGCTTTTTTGGCAATTCTACAGTATTATCTAACTTGTTATTATGCCCTATTAAATAGTGTGGAAAGAATATCAAGAACTCCAGATACGAAACAGATCGTTTAACCGGTTAACAAGAATTAAATTATAAAATAAGATAAACTGTGTCTATAAGATAGTGGGCAGTTGACAATGTATTTTCAACATTTTATATGTGCCAATAGTTATGTTTACAAACATAGCTAGCAAATGTAGATAAAATCAAGTACTTATAATAAAAACAATACACAGAGTTATTTATTTTTGTTACTTTTAAAACAAATAACACGATTATGTTAAAAATCTCCCCATATCGAAAGCGAGGCAGATGCAGAGAAGTCTAATTCTAATAAGTCAACTCAAAAATCTGAAAAAAAAATACTGAAACATAAAAAGATAAGTTTACGAAATCAAAAAGTGTACAAGACGCTGCGGTTTTATAATTATATTCATTGATAAAAAAAGTCTGGATCGATCGTTTGTTTCGTAATTTTTATTGTCACGTAGTTTTCCGATTGTATAAATCATTATTACTTAAACTGTTATTAAAACTTTAAAAACGATATCGTAATTATAGTAACATAACTTTTGTCTTCTTGAATTTTTGTCTAGTTTCTTATTTAATTAAATTGCAACATGAATTATTTTTTAATCTTATTTTCAATATTCACAATGAGATGATTTCAATAAAACAATTAAAAGTTTGAATATTTATAATTCTATGTTGTCTTACTATTGATTTCATATCTCGACGATGAATACATTACTATAAATTTTTGTCGTCACTAAATATTCTAGTCGCTATGTTATATTCAACTATAAATCAAATCAAGCACTTTTTGCATATAAAGCTGCGATCTCTGCATTCAAACTGCCATGCTACTCGATATGTCTCGCTTTTAGTGTGTTAACACCGAAAAATATTTTCCCAATTATTACCTAAGACACTAAAGCAAATCAAAGTCAACTATATCATGTATGTACGTTAGCTATTACATGTATTTTATCTTGAATAAATTATGCAGACAGATGGTATCAGCTCTGTTGCAAGGAACCACAGCTAGACATTGCAGGCTACCCAGAATTATACAATAATTAAATAGAGATTCAAATGTAGATTTGACCGCATCTGTTTCCTACGTAATAAAACTAGTTTCGTAGCTCAAATGTATCCCTTGAACAACTATTAATTCTACCTCTTGTTATATCAGACTGCAACTGTATATCAAATGTTATGTCCGACTCTCCTGTAGTTGTTTAATGAAGCTATATCACCTATAATATTACTTAGCAACCCTGTGTTATCCCTGTGTTATCTGTGTAAATATCCTTAACTGTAATAAATTTAAGGCCTGATAAATGGTGTAGACCATAATAGAAATGAAGAATAAATTACGATTTAAAAAATATAATAATAATCCGAGTTCAGTTAAAGTACTTAAAAGACGGGCCAGCCTGCCTACCTGATATTATGTGCGTGTTTAAAAAACATATAAATAAAAACACTGTAAACTCTGTTTCGGTTCACAAATTATATTAAGAACTACATGTGTAAATGTATTTATAATTTTTTTTTAATACATATGTTGTAGTTCGATCACTTTCCCTTGGAATGTAGCTAAAAATAATTTACTACGCAAAAATGGCACAGTTCCGCCGGAAGAACATTTGCGTCATCTTCCGTAATATTGACTAAAGCGATGGAATTTTATATACTATGTTTTATTGCGATATTACTAAAATAAATATTTGTCGATGATACGAGATATCACCAAAGCAATAACTAATCTACTTGAAGATCGCAAGACAATTTCCAGTAACTATTTGAGTAAGATAACAAGCAAAATATGATTGTGTTAAGGACGTTTTATTTATTCAATGACCAATATGATCCGGATTCAAACATTGGGTATATAAAAATTACTTTATTCTATAGAACTTTGACCGCTTATACATTGAAGTCAAATAATAATCAGTAAATCGAGATTATTGTGGGCCACTATAAATATTGAGCAATTCCAGTTAATAAATCTTTGTATGTGAATGAAGCACATAGATACACACATTAGATATGTTATTGAATCACATATTACGCAAAGGGCCTTAGAGCACGTATACTTATCTGCTTTAGGTAGTTAGCTGGAAATCGTCTCAACTTTATTGTTAAAATTATATAAACATGTTAAAATATTATATGATTTCTTAGATGATTGAAGTAAATATTTTGGACTAATACCTATTCTTAATAATAATAGAATAATAGATAATTATATTAGCGTGGCGTACCACTACATATTATAAAACAAAGTCGCTATTCGCCGCCTGTCTGTCCCTATGTATGCTTAGATCTTTAAAACTACGCAACAGATTTTGATGCGGTTATTGTTAATAGATAAAGTGATTCTCAAAGCAGGTTTATATGTATAATATAGTAGAGAAACACTGATAAATTTAGAGGTTTCTAATGTGATGTCGTGAATAAGCCCTTTTTTGCGCGTATATTGCAAAAACGCTGACTGAACCCTACGAGATAAACCAAAATAATACAGTATTGTCCACCTTAAAAAGTTCAACAAAAAAGTCCACGATGGTACGAGTATATGTCTATCTCTTAGGGATAACCCACCATAACGATTTTGCATTGCACCCGTGCGAAGCCGGGGCGAGTCACTAGTATCTTGATAAATTGTAGCATGTGTTATTCTAATGTATAAACAATATTATTTTAAAGTTTCATTAAATTTTACGTGAAAAAGTAACAAACATCCCTACTTACAAACATTCACGTTTATAATATTAGTAAGGATTATCTCTACAATTATCTATATATATATATATATGTATATGTATATATATATATATATATATATATAATATAATATATATATATATAATATATATATATATATATATATATATATATATATATATATATAGAGTTTGTATTAATCAAACATAATAATTATATTTTATTTCAAAAAATTCCAAGATCCTATTATTCAGAACATAATTACGTTATTAAATAAATGAGTAATGTTTAAGAAGAAAACTAAGCGTATATTGAAGTTTTATTATATTTTTATGTAACATAATCACATTAATTAAACAGTAATTAGCCTATCTTAGGGAAACAACAATATACTTGAGAAACATACGTGATTCGACTGAGTCAGTAGCCGTACACTTGACTCATTTTCATTCATTACTAAAATATTTTTGTAATGGAACACTGAATAACAATAACACAAACGTCATCAACGTTTGTTCTTTTTATTTTTATGAATTTACTGAAACAATATCTGTTTTGTAAAAAATTGAGAAAATGGTCTGATGAATTTTTGAATAACTGTGGCGTACTCACAACGATGTAATCAATTGAACTTTGCGTTTTTAAGCCAGTATATTTTATTGCTTAACAATTACGGCCCGTATTAATTAATGCATCTAAAAGCAATTCAAAATCATTTATTCAGTCTAGGCTGTTACAAGCACTTGTGAAAGTCTAAAAGCTACGCCATCGGTTCGCAAATCTACGGCGGGAGACCTTGTACTGAGAAGAAACGACAAGAAACTCAGCAAGGGCTGTGTTTTTCCTGTATTAAATAGATACAGAGTCGTCAATTTGGAAAATGACTTCAATATTGATAATTCATGAAGTAACTTTCCATTACATAATATAGAAAATACAATTAATAAAAATATAATTTGAAAACATGCCTATATTAGGAATGCCGTGTCATACAGTTTTAAAAGAATATATTAAAATTAAATTAAAATTATAATAAATACGAGTAGTACCCAGTATAGCAAAGAGCAGACTCATCTCCGCTGGCAGCACCTGTTCACGAGTATGACGCATGAACCAGCAGCCATCGCTTCGCTCAACCATGTTTTAGGGAACGTAACGACCCGCCTCACACGACACTGCCGAAGAGATTTTAATGAAAGTATGACTACCCCTAAGCCACAAAAGGATACAAATTACAGCAGCAGCAATTAAAAGCAGGTACCCGTGTAGATTATGACAACTAAAAGAAAAAAAAAACAACCGCAGGACATGCGCATACAGTCATTAAAGAACTAGGATCTTTAGACAACGCATGTAATAGCGGTTTTTGTTGTACAAATGTACTCAATCCACAAAATTACACACCCGTGGAATTTAATATTTATAGGTAAAATTAAACGTATACACTATATACCTTCTTGCTATTGGTAAAATAACAACATTCTATATATACAACATTTAAAACACTTATATAGGAAAAAATTTATAACGCTTATACAATTTTATACTTTATTATCATGACTTTATTTTCCTACCAAAGGTCACACGTCTACCCTCAGCAAGTAAGGGTTATTAGGGCTTAAACAACTATATTACTTCAGAGTGCGGGTTAGATTTCATATACATCTATAAATTTCATAAGTCCTAAACCCATCATGAATTGGATATCATCAGAGTTCAAAATATGTTTGCTGAATGACGCTACGCCGGTGTATCACCGGTTCGCATAAAAGGTGTTTTGATGTTTCACGTTATCATACAGAATCTGCAACTGTCTAAGTTTTTAAGTACCGTGTTGTTCATATAATATGAACAAGAAATGTTGACATAATATGGGACCCATACCCACAGTGACCCGTGAGGGATCTTGTGAGTGTATTGATTTTTTATCTACTTAGGTATACCTAATAGGTAATATATACATCGCTAGCGATTTTGTGCTAGCAGCACAAAACCGATTGGTGATCAACAGCACAGAACTAGCGAATATAAAACTAGACACTTATCATTAAACACCTCCATTTTATATAACCAGAATATACTTTCCAACTATATTATTATGTAAGTCGAAGATTGCAAATAATAATCGCATCACGACACTTTTAATTGATGAGAATCTTTCAGGCGACAAGTGTTTCGTTTATTTTCTTGAATCCAGTCTAACGGAACCTAGTCTTATTGTTGCACCACACTATTACGAAAACAACAATTAGGTTCTAAGTGACACAACGCGTGAAGTGTTGAGCGCTAGGAACATCGTTTTATAAACTACTAGCTTTCTGCCCGCGGCTTCGCCCGCGTGGATTTCGGGATTGGGTGTATAGAGGGTTAAGGGTCATAGCTTTTGCCCACGGCTACATATACGCGGAAGTCGGTTTATGGTGCGAAGATTTTATCGCGCTTCCCGTGGGACTATCCGTTTTTCCGAGATAAAAAATGCCGCAAAACTCCTCAAGAATCACTCTATCTATTGATGAAAACCGCATAAAAATCTGTGCAGTAGTTTTTGAGCGAAGCCTTTATTGCGCATCCCGTGGGATCTGTCGATTTTTCCGGGATAAAAAGTAGCCTATGTTACTCGGGGAGAATGTAGCTTTCCAAAGGTGAAAGAATTTTTGAAATCGGTCCAGTAGTTTAAGCGTGAAGAGGTAACAAACAAACAAACAAACAAACAAACAAATAAACAAACAAACAAACAAACACACTTTCGCATTTATAATATTAGTTGGGATTTTCAACCGACTACAAAAAAAGAGGTTATCATTTCTACTGATTTTTTTTTTGTGTTTTAGTTACAATATTATTTAGTCAATTATGAATTGATTTTGATTATTGTTTTTTATGTGTTTGGTCATATTTCAGAGATTTCGAACATCAATAAAAATATTAAAATTTAAATATTTTCTTAAAGAATTAACAAAAACTGACTTCTAAACTATACTTATATGTACAAATGATTGATTCTTAAATGTACAATAACTAATAAATATTGAATAGATTTAATATTTATTACTTATTTTTGGAGTCGGTGCAAGACTATCGTCTTACTCCGGCCACCTATAAACGCAGTTCATTTGACTAGACTAACTCCTAGTATTAAAGTTTATAAATAATAAATACATATTTAAGTAACAATAACTTTGTTGATTGTCCTTTAAGGGTATATGCTTTACAGTAATTAAATATTATGCTTCATTTTTTAGTTATATTATAGATATAGTTTCAAAGTAGGTTTTTCTTTACGAATAATGTTAAAGAGAAAAACGATCAAGATAAAGAGGGCCCCTATTCTTGTCTTGGAACTTACTTATAATATTCTGTCGACGATATTGCTACACGTTTCGCTTTAACATTACTATATGTATGTAAATTAAAGTAGGGCGCGCAACAACGGTATATCGAATTTGTGTATAAAATGCAGCCCCAGGGCTAAAACATGGGACTTCTCAAAGAAAATGTAAAATTAATATAAAAAAGGAAATTCCCACTTAATAGTTATATGGTTTGTTTAAGAACAGTAGATATAATTATGAAGAGATAAGTGGGATGTGTGTTTTAGTGGTTACCAACTCAGCTGTTGTATTAAATTGTTATCCTTTTGACATTTTTATTTGATGATAGCTGCTGCTTAATTTGTCAACGATATAAAGATCTTTGTTATTTATATAACATTAATAAAATTTGAATTACAAATTAGAAAAAAAGTAGAAAATTTATAATCATAAATGACACACTTATAATAGGTTACAACATAAACTAACTATTGAGCAGTAAACAATTTCAGTGTGCCCGTGCACAAAATAATGTATTGAATATAGGCTTTAAAGGCACTTTTTGACGCCAAATAAATATAAAATTTAAGAACACAAAGAGTTTTAGGGGGTTCATAACTTAATACGTCGATACGTACAAGGAAAAAAATGAAGTTACTCTGCGCTTTCGGAAATTAGAAGAGCCTTCTCGAAAAGAACAGGTAAGAAACTGTGAAAGTCAATTTTTTTCTCCTCCTTTCAAAATCATAAAAAAATACAATCATCACTTTCAATTTACACAAAAACACAATAAACATCGGTGTTATATCGCGTCTAACAATTATTTATTTGATACAGAATCATTACATTGTCATATTATTATAAAAATTAAATCCAAGCGTATTTATAATTTAAGAAAACATTGATCTTGAAATATTTTTTATTAGAGTATTTTTAACAAACGCTTTAAATGTATTCTCTGATACAGCATACGTTGAGGTACCCAATTAATTTTCAGACAAGAGGAGCAAGATTTAAGGAATTTACTGCTGTTTACACGTTTAAAAGAATCAAAATCCATGTTGTAATAGGCCGATTCCTAATTAGGAGAGTCTTATGAACAATGCTAAGCTAGCAGGTTGTATATGAGTATAATAATGAAGCCAGAAATCATTTGTGCGTAATTGATTTTTGTACTGCCTCGTTTGCTGAATGCCTAAAATTCACAAATACTTCGATTCGGTTTCAGTGGACCGCTTACAACGTTTCCTATGATATAGTCACGTAACAACTATTCGATCAAACTGTCAATGTCTCGACAATAGCAAAACGAATTGCTAACCAATTATGCTACGTCTGTGGGGGAATGCTGGAAAACTGATCGATGTGGCTGTGAAATTCGATATATAGTTGGGATACAAATAAAACGTAATAGAACTTGCTAGGAGATCATTAGCAAGGCTCTATGTTTTTCTGTAGTTATTATTAAGATAACTATTTTAAATCTAAATATCGATAATATTAATTCGCAATAAGATGCAAGTCTTAACAAAAAATTACACCTAAATTAGTATGGACGAAGAAATAATATAGCAAACGTTTTATGTATGTATGTGTCATCGTTAATCAAAGGTTTTACAGTTACAGTTTATTAAAGTACATACATTCATAATCTAGCGATCACAATTAACATAGAAGTAATAATCATTTCCTATTTCATCAATATACCAAGAACCCAAGCGAATTAACTGTGATCTCTATTACTGTGCTTATCTTGATGTTGTAAAATTATTACACAATTTGAAAGCTTGCATTAGTATTATATATATATATATATATGCAAACCCACAAATTGAAATTGAAATTAATTTGAACTCGGTTCAACAGCATGAAAGAATACAATTCAATTTTTACATTAAATAATTAAAAAGAACTAAAAGCTCAAACAAAAAGCGATGAGCTAAAGTGGCGGCACTCTGGTATATGAAAAATCGTAAATATGTTGGAGGAAAATTATCAAAAGGTATGAACAAAATTTTCTTTGGCATCAGACGAAGATTTATCAGCTTAGCTCCTTGATATAAATGATATATATTATTTATAGCGGGTAAATATAATGTAGAAACGTACCTTAATGTACATATAATACGTACATTATAATATTATATTTTTCATCACATGAGTCTCATACCTTAGGCATTAACTACAAATAGATTTTTTTTATAAAAGTAAAGACTCAGTTCATTCTATACATTTTTCCTTTGACGTATGCTTGTATTAATATGATTTACAAATAGTACACCTTTATTATATTGTTTATTTTAGGCAAAAATACGAAGAAGATATAATGTAGAGAGGGGACATCATCAATCACAGCTCATTGTCCCCAGTGAGGGGATTGATCCTACCCTTCCTACATTATGGCGATTAGGCTTTAGTTAACTATGCTGGCCTATTGCGCTTTAGTTGAATACATACTTCTTTGAATTATTTCGCAAGTCTATACAGGTTGCCCTTACGACGTTTTACCTTAGACCAGTGCTTAGACATATTAAGGTGGATTTGTACTCAAAAGTTCCCTTGCAATTTTATCAGATGTTTACAAGGTGACGGACATCAGTCCGATCTTAAAGATATCGACAATGCGGGTCTTATTAACATTTGCTGACAATTACGTTCAAACCTAGTGAGTAGGCACGGTATAGAAATTTTGAGCAAATTCACAGGAACGTTTAGGATGATTTTGATACTAATAGACTAATGTTTAATTATAGAATATTAACTATTTGCTTAATATTTATATCAATAACCAAATTATACCTACTTAAGAATCTATAGCTGTCATTTAATTACCTCTTGATTCACAAATAAACTTTAAAAATTTGTACTGAGGCTACATAAACTTGGACAGCATTGGATAATATTTAAATAGGTTAATATCACGACGGCTGCAATCTAAGGCCGGCAACGGGCATAGGCAAGGGTTATCGCTTACCATCAGGTGATCCGGTTGCTTGTTTGCTGCCCTATCCTATAAAAAAAAACGACGATTCGGCTAACGAATCACGATATTACTACAGTTGGTCAGCTGCTATAAAAATTTAAGTGCGTGAGGTTTCCAGATAAACGTTCTAAGTGCTTCTGAAAATTTGATAGAGACGGTAATAAGGTCTCAAGAAACACTTACTCAACAGGTTGGTAGTTACTTTTGAAACTTATTAACTTGGCAAGTATTTTAGTATTTTTTTGGCAGAACGAACTTCTAGTTTTATTATCCAATTAAAGTTGATGTGAAATTTTATGAAGTAATTAGATAGGTAGCTCTCTTAGTCTAACTCTTAGGCCATTTAATGAAGTATTCGTAAAGGTTGACTAATAAATATATGGCACGTTCGAAACTCCTCTAAGTGATCGTATGTATTTGAAGAATTCGTAAGTACCTTTAAAAAATGTACCGCTCGTATTGTATTTAGGTGGCTGGATGTAACCCTAATATTATTTGACAGATGAGATCTCTACATTGTCAGATAACAAAGATACAAATACGAATGGATCAAAACAAATTAATCAAACTGGAAAGAATAATAAATAACATAGCTATTGACGGCTAAATTCAGATTATATATTAACAAAATTATCGGATCACGGATTTAAATAATTCAAATAAGGATGAGCTATTCACCGTATTGATATTTATTTAAAAAAGAAAATCATGCTGAGGCATATACTGTTACTTTTATCGTGTTACTATACTCCGTTTGCAATGTAGTAGTTAATAATAACTTATTCTTCAAAAACTAAAAAAAAATATTTGTTTTAATTAAATTATCAAGTTTTGAGTTCACGTAGAGTACTAGTACACAATGCAATATTAAATCATCGATTCATTATGTCAAGTAAATGTTAGTGTAATGAGTGACCATGTGTTAATTCTGATGTTAGTAGATCGATATCGTTTATTGACATTTTATTAATTTGAGTATTTAATACTACAGTTATACTCTTCCCCTACATCGTAGACGATGTGGATTCGGTAAGTGATTCGGAAGTGATAAGGTCGAAAGTGAAGCGAGCATCACCTAGGATAGCAACTGAGGAATTGGTTACCTCTAATTTCAGAACATAATGCTAATAATACCTTTTTAATAACCGTAAACTTAAACGAGATAGGTTCTGGAATCTAACTAAAGAATCAAAACGAAGCTAAAAAACATGTACCATCTAGACAAATATTTTGTGGCAATTGGACAATAAATTCACCGGTTGTTTGAGACTTGTTACTACTACTTGCTATATAGCTTATATATACAAGGTTGTATATACAAGATTTAGACTTGGACGATCTTCCTTATTGATATTGTAGAATTAATCATTGTTTTATTGTAATTTTATTTAACTTAATTATAAGTGTGTTATTGTAAAATTAAGTTAGTACGTAGTGGATTTATGGAAAAAACCTACATCTTAAAAAAATCTGCCGGGTAGCCGCCATTTTGCTTATAACAGATTTTTTGTTACTTATTTATATATGTTACTTCCTAGTGATACTGTAAGTTACCCAAATGAAATAAAAAAAATTATGTACGTTGAATGATTGCTGCACACTCCCTATTCTATTAAGCATGATAGTTGAGGAGTAATGGAAAAGCTTATTATGTACGAGTATAGGTAGGAAAACACATAAGATCTAGTAATTATGAGGACCAAATAAAATCACGGACTAAGCGGGCGGGGAAATAATTTCCTAATAAAAGAAACATAAGAGACCCACACGTATCTTGAAAATTAATTTTGCTTTTTGAACTATTCTAGTACTACCGTTTCCTACAAAACCAAGAAATATTTGACTTACCGATTTCATCAGCTCCCACCAGCTTTGTTGCCATCGACCTGAGCGACGTGGCGCCGGCAGAACTGAACATGTCTAGAACGGGTCCTAGAAAGTAGACGGTGCGGTTTGGTGCCATCGCGTATACCAAGCTGGCAGCTACCCTGCTTAGGCACGCTACCACACCTATGACTCCATCCTCAATTCTCCAACGCTTGCTGAACAGGTATATCGTGATGAAAGAACCTGTATAGAAATCAAACCTTAAGATATAGAGACTTAATTTGCCTGTCAGTGGGGTTAGGAACGGATTTTTCTCTCTTTTTCTTACATACGACGTGAATGTTCTTATATAAGAAATGAAAGCTTTCATCGCATTTAATTATTTTTTTTTATTATAACAGCTAAACTATATTTTAAGTATTCAACTGTATAATGCTGACACGGTCTTTTCTATCTTCCTTTAACATTGCTGTAATTTTTTTTATGAGTCTGGAACCTGAACTGCAAATCCGATTTCCTTATCTCTGATTGCCGGAACAGAACACTGTCATTTTAGCAATAAATTTAGGAAAAGTAGTAGTAGTTACCGTTATAATCAACAAAACATTACAAAAAAGATCTGTTTCCTTGGGAAATCGTACCCCAGAGCTCTCGATTAGCACCCGTTGGTCAAATAAAAAAAGATAACAAGTAATCTATACATATAATAAGACAGTAAAAATATTTTGTCTGTACATTTAGTATTTTTGACTGAAATGGATAGAGGGGCACTTAAATAGATTATTAGAAAGCAAAAAAATTTTTTTGGAATTTTTTGTCTGTCTGTCTGTATGTATGTTCACGTTTATCTCCGAAAGTACTGAACCGATTTGCTTGAAACTTTCACTATTTGCTTTGTTTTAACTCAGAATAATATCTAAACTTTGTTTCATCTAAATCGGTTCATTAAAAAAAAAGTTATCGTCATTTTAATGAACTCAAATAAATAAAACTGGAGTGTCATCTGTGAAAATTGAAGACGGTGAAATTTTAATCAAAAGTACTGTGAAAATAGTATTTGTGGAAAAGCTCATTGTTTTGTGCCATACTATACATACATACATACTAATATTATAAATGCGAAAGTAACTCTGTCTGTCTGTCTGTCTGTTCCGCTTTCACACCGAAACTACTGAACCGATTTAAATGAAATTTGGTACACAGATAGTCTGGAGCCTGAGAAAGGACATAGGCTACTTTTTCATGCAAAAAAGGTTGTAAGGGTTGTAAAAGGTTGAAAGGAGGGATTATTGGTTGTATGGAAATATTGTTAAAACTACTGAACCGATTTAAATGAAATTTGGTACACAGATAGTCTGGAGCCTGAGAAAGGACATAGGCTACTTTTTCATGCAAAAAAGGTTGTAAAGGGTTGTAAAAGGTTGAAAGGAGGGATTATTGGTTGTATGGAAATATTGTTAAAACTACTGAACCGATTTAAATGAAATTTGGTACACAGATAGTCTAGAGGCTGAGAAAGGACAGAGGCCTACCTTTTAAAGCAGAAAAGGGTTGTAAAAGGTTGAAAGGAGGGGGTGAAAGGTTGTATGGCAGTATTGTTAAAACATATCCTTCCTGTGGGAAATTCGAATATAACGCGGGCGAAGCCGC
Organism: Scirpophaga incertulas; assembly: GCA_036419045.1. NCBI lineage: Eukaryota > Metazoa > Arthropoda > Insecta > Lepidoptera > Crambidae > Scirpophaga > Scirpophaga incertulas. Next base: position 13,154,846 of record CM071645.1, read on the forward strand.
GGGCGGAAAGCTAGTTAAATTAATAAATTGAGTTCTGCTGTGTTTGTGTGAAGAGTTCAAGGCTTATCGAGGGCCAATTCTTCTAATAAATTGAAACCAAACCATTGCGTTTAACCAATCAGAATGCTGGATTGTCATATCGTGTAATAATCTATGCGCATCTATTGGTCGAACTCAATGGTTCGATGATTTTAGGTTGTGAGTTTTTAGTAGAATAGGTCCACTGTTTGTGCTGACTGGTCGGTAACACCCGAATGATGTCAATAGAGTTACAAGCCTCTCTGCCTATAATAAGCCTTATATATTTAGCAATCCATACATTTACTTGCTATTATTGTCATCTCTTAACGTTTTATCATCTCATTTATGAAAATACAGGTTATACAACGATCCATCATGTCATTTGGTCTTTGTTCTAATTATCTGTGTTACTAAAGAAAATACAGAATGCATTTGTTTATTATTAAATAATATTATCATTGATAAGTATATTATCTTTTCTTTGCATTTACGTAATACGTAATTGTGGTGTTAAACTCATGATTATAACATAAAACTATGAAGTTATTCAGGGTTACATGCAATTTGTATGAAGACGTATTCAAATATGTCTCTTTTTTCAGCTAATGGGTAAGTGGGTAGCTCTTTATCAAAAAGTGAACTGTGAGTGAGCATGAAAAGTGAATAAAAAGTGTTAGTACAAGGAAGAGACTATAAGATATGATGCATATGGGTAACTCTAAACGTATTAGCGCTGACACTGCAGCCGTGATCTAAATCGGTTAGCACTATTTGTTATACAATACTTGACCGCCATCCGCGATTCAGGAATCTTAAAAAAGACATACAAGTATTTGACTGATGTCGGCAGAGCCACATGATTGGATTTTTAAACTAAAATTTCGTTCAATAGATTGTCTATGAGGCGAGAATTGTAAAAATGTGCATTATACAGATTGCGTTACGTTTCAAAGTTTATATAATACATTACACAGAAACTTGGAAATTCTTAACAAAATATTAGCTAGATTGTTTTATACAGTATTTAGTTATGAATTCTAGAACAAAAACTTTTTTCAACTTTTTATCATAATGATAACATTTTTATATATGGCGTACCGTAAAAAATAATTACTTTAAATTTAAACAGGTTGGGTGAGGTTTATACTGTATATGAATCATTAATTTGGAATTTGAGTAAAGATTTAAAATTTAAGACTGTACGGTGTCAAAGAAGATATAGTGTAGACAGCCTTTTTACGCAAACCGAAATTTGCAAGCAAAGGCAAGTTTTTCATAAAAATCTAATAGAAATTAATAAATCTGGGATAACTTACCAACGCTTCCCACCAGGACTGAGTACGTCAGGAACAAACTGTAATCCACTTCGGTAAACTTGAACTTATATCGAGTGAACCAGTAGGTCATTTGTGCTTCACCTATGAAATAAAAAAACTTAATTTATAATTCTTGTATGTGACGAACTAATTTGAGAAATTATGATAATATGATTAAGCCATGAAACTTTCCTTAGAAATATATTTTTAATTAGGACGACGAAATGGTTACGCTTAGGGCAAACTTTGTAATGAACATTACGTTTATTTTAATCCATATTAATTCATCAAACAGAGCGTTCCTTTGCGATGTATTTAGAAATAATGTATTTCATATTTTTTTTCTGAAAGAAATCTTCATTATAAGCTTAATAAATTAAAGAGTAAATAATCATATATCATAGTAGAATATCAGAAAAGAATACTGTATGATAAATAAATTATACGGTGGTAGAAGTGGTAGACGTACTCAACAAACACTGTCTCCAGTTCCAAATAGTATGATCATTTAGACCGTCTTTTACTTTATAATAGCCATTACTCATGATCATGAGTGTCTTTTTGATATATTCTTTAATTTTATACAAAGGAAAATAACACTTTGTGGATGAAGATCAATTATGAAACGTGGATATGTTTTTCCTCAAGAACAAGCAGATAGTTTTATGGATCATGTCTGTTGAGACGGTAAGTTTATTATTTCTTCTTCGTTAATTGTGACTCTTTTCTTTAAGAGGAAAATTCTTTCAATAATAGCCTCTAATCCCCATGGCAATAATCCATCGAACATAACATTACGAAAACAGTTGAAATATATTTTTGCAGTTTCAATATTATTTAAAACCATTATCTATTAAATTGCGTACGTTAAACTAACTTTGTTTTCTAAGGTTTCTCATATGTTAATTATTATGATCAGTAAATAATGTAATTTATAGGCAGAAATAGCAGTGTTATTTATATTAATACGTAAAAAACAACAATAGGCCTATAATAATTTCTTGCCGCTCTCCACTTATATTGCACTCATACTCGTAGTTAGATCTTTATTCTACTCGTACGTGTAACATCGCAGCCTCCCCCCAAAGAATGATTTCACTCGACCCTTACCTATATTAATGTTTCTTTCTTATTTTTGTGGCTCACTAAGCAATTTCAGTATACTCGTATTAAGGCTTAAAAAAATTTCGACCGACCTAACTTCATTTCCAGCGTTCTTGACAAATAACGAATTTAATTGAAGATTAAATACGTACCTATTTCTAAGTAGTATGTAATTTACATCTAGAAGTTAAATATGGAAAGTCAAAGACATGTCAATTAAGTAGCACAAATATAGATATGACATAACATCCGAAGCTCTTACTCGTATCAATTATTAGAACTATCAACTTTATTAATCGAAAAGAATCTATACCCCTATGGACGTAGCATGCGAGGTACAGATTTAATACGAAAAAAATATATTATTTGCGACGATTTATATACTTCAATTGAGCCTAGCAGCCGAAATCAATATTTTGCGAGACCTAGGAAATGACATAACAACTAAGTCATCGTCAGTGTTACTGGAAATTTCTTTTAAGGTTCTAAGTTGTAGCTGGATATCTTAACGAGAACCGTCTTGTCAGCTTATTACAGGAGAACTTCGCTGATACAAATTGGCAATAACACATTTATTTCACGTCTGGGAGCTGTTAATCCTCACTTCGCAGTCGTTTCTCCTCGAAGGACTGGAATTTCGTTTAAAGGCAGCTCGTGTTGAAATGAGTACCAAATATAACTTACCTATTCACGAAAGTAATTTGATATAGTACCTATCTCTACAGACAACAAAATTGAATTTTGTTAATGTGTGAAGATTGTTAGCTAATGAGTTATACGGTAAAGAGTTACTTTAATCGCTGAGGTTATTTAAAATAACGATAAAACAACGATGGAACCAATCAGTACTTCAATAAATGGGATGGAAACATTTTTTAATCAAGAAGTATAACATATACAGGTTGTTTCAATGCCAACGAAACAATACTTAAATGGCTTGTACAAAAGTTAGATATTAAATGGATCCAGATGCTTGACTAAGATCTAAGAACCTAATACTTTCTATTTTAATTGACTTGAAATAAAACTTGTAAATGACACCCCTAATCAGCTGTTTATATAAAACAAATGTTAGTTAGGTGTAGACGGAATAGAGCTTAATAGATAGATGCATGGTATTACTTTACGCTGACGTAGGGCTTTCGAGGAATAAAAAAAAATATTTAATTAGTGACAGAAACATTTTTTCTTGATTTGTGCCAATATTTTTTTTACATAATCTTCACTTCTCATGGATACGCACTACTAAATATTATTTCGCGATATTTGTATCCGGGTGATACAAATGTAAACAGTATGTTGCTTAAATATACATTTGGAAAGATACTAACAAAAGACAAGTGTCAAAGCTGCCTTAGAAGCAATTCGATAGATGACACTGCAAATGAACTACTATAAGTTTTACTTCAAAATGATGGAATATAATGAATATTCATTATATTCCAGCTGTGACAACAATGATTACCTAATTGTTACATTGACAGACGCAGGTGGGATGTTTCAAATACGAGTAACGCGTTGATTATTTACTTAATTGGCTCCTTTAACACTAGTTAATTATGTTACTGACCATCGAGACATTTGTTTAATCACTGGGACCCGTGCCATTTCTACAGCGTATCAAAGAGTTTGTTCGCATGAAAGTTAATTCGTCCGTTCCCGGCCTCTCTTTCAATGTTCACACAGTGACAAGCCCACTTTTAGTTTTACCTTTATGATGCTAATAATAACAACGGTTTTTTGATGAGCAAGTGCAAACTTCACGTAATTACTACTGTACCAATAAATGACCTCGGTCTCTATGCTCTGTCAGATTTATTTACAACAAGTTCATGGCGATGCAATTTCTATTTTATCAATGGTGACAGTGCCGTGTTGACATTGCTTTATTTAGATATTTGTTGGTAATGCCTCATTTGTCACGTAGACAAATGTATTAGTTTAAACTTCAAAATACCTAGTGTGCAAATACTTAGAAAGGTTAACAGAGCAAAAAAATATTATATAGTAAAGTAGCTAATGAAGGAAAACAATTTCAATCGATTATGGACCATGATGACATGATTTAAATTCGAAAGTTTCTACTTCTCCCTAGTTCCTAGACTTGTCAAGTGTAGCACCAGTATATACTAGCATCTAAGCAAGTGTTAGACCAGTGTGACCAATCACTCTAATTTAGGATTATACTTCTACTCTTGACAGGGACACTATTTCATTTATATCCATTGATTGGGTTATATCGCCAATCGTCGATTACGATAATATAAATAACGAGACATATAAGTAATGAGGGATTTTCTAATTACCATATAAAGGTTAAAGTACGGATAACACTTCCATTCTAACGAATATGAGTAAATCTACAAACAGTGGTATAAAGATAGCAGAAACTTCTACTAAACTTTTTACTATGAAAAATCTGACCTGGTGTTGGTATTGGTGTTATTGAATTTGTTATTCTCTTTATTGGAACTTACGAAAAACCGCGACTTACGAAATAAATTAATGGTCAAAATTTGTGCATGAATCCTCATCTATTGATATCGCCTTAGCGACAGATAAGCGCACATATAAAATTCGATTGATTAAAAACACATTTATATATGGCTGGATCACTCCAGGCCCCCGGAATCTTTCGACTCGTAGATCAGTGCCTAAACCATAGTCTCACCGATACTCCGTAGGGCCAGTATTTGAATCTAATTATTAATTATTGGGAGCTTTTGATTCCGATATAGACAAATTGAATGGTTATCTGACACTTCTGAGGCGAGATCGATTACAGAAGCCTTTTGAATCAAAGAGAACATCTACAATTAATAGCATTCTCGTATACCAGTGTAAACAATGTAATAATTTGCTTAATGTTCTGATTTTATTTAGGTCAACCAAAGCACTTTACAAATAATAATATATTTTTAATGTGATAGAGTAGTCTGACGTTCGAATGAATTATAAGTAATCGATAAACTAATAGGTGGTTATATTTTAGTGACAATTAATGATCGTATTCAATTAGCAGTTTGGTTAGTTTAAAAAATATTAAGAAACCGAATTTTAAATTACTTATTAAAATAAATTTATAAAACTGAATGTAAACTAACGATTAGTTTACAGAAGTATTCAGTTTTTTTCAAGATCAGGACAAACTTGCATGCACATATGATATGTTTGTCAATATAAAACATAAAATAAATAACTCGAGAATGACTTGACAGCTTTAAATGATTACTTATTTGATAGAATAGACTCAGTTTGTCAAGAGAGTTATTATAAAATGTTACAAATATTAAAAAAAGTAAAAAATAAATAAGAAATCTGAAAACTTTTAGAATTCCGTTATCTTCTACAATTGACAGCTGACGTCCATTAATTGACAATTATACATGTAATATGTATAATGTTATATGGCAATTGTAGTGGTTACGATACAATCAGTAATTAAGAACAAAAGAAAACTCCACCCGAACTGTATAGCGCTTATGGCCAAGGCTCAAGTTAAGTTAAGCCTACCGGCTTTAAGATATTTTATATGGCTTGAAGTTCAGCATACGTGGCACTTGGTTGAGGTGGTATGAGGATTCTCAGCCTCTCCTCTCCTCTCCATGGGGAAAAAATTATCTAATCGCACAGTCCTCGCCGGAATGCAATATTATGCATTCTTAAATCTGAGTTAAATCACGTCTTATTACGTGATTTTGTAACAGTAGATGGAATTTTCGATTACAAGCATTTATAGATAGATCATGCTTCGTCCTTCGAACGAATGTTGCTAAATTATAATGATGAAATATTTTGTCTAGTGTTAGATATTATTTTAACTAGACATAAGTTTTTAAATATGACATTACCTCTTATACATATATGAAATCATATTTTTTCTCGAAAAGTTAGGAAGCGGTGTAATAACCCACACTTTCTAAATTTTTAAGGTTTATCTAATTTTGCTTTAAAAATATAATACAGATAAATCTAAAAATGATATATATTGTGTCATATAGTAGTTTTTTTTACTTTTTTTACTATTTATAATAATACTGTATCTTCAGCAGTTCATCAGATAATGACACAAAAATTTTGAGTTAAGATGTGCATTTTATTTAAATAGGTAAAGTAAACATTATTTGAGCTTATGGTATTTTTTAGTTTTTCTTTAACAGTTTTAAATATTTTTTATTTAAATATTCCATCTCAGCTCAAATTATTAATGCACGAAGAGCGAATCGCTAATGACTTCAAACTAAGAAGCGGTATTGAGCCATCAAGTTTAAAAAGAGACTATGCATCTTTGTGTGTGTTAAACATCTTTTACAACGGGTTGTGTTCCAAAGAATTGTTTGCTATAAAGCCACATTCTATCTTCATACCGCTTCCACTCGGAAAGGTTTTTATTCTCTCACGTTGGGACCGAAGATGTCACACACACGCTCCGATTGTGGAAAGAAATCCTTGTCAAGTGGTACTGAGGAATACATAATAAGCCTCTTGGTGTTGCAAATGTTTATACATTTTGATGATTGCTTATCATCAGAAGAAGAAGCCTAACAAGAACGTTCGCCTGTTAAACTGAAGAACCTACCATGATCCTTGCCTTCCCTAAACTAAGTCATGATGATGTTGTCAAAGTCATCATTCACTAACACATCTATAAAAAAATCCCCTTCTTTCCAGTATAGTTTCCCTTATAGTTCTTAAATATGTATTCACCGTCGTTTTGTTGTAGTTGAAAACAATGTGCTTCTTTATCTATCCACCGAGTATTCTTGTTAATTACTGTGACAAACCTTTTTATTAATGAAAATTATCTTATCTCAGCTCTAACATAACAAGAACATAATTGCTATTTAAATATATAACAAATCTAAAAATATTAAACGAGGAAGATTTATCTGTTTCGTATACTGGCCACTTCATCAACAATTTATATTTTAAACTTGCCTCTATAAGAAACTGTGTCGACATTATAAGTTGAGTTACCGATTTCTTTTCCAACCCTATGATACTTTAACTATATTGATCAAGTTGTTTAACCAAAGCAGGCTTTAATAGTACTTTAGTAGTATTTTTAGTACCTACTTTTTTTGCTGATTTCTTGACGAAAAGATATTTACAATTTTTTAATTCCACCTTTATATTTTCTATAAACTTTGTATTTCTTTTCTATATTTCAATACCAAATACTATTCGAAATTATTTAGATTCAGATACAATTTGCTAAATTCATAATTATCTCCTCTTTTTACGTGACGAAAATATTTAAGAAACAAATACTTCCTAAAAATATCTTAAGGACCAAATGATTATTGTTTTACATGTTTCTCAGAATTTCCCTGAATATTTTTTTTTGGTAGGTATGTCTTATTATGTGGTAGTAGATTTCCTTTTCTTACTATCTAGTTACCCTCATACCGTCGCCCTAAAAACGCGCTCACCGATCCTCCCGATCGCATCACGCGTAAATTGCAAACCCTGCTGGACGCAGCATCTGCGCCGCCGAACAGCACGGGTCACTAAGTACCTTCTGTACACAATTAAGTTGACCGACCCACTCTGGGAACCGGCCTATCCCCTAAAGCGTATGCACCGTTAAGGGCTGCGCTGCCTCGCCCCCTCCCCTGAGAGGGCGAGCGCTCCGATGAAGCCGATAGGGCCCCAGGCTTTCTGCCCGGCCAAAGGCATTAGGCAGTGTTTAGTTGGTAGGCTGACCTTCTGTCAGAGTCCAACATAACCACCCGCCGTAGACCGGGCGCGGGTGGTATCCGGTGCAAGGTCGTCCAAGCACCAGGGGGTTATCATAGCGACCACTGTGGTGGCGCGCCCCCTATGAGGATTCACTGCCTCCTCCCGCGAGGAAAAAAGAAAAAAAAATAACTATCTAGTTAAAGGTTAAATATCTTTTGGTTAACTTATCTTTCTTTTCTAATCTCATAACTTCACTTGCTTTCTGTAATGATAAACTGAAATTGATTGAAAATGAAATGTTAGCAACGGTAAACGGTAAGCAATACTCAAAATATAATATTCACGGACGGATGAAAAACAAAAATCAATAGTTGTTTTTTTTTATTATAGACTGCCTTATAAGCCAGATTCTGTGTACACGATCTCCATGCTTCCGTTAAGAATCTTAAATTTTTGGTAAGCTACCTTCAACCTTCATAGCTTCCAACCAACCAAAAATTCTAGCCTATTACCGAATCTGGCTTAAAAAGTATTGTTATTGTTACGGACTCATAAAGTAGTTTATTACACCTTATTAAAGTAAACTCATTAAAATAGTTTATTACACTCGAGGAAATCTAGGGAGAAGGGAGGCTGACCTCATTTCTTGATTTCTCTCTGATATCTGAGTTTGACTCTCAATCGACAAAAAGTTATGGTATAGAACTTTGGTTGATGAATCTTGGTTTGCTTTGATAAACCGATTAAAAGGGAAATAGTTATACATATTTTTAGAATACGATCTGGCCAATTCACCGTACAATTTACTCACAAGATCTGTTTATTGAATGTATCTAAAGTTCAATCGATACGCGATGTCTTCGAAATAATATTTATTTCATAATTTATTCAACATTAAATTAAAATTTTAGGTATGGAAATGGTAGTAGAGTGATTAGTTTTTTATTTATTATTTATTTTTAAGGAAAAAAATAATTTAGTCTCTTGACGTAGATATATAAAACCTGTACCTAATAAATTGCATACCTGATAAAGTTGTATATCTATTAAATTGTTCCATAATAGTTATAAGCTGGCCTTATTATTGGTATTGTTGGCAGATGAGCAAAATGGCCCACCTAATGGTAAGTGATAACCACAATCTGCAGTTCCAGAAGCATAGCTTCGTTTGAAGTGTAACATCTTGTAACGTTCAGAAAACGACTAATCTTAAGGTTTATGGCCTTAAATAAAGATTGATCACAGATCATGTCTCGTGTGTGTTCCGCTAATAGGGTAGTTGATGATCTTGTTTATTCTATTTATTTTAAAACATTACATTGACGATTAGCTGAGAAATATTGTAGAAATAACAGTGTATACACTGACCAAACTGACAGATAAAGGTTTAATACAACAGTTGTTCACTTTTTAGTGACGCCTATTATACCCAACTATAGGTTTAATTATTATTTATTAGTAATAAATAAATAAATATATATATATATATAATATATATATATATATATATATATATATATATATATATAATTAATATAATATATTAGTATAATAAGTACTTTTCAAATTACTAACAAATTATGGATACCCTATAAAAAGCGACACTTAAACTCTGTTCAAGCTTTTTACTAGTCTGAGAGCTCTAATTTCTTTTATTATTCTATAACGATTGGATACCGGTTATTTTTTTGGGAATTATATATAGCATTTGATTTAAATAACAATACTTAATTCTAGTTATTTGAATAGAATGCATAAAATTGGAAACATAAGAACATAATAAAGCATTCGTGTTCGAAATAATGATCCATATATTCTCCTGGTTTTTGAGTGTCTGTATATTGGGTTTAGAATAAATGTGCCTTTTTATGGACTGGGGCCGACAAAAAGTTACAAGTTCATCGACATATAATGTAAATACTATACTGATATAATTGAACTTCTAAAACGAGATGGAAAGCTCTAAACAAAACTAAACACTAAACCTCCCTACTCCATAGCATGACCAGTAAAACAATATAATAAATAATTAATACCAAGCCCAAAGTGAGGATCGTAAGACTTGTGTTGTAGGACCTAGGGTAACATAATAATTATACGTAGAAATATAAATTAACAGCCATGACTACGCCACAAATATTCATCATATCTGCCCCTATCGAGACTTGAATTACTAAGTTATTTGAGACTAGCGGACCCGACAGACTTCGTCCTGTCAAAAAGATTTGTACAGTGGCAGTTTTTTGTTCCTAATTATTTTATAGATAATGTCGCATAGCCAACCAAATCGCAAAAAAAGTCTAAATGACCTATTACATTTTGTGGCTATTCAATTTTGGAACGTGACATTAAATCCTCCAACGATGTATTCTGTGCTCCAACGCACGCACGCACACTGTTTTGATAGATATGATTGAATTTCAACTTTATGTAGCGTTAATAAAGCGCAAATTGACTCTTTGATGTTAGGAACACACCTTCATTGCTTAGACAACAGTGAGTGCTTGCAATATGAACAATAACAATACAATAACAATAAAGCTCAATTCGACTGTACGTTTTAGTTAGAAAACGTTTGCATGGGAAAATAAAAGGGCTGTTTTTAGGGTATTTCCGATAATTATTCGAATTTTCCTCATTGTAAAAACCCTCCTTGAACTTCAACGAACATTAACAAAAAAGAATTAGCCAAATTGGTCCAGGCGTTGTTGAGTTATGAGCTTACCAACACATTTTGCGATTCATTTTTATATATAAGATATAGCGACATCTGGAAATGGAGATCTGGAATAGATCAATAAGGATACATTTCAAAACATATTCCTCGATAAATCATATTAAAAATTAAAATTTACAAATTAATTGTACTGTACGTTACTTTTAATGGACTATGAATTTGTATGAAATAGAGAAACTGCAACGAGTGACAGCTAGAAAAGAGTGTTCACTTGTACACACAAATGTCAGCTGCAAGTACGAGTATAAATTAATTATAACATAATTTTAGAAGTGATGAATATGCAATTATGATGATGAGCAATTTAACTTTAGAAGATATTTATGATAATAATAATAAGTTTTAAACATTTTTAACATCTCAATACAAAACCTAATATTATATTGAACTTAATAATTATTATATGATAGTATATACATCATAATAATGTCTAAAAGGTGATGTGATATATATATATATAATGAGTCTTGTTTCTTTTTGTGACATAAATTTTCAAATGCTTGGTCACTGTACTTAGAGACGTCATGATTTGAAATCTCGTTTTTTCATACTTAGTGCGCAGTACTTGTTTGGGTAATATGTCCATGATCTCACGTTAAACGATAAATCATATCATGTTTTGGTCATGTTACAGGGACAGAAAATGTTAACATAAATTGAGCTATTACTCGTACGCTCCTAAGTCAATGTTCTTTTTTATCTTAAATACAAATAGTGACGGCATGCTACTTAAGAATATCTGAGATATATATGAAAAAAAAATAAAAATTCTTCTATAAAATGGAATATATATTTTAATTAATTCATTTGTTTATAAATAGAACGTTATATTTTGTATATAACGATCGGGATATGTTATGCCATAGCGAAAAGTTTCATAGCGATTTTAGAGATCAATGATTAAAAAATTCGTAGGTCGAAAATTGATAAACAAATAGAACAAATATTCTGTATTTTGTTGATTGTTGGCTCTTGGTGGAACTTATTATACATGTTGAATAAAACTCTTGTACTGTTCCACTAATTTTAATTATTATCGACCTGACCGGTTTCGCTTTACAGCATTTTCAAAGGTGTTAAAGTACACAGCTGTTCGTGTTTACGCTTCTATCTAAAAATTAAATTATAAATTACCTCCACAAAAATAACTATAATAAGTAGGTAGAATGAATATTCTTTTGTCATCCACACTAATAATAATTGAGAAAGTGGGTAGATACTTGGTAGGTGTAAACGATTGGGATACCAGATACGGAAAAATTACCCCAGTAAATAACAAATAGTAAGTAACAAATAATAATTAAAATTAGTGGAACAGTACAAGAGTTTTATTCAACATGTAAATAGAACAAAGTTAAACTGTATCAATTAGTTCTATTATTAGGAAGTTATATACCGTCGGAAAGTTATATACAGTAATAAATTTCACTTTAGTAAGTACTCAAATTAAGTTCAGTTTAATTTAAAAGTACAACGTAAACTTGCGAGCGACATTTATAGTATATTTATATTGCATTTACATGGCGTACAATGAATAGAACGAATTGGTATTTGATCATAAAACTACTAACGATAAAAGCAACTTAAGCGAATATAGTAAAATTATTGTTATCCGTAACGTAACTTTGAGTTTTGATTAGTTTATTTTGCTATTTTCATAACAAAATTATCTTTATGCACCGAATAAGGTGATAGATTATTTGCAAGAAAGGTGATGAACCCTGTTAAAGAGTAACTTAGTTTATCATTATTAGTTAACATTATTATTAAAAGACAGACATGGAAAACATTGTTAACTTATTCGATGCTGGCAATGATTGGGTATTGTGACAATGATTAATACTCAAGCTGGCGACGATAATTTAAATGATTGTAGTCATCATCAAGCGCACATACTACTTGTTGGCAAACATACAGAAAATATAAATGTAAAAGAGAAATAATTCAACTTTTCAATGCTCACCTAGAACGGGTCCCACTATGAACATGTACGCAAACATGATCAATATGATCTGCAGCCTTCTCGTGCCCTCGCGTGACTTGAAGCCGACTTTCAGAGTTGCCACCAAATCGCTGAGCGAAAACATCATCAGCAAACTTTGGTTTTCACTATCAACAGTTTTCTTTGTCCTTTCTTTTAACCTTATCACGATATAGACGAACCCGGTTAAATAGAACGCACTCGCTATTGAAAACACACCATAGTAACCGAACCGTTTTGTCATGTACCCACTCAGCGCCAGACCCACGGGACGCGCCAGGGTCAGCACCGCAGTCACGATACCCAAACGGAATGTCCGCTCCGACTCACTGGTTATATCCGTGATATAACTGTAAATTGCCATCGACATCGCAACTCTACCACCAGCTAGCGCCGGAGGTAAACCCTCTATGAGCGCCGTTTCATTCATGCCAATTTGCATAAAAAATACTGTGCTGAGAATAATTCCTCCGATGGAGATAAGTTTACCCAAAATTGGCAACACCATAAAAGTTTTTCTGTTACCGGTGCGGTCGCTCCAAGCGCCTACAAATAACGCCAATATACCAGGGAGGGCCGTCTGCAGGGGAAAACTCCACGCTGTCATTCCAGTCACCATGAACTGGACGTTTCTTTCTTGCTCTGTATAGTTGTGAGTACGGCCCTGCATTATGTGATTGCAAGTCCGCTCGTCGTATTGTAGGTTTACGAGACATGATTTTTCCAAACACAGATTCTGAACTGCTAATCCGGCGAGAACGCTAGGAAGGATATAACAAATAACGAAAGGTTCTACAGTGACTTTTGATCTAAACGCCCATGACGTCTTTATGAATTCCTTCACACGTTTACTTAACTTCGTTTCAGTCTTTACTAGTTCTGTTCCGTATGCCTTGTTACACTTGCACGGTTCTACGTTCACAACTTTTTCTCCGGGCACTTCGACCCGCAACGTCATTTTGACAACGATTTTCTATAATATTGTTCATTTGTTTTTTATCATACCGTCAACATGTTAATTTGAATTAGTAAAAATGGGAATGTAAAAAATATACAAACGTTTCAAAATTTAGAACACTTAATATTAAATTAATTTTTCCGTTGCGATGTAAACGCGGGCGATCAGTTGCGCGTGCAGTTAGGTATTGCGCGGGCGCGACAACTGCTTGCGGCTCTAGCGCAAGCACTGCCTATCAGCAGCCTGCTATGGTACTTTAATTTGTACTTTATCATTGTTATCACGTGGCTGCTGGGCGAACTACTCTCGTACTTCGATTGAAATTTGGTCGTGTTGAGTTTATCAACGATTAGTCTTCGACATTCTGCCATACATCAAGTTCATGGGTTGCGACATCAATTCTGAATGGGACCATATCGAATTGTCTATAGTAACGTAATTTACTTAAAATTACTAAGATACAAGTTCTGTCGTTATTGCTTAGTTTCAAAAGATTTTATTCCTGGTTCAAATACTACGGTATTTTCAAGTGGTTTCGATAAAGAAATAAAGTTTCATAAAACAACATAAACAGTAGTATAAATTAGGTATAAAAACAGTATCTTGAACTCAAAGCATCTTGACCCCACCTCATTGATATTTTTTAATTACAAATCTGAAATATGCTTTTATCACCTACTTCCTCAATTTTGTTTTTATTATTAATGCCGACCAAACGCTTATGGCGAAGAATTATGCGTATTAAAACTACAACATTTATCTACAATATTTACTTGGATACTTTCTAACTAACTAAGACCTAAGGTTTAGGTATTTATTTTTGACAAATACTAATATGAGCATCTATGAATTACTTTCTACTAATCTGTGCAAACTGCACAATCTATTCCGATTTCTAACAATTAGTTAAATAGATTAGACACAGTTTTCTGCACTAACGCTTGAATTCAAAAGGTAAATTTCTTTGTCTGTTGTTAATATCGTTTAATGTGGTCATTGACATATATACAATCGTTTTAATTATCGCGATAATAGCGAGAAACGTTCGCAACTTTAAAAAAATATGATGCTTCAATTATATGATTAAATTTTGCATACGAATAAATTATATTAACCGGGAATTTGTATAAATCTATAATTTTTATGTTATTTCAATTATATTTTTTTGACAATTTTATTTTGGTAGCGCACTGTACGTTTTTGTATGATACTATTGTTCTTAGTATTCATCAAGCGGTACATTTGTTATACGAAAAATATGGATTTGTGTTCTAAACTTAAAAATATATTCCAAGTTAAAACATATACTTCCACTTCATTAATGGAATTCTAGAATTCCTACTAGTCTAGTAGTAATTCTAGTAATGGAATGAATATTCATATACGACACGTTAATACCGTATATTGCGTTAAACTGCAAAAAAATTATGATACGAATATGTTTTATGTTTTATGTTTTATGTTGACAGTTCAACAAGATATACGAGTTTATCATGTATTCATACTCATACTCGTCTGGCTAGTTTCTGTATTGAAAGACTACTCTAACGTAGATTAACTTAAATCAATGGAAGTTACAAATTATACCAAGAAGATTCATCCTCTTAGTGACGTATCTATGTGGTTTGTAGCACAAAAATATTCTATGGCAAATGATACGATATTGTACTCTGCCTACAGCTTTTAGACTTAACGTTTTTCAGGATAGGCACAAAAGTGGCCTTTTTCTATTTTCCGCTTATAGTTCCTATAAGATTCATCTTGATGCTCAATCTGATACCTTCCAACTGCCATCTGCAATTTTAATAAGGTATATAGGTAAGAACGAATAAGGTTAAGTCATTTTGCTTAATATAATTGTATTTGTTATCATTCATTGTGAAGCATGAAACACAGGGATTGACTACTTTTTACGATTACGATACGATTTTATAGTTAAATTGTGAATGGTATCATAAATTAGTATTCTTAGCTGTAGATAGATAAAAACAGACGAAAATATTTGTCTAAATACATTAATACGCATATTCAGAGCAAATGTATGTAAATCCTCATATGTATACAAAATCTGAAATATATAGAGATATATTTCAGGTTTTGCATATATAATTAGGTTTAATATTACAAAACGTGAATTAGACGGGGTAATCACCTGAATATAATAAAGAGAATCCTAGACAGATTTGATATTAAATACTCGTAGAATTTGACTGCGTATGATTTAAAGTTAGGATATCGGTCGGCCTCGACTGTTGATGTTAAAGTGGTTCTACCAGGACCAGGATGGCAGGAATTTGTAACGCGTCAAATGATCAGCAATTTTAATTAAGGGAGTACTTAGTTATATACTTATCCTTCCCACAAAAACTGTTTTTATTAAAAGAAACAAAATATTGCATTTGGTATCTGTATATTTGTATGAATGTTCATTACGTTTTCACATTTTCGCGTCAATCGCTTGTCCAATATTTGTTGTGATATTAATAAAAGTAGGTTAATAAAGAGAACCAAAAACCTGTGTTTGCAAACGATTTTATCACGAGATGAATATAACACCTATAACCATATCGCGTAACGTATTTGAAACTATAACAGACGCAATGGTAATTATTAAACTGATAAATAAAATTAAAATAGGCTAGCAAAATCAAAACAAATATTTAAAATAATCATAACAAATATTAAAAGGCGGTGCGCAAAAGGAGATAACAATTTTTTTTTCACGGAAGGGATTTTTTTACATTTGGGCAATGGACAAACAAAATTTCCATATTTATGCTCAAAATTATAAGGAACCCTTCCGACTAGTCAACAAAGTAGAACGTGAAGATTATTCGACTTCAGTTATATAATAGTTTAGTGCTGTTTAGCTATAAAAAGGTATTAAAACATCTGCCCAAGTATATCAAAATACCATTTTTATACAGGGTAACAGGGTCACCATATTCTACACACCACAGACGGTCCTACCAGCAAGACAGTGCCGAGTTATAATATTTAATCCAACCAAGTTTAGGTTGCGGTTTTTTAATAGATAAAATGATTGAAGTGGAAGGTTTATATATATATACTTTTTTATATATATATACATTCACTATTTAATGGATGTTATTATATATATGGTATTTTTATGGTTTATATATATATATATTATATATATATATATATATATATATATATATATATATATATATATATAAACCATAAAAATACCATATATATAATAACATCCATTAAATAGTGAAAAAATACTGTTATTTTTAAGGTTTTTGCAGTATTTCCGAACCGATGCGATATCGAAACCTTCAAAAACAGAGCATATTCCCATTTAAAAGGCCGGCAACGCATCTGTGACTCCTCTGGTGTTGCGGGTATCTATGGGCAGCGGTTATTGCTTACCATCAGGTAACCCGCTTGCTCGTTTGCTGCCCTATCCTATAAAAAGTAATAAAAAATGATGTCGTATTTTTTTTTTTAATTTTTCTCGCTTACGTTGCAAACGCAGGCTGAATCCTATTAGGCGGGAGTGGCACCGACGGATTGTGGCGGCCTGGCGCGCGCAGCTCGAATTACGGATCTGCGCGCGCCAGCGGGCCGTCGTCGGTGCCGTACTCCCGCACCTCGAAGCTTGGCTCCACGGGAAGGAGGAGGTCACCTACCGATTGACTCAGAAACTCACCGGGCATGGCTGCTTCGGTGAGTATCTGTGTCGAATAGGACGGGAGGGATCGACACATTGTCACCATTGCGCATCCGACCTCGACTCGGCCCAGCACACGCTGTCGGAGTGCCCCGCGTGGGCTTCCGAGCGCCGAGTCTTGGTCGCAGAGATCGGGCGAGATCTGTCTCCGCCGGCATTGATTGCCGCAATGTTGGCGGACGAGGAGGTTGAAGGGCTGTGGCATCACTGCTTCACAGAAGGAGTCTGTGAAGCATTGATGCTTCAGAAGGAGGCCGCCAAGCGGGGTCGGAAGATGGCCGATCCCGCTCGAAGAAGGCGGCGCCGGGCTCGGTAGCACAGCCACGGCGCGGCCGCGGGTCGTCGGCGGACGCGAGGAAGTCGCGCCCGCGGATACGGCGACCCGGGATAGACCACGCCCCTTCCGTGGCCGTGGGGCGTCGTCGGTGGAGGAGATCGGGGGAGGTAGTGTGGCCTCCCCGAGGAGGGCTCTCCTGTAGGCAGGGGAGCGGAAGCTGGGGGTTCCCGGAAGTCGCTTTACGTTCCCGGGGCTCCCTACATGCCTGAGGAAGGCCATCCCTTTTTAGTGGGTAGGCCTCCCCCTTCTGGGGAGGAGAGCCCCACATAACCGCCGTCTCGCCACAGCCGGGGATGTAATTTAATGCATTTTCTTCAGGGGAACAAAAAAAAAAGGCTGAATTCTATGAAATTTATCAAAAAAATATACCAAGCCAATATTATACACATTTATATGATCTACAGAAAACTCCACACATGTCTATTTCTTATGGACCCCCAAAATCTTTGTTTTTAGTATTTTAAACTAAAATTTATTATATACAACGTTCACAGTTTTTCTTTAGTGTATTTCGTATCAGTATTGCACTACAGCACTATGATTTATATAGTTTTAAAAATTTTGAGTTTTAACACTATAATAATTTGGAATCTCTAAATCAATCCATGAAATTCACATTAAAGAATTTTATCATGGAATGTATGTGTGATTTAATTAATTATTTGGCATAAACTTCACATATTTTTCCTAATGTTTGTCCTACAGGTGATATTCCCTTTCCCATGATCAGAGGCTGTGATATTATATTCGTGGATCTCGCACGTCGAAACTACGTCAATTCTCTTATAGCTTCATTTCCATTTGGATTTCTTCGCAGATGCAGGTTGCATCACGATGTTTTCCTTCATTATAGTATAGTTAGATAAATGTACATTTCGCCTTCTTAGTTTTTATTGACAATGGGGATGGACTTTTTATAATTCGTAGTTGAGCTCAAATATCATGCGTCCCATAAGCTATTTAGCTTTTTGACTTTCGCCGTGCTTAAGCCTGGAGTGTCGGTGAAAAACAGAGTTTGTGTTTACACAGTCCATTCCAGCTGTGTAAAAAACAGGGTCATAGAAGACGTTTTATTATTATACATAACCAGTTATGTTGATTCCTATATAGCTGGTTGATCATTGTGGATATTGGCCAATATTGTCATACGTAAATAAATTACAGTATGGTTTTGTGAATATGGCACCTCAATCGCTGTAGATATCTCTCTTAAAATAAAACGATGTCAATATCCTGCTTCTAAGCAGAAATCGTTAAGTTAAGGATAGGTCACTATTACAATAATACATTAAGATTTTGTAGTATTTTAATACTGTATGTTGAGTATAAACTAAAAGCTAAACATATCTTGATACTCTAATGTTTTTAAAATAATTATATTGATAAGAGAATAAAGATGTAGTGTCTAAAATCGAGGAGATAATGCTTAGACGTCTTAGCCACGTAGAAAGGATAAATAATAGATGACTGAAGAAAGAAATTTATAAGACTACTAGCGACCCGCCCCGGCTTCGCACGGGTGCAGTGAAAAAATGGTTATGGTGGGTTATCCCTAAGAGATAGACATATACCATCGCGGACTTTTTTGTGGATTTTTGTAAGTTGTACAATACTGTAGTACATTATTTTGGTCTATCTCGTAGGGTTCAGCCAGCGTTTGCAATATAAGCGCAAAAAAACGTGCTTATTTACGACATCACATTAGAAACCTTTAAATTTATCAGTGTTTCTCTACTATATTATGCATTTATTATACATAAAAACCTTCCTTAAGAATCACTCTATCTATTAAAAAAACCGCGTCAAAATCCGTTGCGTAGTTTTAAAGATCTAAGCATACATACGGACATACAGCGAAAGCGACTTTGTTTTATACTATGTATTGATTATGAATAGGCCAGTTGGTCAGCTCAATATCGCCTTCGGCGAACCACTTTAATCAAAATCGGCAGAGGTTACGTAGACTGCGACGCGTCTTTAGCGATCCCCCTAATCAAGCCTTTTGCTTAGCCAAGAGTAGGTTCCTATCAATATAGGCCGGAGCCACTTTGGTATACCGTGCCTAATCTAGCACATGCCCTCTTTATAGGACAGCGCTTAACGTGCCTCTCTTGAGGTGCGGCCAGGGAGGCCGTCAAGCCATAGGGTCAATAGGATCAATGGCTTAGGCTGAGTTTAGTCGGTAGGTCTGTCGGGTCGAGCCGCCTCGATTCGCCAGGAGTCCGACATAATCACCGTGACACTTGCGGTTGCGATCCATGAGAATTCTCAGCCTCCTCTCCTGAGGAAAAAAAAGGCCAGTTGGTAAGGGACGACAAAAATACTTGGACCAAATATGTAATATGTTGACTTCTTTCAAGGTGTCAGGTCAGGTGCATGACAGTATTAATGAAAGCGAGGAAGTTTGGATTATAGCAAGTGGAAAACTGTGTCTGCCTACCCTCATTGGAATGTGGGATGTGTGTAATGATACATATATTTGGCTGTCAGTCTGGAGGCGACAACTATACTTTTGTTTTTTTGCGAAAAGTTTACATTTTATCTCACACATTAAAAGTTTCTACCGGGACTAGAGTTCTTCTTCATAGTCTATATTGATCTATTTTTAGCGCAATATAGGCTCAATAGCACCATTCATCTGTGATTTTAGAAAACGATTCTTATAGTGGTAGAATAAATATAGAGATTTGGCACATTTTCTTTATAAAAGATATCAGTGTCGTTGTCATTCTTGGATAAATGTTTTTTTAACAATAAAAAAATAAGCTCAGCACTGTAAAAAAATCTATTTAATTGGTTGGTTCAATTTATACAGGTTTGAGATTGATCGAAAAATGTACTTGGAAATTTAAATTAGTTTATATTTGCTAAACTTGCTATAATCAATTACGTATTTTCCATTCAGGTCTAGTCATTGGTTTAAAATTTTTACTGTAAATAATTATTATTTTCAACAATCTGTATCAAATAGTAATCGTATTAGAAAACTAAATAACTTAATGTTTCAAAAATATGTTTTGAAGAGACGAACCTTCACATCAAAGTAAACTCATATTCAACTATACAAAGCCTTGATAACACATTAATAACGATTTCTCACGTATTGTAAATTATTATGCGTCCTAATTTTACTATAAACTCGGTCAACGGGTCACAGATTGCGTAACTACAATTGGGAACCATTGGCAATGACCATATTAGATAAATATAGCCGCGGTATATATGAAGAAAAGATCCATTTTATCTCAAGGCTTATAACTAATTAAAACGCAAATTGTAATATTATGAATAGGTTGCCGCAAAAATCTACAAATTTCATATAAATTTCACGTAGAAATAAATTCTTATTTCTGGAGCTTAGCTATTGGCTAAAAATTTCGGTACAGGTGGTGTATGCTAATGTTTGTTTTTACATTAAGGTCCACATTTTGATACAACTCCGCTCTTTAAACGGCCACCAGATATTATTTGATTTATACATGCATACATAATCACGCCACTTTCCCTTCGGGGTAGACAGAGTTTATGGTTTTCAGAGTTCACTTGCTACTATTCAAAGATACTTCCCTAGCTTTTTTAACTCTCATTAATACATGTACGCTCCTTAGTTACGGGTACTCTTGACTTGACCTTCCTTCCGTTTATCACCTATTTGATCCAAGTATGTTCGTCTAGGTTGTTCCGTACCAACTGGTCCATTCATATTTGCGTTATTTATTTCTTTTATCAGTCGTGTTTGCTATCCTTTATCCGTGTCCTAACCACCTCAGCATTTATATTTCGGTTTTTATTACTACATCTTCATTTCCATGAGGATTCTCAGTCTCTCCTATCCAGAACGAAAAGTGGAAATGAGAGCTTTCAGGGAAACGGCTGAAGTGACAATGAAGGATAAGCAATTTATCCTGTGCGAATAAATTGTTTATCCTTCATTGTCACTTCAGCCATTTCCCTGAAAGCTCTCATTTCCACTTTTCCCTCTAGAGGCTGAGAATCCTCGTGGATACTACCGCAATCAAGTGCCACAGTAATTATATCGGACACTTGACGAATCGAGGCGGCTCAATGACCCTATAGCTTGATGTAATAAAGAAGACCGCACCTCAACAGAGGCGCAGTCTGCGCTGCCCTATAACAAAGAACATATGCGCTAGAAGAGACACGGCATACCCTAACGGCTCCAGCTAAGTAAAAGGCTGCCGAGAAGGGAGTGACAAGGGGCGCGACGGCTTAGACGCCGCCGCTTACAGGTCTTGAAGGCGTTAATAGATTAGGGGGTCGCTAAAGACGTGTCCATCTGCGAAGTCGTTGCCGATTTTGATTGAACATATTCTAGAACTAAAGAATTTCCACTGCATTAATCTTGCTGTTATCTTTCTTTTTCCACAACAAACATTCACTACCATACACATTGCATATGCATGGAGGTATCGATGCACAGCAATATGATGTGATTAATATTTTTTGAATACACAAGCATAAAAATACATTTACATAATATATGATCTGTAACATAACATAAACATGGAACCCACACAAGAAATTATAAGTATCGTTAAAGTTGCAGTAATAATATTCAATATCCTGATCGTAAAACAAAAAAAAAATGTCAATTACTTTGCACAATAAAATTATAAATTTATGATGATATTTAGTTTATAAAAATAGGTCAACTACGATATTAAATTTAATCTTAACGTTTTATACAATATATCGAATTTGTATTTTAAGAATTTACATTTTTTAAAAGTATTATATTTTCCAAAACTTTGTGGCAGCGTATAAAATACTACAGTGAAATGCAACCGTGTTATATTTGAAGCGAAGTAGCTTGTTATTTTCTAATATATTTAATAGACAGTCCGGTACTCTGAAAACTATATTTTAATATTAGGTTTTCTTTTTTTACCCTACCTTACTTCAACTCACTTGCCACCACCAGCACCAGCTGCATCCTACAGATGAAGCAATCCGCCTCCAAGCTTGATTTGGCACCCTCGCTTACGTTCGTAGTCTGCCGCAAATTGCACGTGTGACTAGCCTTAATTATAACGCTTAAATATACAGTGAGTTATTTGTGGAGTTTCGGTTTGCTTAAAGACCATCCATGCTAAAATATACTACATTGTGAAGTTACAATATGGTAAAAATATCTTTTTAACAATAGCTTCATTATTAATATGTACACATACCTTCGATATTGAAAAATGTCATGTTTAATGCAAAAAAAGTTCAAAATGTCTGTGTTTTATTCGAATTACGTTAAATGAAATCTTTATGTAATTAAGCTTCATTACGAATTGATTTCAAAAATAAACTAAAATAATCATAAGAGATCAAATTTATGAAAATTTGTCAATTTTGTAATAAAAGCACATATTTCTGTAGGATGATACCCTATTATGTAAAGTTAAATGTAATGTATAATGTCACAAAAGTTAAATATAGTTTTTCTCTAAAACTAATCTGTAAATACCGTTGATAAAGGATGCATTAATCGTTCCGTCAAAAGGGGAGTATGGCGACAATTACCCAATATGAACTTGACAGACAGGATAGAAATGGATAAATATAGGTATATCATTTATAAAAGATCGGTTCATTTATAAAAGTTGTCTATGAAAACGATATTAAACTGAATAAAAATACAAAGTTACGTGTTAATTTTCGTTTCGTCTTCGTTTGTTAACAAAACATCATTTTGGAGTAAAAAAATTGATCTTGATTTCTTCACACATATAAAAAAGCAAAACATAAAATAAAGGACATAGATTACGAAAATAACTAAGATGAAATCCATGAAGGTGGTCTACATGGTCGATTGACGAGTACGCCAATTGCAAGGTGTCGCCATCTCTGAGGTCTGGGTTCGAGTTCTGATGAGGCCAGAAGCTTGTATGATGAATACGAGCATTGTGAATTGCTATTATAATATATTTTTAGTAAAAATTATTTATCAGTTCATGTTCAATGTTCAAAATAATTTATTCAGTCTGGGCTGTTACAAGCACTTGTGAAAGTCAAAAAGCTACGCCATCGGTTCGCAAATCTACGGCGGGAGACCTTGTACTGAGAAGAACCGGCAAGAAACTCAGCAAGGGATGTTTTTTTTTCCCTGTATTAAATAGATACAGAGTCGTCAATTTGGAAAATGACTTCAATATTGATAATTCATGAAGTCACTTTCCATTACATAATATAGGAAATACAATTAATAAAAATATAATTTGAAAACATGCCTATATTAGGAATGCCGTGTCATACAGTTTTAAAAGAATATATTAAAGTTAAATTAAAATTATAATAAATACGAGTAGTACCCAGTATAGCAAAGAGCAGACTCATCTCCGCTGGTAGCACCCGTTCACGAGCATGACGCATGAACCAGCCATCACTTCGCTCAACCATGTTTTAGGGAACGTAACGACCCGCCTCACAGGACACTGCCGAAGAGATTTTAATGAGAGTATGACTACCCTTAAGCCACAAAAGGATACAAAATACCAAAAGCAGGTACCCGTGTAAATTACCACAACTAAAAAAATTGGCGGGGCTCCCCCTCCACCGCGCGCGATGTGTTACAGTCTTTACTGGGCGTAATAAATTCTTTGATCCTTTAGCTATCCAGTGGTGTAATTGGAATTTGGATGGGGATGATAGATATGTAGCTACAACACTAAACTGTATCCCCCGATTTTGTTATCATTCGATTTTTTGATTTGCGTCCCTATGGAAGCAATTTTAAAGACGTATTCACGTCAAAAAATAACAACCGCAGGACACGCGCATACAATCATTTAAGAACTAGAAATCATTTATTATGATACAAGTAACAAAAGTGTTATTATATAGTTAAATATACATATTATTATGTTACACAGTTACCTAAAATTTTTTAAACAATTTGTTTATTTCAACGAGCGAGGGTTTTTTAGTCCCAGACACTTCGATCATCCAAATAATCCTGAACTCGATAATATCCTTTGCTCATTAAAGTTTTTTTTACTCGAGTTTTTAGTTTATTAAAATTTAGATTAACAATATTGTGTGGTAACTTGTTATAAAAAGTTATACATTTCCCGAAGAATGAGTTTTGTGTTTTATGTAATCTAAAATTTGGAACAGCAAGCTTATTTTTATTTCTTGTATTTAATTTATGAATATCGCTATTCTTAATGAAATTTTTGTAATATTTGTGTACATAGATTATATTTTCATAGATGTACTGCCCCACCAATGTTAAAATGTTAATTTCTTTAAACTTATCCCTAAGGGAATCCCTTGGTCTTAAATTATATATAGCTCTAATTGCTCTTTTCTGTAGTATAAAAATGCTTTCAATGGTGGCAGCTGATCCCCATAACAAAATGCCATAAGACATTACACTATGAAAATAACTAAAGTAACCTAACCTTACTGTTTCAACATCAGCTAGAAGCCTTATTTTTTAACAGCATACTCAGCTGAGCTAAGACTGCTTGACAGAGCATCAATATGGGTATACCATTGTAATCTGGAATCTAAGTGTATGCCTAAAAACTTAGTACTCTCAGCAAGAGATACCACTTCACCATTAATATTTAAGGGTGTATTAACCTGCCTTACATTTGGTATAGAAAACTTAACAAATTTGGTTTTTCTCGAATTTAATGAAAGATTATTTAATGTAAACCATTGTAGAACTTTTGATAGAGCACTATTTACCTCGTCCGAACAATTGCTGCCTCTGTCAACTTTAAAAACAAGAGAAGTATCATCGGCAAATAGCAATGTTTCACATAAAGTGCTTGTATAGTACGGAAGGTCGTTAATATATATTAAAAATAGTAAAGGACCTAATATTGATCCCTGAGGCACGCCCATAACTAGCGAAGTTCCAGCAGATTCAGTTTTATTAATAACAATTATTTGTATTCGATCCGACAAGTATGATTTAATAAGGCCGAGTGATTTGATTGAGACACCATAATGCCCTAATTTCCAAATAATGTGTCGTGACTTACACAATCAAATGCTTTAGAAAGGTCACAGAAGATACCTATTGCGTCTTATCTGCCCTCCCAAGCATCAAAAATGTGTTTTAAAAGTGAAATTCCAGCGTCTGTAGTGGGTTTACCCTTAGTGAAACCATATTGATTGCAATGAAATAACTTGTTAAGGGTAAAATAAGATGATAACTGATTATAAATAATCTTTTCAAAAATTTTGCTCAAGGCTGGTAATATAGAAATGGGTCTAAAATTAGTAGGGTCACTCTTATCGCCAGACTTGAAAAGTGGAATTAATTTACTATTTTTCATAAGATTTGGAAAGACCCCTTTATCAATGCATTTATTGAAAATTAGGGCTAGGTGAGGTGCAATTTCAGAGATAATTGGTTTAATAATATTAGTTGAGATACTCCACAGATCCTCTGTTTTCTTTTTATTAAGTGATTTAAAAGTTTTGAGGATAAATTCAGCATCAATATGTCTAAAATGAAAAGATTAATTAATCTTGTTTACATTTGATTCTAGGAGGGCGACCGCACCGTTTGAACATGATCCGAGGCTACAAGTAGTATCTGTAGGTATTTGGTAGAAAACCCTTTCAAATTCGGAGGCTACTTCGTTATCAGATTGTATTAACTTATCCTTAACCTTTAGCGAATAAGTATGTTCGTTTTATTTTATTTTCCCTATTTCATGGTTTATTACTTTCCAAACAGTTTTTACTTTATCTTTTGAAACATTAATTTTATTGGCAATAAAAAGTTTTTTAGCTGTAACACAGACTTCTTGTATATACACAGACTTCTAATCTATGTATATATTTATATATGTACAAGATTATATATGTAATGAAAGAGTTTGTTGCCGGCTCTTTTTGAGAAGGCTCTCCCAATTTTCGAACAGTTGATAGAATCATACAATCGAGGTTGTGATTGCCGTGAATAAGTGTCTATAAAGGCCCATATTGAATTCATTATTTACTAGCTGATCCGACAGACGTCTTGTTCCACGTCTCAAATGTCAAAAAACAATATCTATATGACCGTATTGTGAATCTAAACCATCCTCAAAACCCCTGGAATACACACAAAAAATCGGTCCAGCCGTTTATAAGGAGTTCAATGACTGAACACACGTACAGAAGTTTTATATATATAAAGATTTTTACTTTATCCCTTATCCTGGACACCAAAACATAAGTCTTATTATAATGTATACTTTTTTTAATTTGTGTTAGTGTAACAAAAAAAACAATAGATATATTGGATTTTGATACGATTGGCAGTATTACGTATTACATGCGATGGAGAAATACACATTACAGATTGGAATATTTCTGTGTACACAATAACCTTTGGCCTATGCGTTAACGCAGTAAACATTTTTAGTTCATGAATTACTTTCGTTTTGCTTAGAACGAAATATATAGGAATGATTCCGTAATTCTGTATCATTTTTAATAATAATATACAGAGGGAGCAACACTCAAATTATAACGCTAGAACAAATACTTGTACCAAAATATGTATAAAAGAAGGTGTTTATGGTTTTGTTAATATATGTACAGACAGAAACATGCTGCTATTATTAATAATAGAAGAAGAACAGCTTTATCGTTAGTATGTAGTCTGAAGTTGCTGTTGCTGACTTTGTTGCTGAATGTACTCTGATCTAATTGTATAACAGTGGTGGACAGATAATTAGAAACATCTAGTACTTTGACAAAAGCTATTAATATTCCAAAATATTTGCTGCATACATGTCTACAATTATAAATAATATTAAAAAAATAATTCTTACAGTCACACCTATTAGCCTAGCCCAAAGTAAGCTCTGTAAGGCTTGTGTTATGGGATCTAGGATGACGGATAGACATACATATATTATACATATATAAATTAATTTGGTAGAAATATATTATAACAACCATGATGATTAAGGTATAAATGCTCGCATTCATCACGTAAAGACCCGGTCTTTACCACCGGGACTGAAACCTGGGACTGAAAACCTCCGGGACTGAAACCCGGGACTTCAGAGACGGCGACTTCTTGAAACCAGTACACCAATCGCTCAACTACGGAGGTCGTCGAATTATAAATAATACCAAACGTAATATTTTGAGATGTTTAAATAGATTTCTAAACGAATACCAATTTCTTTCATTCTGGCCACTGGAAGCCTAATTAGAAACATGGATTGATTGACATTCCGAATTTTTAAATTTGAGAAAGAGAAACTCATTAGCCTAATATTTTTATTTTTTTTGGCGGCCTTCATTAATGGTTCTGATTGCTTTGTATTAATAATGGAAAATATTATATATTATTAATAATGGAAAGAACCAAGAGTTATGATGCGTCCACCGGAAAAAATATCGTAAATTCATATTCGAACGTTGCATAAGGAATGTATTTAATGCAATACGATATTATAAAGGACATGAGATAGCAGATAAAGTACCTAGAAAAGTTCGGCTGCGGTAAACCATATATCATTAGTGTAGCGTACCATGCTGCCTATTTTATATATATGAATATGTAACCTTTTTTGACAACAATTTTTATGTTTTTTATATAACATCTTTTCCACTTATCTGTTATTCGTTGTTACTGTCAATATTGTCCGCTACTGCCAACTGCATCGTTTGTATTATTTTCCTATATTAAAACGTTTATTAATTTACTTTTACCCGCATATTTGATTTTACATTCAGTCCTTAACTATGAGGATATGCTAATAGTTCCCTTATCTAAATGCGGGTCACATTTAAAAGGTAAAATAAAATCAAAAGAATATTGACCGCAGGCAATTGACTGAAGCAAAATTTGTTCAGGAAAACTATATGCCACTCCTTATCAGACAACAAATTAAGGATGGTATAGCCTTTGCTACAAAGTACGCTAGCTGGACAGTTCGTCAATGGAAAAAAGTTTTGTTTTCTGTTGAAACTATAATCAATATGATAAAGGTAAACAATATGTGTAATCCAGTCAAACTACAAAATACAAAAGTTAAACCTGATATTTCCAGTATTACAACATATGCAGACCATAATTATATATTTGGATAACGATTCACTGGTTACATGGATATTTTAAGAGAATAACGATCTGAAACATACAGCAAATAGTATTAAAACATTGCAAAGGCCCAATTAGTAAATAGCGTTAAAAACCAATTGATGACAGTGTTAGAGTGGTCCACTAATTGTCTGGACTTAAAACAGATAGAAAATTTGTGGGCAACGTGAAGTAATGATCGTCGGATAGACGGTATTACTAATATAAATCAACTTAACGATTCATTTGTGGAAGCATGGAGTTCCCTTCCTTTGGAATATGTGAAATATTAATAAAATCAATGCCTCGTCGTTGTAGAGCATTAATTGAAAATCAGGGCTATCCAACCAAATACTAAATTGGTTAATTATTGAGCGATATGTAATATTAAGTCATATTACTTCTTATTTTGATTAAATTCCGTTGTTTTTTGTCAAACCCATTTTACTATTTCTAATTAGTTGTTCAGCTTCTAGTAACTTAATACAAAGATTTAGTAAACTTATTAAAATATTGTACTGTTGTGGTTTGTTTTGTATTTATTGCATGTCCCTTGAATGCCACATTACGTAATTATATCAGGAATCTATCATTGATCATAGATACCTTCAATTTGGTATTACATGGTGTATTTACTATTGGTTATAGGCCTCATACTATCAGGTGTTTCTAATTGTTTTTCTACCACTCATTCTCATAATAATGCACAGTTAATAGATTAGATTCCTACAATAGAATATGTTTCATTGTGTAATTACGTAAATAAAGTAAGTTGGATATCATTAATATACTGGTATATTAAATAGAAATTTCTGTTTATTTTTTAAATAAATAAATGTTTGAACGTAAATAAAATTGGCAATATTTTTTTACATAATTCGAATATAATGAACATGTTTTTATAATAGATAGCAATTTTTTCATACGCTCTAATTAGGTGATTTTACTTAATAATGACATCACGATTGCAGTGTATTTAGTAAGTATGCAAGGTTTTTGAACGACCTGCAGCTATACCACAAACATGTCTTATATATACGTATATTTTTTTTTAATTGTCACCTCACTGCAGGATTTATTTTTGTACTATGTCGTGGGTGCAATTACAAACATTAAATTTCATCTGCGCAAACGTATATATAACTTATTAATTTGCCATTAAAATACATATAATATATTAAAAGTTCAAGTTTAATTTTAATTAAATCTTAGAATTAGGATATTTTATAACCTAAAAAAATTTCAAAAATATCTGCGTTTTACGTCAGGCCTTTCTACATTATTGACTATAACAACTAATTTTGTTGTCTTCAAAACTATGTGATTACTTAGTTTAATGTCTATTGATGTATGTGTAAAATATGAGAAACGTTAGTATGCAATCGGCCAAATTCTTTGAAATCTCCATACTAAACAGCAATTTCATATTTAACCCCCTTTTTTTTTTTTTTTTTTTCCCCCTCAGGAAAATGCATTAATTGCATACCCGGCTGTGGCGGGCCGGCGTTATGTGGGGCTCTCCCCCCAGAAGGGGAGGCTTACCCACTGAAAACCTCAGAGATGGCCTTCCTCAGGCATGTAGGGAGCCCCCGGGAACATCAAGCCACTTCCCCAGCCTTCGCTCCCCCCGCCGATACAGGGGAGCCCTCCTCGGGGTAGGCTCGCTACCTCCCCGGTCTCCTCCACCGACGACGCCCCCCGGCCACGGAAGGGGCGTGGTCCATCCCAGGTCGCCGTAGCGGTCGCGACTCCCTCGCGCCCGCCGGCGACCCGCGGCGGCGCCGCAGCTGTGCTACCGAGCCCGGCGCCGCCTTCTTCGAGCGGGATCGGCCATCTCCCGACCCCGCTCGGCAGCCTCCTTCTGGAGCATCACTGCTTCACAGAAGGAGGCCACCGTCCGCCAGCATTGCCGCAATCAATGCCGGCGGAGACAGATCTCGCCCGATCTCTGCGACCAAGACTCGGCGCTCGGAGGCCCACGCGGGGCACTCCGCCAGCGTGTGCTGGGCCGAGTCAAGGTCGGATGCGCAGTGGTGACAATGTGTCGATCCTCCCGTCCTATTCGACACAGACACTACTCACCGAAGCAGCCGTGCCCGGTGAGTATCTGAGTCAATCGGTAGGTGACCTCCTCCTTCCCGTGGAGCCAAGCTTCGAGGTGCGGGAGTACGGCACCGACGGCCCGCTGGCGCGCGCAGATCCGTAGTTCGAGCTGCGCACGCCAGGCCGCCACAATCCGCGGTGCCACTCCCGCCTTAGGCACTTCGTGCGCGGGTTCCGGGGCGCTCCCCCCATCGCCCCCCCAGCCGACACGCCGCGACGCATACGTCGCCGCGTACATGTCGGCCAGGATGCCGAATGGGGGGGAGCGTCCCAGAACTGTCGCCGCCTCGTACGAGATTGTACGGTAGCCTCGTACGATCCGTATGGCCATTATCCGCTGCAGGCTCCGTAGCAGAGCTCTGCAGCGGGGGGACCTCGCGCAGTCTTGCGACCACACGGGAGCCCCATACATGGCCACGGATCGCACGACGCCCTCGTACAGGCGGCGAACTCCATCCCGGTCCCTGAGATTGGGCAGCAGGCGATGCAATGCGCCCGCCACCCTTTTGGCTCGGGGGACCAACCGCACGAAATGCTCCTCGAAGCTCCAGCGGCGGTCCAGGGTGAGGCCCAGGTACTTGATGTACGGCCCCACCGGGACCACCGCGTCACCCACCCGGAATACTTTAACCCCTAACATTTCAAGAACCCTACTCGTATATTGAATTTAACCGTTATGTGTGCACAAGCAAATTCTGTAACTGTAGGTGATATCAGCCTTTTGTAAGCTTTCCATAATGCTAAGTAAGCTGATGACTAAGTGACTACTCAGGCCTTGTACGAACTTCCCTGGGTTAGGAATACTTATTACAAATGCTTCCTTCAACGCACGCAGGAACAATCTCGGGTACGATCCTATCATGTGCCCATAATGCCCCTACACGGCAAAGGAAATCAAGGCGTGGCGACCTATAGACAAGTGCGAAGAAACTCAATGATTTATCTCAAGTCAATGAGTCCTCAATGGCCAAGAGTGATTGACTAAAACCTTAGCCAGTGTAAGCTAGTACCTCTCGAGAGAGACAAATATGAACTGTAATGAAAATGATGTAAAGAAAATACCGGGAAATAGTAAAAAAAAATAATATGTATGGATCATCCCAATTTATTGTATAGCTTTCAAAGAATCCCCCGAGGAGGGCTCCCCTCTAGGCAGGGGAGCGGAGGCTGGGGGTTCCCGGAGGTGGCTTGCTGTTCCCGGGGGCTCCCTACATGTCTGAGGAAGGCCATCCCTGAGGTTTTTAGTGGGTAGGCCTCCCCCTTCTGGGAAGAGAGCCCCACATAACCCCGGCTCGTCACAGCCGGGGTATGCAATTTAATGCATTTTCCTCAGGGGAACAAAAAAAAAAAAAAAAAAAGCTTTCAAAGAAGACCCTTTATGAATATTAGCCATTATGCTAACGAATAATCCACTCATTAAAACTTTTCACATTTCGGCGAATCCACTACAATACCCGTGTACAACATAAGTCTGTGTGAAAATTTGAGTCGTGGAAAATTATAAATCCTGACTGTGACAGATAACGGGCTTGTTAGTGACATAAGTAGAAGTTTTTGGGCCAATATTATTTTACATTAATTTTACGAATTGTCTAATTGTGGTATCTATTGGAAAATATGTAAGCAACACCTTCAATGCAGCAACATATAACGAACGATATGTCTACGTTTCCATGTCTTATTACTCTATCATTAAAGTATGTAAGTAAATATGCATTCCATGAAGTGAATCATTGTTTTATCCGATTATAAAATATTTAATATCTACTGCAATTTTTAGTCAAGTTGGAGGATTTTGTTTAATGGCTTATATGTTCATGTCTATCATGTTCTAAGGTAAGGTGACTGCGGAACACCTTTAAATATCCCCTCAAT
The DNA here is from genome assembly GCA_036419045.1 of Scirpophaga incertulas. Classification (NCBI taxonomy): domain Eukaryota; kingdom Metazoa; phylum Arthropoda; class Insecta; order Lepidoptera; family Crambidae; genus Scirpophaga; species Scirpophaga incertulas. The sequence goes on from CM071645.1 coordinate 13,187,713, forward strand.
ACTAGAGTGTTTGTTGTAATCGACAGAAACCCTACTCTGTCTCCTGTGACCCTCTATAGCGGTGTTTTCATTTGTAATTTACTTAAATTCAAAAGAAAATTCTAAAAGACCTACCCTAATCACGTAATGTAACAAACCTTTTATACTCCCTTCACATCTATGAAGAGATCTGTATGTGGCAGTGTGGCTTTTAACGGATATCAAAACTAAAGATATTTAATTATAATAAATAACAAAACTATTTTCTATCTTTTATTTCGTAGCATAAAGAAGTAAAAATAATAAATTAACTTCTTTAATGAAACAATTAAAAATATTACTCTTAACACTTGTTTCATTGAAGAATATTGCAAATAGTACCTAAGTAGGTATGAATTGCAAAAAGAATGTTTGGTGCAAAGGTACAGTCAAATAATGTAATTTCTTTCCCTCTGGAGAAGAGAGGCAGAGAATCCAAACCAAGTGTCACGATGTTTATAGTAGCAGTTTATAGGTAGGGCTTTAAATCAATCGGGGCGACTCGATCGGAACGACCTACCGACTGAACTCAGCCTGAGCCTTGGTCATAAGGGCTCGGCTTGGATTGCACATGTTCTGGATTGCCTTGATACATGGATGACAAGTTGTGACATCTCCAACTAAATTAATCCTGCTAAAATTCGCTTACAGGGAAAAAATCTTCTTTACAGTAAAAACGACCTATCAACTGACTAGAGGGAGTATTTTATAATGAAAACGATAATCGCCAATGTATTTATTTGGTGTTGTTGATATCATATTTTAGTGCATTTAGTATTTTATAATTATCTACATATAAGATAAGTGGTTCTTTCATTCGGTGGTCAATTCTTTATTACCAAGTATTTAGCAGTTATAAGTAGACTATCTATTTATATATTACTAGCTTTCTGCCTGCGGCTTCGTCCGCGTGGGTTTCGGGATTGGGTCTATAGAGAGTTAAGGGTTTGCCCACGGCTACATATGCGCGGAAGTCGGTTTATGGCGCGAAGGTTTTATGGTGCTTCCCGTGGGACTATCCGTTTTTCCGAGATAAAAAATACCGCAAAACCTTGCTCAAGAATCACTCTATCTATTGATGAAAACCGCACGAAAATCTGTGCAGTAGTTTTTATAGTTATAGTTTCCGGGATAAAAAGCAGCCTATTATTTAATCCGGACTTTAATCTTTACGTCTGCAAAATTTCAAAGCAATCGGTCAGTAGTTACGGCTTGAAACCGGAACAAACAAACTCATTTTCCGATTTATAATATTAGTAAGGATTATTATATATTTTATATTTAACAATACATAAAATATATTTGATTGACGCCAAATTAATCAACCTAATTAATTCTTTCCCCAATCAAAATTGACATCTATGCGTCGCCATTATATTGAAAATCGTTATCGTTAAGTTTTATAGATTTTAATTGCAGATTATCATGTTTGGTTTTCTGCGCCTGATTCAAATAAAAAGCAATAAGAACCGTGAATGAGAAAATGCTATCACACTTTATTAATCATTAAGTTTTGTCAAAACATGTCACGTTATAGTACCTAATGAATTTGCAATAATATATATTAAAAAACAATAAAAAAGACAATAAAACAGACTGAACAAGTTGACAAATGCAATAACACGTTAGGCGAAAATAATATTGTGTCATTCAGCTTCTATTATTTAGAGTTACCTACAATGTCGAAATTCGTGTATGTAATAGTGACAGCACTTGACGGATACCAGTACACAATACAATGTCCACAATGCTGGTGACAGAGTGATTGCTTTAGATATCAATGTCCCGTTTCATTATATCAACAATGCTACTTACCTACCAATATTTGTTGGAATCAGCTTAGTGATTTTGAGATACTAAGTAGTTAGACTACACCACTGCACATCCGACCTTGACTCGGCCCAGCACACGCTGGCGGAGTGCCCGGTGTGGGCCTCCGAGCGCCGAGTCTTGGTCGCAGAGATCGGGCGAGATCTGTCTCCGCCGGCATTGATTGCAGCAATGCTGGCCGACGAGGGAGGTTGGAGGGCTGTAACTTCCTTTTGTGAAGCAGTGATGCTCCAGAAGGAGGCCGCCGAGCGGGGTCGGGAAATGACCGATCCCGCTAAAAGGAGGCGGCACCGAGCTCGGTAGCACAGCTGCGGCGCTGCCGCGGGTCGCCGGCGGGCACGAGGAAATCGCGCCCGCGGATACGGCGACCCGGGAGGGACCACGCCCCTTCCGTGGCTGAGTGGCGCGTCTTCGGTGGTGGAGATTGGGGGAGGTATTGTAGCCTCCCCCGAGGAGGGCTCCCCTGTATCGGCGGGGGAGCGGAGGCTGGGGGTTCCCGGAAGTAGCTTGGTGTTCCCGGGGGCTCCCTACATGCCTGAAGAAGGCCATCCCTGAGGTTTTTAGTGGGTAGGCCTTCCCTTCTGGGGAGGAGAGCCCCACATAACCGCCGGCTCGCCACAGCCGGGGTTGCAACTTAATGCATTTTCCTCAGGGGGAACAAAAAAATAGTAGTTAGACTAGTATTTAGATAAAGAATATGTTAGTGTCATACCAAAAAAAAAAAGTAATAATAGATATATTTATATTTTTGCAGTATAAATACATATAATATTTGTTTGAATGAATTTATAATATATACGTATACTAGCTGACTCGACAGACGTTGTCCTGTCCCATAGACAAAAACCTAAACCATCCTCAAACCCACTGGAATTCACACAACAAATTTCATCAAGGTCCATAGGTATTCCACTGTACGTACATATTACTACCATGTACAAACTTAAACAAAAAACTAAAAATATATAGTTTTCCAATTTTAAAACAAAATATTAAGGACAACATTATCATCATATAATTTTATAAAGACTATATTTGTAAACAAAAAAACTGCTCTTAAATATTAAATAGATATACAAGTATCAATAACTTTGTTGATTGTCCTTTAAAGTTGCTTTGAATTAATCAAAATATTATTTTAGTTTAACTTTGTAGATACAGGTATAAATTTAAACACGTTTTCAGATTTTTTATAAATTCGTATCGAGAACCTTCTTATTTTTTGTTGTCTGTTAAAAAGTATCACGGTAAATAAATGAGCTTTTGCGCATTATACCTAACGATGGCTAGACGTGAGGCGTGTGTAGGAATCTCCCCGCAGAGTATAATTACATATGTAGCATTCCTACTTCTTACTTTTAAGTTCATGCACTTTTAAAAGAATGTTAAAATAATCAAACACACATTTGCCAACAAACATATTACATTTTCATATTATGTGTAACATCTAATTTAGTAAAATTTTGAAATATTTTTTTCATTTCTTATAACGAAATTTCAATTAAAATTGAAATTTTGTTATGCTTTTATATTACGTGCAATAATATTATTCTAATATTTCTAATAAAAATTAAGCAACTTCAGGTGTATTATTAATTTTATAGATAATTCATTCTACATTCTTATGTAACAAGACGTGTGTGTTATTATTAAATAATGTTAGGTTAGATATATTTTCTGAACTTTGATTAAAAATTCAAAGATAAGAAGCATCTTCGCGCTGGATATAATTATCAGAAACAAGTTTTTTGCTAACCGGACTTGAATAATGACGTGGTGTCCGACAGTCTCGGTCCGTGTTTACAAACAAAGCTACACCAATCGTGCCGCTCTATAAATAAATTTGGAAAATAAAATTTAAAATTGGAAATGGAATCGCAAACTGACGGTGCTGAAAAAGAGAACGGTACAGTGAACGGAAAAACAGATACAAATACAATAAAAGAACCGTTTTCATTGAAAAACCTTACAAAAAAGTTCCTAACATTTTTCACTGTAGAGCCTTATTTGTTGTGCTATATATTACCAAGTGTGATATGTTCGGTTGGAATCCTTCAGTTAAACATGGAGAAAGCGTGCCGAGTAGATTTGAATTATAGCGAAGAAGTGTGTACAAAAGTGGTAGCAGGTGATGCGAGTGATAATGATACTTTATCCGCACTAGTTGGTGCATCTACGTTAGTAGCAGAAATGAATGCTTGGAAAGATCCACTCCAAACAGGTATACCTGCAATATTCATTCTATTTATAGGCGCATGGAGTGATAGAACCGGGAACAGGAAAGCGTTGCTCCTCATACCAATAATTGGTGAAATATTATCAATGATAGGATTGATCCTTGGAACATATTACTTTCTTGAATGTCCTTTATGGGCCATGGGGCTTATGCAAGCTTTTTCTTCTACCTTTACCGGTGGCTTACCAGTTGCATTAATGGGTTCATACAGTTATATTGCTGATGTGACTACACCAGAATCTCGTACATTACGAATTGGTATTGTTGGTGTCATTGTGACATTAGGCATTCCATTGGGAACAGCTATCAGTGGAGTTTTGACTACAGCAGTTGGATACTATGGAATTTTTGGAATAGCAATAATTTTGTATGTGATTGGATTTATACACACTTTATATAGAGTCCATGATGTCAGAAGTACAAAAATTGAAGGTACATTTTGGTATAAATTGGGGCAGTTCGTTCATCCAAGAAATGTATGGGATACAATGTCTTTGTTATTTTTAAGTCGCGGAAGGATGTTGGCTCAAATACTTTTAGTTATTTGGGCACATATCGTCATTATGGGGCCAGTACACGGTAAGAAATATTTTTAATTATTATAAATAAATATAAAAGCTTTAGAAAACTTTATCATCACTATATACATGAAGTATTCTATACATCCAGGTTGTGTCTTTTATTTTATGAACTCTTAATGGATATTGCTGGTCGAACCGACTGTATATTGGAAAACGGACATTCCCAAGAAAAACACGATTTAAACTATAAAAACTTTATCAAACCACCTAAAAAGTAATGCATACATTGTTTAATAGTATGGGTTTGGAAGGCACTAGAATTATGCTAGTAAAATGCCTGCATACATTCTTAAAAGAGACCGTCCAGAGTTGCCATAAATTCTATACACGTTACAAAGGCAATTATGGCGGCATCGTATCGTATACGAGTATGTCTGTGTAGAAAGAGGAGTCAGAGAGTTGATGGTGAGGGCTGATGCATTGTAGCCAGACTGAAACCTATACCTAGGCTACAATCAACTGTTGTTTCGAAGTTCTTCTCTCTGCAACACTATGGATCTGGTTCCTGCACGGGATAGAATGTCAAGAGATTTCGTCGTATCCTAAGATATATTTGAATTCTGCAATAGCATGCAAAAAATATGTTGAATCTCGATTTTAACACTTTGTTTTAAATATGTGAAATTCGTACTAAATGTGTAATTATAAGCAAACTTAGCTAATTTGGCAAAACCTTTCTCCTTTAACGCAGGTCAATTTATTTTAATTATATGAATGATTATATTCCACATCGAAAAACCTTCTTAAAAGTTAGTTCTTTTAAATATACACGTATATTACAATAATGCATCTATATGCATGTATATAGACAAATATCTTGCAATAACAAGACAAAGTCCTTTAATTTTCTAATTTCCAGGTGAAGGAGCTATCTTGTACTTATATACTTTGAACAGATACAATATGGATATTGTAGATTTGAGTTTATTTACAACATACTTCTTGCTGGTGGGATTAGCAGGTAAGAAAAATTAACCTTCCTCAAAATCGTGCTTTAATTTAATAAACATCTTTATGAGATGATGTTTATTTTTGATTGTTATATTCGAAAATAGTTTAAAGTGTCTAATGTCGCTTATGTCACTATGACGTACGCTAGCGTTCACATTGAAAATACTTGCTTAATAATTGAATCGTTATCATCATAATTATAGTTCATATTCATCTCTATCCATTGACGTGAATCTTTCCTATGTTAATGCGATTAGGCCTTAATCAATTACGTTCGCCCAATACTGTATACAGCTTTGAATTTCTTAATAGATATATGCCTCTGCCTAAAGGTGCATATGCACTATAAAATTCGTCGTTATTACGAGTGGCATAAGAGCATTTCAATGATTGAACAGTAAAGCATTATGGAGTACTTACTTGTAATTTTACTGCATCCTAAATTTGAGTGAAGTGTTTTTCGAATTGGATAGCTTTGGAACTAATCAAATTAGGATCTTACTTGGTAACACATATTTATAATATTACAAATTAATTGACCATTTATTTTGTGGCATTATCTAACAGTTGGACGAACAGAATTTTCGGAAGTTCTTCAAACCTTATTTAGTTAACTGATTCAAAAAATGACCGTTTTCCAATTGCAGAAAATAAATGGATCTGCTTAAATTTTCAGGAACTACAATAGCAGTGACAGTGTTCAGCAAATGGTTTAAATGGCATGACAGTATATTGGGTATTATCGCTACAACGAGTAAGGTTTTTTCGTCACTGCTCTACGCATTAGCTCCCACCAGAGACTGGTTCTTTGTTGGACCTATTCTTGATATTTTTGGGAACTCAGGAGGTACTGCCATCAGATCTTTGGGCACTAAAGTTGTGGATCAGGATAAAGTTGGTAAGTTGCATACGTTAGGTAACAAATTTATAATGGTGAGAGAAATAGCAATATACACTTATTGATTCTCCTTAGAATCAATATCAAATAACCATAACAGATAAATTATAGAATATTATTAAAAATATTATTGAAGAAAAAATGTATGTTGTCCTTTTCACGACTTTCACTAATATAACGGCACTTATTAATTATTTTGTACTGTGATCTGAGAAATAGAATTTATACCAATTCTAGAGTTTAAGCGAAAATAACCACAATACAGATAATAATGGTATTGATTAAGTGACAGTGACTTCGTAGTTTAGAATTTCTGTTTATAGAGGGTTCAAGGTTAATGTGATCAGGCGTTTTTATCAATCGTTGATGTAAGCAGTTATGCGGATACTACCGCGGTATGGGTGTTGGCATTTAGTTGTTGAGGATAATCATTGTGATTACTTAAAAACAACATTGTAATAAAATTACTACATACTCGTATATCCGGTTACCCAAAAACGAAGCTTGAAGTTATATGGCTATCTTCGAATTTCAATACTTACACATATTGTCATTTTAGGTCGTTTGCGAGACCTTTCATAAAACTTTTAAAAAAAATAAGGCACGTGATGTGCTACTGACTTATATCGGTAGCACATCACGTGCATTTTTCCCATCATACCTCCAACCTGTAATAGCAAAACTACTGAACCATTCGATCGTAAGATCAACATATCAACATTTACACGTACACTACGAAAACCGCCGCTATTACCAACGACATAAAGCTTTCTCAAAGTCAACATGTAAATGCTAATCCGTTTGTGTAAATAAGTCTATCCAAAGGTTTCGTTACTACAATTTCGCGGTGGTATAGAATCGCAATATTTTACCAACACATCATTGAAACATAAACGGGTCTAAGGTATAGTTTTATATCCCGATAATTCATTGGCTGCTGGTTTTTGTAGCTTTGATTTCTCGTCCCTGTTTAGCAATAGAAATGTATCATTATAAAAACAGCTGTCACAGGGATATTTTCCGTTAGATACGATTCGAACAACTTTGTTCCACAAATCCATTCGACAAAACGTCCGCCCAACTGTAAAGTGTTTGCGGCCAGCCGTATAGAATAAACTTACGTATAGATTTTAATTGACTAGATTGATTTTTTATCAAAATCAAAATAATATTTATTTATACCGTGCCTTTATAGACATAAATTACGAGATATAATCTTTACAGAGTCTGTCAACTATTGTACCTTTAATTTTCCTTGCAACAAAAGGAAATACAAAAAAAAATTTATGACAATAAAACTTTTTAATACCATTGTATCACTTTGTCTACTTGGAACAAAAAGTAGAAAATTACTTTTATTACCATGATTACATTTTATTGCATTTTTGTGCTTATAAATCTGAGACGATATCCTTTGTAATCTAAATAAAATGTTTTTTACATGAGCTGACATGAAAAGGTTAGCTAATAAATATGTATGAATGGGACAACCTTAAATCAGACAAATATGCTTTCCTTCAAAGTTGATATTATCTTTACTAAGGATTTCTGTATTCGAAAATATTTGCGCTGCGATGTTGCAAAAATGTAAGGTCCATAAAACAACAAAAAAGTTTCCAGATAGAAATATTAAAAAAATGTCTTTATAAATTAGCATATACTATATTTAAATATATCAGGATGACAGATTACTATTATGACTTCTCGACCCTTGCTTTTTCAATTAAAAGATAATCTTTTCACTTTTAATAGACATGCTTATCAATGTTCCGACAGAAATTCTAATATCTCTATCGCCAGGATATTTATAAGCCAATGTATTTCGAATACGTGATCTGCATCGTCCCTCTCCTGAGGGGTGGTCGCCCTCACGATTTGTCTATATGGTTACTAGAACCTAGGCCAGGCTGAGTTTAGTCGGTAGGTCACGTGGCTGGACCGTTCCGGTCGCGTGGAGTCTGACATAACCTCCGTGACCCTTACCGTATCCTGGGTATATTTCGTGTTCCTAGTGAGGATTCCCAGCCTTCCTCTCCTGAGGAAAAAAAAGAATGCGTGACGAAATTAGAATATATCGTATGGTCGCTGTGAAACTAGAGAAGTTTGTGTATTTCTCTGCCAAAGGAAAAAACAAAACCCAACTCACCTGCTTTTACTGTCTGCGCAAACGTTATTTTCCTTACTTGTGAAATAGAAATCGGTAGATAAATATAAGTATTAATCACTAATATGAAACAAAGGGTACCGGAGGCCCAACCCCCCCTTCCCCGTTATTCCCTTTTAAAAGGCAGGCAACGCATCTGTGACTCCTCTGGTGTTGCGGGTGTCCATGGCCAACGGTTATCGCTTACCATCAGGTGATCCGTTTGCTCATTTAAATCCTATAAAAAAAGAAAAATTTTACTAACATTGGCTTAGCTTAGGATAAAAATAAATAATATTCTGTAACTGTCTGTCTTGAATGAAAAGAGTGAGACAACGTGCCACTTAAAATTGTCCTAAGACAAGGTGAAATTAGATTTAAAACTGACTGTTAATGTTCATGGCCAATGTCACGTATGGTTGATAATGTTATCTGTCACATAGTGTAATCAAAAATAGACTTTGTTGTTTTGCGACGTGCAAACTACATTCATACTAAGTGTCGACTAACTTTTTACATAGATTAAGCAGTGTCATTGTCAAGTATATCGAAAGATTTCATATGGTAAAGATAAAAAATAAAAATTTCCAGGTAAAATGTGCTCCCTCATCGGTTTCGTGGATGCGATTTTGCCAACAGTGTATACCCCACTATACAGTAAGCTATATGCCAATACACTTTCAACGTTTCCCGGCGCAGTCTATCTCCTCGGATCAGTCATGACGGTTCCAGACTATGCAATATTTGTGTAAGTATTTCAGAATCAGTTAAATCATTATGTTAGTCGACTGTTTTACCATTTTTTTATTGTTTTGTAACTTACACAAAGCATTACCATATCAATCATAAGCTCCATTTTAGTGCATAGATAGTATTATTTCACTTTTATTTACTACTAGCTTTCTGCCCGCGGCTTCGCCCGCGTGGATTTCGGGATTGGGTGTATAGAGGGTTAAGGGTCATAGCTTTTGCCCACGGCTACATATACGCGGAAGTCGGTTTATGGTGCGAAGATTTTATCGCGCTTCCCGTGGGACTATCCGTTTTTCCGAGATAAAAAATGCCGCAAAACTCCTCAAGAATCACTCTATCTATTGATGAAAACCGCATAAAAATCTGTGCAGTAGTTTTTGAGCGAAGCCTTTATTGCGCATCCCGTGGGATCTGTCGATTTTTCCGGGATAAAAAGTAGCCTATGTTACTCGGGGAGAATGTAGCTTTCCAAAGGTGAAAGAATTTTTGAAATCGGTCCAGTAGTTTAAGCGTGAAGAGGTAACAAACAAACAAACAAACAAACAAACACACTTTCGCATTTATAATATTAGTTGGGATTATAGAGACTTTTATGTCAAGACGTAAAAAGCATCTTGTCGTTCTTTGACTATAAACTATATAAGTATGAAAATAACGCTTTATGAACTTATTTGAATCTCAGAGCTAAATAGTTATTATAGCATACATAATTGTGAAACACAAAATCAATACGTTTATATTTATGAATGAATCATGAATGTGACATAGAAAATATATTCACTTACACGATATATAGCAATACATATAACGGCTAGGGTTATATGAATTTGCTAAAGCTTTACAAGGACATAAGTAAGATTAAGATAAGCCCAGAATCCATAAGTTTTGAATTCTGATATTGTCGATCAATTGTGCGAGCTTTTATAATCCTCGAAGCGTGAGTGCACTAACTATGTGTAGTACACATAAATTCATAAGCTTAAAGAGTATTCTTGTTCATCGAGTTAAACAATTCGGTTCGATGAGGTCATGTAGTATTTCCTGTATTTAGGTTTGGGCGTCTAGGGAGAGGAAGACCGCAGGAAAGATGAATGGACTGTGTGATTGATGATATGTTGAAAAAGGGAGTGAGTGTTGAAATAGCAAGTGATAGAGGAGATTAGAAAAGAAAGACATGTGGCCCCGACCTCAATTACAATTGTATACAGGCTAAGACATACAAGAAGAAAAAACTAAATCACTCTTTCGAAACAACATGAATGAAGAGACTGTAGCCTATCAACCAAAATCACAAATTTAGGTAAACTTTGTACTAAGAAATTATTGATAAATCGACCAATTTTATCATTCGATTCTCTGCGTATATCTAGGTATCTAGCACTTTTTTTAAATTACCTGTCGTTGGTTCAGTCTGACATGAAATCAATTTACACTTAACAGAACCCAATCGCTCCATCGTAGCGACTATTGCTGTGTTGAAAATATTGATACGAGAATTTTTCATATCGATTAATTTAGTAACTTTATTGCTCGACTATAAATACTTTTACTTTTTTGATTATAAATACATTTTATTTTATTTAGTTGGTGTTGTTACGTTTGAATTATAGCGTTTGTGTCTCAAATAGGATACCAGGCTTTAGTTGAGGTTTTTACTTAATTTTACTTATCCCACATTTGTTTTGTATATTGATCGTAATTAAGTAAAAACCGTTGAAAGTCGAAATTTAGATGGCGCCATTGACATATCCACTTACTTCTACTGGCTTAGACAATTAAGCCCGAGTTATGAATTTTTGTAGATCTATATTAAAATTATCAGCTGACTACCTAATAAGTGGTTATAGTCGCCTATAATATATGCGGTTTCTTTGAGATTTAAAGCAAATCTGCAGCTGCCATAAGAACCACAGTATACAGTAAGCTTGTGACATAAGATAATTTTTTTTTCAAACACTGCTGCTTTGTAATACAAATAAATAAGGAGTTACTTTTATAAATATGTTATTTTAATCAATAGCATGTGATAAGGATAAGTCACGGTATAAATTTTCCGAGGATAATTCTGGAAATATTATTAATTAAAATTATTGTGAACATTTTGTAGCCTGATAATATGTTTCCTGGTTAATAACTGGTCGACGCTAGCTATATTACATTTACTCTGTAAATAAACAAGTATTGTTTTTCCAGAATCCTGTACATACTTCACCGCAAACAACAGAGAGATACAGTTCAAAATCCAGAGACTAAAGAAATGCACGCTTATGAAAATGCTGTCACTACGTTATGAGTATTAAGTATTGATAGAGTTTTTAAAGCCCGGCTGCTGAGAGAATGCATTTCTGTCAGGTGCTATCAGATTTTCCGTACATGGAGTAAGGTTTATTTTTGGACTATCCTAAGAAGGATTCTCCAAATGAATTTTAATTATACTCGGCATAAGAAAGGGAATCGTTTTACTAAAAGTGCATTATCATGCCATCTCAGCTATTTTAAGAGAATTAATTGTAACTACTAATTGATATTTTGAAAACTCTGATAAGAATTATAATATGTGAAATGTATTGTCTTAAATACTTAATATACGTTTAAGAAATACTAAATCAAAATAAATCTAGTTGAATATACTAATTTAAATAATATTACATTATGTTTTCTCTCTGGTACCACCTTCGTAAAAATAATATAAAATGGAATTTTTCTTTCTTTCTTCGAGGTTTAGAGATTGATCAGGAGGTACAATGATATTCTGTTCAAATTAATTGTGGATAGAGTTTCTGAGCTCGTCTGGCTAAGCTTGCATCGACATCATAAAATCGTATGTCAATATGATAACTATACGATGTCATAATAACATAAGTATATCATTTTATAGACATATCTGTTTGATATTTTCATTTTATTTCGCATGTTTATAAATTAAAAGTATACTATTACGAGGGCTGCTTTTTAAGTTGTGTTTTTTGCCAATCTCCCGGAATTATAAAAAAACAAATTGCTTTGTCATCTTTTTGAATTTAGAATTTGAAAACAAAGGAATATTTTTAGACTGGCTGAATAGTTTTATTGAATTATAGTTGTTAAAATGGAAATGTTTAACGAAAATTTTCGTGTGATAATTGTCTACAACTTTCAAAGAGGATTATCGCGACTTCTGTGCTTGGAGGAGATTACTTCTGTGTTTAGCGATGCTAGGACTATAGAACGCTGGTATTTGGAATTTCAACGTGGGCCTACACTCGCTCGCCTACGTAACCTTAGTGACAAGCCACGTAAAGGTCGTCCAAAAACCGCCATGATGCAAGAGAAGCCGTGTGGCTTGCAATCCTCGCAGATCGTCATGTGACATACCGTGAAATAGAGATATACGTGGGCATTTCAGGGACCACTGTCCGAAAAATCCTACACGAAGAACTTGACGTAAGAAAGTTGATCTCCCGTTGGATACAACGTTTGTTTAGCGACGATCAAAAAGCAGCTCGTGTTACTTGATGTCGCAAAACTCTACAGCATTTCAATCGAGGAGCCCAAAGCATGTGTATGATATGGTTACTGTTGACGAGTCTTGGATCTATGCCTACGATCCAGATTCTGATATATTATCTGATAGAATCTGGATACCAGGATGAGCTAAATCCGACGAAGGTCATACGCTCACGGAGCACTTAAAAAACGGTTGCATTCTTTGTGGCAAAAGTGTGATTACGACGCCACTATTGTACTAGAAAACCGCAAGACGGTTAATGCTAACTGGTATAAAAGAATTCTCAACTCATCTCAAAGAATCACTGTTTGTTTGCCACAAGTCATCACCGAATTTCGAAAAAACAATTCAAGACGTCGCATGTACTGTGTACTTACCCTTATGACAATGCAAGTTCGCACACCGCCCGCCAAACAAAGATGTTTTTGACCACCCAAAATGTCAACATTATTTTACGTTCCCCAAAATTAAGCGATCTTCATGGTCAACGTTTCAGTTAACGCTAAGAAGCAGTTGATGCATACAAATAGGCAATTTTGACTACCCCACTTCCCACCCCTAAAAGTGTGTTTAATATCGACGAGAATTCTTTTAAAGCAATAAATGATAATAATCTATTAGATTATCTATACTTATTTCAAATGATACACTTAATAGGCAGCCCTCGTAGCTACATAAAATCTTACAGGTAACAGTATAATTACAATTATAATTCATAACTTTTGCATATGCAACAACATTACCGCCTTTATTCAGATAAAATAATATTCTTGTTTTTTTAGGGATAAAAACAATTTTCGACAAAATATATTTATAGAAATTGAATCTAAGCCAATGAATTATTTTATGTATTTGATTAAAATCAAGTTCTATATTAACTTCTACAGGAACACAAAACCTTATTATATTTATTTAGCACATTTAAAATAAATGCAAATAAATCAATAACTGCATTCGCTTATACTATATACATATATGATATGTGTACCTCAGATTTTAGATAGAGCTTCGTTTACAATCTTTGTATCAGTCGTATCCATTTAATTTAGTATACAAATGAAAAAATATTTTATTTAATTTTAGCGAGACTTTGTATCAGATATTAAGTAAGTTAATTAGAAATGACAATGTAATATCGATTTTTATACTTAAATAAAGTAGATCTCCTGCGTTTTTATAATCAGCAATGTTGTTAATTGTATCATGGACCCCAACGCAGCAGGCGTTATGAAGAAGTTACTTCAGCCATCAAGCTAGTAAAATCTTTATCATTAACACAGACAGTTTAGACAGTTCCATGTTGGGGTCACCAGAGTACTTTATAGTGCAATTACGTAATTAAAAATATTATAACAGTAACCAACAGCCATTTTGTCACGTATTTGCACTATAAAGTATTCTAGTGGTATCTAGAGGGCATCTAGAAGGGCATCATTTCATTCAACCAAATATTGAATTGATGATAATAATGATTATACAAAATCTACGCAAAGTTCGTTTGATGTACAGAAATGAATACGGATATTCAAATCTAAACCCTCGATGAACCGGATTCGATACACTTAGGGTTGCGAAGAAAATGTATTTTTATCTTCTACTGATGTACTGTCTTGTCTATTATAATATAAATATAATATAATATAAATATTTGTTACACTTACACCAATTAGCCTAGCCCAAACTAAGCTCTGTAAGGCTTGTGCTATGGGATCTAGGGTAACGGATAGACATACATATATTTTACGTATATAAATAATTTTTATTGAAATATATATCAACAACCAAGACTAAGGTACAAATGCTGGCATTCATCACATAAACATCTGCCCCCACCGGGATTCGAACCCGGGACCTCAGAGATGGCGACACCTTGAAACCGGTGTACTATCCACTCGACTATGGAGGTCGTCATATTATGCACCATCAAGTGGATATTCCGGTAGTGCTGGTGGTAAAGCAGATGCTTAGGGATGCGGAAAGAGTGATGCCCTGCCTTATGCTTTGTCACTATGACAAAAAATGCTCTGTCAACATGTGCATTCCCACCCAGACCAATATTTAGGTGACAGGCGGTTTTATTTATGTATGATACACACACAGACTTATGTATATGCAAGCAGGTACTATGCTTCTTGACACATGTTTTCCAAAGGATTTTAATATTAACTAGCGATCCGCCCCGGCTTCACACGGATGTAATGCTGGTACTAAATACACTAAAGAAAAACTCTGAACGTTGTATATAATCGTTAGCAATGTACGCGGAAAAAATGCAAATATTTCGATATCACATTAGAAACCTCAAAAATAACAGTGTTTCTCCACTATTTAATGGATGTTATTATACATATAAATCTTCCTTAAGAATCACTCTATCTATGAAAAAAACCGCATCAAAATCCGTTTCGTAGTTTTAAAGATCTAAGCATACATACGGACAGACAGCGGATAGCGATTTTGTTTTATACTATGTAGTAATAATACCCAGACAGACCTAGACATATATTATGTTGGGAAGTACCGGTCTTCAGTTGGCCGGTAGGACTAATATTATAAAGAAGTGTGTGTTTGTGTGTTTGTATATATGTAATTGTAAGGGGTAATCTCAGGATCTACTGAACCGATTTTAAAAATTCTTTTAGCAATAGAAGGCCACGTTATTGCTGAGTGTCAAAGGTTATATAAAAAACCGAAAAATAAAAAGGATTTTACGTGGTAGTCTGTTTTGCAAAGTGAATCGGAGAAAAAAACAGGCAGCGGACGGCGCGCGATGGCTTCGGGTTTAATTCGGATCGCGTTCGTGCTCGCTTCGGGGATTATTAATATTATACCCAACGAAAGTGGGCACGGGTCAGCTAGTAAATTATACAGCTCTCTTTCAATCCCTGATCACTATTTATGAAATAGTTACTCCGTGGCCCTGATAGTACAGTCAGAAATACGTCAAACATTTACAGTCAGTAAGACGACCTCTGTAGCCCAGTGGTTAGAACACCATTTCCAAAGTACCATCTCTGAGGTCCCGGGTTCGAGTCTCGATAGGGGTAATTGTTTGTGTGTTGAATGCAAGCATTTGTGCTCAAGTCATGTTGTTACTTATGTATGGCTTGTTCTTTGGGTCAGGCTAATTGATGTGTGGGAAATATTTATAATATTATTTAAAAAAAATGCACTACGAAAACACTTGCTATTCAAATTCAATTCAAATTCAAAATCATTTATTCAGTCTGGGCTGTTACAAGCACTTGTGAACGTCGAAAAGCTACGCCATCGGTTCGCAAATCTACGGCGGGAGACCTTGTACTGAGAAGAACCGGCAAGAAACTCAGCAAGGGCTGTTTTTTTCCCCTGTATTAAATAGATACAGAGTCGTCAATTTGGAAAATGACTTCAATATTGATAATTCATGAAGTCACTTTTCATTACATAATATAGGAAATACAATTAATAAAAATATAATTTGAAAACATGCCTATATTAGGAATGCCGTGTCATACAGTTTTAAAAGAATATATTAAAGTTAAATTAAAATTATAATAAATACGAGTAGTACCCAGTATGGCAAAGAGCAGATTCATCTCCGCTGGCAGCACCCGTTCACGAGCATGACGCATGAACCAGCCATCACTTCGCTCAACCATGTTTTAGGGAACGTAACGACCCGCCTCACAAAACACTGTCGAAGAGATTTTAATGAAAGTATGACTACCCTTAAGCCACAAAAGTATACAAATTACCAAAAGCAGGTACCCGTGTAAATTACCACAACTAAAAAAAAATAACAACCGCAGGACACGCGCATACAATCATTTAAGAACTAGAAATCATTTATTATGATACAAGTAACAAAAGTGTTATTATATAGTTAAATATACATATTATTATGTTACCCAGTTACCTAAGAATTTATTAACAATTTGTTTATTTCAACGACCGAGGGTTTTTTAGTCCCAGACACTTCGATCATCCAAGTATTCCAAAAGACATAAGAGTCGTCCTAAGGTCAACACATAAAGTTGCGTTGCTGTGTGTACATTGCAATAAACTATCGATACTAATATTGTTAAGCTGAAGACAACTGTTTGTCTGGTATGGTTTAACGTCATAACGGCTGAACCTTTTCTGACAATAAATACTACCGAGTACTAACAACCGACTGACATTGACATCGTCTCATATCGGCCGCTACCCTATTGTTAATTTTACATGTATATATTTAAATAGTGAATTATACCAGTTCGTATTTCTCACAATAAATTAAACTCGGTCCCACTTGCGCGAGTAACAATAGATCATTATCAATCCAACTGGTGATCGTACATCGACGTGTCTGTAACTCACTGCAAAGCACGTTTACCCAAGAAATGACACCGAGTAATACTCAACACAGTAATATGGTTCATATCATCAACATAATCTATCAGCATTAAGTTGGCCCACAAGCTGCACGTGTAAAAATACATGCTTTAAAAAGAATTATTTTAACCTCAACAGAGCATCAAACAAATGTATGGGTCAATATGTTGGCTTTAACTGATAGGGACCTCCCACTCGACATCCGTATCGTTCTTGAGATGGTTATTATTTGACCTAAATATTTCAAATTATGACAGATAGATAAAATATTTATTCAAACAAAAACACACACAAAATAAATAAAAAACGTGCATTGATGCATTAGATGTGCATGTATGTTGCAGTGCCTAAAGAGCCAAAATCCAGTGAGGATTTTTGTTCTAAAATAAAGTACGAAAAATAAGAGCTAGGAATCAACAATACCATTCGATTTAAGTGTAGCAGAGAAGAAAAAGAAATAAGAATAAAAATTATATCTGTTAATATAGTACTGGCATGGTTGGTTCAAACACCTATTACACACTTTGTGTCATACCTGTCACGTGTGTGTATATTATATTATATTTAATTGTACATTATTCATATACATAGTAAAATCGTATACATTGTGCACAACGTCTCACGTCTAACGGCGCACTTACCGTCGAGTTTTCATCGGCTAGAACAAACATTATATTCAATACTAGCGACCCGCCCTAGCTTCGCATGGGTGAAATGCTGATACTAAATACACTACAGAATTACTGTGAACATTGTATATAATCGTTTGCGATGTAAATGGAAAAAATGTAATTATTTACGACAACACATTAGAAACCTCAATAATAACAGTATTTCTCCACTATTTAATGGATGTTAATATATATGTAAACCATCCACTTCAATCACTGTATCTATTAAAAAAGCTGCATCAAAATCCGTTGCGCAGTTTAAAGATTTAAGCATACATAGAGATATAGGGACAGAGAATGCGACTTTGTTTTATATTATGTAGTGATTATGAGCAATCTCACAAGTCTATTAGAACTCTCAAACTACAATTATGTAATAAAAGATTTTTGGTTACGACTTAAATCTATACTATAATATAATAAAGCTGAAGAGTTTGTTTGTTTGTTTGTTTGAACGCGCTAATCTCCGAAACTACTGGTGCGATTTGAATAATTCTTTTTTTGTTGGATAGTCCATTTATCGAGGAAGGCTATAGGCTAAATAACATTACGCTATGACTAATAGGAGCAAAGACAGAGCGGTAAATGTGTAAAAAACGGGGAAAATTATTCATTTTTGAAGGCTTTCTTTGCGTGCGCTGCGAAAACGGTTCAAGATACACAAAAAATATGTGTGAAAGAATTATTCCTCTATACATGATCTAAAAAAAGTCCGCGACGGCATATGTCTATCTTTTAAGGTTTAGTCACAATGACCGTTTTTATGGTACCAAATTTGGTCGAAATAATTTGTTTAAGTTGAAAAACCAAAAATCTGCCGGAAGTCACTATTCCACGCGGACGAAGTCGCGGGCAAAAGCTAGTCTTTAATACTTATGATGGCATAATTACACAGGGCAAAGAAATTACACAAGAAACATCATTAAAGTGCTTAAGAGATTATCAATTAAGGCAGTCGTCAATTCGAATCGAAACCAGCCTTTATTACAGCCAACCTAAACGTCATGTGGCCTTATACACTTTCCACTTCCTCAACTAAGACAGGGACGCTCAATCTGTTTATACTATTTGAGTTAGTAGCTGTAACTGTTGCGAAATGCGTAAGTAACCACAAGGGAATTCACGCAATCATTTATCTCTGCAAAGTAATGTAAAAATTTTAATAAAACACCTAAGGGAGTGTAAGGAGATAAGGATAAGGATAGTAAATCCGTACAGTCAGATCAATCAGAAGAATATTAACTGATATATCAAAAGAATGAACTAGAGCGACAATTGGGTATATTACGTAGTTGAAAATAAGAAATTAATAATAATACTCTAAGAAATTGACTTTCAGTTTCAATTTGATCATACTTTCTATATAGTTCATTTCTCTAACGCCAAGAATTTGTTTGTTAATATAATACGACAAATGTGACAAAATGTGCTGCAATGTATTGTTTGTAGGCGTTGCCAGAATACCAGCGCCACAGTGCCACATCTGTCACTGTGGCATATGCTGAGGCAATAGCCTAATTGGGCTAATTTTAAACATTAGTATATGTGTGACTTATATATGTATTGTTAGCACCAATAAACGTTTTCTTTCTTTCTTTCTTTCTTTCTTTCAATGAAAGTGTGACTACAGAAAAACACCATTTGAAAATGTTAAAATAATTTTATATAATAAGCAAATTTATACGGAAACAACACATTTATTTCAAACCATCACGTATATTTTAGGAGTATAACTAAGTAATGACACGAATCTAAAAATTTTAAGTAGAAGGCGCCCTAAATTAATCAGTTTCAACGTGATGATCTGCTACACTCCAATGCAAAAATTGTTTACGGAAGTCTTAATATATGCTTACAGTAAGTTAGTAACTTGTAAGTTACCTTCCAAAGGATTTGTTTTTAAATTGATTTATCTCATCCAATATTTTAATCATACAATGCGTATTAAGATATGTTGTGAAAGCAACTCTGAACACTTAATAATTAAAAAAAGATTATACTGTTTATTGTTGCCATAAGCTCTATCTTGTTATCTATTTACTATCGCAAAAGTGACACTTAAGAAATTACGGAAAATTTTAAATAATTATATATAATATATTGCAATGAATAACGCCTAATCACCTATCATTGTTCTTGTAGACTCATGCACCTCGGTCGGGTTACATATGAGTTGTGATGCTGGAGAGGTATAGCATCCCAAATGACTTGGATACTGATGCATAATATAGTAAAACTGCAGAATTAAAATATAATAGAAATATATTGCTTTTATGTCTATAAAGTTTATACGAGTATACATAGTTATTTCTTCATAATTTTAATTAAGTAATAATGTTTAAATAGGTTCCTATATATATGTAGAAAATATATATCTTTATCAATGTGTCTCCTGATTGAAGTGTAACTCAGTATAAGAAATTATGACACTTAAAAAATATTTCCAGCAAATCGCGGCCCTGTGTGCCTTATAAAGAATAGAATGCAATGAATCGAGGAGGCGATGGAATGCTACTTAGGCGAGTTACTGATCGCAACTACACTTTTTAAGGCTTTCGATCCAATGAAAGCTAATATTGATAATATTTGCATCATTACTACACAGTATAATTTTCTAAAGGTATATTAAAATAGTTAAATTGAACAAATAGTTAATTTAACAAGGCATTTAGATTTCAGTCAGTTACATCTCTATTTACAAGATGTAATTATTGTATTGGCTCAGTAATAGTTGTAGTTTTTAATAAATATATTCATATTAAGGATATTAGAATTTATTTTATATCTACTTCTTGTTAATAGTATTCCAAATACTATGATCGTTGAAAATCACTAAGATTACATAATTTTCAATATTTATTAAAAATACTTGACAAAATATTTTTTGTCAGAATCTCTTATGATTAGGTTACTATATGTTGTTTATCTGAATGTTTCGTTAGAATATTATCAGGTCAATTAGTGCAATAAGACAGGAATTTACACAAAAATGTCGTTTATTATCGGAATAGTCATTATATATTATGATATAGTATTTGTTGTTTCTTTTTGTCACAGTTGGTTTGACTTTCAAATTATAAAGACAAAATACTGTGAAATGATTCAGAAATACGATTTTAAGATTAAAATTTGAGAACTAAACCAAATTCGGAAGCTAATCTCTTTTTATTTACTGGATAACAAGCATTTGGGTTAAGCGCATTGCTTACTGTGTTTCTTGTGTATTCTTGTCGTTACACTTAGTGAAGTTTTCTCGAAACTACACTAGACCTTTAAGACGAAGAAGATCTAAAAAGCCGTAGAAATTCTAACACTATCCCCTTTTAATATATTAAGTCTATTATCTTAGTGAATTTCTCTACGTGAACTTGTTATGTATGACTAGATGCATAGAGAAGATATCTAAGCTCTGATCTCTACTTAAGTATTAGTGGTAGTTGGTCGCGATTCTTTAGTCCTATCACAGCTTATCTATGTCTTCTAAGAGTTTTTAGGCCCTAGACAACTACGCTATACAGCGTGGGTTGATCGATATCAAAACATTTTATTTTCTGTATGTAATAAGTTGTCTCACGACGTTATCCTTTAATATATGAGCTTCGTGTTAATATGAAATTCGAATAATACAAAACATATTGATCTGCTAGTAACACGTCAAGCTGTACATTTGTACTACGAAATCCGGTTACCGTTGTTAGAGCCGCTGAAGGACTCAAGCGTATTTATAATAATATTATGCTATATATGTGGAAATGAATGGAAATCAAAATAAATCATTGAACCTTTTGGCAAACTAAGCATCATATGATAGATGACCTCCATAGTCGAGTGGATAGTACACCGGTTTTAAAGTGTCATCATCTCTGAGGTCCCGGGTTCGAATCCCGGTGGGGGCAGATTTTTGTGTGATGATTGCAAGCATTTGTACCTTAGTCATGGTTATTGATATATATTTTTATAAAAAATATTTATATGTGTACAATATATGTATGTCTATCCGTTACCCTAGATTCCATAGAATTACAATTCGAAATACAAAAGGCGGGTTTTAAACTATACCTAATAACGTACTGAACATGCTCTGTGTCTATGTTGTCTATACCTACCGCATTACATGCCGAGATATATGTAAAAAAAAATATCGTTCATACTTTAGAATATACACGCGACCCGCCCCGGCTTCGCACGGGTGCAGTGAAAAAATGGTTATGGTGGGTTATCCCTAAGAGATAGACATATACCATCGCGGACTTTTTTGTGGATTTTTGTAAGTTGTACAATACTGTAGTACATTATTTTGGTCTATCTCGTAGGGTTCAGCGCAAAAAAACGTGCTTATTTACGACATCACATTAGAAACCTTTAAATTTATCAGTGTTTCTCTACTATATTATGCATTTATTATACATACAAACCTTCCTTAAGAATCACTCTATCTATTAAAAAAAAACCGCGTCAAAATCCGTTGCGTAGTTTTAAAGATCTAAGCATACATACGGACATACAGCGAAAGCGACTTTGTTTTATACTATGTATTGATGTTTAATTTAACGATACGACTTACCATAATGGTGCTCATAATTGAACTGGTTAAAATGTATATTTAATCCGTAAAGTGAAGGATAAATAGCGTTTTTATTATACAGTGATAAGTCAGCTTCAGAGTAAAGGAAAGTATACAGTAAGACATTGAAATAATATGTATCTTAAATTTCTTTACTCAGTTGTAAAAACCTATACAGTATATGTATCTAATAAAAAAATAAGTTAACAAGTCATATCTTAATCAAATATGAACGAGCAAATACATTTGAAACGTTAATAACCCAAAGGTACAAGTCAAATTAAATTTTTACATGCTATCATAATAATCTGAATTTAAATGCGCAAACCACAGTATATGTAATATATGTATATACTGTTGTGTCCCATCGTAGCGCTACAATATTGGTCGCTTACAAAAATTTAAGTCTAAACAAAATAATTAATTTAAATGATGTTTTATTATAGTAATGATACAAATTTAAATACTGTTTAATAGCAGGCAAAAAGAAATACGTTAAAACATATTAATTCTCACAAATGCCAAAGACATACAAAAAACCTATTGAACATTCCACAATCTATTCTAGAGGTTCATTGATTGTAACTTTTGTTAAATCACTTTTAATCCGGTTGGTGAGAGAATGCATTTCTGACAGCTATCATCAGTTTCTTAAGTACCTAAGTACATGGAATAAGGTTAATTTTTTAATCCTATCCTAGAGACTATTCTCGAAAATGAACTAGGCATAAAAACTGGTATGTCTTGTCAAAAATGCATTCTCATATAGAGAACACATTATTCGCGAGTACCTACCACGAACGATTCAGTTTACCTTAGCTAAGAGCGTCGTCTTATTCTCATACTAATATAATTAAAAATTTACGTAAAGTATAGTTCACGTCTTAACTTTCAACATCGTAGTCGTAAAAGCGATTCTATATTCAATATACAATCTTTTACTAATTTACAGATGTAATAAAATTAGAGAATACAAGTATGTATATTTTAAGGGCTTATATTTATTTTATACAGAATATTTATTAAGCATTTATTAATCACAAAAAGTGTTTAATAAGATTGCATAAACTGATATTATTTTATGTTTATCATTGTAGTGTATATAATAATATGTCCCTGTATACTATATAACGAAAGAAAAATAATAATAAATCTATTAATTACCATCTTTAAATTATCAAGATAGTAATGAAACCATTTATTATATTTATACGAAAGATTGAAACAACGGAAAAGCCAAACATATGTTTAAACAAAGTCTACATTGTGTTCTATGTACGTTGCATGCATGTGTTATTCAAAATTTATCATTTGTGCGTTGAAAAATAAACGGGAGCGTGTAGTGTACAGATAAATGAGTAATTTATTTAAAAGTGGTGTCGTCGCCGGTAAGACCTCTGTTATCGTAACAGTCGAGATGCGAGACGAGCGCCTCGCATGCGCCGGCGCACGCTCATATCGCGCTTCACTTACAACCTGAACTTTACAGCACGAGTTTTTGGAAACGGGTGCTCAATGCAGTGATAGACGGACGCCGGTCGGTGCCTTACGAATAAAAAGAGAATTTGAAAAATAAAATGTCGAGCACGGAAAAAATATGCACTGGCAATGACTTGACCAATTCTAAACTGACGCTCACAAACCAAAAAAACTGGATGGAAAAATCTAAGAAAATATTAAAAGGCGTCAAAAGCTTTTTCCGGGAAACAACAGTGGAGCCATGTCTGTTTATTTACATGCTTTGTACCTCCCTCTCGTCGATGGCCGTACAAAATATGCACCTAGAAAAATCTTGCAGGGTTCACTATAATTTCGGAGATGACATCTGTGATAGAATCAGAGACTTAAACACGACCGGCTTAGAAACTGAGCTGAGTCAAGTGCAAACACTAGTTGCTAAAGTGATGGCTTGGAAATTCCCTCTCCAGACTGCCATACCGGCTATCTTAGTGCTTTTTGTTGGCGCTTGGAGTGATAAATATAGAAGAAGAAAAGTATGCATTCTATTCCCATTCATAGGGGAGATAATTACTAATATAGGACTACTTTTTGCGACGTACTATTTCAAGGAACTATCGTTGCAAGTTACTGCGCTTATAGAGGCGTTACCCGCTGCGTGCACGGGGAGTTATATCATTATTTTTATGGGAATGTTCAGTTTTATGTCAGATAGGACTACGATAGAAAACAGGACGTTTAGATTGGGAATAGTTACAATTTTTGTTAGTTTTGGGACGCCTTCAGGAACTGCATTGAGTGGTGTATTGCTTAGAACCCTAGGGTACTATGGTGTGTTTACGCTTTTGTTATGTTTACATATATGTTCATTTACTTACGGTTGTATAAGACTAAAAGACGTGGAAGACGAACGTACCGAAGTTGCAATAAATGCAGTGGACACTAATAAATGTGTGAAAATAATGAACGATATTTTTGGACTTGTCTCCAAAACCGTGCTGGTTGCTCTGAAGGCTAGAGCTCGTAACGGACGTGTGCAAATATTTCTGGTTCTTTCTTTGTACCTGCTCATGGTTGGACCATTGTATGGTAAGTTATTAATTTATTTTAATTTTTAGTATATTAACACGCACCAAAAATATTTTTTTAACATATCACAATAAATTAATTGTTGTTTTTTTTTTAAATATTTTGATATGAAATAATGGGACCTTCAATAAAATTAAATCAATAAGTCTAGTTTTTATTCCATTACATGTTCCTTGTTTAATAAATCCATGTGTTCAATCGATTAATTTTAATCACATATGTATGTGCGTTTTCACGTTGCGAGCTAAATTGCCAAGGCAAGCCGGTGTGCGAGCGGCAAGCCTTGACTCCAATGTTTGACTGCTAAGTAAGTAGTACAAATGACAGCATCTCAAGTGTGTCTCGGGCACTGTGTTATTGTCCTTGCAATTCAATGAAATTCAGAATGCAGTGCTGTGCGTAATATAACACCACTTGTACACTTTCGACTAAATGGCAGACTACTAATTTCATAGGACTACTTACTGTTATGATCGAACGACAATAAGAATTTTATTGTTGCAAGTGCAATAATAATAATGTTTACGTAGTTGACAGTAATTATTAATGATTATGTAGTTGATAACTACTAAGGTTTTAATATCTATCAATAAATTTTTGAGCATCATATGCATTTTGATCATTTTAAAATTGGAGGGATAAAATAAGGGTATGTATAGGGCATATGTTGTAAAAACACTATGGTATTTATTTTCACAATAAAATAAAAAGTAACGATATCGCTTATATGTTATTTTTAAATAATAACTACTAAAATGGTTGTGAATATTGTTCAAATTTATTAGATAAGGTAAATTTCATCTTTACAAACTTCAGCACAAAAGATTCTTCATGGGTCGTGCTGAAATTCTTCGCTGGATCTACCCCTTATCCATCTGGATTTATTCCACTGGGTAATCAAGACTATCAAAATTAAAAAAAATGGATATATATTACAATGTATCGATTTGTCTATGTTATTTGCAAATCCAGAATTCTCATCAATATCATCACTTAGGCCAAATAATTTAAAGACATGATAGTTGTCTTTGACTTAAGTATAAATTAACTTTAGGGGTCTTCGTTAACTTTAGTCATGGCTCTTGTTAAATACGGTCTACAAGCCAACCACCCTTCGCATAAACACGTACGTAATTAATTCTGTGTTCGTTCATTTGTATTGACCGATGGGGTTGGGACAACACGACCTCACGGAATCGCAATGGCATGTAAAACCAATTGCTCAACTGTGATCCGAAGAACCAGTTTAGTATTAACAAACGCGTGCTACGGAGAGGTGTATATATGTTATATAGTTAACACATTAGCTAGACCTTATTTTCTGGATAATTTATTAATTATTAAAACATTTTCATAATATCAAACAAGTTGTTTAAAAAAGACGTCGTCTGTACAAATGAAATATTTAGAGAAGGTACAATTTACGAATATTCCATATTTATTGCACGTTTGATATGTGTTAATTTATTTTATAGTATATTAAAATTCTATCAATTCTTATTAACATAAATC
The DNA here is from genome assembly GCA_036419045.1 of Scirpophaga incertulas. Taxonomy (NCBI): domain Eukaryota; kingdom Metazoa; phylum Arthropoda; class Insecta; order Lepidoptera; family Crambidae; genus Scirpophaga; species Scirpophaga incertulas. Next base: position 13,214,260 of record CM071645.1, read on the forward strand.
TATAGATATGACAACTTTTATTTTCATGCATATTAATTATTCTGTAGTACTGACATTTCTATAAATGTTATATAATTGTGTTTTAGAATTAATGCTTGCTGGCTGTTGTAATGACTGTAAGTTCATATTATGGTTAAGTGAATAATTAATATTAATAATAATTATTAATTCATTTAGCAGTCGTTACTACTAGAAATAAATAATATATCAGTTGACTTATAAATTAATTCTAATTATATTTTTCGGTCAAGGTACCATGTTACCACTTATTTTTGTAGTTATTTATTAAATAATATTAAATATCTGCTGGAACGAAAATTCAAATTATAATATAATTCTTGCTGAATTATGGTTTTCTGGTTTGACGAAATTGATGAGCCTGTAAAATTACACATCACTTAGCCAATATGTTGCACTTTAGCCGAACTCAGTGGCAAACAATGTGTCCTTGAAATATTGTTATCAAGGGCATATTGTAACAAAGGTAGGGCGTTCAGATATTAGATATGAAACAGAATCTCCGGAGATTATTATCTGGAAATCGACTGTGACTGGTTTATAAAATTTTCCGCTGTAGGTTTCGTTCACATGCTATTTGGGGTTTTATCATCAACAGCTAAGAGATATCTAAATTTTTCATTCCAAAAAAAACGGCATGTTATAATGCATGTGCTCGAGATAAAATTTATAAGTCAGCCCCCGTACCATGGCCACCGAAACACGATATTTTCAAAACATTAAAACATTTCCATTAAATGCGTTTAAATTTTTGATGGGAAAAAGGAATAATCCGTACTGTGACACTTATTATTATTAACTTTATATGCGAAAACTCGTAAATACTCCGTAGTTATAAGTAGATGTTAAATAGTTATTAAGTACTGTTAGTTTTCCAAATAAAATAAAATAAAATAAATTAACGTCAAAGAAGATTTATTTCACATTTAATGGAGTGTGCAACGAAAGAGACAGAGTAAATTAATGAAAGATATTAAATGTAGTAGGCAAGAACTGTTTTTTGCTTTTCATAAATGTTTATGTTTTAGTTTTAAATGTAGTGATAGTGCTAGAATAATAAGTTTCCTCCTTTGTTCTTTCGTTTAAAATAATGTCAATAAATGTAAATTATTTTGTAGCCCACTTAACCATTATGATGTAAGAATTAATAAGATTAAAAAAAAGGCTTTATCATATCTATTTTCGTTGCTTACGCTACAGGGGAAAAGTTTATTAATTTATTATTATTTATTTAAATGTTATCATGACAACAGCTACTGACTGACATGTCATCAACTAGGCCACGTAAAAAACTATCGTAGACATTGTAGAGTCGTGTATGTTAATTCGCTATGGTTTTTGCTTTACAACGCAATAACTACCGGAATAATTTGACAAAGAACCAGTTCAGCAGTTACAAAATTTTCAATTTTACTAAAATACTCTTCGCATGATACAAAACTCGGGCAGATGTCAATTTTCTTAAATTAAGATCGAGCGATACTAACCCGTCGCATGTTCTTAGAAACAAACTAACAAACTGTTTTATTAAATGAAACAACAATGACAATGAAACAGTCTCCGAGACTATTTCATTGTTATTGCTAATTATCAATAAAGGCAATTTGCATATTCTTGCTACGGTGATATCTGATAATTATCTCAGATTAACGCTAAAATTGCATTTCTATTGACCTAGATCAATTTAACATCTTCTGTCTTCATTGCCATGTCATTCATTGAGAAAATTTAACAATTTATATGAACAAGAAATATTATTTTATTGTAGGGAACTACTACGAATATTAAAAGTGTTATCATGTTGCAAAAAAATACGATTTGCGTATATATTAATTTAAGACCAAGAAAATATAATAAAGAAAATATGTTTCTTAATAAAGAAGACATTAGTAACTTAGTACATTAATAAAAAATTTAATTATGTGTATAATATATTTATAACACTTTTTTACAAACTTTCAAATTTACGAATCAAACACAGGAAATAAAAGGATCTTGCCAGTCAGGCACCAGAACTAAAAGTTCTTGAATAGAGAAATATATAGTTTCTTACTACAAAGTTACACAAAATATAATTAATCTCGCTTTCCATAAATTTAAAGCACATATAAAAAGTACACTTATGAAAAAATGCTATTATAAAGTTAATGATTAATTAAATGATAACAATATTTATGACTTAATAGTTGTTTGTAAATGATATAATTGCTATAGCTGCAATATATTTAAACGGACACTTGTTTAATGTTCTTATGGAAGCTGGGCTTAAACCTTTGGTTTCGTTTAATTGCCGCTTTTAATATTTAATGTGTATTTACGATATGATACGATATGTATCTAAGAATCTTACGATTTAGATTTAGATATGCTGTTGATACTAAAAACACAGAAATCTATTGAGCGTTGGCAATAAATTTCTTCTTAGTATGCTAATATGGCTGACGATACTTAGCGTTAAAAAATATTTATTTATTTTCTAAGGGAGAAAATAGCTTTTTTAACTTTGATGGTTTTCTACAGATGCATTATTTAGTGGCCTTAAAATAACTTGTAGGATATGAATATTGCACAAATATTTATTGTACTAAATGATCTTCTTGATGATTAAAGTCTTAAAACATATAACATACGTTTTTTAATATATCGTGGTAAGCTCGCCTCATCGCCTCAGAAAACTAAAATGTCTTTGATCAAGTTATTCATTTAATTTCCAGAGACACTGAGAGTTGAGATTATCCTCAGATTGTAAAATTAATTAATTTGAGTAATATGATAGATATCACCAAATAAAAGAAAAACTTTGTTTATATAGCATATTTGTTCATAGGTATTTTTAGATATAATATCCAAAATATTATTCATGATTGTTATGTTTACATAACTGATATTTTTATTAAAAAATATTTTGACTTTCCTTACTTACGTTCTATATTTTATTCAATTTTTTTATGGTAAGTCTTCAGGAGATTAGTTACTAGGCCATAATCTATAATAGACATACATGTATATGTTACCTACAATCAGTATATTTAGTATCAACGTAGGATTTCAACAAATAAAAGTAACATAGTTAAACCGATGTCGGCTCAGTAATAATATAATCGATTTGATTGTGCATATTCATTTATATTCATGAACTTTCATTTTCGTAAGGTTTGTATTACCTTAAGGGAATGCGTCACGCGTCTGTTACGTAATATAGAAAGTTTTGTATATTACAATTTTGTAACACAAGAACAGGTCTTCTTTTAAATCAAAAAGTAAACTGTAGAGAAGTGTTATTTTAGAGACTTGGTTAGTTTTAAATATACTCTGGAAACAATGTAGCTGAAACAAATGCAAAAATCTCAAATATATCTTGGTTTGAGTATTAGAATAAGAATGTAACTTAAATTTTTGGTGAACACAAGATGTGGAGAAGGAGAAGAGTGTGCAAGTTCCTCCTCTTCGAAAAGGTAACAGAGAGGGTTATGCTAGATGTTTATATGCGCCGGGGCGCATGGCAGTGGAGTCGCGAAAGCGGATCCTGCCATAAGCCCGGCATAAGCTCAAAGAACACCGGGGGGGGGGGGTCTTTAGTGGGTAGGCTGGTTCTGTCAGATCGGAGAGCCCTACACACGGCCGCGCCTTGCCAGCGCAGCGTCACGGTGCATAAGGAGCATTTCCCCTCGCAAAAAAAGGTGTTTATATGCCTGTCCAAATTATAAATATGCAAAAAAACTACTCACTGACATAGTTTGAAGGATTGTGAACCTTGAGTGGTAGTGAGCAGAGCACATAGTTCGCAGTACTGAAAGCCGTTCGTGCGTAGTGGTAACCAATCGGTTCTTAGGTTTTTGTAGACGGTCCATCTCCAGCAATGGGTGTGTCTAGGTTGAAGTAACGATGTTGGGCTAATTCCTCAGTAGTTGAAGTCAAGCTACCAACATTTACTATCATACGAGACAAAGATCAAAAACTTCCCTGTCCTACGTAAAAAATACTAGCATTATTCACATATAACTCAATTAAAGGGCAGTAAGTCAATGTAATATAGCGGCTTTCGTAATATAAAATGCACACAATCGACTAGAATAACCAAATACTGACAATATCAAAGATTGTGCAATCAAATACATAACGGTCCGTTATGTATACTTCCGAAATTTCTATGTTAAAGATGTTTTTTTTATATGTAAGTAAAATACCACTATTCTCAATGTCATCTAGGTTATATTGATATACCGACTAAATTCATATAATATCGATCGATCGAAAATATACATAAAAAATAATTGTATATTTTTTTCTATATATTTCGCTTCACAGTAATATTCAATTTGATTTCAATTCATTCTTGACTCGGCTATTTCCTTATTGAAACCAATTTCCTAAATATGCCTTTATAGTCAAATAAAAAATACCTTTTGCTTTTATAAAATTTTGTTGCTACTTTACGTTTTCATATCATATTTCGCTATGTTTGAATTAATTTATTCATTCAGTCAGTGGACGCCCATCGCTGGACATGGATATTTTATAAAATTAGTGGTGTACATTGATGTTGAAAATAAATATATGTGATTTTTAACAAAATTACTCTGTGCCAAATTGTACAGCGAAGGAAGAGTTAAGATAAATGAAAAAATTTCATTCGCCTAATTATTTATATATTTATCATAATATTTTTATCTATTAGCTATTTGTATTCTATTCTAAAATAGAAATAATCTTGAACTAGATTTTTCACACATGAGCATTACTATATTCTATGTAAGACGATTTCTCATACGTATAGCACGTTTTGCTGTGGATACGTCCGCTAGATTGTTTTATTTTTTATTGATATAAAATATACAAACTGTTAAATACTTGAAAACCATGTAAACATAAACTGAAAAGGTATATATGTAAACCACAAATTTGTCACTAACTTTGTTTATATATTTATATTTTAATAATCTGCTTTATACAGCATATATCTTAAATTTACCTGAGCTGTGTAACGCGTGTGAGACAGATTAAACTCAAACATATAATCCTACTTAAACATTTAGGTTATGTTGTATGTATGTAATTCTTCCATCAAATATTCGAATCGACAGTTATTCCTAACATACCATAAGAAGTTACAAATTACCAATGTCAATGCTGGTATACGAATTTTTTTGGTAAGGCTTTAATTCTGTGACTATCCAATCAAGCTACTTTATATTCAAACATTTACATTGTACAACTTCTTATTTCCACATTATATTTTTGCTCAGTAACTATACCATGCCATCAGATACGTTGCGCTTATTGGGTCTTTTGGCTAATGAACTAAGGTAATGAACGAAAATATTTGTGATAAAATATTTCATAACTTTTCCCTAAAGATTAACAGCACATTTCTCGTATAAATATGAAAAGATGAAAGCATAGATAATATAATACGCAAGCAGAATTCGTTTGGGACGGATAATATTCGGTAACCGGATTGATTTAGGCTTCAATACATTTAGAAAGTTACGAATGTGTAAGCTTACTCTAATATTAATTAAATCTGTAAAGGTCAAGACGTAGTAATAGTGCTTAAAACATTTTTTTCGTCCTAAAATTCTCTCTGTTATAGGCTTATATATGATAGATAATTATTTATTTGATTGATAAAAATTAAGTGGCGACATTCACAAGGATCAAATAAATCGGACATTTCATTGTAGTGTTTCAATTCAAATCAGAGTTAAACAAAAATTAATTTTAACTAGTTGCTTTATTTCAGCTCATAAAAAATTGGTCACTTGATTTCAACATCAAGTGTAGAGACTTAAATGGTATTTATTAGCAATGAGAACTTTTTCTAAGAAAACGCAGAAGATACTGGCAATTAAGCAGCGTAGTTAATATAATACATTAGGTACTCAACTAACATGCTTAAAAATCAATTAAGCAGCATAAAATGGAAATAGTATTATCTAAAAATTTGGAAATTATGAAAATGCATAATTTGTATTGTGTTTCAACGATTGCAAAACAGTCTTGCTCAAAATAAAATAAATGCAGTAACCAAACTGTACTTCCGGAAACATACAGCTTCTACCATTATCATCATTCATATATATATATATATATATATATATATATATAATCAGTCTTCACCGAGGGACCATGGGTCTACTCTGTGTATTAGTCAATTTTAATAATTGTGATTAATTTATTGATAAAATCTTATTCGTTATTAGAATTAGGGACAATGAATGTAAACGTGTCCTGAAATAAGAAATAATAGCTTCTCGACCTGGAATATAATGATGTGGAGGCCCTTAATAAAAAGAAATAAAACACACATTCACAGAAACATACGCACAAACGCAATAAACTTTAAATGTTTAGTTTGTGTAATTATTTTTTTTAAGAAGTTGTTCTAGGTGGGCACTAATAACGACACACTCTTCGAAAAATGTCGTTATAACGTTTAATGTATTTTTAAACTATTTAAGCACCAATATAAATTATTATAAATATAGATATAGATGGGGCTACGACTGTGGGGGCCAAGAACATCTGTCCCCACAAAACAGAGAACAACACCTTTCTCCTGATCGACAAATGATATGTTACTTGTAGAATAAATAATATATAAGGAAATGTAAAAAGACTAACACAAACAAAAAAGAGTGCGGACCAAAGAGTCCGCAGAAAACCAAAAAGAGTACGAAAAAATATATAATTATATTATTATTATTAAAATACTTATTTGTATTAGTTATATCAATTACGAACTTCGTAATCGAGTGGTCAGTACACCGTTTTCAAGGTGTTACCATTTCTAATGTCCCGGGTTCGAATCCCGGTGGGGGCAGATGTGTGTGTGATGAATGCATTTGTACCTTAGTCACGGTTGTTAATATATATTTCTATCAAAAATATTTATGTATGTATAATATATGTATGTTTATCCGCTAACAAGCCTACAGAGCTTACTTTCGGCTAGGCAAATTGTTGTAAGTGTAATAAATATTTATTTAATTAATAATCTTAAATTTAAGTTTTTTTACAATATAGATATATAAAATAAATATAAATACTTTAAAAAACTTAAACCTAGTATGCCGCCGGTAACGAGGCAAGGCCCAAACAAACCGGTGGTAAGGGCTGCAGACAGAGAAATCTCCGGACAATACGTGCCGTGTCGAGAATCACTGCTTTTTGTATCCGGTCCTTGATTAGGGAATGCAATCCGGATAATCCGTAATCTGAAAAATCCGGAGATCCGCTAATTTTCACTCGACTTCCGAATCCGGATTTCAAAATCGAATCCGGATTTTCTGAATGATAAAAAATTGTAATTCGGGGCCGATTATTACGTCGCGAATATTTTATTTTTAATTTTTATTGTTAAATTTATGTTCCTTTTAAAGTGAAGTTGTTTTGTTATGTTCAATAATTTGACAATGAGTGTATTTGTTTTTTTTTTTTATTTTTTGTTCTTCAAAGTTTATTTTAATTCGTACTTACGAGAGTCAGACTGATTATTTTTATAATAAGAATAAATATAAAGTAATCTTTCTAAATAATAAAAATGGTGTGATTTGATTTTCCATTGTTTTTATTTTAACCTATTTACACAAATATCATATTAAAACTGTATGACAAGATTAATTTTCATGGAAAATCCGTAAAATCCGAATTATCCGGATTGGACCAACAATCCGTTGTTAAAAATCCGGATTTTGAAACCGAACGGATTTGCATTCCACATCCTTGATCCATCCAAGCAAAAGCCTCTTAAGATGTTGATCGAGACTCTTTGCTATCAAGCCATTCGCAGACACAACTATCGGAACAATGATTGTCGAATCAACATCCCACATGGCGGTTACCGCGTATGCCAAGTCAAGGTACTTACTGGCTTTGTCCTTCTCGGCTTTCACAAGGTTCATGTTATGAGGAATGGTAATATCAACGAGCATTGCACGGCGTTGGGAGCGGTCGACCACCACGATATCAGGTTTATTGCACGCAATAGTCCTGTCCGTGATGATAGAGCGATCCCAATAGAGCAACGCACGGCCATTTTCAAGAACTGGCGCTGGTGCATATTATTATTATAATTGTTGCAATATCTTTTTTGTTGGTTTCAATCCGTTAAGAATAGCATAATAGATAATTGAAAAATAAATTATGTACAAAACTATATTTATTTCTTTATTGACAATAGCTCAGGTATCAATTGATTGTTAAGCGATAATACGAACTTCGCCGGGTCATTCTTAAGCCCGCATTACAGAATGTGACACAAACTTAAATCTCAGTTTAAGTACAGTTAGAAAAAGATGGCGCTATGTGACATTCTAATAGCAAGGAGTTTATGTCTCATCAAAGATCATGTGATATTTGATTCACGCTTGCGTCACGAATATCGCATAGTGATTCTGATTATTCGGTAGGAGTTCAAAACTCTTTACAGCAACCCCTCTCCCAATATTATAAAAAAAAATCTGAACATAAATTTTATTAAAAATTTATCAAATGATCAGTTCAAGAGCAAGTTCGTGCCGTTTATCGCATATTTTAATTAGGCGTATTAACTTCTGTGAAATGTTTCATTAAGACTAATATCAAACTGAATTTTAAATTCACTGTTTCGGCTCACCGATTAGCCATTGATCGTAAAAATTCCAGGACAATCCAGAACTCGATAGTGTAGCCTCGAATATTTTTATGATAGCTCTGAAGTAGATTTTGTTCTCAATATTTCAACACGATAATTTGAAAAATGTGTATTATTATTTTTTTACGACTCTTTCCGACCTTTTCCGTAACGATTCGGTACATATTGGAGCACACGAGTTGTATTTATAATTAGTACTTAGCATTAAAACGCTGCTAACCAATAAGTGCCACACTTGTATACAATAACCTTATTGTCTTTTGATGGCTCTATGCTCATTATTAAGAGCGTATATTATACCTTATTTACTACGGTCACGTAATTTTGACACTATATAAATTACAATTTTGTATCTACACTCATACATAATGAAAAATATTTCGAAATGAGAAGCTAATTGATTAAGTTACAGAGATGTTACATAAATTATTTGATTATTTATAATATTTCTATACTGATTATTTTGATTTGATTGATTATCAATTATTACTTAAATGTAGGAATAGAATGCTGATTGGTTCATTCATATTTGGCAATATTGGTAAGGTTCTTTGTTCTTTGTTACAAGAGCACAAGGTAAAAGAGCTTGTGTATAACATTGTCATGTAAACAGTTTCGTTAAGAGATTCGTGGACATTTCTTACAGAGATTATTTAAAGTAAAATGAAAAACGTCGAAAAGAAAAATGCGTCGTTACTGTATTTTAATTATAATTTCATCATTATCATTATAATGATAAGTAATCCCTACTGAAGGGTGCAATTCTACTCTATCTAAGTTAGGGTGAGTAGATAAAAAATTAAGAAAAAAATATGATAACATGGCTAGATAGACGTCAATACGGAATAATTTACAATTTCTCATTTAGTACCGACAAAGTTATATTTAATTAAAATACAAAGTATGCGAGCACGTTTCTTTTATTACTTGTTCATGGTCTGTTCGCATGCAATACGGTTCGGCATCTGCCAGACACGACGCCCCTAACGACGCCGCAATGATATTTTTTAAAGTCAAAGATTAAACTCTGTTAAGCTTATTAAAGTACTTAAAAATCAATAACGTCTGCTAATATCTTCTAGCGAGGACCAGCAAATTAATTTTATATTGTCGCTTGCCGGATTAAATTATCTGGATATGAAAGCTAAACAAAGGCCCACCATCTTTAATTGCGATTCAGAAACTTAGTAGAATCGTTAATTTATATTACTATGTTGTATATGTGATACAGGCCGCAAAATCTTCATCTCAATTCAATTCTCAGGAATTGAGTAGTGAATTTGATTTGACCATATTGCTCTTATATAACCTAAACTAAATTATTCGCGGTCATTCGAAGTAATCGAAACGAAGTTGCCCAGATTTTGACAAATTGTAGTCACTTTGTCCCTTTTTTTTAAATATATATATATATAAATTTTCAATACACTCTCCGCTAAACATAGGAACGTCGGTGGCGCCTTAGTCTCGGCACTGGCGTACGTCTAGGTTTGGAGAACCCGAGATCGATCCTGCCATGTACCAATGTCTATTTGGTTATTAGAATTTTTATTTAACTGGCGCTCCTACTATGAAGGAAAACATCATGAGGCCACCTGAAAAGAATTTAATGGTGTATTTAGTCAACTAATCCGTACTGGGTCAATTAACTCGGGCCTAAATAACCCTATACCTGAGACCTTTGAAGAAACGGCGATGGAGGTCACTGATGGCTCCAACGCCCAAGAGACGGCCGCGGGTGGAGAGGAAACACACGCGTTTACCATGGGTTCCCGTAGCCCCGTCACTTTTTGGTGCAGATACGAGATCCGTAAGGTTTTAGTCGGTAGGCCGCATTTACTATCTGGCGGAGAGTGTGACATAATCTCGTGCTGCTCCCGAGCACGAAGTATACGTAACTGCATTTCCCTACGTTAAAAAAAGGCCTAAATAACCCTAATTTATAATAGGTGGTAGTATCGGGTTGTATTTGACGTTAACTTTTGATTCGACTTGATTTGAGTATGAAAGCAGTTATCGGTATTTTAACTATAGCGCAAATCGACTATCTTAGCCTTCTGTTGATTATGACAAAAATAGATTAGTATTAAGAAATTAAAAATGATTGCAATACAACATTTGTTTTAATGTGACATTTCATCACATCGACTTTTTGTGATTAACAAATTTACATACTAATGATAAAAAATAATCATGTACCGACGGCGTCAACACGTAAACATGACGCATACGGTACGACTTTTCAAAAGGCGAATAATTTTACGAAGTGACACTTTTGTAAAGACAAATCTTACGATTATAATACGGATCACTTAATTTCAATATGTCAGGCCATTCAAGCTTGTTTCTTTGAGTTTTCAACATAGCACATAGCACGGATAATCTATTATAAGAAAAGATAAGATACATATTTGAAAAACAGATGGAATGTCACATGTTGACAAAGTGATAGAATGTCACAATGACATTGTTCAAGCACGAATTCCCGTCCTTGATTTGACATCTTTTTCACGCATGTCTAAATTTGCATATTCGTATGTTTTATTCTCAACCTAAGTATCGCATCGCACCTACATATCTACACATCTATCGAAATGTTTCAACACGAAAGTTTGATTCGTGCATGATGCCAGTGATTACATATGGTATCGAAACCTGACCAACTTACAATGGGCTTTATAAGGAAGATGAAAGTTACCCAAAGAGTCATGGATATGACTTGTCCAATATTAGGAGTTTCTCTGGTCGATTGCAACAAAAATTATAATATCTGCAGAAAATTCAAGCATTCATATACTCAAAAAAATGAACCTTAGGTGACACAGAACAGGGCACATTGCTTGCAAGATTGACAGCGGACAGATCCTTATATCGCAGCGTCGGTAGACCTCCCATAATGGGGACTAGAATCTGGTATACACCGTAGTACGGTGTTGGATGCTAACAGCACATGATCGATTGGTGTGAAGATTCTTGAGGGAGACTTCTATCCAGCACTGGATGTATCTCGACTAAAAAAAAGATGATGATGTTTTCACATCATTAAAATTTATTTGAGAATAAATATTATTCAAAATAACAGACAAGTTTTATATTAAGGACAAAAGATAAAGTAATTGAAAACAAAACAATGTATCAGTAAAACGTGAAGTTAAATTTATAACTGTGATAGACATTTAACATTTTACTACTCACTCTTTGAAGTAGAGAAATTTCTGAAACTCGAGTTCATTATGATTTGTCTGTTTCTTCTTACATATAGTAATAATCCTTACATGGAAAATATATAGATTAAATAAAATGTTCACTCTTAAATAATAAAATTCGCGATGAGTGGGTGTTTAATACACTCTCTTTGACCGTTCTAGGAGAAATATGATATTAGCAATATTGATTGAGCAAGTAAATTATGTACCTACTGCATAATGATAATAATAATATATTTACGGCGTTGCGACTTTTCATTTAAAACGAGCTAAAATCGCTTAATTTGTATAGGCGTATAAACTAACCTTCACATTATTTTTATTATGTAGATTTTATTTCTTACGAAATAAAATTATATCGAAGTATCAAATGTAGTTTTCTAAATCAAATTATATTGAAATAGATCCATAATTTCGATGAATAAGCTGAAGGAAAACCAAAATGAACCAAAATTTTAGATATAATTTTAGATATGCCAAACGTATACAGAGATAGCTCTTATGTCGTTCATAATAGCAGTGGAATTTTTAGTGATAATTTAAGGCTTGACATATTATGACTTGTAATATATTGACTTGTATTATATATTGTTGTATTTACAAGATCATAACAACTCAGCTTTATACATTATCTGTGTTGAGACAGATTAAAAATACATATGCCAAAGTTCCTTTTTCTTGCAGTGGATGTCGTAAGGGCCTACCCATTACAATTGAACTGTAAAATATTGTGAACGGCATAAAAGTTAACTCAAGATTTACAATATAATTTTGACACGTCGCTAATTAAAATGACACAGATGTAGTGAATACATAATTTTAAAATGACATAGATTTGGTGAATACACAATTTTATAATAATACTTATTCCGTATTCTGTATTGTGAAATAGTGAATTCTAAATAGCGTGAGCAAATGTTAATGATAATGCCGAGATAATCAAGGTCTATATTTGTAGTTGAATTTCACACTAGGTCATAAATATCATATTTTGTTATCAACGTTAGCCACATGTTCTTATTACACGAGTAATCTACAGCAGAAACTAGACGCTTACATCTTTTCATATTATCTTAAATACCAATGCGTGTGTATAAAACTGGCAATTTATTCTGAAAAATGAAGCTCATATTAAAGTGGCTGATTTTTATAACTCTTTGTTAAGCTAAGATAGCAATTGTAATGTTGCTTTCATTGAATCAAGGGTTTCGCATTCCATTGCAAAGGAATGGGTGGAAAAATTCAACTCAGCGTTGTATATTTTTCTCCTTTTAAAATAAGATAGGGTTATTTCATAGAGGCATTGTGTCCAACAAAGCATTTTATTCTTAACAAGTCGCGTTATTGTTGAGTTTGTACACTGTTTTGTTGACACGATATTAAGAAGAGGTTTTGAAAAATATAAGTATACTCATAGTTAGTGAAGAATGTACGAAATAATAAGAATTCATTGAAATATTTAATCGTTATTTATTTATTACACAATTTCGCTCCCAGAACTTCTTTCACGGTCAATATTACATTAATTGTCAATTAATATATTATTGACAGCAAAAATGTAATAAAGAACGGTTCATTATTTGGTGAGATATGATATGATAAGTAAGCTCGATCTAACTATGCTCTATCTGGACAAACCTACTAGGTTTTTAAATTTTTGATGTAAAATTTATTTTGTTACAAAAAACAAATAAACAACAAGTGATGATAAGACCGAATGTGGGAGCGAGCTTTCAAATCTCTAGAACAATAATGCCATAAGGAATGATATTAGAGAAACAAACATAGGTACGTTGGTTGTGGTAGTTGCAGCATATTATGAGTCTAGAAACTCTTACCATACATATAATCAAGCAGAAAAGCATCGTTCCCGTAAGAAGTGGAACTTGGCGACTTGAAATATATACTTATTAGATACCTCTGTACTAGGGAGCAGATATATATTACATAGTAAGTGGAGATTATAAAGATTAAGGAAGAATTCATAGATTAAGATTAACATAGTTTGCGGAGAAATGGCCCCCATGACCCCCATGTGAATTAGTATACATACCCCAAGTGAATGTAACTTACTTTGGACACTACTTTTATTAGTAGACTAGTGTCTAATGCGACCCTTGGTATTATTAGACATGGTCTTTGCCTCGGTAAGTGCTTAGATCTGACTTTTATAAGGAAGTCCCATAGGTTAACACCTTAATGTAATTTCATACACGTCGGATGAGTATTCCGTGTATGAAATGTATGAATGTAATAGATGAAAAGTATTTTATATTCAATTAAATATGTCAATAAATTTATTGCAAGTGGGATGTCTAAAAAAGTTTCAGTCCAGAATGTGATTAATTAACAATTAAAATATTGCTGCGAGTGAATACATGCGACAGAAAGTTCATCAAATAGACTGAAAAAAATTGCAAGAGGCCAACGATAAGTACGTCGACTACAAGAATAATTAGAACATTTCTTGTCGACTTCGTTGACTCCACTTTATTGTAATCAATGATAACTAGGGATTTATTGGTTTCTGGATCTAATTCAGGTGTATGGTGCATAGAAGAAATCAACAGAACAGCTTTTGGCTTTTTAGGTATGTAGAATACGATGGTAAAATCTTTTGTAAATCTGAACAAAGATGTACCAGTATATTTAAATATAACTATAAATATAACTTTAATATTTAGAGGTGGTCTCTGCCTACAACATTGGGAACAAGGCGTGACATATATGTATGTATGTATGTCGATATTTAGAAGCTTGCATTTCTGGTGGAATGTGCCTCTTATTTTTTTTTTCTATGTACCAACGTAGGTAAGACCTCTACTTTTTAGCTGTTCCATCAACTCCAAAGAGCTAAACTAGTTATTGGCAGTTACATTTCGGTTACTTCTTTCAAAATCTTTGTAAAGGCGTAGGACACTCTGAGTCGGTATAGACAATATTTTTTCTTCATCTGACAAAACTTCGCCAACAGTTTCTTCCATGGTATATGTACGTATCATATACATAGAACTAAACTACATTTTAATTCATATTACAACTAAAATTCTAATTCATATTTGGCTGGCTTTTTTGGCAAATAGGTAATAAAGGCAAAAAAATAAGGTAAAAATATCTCATCAACGCACAAATAAGCATCAGGCGTGTATGCAGTCTTACAATCAAAAGAACCAATCTAAGCTGAAAGTTTTCGATTTTAACACCATACAAAATCTAAAATAATTACTTTTATCCCTATAAGTTTTCAGTACAAACTTAGAAAAGTCGATTTATCAGAGTCTGTGTTCTTCTTTATGATCGACTAGCTTTTGTCCGCGACTTCGTTCGCGTGGACTTCAGGTTCGTTCCGTCTAGTCTAGTAATAAGTAAGTTGTTTTGATCTATCTTGTAGGATTCAGTCAGCGTTTGCAATGTAAGCGCAAAAAATGTGTTTTTTTTTACGACCTCACATTAGAAACCTCAAAAATTGTAGCCTATGTGTTATTCTGATGTATAAGCTATATTGTGGTAAAGTTTCATTCAAATCCATTCAGTAGTTTTTACGTGAAAGAGTAACAAACATCCATACATCCATACTTACAAACTTTCGCCTTTATAATAGTAGTAGGATAATTAAATAAATTATCATTAATTTATAAATGCCGCTTGGTAACTTTAATATCTTCCACCTTTGCGAGCTAATTAAACTGAAAAACAAACAAATTAAGATGTAATTTAACTAGCTATTAATAAACAAGTCGTACATTGTTGTGATATAATTTCATTTCTTCTGATAATAGAAAAAAATATTGTATATTGCTTGTAACCAACTGTATTTGCTTAACAAGCCAAAATAAATTACTACTCAGCATATTCCCATTTAAAAGGCCGCCAACGCATCTGTGACTCCTCTGGTGTTGCGGGTGTCCATGGGCGACGGTTACTTACCATCAGGTGATCCGTTTCCTCGTTTGCTGCCTTATCCTATTAAAAAAAACAATTTTCATTCGGCCACAATATTTGTTTACATTACGTATTAACACTACATAATAATGAATTAAATATAGATTCCGATAATGCTACAGTACCTACGTAGTTATAGCAATAAATGTAGTTTTTGTAGACATAGAATAATACACAAAAACTGCATTTATTGCAAACTAGTGGCTTAATTGTGGTTTTTAGTCTCACATTAAAACCACATCCAAATACGTGAATAATTCGTTAATCCTTCTCTTGGTTACACTAATTTGTCTTCAAGACTACATAGATAAAGACTAAATAGAGTTAATTTAATTGCTTTTCCGAAATAATCAAATTTTAACTCAAACCTAGATGCGAGAAAATCTCAATCAAAGTTCAACATCTCAATCTAAAACCATAAAATGTAACAATTTCGTTAGTAAAAAGGTTGTTAGTTTTAATTACAGGGAGCTGGTAGAGTGAGATTGGTTCGTAAAATAAATTTTATTTTGTAATTTCGAGGAAACCGGAGGAAGTAATGTTGATTTATTTTCTCTTATTCATTTTTATTATTCGATTGAAGTAGTACGTTATATTGTTATTACTTATTATTTTGTTATTGAATAAAGAATGAATTAAAATTTGTTCATCCGGTAAATAGATCGATGTATCGATAGACGATAAATACGGAAATCTATGCTAGTAGTGCTATATATAGTATGTCTTTATAAATAATTCATAATTGTCCTAAATATGTACATAGTGCATTAATATGTAATTTTAATTATGACAAAATGCACTTGGCGAAATGACTACACATCGATAGGATTGTTTCTATTGTGACTATAATTGAGTATAGCGCTATTTATTTCACCGTATAAAGACAAACAAATAGCCAAATGCTTATTATATTTATTACATAACATATTTGCACGTATCACATAAATGTGTAACAAAAACGCCGTGCCCCTGACCAGAAATGCATTACAATTGACAATATTGCTTGACACTGACACAGAAGTTATTGACCTCATGAACCAAATAGTTCTAATGTTGATAGCATTAGTTTGTTAAATATACAAATGTACACGACTGTCTTCGAATGTTATATCAATAGCACAATACACGTTTATCGTGAATGTCGGAAACGAAAACTACTAAATTATAATACAATCACTTTTTCTGAGTAACGCAATTACTAAATGACAAAATGGTCAAAGCTCATGTTAATAAAATATTGTGTAACTATATTTATCTTATATTTATTTACCGCATAGAGTTACGAGTATATCTTATCAAACATACTGAATATACATTTGAAAGAATATCAAGGCAACTTATGCTATTTACTTACAATATATCTTAATTAGCCAGACACGAGGTATACTTAAAATTAACATACAACATTGAAAACAAGAGTTGTTAATGAAAAACTTAATAATATTATAAGGAAGATGGATGGCAGTTTTCTAATGTATGTGTGTTACTAATGTGAGAAACACGGAAACTCTTGGAATAACTTTATTCAAATTGATGTTTTCTTATCACATGTAACCAAAGTATTACCCCCGCCGACTGTACACAGACAAGCGTCAACGACTTTTACGCACTCCTCACTTGTTACGAAAGTATAAAGAGTATAAGAACAATAGACGCGTAGTTTCAAAAAGCCATGTTTTTTCAGGTGACTCCCAAGTGAGCTATTTGTATGCGAGACGCAAGTTCCAGCTGAACGAAGTGGAGTACAGCATTTATGGCACGGCCAATATACTCCTAGGATTAATCGGTAAGCGATGTTTCTTTTGAATTTTTTTCAAACGTGTTGACCTTATAAGACGGTATGGGATTTTAATTTCTATTGTGTGTTTTTATTACTTTTATTAGTATTTCGTTACTTACTATCGATTGAAGTGTTTTTAATAGATTATTCTATAAAAGTTAAAAACGACTAGAGTAGTATATTGCCTAGCAACTCCCGTTTTAATGTTAAAAGTAATGTGGTCCTGCAATTAGATTATGATATTCAACAACTAAGACAGTGAGGAAGGTAAGAGACTATCCAGTCAGACTCTGATGTGATCTTTAAAATGACAACACACAACGCACTTCATTAATGGACACCACGAGTAACAGCTTTTTCATATTATGTATACACGGTGATCTAACTAAGTGTTATTAAAGTGTTATAGTTTCAATGTTAGAATAAAATTTTTACTTATATTCTGAACAACAAGAATGCGATAATCGATGTGTCATATAATATAATATCGCAGTAACGTCCGATTGAGGAGTAGGTGAATCGTTCGTTTTCCTCTTCGACGTTATCATAAAAGGCAGAATTAGGACAGACTAAATGTTAGATGATATAAAAAGGTAGATCTAACAATAGATCAAACAAAGTGACAGTTAGAACAATTGTTTAAAAACATCTAGAACAAAACTTTTAATTAGTCTTGAATCTCATAATTTGTTCATTTAAATCGAAAAAAGTCAATTTCAAATTAGTTTGTCGCAATTTAACGTTTTTAATAAATTTTCTGTAAACAAACATTTTTGCTTTGAAATTGTGTTATTTTTAGGAATATTTTCGTTTGTGTTAATTTCTTTACAAAAATTTGCTCTGGTCCTTATTTGTGCATGTAAAATTATACGTTTGTAACTGCGCCCACGACACAAGATAAAACCCTAGTGCGGGCCAACGATTTTAAAAAAGTAGAATGAATATTTATTTTATTTAAATTTTAATTATGCAGTTTTAGTTGTCATCAAAATCAGAACTGAAACTCCGTTAAGTAAATTGACTAAAAAATGGTTGATATACAGTTTCATACTTAGGAGTAGATAAATAAACCCTGTCTATAAACATGTTTGAGTAGTAAATGTCAAGAAACAATTAAGTTCAATTCAAATAAAATATTTTACAATGATCAGATTTTTATGGACACATGCACGCCAACCATTAAAATGACTTTGGAAAATTATAACATTGAATATTTTTAATTTGGACAGCATCATACTGTTTTTACGACAGACGTTAAAATACCGAATAAAGTTTGCATATTATGCGTATTAAGCTTTTCGCATCATAACAAAAGATATTCTCGATTATTTTTTATTCACGCATTCGGAGATGTATTAAAAATGTCGTCTTGTCAAAAAAATTGAAACAAACCAAAACCCAAAGATAGGAAGAACTGCCAAATCAGATTTTGTAGATTCAATTTAATTTTGACATAGCCAGTTTAACAATTAATTATTGTGTAAGGCTTAAAATCATTGAAATAATAATAATTTTGTCAGTGGTATAATTGATTGCTGTGAGTTTTGGAGTGTATGTCGCTAACTTGTAACGTAAGATGTAATGTCATAGTACTTAACCAGTAATGCCTATCTTTACCCTTCGAACCAAAACAATCAGTGCTTTGTTATGGCGAAATAGGTAAGACGAAGTGACACTTGCAGTAGTTGACACTGGTCTGCCTCTGATCAAAATATTAACCAAACAAGAGACTTGTCGATAGTAAAATTTATACGGGCTGAAAAGAGTGAATAATTATTATAGATATTTTATTATCAGGCGTTATTTTTAGTAGTGAATAATTTTTTATGAGTAAGATATATTGTAAAATTACTTCCGAATAAGATACCCGTAATTAGTACAAGATACACAGGCCAAGGTTCTATTTCTCGCCCTTCCTCAAATATGGGTGATAACTCAATATTGTTAATTATAATCTGACCAAAAAAGTTGTCCAAAAGATATAAACATCTCAAATAACGACAACAAATGATGATATTTTAACATCTTGAGCTGTCAATATAGACTATAAACTGAATCAACGCGAGTTTTTTTTATAAAATAATATTTGTCACGAGCACTTCGTGCCTTTAACAGTCAATGAACCGCCTATTTGTCGAACTTAATTTATAAATTACATAATTAAATTATTACAAAAAATGTTATTCAAATTTTAGTAGTATGTATAATTATGGTTAATATTTATGGTTTAATTATATTTAACTCCAACCATTTGAAAATATTTTGATTTGCTGATTTATTAGCTAATGTCAACTGCGGATAATAGTTTTCTTTATAATTTTTTTCTAATATTTTAATAACTATTCTGCTAATTCTTGCCAGAGATGAATCCAACAAATATGCGACTAATTAAATCTGTGCAAGTGATATAACTAACACGACTTTGTGTATATATAAGATTTGTTAGAAAACTGATTTATTTTCTATTAATTGTGTTGACTCGACAGTTGTTGTAAACTCAAATTTTCTCATTTTATCTTAGGAGATAGCTTTCGAAGAAAAGACTCTAGTACCACATTAACAAACAAAGTGGTCAGAGTCGACACGTTTCGTTATTTCACGTGGCATCTTTAAAAATTTACACTAATTATGGTTTAATCTTTACAATATATTTAATTAAATATTTTTCTCTCAATTTCAAAACATAGGCTAACGTGACAAAATTTGATTGACATATGTAAGTTTTTAACTTCTTTCAATATGTATATGATATAATATTATTTCTCTTTCTTCTTATCGCTCTTAAGTGTATTGTACTCGTTCGACCACAATGTAAAAACTACTGCATTTGACTAAACTCCACAGAAACGCTGCGTCTCAGATTGCGCCGTGCGACCTTTACTCATTGATATTGCGGGCTCAAAAATAAAAATCGGTCAATAATCAATTAGGCACGCAGTAACCTTCGTCCGTAATAACTGTTACCAAACATTGCTTTGGTGTACATGTGACATAAATTAAAAGACATGTCCTGATTTATTGTCTGAGATGCGATTCGGGGTAATGTCAACTCGTTAACGTAACAGATATTGATGAAAACATGGTGACATTGAAAATGGTAATATATATATATATATATATGTATATATATATATATATTAATGAACAAAGGAACTAACAAAGCTGCTTAACATATTCTCTAATCTTCGATCTATACATATGAATATGAGGCAGCATTATTTCTAAGACTTCAGAATAGGTATTTCAGTTTTATTACACATTTACAAAAATTACTATAACCCCGTTTTACTAAAATTTGAGTTCCAAGAACACAAATATCGCTATCGAATAATAGCTCAGTAGGTGCTCTGTTATTATGGATTAAATTGCCAACAAATAATATAGCCTGTCTATATTTTCGTATCAAAGTAAAATAAAGACACGTTTTCTCTCATTCTCATCCTAATTGTCTTCCATTATGCTAATGGTATATATATTCATCAAATCATATACAAAAATATTATTTAGGTATTTATAAATAGATTTATCATTTTCTTTTGTTTTTATCTTGTTTTTATTCATCTTTATAAATATAACAGAATTTTAATAAATCAGATTACTTAAAATACTACATACACTATCAGTAAAATAGGCGAGCTTGTAGCCGTAGGCGCTTTCTGCCTTTAACATTTCTACTGCTAGAAGAAGAAATCATATTACTGTGACGGTTACTGTGGCAATACAAGTAAATTCAAATAGTCTATGACTTATTCCTATTTTTTTCTGAACTTTATGTGACGAAGAGTTTATAATATTTTATAACATGTAATCTAAAAACATATTTTTTCCTGGTAATGATCCAATTCTAATCTTCAGAATAAAACGTCAATGCCGTGAGCTGAACTATAAAATCTATAAGATCCGTTAATGATCTAAGGTTTCGCATCTTCTGTTTACTATGTAATATGATACGATGCTCTTCTGTCAGGTCATGGTAATGTTTATATTTAATGTGTTTATTATTTTATACTGATGTAAACAAACTTATGGCCTTATTTATATAATCATTGTTACGTCAGAATAGATAGCCACGCACAGTCTTTTTCTTTCAGGGCGTATTGATGTTCGAATAAAAAAGACAAAATACAGTGTATTTATAAGTAAAAAGTGCATTTTATATATAAGTAATTAATGCTTAACCATTTTATTTTGACACTATGTGATTAGTTGCAGCTTGTCCATCAATATATTTTATCAAACAGGATAGAATAAATTTAAACTCGTAAATAAAGTAATAAAATAATAATTTATTACTTTATTTAAGAGTTTTAACAGTAACTACTGGTGACAAATTGCTTCATGTTTTATTGAGCAAAATAAAGCATTCCATAATTATTCTGTTTCGTCATAAAATGGAGAATAGTTTATATATTACTCTACATATTTTTGTTACAAATTGTCAAATGCTTAATTATTTTATTTACAAAGATAACGCAATCTTCTGTTTAGCAATTCATAATCGAAATATATAATCGATGTTTTAAAATCTATTACGAGTATGACAGTGTAAGACAAAAAATATATAAAAACAAACTTTTGAAATAACTATACTAAGATCTTAATTATTTTCATGGCTGGTCATTTCCTGTTTCGGATGTGTGGAGGATTAATTGATGCCAATATAAAATTATCGCTTAAACACAAAAACCTTGCACTTGGACGTGATAGGTCAAAAACAACACCTGGTAAACATATTATTGGTTGGCCGCGAAGTTTACAAGACTAAAGTTTTATTAGTTTTAATAAAACTTACTATATAAACATTAAAAAATAAGGAAAACAATAAAAATAAGAAACAATATTGGTAGCAACTGTCTGAAAAACTGTTGCAAAAGTGAAAACTAATTTTGATAGTTGATATAAGTTACGTCATTGATTAATAATGTCTGCATCCCTTTTTTTTTGTTTCCCTGAGGAAAATGCATTAAATTGCATACCCCGGCTGTGGCGAGCCAGCGGTTATGTGGGGCTCTCCTCCCCAGAAGGGGGAGGCCTAACTACTAAAAACCTCATGGATTGCCTTCCTCAGGCATGTAGGGAGCCCCCGGGAACGCGAAGCGACTTCCGGGAACCCTCAGCCTCCGCTCCCCTACCTACAGGGAGCCCTGCTCGGGGGAGGCTACACCACCTCCCCCGATCTCCTCCACCGACGAAGCCCCCCGGCCAGGGTAGGGGCGTGGTCCATCCCGTGTCGCCGTATCCGCGGGCGCGACTTCCTCGCACCCGCCGGCGACCCGCGGCGGCGCCGCAGCTGTGTTACCGACCGGCGCCGCCTTCTTCGAGCGGGATTGGCCATCTCCCGACCCCGCTTGACGGCCTCCTTCTGGAGCATCACTACTTCACAGAAGGAGGCTACACAGCCCTCCAACCTCCCTCGTCCGCCAGCATTGCCGCAATCAATGCCGGCGAAGACAGATCTCGCCCAATCTCTGCGACCAAGACTCGGTGCTCGCAGGCCCACGCGGGGCACTCCGCCAGCGTGTGCTGGACCGAGTCGAGGTCAGATGCGCAGTGGTGACAAAGTGTCGATCCTTTCCGTCCTATTCGACACAGATACTCACCGGGCACAGCTGCTTCGGTGAGTATCTAAGTCAATCGGTAGGTGACCTCCTCCTTCCCGTGGAGCCCAGCTTCGAGGTACGGGAGTACGGCACCGACGGCCCGCAGATCCGTAATTCTAGCTGTGCACGCCAGGCCGCCACAATCCGTCGGTGCCACTCTCGCCTAGGCACTTCGTGCGCGGGTTCCGAGGCGCTCCTCCCATCGCTCCCCCGGTCGGCACGCCGCGATGCATACGTCGCCGCGTACATGTCGGCCAGGATGTCGAATGGGGGGAGCGTCCCAGAACCGTCGCCGCCTCGTACGAGATGGTACGGTAGCCTCGTATGATCCGTATGGCCATTATCCGCTGCAGGCTCTGTAGCAGAGCTCTGCAGCGGGGGGACCTCGCGCAGTCTCGCGAACACACGGGGGCCCCATACATGGCCACGGATCGCACGACGCCTTCGTACAGGCGGCGAACTCCATCCCTCGGTCCCCCGAGATTGGGCAGCAGGCTATGCAACGCGCCGGCCACTTTTGGCTCGGGGACCAACCGCACGAAGTGCTCCTCGAAGCTCCAGCGGCGGTCCAGGGTGAGGCCCAAGTACTTGATGTACGGCCCCACCGGGACAACCGCGTCACCTACCCGGATCCGGCAGCTGGATGGTTCCCGGCGCCTCGGAAGGCCGTTGAACCATAGCGCCTCGGTTTTATGAGGCGCTATTTCTAAACCCAGCCGGCGGATCGCTAGTACGACACATGCCACCCCGAGCTCGGCAAGTCTGAGCACTGGCCCGAAGTCGGCCCCAATCGTCACGACGAGAGTGTCGTCAGCGTAGCAGACCACACTCACGCCGCAAGGAAGACTGGTGCGAAGGACCGCATGCGAGGTTCCATAGCAGGGGTCCCAACACCGACCCCTGCGGAACGCCACACTCGACCCTCCTCGACATTTCCGTCCCGAATGTCTGCATCCCTATTATGAGCATAACAAATAAAATTTCAGTCATATTAAATTTTTCAAATATTTGCAAGATATAACGTCTTAGTAAGACAGTACATCTACTATGAAACGAAATGTTATAGCACTGGATATTTCAATTTTTTTATATTTTATGTATATTACGAGTATACTTTTAGACTATATATATTGTAAAAATTGTAATTGCGATTATAGCTTTTGAAGTTATAGTAACTTCTCTGCAGTTTTATCGAGGATCTGTCAAAAACGCTTCATACAGTGCATTTGTATTAACAAAATTGCCAATAACATTGTTTGTTTATTTATATTATACCTCCTTTATTGAAAGTCGTTACATGTAATGGAAGAATGTTTGAAATGTTTTCGTTTTAATCGAATTATGTATAAAAATGTTCAATTTATACATTATCAGTATTAATTTATTTCAAAAATAAACTAAAATGTATCACAAGAGAGATCACAAATTCGTCAATTATGTAATGAAAGCATCTATTTTTGTAGGAAAATACCCTATTACATCAATACTTTTATAAGGTCAAGATAAAAAAGACACAAATATTTTGTTCTTTCATTCATAAACAGAATGCACTGTGCGTAACTTTATCTTATCGTCGACGAGCAGATTTATTTTATACCGTGCGTTGGTTTTACAAAATTATCTGGAGGGTCAAGGTTTCAGATAAGAAATGCATGCCATGATCCGCTCAACTTGAGCTTTATTAAGAATTGCATTCAGCGCCATTTTAGATACAACGTCACGATGACCACAAGGTCGGAAACAATGTTAAAATCATTTAAATTTTATGGAATTACTGATAACGGCTAATGGTGTGCAGTCGGAACCGTATTTGATGGAGATAATGAAATCAAATTCACGTATTCATATTTATATCTCAATTGCATGCCATTTTGCAAAACAATGAAAAACAACAGTAGATATTAACAAAATAATGTTCATTATCGACCAGTTGCGTACGCAATCGTTCAATGCTAAAAATGACTTCTTATTAGGAATTATTCATATTAATTTATATATAATAGTATATAAAAATTATGCAAACAATATTATTTATATCCATCAATTCACATTTACACATTTTTATTATGTGATCAAGCCTCAAATGTGTTTGTTTTTATTTAAAGCTTTAATATATTCAAATTCTCATTATGCTATATTATTTCATTTACAACATGATATTTATATAGAGAGCATACATATGTGAGAATAATATATCATATCCACAACACCTACAGTGCCATTTCTTAAGCTGACCATGTGCATACATGTAATATGTTATTATTGCTTCTCCTACACTGGTAGTCTTATTAATTTTACTCAATGCGTATAAGGATTATAATTGCTAAGTCAATGAGGGATCCGAATTATATGCAACGGGATCCAAATTAACGTCCCCTGCTCGTAGTGCACCTTACCAATTAATAGGCGCTCCCTACTAACCTTGGCCAGCATGATGGGACATCTCTCACGATTTGACCGATCCGATCCGACCTAGACCGATCGATGTGGAGCTCCTTAGGAGAGACCAATGTCCAGCAGTCTTTTAGCTAAGTCGATGAAGTGTTTGAGAAGCTTGAAAGCGTATTTTATACATTAAAATATAATAAGTTATTTATCGAATGAAATTCTTCTAACAAAACGGCGCTTCGAATCATTTGGGATAATTATAGATATAGAATCTTATGTATAAATTCTGCAGGCCATACGAAATATTTGCCACGGTGCGGGAATAGAACCTACGAACCATATCGCAGTAGCCGATCACATGACCGCTGCGCCAATGGTGAAACGGTAAACTGTTTCAAAGTGTGTTGTAGGCTCTCTTGAATTCATCTATTTGCAACAAATGATTTCTCGAGTGTACATTTCCTTGGAAAGATATAGGATACTTTTTACTATTGATAAATATATTTTACAGAAACATTACATTTGATATATTAGGCATTATCATAATACAAAAGATGTGTTTATTAAGACTTTAATTCAGTGAGTAACGAATTCTGTAGGACGTATTTAATTTATGAACTCTTCAACTAATCAGTGTTATCCTGGTGACTATAAAAAAATACTTCTAATATTAATTTTATCGGTAAATTTCGTTTTACTTTTCCAAATGAAATGAAGTACTTAGTAAACTACTTTCCGAAAGTACAACTTTCCTAATGAATGGCCTCACTAGAATTTATTCAATTCACTTCGCAAATAATATTTGCTAGTGATGTTTAGTTGGGTTCACTCGATCACACAACTTTTATCCGAAGAATTCTATTTTAGGGTTCCATTTTCCCTGACAAAAACATAACCCTTATAATAACATTTCGTTTTTCAGGAACGCGTGTAGTAAGTTGTAATTAATAACAAACTGTAAACTGTAATCATTTGCAGCAATGAAAGAATGAACTTCAAAGTCAACACAAATAAAAATAATTCGCAAGGGAATCGCAACCTATAGGGTACTTGTCATTGACCTAGAATAGTGAAATTTGATTTAAAGCACAGGCAAAAAAAACCGGTAACTGTAAATTTCTAGTTACCTGTCAAGTTCTATTTTAAAATATTTTTTTTTGATATTGAACCTTCAAGAGATTAAAAACCTGTAGGATATCCCATTAATCTAGAATAATAAATTGTATAACGAAGGAATGTCATGAAGTTTATGTTTCTAGGAGGTAGACTCTGTACCAGGGTCGTCTGCAAGGGTACCTCCGTCTTACCTATTTCCGCCGCCAACCAGCAGGTTCGCTTTGCTGTGTTCCGGCGTGAAGGGTAAGATAGGCAGTGAAATTACTGGGTACTGTAACTTTACATCTTATGTCACAAGTTGGCAACGTACACTGTGGTTCTTATGAGGTTTGCAGATTTGCTGCGAATCTCGTGGGAACCACATGTCTATAGCAACTGTTACCACTTACCATCAGGTGGGCAGCCTGCTTGTGTGTCAACCTTTAGCAATAAAAAAAAAAAAAGTTCAAGCCAAGGAATAAACTTGCAAACTGTTAAATAGATGCATCACATGAAAATGCGGTTATACAATTGCTGGAATCTTGATAGATGAGTCCGGATTTTTTAAATTATATCATATATCAATGTTTTTTGTCAATATGTTTTATTATATATTGACAAAACAAACTGTCCAAACTATCCGTCAAACTTTTTATTTAACGATAACTGGTTACAATTGTTAATAATATACGTGCTTCCTGTGAGATTCGGAATAGTTAGATATATTTGCGTATATATGTATATAACTAACTAACGACACTATATCTGACAATTAAATATGCCCTTATAAGTAGAATAATATACAAATTCTAATATATAATATAAAAGCATCCTCATCATCTAAGCGCTTGGCAGTCCACCACAGTGCGTTTTTCCAGGAATTTTCTACCACGCACTACTAAACTGTGGAATGAATTGTCGCCTGCAGTATTTCCGAACCGATGCGATATCGAAACCTTCAAAAAAAGAGCATATTTCCACTTAAAAGGCCGGCAACGCATCTGTGACTCCTCTGGTGTTGCGGGTGTCCATGGGCCACGGTCATCGCTTACCATCAGGTGATCCGTTTGCTCGTTTGCTGCCCTATCCTATAAAAAAAATTACCTTTATAGGTAAAGTTAAATATAGAAATTTACCCTTATAGGTAGATCTAAATAAAGTTTCAATCATTATTTACCTTATTTAATTTTATATATCGACTGTAAAAACGTATGATAGATTATTCTTAGTAAATTAATACACTTATCGTACCACGACAGACTTTACAATGATTATATTGGTCCCAACGCGATGTTTGTCGTGCAAGTGCGATTGACACGTAGTTCATTGTATATACTTTGTTTTGACACACTGCAATTTTTTTTTTCATTAATACTGACTGCGGTCTACGTAATGCATGATTGTGAATAGGCGTATTAAATACTCTTTAGTACACTCTTCCCCTTATTACCTTCTACGCTATTAAAATACCCAGATATCAAGAAAATTTCATATTAAAATCTTTTTTATTTATCTTTAACTTTTATAGATAATACAAAATATCTGTCTCATACACGGTGGAATATAAGTCACCAGACTAGAAGATTAATTAAAATAACAAATAATAGATGATTTTGTGTTTGCATTTTCGTCTCCGTGGTGCTAATCGGAAAGATATTTCGGTCAGATTTTTCTTATTTGATTTGGTAGGTGATAGAGACTGTCTTACCTAAGTTGGTCACCATAATGATATTGTCAACAACATAGGTATGTGCTCTAACGATAAGGGGAGACAGCTATTTCCTCACTTGCTGAGGGGTCCAAATGTAGCAAATTTCCGCCTTCAACTTTATCTTTGCTGACATCAAATGAGGTTGAAAGACAAACTTTTTTTTTGTAATTTGCAATTTTTATGTATCTCTTTTTTACTAACATTCACATGCCAACTCTTTCGTTTTGTTACAGGGACAGTTTTCTGTATCTCAATCCTCAGCAAGAAGATGCAAGTACAGGACAGCGCCATTGGTGTCCTTGCTGGTGTGAGCAGGATAGCTGCATGCTTTGTTTTCGCATTCGCACCCAACAGGACGTGGTACTACGCGGCCCCTGTCTTTAACATCTTCAGCCACACAGGTCTGACTGCTGTCAGATCTATTGCTACCAAGAGCGTTCCAACGGAAGAAGTTGGTAAGGGAGTTAATTTGAAAACTAAAATATTTCGTAGGTGATTCAACGACGTTTGAAAATAAAAAGTTGCATAGACACATTAAACCGACTTTATCTTTCATTTTCTCGATCTATTATAGATTATCTAGCTATATTTTATATGTTTCCTTTTTTTTTAAACGCAATAAAAAATTTTACATGCTGACAGATATAAAATATACTGGCAATTACTGGTATTTAGCTAAATAAATTGCAGATGCAGGTATCGCTCCATTTTTTTAAATAGCGCTTATTTTATCCATATCTGTGCGTCCAGACCAAAATGAATCTTTGCCATCTTATTTTCTGGATTGAAAACGTTTCCACTAAATTAGTGCTACTCTTACAAGCACTGTCTTAGGTCGATTACATAAGTTTTTATTACAGTTTGCTTTCCATTTCTTCATTATTTGTAATAAAGTTACAAAATGTATTTAATTTTTTCACTAGATTTACTCATTTTTTTTTAAATACAAATGAAAATGGCCCCAAGCAACATTTGGTTTTGTTTTTTATGTAATCTTTATAATATAATCAAAACCAAAATCTGGCTCAAACAGAACCAAAGATAGAAAGATATTTCTTTACACGTGTCCGCATACTATATGCAAAAGAACTTCTTTTTTGGCTGACTATATCATAAAGAAGAGTACGTTTATTTCGGAGATAAAGATGTAGACTAAGAATATTTGGCTGACTAAGAATGTTTCGATTTTACTTAGCTTTAATTATCAACTTGGCTGTACTAAACCAGTAGTGACAGAGATTCATGGAAAGTATAACTTACGCCATCAAATGACTTTTTAATAGTTTTAATACAATTTCCACATGTAGACACTAGACACTAAATTAAGAGAAATAGATGAAGGTAATAAGTTTATTATGTACAAAATGTGGCAGTAGCTAAATATGAAATATTTAAATACCCGATCTGTATATTAAGTCTGTTATTAGTCATGTTAATGCTAGTCTTTTGTTTCGACTAATGACATATGTACTTGTAATATAGTTAAAATGTTCGGGTCAAATCTTTAAAATGCATTTATGCTCTTTAACTTATTTTATTAAAATTACTCAAACCAACACGTCTAAGCTGCGTCATACGTCACACACAAATAAGAAAAATGATTAAAGATAAGTTGCATGACGTCAGTGTCAAAATCCAAAATGTCGCATTAGGTAAAATAGTATAATACTCATTTTTTTATCGACAACAGCTTACTAAATGAAAATAGTGCTGAATGGAAATACCAAAAAATATTATGAAAGCATGTAAAAAGACGTACCGTCAGCAACACCTCAAGCTTCATTTACACTACGAAAATCTACATTATTACTAGCGATATTAGAGATGCCTCAAGAACCAAGTGTTATGTGTATATACTTCTTTAAAAGCATTTTTTTCCATTGACAGCCAAACTCAGCGCGCTGCTGGGTGTGACGGAGGCGCTTGCTCCTTCGATTTACATGCCGACATCTAGTTACATCTACGTGTCGACCATCGACACGATGCCGGGCGCATTCTATCTCTTTGACGCGACACTCACCGTGTTTGCTCTAGGATTTTTCTCGTACGTTGCTGCACCTATTGCTTAGTAAATATATGCATATTTTCAGTTATCATGTCAGTGCATACCTGTTAGCGGCACAAGGATTTTGTCAAGTGTATTTTGGTTGCTAGTAGGAATGTCAAATGAATTTGCTTGAGAACTTAATATGAATAATGAAGTCACTATAATAAGGTAGTCGACAAATCCCCATATCCAATTTTTATCACATTTTCCCGAAGGAAAAAAAACATTTCCATGGCAAAAATTTCCCTCTGTCCTCCTTGTCTCAAACTTTCACAATATCAACATTGATCAAAATCGGTTCAGTAGTTTGCAATCCTATTCATACGAAAACTTCAATACCCTATTTTCACTTCCTTCAGTTTTAATAAATGTAAATGGTTTCAGAAGACAACTTGAGTGAACTTTTCTACATATCGTATTAGCACATTGTTATCGTTTATTTTAAATGTTTAAATTTGTGTCATATAATTTTTTTTACATATCCTTAAGGTTTGACTATATAAGGCATATTTATGAAGCATGAAATTTCATCGCTTTACTAAGAGGATCAAACCATCCACTGACAAAGCTGACTAGCACTTATTTTCTCCTAAGCTGTCTCTTCAGGAATATGATATCAAATTATTCGTTGTGCCGCCAATACCTTCATTGTTTTAAGTGCCACATAACCTGGAGTATTTATTTCACTATTGATAATAATTAAATAATAAAAGGTTGTTGTCCTTTTGGAAAATTGTATCATACCCTATAGGTTATGTATGTTTAGATTATAATTTCTTTGAATCAATGGTTGCTTTGTTCCCATTAGTGATTTATACAATTTCAATATAATGTTTCAATACACTGCTTGGTACTAACTTGACGTCTTCTTGAAATAAGGAGCAAATGGTATTTATTTACGAGGTGAAATGCTTTCCCGTACCTTACCTGACGATAGCTTTTCAGTTTGGTTTAACCAAACCACTTATTCGCCCATTTTTTTTACAACTAAGTAGGTATATTAAAAAAAGAGGCAGACTGCCTACCTGATGAAAAAAGGTTTCTGTCGCCTATATTACATTTGGTTCTTATGACATTAGTATTAAATTTCTTACTTCCACAAGAATCACAGTGTTTATTGCCGATTCGTAAGTTTTGTAAGATCACTTAGCGAAGTATGTTTGGAACGTAGTAACGTAGTCGTAGCAAGTGCAAAACTTTATGTACTCTCATGTAAAAAAGGGCGTGAGTTTATGTATGTATAACGCTATAGGATTATGGTACTAATTACTCGGAATACAGCAATGAAAGCCTGCTTTGCAGTAGAATTAGGCACGATGAAGTCGCCCACACAAACGACTTTGGTATAGGGACTCCGTTCGGGTCTTGTTTGAGTTGGAACGATCAAGAACGATTAAGAATCAAGACGAGAAACCAACTCCACGGCACGTACTCGTATACGTAGGCTACAGGCTGAATCTTAAAGCCAGAAGGAATTGACTTTCATGTTGGATGTAAGGTCTAACCGTCTCATCACAGGAGTATAGTTGTGGTAAATATATGATATTATTACATTCATAGGGAGACAATATGGTGACAGATGCCTGTTTTATGTTAGCTACAGTACATGTATGTAATCAGTAGGTAGTTAATGTAAGCAGTAGTTAGATAATAGTATAGTAATTTGTATATCTGGTCAATATTTAATCATAAGTCAAATAATAACTATTGATTCAATATTTTATTACGCACTCCAAAGGACAACAGACATGTAATAATATATAATTAAAAATAAAATAAATACGAATTTAATTTATGAAATTTCTATAAAATTTTTATCAAGATGTGGTTCAAATTTTAATCAAAGCATAATTTGGTAAAAACTAAATTACAAACAATATCCGGATATAATAGAAATGAACGTCGCGAATTAAGGTAATCAGATTACGATATTATTAAATTGAATCTAGATAAGTCTGTGAGTGAGTTCATGATTTAAATTTAATAGGTTTATTATTAAGGTACAGGGAAGAAAGAAAGTGATATTTTGTTATTAACCTAAATCTGAAACTGTAAATGTTCCTTCTTAGATACACCGTGGCAATATCAACTTTTTCAAAAAAAAAAACCAACAATTTGCCTTCTTTTGTCATTTTCTATTTATGTTTATGTATTGTTGTTATTTAATTTCCAGATTTATATACGTGTTAGTGAGAAGACGAGACAAAGAGGAGCCAAAGAAATCTGATGAATTTTCAAGAACTGGCGAAGTGTCAAGATTTTAAAAATAATCAGTGATTTTAACAATATTATAAAATAAGACTGATGATTAAAATAGTTATTAATTATAAGTAGATTTGAATTTATTTTTTTAGGATTACCAATTAGATAACAAATTTTAAATTGAGATAATCCGATAATTATTTTAGGTGGTCTTGCTTCGCAAAGAATATAAAATTTCAAAGTGGAATTTGTTGACTAAGAGATTTTTAGAATGTCGGAGACGAATATATTTCTTTGTTAAGATTATCTTTATACCAAGATCATAAAAATAACATAATAAAGATAACAATTGGAACATAATAGATGTTAATATGATCACTTTCATTTTGCGGAGAGTCAAAGAAATTTATCAACTGCGTTGAGAGGTGATAACAGGAAGGTTATTAAAAAGGCATATTCACATAAAACAGCTGCGTCCGCTACAATAAAAGATGTTGACGAATATAAGTGAGTGTCTACACTAGGGTTCAATGTACCATTATCGTTCTGTAAATAGAAATGAAAAGCGTTGTTGAGTATTTGTTATATTGTTCCGCTTAATGACCGATTAAATGATACCAGAAGTGCTCCCATCCTTATAAGAATTTCGACAACAAGATCTTTATATACCTTGACGTGGAACAGGCTGCTTTTGTTGAAGTATTCAGGCAGAATGGTTAGTATTTGATAATAAATAATAATATACCAAAAAAAAACGTTGTTTTCATCATCATCACCAATCATATACGTTCCTATAGACAGGTACGTTGGACCACATTGGTTTACTGAAATTTGGTTCGCATCAGATTTATGCAGGTAAAAGAGTCAGATAAGTACATAATAAAATTCAAGTAAGAAAAATAAATTAGTACATGACAGATACGACCCTGGACCTCTTGATTAGGAGCCTAGCGCCACAAAAACAACGCCACTGACAGCGTTATCCATATAAATAAGTACATCATAATTCGTAATTGAGAGTAATATCAATAGAAATCTCAAATTTTTAGTATTATTTGAAATATAAATGCCTAACTAGATTTATTCTTTACAACTTTTTATAAAGTTAGGTTTAATATGGATCTTTTAGGAAAGTTTACAATATCTTAAACCTCATTTCCTCTTTGGTTGAGGTGGTAGTTCGTTTAACGTAAAAAATCCTGTTTGTCTATATATTGTTGTTGAGCTTGCCGTGTTCCATAAAGACAAGAAATACTAAACAAAGCAGCCCTATGTTTCTCGTAACCAACTGCTCACCCTCACCATTCTGCAAACACCAACACTCATTTCTCAGTTCATCAGCCTTATTTTTGTACCACTACTTGCCAGAAATCTTCGAGTTTTGTATTTAAAGAAACAACATTTTACCCAACATTTAAAGAAAGTAAATAATTTTAAGTAGTTATGATCGCCTTTTTTTTAGCGATGGCCTACCTCAAGCATGTAGGGAGCCCCCGGGAACGCTAAGCAACTTCCAGGGGGTTCCCAGCCTCCGCTCCCCTGCGATGCTCCAGGGGAGCCCTCCTCGGAGGAGACAACTACCTCCCCCGATCTCCTACACCAACGACGCCCCCGGCCATGGGAGGGGCGTAATCTCTCCCGGGAATTATGATCACCTAGTCCACGAGACGTCTCGCGTAAAACTTGCAAGCACCAAAGGACTAAAGTCTATTATTTTGTTCTTCGGCGTGTGTTTTACGGCAGAAACATATAAGATCGAGATCCAAATAGGCGACTTTGGTGCAAAGTAATTTTCCGACAGTCAGTTGGCGAAAGAGTTAAATACTTCGCTTCAAATATAATTAAACCGACCGCCATAATAGCGCGTTTTCCTTAGATTTATTACAAATATAGAATTATTTAAAAAATACAGATATTATTCAGTACCCAGTAGTAAACAATAAACATCAACATCATTTTGGCAGGCTCTGAAAGTACTGTACAAATTCAAATTTAACATTGCAATAAACCGGCGCTATTACGAACTAAATAAAGGTTATCTTAATGATAAAATGTATAGTCTAACGCGTTTGAATATGTACATAAAACTGAAAGTATAAACCACATCAGTGTACATTTGCTATGGAATTCCAAAAGGCAGTTAAATCAAATCTAGTAAGTGAACAACAGCCCCATACAGTTTGTGTCACATTGTTCAGATCCAATAAAATACTATATTCTAATTCGGTATATCTACCACTTTGTCTCTCCACTCAAGGTGGACTGGTAGAAAATGTCTGTGGCATTAAGTTGTTACTCTTCAGGTAGGAGCGAGAGATTAAAGTACGTATGAAATTGTAAAATTCTGTACATTTGTAAATGGCAGTATCAAACTTCTGCATACCTAATTGAAACAATTAAAATATCAGTACCAAAGTTAGCCAACGCCAGCGACGGTCCTCCTAATAAATGACTTGTTAAACTGGGCACTGGTAACATTTTGATTAGATTGACGTAATAAAATGGTGTGAATGACAGAATCTCCTCTTAACTATAAACCAATAGAAGTGACTTGTGAGCATTGCAGGGCAGTTTGTGATCGTCAATCAAGTGACCGTATATCAGTAGATTGATAAATACACACATTTTTTAATTTTGATTGAATACACTTTAGGGTTATCTTCTCAGCATGTTAGAGTAAAAACAACGAATAACAGAAAATATATTTATTTTATTGAAGGAAATAGTTCTCACAATGTCTGGCTCCTTCATCATTCCATGTCCACAATCGATCTTCATTTGTTAGTGACATCACATCCTAGAAACACAGAATGTGCTACGATTATATAACATTGATGAGAAGTCTTTGCTCGCTTAGCATGTGGTATAATTCACAACCCTTTCTAAATTGTGTGATTAGAGCTTCTTTAAATTAGAGATCAATCATGCGACGTTTGAACCATTTCACACACAGTTTCTGACTTAATTAGGAAAAATATAAGTTTGCTCTCTATAAACTGTACTTTCATATATATCTTTATTCTAACTAATAAAGTAAAAAATTACCGGGTTTAATTCAAAAAGTTAGTCTGTAAGATACATAAAGTAGTAGTTTGATAATGAATGTCAGAGGATAATTTTTAGGAAGGTAAAACCCCATCTTATCTGCAGGTGGAAAGCTAGTGAAAAAAATTATCTTTAACGAATTTCTTATGAAAATTTAAACTTAAATTACCGACCAGTATGCAAGAAGTTTACAGCTTTTTTGAACAGTCGGATTGCTCTATATCTGTGTAAAATATTTGAGATTCGTCTCCAAGATATCTCTTTACTTCGAAATGTTTACCTACAGATAGAATTCAAAACGAAAATTACTCAGTCTCACTAGACTTTTACTGAATAGGGTAGAGGAATTTACATTTTACGAAGGCATTTCCATAAGGGGATTCTGTAGAAAAATCATTAGACTTGCGTATCTTTCACAATATATTGGTATTCGAATTCTACCGAAAACGAAATCGGTTTCTCAAACCTATCTCTTATTATCAAAGCCTCAATGCAATATGATATTGCGTGTTGAATATGTAAAAAATTACATACAAAGATGGAAATATTAAGAACCATAAATATTCAAGAAAAATTTTAATAAAATTCACATGAAGATAAAGTTACCTCTAGCTTATAGTTTAATTTATAGTTAGCATTTAATAATTTATAATGTAAATTATTTAAACACATACATAGAGATCCCAGTAATTTTTCGGGTGGAAAAATGTCTGGATAGCTGAAAATAAGTATAAAAATTATCACATGATTAGCGTATATTAAACCCAGGTAATATTTTTTCCAAAACACAATTAAAGTTAGCGTGCAATTTCGATTTCTCTTTATTGATCCTATTTACTGATGATACAAGTGCATACAAGGCATATTTGGTTTCAGTTTTTAATGGTAATGATATAATGAGAAAGCTACAGTTCGTAAAACTTTTCTCATTAAATAATAAATGAATAATACATTTACTTCAGAAAACTATTGAATTAACACTGCATCCATACTTTATTAGTACCTTTATTAGTTTGTAACAAAGAGTTCTTACAAAAATTTGTGGTAAAATAATCTATTTAATCAAACATAATATTTTTTTATTGACCAAGTTTCTATCGAATGTATTTAGATAAAATAATTAGAATGGAATAAACAATCATTATCGTCAAAATATTTATTCTCTTAATTT
This sequence comes from Scirpophaga incertulas, assembly GCA_036419045.1. NCBI lineage: Eukaryota > Metazoa > Arthropoda > Insecta > Lepidoptera > Crambidae > Scirpophaga > Scirpophaga incertulas. The sequence continues at coordinate 13,251,100 of CM071645.1, forward strand.
AAGATACTTAGTTATGATAGATGCCGTCGTCCGCTAACGTCGACGTTGTTAGCTTTGTTAGGGTCCGTAGACCGTGGTGAACATACATATGTCACTACGCTTTAAAGATACAAAAAAATAAATAAAGGAAATACGAAAATATATACCTTGACGATGGAAAAAATTGATTATTGAGCACCGATCCGCATATCGGGTCCGAAAGAGACTCGAAATTGCATTTCCGTTCAATTTACAGCGTCCATTAGCACCTTTTGTGTCTACGTTACCTTTTTGTCGAACATACATAATAACGTTATAATCTCGCTATACTTTCCTGATATGTTAGTTATCTAATAAATATCTACAAATTGCCAATGTTTAATGACAAAGTGTATTATATTGTTACGATTCGAGTTCTTCACGGAGATTTAATTGTAGTACATTACTTAATCGACTAAAATCTTGTGTTTTTGATCTTCCAAAATATACCAAAATTGATTAACGCTAGCTTGCTTAATACCATGTTGTCAACAGTGTTCAAAAAGGACAAACTGTTAGTGTGCGTGGTAATTTAAACTATAGTTTTTTCACGGTTACATTCTGGATAGATTAATATGTTCTGCTTATATTATATACTTTATTGCTATTCAAAATACAATCAATAATTTTACATTAAATAGAAACAAGAATATTAGTTCAATGAAATATATTTTATTTGTACTTATAAAAAAAGGTTATGCTCGGTGTTTCTTTGCGTGATTGAATAATAAGTTATGACATCCACAAAAGAATTAGGTACCGACATAGTCCGAATTGAGATAGAAAGGTCTTTGTTTTTTTATTTAATTTTTCATCAGAAATTTGTATTAGGATTTTGTATTTTATTGACAATAACTTTCTGAAAACTTAGTTAACTAACTAATAAGGTAATTTATGTGTAAGACATCTCAATGGACAATACTTATTGTCTATTGAGATATGTGTAAAAGTTTCATAAGGTTTGATTACTCTGTTATTTATTACTTAGTTAAAAAAAGCCAAATTAACTTTACAAAACTATAATTTTATCTTTTAATTGTCAAAAGTTGAATGTAATTTTTAAATTGGCAAAGAAGTTGATCTTTTAGTGATTTAGTAGTATTTGTGATGGAAATACGAATATATGTATATGAATTATTTTCATATTTTAGTGAACCACGCCTCTATTAAATAAATTATAATAATTATTCTAATTTTTTGCAACATCTTTACAGGTTTTCTTTTATTTTGCGGTGTTTTTTTTTGTCATTGTCTTTTTATATCTGCTTTTATTACTATTGATAGAAAACCATAAACTTCATTAGATTTTTTTTCGCTTCAAACAGCATATGACAAATACACCACCATAACTGTTTGAATGATAAACATATACTAAAAACTTATTGACGTAAAAAAACAATTTTAGTTAACCCAAAACTATCTATAGGTACACGAACTCAGCCAACAAAACGAAATTAAACTATGAAACAAATTAGATGCCATAATTTTTTTTACTTCTAATGCAATATATCTTACAGTATCAACGATAACAAAGACAAACATAAATACAAACGTAAATTTATGTTAAGTTTGACACAAGTATTCATTCGACATGAAAACGAATCGAAACGATATAACAAAAACGACTCCATTCCAACATACGGCTCCAATTGAAAATTTTCCATCTTTTAAAGTTGGGTTACTAAATGTAAGTAGGCGTAAAGTTTTATAACACATCATCTGAAAAAGTATTAATCGAAGTAATAAGCATCATATCATATCGATCTAGTATAAATTGACAATTATTAAACTACGTTCACTAACAAAACAAATTGTTTTTGTACTACTATAAAAAAGGAAAGTTTTGTTAAGAAACTGTATTACTTACCTCATCTACTGACAATTTTTGCTGTGCGCTGAATGTTTAAGAGCATGAAAGCTGGTAGAAATATTATTACGTACTCCGCTTAACTTCGTTTTGGAGCATTATTAAATCTAGGGGCAACATGGCCCTAATTGTGTACCTTTTATTGGCGGGAAATGTGGTTTTACATCGATATCTGTTTTTAGAAACTTATATAATATTTAACTTACAATGCTTGATTACTACATTATATTATTTACCTCAAACTTCAACGCACAGTCCAAATATATTACAAAAAGCAGACATAATGCAATAAGGATGTTGTCAAAGCTTTAAAGTTACATAAGTATAAGCTTACTGCTTATAAATATATACAAAATACATCATCACATCAGCTCGAAATTGAAGTTCTTATGTGAGTGATTTTGAAATGTTTTGTAATGACTACTTGGGCTTCTGCTGACCGTTTCTCTTCACCAATTTAACAAAATATATGTTGAAGTCGTAAGTTTCTAATAATTTTATTAAAACTATGGCTTTTCACTGCTGGAAAAGTTGCATTTTCTTTCTGAAACATTAACTAATGTTAACTAAAGTCAGACAATATAGAAACACCAAACGATTAACTAATCGTTTGGTGTTTCTATATTGTCTGACTTACAAGATTTTTAATACCTGCACTTGTCTCTTTGAAATATGAAACGATACAGTTTTTATGCGGACTATTATATAATAACCGTAAATATTTTACGGTATATATAAACTGATTGACGAGAACTTAATTACATCAACGAGTAAGTGACGGTATGTGACTTAATATGTGAGCGTATTTTTCTTGATTCTTGACAACTAAGGAAGATCTCTAAATAGGTCAGAAAAGGTTATGGAGAGAGAAAAGGTTATGATTATTTGTCATTTTTGGGCATACCTATATGTTGTTACAGGTGAGAGAAAGTTATATATAGTACAAATATGAGAACGGTTTTATATAGGTACAAAAGTGAGGAAATAAAAAAAATACTTAGGTAAAATATGCAGCTGTCAGATTTTAAAAAATATTAAAACGGTTTTTCGTTCATTAGTTAAATATATATTTGAAAAGTCAGTAACAAAGGTTAATCTAATAATGTGAATAACAATAAGCGTATTTTGATTTTAGCGAAAATGTGTATAAAACAACCCTATATTTTTTTCAAAATATAGATTTTATTATTATTTCCAATCATTTTCAATGTATTAATGGACAAACGAAATTAAGAAAACCTTTGAAATAAAATGACCTATCAAGACCTAGTAATAAATTTCTATAATTATTAATATATCTTATTCAACAAACTTCATCTAAGTCTATCCGACAGAAAAATTAAAGTTCTAACATTATTGAAGAGGGTCGTTTCACACAATGCTACTTTTGTATAATAGGGCGTTTCCGTTGCTTTAAGCTACTTGACAAATAAATATAAATTTTTACATTCATTTGCTTAACTAACATCATCTTTTATTAACTTAACTAACATCATCATTAACAAAGGAATTGAAATTCAATGAAATTATTATGGTTCCGAAACTACGTCGTAATATTTGAAGCATTTTCTTTTATGTAAATCGCATTTGAAACAAAATCCTCTTTGAAAAACATTTATTGATCCGATATTTTGAATAGTTATTTCGCGATTACGAGACACGTGCAACTAAAATGTATATAAAAATATATTTATTATTTCACATATCAAAACATCTAATTTAATCAATCAAACACTTCACATATTACTTAAAATCAAAGCTTCTTAAAATTTTCTTGGTTGCGGACTACAAAAGTGAAATACAGACATATCACAGACCGCAGCAAACAGCAGTATTTTCAACGCTGTGTGTTGTTACAGAAAGATCATATAACAGTGAAATTACTGGGTACCATGACTTTACATCTTAAGTCACAAGTTGCTGTGTTTCTTGTGGAGTTTGGAGATCTACTGTAAGCTTTCCTGCACTGTTCCTGCAGGAACTATACGAGTATGTACCATAAGCGACTGTAAGCACACACCATCAGGTAGATAGTCTACTTGTTTGTCAATAATATAGTTGAATAATCTATTGAATTTGCAGCATTTTGTTACATATTCATGTCTTCAAGAATTTTTTATCTTCATCCCTGTGATTTAATAAGGAATTCTAGCTACATATATATCTATATAAAATTGCTTATATATTACTAGTAGTAATGCATGGTATTTGGAACGAAGACATGAAGATATTACAATTAGTAGAGATATTAAAAATATTTCAAAGAACTGGAACAAAATCAAGATACATCATAGACCCGTCAACATATTCTGACTCGAATACTCTGGATGAGTGGCTTTTATGTTTCTCTCAAATCTGTTTCCGGTTGACTGGTAATGTGATTATTTTCGGACCTTGATGTTAGTGGATATGCTCCGAACTGGAAATAGATGTTAGACACATATAAAATAACTATATGTATCATACAAATATAAGTTTCAATACATTAACGTATCATCTTACATCTTATTTACAGAAACCGAACTCTTCAATACATCTAGATACAAAAATATGAATATGACCACATTAGATTTTTATTCGTTATTGGAATAGGCTACAAGTCTCTCAATTGAAGTCGAATAAAAATATCTACTAATTGCTCAGTACCTTATCTTAGTACTACCAGGGACTATGGCTTTTCATTGTTCTTGGGCTTTTCCTTTTCTTTGTTCCATAATTATCGTTTTAAACACAGAATGCGGAACAACACACAACGCGGAGTTAATGGAGATTAGCACAAATCATTAATATCTGAGGCATTCAAGGTGTATAAGCATAGTATGACCGAAACGTGTCATGTGAAAACGGAAATACAACGGGAATAAAACGGAAATGTGCCAGAAATGTGTTAATTGCTCTAACTACCACAATAGATAAACAAAAGCAGAAATTGACTTTTTATTCAAAGATGCCATCAAGAGTACTGAGGAGGATATTAGAGGTTCGTTGCAGTCAATTGTCAAATTGAACCTCGTAATTAGTGATTGTAACAGCGGCAATATATGTGTATAATTATTCATCATAAATTACTCATTAAGAAATAGTATCAACGATAATTACTTTAATGATTACATCCTGATTATAATAATTTGACAATTTTACAATCATTTGACACAACTAAGAAATTAATTAAACTTAAGTTAGTTAGAATTTTATATCTTCGTTTCTTAGGATTAATACTAAACCGTTGTTTGCTGCGGAAATTTGACAATTTTACAATCATTTTAAACTAAGAAATTAATCAAACTTAAGTTAGTGAGAATTTTACATCCTTGTTTCTTAGGATTAAAACTAAGAAACAGAGATATAAAATTCTAAATAATAAGTATTTATATTTCAATTCTAATATAAAGTGTTTTTTTACTTACTTGTTGTTAGCTTATTGTTATTGACCATTTTTTTTAAAGTAATGTTTGGTTCTCTGCGGACTCCTTGGTCCGCACTCTTTTTTTTTTGTGGCTAAATAGATAATAAATAAGGACATAAAAAATACTTTATGTCCTTATTTATTATCTATTTACAAGTAAGGAGAAGGTGTCTTTTCTCCGTGTTGTGGAAACAGATGGTCCCGCCCCCCACTTTCATATATTTCATTTCATAGCCCCATCTATAAATATATTCTACTTTTTTTTTATCGCTGAGGAAAATGCATTGAATTGCATACCCTGCACCCCGGGAAATGCGCAGAATTATGTGGGGCTCTCCTCCCCTGAAGGGGGTAGGCCTACCCACTAAAAACCTCAGCGATGCCCTTCCACTGACGCCTGCCGCGAGCGCTCGATCGACGGCGCATCCGACATCGCCGTCAGACGCGCCGAGGAGAACTGCACGCGGCGTGACAGGTTCGTGGGAACCCGTAAGGACACTACCACGACCCCATCGGCATAGGCTCACCAGAGGTGAGCCGCTCGGTCGCCTCCCCGGTGGGCCGGGGAGGCCGGCTGACAGCGATCGGTGCAATGCAGGGTCGGCCTTCCCGGTGGCCGGCCCCGCTGGTCGCCGTCAGGAGGGAGGACGTCCCCTACGCCCACATCAACATGCCAGGGCGCCTGGGTCATCCCCCGTGGTGGCAGAGGGGGCTGTTAGGATTACATTTCCATCGCAGCCCCCCCGCGCTGTTGCGCCGCCGGTGTGGGGGCCGACCTCTTTTGGAGGGCGGCCGCTCTGCCCTTCGTACGGGCGGGGTTGCACCTACGCCCGCCCATGACGTGGTTGCACGGCCGTTTGCCGGCCGCGCAAACCGCACAATGGGGCTCCGATGCGCATTCGGAGCGATCTTCCTCTTCGTGGGCCGGACAACTCTAGCCTCGTCTCCTCCAATTTGGAGGCCAGGACGTCTGCCTTCTCCGCCGCTTAGGCGCCAGGGATCTCCAGTAACCTGACGCCGGCAAGGGTCTGGCACAGACTCACCTTCTCTATTCCAAGGCCCGCGAGGTTGATAGATCTGCAGTTTAGGCAGCGCTGCAGCCGGCTTCGCCTTTGGGGCTGGGCCAGATGGGGCGCGCTTAGCCAGAGCGCGCGGAGTAGCCTTCGCCGCTTCGGCGAAACTTCGTGGTGCGGCGGGCTTGACGGGCACCGGCTCGGCGGGAGGGGCTTTCTGGGCCCTTCTGCGCTTATTGCGGCTGCTGGTGGGGCAGGCGTCCCCTTCTTCAGCCGACCACCTATGACCTTGGTGGGAATCGCCGAGGTGACCGGCCGGTCAGACGGGGCGCTATGAGGCGCCCTTTTGTCCGCCGCAAGTGGCGGACGGAGTTGCGAGGCAGGCAGAAGCCTGCCCTCGATCCCTTCTAGGCGGGCGTTGATAAGCATTTGGAGCATAGCCTCCCGGAGCCAATATCTACGTTTCATCAGCTATCCAACGATGTATAACAATCTAGGGATTTTATTACATGTATGTGCGAATGAAAGAAAAAAAACCGGTTAGGGCTGGGAATACAAGGGATATTGTTTTGGTTGTCAGTCTGCTTTTGTGCTTCGTACATAGTGGATGTGATATCGTTTTGCTCTTTTTTCTCGACTTGGCTGTGATTCTGGACTTTATATATATAAAGCTTTCTGGTTAACATAGCTAATATATTATGAGGAACAATTTTTTTTTTACAAATGGTTATTGACCATTTATGAAATTTAATTGATAATGACAATCTGTAAATATTTTTGTTGAATTAATTTCTAATTACGTGATTCATAGACTTCACAACCAATATCACCTTCTATAATTTTTGTTAATGAATACATACATTCAGCCTTCTAGGGTTGTTGTTAACTAATTGCCGCAGCAGCCGCACTCGGACGGGTCCTCCCTAATGTGGGAGGACCAGGATCGGCGTGCCGTCGGCTGTATCACAGGGTGATACGGTCGATGGCACTCTACAGACCCTCGGTGTGGGCGGAGTACCTCTCCCCCCGCATTGTGGCCCTCTTGCGACGTCCGCACAGGGTCATCGCGACCCGGGCCGTGCGAGCCTATCGCATGGTCAGCCACGGCGCGGCCTGCGTTTTAGCGGGCCACACGCCGTGGGATGTCGATGCACAGGTCCATGCAGCTGTGTATCGACATCGGGTCGCAGCACGTAAGCGGGGGCACGGCTCGCTCTACAAGAAGTGGAGGGAGTCCGTGCCCGGGTGCAGAGAGAGGCTCTGCACCGGTGGGGCGAGGCGCTCGCCTTCCCAGCGGCCGGCCACCGGACGATCAAAGCAGTTCGTCCGGTGTTGGAGGGGTGGGTCGGGCGCCGGCAGGGCAGCCTCTCATTCCGCATGGTGCAGGTACTGATCGGACATGGTTGTTTCGGTCACTACCTGCACCGGGTCGCACGTCGGGAAGAAACGCCGCGGTGTCACCACTGCGGCGCTCCCGACGACACGCCCGGACGACACACAGCCAGCGTGTGCCCGGGCACACGCAGGCTGTGTGCTCGGCGTGACAGCAACAGCGCAGCGAACTTATCGCTGCGTTGGGAAGCAGCGACCTCTCGCTGCCGCGCGTGTTCGTGGCCATGCTCCGCGGCGAAGCGGAATGAGAGGCTGTCGCCTCCTTTTGCGAGAACGTCATCTCGCAGAAGGAGGCAGCGAAGAGGGAGCGGGAGGAGGATATCGAGGCCGCTCCTCTCCGCTGCAGACGGATAGATAGGAGAAGGCGGGCACACGCAAGAGCGGTGCTAGCCTAATGACCCTACCGCGAGGCTGCGTCCGCGTCTGGCTACCGCGCACGCCGTGGTGATGTCTCTCCGTCTGGGGGATTGTCCAGGGGTTCTCGGACAGTCCCTCCCTTGGCTTTGGCCCGACCAGACCTAGGTCGAGCCGGCCCCAGAGCTCATGGCGGTAGAATCGCGAAAGCGCACCCCGCCATGTGACCCGCATGGGTCTAGAGAACTCAGGGGAGTTTTAGTGGGTAGGCCGGTCCTGTCAGACCGGAAAGCCCTACACACGGCCGCGCCCAGCCAGCGCGGTGTCACGGTATATAATGCATTTCCACTATAAAAAAAAAGTGTGGTTGTTAACCATGTTTAGAAGCCAATATTAATTATAACAATAAGCAACACTGTTTTTGATTGCTATTTACAATTTTTCATTTAATATGCTTCAATAATATGAAGCATATAAAGTCATTGACTTGAGGTAACATTAAACATAATTTGTCATACTACGTAACGACAGTTGGCGCCTAAACATATATTCTGAGCAATGTCTCACTACATCTAAATTGACTGCGGTTTCATGCGTTCAATGATTTGCCAGTCTAACGAAAGTTTATGTTTTAATATTCCGAATACTTATAGCGTAATAAACGTTAAATATCATTATAGTTAAAGTTGTGGAAGAATATTTAAAATAAGAATAAGTGTAGTCACTTACATTTACCTACATTTAATTATAAACAGATAAAAAATCTAACACACATTACGTAACAAAGAAATCCTAGCAAAGCAAACGGCACGCTGCGGATAAACCTAAGATGTCAGTATATCAAAGTTTTCGAACTTGCACAAGTCATCAAGACTTGCTTGCTCGCAGCAGAAATGAGTTCTGGCAATAGTTTGACGCGGCCGCTGGAATAGAAATGGAGGTATTGTCTAGAAGACCTAGACGTTACATTGAGTTTTAGTTTTGACGGCAATTCAGGAAGAGACAACCGTCTTGCAAGTTCTTTAAGAATTAATATTTTATACGAACTGTAGTATGTTGTTATATAAATATTTATGTAACATGTAAAAATCGTACCTTACATTTTATTACGAAATACTCTACATGACTCTACATCTCCTAATTAAGGAGTACAAGTTATTCTTTTCGTACAGCTTGGGATTTTATAACTGATTTGAAAGTTTTTTCTTGTTATGTCGTAAATGTAGGCTAATGATTAGTACTTTATTTTTAATTGTAGCGTGTTGTTTGACAATTTTGTAATGGCAATCACCAACATCAACAGCATCTACTTTTTTATTTGGCGGAGTTATATCAAATACATCTGGCTATGTATGAGCATATCACTGACATATCTCCCTCATCTAAGGATCATACGCCAAGTAGAGACGGGCAGATGCAGTGGTTGAAGGTCATTGAGTACTCTTAATACTTTCATCATCTTATCAGCTATAACCTCTAAATTGATCTGAATTGTATGAGGGGATAGATAGATAATAAGTTTATTTTCATCAACACACATTCATTCATATGACATAAAGTACATATTACAAATAAGACGCATAAAATGTCTAGTAGTAATAGACTGTGACTAGTGCAGCAACAAGAAGCGGCTAGACTCGATGTGTCCTGATGACAAAAACACCGATTTTTAGCCGTCACCCGGAAATGAAACGCGTGCAGAATTAAATATTCTAATCTAACTATAACAACTATTGTATTTGTGTGTGTGTGTGTGTGTGTGTGTGTGTTTAATGTGCGAGCTAAATATATACATATAGTATAAAAATAAAATAAACATAAGTTATTTTGTAATCAGTGATGACTTATAAACTTAAAATAATAATATAATTAAGTATGGAAATATATTAACAAATATATAAATTATTAATACAAACGCTGACCACCGCGCTAGTATATACTCGTATACTACCACCAAGTCGAAATACCTCATTGATCATAACCAATACATGTTTCATTATTTAAGGGTATATATCAAGGATTAGCCGTTAAGCAGAGTTTATTCTGGGTGTGCAGCTGGGAATATGTTGTTTATCAGCTTTTATGCCTCTAAGAAGTACGCATTTCTATTGTACTAAAATACAACAATTAATGAATTATTGTGATGTGCTACTACCGTCAACATACGAAATATATTATTAAAAATGTTGCTTTATAGGTAAGCTTACTTACTTTTTCCTTTTTGGTGGTGGATTTCCCTTTCATTCACGCTGGGTACTAAGACACTAATATGGTGGCCAAACAAATCCAACCAAGCAACTTGTCCGAAGAACCTATATAGCTTTCAGTACCTGGAACTACACCTTATGATATCTATACTAGGACAACCCAAATAGCCGCTAAGTGACTGAACATCACTCCTTTACAGCAGGTAGGTACAACAAAAGTCACTCACTTTACACACTTCACAGCCATTCACTTTACAAAGGCTAGACACAATAGTGAACTAACGAAGAGATGGACATATTACTGGTTTTGGTAATTCACGACAAGAGCAAATGTGTTTACACTTAAGAAAAAAATAACAGAAATTGTCTTACAGAAGTACAACATCGCAGTGCCACCACAGGACACTGGAGGACCTAAATAAGCGCATATCTGTGCACTGTCGTTCAAGCTGCATGCATGAACAATCTCATATCAAATCGATACTCCATGCGCTATAAGCTGCAAGCGTAGAGCTTGATACATACGTGCTAAAGAACCTTAAATATAGTAGGTAATTAAAACAACATTACTTTTCATTGGATGGAAATAGTCACAGTAGTGCTAGGTCGATCACCGCACCCATAGGGTCCATTCCTGTTTTAAAGTTCCTTTTTTGGACACCGCGATTTGCAATGCGTTCGATTCGTCGTTCCACCCAATCAATGAGGAGACTCTAAACTCTCCCAAAGGATTAGTCTTGGGAAAGGCTACGCTCAGAGTTTCTCTGCTTGATCAAATCAGACATAACGAAATTAAAGACTAAATTTACATTATGTTTTCTAGTAATATAATAAAACAAAATACAATCTTTTCTAGAAATAAGATTTTAAACTCAACGCTTAGATAACTAGAAGTCTTTTTATTTAATTGTATAACAGTTTTCGGAATCATAATTACTGAACTAAAACATCGAGAAATTATAGATTATATTATTACTGTGTGGTTAACACCAAACACAAAATATTTAAAATATATAGTAGAATATAAGACATTCTAAAAGGTACAAGAAAAAATCAGTCTATGAAAACCAACAACGCATCATCAAATTGCCCCTGTGAGAACACACATCCGCTACCGTCCGCAAGGAGGATGCAATATCCTAGACCAACTTCGTTATCGTATCGACTTATAATAGTGTTACCCTCTCGGTCACTGGTCCATATCTCGTGGCATATCTTTTGATATATATATATATATATATATATATATATATATATATATATATATATATATATATATATATATTCGTATCTAACAAAAGGCAAATGTATTTTCAATACAAATAGAATTATTTTTCAACTACCGACAAAAAAATATGGGCAAATCACACAAGTATAATTGAGTTAACCCGCCCAATGTTAACGTACTACAACTACTTGGCGCAATAGAATATGTTGACATATGAATGACGGAACAGAATAAATAAGCCCATTCGAAATATAGTATAATTAATATTATATAGTTTATATATTATATTTAAAATGTTTATGGTTTTGTTGTATATACTAAGTAAACAAATAAAATGTGCTAAGTAAAAAGAAGTAAAATATTGGAAAATTTACTTTATTATTATTTTATTTTTATGAGTGGTACAGTTAAATTAGTAACAAATAAAACATTCAGCAAGAAAAGTAAGAGCTGTATAATTATTATTTTATTAATTATACTTTTTATTTTATGAATTAAACATTCTATTATATTATTCTTAATAAACCCTCTAAATGTATTTAACTGTCATCTCATCATACTAATATATGGTACAGTTAATTTATTACTAAAGACCTTTGATGAATTTCGAATCAAATAGGTAATTTATTTATTTAATTATTAAAATAGTTTATCATCGACAATATAAATAATATTTGTCAAAAAAAATCATTGTACAAAACAAAGATAAGAGATATGTCTATAAGTATACAATAAGTATATACAAACAATGCTATTAACAAAAGAACAAACAAATCAACAGTGAGAATCATAAAAAAAAAAACACATCTAAATACGCGTATAATCTTAGTATGGAATTCGTAATAACTGCTTCAGCAATGCGAGTAATTTTCTCAAAGTCGTAAAGATATCGATATTATGACTGTTCAGGATGTTGTAAGTTTTCATACCTCTGTTTAACGGTGAAAACTTACCCGTAATAGTTCTCCTTAATTGAATGTTGAATATATTACTCATAGGGAAAGAGATATGATACGGAATTGTTATAGAAATTTTACAAATAAATTGGGCCAACTCAACTTACCATGAAGAAGTTTGTGTAATAACATGAAATCTAAGAGTTAAGAGTTTACTTCGATCAGCTAGTGGTTAAGGTGCGGGAAAGCCTAGAATTACAATTAAAATGAACTGTAATCAGCGTCTACATATTTTTTATCAAATCAAACACAACAAATTTCAGGATCGCCTCACCAATTTCTCAATATGTTCGATAAAGCTGTTTTCTATCCACAATCACTCCAAAATCACAGGTGATCTTTCACATGTGATCACTCAATCAGAACTTGTTTATCGATAATGTAGCTAGAAACGACAACTGATTTATTATTTGTGAATCTCATAAAAGTATATTTGTTATGATTAAGCCTTTAATTTTATTATTTTTACATAATCATGAATTGCATTTAGATATTTCTATTAACACGGCAAATCATTTTGACTATTAATACAAATTAACAATTTTACATCGTCCGCAAAAGTGGAGCAATGACTATATTTAATGCAAATTGTGTGTTAGTGTCGGAAAATAAAATGCTGGAAAAAGGGCCCAAATGAGATCCTTAAGGCGTTCCTGGAAAAGCTTACTCACTAACTTATTAACTAGACTTACATCCATGCACTACAAAAGTTTGTAGAAATCTAGCTAGCGATGCAAGTAAGCGAATTTCCATGTACACTGTATAATTTTTATTTAAATAGGAATTATGTACAATATCGAACGCACTTGAGAAATCAGTGTGTATAGAATCCATCTACATATGACTATCTATTGCATTTGTAGCTTACGAAACTTGAAACCGTGACATAATCCAAAAATTACTGACAATAGGTTTATTTTTACAAAATCTGTGCTGTGCATCTACAATAATATTATCATATGTAATATTGTACGTAAAGGCCTGTAAAAAATAAAACCTATTGTGTTGTTAAATTATAAAATTGATTTTTTTTCAGCAGTATAATGTTCAGTGTTCAGTATAAAGTAAATTATTCAGTTTTAAAATAGTTAGTCCAAATATTGTTCGTTATAATTAAAGTACATTTTATGTCGATACTCTTTATCAATAGACACAATGGGAAATACACGAGCATTAAATAGCACATTCAGAACGATTCAAAGTGAAAGACTAGCCTTTCTGGCAGTAACAAGATTTCTAATTTTCTCCATCCAAAGATGGCTAAGCCCTGGATAAAGCTAAAGGTCTAAGTTACCGCTTATTATTACGCTGTAGAACATAAATTATACTTTGATAGGTATGTATAACGGAAAGCGGAAGCTATACAAAGCAAAAAGTTTCTGAACCGCCTTGTTCCTGTAACATTATGTATCTGACACACGACGTAGGTAACAATGCAAGTCGGGCCTTTGTCTATAATGTAAAGTTTATTAATAAATCACTTTGAACAGCATACATACAGCATTGAAACTGACGTCGTTTAATCAAAATTCAACTTCAGGGTCTTCAGATATACTCTTTCAATTATTAGTGAACGCATTGCTCAGTATAATAATTTTATTTTAATGTCCATTGTGTAGTTGTTTGGACAATACGATTGGAATCTTCTCATTAAGTTACTAATTGGCGTTATAAAAAGCAATAATCTTTGCTTGTGCTGTTCGATGGTCTTATATCTTACAATCATATTCCCGCTACAATAACAATATTTAATAAATAGCAATTAGAAATGTCACAAGCATTGAAGAAGGAATAGTTCATTCTTACTACAAGAAAACCTAAATTAATTTTGTTTTTTAATACGACTACGTAAATAGGTCAACTAGGAAAATTGATCGAGGCTAGTCTGACGGACATCGACAACTTTGATATAGATCTGACTTTGATGAACTATACTCACAAATTCGTACGGTATAATAGCGAGTGAGATAAATAAAATTTTATGTACCTAAATAGCGATACATTTATTGTAACATGTAAATTGCTGTTATATGCTTATTTATTTATTAAAATTCTACATTATATTTATTTATAGATTTTTCTATGATCACTATATCTTAATATTACAAGTTAGAGTGAACAAATTCTCACACTCTCTCTCATCTCTCTTTTGTGGCTTTCTTTGGCGGAGTGATCCTGAAACAATTTGTTTACGAATAAAGCAGCAATTTTATACTCATGTTGTTTTCTTTGATTATTACTTTTTGCTTACATTATAAGAGAAAGTCAAACAGAAATAACAGGACACTGACAGCTATAAAAATACCCTAACATTACATCTAAAATAACAAAGACATCACAGCATACATTCGAAAATCGATAACTTGCCCCAAGTCGAGAGAGAATCGACTTAAGTTGAAAAGGCTTTAGTCAACACTTTGCCCAAGTAGGTTCAACTTATATTTTGAGTTACTTTTCATGTGTATGCAGATTACCTCACCAAGATTTTCTTCTGTCTAAGTACATTTGAAATTAAGAAAACGAAAATCACATCGGTACATAAATTATGGATTCCGGGTCTCACAGTTCTAACCAGCAGTTCGTTTGTAATAAAATTAATTTAATTAATTATTAATTTTTCCTAAGTTATAGGAAGATTTGAAATCAAAAGCTCCTTTTATTTGACTGATATATATTATAATTTGTGGGCATATTTTAGACTTAATAATAATTATAACGCTATCTATGACGATAAACTAGTCAATATGTCAAACCAACAAACATATCGCTGTAGAACCAAAGTATCAAAGTATATCTTTATTATACCAATCACGAAATGGTAACGTATAGATATTCTCCTGGGCCGGATATTGGTTGTCTGTATAAGAAAATAGCTTTTACATTTAAGCGTCATTAATATTATTGCATTCAACGAGTGATTACTGGGTTAAATCATTAATCTATTCCGCCTAGCCACAATCAATTCAGTGGGCCACACCTCAATCTGTTATTCGGCGAAAATATTTTCACAGGCGTCTAAGCCTTATATTTTAGGTGTTACGGTTTAAGATGCGATGTAAAATTTACGTCGTGGGTAGGTACGTTGATTGCAAATTAGATTGTTCTTAGAGGAAAACTAATAGTTAATCTAATTCTTAAGTCTATGGAAGATCAAAGTATGCCTACAAATATTGATAAAAATTAAAATTTACTTAGTCAACGAACATATTGGTTTACCCAAATGTATTCGATAGCCCAAGTAATTTAAATGTCGCACTAGATCATACTGGGTGTAAATATTTTAACCACAGCTTCATAGTCAACTTGTTTTAAGCATGTTGATAGGCCATACCAACTCTAAGCATAATGTTTAATTGAGACAGATTCAGCTTAGGTCCTATGTGACAGCATGTAGTTGTAAAGCATATATGTTATAGATAGACCGTTATATAATTAAAGTATGTCCAAAATGACATAAGATTAATGTTTCTAGAAAACAGATTTTTGGAATGATAATGATCAAATTTTTTCAATGGTAATTATAATGTAATGAGTTCATCAATTATATTAATATATAATATAATTATTGAAAAAAAACTGGATTTAAAAAAAATACTTTTTTATTGCACAAACAACGGTTTCTTTGACATAAATAATCTTTATTGTAAAATAAAACGATAGAAAACTTTTTGGAGACATTTCTAGTAAATCAGATTTACTCTCTGAGGAATTGTCATTTTTGTTAACTAATATTGATACAACGAGACATGTATAGTATAGGTCTCGCTGTATCAATATTATATTGTATATTATAACGTGTATCATTTTACTGTGGGGAATACGAGAGCTTTATTGCAGAAATTTATTAACTTGTGATAACTCACTCCTTGCTAGATATATTTTAAGAAACTAATATTATGGTCAGTTACGTGTATATATATATATATATACACATATTATAAGAAGATCCACGTTATTATTAAGAGAATAATAGAATAACGCTATTAATAAGAAATAATGAGAAGTGAAGTCGCCACGAAGGCTCTGGGGCACGATTCTCATGCAATCGAATTTTTTCCATATTAAAATTCGTATACGAATTTCTCCGCTCTACTGAAAAGTTCGAATGTTTCATTTATCTCGTATTCTGAGCACCCATAGAACGATTACTATTCGAAATAGTACGTCGGGTATAAATTAAATAATAAATTACGTAATTATTAAGCGTTTATAAAAACGCTGTTACTGCTTCATCTACTAATAGATTTTATACGTAAATATTACTTTTAAAAATATATTATTTTATTAATATGACACTTGAATTTTAAAACTCTTAAGTTTTTTAGTAAACAACTTTCAAACGAGAAATTAAAAATTATTTATTTCCGATATTTTCTACACACATATATATATATATATATATATATATATATTATTTTTTTTTATTTTGCCTACCTTTGTTTTTAATAAGTCAATGCGTGATCGCTATTGAATCACTGGCTGAAACATTTGGATGAGTTCTAATGTAAGGTTCTTATTTAATCGAAAATGTTTAATAAACTCGCTGCCTCTAACTCTTGAACTAATAAAATCTACAATAAATTCGTCCATTTCCTATGTAAAGTCAAATCAAAACAAACAAAAAGTATATCCAATCAAACTTTGATTTAAATTCGTATTCGAATGTCCACTTCTACTGGTCCGTATCACTCGTTTTGTTCGAATGACGTTCATGCGGACTAGTTCGATTGTGAACTTCTGAGAATAGACTAACTGTGTTACATTCGAAAAAAATTCGAACTTCGAACTTTTTTACGAATGTGAACTTTTTTCTATTGCATGAGAATCGTGCCCCTGAGCTCGAGAGCGCTCGAATAAAATCGGCTGTTGTCGAACGCTCGAACGCTACATAGCACACGTAGCGCCATCTGTTTTTCGTTAGCGACAACACGCAAAAATGACGGACAGCAATGCCCGGGTCAACAGTTTGCACTCGCTTTTATACCCTCCGTAGACATATTTTTTTTTCATATCTCCTACACGGCCTCTCCTGACAGGAGACCGTCCTCGGGCTCTCAAAATGAAATCGGCTTTGACACTCCAAAAAAATTTGCCTGCAGCCCGGAAGTGCTAGGTTGTTGCCCATCGTCGGCTGTTCGGAGTCAGTAGGGATGGACTCCGCATCTTCAGAGTCTGCATTTGTTAAAAATAACCATAAGCCAACCATCCAATCAACTAAAGTTGCATAAACAGTGTCAAGGCAACAGTATAACGCTTAGCATTTGCGTTCAACAGCAAAGTTAGAGGCACAACGTGAAGCGTAACTTTGCAAATGTCAAGTTAAGAGCATAACTCGACAGGCAGTCAAGACAGAGGCACGACGTGAAGCATGTCTTGACAGCCATATAAGACAGAGGCACAATGTTAGCATGTCCACGCGGCACATGTACCGCTCGAGCAGCGCTAGCGCACCGCGCCGTCACCACGCGCGCACGCCGCCGCCGGCGCGTGTATCATCACCATGTACTTCCGAAAAGCGGCAAATTTCTTTGAGAAGTCAGTACAAAATCTTTGATGCCGCATTTTTTTTTTAGGATAGGGCAGCAAACGTGCAAATGGATCACCTGATGATAAGCGATAACCATTGCCCATGTACACCCATGCAACACCAAAGTCACAGATTTTTTTTTTCCCACGGGGGATGGTAGTGAATCCTCATAGGGGGCGCGCCACCACAGTGGTCGCTATGACAACCCCCTGGTGCATCGACGACCTCGCACCGGATACCACCCGCAACCGGTCTACGGTGGGTGGTTATGTTGGACTCTAGCAGAAGGCCAGCCTACCAACTAAACACTACCTACAGCCTTTGGTCGGGCGGAAGGCCTGGGACCCTATCGGCTTGAACTAAAGCTCCCGCCCTCCAGAACGGGGGCGGTGCATAATGCGTTGCCGGCCTTTTAAAAGGGAAAAAGCGGGGAAGGGGGGGTTGGACCTCCGGTACCCTCACTCACTCGGCGAAACACAGCGCAAGCGCTATTTTACGCCGGTTTTCTGTGAGGTCGTGGTATCACTCCGGTCGAGCCGGCCTAATTCGTGCCGAAGCATGACTCTCCCAAGGTAAAAATCAAAGTGCCGCATGGTTAAAACAAAATTATGCATGCACTGTGTTTTATTTTGATGGATATTTTTTTATTCGCTATGTCTGTTTATGGTATTGGTAGTAATGCGCATATGTCCAGTTTTTCATATTCTTTGATACATTGTGTCTCACAAAATTCCTAAGCGTACCTATACACCGAACTGTTATACCTAACTACTCTGTGAAATAGCGCTAAGTCCTAGCTGCAAGACGCAAGTCTTGCCAGATTAATCTTGTTCTTGCTCAAATCTTACGCGGTCAATCTTCGTCTTAGTCTTGCTAAAAATACGCGATCTTGTTCTTGGTGTTAGTCTTCCAAAAATGCAAGAACAAGACCAAAACTGCAAGACCAAGACTGAATTTAGGCAACACTACTTATGGTTTGTTATGGGTTTAATTAAATTATGATGTATGGAGCAATAAAATAATATTTTTGTGTATATTCTTATTGGACATAGCCTAGAGTCGTGAAGTAATTGTATAAGAAATAATATAATAGAAGCCTACGCATAGTAGGCGGGTAAATACTCGTAAACGAGTTCGAGCAATCATGATTGAATTTATGAAGGCTCTTGTTTATTATTATTTGACTGTAACAGGTATAAATCAATATTATTGTACTGTAACAGGTAATTTTGCAGTCAGTTGAAAGAATTAAATGTAATATTCAGTCAAGATATTTTAATTTCTTTTAATGACCCACCGTCTTTTTTATTAAATGACTTATTTTTTTCTATAAAATATTTAATCTTGTCAAAAACGAATTCCATTGTAGAGTAATATTAAATAATAATTTAAAACCGCGTATACTATCTTAAGTAGTATTAGCCAGTTTTGCATTAAATTACAATAAACTAATCATATTATAATGTATTGTACGTTCGCGTAAACGCTTTCCTTTTACATTTCGAGTTGTACATTTTATCTTTGACATCGTGAAAGGCAAAATATTAAATTATATGTGCGATACTCTTAAGAAAGCTTATAGTAAATAAACGCAAAGTGATTCGATTGTGCTAGAACGAAAGTTAATAGAAGACCCGCAGAATATCCCACCCCCTCCTAAACTTGATTATGTCTTATACCGTCCACCCCATTATATCTTGCCCCTCCCGGAATAGTTTAACAGATTCTCTGTTCACTCTAACCTTACTTCTCCCTATAGGTATGTGAACTTAATATGATTGAAAATCGTTCTGCTGATTATTGGGGAACTTCTAGGTTGTTGGTAAGACGGACATTTTAAGCACGCTCTTTAATAACAACTTTTTGTAAGATGGATCGCAGTGGCGCACTGTATCTGTTTTTGCATAGTCAACAAGGGGTTTGGGAAGGCAGGTATACCTAAACCACTGACATAAATTTTGTTCCTAGCTGAGAACATTTAGGTACTTGGAACCTACTTTCTCTGGACAAACTTTGGAAATCATCTTCGCTGCTTACTGCGATACTGTATACTCATAAAAGAAGGCGACAGTCACCCGTTCTCTCTCACCATATATGCTTATGGAAATAGTAATATTCTTAATAAGATACTTTAGCAATTAATGTACAAACTGCTATTAATTAACTGGTTAATAATTAGCGGTCGGTATCGATATCGGCTGCCTACAGAAAATGATTACATGCCATATTAAATGCCTACATAATTTGATTTCCTCTAAATTACATTGACGTCACTTGGTCTAATTATCCCGTAAGCATCATGTTTATATCAAACATACAGTTTCTCTATGAAGCAAATCAAATTCAATTAAAGCGCTAGTTGAAAGTATTCAAGTATGACGAAAGGTTTCAACATATAAGTTGTTATCACGCTATTAATTTTGTTGCGTTTTCCCGACGCCCGTTATTTGCTTATATTATTTAATTATATAATAATATTGCTTACCGGTCCGTAGTTCTGGCTTGGCTTGAAAGTGTGTTTTGTGTGTACTAATGTGCCCTACCGTATGTGGTTATAAATATATATCATATACTACAATACTTGTAGTGTATAAATAGGAGAACGCGTGGCCGACCACTTTTCCAATCTAATCCCGTCGAAACCGTAATATGCAAATATTAATCCGCCGTAAATATAACTCAATAAAAATGCCGTGAAAAAATCCGAAGTGACAGTCAAGTACCGAAACCGTAATGTCCAAAATCTTTTTTTATTACTTTTTTAAATTTCCTTTTCCGCGGTCCGAAACTCATAAGTCCTAAACAATCCCCCACCCCGAGATGAGCAACTCATCTCGCTAGTCTACCGGTAGACGGACAGGGTTGCCACCGCACGGCGCATCACAGAGTCGCCGATCGAGACCTCTGCGAACCGAGGTACACCGTCAGAGCCTGGATAAAGCTTCAAAATGCGTCCTCTACGCCAACGTAGAGGAGAAAGATTTGAATCCTTAATCAGGACAAGATCCCCTACCCGTGCAGGAGCCGTTTTATCTGTCCATTTCAGCCGCTGCTGCAACATGTGCAAATACTCCGAATAAAACCGTTTATTAAAATTTTGTGACATCTGTTGCAGCATTTGAAAGCGAGAAAGTCGACTCAGTGGTACATTCTCAAAGGGATACTCAGGGAGAGCTGCAAGGGGCTGGCCGATGAGGAAATGACCCGGTGTCAAAACCTCCATATCGTTGGGATCCGAAGAGAGTGGGCATAAAGGCCGTGAAATTAAAGTTGATTCCACTCTGTAAAGGACCGTAGTAAGTTCCTCGAACGTAAGAACCGTTTCCCCAATAAACACGTCTCAAATGTGTCTTAGCCACCTTCACGACAGCCTCAAAGATGCCTCCCCAATGAGGACATCCAGGAGGATCAAACTTCCACGTAATGCCCTGAGTAGCCATTGCTTGTCCCAAGTCCGTACTATGTTTCGTTAAAAAAATCATGGACCTCCTTAAGATACCTGTCAGCACCCTGATAATTTTGCCGCAGTCCGACCGTACCAAACTCGGTAACCCCCTCCGTGAAACAAAACGTCCGAACGCCGCGATAAACGCTTCCGTACTAAGCGAAGATACTATTTCTAAATGTACTGCCTTCGTTGACAGACAAACAAATACACATAAATAAACTTTGTAAGTCTTAGAGGTCCGCAAGTGAGAAGCCCTGACAATAAAAGGACCAGCGAAATCCGTACCGACACCGTGAAAAGGTCTGGTGACACTAACCCGATCGCTAGGTAGGTCACCCATCATAGGCTGCATGGTGTTAGCCTTTAACCGATAGCAAGGTATACACTTAAATATAACCGATCCGACGCACCGTCGCGCCGATAGTATCCAAAATTCCCGCTGAAGAATAGCAAGCAGTGCCGTACAACCTGCATGCGAGTTAGTAATGTGCCGATCACTTACTATCAACTGCGTCAAGGGTCCGTCCTTGGGCAGCAAAAGGGGATGCCTAGCCGAATACGGCAGCTTCGAGTTGCGCAGCCGTCCGCCAACACGAAGTAATCCCTCGCCATCAATGAATAAGTTAAGTTTCTGTACGGCACCCTTTAACCGACCCGTCGTCCGTAACGATTTAAGCTCGTCAGAAAACCGTTCCGATTGTACCCGTCGTACCCAAAACATGAGAGCAGCACGCCGTTCGCCTGCCGTCAGAAACAAAGATGTATTTCTTACAACCGGTTTGCGAGTATT
Source organism: Scirpophaga incertulas (assembly GCA_036419045.1). Lineage (NCBI taxonomy): Eukaryota > Metazoa > Arthropoda > Insecta > Lepidoptera > Crambidae > Scirpophaga > Scirpophaga incertulas. Next base: position 13,273,306 of record CM071645.1, read on the forward strand.
CGTTATAAACCGACGCATCCATCCCGTAACGGCCAGTAATTTATTAAGAGAGCTAAACCGCAGTAAAAGAGGGTTTGTGACGATTTCTTTCTCCACAGCCATGACACGCACACAGGGCAGCGGATCCGATCCGATTAAAACCGTAGGGGCCATGACGACTCCGGTGCCGTCAACCAAGCAGGTCCCCACCAAAGGTTATGACTCACCAACGAGGAGGCATAACAGCCGCGAGAGCCACGTCGGCGGGGTTCAACTCGCCGGGTACGTGCCGCCAATTCAGATTCACTGACGAGTTTTGAATTTGCGAAACCCGATTCGCAACAAATGTTTCCAGCCTATGTACCGAGGTCTGGAGCCACGCCAAAACAATTTGGCTGTCAGTCCACGCATAAACGTTGCCTATGTTAATGTGCTTCCCGAGTGTATCACAAACATGATTCAATAACCGAGTAAGTAACGCAGCTCCCGAGAGCTCCAATTTGGGTATGGTTTGGCGGTTGCGTATAGGAGCCACCTTGCTCTTCACCGTGATTAGATGTAACGCTACTGAACCATCTGGCTGTATCGTCCGAAGATATACGACTGCCGCGAAACCCGATTCCGAGGCGTCACAGAAACCGTGAAGTGACGCATGATACTTCCCCGGTGGAAGTATTTTACGAGGTATAACAACCCTTCCGATAGTGGGTAACTGATCAATAAATGCGAGCCAGTCCGTTAAGAGTTCAGTAGGTAGGGTCTCATCCCACTTAAGCTCAGCCAACCATAACCGTTGTAGAAAACATTTAGCCCAAAATATTATAGGAGCGATCCACCCGTTAGGATCATAGATACGAGCAACCGTAGACAGGACTAGCCGCTTAGTCCATATCTTTTCCGTTATTGTTAAAACCCGAAAGGAAAAGATGTCAGGAACCGGTAAATACTGAACACCTAAAACCGATGTTGAACGAGGAGAGTCCGGATTCTCAAATAACAATGGATCTTGAACGTGATCCGCTGGTAGTCCTTCTAAGAGACGTGGACTGTTCGAAATCCATTTCCGTAGTTCATAGCCAGCCGTTGCCAATAACGCTATGAGCTCGTTACGTAAAATTAAAGCCTCCTGTTCCGAAGATCCACCCGTGATAACGTCATCGACAAAAATTTCCGACTCTAAGACGTCCGCCGCACGAGGGAATCGAACGCGTTCCCGTTGAGCGAGTTCCAACAAGCACCGCATAGCCATCCAGGGGCTAGATTTCAAACCGTACGTGTTTGTGTTCAGTTCGTAGACGCGTAATGGGTGAGACGGGTCCTCGCGCCAAAGAATCAGCTGATACCGTCTATCAGCCTCATCAATCACCGTTTGCCGGAACATCATGCGTATATCCGTCGCGAAGAACCACCTGGTGTCTACGAAAGGCCGAAATAAGATCCGAAATATCTTTATGTAGTTTAGCACCCGAGTGCAGGATTTGGTTCAATGAAACACCGTTAGAGGAAGGGGCCGACCCGTCAAACACGACCCGTATCTTACCGCTATCCGATTTAAAAACCGCGTGATGTTGTATGAAATAGTGTTCTTCCGATGAGTAGTCCCTCCGTGCCAGGGACATGTGACCTAATTGTTCATATTCCCGCATGAACTCAATGTATTTGTCGCGAAACTCTGTATCTCGCTTCATGCGACGTTCCATAGAAAGCAGGCGTTTCTCAGCAGTGAGGTAGGACTGCCCCAGCGGTTTGCGAATGCTCACAAAGGGCAACCGAGTAACGAAACGACCGTTCGGTAACCGATAAACATTTTCGATAAAATGGCGCTCGCATTCTTCGTCGAGCGGGTCCTTCCGTGAAACCGTGGGTACCTCTTCTGTCTCCCAAAAACGCTGTACTAAATCCGAAAGAGAAACGCCCGTAAAAACCGTATCAGAAACCGTATCATATGCTGGGCCCATAATCATATATCCGTAGTGCGATGTATATAGCAACCAAGCCATTATTATTTAAATTTATAGTGCGTCCGGTGCACAATAATTGACCAAGCACATCAGTACCAAGCAACAAATCAATTTTTCCAATATTTAAAAATTTTCTGTCAGCCAAAGACAGGTGAGAAGCCGAGTTCAAAATTTCCGAAGGTAATTCCACCTGTGGATGTTCTCCTAAAAATATCATGCAACACTAGTGCTGTAACTGTAATAACAGGTTGAGAGACCGATTCTCCAACAATGTTGAAGGTACATTGACCATAAACATGTGACACGAGCAAATCACCTATGCCACGAACCGAAATATTATTATTAAATATGTATAGGCCTAACCGTCTCGCCAAATTAACTGTTATCATGCAACCTTGCGAACCCGTGTCCGCCAGAGCCCGTGCTCTAACATAAAAACCGTTAATATCACAAATCCTTACTGCAACGGTAGGCAATAAAATAGTATTTAAAAAGGTTGCATTTGGCGAGGCGGCGGCGACTACCTATTCTTGAACGTCACTATGAAATGAAGCATTCACCCGATTAAAAACCTGGGCTGCCGACAGCGCCAGAGGGTTATATGTAGGGGGTCTCGAGCGCCCCAATGGTGCCCGAGTCAGGTGCCAACTGGCATCCGGTGTCCGGTAACCAACCGGATGACCGAAAGATGGCGGGCGTGCGTGTTCCTCAATCGCGGCCGTTCCGCGAGTGGTGGTGAGAAACCCCTCGCTCTCGCTGCATACGAGGCCGCAGACGCATACTGTTTCCGCAGTGACGTCACGGGATTCGTCCGCTTGAATATGCCCTATGCCCGCTGCATAGGGTGCTTGTACCATAGCCCGGTGCCTCCCCCACCCGTATGTGGAGATGCCTGTGAAGTAGGCCTAAAGCCACCCCCACCCGTATATGGAGGTGTCGCGCGCACGTCCACCCGTCGAGGCGACGCTCGTCCAGAATGAGGAGGTGAAGTCCGTACTTGTCCGCTTTGACCCCCTCCTGAAGGAGAACCAATCCGTCCCGCTGCAGGCCTAACTCCACCATTCCTATTCAGGCATAACATCCCGTGATGTTTGCCGTTACAATGAATACATGGCCGTGCCACTGCACAACTATTAACAAGATGATCCCCTAAACAAAAATAACATAACTTGTGATTTTGCACAAAACGCCTCCGCTGTTGAGGGGAACAATTTATAAAATGTTGGCATTTAGATATAAAATGGCCTATGATGCCACAAAAGGTGCAACCAACCCGCTTGGATTGCAACCTATTATTAATAGTATGGTCCGATGTAGCCATACCTACCCTAGTCCCCCGAGTGGGTGCCTAATCCTACCCTGACTGAATACAGGTCTTCCCTGACTGGACACAGGCCTCCCAGATGGCCCTGAGGTAGCCGTTGCAGGAGGTGAGCCTACATTGTCAACAATCCGTGCTTCTTCCTCCAAGAAGGTCAAAAGGTCAATAAATTTAGGCAACGGGCTTGCCTTCATCTCCGCTTCCATATTTTTGTTCAAATTCTTTAAATCAGATATCACTTATTTCAATACAATATGGAGCAACAAGAATGACCACTCCGTTACTGGTAAATTTAATTTCTCCAAACAATTATAGGCCACCTTTAATGGATTTAAAAAATCATCCCTTATAAACATGATATTCCTTAAATAAGGCAAATTTAATATCTTTGCCACATGGGCATCCGCAATTAACCTAATATTTTGATATCTGCCCATCAATAGCGCCCTTGCAGTCTCATAATTGTTATCTGTTATGGTTAAATGTGAAATAACCTGGTGAGCGTCTCCCGATAGACAACTCAACAGATAACTTAATTTTGTGAGAGTGATATATCCATCCGACAATGTACCAAAGAATCAAAAATGTTAATAAATGACATCCAAGTTTCATACCCACCAGAATACTTGGGCAAATTTAAATCCGGCAATCTAGTATAAATTGAGGCATTACTACTTGACTGACCCTTAACCGTGGGACTACTGGCCAGATCCAGTGTCCTTACCGCCTGAATAATGCTGTCATAATATTCTAAGCATTGCTTATAGTCTGCCTGAGCTTGAATCAACCTTGCCTGCAAAGTTTCATTGTCTGGATTCATGTCAGCCCTATCATAACACATTTGTAAAGCTTGATCCAGATCCGCCATGTATCTGTTCGCATTTGAAGCCCGCTCTTTCAAGGCCTCAACCCTGTCTGGTCTACTCACCAGAGAAAATGCGCTTACCAACCATTGCAATATGCGACGAATTTCGTTGTAACCGTCCGACATTTTAATAATTATATAAAATACAAAACAAAGAATTTACAAAATAACAGGTCCGTAACCGAAAAGAAAACCACGCTCTGCTACCAAAAATTGTTGCGTTTTCCCGAACGCCCGTTATTTGCTTATATTATTTAATTATATAATAATATTGCTTACCGGTCCGTAGTTCTGGCTTGGCTTGAAAGTGTGTTTTGTGTGTACTAATGTGCCCTACCGTATGTGGTTATAAATATATATCATATACTACAATACTTGTAGTGTATAAATAGGAGAACGCGTGGCCGACCACTTTTCCAATCTAATCCCGTCGAAACCGTAATATGCAAATATTAATCCGCCGTAAATAAACTCAATAAAAATGCCGTGAAAAAATCCGAAGTGACAGTCAAGTACCGAAACCGTAATGTCAAAATCTTTTTTTTTTTATTACTTTTTTAAATTTCCTTTTCCGCGGTCGAAACTCATAAGTCCTAAACAAATTTATTAATTTAGATAAGTATGAGTAACTTTGCTAGTACTGAAACCAAAATAAAAGCGTACGTAAAAGTTTTACAGGTAGTATTTATCGTGCGTCTTTCTTCTCAAAGCTTCGTAAATAAACGTGGAGGTGATGATAGTTGACATTTATAATGTAGGTACTTGACAGCCCTTTTGGAACGTACAGGCTTATCTTTGATTGATGAATCCACAAGCAGCGACTGGTGTAAACAGCTTAGATGTCATCACGTTTATATTTAATATTACATAGAATGAAGCAAAATTATCCTTTACAAATTTTTAACACCTTTGAATTGGTAAAATAAAGTTGAGACCATTAAGCATTTTACTTGTGAATATTATTTACTAGCTCGTTCCCGCGATTTCGTTACTATAATTAGTATCGTGGATTAGTACGAGTATTTATGTAATAATTTTGTCATAATATTATTTTGTTCTTACGCCACGCTAATAGAAATTACTTGAAATACCACTAATCCTGCCCAAACGAATTCGAGGACACCAGCTAGTATCTCTATTGTACCTCGAGCGTCGGTGGCGTTGTGATCTCAGCACTGGTTTGTGCGCCCCATAGAATCGGGAGGCCCGCGATCTAATCCCCACCGTGTACCAATGTGTTTTTCGTTCCGAATTTCATATGTACATTTATCCGACGCTCCTACGGTGAAGGAAAAGATCGTGAGGAAACCTGCGTACATCTGCGAAGCGATTCAAAGGTGTACGTAGTCATCCAACCCGCACTGGGCCAGCGTGTTTCACTAAGGCGTAATCACCCTAACGTAGTTAGGGTAGGCTCGAGCCCCTCGGTGGGGACGTATATGAGCTGTGATGATGATAAGCTATATTATTGTATAGTTTCGTCAAAATCTTTCCATTCAAGCCATAGGACCCTTTATGGCCAAGGCTAGGCTGAGTTTAGTCGGTAGGTTTTGTTGGGTCGAGCTGCCTCGATTCACCAGGAGTCCGACATAATCACCGCATCTCTACTTGCCGTTGCGGGTGGTATCCATGAGGATTCTCAGCCTCCTCTCCAGAGGAAAAAAAAGTAAAAATCCATTACAAACTTTTGCGTTTATAGTAGGGATATATAAAATGTAGTTTTTAATTAAAAACATAAACCTGGCCTGGCATACATGGTAATTAGCTTCAACAAAATTTATATTCCCGAAACAAAAAAAAAAATTGTAAAAGGTCTACGACAAAAGAATATCCGACAATTTTTACCCATAGTTTCTGTCATAAAAATGTATTGTAGTATAAAATTTATTGTATTTGTTTTGTAAACCGTAAATTTTACACGGCTGCAACTTCAGAGACTTTGCTTGATAAACACTTGCCAAGTTTTCGAGCCAAATGGATTGGAAAGTTATTCTCAACTTCCAACATTCTAACAAACTTGTATGGATATTACTCATAAAAATAAACGACTTTACAGACCTAAGAAAATTAATTAATTCTTAACAATACTATTATTAGTGTCAATATATTATTTGATCGTATCTTTTGTTCATTACTCTATTCGAGATGTTCAAAATCAAAATTATTCTTCAAATAGGATTTTTACAATTACCTTTGCACCTCAAAGATGCTACGCCATTAACAAATCTACGACGTAGATCTTGTACTGGAAAGAACCAGCAAGGGCAATTTTTTTTCTCCCTGTATTTGTACAGAGTCGGCAATTAGAAGCTGACCTATAATTGAAATAACAAATAAAAACTAATTCACATTATATCTATAAATACTATAGTTTCATCATGTTATTTACTATAGTCAAAATATTTGACAACGTAGCTATTGAGCAATTAAAAGTAAACCCAGATATTGTTATCACTTAAATAACTTTTTTAATAGAAGCATTGTTGACAAGTGATTTAAATTTGTAAAAAAACAAACCGGTAACACTGTGGAACTTTGTTATTTAGATCTTACCCAAAGTGAATTATCATTGTATTGGTAATATTTTTAATTAAACGTGTTACTAATTACAGGAGAGCTTGAAAATCTAATGAAATGCAATTATTTTAACGGTCAACAACACATCTTCCAGTTCATTTCTTCATTGGATTCGTCATATTTACGTGCGATTCGTGATTTCATTGACTAACATCTAACATTAAAAAAGCGCTGTTAATTTTGTTCAAAGAAGATTAAAATTTGTGTTAAAACACGGGATTAAAAATTCATTTTTACTAACCTTTATGTGATTTTATATTAATAGTTAAGTATTTTATATAGTGTATAATAATAACCATGTATAGTTTGGCGAGAAATATTTACCTTACTAACAAGTTATCTTAACCTATCTCTACGTAAATTCACGATTTTAATTAATTGACTCTAGTCTTAAAAAATAGGAAGTCAAACATTTTACTTGAAATAAAATATTGATTTTCTTAGAATAGTTAGCTTAGATGTCATAAACGTGACAGCATGTATTAAATTTTAATTTTAGTAATATTGTTACACCCGGAGAAGTAAAATATATATTTCTAGTAGACAAGTCTCTTATTTAAAATCAATAAATAATAATGATTTTAAATTCTCAATTTGTAAGAAAAATATGACATGAAATTAGTTTACTTTTTAAATCATTGACAGAAAATTAAATCATATGCAAAATATTTGTGAGTAACGTCGCCTATCAACCGCTCAATGCCCACTTGAAATTTGCTTCGTAGTACCGACTCTAGTCTTCATTTAAATACAAAAGCTTTCGTTACACATCTGAGTTGACATTTTCTTAAAAACTCCGCAGGGCCTGAGGGCTCTCTCCTTGATCTGGAGTGGTACGCGCGTCAATAATAACTCCTGGTCGAGTGCTTTCGCCAAATACTCCTCGAAAAAACTCAATGGAGGTGACCTCTTATGGTAAAAATCAGGCAACTTGCGTAAGATCCTATGAAAAATGGATTCCACATTAATAGATATTTTTCAATAATTATTCAACTAGAATTTGGAGGAAATACGAAAATATTTAACACTTTCTATAAATATTTAACTCTATTTCAGAAAGTCTCAAATATTTAGTTGATCCTCCAGATGTAAGTAGAACAATGAAATAAGTATTTAAAAAGGTGTAAAATTATATTTGAAAACAAGAAATAGAATGATAAATTTTTGTTTCACGTTATGAACTGAAGAGAACAATGTTATCAATATTGTTATCAGCCTAAAACATAAATAAGTCGGTAATATGGGAATATCTTTCACATGTGATTGATGATGATTCAATTACTGGCCTCATTTTAAATTTAATTTTGTTGATTACTGGTTTTCCTTTTATTTCAAATATATTTTATTATTTACACTCATACAAAATAAACCAAAAGTATCAAAATCGTAGACTATTACTCGGTTAATTCCCAAATATAAACATGTTTATGTTTGCTATATGCTACATATAGCGATTAGAGAAAAGATAAATCTAGACGAAACGATGATGAAGGAACATTTAAATGTTATTCGAAATTAAGGTACGAAACCGTACAGCGCTGTGGACTCGGCACTGATTTAGTAATAGGCATTTTGACTATGTTTAAAATATGTAAAAATTTGTTGTCGTCCTATTAAAATGTAATGTAAAATGCATATTTTATTGATATTTTGTAAAATGCATATTTAATTAAAATTTTGAAAAAATAAGGACATTTTTTGTATAAAAACACAAATAAAATTTATTTTTTTAATGGTTTGATCACGTGTTTGAAAACACTCTGTGATTGGTTGCAACTCTGATGACGTCACACAGAAGTAAACATTAGTCTCAGTATACCTAATCTGTACAATTTGGTATAATTTCTTATACGAATTCTTCAATAAGTTCCTCTTGTTGCTTTTGCCGTTTAAGAGAAGTATCTAGAGAAGTTCTAGCATCCCTTTGTCGTCTCTTGCCATCTTGTTGGCAGTCATAATTTGATGGTTATGTTCCATATATAGTACAATTATTTTTTTGGCGAATCCCAATTTCAACTTCATGTAGTTGACTACATCCTTCTCCATCTGTAATATAACGCACTGGTTAATATAAAAACGAAATATAGATTGAAGTTTTCCTGAAATACCAATACATTAGACATAGGTAATGTAAGCATCTTTAAGTAAATGATCGGCCTAATTGTATAGTTGTTTTAGAGGTTATTTTTCTAGTGAGCTTGTTTTTCTATAATGTCTCTAAATTTTTTTCTATTATATGTAATTATTTTTTTTATAATACAAATATTACTTACGTTAAAATGATCTTCACACATACATATAAACACTTGAATTAGGTCCAATGGTTTCAGGGTTTCCACGAGCTAAACACAACCACTTTCTTCGTCTTTCAGGATCTATCGTAACAGGTACAAATAGTTCTTCCAGCGTCTTTATCGATGTACTTGTACATTTTAATACAACACACGCTTATAAACCATTATTTATGCAATAAATTTCGAAACTATTTCAGCAGTTGCATATCAAATAGTCTTATGTGTGAAGTCGCCTGTCAGAGCAACCAGGCGTCCGCCATAGCGAAAATTGTGTTTGGCGCGTATTTTTAAAATTCTAACTTTAACTTTGATTTTCTCCGTATATACAACAGATCTCCAGGAAATATTAAAATGGTTTAGATTTTATGCGATAACAAATAAAATAAAATTATTTTCCAAAAGTAGTCAAAGCCTATTGTCAGATCCGAGTCGATCTTGCCAGGCACCAATAAGTTTTTCGTTGTTCCAATTTCATATGAATATTATCGTCAGCAAAGACAAAATCAAATTATCTAAAGCTATTGGAATCTCAAAAGGTCTGTGTCCGAACGTTTCGTTACACGTGCAATTTTAATAACTGTTTTAGAGTTTTGTTGCAGCTGTGAATTGTTACCTCAAAATCTAGCCGTCGGCAAATTATCATTAACACTTTATTACATATTTTGTTTCTTAAGCATTGTACAAAATACTAAGACGGTTTGTGTGTGTGATAAATCATACACGTATTATACGTTAATATTTTATTAACGTTTTACTGAATAGAATATATAGACATTATGTTATTTTATATGAATTCCTGGCTCCGAAAATGGAATCAAAAATATACCTCTATTGTGATTTTGCGGCTTGGAAATTAATAATAGTGATTTTTTGATTATAATTATAATTTTAATTTAACTTTAATATATTCTTTTAAAACTGTATGACACGGCATTCCTAATATAGGCATGTTTTCAAAAGTGAAGTGAAGTGAGAGTGACTTCATGCATTATCAATATTGAAGTCATTTTCCAAATTGACGACTCTGTATCTATTTAATACAGGGAAAAAAAACAGCCCTTGCTGAGTTTCTTGCCGGTTCTTCTCAGTACAAGGTCTCCCTCCGTAGATTTGCGAACCGATGGCGTAGCTTTTCGACATTCACAAGTGCTTGTAACAGCCCAGACTGAATAAATGATTTTGAATTTGAATTTGAATTTGAACATTATAACATGCCTTATTGCCTTAGTTATTATAAAGGCCGCGGTAATATACTCCGAAACAAAATTATGATTATAGGTAATCAACAGAACCAACTAAGAAACTCTAGGTGGTTTTGTTATTGTTATCAAGAGATTTCCATTTGCGAGCTCGTACCGTTATTAACTATTATAACAGAATTATAACCATTTTGGGAGAAAAATTTAAGTAAGTGTTACCTATGCCTTTTTTAAATTAGTCAAATCATTACTTCTTTAGATAAGAAGTAGACTAGTACAGTTAAATAGCTTATAACAATTATTATTACAAAATGCCAATGTTTTATTAGTATTTTAGTAAAAGTGTTTACTTATAAAGTATATCAATTAAAGTTGGTATTAAAATAATCTATAAAATTAAAGGTTGTAAATTTACTATTTTATATGTTTAATAATTAGTGACTAACCAAATCGTTGGATAGGATAATCAGAACGAGCAATAACAGGGACGAAGTTTTTTTGTAGATTATATGGAATCCGTGTAATCCACGAGGCGAGGAAAATTATATCAGAGGCGCTGCAGCTGCAATAGAACTTTAAAGCAGTTAGTGAAATCGCACGCGTAATGAATCGTAAACTTAACGTATAACTTCCACAGGTCCTTTGAGATTCGAGTGTCTTAGATAATTTGATTTGTTTTTATACAAAACAATTAATTATCTTATTGGCGACTTAGGAGCACGTATCTGTTGTTAAAACCTTAATTATTGTACGAAGTCATTGTGATGTAAATATGCAATTCTACTTCTCATGCTTGAGGTTATACCGTAATGATAGATTGCGGATTTGACTACTGTCTCTTTTTTGTTTGTGACATTATCCAATAGATGGCAGCACAGTGAGCCGCGTGGCGGAGCACAAATTGCACATCAATACATAGTATAAAACAAAGTCGCTTTCGCTGTATGTCCGTATGTATGCTTAGATCTTTAAAACTACGCAACGGATTTTGACGCGGTTTTTTTTAATAGATAGAGTGATTCTTAAGGAAGGTTTGTATGTATAATAAATGCATAATATAGTAGAGAAACACTGATAAATTTAAAGGTTTCTAATGTGATGTCGTAAATAAGCACGTTTTTTTGCGCTTATATTGCAAACGCTGGCTGAACCCTACGAGATAGACCAAAATAATATACTACAGTATTGTACAACTTACAAAAATCCACAAAAAAGTCCGCGATGGTATATGTCTATCTCTTAGGGATAACCCACCATAACCATTTTTTCACTGCACCCGTGCGAAGCCGGGGCGGGTCGCTAGTTTGATATAAAAGGTGTAATAATTAAATATGTCTTGGTTGTGATCAGTATTCAGTCAGTCAGGAAGAGTGCAAGTCATAAAGACACCCTAGTATTCCATTGCTTTAATTAATTAAGCCGTCATTTCTAGGTGTTGATATTGTTGACAGCACTGTATATGTAGCAAACATCTAGTTGAACTATTTAATTCGAACTGATTATTTTAAAAGTCTATCAGTTTAATTAAAACAACTATTTATTAAATACAGCAGCTAGCCTTTTTATCGAACAACGCCATCAACCACATATGTAGCGTAAATAAATAAATTGAGACGCCCAAAACGTCAAAATTCAGTAATCCAAAAATAGAAATATGAAATTACAATAGTTTCATCTTAGATCAATGTACCGTCAACAGCTAGTATTTTTTTTTTACATTTCGAGTTTATTATCGTTATTAAAATATTAACAATGGTTATTCGATTTTTTTAGGACCCAGGCCGAATACACAGATGGCCATATTCAGGTTAAACCTTAACGATTTTGGGAAGAGCACAAGCTTAGATGATTTTACACCTTGCCGACTAACAAGTCCGGTGCGATTCCGGAACGTTAGGGTTGTTAATGCCAAAAGAAAGTGGAAAAAAATGACTGCGCTTCTACTGACTGAATGTTCAAGATTGCTTTGTCGTGGAAGATTGGTATGTGGCTGTGCCGGTTGTATCGCGTATTTCATTGTAGGCCGGGTCTTCTTTCTTTTAGATGTATGCGGTGTATACTCGTAGAATTAATCCGCGGGTGTGTTGGGGATGCGGTTTTGGAGATCGAAGTATGTTCCTTGTTCGACGAGTTTTTGGTGAGAGGAGATAGATGTCTCTTTAACAACTTATCTAACAAGCGGATTTTTATGAGTGGAATGTTTACTGAACAACTATTTTAACGAGTTGACTGCGACATATACAACTAAACACAAATATCCACCAAACCTAAAAATGAAATAAAAAATGTTCTTGACACCTAGATGGTCTTACGAGATGATTTAATACATTTTTATAATAATCGCAACCTCTTCTTGTGGCTCTTTGAACATTGTCTATAAAAATGAGCTAAAACTCATCTATTTTGAAGACGTCATAGCAATAACTTCACAATTCAAACTCATATAGGTAGTATGTAGTAGTAACTTGATAATATTGTGGACATTTAAGTCAGGCATGTGAAATTTTCGATTTGAATATTCATCTCCTTAATTGCTGTAATATCCGTAATATGTCGCCTTTTTTTTCCCCCCTGAGGAAAATGCATTAAAATGCAAACCCCGGCTGTGGCGAGCCGGCGGTTATGTGGGGCTCTCCTCCCCAGAAGGGGGAGGCCTACCCACTAAAAACCACAGGGAGGGCCTTCTTCAGGCATATAGGGAGCCCCCGGGAACGCGAAGCGACTTCTGGGAACCCCCAACCTCTGCTCCCTCGGCGATACAGGGCCCTCTCACAGGGACCGACGACGCCCCCCGGCCATGGAAGGGGCGTGGGCCATCCCGGGTCGCTGTATCCGCGGGCGCGACTTCCTTACGCCAGTTAATCACCCAAGATCACTTATCACTAAAGAAGTGACTAACCACCACGCTCGTCATCAACAGGGACTCACTTCCCCCACTCCACGCCTACTGGACCCATCCGTATAAAAGAAGCAGGAGCAACATTAACAGACACATTACTCGTGACTTCTGGATCACGCTTACCTAGTTAGCTTCTAAGTTTTAATTTTAAGTAATTGTACTCATTTGCAATAAATAGATTTTAAAAAGATCGTAGTCTTCAGCAATTCTTTAACTCGCCCGCCGGCGACCCGCGGCGGCGCCGCAGCTGTGCAACCCGCCCGATGCCGTCTCCTTTGAGCGGGATCGAGCATCTCCCGACCCCCCTCGGCGGCCTCCTTCTGGAGCATCACTGCTTCACAGAAGGAGGCCACAGCCTTCCAACCTCCCTAGTCCGCCAGCATTGCCGCAAGCAATGCCGGCAGAGACAGATCTCGCCCGATCTCTGCGACCAAGACTTGGCGTTCGGAGGCCCACGCGGGGCACTCCGCCAGCGTGTGCTGGGCCGAGTCGAGGTCGGATGCGCAGTGGTGGCAATGTGTCGATCCCTCTCGTCCTATTCGACACAGATAATAATAATAATAATATAATAATAATAATAATGTTTATTTGCAAAAACATTTTTCTTATTCTAGTTATGACATATTATAAACATATTTCAGAAATAGTATATACGAGTTCTATAGCCGTTCATAACTATCAGCATCCATTACCAAACTAGACATAGATCTGTATTTCGGTTTCTGGCGCCATTACACGAATGGAATGATATTTTTAAGCTACTATGATGCACTGACGAGCGAATAGAAAAGGTCATGTATTTAGTTTTTTCAGGATTTAGTGTAAGTAAATTATTCCGTAACCATATTTGGACCTTGTTAAATCCTTTCTGGGCCCTTTCAAATACTTCCTCCCAAGATTTTGCTGCGAAAGTAAGTACAGTATCGTCCGCATACGAGATAATCATTCCCTGAGAAGAACTAATATGAAGAAGGTCACTGATATAAATTAAAAATAAGGTAGGGCCCAATATACTACCTTGTGGTACACCGCAATATATTTGATGATCCTCACTATAATACTCTCCTATTTTCACACGTTAGTGCCTGTTAGTTAAGTAGTCTATAAAGAGTTTAAGTTGTTTGTCCCTTATACCTAAAAGTTCTAGTTTACTTATGAGCCGAGAAATACAAACGGTATCAAATGCCTTGGCTAGGTCTATGAAAATTGATAGGCATTTATTACCTTTGTCCATATTCTTTGAGAGAAAATCCGTCAGGCAATGTACTGCGTCACTAGTGGACTTTCCTCGCCGAAAGCCAAATTGAAGGTGAGATAAAAGGTTGTTCTTCTCTAGATAATTAACCAAACGTTTATTCATAAGCCTCTCCAGAACCTTTGAAAGTGAAGGTAAAATAGATATAGGCCTGTAATTACTTACCTGTGTTTTATCACCAGATTTATGTATTGGGACAATCTGAGATTTCTTTAGATCGTCTGGGAAAATACCGTTTTCAAAACATGCATTAAAGATACTGACCGAAGCAGCCGTGCCCGGTGAGTTTCTGAGTCAATCGGTAGGTGACCTCCTCCTTCCCGTGGAGCTAAGTTTCGAGGTGCGGGAGTACAGCACTGACGGCCCGCTGGCGCGCGCAGATCTGTAATTCGAGCTGCGCACGCCAGGCCGCCACAATCCGTCGGTGCCACTTCCGCTTAGGCACTTCGTGCGCGGGTTCCAGGGCGCTCCTCCCATCGCTCCCCCGGTCGACACTCCGCGGCGCATACGTCGCCGCGTACATCGTCGGCCAGGATGTCGAATGGGGGGGAGCGTCCCAGAACCGTCGCCGCCTCGTACGAGATGGTACGGCAGCCTAGTACGATCCGTATGACCGTATTTACGTGTTACGACGAAGTATTACGACGTATTTACCAAGGGTAAATCCACTACAGACGCTGGAATTTCACTTTTAAAACACATTTTTGATGCTTGGGAGGGCAGACAAGACGCAATAGGTATTTTCTGTGACCTTTCTAAAGCATTTGATTGCGTAAGTCACGACACATTTATGAGAAAATTGGGGCATTATGGTGTCTCTATCAAATCACTCGGCCTTATTAAGTCATACTTGTCGGATCGAATACAAAAAGTTGTTATTAATAAAACTGAATCTGCTGGAACTTCACTAGTTATGGGCGTGCCTCAGGGATCAATATTAGGTCCTTTACTATTTTTAATATATATTAACGACCTTCCTTACTATACAAGCACTTTATGTGAAACAGTGCTATTTGCCGATCATACTTCTCTTGTTTTTAAAGTTGACAGAGGCAGCAATTGTTCGGACGAGGTAAATAGTGCTCTATCAAAAGTTCTACAATGGTTTACATTAAATAATCTTTCATTAAATTCGAGAAAAACCAAATTTGTTAAGTTTTCTATACCAAATGTAAGGCAGGTTAATACACCCTTAAATATTAATGGTGAAGTGGTATCTCTTGTTGAGAGTACTAAGTTTTTAGGCATACACTTAGATTCCAGATTACAATGGTATACCCATATTGATGCTCTGTCAAGCAGTCTTAGCTCAGCTGCGTATGCTGTTAAAAAAATAAGGCTTCTAGCTGATGTTGAAACAGCAAGGTTAGTTTACTTTAGTTATTTTCATAGTGTAATGTCTTATGGCATTTTGTTGTGGGGATCAGCTGCCACCATTGAAAGTATTTTTATACTACAGAAAAGAGCAATTAGAGCTATATATAATTTAAGACCAAGGGATTCCCTTAGGGATAAGTTTAAAGAAATTAACATTTTAACATTGGCGGGGCAGTACATCTATGAAAATATAATCTATTGTTGTAATTTCGTTATTTAAATATTCGAATTGATTTTATTTTGTTTGCCTTTCATGTATGTATAACTAGTATGTTCTCATTGGCCGTGCGCCATTACGCTTGCCAATGAGAACACATCAGTGGCAATACTCAAATATTACTTGCGTCGGTAAAGTTGATACTCCAGTTTAGTTTCTTTTATTATAAATTCCTTAATAAATTACTATAAAATAATTATTGTTACACTATATGTTAGTAAATTGTTTTTAAAAGGATTATGTTTTAACAAAGTTAAATAATAAAATCATCTGAGCACAAGTTCCGCCATGAGGCGGCAATGATAAACCCGACCTCATGGCTGAGCTTGTGGCGGTGGGCAGATTGTGCTCGAACGCCAACGAGTAAAGACGTTCTTTAAGATACGTATATATATCTTGTGTCTAAGACTGTTTAATAAGTTATAAGTAGATAGATAGTGGAGTTACTGTGAAAGTGTAAAGGGTGTTGTGAGAATTAAAGGTGACTGATACAAAGTTACGTTGTCTAACGTTATTTATCCTTTACTTCTGAGGTAACGGCAAGGTATAGCTACATCTCAGAAGTGGGATATAGGTACCTGTAACTGAAACCGCCCACTGAGCGAGGAAAGTGTAAGTACTATTGTTTATCATTATAGCTTTTTATTATTATAATTTTTGAATGTGTTTTCTCAAAATATCTCTCATATTAAATGACTATGGCGGAAAGCTAATTTTCCGCAGCATATGGTAATTACTTCATTATTTGATAAATCATACTACATCCTAAGCACTTTCCTAGGACCAGTTCTGGTAGGTTTTGAAATGGATTGTGTTTAATTCAAGGATCGCACCATGAACTTTATTTCCTTATTATAATTTTATACTTGCAAGTAACGGGTAATTAAAATTATTTATATTAATGCAATCTAAATGCTAAAATATTTATAGGCGCATATTTTAAATTGAAAGAACAATCACGATTTTTAGTGTAATTCTTCTCCACATTTTTTTTTTATTATTTTTTTTTATTAGTACCAGTTATTTTAAAGTACCCGATATTAAATATTATATATATATATATATTTGAATATACTTCTTAATTATAATATTATATATATATTGTTATTACTGTTATTGATTATATTACTATTATTAATAATTATATTACTATTACTAATAATTATATTACTATTATTAATTATTGCTATTACTATTATTAATTATTTTATTATAATTATTATTACTATTACTACTATAATTATTAATATTATTATTATTTTAATGATGATTACTATTATTAATTATGTTTATTATTATTATTTCTTTTTCTAATACAGTATTCTTTGGTCAAGGTTAATCATGGACAAGAAAAAAGATCGTAAGCGTCACCAGCCAAAGACGAAGGTTACGTGCCACCGTGATGCTGCTCGCAGTCGCAGTAGATCACGGTATGGCACGCCAAGCGAACGTCATGTCGGGAGTCATCGGTCACGGTCCAGAAGTCTTCGTTCACGATCCAGAAGTCTTCGGTCGCTATCCAGAGGGGTTCGGTCGCGGTCCAGAAGCCACAACTCGCGTACTAGGACTTCAAGGACAACATCAAGACGATTGGAGTCGCGTGAGCGTTCAAGATATAATAATAACTCTCGAGAAAAGTCTCCTAGAGATAGAACAAGGTCCAGGGTTAGGTCACGTTCGCCTACTACCAAGACCCAAGAATCGGCTCAGAATGATAAGGATCAAAATATGTTTTTTAGAAATTTTTTTGATGTAATTAATAGTATGTCTAAGAGTAATAGTGACAAATTTCCTGTTCTTAATGTAGTTCCAGAATTTGATCCTCTGAATAAGGAGCAGACAGTAGAGTCATGGATTCATAAAGTAGATGAATGTGCCCAAATATATGGTTGGGATGACAAGCATATAGTCCACTACGCGATGCCAAAGCTAAATGGTATCGCGAAAACATGGTACCAAGGTTTGCCTTCGGTTTTGTATTCCTGGGCTGAGTGGAAAATAAAGCTGCGTGAATCTTTTCCTGCAAGAGAGAATTACGCAGATTTATTATCCGAAATGCTTATTAAACGGGTTCGTTATGGAGAATCATTAGATATGTACTTTTATTCAAAAATGAATCTCTTAAATCGATGCGAAATATCTGGCAAACGCGCGGTGGACTGTTTATTAGCCGGCATAGATGATCGAAACGTTCGGGTCGGGGGCCAGAGTGCAGAGTTTACAGAGCCCGAACAAGTGTTAAGGTTTTTAAAATCCGTCAAAGTAGGATATGACAAGGGAAGTCACGATAGTACTAGAAATAGAGACAAACGAAACAATAACCAGTCTAATAATTTTGACAAATTAACGCCTAAAAGTATTACCTCTCAAAAGCAGGGTACTTTTAAAGCTTGTTACAATTGTAATGAAGTGGGACATCCGTTCTTCCGTTGTCCAAAACCAAGGTTGTTCTGTACAAATTGCAAGTTGTTGGGCCACTTAACAGCGGATTGTCCTAAATCGAAGCAGGGTGACCTCACAGAGAACAAGAGCAAAAATGTAATGAGGGTCGTCAACGGGTGTGATACTAGTGTTAAATACAAAATTCCTATTAAAGTGAATGGTAATCTGTTGTACTGTATTATTGATATGGGTAGTGAGGGCACCCTGATTCGACATAGTGAAGCACAAAGGTGCCATTTACAGTGGCAAGAGGTTAATGGCCCGCTCTTAATGGGAATCGCCAACACAGCATGTAGGCCTATAGGTTTGTCCTACGCAACTGTAGAAGTGCAGGGTATTATTGAGCATAACGTCGATATCCTAGTCGTTGATGATAATGTAATACCATGCCCCCTCTTACTGGGACACACTTTTACAGAAAGACCTAATATTAAAATAGTAAAAACTAATACTGATGTTATATTTCAAAGGACAGAACCACATAGAACTATTAAATGCCCATTAGTTTCTGCACGTGAAAGTTTTCTAGCAGTCGGCGAGATAAAAGCAGTATCAGTGAAGTGCTCTAATGAGTATACAGGAAAGATTTATGTACATGGTAGTATAAGAAACGTCCTGAATCGTGAGCATTATTTATTACCGGGTGAATACTCATTAAAAGAAGGGCTGGGTACCGTTTTGATACAAAACATTGGCTGCAATGAGTTTAAAATTAAGACGGGTGACTTAATAACTAGAAGTCACTCTGTAGATAAATTAAATATTAAATACACAAGTTCTATTAATGTACATGATTTTGATGATGCCGTCACATGTGGAGATTCTTTGTCTCGTAATGAAAGAGTTCAGCTGCAAAACTTGCTTAGTAAATATAAAAATAGTTTTTCATCCAGCCTTAAAGATTTAGGGTTCACAACCGAAACAGAAATGGTGATCGAATTAACCGACTCTGAACCCGTAGTGTATCGCCCCTATCGATTATCGTACTCTGAGCGCGAACGAGTTAAAAGCATGGTTCAAGAGATGTTGGATAGTGATATCATCAGAGAGTCTAGTTCACCTTATGCCAGCCCGATAGTATTGGTCAATAAAAAGTCTGGAGAAAAAAGGTTATGTGTTGATTACCGCGCACTAAATCGTAAAACGAAACGCGAACATTACCCCCTACCGCGGATTGAAGATCAACTTGATAGACTCTCTGGTAGTACGCTATTTACAACACTGGATTTGGCCTCGGGGTACTACCAAATTCCGATTGCCGAACAATCTCGTGATAAGACTGCGTTTGTGACCCCAGATGGTCAATACGAATATAATAGAATGCCGTTTGGGTTAGTAAATGCACCGTCCGTTTTTCAGCGAACTATGAATAAAATGATACAAGGCTCTCAAGTTAGCACTTATACACTTGTATACATGGACGATATACTTATCCCAGCTAGATCTTATGATGAGGGTTTAGAGCGTTTGGAGGAAGTCTTGAAGCTGATCTCACAAAATGGATTAACATTAAAATTAAATAAATGTCACTTTTTTTTCGACAAAATAGACTACTTGGGATTCGAAGTTAGTGCGGAAGGCGTTAGGCCTGGGACATCGAAAACAACAGCTATTTCCGAGTTTTCACCACCAAGTAATGCTCACGAGGTTAGACGATTTATTGGACTTGCAAGTTTCTTTAGAAGATTTGTCAAGGGATTTGCAATTATAGCGCGACCCTTGACGGCTCTTTTGGGAAAAGAGGTTCCATGGCGCTGGGAAAAAGAGGAATCTGAAGCCTTCAACACATTAAAACAAGTATTAGTTGATAGACCGGTGCTAGGAATTTATGACCCAACGTTAGAAACCCAACTCCATACGGATGCGTGCAAGATAGGAGTCGCAGGTATCTTGATGCAAAAAGATTCGGCAGGTATGTTACGGGCAATTGCTTATTATAGTAGACAGACGACCCCAGACGAGCAGAAACTTCACTCGTATGAACTCGAGACCCTCGCAGTTATATCGTCTTTAAGTAAGTTCAGGGTGTATCTTTTGGGAGTAAAGTTTAAAATTGTCACGGACTGTAACGCCCTTCGCACCACACTGACTAAACGTGATTTGGTACCGCGTATAGCTCGATGGTGGTTACAATTTCTCGAATATGACTGCGACATAGAATATAGGTCAGGAGAAAAGATGGCGCATGTAGACGCTTTGAGTAGGTGTCCCGCTGTAGACGAATCAGATCGCAGTCACTTATTGGAAATACTTACTGTGGGTACTGATGATTGGCTTACCACATACCAGCAATCTGATGATGAAATAAAGCGTATAGCCGATATACTACAAGACCCTAAAACTAAGGAAACCACTGAGATATTTAAAAACTACAAGCTAGTTAATGGACGCGTCTATCGCATCCTTGATGATTCCAGTATACGATGGTTGGTGCCTCGTGGGGCTAGGTGGCATTTATTAAAAGCAAACCATGACGACGTAGGTCATTTTGGTTATGACAAAACATTAGGGCGTATACAAGCAAACTACTGGTTCGCAAAAATGAGGCGTTTTGTTAAAAAATACGTTGCTGCATGTGTAGAATGTGCTCACCACAAGTTGCCAAGTGGTAAAAAGGCGGGAGAACTACATCCCATCCCCAAGGTCGACATTCCCTTTGACACAATACATGCTGATCACCTGGGACCATTTATCAAGACCAAGAGGGGAAACACGTACATTTTAGTAATTGTTGACGCATACACGAAATTTGTTAATATAACCGCTGTACGTAACACTAAATCTGCTACAAGTATTAAGGTGTTCCGCGAACACTTTAGCTATTTTGGTACGCCAAACCGTCTTATTACTGACCAGGGTACTAGCAAGTAACTCTTTTAAAACTTTTATTAATTCTTTAGGCATTAAACACATATTAAATGCTGTGGCGACACCCAGGGCCAATGGCCAAGTAGAGCGGTACAATCGCACCATTTTGAGTGCACTCGGTGCTATGAACCATGATAAACCAAATGGACTTTGGGATGATCACATCCCAGATATTCAGTTAGGAATCAATACCACCATCCATTCTACAACAAAGAGGACTCCCACTGAGTTACTATTTGGTAGAACAGTTACGAATCCATCACAAGGTTTATTTAATGAAATAATTTCTGAGACTGTTGACTCTAAACAGACATCCTTACCCGAAATTAGATCAGAAGCTAATAAGTTAATCGATGCACAGCAGGCCAAAGATAAAGAAGCTTATGACAAACATCGCAAAATGGGTGTTCAGTTCAAAGAAGGAGACCTTGTGAGGATAATTCGTACGCCCACTGGGATTGAAGGTCAGTCAAAGAAGTTAGAACCAAAATGTAGAGGACCATATAGAATCAAGAAGGTTCTTCCTAATGATCGGTACGTTGTAGAGGACACTCCGATTACAAGAAAAGGCAAACGTTATGAGGCTATAATTGCAGTAGATAAAATCTTTCCCTGGCTCTCGGTATCGCAGTCTGCAGTTTCTGATGGGGATTCCTCTGATGGAGGGGAATCTTATCAAAACGAATCTGACACGTAGTAAATGTCTTGTCTTTGTCACTCTTACTCTTATGGCATTTACTTAGATTAGTTATAAATGTGCAAGATGACCTTTGTTATTTTTAATTTGATATGAAATAAACATTATTAATGTGTACTAAACAACTGCTTAATGACAGTCATATGATTATATACATGACAAATGAAACACAACATAGTACTGAGGTGATTGCCGGTAACGGTCAATGTCATGGACCGGGCGTATTGTTGATTGTCGGTAACGGTCAAAGTCATGGCCGGGCATATTAATGTTTTGCCGGTAACGGTCAACGTCATGGACCGGGCACATAAATGTTTTGCTGGTAACGGTCACCGTCATGGACCGGGCATGTTAATGTTTTGCCGGTAACGGTCAACGTCATGGACCGGGCAATTAGTAATTAATTTATCATCTAGTTAGTGTCATGAACAAATAGATGATTATAATTATTATTTAGGATAGATTTTGGTTATTGTAAAAATAATAGTTAAGTAGACACGTAGTACAAAATACATATTATGTTAATTATATACCTATCATTATTTAATATCATTGTTAGTTAAATATTATTATTTAATATCATTGTTAGTTAAATATATACGAAATAAGATACAATAACGAAGGGACTCGTTAATAATAGGATGGCCGAGTTGTTGTAATTTCGTTATTTAAATATTCGAATTGATTTTATTTTGTTTGCCTTTCATGTATGTATAACTAGTATGTTCTCATTGGCCGTGCGCCATTACGCTTGCCAATGAGAACACATCAGTGGCAATACTCAAATATTACTTGCGTCGGTAAAGTTGATACTCCAGTTTAGTTTCTTTTATTATAAATTCCTTAATAAATTACTATAAAATAATTATTGTTACACTATATGTTAGTAAATTGTTTTTAAAAGGATTATGTTTTAACAAAGTTAAATAATAAAATCATCTGAGCACAAGTTCCGCCATGAGGCGGCAATGATAAACCCGACCTCATGGCTGAGCTTGTGGCGGTGGGCAGATTGTGCTCGAACGCCAACGAGTAAAGACGTTCTTTAAGATACGTATATATATCTTGTGTCTAAGACTGTTTAATAAGTTATAAGTAGATAGATAGTGGAGTTACTGTGAAAGTGTAAAGGGTGTTGTGAGAATTAAAGGTGACTGATACAAAGTTACGTTGTCTAACGTTATTTATCCTTTACTTCTGAGGTAACGGCAAGGTATAGCTACACTATGTACACAAATATTACAATAATTTCATTAAGAATAGCGATGTTCATAAATTAAATACAAGAAATAAAAATAAGCTTGCTGTTCCAAATTTTAGATTACATAAAACACAAAACTCATTCTTGGGGAAATGTATAACTTTTTATAACAAGTTACCACACAATATTGTTAATCTACCTTTTAATAAACTTAAAACTCGAGTAAAAAAAACTTTGATGAGCAAAGGATATTATCGAGTCCAGGATTACTTGGATGATCGAAGTGTCTGGGACTAAAAAACCCTCGCTCGTTGAAATAAACAAATTGTTAATAAATTCTTAGGTAACTGTGTAACATAATAATATGTATATTTAACTGTACCTATTATAATAACCTTTTTGTTACTTGTATCATAATACATTATTGCTAGTTTTTAAGTGATTCTATGCGCGTGTCCTGCGGTTGATTTTTTTTTTTAGTTGTGCCAATTTACACGGGTACCTGTTTTTGGTAATTTGTATCCTTTTGTGGCTTAAGGGTAGTCATACTCTCATTAAAATCTCTTCGGCAGTGTCGTGTGAGGCGGGTCGTTACGTTCCCTAAAACATGGTTGAGCGAAGCGATGGCTGGTTCATGCGTCATGCTCGGGAACGGGTGCTGCCAGCGGAGATGAGTCTGCTCTTTGCTATACTGGGTACTACTCGTATTTATTATAATTTTAATTTAACTTTAATATATTCTTTTAAAACTGTATGACACGGCATTCCTAATATAGGCATGTTTTCAAAATAAATTTTTATTAATTATATTATGTAATGGAAAGTGGCTTCATGAATTCTCAATATTGAAGTCATTTTCCAAATTGACGACTCTGTATATATTTAATACAGGGAAAAAAAAAACAGCCCTTGCTGAGTTTCTTGCCGGTTCTTCTCAGTACAAGGTCTCCCGCCGTAGATTTGCGAACCGATGGCGTAGCTTTTCGACATTCACAAGTGCTTGTAACAGCCCAGACTGAATAAATGATTTTGAATTTGAATGTGAATTTATGGCTATTATCTGCTGCAGGCTCCGTAGCAGAGCTCTGCAGCGGAGGGACCTCGCGCAGTTTTGCGACGACACGGCTGACCCATACATGGCCACGGATCGCACGACGCCCTCGTACAGGCGGCGAACTCCATCCCTCGGTCCCCCGAGTTTGGGCAGCAGGCGAAGCAGCACGCCCGCCACCCTTTTCGCTCGGGGGACCAACCGCACGAAGTGCTCCAGGGTCCAGCGGGCTCCGGCGGTCCAGGGTGAGGCCCAGGTACTTGATGTAAGGCCCCACCGGGACAACCTCGTCACCTACCTGGACCCGGCAGCTGGGTGGTTCCCGGCACCTCGGAAGGCCGTGGAATCATAGCGCCTCGGTTTTGTAAGGCGCTATATCTATACCCAGCCGGCGGATCACCCGCACAATACATGCCACCCCGAGCTCGGCAAGCCTGAGCACCGTCCCGAAGTCCGCCCCAGTTGTTACGATGAGAGTGTCGGCGTCAGTCGGTGTCAGCGTAGCAGACGACACTCACGCCGCGAGAATGGCTGGTGCGAAGGACCGCGTCGAATGCGAGGTTCCATAGCAGGGGTACCAACACCAACCCCTGCGGAACGCCGCACTCGACCCTCCTCGACGTTTCCGTCCCGTCCCGTCCCATCACGCCTATGTAATATGTCGCCTAACTCTCCAGTTTGTCCATTCATCTTTACAAAATGTCCATTCTTTACCAAACTAATTTATTTTCTGACTATCATAACAAGGCTTGTTTGTAAACTGGGCCTTAACTAATGTAAGTAAACTACTAGGCTCCCTATTATTATTTCAGCTTTCAGTCGATATAAATTTGACAAACGCAAATACCTAACTTCACTTTTGCAAAGTAACAATATTCAATTCCGAAGTTCGAACATATTAGAAATTCAAATTTCAACGACGTTGATCAAGAAGAATATGATCTTTGAACAATCAGCGGTTCCAGCGTTACCAACTATACTCGATAATATATAAATTATATTTATTTATTTCGAAATTTATTGAATTTAAAGAAAACAGAACAAGCAACATATTTATGTTATACGAGCAGGGTTGGTCTATCTGAAATAAAATCTATTCTAGCCGAAACACAAAAAAAAAGGAGATCGCGGCGCGTATATACCTTTTTTATTTTTATTTTTTTTTGATTCCCTGAGGAAAATGCATTAAATTGCATACCCTGGCTGTGACGAGCCGGCGGTTATGTGGGGCTCTCCTTCACAGACGGGGGAGGCCTACCCACTAAAAGCAGCGTGTCGTGTCGAGGTCGTATGCGCAGCGGTAGCATCGTGTCGATCCCTCCCGTCCTATTCGACACAGATACTCACCGAAGCAGCCGTGCCTGGTGAGTATCTGAGTCAATCGCCTCCTTCCCGTGGAGCCAAGCTTCGAGGTGCGGGAGTACGGCACCGACGGCCCGCTGGCGCGCGCACACTAGTATTGATAAATGATAACAGGCCAATTATTGTAATCGAGACACGAAATAGAAATCTTTCGCTCACTTCCTTAAAAATGAAACAGTCTACATATCTTGAATTTGAGGAGACAGTGAATTATAGAATCAGACGGCATATACTGTGAGCTACTAGTTACCATAGGAACAAAACAATATTTAATAAAGTATGTATCGTGCGACTTATATTAAGACTTTAGTTATAAATTAAAGTTTCTTGAAACTCCAAAGTGATAAATTGAGTTATCATACAGACACATAAAGAACGTTATGTTGAACGTAGACAGAATAAAGTTAAGCACATAAAAATCGTACCAGAAGAATCTCAAAACGCTCATTTATAATGTAGCGATGCTAGTTATAAATTGATCAAACCGCAAAGGCTGCAATCACTTTGGCTGTGTCTTGACCACCCTTTTGCTTCAATTATTGTATGCACAATATAATATTGTAGTTATTGATGAGGGTATCTTTCCTGATCTAATGAAATATAGTAAATTAATACCACTTTTCAAATCGGGTAACAAAAAAGATCCCTCAAATTTTAGACCTATATCGATATTACCTACTTTCAGCAAAATCTGCGAGAAAGTTATTTACAATCAACTAATAGGTCACTTGAGAACAAACCGATTCATGCATGAAAGCCAATTCGGCTTTACCAAAGGTAGATCCACTACCGATGCCGGAACTGCACTGCTGTAATTGGAGTGTTTTGCGGCCTTTCCAAAGCGTTTGACTGTGTGAGTCATGAAACGCTTTTAAGTAAACTTAGACATTATGGTGACTCGGATGGAGCTGTTAGCCTTTTAAAATCTTATTTATCAGACAGATTGCAGAAAGTCGTTATTAATAGATCAGAATCTGCTAGCTCGCCTATAACGATGGAGGTTCCCCAGGGATCAATATTGGGTCCTCTACTGTTTCTAATATATATAAATGACCTTCCTTACTACATTACAGAATCGTGTGAGACAGTATTGTTTGCAGATGATACTTCTTTACTATTCAAAGTTGATAGACAAAAGGAATGTTATGACGATGTAAATAGTGCTCTCTCGAGAGTTCTGTATTGGGTCACAACTAATAATTTGTCTTTAAATACTAAGAAAACAAAATGTATCAAATTCTCTTTGCCCAATGTAAGGCAGGTTGATACTCGTTTAAATATGAATGGTGATGTCATTGACTTGGTAAATAATACTAAATTCTTAGGCATTACGTTAGATTCACGACTACAGTGGGATCGACATATTGAAACCTTGGCAATCAAACTTAGTTCAGCGGCGTACGCAGTAAAAAAGATTAGACTTTTAACTAATGTTGAAACGGCAAGAATTGTTTATTTCAGCTACTTTCATAGTGTTATGTCCTATGGACTGCTGCTATGGGGATCAGCGGCTAACATTGAGAGTATTTTCCTATTACAAAAAAGAGCGATTCGTGCTATTTACTGTTTACGAGCTAGAGAATCCCTAAAAGAATTGTTCAAAGAAATTAATATTTTAACTTTAGCTAGTCAATATATATATATGATAATTTAGTTTTTGTATATAGAAACTATAATAAATTCAATAAAAACAGTGATCTACATAATGTGAATACTAGAAACAAAAATAAACTTGCCGTTCCAATGTTCAGACTCCATAAAACTAGCTGTTCGTTCTTGGGGAAATGTATATCTATGTTTAACAAACTTCCACAAGGTGTCATTGATTTGCCTTTATATAAATTTAAAATCCATATCAAAAAGACACTCATGAGTAAAGGTTATTATAAAGTAAGTGACTATCTAAATGATCACACTATTTGGGAATAGGGACACTATTCATAGAGCCATGTTTGGTAACAACATTATTTATAATATTGTATTATTTTATATGTGTATGTAAACA
Source organism: Scirpophaga incertulas (assembly GCA_036419045.1). Taxonomy (NCBI): domain Eukaryota; kingdom Metazoa; phylum Arthropoda; class Insecta; order Lepidoptera; family Crambidae; genus Scirpophaga; species Scirpophaga incertulas. The sequence goes on from CM071645.1 coordinate 13,300,876, forward strand.
TACATAGGACTGTAATCGTATTAGGTATGATTGTATCTTATACTATATTGTATTTTTATATTCTTCTTCTATTATAATTATTAACATTAAAAAGAGGAGATAAAAATAGACCTTCAGAGTTTCTTGCCTGTTCTTCTCGAAAAGGCTCTCCCAATTTCCGAACAGGTGTCGAGTCAATATATTTTTTCTTTTTTTTTCCTTATTCGTACGTACGGACAAGGTTTTTGTTTTTTTTAAGCTTTTTTTTGTTTTGTTTGTTGACGGCAATAAGTGCCTGTAAGGGTCTATGTTGAATAAATATTATATTGATTTTGATTTTGATTTTGAATACATATTATACTTTGTTAACAAATAATATATGTTGTATTATAAAATCATTATAAGTTATACACATCGAAGCACTAAAACTACTATAAATATAACGACGCAGTTGAAAATATATTTTAGCAATAACAAACAAAATATATCGTAGTAAAACCAAAAAATACATAACCACCTCATTAAACTATGGTAATGTCGTGCGTTGTTATCAGTAACTCAAAAATGTAAGGGAGAAAATATCGCGTGACCGAACTATATTTATTTCTCCTTATCACAAAAATCACTCTTGGAAACAGAGTACACCTGAAATCAGTGTCATTCGTTACTCAAATTCTACCCTTATCGTTTCGAACTGGGGCTTGGTGCAATAAAGCTAATATTGTGTAATAGCATAGGGAGCTGAATTTTCAATATTAAATGTAATTGAAAAGTAGTAAGTCATTAAGTTGATTGCGTGAAGAAAATAATAGTCCTTTTATGAATTTTTGATCACCCCGGTCAATCTCAACCGGGAAAATCTATTAAAATACAGAAAAGTAGTAAAGTTTTGAGCTATTTGCTTTAGTACATTTAATTTTATTAGTTTATAACTATGAAAGTTATATAATTCAATTAATAATTACATTATATTATACCTCACCTTACATTTTTGTTAAGTAATAATAAATAAGGTAATTAGTTTATTTTAAAGTGAACGAAGTAATCTTTAAAAATTCCTTTCCTCTCCTAATGTTATCTTGGCATTTTGTACATAGTATAGGTATTGATTATAACTGCAAAAACATGTTTTTACTAAATATTTATTATTGGCTAGTTTAATCAATGTATTTGCAAAGTTTTGTTAACTTTTCATTCCTGTATAAGAAATAAACAAGAAAAAAATTAGTTCCAACAAAGGAATCAAGATTTCAAATTACATTGGCTTACTTTTATATAATTGAATTCCATGTCGTATTGGCATGTGGTATTAAGATTAATACATAGATACCTTATTGCACACTTATCACAATTTATAGAAGCTTTCTTATGAATAATTCTTTTAAATGATATAGGCAAGGTCTTATCACAGGAAACAATTTATTACAGACCACCATTAATTTATAGAGCTTTGTATATACGACTAAAATAATTATCAATGTGAGAGAGATATATATATATAACAAAAGTAATATGTAAATAATTTAATAAATAAATACATTAACGAACAATGACATATCTAAAAGGATACTCTTTGCTGGAACACTCTTCATCGCTATATTAGAATGGCACTTTATAATTTCTGTTATGAACATTTAAACATCTGACTCATTTTCTGCGACCCAGTCTATAAGTTGACTAGCAGAGAATGCCAATGGCACAAAACCAGCCTTTGTACACAGTGAATTAATTATAAATAAATAAACTAATAGCAATACTTTTGTTGCAAGCAAGCCTAAACTTACTTGCTAAATACACAAATCTAAAAGATGGTAATGCAATCTCGATTTACAAATCTGCAATATTTTAGGATCATATTTTAAAATCAAAATCAAACTCGAATTTCTCCTTTAATGTGGGCCTCAGATTTCCGTATTTCAAGCGGCAAATCATCCCAAAGCTAAGTACTTATATTTCACTGTCAACGAATCTTTCAAATATTACATCTGCTGCAGTTGTCTGTTACGGTTGCTTATAATAAATTATTCGACTTGGAGTATACGAGTAATTCACGAGAATTAACGATACCAGAAATCCATAAAGATGCGAAACTTAGATGAAATTTTGTGCTATGGCAATCCCTTTTCTTCTAGATTATAAACAGTATTTATGCTGTCTGATATCTGTGGACTTACATTTATACTGTTTATAGTATGTACTTACCATTGATATAAATAAAACTATGGCATCTCCGATCCACCGAATATTGTTATATCAATCGAAAAATACCTCTTTGACACGAACAGACCGAGATCGTATACAAAGCTCACTGTTTATACTTAACGTGTTTTCCGTTCATTTTGAATTAAGTATATTAGGAACTAGGCATTTTGAAAATAAAACATTACAAAAAATTGATATATAAAGGCAACAAGCCTTGTTATATCAATATATCCTTGTTATTTGTTATTGAATGGATATGGACTTAATCGACATCACAATTTTGTGGCAACTTTGCTCAGTTTCATCAATCATTAGGTTAGTGCATAATTAGATAGGTTATCTATGTACTATGTCTCAAAATCTACTCATTATTAAAATCCCTGTCAAAAGTAAAATCCTTAATTAGTAGACAGTAATTAGTCGATAGTTTAAAATCCCTGAAAAGGAATAGGTTAGTTTTTACAGCGGGAATATATCTGTCTTCTTATCAAACCTCCGATAAAAACAATTGAAAAAATTCTGACGTTTTAAATTAATTAGGGTAAAGCATCAAACCTGGAAAGATGTGAAAAATAATTATTCTGGGAAATAGGTCTGTTCTATGGGAAAATTTGATATAATGCGGGCGAAGTCGCAGACATAATGCAATATAATATAAATTAGGATAATTTATTTATTACACAAATTTTCTATGGCTTACTTAGCAACATCAAAAAGGCTAACAAACATTTTAGGCACGACTTTCTCATTATACCAGTTAAGCGCCCAAATTGTTAAAGTTATTCTAATCAGTGATGCAGTATTCTACATTATTGTTTTTATATCTATGGAAACCATTTTGTAAACATAAACTAAAACCAAAGAACAAGATAATATTTACCTTTAAACAATACCATAGAATATAGTTTGTAAGAACATTTTCTTATTAATTACTTAAATTAATCTCTGACATAATGTATGTATTATTTGATACGAGTATCTAGAAACTTGCGTGTCATTATAGATATTATGCAGATATATATTTATCTCATTTCAAGCTACAATTGCAGAAGTTTGTAGTATCATATTTCACTTATTAATAAAAAAAAGCATAGGGATTTAGCCGCGAGTCTCCAGAGTCTGAAATCGTAGTCAGTGCAATCGAGCCGCTCCTACAACGCGGGCGTGCGCTAACTCTGTCCGTTGTCCCGCGAAAAGTGCTTGAAAGTTGTGTGACCTTTTTCGAATTTGAAATTTAAATCTGGAATTACCAGCGTGCTTCTGTTATTAAGTTTCAGTGTTCAGTTGACTTGTGCACTTTGTGGGGGGAATTTCTTTCCGAAAATCGGCGGCAATTCATTTGTCAAGTAAGTTATCTCAATATGTCTAAAGTTATTAACACATTTTAATATAAGATATATAATATCTTATATTACTATTCAAAATATTTAACGCTATGCTCTTTAAGATCAAAATCATTGTGGTAAGAAGTTTTATTTTACATTTTTTAATACTTATAAAAAGTTATAAGATTTGAAAAATATTTATTAACTTGTAAAGATCTTATTTGAAGCATAAATATTTATCAAATTAAATTGAATTGTTCACGGAACATAATAATGAAATCAGTAAAAATGTTTAATTTCTGGAATATAAGATGCAATCAAAAAACAAACAAGGTGAGTGATATATATCTAATTAATCTAAATTAGATATATATTATATTCAAAATATTTTTGGAATTGATATAGTATATCTATTCTACGCAAGTTAAATGCTAGAGTGAGAGTATAAGTTACGTTTTGCCATATATAAAGAGTATTGTAACACGTTTCATTAAACTAAAACTAAATTATTTAGATCCAAAGAATTACCATTATTTAAATCAAGTAAAAACAGTATAGTCACTATCTTTAATATTTTGTTATAAATATTTTAGTAATAGTCAGTTGCATATATGTAGTTTAATGTTAGTGTAAATAAATACGAAAATCGCTTTGCTGCCATAAACAGTTTTGTATTAATCAAAATGCAAACTCGCAATGGATCTTACTTTAGTAAATTGAATTTATGTAATAGAGTCTCAAAAGTAAATTTCTGCATTTGAAATTTAAAATATATAGAACTTCTTTAATGTAATTTTCAAATATTCTTTCAGATGGATTACATCTTATTACCGTAATGTGCAATTTTAACTGAGTGGCTATTTACTGGTGAATGCAAAGGAAAATGTGCTCTAAAACCCATTATTTAATGACTCAGTCGGCAACTCGCACCTAAGAGCTGTCTTCTAAGTGATCTTGAACGAAATCAGTTATCGAGTGACCCCGGCATTGAGGATACTCGCACTTGGTCAATTTGCTAATAAACGATAGTACTTATCACTTGTTAGGGCCGTGTCGATAATCTCTTTATAAGGTTTTTGAGGGAATGTTTCCATTACGATACTTAATATTACGGCACAGATAAACAACAAAAATACTGATATATAAAATAGCTTAATTTATACAAACAAAAAATTATCATTAATATTATATCTACTCGAAATCGTGTTATAAATGTCTTTTGAGTACAAATTTTATTTTAATCACATTTGCATCTCTGCTTCATTTCTTTTTTTGCAATATACATATTTTGATTGATTGATATTTGCCTTATAAGTCTCAGTAATATAAGTATCAGTTTTACTGTGATATATTTTACATCAAAATCTATGCTTCACAAGTTTTCTATTATATTATAAACTTTGTTAAACTATTAAATTATCATTTATATTTTGGTATATCTAACTGTATTACATGACTTGTGGCAGTTATTTTGTGTTGTAACGTGCATGCTATGCATAACATTTTGTGTTGTAACATGCATGCCATGCATAAAATTTTGACCAGATCGCACTAGTTGTGATAACACTAACGTTCGGCACAAACTTTTGTTTCGAAGGCATCTTATGACCCCATGTATATGTTTTTTTTTAGATAAATGTTTTGGAATTGTAACTAACCATTAAAAACAAGAAATATATATAGAACTTTAAAAATTTTTCCCCGATGTCAATAAATGCTTGTAAAAGCCTGTTTGATTTGATATTGAAAAGGTTTGAATTATTTGTATCATAAATTTGAAAAAAAATATTTTAAAATTGAAAAAAAAAACTAAACTTGATACTAAAGCAAAGTAATCTACAATTTCTGAAAAAAAATACATTATTAGTTAGTTTGATGTTTGTTGGGGCATAAGTAAAGTTTCATAAAGTTTGAATCTTCCGTTATTAAATTTTAATGAAAACGTTAGTGTCAAAAAGGAAAATTCCTTGAAAACTTTACAATACAGCCTTTTAATAGGCAACAACGCGTTATATTGTATACAAATATCACCGCCTCCTTCACCGTTGTTCGATTTGGGAAGTTTTCCGTAATTACATGGAATTACTTCCTCTGGGAAGACATGGAAAAATAGTAGCAGCGTTTACCAGAAAAAAGGTCAAAGATGTGGAAAAATTTGGAGCAAATAATCGCCTCTCTAATCTTATGGATGAGTCCATCATGTGTTAATCGGTAGGTCCTGACTTTGATACCCAATGGGGGCAAAAAATAATTACAAAACAATTATTCGAAATGCAATTAATGCATTTTTTTAGAATCGGATTACTACTAATTCGATTTAAATACAGTGTGGTGACGCAAAATAAAACGACACATTTTAGGAATCTAGATAATAGATAATGATGATAGTATACTGTCAGGTGAAGCATGCTTAAGCAATTGGCCTTATTGTAACTTGCCCTCTCTATATTGTTGTATCTTAGAAGTTGTCTAGTATCACGTACCAGGCCATTTTTTTTTCTCGTCCGTAAAATAACTTGTGTATAATAGTGGATATTAGATTATGCTGAAGTGACGCCAATCTTGAAAAATTTAAATTAATATTTAATTAGTTGAGTGATAATGACTATTCTATACACATAGCACACACAAGCTTATTACACAGGAGCTACATGTCCTGTGAAATAAGCATGAAATAAGTAAACTTCTAGTTTTTAAGTTGGTTGGTTGGTTAATGGTTTCAGAGTTCAATTTTTATAAACTTACAAAATGAGGTTCATGATCAGATAAAACGAATGAATACCGAAGTTATGAAAATGTTGTTCTAACACAGGAAAGTCAGTTTTCAAACTTGTTTGTAAGGAACCCTGGGTGTGTGAGAGTAATTCGCAATTGACCGGCCATTCTTTTGAGAAATTTCTTACACATACCTTGTTCTTTATCTATTGAGTAGCATAAGCTTATGTCGGCTTCTACGTAATCTTTGTGGCAGAGAGCCATACAACGCCGGCGGTCTACCGACTGAAACCCAAAAATGTCCTAACATACGCGCTATATGCGCTATGTGAGTACGTTTATCACCGCCATAACCTCATAAATAACGACCTAGCAATATACATACAGACGAACAGAACTCGTGACAACACTTTTACTACAAAGACTGCAATAATAAGCAGCAGCAATAATAATAAATGCAGTAATTAAATGTAAACCTTTTTTATACTTAAATTAACTTTTCACAGACTCGTCGGCCGCGTCTTAGAATTGTTCTCTTAAATTATATCTTAATATTTATTCTCTATCGAATCTTTATATTTATTCTTAGGTGAATTGCGCAGCTTGAAATCAATTACCACTGGAAACAAAAACATAATAGTAGTTATGATGATACAAGCGAGCTCGGTTGTTTATCACATACGAGGATGGGCGAGGGCGTAAATTAGAAGAGTACGTTATGAGCAGAGTTCAAAAGTTCATCCAACATTTTTCGATACACGGGAAAAAAATAGTAAAAAATACGATATAAAAAAATAATAGTTCTTTTTTTACATAGGCTTAATCTAAGGTGAGTGAACATGCAACCTACTTCAAAATTATAATTTTATATGATTTTTTTTAACCAATTATTGTTAATTATGAATAATTTACGGTCTCATTATTCATTTTTGGGTACCATATTCCATATCAAATAAACTGAATACTTATGGGATCATTAAGTTGTCCGTCAATCAGGACCTTTTTCTCAGGAATGCGTTAAGATATAATGTTGAAGTTAATAACAAATACTCATATCCGTCTACAAATCCTTCAATCCTGCAATCCAAGCTACTAGTGGCTTTCTTTTTAGGCATTGACGAAGTACAAATTCTACTGACGAAGTACGAAGTACAGCATTTTATACTTCGTAAATGCTGCATAATTTGATACAGGTTCAAAACCTCTGAACTACATATAATCTTGATATTTTTCATGAAGCAATATTATATATTTGTGATCCTATCATATGAGGATTTTGTTTATTTGATACGAAATTTACAGTATTATTAATCTGATTATGAATATGAAATATAGCAACTTAGATACATCTGCAAAGAAATTCAAAAGTGTATGAGATGTCGACCAATCCGCAGACGCCTGCCAATATGTTTGACTTAAGCATAATTACCCTAAACTAGTAGGCTCGTGTAGAGACACGACACGTCATTATTACGGCTCATACCTAGAGAGGTATGAGCCGTAATAATGACGAATGATGAGGAGGTTAATAAATAATTAGCATTAATAAAGTTTCTTTCACTTATTTAAGCATTTACACGTTTATTTAGTTACAAACTTATATAGATTTTCAGCCGCATAAATCCTTTTTGTTTTTACTAAACAGTACATTACCTTGTAAATTTGAATATGCTCTATTTACTCGCATATTAGTTGCAGTAAGTTATTAATATAAGTTTACAATTATTATTCTATTACACACAAGTGTAATGTTATTACGCATGTGTGTGCTAATAGATTGACTTATATCCCTAAAGCGATGTAATAAGGCTCTATTTACGAGCAAGTATGTTGAAATATGTTGAAAGATATGATCAGATTGCAAATTACATTTCTATTTATATATTGTAACAAAGGTTCAAGATTGAACAATTTGTTTTTCGAATTTCGAGTTTCATTCATTTCGAAAAAAAGGTTCAATTGTCTTCATCTTAGTGATAAATTCGTGTAGTGACATTTATTATCTGTGATAGACATTAATCAGTATTGTCTACTTACCCTTCCAACCCTAAAAGATAATCGAAATTACCTCGTATATGCGGCAGGAATAAGTAATATACTCGTAAGCTACAGCATACAAATATGAAATACTAAACAACAGTTTGAATCAGATTCTGCGGCTAGGCAAATTTCTTCCGCGATTTATCTATAAGCGTCCCTGTTTGTTTCTTGTAGAGTTTTCGGTAGAGCGGATAATAAACAGGCCGCATAAACATCTATCTTCCTGCGTCCCTTTTTGTTAGTCTCAATACTGAGTCAGCGTTTCAGAAACAAGTTTTTGTTCCACGCAATTTTTTTATTGTGAAGCTGAACTTATGTGCGTTAGTATAAATATTTTTAAAGTATATAAATATAAAGAAGCATGGTTGGTTATTACGATAACCTTCAAGAATAGTATTACGCTTCACTGTCAGTTTAATCTGGACTAATTGTTACCTAATTGTATAAATTATTTGATTTCAGTTTCGTATTTAATACTGACACGATTTTATTTGTGTACTAAATACTAATAAGATAATTTGATATTTAAATGTAAATTAAAACTTAAATTGTGTATTATAGTTATACTATTTATAATAAATATTTACAAGTTATTTTTTTTTACATTTCCTGATAAAAATCAGAAATTTATTTTTGCTAGCTATTTAAAGCTAGGTTTAATTTACTTAACAATTTCAAAGCTTATAGGTATAAATACTGAAAAAGAACGTCATATAAACACAGCGATCATAAAATAAGACGAAGAGTAACAGTTTCCTCTTTCACGATTAAGTCTACACATATATATATTTCTCAAGAGAAATATAATATGTATAGCCTTAATCGTAAAAGATTCTCATAAAAATTTTAGCATTAGAGTCATATCAGTTTTCCACTTGACCTGACACAGGGCTTGACATAAAGCCATCCCGGCATTCTTACACACAGCTACGCTTCAGACCTGGTATAGGTTTGCTTCGTACAGGTAAAATTTCAATCTTAGTTCCATTTGTATCTTTTCTGAATATTTATTAATGGTCATCCCGAAATCTTTTATCGGACTATGTCAAACGAAATAGTCAGATATGTTATTCAGTTTGACTAAGGAAATTGCATTTAGTACATATATACACTTTATTGTACTATAATGTAAGAAAAACGTAAATCTAAATGCGGTTTACAATTGATTGACTTATCTTCTGAGATTCGTTATACATGTTGTATATATATATAGGTTTATAACAAATGCCCCACAACGAATATATATATATATAATATTCATATTTAGACATATATACTCACGCCTTTTTCCCGTGGGGGGAAGCAAACATCACAGTTTTTTACTTTCAACGATACGAACATACTTCCCTACCTTACATTACATTATCATGCTCATCTGCACACTTATTAATTATACTTTAGCATATACATAATATACAAACAAATAAAATATTATTACAGTTAAGTCAGTTATTCGTTAGAAGTATGTAAAGTAAACCTTGAAATAGTAATCGAATTTTCTAGTGGTTTACATGCCCATGAAATTGCCAATTGGTATAAAGATTTCTAAGAGCTTGCTTTTTCACAATAAAATTTAAGTTTTCTTAATTATTTATAAAAGAAAAAAAAAACATTATGAAACATTTACGCGTAAGTACCTCAACAGACGTAAACTAACTAAAATTGTTTTCTGAAAGTTATAGACAGTAAAATACAAAATGCTGAGACGATTATTTGGCATTACTTTCAAGATATGAGCAAAAGCTTATATTAACACTAAAATCACTGTCGTAAGTTATGTAATATAAAATTCTTAAGGTGTAAGTGCGAAACAAAAACAGCATTTTTGTAGTTTTCATGTATTATATTTTTTTTTATTCCTCACGGTGGCAGACGAGCAAATTGCCCACCTGATGGTAAGTGGTAACCATCGCTCATGGACATCTGCAGTGCCAGGGGCACAGCTGAGCCGATGCCTACCTGGAGAGAAATACTCTCTTCAATAAAATACTCTTCTTCAATAAAAATATTTAAGAAAGTCATAATGATGAAGAAAGTCATGATGAGTTGCATCACATAAAACTTAAGAACGGCTAAATCGATTTTAATGGTCACCTAATTTTTAGCTTCGTCTCCGTCCACAATAACGTTTATTTTTAATTTTTTTTTTAATAGTTATTTTTTAAAAATTACTAACCAATAGTAGAAAAAGCAGAGATAAGAAATAATGAGGAAAATTGAGAAAATAATAAATTATCCGTTTTGAATTGCGCTATATCTTCAGTTGACGGGTTGCATCTACTCATTGACGCGGTACTAACTTCTCCGTAATAGGGTATTTATACATATATCTGTATATTATGACATATATGTACGTCAAAAAGGAATTATTTTATTTGTTCTTGTTAGTGGATGCTCATGGTTATTTAATATGGAGTGTCTAAAGTTTCCACCGCACCTTTTATTTCCACGCAGGTGTGGACAAAGCGCAAATGATCAGACGGGTCATGTACGAGTAAAGTAACTATGTCAGCCTATAAAGCTACAAGCCAATATTAGAGGTAAGGTAGGCTATAGAGGTGAGTTCAGTATGAACTGTTGGCTTTGTATGAAATTTTTAAACACCTTTGCTCGTAAAGCTGATGTAACTGTACCGGTTTTAGATATGTAAAGCGGGTCATATTAAGGCGTTTGTTACCAAAGCAAATAGTTAAGTTCATACAAATTCCATAACAGTAAGTATTATTTGCTATTTCGCGCGCTGTTGCTGTTCAAATTTCGAACTAATTGCCGCGCGGCGCCAGTCAGTAGGCAGCACTAGGGCGCTGTCAAAACAGCGGGAAAGCAACAGTATGATTCACAGATTAAGTTTATTTAAATGTTTTTTTAGTTTCCTCGCAAATGTGTTACAAAACGATATACGTGCGAATTCGGTAGATAAAGATATGATCTTTAAAATCCAAAAACGAGCAATACGATCAATGTTTGGTTTAAAAAGTACTGATAGCTGTAAGGATTATTTTAAAGAGTACAGACTGTTAACATTGCCATCTTTATACATATTTGAGGTAGCTGTGTTTGTGAAAGCAAATCCAGAGTTGTATGAAATCGAATCATTTAATAGTAATCGAATTAGAGAAATTAAAAGGACAAAGCTTTGTGTATGTAATTCTAATACGGCACTTATGCGTAACAGTATTTTTGGTATGGGTCCAACTATATACAATAAGCTGCCAATGGACATAAAAGAACTTGACTTAAATTTGTTTAAGATAAGACTTAAAAAATTCTTAATTGATAAGTGTTATTATACTGTACGTGACTATGTCTTTGATAAAGATTTAGATTTATAATTTCATTAATTGACCAGGTTATATAATTATTATTTTAAAAATAGGACTTCTAATTGTGACCCTATATGTAGTTTACGAATTATTGACATTTACATCAAAATTTATTCATATATGCAAATTTGTTAACTTTACCTACTTAATTATATTACAATTCATAATTTTATTAGTCAATATTAATTGAAACATTGATTATCTTTATTTAAAAAAATGTAATTGGTATTATTGATTGACTTATTCGTAATGTAATTGAATTAATTAATTGAATTAAAATTTAATTTTGTATGCCCTACCAGGCCAAACATGTAAGAACAATGTAAAACCCTGACACCTGCATCTATATGTATGTATACTCATGTTTGACAAAATAAATAAATTATGAATAAATTATGAATTAAATTGGTTGTAAAATGCTCGGCTAAATTACGCCCTCGTCTTCGGCTCGGGCTGAAATTCCGCCTCGCATGTTGAAACCATAATAACGCACTAATATCGTAATGTACTAACTTATATTGTAGTTTGATTACGTCTTAAGATCGGGAGAAACCAATCAAAGTATCGATCATAGTATATAAATATACGTAATCTGGCAAACTAATATATATACCAAAATCCAATAAAACATTACACATTAACTTTTCATTAAAATTGGTATAGCTGTTCCGGAGGAGTATCACCACAATCACCGTTTTTTATGTCAATGTATTAACAATACTTAATACGTATCTATATAATAATATAATACGGATTTAAAAAACGTAAATTAATACATTTTACAGAAATGTAATTAATTGTCAAAAACCACCCTCAACTAAAGCGAGAACATATAGATTGAAATGTTTAATTGATTGAGTAATTAATATATAGAGGTTAATTTACTAGAATGACTAATAAAGGCGGCTATTGCAAAATCATATTGCATATGGCTAGATATGGTACTGGTGGTGAATTCTGATACATAATAAAAGGACCTTAAACCTACACGTGGGACACTAGTCCCAAGCGCATATTTTGGCTCCCCTCTCTGCAGTACTATGGACTCTTTTCTAGGGTTTTCGTCGCTTGTGTTGAAAACTGCAATTAAGTTATATGTATAAAGTAAATGCAGTTATCTCATACGTAAAACTTATGTACAAGAAGATAAGGCAGTGACAACCTATGTCGCTGGAAACTCAGTGGTTTCGGTTTCGCGTCCCGGTGGAGACAGATGTTTCTATGATCAATACAGGCATTTGTGTGTCATAGCTGTCAATATATATTTCTATCAAAAACATATTTGTTATATACAAAACAAATGTTGTGTCTATTTGTTACGCTATATCTCATTACGTGGTGTATATGGATTGATGTGAGAGTTACAGAATAAATTTATAATAAATTGTAATGACAGATTTTATTACAAATGCAAACTTATTCTATTACTTAATATACAAGTCTTAATATTGGCATTGACTTAATGCCACCGCCTACGTTATGTCCCAGTAAAACAATTAATTCCAAAACTTTATCTCAGCGCAAAATAACTAAAACCTTAAGTTTACTTTGATAAGAGAAATAAAAGCGATATTAAATATTAATTGAATATTTCACCAAGTTTAGAGGGAACACTGGATACCTGTATTGTTCACAAAAGAGCTCTTTGTCTTTAATGTTTTCAGTATTTTACAGTAATATTGTCAGATCTTGTTAACATATTCAAATTAAAAATACTAAAATGAGGTAAAACAAGTATTCAGAGGCTAAATTCAAAATTTTTGTAGTATCATAGAAAAAAGTTTTATAACAGTGGCTCTACTCTAAGGCTGTTTACTATAATTGTATTTGATTCAATAGAAGTAATTTCAATTTAGTAACGAAAATATTTACAATTTTAGATAGACAGATAAATATTTTATTGCACACAAACAAAATAAATACTGTGACAAATGTGTCAATAAACTAATGTGAGTAAACGCGGTCTTATCGCTGAGATTGATCTCTTAGTTAAGAAATATTTATGATGAAGTGGCAGTGTGCCGTTATATATAAACGAATACATGACAATGCAGTAAAACTTAAAAAAACTTACATATACATACATATTTATATATATAATTCCATTTCCCTTACAACCACTGTACAAAGATGCAGACAAAAAATAGCTATTACTATGGACTAAAGTAACTACACTAAAATCTCTTGTCCTTCTATATTAATAGAGTTTATGTTCGCTATTTCGGATCTACGAGTTAATCTGTTACTGTCCCGATAAAATTTCTTATGGATATAATTTGAGATTCAGTGAATGAGGAAGGTTAATTTCTCCAAGGGCTAATTTATTTTCAATGGGAAAATCCGATATAATTCGTGCAAAGCTGCCCAGTGCCTCCCTCAAATCAGTTCGGAAATCATAAAAAATGTTTTGGGCAGTCTTTCACAACGCTGAACCAGTGCAGATAGATAGTAACAGAGCCTCGTGTATTAGTTAGCAGGGTACACCGCGAATAGATGAGGCTAGCTTGGGTCGGGTTTAGGTTGAAACCCCTTTAAACTCTATGAATTCGTACTCGAATTCATAGACCTTAAATTAAAATAACTGCGATAGTATTGTAGTCTGATATTTTAATTAAATTGACATTACCAATTAAACCATTCGACTTTACGCTACCTTTTTCTTCAAATCGTATTGATTTCAATTGTGATCTAATTTATAGAAATTTTCTTTTGATTTAATTATTCACATGAAATTTCGCTACTTTGAATGACAAAACATACAAACAAAAACGTAAAATGTAATTAAACAACTATTTACCATTTCCTTAATATTCATAGAGCAACAATTAATATTTTTACGATTTTTAAATAAGTAAGTCTATACATATAATTTAGTTAAAGGACATTTAATATTTAGAGAGTGAGTCAGTCGTGGACGTCATATCCGGGGCCTATGTTCGAACTCACAATATATGAATATCATTTTATATGAGAAATTTTGTCAAAAAGACTTGAAGGTGTATAAGATGATTACCAACTCACACAAAGTCAGCGTGGTTACCTAAGTCTTGTATTTAGTACACATACGAGTATTAAGCAATACAAATACCATATTCTGCTACGATCTTTATAAGCGCACGTTGAACCAATTTTTTTATAGAGGAAATTTTGTACATATACTGCCATATACCGACCATATACATATACTGAAATTGTAGTGGATGCGGGACGTTCAACTTTTTATTGGCGGGTCACCGATCAAATGGGATCACTTGACGGAAATCAATTATCACCGCCCATGGAGACCTAGCAACACCAAAGGATTCACAGATGCGTTGACGGCCGCTTAAATGGAAAGACGTTCCTTTTTTAAGTTTTAACTTCATATTTGTTCTCATAGATTGATTATAAATACTCTAAGGTCTAAACGAGACGTATTTCGAACTGTCAAATAATGAGGTTATTAGGTTATTGATCTTTATTGTTAATATAATATTATAATGAGATATTAAACATTATATTCAGTTGCCGTTGTATTATGAGATTTCTATACTATTATGATTAACAATAGCAAAGATGCTCACAGTACCATAATCAAAAATTTAATAGTATGTAAATACATTTTATTACATTTTGAATAGCTTAATAGTTTCGCATAGAAGATGTTGTAAAATTATATGGGCTATTCTTCTATAGACAGATTATTTGTTAGTGATTCTTCTGTAACGAGCGTTTCGGTTGTCATGGAAGGAGCGACAATAAAGTCCTTAACAAGACAAATGTGATAATTTGTTTCGAGTCTAGACGAGTCATAGCGTCATTGTTCTTAGCTATAAGCATAACTCAGCTACGTGGCTAGTAATCAGCATAACTAATGAGGCGCCACTATAATCAAGGTGGATATAATAATTCATTATGTACAAGAAACATTCAACGATTTGCTACTATATACTTTTAATATGTGTATCATTTTTTATATACATATGTTTAGCGTATTAATAAGATGACATCAAAAAAATATTAAATATGTATATCAAAATTACTTTAGTACTTAATATGTTTAGTGGAGCTATTTAAACTTGATAACAAACGTTTATGTACTTATAACTATGTAGCAAATATAAATGGAACATCCACAACACGAGAGCTTTTTATGTAGAGCAACATTTTCAAGTGTTAATGAGTAACATTCAATACCAAATTGTCCTTTTAATATTTTTTAAGCAACATTGTTTTACTTTAAAATAGTCATCTTTCTTTACACAGTATGTCTACAGCATCGTTAGTTGACTGTTTTCAACCTGTACACGCTAATATTTTGTGCCAACAGGTTGATGCTTTCAGAAGTTTTAAAAGATTGCATGTGGCGTGCAACTCGGATGTTGTTGAACGTTTCTAGTTGCTTTATTTTGTTATATTAATTTATGGCATAAGCGGTATGACCGCGACGCATTTAACAACTAACAAATAAACACAAAAGTAATAAATAGTTACCTAGTGTTTTCGTGCTCTAAAAACTACCATTGACGGACAAAAGTTGACTGCAGTATGAATCTATCCAAATGAATTCAAAGCTCAGGATAGCCGCACATGTGTCACTGTTTAGATCATTATTTGACGTAACATGATTCATACAAATCATATCTAACTAATTACAAAAGTAAGCAAACGTTTAGTTCACTACGTGTCCGCTAGAGGCGCTGTATTATTTCCCTACACATATGTGTACTGTTAGATATTTATATTGTTAATACTGCAACTAGATAACTGTGGCTTTTGCATTGAAAATACTAACCTTAATATGAAAACCAGAATACATATCCTAGCATGTCGAAACCTAACCGAAGTCGAGTCTGTGAAAAATAAAGTATAATAAATTCCAAAATGAATATTACAGTTTCGAACTTTCGAGTTAATAGTGTATTATAATTATTTATTGTACACAACATATTACAACAAAAGTTGTAATAAACAAATGTACAGGAGAGGACGTATCTCTAAAAGATATCTCTTCTGGCCAACCCAAGCAGCACTGTGATTATTGTTAGCGATAGTTATTAGCGGTATTTTTAAGTATGTTTATAGAGTATGAACACAAGGCAACATGACACACTTAAATGTTAACGTTGAGACAGCTCTTATGTCCTTCATAATAGTGGCAGTTTTCATAGTGCTAATGTAAAGTTTGGTATGTTGGTGACTGTACAAATCAGCTAATATAGAAAAAAGTACATAAATGTTATACGTAGTAGGTAGTAGCTGACTCTGCGAAGTTTGGACGGCCTTACAGTGAATGAATAGACGTAGCTGTCTACTGCTGAACATGGCGAGATTCCAAATCTGATATTTTATAAATAATAGTTTTCTTCGTAATTTCTTTTCGCTGCTTTTTCTAATAGTTATCGTTATAGTCGGGACTTTTATTAACCTAACAAATTGATGATCATTAAAATCACTTCAGCCGTTCTATCTTATACTCGTTATTAACGTGACTTTGTTTTATATATACGACTAGCTGACCCGGTGAACTTCGTACCGCCTAATTATCGCAAAAAACGGTTTTTCTCGATTTCCGGAAAAACTAAAAGTCCTATTGAAAAAAATCAAATGGCAAAGTTGTAGGTAATAAAAACATCTAAAACTTTTGCATTTACACTTTTTTCACATAACATCAAAGTTCGTATAATACTGTATTTTTATTCGCTTTTTATTATTTTTAAAGGCTTATAACCTGGTCTATATGGACAAAACAATGGAACGTTCGGATACACGGGTTCTTTTTACATGAGATGACAAAACAATATAATAAAAATATTTTTGAGAGTTAGTAACACTGTAAGGATGGCACCCATCAAATATGTCAACACATTAATTATTTTTTTATATTTTGAAATTTAAATACACGATGTTATAAGCAAAGTTGATATTATGTTGTCGATTCAAAAGTCTTGTTTTAATGCGTTCTTCAATTCGAGTGGAACTGAGAGTACAAATACCGTCAAATGTTTGACAGAAAGTAAGTGATCAACTTTTATATGGGAAAATGAAATTGTCGTCTTACTCTATCTTACTCGCAATTTTTCCTTATTTGCTCACCGTTTAGACCTACCCTGGACTACGACAAACATTTTAAAACCAAAATCAGCTCAATCGGCCGAGCCGTTCTCGAGTTTTAAGCAGACTAACGAACAACAATTCATTTTTATTTATATAGATTAGGGTGTCGTTGTCTGTATTACCCTCGCCAAACATATACCCGTTGCCGTCACGTACCGGGTAGAATCTCACCATATCTTGAGCGTTCGAGCCATTAGACGGCGGCTGCGCGCTCAAGTTGCGTCGACACCTTTTATTTTGACTCTAACGACACCGGAACGGTCACCGGTGTTGTTAACAGGCTAGGCGTGGAACCTTCTGTTCGTGCGCCTTGCACAAACACACTCACTGCAAAGCTGAACGTAGCCATCTGAGGCTTCAGCATAGGTCCGTCCAAAAAAAAAAGTTGTCTGTTTTACATGGGGAATTTTGCTCTGAAACGAGTGTTATTATAAGAATTAGTATTTTCTGTAGAGTTTCTTATTAGTATTCTAAAAATGAACTGGATGGATGAACCGAACATTTCTTTTTTATTAAGTCTAATCTTAGGTATTTTAGAAATATTGTGTCTGCATTTAATATTAGATTAGATTATTAGAAACGAAAACTATTTATTTAATACACTTTATTGAATTTTGGAAAAACCTGAATGTATAATAAGATACATTTCTTTTTGATAACGTAAAAGCATAGAGGGAAAATAGAGTTCTTATTTGACATAATCATTATATGATAAAAATAAGTACTTATTACGTACTTTCAACTCTATATTATATAGAATGAAATTAATATTATCGATAATGCCTACTGAAATTAGAAATCGGTATTTCACGATCCTTTCACTTGTCAGTTTCATAAACATGATTCGAATTTCGGAACGTACTCTGTCGTCTAGCGCGCAAGACAACAAAAGGGTAGATCAGGGGGCGTACTCTTAAAAACGATATTCGATATATCGTGGACTTCGTCGTGTCGTATCCTACTCTTAGTCACTATCGCTTAAAACATTTCAACGGACGATCGAACGAACGATATTAATTTTGACATAAGAAAGCCTGAAATGACAACGATAAATTGAATTTGACAGACGAACATTCACTTTTCGCAAATTTGACGTTTATTTTGCGAATGTTTGTCTGTCAAATTCAATTCATCGTTGTCATTTGAGGCTTTCTTATGTCAAAATTAATATCGTTCGTTCGATCGTCCGTTGAAATGTTTTAAACGATAGTAACTAAGAGTAAGATACGACACGACGAAGTCCACGATATATCGAATATCGTTTTTAAGAGTACGCCCACTGGTTCAGAGAGAATGTCAATTCAAATTAATAAAAATGTTCCAAATTAAATTAAAGAATTAGAAAACTATCACTCTTTTGTAAAACATTTAAAAAAATATCTAGTTGAAAAATAATATTTAATAATTATAAATTAGAAGAATTATTTGCTGACAAATAAAATTAGAATACCAAGTTTTTGTGATATGGCTATTTAAATTTTAATGTATTCATTTTTTATTTAATTGTAATTGAAATCTGTCCATTTTCTTTCTTTCTGTGTTATTTATATTCTATATGTTTGCAGTGCCCCTACGGGGTGTCATGTGAACAATGTACCTAACCTTAAGTAATAACTGTATAACCATGAGACAAGCAAATAAATAAATATGAAATAGGGTATATAAAAACTCATCAAATTAGGCCAGGTATTTTTTTCATTGCAAAGTAACTTTAGTCAACAGTACTTCCGATAAGTTTTTATGCGATACAAAACAAAACTATGAGCAAAAGTATACAAAGACGGTGAAAGTTCGTGGCTGCTTAATAAAAACATCCACTGATAGAGACGTCTAAGTAAAAAGTTACAGAATTACAACTTCACGGCAGTCTCGATTGCCGTGTATTATTGCGTCATTATTGAGTTCACAGAATATTTCGGTTGGATATTGTCATTGCTGATTGAGTTAAAAGTTGTGTCTCCGGAGTTCGTGTGTTGTATATCAATCACGAGTAGCTGAAAAAGCAACATACGGACCATTGCTATATGAAAGCTGTCCAACTCCAATAAAAAATGGTTTGTATGGACAATAACTTAATGTATATGTAATAATGAAGTGTTTTATGCATTAGTTCATTCGTTTCGTATTTTTCTTACTTAAAATATTTATTGTATTGAAGTTTAAAATTAAATTACTATTGTACCATATTTACGAAATCTTCGCTCCTCCAAGTTTTTCACTGTCTGTTTGCCCACTCACCGCGTGGGATTTATGTCCAATCCGATCACCATCCAAGTATTAAAGCACTGAAAGTCAGTATTGTTTTATATTAGATCATTAACTGCGAATTTAAAAAGAAAGAAATATCGTAAATACTTGTTAAATAATACTAATTAGGTTAGTTATCTCAATTGTCGTCATTATATTTTATAATAAAGGTATAAACGAATGTATATATATTGTATATGTATGTATGTATAGTATATGGACAGTACACAACATAGTTTAATTTTTGTATGTACACTTATATGGTCTAATTATCGATGTATTGTCACTTGAATTATTTCTGCTTCGCCCATTGGTTGACTGGTTGATAGCAATATTAATTATGAAGTCCGTCATATGTACATCTAGTCATGGTCAAAAAGTTTAAATTATTTATACGACACGTTTGATGCAACCTTATTTTATATGACAAATAAACAGACCGCCCACCTCACGGTAACTGGTAGCAGTTGGGTATAGAATAATTGGTTCCTGTGATCTGTGATCCCACAAAAATCATAATGTACGTTATCAACATGTAAAAGAATATATAAAGTCACATTAGTCAGTAACACTGCGTACTGCCTATCTTACCCTTCACACCGAAACATAGCAATGAGAACAATTTGGGACAGAAATAGATTAGACCAAGCATGTTATGAAATGAATAGTTAAAATTATATTGAAATTTCCTGTAAAAATAGATCGGAAAGAAATTCACGGGGAATATTAAAATATATATTTTTAATAACATTCTAATTTTTGTATGACTTTGTAACTCCTCAGTCAGTCTTTTTTTTTTATAGGATAGGGCAGCAAACGAGCAAACGGATCACCTGATGGTAAGCGATAACCGTTGCCCGTTGACACCCGCAACACCATAAGAGTCACAGATGCGTTGCCGGCCTTTTAAGTGGGAATTTGCACTTTTTTTGAAGGTTTTGATATCGCAGTCGTAGTTGTAGTAAGCATTTGTATAATTCATATTATTTTAAACTATCTCCGTTTTTATATTGAAAAATATATTTTTTATGAAATGAAACTAGGGAAGTATATTTGAATCGTAGCAAGTGGAAAGTTATTGTTTCTGCCTACCACCATGGAAACGATGCGTGACTAAATGTCTACTTTCAGAATGTTTCTGTTATCGGAACTGCAATATTTCATGATCTGAATAGCAGTTTGTAAAAGTGGTTGGAACCACCTTAATAAAAAAAAACTGTTTCGTCTATAAGGCATTTATTAATGCGATGGGCAACACACTATCCATTAAAGAATTAGGCCTAATTAATTTGCGTACTCGGCAACCCACTCAACGCTACAACCCTTGTCCCTGCCGAAAACTTTACAACGCGCCTCTAAAAATCCTGAAATACATTGCGCCTTTTGTGGCAGTCGACCGTAAATTTAATTAGGGGAAGTTTTTACGTTACGCTGGCGTTTTGCTGACGTTCCAGTACTTATTCGGATTAAGTTCCCAGTGCGGCCGGAGTGTATCTGGTTTATCTGTCTCGATTTAACGTTTCCGCCTCAAATTGCTTAATTACTAAGGATTTGTTTCCCATGTTAAATGAGTAACAAATCCTTTGACATATTTTGATTTAAAATCTGTGCTCGATTTACCGCTGTAAAATGTAGTACTCTCATGAGAAAAACAAAAAAAAAACCGCTAACGACTCTACGTAATGAAAGCAGTACCTTAATATCTATTTTATTAGGTTAAATTTGTTACCGATATTTTTACAGTCACCAACAAAATCAATTATTAGGCACAATGTTCAAAACGACCTTTGGCCATGATACGAGTTTTTTTTTCTCCCTAAAGGACATACCATTTAATGGCAGTCATTGTGAGTGACGATATCAAGCCTGGCGCTTTATGGCTATATTGGACGTCACGGCTTCTACTTATTACATGGTCGCATAACGTTTTTTTTATATTTATGAAACTAATTAGGCGTGACAAATTCCAGACTGATGGCTGTAATGAAATTAGACTTTTATTATAATTACTGAATCTAGGTTATAAAATAAGAATGCTGAACTCTTTAAATAATGTCTAATAAGTTTCTTTTTTATTGAGCACTTGCTATAGTTCGCAATTATAGCTTTTATAGCTTCATAATAAGAATTAATATGGGGAAGGGGAAACCCTGGTGACTCGTCAACTTTGCTAATAAAAAAATCTGTCAAACAAATTACCGAGAGTATTCCCGTGAACGAGTTCAAACACTAGTCGGTTCGAGCACGTCAGAGCCGACGTGAGCCCGCTTTTGCCCACAATGTTTGAATTCTTCGTTTTGAGAGGGATGAGCAGAAGCTATCAGGTACCTGATATATTATGCAAGAAACTGGCTTCATAAAAAATAAATACTGTAGTTTGTTGCATTTTGTGAAATATTATTGGTAAAAGGGATTACGTTGTAAAATAAATATTTGGTTCAGGGGTAATATTTTTTTTTATTTTTATAATGTGGGTACCCTGGTTTACCAGGTAGGTGTGTTTGATCATTTGTTATATAAATATGTATTTATAATAAGGCTTTAAGTGAAAGGTGCTGAAAATTATAAATAATATGATATTAATACGTGAGTAACAAAATAATCGAAATAAAGTCATAATACCTATTGATTGGGCTCTGAAATTTAGTTACATTTTGTCCATTGAACGAGAACCATTAGTAAATGTCTCCAACATTCCTAAAATCAGAACGAGCTTGCCATGACATTTCGGTAATTGGAAAAATGAGAGTAGTTTATTGCATTACACCGCTATACTTGTGTAACCATTGGGAAAATCGAGAAATGTCGATTGGCGAAATGTTACAATTTCTCGGAGCCACGATGCGCGCAAGATAAGATCACTATAACATCGCATCTGAAATGTGATAAGCTCTCAAAATAGTATTAGGCTGCGAGGCGTGTAATATAAAATACCATATGTCTGCTACACTGCGATCTGCAATGAAATAAATTGGGAACCGCACCTCTACATTTTCCTGTAGTAAAAACACGAATTGGGTTACGTCGTGACTATAGAAGACTACAAAGATACTATAGAAGACTACTCTTTGATCTCACTCAGATATGTTTCACAGCTCAAATTTCACGGCCGCGACTATGGGGTGGGTTACGTACTGTTCGGTGGCCGCCAATCTAAAGTGTCGTCGGTATTGCTTGCTGTCCTTTTTACAAGCCCGTTCTTTTCCATTACAGATGCCCGATTTCTTCACAAATAAATTCGGTTCCATGGTAAAATAGTGTGGCTATTCGGTTGTCAAATGTAGATATGTGATGAAAAGGCTAACATAAAGTTACAAGTTATTACGAAAAAGACATTATTGCCAAATAAAAAAATACACAAAGATTATTATAAGACATCTCTGATACCGCTGGTTTTCATTCTCTCCAGGCTGAGCAGTCCATCACAATGAGTGTACTCTGAAGAGTACACTCATCTCATTACTGTCAAGTGCTTATTTGAAAAAATATTATTCAAGATGTTGAAAAATGAAAATATATAGTTCCTGTGTATGTGCATCAATGCAAGTTCTCGTCGAAATCGCCTAATGTCGAACATATCTTATTTTGATAAAAGAAATTACGTACCATAGGACTAATTGTATGTAATTAATGACATGACATGACAAGATTTGACATAGAAGAGAATTAATATGAATATTTTGAAAACTTCTTCCATTTATTGAGCTAGATAAATAAAGCAGTAGACGAGAAATCAAGATAAAAATGTAATTGTTTTTTCTTGTATCGCAAGCAGGAAGCCCTACTACAGCTTCCGCTTTTACTTTGTCTTCAAGTAAATTTGTACTTGGCTTATATAATAACTGACACCAAAGAAATATCTGTGAGGCATAGATTTTTTTCGTTAAATACAAACTCCTCTTAAGACATTATTCTACTAATAAGGATGTTTTTTATTATATAACATGATATCTCTAGTTTGCTATACGTCAAATATCTATTGAACAGTTTCCCAATCTAGGAGAATATGCTGGAACAAGACGGAAAATTTATTAATTTGGAAAATTTAAATTTATACTGAAACGTTGCTCGATCTATTGAAGTCAAATTATAATAACCTATGGTTATGAATTTATATCTCAAGATAAAAGATTTATAGCATTATAACCCGTAGCGATACACTATCTTCAATTAATTCTCGAATCTAACCTATAGAAGTAATGTTCAAAATGTAGTGAATAAAAAACGTTATATAAAAGCATACTCTGACGTGACTGCATCCTGTCTATTTTACGGTTCTTTGTAATAAGAGCCTTTTTTTAAAGCTCAGTAAAAATGCTGCCGTCGCAGTCATTAGCATTTTACGTAGATTGTCACATTTAACATGACAACTGTAATTACCCATTCGTTCCACTGAGTACTATTAGAGCAATTGTTTGAAATTTACAGAACTTGCACAGTTCTGTAAATTTTACCGGTTATAGTTTACGAGAGCATTACTATCTTAGCTATTTTTGCCAGTGAAATTACTAGGTACTGTAACTTTTGATTTTCTGTCCATATTGCCAAAGTATACCGTGGTTTTTGTAGAGATTGCAGATATGCTGCGAATCTCACAAAAACTACACATACTATAGGCGACCGTAACCACCTAACATTATGATCGGTTATAACATCATCATTACATAGTATAAAACAAAGTCGCTTCCCGGTGTCTGTATGTATCTATGTATGCTTAAATCTTTTAAACTACGCAACGGATTTTAATGCGGTTTTTTTTAATTAATAGGTATATTCAAGAGGAAGGTGTATATGTATAAAACATGTACAATGTAGTAGTGGAACATTGTAAATTTTTAAAATTTCTAATTTGATGTCGTAAATCAACTCACTTTTTTGCGCTTATATTGCAAACGCTGACCAAACCCTACCAGATAGACCACAGACTACAGTATTGTCCACCTTAAAAAATTCAACAAAAAAGTCCGCGATAGTATATGTCTCTCTCTTAGGGATAACCCACCATAACCATTTTTACATTGCACCCGTGCGAAGCCGGGGCGGGTCGCTAGTATTACATAAAAAAATTCAAGTCTATTTTACAACAACAGAAAATAAACAGATTAACGTTTGAAGTCAGAGAAGTTTGAAGTCATACTTTACTGGTATGGTCAAGTTCGGAATAAGAAAAGAACTTTCTAGGAGAGTTATAGACATGTAGAGAGATGAAGACGGTTAAAAAGATGAAAGGAATATGTGAATGATGATATGTTAAAGAAGAGAGTGAGTGTGGAAATAGCGAGTGATAAAGCAGAGTTGAAGAACTAACATGTTGCGCCGACCCGAAATAAAATTGGTAACAGGGCATGAGAAAGAAGAAGAAACAGAAGTTTGACGTCACCTTTATAAATGAATCAAAACGTGAGAAACGGTAGCTTATCCGATTTTATTTCAATCCCAATCGTTCTACTACCGGACATGAGCGACTCTACAGATGGAAAGGAATAGAAAATATGCTTTGTTTATTATCATATGAAGAAAATATTATTTCTTAAACAATTATTGAAATATTTCCAAAAAGAGGACAATAACTAGAAACAGAATCGAAAACATATATTCTATATCACAAATATCATATACCACCGCTTTCATTGAACACGTATGCAAAAGTTTGTAAGAAATGTCGCGTTTTGATATAAAACTATGGGTAGGGAATATTAAGCAATAACTTGTAAATAGACAAATGAAAATTTTACAGAAATTCAAATAACTTTAATGGGTTGCTTAAATACACATTTTAATGGATTATTTTACGTTATATTTTTATGAAAAACCTTTCAATAAATTTCTTTATAGAATTTTAAAACACATCCTTCGTGCCGTTCGTCCACCCTCTTCGCTTCCATTTTTGAGCAGTGTTTAATATGAAAAATTTATTAACTAATTGAAGCTCGAACATTTTATCGCCTCTGTTTTAGATATTTTAAAATTATGTATTTTTTATATACAAAATATTTTCGGTACTTTCTTCTTGTCGTAAAATCCGAACTACTTTTCATTTGCGAAGAGATAAAACCTAAATCTCTTTGGTATCTTATCCCAATATCCTTCAATTCCAGTCACTGTATTATTTCATACATCGTGTTTATAGAGCAATATCTGAATTCGTTTTTTTGATGACATGACATGTAGTTTTTTAATTGAATTGTTAATATACTATATATGTGTACAATATACATACAATATATATAAATATATTATATTATAATATACTTATTTATCTAAACAATGTATATATGTAGATCTATAAAGTCTGGTGAAAGAAATTTGTTATAAAATAATCAGGGCATTTGTAATAAGATGTTTTAACTGTATGTTGTGTACAATAAATAAATAAAAATCCAAAAGATAATGTTATACACTCTGATCCTACTAGCGCAATAAATATGGATTACCAGCTAATTTTAATATATATATCACACATATAAGACCCAAGCCAAATTAACTAAGCAAGCAAACCTACGGCCAAGTTTTTGGCTCCCCTCAACAATACGCACTGGACCAGAGCATTGGGGGAGACATTGCCACTTCTCATTTCGTGGTCGATACCCATAACCTGTAGTACTAATTTTAACTTGCTTCCCGTACCCAGATGTCTACACCACTTTTCTTTCTTAATTGCTTATATGTTATTCTACTGAAATGACACTTCTGATGGATACATACTATGAAATATTATTTCGTCAACCCTGTGACAACCTATATATTATGACGGTCCTATATTAATAATATCGGTCAGTTAATTAATTTAATATTTAAAATGAGTTACAATTTAAGAACAGCTAGGTTGATTTAAAGCATGTCCATACCATATGTCAAAAATAGCAAAATTTAGATTTTACAAATGGCAGCGAAAAGAGTTTTTGAATGTCACTGAAAAGAAGTCCTTAATGCATGCACTACATAAAGCGTGTTTAATTTTTTCGCTGTTTCAAACTTAGGATTGAACGCCTGTGGTTTATCGTAGTGTGTGCACGCTCTATAAGCCGCGATAACTCTTAATCGAGCACAGCAATAATGTTATATTACGGCCGTCTATAAAATAAGGCGTGGTTATTCAATAAGCAACTTTATTAGATTGCGTTGGATGAAACTCGAACGGGGTTTCTACACTAGTGATTTAATAAGTAATCAATTACGAAGTGTTTAGTGGCTGTTAGCGTTATCTTGGATAGGCACTAGTTTCAGGATACTTCGCCAATTTACATCTCCCTCAATATCATATTATACACTTTATACGTTGTACATGCATATATGTATATATTTTATTTGGTCTTTTCCTGTGAAATTGCGGTTTTATGAGGAGATCTATTTCGAATTTTCATATTCTTCCTAAACTTTCTAATACGTGTAAAGTTTTTTTTTCTCTGAAGGAGTGTCATACATAGTTACCGTTGGTAAATTTTTCAAAAATCCTAAGTTTGACAACTGTCCGAATGTTCGAACATATTTAGCCAATGGTTTAGTCAAAAATACCTATATTTTTTAGCACGTACACTATTTTTAGGCATTACTACACAACACTATTCTAAAGCTTTAGAAAATTTAGAAGAAATCGAAGTTTGCCAACGTGACTTAAAACTATTGCCTGCTAGTTATCTCGCTAGTATGTCTCGTTTATTGTAACATAATAGAATAATAAAAGTTAAATATTTTCATTGACAGTATTAAATTTGATTTTGAAAAAATTCTACAAAGCAGAATAGGCTAATATCAACATAATCAAATTAATGTATCAAATTAATTAATTATAACTATTTTAATAATGTATGTATTGTATGCAGTATAAATATGACTTTTCTATTATTTATTTTTAAAAAACAATTATACATATATAAATATTTTGTCCCCGCATATTTTTCTTTAAAAATTCACATAACCACCAAGGGTTGGCTGGAAGAAATCTCCCTTGAGAGATAAGTCCGCCTTTGGATATATTAAATTTGTGCCTCCTAATATTTTTATTGTAATGGTGTTTAATTGTGTTCAATAAAGAGTGATGTAAAACCCCTTCCATAATCTTCAATTATTCATGAATAGACAGAGGGGCGATCGCACTAATAAATCGCAAGCGAAACGCAACCGAACCGTTCGGCTTAACCAATCCGAACGCCACAATATCACGTCATCTGTTCGATGACGTGATATTCTAGCTCTCGGATTGGTTGAGTGGAACGATTTGGTTTCGTTTCAGCTGCGATTTGTTAGTGCGATTGCCCCTCTGAACAACCACAGCGTACTCGTAGCTACATATCACTCTTTGACACCTTTTCCGATATTAAACCAGTATGTGTGTGTGTATCCTGACGGACTCGTGAATTTTTACATAGTGACTTCAGTACTCGCCAGATTACCGCACACGCCAGATTACCGCACACCCCATATAAGGATAATATTTTCATTTCTCTTCATTTTATCGTACATCTTTACTAAATCCACGAAATAGCACCTATAGTTATTTCTATTTAAGAGATCACCAGGTTCGTTTTTCTTCACAGTCAGTACCAAGGTTTTCATGAAATAGGAAATACAGTGAATAGACCATAGCCAGTAATCTGGATAAATGAGTTCCCGCGTATTGCCGCTTAATATTGATCCTATCGTGCCTTGGTGACTTACCTCTCGACATTTGTCTTTTGCAAAGAATAAGGTTTTTACACGTTGTCGACTTATATCAGAACCGATGACCCCTCTGCAATCCCTAACGGAGATTTATTATTATAAGATTTCCACCTTCAACAAACTTAAACAAGTTTCTTCGTTTATCATTCACTTTATTGATTCCATACCTTGCAAACACATTACTACTCCTTTTATCTCCTACCCATTCATTAAAACCTCCTAAAATAACAGACCTATCCATCAGGTCCGTCAATATAAACACGTGATGCTCGCCGTCTATAGCAATCGTTATTTTACTTCTCTTTAGTTTAAACACTTATGAAAAACATTGTTCTGAGCATTATTAATCTATAGTGGTGGAATACAAAGTTTAGGGAATCGTTTATCGTAATAGGAGTAATGTTTCTGTATAATAACCCATTTCATAAATATAAGGAGCATTTAACTATCATGAAGGTATAAATTTAATATTAACTAACCATATGGAAGTTTTACGGACCATATGGAATAACGTACGCTTCTAAATATACTATAACTCCATGAACCTACAATTTATGGTGCTCTTTAATAAATGAAGTAAAATTTATATTATGAACATCTGCACCGCTGTTAATAAATCATAGTGATGAACTTCTGTTATTATTAGATGCATATCGAGAGCAGTTACTATTCAATACAGAGTACAGGAATATTCTGCATTTGCATGATATTGAATGGTACAGCATCTGAACTGCCTCTGCCTGTCCGGTCTGTCCTTGTCATACTCTATACAAAATGACAGGGGGGGACTATTGTCGGATTGGTTTTTGGGTTTAGAGAATCACGCTAGAATCGACACCATCGGGTTAATTTAATTATTAATGTATGTTAGGTTAGCTTATTATATATTAGGTTAGATTATTATTAGATTAATTAAATTTATTGTATAAAGTATTGAAATTAAGTGTATTGTTAAATGGTTGTATGTAGGTATATATTAGGATAGTTATTAGATAAGAAAGTACTACTGTTAGATAAGTAAGTGCTGCGCAACCCACGTTAATGTTAAGACACGGAATAGTATTATAAGATAATATATGACGCTGTACGTACAGTACGTATTAGATCCAAATGAGGACAGTTTAAAAAAGGCACGGACTACGAGTCCGTGGAGTAAACATATATAATAAAAAAAAATGTCTATGTCTTGGCTCTCATCTCGTTATGTATCTCAAGTGGATAGCGTTAACGACGTGAGATAGAACGGGGAAGAATCACAAGGAATCAATTAAACACTGTTCTAAAAAAAAAGAACCGTATTTTTTATTGTAAACTTTCACAAAAAATATTTTTTAATTCACTAACTTGCTACACATTGTGTGTTTAGCGTAATCTGTCTTCGTCTGTTTTTATGAAGTATATAGACCAAACTGGTAGCGAAGTTAATTGTTAGTTTGATCCAACTAACTATAAATCATACTACAGTTCTCGAAATAAATATTATAAGTACCAAATATGATTTACTTAATGTGGCGTCGACGACGTTGAAAGAAACACGTAAGCGCCATGAATGTCTGAATGCCACGGTTTTGTCCCAACAAAGTTATACTACTTAAATAAAATTGAATAACTGACCATTTTTAAGATTGATAGAATTTAAGTCAAAGGCTATAAATACATTCAACGTTGAAATTAAATACGCGAAAATGCATCTTGTATGAAATTTGATTTTAATAAAAACACTGAAATTGAACGATTGAAGAACATATCACTCAGCAGCTTCATTGTAATTATTTTAAGACTTTTTTTGTTATTTATAAAACTATATTTTAAGTAAATTTAAATGTTATTTTTTATAAATATATTTAGATTTATTTTATGTATTATTAATGTGATGTATTATTAATTAATAATTGAATTAAGTGATTACTTTTGTGTGACATGAAGTAATCAATTGATAAATAATTCTGATTAATTTTGGTTACTTAAGATATTTTTTTTTCTTTAACTTCTTTTCACAATGTTGTGTCATCTACAATCTACAAAGGTGTATGCAACAGACTAATACCCATATTGTAAAATTAATGCTTATGCATTAATGCATGTACTGTTGTTTCTGGTTCAAAAATGCGCATTTTGCCAATAGTTACGATGACATAAAATTTACCAATACCCTGTGTCTGGTTTATGTGATTTTATATATCAAGCAAAGATTTCCTTTTTCTTTCGTTAAGTCAAAGCTATAAAATATTTCATACCAACGCACGATGTTAGTCGCAGGACACTTTTCCTCGAGTGGTCATCTATATTATATGGTGTTAGCGTGTGCTGTAGTTTGTCGTAAAAATGGCCATAAACTGAAACCATATCTCGGTGTACGAGATACTTATTTAAATATCTTGGCAGCAACTTTATAGCTTTTTAATATTATCAATATACTTTTGTTGTTATTTACTCTATTGCTTAAGATACATACTGGGGTCAAAGGCAAAATATGGCAGCAGAAGAATGGGATTTAAAAATATCATAAAGAAAAGTCTAAAAAATATATATGTTATTTTATTGGAGATATTTAATGACGTGGTTTTTGTATTATTTTGTAAAAAAATCCTAATAACTATAACCTAACTCTATAACTTAACAAAATAGCGACATGTCTTGATTTTGAAGAGAATTTGGATGACTTTAAGCGCCTTCTTTAATAATAGATGAAGTATATAATACACGAGTTGGTTGGTTCTATTTATATTTTTCGTATTCACTTAGTATTGTTTTTTATTTTAATATTGCAGCTTATCCACAAGTATTTTTTTTGCAAATTCCTCTCAAGTGTTTTGATTTACATTGTTAGTGCGGGGCGAACATTGCATGTAAATATATGGGATGTACATATATATATATATATATATATATATATATATATATAATATATATATATATATATATATATATATATATATATATATATACGTATATATAACATTAAACTTAATATGTATAATGAAGCTATTTGGCAAATCTGAGACTTTAATATATGGCTCTAGTGAAAACGATACGATAGTATACGAGTTATTACATTTTGAATAGATCGATGTACGTAAAATTTTTATTATTAATTGAAAGTTCTATTTCCTAAACGAGTTCAAATTGAACCAATATATTTAAAATGCACCACCTTTTTTATAAATTTTTCATCTCTAACGGTCGCTCTTTGGTTTTGAGACGAGACGTTGTTCCGTGTTTAAATATGTTGACATTGACGTCGACTAAAATTTATATTTTAGAATCAGATATCAAACTATGTATTACCTATTCATTATATCTAAAGGCCACACATTATATACAAAAGTCACGAAGAAATATATAATGAGTAAAACCAAAACAATTTTTCGTTACTATAAATGACTACTTGTTATTTAGGAAACATCAAATCTACTAAATACCGACTCTATTTATTAAAATTGAACAATTTAATTAAAGTTTTCTTTGAAACATATCTGTTCCTTAACATCATTTCATTCAACAATCTTTCTTTCTCAACAAACTTTCAATTTGACAATTGCACAAACTTTCAGTTTGAATTAGTAGTCTCGAATGTCAGAAAGTATACATTCGTCACATTCTTTTTTCGGAACGCAACTAAATAATTCAAAAAATCTACGAAATCGGATCTGATTCAAATCTCGCTTTTCGCAAGTTTTGCCCTTTACCGCATATTTCACGTTCTATCGTTCCATATTTAAAAATTTATACTTAAAAATTAAGTAAACGAATATATTGTCGAAACAGCATACAATAATTGAATAGTTCAATCAAACCGATTACTATTCCTAACATTTTAGATATCTAATTTACTTTTGAACTATTTTAATTATATAAATATGTACATATTACATCCAATTAGTGAACATTAAGCTATATTAAGATTCATTAAGGTAACAGTGTAAACATACATGGTTTAAATCAATCATCGTGCTCCTTCCACTGTGTATCAATATTCCTTCACTGGCTTAGAAATCTTATAAGTTGAGATAACATCAATCAGATGGAGATATTTTTAGGTGTATCAAAAAAAACATTACCACCAAAAATGGATAATGAAAAAAAAGTTTTTGATTTATCGAATCGATTCACTAGACTAAATGTTAGAAAGCTAATTTTTCAATTGAAGTCGATATGATTTTTATGAAGACGCTAATAAATAAATTACCAGAAAGAGACTATATACCTGGCCGTCTGCTTAACTCATAACACAGCAGCGAAACATAGCAATGCGCCATTTCATGGTTCTTTTTGGTTTTCATATCAGTGGCGTGGGTTTAAGTAGTACAAGACGCAGAATAGGTATGCTAAAGAGTGAAGCTCAATTTTTCAGCTGTCTACAATGAAGTTAATGTAATGTGTATTGAATAAAAGGAAGAAAACGTAATTACGTTTTCTTTAAAAAAATAGATAATGTGGTTTATACACAAACACTTAAGACTTAAATTTCAGTGGAATGGCGAATATGCCACAGTTTTAAACTCTATTCACGGTAGTGAATAAAATGCATTTTTGTACTCAGATTTCAGCTAGATGATATGTAAAATCTTTTCAAGCACATGAGCTAAAACATATTTACACTGTTCATATTTTATGCTTAAATTAAATTAACATGGAAAATCTTTTTCAAAAACAATTGAATGTTTCCGCTACGGCGATGTTTTTCATTTACACAATTAAACCGAGAATTAGTGAATAATTACAGGGGTACGGTCAAGTGGTTATTATATTTCAGAAATAAGTAGTGAAAGTGTATAATTAAAAGGAAACGTTTGTGATTCGGATGGTGTTATTCGGATAGTGTTTTAACCGACTTGGGTGTTAATACACCCATGGATAAAAAAACGTGTGATTAAAATAAATACGGATAGAACAGAACATATATTAGATACCAGTATCTCATACGGTAGACAAAATATACTATATAGGTATTATATAACTTGTCCTATAGCTTTGTATCTGAAATCATTTTCGTCAGTGTTAAAGTATGTCAGATCATACTTACATACATACATATATATATATATATATATATATAATATATATATATATATATCTTAATATATATATTTCTTGTGTGCGTGTGTATGTGACTGAACTCCTCCTAAACGACTGGACCAATTTTGATGAAATTTTTTGTGTGTATTCCAGGGGGCTTGAGAATGGTTTAGATTCACAATACGGTCATATAGATATTGTTTTTCAGCTAAATTATTTATTTAAAAACATTTGAGACAACGTGAGACAACGTGACATTTGAGACATTTGACAGGACAACGTCTGTTGGGCAGCTAGTATATATATATATATATATATATATATTATATATATATATATATATATATATATATATATATTATATATATATATATATATATATATATGTGTGTGTGTGTGTATGTAAGTATGATCCCGCGATTGAAAGATGATATTAGGTAATTCCTACCTACCTAACTTTAAATAAAATTTTGATTAATATACAATCTAGATTAAATAGATAGGTAATATTCGCATATTCTTTTTAATAAGTATCAATAATTATATTTTGTATATTATGTTACTGTGAGTAGGTGAGTTGGTACTGTGAAACAAAGAAACCCGCTATAGACCAAATGTGAAGTTTATTCATATACATTATAAATAATGTAATAAGTAATAAATAAATACTTGTTAGACTTACACCAATCAGCCTAGCGGCTAGGCCCTAGCCCAAACTAAGCTCTGTAAGGCTTGTGCTATGGTGCTACGTTATCTAGGGTAACGGATAGACATACATATATTATACATATATAAATATTTTTTTATAGAAATATATATCAACAATCATGGCTTAGGTACAAATGCTCGCATTCATCACACAAACATCTGCCTCCACCGGGATTCGAACCCGGGACCTCAGAGATGGCGACACCTTAAACCGGTGTACTATTCACTCGACTCAAGACGTCAATTTGATAGTTTATAGAATATAAATTATTATAATATAATGTTTTTATTAGTGTTTCCAATTTAGTATTAACTAGTTGGACTAATTAGTTAGCAACTGTGGATTTTAATTTGTTATTTTCGCATTTTTGTTGCTAGTGGACAATTAATCAAAAATTGGCCTTAGGTCAAACTTTTATTTTACTTAATTCATCAATAATAGTACTTTTTTAATTTATTAACAATAATAATAAACAGGTTAAGTCGTTCAATATATTTCCAGTGTCATAAGTTTATCAATCCTCAGTAGCGACCGTCGATGTTCAAGGAAGGTTAAGGAAGATATAAGAATTTCCGCATTTATAATTGTAATCGTTCAATTGATTTAACTGCTTTTAATTGTTTAACGTCACTATAATTACCATCTCTACCCATTCTCACTGGACATGGATTTGCCCTTGATAAGTAGAAACTGGACAACTACTCCACTCTTATAAGGGTTGAGGTGGGTTTACTTTCGAATTTATATTCTTTCGGAAGGAGAGCTGTTTAAAGAAGTTTGTAGTAGAGCCCTAAAAAGCAAACTATGACAAAATAAGAAAAATCAAGGATCAAACAGTGTGGAGCAGATTCCTTCACACCATCTTGATTCGGCCTTATACATAGAGATAATCACATGTAGCTATTTTCTATCAGTGTTCGGGCAATTTTTTTGTACCCAGTAATGAATTATATTTAGCTATAAGCACGACTCAACATGCTCATAGTGTCACCGTAAATCTGTGAGCCTCTTCCAAACAGTATCCAAATCCAGAAAAAGTGATATACAGGTACAGGATGTCTCATTCAAATCGGTCAGTATGGGAAGGTCTGAAACTATAAGACATACGAAGATCTGTTCTGAGGAACCATGTCATCGATTTTAATAACAAGAAAAACTGCATTCATACATTTTAAAAATCATCTGTACTCCGTTCGGGAATCGAACCCGATTGTTTTGAAAAAAAAACCTACACTATTTCTATTTAGATATCGATTGTGTAGATCTTAAGCAGTAAATGTCTCTATGTAACATGTTTTCATCACATGTCCTTTGTTTTATTCTTTTTGGCTTTTTAAAACTTCCGTGGGTCTTTAAATTATGAACAATTTTAATGAATATCTTGCGAGTAGGTATAATACGTGTCGGATATTTAATATGGTACCAATGTAGTGCACGGGAACAATTTCTGTCATTTTTAAAGTAAGCTTCCAATAATTCCAACTGCTCAGTGTTTGTAAAACGCATTTTGTCAACTAAAAGCGATACACAGTAAAAAGCGATACACAGAAAAATACCTAAGCAAAATTTCAAGTTCCCGCCAAAGCATTGACACGCCAATGTTTTTCTTTTTTATTGTTATTCGGCCAGTTGCACCAAGACGTTCCATTTTCAAATGACGTTTATCACATCTATGTATCTACATACTTATTTTAAGGGGGGTTTTTCAATTGTTTGTTAGTGTTTGATTAATAGAAGTAGAAGCAATTGCAATAGATAATATTTTCTCTGATAACAAAACTTTTGGAATGGTTTAATTTAATGCAATGCCAATGTCATACGTATGTAAAGCGGTGTATCAAGTTGCAACACCAGCAAAGAGGTACAAACAACCATAGAGACAATTTTAAATACCTGAACTTGTTGAATATTGTAAACGTGGTCACTTCGAGCACCTACTAAAATAAAATAAAGTATGTGAAAACAATGCATTTTATTCATTTTAGACATCATGTTTCATAGAGACATTTACTGCTTAAGACCTACACAATCGATATCTAAATAGAAATAGTGTAGGTTTTTTTTTTCAAAACAATCGGGTTCGATTCCCGAACGGAGTACAGATGATTTTTAAAATGTATGAATGCAGTTTTTCTTGTTATTAAAATCGATGACATGGTTCCTCAGAACAGATCTTCGTATGTCTTATAGTTTCAGACTTTCCCATACTGACCGATTTGAATGAGACACCCTGTATATTAAATTATTTTTAACGTACTTTTTACAAATTAAACATTATCCAACTCATACAAAATCTCTCTCTAAGAATCTCAATCTCAATTCTCAAATCTCAATTCTTGTCATGTCAGGAACACCGTTGAAAGTCTTTTCAAAAACCATAAAGCACAAAATGCGATCTATAACGGTGTTCCAGTTACAATAGCTTCATTATTTATTTATATTCATTTATTTTAAAGATTTTATTGAACGGTATATTTAAATACATATTTTCAACACTCACATCAACAAGCATAGCCCAAAGTAAGCACCATAAAGTTGGTGCCTTGGGATCTAAAGTAATTTAGACATACATATGTAAATCATACATCGAGATTTTTTTTTAATGAAAACATATATTAACAGTGTAGACGACACTTAACAACCGGCGTACAAACCACTGTGCCACGGAGGTAACTGATTACATTACAAAGTAAACATTTGAGACTACTATGTGTATTGTTCTGGATTAGAGAGACGGTTTGAATTACACTATAATTTCTAGAATTCACAGGAGGATAATTAATAAAAAATTGTATTACTTTCTTTGATACCGCCCGACTATAAAATATGAGTTTGCACCAAAAAGTCTTTGTAAGAAGTGTAAAACGCTAAATACCTAATATGTATGTGAGACAATATATACCTAGTATGAACTGATAATTAGTAGAACATTTTAGTTTATAATTTTATTGTGAATATTTGAGAACAAGTGAAGAAAAATTTGGAACCACCTAGATATTGGCTAAACAGTGATCGTATTATATAGATTAATTTATTCTGGTGATTTTGATACGTAATCTACAGCAAAAATAGTTTAAGACACTCATTGATTTGTTAATGTATAATAATTTTTACAACTATAATTATTGATAATATAACTATAGTATGCTATAGAAAATACCACGTATATTTCATTTATAATAAAATTTGCCCTCAATGCCAACTGTTTATGTTTCGAACGCCCATAGTATTTTTGTGTTCAGTTTTATTCCAGCTCATAAGCTATAAGCGAAACGTTGTTGTTGGCACGGATAAAGTGCGCGAGTAACTCCGGCAGCCTATAAAAGACTCCAACTTTATCTTTTTGTTTAACTGATAGTAAATAAACACTATTATACAAACTTATATCATCAAAGATGAAACTTATATCATTAAAAAGTATTAAGAAAGCTAGTGCTCTATATTTAGGTCATAATAAATACACTATATTATATATTATGTTTAAGACATGCATATCTTATGTTTAAGACATTATACAAACTGCTGGATTTATACAGCGTCAATTGAATCAGCCTTAAAACTCAAAATTTGAGAAATTATTAACGAAAAAGACACGCCATTTTGCAGAATCGACATCTGTTACCGTTGTCACGGTGTGAAAATTTATCAGATATCATTTTTCATTCGTAAGTAATAAAATTTACTTTTTTATTGATTAAATAAAGTTCCTATTGAAAAACATAAAGTAAGAAGCAAAAAGATTTCCTAAAATTTGAAGTAATCTTATATGAAATTGACTGCATGGCTGTTACTTTATAATACGTGTAATACATACGGCATACGTTTCAAGATTTTACGCAGATCTATGCACGTTGTCATATGAGGCTTACCTCCAATGCAACAGCGTCGGAAAATATATATAATAATAGAATAAAAAAACGAATAACATAATAAAGACCTTGTGGTGAATAACTTGGTAGATGATGTTATTAGATGAATATTATGTTAGATTTGAAGCAACGAACGTAACTCTCAAGATGCAAAATA
Organism: Scirpophaga incertulas; assembly: GCA_036419045.1. NCBI lineage: Eukaryota > Metazoa > Arthropoda > Insecta > Lepidoptera > Crambidae > Scirpophaga > Scirpophaga incertulas. Next base: position 13,339,218 of record CM071645.1, read on the forward strand.
ATATATATAATAATATAACGTAATTAATATTGCTTATTTACAAGTAGTATAAAAGTCCCGACTTAGCAACTTATAGTTGCTATCGCAGTTTTACGGCTATCTTAATTGTTATGACTCATTAACGCTTGACCGTTTTATCGTCAACTGTAGGTATATTATTATCTCCTCAAATTATTCCTGGTGGTCTCGGCAACAGGCTGGTAAAATATATTTTACGACTATTTCAAGGCGAAACCTAAGTACAATTTAAAATAACAATCACTAAAATACATACAACGTTTTACATAATACGTAGTGAAATTTATTATTTTGTATATAATCATTGTTTTTCTATCTACACTATTATACAACATTAAAAGTATTTGGGTTTTCTTATTCTTGCGTTGATGCTATATCTTATTTCTCTTGCTTTTTCTGTGTAATATGTTTCGGTGTATGGTAGCCACCACGATTATTAATCGATTACAAGCGGTGGCCATAAATATTTATGCAAAAACTATGGAACATTGAATATATTAACATGACTTATGTATTTTACAGTACGTCAAATAATTTGTTTCAAAAATATATATGAAGATGTATTTAAAATTAGCTTTAAATACATGAAATATTAATACTTATAATGGTTTGTTTAGTTTCCTCAGTTTCGATACAAGATTTCACGTGGATTGCAATGTTTGCTAATACATAACAAGGATATAATAGGAAATGTACACAACCACGCCAAACGAGTAAACAATCATGTTACAAGATATTCGATAAATAGTTTGCCATGACGTTATTTAGCGTACATATTTGGACATTGAGGAAAAGCGGGGTCATTTCCTAATGTCGTTTTTCAAACAATTGACATAGACTAAAATATAATCTCTTTCTTACCCGATCAGAAGGCAAGCAAATCTCACACACAAAATTTGTTCTTCACTATGTCACATCATAAATTTAAATTCATTTAAATTTCAGGCGAAATCGAAAGTATTTATATAGAAACTTTGTACAGCGCCCCTAGCGGAAAAGTAAAATTTTTGTAACTACATAATAGACTAAGGTGACTTCTATATATCAGTATTTTATTATACATCAAATACCTATCGAAATCTATTGCAAACTCATGAGCTACCACGGTAGAGCGACAGGTTAATACTAAAAAAACGTCCGCTTAGCTAATATATTACTCAGCACCACTAAGCCCAGCAATTTGCAATTTTTTTTCTTCAAAGTTCATATTCTTCAATATCTTTATCTAAAATCTACGTCGAGCCTCTTAATTAGAATTCAAACATACTTCTTCTACATAGTTACTTCTTACTCTTCAAATTTACACTTATTCGCATCAAAATAAACCAAATTAACAAAACTTATTGAGCTCTGTCAATTTCAAAATAAATCAATATTTATATAAAACATTTTTGCACTCAATCTCAATTCTTCATTACAGAACCTTCCAAATACACGTTTTAAATGGCCTGAGCTTTTACTAAAAGCCTGAGCAGACATGCCTGTAATATCCGTTTACACATGTTCTATATATTCAAAAATATATATATTCATAAATATATTTTCTACTAGTAAACTCTGTTTTGACAGACCAGCACTAAACGTTTAAAAGCCAAAATATTTACAAAGTATTCTTGTCTAAAGTGGAAATGGGCTATAAAGCTAATATAGAGCTTTCAAAGTACACCGTTGTTTCCACTAGAGTTAAAAGGATAAAGTTTGATCAAATAGGTTCTACTTCCACACTAACAATCGAGTTTGTATATCTTTCTACCTGAACTAAGTCGACAACATAAATAACTGCTGGGGAATCAATATTGATAATTTTATCGATAAGTGTTGAATTATTAAGTTGAATATTTCAACAATGAAAAAAGAGATTTTAACTTCTAAAAAATCAATATTAAAACGTAAATTGTAAAATCAATTACTCAAAGTAAAATATAACCATGTATAAAAATGTCATGTTTTTTTCTGTAAAAAAGCCAAATGATAACTAGAAATGGAATGCGAGTAAGACCACGGCCTCACTAATCTGTAAAGTGCTTCTTCATTACTTTGTGGGACGATATAATCTACCTTTTTTCTTTAGTACATCTAACTCAGAAATTCAAAAACTATTTATTTTTGAATTTCATTTTAATTACAATGTATTTTTTTTGTGCAATAACTTATACTATTTGTTTTTGAATTAACATTACTCTGCAATTTTTAGTAAATAAAAATTTTTGAGTAATATCTCGAATTTGTAGGACGTCCTCAGGCAAGGTGGAGTGATGATTTGCGCAGGACGGCTGGCAGGAGCTGGATGCGAGAAGCCGAAAACAGATCTCAGTGGCGTACACTCGAAGAGGCCTATGTCCAGCAGTGGACGAAGAGGGGCTGATGATGATGATGATGATGATGATCTCGAATTTCACGATTTGTTAATTAAAATGAAAAAAGAATACTACTTCCATATACTATCTCAGAAAATCTTCCATTTTTTTCGTCACAATTTTACAATTTATTTGATGATATTTTGTGAAAACATTATCTTTTTGTTTTATTGTAACATTAAAGTAGATTATATTAGTTTGTTGAAATGTGTTTAGTACTTTCAAAAAGTTTGCTTTCTTGATTATTAAAAAATTTCATAAACAAGAAAAACGTTAGTATAGAAAAAGCATCCTATAAAACTATAATTTCATAGATAAAGTATTAATATTATAATAAATCCATCAAACATTCCTACGCTATTATTTTTAAAAGAAGAATCATCGGTGGCGCAGGATGTCATGCTGGAAATTTCGGAGGTGCTCTATGCCAATGTATTTGTCGTTTTTCAAATTTTATATGTCCATTTATCTGAACCTCCAACAGTGAAGGAAAATATCTGGAGGCAACCTGAATACAGCTGCAATGAATATAATATATTATTATTATCCATCCACTAGAATAAGCTTCATTTATCTCATTTGTTTACGTATACTGGGCTATAATGTCTTACGGCCAGATATAATTGGTCTAAGTTACCATACATACATACTCTAATAATACTTTGAAATGTCAGGTTAAACTGGAGACGGGACGGTGATGAACGCTGCCGTAATACAATGTTAACTATCGGGGAGGTAGTTGTCATTTCTGCTGTTGTTTGATCATACAAATTTTGTAATGCACCGACTACTCAAATGTGTTATTATTTTTATGTAATTTTTTTTATTGCTATTATTGACAAACAAGCAGGCTGCCCACCTGATGGTAAGTGGTAACAGTCGCCTATAGTACATGTGGTTCCCACGAGATTCGCAGCAAATCTGCAAACGTCATAAGAACCACAGTGTACGTTGCCAACTTGTGACATAAGATGTAAAGTCACAGTACCCAGTAATTTCACTGCCATCTTACCCTCAAGCCGAAACAGCAAAGCGAACCCTGCTGTTTGGCGGCGGAAATAGGTAGACGGAGGTACCCATGCAGACGATTGGTACAGAGTTACTCCTAGCATTACCTACCTACTAATTACCTACTTGTAACAGCAAACCTTTATTATTTGGCAAATAAACAATTTCATTTCATTTCATTTTCATCCGTACTTAGCTAGCATGGTTGACTAACGCCTAATCGACATAATATAGTTAAGGTAATCTCAATATACAAGAGCCGTGTTAGTCATGACAATAATTTAGTTAAATACTTATTCACAAAATGTAATACCACTACCTAAGTGCTTAATAATCTGTGTATATAACATACCATATAATATATTAAAATAAAACAAAACAACAAAAATATATATTGCAATATAATTTATTACTCTCACGCACAAGACCCTTAATTGCGGCTTATATCACTCGTATGTTACATTTGTATTATACGTACGATATAATTAAGTAATTAATTGGATCATCCTGCTTAAGGGTGATTGCGTCACGTGTACAAGAATACCAACAACTCGCTCCATTCAAAGCAGAGATAGTGGCTTTCCTGGTTATGTATCAGGCTTCACTTTCGCGTCATCACTCGGCCGTAAACATTTCGATTTGGTGTTTCTGCAACAAAATCACAGATGAAAAGTGAGATATATTTAAATCCAACCACTTCTTTGTTTATGTGCCTACCTCTCTTATCTTATGTTCGCTCGAGATTGCGAAGCGTCGATGAAACATCTACTAAGCTTGTTTTTGTATTTCTCAACATGACAATAATTAACTTTAAGTATATATGTATGAATTGCATGGTTTAGTGTTATATTGGAACTCAAAACTATATGTTATAAAGTACTATATGCTAGATCTTTAAAATTTCTTGATGTTGTTGAATCAGTAAGAACTTTCCTGTTTCATCAAGGTCTCGTCTTCATATCTCTTTAGAAAAATTCATATTCTCTTACGTTCTATTAATATTTCATCTACTTGAATTTAATTTTCATAAAGTAAAATTAAATTCCTGTCTCGATTAATGAATGAAACATAATTTAATTTAACTTTTGTATACAATTCCAATTAACGCTGTCTTTGAATAGGAAGTAGAATATGTCACTGACTCGAAGCGTTAAAAGATACTATGCTGTCATTATAATAGGAAAAAATGTATATTTTAATTAATTATAGAATTTCCTTTTCCTACTTTTAATCGATACCTACGACTTTGGCATAGTACATATTTTGCTGTTACCAAACCACTATATACCTCTCAACTATTCACATTACATATTTTTTTTTGTCAAACTTGTGACTTGTGTATTCAACATTTGTGGACACACTTTATTAAATAATGTCATTTTTTTTTTAAATTGTACACGAATATTGAAGTACAAATATTGAAGTATGTGCAAATACTTTTACTGAAGTTTTCAAAGGAAAAATTCAGTGTGGTACCAACTTAAAAGCAACACGAAATAGGACAATGTCGAGCAATCGCTGTGTAACTAAAGTGAACAGTTGTGTGCCAAACAGTTGATCCCAAATATTCTTAGACAATAAACCTCGTAACAAAGTGCCGTAAACAGAATTTGCGAGATCGGCGCCGCGCCGAGAACTCTCCATCCAAATATCGGCTCCACTCTTGAAACATTGGAAATATAGTGGAATAAATTGCTTTGGTTTTTTTATATTTCTCTACAGTAGAGTGTACGAAATTATTAATAATAAGTGTCTATGTATTTGATTGCTATGCATAACATGGTGTTGTTATATGGCGAAGGTGTACATAGTATGTATATATTTGTATATATTGTATGTTTAAGTGTGTATGTATACAAATACATATTTATTATTTTGATTACTATTATTTTTTTTCTTTGTGACACATGCAGACATATTATATGACAGTTCTCGGAAGGTCTGCTGGAAGAAATGTCAGTTGTGAAATAAGCAGTACCTTTGTTTTCAATGATGCTTTGTTGTTATTTAAAACTATATATAAATATATATAATGTAATGTAAGTATCCAGTTCTAACAGCTATTGATGCAAAATTGATATTAGTAGACCATTTCTGTTTATTGATACAATTATAAGTTTAATCTTGCTATTTAAGCTTTTAAACTATCTATTCTTGTTTTTTCTGCGTAAGCTAATTTGTATAACAAAATTTACTTAAACATATCTGAATGCATATCATATTTTGTTAAGCTCATTTTATTCCTTAATTTTATCTACTATATCGTTTTAACGGTGTGGTTTTGTAATATTTAAATTAATAATAAAGTCAAAACAATACAAAAGCATTAAAACTTTTTTTATTAATATCTATTACGAAACTGATAGTAATATTCATAATGGCAGTATTTTTTATTAAAGCAATAAAAATATTCCTAATTATACTCGTAGCTATATAGCTACGTATAATCAAAAACGCAAAGTAATATAATAATATATTACTTTACGTTTTTGATTATACAAACACTTGAATTTTATTGTATTTTTCACGAGATCATCAACATGTTCATATTTGTAGTTTAATAGTAGGTACATTATTTATTTTCACATATTTTACACACATATGTATGTATATATATGTGTTATACACACATATATATACATACATGACTAACATAAAATAGTTATATTTGTAAATAGAAGGTATACCTAGAGGCGTCTTTTAAATTCTGTAATTCGTATTGATATGCAACATATCGGTGCTTGCCTATTGTGCACGTCACAAAAAATGTATTGTGTATTTTTTCCTTTTCGTTTCATATAAAGCAGTATATTTAGTTCAGTTATTATTTGTAGGTTTTGTTTTTCATCACGTGATAAAGCATATAGACAAAAGGAATGTTATGACGATGTACTTAAATAGTGCTATCTCAAGAGTTCTGTATTGGTTTACAACTAATAATTTGTCTTTAAATTCTAAGAAAACAAAATGTATCGAATTCTCTTTGCCCAATGTAAGGCAGGTTGATACTCGTTTAAATATGAATGGTGATGTCATTGACTTAGTAAATAATACTAAATTCTTAGGCATTACGTTAGATTCACGACTACAGTGGGATCCACTTTGGCAATCAAAATTAGTTCAGCGGCTTACGCAGTAAAAAAGATTAGACTTTTAACTAAGTAATGTTGAAACAGCAAGAAGTGTTTATTTCAGCTACTTTCATAGTGTTATATCCTATGGATTGCTGCTATGGGGATCAGCGGCTAACATTGAGAGTATTTTCCTTTTACAAAAAAGAGCGATTAGTGTTATCTACTGTTCAATAAGAAATTAATATTTTAACTTTAAGTAGTCAATATATATATATGATAATTTAGTGTTTGTATAAAGAAACTATAATAAATTCAATAAAAACAGTGATCTACATAATATGAATACTAGAAACAAAAATAAACTTGTCGTTCCAACGTTCAGACTCCATAAAACTAGCTTTTCGTTCTTGGGGAAATGTATATCTATGTTTAACAATCTTCCGCAAAGTGTCATTGATTTGCCTTTCTATAAATTTAACATACATATCAAAAAGACACTCATAAGTAAAGGCTATATTATAAAGTAAGTGACTATCTAAATGATCACACTATTTGGGAATAGGGACACTATTCATAGAGCCATGTTTGGTAACAACATTATTTATAATATTGTATTAGTTTTATATGTAACATACATATGACTGTAATCGTATTAGGTATGATTGAATCTTAATTTTGTATTATTATATTATTAAAATTGAAAAGAGGAGATAAAAAATAGACCTTCAGAGTTTCTTGCCTGTTCTTCTCGAGAAAGCTCTTCCAATTTCCGAACAGGTGTAGAGTAAATTGTTTTTTTTTTCCTTGTTCGTACGTACGCACAAGGTATTTGTTTTTTTAAGTTTTTCTTTTTTTTGTTTTATTTGTTTTGACGTCAATAAGCGCCTGTAAAAGTCTATGTTGAATAAATATTATTTTGATTTGATTTGACATATCATTTTTTTCCTGCTTGTGTCAAGTTACTGCGCGTTCAAGTGGAAGGATGATATTTCTTTAGATTTCCCGCGGGATTCATACAGCAGATTAAAAGGAAATGAGCTAAGCAATATACCTATGCTTTTCGCTGTTGGATGAACTTCATCACGATATTACCACTGCCACATCTCCGACTACTGAGCATGCCCTCGGAAGAGTATCTGGCCTGGCGAGCCGAGGTCGATGAGGTAATTCTCGTGCTGCTGAGCCACAACGAACCCTTGCGTTAACTAAAATCATCAGTAAGATGTCGATCAACGTTATAGCATCGGAAACTGCTTCCTTATTACGTGAACAGTTCATCTAGCAAAACAAGGATGGGAAACGGGCAAAGGAGATGATCCTTTTGCCACTCCGCTTCGCTGTATACTTTGGGTAGAAAGTGTCTGTTCATTAGATAGATTCCTTGTGTTTATAGAAAAGATAGTCGGTTGCTTACTCACCGGAAGATATTAGTCACTCGTCTGGCGTCTCGAATGAAATTTACCTGACGACCACTTTGGCAGTGTCTCAGTTTGTTATATAACTGAAAGTCTTTGCCTGCTGGGAGTAAACTGGAAAACCAGTGGACGATTTAGTGAATAAGGTTAAATTGGTCCCAAAAAAATGTTTACAGAGTACTGTGATTTTGGAAGGAGGTACTGTGGTCGGCCTCACAGGTCGCGGGTACAGGTATCCAATCAAACTTATTGATTATTTTTCTATAATGATTTTCACTGAAGTTATACATGTTGTTTCAAGACCGTCTGAACTGTAAGGGTATTCCGAGTTCAAGGCAATTGACGGTAACAGTTTTACCGTCAATTACCTTGAACTCGCCACGACAGTTACACCTTATTCGTGTTTCTAAGCCACCATAGACACACATCACACACTATAGACAACCATAGACAAGAAAAGCGACGAACTTCCAACGAGTTCGTCATAATACTATATATCGCCGCTACAATGATCACAATCTAACGATTACGTTATTACGTGCAGAAACAGAGCTTGCATTTACTGTACAGCTTTGCAAGGGAAATTTAATATGTATGGGTTTTTTTATCAGCCACTTATCTTTTAAACTAATTGTTTTTTTCTACCACAAAAATTCTGGTGACAGAAAGCAGTCACAATATCTTACAGATATTGCGTGCAATACTAGGGACACCACAGACATATTGACGCCTCTTAAAAACCTATTAAGTCTCTTCTTTTTTAGCTTTTTTTTCATATACTTCAGCCTTCTAACATCTTGAATCTATGTACGAGTATCTAGAATATGTATATGCATTGCAGATTGAGCAGATGTTAAAAACGCTATTTTATAACAAGGAACCAAACAACAACACAGAATAATTTACCATTTGACAAAACAAAGACAACATTAAAAATTAAACCCTTTATTTCCGACGTACACATTTGAAATATTCCACCGTAACTTGGACTATACTGTTAATTAGTAAAATGCTTTTCACAAAAACAGCCACAGGTCCCGAATACGAATACTAAATGTTTTGGGGATTATTTGAACTGTCGCTTGGGAACTTTAGCAGCTGTTCGTTGGAAATGTATCGAGTAAATGGTATTTATTAGCTTGGTGCTTAAACATATAATATATGTTTGTTGTATTTTTTTGTATCGACGTAATTATCATACTGACACGCAACAACTATTATTCTATTTATTATATACAATATGAACATTGTAAATGTATCATGCATTTAAACGTTCCGAAAAAAATTCTATAAATGATTGTTAAAACTGTATCAAACGGTTTATTGTGTATATACATTTTATACCGATAATTTAGTTTAGGAATTTTATTTTTGGATATTAAATTGACTTGTTTTTAATAAAAATATTATTATATTGAGAAAGTTTAAGTCAATAAAGTATAAAATTATCTTTTCTGTTGTGAAATTTAAGAGTAATCAAAAATGCACTGTGTGTGAAATTGAATCAAATAATAAATAGTTTATATATATCTTGAATAAATAAAGCTAAAATTAAAAATTAATAAATATGTACGGACGATAATAATATGTATTCGTAAAGTTTGATATTCTTTTCTTCGATTGCGTAACCACATTTTGATTTCCTAATTGTTTTTGCTATGTTTTAAATCTCTTTTTTATTACTTTATACTGTACAAAGAATTTTATAAAGCTAACACTATACATCGCTGAGATAAAATGGAGCATATGCTTCAGAAGTGACGCTCGCGTTTTAACCTATTCTATTTAAAGCATACTTACTTTTATAATTTTGTGAACTTAATATTGAAATTATTCTCCATTGCGGCTCTTTAAGCAATTTTGGTAGCAGGTATTGCATTTTTGACGTAGCTGTTATTATGTTTAGCTAAGTATGAGATGTTCTGGAATTTTCTTGAACAAAGACGAATTGATTTTTTTAGTGCTTCAATTTTTTCATAATATTTGCAGATCAAATTTCACAATGTTAAAATAATTTCTTTTCATGTAAAATAATAAATCATTAGCTCTCAAATCTAATCAAATCATTTATTTGCAAAAATATAGGTACAATAAAGATCACAAATTACAATAAAGAACAGGCCACATTTACCACTTCTAGCTTGCAAAAGTTAGGCACACAAAATAATTTACAATAATTAAAAAACAATGTCAAGTAATAAAAAATTCTAAATCTAAGTCTAATTAATTATCAAAATAATAGTATGTCAAATATAAGAATGTGCATACATATTTAAAAAACAATTATAAATGTCAGAGGTACTTACTTAAGGTAAAAGAATTGTTAATTGTTAAATAATTAAACCCACCAAAATAAAATTATGTCTATTACAATAAGGTGCATATACATACAACATTTGTTGATGTCTGGTACATAGGGTAAATGGATATAAACTAAATTTGACCATCATTCTCTAAATATTCAGAAACAGAATAATAACATTTTTCGACCAACCATTTATACAAATGATTTTTATATAAATTAGTATTTTTTGATTCGAGATTTCCGATGGTAGGTTATTATATAATCTAGCCACCATAGAATAACAATTTCTTCGACATATATTAGTCTTTATATGCGGTAAAAGTAATTTATTCGGATATCTGGTTGTAAACTTCAATATATCTTTTTTCTTTGAAAATAAATGAAGTTTTTGTTTCGCAAAAGTACACTCAATTCAACTCTTTAAACAAAGGTTCAATTCAATTCAAGTGTTTATTGCAGGTAATTAATGTTTTAGACTATTTTTGCGCGATAAATGCTCTTTGTATATTTACAGAATTGCCCCACAGCAGGATCCCATACCTTAAATTAGAAGCTACATAGCTTTTAAGGCAGTTTGTATATTGGTTAGTTTTCAGCCTCCATAGAGCGTACCTAAACCGATTTATTTTTCCACACACATGGTCAATATGGGATTTCCACGAGCAGTACTTATCTAATAGTAAACCTAAAAATTTAACCTCGTCCGATTCTGTCAACTATAAATTATTATATATCACAATTAGATGTTTTTTTTGTTCCATTTTTATTTAAAAATTAAATATATTTTGTTTTACTAATATTTATCGTAGATATCGTAAGAGGCGAATAAGAAAAGTTACTTTAATCACATCTCTGCAATTAAAAAACTTTGGCAATTGGCTCATCCCCATTTACACCAAAAAATATAAAAAATTGCAAAGTATAAGTGTTTAATTACACGATTGCCTTTCCTTTTATGAAATTTAAACTACATATTATGGATCTTGCCCTATCTAATTTATTTTTACAGGGATATAAATAATGAAAGATGATCTAAGTATGCCCAGGAGTTGTCTCCACAACATAAGCATTATTTAGTTACGCTGTTGTAAGCAGTAAGCTACCAGTACATATACATGACATGTCTACAAAAATGTCTTAAAAATAGTAAAATGTTAACTTTTAAACAGGGCACTTTTATGATACTGCTTCTTACTTCAACGATAAAAGTTATGGTGTATAAAAATCTTATCATATGTAGCCTTAATATTAGTTCTTTTTCCGATCGTAAGAGATAACGTGCGATTTCATGCAATATAGATTACTTTGACTGACGTATTGCAGCTAACTTTTGTTGGATTATCAAGCTTAGTAGGACACATGCCATAAACTTTATAATACTTTTTCTACACATTTGACATTTTGAAATTGGGAATTACGACTTTAACACTTCATTTTCATTTCGTCTTAAAAATATTAAATCTGTCTCATATTGGATAATCTTTCACCAACGATACGCAAAGGCAAATTTGATATTCGCTTTATACTTATATTTAAAACATGCTATTGGCAATAAATTCTCAGAAAACAAGCAATAAATGTAAAATGTTCGATATGGCGGATAGAATTGATTGAAGGGCAAGAATGAATAGGCATTATTTTAGTTGCGTGTTCTACCTTAGGTGACATCGTCGCTTTCCATCAAACGAGACCATTGCCATTATTAAAATTACTTACTTATTACTGAAACAATAGATACATACCCGTATGTAGTTCTAGAAGTATTATGTTTCTATCTATATTAGGTACTACTACTATATTAGGTAATACTATAATATACTCAACCACTCAAGCCTAGTGCAGATACGTACCATATCTTTGAATTTCTTCACAGGTATACGTTGTTTTACTATGTTATCCTTCATTTTATCAGATAAATATACATATGTATGGCAGGATCGATCACGATCTGCCAATATCCAATATATGTACTGGAATTCACGATAAACGCCTCACGTAACTTTATCACTTGAATAGCGAAATCTTACAAATGCTCTCTAATGTGTCTATTCTAGTTTGTAATATACATGGGTCTTTATACTATTTTGTTACTAAAGTATTTCCATCATTATTTGTAAGTTATATTTATGACTTAGAATATCTAGTAATATCCAGATATAACTCCTTATGTCGCCTCTGACATTATGGGAGTTTTATTTAAACAACTTATTGATGGTAGCTGCAGTTTAAGGGCAGACTAGTTTCGGATATATTCTCGGAATACAACATCATTATTATCACAAAAAACTTAATTAAGACCCTTTCACCAAAACTGAATAACAAATAACGAAAACCACTCCAATATCATTTCTATTAACATTGAATTGTAAAGCTGTCGCTAACTATGACGCGATACATTAATTATTAGACTTGACATCTTATAAAGTCTTATGGAGTTTCTAACGCTTACACACGGAAATGTTCCTGTAGGAAAATGTGTCGAAACTTAGTGTAAGATGCCGCCTTGAGATTCTACGTAAGTCAAGTTTCTAGACAATTCGTCAACTATTCAATAAAGTTATAGCACATCAAAAACGAATTGTTACACGATTTTCCACTTTATATCAAGGTAGTAAGTCAGGCGAGATTTTGCTGAAATACCGATTCGTCGGATGCTACGAAAGTGAACCGCGAAATGTTCCGTGTATTCAACAGGTGTGACATGAAGAGAGAAAATTCGTGGGCCTAAATAAGAAATATCCTTTGGTCTTACTACTTCCGAACTTATATGTATAAATATGAATATGTGAATATGTATAAAAAATGTCATCTGAAATATTTTAATATTAATACGAACTATAAATACATTTTTGATATAATAAATATTCACCTGTTCGATTCTTATACCACACAAATATTTTGGATGACTTGTGAGAATTTATTCTGACTTAAATTCAAACTTCTATGTTTGTAACTGTACCTAAATTAATGGGAAACACTTCAAGTGTAGGACAACGTATATTTAAAATAAATACATATAGTGATTACTTGTAGTGTAATTCTTTTCCTCTCAAATCCTCTTCTCAATCTCTGAATGCGAAATTTCGTGCTTCACGAACTATTTATAACTTAAATGATTAAACCTTGAAGATATTTCAAAATTAATTAGAACTGAAAATTAGACGAACGGGTCTGTTAAAGATAATTCTGAAGTGATTTTAGTACTGCTTCGTCTGTGAATTATCTGGCAAATTTTAGGATGACATTTATAATTATAATCAGATAAATAATTAAACTTTATCAAGGTTCTTTACCTAAACAGGACTAAATTATTGAAAGCGTTGCACCTCTATGGGGATGGATATGAGCTGTAATGATATTAATAATGATGATTGTAATATTTATGAAACACAACAGTTTCCAATTCAATACTTTAAAAAAATGTTGTTGTTTCTAACAAGATTGTGATTGTTAACAAGAATTTAATGTGTTAATTTAATTATTAATGTATGTTAGGATAGCTTTTTATTATTAGATTAATTAATTTTATTGTATAAAGTATTGAAATTAAGTGTATTGTTAAATGGTTGTATGTAGGTATAAATTAGGATAGTTATTAGATAAGAAAGTACTATTGTTAGAGAAGTAAGTGCTGCGCAACTCACGTTAATGTAGTATAAGATAATATGACGCTGTACGTACAGTACGTAGTAGATCCAAACGAGGACAGTTTAAAAAAGGCACGGACTACGAGTCCGTGGAGTAGACATATATATATAAAAAAAAAACAAGATTGTGATCATTTCGATGTAGCATCTTAATTCCATACGAACCTAACAAAACATACTTCAAATAAGATTATATTGATTATTTTTACTATTATTACTTAGCTTTGGCAATCGAGATGTTACTCAATATTAATACGAGAAATGCCAGATCTAACAAATTCATCTAATAGTTTCAACAAGGAATTTATTCAACGTTAACATGAAAAATTATTATTCTATCTTATTAACTTAGTGAGTCCAACTAAGAACTTTTCAATATTAACACGAAAGATAACTATTAATCGATTTAGTACAGGTCATAGTTAAAACAAACACGTCTAAGTTGTAAATTTAACAATGAAGATTGTTGAAACTATCATTAAACGTAATATTTTGACACTTTACATATAATAGTTTCAACATATTTATTTGCTCGGGTTAATTATATAAATGTTCGAATCAAACATAAAGATATAACAACAGTTGAAACGATTGTGCTTATTAGATTTAATAAATACTCTTTATGTTCAATTCAATCATCGTCCCACGTTTTGATTTAACTAATCGCATTTGTTTAATTTTATTATTATCATTGTTGATTCATTTAATATATGGTCAATTAAGAGAAAATCGATCTTAGTTAGCCGTCATTTTTTAGAATGTACAGTTTTGTCCCTTTCTGAAGAACAAAATTAGATTTGCTATTCAGTTGCTGTTTAGTTCATAAGGTATGCTAACGATGTGTACAGATACCGGCCCACAAATAAACCACTGACTCCGAATACAAAGCAAATACCACATTACAGTTTGTTTGTCTTCCGACTGTGCTTACTGCTATTTTCAGAACTTTGATCAATGTCTAAACGTAGTCTCCAATATGTTTTTATATGCTTTATTTGATTTCATTGTCTTTATTAAAATTCCAATATATTCTAAGTTCATTGATATAGTATAAGAATTTACACGAATATCCGGTTGTTAGAAAATTATTGATAAGCTTTTGATATTTAATCTTATATACAAAATGTAATCAATTTTAAATGTATTTCAGGAAGCTGCCACCGATCCTATAATCAAAATATTATTATAAAACGCCCTCTGCTGCCAGTTTTGCGGGCCTGCTCTAACTACAGGGTCTTGAGTATTCTCTCGTTCCACCGTGCTCGACCGGTTGAGATTATTGAGACAGCGTCTAACAGTTTCTATCTGACAATTACGCAAATCAAATCAAATTAGCCACTTCCTTCCTTCTTGTAAGATATTGTATGAGCTGATTAATCAGTAATACTACAAGTCTGTCAATCAGTTGATTAAAACTGACAAGTATTATATAAATATACATACTAATTTACTTTGTCCAGGCGTAAACAGGGCTGTGGACGTCTGCGTTTTCGAGCGTACACGATAAGAAATTTAATAACTACTAAGACTACAATTGAAATAAGGTAGAATTTTGAATTCGGGTAGGTTTGGATCCTGTTAAAATTTAAAAAGTAGTATATGTACCAATATTTGTTACAGAGTCTCGTCCCCAACTCGCTATTTATTATTGGTCAAAGATAACAGACAATGAAGAATCACTTGCAGGTGTATGCAATTTGTGAAGCTCAAGCCATTTTTTCACAGTAGCATTAGAAAAATATACATATGAAATTCATGAATTACAAATCAAATTTGCGACAGATGATTTTGTAAAAGGAATTTCTTGGCATAGGCTACACATATTATTTGATGTGTAAAATGAAAGTAACAACAGCATCTGTTCTTACTAACGCAATAGGATAGTCGAAGTATATTTTGGTAGATGAAGCTCTGTTGATTCATTTCAAAGCCATCATAATGGTAGCGAGTTTGACTCAGAATAAAGAATTCTTCATTATGGGCGACACTAACAAGATCCGCATGATACGTGATTTGGCAGAGGTAGAGAGATTATAATAAAAAAGGCATTACAAAACCAGAATTGGGATCTAACGAAACAAACCAAATGAACATCCTTGACATTAAGTGTACTGAAACTATTTTATTATAATTTAATGTTTATTAATTTTTGATTTTTGTCTGGTGAGTCCAGCAGTTTCATAGAGAGATACTAACAATTTAACTTAAAATTTAATTTCTATAACGTAAATATGTAAAATGTTGTCCAACTAGCTAAAGCATTAAGTTTAATAAGTAAGAAGTAGTAGAGAAGCTTATTAATACATACATACATACACTCACGCCTTTTTCCCACGGGGGTAGGCAGAGATTACGTCCTTCCACTTGCTACGGTCCTTACATATCTCTTTCGCTTCATCTACTTTCATAACATTCCTCATACATGCTCGACGATTGCGGGTACTTCTGACCTGGCCTTTTTTGAGGACACTTTCGATTTGTTCGAAATATGTTCGCACTCCAGCTTCATAAATCATTTTGGTCAGTCTACTTTCATCCATCCGTTCCACATGCCCAAACCACCCAAGCATCCCTTTCTCTATTCTTGTCACGATATCCTCTTTCAAACCAAATTTCTTTCTAATCACTTCATTATACAATCTGTCACTCAGTTTTACTCCTGCCATACTCCGCAAAGTTCTCATTTCTACTGCATTTATTCTGCTTTCATGTTGTTTCTCCCATACCCAACTTATTAATATAAGTACAATAATACAATAAAGTTTTCTAAAGGAGACCAACTAAACAAAATCACGGTCCCGCAGAGGAAATAATTTGATACAACCAAAATAATCTAAATTTGATAATTTTACGGTATGTAGACCGATGATTTTATAAAACAATAAATCCACCGTGCAAGAGACGGCGCTACACGCTACAAGAACCGCGTCTGTTTCAATATTATTTTAGCCCTAAAGGTAGGTAAAGCCTCTTTGCGTAGTTAAAACTTATCAATCATTATGTTTACAGTTCTCTTATAGTACATATAAGCTACAGAACACAAGCCATTTGCACATACAAGAATACTTTACTCGATTACCAAAGAAAGCAATTTAAGTTGTGATGTAGCTTGGGTATTTGTAAATTACAACTGTCCAGCACGCTTAACTTTAACGTCAGTGCTATGGGGGAATATATAATAGCCTCAGTCATTTTTACATATTAGTTTGGGGAACAGTTTCTGGGCAATCTATGCCGACTATGTAGAGTTGTTCAATATTTCCATGGAACTCTATACATGTATAACATTGATTTATTTTAAAAATGTAGAAAGCCTACGCTTTTAAATAAAGCATGTAGATGCTTAGTGGCACGAGTGTAACATAAAAACTAAAAGTTGGCTAGATTAGAAAAGAATCAAAATTTCATAATTGAATTACATTACCAGGAAGTGATCAGTACTGATGGCAGTGCCGCGGTATACCCTAGTATCTAGCACTTTCTTTCTCAATCTTTTATCAACCATTACAAAATCAATCATACTTTCCTGATTTCCTTCTTTTCTCGTGTACACGTGGATCTTTTTGTGGTCTCTTTTTGTACTGTTTCATCACCGGATTTCCCTAACAGTGTTTCATATCCATCACGCTACACTCCAACCCATCCATTAAAATCTCCAAGCATTACAATTCTTTCATTATGCTTACATTTATTCAGAACATCTATCAAACTATGCCAAATCTCATCCCTTTCGGTTTGGGCTCTGAAGGACCGGTTCCATCTAAGAGTGTATAGGAGCATACACTCCTAGAATGAAGATGCGGGTAAGGCCAGCCTTCAGCCTGACCCAGATGAGTCGAGCACTCACACAATCAAAGTCAGTCATACATTCGTTCATTCTGGCAGAAAGCAGGATACCAACTCCCTGACAGCCTCTATTGGTTTCAGGGACTCCTGACCAGTAGGCTGTATAAGGTCCATGTGTGGTGATATCGCATCCTTTCCGCTTGGTTTTGTAACAAGGCGCTATATTTTACTCCTTGCCTCCTGGCTGGCTGCCTTGATCATTTTAAAAGGTGTACGTCAAGCGTGAGCTTATTGACAATTTTGACATCACTCGAACCATTATTTGCTGAGCATATCATATGAAATTGAACTAAATTACAAAATAAATATTAATATCCATAATTCCAACTCTTAGAGTAACAATAAATTAATATTATAAAAGGTTACGAAGGCACTTATGTAAGTAGCTCAATATATTTAAAGTATTTCGTATTAGCTGTAATTGTGTTAATTTTGTAATGTGATTTATTGGTACATTGTGCCTTTAATTTGTACCTATTATAGTAAACATACATATTAAGTATTGGTGCCTTTCTTTTAACAACCCGAGTCACCCTGCCACAACCGTGCTACAGTTTCATTCACACACAGAACATCAATTCTTCTTTCCTTCATCATCTCACATACTTCATCAAGTTTATCTTTCATACCTCCTCTGACATTCAAAGTAGCAAAGTGGCTATCCGCAGCCCACTTTTCGCTCCCACGGGTAACGAGACAAGCAAGAGAAGTGTGTCAGGATTGTAGCAAGTGGAGAGAGGTGATCTCTGCCTACCCCATTGGGAACCAGGCGTGACTTGACGTGACGTGTATGTATTTTAAGCCACTTAGCGACAGTACAAATCCTATTCTCTCTAATGTAAGATAAACCTGTGCCTCAATGGGGCCGTATACGAGCTGTGATGAAAGTTTTATAATCAGAATTTTCATTAAACATAGTAAAGTTTATAAATATCAAAGCTAAAGTGTAATAGAAGTTGTTAATTATAAGTATTTACCAGCACTTTAACTACATAGTGTCTCACGTATTACGAAGCAAGCATATTTTTGTAAATATCGTTTCGTTATATCTAACAAAGGCGTGCCGTTATTAATGGAGTGCTAATACTGAACTTTCGTATCTGAACGTCGCCTCCAATCGACCTTCCTACTGGTAGGGATGGCCCCGCGTCATCAATTTCCGCCCAATTTACCGATATACGCGACAGCAAACCCTTAATTTGATTAAGGTATTATCTTTATTAAGTGTCGACGAGGTATACGATATAATACGTTAAGCCTTATCAGGTTTCGTAGCTGGCGTTATGTTATGGACACCAGTGTTGTAGTAAATTGATCTGAAATTGTTTATTGACTTATCTATAAGCAATATTATAAGGAGGTACTATTTGCACATAAGTATAGATGTTCAACATAATGATATAAAACTACTGTACTGATTTCGATAACATTTACTCACGTAGACTAGGGAAATGACACAGTTTATTTTTTTCCATTTAAAAATATCTCTCTCTTATGGAAAAATCTGTCATATTGCGAGTGAAGTCGATGGCGGAAACCTTGTGCTTGTACCTGGAATACTGTGGTTTTGTTGTTAATTTTCCCGAAAAAGATTTGAGTTTATTTTGCTATATTTTCTGTATTTTTTCGTACTTACCTGACATTAATTACTTGCGTGAGTTAGCGCTTTCATGTTAGAGAAATTAGATAAACGTGATTCAAATAAAAATAACACCTTTTTCGAGGCACTGTAATGCTATGTAATGTAAGATAAAAAGATAAGGTGACGAGCCAAGTTCCAAGTCACTCACAAAGACCTCGTTATCTTCTAACCCGCTGAAAGCAGCCCTTTGAAACAAATTATGTATAAAGATTTAATAAGTTATTATTTCATTAGTGTTTTGTCAAAGTTGAAATGAAATAATAATAATAAAAATTATACATATTAGATAATTCTAAGACGTAACATTTATTTCAAATAAGCTATTGATACTATAAAAGTAATACAAGTGATATATATAAATATATATATATATATATATATATATATATTTATTTTATTTTTTTTCCAAAATGATTCCAAAAATAATATGCACTATTATTTGTAGTGCAGATATTACTACATTTTTATAATACATTTATATACATCCGTACTATTGTTAGGCCAGGTCAGAAGTACCCGCAATCGTCGAGCATGTATGAGGAATGTTATGAAAGTAGATGAAGCGAAAGAGATATGTAAGGACCGTAGCAAGTGGAAGGACGTAATCTCTGCCTACCCCCGTGGGAAAAAGGCGTGAGTGTATGTATGTATGTATGTATGTACTATTGTTAACTTGCACGTCAGCTTAGGTTTTTATTCAGCAAGGATAATATAATAAATACCGCTTAAAAGAAGAAAAAGCAGTTCAATTCCTTATACTCAAAGATTCAAGCTCCCAAAATAATGTATATAAACTACGCAACCATTTTTATTTTAAATTGTTATTAATTGACATAGACATTAATGTTATTTGGAATTGTCTTTCTCTGATAAATCTCTAGTATCAAAATACTAGAGGATCGGTACTATGAATCATGGATTCGGATAATAAATAATTTGTCACTATAAAATACAAATAGCAGTCTGTTCGTATTCTAAATACAAAACATTTGAATACCGAATAACTCCCATATTGTCATTTCAAAACATAAAATAATAAATTACATAAAATATAATTATATAGCGACGACCTCCATAGTCGAGTGGATAATACACCGGTTTCAAGGTGTCGCCATCTCTGAGGTCCCGGGTTCGAATCCCGGTGGGGGCAGATGTTTGTGTGATGAATGCGAGCATTTGTACCTTAGTCATGGTTGTTGATATATATTTCAATAAAATTATTTATATATGTATAATATATGTATGTCTATCCGTTACCCTAGATCCCATAGCACAAGCCTTATAGAGCTTAGTTTGGGCTAGGCTAATTGGTGTAAGTGTAACAAATATTTATTTATATTTATTTATTTATTATAATTAAACGTTGAGCGTCTAACGGTAAAATTTCTAACTAATCCTTTTCTACTTATCCTGTTGAATACCGAATAAAGTTCCAAGGATACAAACCGTCATGAAATTTAGATGCACTCTCTCTCTTATGAAGGGGCCCACTTGTCTCTTCTTCTTCTCTCTCTTATGAAGCTGACGGCAGTACAAGTTGTACTGCCGTCAGCTTTTCCTTCGAGAAGGTAGCAAATTTTCTTCAGTGCGATCTCAATTTGATCACCTAGTAAATTTTACTGGAAGTACGAAAAATACCGTACATTTGTAAACTTTATCTTTATTATAAAGCAACTACCATCAAGAAATGATCCATTAATGAAGAATTGATTAAAATCTAACATTAAGATTCATATATTTAATGCCTAATTTTAGCGATCAAAAAGTGAAAAGAAATTGAAATATTTTAATGATTAATTCTTTAATTTATTTTTGTGTTCTTTTTCATTAGATAGAACCAATTTCGAACAAGTTTGAACAAACTACATACATACGCTGTAGCAAGTTATGTAGTCAATACCGAATCATAGAAACCTGGGACATGTATTTATTTGAAATTTATTGATATCAAGATAAATTTAAAATAATAATTGTAATATTTTACATTTGTATGAACAAATACTAAGTATCCATATAGGATACTTAGTATTTGTATGGACGTAGCATATCTCTATAATAATGATTCATAATTATTTTCATAGAATCATTTACTCTATGAAAACAACTAAAATCAATCCCACCGTTCCAACATTAATTGGCTGTCTTACTTTTTATATTGCACATGCTGCGGAACTACGTTTCTTTACCAAGAACTAAATATGGGATCCCATTGCAATGAATCTAATGAAAGAAATACCCAGAATCTAATGGAAGAAATACCCAGAAATCTTGTAGTATCAATTATTTCTACAACTTTATCATCCATATTTATAATTGTATAATTATTTTTCATATTTGGCAACAAATAATTAACTTATGTAGTTTTATTTGAAATATGTGATAAATTAGTCATTATAAACCAGTATGTTTAAACTACCACACTATCTAAAGAGACAGTGTACAATTGCGAACAACGTCAGAATTTTTATTTACTTTTTCGACCTTATACGTATATGAATTAAGTATCATTTGCAAACAGTGTTGTATCTCATAAGCTACTCGTCAAGTATGGTAGATTATTAATGGATATTCTAAAAAGCAATGGTCTCAATATTGATATGTGATGCGCCACCCCCATAATTATGGAAGAGCTAATAAAGGATACGATGAATAAGACTCAATGAGAATAATTGCTTCAGCAGTGACACCAAAATGCTTGAATTCGTTTGATGTTGCATGTAAAGTCTTTGATGACTAACGCAATCAAAAGCTTAAAAGAAGTGACAGAATATCCGATTACATCCAGTTTAAAAATTCTCTCACACCATTTCTATTATACCCAATGTACTGGGCAGAACTGTTTGTGGTATGTTATTTCTTTATTTAGTTTTGTATTTTCGTTTAGGTTTCATTACGTGTACATCACGAAAGCTTTTCACAATGCTCTGCAAACACTTGAAACCCTTGTTAAAGTTGATTCGGTATTAACGGGCTAAAGATGAAAATACACAATACTGTTTGCTTCATATTACTTGCTGTCATTTTTGCGAAAGTTACATAAATACAATATAAGATAAAACATTTAATTAATATTTTCATTAATATTATATAACAATTATTACTATTTTTACGTGTAATTTTAATTTGCATTTGTAAGTGTAATAATCTTTGAAAATATTGGCCGTGGTAACTTTTTACAACCATTGCATTGCCTGTTTTATTTCAATTTTATGTATTTTATTATATTCGCGTACAATTTTAACCTTTAATGTACAAATATTGTATGAAAATACTTATACAGATCAAAACTTAAGATTAGATTTTTATGTATTATTCCTATATGTAGTTATTGTCCCTTTTTTTAAGCAAATATCTTTAAACAAAAAAAATATATAAATTTTTCTAGATAAATGGATAAATTAACAACAGCAAAAATAGCAAGTATATACATATGTTTATTCAGAAGGTATATTTCCACAAACATTATTACTAGACTATTAATAAAGTAATTACTTTACTTAAAAAGATTTACTTAGGAAAGAAATTTGCAACAATCAACAGTCCATAAATGCCAGCTTGGTATGTACGTACACCCAATAAATACATTTTGTTCAAGTTTTTAACATATTAACTTTTGAGAAAATAAGTTATAATGTGCACCTTAAAACTATATAATTTTGGTACCAATTAATAACGTTTATCAGGAAATCATTTAACTTAGTTAAGAGTCGTATTGCAGAACGCGACTCAAATTCGAATCTTTGCTCGAGTTTGGTTTCATAATACGGTCCTAAATAAAAGATTCATCCAAACTCCTTTGAGTTACTCATTTTATAATTTTAGAATTTTCGCATTAACTACTTACATTATAAGAGACATCTAATGCACAAAACACGTTTTTGCAATTTTCAACCACTTAAGATTTGATGCCATTGGTAAATTACGTATCTTTGTCTTCGTTTAAAAATAAGACAAATCAAATATTCTTGAAAGTACTTTCAAGACCAAAAAGAAATATGACTACACCTGTTCGGAATACCTAACTTCCACTGAAAAAGTAATAAAAATTAGGCATTACTATGGTAATGAAACTAAGTTGTTTGTAATCTAATCATTAACAAACTACAAATGAGTATATAAATAAATAATTTATAATCTGTCATTTATGTAAAAACAGTATTTTGTTATTCTAATCTTGCTCCCTCACCATGTCCAAACTAAATTCAAAGATATTATTTCAAGGACATGATATATTGTGACCGTGAATACAATAATAAGACTTGAGATCTCTGCAAGATGATCTGTTAGTAAAAGTTAATTGAGCGGTAGGATATCATATCTGAGCAGCACAGAATCATAAATTATTTAAAATTATTGATTTACCACATCGAAACCTTTGACATTTATACCGGCATGATGGTTAGTGATCACACAACAATTAAAATCCTATATAACTAAATGACCTACCTATAACTATATTTTTCTTATATACAAATAAATATGAAATACGAGTATATAATCTTTTTTTAAATTAGCTATCTCTAACAGTTCTTCTTTTGACTTCGTAGGCTCCTAGAAACTTGGTATGCTAAGCACGCTAAAGTCAAATTTAACGTCCCAACGACATCGTAGGCGACGTAACGAGCTCTTCATTTGCATGAGCAAGCACTCTAGTGACTTTGAATTAAGATTACTAAGATTTTCTCTGTTGGCTAGCTTACAAGTATTAAGATCTTTTAAGGTTTTATGAGTAAATTCTATCAAACTGGATTGAAAAAATGATTAACTAATCAGTAATTTAACAGGGATTTTATGAGCTCTACAGTTCAGTCACTTTACCTATTCATCTTTATCATCCTACGGGGCTTAAACAAAAAAAATCTAATACGCCAACGACTACAGTATGTGTGGAAGATGCTCTCTTATACCTTCCACGTACTTAATTTATCTCATTCAACTAAAACAAACGTGTCAGCTTTATAACATTTTTAAGAAGGCGATAATCTGAACCCATAAATGTCTTCATGTTAAGGCGTAGATTAGATTACGCATGTTATCAGAAACATGCGTAATCTGCAATAATGAAAATATTTTAAAGACATCAACATAATAATTAATATAAATATTCAAATTTTAAGGCATTCGCTTACATAGCATAATTGCTGTATTATCCAGTAATCAAAGTTTGTAATTACTACAGAATATGCGAGCTACGAACTCGTAGCAGCGACTACGAACTGCATTTATGCGGCACCGTAGTCGTTTCCATTTACGATATCATGATAACGAGTGTATTGTGTTATCTGCGTATGTATGCAAAATCCAATACGAAAACTCTAAATACATTCCATATTATGCAGTAAAACAAACACCACATTAAATTTTATAACCTATATTATAATTATGTAGTTTTTGAAATATTCCATTCCATAAAATATAATATTAAATAAACAATTTATAGCCCTACAAAACTATTACAACTAGTTTTAAAGTGATCACCTTCCATTGTGTAAAACACAAAAGAAACCACTATTTAATACGTGGTTTTATTTATCTGTTCATGTCATTATTGCGCCTACGTAATCAGCGATATTTATCTGAAACCCAATATGAAATTTAAGCGCATTTCTACAAAGTAGCATTCATTGCAGGTTATTTATATGGTAATTAATAATATTTAAATTATTTTATTATGTTTATAGTTAAGATAGTACGTTTAATAAAATATGCGATAAGATCTTAATTATGGCCTTTGGTATTTTGAAGATAAAAATAATATTAATAAAAGTACGTAAGCCAAAAATAGTATATGTTAAATAAATATTATTTTGATTTGGATTTTGAAACAGGAGGCAAAGATGAGGCAGAAACTGGAATGTATATTTGGTATAGAAAATAGGTAGGCTTAATATTATCATAGTATTTAAGCATTAACGGATGAGAAGTGTCTGCAATGGCTTGCAAAAACTCAACTGTACTAAAGTAGTTTTACACATACACTCGGAAAGATACGCTCTGTAAGCGTATAAGCGATCAACTTAGAATTACAATGGAGACTCCGAAACAAAAAAGAGGCCCGAAAGATAAACTAGATGTCAGGAATCAAAAATAAGAGAAGATTACAAAGTTACTTTCTATCTTCTCAAGCTAGCTTAAAGATGGGAGGCATATGGTTTAATATATTTTTTTACCATGGGAGTAGGCAAAATCATATTTCATCAAAATATTATTTTATTGGGTTAATTGATACAATTAAACTAATTTGGAAAATATTTATGAAACTTGTCCATAATGACGTCAATTACTGTACAATTTGTTTTTCATACTCTTTCACGAACTCTATGAACTTACTATAAATAGTTATCATGCATGGCGCTTCGACGCAAATTGAAGCCGAACCAGAATCTGCTGTCAAACTACTCTAAAACGCTTAAAAAATAATGTAACTAAAAACTTCTCTGATGCAAATACATGTTCTTATAATCGCGCAATTTTAAAAATGAAAGCAATTGACATTCGAATGAAGTACATTATAATTTATATCAAATCAGTTCCATTTTCAGTACTATATTTTCATACACACCGCATTTTTGTGGCTTTATACTACTATGTATATTATAAACATACCGTGCAACTCGCTTTGGTCTGTTATGATAGCTGAATACCACTCCTTAGTCGCGTGTTTAACGGACTAGGCGTATGCTAATAAACAAACGTAGGAAACAGTGATTGCATGTTTTTCCACATTTAATTATATAATTGTAATGATTTCAGTAGTAAATTAACATACAAATAGTCTGCTCAAGTATCCCATTACTCATATAATAAGTGGTCAGTCACCAATTGTACAAATAGTGTCTGCAAGCGCCACAATAATCATAAGAACGTGTAAGTATCTAATATGCTATTTAATAATAATTTCAGAACAATCAAAAAATTTATACGAAACAAAAAAATAATTTAATTTAGATGATACCAAAATAAGGCGCTAGAATTGAGGATCATTACCAAAGATTTGACTATACTCGTAAAGGAAGGAATTAAATTAGGCTTAACTTTGAATTCGGACCTAACATGGAAATAACATATTGGTCAAATATAAACAAAGTTGTTTATGCATTGTCAATTGTTAAGTGCAAAACTAACTTTAAATGAGCGCTTTTAGCTTATTATGAATATGTACACGTGTAGCTTCGTTGCGGTGTGGTCTTGTAGGGTAGTTAAGTATTACTTTATAGCTTATAGTTTATAGCTTCAGTAGAAGCTATAAATTGGTTTAGAATAAATAGACAAAAAAAAAAACGTATCCGAATTCTGATAAATATTCAACAGTGAGCTCGATAGGTGTAGACCACATTTTAAAAACAAGTTTCCCACACAAACTTCCTAAATATTGGAAAAAATTGGTACGGGTATCTATATAGATTTTGCACAAACATTCGTCGTGCAAATACACTTGCGCTACCGAATCAATGTTAACAATATATAATAACGTCCATATTTTAATGTATTAAACTATACAATAAAACACCAGACGATATTAATAATAAACCAAAACTACGTGTATTTAAATTAAAAATATACGCTCCCAAATTCCTATAATAATTTATTGATTAAATTTTATACTTAATAAATGAATTATTTAAATTATTATATTGTTATGATTAGCCTACCAGACTCATGTTAAGCCCAAGTAAAAAAATACATAACTCTAACTAATACATATTATAAGCGGTTACCCCACACGTTGCGTAAGGTTGCCGGCCGTTGCCTATAAAAGCCGCTGCGGTTGGCTAGCGACTCACTTATCGTCGGGCATTCGGAGCGGGTAGACCGGTCGTAACGTTATTACGTGTTGCGTTGCGTAACGTTGCGTAATTCGTAAAGTAGGCGTTAGGCTGATTTTGTTCCTCTGTAAAATTATGTTGTTGCCAAATTATTTTTTTTAAGGAATTTCTCTTCTGATTCCTAAAATCAGAATTGGGATAAGCAACTCTTAGCCCACAATTACGAGGAACAAAGTCTTCTGCGTACTTTAGTGTTCGTGTTTGTGATAATGGCTGGCGGATCCAGTCGGAGTGGCCGTGGGTCGCGAAGTCGTTCCCGTGATAAGTCGCGGCGCCGTTCGCGTGGCCGTCACGGGGTGTCCGCTAGGAGCCGCCGATCGCGACGTCGGTCATATGGTGGGACGCGTGATGAAGATTTCACACCGTCAGAAGGAACGCCTAGTCGTGATCGCCATCATCGTCGCTTGAACAGATCGCGGTCTTCAGGCGGGTCACATACCCCGGATTTGGCTGTTCATTCCACATTGAATTCGATCATGGACCGTCTTGCGTCGATCTTGGCAATATAAGTGAAGGTCAGGTTAGGCCGAGTCGGGGGGGGTTGGACCTTTGATTGGCTCGGCTGAGCCTCGGAATGTTGGGCGGATGCAGGTGCGGACGGGTGTGGTGCGTCGGGGACGTCATCGGATCGCGGTGCGGCCTTGGCGTTCAGTGTGAAGACATACAGTTTTGTATGTATTGGACTTTATGTCCGGCAGACATACAGTTTTGTATGTATTGGACTTTGTGTCCGGCAGACATACAGTTTTGTATGTATTGGACTTTATGTCCAGCAGACATACAGTTTTGTATGTATTGGACTTTGTGTCCGGCAGACATACAGTTTTGTATGTATTGGACTTTGTGTCCGGCAGACATACAGTTTTGTATGTATTGGACTTTGTGTCCGGCAGACATACAGTTTTGTATGTATTGGACTTTGTGTCCGGCAGACATACAGTTTTGTATATATTGGACTTTATGTCCAGCAGACATACAGTTTTGTATGTATTGGACATTGTGTCCGGCAGACATACAGTTTTGTATGTATTGGACTTTGTGTCCGGCAGACATACAGTTTTGTATGTATTGGACTTTGTGTCCGGCAGACATACAGTTTTGTATGTATTGGACTTTGTGTCCGGCAGACATACAGTTTTGTATGTATTGGACTTTGTGTCCGGCAGACATACAGTTTTGTATGTATTGGACTTTATGTCCGGCAGACATACAGTTTTGTATGTATTGGACTTTGTGTCCGGCAGACATACAGTTTTGTATGTATTGGACTTTGTGTCCGGCAGACATACAGTTTTGTATGTATTGGACTTTATGTCCGGCAGACATACAGTTTTGTATGTATTGGACTTTGTGTCCGGCAGACATACAGTTTTGTATGTATTGGACTTTGTGTCCGGCAGACATACAGTTTTGTATGTATTGGACTTTGTGTCCGGCAGACATACAGTTTTGTATGTATTGGACTTTGTGTCCGGCAGACATACAGTTTTGTATGTATTGGACTTTGTGTCCGGCAGACATACAGTTTTGTATGTATTGGACTTTATGTCGGCAGACATACAGTTTTATGTATTGGACTTTGTGTCCGGCAGACATACAGTTTTGTATGTATTGGACTTTGTGTCCGGCAGACATACAGTTTTGTATGTATTGGACTTTATGTCCGGCAGACATACAGTTTTGTATGTATTGGACTTTATGTCCGGCAGACATACAGTTTTGTATGTATTGGACTTTATGTCCGGCAGACATACAGTTTTGTATGTATTGAACGTACGAGTGGACGTAGCTTGAATATGATGATACAGGTATAAGAATGAATGAATGACTGACAGACGAGGATGGTGGAGTTGCAGCAGATGGCAGCATACAAAGTGGTGACAACCCCGAGGCTCGTGTCGAGGACGACACTATGTCAGGAGAGGCCGTATAAGCGGTTACCCCACACGTTGCGTAAGGTTGCCGGCCGTTGCCTATAAAAGCCGCTGCGGTTGGCTAGCGACTCACTTATCGTCGGGCATTCGGAGCGGGTAGACCGGTCGTAACGTTATTACGTGTTGCGTTGCGTAACGTTGCGTAATTCGTAAAGTAGGCGTTAGGCTGATTTTGTTCCTCTGTAAAATTATGTTGTTGCCAAATTATTTTTTTTAAGGAATTTCTCTTCTGATTCCTAAAAATATCATATAGGCTAGAATCGAGAAGTGTAAAGATACTATCGAGTTAATATATAGCTATACATCTCTAAGCTACGACCTTTCGTGATACTCTCAAAGAACTTACTACTTAGCTTTACTATCGAAGTCGACACCACGCTTTGATATTCATGTGGTCTACGAAAACCGTCGCTATTACTAGCAACATAGGGATGTTGTCAACAAGTCTTGCGTGTAGCATTTGTGTACTATGGATGTTTCCATATCCGGCAGGGTGAGAGCAGTTTGTCTTCCTCGGCTATATACGCAACGGGACAGGAAACATACAAATATATTGTGAAAGCATGGATGTATATAAGCCCAGAAAATAATTCCCTACCTTGTTGTCACTTAATCAATGTCTCAGGAAATAAATTATATTTATTAATTATTGCTATATCATGTATCAGGATAATTTTAAATAATTAACAATTTAAATAAATCATAGTTAATATCCAGAAAACTAAGACTTAAGGTGAGTAAAGTATTAATCTGATAAAGTAAATATATTCTACAATCCTATGTCTTAGTACACTTAAGAAGCAATCGACAACCTATTATTTCTGAACCAGGTATTTCTGCGGATTTCGTCATTTCTGATTCGATCACACAGAAAAACACCAAGCATAGCCTTCTCCAGTGCCTTTTTGGTGACTTTGAACCTCCTTATACAAAGCTCCACATGTCATTACTGGCATCGAGCACAAATCAAAGACGTTTGCGTTGTAGCACTATGATAGATAGGCCGAGTTTATGCCTCGTTATCTGAATACTGCCGAACCGAGCAAGATTCGTCTATTGACCTCTTTCTGGAAGTTGAATTTGTCTAATTGGACTTTTACCCTAGATAAACATACTCTTCAACAACTTTTAGTTGAGAAGTGGATGCTACATAAGTAGCGATTTAGTTGGATTCCCGTTTCTATTGCTTGACCATTTCCTTAAATTCTTAACAAAACAATAACCTGATAGTAAAGAAATAGACTCATAAAAAGCACAGTTCGATTCTACAGACCGAACGCTGGTTCTGCTAATTCCTAACCTTTCTGTTAAATATAATATTCAATATAAATGATTATTATATTTAATACATAAATATAATATCCCAAAATTGATTTTCGTTAATATAACTTAATATAATTAACTGCTTATGTTATATATATAAACAATGGATCGAACAAATTATTTCGATATGCAAGCGAGATACAATTGATGACACAATTGAATATTCACTCCGCCAAATCAGAAATATTATCGTGTAATTTCTGTATCAAGTGTTTTTATTGTATAAAATACCCTGATACTTACAGTGAAGTAGGTAAGTTTTATGAAAATAATATAAGATTTGACTTGAGTGTGTTTGAGCGCTTACGATGACCTAGCGACGAGGTTCTTCATCCTACTTAACCTACAAAGGTGTCCGACATTACTGTGCTATGAATAGACATAAAAATACTATGAAAAAGCACTGTATACTCTTATTACTTATAGTATCAAAAAGCAAGCAAATTACTCTTTTTTCAAAAAAAAATATATTTCACCAGCTTCACTCTTTCGCATGTACTCCGCAACGCCTATTTAGACTTTCTGGCTAAATGTTACCCAACATAACTTCTGTCTCACACCACTAAACAACACGCTATCAACTTATAAGGTAGTTCCACTCTCCATAATCGTATTTTTTAAAGCCAACATCTTCTATTACAGTTCAAATTTAATAAACCTCAGGAAATATAATGAAAATTTCTTGAAAAATAACCTTTTACAACTAAATAACAATTTCATATCTTAAAAATGATGTCAGGTGAAATTAAAAAATATTTATCTTACACAATATTTAACTAAAATTGCATGTTACATGTTGACCTGACTATTGTTAACAAGGCGTACATAAATTTTGGTATGTAAACTTTCAACAACTTTTATTGTTTTAACACAATTAAAATGTTAAACGTAGCATTCCGTATAATGCACATTTTCTATTTCTACCTTATCGATATCACAAGAGGCAAATATTGCAAACATCCAAACGGTAATTGTAAGTTCGGATATATGTTTTTAGATATTAATAGATATACACATACATATTACGCATTATAATTTCAAATAAATAATTCCTTTTAGCAGTTTATTTTCACTGCTGATTGTATAGTTAACCACAATGGTTATGGGGTATTTATTTTACTTTTTCCAATTTTTGACGTTTAAAGAGTAAAACGGAAAACAGGACAATAACACTATTATTGTTATTATATTTACTATTTAGGTTTTATTATTAGGTTTCTAATGTGCTGGATGTAGGCATCATTCTAATATATCCACTTTCCACATCAAGCTAATATACCGCGTGGTCAGATCATACAGGACGTATTCTGCCGTATCTAATTTGACCACGATTGGGGGAGGAAATAAAGGCAACACTTAAAGCCCGCGCAAATTGAACACCCGCTGATATCCGGCCCCAAATGAGATTTTCGGCCAAACACCATCTGATTAGAGCTAGCATACTCTCTTGAATGTATTCGATTCGGGTTGAATTAATTAGGCGAGGCTAAGTGACTCACTATTGCCAGTTCTTTGTCTGCTTCTTATTAAAACTTACTGAAAAAGAGATCCAATTAGGTTTCAAATAATAATATTTTTACGTGTTAATATTGAAATATTAATCATATTTCCGCCACAACCCATTTTTCAAATCTTAATGTTAATTTCTAAGTCTAATAAATTTTTTATAGATTTCGTATTTTGCTTAACGAATTATTTTTGCCCTGTATGTAAATGAAAAAAAATAAGAATAGTTTATTCAATAATGTATACGGTTCTTCATCGATCTGATAAGACTCACGACCAAATGTTGTAGCATTCTATTTTATTTCTCTCGGTTTGCATTTTGCAGCTTGCCAAGTGTTCTGGATCAGAATCTCTTTCACGAATTCGTCTCTTTGATTCATCTCATAACTTGAAAAAAAAATTAAATGGCTTATATGAACTATTATAATTGTTTATGTTATCATATTCTCAACAACTACCATGAAAATATGTTAACAACTCGAAAATTTTTATATTATAATTAAGAAACTATTACCTGTTAAAAAACATTTAATATTTATTACAAAAATTTGTAACTACGATTTGATTACATATAAAATAAAGTAAATTAATGATTATATATTTTTAAAAGTTATAAAGTAATCTATTTGTTTAATCTAGATTTGTTTATCGAACTCACCAAAGTTTCAGTTCAAATATGTGGTGAGAAGAGTTCGAGCTTTCAAATCATGACCAAAAAATATGAAAAAGACATTCATCCGTAGAAAACGTTTCGAATTACTTCGTAACCTGACAAAAGATTCATTGTCCCCGAATCTATTGTGAGCGATTTCACCGCATAACCACCCTCAGATATAACCATTCAAACACTTTATGAGTCATAAAATGGGAAAAGTAACTCAACTTTTCACACAGTAAATTCAAGTCTTTTCATAAGGCAAACGTCATTTATAAGGAACATATTATTTTCCACATTGAACCAACAGTTCAATTTTCCTGGCTTGCTTTTGTACTAATATTTGACTGCAAAGTTCAGTCGACAAAATACACTTTAACTTTGGTTGTGTGAACACAAGTTTCAAAGTTCTTTGTTGAGATAGTCCGAAATAGATTTCCTATTTGCTCTACAGCAATTTGCTCAATATGTCCCAAGAGAATAATTAAAGTAAGTTTTGTCAATTTATTTCTCACTGCGAAACAAAAAATTTAACAATAAAGACAAAATCAGACAAATCGCTAGTATAGGTAGTAGTGAATCAATGCCTTTTCTAATGTCGTGTCTAACAAGTCTATTGTAATCTTATACAAGTTATAATATTTGTTCCGGTTACATATATCCAAAAGTAACTTCCAGCTTTTACCGGTCCGTCAATCTAATGATTGCCATATACCTACCTAACTGGACTTATAGGGCAGCATGCTTTATAAGGAAAAAGGGTTCAATTTTAGTAAAATGGCCGAGGAAATGAGGTAAATTACATGTCTATTCTATAGTCGCTGTTGCTAACAAATGGGATGTGTTGGCGGTTCGTTTTCGAAACTTATACATTGTAATATACAGGTTAATCATTTAAAGACTAGTGTTTTTACTTTAATTAATTTTAAGAACTAATAGGCCTAAAACTAGGCTTATATTTATTATGGCTTAGCTCGATGTTGAGAGTCTGCTTCGTGACGTGACCCGTTTACATTTAAGTTAAAAAGTTTTATCCGCAACCTGTACAGTGTAAAAAAAACTAAGATTTCAACTATCGCGACCTTGATGTTTCTTCTTAAACATATATTTTTTATGAGAATTGTCTTAATATATTTCCATTATATAAACAATATATATATCCTTTGAGCCTATATAAATAGGCTTTAATTATTGTGTCATAAAATATACACCTACATCTGACAATGTCATAATTAAATTTTACTGAACCATAGTGTGTCAATAAATCTCCGAGTACATGGGAAATCCATCTGAACAATTGACAAGCTCGAAGTTCCTGAGCTGTCCCACCTACATCGGATATGACAAACTTGGCTCGTTCCGCCCGATTGCCAGACGCGCCTCATCGCTTTTGCCGCACATCGAAAAATCAATTTGCCGCACATTTCCATGGAGTGATCCTGAACTTAATGTCGGCGAGACGACAGTCCTAGCTGGTAGCTATTATTCTTCAACCAATGAATCATTAAAATTCGCTTAGTGTGATAAAATCATTTAGTCGACTTTATATTTAATATTTTTTTCAAAATGTGAACTATATTGATATGCAGATGTAATCAATAATTGTGAAGGGTCAATTCTTTTATGAGTCTTAGAAATATCAAAAACTCAAATCAAAATACGTTAATATTGTATAAAACAAACGTGAAATTAATATGAAGCAGTTGTTCGAAGTGCCAATTTTGTTGTGATGGCTGGATAAATCATGATTATCAATGCAATTTCATATTTACGGGATGGATAAATATTCAAATTTTGTACATTTTTCGTTTATTTTTAGCCAAAGATCTTTCGATAGTAAGTTAAACCTTTTTGATATCTCATATTATAACTACAGGATCGGTCGCAAACATATAGGGAGCAAAGCATTCTTCAACATCTTACATTAAACTAAATTTAACTGAAAAATGTGATTTGACTCAATTAACGAAAACTTGATTTTTTATGAAATCGTAAAAATTACCAAAGGTAAGCTTTTTCCAGTATTTATGAGTATATATGTATTATTTAAAAAAGATTTCGACGAGTCTTTTTTGCGATACGACTTATACTTAGCTTAGTGGGAAAAATATCGATTTATTTCCAATTATCGATAGCTAATTAAAGGTTGATTTATATACAAGTTATGTGGCAAACTACATAAAAACTGTTATAAATAAACATACAAACAATAGTGATTACCAAACCAAAACCAAATAAAATGTTATTCTAAGAAAGTAATATGCCATGTCTAACAGTATACTGATAGACCGATTGCATAACGAGTATTCCCGACGCCCCTTTGCAGTTTAGTGCCCCTAGATCAATCATATGTTCAACCTTTTATGCAAGCTGCACAAGAAATACTGCTACGCTTTATGGAGTAGAATATATGAATAAATTTCTACTCAAGTTGGCAAATTGTTTTATTTGAATACGTCATTATTAAATATAGCTTTTAGTTGACTACCCATAGTTCACTATCACAGCTCTTTTTTATGCCACTGTTTATCGGATTTTACTATTGGAAAAAGATATATTCTCGCGTAATTAAAAAATAAAATTCCCATGGTAACAATAAAAAGGTTTGCAGTTGTGACAGTTAATAATTCCTTATCGATTTCAGAGGTTATAGTAAGTTATATCTTTTTCTTATTTCTGGAAGAGTTCATAACCCGACTGCACAAGTAAGAGGGTTAGGTTTTTCGAAAATATATACATATGTTTGTATAATTGTGTGAAACTCTCTACAACCTGAACGACTAGATGGATTTTAGGTTGAAAGGTGTTGTTAGATTGAATCGAAGTAAGAATAAATTTAGGTACATCAAAATAAATAAGGATAACTTAAAAACCTAACAAAAGAATGAAGGCTCAGTGAATTGAGAGCACAGATTACTCCAATCTACTGACTAGACGGCTGACTTCTAAAATAGGTCTAGACTGATGCTATGGCTAACTAATGACCTAACCTAACCTAACCTAATATAAAACAAGAATGAAGTTTCTTCCGTTTCCAAATTTCACAGACACGCAGTTGTTTATTAGTTTAATTTTTAATTACCCTTTTTTTCATCTATTATTAGTTACAGTACCTACCTACTGTTTTCTTCCGTCAACCAACGACATAACATGTCAATTCTCGCACGGCAACAATATAAATGAATCCTCCATCCATCAGTACATACAGTCAGCAACACGTCAAGTTAAACATTTACACTACGGAAACTGATTCTATTACGAGTGACATAAGAGCCATCACTAGGTTGATATGTAAAATCTGAAGTTGCTGTGTGTAGATTCATTTGATTTACGTTATATGCACCATTAAAACAGATCGTGTGGATAATATTTCATTGTTTATGGGTAATATGTATCAATATGGCAGTAAACATTACTCCTTAATGCAGTCATTAATACACAACTAATAATATTTCTCAAATTTGTTTACTTATTCATATGTTTAGTATATTTGGAAGTCACTTTCCTAGGCGCACATTTGAAAACAATAGAAGGTATGAAATTCATAGCATTTTATATCTTTCCACCACAGATCACACATCTAGTGAATCAAAAGAACGCGACAGGATAATAGACAAGAAATATATGTATTTATTTGTATATCTTTCAACGCGTCGAGTGATCAAACGAAAATTATATTGTTTGTATCTGTTTGATAAACAAACGAAACGAATCATCTTTTTTGGCACAGAGGAATGTTTCTCTTTTTACATTTCCCGTAAATAATTCTTTCATTCTTGTCTCTAAAGGATAAAAACTGTATAACTTTAGTGAACTGTTTAGTTTTTATATATTCGATAAACCAACAAACCAATAGTAATGGAAAATTTAAACATCTATATATATTGTAATAAGTAGTCCTTATTCAAATTTTCCATAGAACACAAATTAACTGAACCCCAGATATCATATATATATATATATAGTAGAGCGCGTTATCTTAACCTGGCGTGTGTAGTCAGAGGTACACACAGAACTTAGACCAACACTAAGCAATACTAATTTTCTTTGATAAAACTTTGCAAGTGTTTCGTAATTAAATAAAATCGTAAGTATGTGTGTTTTCGTGAGCCCAATGCAAATCAAAGTAAAAAATAAAAATGATGTATTAAAACAGAACATTATGGATCTTAAATAAAATAAACACAAAAAATCCCGAGCTGTTACTTAGTAACAAGAAACAAAATTAGATTTAAAATTAACGTAACGTATATGTATTTATAGGGAAAAAATATTTAGTAGGTTAGTTTTATAATACTTACCCAACATTTGAATGTAATCGTGTATTCTTCCCTTCCAAAAGATCTAGATGCCGATTGTCGTAAATCTGATATCACATAACTATCCCATCTATGTCCAATTACGGGAAATTACTAAGACGTAGCTTACAATAATATTAATTCATACCTATATTAATTATTGCTAGGATATGTCAGACCTCACCACAATCCTGCCGGGTTAGCCGACCATTTAACTTTATGGGCAACTAGTTTCCGACCGAACTTCAGCTTTGAGAGAACTGTTGAAACGATGGCGGTTACTGCAGCTAAGTACGAGTAGCTTGGCATCCTTTGCATGATTAAGCCACATTTTACGTTAGACTAACTTCTCACATAAACTTACTTGACTACAAAGCTTAAGTTCGGCCATAAATGGAATCCAGAAAGTCTTGAACATCGTTGCAAAATTGCCTGTTTATCGAGTTTTACAGGATACATATTTCTTTTACCACTGAACCATGCGAAAGGAACTAAGAAGCAAACTTACATCATGAAGTTCTATCGCTCCTCATGAAGTGTTTCCATTCCACTTTTATTATGCGGTCGGCTAAGAACAAAATTAATTACTGTCCTTTGTATTCCTATCACATGCGAATTTCAGTCCACAATGAATACAGTACTATTAAATAGGCACGCGTCAACTCAGACCTGTCTGCTCTTTTTTACAGGTCTTATATGTTTATTTATGAGATAAGTCGTGTGCCTACTGAGGCGTAATATAAAAATAATCAACATCCATCTCGAACCTACCCAAGGCGATGTTGCATCTTATTATGCAATTGACTGAGTAGTCAAAGAATATTGACATTATATTGTTTCTACGAAATCCATTTCACCTTCACATATTTCTAGTTTGGATATATAGTTTTAGTACACGTTTCTTGAAAACAGGTTAACAATAAATAAGCCTTACAAATGTATACTATATGTGACCTTGTATTTTAATTCAATATGCTAAATAAATGTAACAATATGAAAAAAAAGCAACAATAAAAATATGTCCTGTTTGGGCATCTCAATCTCAAATGGTTACCTATTCGCTCACGAAGGAACTTGAGGTTGGTTTCCGAATACTTCAGGATTATTAACGACTCAAAGGCTTCCGATTATTTGGGAACTAGATTTGTAGTACTTGGTAATTCTCGTGCACTCAATCTCCATTCAGGCATTCAGGCATTCTCCAGAAACCCTACTCCCAAGTTTGCTTGTGTTTCCGATCCCTTCATGGTGTCCGCATTTCACGAGAGAAATAACTTGCCTCCAAATGTTAGATTGGTTAGCAATAAATTAAAATTTTGAAATCTTGTACGAAACCTGTTCTTTGAGTCCGTTACTTAGATAATATTTTTATTTGTATATAAAAGTATGTATATATTTATATCATTCGTGTAATGTCCCTTGCTAGTTTATTTATATTTGTATCATTTTCACACGTTTGCATTACATTTTGAAAATCTTTTTGCATGATTTATTGATTCACTGAGACAGAATACCCTTGACATAAAAGTGTACAAATGGTGGATTTTACCATCATTTATACACTTTTTTAATATTGTTTTAATAATGGTTAAATAAATGAATAAATATCAATGCATTTTTCATTCTCCTAAATCACTTCTACTCTAAATTGCAGTAATGTTCCATCCGCTGCCCATACATATCTCATTATTGTAATGATTCTTTTTATTAAGACTCAGAACCTTTTATTTAAAATAAAATGTCGCTTATGGCATATGTGTAGATCTATCATGGATCAACTTAGATTTTCAAGCGTTCTTCTTCACTGAGATAAACCCACTGAATTGACATTTATGCCGTCCATTGACTCAATAGCAACATCGACACATAAATCTTACATTCGATTACAATTATTTTCATTTGCAGTCGTTAGAGTTAATACGCATATAGATAATAACAATGTTGCTTACACAATCAGATTAGATGAAACGCGCTTCCAAACATATTATTATCAACGGGAATCTCTGGATTCGGGCCAAGCAGCCATCACTGACTGTCGATCCCTCAAAATAGTACGTATACGTACCTAATACGTAACAAGTTCCTATAAGTAATATTACAAAACCTAGTACGCGTTCTCTATATATGTAAACTATTAATGAAGGACTGTGCAAAGAATTATATTAGGACATTGGTTATTTTAAATAGAAGATACGTATTCTCATTCGACGTAAAGAGATAGACCAAACCAACATAAACGTGGATTAATCCAGTGAAGTTTTCTCGAGCAGAGCAAACGGTTTTCAGTTTCGGTTTTAGAGCCATATAAAGAAATATAATAGATGTATAGTACTTGTTAGTAGTATGATTGCTTATTTCGTAGGTCACTCAGTTAAATCAGCTAATCTTAGTAGAATTGCTCAAATAGCTTGGCATATCAAGTATTTGTGAATTATTATAATCTGTTTTTATATTAAATAAAATTATTATGCGAACATGAACTTAATCGACATAACATATTAAAAAAGCTTGTAGGGAGATGCTATTCGTATTCAGATCCTGTGACCTTGATATTGCTACATTCAAACTAATTAGGCTTTGAGATAGTCAAGTCACTGAACTATGAAAGTTGCTAAAAACCCAGTTCAGTTCAGGCGTACTAAACATAAATTGCGGTTCATTTTATTAGGGAAATAATTGTAAAATGAAATGTTAGTTTGTGCCTACTTACCTACAAATAAAATGATACCCAATATTTTTTAAATACCGTTAGGTCGTGAAAAATATGAGTATTTCATAGACTTACTTGAAGTTAGTTTACGTACTCGAAGTAGTGTTATTTTTATATAGGTTATAGCGTGCCTATGTTATGGAAGGTTATTGTTGAATTCTTCTTACGTAGGTAACATTGGTGTCTCATTTAAATTTACCCGTCATTTTTGTATTTAGCAAATACGAGTATATTGTGATTTATTCTTTTCCGATTTTACATTATATAAAATTATAGTATTCACGAATATGCTCTTTTAAAACAAATATTTATATTAAAAAGAGTCAACTTATTATCAGAGGTCACGTTCATACCCACTCTATTCTAAGTTAAGGAGTTTTACCTGAAGTCAACTACGTTGACCTAGTGTGAATACATACACATTAGAATTTCTTTGTAGCTGTTATTTATTTAGTTATTTTTGCACATATAATTAGGATAACAACAAACATTATTTTAATAACATTAAAAACAAAGTGTAAGTAGTACCTACTTATTTCACAAATGAAATTTCTTCCATCAGACTTGCGAGAGGAGAAGTTTCATATGATATTTGTACACGTATATGACGGAAACAAAATACAAATTATGTTATGTCTCCCTTTACTGTTAACTGTGAATATTATTACAAAACTATAAAAAAAAATAATAAAAAACTTTGATATACGAATGGATAGTATGGCAATTTGGGGACAGGATACATAGACTATAGAAAGTTCGCAGTGTAATTTATTTCTGATTCAGCATCCGACGATAGATCAATCTGACCACGGCAACTTTTTGGACCCCCTGGTTCGCTTACAAACTCGATGTGTCTGTAGTCAGATTACAATGAGTTTGTTAATATGCACGAAATTTTAATATATTTATATAAACTTAGTGTGATTTCATGCCCACGTTTACAACGTGCGTGAATAATTTGGCCACGGAGTACATATCATAAAAATTTATTCCATTGTCCACCTTATTCTTTGCAACATAATGCCAGCTGAAGCTCACTTAAGTTTATTTGCAGATGATACACATATTGGGTTAAAAGACAAAAATAAAAGTAATTTAAGTAAATGTTAAAATAAAAAACCTAATGAATCTTCTGAAGGAATAGTTTGATGCAAATAGGATTGTTGTTAACTCAGATAAAAGTGTATTTTCAATCAAGACTTGGCCTTTATGGTAATTCAACATCTCAAGAGAATGTATTTTTCGGATACACAATAGACAACACAATCAGTCACAAAGCCCACATGGAAAAATATTTAAAAAAATTTCAAGCGGTAACTGTGCCTTATTTAAACTAAAACCACTATTAGATAAAAAATCATTAATTTCTGTATATTATGCTTACATTCACTCCATTATATGATATTCTATTGGAGAAATACTACGGAGGTCGACAGAGTTCTAAAGTGTCAAAAACGATCAATAAGAATAATTAATGGATTAAAGAAATGTAGCCCTGCTAGGGAACATTTTAAAACAGATAAAATTATGACTGTCGTTTAATTTTATATTTATAATAGTTTATTAGAAATTCACGGTGATAGGGATATATCAGAAAAACCCGATATATGTTTACCGTACAGTTTGCGTATTAATGAAATACAATTTTTAAAAACAATGAAAGCCGTGTAGTTCCAAAAACCCGTCTGGCTAAAGTCCAAAAACAAGGGCGACATTTCAAAATATTAATGTTCAATAAATTGCCTAAAACCGTAATAGGTCTAAATTATAGCACATTTGAACAAAACATTATTTTTTGTTTTTTAAATAACCCATTTTATTCATTAAAAGAATTCGACCAGCTAGGGGGTGAAATAAGGGTTGAAAGTTAGTATAACTTTCAACCTAGTTCGTCTAGTTATTATTCGTCGTCGATACTAGTTCGTCAAATAACGCAACATATAGCAAGTTCGTCAAATAACACGTCTTAAGAAATAAAAAAATCGTTTGTTTTGAAATTTTTACCAGTGTGGGGCTGAAATAGGGATTGAATTCAAGATAAGACCATGAATCTTGGTGAATGTGAGGCTGGCCCCTGTAAGAGTCTCTTAGACATAAGGGACCAGGATTGACAAAAACTAATTTCACGCGGGCGGAAGCTAGTGTTAATATAAAGTTTTCAAAGTACTATGAGTAAAATTAATTACGATATTCAATCAAAATCTTTAATTTAACAACCCAACTCGGGCTCCACGTACATGTGAACTACTCCTACTATGATATGACACCGATCCCACACTGAAATGGGTCGCTTAAGTATCATTAAATATTAATGTCAATAAAGAGACGAAAACGTCTATTGTAGGTACGAGTATCTTATCTGTCTTAAATAACGAAAAGTTTTAGTCGCCTTAATATTAGATGAAGCTCTCTTGTCTTGGTGTTAGTTTAACAAAGTAACTATCTACATAATAAAAGACGTGTAACATTCTCACAATAACCTTAACTCGCCATATAAATACCAGAAATTAAGTATACCAGATGTTTCAACGTTCAGGGTGCAAGAAAAAATCTTTTATAGGAAATGTATCTTTTATATCGAAATTTCACAAACGATTACAGATTTAATCTTCAATAATTATTACATTTATCAAACATAAATTCGTTACATTATTACGATGTTATGTCTTACATAACGTCGCAATAGCAGCATTGGTAGTTTTTGTATTGCAAATATTCAACTTTG
This sequence comes from Scirpophaga incertulas, assembly GCA_036419045.1. Lineage (NCBI taxonomy): Eukaryota > Metazoa > Arthropoda > Insecta > Lepidoptera > Crambidae > Scirpophaga > Scirpophaga incertulas. The sequence continues at coordinate 13,381,507 of CM071645.1, forward strand.
GCTCGCAAATTAAATTTATCGACTATACATCAAATAACGACGTAGTAGAAAATTATTGGTATGAGCTCAAATATTTAACATGTTACCACAATATTTAATAATTTTTGCACATGTACTTTTTACAACAACAAACATCGTTAAAAACAAAGTGTACAAAAGTCCTGCTAATTTCACAACTAAAATTTCTTCCTGCAGACCTGTGAGAGGAGAAGTTTTTTATATAATATTTATACGCGCATATCAAATATCAAAGTATGTAACTTATTTTATTAATATATTTTAAAGTCATGGGATGAAAGTAATTGCGTGTAATAAATGGGTCAGAGCGAGGCCTTAACGCAAAAGACAAATGTTTCAGCGGCGATGTATAAGCATTATCCATGTTATGAGAGCTCCCAGAGCCCTAAATGTGTCACTCGATGATCCTTCTGACAGATTAGGTACCGATTGACCATGTCCGGCACGGGTCGACGTGGCATTGTAATCGGTCTTTGTTCTTTTAGGATAAAATTTTTTAACTTAATTATTTCCTCATCTTTGAAAGATGGCTATATATTAATATTCCTGTACAGAACAATCGCATCGTTTTATTTCGTAATTACTATATTGTTAATTATATATATATTGCAGGGGTCATTGGCACAAATTTGCAATTTCTATATTATTACATAAATATATATTTTGAGTCCAAAAAATATTTAAAAATTTTTACGATTTGCTCATAATTGCTCATAATTGGTACGGCCTGAAAAATATCGTCTGTGATCAGTCTTTCATAAATACAAGGATTAAGTTAAAGCGGTATTTTGTTCCTATTTGAAAGGAGAAATTGAATTGTTCCACGGAATAGATAGGTATTTATTTTATAAGGAAAAAAGCTAATTTTATCTTAAGGCTGATATTAAATACGAGATTGCCTGTATTGTAAAGAAAGTTATTAATTCAGTTCACTGCTTTTAGAAAGGATAAAACATGGACACGGTAATTACTATATATTTATATCACGAACTACGAAATTTAAAGTAACAATGAAAAGTGTTAGAGAAAAATTGTACATATAAACAACGCGCTGTTGTTATCGTTGTTTGTTAAATGTCAAATCAAATTATTACCGCGTTTTCACTACGCCTTCGGAGTACCCGTTTTTTTTTTTTTTTTTTTTTTATAGCATAGGGCAGCAAACGAGCAAACGGATCACCTGATGGTAAGCGATAATCGTTGCCCATGGACACCCGCAACACCAGAGGGGTCACAGATGCGTTGCCGGCCTTTTAAAAGGGAATAGGGGGAATAAGGGGAATAGAGGGGAATAAGGGGGGTTGGGCCTCCGGTACCCTCACTCACTCGGCGAAACACAGCGCAAGCGCTATTTTACGCCGGTTTTCTGTGAGGCCGTGGTATCACTCCGGTCGAGCCGGCCCAATTCGTGCCGAAGCATGGCTCTCCCACGGTAAAAGGTCGCCAAAAGGAATTACCCACTGAGTTCTTCTCTTCTCTTGAATATTCTCACTGGCACAGTTTAGGTACACTCACCACGTTGCAACACACTATCTACTAGCGAGCGCCTGCGGCAATAAGCGCGAAACAGGTTTTGTCGCGTAAATAAAAAGCATTGACTATATATGAAAATGTTTTTTTGATATAAGCACAGTTTTGAGTTATAATCAAATCTTTTTCGGCCAGAGTATTTTCAGATTTATTGTCAACAAGTGTGTTGTGATATTCCAAAAATGTTTAATACCATAAGTAATGGTAATGATCTTATTAGTAGTTATAGCCGCATAAAAATGTGGTCTATAATGCTATAAAGATAATAAAACTCAAAGGCGGGCATTTATACGGGCGAGCACTTTATTTTAAAATGTACTTTTTTACTTTTGTTTCTCGTAACACCATCACCAACTACCATTATGAAGATAAGATGAAAATAATTTCATTCAGTTCGAAATTACACAATCACAAAATCAAAGAAGTTACGGCGTTGGTTGACAAGTCAACTAAGAACTAGAAACGATTTTTTGTCTATTATTACGCAATTGACTACTTGAAAGCTTGTTCAAAATAAATAATTTTATTTAGTTAATGTTGTTTCAATGTTTACGTTAATATATTACTACTATCTACTACTACATTCTACAATATGACGACGATATTGACGAACAGATTTTTAATTACAAACTTAAATTCGCATTAGCTACTTTATGATTTTCATATAGCTATGACGACATAAAGCAAGATATTACAGACACTTTAGAAAATCCATTGGATTTACGAGAATCTATCCTCGTTCTAAACTTGAGCTGAGGCATAACTCTTGATAAATTAGAATAGACTATTAAAATATATTCTTCATAACAATTTCATCGATCATTAAAAAGACAGAAAAATAACCAACCGACAAATTATTTATTTATTTAAATAATAATAATAATAAAGCCCTTTTATTCCGAACTATTTACAAATTTAACGATTTATTAATTTCTTATATTATATCTCGCAGTTCGGCGTGCCTTCTGGCATAGGCCTCCTCCAGCTCTCTCCACTGGCTTCGATCTTCTGCGACTTTGGTCCAGTATGGTCCTAGGGTTAGGCGGATATCGTTGTAGCGATATTAATACATTTATTTTTAATTTAGATTATAAATATTATCATTGTTTATAACTTAGCTATATTTATTTTACATACATATAAAACTGAACTTAACTATCTACAATAAACCTACCTAGTAACTAAATTAATAATATAATTAGAACATAAGTTTATTTGTTCATATTTGCTTTATATGCATATTCTATAAAATAATCGCGAATGAGCGCGGCCGCATTCTTGTGTAATTATTGTGCAAGCGCATCTATCGTATAACTACCGGCTTGCCTGCGCGCAGCGCGGTAATAGTAGATTTATTCTTCGATCATATATTTCTGTAGATACACAGTTACCGTCTAAAAAGTGGCACCGGCGAAACAAGGCACAAACAGTAAATGTGCCTTGTTTCGCTCTCATTCATTCGGTGGCCGCGCGCGATTGATAACGTCAGCGATGCCGAAATGCGTAGTTTATACTTGTAAAAATGACACACGTAAAGTGCAAAGGAAGGATGGAATGTCATACTTCCAATAAGTATATCTTTATCTTAATTTATTAGCGCATTTTTTATGAGTAAAACACTTTTATTCATATTATGTATTACTAAAATATCAATTTAAAATGCTTGCGTACCATGCCACGATGCGTAACGCATCGCATCTATCTCTTTCTGTCTCGAGTGGCTCACTCATAGGAAAAAATAGCATAGAGCTAATGTTTCAAAAAAAGGTCAGTGGAATGATGGAGTCGCCTATACCATTTTTTGTGATTTTCTTTTTTTTTGTTTGATTGTATTTGGCAAGAATAAAAAAAGTGTTAAATAGCATTTACGTAAAAAGCAATTTGAATACAAATCAAAATAAAGCTACTAACCACTAAGAATTTTTAGGTTATTTAATCTTCATGTTTTAATTGATCCGTTATATAAAAACAAGCTAATGTTCCTTATAATATCTAGGGTTAATAAGAAATTATTTAACGTATGTCTCATTAATAAACGTTACATTTTGTAGTGGGCCTATTCTCCATACAAGAAAAAATTATCCCCTTTAAAAAGTTTCCGTACTGTTAAGATATGTGTAAAAAAAAAACTAAGCATCTCCACTGCTGTCTATGTTTCAAGTAGGATGCGATAAGACGCGAGCACAATATTCGGAGTCAAATGGAACGTAGGAGCATTATTATATGAAATGAATTTGTGCTTAATTGCAACGGACTTAGGGCTTATTATCCAATATATTTGTTTTCAAATATGTCTTGTTCATTTCTCATTTCACGGCATCATTATATCATCGAAACCAGAAGATAATATGTAACGACCTTAACAAGGATTTATTTTCATACTTCATTACGTTACTTAAGATTTAAATTGGCTTAAATTATATGACACTTTAGAACTTTTTTCAAAATTGGTACTATAATATACATCTATTCTTCTATGTATAGACGCGGGGTCGATATTTTGTTTGATTTTCTATGGAATTGTGTATCTACAGAAATATATGATCGAAGGATTTATTCATCAAAAATAGTACGACTTATTACGCGACAGCGGATGCTTATTGATTAGTATTGATTTCCATCACCTAGTTTTTGATAAGTTCAGTTCTGCCTAATTGTAGTAAAAAAATGTGTGTAAATATATTTGTGAATTGCAATATCGATTAAAGCAGTTTCTGATAAGAAGAAATTTAATTTTCATCACAACATTTTCCCACATCGTCACTCCATCTTGTTTTCGGACGCCCCTTGTCTGTTGTTGATACTTATTTGCTCCATTATTTTATTTTGCAACGTAGCATGTGTCCTGTCCAACTGCATTTTAATTCTACATTTATTTATTTAACCTATATTTAAATTTATTAGCGTTAAAGAGACTTTTTTTAAAATATTGACTTCAGATATTTTGGTCAAGTGAAATATTGTCGTTTACGTAAAACTATCTATAAAGAGATACTATCTTAGATAGTGTATAGAAAGAAAGCAGGTAGCCTACACCGATCTACTAACTGCGCCAATTACCCGCGCATTTTCCGTTTTTATTTTACCTTGCCACCTAAATGAACGCTGGGTGTCTAACGCCTATCTAATGCTAAGACGGCATCTTTTTCCCTACGGCGTATTATTATTATTATATACTTCATAATTTACTGTACCTTCTGTGTGAATATAGCTTTTTTGTTGCCATTATATCAAATAAATGTTTTCTATTCTGTTTTCTAATCACTGCACAAAATCGTCTTAAGCTTAATAGTTGGGATAACAATTAACTAACAACGATTTTTTCTCGAGAGATGTTTTATCCTTCTATTCGGCCCAAGTTATACCAGTGGGATGATTTATTAATTCTCTCGGCGTCAAACTCATCAGTGTTGTTTTGCCCTTGGCGCTATAATTTTGTCATATAGAAAAATAGCCTCGGCGCTATCACACCGTCGAGATTTATCTCAAATTATTGTTTATTAAATAGGTACTCTCGGCACCTTAATATTAGATAAACCTTCAAAATATTCTACAAGAATATTAACGCTTCACCAAATGACAACCGCTTCTCCAATAGAGGATAGGATGCAGCGCTGTTACGGTCTTGAACTATTCGAGGGCATAAAATCTATGACAGTAAAAGAGCTGATCGGTCATATTCTCCATATCCAAATAGAATCGAATTTTTTTTTTATGCTACAACGGTAGCAAAAAGGCTTACGGCCTGCCTGATGGTAAGCAGTCACCGTCGCCTATGGACGCTTGCAACACTAGGGGCATCACAAACGCTTTGCCGACCTTTTTAAAAACCTATTTACTCCCTTTTTGAAGAACCCCATACTGTAATCCCCCGGGAAAGCCTCAGCAGGGAGCTCGTTCCACAATCGGAGCGTGGCGGGAAGGAAATTACGTTGAAACCGCACTGTGCATGACCATTTAGGCTCCAGCATGTGAGGATGAACACCCTGCCGATGGCGAGCGGTGCGATGGTAGAAAATCTATAATATAAATAAATAATAATTAAAAAAAAAACTGTGCCATTTAATTCTGGAACAGAAATGACAGGTAAGAAAACGTAGGCGCGATGATTGTGGCAGCAACGCCAGCCGCCATACATACACAGATCTAACGTCTATGCGTAGCAAGTACACAATTGTCTTTCTCCCATTCACTGCAACCGATTCACAGTGTTACATTAGCATCTTACTCATATTTTGTATGAGAAAGTATTATATGTATAGTTAGTATGAAACATTAGGCCTAGGTTTATAATGAAGTTTTGCGCCTCAATACACTTGCGGAAGAGTTATTGGCCGAGTTCATATTTCTTCGCTGTTTGCAATTATGGGAATGAGTGGCAGAATTTTTATTTTGAGTTATGAGCTCCGAATAATTAGGGAGCATTATGAGGGAGTTAGAAGTTATTATACGGAAGAAAAGTTAAACATTATCAAAAGAAAACTTTCCATCGGTAACTTTTTAACCCCATTTGAGCATTATTCAGAATAACATCAAAAGTCAACAGCGCAGAATTCCGTGGACTAAGTTTTATTATTGGTGTTGCATATATAGTTCCCACGAAAAAAGTTTGGAATACAAATAGTTACGATGATTTAAATAACTTTGATTTAAATAACTTACTATAAAAAAACACCAAAACTCACAAAAAACATGACCCATGTTATTTCGGGAATGCAAATGCGTCATAGTAGAAACTTCTATATCTCTAGAACTGCAATACTATGTTCGTATTGACCACATTTGTATTGTTTCAGACTATTGACATTCATCATTAAAAATTTGGAACAACACAAACCGCTTTTCAGGAATATACACACATTTTTAGAAAATATAAATGCATCATGGGTTCGAGCTAGTTAACAAACAAAATTCAAAATTATGTTTTTGATTGCTTGGCCGGTGTTATTATAAACAAAAGTAACTAATTTAATTCTATATAAACACGAACGAAAAATTCTAAATTGAAAAATTATTATTAAAATGATCAAATATTAATTCTTCGAAATTACATCGTGAGAGTCTTGAAATTTATATTTTTGCAAATTTCGTTTAAATATGCAACATGTTTAAAGTAACATTAATGAATAAATTCTCTGAAATCTCATTTTTATAGCAGATTACTGACAGGAATCTGTCAAAATATTGTTAAAATTTTACATTATAAATTACGCAAACTTTAACTACCTCTTCTAAAAATTTACACACACTCGCAATTGCACTGTAAGATTCAAAAAGTACACAATAGCTATGATAAAAAAGAAGGATATTATGGAGTGTTACTTACTTAAAAATTTACAAAATTATGTCTCTTTTTCTCTCGGGCCAATTCCATGCTTCTTGCATACTCTGAATTTATTGATAAGATGGATTACTTAGTTAAGTTTAGTTAAGATCAATTATGTTATAAGCATACCCAAAACGAGATAAATATACAAGTAATACAAATAGTACAAATGTTCACATTTTTGTTTACAGATTTCATCTTTGGCTAGCGAACGTGAAATTGCGGTACGTATTTGGACTTTTTTGCTAACTTTGTTTCACAGGGTCTCATGTTTTTTTTCGCGGACGTAGAGATTTTGAGCGAATGCAAATAAAACTCTCAGCGACGTTACTTGTTATATAAAGTGTCAACAAACTTGTTACAATTTATTCTAATGGGTAACCTGCTTAACAATTATTTTTTCACCTTAGCAGCTCAAACATACTGTGTTCCCTGCTCAAAAAGAGTGAGGGAAATGCGTTTTCCCTCACTGAGTGAGGAAAATTGATTTGAATTTAGAATGCTGCGAATTATCATTATGTACGAAACACGTCATTCGAAATTCGATTTATTAAATGTCAAAAAATAAGTCGTTCGGAAACTAATAAGCCTTTAAAATGAAAATTATTCGGTAACGTTGTAATTAAATATATAATTAAATTATAAAATGAAATGAATACACTAAAGTAAAGAAAAAATAATTGTTTTAATCAGAATGTTTTTGCAAATATATGTGGTTTCATTTTAATTCATATTGTTTCATTATATCTCTAATAATGTTCTCACTGCTAAGGTGAAAAGTTGTATGTGTCACGCGAGAGAAAAAGTTATTTCCATCTCGGGCCTTTGAATCCCTCGCGACGCTCAGGATTCTAATGTAGAATCACTCGCTGACGCTCGTGATTCAATTATTAGAATCCTTCGCTTACTCGGGATTCAAAATTAGCACTCGCTTGAAAAAACCAACTTTCCTCTCTAGTTGAACAAATAACTATTTCAGGCTATACAAAATTCTAAATATCAGAGAATTATATTATACTAGCGACCCACCCCGGCTTCGCACTGATGCAATACTGAATACGAAATACACTACAGAAACTGTGAACGTTATATATAATAAATTAATAGTCAAAAAATACTAAAAAACACGCTTTTAAAGTTGATTGAAATGTAATTATTTACGACATCACATTAGAAACCTCCAAAATTTATCAGTGTTTGTCTACTATATTATGCATGTATTATACATATAAACCTTCCTTAAGAATCACTATATCTATTAAAAAACCGCATCAAAATCTGTTGCGTGGTTTTAAAGATCTAAGTATACATAGGGACAGACAGACGGCGGATAGCGACTTTGTTTCATGCTATGTAGTGATTAAAATCCTAGTATGGCTTAAATGAATTTGTATAGATAACACCGACGGAACTTAAATTTGAATACAAAAATCATATAAAATTATCTCGCCATTTCAATAACATTTTTAGGTTTTAGTTCCCAACCTCAAAATTCTACAATGACACTGAGTCGTTATTCAAGTACACTTAGTTTCACTGTGTTGCTATTTCAATGTTGAAATTTCGTGATTTTTTTGTATAATTTATTAACATTTTTTTTATAATTGTTGTATTTAATGAATGCAGAATTTCTTGCGTATGTTATTATTTTAATAGTTAAATTCTACTTATTTTGTTATAGTTTATTTTCTTATATTATTGGCGAACAAATCTCACTACACTGAGGACTGTAGCCTTAAATCCCTCGCCACGCATAGTTAAATTATTTTACATACTCCGCTTTAGCGATAACTAATATAACTAACTAATAACTAACCCGCTTAACATAAGGCGGGCCATAGGCCTGTTTGCCACCATCGTGGAAAAAAGAAAAAAAAACATTGGAAGGGAATCATAGAATCCGACACTGCTATGTAGTTTATATCATCAACACATACTCGTATAGGCTTGGTATTGCTTTTTATTTTTATATATTTTTATTATCTTCTCTTTTACTGTAGATTTTTTCCAATGAAATGCAAATATAAAATATATATATTTTCAATGAGTGGTAACGGTAAATGTCAAAGTTCTTCATTAAAAATCAGGAACTATATAAATACTTGTGTGAACAAACCAACGGTCACAAAAAGTTGATTGAGTATTTACTTACTTTTCCAACATCTCAATATTGCAAAGAATGTAGGACGCAATATTACCAACAATAGCGCAAGTTTCGTGGTTTATAAGAAACTCTGAAATACACGCACAACTGAAAATTACCACTGTAAAAGTGGAAATCCAAGCCTCAACAGAAAAATACCAGAAAAATACAGGCTTAAAAATCACCCGAATGTTCTTGCTGCGAATTTAGTTACTCGCAAATATCAGAGAAAAGGCCTATTATAGTTGTTGCGTTTTCCCGAACGCCCGTAATTTGGTTATATTATTTAACTATATAATAATATTGCTTACTTACCGGTCCGTAGTTCTGGCTTGGCTTGAACGTGGTTTTGTGTGTACTAATGTGCCCTACCGTATGTGGTTATAAATATATATCATATATTACAATACTTGTAGTATGTAAATAGGAGAACGCGTGGCCGACCACTTTTCCAATCACCAAATAAACCAAAGAATATATTTAAAATAAACTCAATAAAAATGCCGTGAAAAAAATCCGAAGTGACAGTCAAGTACCGAAACCGTAATGTCAAAATCTTTTTTTTTTTATTACTTTTTTAAATTTCCTTTTCCGCGGTCCGAAACTCATAAGTCCTAAACAATCCCCCACCCCGAGATGAGCAACCCTCATCTCGCTAGTCTACCGGTAGACGGGACAGGGTTGCCACCGCACGGCGCATCACAGAGTCGCCGATCGAGACCTCTGCGAACCGAGGTACACCGTCAGAGCCTGGATAAAGCTTCAAAATGCGTCCTCTACGCCAACGTAGAGGAGAAAGATTTGAATCCTTAATCAGGACAAGATCCCCTACCCGTGCAGGAGCCGTTTTATCTGTCCATTTCAGCCGCTGCTGCAACATGTGCAAATACTCCGAATAAAACCGTTTATTAAAATTTTGTGACATCTGTTGCAGCATTTGAAATCGAGAAAGTCGACTCAGTGGTATATTCTCAAAGGGATACTCAGGGAGAGCTGCAAGGGGCTGGCCGATGAGGAAATGACCCGGTGTCAAAACCTCCATATCGTTGGGATCCGAAGAGAGTGGGCATAAAGGCCGTGAATTTAAAGTTGCTTCCACTCTGTAAAAGACCGTAGTAAGTTCCTCGAACGTAAGAACCGTTTCCCCAATAACACGTCTCAAATGTGTCTTAGCCACCTTCACGACAGCCTCAAAGATGCCTCCCCAATGAGGACATCCAGGAGGATCAAACTTCCACGTAATGCCCTGAGTAGCCATTGCTTGTCCCAAGTCCGTACTATGTTTCGTTAAAAAATCATGGACCTCCTTAAGATACCTGTCAGCACCCTGATAATTTGTGCCGCAGTCCGACCGTACCAAACTCGGTAACCCCCTCCGTGAAACAAAACGTCCGAACGCCGCGATAAACGCTTCCGTACTAAGCGAAGATACTATTTCTAAATGTACTGCCTTCGTTGACAGACAAACAAATACACATAAATAAACTTTGTAAGTCTTAGAGGTCCGCAAGTGAGAAGCCCTGACAATAAAAGGACCAGCGAAATCCGTACCGACACCGTGAAAAGGTCTGGTGACACTAACCCGATCGCTAGGTAGGTCACCCATCATAGGCTGCATGGTGTTAGCCTTTAACCGATAGCAAGGTATACACTTAAATATAACCGATCGGACGCACCGTCGCGCCGATAGTATCCAAAATTCCCGCTGAAGAATAGCAAGCAGTGCCGTACAACCTGCATGCGAGTTAGTAATGTGCCGATCACTTACTATCAACTGCGTCAAGGGTCCGTCCTTGGGCAGCAAAAGGGGATGCCTAGCCGAATACGGCAGCTTCGAGTTGCGCAGCCGTCCGCCAACACGAAGTAATCCCTCGCCATCAATGAATAAGTTAAGTTTCTGTACGGCACCCTTTAACCGACCCGTCGTCCGTAACGATTTAAGCTCGTCAGAAAACCGTTCCGATTGTACCCGTCGTACCCAAAACATGAGAGCAGCACGCCGTTCGCCTGCCGTCAGAAACAAAGATGTATTTCTTACAACCGGTTTGCGAGTATTCGTTATAAACCGACGCATCCATCCCGTAACGGCCAGTAATTTATTAAGAGAGCTAAACCGCAGTAAAAGAGGTTTGTGACGATTTCTTTCTCCACAGCCATGACACGCACACAGGGCAGCGGATCCGATCCGATTAAAACCGTAGGGGGCCATGACGACTCCGGTGCCGTCAACCAAGCAGGTCCCCACCAAAGGTTATGACTCACCAACGAGGAGGCATAACAGCCGCGAGAGGCCACGTCGGCGGGGTTCAACTCGCCGGGTACGTGCCGCCAATTCAGATTCACTGACGAGTTTTGAATTTGCGAAACCCGATTCGCAACAAATGTTTCCAGCCTATGTACCGAGGTCTGGAGCCACGCCAAAACAATTTGGCTGTCAGTCCACGCATAAACGTTGCCTATGTTAATGTGCTTCCCGAGTGTATCACAAACATGATTCAATAACCGAGTAAGTAATGCAGCTCCCGAGAGCTCCAATTTGGGTATGGTTTGGCGGTTGCGTATAGGAGCCACCTTGCTCTTCACCGTGATTAGATGTAACGCTACTGAACCATCTGGCTGTATCGTCCGAAGATATACGACTGCCGCGAAACCCGATTCCGAGGCGTCACAGAAACCGTGAAGTGACGCATGATACTTCCCGGTGGAAGTATTTTACGAGTATAACAACCCTTCCGATAGTGGGTAACTGATCAATAAATGCGAGCCAGTCCGTTAAGAGTTCAGTAGGTAGGGTCTCATCCCACTTAAGCTCAGCCAACCATAACCGTATCATATGCTGGCCCATAATCATATATCCGTAGTGCGATGGTATAGCAACCAAGCCATTATTATTTAAATTTATAGTGCGTCCGGTGCACAATAATTGACCAAGCACATCAGTACCAAGCAACAAATCAATTTTTCCAATATTTAAAAATTTTCTGTCAGCCAAAGACAGGTGAGAAGCCGAGTTCAAAATTTCCGAAGGTAATTCCACCTGTGGATGTTTTCCTAAAATATCATGCAACACTAGTGCTGTAACTGTAATAACAGGTTGAGAGACCGATTCTCCAACAATGTTAAAGGTACATTGACCATAAACATGTGACACGAGCACATCACCTATGCCACGAACCGAAATATTATTATTAAATATGTATAGGCCTAACCGTCTCGCCAAATTAACTGTTATCATGCAACCTTGCGAACCCGTGTCCGCTAGAGCCCGTGCTCTAACATAAAAACCGTTAATATCACAAATCCTTACCGCAACGGTAGGCAATAAAATAGTATTTAAAAAGGTTGCATTTGGCGAGGCGGCGGCGACTACCTATTCTTGAACGTCACTATGAAATGAAGCATTCACCCGATTAAAAACCTGGGCTGCCGACAGCGCCAGAGGGTTATATGTAGGGGTCTCGAGCGCCCCAATGGTGCCCGAGTCAGGTGCCAACTGGCATCCGGTGTCCGGTAACCAACCGGATGACCGATGAAGATGGCGGCGTGTTCCTCAATCGCGGCCGTTCCGCGAGTGGTGGTGAGAAACCCCTCGCTCTCGCTGCATACGAAGCCGCAGACGCATACTGTTCCGCAGTGACGTCACGGGATTCGTCCGCTTGAATATGCCCTATGCCCGCTGCATAGGGTGCTTGTACCATAGGCCCGGTGCCTCCCCCACCCGTATGTGGAGATGCCTGTGAAGTAGGCCTAAAGCCACCCCCACCCGTATATGGAGGTGTCGCGCGCACGTCCACCCGTCGAGGCGACGCTCGTCCAGAATGAGGAGGTGAAGTCCGTACTTGTCCGCTTTGACCCCCTCCTGAAGGAGAACCAATCCGTGCCGCTGCAGGCCTAACTCCACCATTCCTATTCAGGCATAACATCCCGTGATGTTTGCCGTTACAATGAATACATGGCCGTGCCACTGCACAACTATTAACAAGATGATCCCCTAAACAAAAATAACATAACTTGTGATTTTGCACAAAACGCCTCCGCTGTTGAGGGGAACAATTTATAAAATGTTGGCATTTAGATATAAAATGGCCTATGATGCCACAAAAGGTGCAACCAACCCGCTTGGATTGCAACCTATTATTAATAGTATGGTCCGATGTAGCCATACCTACCCTAGTCCCCCGAGTGGGTGGCCTAATCCTACCCTGACTGAATACAGGTCTTCCCTGACTGGACACAGGCCTCCCAGATGGCCCTGAGGTAGCCGTTGCAGGAGGTGAGCCTACATTGTCAACAATCCGTGCTTCTTCCTCCAAGAAGGTCAAAAGGTCAATAAATTTAGGCAACGGGCTTGCCTCATCTCCGCTTCCATATTTTTGTTCAAATCTTAATTTTAAATCAGAGGGTAACTTATTCAATACAATATGGAGCAACAAGAATGACCACTCCGTTACTGGTAAATTAATTTCTCCAAACAATTATAGGCCACCTTTAATGGATTTAAAAAATCATCCCTTATAAACATGATATTCCTTAAATAAGGCAAATTTAATATCTTTGCCACATGGGCATCCGCAATTAACCTAATATTTTGATATCTGCCCATCGATAGCGCCCTTGCAGTCTCATAATTGTTATCTGTTATGGTTAAATGTGAAATAACCTGGTGAGCGTCTCCCGATAGACAACTCAACAGATAACTTAATTTTTGTGAGAGTGATATATCCATCCGACAATGTACCAAAGAATCAAAAATGTTAATAAATGACATCCAAGTTTCATACCCACCAGAATACTTGGGCAAATTTAAATCCGGCAATCTAGTATAAATTGAGGCATTACTACTTGACTGACCCTTAACCGTGGGACTACTGGCCAGATCCAGTGTCCTTACCGCCTGAATAATGCTGTCATAATATTCTAAGCATTGTTTGTAGTCTGCCTGAGCTTGAATCAACCTTGCCTGCAAAGTTTCATTGTCTGGATTCATGTCAGCCCTATCATAACACATTTGTAAAGCTTGATCCAGGTCCGCCATGTATCTGTTCGCATTTGAAGCCCGCTCTTTCAAGGCCTCAACCCTGTCTGGTCTACTCACCAGAGAAAATGCGCTTACCAACCATTGCAAAATGCGACGAATTTCGTTGTAACCGTCCGACATTTTAATAATTAAAGTAAATACAAAACAAACAGAAAAAAACAATACCAATATACCCCAAATTAAATTTAATGTAAACCCGTTTGACACCGATGTCAAATATATTTGTTACGCATATAAGTCAAATCAAAGAATTTACAAAATAACAGGTCCGTAACCGAAAAGTAAACCACGCTCTGCTACCAAAAATTGTTGCGTTTTCCCGAACGCCCGTAATTTGGTTATATTATTTAACTTATATAATAATTTGCTTACTTACCGGTCCGTAGTTCTGGCTTGGCTTGAACGTGTGTTTTGTGTGTACTAATGTGCCCTACCGTATGTGGTTATAAATATATATCATATATTACAATACTTGTAGTATGTAAATAGGAGAACGCGTGGCCGACCACTTTCCAATCACCAAATAAACAAAGAATATATTTAAAATAAACTCAATAAAAATGCCGTGAAAAAAAATCCGAAGTGACAGTCAAGTACCGAAACCGTAATGTCAAAATCTTTTTTTTTTTATTACTTTTTTAAATTTCCTTTTCCGCGGTCCGAAACTCATAAGTCCTAAACATAGTAAATGTCATGGCATAAATAGGAGTAGCTGTCTTCACTGTAGGAAGCACTTGACCAGACAAAATCTCACAATGTATCTGCTTATAGTGGACAACTGATTGCAGATTAGCACAGTAATAAAAAAAGTATTAGAGATAACTTTTACGTATTTTATTATGGCTGCTTCGGTGAGTATCTGTGTCTAATAGGACGGGAGGGATCGACACATTGCCACCACTGCGCATCCGACCTCGACTCGGCCCAGCACACGCTGGCGGAGTGCCCCGCGTGGGCCTCCGAGCGCCGAGTCTTGGTCGCAGAGATCGGGCGAGATCTGTCTCGGCCGGCATTGATTGCGGCAATGCTGGCGGACGAGGGAGGTTGGAGGTCTGTAGCCTCCTTCTGTGAAGCAGTGATGCTCTAGAAGGAGGCCGCCGAGCGGGGTCGGGAGATGGCCGATCCCGCTCGAAGGAGGGGGCGTCGGGCTCGGTGGCACAGCTGCGGCGCTGCCGCGGCTCGCCGGCGGGCGTGAGGAAATCGCGCCCACGGATAAGGCGACCCGGGAGGGACCACGCCCCTTCCGTGGCCGGGGGGCGTCGTCGATGGTGAAGATCGGGGGAGGTATTGTAACCTCCCCCGAGGAGGGCTCCACTGTATCGGCGGGGGAGCGGAGGCGGGGGGCTCCCTACATGCCTGAGGAAGGCTATCCCTGAGGTTTTTAGTGGGTAGGCCTCCCCCTTCTGGGGAGGAGAGCCCCACATAACTGCCGGCTTGCCACAGCCGGGGTATGCAACTTAATGCATTTTCCTCAGGGGGAACAAAAAACATTACCTCAGAAATTACCTTATGAATATACCTTAGGAATATAACATTTAATATTAAATTAGTTTGTTAGGATGCCAGGCCCATCGAATTACGGTTTGATGCGAATGACGACACAGAAGTTTATCCCAAGTCGTAAATCTTTCTTAGAGGTGATTCCGTGATCCAGTTATAAATGGAACTGATTACCATTAGGCGAAAACAGGTCGATCGGGAAATGTAGAATTCAGGGATATATCTAATTTTAACGAGATGAACAAACTATCTGTCTTAATCAAAGCACATTTTACATTAATGGAAATATTTTTAATATATGTCAAAATTGCTGCTTTATAGGTTACCATTAAAAAACAAATAAAATTCAACAAATTAAAGGAAACCATTATTCACGTATAAATCAAAGGCAGACTTACTTATGTTATATTGTTCTTTTGTGTTATATAAAGATAAAAATATTAATTGATCGTCAAACTCTTAAAAAATATTCAGTAGAAGAATTAATATTTTCTAAATTTTGCACTTTACTCCATACTATTATGTATAACTATGTTTTCTCAAAAATGACATAACTTCCATATTTTATGAGCAATATCGAATTTACAGCGACACATGTCTTGTGAGTTTTTGTAAGCTAGTAAAACATTTAGATCCTCTGAAGGCGGATATAACAAAAGGCCTATTTATGCATAACACCAGGCTTCAGCTTTGATCCGGGTCAGTTTGCCGAGTACGATACATGGGGGCTACTCTGAAAGTCTATCATTTGTTTCTAATTGTAAATTATATATTTTGCTATATATTGCGAGCGAGATAATGCACTATGCTCTAACACGGAGACAACTCACGTAGTAATGTACGGTGATATGCGTACTTCAAGCTTTGATTACGGGCTCAGAGAATAGAGAGCTGCGGTCCTGTGTACGCCCGTCATCTAAGAATACATATTTTATGAATCAATATTTTATGGTGGCTCAGGCGTGTTATTATTATTATTTTTGTTTATATTTCTAGGTACCCGTGTTGAGGTGTTTTATAGATCCTTAAGTCGTCTGGACAATCTCTCTCATAACTATTTCTGCGTCAAACGAGTACGAGTATTATGTTTAACGTGCTTCGTTTAAGATTAATATTTGGAGCATTAGCATTTTACTGTACACACTATTACCACAACATGTAAGATCATTTTAAGCCAACCAAACGAGGGAGGTTAATGTAAGAAAACGCACCATTAAGACTATGCCGTCTGCCATCTATTAACAAGTAATTGTTGCATTAAACAGTTATATATAAAATGTGAGTTGAACAATCAAGGGGTTTCATTCTCGTTAGTCAATTACAACTAATACCCAAAATTAATATTTAATCCTAATTGATTTTTGACTATCCAAGATCGCAATTTCAATCCAAAGTTGTGTGTCAACTTGATTACTGATTGATTATTGTTCAAAAATGATTGGTTTTCGATCCAAATTAGCAAACTTACATTTATATGATTTGTTGATTATTTTGCGAAGAATGGCTTTGAATTTTCAAGTAGTAAAAGTAGTGATTTGGTGGACCTTATTCTTTTTTCATGTAATAAGAGATGCAATGCAGAGGCACTGTTCAGGTAGGATAAGAAGACTTTATTAAAATGTAATAAACTAAATTTATTAAATTTGAGGCAGTACAATGAGTCACGTGGCGGAACACAGTTGCACATTAGATTTTAAAAGTTGTTATGGTTAGATATGACTTGGTCAGCGACATTATTCAGTCAGTCGCGAAGAGTGCAAGTCAAAAAAGTCACGCTAGTATTCCATTGCTTTAAATAAATAAACTGTTATTTCTTGAAGGTATTTGATATTGTTCACAACACTTGCATTGGAGACAGCTTGCTAATTTGAGGCTTAAAGCTATCTATAGTTTGGCTTACTCCTATCAATACTTTCAATTACAAATATCATGTCTTTCAAATGAGACATCGTATACCAGGTGTATACCAAAATATGTGGCGTAACTACACAGTAAAATAAATGTTAAATTTAAATCACATACATACTTCTGAAGTACAAGTTAAGAATTTCTAAAGCAGTAGTCTGCATCGAAAATTTATTATATTGCTTTTATTACGAGGTAAATTTAAAGCTGTTTTCATTGATCTTAAGCCCGATCTTAATTATCTTAATATATTTCGCTTTGCAAACCGCTTCTGATGAGTTCAATTGAGAGATACAAAAAAGTAACCTATCCTAATAAGCTTGAAAAGACAGGAAATTCACATCAAATTAAATTCCTGATAAAATTTTTCAAATCGGTAACTTTAATCTGGATAAGAGAATTTTTCATTACCGGGTGTTAAAGACGAGTAGAAAAGATAATTAATAAGAGTTTAATAGGATAGCTTTGAAATGGCTACCTCGGAACGATGTCGGTCTGTCACAAAAAGTAATTAACAAAAGCTTCTACATCATGTCTGTGGCTTGCGATAAATTATCATTTTGAAATTAACTTTTAGTAATAATCATTAATTTAACACATATTGCTTCTTTTCATTCGTGTTCTAAATTATTTTAAGCCATATATTTAAATAAAAAAATAATAATTTCCGTAATTAAAGCTGACGCTAGCAAAGGTCATGTTATGTCACGTCTTAATCATTAGGCTTACTAAATAAAGGGTATAGTATATAAAACACGACCTCGTTAAAATAAGCCTTTGCGTTCAATTCAAGAGAATTTAGGATATTAAGTGAATATATAATAAAATGACGTTAAATATTGATACATATGGTAGAAAAAAAAAGAAATCATACCAAAAATACTAAGAAAACAAAATAATATATTGTAAACGAAACGTGAAATCAATCACTAATGGAAAATCTTTTTAAAACTTATTTTTCCAATGTTTTTTTTTTATTACATAGATATAGTTGCGCCTTTTTCCCAAAGGGTTAGGTAGTAAGACTCTGCTGTCTGTCTGTCTGTTACCAGGCTGTATGAAGCGAGATAGTTAAACAACAAATATTAAAAAATAAAACCAAATAAATATTTGATATGACTGCTATTTTTTGAACGTGTTTTTTTTTTGGTCGCTTTTACTTGATATTGATAACGGCAACAAGTAGACGCTTGAAATATTCACAGAATATTTAATTATATATTTACTTGAAAAATAAGTAACAAAATTGAAAATTTAAGTAGGTCCCTTACAAAAGACAAGTTTTTTTCCGTTTTTTATAGATAATGGTAGGTAACCTTTCGACCATGAGACCGACTCGCACTTTACTGTTTTATTATTTTTTTATAATTAAAACCAGTTATAAGATATATTGTACCAATTTCATACGATAAAACATACAAACGAACTTTACAAACAATATAAAAAAATATTATCATATTCAATGCGGTGGTACTACTTAGGTGCTCATTTTACCAAAAAAATGTCGAAAAAAATGCATTTTTTATTTCATTCAAAGAGATTATTGTCTTGCAATGCATTTAACAATACTAAATTAATACTCTGCACATACCTTAATATCGAATTAGGTAAATATCACACAACAACAAATTTTAATATTCATCACAAAATTATATTAAAAGTTACTCGAAATTAATCCCTAGTAACAATAGAGAGATAGAGAGCTATGTGTTTTAATGTGAAAATTATGACATCACTTCAGCAGTACTTTACTTTATTATTGCAGACTTATTGACAAGAAACAACGTAGAAAGTAAAAGTATTACTAAGGTACACAGGTTAACATAGTATATTTAATAAACATGTTATTATATCTGATTTTGGATTATTTGTTAGCAACCCACACCTTTTTGTAATAGAAAGCTAGGCGTAAGAAATAAATATACCTGAAGGGGACTTGTTAAGGAAACCTTTTGTGGGCACCCGCTTGTTGAAAGTTGTAGAAAATATGAACAACCCTATCTGCCTCGGCATTGTCGCTATTGTGACTAGTGAAATTTGTGAAACCTTTATGATAAAAGTTGGAACGCAGAATCGGCAGTGAAATTAGATTCAATGGCTTCAGAACACTTCAAAGGCGATTTTAATAAGATCCGTGCTTGTATACACAACTTTTACGTGTAATCTAACTGCAAATATGTCATTTAAGAGAAAAGAATTATAATCAAATTACCCCAATCTCTGTTTTCGGAGTGCTTTTTTTTAATTTAACTTTCGATAGGATGATATATATAAACATCTATATAGGTAAAGTGACTTGTGACTTTTGATCATCACAATTTCAGTCAAGAAAGGCGCACTGCTGAGCATAGGCTTTTTCTGCGCTATATGTCCTATGCTACTAGCATCCACCTCCTTCCTGCTGTCTTCACCAACGCATAGATCCATCTTGTGGAAGATCTACTGATACTGCGCTTTCCGATATATGCGTACCACTCAAGAATATTTCCGCCCTAACGGCTGTCAGTCGTATGAGGAATGTGCCATGCTCATAGTCACAAAGTCGTCGTATTCTTCTTCTTTCCAATTATTATATTGGTTATCCTAGTTTTTGTATGGTTTCGATCACACAGATAAACTACGAACACAGCCGTTTCCATTGCTCTTCAGGTGACTAAGCCTCCTTACAAGGCCAATAATAAGTAATCAGGTTGAGGTGCCATAAGCCGTTATTTGTGTTATGCATGAAGCAGACTTTCATCTTGAGGCTCACGGTAACTTTACGAATACTGCCCAATCGAATAGAATCCGCTGACTGACCTCTTTCTGGAACTTGGACCAATTAAGTTGGAAAATATTTGGTTCAAGTAAACATACTCGGTAACAACTTTCAGTGTAGAGCGTCCAACCTTCACAAAACTGTGGCCTGAAAATGCGACAAAATGTTCGTCGCGTCCAATACGTGTGGTGAACATTTGAAGACCTATTTGTTGGGAAACTACTGTAAGTTTGGAACTTTGAATGTCCAGAATAATCTTATAAAGTAATGATCAAATTTTGATAATGTGAAAAGACATACGAGTAATATAAGGGATATAATAAATAAACTAATTAAAGAATAATAGTTAGATATTTTATTCTTTCAATGATTTTATTAATAAATACAACCGTACAAAACTGGGGCAACAATTTATTGTAAAATTTTATATAATATTAACATATTTTTTCACATAATCTAATTGATTTGCGTCTTTTTTTACATCCTGATGAATTTGTCTATAGGTATACTACGAGTAAAAGACAAGTCATAAATATGAAAATAAAAAAACATTATTTTAAATGTATTGAAAATTCAATTAATAATACAAAGGTTTTACATACTCAACATATATATATTTATATTATTATACTGCTTTCTTTTCTTTAAAAAAACACATAAAGCTATTGTGACTGTATATCCTAAATGCTAAAAAAGATTTATCAATAAAGTTCAATACAAAAAACTTTAAACGTATAAACCGTAATAATAGACCTAAACCAAATAAAATTTTACTATTTTTTATTTAAAGCCAAGGTAAGATAATCACTATAGATACCTGTTTACGTTATATAGGCATTTAATTAATGCTTCTTTAGAGTTCTTAACAATATTATAAAGCTATATTTCGAAGCTTTCTAAATTAATACCAGATTTTTTTTTAAATATGTACATGATATATTTTCCTAAATGAAGTCCTTATTGACTTCTGCGTGTAACACGACACCGATCGAATAATTTCCTCTTTCGAGCTTCGGCGGGCTCATATTGCTCGAGCGGTCCCGGTTAATATGATTTTTGACATTCGCCGAGGTCTGATCCCTTTATTGAAGTTAGACTAATAAGATGGAAACTGTTCGCAAAACGCCCTTTGAATTTGGAATCGCATCCACTTTACCGCAATTTGATCAGGTTAATTTGGAACGGCTTGTGTATGAAATGGGAGGTTTTGTTCGTGACACGTTAATTAGCTTCACACGAATCTTTTCTGAACGCCTCAATCGTATGCCGTTGAATACGTGGATTATTACTGGGAATTTATCTGTAATGCCAAATTCCAACTGTTTGGTGACGGGCTTAGAATAAATAAGAGCCGCCATTTTTTCGTAGAATATTATAAGAACCGACTTAGTAATTGAGATGAACTATTCCAAAGCCTCGTATAATAAGATATCTGTGACTAGCAGATGCACATTAATAGGCTGAAATGAAAAGTCATCGTTATATTACATTTCTTGTGAATTTGTCTTATATTCTTGTGAATAGTATTTGTATAGTATATTATAGTATATAGTATTAATATTTGGGGAATATATCAAAATATGAACTGAGCGAGTGACCTCACTTTCTACGAGACACAGCTCATGAATTAAATTATAAGCAAATTGGAACATACGTTCGAAATATATTAGAATTGCTTGTATTTACGAAAAATAAATTAATAATTTATATATAGATTGAAATAAAATTATATTTCTAAAGAATTGTCTTTATTACAAGTTACTCATGAGAAATAGAATGAACGAGAACATGATAATATCTTTGATAACAAATCAACATCAACAGTTATAAAAAAACTATTCAGAATTTTCAACTTATATTGAATATTCGTCTAATCGCACTTCACTCAAAATTTTCAATCAATTACTCATTTAACCACACGCCCATTCTCATTTGCGAACAAACGCGTGCCACTCAATCATCAATAAACGCCATATACACACGTGGAAACTGATGTACTGGAAAGACGCGGGAAAATTCGATGGAAGTGCTTTAATTAAACTGTACAGTATATTATGTAACTTTTATTCGTATATAAATCGTGTATGATATTGAATTGACGGTAAATTGTCTTCGCATTTTATATGAAAACACAAAACATATTTTTTTCTAAAAATATTTTTTTTATCTGTATGTTGTTTTGTTCAATGACTTTTAGATTCAATGATCTTGTAGGTAATGAATAGTGCTCGGAATAGGTAGTTTAATTTTATGTACTTGCGATTTTGTGACATCTATTTATTTATTTATGTACACAACATATCAACATATAGAAAAAAACAATACGAATCAAGAGGTACATAGGTGCTGCTTATTTCTAAAGAAATTTCTACCAGTAGACCTGCGATAGGAAACAATATAATGATACAACATTTGGGTACAATAAAAACTACAACTATTATAGTAATTAAATCTACATATATATTTATAAACATATTCACATACATACATACAGACACACACACACACACACACACATATATATATATATATACATATCCATCTATAGTATGGATATGCCTGGGAATTTTCAGAGCTTGTAAATATATTATATTGAACTTTCAAAATAGTATTTCATCTTTTAGCTTATTGTTGTAATAATAAGTTGTAAACATAAAATTTTACAATAAATCGTAAAGAAACGAATAGCAAATAAAAACAGAAAATTTTAGGTTTATCCATGTTACGCTTACATTGACTTTCTTTCTGCAAGTACATAAAATTAAACTACCTATTCCGAGCACTAGTAATGAATGATTATTTTGGAAATTCGAGGAAGTAAACATTTGTCTAAAATGAAATTAAGAATTACTCTATAAATACAAATTAATCAATAAATTAATTAATATACCACTCAAATAATTTATACATCGCTAACTTGCATGAATGAATTTACAAGGCACACTTACAATTTTAGATACCTTTAGGTTGACTTATAATAATTCAAGAGTTGAATAATTAAAGGAATATGGTGTTAAATAAAAACACGCGACCGCCTTAGATTTTCTTTATCAATCTTAATCTGTAGACATATATTTAAAAAAATTACTTATGCAAAAAGAATTTATCTGTTTATTCTAAATATTGGATGAGGAATCGGTCTTAGCTCATATAGCTTTATATCAGGATCCAATAAAATTGTGTTTGCTCAATAGCTTATCTTTCTAAGCGGTAGGTGTAATCCATCAAATAAATGAAAATATTAATCGGTAATCATCATCGCAACTCATACGTATCCCCATCGAGGGGAATGCGCTTAGGTTAAGTTAGGATGCTTAAGAGGAAACATTGAGGCTATGACGAATAAAAAGTAAACTTTTAAATTGAACTTACGAATCTACTGTTGTGGTGCTGTGCTCGAACTCAGCAGCTCGAATTCGGACAACAGTAGTTCGAACAGAAAATACCTACGAATATATGACAAAATCAACGTTTCGAAATCCCCTGTATACTGCTCCAAAATAAAAGTTAATTAATAGCAAATGATCTTATCTTAATAAAATATCTTGAACTATTTTTGCTTGTATAATGATTTCCTTTTTAAAAGATCTTGTGTTTCTTGAACATCTGAAATTTTGAGCACACCGAAAAACTTGATTATTTTTAAAAGCTTAGAACATATTTTATTTCTTTTACTAAATAATACACGATGATTAAAACTATAGATTTTAAGGAACAAAATATTATGCTCTCATGTAATTTCCAGGAAGATAACAAGGGACTAAGTTTTGCTCGGAAAATAATTCCACGCATAAAGCCTTCATCAACATGATGCTCATTGCGCTTTGGTTGACTTTACATACTCGTACATATTTGAATTATGTTTACAAATTCAAGGATGTAGACAATTCAAATTCAGAGATGTGTTTGCAGAATTCTGTATGATGTTTCCGTTCACCGCAACTGCGTACGTATGAAATGGGAATTTGATAGTGTGACATTAGTACAATTAGAAACACGTCAGACTATACATTTATTTACACTACAAAAACTTCCGCTATTACTAACTACTTAACTACTGTCACAAGGTCAACATGTAAAGCTTGAAGCGGAAATCAAACCTCTAGCTGAGATGGTTATTGACTGACTAAAGTGCTGCAAATTGAACATATAATTATGAATTAAAAAAAAACTATAATAAAAACCAATATTATTAAAGTATAAAATAAGTAACTAAAATTAACATAATATGGACAGTAAAATGATATGAATAATGTACAAAAATTTTTGGATTACCAACTCCTCCGTTCATTTATTTTCGTTAGCTACAGTCCTCCTATTAATATGGTGCGTAATTAATTATAAGGCATATTAATCTAAGGCGAGAATTTAATTAGTAATATTAAATTTCTCGAGACTATTTGTTAAGTGAAATAAATAATTTACATAAACTGGTATGTATATACGTTCGAGTTGAGTACTTATTCAATTTAACTTCATTCATGCAGGGCGAGGGTCTCTTCTAAATGTTGCAACCTGTAGTTCACATGGCATTTATTCAATATTAGAATTGTATTAACACCTTTTTTTTTTTTTTTTTTTTTTTTTTTATGTAGGGAAATGCAGTTACGCATACCTCGTGCTCGGGAGCAGCACGAGGTTATGTCGGACTCTCCGCCAGATGGTAAATGCGGCCTACCGACTAAAACCCTACGGACCTCGCATCTGCACCGAAAAGTGACGGGGCTACGGGAACACACAGTACACAACCGCGGCCCCGTCGGTGCGTACTCGCCGTAGCAAGCCCCTCCCATTTTCCCTGAGCATCTTGTGGGGAGCAACGCAGGTGTTCATGCACGGCTCTCGTCACCGCAATTCCCCGGCACTACGTGTCACGGGGCTGCACAATTTTTATAACGCGAGGAGGGCGTGCTTCCTCTCCACCCGCGGCCGTCTCTTGGGCGTTGGAGCCATCGGTGACCTCCATCGCCGTTTCTTCGGAGGTCTCGGGTCTTATAGCCCGCCTCTGTCGTCTCCTGCTCACATTAGTCTTGGGGGAAGAGCATGTCTTGTCCCCAAGGCGATGATCCGCTGGTTTCCCAGCCGCTGTGCAAAGGGGACATTTCGGCTTTGACGAACACGTCGCAGCTTTATGTCCCGGCTCCCCGCATCGGTAGCACAGCGTGCTCCGGTCCTCCTCCGCCCTGCAGTCACATCTCAGGTGTCCCGTGTTAAGGCACCTGTAGCACCTCATTTCGCGGGCCTGAAGGACTTTCACTGTCGCGGCAGACCAACCCACCAGTAGTCTCTTGCTGGAGGCGACTTTTTTGGCCGCCTCTACCGGGCAACACGCCCACACCGTACCCAGAGTAAAGAGCCCCTGGCGGATTTCTCCGATCCGGACTTCATCAACTGAGCACTGGCCGATCTTCGCCAGTGCCTCTTTCACTTCTTCCGGCCTAACAGACTGATCTAAGCCCGAAATCAACAATTCCGCCGTCTTAGATGGTATCGACACCCGTGCAATGGCCGGGTCGATAACCAATTTGAGGGCTTTGGCGAGGTCAAGCGCACACCCCTCCCTGTTACTACCAGCCAGGAGTAAAACGGCCGCCCCGGTCAGGGCCCTGCGAAACCGGACCCCCTCTATGCCCAGTTCCGAGAGGTTTATTTTTGCCCTGGCAACCGCTAATATTTGACCATATGTATGGCCTTTCTCCTCCGCGCCTGGCTGCAGCGTAATAACTACTGCAGCTGTCTTTGGTGCTCTCAACTTGGGCTGCAGAGGAGGCACCTTCTTCTTGGGAAGGGGTGGATGCTGTTGCTTCGGCGTGGTGGTGCTTGCCAGCAACTGCCCGGCTATCCTTTGTTTTTTACGCTGGCCACGCTTTACCACTGTGGACCAGACCTCCTCCGTGTTGAGTGGAGGCGGCGGCAGTGCACGTGGCTCTTTTGCTGTGGGTTTCTCTGCAGCGGATTTCTTCTGATATTTTCCCCCTTTGGAAACAACTGGCGCTGAGGGGGTGCTTTCCTGGACAGTAAGATGTGAAGAGGCGATGACCTCAGCCCGTCTCTCATGCTGTAGGGAGGGGCGCAGGCGTGGCTCGGGGTTCAGCCTAGGCTCCAACCCTTCGAGCCTGGCGTTGAGCCGAGCGACCATACGCCCCATCAACCTGTTTTCTAGCTCCTCGATGTCGTGAGGAGCTAGAGCTGTCATCGCCGGATTTGTTGGAGCTGGAGGGGTAGCTGGTAGACTCCTCTGTTGCATGCTGTGAATATGCGCCTCCAGCTCGCCAATTCTTTCACTCTGGGCCTTGAGTTCTCTTTCAAGACGGGAGTTCGCCTGTTGCAGGCACACAGTCTCCTCCGAAAGAGTGCGCTCGGCAAGGGTTTTGGCGTCCTCCCGGAGGTGATTCACCGCATTTTTTAATGCTTTTACGAAGGTCCCCTTTAGGTTAGAGGACTTTTCCGCCACAAGCAAAACTATGTCTAGTGTACGAGCTATACGCTCCGTAACAGAATGCGTAGGCTCGTCTCCGCTCTCCTCTAATGGAGCGACATCCGCCGCAGATGTTGTTGCGGCGGATGTACGCGAGATGGTACGGACTTCACGGGGCTCCATCTCCGCGATTTCCTTTTCGGCTTCAAGCTGGAGGGCTAGCCGTTCCTGCCGCCGGGATTGGGCTTTGGTCATTATTGGCCGGATGTACTCACCTGTAGTAGGCGGGCGGCCTCTCCCCCTTTTGCCTTTTCTGGCTGGTGCCTTGCGAAGAGCCAGCGAAATATCTTCTGATGAAAGATCATCGCTGAGATCCTCCCCGCAAGCACTAGTCTCTCGGGCTCGTTTGCGTCGCACAAAGTGCGTCGCACTATTACTGGCGCTTGCAACAGATGTTTCCGACATAAAATCGGATTCTCCCGATACCAAAGATGCATCTGCAACCTCACTGGTGGTCGTGAGAGCAGATGTCTTCCCCACATTCGCCTCGGTTCTTTTAGTTCCATCAACCGGCCCGGATACCGGTGATGGCCCGCTCTTAACGGGTTCACATATGTCGCTATTCGAAAGGGTGGAACTCGGTTTAGCCAGCCCCAGATACTCCTGGCTGCCCGCAGCCGCCTTGCGCGGTCCTACGGGGGGGATTGATACCCCCTGGGGACGTTTAGTTTTATCACCGAATTCCATTTATTTGCATTTTGGGATGCATTCCCTTCCCCCGCTAGGGACTGGTCTCCCACCAGCCACGCACCCCCTCGGCACGGAGAGGACCTTAGGGTTGGGGTAATTTTTATTGTGGTTTTCTTCCACGTGACCTGGCGCTCAGTGCGCCGGGTCCCCGGCCCGCTCAATGCGGGTAACGGTATAATGCCACACGAGGCCACACGAGGTAGCCCGCCGAGTAGAACTCGGCCATCCTACGCTCCCTATGGAAGCACCGACGTCTAAAGCACAGAACGCTACGGCGAGAACCGCCTCAATGCTATTACAGACCCTTTAACGGGTCTCCGGGCAATAGTCCTACCCCTTCTAAAAAGAAGGAGCAACTTCGCCCCTCAACCGCTTGCAGCGGTTGGCCACATGAAGTGGTCCGCCGAGTAGAACTCGGCCATCCACCGCCCCCCTCCATGGGGGCTTCTGTCAGACTATTGGCCGTCAAAAGACGTTGCCCAGGGTGCACCACGAGGAGGTTGTCTGACGTCGCACCCCGTATTAACACCTGCCTCAAGCTCGCGACAAACATATCATATAATAAGACTTGTCGCACTTTGCTGCGACCCTTAGAAAACTTAGACGGAACAAGTAAAAAAGATTACTACAACGTTGCATAGCCAGCGTTCAATGTTCAGGCAGCTAATGTAAGGTTATGTTTAGTTTAACAAACATATATTTGGTTCTATACAAATAAATTAAGACGTAAATGTGTACAAATGCTTACACTTACGTAACTACTAGCACATGTCGTACTCTACGTAGTCAGTCATTACACAAAAGCGGACTTGTAACTAAAAGTGATTTTTTCTCCAACTAGTGGTGTAAGATGTCGTGTAAATGTTTCGTACAAGTAAAAGCACAAACGTAAAAGAATTCGTACTAATTATGCAAAGATGATAAAAAAAATGACAAATTAAATGAATTTGTTACATACATCCAATTCTCTCAGAGGTATAATAGTTTATCGACTTAGAGATATAGAAATCCTAGTACTGTTTTTGAATTTGTGTTTGAGATTTTAAAATGCTTAATAAATACTAAATTAAATAAAAAGACAAATAAAATATATTGTATTGATGCGTTAAGCATCGGTATCCTCCCCAATCGAATATTTCAACTCCATTATTAACCTATTATAATTTTAAGGCAAAATAAGTTTCATTCACAGTTAATAATTGAAAAAGATCCCAATAATTACACCATTCGCGTTGTCTACCTCTGCTATCGTAATTTATGTAACTCCTTAGAAGTGTAAAATAAAATTATGAGGGAGTTCATCAACAAGGCTGGATAATTTAACAAGAGGTTATGGTTACGTTTTCGGCAACAACATTTATTCTGGTGTAAGTGACTTCCTATCATGTATACCACCTGCACTAGTATGTATTGAGCATATAATAAGTTTCATTTTCGCTAGTGTCTTTCAGACTCTTAAGCTCTTTCAATAATATATTTCTACATTATTTTTATTCATTTGTACAATATCAAGTAAGCTAGAGACCCACCGCGGCTTCGCACGGGTGCAATCCTGATACTGAATACACTACAGAAAAACGGTTAACGTTGTATATAATAAATTACAGTTTAAAAAACAAGCTTTTATAATTGATTGAATTAAAACTAAAACTGAAATAAACAATTCATCAATTAATACGAGTATTATTGAACAAAATCTATTAAAAAAAAACCGCATCAAAATCCGTTGCGTAGTTTTAAGATTTAAGCATACATAGGGAAATAGGGACAGAGAAAGCGACTTTGTTTTATAACATGTAGTGATTTATACTATAAGATAATACCTTACATATTTACAAATATTAAAACAGCAAAGTGTACAAAAAAAGGATTAAAACATTTTAAAACCAACTATAAAAACGCGGTTATATTTAGATATATGAGGTCTTTGAAAAAGTGGTCTATCGTCAACTTAGTAGTATCCTTATCATTTGAAATCTCCTGAATCTGCTGAATGTATGTCGCCAGCATGGATTAACTGAGCGACACAAAGAGTCCGGAGAGACGCGTGGCGGAGAGCAGCTACGCCGAACTCCTTTGTGGTTTAGTTTCATTTATGTATCAGTATAGTAAATCGTTTAGGTACTTGACTATTACTATTAGCTGCATGTATAAATAGTAAAGTGTTATATTAAATTGTTATTTATAAATCGCATCCAGCAGTGTGTACTCGCGACAGCTATAGGGAGAGAATAAGCTCAACTACTCTTATATTGCTTAGTATTTTATCATGTAATAGAATAAAAAAAAATGACACAATGAGAAAATACTACGCATCCAACGAGAATCTATACACAATCAATTCTTGCAATATATTTTAGAGATGGATATGTGTTTTTTTTTTATGAATCAAGTTATAAATGGAAACCAAAGGGAACCCCATTCCCTTGTGATATTCAAAATTGAATCAAAAATAATTTTGTTTCAGTATAAACTTCGTTACTAATGTCAATCAATATGTATTATATTATATATTTATAGTGCTTTTTATGCTTTGAAGGAATATGCAGTATTAATATTCAAGCGCATTATATCGACTTCTGTTAACATTGTGTCGGTAATGTGTAAAAAAAAACTTAATCATAATGTATGTTGTTAAAATATTTTACAAAATATAAAATGCACCAAATACTCATAAGTTAATTTTGCGACTCACCAACAATATTCCTTTAGTTATACAGAATGGGCTTTTGCATTTGCATTAGTACATTAATTTATATATGTATTTTAATAAATACATACAATAATACTAATTGTAGTAAGTTTATAATAGTTTTAATCTTTGTCCGCGGCAAACACGATTCTTGTAATATACTCTACTCTGTAACTCCGGTGGCTACACTTGGTTGATTAGCGGGAAATGCCTTCTTGCATGAAGTTCGCCTTTTGTATTTTATTAATATTATGTAATAAAGATTATAAAAATAAATACATTTTATCTATAATAAAAGTTACTTGTTAAAGCTGATGTATTGTCTGGATTGTCAAATAATAGTTTAAACAGACATGACAAACATTGAATAATACTGGTTGTGTAAGGTAATTTACAACTTCAACTATATCAAGTTCCCTAGAAGAAATGTGAAAGTATTTGAACCCCCTACGCAAAAATTTATAATTTGATCGGTGTGTTCTCAGCTATGTTTTATAAAAATCTAACTACATATTTTGTCACAACTCCCTCAATATAGGCATCAAATAAAACTTGAGCAGTGCAATACTAATCAGCGTCATAATATAGTTGTATAATAACCATTGCTCGTTTTCTTCTTCTTATACAAAACAAGTTACAAACCATGCAGACAATAGTTGATGCTCTAATGTCAAATCAAACGATAACATGTGATAGTAACTGGTTACTAAGTTATATAATAAGCCTACGAACCTTAAAAAGAGCATTTCTCTCCAGGTTGGTCCCAAATTGCGAAGACAATAATATCACGATAATTAAATCTTTCGGTTCGTGAGCCATATCATCGTTCTCTTCAAAGTTGTCATTCGGAACTCGAAGAAAATCTTAAGTAGAAAACGGGAGCTGGGGGCGACACAATCTGTCATATACTAAAGTAGCGTAAGATTGTCTAGATGGAAGAAATTTATGCGATCTTTTTGTTCGAAATTACTTGCGGTACTTAACATCAAACAGGCGGAGCCATAGAAAATAAACTTCTAATAATAATAATAATCTTTATAAAACAATTGAAATTTTTAATTCATTTCATAAAGGCATAACCCGCGATAAGTCTGTCAATTGGCACATAAGCTCTTCTAGAGTTCTATTTTTTGTTTATTATTTTAATGAGAATTTTAAATAAAGAAATATGAAAAATGACGTGACGCTTGTGTTTAAAATTATCATTTTTCAAAATTTGTAATAAAATTGCACGGTTACTAATAATTTTAAAATTATAAACCAAAGAGCGTGTGAAAGAGATAAGTTCTATCGTAAAACGGTTTATCCTAGGTAAATTAAGTTCAATAAAGTATTTATTTATCTAAGTAAAAAATAAATAAGTGAAGCTATTCTAGTTTCCTCGCCAACTCCTCAGAAGTGCCCGCATTACGTTTCCATAATTAATCAAACACGCCGCACATTTGTCGTTAAGAATAATTATTAATAAAGTTAAGCCATCCCTGGCCTCTCTTTGACATTATTAATTAAATAATGCGCGCTCTCTAGCAATTAACACCCTTTAATATATTTTGAAGTAGAAATAAGAGATAGCTTTTAAATGGGTAACTGAGGGTCTATCTTTTAATATCAATTTATGTCAATATCATTGTTACAGCTATAAGACTCTTGTAAATATGACTTATTAATTAGTTTTAATTGACATTAATACAAAGCATTAACTTGACTGCAAGCAAATATCACCTAGCGAAATACACTTAATTCCATTGAAAAATAATGCGTTAAATTCATTGTCTTTGTCAAATAAGTAACATAGGATTCTAACGTGCAAAAAAACTAATAGATCATTAAATATAGTAAATAATAATAAAGTAATAATATAATATAATAAATACAGTAAATTATAATTCCAACGTATTATTTTGCTGTACATAAATTTGGTATTCATGAAAATATTTTCTGTAGTTCTATAATGGATGAAATATCAATTTGTCGAATTGCATCAATCGATATTTATTTGTAAACACATCAACACACCAGACTTTACATTTTAACCTTGAGATAAGTTTTACTTCTTATAATCGCAGTCATATTGCAAATATAAAGCTTGTAGCTTGTACATTTGGTTAATTTTTACTTGGCAATTTAATTTACAATTTACAATAGATATAATTTTCGTGGAAATTTGTTTGGTTTTTTTTTTTTTGGAAATTGTGAAAACGTTCCGTACATAATTTAAGGTACTGGACAGGCAACAAAGTCAACTATTATGGAATTATATTACAGTTAGGTGGTGAGTGAAGCTCCGATGGTGATGGTGAGTTAGTAGTCACAATGCATTTGCATCGTTATGGGCCATTAATCCAACAGGTGGATAACAAATCCATGGCAATGCTTCTCGCTTCCCTTTACACAACACAATGGACCTGGCACCTGCAAGGTGGAATGCCAAAAATTTTCATCTCTTGATACTTGTCGTTCCAACAACACATTCTTTGTAGTTTGAACACACAAATTCGATATATCGTTATTGTTGTAACGCCACATCCTTCCCAAACTTATACATAGACTAAGTTGAAGCGAGATGTGTAGCGAAGCGACGACTATATATTCAATGTTCGATTTTAAAAGTACGAGTCCTGTGGTTTGGTTTCAAGCCACAGGAAGTTTTATTCGGATAGTTGACAGCAATAGTAACAAATATATACAACTAAACTAAATTATTACATGCTAATAATTAACTATCACAATATAGCCGCCATTTATATATGTATATATTTACACAAATTATTCAGTTCTTTTCTGTCACAAGCAAGAAAATGTCTTAACGATTTATATTTCATGTCTGGT
Source organism: Scirpophaga incertulas (assembly GCA_036419045.1). Taxonomy (NCBI): domain Eukaryota; kingdom Metazoa; phylum Arthropoda; class Insecta; order Lepidoptera; family Crambidae; genus Scirpophaga; species Scirpophaga incertulas. Next base: position 13,414,414 of record CM071645.1, read on the forward strand.
TTTCACCAACGACGCGTTTTCTTTGTGAGAATTTCTTTGAAGTGTTAATTTGAATTTGTATTTTATATAAATATATATAATATGTATTTCAGTATGTTTCCACACGGAAAGACTCATTAATGACTGTGTAAAAATTAAAATGTAAGTCGTTTTTTTGTGCGAATCTATCAAATAAAAAATTAATTGTCTGTGCTGTTACATATTTATAAAACACGTATCTGTGTTACTTTTTTTCCATGAATATCGTAAGACCCGACTAAAGAGGTTTATCACTATTATATCTCTGCAAACTTCCCGAACAGTGCTAAAAGGGTCGTTTCCTACAACAATGGATATAATAAATAAGGAGAAAAATAATTAGCAAACGTATTAAGAGATTGCCAATGTCATTGGAAGCGTTCATAATTTATGAAGGTTATCGTGATTACTTGTCATGAGACCTCGAGCTTATTTGCCACTTATATTATAAAAAAATATATATTATAAACAGACAAACACAAATCAGGAAGTGAATAGTCAATATACTTTCTTATTTAGTGGTATCATATTTCGACAATAAAAGACAATATAGCCAACATCAAAAAATGTCGGGATAACTAGATCGAAATGGCACGAATTTCAACCGGCGCAAAGGGACTACTTAACGGCCCGCTAAGCAATAAGCTTTTGTCTAAAACATTTATATTTCGCAAATCGCGGCGACACAAAATGTTCTTTGTTACTGAATCATTTTAAGGCCCATTTCGTAGGAAACAACATTTAATGCCTAATCGGACAGAGAAGATTTCAGTAACGGGTTAGATGATTGAAATTTAAAATATAGAATAAAGGTCACGATGTGTCAAATACTCGTAAAGAGGTGCACTAAGCAAACGCTTATTACAGAACCTAAGTTGATATTAACTCAAAAAATGTTTTTATTGATTGATATTTAAAATCAAATTTAAAAGCAAAATAAAAATCATGATTTGTCGGATAAAAAAATGCACTAATCTAATACTTATTATAGAACTTACACCTAAGTTGATATAGCTCTATAAAAGGATCATTGGATCAATTTTAGTATTATAAAATAAGGAAAAATTTCTTTTCAATTTAGTACATTTTTCCTTCACGATCTCGAAGTCCATGCTTTTGTTTATTATCCTCATTTAGATTGTTTTCTAGTTTTTATAAAAATGCATTATAACCTTTTCTACTGTTCCTCACTCTGACTATGAATTTTATATGGATATCGTTATTTATTTTTCATAAATAGTCTACGTACTAATTCAATTCCACAGCCAAGCACCTACAATTAAAATAATTAAATTACAATTAATAAGTTCCTTAATTCTACAATACCGAACAGTATGTGGTTCGGAATATTGCGTCTAGATGACTTTGCGATTCTGGTCTTTAATCGCCATTATTTTTGTAATGCTCTGCTTCTTGATCTGTCGCCATGCGTAGTTGCTAGTACGCTCAGGCGTCTAATGGCGTCATCATCCGTCGAATCCTAATAAAAGCAGGATACTTTAACTTCATGCTCATACGTTAGTCTCTGCGCTTCATATTTTTTTTTGTAATCAATCTTGACTTATGGCCGGTACCGTAACCTTCTCCGTTGAACTTTCCTTCTCGTCTTGAGTAAAAGTCAGAAAAAGAGTATCAGAATCGTATTTATTATTCATTATAACATTTAATTGTTGAAGTACTCTCTGTAGAGACCGAACAATCATAATTTAAAAAAAAGTGTGTTTTGAACAGTTATTTTTAGCAACTTTTCTGATACATTTTCTTCAGTAATATAAAGCAACGAATATAATTTATTTACCAGCCCAAAAGAAGATAATTTAGTCGTGTAAGCTTATTATGCGGTCACTGATCCTCGGAGTATGTAACAACTCTAATATCCACACGCTACCCGCCCGGTTAATGTTCACTGGACTGTAAATTTGTGCAATTAAGTGTAAGGTCCAGATTTCTATTTTCATGTGAGAAACATTCAAACTACTCACCTATTCAGTTCGACTTAAAACAAGAGTTCAGCAAAGAAACGACAAATAAGTAGAATAGTAAAGATTGTAGGTTATGCGCAATTTACCCTAGTTATATTGAAAAACGATTATAAAAAAAACATACATGAGATTGCAATAAAAATAAAAAAGGTTCGATCTTATAGCAATTATGAATAAATAAATAAAAAATATGAACCCGATGTTTCTAAAACTTTCGTTACAGTATTAATAACGTTTAAAGGGTAAGGTATCTAATAATTAGCACTATTATGATATTTTCAGAGTTTTTATTTAAATATATAATTAAGCTTTCAACAAAAGAACAAATTTACATTTGCACAAACTCGAACTCCGCAATGTATTAAATTTTATATAAAGCTAATACATAGCCTTAGCCTGAGCTCCGAGTAAAATTTTGCATTTTCTTTGCTTTGGAATGAATTCTAACTTTGTTATCAAAAATAATATTCAATATTCCTATTTAGCAATCTTGTTATTATACTAAATAATCAATTATTTCATTTTATGATTATCTAACGTGACCTGTAAAATATTATAAAATGTCGGTTATCATTTATGGCTTAATATAAAAATTAAATTTGTATGACATGTCGAGCTAGGTATAAGATGATCATTTTCAGAAACGCCGAAATTTTTCTTTACTACCCATTATAAAAAAGGGAAAACTTGACCATTATTTCCTTAAAACTAGCATATCCTGGCTTACTCAACTTAAATCGGCGACGTCAGTAGAAAAATATTTGAATATTTATTGCATAATAAATGTACAAGTGTAGTACCGCTTAATATAATAATTAACTACTCATCTTTATTAGTGGTATTATTAAACTATATAGTAATATATACATAGCAATCATATAACATACATAAGTATCACCTATCTAGCATCAAACTTAGTAGACCTGCTATTAAGTAATTTTCCAGTGATATTAAGTAAATCCTTCCAGTAATTTTTGCATAGAGATCATTTTTGCAGAGAGAATATTCGAGATCTTTCAGAACAGATCTAGAATATACATAATTCTTTTTTGGTAATACCCGAAGACTACTACTATTTCGAAGACTTCATTTCTTTCCAAATTTTCAAAGAAGTTTTTACACTTTTCTGATTAAACAATTTTCGCGAACCTCGTACTATGTTATTTATATATATTTAATAAATAATCTTAAATTTAAGTTTTTTACAATATAGATATATAAAAAACTTAAGCCTAGTATGCCGCCGGTAGCGAGGCAAGGCCCAAACAAACCGGTGGTTAGGGCTGCAGACAGAGAAATTTCCGGACAATACGTGCCGTGTCGAGAATCACTGCTTTTTGTATCCGGCCCTTAATATTTATATTATTATTAGTTCTATTATAATTTTGACTGACCACATCATCATCTACAACCACATAATATTATTGTCAAATTCACATTACTGCCATTACAATAGTGTGTGTGGCTACCCTAAATTCAATGGTAGGTTTGAGTGATTGAGATAATGAAAGATATAGAACAAATCACAACATTTTTTTTATATATTTATGCAATACTTATCCAAGCGTTTTTAGTTATAACCAAACAAAACATAATTTACATACGTGTCAGATTGGCAGGCCTCCCTAAAGCGCTCTCGATATAAAATCTCTACAATGCATCGTGCTTGAGTGCCGTTTCGTGTCTGATGAGCATTATGACAGCGCCAGTGTTACTTGACCCACAAGCTAAATAAAGCCCGGTGTTAAGCAAGTTCAATGTTGAGTGGACCTTCAACGGATGTAGTTAACGCTCGAAGTTGTGCACAGTCCAAAGAATCTTTTGATCCAAACTCGCAGACGGCTTTTATGACCCTACTTCACTAGCAACAGTATTTTATATATTTTATTCTTGTAGACGAGAATAGTTTAAAGGTATTAATGTGAAAAATTATTCCACCCAATTGGTTTTCTCTCACTGAGTTCAAGAAGAAAAAAGTAAGAAAAATTAAATTTGTATTTGTAACAGTTATCTAGAATTAACTGATGATGTCATTGTTTACGTCAGTCCGCTTACTTACTAAGTAAATTATGGATTAACCGTTTGCATGCAAAACGAGCGCTGACAGCGAATTTAGCACCGCATGAAATTTACATGGGTCAAAAAACACAATTGGTACGTAGTTGAGGCGTTAGATTCACTAGTTGTTGTTTTGTTGTTGTTTGTTTATCCATCTTACGTCACCACGATCAACATTCCTATTTTTATTTATGCACTTGGATAATTATGCTGAATGATGATCCGAACGTAAAGAAAAGAAAGCGCAATATCTATGACAGAAATATTCTAATATACTTCTTTATAGAACTAACCTGAACTAAGTTTCGATGTATAAATAACGTTATATGGGAATTGCTTTTATGAATTTATTAGAGATAAGTCAGGTTGTATGTAATGTTAAATCAACTGAATAAATGAATTAAATAAAAATCTATCTATCCTATAAGGTAATAATTATCATGGAGGTGCAAGTATATCTTTATTTGTAAATGTGTGAATTGAGAAGGTTAATATAAAAATATCACAAGAATGCAATTTTTTATCCTTCTTATTCCAAACTCGTCGTAGTTATTTTCGAATAGACAAAAGACTTCAATAACATATTCAAATTCTATGAGGAGCAAATTTTAAACAATTTTTCAATAGTGCTTTTTCAGCAAGATTGAAATGCTATTATCTAAGTCTGTTTTCACAGCAGATTTTCGTAATAACATGGTTACATTATTTTATTTCAACAACAAAGAAGCTATCAGCCTTAAGCAGGTTTTGCTACAAAAGAATAGTAAAATTGAATCTGGACTGCCTTAGGCAATGATTGGTTCTGAATACTCGTACATGTTTAGTTTTTCATAAATTGTTTTTTTATGTTTTCTACAAGTTGCAATTTTATAATTCAAAAGATAAGTATTTTACTTTGAAATTGCGGATTTTTCGCTTGTATTGAAATCTTATAACTTTTTAATATTAAGCGCGTTAGAAAATAAAAATTTAAGCATTCCTTTTAAACCTAAAGTGGAAGTGGTTTGGTTACAATTTACTCTCCGAATTAGGATATTAAAACAAAAAAAAATACAAAGCTATCTTCTGTTATTTACGTTAGAATTTTGTACATACGACTATAACTTATAAGAACACTTTTTTTTTTTTGCCTTCAAAACTATGTAACTTAGTTTATGTAAACTTAGTTTAATGTCTACTGACGTGTCTCTAAAAAAAAATATAAATTTTGCTTTATTGGTTATGAAATAAATAAACCAAATTCTTCGAAATCTCCAATCAAACGCCTAATATTATTAGCTAAGACCGAGAAATAAGAAACGCCCACTATTGAACATAGTCCTTCTTTAAGAATCTCTACTCCGATCTGTCCTACGCTGCCAGTATCTAGTGCCATCTTGAGATCTTAACCAAATCGTCGGTTCACATTGTGTTAACTCTACCAAAACTACATTTAAACTAGAACCTTTCCATTACTACATGCGATTCACAATTCTTCTGTGATTACGGTTCTTTTCCTGATTTCATCATTTCTGTTCGATGCGATCATGTAAAGAAAAGTCTTCTTGATACAGTGGTAAATGGGCCGAAAATATGCAGTATAACTTGTCAAACGCAACTGCTACTTAAAAGAACTCGGTTCAATTAGATCCTTTGATTAACATTCAGAAAAATTCTAAAAAAAAACTATTCCTTTTTAATCATTAAATTCATTTTGATGATCACTTATACATAAAACTGTACAAAGAACATTATATCAGTTCAACGTTTACTTTTACTATGAAACAAAATAACATCGCTTCTAATACAAACTATTCACAGATAAAAAACTCAATAAGTCCTTGAAATAACAGAATTTTATTCATAAATACTAACACACGATAAAGAAACTGAGGACTTGAAGTTACTCGTATTTCAACTGTAAGCAGTTTTGTAAAGCTTTGTGAAATATTTATTGTAGAAGTAACAATAAACAAACGTGTACATGAATGGACTTATAAACAAGTCTTTCACACGAATTACAAAGAAAAAGTGTTATTCTGCAAACATATTTATGATATTATGCAAAGTGAAGTATTTTTATGAAAACATAAAAATACTTCACTTTGCATAATATCATAAATATGCTTGGAATGCTTGTTTACCTAAAACAAGCATTCCAAGCTTGTTTTAGGTATCTAATTATAGAGAAGAACAACACCTACTTTGTAATGTTTGACAGTCAATTTGCAGCAATAATCAAATTATCGATTGAGATTTTGAATGAATGAATGAATGAATAATTTTTCACGTACTTTTGTGCCATCTTAAATTTGAAATATCAATAATGAAAATTGTTGAAACTAAAAAGATCAAATACTGCTTTGTATGATTACCTGGCAAATCCAGTCATTTTCAAGAGTAAAATGCTAAAATTCACAAACGTTTCAGAAATGTATTACTTTACTTGTACTTTTACTAATAATTACGGGATTGTTTAAACTGTTTTATGTTTTTATTTTAAAAAGGAGAGGAATTAATAATAAATTATTAATTAATTAATTATTTTTCCATCCGGTAGAACCTCGCTGCACTCGAATCGGAATATCTCACCCCGTTCGTGATACAAAATAGCGTTTTCTCTGTTAAAATATTATTCTGCTTTAATATGATACTATATACTATTTCACTTATCATACTCGGGAAAACAATGACAACACAACAAACAAAACAAAAATTATATGTTAATATGAATGTCTGTTTCTGTAGAAATATAGTTAGTTTGTATATTGTTTTCCGTTGGGATCGGTCCGGGTGGTTGGAATAACTTAATAGGTATCTCCGGCTATTTGTGGCGAATATTGAATTTAATTCTAAAAACTATGTATCGTGTCTACAGTCTATTATATTTACCAGGAGGTTTAGCTTATATAAAGCAGGAGGATGTGAAAGACCCCACGCCCGTAAAGCGATAAAACTTTAAACAAATTTATTCGTTCAGCACAATATACGAGACTTATTGAATATCCTCGAATGTGACGCGTCTCCCTTTCGTTAAAAGTTATAGGAACCAGCTAAGGGAAAACAATATATGATAATTGTTACCTCAAATGGTGATGTAAAATTCGAAACAATTCTTCTAGCAGCGTAGATAGTATGCTGGGTTTTTTTCTTATTGGGTTTATATAATAATAGTGTATCTATAATGTAAGAGCTACTGTTTTGCTTTCTATGAGAAGGATCTCCAGGGTCATCTGCTTAAACAGCTTTGATTCGGAAATAGACATGATCCTCCATCTTACCTATATTTACCTCAAAGTAGCTGGCACAACATTATCTGTATTCCAATTTGAAAAGCATGTGGTAGTAAAATTGCTGTGTAACTTATGTTACAAATTGACAATGTACACTGTTGTAAACTAGAACAAATCCCATCAAAACTATATATATGATAATACCTTCTCTAACCGTTAGGGGATTAGATTATATATCAACAGATTTGCTTTTAAAAAATACTAACTTTATAGGGACTTATTGGCGACATCCTCGCAGCATCTTATACATACTATACAAAATTATAACACATGACACACAATCATTAGTTTTTGTCACATTAAAAATCAATTGAGTGCCAGGGTCTGGCATTCTGGCATAATTACCCTATAACAAAAAAGTAAAAATATGTTTAGCTCCCTAACGATTGTATATTGAATTGCAGGGATACGTCTGAACGACTTATTTGGCCGGCATATAAAGTAGAACTCAGAGCCTCGGGCTATTTGCGCACCTTTTTTTACAGCGATTGTTCAGCGAGCCTAATGCAGCAAATCATTACAGATACATGCCAATTGATGTGGCCTTTTGATCCCTACTCCTACGCCTCAAAGTAAGGTGCAGCCTAAAAGCCATTTGACGCTTTTTGAGATGATTTTTTTCTTTAAATATGGCAGCATTCATGGTCATTCTGGGTAAATGTTTCGATGAAATTTAAATTTCAACTTATCAGAAGCTGCTTTATATGATAATTACATATTATTATGTGTATATTGACACACACTTATTTTTAATATTAGGGTCAAACTCAGAAAAAGTGTACATTTTAAAATTGTAACGTAACTGATAAGTTACGAAGCTGAGAATCTCCGTAACGATACTGATGCCATAAGGCATAGTACACACCAAACAAATTATAATAAAACACTGCTTGATTAGGTATGTTTAGTTTAATCAGTCTTATATATTTAGATTGATTGATATAAATCACATAAAAAAATTATACGTAATTTATAAAATCAACGATATAGTACTAAATATAACAGCAATGCATATGACTATAATAGCAAATCATCAATAACATGGATGTACTGTACGTCCATGACAAAGAAGTAGGTAAAGTAGACAGCTAGACTGTCTCTATCATAGATAAACCGCAAACCTTTTTTGTTTCATACACAGCAACGAAAATTTTTCTTTTTACCCAAATAAAACATTTCACCATATGATTTGCAGTTAAATATTTGAAATACAGAGTTAGATCAATTAATCATGATTTGTTCTTTGTTTTCAAAATCAAATGATACAATCATGCCATTTTTCTTTGACATTTACAATTAAATAAATGTAATTAAAAGATATTAAAATTTGAGTCACTGTCACTGGAATTATTATTATTATTTTTAAATAAGGATATATCATGGGTAGAATTAATCGTATTCAATGACAGAATTCCCGGCTTAGCTAGATTATAGTATCGTTGATTGTCGGGGTGCAATCGAATATCCGATAAAATAGTTCTCTTGGAAGAAATATAATAATAATATATAATAAATATAAAAAATGATTAATTTTTTTACATAGAAAATATCAACGACTCGGATCAACTCTCATTTTTGTATTTGGATCTTTCGGGAAAATGAAGAAAATATAAATTTCTGATCCAAATATAGCAGCAAACTCCAAATGTACGAGTAGCTAGGAGCAAATTAAAAAACCAGTCCACGTGATACTCAGATTGTGATATTTTGTGTTGTGTTATGCTAACAGTGTACCTATCTTATATTTTATATAATAGGTAGGTAATATCTACATACTTTTTGTTCTTTGTGTTCTAAGCCTTATGTTTTCTCAGATTAGTAACGTTACACAATATAACGAAATTGAGAATAAAATCTGAGAAATTAAAACCTCTAAAAATATTTTTACGTGAACCACGAGTTATATATACTAACACTGACCGTATTCACCAAGATACTATCAAAAATAACAAAAGATTTCAATAAGTAAACAAAAATTATGATATATATACTAAAATAATAGTTGTTTATAACCCTGAAATATTTTTTATGATTATTCATCCACAAGTATTGTTTGAACGCACGGCTCCAGTGAAAACATAATGGCTGCCACGGCATAGCTATTTTGAAGTAAGTAATAGTATTGCCAGAACAGAAAAGAAATATATTTCCATTTTAAATAACTGTGTTCTGGATTTTTATTGTGTTATTAACCCTGAGTAACGAATTGACGTAATTTTGGGACAGATTTTAAATTGACTAAAATAGATATCTGTTTTGTAATTTATGATTAAAATTTATCCTATTTAATTGTTTGATTCATCAATAATAATACGACCATAGTTAAAGTTTACATAACTTATTAATATTCGTAACAATCGATTTCTCAAAAATAAAATGGTTAATGGGACATTAAAAAAATGTATGAGAATATTTTTTTACCAATTTTCAGTTTCAAAAAAATTGTTATTTTATTTAAAACTTAAGTAGAAATGCTATCGAATTCTGCAAATTAATAAACAATTATAACAATAAAGAAAAACAAATTAATAATATGTATAAATTTAAATAGTTATAAAAATAGAAAGTAGCGGGACAAGAAATCATATCAAATGTACACTTTTTCTGAGTATGACCCATTAATCGAACATGGCAAAAAAGTAGGTAATGGAAGTCAATATTAATAAGCATTCGCCGTCGCGTACTAAGTTCTACAAATTTTTGTGAACAACCTACTATTACCGCGCCTCACGCAGGCAAGCCAGTTTCTATAAAATGCGCTCGCGCAATGACTAGGCAAGAAACGGCCGCGCGCATTCGCGATTAAATATAGAATATGTATATAAAGCAAATTTATATTGTAATTTTATTATTATATATAGGTAAGGTACTAGGTATGTTTATTGTAAATAGTTTAGTTTAGTTTTAAGTCTTGGTATAAATAATTATTTCCTAAGTTTATATAATGTACGTAAAATAACTGTAGCTAAGTTTGAAACTATGTTTGTAACTTAAATTAAAAATAAATATATTAATATCACTACAGTCATAATTTCATATGATTGGTAAAGTTGGCGAATTAAATGTTTAATTGTTTTTCTAATCAACCCTTATAAAGAGAAATCATTTAATTTTTAGAGGATAGATTTAGGTCACAAGCATTTATTACAATAAATTAATCATTTTTTTGCCCTTGTTATGTGTAACCTTTAATTTTTAAGGAATCGGGAATCGATTGAACAAAGATCTGGGACTTAACTGAAAAATGGTTTAATGTTAAAATAAGTAACTTAAACTACTTTTTTCCCGCGGGAACGGCACTTAATTCGCGTGATTTCTCCAAAATGGCTCGACTAATTTTAACAGGCCTTTTATTAACAGATAGCTGAAGTTACAAGATTTAACTTAAAGTACTTTTTATTTTCCCGCGGGAACGCTTCAGCATACGTCTTAGAAACGGTTCAGAATCTAACGGGACATCCACTAAGACTTAGCTAATGTAATAATGTATAGCCTTTTTATATCCCATGGGAATAGCTTTTTTATACTAAATCACGTCGAATTAGGTTAACGGATTTAAATAGGATTCGACATAAAAATAGAATTTATTGATACAAATAAAATCTTATACTGTAGCCGTATAAGATTTTATATAGGCACATATTTAAAGTTTCAGGTAAGAAGGCTAGTTGCGGGTAAAAGTTAGTAAATGATATTTTGCGTTAACTGTACAACTGTAACTATGCTATTATTCATTAATAATTAGGGATATTTTTTTTTAATTATACAGGCAGTTATAAATTTAATAGGCGATTGGTAGAAGAGTTTCATTTTCATGCTTCCGTAGTAAGACCATTGAAGTGCGATATGATAAAGCGATTTCACTTTGAACTGTCTAAATACAAAGGCTAAATCTCAAGATGGTAGTTATATCAAACGCTTTATCATATCTTGTTTCGTTGTTCATGCTACGGGAGCTGGTATCTTGTAGTGTTCATTCATTGTTATTAACCTAATTATTACAGATTTTTCCTATTAGACCTATGAAATTACTGTTTATATCGTTCATAATTGTAACACAATTTTTAATTACTTTTGAATAACACAATTTATTAACTTGAATTGAAATAGTATTCCCCAAAAAGTTATTTTCCTACAGAATACTGTTTTTTATTTCTATATTTTAAATTACAGTAAACCAAAAAAATGGTAAATTTAACGTATTCAAATGAAACTGAAAGATACTAATACCTTGCTACTAATAATCTGAATGAATAAACACGAAATTTATTTCAAAAAATTGATATCGTTTTTGTTTAATATTGAAATAGTAATTGATATCATTTTTACACATTTTACATCAGTAATTGTTACCCTTAACAATTATACACTGTATACAATAAATAAGATCTATTTCTATCTTAAAGGCAAACTTCATCAATATCCTAGAATAAATAAGGGATGCCTCGTTAGTTTGACAAACTTAGACTACCACCAGCGAAGGAACTGAACAGAAAAACTTTTAATTGTTTCGGTTAGTCAAAGTATTATTGTAATCTGTATCCATCACAGACAACTAACTATTCATATATAATACTTATACCTCTTCCCGTAGGGATAGCTAGAGATCACATTTTTCCACTATATAATTAAATTTACATTTGTGACCAATCAAGATTTTGTCCGAAATCCGTGGTATTACAAGGAGTCAAATTACATTATCACTAATAAGTAGGTATGACAAACAAAACAATTCCCAATTAGTTAAATAATGTGGATACTATTAACAGATAGAAACTCTTGTATTTGAAGGATTTTTTTATTTAAATTTCGACAATGGTAATTACTAAAATGTATATAGACCTACACTGTAAAACATTCGAAGCATAAGTGATAAACAGAATGCTATCACGCATGGATGTAATGATGACGCCAATAAAAATGGATAATATCCTACCTACCTACCTACACTCTAAAACGGCTTACATCGTAAACTTGTGTAATCTCGAGACGCAATCATGGCACACTGCCGTCTGGTATACGGCGATAGAGTAATCAACTCTTGTGAGGAGATTTCTCTTGCAGCGTATTTAGAATTACGGCGGAATGAAAATAGTAGATCTCAGTTTAATCATGGAAAATGATTTTATATAACCAAATAGCATAAATATGGTTGATCTTACTATTATTGAGGTACCGTGATGCTACACTCGATAGATGCTATTGTAACTAAGAAGTTTGGTTATTCAGCCGTTGTCACGTGTCAAATGTCGATACTCATATCTCATGTACTGATCTGACTCACACAACAACAGTCTCGGTAAGTGACTATATGTATAAATTATTAAGATATTATTTTAGGAAAGAAATCACTTTTTTCGTTTACGTGTCAGATAGAGCAAAAGTACAGTGAAACTGCTTATTTTATCCCACATGAAATTTAGATAAGGTATAGATCTAAAATAGGAAAATAAAAGTAAACATATTTTGGTGGATTACGCGTGAAATTAAGGTGGCAATCATAAGTATAAAGCAGTTTAAAACCTTACACCGGCAGATTTCAAAGCTAGTGTCAAGATCAGAACTTAACCGATAAATATTATTTATAGTCAGATTTTTTATAAAATTAACCAAAACAATTGAGTAGAATAGCAAACTGTCACTAAACAATGAAAAATCTCACTATACTCAATATCTATATAAATTCAACAAAGTTTAAATTAAATAACATATGACTCAAGAGCGGCTAAACAGATTTAAATTGATGACCTATTTTCTAGATTAGTGTATGTCAAGAATAGCAGAATAAATATTTAAAATAGAAAAAGCAGAAAAATAGATTAGCATTATATGTATATACTTAATTAATATAATGTCAGTTTTGGAATGCCGCCATCTTCCGTTATTCAGCTCACGTTACAGTTATATCATTGAAGGTACGTTCCGAATGAGCTTATAGCAGTAATAATACTAAGAGTTCCGAATAAGATATCGCTAGAATCGACAAATGAGAGTTAGTTATTCGGAACGGTAGTTGTTGCAACGATGTTGACGTTCATCATCACGACAAATGTTTCGCCAAGAATCAAACCAATCATTTTCTATTTTAAGTGGAATAACAGAAAGCGGTTTTTTTTTATCATATTTTCATTATGTCATAATTGACAATCGACAAGCATAGTCGCTCTAAGATAGCGACGTTGAAGTCATCCTCAACAACGTCAGGTCACATGCTGTCAACGCACTCACGGTCATTCGAAATGACTTTTATTCGTATTCTTAAATCGAATTTAAATTAAAATCCCTGCTCGAGTACAGTTAGAAAGGGATGGTGCTATTGAGCTCACTTGGCGTCAACTCTGACTAACTGTACTCAAGCTAAATATTAAATTTAATTCTGTAATATGGGCCTTAGAGCGCTAACATCGACATAATTGCCAATTGGAACGCACCCTGCCTGCATAGATAATACGAAGTCACCTAATAAATATTAAAACGTAAATAGTTCCGTGTTTCCTATAGAGTCAATTGATTATAAAAATTGTGAATTGTGTTTTCGTTTACTGTAATGAATACTCTACTCATTCGGTTTAAGCTGAATTTTAATTAACTGAAGTAACTGAATAAAGTACGCTTAGGTAATAAGGTTGCTTATTGGAAATATAGCTTCGGTCCACATTAAGCTTGATAAATATTAGATTACGCAACAGATTCAAAATTTTGTGGAAAGTTGAAGGTAAAAATTAATATTTATGCGTTCTTACGGCAGTCAAAGATTACTTTACGTGGCTACGTAAAGAATCAATAAAAATTGTATAATAAAGAGGCTTCTTTATTATACAAATTTTATTGATTCTCTTCGCAATATGCTAAGTGAATATTATTTAATACTGGTTCAATAACAGAAATGCAATTTTGCGTATGTTATTGTACTCTATTGTAGCAGGTGTTATTTTGCGGAAGTCCATTGTATTATTACAAAGGATATTGTTTTTTGCTGATTCCGCGCAGTTGATGATGACTTGTCCAACAAGCAGACAAGGTCGACACGTGTTTCGTCTCTCAGCGAGACTGTTGCCCGCTCGTGAGTCACCGAGCGGGCAACAGATCCTGAAGATGTCTCGCTGAGAGACGAAACACGTGTCGACCTTGTCTGCTTGTTGGACAAGTCATCATCAACTGCGCGGAATCAGCAAAAAACAATATCCTTTGTAATAAGTATGTTATTGTATTCATTGGCACTTAAGAGATTGTTAAATATTTTTTAATGTCTCACGATCGAACTTAAGGTAATATAAAAGCAGCCGTTATAATATAGGTAATTAAAAAAATCAACAGAAAAATTATACAAAATTACAAAAGTCCTGTGAAACATTCAACATTTAAAAAAATATCAAAAGAGAATGTATCATAAAAAGCTACGACATACAAGTGTCATGTCCACAGGTTATGCCAAAGTCAACGAGACTCGAATGCGAGTGTTGTTGTCAGGTTTCATGATGATGTACGTATTAACAGACAATACAAACCGCAGTATTATCAGAAAATACAAATACAGAGCGATCGCAGCATAGTACTTTCTAAATCTAACAGTTCTTTGATATAATTAAACATATCTTAGAGGTTAGGTTAGGAGTGTTAGAAGAGGTTGAATATTATCAGTTGATATTGACGTCGACGTAACACCAATTTCACGATTATTAGGAGGTTAAACTGCCCGTATCGCTTTTATTATTATTTTAACACATTTAACTTTAAATTTTATTTAACACATCAAACAATAATTATTATAATATAACTAGCGGTCCCGACAGACTTCGTCCTGTCAAAAAAAAATGTAGTGGCAGTTTTTTGTTCCTACTTATTTTATAGATAATATCGCATAGCCAATCAAATTGCAAAAAAGGTCCAAATGAACTATTACATTTTGTGACTATTCAAGTTTGGAACGTGATATTAAATCCTCCAACGATGTATTCTGTGCTCCAACGCACACACGCACACTGTTTTGACAGATATAATTGAATTTAAACTTTATACATAAAGCAAATCGACTCTTTGATGTTAGGAAGACATCTACATTGCTTAGACAACAGTGAGTGCTTGCAATATGAACTTTATGTAATAACAATGAAATTCAAAATGACTGTACATTTTTGTTAGAAAACGTTTGTATGGGAATGAAGGGCTATTTTAGGATTTTTCTGATAATTATTCGATTTTTTCTCGCCGTAAAAACCATCCTTGAACTTCAACGAACATTTTAAAAAAGAATTGGCCTAATTGGTCCAGGCGTTGCTGAGTTATGCTCTTACCAACACATTTTGCGATTCATTTTTATATATAAGAAGAAGATGGTTTAATGTATAATTAACCGTGTGCCACATTCTTTTCATTTTCTTTTACTGCATAGGAATACTTTAATCTAACAAGAAACCTTATTTCTTTTCTTTGATAAATTAATATACTTATTTATCACATAATAATTGATTATATTGCATTCACTTAATATTTGTGCTATCCTAAAAATTAAATCAGGAGTCACGGTTATTTGTACGGAATATATTAATGTGTCTGTGATCACTCACCATGTTGGCCCAGAGGCGACGGCCAAAGCTCGATAATAAGTTTTGTTTTTCAACGAAATCTCAAAATGTGTTTTCGGTCGTTCCACGGTAAGTGACTTGGTGACCTGAATTCAAACGGGTCTCAATAGCTGTATATAACTTAATAGCTATAGACTGTAATCGAATCGGCTGTGAATCGGACGGCGTTGCCAATATGAATGTTTTGGCATCTGGCAGGTTTTTATTTTTTGGTTGACCTTCCACTTGGATCAGATTGTAAGTGCGCCAGGGACGTGATTTGAATTGTTCAGTGCGATATATCCATGTGCTTACTATCTCTATACGCAAAGGTATTCTTTCACTTGCAAGTAACTAACCGAATCTATTTATAAAAATATTTTGTTATTAATTATTTTCTTCGCGGACTCTGTTTATATTGTTCTCCTCTAGATTTAAATTTTACAATTGTACCAAAAATAATTTAGTACTCTTCATCTATATCTCAATATTTGAATGAGTTGCGTAGCTACAAAATTAGGAATAACTTATTAGTAATAGCGACATTAAACCAAACTTTACGTAGATGATAACTACTGATGGAAATAGAGAAAAATGACCGCTTTGAGGAATGTATTTCATTGAAACATAAAATGCAGTAAATATTTTGATATCTGTAAGTGATGATTTGTTATGTGTTTTATGTGTTCTCTTCACGCATAGTTTTTCAGTAGTCGTGTCTAGATTGTAATTGTTCTTCCATCAAAGTGCCGTTACAGCTTGTATTTTTGTATTATAATAATCTAATTATCTTTATCAATAATCTATAAAATAATAACAATAGACAGATGGTTAGTTCTTAATGAAAGATAGCAACAAAATTAACGCTATTAACAAGTTTTTACCATTAACAAAGAAAATTAAGTCATAACATAATGCGACCGTAGCACTTTATCACTGACAGATCTAGTATAAAAACCATTACACCCATAAACTTTACTGTATTTTCGTAATTTAAGCTTATTGCCTTATCAGATTTTGCTATATATACACCTTTACGGAGCGGAACCAACACGAAATCACAGACGAGGCGAAGCGCGATTCCTCACATTAAAACTTATCGCAATATCAACTTTCACGCCGCGCCACTCTTTGTGGCTACAGGACATATAACTTACAAGATGCGGAATACTGCTTGTCGTGCAGGCTTAATTAAATTCAAATTTCAATTCAGTTGGTTATGAATTAAATTGATATCCGATATATTTTATTGCAACAGCCTCACACATTTGGTGCAGCGGTCAAGTGATCGGCTTCTCTATTATTTACTTTGTATGACCTACAAAAATTTGTTACAATTTGGATGTTTGTGCATGTGAGATTTTTATGATTGTGACTGAACCCACGCACTGAATAAAATTCCTAGTGTGGAGCGAAGATTTTTTTACAAAAAAAATAATTTTGTCCTAAAATATACACGTCTTATTTCTATGATTATAAAATATTATGAATGTTACATGTTAGTTGTAGACATTCGTGCTGGTATTGCTAAGTCTTCTTCTTTCTCTTGCTCTTTTTCTAATTTTATTTAGGGTCGGCGCAACATGTCTTCCTCTCCCACTCTCCTCTATCACTCGCCTTTTCAACACTTCTGCTCTCCTTCAACATATCATCATTCACACAGCCCATCCATCTTTTCTTCGGTCTTCCTCTCCCATCCATGACAGAGTTAATGGAAAATGCATAATTAGCATTGAACATGCAGCATTGATGTGACTTTTGTGTGTATGGTTCCGTATGTTTTATTGCAGTGATTCCCAAAGTGGACTATATCGACTCCTAGGGGTCTATGATAACCCCCAATTTTTTTTTGGTTTTGGGGGTCCATGAAATGAAAACCGGGGTCCACGATAATGGATCTCAATATACACTGATAGTACTTATTTACTTACATTATACTATCTTCTAATATAAAGACATAAAATTATTTATAAAAGTACCTATGAAGTAAAAAAAATATTATAAATGTTTATAAAATTTTGTAAGCTGTAGGCATTCAATATCAAGTAAGTAGGGGGTTTACCGAAAACCGAACAGCATGGCGAAAAATCTACGACACAAAAAAGTTTGGGAACTTCTGTTTTATTGAATGAATGAAAAAAAAAATATTAATTTCTCATGTATTCATGCGAATAACTGTAATTTCGTATTTCTGTAATACGAGGTATATATTAACTTTTCTAGTGTAGTATATTCCTATAAAAAAAAGTATATTTTCCGATTGTAAAAGTTATCCTATGTCTAATTATAACCATTCCAAATTACACCAGAATCTGTCAGATGTAATATCACATTTTCCCATAAGAAAAGTATATTTTCGCTGTTTTTCTTCTATTTGGTCAAAATTACCCTTTATCATTTTTTGAATCAAACAATCATATAATCATCATCTTAACTAAAAGACTCCCGCTGCTGATCTTAGGCCACCGGCAAGTATCTTTACACCGATTACTTTCTCTCATAATTAATAAACCACACGTTACTAGCACCTAAGCATCTGAAAACATTTCTCTCTTCGTACTATTGCGTAATGTAATGTAGATTTCAATAGCGCAAAATGTTAGGGAAAGCGAAGCTAAATGGAAACGGCACAAATAATTTTCTAAGCACCTATTCATATCTAACCACCGAGCTATGAGTAATTCCCTTAATCGTACATGTTCACCCACATCACATTTCATTCTGGTAATTGTTGACACATCTGAATGCGGGCTTGGAAAGTGATGAATAAATTAGCACAGAAATAACTATGTGTAAGTTAATTATGTAAAGTTAAAAAGTCCATTTTTTGTCGTGGGAACCAAACTTGAAGGAATCTGTGCGGAAATATTCCTGCACTCGCAATGTAATGGAAAGATTTGGGGCACAGATCGGAACGAGAAAATCGACAAGAGCAAGAACCACTATATATCGAGCTTCCAACAGTATATCTATAAATTCACAACACTAAAACTTAGTAACGTTGCCGTAAATTACCCATCGCAAGTCAAATAGTGAAACATCTCAAGATTCTTAGTGTTTCAAAAGGCACATCAAACGATCTTGCATCTGATGTCGTACCTTCGTCTCGGTTAACTGTCAAATCGGACTATGCAAGTAAAGGAACAGACTGACCTTGCTTTTGCGTAGGCACTTATTTACTACGCAAATAAGTATTAATATTAAAACTCAATTAAAAAATAGTCTTATTAAGTAAGTTAGGGGTTCTTACACATGACACAGGACCGCACTTATAACACCGCCAAAGACCGCGTGTACATTATGTACATACATCGCACTGTTACTATACCATTGCTACGCCAAATATTAAATTAAACTTCCAGTACAGTAAAATAATGTCAGTGTAAATGTCAAGTACGTCTGTTCTCATTATCACAATTAGCGTCTGGTATTCATAATTAGCGTCATTGATGCTATGACCGCTATAATCGAGAGGTTCGAGGTCGTTCCTGCGATGTACTAAAATGTATTTCGAATTTTTATTTCCATTTTGAATATATATTTATCCGAGTATCTACGGTCAAAATCATGAATCAGGATAGTGTTAACCCTAACAAAAACAACACGTTGGAATTGCAAATTTTGCAATGTAAGATAGAAATTCGTATAAGTACATCCTCATCATTTTTTGCCTTAACTTCATTGTGAAAACCTGAGTATAAAAATGGTAATCTTTGAATTCATTACAATTTTATTGACAATACTTTACTGCCCTTTGGTCGTTAGTTTATTATCAGTAATAATACGACCTACATATGGCAACATTTAGTATAAATATGAAGTGTGGTTATGATGCATATGGAAGTCGAAGTTGAACCAAATGTATCTTCTTATATATAAAAATGAATCGCAAAATGTGTTGGTAAGCGCATAACTCAACAACGCCTGGACAATTTGGCCAATTCTTTCGTTAATATGTTCGTTGAAGTTTAGGATAGTTTCTACGGCGAGAAAAATTCGAATAATTATCGGAAATACCCTAAAACCAATGACCTTATATTCCCATACAAACGTTTTCTAACCAAAACGTACAGTCAATTTGAGCTTAATTGTTATTGTATAAAGTTCATATTGCAAGCACTCACTGTTGTCCAATCAATGTAGATGTGTTCCTAACATCAAAGAGTTAATTTGCGCTTTATTAACGTTATATAAAGTTGAAATTCAATCATATCTATGTGTGTCAAATATATATGTGTGTGTATATATGTGTATCAAAACAGTGTGCGTGCTTGCGTTGGAGCACAGAATACATCATTGGAGGATTTATGTCACGTCCAAAATTAACAAAATATTATAGTTCATTGGTAGGTCCAAATGAACTATAATTTTTGCAATTTGGTTGGCTATTCGATTTATCTATAAAATAAGTAGAAAAATATCTGCCACTTTATAAATCTTTTTGACAGGACGAAGTCTGTCGGGTCCGATAGTTTTTTTATAAAAAATATCCCAAACAAATCTCTACTTACCTCCTTTCTCCTGCAGTAGAACATAACTATATTAGAGCTACGCACATCCCGGTTTTGTAAATAATCGACCAACTTCCTAAGTGGGTCCCGGAACAAACCTTGGAGTATTCAAACGAAACTTTCCGTGTGCTACTGTTGGCTGCTGGTAATTCAGATGTAAATCGCAGCGATAAGGCGTTTGTAAACTCATTGTCTTTCAACTGTGAATTAATAATCAAACTTGTATTGGAATTGCCAAATTTCATTATCCTTGCTATTGAATTAATCTGTTAAGGACTTAAGGATCAATGTAGGAACCAAAGAAAACATTAGCACCGCTTCATATGTCGCATGCAATATAATTATAGATATAGATATTGAAATAATACCAATATTCGTGCAATGATTTTGAATCGTACAGCACTATAAAACCAAATGAACTAGAATGAAAAAAATGAAAAAGCAATGAACAACAATCTATCGAATACCGAATTCCTCAAGCTATTTTTATATATTACTTCACTACGACTATTAGCTCGGATTTTTTAATTATTTTTTTTTTCTCTCAGGAGAAATAGGCTGAGAAACACGACGTCCGGCTAAGCGCGCACGCCGTGGTGAAGTCTCTCTGTCTGGGGGACTGTCCAGGGGTTCTCGGACAGTCCCTCCTTTGGCGGTGGCTTGACCAATTCTTGATCGATCCGGCGCCGGGACACATGGCGGTCGAACCACGAGAGCGCACCCCGCCAAGATTAGACTTTTAACTAATGTTGAAACGGCAGGAATTGTTTATTTCAGCTACTTTCATAGTGTTATGTCCTATGGACTGCTGCTATGGGGATCAGCGGCTAACATTGAAAGTATTTTCCTTTTACAAAAAAGAGCGATTCGTGCTATTTACTGTTTACGGGCTAGAGAATCCCTAAAAGAATTGATCAAAGAAATTAATATTTTATCTTTAGCTAGTCAATATATATATGATAATTTAGTTTTTGTATATAGAAACTATAATAAATTCAATAAAAACAGTGATCTACATAATGTGAATACTAGAAACAAAAATAAACTTGCCGTTCCAATGTTAAGACTCCATAAAACTAGCTGTTCGTTCTTGGGGAAATGTATATCTATGTTTAACAAACTTCCGCAAAATGTCATTGATTTGCCTTTATATAAATTTAAAATCCATATCAAAAAGACACTCATGAGTAAAGGTTATTACAAAGTAAGTGACTATCTTAATGATCAAACTATTTGGGAATAGGGACACTATTCATAGAGCCATGTTTGGTAACAACATTATTTATAATATTGTATTATTTTATATGTTTATGTAAACATACATACGACTGTAATCGTATTAGGTATGATTGTATTTCTTATACTATATTGTATTTTTATATATATTATTATAATTATTAACATTGAAAAGAGGAGATAAAAAATAGACCTTCAGAGTTTCTTGCCTGTTCTTCTCGAGAAGGCTCTCCCAATTTCCGAACAGTGTGTCGAGTCAATATATTTTTTCTTTTTTTTTTTCCTTATTCGTACGTACGGACAAGGTTTTTGTTTTTTTTTTTTATTTAAGCTTTTTTTTTGTTTTGTTTGTTGACGTCAATAAGTGCCTGTAAAGGTCTATGTTGAATAAATATTATTTTGATTTTTGATTTTTTTTTTGCCATATGCCCCGTATAGGCCCAGAGAACTCGGGGGGTTTTAGTGGGTAGGCCGGTCCTCTTGACCGGAGAGCCACACACACGGCCGCGTCTTGCCAGCGCGTCATTCATCGAAAAAAAAAATGCTGAGAAGCACGAAACGCAACAGCAAGTGTTACGGTAATTATGTCGGACTTCACACCGGCCAGAACGGTCTGACCAGCGTGACCTACCGACTAAACTCAGCCTTATGCCTAAGTTCTAAGAACTATGTAGGCTATCAGGCAGGAGCTCGGGCATTCAGCACTCAAAGCATGGAAATTCAGTTGAAATTTTGGGCCACCCTGCTTGTAGTCTGATCTGATCACAAGTAACCTCTTTTTTTTTCTTAAAACAAAACAAATAAAACTTTGTATACAGACTGGTGGAAAGAATATTGTAAAGATAAAGTAAAAATATTTTATCTATATGACTTGTTTTGATTTCTTAAAACTTTCTATGGGCATGTAGTAGACAACACATAACTTTTATATATACCTACATTTATTCGGGGTCGTACGGGAAAGGAAAACATTGTAAGACACACGTACCTGTGAAGAAACTCAAAGTTGTAAGTAAAGTTAATAAGATCTTATCGACGTCAAAACAATATAAATAAATTAACAGAATACAAAGAGTTACTTATCATGTAATGCATACATACAAGAAACCAAAGGCTCTACACCTGTTCAGTATTCTTATTTATGATGATGAAAAAATATTTAAATAGATATTTTCAGACTTACTAACTTATATTATAGATATAGTAGTATTACTTACGAAATTTTATTTAATATTGGATTTAATTTTACTCTCGACAGTCTGTGATTTGTTCCTTTATCACAGATTTTTTTTTATATTTAATCAATTTATCTTCAAAGCATAAATCTAACGACTAGTCCTAATAGTAACGACTATATTTCTTCAAAAGTGAGTTGTGCGACATAAAATTAATTACCACTTTGAACAATAAATAAATAAAAAAGTATCTCTAATCTGCTAAACCAAAAAAATTGTTAAGTATAATAGCTAATTGTTACTGAATATTACCAGCTGTCATTAAACCAAGGATTTGTTCAGCAAATCAAAAATCAGAGCTTATACCATATAGCACTATTTTTTCATAATACTCCCTAACCCTTTCAGCTTTTGCCACGCTTGGAATAATTAACGACGCATTTAATCGCGATTATAATACTCGGTCCATCAACTACACTTGACTTCGATAATCTCTTATCTGTGAAGTATAGATACCATATTCTAATGAACCTTTTTTTAAACGTAGGGAAATGCTGTTACGCCTACCTCGTGCAACTTGCCCTACTGCAACTTGTCACTAATCAAATTGAATTTGCTGGTATATGCTAATTCAATTTGGGTCTTGTTCAAATAGTTTCGGATAATAGGCTTACAGTTTACGCAGTGTAAATAAAAAGTACATCAATACTCGTGAATCGCGCTTACGATGTATCGTCCGTAGATACATGATATTCTGTGGTATCGTAAATCACACTCATTTAAATGATAGGAGCCCAATGAAAAATCAAATCAAAAATCAAAATAATCTTTATTCAACAAAGACCTTTACAGGCACTTATTGACGTCAACAAACAACACAAAAAAAAAACTTAAAAAAAAATACAAAAACCTCCGTACGTACGAATAAGGAAAAAAAAAATATTGACTCGACACCTATGTACATATCAATGCACTCACAGGACACAATTCGGCCAACATATTTGCTTATACTATGAATATAAAAAATTACGTGATAATTGAACAATTCGCTGGAATGTTATTTTAACTTGCGTGTAGATATAGTGTGGTGTGGAACATGTTAATTACTCACTTGAAACTTGTTTATAAGCTTTCCATACCTGTCTAAATTACGAACGAACTTGTTAATAGATTAGGGTATGAATTATTTGGTTTGAAATTACTGTTGTTAACTTTCATTATTTAGAAAACTACATCTAACAGAAGGCCATATTAAATTAAATTACAACTTTTTAGTCATAGCGACTAACTACTCAATAAATATAGGCAATATAACGGGTATTTTAGTTGTTCATCCGATGATCAATAAACGCTTCATAATGTTTTTAATTTATATGATAAATATTAATGTTATTGTTTTTTTACATAATATATTTATGCAGATATTAAGTAGGACACCTTTAAAGCTATAGATTTTAAACTACAAAAATTTTAGACGCCTAAGTGACTTACGTTGCCAAGGCCTATGTAGCTTATTATTCAAATAATTTTTACAATAACCTATTAGCTACTAATTTTAAAACCTCTATTATACAGAATATAAAATGTCAAAGTTTGTCTGAAATCATTTTTAGCTTAGATTAGGACACTGACATTTCGTAGAAAGCTTTCCTAATAAAAGTTACGTAAGACTGGTTCTTTAATTAGATTCATCCTCAGAGTAATTATTCGTACAAAATTTCATACATAAAAAATGTTGATGTGAAAATATTGTAGTCGTTTCCTCGTCTCATAACAGTATTACTACTAGAATGTATAAGTAGTTGTATTCTTACTATGACTTTTGCACTTTTTATATAAAAAATATGGTTAAGTGACTACGTCGTACACTGAAAGTTCTGTATAGACAAGATTGTGATCAAAAGAAAATTGTGATCTAACTACAAATTAATAACTTTAGAATATTTTACATTTTCTTCGTCCGTCGTCAGAAACCGTGTTAGACCGAATCGTACTCAGTATCAGTTTTTTTTCTACGAAAGGTCAAAGAACTCATAATTTAACTACGAGTAGGATATTCTCGTATTTCATAAATTAGTATGAGAACGATGAAACAATTAATTTACATTTGAGAATAAATGATTTCTCAAAATTAATTTTTATAATACTTTAGGAGATACAGAATATAAAAGTTAATAATGTAATAATAAAGTTCACGTACAATATTTAGTATAGAAGAGCACATTATCATATACCTTTAGACTGCAGTCCTTAATGACAAACTACAAACCAAGTTTAGTAGATAAGTTTATTGTTGAATTAAGTCACAGACGGGAAACAAAAAAAAATAGAAAAATTTAAGGCCTTATTTTATTATTATTGTTAAAATAAAGGAAATGTCAAAGTCCAAACGAAACGAAATTTGTAAGTAAGCAATAACAATAAAACTCATTTCATTTTAGCAAAATCGAGCTGTAGATTAAAATCAACCCCTGTTCAAGTATATTATTTTAAAAGCACTCTCTAATTTTCTGTCGATTTCACCATGCGGAAAATGAGTTCAGCTCTCAGCTTCTACAAATTGTGGTTTGAAAAAGCCCGAAAGCTTTTTTCGATATATTTGGGTGAAAGAAAATCATCCGAAACCCAATGCGCGGTGATCCGTGGCAGTTTTACTACCACCTGTTCGATAATTCCTCGATTACAAAGGAGTCATTCGCAACCCTTATTTCTCAACTGACATTATAATTTAGGTATATTTAACATTTTTAATATATTTTTTTTCTAAAATCTAGCCGTTATCTTTTTTTTATTTAGTGTTAAATATGCCATAAATACAATAAATACATGCCGCATATTAAATTGTTCACTTCGACGTTGATTAGCTGCCGTGAGTGCAATCATTATTCTGAATTACTTACCTGTAGTATACATAAATATAAGTAAAAACTTATTATAGTAGAAGTTTTTGCCGATTTAGGTAATCACATATTCTTACAATAATTAACTCTGAAATCACTTTTTTTTTAGAGTAGGCCCTATATTTTATATGTTGTAAGTTTGTAACACACGGGTATTATTTGTTGAGTACGTGTAATATCTTATTTTCTTATCATATCTACATGTCATTATCATTAAGTCATAAAACGTTACGTCCCTCCTTTGTCAAATGACGTCTAATGACTGAGCACGATCTTAATGCAATCTTGAGGAGTCTACTTACAGCTACATACTCGTTTCAGGTGTTTATTTACTCCCTAAATCTCGTTGAACGAGGTACTTGTGTCTTATATAAACGAGACTATTATATCCTTAAAGATATTTATTTTAAGTCGACAATCGTAATGTTAACTTATGTGGCATGGAAATATTCGGTTTACCTAATAACTTCACACCAGAGCTAGACACATTACCAATTACGCACCAAAAAAGGAATCTAAATATTTGACTATACAAATTCACGAGAAATTCAATGACGCGTAAACTCCACAGAACAAAAAACGAGATAAGCTCTTCAGCCTAGTCGATATGTGACATGCTTTTACAATAAAACCTAAACAATGAAGGCATTTGAATTAACCACTTTTATATATAATATTTTACGTTGTATTGTTATTGTTCATAGCCGAAATTATGATACGTTATTATTTAGTACATTATTCAATAAATAATTTCGAGTGATTGATTCGTCTTAATAATTTCGACATTTTGACGATGGGCATTTGTTTTTCATTTGACATTTGACAAATTCTAAAGAATAACGTTTAAAACGTTTATTTAATAATTTAATCTTTATTGCACCATAAAATTGTAAAGTCAACCGGAAAAGAAGTTGTAAACTTTAGTAAGGTTATGCAAAAAAAAAGAATAAACAATTAGAAATATAGATATGGCTTTCCTAAAAAACATAAAGTCGTCCATAAAGTAATGATAATTAAATGAGTTCATTATAAATAGAAAATATATAATAATACTAGCTGATTCGGCACTATGGTCATCACAGCTCATATACTTCTCCACCGAGTCACACGAGCCTTTATTTTTTAATAAGGGAAGATGTATTTACGCACTTATAGGCCGGCCCTTGGTTAGGGCCGGAGGTGTGGGAGTGGGATTCTACGGCAGAAGGCCGCGACTACCCACTAAAACCACTCTACGACACCTCACTGGTCATAATGAGTGGCTACGGGCAGTGCGCAATGCGGTTCACTCGCGTGAGCCGCTCGGCCTTGCCCGCACTGTTGTGAACAATGCGGGCACCCTTACCGCCAGAGTCACACCAGCCCTTTTTTTTATGTAGGGAAATGCAGTTACGCATACCTCGTGTTCAGATGGTAAATGCGGCCAGATGGTAAATGCGGCCTACCGACTAAAACCCTACGGACCTCGCATCTACACCGAAAAGTGACGGGGCTACGGGAACACACAGTACACAACCGCGGCCCCGTCGGTGCGTACTCGCCGTAGCAAGCCCCTCCCATTTTCCCTAAACATCTTGTGGGGAGCAATGCAGGTGTTCATGCACGGCTCTCGTCACCGCAATTCCCGGGCACTACGTGTCACGGGGCAGCATAATTTTTATAACGCAAGGAGGGCGTGCTTCCTCTCCACCCGCGGCCGTCTCTTGGGCGTTGGAGCCATCGGTGACCTCCATCGCCGTTTCTTCGGAGGTCTCGGGTCTTATAGCCCGCCTCTGTCGTCTCCTGTTCACAATAGTCTTGGGCGAAGAGCATGTCTTGTCCCCAAGGCGATGATCCGCTGGTTTCCCAACCGCTGTGCAAAGGGGACATTTCCGCTTTAACGAACACGTCGCAGCTTTATGTCCCGGCTCCCCGCAGAGTCACACCAGCCTACCCTAACTATTGTTAGGGTGACTAAGCCTTATTCAATTATGCTAGCCTAATGCAGATTGGTTTCAAAAATGCATCTTTAAATTTCTTCGTATCGTCTTATGCAAGTTGCCTCACGATATTTTCCTTCAACATAGGAGCGTCAAAAAATATGTATATGAATTTCGAATATTGAAAAACACAAGGCAGGCCCTCGGTCTCCCCGAATCGGCGCCACCGACAAAGAGTATGGTAGACGATATAAATTAAACTAGTTAATATTCAAACTATTGTAGATTATATTGTTATATTGTTTTTGTAGATTTGATTACCAATAAAAGGGGTCTTTGGGGATATCGAAACCTACACATAGTTACCGAGACCCAGGTGGTATATCTGGTTCCTCTCTGTGTAAAACTATGGACTCGACACCCACACGGTGAATCATGAAGTTTTACGAGATTTCTTCTGAAGGCTGTACATAAACTAAAAAATCTATAGCAATTTTACTGTCAAATCTGCACAGTTATGGAATAGCCTACCTCCAAACATTCATACACTCAGAAAATGTATCAATTTTTTAAAGTAGATTTCGTAAACATTTCTTGGGATAGTCCATTTCTTATTATTTATTGTCTTATTATTGTCTAATTGTTTTGTTGTATATCTATGAATGTATAGTTAATAATATGTGATACATTTCATTTGTTTTGTGTTTGGTAATGATGGTACATTGCCATTTGCTTTAATATTTCGTAAATAAAGGATGTCTCTAGGAGCACTTTCACCTAAAATACTTTCAATATTGCTTACACATGCACACTACAAATTAAATAAACAATATATTGTTTGTTTAATTTGTAGTGTGTAATAATGAATTTATTCATCTATATCTTAAAATCTTAACAATATCAAATAGTTAATCTTTGTCTGTACTATTAATAGTTTACCAAAGACAAAATTCCTTTTTCTTTGATAAAATTATAGCCTTGGCCTGTAACAAAACATCTTGAGATTTATATTTATTACTGATCAAACGAGATTACTTCGGTCTACGTTGCCATGATGTATGGTTGTTTTCGACTACTAGATCCCATTCATCAATAGACCTAGCACATAGATATATATCTGTATCTAAAAATAGTAATGACAATTTCTTTCAGAAATAAACTTCGAAATACATAGGTACTATAGAAATATATATAAATTTTTTTTGTAGATATATTATGTATACATAGCTGACTCATTCCTAAAATTTAGAAAGAAAACAGCAATAATTTTTTACACTCTAGCTTTCATGTTCACACAAGTCTCTCGAGTAGGAGTTCCATAAACGAAAAGTACAAAAAGAGAAACTTCGTAACAATAAATTAGCGACTTAATAAATAAATTGAAATAACATCGTTTTAATTACAATTATGAGTTGATGAAGTTCTAAATATAAAAATATGTCTATACTTCAAAGATAATTTTTTTCGCGCATTTGTCAAAGTATATTTTTCTAAATTGAAATTCACACCTTGACTCTTTCAAGTTAAAAGACAGATAACTTTTTAATTACATTCACCTAGAATACAATTATCCTTGATACCGAGAAAGTTTTAATGATCAGCTCTGTGTAGGTACAATCTATAAAACTAAGACTAGCCTTAATTTTATAATACCACAAATATTCTTAGACAATTAATTGTGTAAATTTTCATAATATTCAATTTATATTCAAGATTAAATATTAATTGAATCGAAACCTAAAAAAATATAATGACAAGTAAATCATGCCACCTAGATATTTAAAATGCGTATTTGTATATTTGAGTGATTCACACATTCATAATCTTTGATCAGAGAACGGTAAAATCGTTTTCTTAACACTTTTTTACAGTGGCTGGTTTTTATTTGTGTCCGTCGGGTGACGTATTAAAATATAGTATATCTCCCTGGTCCCCTTTCACTCATTGGCTCTTAAAAGAAGAGGCTAATATAGCTTACTAAAATTAAAATGAACTCGGTTAAGTAGTCCTGGAATCAAGTGGACTACTTAATTCATGCATAATTCGATTCTGAAATTTTATCGCAAGTGCTATAAAGTTCGTTAAGTTCGATTCATCGAATTAGTTACGAAGCATCCAGACAGCGGCTATATACTTATCCCCAATTACATTTCGACTTAATAAAATTGACTAAGCAGATATATACGTTACACGTTTGCCCTACAATATACAATACGTCCAATATTTTTTTTTTTTTTTGCGATTGATGCAAAACATCGGATTTGCAATAACCGTTTTATCTATCTCGAAAATTTCTTTTCTTTATTTCATTCACAATAATAATAAAAACTGAATTGACATCTTCTATTTCGATTTATGTACATCACTGAAACTTTTGATAAGGAATAATTTATTATTATGCTCTTTTTGAATTATGCATTTCTATAAATTTTTTCTATTAACTTTCTATTGCAGTCATAAATATTAGTAACTTATAAAGAAATCTCATAATTAAACCGATCCATATGACTTGCACTGTCAAAAAATGATCACGTCTCATGTATAGCCAAGCTTCTAATTCTACACGCCCCAACTCTGCAAGTCCTTCACAAACTCTACACCTTAGTCAAAATATTTAGCCATTTCGCTATATACGTAACGTGAAAAATTTATCGATACTTTTCTGTTATATAATAGTTCTACTAGTAGTAAAATGACAAGTCACTTACAGAGCTAGGATGTGCGGCAGTGAGAGTTATGTTTCCGTTTTGGCAACATTTTTCATGAAAATGTTTTTGGTGAGATATTTTTTTTATAAGTTTCTTAGATATTCTTACAAACTTCCAACCCAGAGGTCAAGGGGTGGGAGGATAAAAGTTACAAGTTTTAAATATTCTTCGCTAGTTTCGAACTTATCGCACATTATTTGTGTTTTGACTTGCGAAAAAATATCGCGAGCCGCCATTGTTATCTGCGCGCTCATTCCTGAAGCACGCGTAGGTGTATTCTCTAATAGTGGACCTCTAAATATACAATTTTTGTAATATACTTCTACAAGTACATTGCACAATTTAATTGAATAACACTATGTTAATGTTCATGAAATAAAAACTATGTATTTATTTATATTTCTATTTAGTTTAACATCTATATGTGATGAAAATTTTCATCCGCTATAGATTTTTGTTATATATTTTTTACTATAGGAACACAAGTGAAATTCTGTTTTTTTAATTTTCTGCCACTGTAATTTGTAAAAAAAAATATTGACTATCGATCACCCGAAGAGTAGTTTACTCATTTTCATTCAGAGATTGATTAAAGGATATGGTTTTTTCAGATTTTTCTATATTGACTCAATAATTAATGAGTAAATGAAAACTAGGCTCTTTTTCTAGGCTTTGACTAGAAAGGATGTACTAGACATAAATGATTGACCAACAGATTTTTAGATATATGTAATATTGGATCGTTACTGCAACTCTATCCCGTTAGAAGATGAAACCTCTTCAAGTTTGCAGTAGCGCTATTTTCTGGCTCCGTACCTTTATTAGGATGTGATTTTGGAATGAAATTGCTCATACCTATTGGCGGCCGTGGGCTTGTTATATTGCATGAGAACGAATCAAAACTATATCAATATTCAATTGTTTTATGTAGAGATAGCGTCAATAAAAGATCTACAACGCAAACAATCAGTTGCAACAATGAACACGATTGACATGACATGATGACGAATGACACGTTATATCACCATTGACTGCGTTACCTGTACTATTAAATTAAGCGTATTTTGTTTATATACTTTTAATTTGAACATATTAGAACCAACCTACAATACTTTTATTTAAATATCGTTCCACCTACTCTAATGAAATTAATTTGATTTGATTTTGATCTGAGTTTCCAAGGACTATTGTCAAAAGAAATTCGTTTATTGAAACTAATGTCCAAAAAAAAATATATTCTTGCAAACATAATAATTTCGAACCTTGGCTGGATATTGTATATTTGCTAAAGTAGGTACATCTATTTTTAATATACTAAGAAACGACAACTCGATAAAAATCACAAAATAAATCAAACTAAGAAAGAACCAGGCAAATGAGTGGCTCCAAGGATCTTATCTTTAGTAGCATTTGTAAATGTAATTTATTTCACAAGACTTTCTAATTTTCTCCATGAGTAAGCATTTTTTCGTAACACATTATTATCCTTTTTAGTATAGCAATAAAAATGTAAATCAGCATCCTACATGGTAATGATAATGGGGTGAGCTCGGTATTAATGGGGAAATGAATAGTGAAATATTAACGCTATTCCCAGAAAGTATTATGATGAATAAAGATGAACAATACGAGAGTCAATATTATGAATAACGAGCTTGATTTAATGTAGAACATGGGAGTGCACTTATATCATAAGTATAAATCATATCCAAAATGAAAGATCCTACCTAATTACAGGGTACTTACTCTATTAAAGTGTAGGGAGGCTTACTCTATAACATTGGACCAAATTTCAATTATATGGGCACACAATATAACGATTCACTATTTTTGTCTTGTTCAATAATGAAAACCTACAAATCTCATATATTTGTTAATTTATTCCATACATTTTTAAGTAAGAAGAATATTAATTTGGTTTGGATAGAATAGAGTAACAGTAAAGAAATATTTGCACTAATTATACTCCTGTACTAACATCTCGCAAGACTGACAGCCGTTGGGAGTAGAAAGATAATCGAGTAGCGGGCCTATGCCAAGGATCGCAACGTCTGTCACAAGGTGGGCCAACGGTTTGGTGAAGATGGCAGGAAGATACTGGATTAGCATTCAGAATAGCTAGCACAGCGTAGGAGCGATCGGTTTAGAAATCCTTGAGGCAAGTCTACATTTAATAGAGCGCATTTCGCAGCTAAAATAAATAGCAGTGGGTAACCTTCGCAATTTATCTGAAACACTAATAGTACTTCATTTGAGTCCATACCCGTAAATCGTAGACTTGAGAATAGGCTTGAAAGCATGAGCTGGTGGACTGAAATTGTCTATAGTTATATAATTAATAATCTCATTGACTTTAAGTTCAGTCCACCGTCTTAAACTTTTCCTACCAATCACGATGAAGGTTCTTCTAGTGCAGTCTACTATTCTCCTTATGCTTGAATATGCTATGTGTGCTACACTTATATTACATAAAAAGCTCTTGATAAATTGGATCGCTAACTCAACAACTGTATTCATTTTATTATGGCCTGCGTAAATACAACCATATATCTGCCAACAACGAGATTTAAGGATCCTCTCCACACATTATCATTAATAATCGATATGCGCCTGATATATTTGAAATGTAGGGCATATATTACAGAATGAGACACAAACATAAATCTCTGCTTGAAAACAGTTAGAAAGGGATGGCGCTATGTGGGTTTTAAAAGCACTGTACTCAAGCAAAAATTTGAGTTTGAGTTTGATTTTAAAATACGATCCTACATTTTATAGACTACTTTTCTCAAGAAACTTCAAAATGTAACTCTACTCTGTTAAAAGATATAACTACCATATGATATCATATACGCAATTTATACAATATAATCGGCAATGAAGAAACATGATAAGGGACGTCCTAGACGACCACACTTAGATCAAATAAGTTATTGAAAGAAGATCAGGTCAAAAATACCCATAAAGAGGTGTATGAAATATTTAATGAAAGTCGTGGAAACTAGAGAAGTATGTTTGGATCATAGCAAATCCAAAACTGTGATCTCTGCGTACCGCGCGAGGAAAGAGGCGTGACTAAAGAGCGCATTACCAAAATCATAATATAAAACATACCATCTGATCCTCACCACCATTCCTCAACACTTTGCCCCACTTTACTTTTCACCTCAAAGAACTTTTCAAGGTCCGCAAATTTCACCGCTTCGGGAAAAATGCTTATTAATCTCGTTCTTAAAATTCGGCATCTTGTAAGTTTTTTGAACGAACAAGATTTTTCACAAGTGGGTAGGAATCATCCGGTAAGTGCGTGATAATTGATGACTGATGACAAAAAGGGACGACCTATTTTTGTCATCAGAAAGTTAAATTACTTTAAGTAGTTCTCCGATTCATGTGTGAATTCTTGTACACTTAGGACACACTATTTTAGTAGCGGGAAATAAAATACTGCTACATTATTTGTATATGATATACTATTATATTGTCGCTTATATCACGCATCTCTAAAAGACACAGTCCTTTATAAGGCGTGCGCGATACAGATCCAACGCGTAGAGGCCATTTAAGCAAAATTTAATGAAAGTGAAAATGGAGTGTACTAACTGAGTGTAATTTCTATCTGCACCATGAAAAATGCAGCCAAAGACTAGTTACCCGGTGAGATGCACAGAAACTATTGTCATTAGTGGTCAAAAGATATGTGGACTATTGCATTTCGATTTTTGTGGTAATAAAATTCAGGCTATGGAAGAGACTCCGGTCACCTGCTTTCTCAAATCCTCCGAATTGATTATATTATTAAAAAGTATATTAAATAATGTTTATATAGATAGCGCCATTGTATTAACACGTGCCTCAAAAAAATGTTTGGGTCAACTTGTACGTCATACAGCCATTGTTTATGAGAAGTAATTACATTGGTCAGCAATTATAAAATTTGGCGAGCCACCCAAAAGCAGCATTTAAATAATTTGGTCAGCATACAAAGATTTTGTTTGCAATAAAAAAAAACAGGCAGCAATTCTTGTTCCGCAACTAATTTTGATAATGGTCAAAAATTAAATCATACATAGGCAGCCAACAATAACATGAGTCTGCATAATAAACATTCAGTCCGCAAAATAACTACTTGAGCGGCAAGATTTCATGATTGAGCGGCAGAAAAACATGTCTATAAGCAGTATATTTGATTGGTATGTTAGGTTAGGGTTTTTTTTTTTTTTTTTTTTTTTTTTTTTTTTTTTTTTTTTTTTTTTTTTTAGTTTTTAGGTTAGGTTAGGTTAGGCATGACAAATAAAGTATTTTTGCTACTCTTATATGCAGCACAAAATGCATTTTTTTGCTTACACTCTGAGTGCTTACCAAAATTTTATTAAACATGAGCAGCTGATTGCAGCTTATATAATTAATATGCTGTACAAAAATAATTACAGCCATCCAGAATGACATAAATTGCTGATTGATTTTGAAATGTTTGCTGACCATGAGTTGCTGACCAATTAGCTATTTCTGCTCACCGTTTTCTGCTCACAGAAATAACAATACTATGCTAACCATTTAATTGACACCCATTGTTTATGTTATTTAAAGGCAACAATGCTGTACTCAATAAGAATACATTGAAATCCAATCGGAAATCAGTGACACTCTGTGATTTACTCGCCAGTGCGTGTAACAATAGATTCGTTATGAGCTTGCATTATTTACAGTGCAAATTTAATACAGCCACTTTCAAAGAAGTTTGTATTGTATTTGTGTGTATATATATATATATATATATATATATATATATATATAATATATATATATATATATATGTACATACACGTAATAAACTTCTCCTCACTAACGTAGGTACATTAACAAATTATGTTAGTAATTATTAACAAAAATATTTACAGGTATATTTTTAAGATGGTTATGTTCCATAAATAGTCTACGTATATACGTACAGAAATAGGTATTTAAACCCAAAAACTCCTCATTAGATTGAAAAAAACCTCATTAGGTTGAATATTAATTATTTTTTAGTGTCGATTTTCTGGCCAGCCTTGACGTTGTCATGGACCTAAATCTATCATGTAGTGCGACCCAGCGACACCAACTTAATTGAGCGTGGCGCCAAACAGTGCCAGTGTAGTTTGAGAGAGATAGAAATATGGTCCGCGCTATTTCACGTTTTTACTATTTTACATTATGCTTACTACTGTGCAAACAAAATTATTGAAATTCGACACAATGGAAGACTTACTTTTAATCCAGTTGCAATCGATTATTTATTGACTCTGAACATAAGAGCCACCAAGTACTGTTTCCTAATCGAAATGACAACTGCATGGTACGTATTTTACTTTGGTCAGCTAAACTAGAATTTATTTGCCGTTAATAACTACGAATCAAAAGCCGACCAAAAAACCTTTACAAATTTCTTTAAAATTGGTACCCAATAGCAGAATTAATTAAAACGTCACACGGCCTGCTGAAAACACAGAAATTGTACGTCTTTCCATGTTTATACAATTATTTAGCATATTCTACAAAGTCATAAATAGAAACAAATAATCTTAATTACTTTGTTAAATAGGTACTTATAAGTAACCTTATATATTTTATAAAGTTGTATAGGTACAAGCTGTTCTCCGACCGAAAGTGATACCGTGAGCACCTTTCCTAAAATCGCGTTGCTATTGTTAAAAATTCCTTTTTAATTGTTATGGTTTTAAACCTTAATAATGTTGCAGACGATTGGTTTTTGCCCACCTAATTTAGGGCAAACTAATTCAACTGTTCGTATCGGGAACAAGATCGGACACGTATTAATTACCTTCAGAAACACCGAGGTATTCCTTGAAATTATCTTGATAGGAACGAACAAATCTTATATTGTTATTGTATGATGTTGTTAGATAAAGGAAATTGGATATTGCACGATAATCTTGTAGTGTATTTCTAAGTCCCTATAATTCTAAGCCTTGGTACCCTTTGATGTAAAAATAGCAATTTCTATCAAACGCCTGATAAAGGAATAAAATTTACCACAGATTACCTAGTTTATTAAAAACTATAATCATTGTTATTATTTAAACTCAAAATCAAGTATTTTTTCAATCACGTGTACACGTCAAAGATGCTACGACATAGGTTCCACAAGTTCACATTATATCTAAAAAAA
Source organism: Scirpophaga incertulas (assembly GCA_036419045.1). Taxonomy (NCBI): domain Eukaryota; kingdom Metazoa; phylum Arthropoda; class Insecta; order Lepidoptera; family Crambidae; genus Scirpophaga; species Scirpophaga incertulas. Next base: position 13,450,929 of record CM071645.1, read on the forward strand.
CAAAACGATTTCCGATTATATTTGTTCTTAATTTAGTATTGTTGTTATTAGTATTTGTTATTTTATTCGTCATAAGCTAATGTTTGGCTTATGACTGCCCAATATACAAAAATAACTGTACATTGATTGGTCATGTTAATAACTTTTCAAATATTTAATAATAATTTGCTAAATCGTGAGCGAGACCTACTCGTAGCTCCGCATTACGATAAGATCTGACGACGATCTGGAGACGAATTTTTGATACAATAGAAAACCAATTCGCATTCGAAATCGTGAGATTCGTATACGAATTACCGAATTCACTATTTCTGAACTTTCATTTCGTGCAACGAGTGATTCAACCCACTCGTTTTTTATTTCTACTAGTAGAATATCTAACGCTGAAGTGACGTTGACAGTGATCCGTTTCACGTGTGGGTCATCGCCGGTTTTTTGTTTTTGTTGTTGTGATTTTTCATTTTTCTGCGTGAAACGGAATCTAATTAAGAATTTGTTTTTGATGACAACACTGAATTCGAGTGATTCAAAAATCTATAAAATTGTAAGCAGTAAAAAATAATTTCGCGCACTATATATGTATTCGTATTCGAATTCCAAATTCACGTCAAATGATTCAAAAATACGTCTTCTGCGTGTCACATTTGCGTCTGCGTGGGCTATTCGTGTAATTTTTTTGTGTATATCGTCAATATCATTAAAGGAGATGCAAACGTAAAGCATAAACCGTGAATAACATTATTATTAACCGAAATGAACTGACTCTCATTACCCACTACCAATGCCTTATTGTGAAGGGGTGGGTGGATAATATGGTGAAAACAGCTAACAGCACATACGATGAAGATGATTTTAACAGTAATACACGTATGAATGTATACACTATTCCAAAAGTGAGAATGTAAAGGTAGTTACTGAATTACAGGATTAATATTAATAGTAAGTTCATTTTGTTACACACAGGAGAACATCTTAAAATAGGTGTCGGATAATCCGGCACGTCAGAAATTAAAATCAGAATTTTTCCAAGTTCGACAAGATGAGGGATCCTTCGTCATAACAGAATCGACCCTTCAAACAAACACGGGATCAGATGTGTTTGCATGAAATTCGAAACCATCGTAAAGTGTTATGTTAACTTTGTATTTTAATCGTTTTTTATTAAATATTTTATATTTATAATCTTCACCATTATCATATTTTTCGTACTCTAGATGAGTTGAAAATTGAGGGAATTTAATCTTACTTTCATAATTTAAGAAATACAGTAACTATTTATATACCATTTTGATATTACAATAAAAATGTAGATTATTTTTCAATATTGCAATATGTTTATTTAAATTAAATAAACCAATCTCAAAAATATATCACAATTGTATGTCAAAGTTTTATATTGTAGCTATAAAATCGCATTATGTTGTAACGTTATTGCTTATTGCTATGTTTCTTAAAAGTTTACCTTACTTCCAAGTCACCATATAACTAAAGTACTGTACAAACATTAAATTTCTTAGAAATTTCCAACGGCGACGTAAAAGTATTTATTGACATTTGACCTGGATAGTCCTAAATAGCCTGGAAATTCCAGTGCTTACGTAACAATTTTTTATAATATTTACTTAGATAATGAAACAGCTTTTATATGTAGCCGTCTGTATACTAAAACACAAAAACATTACAACCGATTTTCGTGTGATTTTTTACCCTTGTGCTGAAGGGTAATCACATAGTTAACTTATATTTCATAAAGCTTTATATTTCATAAGATGTAACGCAAGTTAAAGTAATCATTTACGTAATAAAAATATTCTCAAAATAATAAGCCTAAAGATTTAGTAAAATAGTTTTTACTAAACTTTCACAAACTAAATATTTTAATCATGTCTGTCAATAATTCAAATTCAAATTCAAAATCATTTATTCAGTCTGGGCTGTTACAAGCACTTGTGAATGTCGAAAAGCTACGCCATCTTAATAAGGTTGTCAAAAAAGCGCGTGCTGTCTACTTTTTGATAACTTTATTGTTATATTTAAGGAATATATATAAAATTTGATTGTATTATATTAGTACATTATATTAGTTTTATTACGATTTACTTTCAAATTACTTTTTAAGTCTTCAACTCAAAATACATTATATTATTTATATCAGCTTCATACATTTTAATGTCATGACATTTTTAGAAACTACTATCGTCAACAAATAATATTATTGGAAAACTGATTTCATATGTCATCATTTTTTTAGATAAAAAATGAGGTCTCAATAAATGAGTGAATGAGAATAAATGAGTGCATATTACACGTACTTACATATTTTGAACTGTAATAAAAGTATTGTATTTATATTCTTTGGTATGGCGTCAGTTTACCAAATATGATTCCATCAGTTCATTCAAATTGGTAGAATCAAGAAAACCAATATACATATATATAATCTTTCTTAATCCAACTACCTGACGGCGGGTGAACTATTGTCAGCAGAAATTAATAAATCTTTGACCCAGAAATTTCGACGCGTTCCTATCGCAACAGAATATTTAATTTATTAAGGAAAGGAAGTGTTCTGTTCTAAGATAGCGAACGGATAAACTACTATAGATATTAGTTTTGCCTAAAATATAAAATTGTACATAATTTTATGTGATAATTTCAAATATTTTCAGTTATCAATTTTGTTTGATGTACAAGTTATGAGAAACCTTACAACTTTCGGTCTCAGAATAAAATATTACCGAGACGCGTTTCGCTACTAGTTTTTCTAAGAATAAAACTAAATAACATTCTGTTAGAATAACTTCCAGGAATAACAAATTAAATTGACCCTTATTAGTGAGCAACTAGGGATTGTATAAAAATATACTTTAGATAACAATATATTTTTATAATGTTGGTAAACTTCACTTGAGTTGATTAAATAAATAGTTTATATATCCATAATTCATACTAGCGCTTTGAATTCACATTTACCATTCGTACTGCTATATTGTGCAATTTTCTATTCGAGTCCGTTTCCGAATAGGGTGATAATAATTTTTTGTAACCACTATAATAGGGCTATCGTTCGACGAGAGCAGTATTGCGCCCAAACCGAGGCTCCATACAATACCACCGAGCACACCACCTTCTGATACAATAAACGGCATGGCGGATGCATGGTTATGTGTGACGTCATTCTAAATTCAACATGGCGGCATTACCAAGATGGCGGATCAATTATTTTTAATGCACCCCTACAATATGGGTATCAAATGAAAGGGCTTGCAAAGAACACCTCGATAAATAATGTGACGCCACTCTTAATCCAATATGGCAGACTTTACCAAGATGGCGGACCAATGATTTATAATGCACCCCCACAATATGGATATCAAATGAAAGGGTTAGCTAAGCTTGGTTTTTTAGTCGGAAAATAAATTAAAAGTGTTTTTTTTTTTAAATACAAGCTTTTATTAAGTGCGCTAAAAAGAACAAAATAAACTTTTACATATAAAAGCGTGTCGTTAAAAGTATTCTATAAGTAAGTAAATCTCGCGACATGCTTTTATATGTAAAACTTTATTTTGTTCTTTTTAGCTCATTTAATAAAAGCTTGTTCTGTACTGTTTTGAATATTCATAATGACATTTACTAGTTACTTCAACTGGTAAATTATGAATGGTATATGTATGAATGTGTGTAAATGTATGAATATTCGAAAATCCAGAAGCTAGATTTGCTATGTTCGGGTGGCTAGTGGAGAGCACTGGGCATTGGTGAAGAGTAATTCTTTGTATAAATCTATAATAATATATTCATATGTCAAAGACGAAACTGTTACTTCTTAAATTTACGTACTCTACTAATATTATAAATATGTTAAGCTCTGTCGGGCAATCTATCTGCCTGCCATATTTTTGTCATAAAAATGACTAAGCAAATTTTTATAAAATTTAATATGGGAATAGTGTGAGAGCTAGGTTATATGAGCATTTGGATCTTGGAAAAATACCTCTTTCCTATTGAAAAATCCAACACAACGTGGGCGAATTCGTGGACGGAGAGCTAATTACGATATAAAACAAAATCACTTGCTCTTTACAAATCAAAAGTTCAAATGTTTGTATTATCTTTTTGTTAATTACACAACCGCCAGAAATAGATTTTACTAGAAATTTAAACACAACACAAAAAAAAAGAAACGAAAACAATAACAATACGCAATCTGAGTCAGTTAGCTTTTGGAAGAAATATATTTTTAAAAGTGCTATCGTGTAATACATACCAAAGTCAGATTACTTAGATACTTTTAGGTATAAAAATGTGCGCCGCAGATTATCCCTATCTCCGAAATCCTTTGCTCCGAACAGTTACTCTATATTTTCGAAAATCCTGTTTATGAAAGTAATTCTTTACGTTCTTTTTGAGGCTCACGTTCGGTGTAATAAAGAGCTTATCATCCAAGCGATTTGGTGTTATCGCTTTTAAGCTTCAAGTGACTTAAATATTTATTTCTTTAAATATTTCATCTCTAATTTTACAGCAATTGAACAGTCAATAAGGAGAAATATACATATTTTTTTACTTGTCGTCGATTAACAAGTCACTATTCGAACGATCGATTAATCGATATAAGTAAATATATGTCCAAGACATGTGGAAAAAGGAGACGTGGAGATATGTACAGCGTATCAAGATACGCTTTTTTATACGCTTTTAAAGTTGACTTTAATAAAATGTTAACGGATGAATTAATTTGCACAATTTTTTCTTCCATCACCCAGCGTCTAATATAAATATTTGTTACACTTACACCAATTAGCCTAGCCCAAAGTAAGCTCTGTAAGGCTTGTGTTTGGGATCTTTTTTTTTTACGGGGGGAAAATGCACCTTAAGCACCTTGTCGCCGCGCTGGCTAGACGCGACCGTGAGTGGGGCTCTCCGGTAGAAGACCGGCCTACCCATTAAAAACCCCCCGGTGTCCTTCCGACCCATATCGGGGCGCGTGGTGGGGTGCGCTTTCGCGATTCTACCACCACACGCCCACGGGCCAGCTCGACCTTAATCGGCCGAGCCATCGCCAAGGAGGATTGTTCCGGACACGCTGCCTTCGCCTTCGTAAGCCAGCCGCGCACGCTGCCTTCACGGCAGGGTCATTAGGCGAACGCTTGCTCGCCTTCACCTGTGTGTTTGGGATCTAGGGTAACGGATAGACGTACGTTAAGACGTAATTTTTTGTAGAAATATATTATAACAACCATGATTATGGTACAAATACTCGCATTCATCACGCAAATATCTGCTCCCACCGGGACTCGAACCCGGGTATGTACCAAAAGACTGGTAAAAACATATTGTAACCAATGCATGTACAGCGAACAAGAGACTAATTATACATGTTTTTTTGTATATGTTTTTATTATATGACCCACAAAGGACACTTTACCTGTACATGAACCTTACCTTACACATACTAAAGCATGTCAAGCACCATGGTACAATGGCACATGGTACAATTCTCGCTCCGGTAAATATACCGGTTGGAGCACATGTTTGTGAGATGAATGCAAGCATTTGTACCTTGGTCATGGTAGTTATTTATATATTTCAATTTTGTTAGATATTATATATGTATAATATATGTATGTCTATCCATTACCCTAAATCCCATAATACAAGTCTTACTTTGGGCTATGCTAAGGTGTCACTTTAAGAAATATATATTTATTTATAGCGTGTGGATATGAGGCAACTCTGGGTTATGCAGGAATACACGTCTGTTTCCTAACATAAACTACATAATTATAATTTCTATTTTTTTTTCAAATTTTATGATTATGAAATGTACACCTTTTCTTTCGTTATATCTTTAACATATTCATTTGAAATTCTATTCGTACAGTCTTTATTATGCTTGTTCTCCACTTTTCATGTAATTAACACAATAGTTATGAAGTATATACTCTATACGCGAAATTTCCATAAATTCAATCATAACTATTAGCAAGTCTGTTCGTACGTTAAATTCATAATTACTCATATTAGATACCCACTTTCTGTGTCTTCTAACATTAACAACTTACACCTGCTACCGAATGTTATAAATTATGTTATGTTATTGAATTATAAGGAACAAACTTATACGCTTATATATCTCGCGTCGTCGATATTCATTTCGAACCTTTCCATAATTTAAGCTTCGGTCGCAAAAATAATGAGCACAACCGTTGAATTACGAAATACTTAATGACTATTCGTAATAATAAACACAAAATTGATTGTGATTTAAAAGATGTTTATCGATTTAAAACGTAGCTATCTCAAGATGGCGTAAGCACATGAGTTCACTTGACATGTCCAATGCATTCAGGAACTGTGACAATAATGTCTCTACCTTTCGCAACATCTGTCCAATTCCCCACTACGTAAAATGTCAATGTCAACAAAACGTCACTTCCTATAGTTACGTCATCTATGATTTCACGAAGGAAACTTTTGCCTGGCGTTTTAAAGAAACCATAAAATAATCATATGGCTATATAATCTATAAAATGCTGTGACAGCTATATCGCAGCATTGCAATAGACTAAATAGTCTATTGCAATGCTACGACATATATATGTTACTTTTGTAAGAGTACAATCAGGGAGAAGAGACTATACCAGGTGCGTTATCATTTTCAGTCAGAAATAGGTAAGAAGGATCCAGGCAGACGACCCTGGTACAGTCTCCCTGCAGCAACCGATGAATTGGATCCTATTTTTTTGAATTATTATTAACATAAATAAAATTTAATATATATTTAATTATGTCTAAATTACTGCCCATATTAGCATTTAACTACCATGAATGAATTATATATATACTCTTTCCCATGGTATTAGATTAAAATCATGGTTTTCCACTTGCTACAATCCTAACACCTCCGGAAAATTGCCAACCTTTAACTAATCTGTACTCTGTTATAGCAATACCCCTCTTATAACCATTAAAAATATTAAATTCAACGCAAATCCAACAAAACTGTAGCACAAATAAAATCAATGAACAAAAGCGGCAATATCAAAAACAGAACAAAAATCTCCGCCTATATTCCAGATTATATCAACAAGTGGCTTTGGGAGAAAGTCCTGCGCTAGAGAGTACAACACAGTAGCCAATATGTTTCCTCTTTTGTTCGAAATACATTTATAGCGACAATCAATGTCTTAGCTGTATCTCAGCTTAGTTTAATATAGACACGGAGATGTTTAATTTTCACATTCTAATTATTTAAATATATTACTATGACAGAAGGAAATTATTGTACAAATATATTGCAGACTATTTGATCCTTTCGCACAAGTTTCGATTACAATAAGAACAAAGATGTTGCACAATAAAATAAATAAGGAATCTGGTAAGTACTATAATATCATAAATAATATAAAAATAATCTTATGAAAAACTTTTTATCTTAAACAATCATGCCATCAGTTAGTGTAATGTTCTTTGCTTGTGAATTGTATTTTAGTATGGTATAAGCAAATTCTATAAGTCTCAATATTAATATATTGAGACTTTGCCAATTTCAAAAATACCCACCCAAGTCGTATCGACTTAACGTTATGAGGCAATGAACATTTTAAAGGCTCATGGAAACGAACCGATGACCTAATGTACAGTATAATGGGCTCAAGAGACTATATCAACAAGCGGCTTTGAAAGGAACTCGCGCGATTTCAGACGCACGGGAGCGTGGTGAATAGTATCCAATATATTTCCCCCTTTGTGGAAATCACACTAGTGACAATATGTTTGTGAGTTCCGGGAAACTAATTTGTTCACAAGATTTAATATAGAAAGGTTTTCCGTTCCGTTCGTATTGTTATGAATGTTATAAGTAAAAAATACATTATCGAAATCTCATCAAAACTAGACAATGAGTGGCATTGTATAAAGCAACTTGTCAGTCTTTATATATTTTTTACATGTTGACCTTGAAGACAGCTCTTACTATGATGACACGTCGTTCGTAATAATAATGGTTTTCTTAGTGCAAACCCCAACATGCAGTTGCCCGTACTGTATAGTGGTTAGACTAACTATGATAGCATTTGACTATGAAATAAAATGTCTATGTTACGACTACATCACTTCATACTTATCACCTGTAGCTTCTCTCCCATGAACATATTTTTCATTGGTCGTCAGAACGGGTCATGGAAAGACACGAACCTACCATATTTATAATTATTCTAGGCTTTATGTCTGTTGCATAGAGCAGTAGGTATTCTATAGTAGCAGCCGTATAAAACTCTATATAGATCCGCAGACTGAAAACATTTCCCATTTTTAGGCAGTGTTGGTGCACTACGTGTATGTTTGGATATGTAATGAAGGTTGGTGGCGCTGCGGCACTGGTCTATGAATGGAAAGGTTCGTGGGACCCGGGGTTTGAACCTGCCATATACGAATATGTTTTTCTATTTTCGACTTTATGTACATTTATCTAACGCTTTTATGGTGAATGAAAACATTGTGAGGTAAGCTGCATTTACCTGCGAATAAATTCAAAGGTGTATCTGGTCAACCAATCCGCAATAGACCACGCTATGATTCACTAAGGCCTATTCGCACAAATATTGTTGGAGTAGGTTCGAGCGCCTTAACAGGGCCGTACTTTTTTTCATAGGATAGAGCAGCAAACGAGCAAACGGATCACCTGATGGTAAGCGATAACCGCTCCCCATGGACACCCGCAACACCAGAGGAGTCACAGATGCGTTGCCGGCCTTTTAAATGGGAATATGCTTTTTTTTTGAAGGTTTCGATATCGCATCGGTTCGGAAATACTGCAGGCGACAATTTATTCCACAGTTTTGTAGTGAGTGGCAGAAAATTCCTGGAAAAACGCACTGTGGTGGACTGCCAAGCGTCTAGGTGATTAGGATGAACGTTGTGTCGCGTAGAACGGTGACGGAAATCAGCAACAGGAATAAACTATATAAAAAACTACTACTATATACTTCTTTTCTGCATTAATGGATTGCAAGTGCAAAAAAGGCTGACTCCGCTACTCAGTTTATAACTTTTGCGGCTGTCAGCACTATATGTATAATGTACCTATGGCTTTTGTTCCCAATAAATATTTTTGTATTTTGTATTTGTACTTCTTCTTTTATTAAACAGGTATTCCCATTTGAGATAAATGCTTATCCGGTTTTCAGTACTCGGTCAGGGCCCATAGGGTTTTGTATCTTTAGAAGTAATTTTCTAAACAGCTAACAAAATTAAATGATTAGGACGTACTCAATTACGCCGGTCCACTAAAGGTTAATCGACTTCTCAAGCACATATATTTTTCGCAGGTAGCCTCAAGGTATTAATCTTTACTAAGAACATTGGATAAATGTATATATGAAATTTGAATAACACCAGCGCCAGCAATGCGATTTTTTCAATGACGCTCCGCTCTTTTATGTCCTAGCATGATTTTGTATAACCAATTAACAAGTCCCGAGATTAATACGTACAACCAAACAAACAGTTCTGCTTATATAATATAAGCTGCAGCTTACAGATTAATAGGACACTATTCAATTTTCGCTTTTTAAAAGGGTCTGTGACGTAATTTGAAAATTATTCATAAATAAGAAGTAACTTTTTATTAATACATTTATAAGGATTCTTTATTTCAAAACTACTTAGCAATTCATCAAAAATAATATTTATTTTCATAATGACTTTCGACAAAATTAATCGCGAATAAATAACGGATAAAAGAATAGGCAGAACAGAATATGAGTAAACAGTCCCAAAGTTGGCACAGCTTGCCTTTTGGATATTGATTTGACAAATAATTGCGCGCACAAACGCTTGATTCGTAGTTTATATTTTTTCTTTATCAACTGTGAGGTACCTGGTGACATTTTTAAGTTAAGCAATTGACAGTTAATGTGTTATCTAACAGAACAACCACCGTAGAATTGAGTCAATTATGATTTATAAAAATTGGCAAAATGTAGATGTTAGGCAATTGTTAACCTTTGCGTAACCATTCTGCAAAAATAGGTGTAATTTATTTTATGTATGATTTAATTATTTTCAAAAAATCTTTTGTATGTTTTCAGTAACTTTAATGCCAATTTTTAAGTCTTAGTTCTGTTTCTATGTTCTACCCCCCTTTCTTTTTTTTTAAAGGGGAAATGCATTATGCACCGTGACACCGCGCTGGCGCGGCCGTGTGTAGGGCTCTCCGGTCTGACAGGGCCGGCCTACCCACTAAAACCCCCCTGAGTTCTCTAGGCCCATGCGGGGCACATGGCGGGGTGCGCTTTCGCGATTCTACCGCCATGATGTTCCACCCCCTAAACTACTAGGCCGATTTCACATCTTATTTATATAAGCTGTTAATAGATTCGGAATAATTGTTTGTGTGACGTAGACTAACATTTTATAAAAAAGATATATATAACAGATTTTGAAACTCAGAATCTAATAGACTTGGTGAGTTACAAATATATGCGTATATCGTCATTATGAAAATAAATATTACTTTTGATGAACTAGTGAGTAGCTATAAAATAAAGAATTTATTGTTCAATAAATGAATAATAAAAGTTATTGTTTACATCATTTTATATGTTTAAAACAGAACGATTTATGAAATAATCAAAGAAAAATGTTTAAAATCTAAAAGCAGACTATAGTAGTAGGTATACAATAAGTGTGACCACAAAATCTATTTGTTTTATTTACAATACACAGTTGTATTATTTCAACAACAATCGCTGGTCCAACAGCTGTAGGACCCACGAGCTGCAGAGCTTTCAGCGAGAACTTTCATCAACTGATGAAATAGTCCTTGACACTCATTGACTTAGAATTGTTACATTTTGTGTTAATGCATTTGATAGAAGCGCATAGCAGTTGACGTAGTATATATCTGATAAATACGATGAGAGAATAAAAATATTGTTCAGTTCAAGTTATACTTATTTTGACCTGTAGATGTCTACTTGGATTATTCAATGTTGCTGAGAAATAAGAACAACAGCCCCTTTTAATCCATAAATGTTTAAGTTCCTTGAAATTGGGAACCCATTGCGCGCGTACAAAAAAATATATATTGCGCGGGTACTCTTTGTTGCTTTGTTAGCGGTGTTGGATACAAACGAGCCGGAAAATGGCGCCGTTTCGTTTGATGGAAACCAGACATTACTTTTACGGTAATTTCATTGATATTTATGGCTTTACAGCTTGCGTTTACAAGTACGACTTTGCCACGGTAAGCTATTGTGAGATTGTAGAAATGTGTTCTACTGCGTAAATTATACTTTAGTTACGGATAAATGAGTGCTATATTGATCAGTACAGATCATATACAGATGCTGTACTGTGAAACGCATAGATCTGTATTAGTGAAATATAATTAAATAAATTTCTATATTATAATATTTCTTTCACTTACACCAATTAGCCTAGCGCAAAATAAGTTATGTAAGGCTTGTGTTATGGGATCTTTTTTTTGAGGGGGGGGGGATGCAACCTTGTGCACCATGACACCGCGCTGGCAAGACGCGGCCGTGTGTGGGGCTCTCCAGTCAAGAGGACCGGCCTACCCACTAAAACCCCACCGAGTTTTCTAGGCCCATACGGGGCACATGGCGGGGTGCGCTCTCGCGATTCGACCGCCATGTGTCCCGGGACCGGCTCGTCCAAAAGCTGGTCGAGCCACCGCCAAAGAAGGAATGTGCGAGAACCCTGGACAGTCCCCCAGACAGAGAGACTTCACCACGGCGTTCGCGCTTAGCGGACGCGCACGCAGCCTCACGGTAGGTGTGTTATGGGATCTAGGGTAACGGATAGACATACATATTGTTTCGTATTCGTTAATTTAAAAATTTCTAATTTAATCGTTGGCACTTTCAATTATACGGGAATCCAATCAGCATCTTATAACCTCCTGTTATATTTGAAATGCACCAATAGCAGAGCATTTTTAATCTATGCTCACACGGACGGCCAGTGGGAAGCGAACGCGCAAAGTGGTAAGAGAGACGTCTCGCCGCTCGCTGGACAAGCAGAAGCATTGTTAAGAAAATCGTGAAACCGTAGAAAAATCACCAAAACTCTTAAAAGTCTTATGTGAAATGTGTGTGCTGGACACATAAATCGTATAATATTTGTTTATTTGCCTGAGTGAAGCTGGTGTTGTGATCCAAGAAACCACAAGGTGCAAAGCTGAACGTGGACAACCGTGAGTACTTTTGATGTATTTCGTATAACAGAGGTTTTAGATGCACTCCCAGACGCTGTGACATTAATATTTGATATTGTTTAAATATAGTCACTCCCAATGTGCGAACATCGCACATTTTTTGGTGCCGAAACCCGGGAAGTTAGGTCTAATAATTGAACCAAAAGCGCCTTTATTCAGTCTTACTATCAAAATTAATAATACTTACTAGTAAATTCATTACAATAATCATCCCATGGTGCCGAAAATATAAACTACGATTCCACTTTGTGTAGATATTTAATAAAATTCCAGATCATTCCGCGTTATTACCTCTTGCCTACCCGCAAGTATTCGATTTATTTCTACTAGAAATTTCGTTACGGTTGCGTAAACAAAGTAAAGTACAAATTGATTAGGTCTAAATCTTTTAATCATTCGTGGTGGCATACAAGCCTTTCGTCGGTGCTAGTTTGCATCATTTCTTGTTTGTATGTTGCTTGCCTAGTCAATTACCCATACCTACTTATTGAAACCGTGCAAAGAAAATGTTCGAGTAGATAGGTTACTTAATTAAAGTTAATTCAATCGCTTTGAAGAAACAATTTAAGATTCATATCACAGCACTAGCTTAATTATTTTACTTTATCATCATTGCAGATACCTGCATCTTATTCACTAATCTATCGTATTCAGAAGTGACTTTCGTATTCGGTCGAGTTGTATGTTACACAAATACGTATCTTTAATTTAGCGGTGTATCATTCAACTTGTATTGATCTCTCACTCTGAAATTATTCTCGTTGGTGTTTTTGATGCGTGTTATCTTGTAATATAGTCGCTTATCCTTTGAACGTCTATCGTAAATTAACCTTACGTTTTTTGGACATTGTAGGTAAAGTAACAAACAAGATTTTATTTTCGCATTAAACTGGCCATACTATACGAAGTTTGTAGAACCTTTTATGTTGTATTAGTTAATGTTTATAGTAGCGGAGCCTGTACCTAAACGTTGCTAATTTCGTGCAGTGTTTATTTAAACGTAATTTTTATTCAATAAATTTTATACGCGAGTGCCGTGGTACAGTTTTAATGTTTGTTTACCTTTTTATAACAAAAGAATAAGATTTTTAAGAGTTTGTTTTATTGTTTATTATCGCTAATCGTTGTATCTACTTTCATTTCTCAATACAAACATTGTATTGCTATCGTTTATCGTGTGGATACATTTCATTCGTGTTTTTGAACATTGTTTATTTTGGTATTTAAATATCGTAATAGGCATTCATAATGAGTTTGAATGTGAGACGACGATCTAAACCCGATACGTCTAAAAAACGGACATCTATAAAAACAAAAGCGTGTGAAGATTATGGGCCTAGCATTTTAGACTTGCCTGTTTTACGTCGTAAACGGACTTTAGCATGGAACCGATTAAGGAAGGCGTGCGAAATTGCCGAGTTAGCAGAGTCGGATTCCGCGATGTTAGATACGTTCGTTGCGTATTATTCTAGTGTATCTAAGTTAGCTGCTAGTTTTGAGGAAGCGCATTCGGACATTCTTTCTGTTATCGATGACGCAGGGTTAGAGGAACAAGAGGATGCTATTCGCAGTTCGTTTGATGAAATGTATTTTAGGGTAATAACTTTGTATAAACAGCTGGTGCCATCAAGTCATGTTGAATCAAATAAATCAGCTGAATCGCTGACTGTTGATCGTTGTAAGAATCCTAACATTAAGTTGCCTGAAATTTCATTACCTACATTTTCGGGTCAAATCAAAGCGTGGCCGGAGTTTTATGATATTTTTAACTCGTTGATTCACAATAACGAATCGTTGTCGGATACTGAGCGTATGCATTATTTAATTGCAAGTTTAAGTGGGGATGCTTTAGGACTTATACGTACGTACCCCGTGCAGGGCATTTTTTATCGTGAAGCATACGAAACTTTAATCACGAGATATCGAGATAAACGCGAATTAGCGTATGCGTGTTGGAAAGAAATATTAAATTTAAATTTTAAACAAAACTCGCCACTTACATTCCGCCGTATATTGGATCTTTTGAACGAAAACTTAAACGTTTTAAAGGGTTTAAATTTACCGGTTGATAACTGGGATTTCATACTTTGTTATTTAATTTTATCAAAGTTAGATTCGAATACGCGTTGCGCTTTTGAGCAACGGAATTCATCTGCTGAACTACCCAGTTACCGTGATTTAAAATCGTTTTTATATTCTAGATGCGAGGCATTAGTTAGAGATACACATTTTTCGTCTAGTAATAATAATACAGATAAAGTAAAAATTTGTAATAAATTTCAGTCGTCTAATGCTAATTTAAATAATAATAAGAAAAGTACAACCGTGTTTCTTTCTGACACGCATGCGAAACCTCAGTCCGTTGTAAATAAACCTTCAGTTGAAACACGTAGTCCGTCAGTAGTAAAGTGCTCATTTTGCTCAGATAATCACTCTGTCAACTCTTGTAAGAAGTTTGAACAGACTTCCGTGGCTGATCGAATTGAGTATGCTAAATCAAATCGTTTGTGTTTCAATTGTTTGCGGCCGAATCATAGTGTTAAGGATTGTAAATCAATTTTTAGATGTAATAAATGCCGTCAACGTCATCATTCTCTTCTTCATAATAACGATACGCAGGTCGTTTCAAATGAGTCTACCTCAGGTAGCCATGTCACTTCGGGTAACTCAGTTCGCGTTTTAACCAGCCTCGGTGAAAGTTCAGTTGTTTTGCTGTCTACGGCCATGGTTCAAGTTCGTGATGCAGCTGGAAGTTTTCAATACTTACGTGCCCTTATAGATTCAGGCAGTCAAGGACATTTCATCAGTGAGAATGCCGTTGCTCGTTTAGGCCTTAAAGGAACAGCTGCTTCTCGTTGTGTCAGCGGTCTCGGTAATTCTGTCGCTTCGGTCTCTGGCAGGGTTAAATTAGAAATAGGCGTTAATGATCAATCGGTCTTTAACCTAGACGCATTAACTTTGCCAAGTATCTGTGGGAAGATGCCATGCACTCGAATTAATAACTCTACGTGGTATCATTTACGTGGTTTAAAATTAGCTGACCCTGACTGTAACAAACCTGGTCCTATCGATCTCCTCATCGGTGCTGAAGTTTTCGCCTCTCTTCTTCTTCCAGGAAGTGTAGGTGGAGGGCTGAAGAAACCATCTGCGCTGAACTCTATCTTTGGTTGGCTTTTGATGGGGAAAGCTGACTGCGGAGAAGGGGAGATACAATCGTTTTTTGTGAATCAAAATGACCTGATTCACGAAGAAGTAAAGAAAATGTGGGAGTTAGAATCGTTCGAATCGTCTCATTCAACTTATTTTACTCCTGAAGAGGAAAGGTGTGAAACTCTTTTCGTTAATACTCATTCGAGAGATCCTTTCGGTAGATACGTAGTTTCCTTACCCTTTAAGGAAGATAAGGAACATTCATTTCCAGGGTCTCGCGAAATCGCTTATCGTTGTTTTCATTCTATTGAACGCAAACTACTTGCTAATTCGGAATTGTATAAACAGTACAGTGAATTTATGCGTGAATACTTGGACAATGGACACATGACTCTCGTTCCAGTCGATGAGCTGGCAGCAGGTAAAAACTATATACCTCATCATTGTGTCCTTCGTCCTGAGAGTGCTACGACAAAGTTACGTGTGGTGTTCAACGCGTCGGCAAAGGATGCTCGAGGCGTTTCACTTAATGATTCGCTTCTTATTGGTGCTAAGTTGCAAACCAACATCATCACTATTTTGTTGAATTTCAGAGTTCATCCTGTTGTCTTTACAGCCGATATGAGACAAATGTATAGGCAGATTCTAGTGACCAAAGCCGATTCTGAGTACCAGCGTATATTTTGGCGTTTCGTTCCTAGTCAGGAAGTTCTCGAATACCGGTTAAATACCGTTACGTACGGCGTCTCATCTGCTCCTTTTCTTGCATGCCGCACCATTCAACAACTGGTTTCCGATGAAGGCGAGAACTTCCCGCTCGGAAGTCAAATATTAAGTAATAATCTCTATATTGATGATATAGCCTGTGGATTTTCTAGTTTAGATACCGCGCAGGCTGCGAAAGCACAAGTTGTGCAACTTCTAAGAAGCGGTCACTTTGAGCTCAGAAAATGGGCTAGTAATAATCCAGAGCTCTTGTCAGACCTACCTCCCGAGCATTGCCTTACCACTCCAGTGTCTCTTGATTCAGAAGAAAATCCATCGTTGAAGGTGCTTGGTTTGAGGTGGGATCCTGTCTCGGATTCATTTTGTTTTTCAGTGACGCCGCAACAAAAGAAATGTTCCAAGCGCAACATTCTCAGTGAATGTGCTCGCATATTTGATCCTCTCGGCTTTTTGTCGCCATTAACTTTAGTTGCTAAAGTTCTGGTCCAGAGATTATGGGCGTTAGGATCGGATTGGGATGACGATCCTCCTTTAGATATTATAAATTTTTGGAACCGTTACCTAGAGCAACTACCATTATTGGAATCTTTAAAAATACCTCGTTGTGTATCGTTCGATAATGTTGTATCCTGTGAGCTTCATGGATTCTCAGATAGTTCGGAAACCGGTTACGGTGCTGTTGTATACTTACGAGCCATAGATACAAATGGCGTTGTCCAAGTATTTTTTGTCTGTGCCAAAGCTCGAGTCGCTCCGACGAAATCCATTTCACTTCCTCGTCTTGAGCTTTGTGCAGCAGTTTTAGTAACCGACCTGTTGAAGTATGTCAAAGATTTATATTTACCGCAGATGCCTTGTACAGGTATCTATGCCTGGTCGGATTCCACCGTCGTGTTAGCGTGGGTTCGTTCTCTCCCTTCACGTTGGAAGGCTTTCGTTGCGAACCGCGTGGCACATATTCAAAAGAATCTGCCCAGTGCAAGATGGAGTCACGTGGCTTCCGAGCAAAATCCGGCGGATGTCGCTTCTCGTGGTCAGCTTCCTTCCGACCTTATCACCAATTCTCTATGGTGGGCGGGTCCTGCGTGGTTGTCTAATTCACCTGATCACTGGCCTTATCAAGATAATGCTGCTAACGGAAACGCATTATATGATGAAGAAAAGCGCCCGCATATTCTATTCTCCCACGGTGAACTCCCACTACCATTCATAGATATGCTTCTTGAACGATACTCTTCTATTCGTAAAATTCAACGCATCCTGAGTTGGTGGTTGAGATTTATTGAATTAATTCGTCATACACGTACTGCCAATTTCGATTTATTTTTAACTCAAAAGGAACTTCATAAATCGTTATTGTTAGTGGTCAAACACATACAATCTCGTTATTTCGGGAATGAAATACGTCAGTTACATGAAGGTCGCTTATTGTCTAAGCAGATGCGTAAGTTAAACCCTTTCGTTGATCAACAAGGGATCCTCAGGGTGGGCGGCCGCTTATCTCGGTCCGGACTCGAGTACGAGCATAAGCACCCCGCTCTGATACCTCGTGACTCTCGGTTAACTTACCTTATCATCGAGGCCTTCCATCGTGAGAACTGTCATTCCGGTATAAACACAACGCAGTATCTTTTGACACAGCAATTTTGGATTCTATCTGCCAAACGCGCTATACGACATTGCTTGTCAAAATGTCTGCAATGCTTTAAAACTAATCCTAAGCCTTTAGAACCGTATATGAGCGATTTACCAGCTGTTCGCGTTAATCAAGTTAAACCTTTTTCAGTTGTAGGTACGGACTACGGTGGTCCATTTAAAATAAAATTTGGAAAGTATCGCGGTGCAAAGATTGGCAAAGCTTATCTTTGCTTATTCGTATGCTTATCGACAAAGGCTTTGCATCTAGAAGTCGTATCGGATCTGTCAACTGACGCGTTCATAGCTGCTCTTCGCCGATTCGTTAGTAGACGCGGTAGGCTAAATGAAATTTACTCTGATTGTGGCACCAATTACGTAGGTGCTAATAATCAACTGTCTCAACTCATGCAGTCCGCTGCTCATGGAGAGCAAATCACATTTCATTTCAATCCGCCTGCAAGTCCCCACTTTGGGGGAGTGTGGGAAATACAAATCAAAGCTGTTAAATCGCATCTATACCGTATAGTCGGTGAACAAGCTCTTACTTTTGAGGAGCTTACAACGATGTTTGCGCAAATCGAATCAATGTTAAATTCGCGACCGCTTTGTCCTCTCAGTTCAGACCCTAATGATCTAAGTGTTTTAACTCCCGGTCATTTTTTAACTCTTGAACCGCTTACAAGCGTTCCCGACGAAGACGTAACGGGCTTAAATATTAATCGTTTAGGCCGATGGCAGCTTATCCAGCGATTCCAGCAGGATTTCTGGAACCGTTGGAAGCACGAGTATCTTCAGGGTCTGACTCAACGGGCTAAGTGGACAAAACATTCAAAACCTTTGAGTATCGGTTCCGTAGTAGTTTTGAAAACTGAAAACAATATTCCATTGCATTGGCCGTTAGCTCGGGTTGAAGAATTGCATTCTAGCCCCGACGGAATCATACGTATTGCGACTATTCGTACAGCCGATGGATCTCGCCTCACAAGACCATTGACAAAACTTTGTCCTTTACCTAACCGTTCCGATTAGTTTCTAGCCTAGTTTAATTTATCGTAGTATATTCAAAACCGTTTCGTAAGTTTTAATCGTAGTTTATAAAATTCTGAATTCATAGGTAATATGTTTACAATTAATTTTAGATTTTAAAATACTATGGTCGTATTTTGGTGGGCGGGATGTTTCGTATTCGTTAATTTAAAAATTTCTAATTTAATCGTTGGCACTTTCAATTATACGGGAATCCAATCAGCATCTTATAACCTCCTGTTATATTTGAAATGCACCAATAGCAGAGCATTTTTAATCTATGCTCACACGGACGGCCAGTGGGAAGCGAACGCGCAAAGTGGTAAGAGAGACGTCTCGCCGCTCGCTGGACAAGCAGAAGCATTGTTAAGAAAATCGTGAAACCGTAGAAAAATCACCAAAGCTCTTAAAAGTCTTATGTGAAATGTGTGTGCTGGACACATAAATCGTATCATATTTGTTTATTTGCCTGAGTGAAGCTGGTGTTGTGATCCAAGAAACCACAAGGTGCAAAGCTGAACGTGGACAACCGTGAGTACTTTTGATGTATTTCGTATAACAGAGGTTTTAGATGCACTCCCAGACGCTGTGACATTAATATTTGATATTGTTTAAATATAGTCACTCCCAATGTGCGAACATCGCACACATATATTGTACATATATAAATATTTATGATAGAAATATATGTTTACAACCATAACTAAGGTACTAATGCTTGCATTTATCATATCTGCCCCCACCGGACACTTTCACACTCGACCATGTATTAATATAACAATAAAAAATATCATAAATATGATAAGTTTTTCAATCAAAATCTGTAATTAAAATAAAGACGACCCAATTAATTATGTTTAAGGATCATAATTCGCTTTTAATTATGTTTAACCAATATTTATAAGACCTCTAGTCTATTTTGTATATATTAATATTTAATAAGTACAGTCGAAAAGAGTTTAGATGTACAACCACTTTTGGTTTCACAGAAACGCTAAGCAAAAAAACACTCACATTTTGCCAATTTGAATGAAATAATAGAGGGCAAACCTATTTCCACACTTAACTTCGGTAAACTCACTCAATCTATCTACCTTAAACTAACTCCCTAAGTCGGTGCTTACGACATCCACGGAAAGAAAATAAACAGTGACACATGTATTCTAAATCTATCAATGCACAGATTTTCAAATTTATAAATTTAGTATTGGAATTCTCCCTGCATTTCTTTTTACAGACCCAATTATTTTAATTTCAGTTACTTAGCGACAACATCGATACTTTCTACATGAACATGTAAATTAATGTACGTAGATTTCGATTTCCGTATTTACTTTTGAGAGCTTTCATAAGCTACGAGTTAGATGCGCACAGTAAAGGTTTCAATTTAGTAATTTGATGGAAATATACCGTAGCTGTACTGACGGAGATGACATCTTTATGTTCTGAATCTATATCTTATAATTCAAATATTATGACTATAAATTTCTTACTTGAGATTTTGCTTACGTTTGCTCCTACAGTTAAAACAAACTTAATTATAATTGTACATTTTGCAGGGCTTAGTTCAAAGCCGTTAAGAGGATTATTATTACTAACCATCATCCTTAGTTATTGTTTATTTAACATTCGCTTCGATATCTATCAGAGTCAAGGAAATTAAATTTCGGAATGAGCAAAATATAATTTCTATTATCCAGAAAAAAAAATATATGAGTATTATGTGTTATGTAAAAAAATTGTCTACTGGATAAAATTAACTATATTATATAATAATAATACTTTATTTCAAATAGATGTACAATTTGTGGTTTAACGAAAAACCCCCACACTAGGCTATTCCTGTCCTGTGGGAGTTTTCACAACTTTGTTGAAAGGGCACTGGAATGCGGTACCTACGGCGCAAAGAATACAAAAGGAAAAGAAAAAATAATAATAAAGAACCATTGCGCTATAACAAACAAAAGAAAAAATAATAATAAATTAAAAAGGAAAACTAAACAATAAAAAATAAAAAATAATTAATAAATAAAAAAAGCCAACTACAAGAACACACAAAAACCGGTTATTCAAAGCGCGCCAACACGCGCTCTGATTGCTCATATGTCCAAGAAAGAAGCTCTGCCTTTAATTTCAATCTCGCCTGGCGAAGAGTAAGTTGCCTAATATTGAACAATTGGTTGAGCCTATTATAAATATAAGGCTTCTTGAAAGAGGTGGCTCGTCTGGCAAAGGAGCTGTTGGTTGAGGGCACAGGGAGTCGGAAAGTGCGCTTATTCCGTAGGGTCTGGTTCGTAGAAGCTGACAGAACGTCTATGTGAGCCTGCAGACAGATCTTCAGAAGATATAGTCTTCTGACACTCAGAACTTGTGATTCCCGAAATAACTCAGTGGTGGGAAAACGCAGGGGTTTTTTCAGCATCGTTTTTAGTACGGCACGTTGAGCACGTTCCAGGATCAACAAGTGACTAGCAGCAGCACTGCCCCCAATATCCCAACTAGTCCCAACTAATATTATAAATGCGAAAGTGTGTTTGTTTGTTTGTTTGTTTATTTGTTTGTTTGTTTGTTACCTCTTCACGCTTAAACTACTGGACCGATTTCAAAAATTCTTTCACCTTTGGAAAGCTACATTCTCCCCGAGTAACATAGGCTACTTTTTATCCCGGAAAAATCGACAGATCCCACGGGATGCGCAATAAAGGCTTCGCTCAAAAACTACTGCACAGATTTTTATGCGGTTTTCATCAATAGATAGAGTGATTCTTGAGGAGTTTTGCGGCAGTTTTTATCTCGGAAAAACGGATAGTCCCACGGGAAGCGCGATAAAATCTTCGCACCATAAACCGACTTCCGCGTATATGTAGCCGTGGGCAAAAGCTATGACCCTTAACCCTCTATACACCCAATCCCGAAATCCACGCGGGCGAAGCCGCGGGCAGAAAGCTAGTAATATTATAAATGCGAAAATATCTCTGTCTGTCTGTCTGTTACGCTTTCCCGCTTAAACCTCGCAACCGATTTTTATTAAATTTGGTAGAGCCAATCTTTAGACCCTGAGACAGAACATAGGCTACTTTTTATTTCGAAAAAAATGGATGAAGGAATTGAAATAGAGGTTGAAAGTTTGTATGGGATTTCTTAATTTTAAAAGATGACCATGAAAGAAAACCATAAAAGAAAACCATGAAACTTTATATTTAAGCACTTGATAAGAAATCATTAAACATTTGTTCTAGCATTTTAGAAATTTCGACCAGCCAGGGGGTTAAATAAGGGTTGAAAGTAAGTATGCAAGTTCGTCAAATATCACGTCATAAGAAACAAAAATACGTTTGTTCTAGTATTTTCAAATTTTCACCAGTGTGGGGGGTGAAATAGGGATTGAATTGAAGATAACACCATGAATCTTGGTACCTTAGACATAAGGGACCAGGATTAACAAAAACTAATTTCACGCGGGCGAAGCCGCGGGCGGAAGCTAGTAGAGAATAAAATAAAATCTTAATAGTGAAATGAGTAGTATGATAAACTTTATAAACATACTTATCGGTGCCCGTGATTTCGTCTGCGCTTGATTAGTATTTCGAGTAGCTTATATTAGCGTGTTATATATGTATGTGGGAAATATTGGCTTGTGATGAAAATCAAACCCAGATTGGCACCGGTAACAGCGTTTATTTTTCTTTTTAACTTTTTACTGATCAATCTAATTAAACACAAACAAATCTTTTAGAGAACATCGTAACCACTTAACATCTTAACATCGTATATCTCCCACTATCTCATTCACTTCCGACTAAGTGACCGTCTTTTCCATAACCTTCATTCTTCACACTCATTCGTCTCTGTCTGTCCCTTTCACGCACACATCCTAACATATTTCGCTTGCTCGTTCAACTTTAACTTCCTGTCATGCATCATTCTTTCGATCTAACAATTTTATCTTTCACTCTCATAGATTCCGAATACAACACATAGATTACACATAACATTACATTACAGAATCGTGTGAGACAGTATTGTTTGCAGATGATACTTCTTTACTATTCAAAGTTGATAGACAAAAGGAATGTTATGACGATGTAAATAGTGCTCTCTCGTGAGTTCTGTATTGGTTCACAACTAATAATTTGTCTTTAAGTTCTAAGAAAACAAAATGTATTAAATTCTCTTTGCCCAATGTAAGGCAGGTTGATACTCGTTTAAATATGAATGGTGATGTCATTGACTTGGTAAATAATACTAAATTCTTAGGCATTACGTTAGATTCACGACTACAGTGGGATCCACATATTGAAACTTTGGCAATCAAACTTAGTTCAGCGGCGTAAGCAGTAGAAATGATTAGACTTTTAACTAATATTGAAACGGCAGGAATTGTTTATTTCAGCTACTTTCATAGTGTTATGTCCTATGGACTGCTGCTATGGGGATCAGTGGCTAACATTGAGAGTATTTTCCTTTTACAAAAAAGAGCGATTCGTGCTATTTACTGTCTAGGGGCTAGAGAATCCCTAAAAGAATTGTTCAAAGAAATTAATATTTTAACTTTAGCTAGTCAATATATATATATGTGGGATATGGGATTATAAGGAAAACTAGTCTTTCTCGTCGTAAAATAAAATCGTCTATTCTGTCATGATAAAAACAAAAGTGGGTCTCCTTTAACATGTCAATATTCATAGATAAATCTATATATACAGTAACCTATTTACATGTTATACTTTCATACATCATTCTATCATATCATCTCTTGGTCACCTTTCACAATCCACATTCGGCCGTCCTGCTCCAATGTCTGTCCTCAGGCATACAATTTACATAACCAGTCATACAAACTACAACTTTATTTACATTCCACCACGTCTTTATTATTGCTTTTCATTCATCATCATTCTGGCCATCGTTTCACTTGGTCCGCTGAGGTAGATGTCCTACCCGGGCCATCAGCCTGTATGTCGGCTTTCTCCACATCGTAACGGTCATTCTTTTTTACTTTTACAACCCTATAAGGCCCCAGATACTTTGGTTTCAGTTTGAGTCCAGATCCAAATTGGGTACGCTTGATTGCTACTAAATCTCCCAGTCCATACTTAGTACTATCCTTCCTCTTCTTATTAAAATTATTCCTATTCTCCTCCTGGATTTTCAAAATTTGAGCTTTGGCTTTTAGTCTTAATTGCTCTCTTTCTTCATTATACTGTTCAACTTCCTCATCTTGTAACAATTGAAGAATTTCTAAATCCTCCTTTGACTTTAATTTTCTTCCTATCAATAGAGTAAATGGAGTGGTATTGATACTTCTATGATAAGTGCTGTTTAAAGCTCTTTGCAGGCGACTAACATGCTTATACCATGCCGTAGGATCTTCTATACAAAGCTTGGTTAGAACCGATATAATTGTACGGTGTACTCGCTCCACCTGACCATTTCCCCTTGGTACCCCTGTTGTAATAGTGATATGTTGTATTCCTTCTAGTTCACAGAAACATTTAAACTCATTGCTCGTAAAGGCAGTGCCCTTATCTGTAATTATCCTATCTGGGTTTCCGAAGTGCTGCTGTAATATTTTAATCTTATCTAAGGTTTCTTTTGAAGTAGTTGATTTCACTGGAAATATCCATGTAAACTTAGTAAAAGCATCAATAATCGTAAAAATGTAGTTATATAACTTCTTTGTTTCTGTAAGAGGTCCTATGTGGTCTATGTGCAGAGTATGTAGTGGCATAATTTCTTTCTCAATTGGATACAAAAACCCTTCCTGTTTCCCTGACTTTCTTTCGGTTAACAGACATGGTATACATGTGACTATATAATCCTGTAACTTCTTATCTAAGTGCTTGATATAATAGTTACTACCTATTAACTCTTTCATTTTCTTTATAGCAAAATGACCAACTCCATGTGCTCTTTTTATTATTTCCATCTCCATTGATTTTGGTATAACCAATTTCTTAGATTCACCTCTGTAGAGTAGATCCTGATCAATATAATAATCTTGATAGCTACTGCTCTTTAAAATCTCCTTAATAGCTTTCAGACCGTCATCATTTTCTTGTGCTTGCTTGAGCTGCTCATGTAAATTAGTAACTAACATAACAGTAGGTGAATCCCTACTCAGTGCATCAACGTGCCTCATCTTTGAACCCAACCTATGCTCTACAATATAATCAAATTGATTTAAAAAGAGTACCCACCTGGCAACCTTGGCTGACAAATCCTTCTTTTTCAAAGTCTGCTCGAATGCCTGACAGTCAGTAACAATCTTAAATTTTACCCCATGTAAATAATGCCTAAATTTTTTCACACCTTCTATTATAGCTAATGCCTCGAGTTCGTAACTAGAATATCTCTTTTCCATGTCGTTGGTTTTCCTACTCATATAGTATACCGGATGCCATCCATCACCATGTAGTTGCATCAATATAGCAGCGTAGGCAGTACACGAAGCATCTGTATGTAGCTCCGTAGATAAGCTAACATTGAAAATTTTCAAAACTGGACTTGCTGACAACTTATCTTTAAGCATATGAAATGCTTTACGTTCCTTATCCCCAAAATAAAATAAACTATCCTTCTTAAATAAATCTGTTAAGGGTTTGGCAATCAACGCATAATTCTCTATATACTTTCTAAAATAAGAAGTTAGACCTATAAATCTTTGCACCTGTTTGACATTGCACGGTTCAGAATATCTTACCACCGCATTAGTTTTATCTGGACTAGGTCTTACCTCCCCATCCTTGATTACATGGCCTAAATATTCTATTTCCCTCTGTATAAGCTTAGCTTTTTTCCAATTAATCTCCAAACCATAACTAGCGGCAACTTCTAATACTTGAGCTAATCTTTGCACGGCTTGATCCTCGTTACTAGCTGGGATCAAAATGTCATCGATGAAAATCATCACTATGCCCTTACTAATAAGCTCCCTAAATATTATAGACACAAATCTCATAAAATTTTTTGGACAAATTGAAAGTCCAAATGGTGCCCTTAAAAATTCGAATTGCCCATGATGAGTCACAAAGGAAGTATAAGGTATTGACTCCTCGCTAATCTTTAGATGAAAAAAACCATTTTTCAGGTCAAGAACACTGAAAACCTTAGCTTCTTTTAATTTATCAATCAAATCTTCTATGATGGGCAACGGAAAATCATCTTTTACTATTTTTTTGTTCAATGCCCGATAATCAATACACATCCTAATCGAACCATCTTTTTTCTTAACAAGCACAACTGGACTAGAGTACTCAGAATAACTTACCTGTATAATCTTCTTTTCTAACCACTCCGTTATTTGGTTTTCCACTACCTCTTGTTCCTTCATAGACAATCTTCGAGGACGATGTCGCACCGGAACATCATCTTTCAATATTATTTTTAACTGCATGGGTGCTTCCTTCCTTTGTACAGGATTACCATATTCACCAATCAGTCGGTGCACTTGTTCTAGCAAAACCGGGTTTGACATCTTACCTACAACAGAAGAAAATCCATTCTCTTGCACACACATAGACTTAAGCCATTCATCATCTTTCGTCATAAACTTTACTGTTCCCTCAACCATAACCATCATAATTCTTTTCAAAAATTCTTGCCCAATTATTACATCATACGGTACATACTCTTTACAAATAACATGGAAAACATCACTATAAAATTGCGAATCAGCTATAAAACTTAAACTACACTTTCCAAAAGATTTAACTATGGACTGTCCTATACCGGTCAAAATGGTATCATCTTGTTGCAACTCTGGTTGCCCTATGGCTTCGTAACAATTCGAAGAAATGATATTTACATCGCTTCCCGAGTCGATCAATGCCTTTACATTTCTTCCACATATATTTATTTCCATAATCGGTTTGCATGTAAATTTACTGATATTTTTGTTTGTTTCCATCGTAACACTTCTGTCTAATTCTGTATTTGTTTTTGACACACTGGACATTGAAAGTGACAGCGCTCCGTCGCTTCCTGTTGCTCTGCATTCCAAAGACAAGTCATTTTTGCTATGTTCGGCGTCGTAATCTTTGTTCGCAACTGAATCGAGAATCAAATTAGCTTCCGTAGCGAACGTCGAACGTTTGCTAATGTCACCTCTATTTTGGTACACGTTTCGTCGGAAGTCTTCGTTCTTCATCGGCTGTAATGGTGTTCTCTCCGTTCTCTCAGCGGGCGCCGAGTACTTCCTGGTCGCACCTCGCTGATCTTCATGTTCTAAAGCTTCTTCTCGCCGACCCGAACACGCCGAACCAATATGGCCGAATTTGTTGCACTTAAAGCATTTGAGTCCTTTGCTCTTATGCGGACAATCGTGCGATGCATGCCCCAACTCGCCACAACCATAACATCTAACTTGACATTTTTTCTCACGGCTGTTTCTAGCATCGTTACGGTGCTGCGATTCCCGTGTCTTTACAGAAATAGATTCGTATATTTTCAACTTCTCTTTTAAGTCATTATAAGTGCTTACTCCATACAACATAACTTTATTGATCTCCTTATCCCTTATACCATCTATTATGTATTTTATTGCAACATGATCAGCCATCTTGCCTCGCCTTCCCAACTCCTTCATAACTAACATGTAGTCCAAACAGCTTTCACTTACTTGCTTCCTTCGAGAGCTCATAATTTCGTGTATAGTCTTGAGATCTAGCGAATCCGGAAATTCTTTTAGCAGCGCGACTTTCAACTCGTCCCAACTTTTGAAAGGGCGTTCCGTCCGTAACCAGAGCTCTGCAGTTCCAGCAAGTGACTTACGTGCGATAAGCAATTGCTGAAGCGGTGTCCACTGGAAAATTTCAGTGTTTGTTTCAACATCCTCTATCCAACGACTTACAGGATATATGTTGTCGCTTCCGCTGAAGATAGGAACCATTTCTGCCGTCATCTGCAACATATTGCTGCTTCCTCCCACACTTTCCTTTACCTCTTTATAGTTCGCTTGTCTTGTTTTACTCATTTCGTCGTCGTCGTCTTAAAATCTTCTAAAGCTAATCCCAATCCCGGACGAGCCCCCAAAATTTGTGGGATATGGGATTATAAGGAAAACTAGTCTTTCTCGTCGTAAAATAAAATCGTCTATTCTGTCATGATAAAAACAAAAGTGGGTCTCCTTTAACATGTCAATATTCATAGATAAATCTATATATACAGTAACCTATTTACATGTTATACTTTCATACATCATTCTATCATATCATCTCTTGGTCACCTTTCACAATCCCACATATATATATGATAATTTAGTTCTTGTATATAGAAACTATAATAAATTCAATAAAAACAGTGATCTACATAATGTGAATACTAGAAACAAAAATAAACTTGCCGTTCCAATGTTCAGACTCCATAAAACTAGCTGTTCGTTCTTGGGGAAATGTATATCTATGTTTAACAAACTTCCGCAAAGTGTCATTGATTTGCCTTTATATAAAATTAAAATCCATATCAAAAAGACAATCATGAGTAAAGGTTATTATAAAGTAAGTGACTATCTAAATGATCACACTATTTGGGAAGAGGGACACTATTCATAGAGCCATGTTTGGTAACAACATTATTTTTAATATTGTATTATTTTTATATGTGTATGTAAACATACATACGACTGTAATCGTATTAGGTATGATTGTATCTTATACTATATTGTATTTTTATATTATATTATTATAATTATGAACATAAAAAATAGACCTTCAGAGTTTCTTGCCTGTTCTTCTCGAGAAGGCTCTCCCAATTTCCGAACAGGCGTCGAGTCAATATTTTTTTTTCCTTATTCGTACGTACGGACAAGGTTTTTGTTTTTTTAAGCTTTTTTTTTTGTTTTGTTTGTTGAAGTCAATAAGTGCCTGTAAAGGTCTATGTTGAATAAGATTATTTTGATTTTGATTTGATTTGATTTTGATTTATGCGTTCCGGAACTTGCGTCTTACAGTCGTACCTGAATCAAATCATGCTCCCACATGTATAAATTGTAGAATATGTGTTATTCTGTTGTGAAGCTTTGTAGCTTTAAGTGAAAGAGTAACAAACATCCATCTACACAAACAATCGCGTTTATAATATTAGTAGGGATACAATATTACATCATCATCATCATCATTTCAGCCGAGAGCTGCCAACCATATCCACACCGGTCGGTTCTGTGCTGCTGGCATCGAGAACTTTCTTGCAATTTTCATCATCAATCATCAATTCACTTTATGACATATACCTGTCACTTGGTCCCCGTTCAGCCTCAACAGCCAATAATCCTGAAGCAATGCTACTTTAGGGTTTCAATTCTTCAAGCTATGTCAGTGAGCCTGATTCGACTGCGAGTTTTATCATTTCTATTCAATCTTGCAAAGAAACTCCGAACGTTTATTTTTTTATTTATTAATAAGCATTAAATTTTGCTACACATATAATAGTAAAATATTAAAAAAGTATAGTTTTTTTCCCCTCTGGAGAGGAATCCTAATAGATACCACCGTACCTAAGTGACATGGTGATTATATCCGACTCCAGACGGATAAACGCGGCTCGACCAGCATGAGCACCGACTAAACTCAGTCTGAGCAGTTGGTTCTAATGAGTCTATGGCTTGACGTGATTAGGAAGACCGCACTCTCAAGAGTACCTTCTCTTGAGAGTGCGGTCTTCCTAATCAGGTCAGCACTGTGCTATAAAAGAGAACATAAGAACTTTGCTTACTTAAATTTTAATTATTTCATCTGTCTATCATATTAGAATTTGGTTTGATGAAATGGAATGATGAATATCGTATCGGCGTATAAGCGATCTTGCTGATGTTAATATCAGATTTATCATATATCATAGTATATCAAAACATGATCGCAAACATTAAAATATACTAAAAAATAAAATTATGAAATATTTCTTTGATTTTAGTTTCATTTACAGTGTTAGATTTATTTTAGTGTAACTTGGTCAGTTTAAAATTACTCTTTCAATTTAGTTTCTTTATAAATCCCTGTTACTATTGACTTACTCGTATATATAATATTTTATAGATATTTATAGATTTGCTGATGTCGTCCAAAATGATAATATGTATAAATATAAAATAATCATAATTAGACCATACGCAAATATAACCAAAACAAACACAAAAAGTTACATTAAGGTTGTTCGTTTATATTAGGAAACTTCTCCTTTGGGTATATATGTACACCAGGGTAGAGGTAAAATACATGACCGCAAGCCATGCAGCGAGCTCACATCAAATATGCACAGCAAGCAATTCACATTAAACAGAATTACGAATTTACCGGTGTTTCCTACCAAAATGTAGACGATCTCGTTTTAATATAGCTCGCTATAATCATAACTTATAAGAGCTTACTATGTGGATTATGTTAATTAATTACCAATTTATTGTTACACAGATTCGTTTTGAGATTTATCAAATGTTGATTTAAGCATTGCATCAAAATATGAAATTTGACGTTAAGACAAATCTGAGTGTGGATATGTTTTGATTAAGAGCGCGTCCACATAAATGGATACTTCAATCGATTGATAAATTCATTTAAACACCAAATACAAAAAGTATGCAGCTTATGTCTATTAATATGTATATAAAAAAGAGACAGCTTAATTTTAAAATGTGTTCTCAATTATTAAGCTGTAATATTAACAGTGGTTTCTAAATGTCATTCAATGAGTCACCCTCCTCGCAACACCGTTCTTAATCAGTGTCTCCTAAAGGGTGCAATGTATAATATATCACATGTCTACAAAGTCTTAAGTCAAGGACCTCACGACTTCTAGATGCACGATTATATATATAAAAGCCGATAAAAATATATTATATATATAAAAGCCGATGGATACCTTTAGTTTTAGATGAATGTAGTTGTTGCAGAATACAAAAAGATATTTCATAAGATTTAACATACATGTATACAAGAAATATACGTGAATAAGTTTAGAAGTAATCAAGAATCCATGTTACCCATGGGTGTTTATAGAATATTAAGAAGCGAAAGAATGAACCTGACTTAGCTCATCATATTTAATTAATAGCACTCCGCTTAATTAATAAATTAAAAGTGTTTAAATGCACAACACGCTACTTCATAATAGCTTTTGAGATCAAAATAAAAGAGAAAAACCATGTCTTAACCAATTACTAACCTACTATACAGACTATACAGATAACCTTGACACAAATTCCACTGTGTATAGCTGTGATCAGCGCTGCCAGATTTTTGCCAAGTCTGGATTTTGGAACTTTTTGTATGAAAAAATAGGATTCAATCGTCACAAGGGAGGCATAGCAAAAAGAACGTACATTTAAAATCAAAAATTTTTCGTATTCAAATTACGTTTACGTGACAAAAGATAGCCATACAAAAATATCTATACAAAATGTATTTTAATATTACGCTACACACACGGTCGTGTTATTTCCGAAAAGCGGGAAATTTAATTTTGATTTAAGAATCGGAAGATCCCGCCAAATCGGGACATCTGGCAACGCTGCCTCTGGTTCTATTAACACTACCCTTATGAAAATTCATGAAAAAGAGAACTAAATGTTTTATTGTTTAATTTAATATATCCTAACAATATAATAAACATGAACAGAAAACACAAACCAATTTATGTGCGATCACTATGTGTTTATCTACGAATACTTGCAAAGCATTCAATAATATGACCTAATATGGTGATCCCTTTGTCTACTTAAGAAAGTTAATTAAAAAAAATGTCAGTTAAAAAATTTGTTAAAATGATACATAGAAACTTGTAGACAGATTATTTGTGATAAATTGTTGCTAACTTTTCAATAAATTTTAGAATAGGATCAAACAACGATACAGGGTATTAAATGCATGACACATTCTACATAGCACTATAATATCCTACTTCTGTAGTTGTGTTGATAGTATGACTCCAAATACAATTCACGTATTTTTATTTTTTTATAGGATAGGGCTGCAAACGAGCAAACGGATCACCTGATGGTAAGCGATAACCGTTGCAACACCAGAAAAGTCACAGGTCCGTTGCCGGCCTTTTAAAAGGGAAAAAGGGGGGAAGGATTATATGATTAATTAATTAATTAATTAATAATCAGAAGGATTACAAGGAATAAAGGCACAAAATACAAGGGTTTACAATAAAGCACAGCACAGCATAGATGTATAATTACAATAGATATAAATACAATTAGATACAACAAAAAGGATTAAATTATTACAAATAATATGCGGAGCGCCGAGACATACGGGCTCGCGTAGTTCATAGGATCTCGACTGGCTGGGTAAACACGGGAAGGCTGCGATGTTTTGATCATTTAATTTCATAGGTTGTAACAGGAACACCGTTATAGTTCGCATTTTGTGCTTTATGTTTTTTGAAAAATACTTTGAACGGTGTTCCTGACATGACAAGAGTTGTCATAAAAAGGGCTTTTTGGTTGTATAATTTAAAATTTGTAAATAATATTTTAATAATAATATAACATATATTACATTTTCTGTACTTTGATTTGCCGTAAAAAAGAGCTAGTCGGAGGCTCACAGGCTTCACAGGTGACAAGGTTTTAGTTTTATATAAATATTATTATTATGTAAGCTACATATACATCTTACTATCAAATACTTGTTTTACCCTCTTTTAAGGCACTGGAGGATTTACCTTGAGTGCTTTAAATAAAATGATCACAAATACTTTTTAATAATAAAATAAATATTATAAATATTTGTTACACTTACACCAATTAGCCTAGCCCAAACTAAGCTCTGTAAGGCTTGTGCGTGTTTGCTCTGTAAGGATCTAGGGTAACGGATAGACATACCTATATTATACATATATAAATATTTTTTATTGAAATATATATCAACAACCATGACTAAGGTACAAATGCTCGTATTCATCACACAAACTCTGCCCCCACTGGGATTCGATCCCGGGACCTCAGAGATGGCGACACCTTGAAACCGGTGTACTATCCACTCGACTACGGAGGTCGTCAAAGTTTTTGATATACGTTTCGTTATACAAAACATTTCTTTGTGTATTTAAAAAAAATAACTGAATAAAAATATTGACGACGCAATCTATTAAACGTAAAATATACTTTACATATACTTTCTTTGTATAGCATCATTAATCACGAAATCTGAGCTTAAGATGCTTCGGCAATACGTAACAGGAAAAGAAAATAATTTATGAGAACACTTGTATCTAAACTCATAACGGTATTAGTAACAAGGCGACTTGTAAAAAAGAAATGCGCCTAAATAACTTGAGCCTCGGGGACACCTCGAAACTTATTATGATAAATATTATGTGAAATCAAATCTTCCGTTCAAAAATATTACGTAAGATACGCGCAAAAGAATAAATACCATCTATTGACTTTGTAAATACAGAATATCTTATTCAAATTATAAGCCCACACGATCATTTGGATAGCTATTTTTATGAAGTACACACAATAACGCGTCAGAATTATCATGCTGATCTTGAGATAGCTTTGATGTCGCTCATTATAGTGGTTTCTTTGGTCGAAATTTATGATTTGCCTTTTGCCGATCGTGAGTTGATAGAGGTCTCGGCTGTATAATAGAGAGTGGATTGACTTTTGTCTCGAAGTCCTATAAATTTAATTGTGTCAAGTGCCAAAACTTCACATCAAGACTTGAGGTGAGACACAATTGTCAAAATTATGTTGAAATATTCTTCATTTTCAAATAATTGTAAACGTATGTTCGTGTTTAAGGAATTGTTAGAAGCAATCGGCAAAATGCGTTGCGTGCGTTCAAATCTCTTAACAGTCAGATTTTTTAAAGTTTTTTGGGTAATTAATTTTAAGTGTTGTTTATTACTATTTTATATTTAGCTAAACACTAAACAAATAGGCCAATAAGGGAATTATACTAAGACCCTGAATAAATACTAAATGGTTATTAATAAAATATATAAGTTTCCAATATCTCTGATTCAGATTGTCCTAACCTACAAAATTTTTACCATTTTCATGTCCGTACATTCTAGACCCTTGTTATATGAGATGGTTTCAGTCTTCTTTAAACAATGGTTTTCTTACAATTCACCATTCATAATAAACTTTGAAAAATTTATTCATATTCTGAAACCAAAACTAAATTACAAGTGAATTATTACGAGCACACCATTTATTTAAAAAAAAAATTATTTTATAAGCTTATAAATTCTCACGCAGCATTGTCTATTTCTAAATCATTATTACTTTAAAATACTTCTCATTTAACTACCTTACTAAATATTTCCAACACACTGAAGCTAATATTCTCTCTCATTATTAACTTTTGTAAGTTAATTATTAGTTCAGAATTCAACATTCTCATTCTACAGTATATTTATAATACAAAGAAAATCCTACCCAGCTAATGTTTTAACTAACCAAATTTAATATTGACTAAGATATATAGATAGTTAAAGAATATATATGTGACTTTGAAGACAACCTTTGCTTATGTAAACATATAAATACCAGTGTACCGTCTTTTCATACATCGATTGATATGTTAAATATAAAAATAATGTTTATGTGATAATTACTTAAGTGACAGCTCGTGGTAAGCTGTCGGTGACTTCCAACATCAAGGTTCCTGATATGCTTCAAAGACGCGTATGCCCGCCCGTCCCTGTCTTGTCTTAGCCATCGGGCCAGAGTAAAGTCGGAAGAGTAGATATTCAAGGAGTGGAAGTGTTATAATATCATACTCGTAACACCGATTATATCTCTTTTGCTACTGCAGATACACTTCTCTACACCCGTAGCCGGTTACACTAATATTGCACCCTCCCTTATCTGCTTTGGGGGGGCATTTAGTGAGCCACCACCTGTCATTGCCATTAAAGACTCTCCAATACCCCGATTCTAATGACCACCAAAATCGAAATGCAATAGTCCATGAAGATTTACCTGTACTACGATGTGATATTGGATATAGTCTTGAGCTGTATTTCTCACTATGCAAATAGAGATTACACGCAATCAATTTGAAATTAGACACTCCACGCAAACTTTCATTAAATTAGCATTAATGGAGTCTTAAGCGTTGAGTCAATATCCCCACGCACGCCTTATAAAGGACTGTGTCTAAATATATTGTTATTTTAATATTAATATTTAGCCAGTATTAAATTAATATGAATGCATTCCTTGTTAAAATGGAGTTATATTTACATATTAAATTACATGTACATTTAAAAAAACTAACATGTTGAGATTACATTATCTACGTTACTTGTCTGTTCATAATTGCGAATTAAATCGACAAGGAACAGTTTATCTGTGGCAAATGCTATTGCAACTCAAAATTTCATTGCATATATAAACAGTAAACTACTGTTCTCTTTTACTCGTTATTTCTCTTGTCAATTACAGTAGGTTGTCTTGTAATCAATGACTTCGAAACTGTCATGACTCTGTCGTTGTATATGTCGTTATATATCTAACAAAATATTGTATTGTAATAAAAACTAGTTACAAAGCAGCAAAAAAGGTTTTTTACGTAGATAGTATAATAAACTTTAATATTTATAAGAAAGTAAAAAAATACATAGTTATCAATTTTAGTTATGATTTCCGATTTCGTAAATTGGTTTGTGATTGGTAAGTGATTTCCTGTTATAAATTTTAATCAAATTCAAAACATCATGTTAAAAGTTTTAATAGAAAACAAAAAACCAAAATTTATTATTTATGATTTGAAATTTGTATCCATAATCCACTGAACTCATGTCTTATCAAATGCAAGTTCTAATGAAATAAAGAAAAAATGCGACATTGCATAATAAGAAAAGAAAAATGTGGAGTGTCGAAATAAGAAGCGCAAACAAGCCAAATAAATATCAAATTTCAACTCTGATGAGAACTCCAGCTGCCGAAAACTTTGATTATGTTCAGCTAATGAGTTCTCGAGTATCCGCATCACGTAATGGTTTCACGTTACGTGTTCCTGGAGGAAACAGAACCACGTTTTCGGGGTCAAAGATTTGAATTTTTTACGGAATGAAATTGTCATTATTAAGATATAGAATGATTTAGATATCTCATAAGCATAATAATAAACATAAACATAACTTTATTTACATAAAACATAAAACTTTGGAAACTGATTCTTTGAAGTAACTATGTAAATAAATTATTTTCAAGGAAGCACTACCATCACTCAGCAAAAGATAATTGTAAAAAGTTGTTTTTAGAGACGATGAAGTGTGTCCATTAAGTCCGTTTATTTAAAAATGCCAAATTATTAATGTTTCATGAAAACTTTCGACTTGGGCAGAATTGGAAACGATGGATGTCGTCTTAATCAATTGACAAATTGAAATTGTCCGCAGCATTGTTCACCTTTTACCTTATATAGCCAAAGTAGATTTTATTTATTTAATGCTTCATGCATATAAAGTGTATAGGTGGACTTAATTCCATTAAGCATTTTCCGCTAGTCAACCAGTTAATCTTAGGGTAATTGAGAGAGTAGCGCAGTTACTGGTGCCCGCGTTCTACCTCTGGGTGACGGCTGAAAATCGGTGCTTTTGTTGTCAGGCATCACACACCGAACCTAGACCCATATTGCTGCTGCACACACGTTCATTATTAATATTTTCTAATGTCTGTGTGTTGCAACAAATAAACTTCTTATATATCTACCAAAACAGATTAATTTAATTATAGTTTATAAATTTCAAGCATTTTAGTATATCACAGACTGATCATCACAGTGATGTGCCCAAGAGACAGGATGAAACAAAAAATGTTTCGTCCTATGAAATAAACAACGCGAGAAATTGTTTCATTTTAATATTCTTGAATTATTTTTAACATTTATATATATTTAAGTACATTCCAAAGCCTTCTTCGTTATATCACTTTAATACTCACAAACGATATTCTACTCAAACTTCACAAACGGATAAGGAAGTCAATCGATTAAGCCTGAATAATCCTAAAAGTTTACAGTCGTAAGTTTTCACCATTCACCCTTCACCGCAATATTAAGCCACTCCGCCAAAGGCTTTCGTAACGGCTCACGAAACAAAACCTCCATGAGCGATATTGTGCCTTGTCACGTCTTGGATCACAGATACCAAGAACGTGACTTTGAATCGATAACAATGATTACTTGGAAGACCCGAACCCGTCTTCGGTGAATCTTTGATTATTCAAACTTTTGAGCGCCACTGTAATACAAACGCTGTTATATAGACAACGAAAATGATTGATAGAAAAATCAATAAAGCCTTCAAGGTTTCCTCTTATTTATTTCTTTGTTTATAATTCCAACAAAGTGGAAAAATCTGTGCAAATTTTATTTTTGAACAGAATCTACCATGTCGCCACCAAATAATAATTTTTAATAAATACTGAAATTGTATCACAAATACATAAAAAAGTGACGATCACGAATAATACCAATTAAATATAAATAAACAGTTCCAAATGAATACTATTAAACATAATAAAAATATTTTTAATCGTATTAGACAAATGACTACGAGCATCTTATTTTGGTGGGAATCTATTCATCTCGATTCTCTTGCTGCATAAACTTAATCTAAAATAAATAAACAAACAGATTACAGTCGACCCCGTCGGGCATGCAAAATTTAACTAGAAAGCAATAATACATAATTTCAAAGACCACTTAATTTAATAATCCACAATATTATTCATTTACCTTCTTACAGAAACCGTCCAAAATAAGTTTTATGTGTATATGTGTTAAATAAAAATTAGTAATATTAAATATTTATTTATATCATAATACGAAATCGCGCAATATACATTCCACACAAACTAGTGTAGTAAATTTTCTCAATATTTTTTCCTTCGAATCTGTATAAATTATTTCGTAAAAGAAATGTTCATATGACATCCGACAAATATATTTCTGATGAGCATTTGAGAAAGCAAAATTTAGAGACACAGCTAAAGATTTTTTCCATTTCTTATTAAGGAAAGTATTTTAATCGGTTCAGTTTTGGAGGAATCTTTTTATTTTTTTATTTTGGCTTTGATTCGGTGGTATATTCTGTCTTAACTGCAATTGTGCCTGTCATGTTCTACAGACGAATTCAGGCACAGCGCGACTGCAATATATTTTATAAAAAAATATAGATATATTTTTATTGTACTTTGTCTTAATACTTATTCAATACATTCGCCTCTATGTATTGTAAACATGACTGTAAGTCAGACTATATAATGACCTTAAGACCGCCTTTATTCCCTACATAGAAGAAGTTTTGTTCATAATTCAAATGTATGTATCTATAATGTATACTTTGTGTATAATATACATTATAGTATAAATTTTCAATTCTTAAGAAATTAATACTTATCAATATAAATTTAACTACAATAGAGTTTCTATTGACAATGAACGAAACGAAAATCTGAAAGACAGTTATAAAGCAAGCCTCCATTTTCTTATTATTTTCGTCCAGCTTTTTTGCTACAATCTACGAGCGATCATTCAAAGATTCAAATAATTATCCATACTATCTATTTACGTATGGTTTTCAAGTAGAATATACTTGCTTTCCTTAGCAACAGATGAGTCGATTTATCAATTATCATTGAAAAGTAAATTTCATATCCAGGTTGCAAGCCAATCATACTACAAATATCTTACGATTTAAATTAATGCATTTTTAAAAGCCTATAACAACACAAATACTCAAATGAGTCAATAGAATTTAATTAAACCAACAAGGTACTGTTACCGTTATTTTGTATTACAGCGTTTCCATCACAGTATCGATTATACTCGTATTCTTATTAATATGTAACGTTGAACTTGAAAATTAACTATTTAGACAGGAAGCAATACGTTGGTCAATTGTGCAATAAATACAGTACCAATATTCTATAAACATTTATCTAGCACCAATTATAAAAGCAATTTAGTAAAACTCATCTAATTAATAACTTTTTTTTTAAATCAAAGACGTGTAGCTGCGACGGGTATCCAATTCGCATTACTCATGAACTGAGTATGCAAACTTTTTAATTTACTAACTTTATTTTACATTCGTTGTTACATCCGTAATTTACACCAATGACCAGGATTATTTGATCAACAGAACAACAAAGTAATTTATATTAAAATTAAATTAAATTTCATTTTGTTCCACCATCCCAGACGGCTATGCAGAGTAGACTGACCTCAATCTCGTGTAATACAAAGGAAACATCAAGAGAATGTTAACATTAATAACTCAAGGTAAACCTAAACAAGGTAAACTTTGAGTATTGTAATAGAATATTTAATAATGAATGCTTTCCTCTCACTAACTATTGTTGTTATTGAAAGAGCACAAGCACGTGAGAGCAAAATCTTGATTACCTTGAGCAGCTTTTAGAGCGTTTTGTCCAATTAATAATATCCGCGAAACATTTACCTTTTCGTTCAACAATTATTAAAAGCTGACTAGCTTTTATTATTTGTTACTAAGTATTTTACGTTATCACTCAGTTTTATTAGCAAACTCAAGAAATATTTACCCGGTAAATCAATATCCAACTAATTGCATTAAATCCTGTGTGCACAAATAAGGGGGCATGCTAATTAAATCCAGATAGTATCTATATTACATTTAATTATATAAAAACTGGCACGTATTTTAAATTGTCATTTTAAATGGACACATACCTTTAATAATGAACTTTATATCCTCTTTTTACTAATAACATTTATTCTGAACAAAAATAAATAAATTTAACAATTTTTAAATCCATTTATACGATACTGAATAATGAATTATTACGAGTATGCGAATAAAATTTGTTTTGTTGGTCATATAATAAAAGATATATATACTATGGCATATACATATAAAATATAACATATATATACATGGTAACACGCGCAACAAACGCAACTAGCATGTTGCAACACTGCTGTTCGGGTAATTGGTGTAATTTTATTTAGTCTCATAGCTATAAAGGAGAAATAGTTTTACATCCTACGCTGTGTTTAAAATTCTTTGGCAGACTAATATTGATACAGCGAAACTTTGCTTAAGTGTGAATAAATTTCTTTGCGTATATATATTGTCATATATCTTTGAGTAACCGAGTTTGTATTTAATAGAACACATAGACATTTGTATATTATTTCAAGGAAGTGTAAACAGGAAGCCTATATAGAAGATATTATATTCGCGAGGAAAGTTTATTTATAGTTTACCTAACCTGACGAACTTTATACCAATTAACAGTCAATTAGCTGTCAACTGTAGAAGATAGGGAATAGTTTTCTTAGTCTGTGTTTTTAATATTTCATATAATAAATAATTCATATAAAACATATACTGTTTCATATTCATTCGCAAACTTTATCACGGGTTTTCATTCCAATTTATATTTTATTTTATCTTAATAATTTAATAATTAAAGCGTTAATAATCATGCTTCATTCAATCATTGTATATCACGATAAGGACGGCCCTACGAACAACTATTTCGGATATTTTATTTTGTATTTACCTATTAAGAAAACATACATAACATACAGTTTTAATAAGTTGCCTTACTTTGCCATAAATTACCCACAATTTCAAACTTATTACAATAACCTTAAAACAATTTAAAGAAATTAAGAAACGAAACTAGTAAATTATTAATTAAGCAATATTCTTTTAATATCAGCTTATTTTGTTATATTTACAGTAATCACTGTAGCAAATAATCACCTGTGCACGCTTAACACGCTTGTATAGAGTTAAAACAGCTCTACTTCTCAAATACAAGCTTATTTGAGTGGCAT
Source organism: Scirpophaga incertulas (assembly GCA_036419045.1). Taxonomy (NCBI): domain Eukaryota; kingdom Metazoa; phylum Arthropoda; class Insecta; order Lepidoptera; family Crambidae; genus Scirpophaga; species Scirpophaga incertulas. The sequence goes on from CM071645.1 coordinate 13,491,510, forward strand.
TATAAAATAAATTTCAATAACACGAGGCTTTCATGAAAATGTTTAATGATAAATTTAATATTTTAAGCATGACAATTAACATATCGAGGACACATCGAATGAACGTCGGCACCATATGACTTCTTTGAAATCATTTATATGTATTTGACAGCTGTCAATCAACGCACCTACATGCTTTGAGAGTCACGTTATTTATTATGTACACGTGTTGCGATTAATCTGGGGGCACGGCAGTGCCCCCGCCAAGTCGAGCAAAAAAGCGGCACGGCCGTACCATCGTTTTCTCGAAGCAATTCAGTCCATTTTCGACCCCCTGTAACTTTATTGTGGATAAAACTAGAAGACTGAATTTTCAGTAATCATGCAGGCATTGTAAAGACGCGGTATATTTCAAGTTTCATCCAAATTGAATCAGTGGTTTATTAATTATAACGGGTCAAATTTCTTAATTTTGTCACTCACTGCAGCTTCTAGCAGACCTAGAAGCTTCAAATTTGGAATATAAGTAGTGTTTGGTGTATGAATCAAGGAAAAACTAAAATATTTACGCCAAGTCTAGCAATTTCTACAAAAAAAAGAAAAGTTCCTAAGTCAGAGAGAGGGCTTTAAAAAAATTCGTAGCTGGTAAATGTACATATATACAATAAGTAGAAGGTACCGAAAAGGAAAAAGGAGGATTTTTTCAAAATACAAAAAGGAATAAGATCCCATCAAAAACAATACTTGTTAAAAAACCAAGTCTCGCAACTCAGTTGTTCTAAGGTAAACAGTTGTCAGATCCATGCAATACCAAGTCGGTAATTAATTTATTCAGTCCCTATTTAAGCGACTTTCTGTCTTAATACATCCAGTCCCTAAGACCACGATCGTGGTCCATAACAATTGAAAATCAATTGTGTCTGTAATCTCCGTACTCGAAGCATTAAGTTGTTACGTAATAATTGACTGCATCTTTGAAAACACGATTAAACTTAAATTATTTAGTGCGATGGCCAAGTTACGCCTTGTTAACAGTGATTTTTAAACACATGATTTGTTAGCAAAAAAGTAGTAATAAAATAATAAATTACTTTCTCTTATATATTAGAATCAGTTTCAGCTAAGTTTAGATACGCTTTACAGGCTGTAAAACTGTTCTAACCTTTTTAAATGTATATATATATACATACAATACAATGCAGTAGCTTTGAAAGTCACTTTGAAAGTCATACTTAGTCCATTTATTAAATTACCGCTACTTAAGTGAATAATATCTTTATCAGTACAAAGTTCAGCTTTTAATCCCTTAGGGAATATTTGTTAGAGGCATTAAAACAATGATAACAAAGTTAACAGTGTGGTTGGAGCATTTTCCATGCGATATAAATTCTAAGTGCTTATGTTAAATAAAGTGTCTCACTAATAGAGTTTGTTATTCCTTTGGCCTCTTGTTTCAGCTCCTAGTTGAAAGGCTCACACATTTTAGAGTAATAATTTATTTCTAATAAAAACAGCGAAATAAGTGCTGACAAGAGATCTACCGCTTGATAAGAGTCTGCTGACACCTACACGAAGCCTTAAGCACCCAAAGACCCTCTTCTAGTGTTCTCCTTTATAGGGCAGCGTTGACCGCGTCTTCTCCTGAGGGTGCGGTCCTTCTCATCAAATCAAGCCATAAGGTTATTTAGACCAAAGACTCAGACAGTTTAATCGGTATTTCATTCTGGTCGAGCCATCCGAGTCGGTCTGGAGGCCGAAATAATCAACTTGGTTGTGTTGGTATGTATGAGAATTATCAGTCTCTCCTCTCCAGAGAAAAAAAAACCTAAAGATCTCATGTCAAGTTGGATAGGTCCAACTACTAACGGCCGTTTTCAATAACCTATCTATCCTTGTTTTTTGCTACTAAAGATAGTAAAATCTATCCTTATGCCCTAACTTGCGTTTCAATAACCTACTGATGGATAGCATCGCCTACCGAAGTTACCTATCCATCGTCGGGAGGACGGATAGCTTACTAGAGATAGGGACGCTCATACAAATCTGACGTAACTGCATTTCAAAAAAGTTTCAACTTACTCTCCGATAGGCGGAGCTATCTCTAGTGACGACATTTGGCTATCTGTCAATATCGGTGGATTAAAACACAGATAGGCTTCGAAAAAATTAACTATAATAACATTATAACTTAAATTACATAATGGAGAAATACAGTAGTGATGATAGTGATATGGAATTAATGAATATGATAATAGAGTATGATGAAGACAGTGACAGTGATACCGATTTCGAATCGCTGCAATGAGTTGTACTAGATGCATTGTCTCATTTTTAGTCATAGGTGCTGCTTTCGTTGACTGAAAGAAAAGCAGTCTATTATAACCTTGAACGAATTACAAAAGTATCGTAAATCCAGATACTTACAGAACTCATTTTTTCCACTTTTGCTTATATTTTATATCAAAAACAAGTAATACACACAAATTGGCGGCAACAAATTATCTGTCAGTAATGTTCGAATGACATCACTTGTCATTTATAAACGTTTCGTTCTATGATTTTTATAAAGAACACCAGCAAATAAAGTGAAAATGACGATCTAAGATTTTTTTTTTCAATTATAGTAACATTGTATGCACTTTTTACAACATAATATTTAAATATAAAATACATCAATAAATTGTACATATGTTTTAAACGTACTAAAGCTTTATGGTTAGCAACGAACAAAACGTTCTACAGGGCTTGGATAGACGAGAGGGCATAAAGCTATCCTTAGTTAGACAAAGATAGATAGCTCGTATCTTTGATTGTGAAACGCAGACTACAGATAGATAACAGCTTACTGCTAATCGGAGATAGCAATTTATCTTTGATCTTAGATAGGTTATTGAAAACGGCCGTAAGTCGAATTATCACAGGATAATTCGACCTAATCAACGGTCAACATCAGAGTAAGTGCGGCACATATGTCATCGCGATTCGACTAGTACTGCAAAGAGCAGTATGCGCGTGCGCCGATAACATCATTTACAAGAAGAAAGCAGTTCTTACTCGGACCTAAGTGATCTCAGATCCCCGACCACAGCAGAAGCTTATAATTACCAGTACATAAACTGAATATCACGAAAAAAGAACTACCCAGTAGTCCATACTCCCATCTCTGTTAAAAATTGTGCGTCTACTGATTATAATATGTGTCCATTGTATGTTATTGTTTTTAAGGAAATATTAATCATATTGAATCACCCTTGTAAAAACATTATCTACTGACTGCCTTATGGTTTACATGTGTTTCCTGTGCGATATTATATCCAATTTCAATAATATTAGGTATATCAGTGCGGTGAAGATATTAAATTTGTAACTCCCTCTACGCATGTCCAACTTATCTGACAGCAATAACCTGTTGAAGATAATTACATCAGAGTTATGACATAATTGTCAATTTATTTTACGCGTTTGTTAATATCGAAGGGTTTAATTTAATCATCATATTAATATTTCCATTCAATATCAAGATGAAATTAGTTTCAAACACGTATTAAAAACTAGATTCTAAATCAAATCGGATCAAAATTTAAAGATATTGCCAAAATTACGACCCTTATTTTACCACTTCATAAAGCAATTAAACGTTAACAATCATAAAATTTCGACGAAAATCATTAATTCGTTGTTAGATTTTTATTGAGATTACTAACTTTGTCAGATTATTTACTTGTTTAAAATTCCTCGGTGCGCGAGACTACCTCGCACTTGACTGGCTTTTTCCATTTAACTATTTGATATTACATGAACACAAAGATCATCTGTGTAGCAACAGACGGTAAAAAACTAAGGAATTAATAACAACAGTCAGTAGTCAGTCATTCATCGGTAATTCGCGATCGCATATTATTTACTTAATTTAGTTTTCGTAGCAGATAAAATGTTTCAGATAATTTTTAATAAGTTTGGATGTATATTTTTCTATTTAATTTCTAATGTTATTAAAACTTTTATGTACATATCTAATTAATATCTAACTATGATGTCATTAACGACTTTTCCAAGCCTGTTCATGGATGTCATTTACATTTGTACGTAAACTTTACCCAAATTTGATAGATTGAATAGGATTTATAAATTTCATTAATTACGTACAATACACATAATATGCTTTGTTTGGAAATTCTGTTTGTCTGCTTTAATCATTAAATAGGGTTATGAATAGATTGTTTCGTGACAAAGGAACACAATTTTGACTCATCTCATGACAGATATGACTATACGTAATATTATAAAAAGGTAAAGTTACTACATATCTAATTTTAATCAAATTTGCTAAGGGAATAGTTTGAGATCTGCGGATGGATTGTAAATCTCTTCTATGAGATAATATTTTATAATGCGATCTAATCCAAAGGCGTAAAACTAAATAAAGATATAAAAAAAGATCTTATATCTAATAATAATACAAGATCAACGACTGATAACATAATTAAACAAATTTATCTATGATTTTTCTTTTCAGATATCATCCCAAAAAGTTGCCCTTCTATGATAATCTTCGATGGTAAGTTTTAAAGTATAAGCTTATCTTTAATTTATTATTTCATATAAGTATAGCAATTGTCATGTTTCCTAAAAAGAACCAAAGTTAGTTGAAATATTAAAAAACACGCACTAGGAAAATAAATTTTGAAATATTGTTATTGTATACCATATAGGTACTTGATTATTGTCAATTTTGTACTTTATTTCTGGACTTCATTTTATTACCTATAACTCGAAGAAACAATTTTGAAAACACTGATATGTAACATTTTTTTAAGTTATTTAAATGTAGTTTCATTATTAAAAATTATAAAACATGTTTAACTTGTTTTATTATTAACACAATGTGTGTATTATGTGTAACAAAATGTTTATTGAATAAATTTATTCTTATACATTCTCTTAATCATATAATAACGCAATATCCCCGAAAGGTTGGGCAGAGGTGCAATTTCACACCAACACTTCACGAATGTTTACTACTCCCCGATGTACAAGATGGCGGACTATCGCCAAACGTTAATTTGTTTTGTTATTAACACAATGTGTGTATTATGCGTAACAAAATATTTATTTTATCAATTTATTCTTATACATTTTTAATCACATAATTACGCAATATACCCGAAAGGTTTACCAGAGGTGTAATTTCACACCAACATTTCTATGTTATGTTTACTACTCCCCGATGTACAAGATGGCGGACTATCGCCAAACGGTTATTATAACGGTATTAATCGATTTAAATTATCACACTCATTGCAAAGCTGAACATAGCCATCTGAGGCTTCAGCATAGGTCCGTCCAAAAAAAAAACACAATCTCGGAAATACCTTCTTTAACTTTTGTCAGAATTTTTTTATTTATTGGCACAAATCTTAATTTTTTTTTTTGCCTTCGAATTGCCTATCTTCGGAAACATCGTCGTCTGGTCATCTGTCTTTAACCGGAGGCATCCTTCATCGGGCATTTGTTGCTCTATCTACGTGACGGGCCTCACTTCGCCACTATTGCCAACACTCTGGGATTCCGTCTTTAGTTCAGCATATCAGGTAATTTGGTTTTCCCCTAGACCACAGTAGTGGCCAGCGGGCAGACCTGGCTTATACTGTGCCTGGAGAAACAGGGTGAAGGAGTACACAGTTGTTGTTGGTAATATTGGTGACAGGTGGTGGTCTTATCCGTTAGTGGGTCGCTTAGGCTTACTCATGAGCTAGGGTTTGCCTAAACAACTGTTATCCTAAAGCTAAAGACGCTGAAAGAGCGGAGTCTTTCCATTCTCCGGCCTTTCTACTCTAGTTCTACTCAGAGTCTGGGCACGTTCGGACTAGAGACCTTGGAACATAGGGAGCAATTATGTGCCGTTGCCGCGCCAGCCGAACGACAAAACTCCGCCAAACGCATCCTTACATCCCTGGCGATGAAATCAATGCTGACGTAGCGTCCTGTATTTCGCCCCATGTAGGAAAACCTATTCTTGACAACCTGCAGTTTAGAATATATGAACCCAACGTGTACTATACTAGAGCCGCGTAGATAATCTCCAAATAAATTCATAGATAATCATTACTATAATATGCATATAATAACCATTAAAATACATACACCTATCTGCTACAATAATATCAAATATATTTCTTGAAAATTTGTACGGAAATAGTTTCAGACCCGGGGAAAGACACGAGGTTTTTACCACAGGAACATATCTCTTACCTAAGGAAAAATACAATATAATGCGGATGAAGAAGTGGCGAAATGATAGTAACTTTTGAGTCTACAAACAATACTGAGCACTTAATATTTCCGGTTCCTATAACTTTGAATTACACTCGTAACTACTGAATACACATCATTAAGGAAAATATTACAATGGGGTTATGTTGACAAATAACAAGTTACCCTTAAGGTGTATACACAAGTATTTCAAACTAGCACATTATATTTCTTAGATTGAAATAAATTATATTTATAAGTTAACTAATAATAGGTGTTGACCTGGGAAATTGTAATTTGTCTTCACTTTTACATTTAAATAACTCTTTTTTTTATTTTAACACTGAAACTATTTAAGTTTTCATTGTATTTTAACCCTAGAGTGTCATTTTTGATAACTCATAATCATTTATGGAGAAAAAAAAATCTATCTCGAAAATAGTTCAAACCTTTTCTTCAGAACAGTATAGAAAATATTTAAATTGAAACTTTGTGAACAGATTTTTTATATTTTGGCCTTATATTTCTTTTTAATAGTTTATTATATTTTGTACTGTACGCTATAAACTTTATTATTTACTTAGGTGACACGAATAAAGTCACATTTACGAACAGCTAGTTTATGGAGTCTGAACATTGGAACGGCAATTTATTTTGTTTCTAGTATTCACATTATGAAGATCACTGTTTTTATTGAATTATTATAGTTTCTATATACAAAAACTAAATTATCATATATATATTGACTAGCTAAAGTTAAAATATTAATTTCTTTGAACAATTCTTTTAGGGATTCTCTAGCCCGTAAACAGTAAATAGCACGAATCGCTCTTTTTTGTAAAAGGAAAATACTTTCAATGTTAGCCGCTGATCCCCATAGCAGCAGTCCATAGGACATAACACTATGAAAGTAGCTGAAATAAACAATTCTTGCCGTTTCAACATTAGTTAAAAGTCTAATCTTTTTTACTGCGTACGCCGCTGAACTAAGCCAAAGTTTCAATATGTGGATCCCACTGTAGTCGTGAATCTAACGTAATGCCTAAGAATTTAGTATTATTTACCAAGTCAATGACATCACCATTCATATTTAAACTAGTATCAACCTGCCTTACATTGGGCAAAGAGAATTTGATACATTTTGTTTTCTTAGAATTTAAAGACAAATTATTAGTTGTGAACCAATACAGAACTCTCGAGAGAGCACTATTTACATCGTCATAACATTCCTTTTGTCTATCAACTTTGAATAGTAAAGAAGTATCATCTGCAAACAATACTGTCTCACACGATTCTGTAATGTAGTAAGGAAGGTCATTTATATATATTAGAAACAGTAGAGGACCCAATATTGATCCCTGGGGACCCCCATAGTTATAGGCGAGCTAGCAGATTCTGATCTATTAATAACGACTTTCTGCAATCTGTCTGATAAATAAGATTTTAAAAGGCTAACAGCTCCATCCGAGACACCATAATGTCTAAGTTTACTTAAAAGCATTTCATGACTCACACAGTCAAACGCTTTGGAAAGGTCGCAAAACACTCCAATTACATCCCGCTTGCCCTCCCATGCGTCAAAAAATATGTTTCATAAGTGCAGTTCCGGCATCGGTAGTGAATCTACCTTTGGTAAAGCCGAATTGGCTTTCATGCATGAGTCTGTTTGTTCTCAAGTGACCTATTAGTTGATTGTAAATAACTTTCTCGAAGATTTTGCTGAAAGTAGGTAATATGGATATAGGTCTAAAATTTGAGGGATCTTTTTTGTTACCCGATTTGAAAAGTGGTATTAATTTACTATATTTCATTAGATCAGGAAAGATACCCTCATCAATACAAGAATTAAAAATTTGTGCTAACAATGGGGCTAATTCATCGATGACAGATTGAATTATGTGAGTTGATATACCCCAGAGATCTTCAGTTTTCTTCTTGTTAAGTAAACGGAATGTTTTCTTAATTGAAGAAGCATCAATATGGCTAAATTTGAATGATTGACTGCACCTATTCACACTTGACTCGAGGAGGGTGACGGCTAAACTAGGAGATGAGTTAAGATTACTGGTAGTTATAGCAGGAATTTGAGAAAAATAATCAACAAATGCATTCGCAACTGCATCGTCCGACTTGATAGTCTTATTATTAATTTCTAAAGAGAAAGAGTTCCCAGAGCTTCTACTTTTTCCCGTTTCCTGATTTATTATAGTCCATGTAGTCTTAACTTTGTTCTTTGACATATTTATTTTATTTGATATGTATAAAGATTTAGCACATAAACAAACATTTTTAAAAGTCTTTGAGTATTTTTTTACATAATCTAAAAAGGCAGGGTCGACAGAAGTTGTTTTTAAAGCATATAATTCAAAAAGTGTTCTCCAGCTTTTATATATGCCTGGAGTAGCCCAGTCACTAAATTTCTTTCTGTTGTTTAATTTTACAACCTTTTGTCGGAACATATTGTTGCTTTCCATTCTTACTAAATTAAATAAATTATTATATAAATTATTAGCATCTCCACCAACAGTAGGCAAAGATGTAATTTGAGATGTTATTTTTTTTTTAAAATTTACATAACCTTCCCTGGGATATAGGTCTACAAATCAATTCAGTTTTAGGGCTAACATGATGGTGCTCAATACAGGCTAGTTGTCCACTATGGTCAGAGTTAATGTAGTTTATTACAACAGATTCAATTACTTTACAGTTACAAAAAAATATTATCTAAGCAGGTAGCTGATGTGGGTGTTATTCTAGTTGGCTCGTTAAATACGTGATGCAGATCAAATGATTTATATAAATTAATAAACCTTTGGGACAGAGGTGATATATCTAAAATATGAATGTTAAAATCTCCACATACAATTACATTCTTATTTTTCCTGCACACTAATTGCAAAACATCCTCCATGGTGGATTCAAACTCTATATAGCTTCCAGGTGGCGATTGTTACCATCCGGCGATTTGGCGGCCATCCGGCCATCCGGCGATTGTTACCAAATCATTGGTCTACCATGTAAGAGACCTATTAATGCTCTTAGTCAGTTCTATGAACAATTTGCACTACCCAGTAACAATTCAGGTTTGCAATTCCTTGGACACTTCATTTCTCATCTGTAGCTCCGTTATTCCCTACACTTTATTCTGTAGTTTTTCAGTTTGTTGAGAGTCACATTAATATCTTCGGTGATATTGGTGGTTTTTTCCTTGTCCGATTCATTACCAAGAGGATTGGAAGTGTTCGCATTCGACATTACTATATAACTTTTGTGAGAATTGAAAAATATAACCATTACTATCATCCGTTATTACCATCTACCATCGGAGAGTTATGCTTCGGTACGAACTGGGCCGGCTCGACCGGAGTGATACCACGGTCTCACAAAAACCCGGCGTAAAATAGCGCTTGCGCTGTGTTTCGCCGAGTGAGTGAGGGTACCAGAAGCCCAACCCCCCCCCCCCCTTATTCCCTTTTTAAATGCCGACAACGCATCTGTGACTCATCTGGTGAGGCGAGTGTCCATGGACAGCGGTTATCGCTTACCATCAGGTAATCCGTTTGCTCGTTTGCTTCCCTATCCTATAAAAAAAAATACCACAACAAATGAGTTACAGGTAATAACAACGACGGCAAGCAAGACATTGAGTAAGAGACAATTTCTCATACCAATATTTCAAAATTTGGTATACCTATATTATATATTCAACAAATAAATTCATTCATAACAATAACAAAGGAAACGTACGTTTCAAACATGTCTGCTCTTTATATTATAATGAAAGCCTAAAATTCACGTTTATAAAGAGAACAGTCAATTATTTGTACAAGACATTCGTTTGATCCTATAGTCGACATGATTGATGATTAGTTATGGAACTTGTATTTCGTGAAACGTCAGAAACATTCGAACCCAACTTTACGGCAAATAGTTATCAATAATGTAAATCATTTAACGATTACCGCAAACAGCAGCTGCTTGAATGATATAACGGTATTTTGATATTCATGTTTATTATCCAATATAGCGCAAATATTATGACAGTTCGTAATTGGTAATATAAACACAACTCTACATCAAACTGATAGATTTTAGGTATTAATATACTTATGTATACAATATCGCTTAACCAGAATAGTAAAGACGGAACTAGGATGCAGTATTTCCGTGCATGCCAAACATGCACGCATGCATGAAAAGATAATCAAAATACATCGAAACATACAGTTTACTGTATCTGTATCTAGGCCATTTAGGCCATTGTCGAAAATAAACATCATAATACGTTAATGAGTATGTCAAACAAAGGCAATCATTTATTTTTCTTTTGATTATGCTTTTTATATGTATGATCATTAAATAAATTATATTCACATTTGTAAGTAATGAGCAGTAATTCTTACACAGTCGCAATGGTAAAGTTTTTACAATGTTCAGTTGAGGTCATCTTTTATTACGTAACCGATAAATTAATATCTAATGTAAAATTTGAATAATTAATGAAAAACAAACTATTTTAGTGGTTAGCCAACGAATATGCACAGAGCTTTATTCGCACTGCCGACTCGTCCTATTTCGTGTTTACGAGGCCTACAGGGCTTAAAGGGCAGAGCTTTCGACCGGTTAATTTTATCAAAGTAAATCTTGTTATTCCTGAGCCCCCACAGAAAAAAGGTATCCACAACACTTTTTATAGCTCGAGGCTCTCCTAAACTACTACTATGGCATCCTAGTCTGCGGATTACCACTATAAATATAGATTTAGTTACGGCTAATAGTTTTATTAGACAATTATTTTTCAAAGACTACTTTTTTATTTGATGTGCCGTTGTTATAGGCATGATTGATCTTTTCTGTTATAAAGAAACATTCTATTTCTTTTCATGACCATAAAAATTTGCCATTTTGAAAGAACTGACTTCCGACACACATGTATGTACATACTTACTTCAGATATTTAACTAAACAGTTTTCAGTTTCAATTTGGATATGAAACAATAAATAAATCTGAATACATAAAATAAAATTGTGTTAGTTAAATCAATTAGACCTTAAGAACAGTTAATCTACTTAAATGATTAAATGAAATGATTTGTTGGATTTGTATATATACTTGACGTATAATGTCAAATGACCAAATAATAACGAAATAAAATACGTTACTTAGTATAACTACATCGAATCCTATCATTAATGCGAATTTATCATATAAATTTACTACATATACAATTATTGTACATGAACTACACAATGCTAAAACATAAGCTTCTAGTCTACGTACGCCGCAGCTGGTACCAATCCTCCTAATTGAATTAGCATAGTGTAATCGGGCTCATATATAGAGATTCATCGTACAGTAGGCACCACGTTACGTTTTGCGTTCAAATGCAAGCGAAATGAGATCCAAAGGTCTATCTTGATGCGGCGTTTATTGTACTAGCCTATATCGCTCTGGAGACTTATTCTTGAATCATCCGTCTGGCGTCTGGCTATTAAATTTAAAAGATTTTTGAAAGATATAAATATACTCTATATTGTATATAGGAATATATAGGAGGTGTATATAGGAGAGTGTATGTGTATATATGTATAAACTCATTACAAACTGTCATAAACTCTGTAATAAAAAGTTTAAGTGTATTTTTGCAATTAATCGATTGTTATAAGTGGTTTCACAAACTTATCTAATGATAATTACGAATAATAAAATAATCTATATAGCATTAATATGTTAATATCATTGATTGATTTAGCAAAGAAATTGAATCACTTACTTTTTTTCACAAAATAATTTCAAATTATATTTGATTATCAACAAATTATTTTCCTATATGAAACGCAACATCAGGAATATTTCTTAGGCCTACAATATCCATCCCATAACGGTGGCAACCGATTATGAATGGCTTAAAAACTCTGTAAATATAAAACTGTCGAAAATCCACAAAAACAACATCAAGTGACTGTAAAGTCTTAAGTAACACTTAAGTCGATGTAAGCGAGTTCAAACTTAACCCCTAACCTAAAACAATTGTTCAAAGAAATTAATATTTTAACTTTAGCTAGTCAATATTTATGTGATAATTTAGTTTTTGGATATAGAAACTATAATAAATTCAATAAAAACAGTGATCTACATAATGTGAATACTAGAAACAAAAATAAACTTGCCGTTCCAATGTTCAGACTCCATAAAACTAGCTGTTCGTTCTTGGGGAAGGTATATCTATGTTTAACAAGCTTCCGCACAGTGTCATTGATTTGCCTTTATATAAATTTAAAATCCATATCAAAAAGACACTCATGAGTAAAGGTTATTATAAAGTAAGTGACTATCTAAATGATCACACTATTTGGGAATAGGGACACTATTCATAGAGCCATGTTTGGTAACAACATTATTTATAATATTGTATTATTTTTATATGTGTATGTAAACATACATACGACTGTAATCGTATTAGGTATGATTGTATCTTATATTATATTGTATTTTTATATTATAATTATTAACATTGAAAAGAGGAGATAAAAAATAGACCTTCAGAGTTTCTTGCCTGTTCTTCTCGAGAAGGCTCTCCCAATTTTCGAACAAGTGTAGAGTCAATATTTTTTTTTCCTTATTCGTACGTACGGACAAGGTTTTTGTTTTTTTTAAGCTTTCTTTTTTGTTTTGTTTGTTTTGACGTCAATAAGTGCTTGTAAAAGTCTTAGTTGAATAAAGATTATTTTGAAACGAATGATTCAATATTAGACCACTCGAGAATGTGTTGACATTCATTAATCTTTGTCCATATTCATCTTGAACTTTGACAGATTATATGTTCGAGTAACAAGGCGATATTAATGACTTGACTTCTTTATTTCTCCTATGATGATCATATTGCTTTCTGTTAAATATTATCCAATTAATATATCTTTACTTAAATCCTCGCTATTAACATTTTAACTTAAACCAAATATTACAAAAATATATTTAAGTTATAATCAATATCATATATTTCGTGTAATAAGAAGCTTAATAATGTTGGGTTAATTGATATGTTAATGTGTTCTAATATAATTAAATATAGAAATCTGACGTTGCTTTGAGAAATGCTTTGCTTTTTGTTCCTTCCTATTTTCTTGTTATCATTTTTTATTAGCTGTCTGTCGTGATTCTATTAATATATTTTTGATAAATTTACGAGTAAAGTAGGAGTTAAATAAATTTCGTCAAATCCTTTGTAAGCTTTACTTCATTGTCAATGTCAGTTCAATGTCAATTGTTCTAAATAATGTTCTAATGTAAACATTCACACTATATCGAATTTTGACCCTTTGCTTATGATCATTTATACTCATACTTTTTTTAATATTCATATTCCAAATTTAAATTCAATTCTATCATTATATAAGGTTTGCACAAAAGTGCGACCAAAAAGCTACTTTGATCTTCAATGATAATTAAATTCATTTTCCCTCGAATGATTAAGAGATCTTCAATAGTCTGTCGAAACTATTCTCGTAATACTCAATAAAAAGTGTAATATTAAGAATTATACAACAGGCTCGAGTCATGTAAAATTATTTAATATTATCGGCCGATAAATTCTTTATACGTGTTTAATTTTACGTTGTGAAACCCTGTCTTCGCAAAAGACGAAACCTCTTCGAAATTTGCCTACCTAAGCCTTGACTGTACGAGTCTCAATTCATATTTGTCATGCGTTGGCAGTAATCAATATCGTACGAACATGAGTCGTTAATAATTACCTAGCGTTACTATTCAAACAATAAATATAACATCTGTAAATACATTCAAATACATCAGATCAGAGAGAAATATATCAGGACAATGTTTGCGTTTCTCTCGTTATAATTATTAACTATTCCCTTTTATTGTATTCTAGGTACTATATTGTAAGAACTACTGACTGTCAAGCAGAAAGCAATAATAATAACAATCCTTTATTTTCTCTCACAAACAGTTAATTGTCGAGATTAGAATATTGAATTCAATCGTATCCCTTCGAAACATAGATCTGTAAATTAATTCAAATAACTCGGAACTAACAAATTTACGTTATTATAGATACTATTATTGACTGTTCCCTTTCACTGTTTTCTTAATATGTACGAGTACTATGGAAGCAGTATGGGATGTCAAACAAAGTATTATTCAATTGTATTCTTTTGGAACTTAGTCTAAAACTAAAATCTATATGTATATACTCCAAGAATGTTATTGAAAATGTTATAAAATATCTATATCTAAATTCAGTTTATTTTTAAAACCACAATTATTTAATAATTATTCACGATCATATTTTGGTATTGTAGAATTATCGAGAGGTATATAAAATAATGAAACTTCAAACGTAGTGAAATATCGAAGTTCATTATATACAGTATAATATATTCAATCCAAAAATTTGCAATATTCGACCCGTATCATATGATCCTTCCCGAAACTATACAAAACGTCTGCTCTTGTACGGAATGGAATATGGAATGGAACTCTGTATTACCATAACTACGAGGCGAAAACTAGAGATAGGTATTTAATATCACAGGCATGAGTAGACCTCAACTCAAAGTGGGCCAGTGTAATTAAATGCTTCGGCACTTAGCTTACATTAGCTAAGGACGACTTTTTCCAATTATGACGGTAATATCAAGAGACGAATAAATATTTCATAAATAGTAAATTGGATTAATCGAATTACTACGAACTTACGAAGCCTAATTTTAAGATTTACACGAGCTTTTAAACTTTAATTTTAATGTCTTGAATTATTTTCCATTATCCAACTTCTACTTTAGCAAGAGACATTTCTTTTACATAGTATAATTTTTTTTTATTATTTCGTAACGTATACGAGTATATTTTTGATTTATTTTGTTGGCCATCCAGTTCACTATACAATACACAATTTCCTTAATCATAACGAAAATATAATATAACTTTTCTTAAGTAAACTTCAAGTGTTTCTTAAAAAACCGAAAAAAGCTATATTGAATATCCCCTACATTATACGATCTGATTACCTCATCATACTGTGGGAACAAATACATGAGCTTGCAAAATTAACATGTTTTCTGATTGTTTTGCTTAATATTGTTTCGTGCGCCTCCCCTTTCATAATATGGGTGGTACCTAATTGGATTTGGTGTGTTTTATAGATGCTCGTAAAAATATAAATTGCACAAGTTGTTTCTGTCATCTTTGTTTGTTTATTGGCCATCATACCGACTTTGCACCGACTTGCTTTGTACAGATTGCTTATAAATTACAGTACGCATATTGTACATATTATAACAATTGCATTCTTTATATTACATAAAATTATTGACATTAATGTCACTTTTTCATAAAACAATCGGTGACGAATTTAATACATGCTGCTGTTCCATTTTTATACTATCAAAGAGACTTACATAAAAACTTCTGCAAAATTATAGAATATTGAAGATTGTAGTAGACATCAATACGGTCAACTTAATGTAGGGGGAAGATTCTATATCAAGAATTTAATGTAGGGGGAAGATTCAATATCAAGAACGCGGTAAAAATGTATATTTTTTTTTAAAGTTATATACTTCTTCAGAACATTTTATGCGCGAATTCGATTCGCATTTGTCATACGAAATAAATGTTAATTTTATTATTATATTTTATATCATGTTGAGTTGCCAATACAAAACAACTAACAGAATATATTAAAAAAACATATTTAATAACATACCTTATGTATGTAGGTTAAGTAAAACAGAAAACAACTGTGTGTTACACGGTAATGGCACAGCATATGTAAATCGTCAATTCGTGGGACGCAATTCGTGTAGACACCGTGTAGTGTCCGTAAAGGCATAAAGCGCTCATAATTTGCAGTGCGTATGTAAACAGTACAAGCAAACCAACATGTCATCTTTGAACATACGCACTACCTACAATCATTACCAGACTGGGTACTACCATCTCACCTCCTTACTTAAGACTTTTGAGGCATAACTTCGAAGCTCGCGTTGCTGTGTTTTGGCTTAAATTGTAAGATAATTGAATATGAGCAAATTCACTATGCCTTTACATTATATGCCATAAACAGAGGTCGGAATTAGGTAGAGTTATTTATGTACTTGCATTGAAATGTTGATATTAAATGGACCTTCCTGACATTTATAATGGACAATCCCGTGTGACCAACAATTTTTATTAGTTTACATTAATTCACAATAAAAATTATTGATAGAAAAATTAAATAAATTCTCATACGCATATTTCTCCTTTTTTATAAATGCGAGCGAATACTTTTGCTTCTAGCCTAGACTCGTGAGGTTATTCAAACGGCCCATTAAAATCATTTTCCTTGTTCGATTCATTACGACTAAGATTTGAAGTGTTCGCTTCCGACGTTACTGTATAACTTTTATGAGAATTAAAATATATATACCATTAACTTTTCAATATTTTCTAGCCTCAATTAATTTCTCCGAACTCCGAACGTCTAAAGTTGTCACATTGAAGAAGATCTTTTTTATTTAAAAAATCAAGGGATTTTGTTCTGCTCATCAAAATTAATCTCTAGATTTGAGGCATATCCGTTTTATTCTTTCGCTGTATGATATCAGTGTAAGTACATAAATAACTCTACCTAATTTCGACCTCTGGTCATAAGTTGGCAACGTACACTGTAGAAAATCTCACAAGAACCACATATAGGCAACAGTAATCAGTAACTATCAGATGTGCGGTTTATTTGTTATTTGTTAATATATCGCTATAATATTTATGGAATATTACTAGATGTGGGCCATTCACGATTTTTGCGCCAGAGATGTGTGTAAAGAATACACGCCATGAGCATGTTTATAGAAAAAAGCGAAAGCGTATTTAAACACACACACACATCTGTAATCTTTATTGCGTCAAACAGTAAAAAAAAGTACAATAAGTAAGCAGGACTATTGCATATGACCAAGCGCGTTACAGAAAAACGGTAAATGCCTAATATAATTGCCATACACCTCAATATAATAAAACAGTGATAGTTGAGTTCTGATTGCATTGTAAAAAATCCGCTTAACTTACACCTAGATCACAAGACCTAGATGGGGCCATTCACATTTGCGCCAGAGATGTGTGTAAAGAATACACGCCATGAGCATGTTCATAGAAAAAAGCGAAAGCGTATTATACACACACACACACATCTGTAATCTTTATTGCGTTCAAACAGTAAAAAAAAGTACCAATAAGTAAGCAGGACTATTGCATATGACCAGCGCGTTACAGAAAAAAGGCGGTAATTGCCTAATATAATTGCCATACACTATATAATATAAAACAGTGATAGTTGAGTTCTGATGCATTGTAAAATTCCGCTTAACTACACTAGATCACAAGACACGCTGGATCGGGTTCTCCTCTTTTGCAACACTATGAACGCAGCACTCGCATGGTTTCACGCAAAAAAAATCAATCTCCGAAAATAAAGAAGGAAAGATGTATCCAATGGACTGTATGAGTGATGATATGTCGAAAAAGGGAGTGAGTGTCGTAATGGGGAGTGACAGAGGAGAGTGGAAGAAGAAGACATGTTGCGCCGACCCCAAATAAAATTTGAAACAGGACAGAAGAAAGAAGAAGAATCTCTGCAAATAAATCACTAATTGGATTTCGGAAAAACAAATCTACGAACACATTATTATGAAAATTTACTGATGTAGTTAATAGCCATTTAGCTACTAAAATCATAGTGTAGCTATATTTTAAAACTTTGAGAAGGAGTTGGTCCACTCGTTTGCTTGCACTATCTATTACCTACTCTGTATAAAATGAACTACGTAAATTTAGAATTTAATGTATGAAACTGAGGCACAAACTTCAACAGTGCGCAGTGACTTATATGTTTGTCTTTCAACCGCAGCCCAGAGCTTAACCTTTGTGTTAGAGTTACTCTCGCGTTTATAATACTGTACACATTCACTTTATTTCGTTCAAAATATACTGTTTTAGTTTTTATTTGATGAATTTATGAGAATGTATTTATGTAGAAAACATTTATTTATTTGACAGATGTATGTGTGATTTGTGCCTTACTTATGGTTGTTACAGTGTTTAGTTTGGGCTAGACTAATTGTTGTGAGTGTAAAGACGTAACTCTGAAAATACTGTCTTTTTATGGAATTTTATGGAATGTAATGGATGGATACAAAAACTTTTATTAATGAAATTTTTTCGTAAGAACCTTAATTGAAATATTTGTAAGTAAATTATATTCCAAATGGTGAGCGGTGACAACCGTCAATTAAAAAAGCACTTAGCATATAGCTAGCAGCTTTAACTGTTCTATAAATGTTTGCTTCTACCAGTATTTCCTGTGCTTCAAAAGTATGAAATACATTTAAAGATATACAACTACTGTCACGAAGAACCAACGTTAACAAAACAAATGTTGTTGATTTTTTTTCGACATTGTTACCTCCCGTTAAAACATTTTAATAGAGATGACGTATAATACTTCCCAATGTTTGAGAACTGGTATCCTATGGATGTAGATATTTATCCTTAAATTAAACAGATTATACAGAAAAAGACATAGCCATGGGCTGACCAAATATAAACTGGGGCGGGGAACGACATCAATGTCACATGCGACTACTTCCTTGTCACGTTGCTACTAACTAAAATACAAAATTAGATGTGATATTTATTTACTGTTTATGAAATAAACAATTTCCACCAACAATATTAACATTTCCACCTCCTGCTATTTAGTGTACAAAGGGAAATGTCAGATGTAGTGTTTCTACACAAATACTTCAGGGTGATACAGTTCTCCGTAGCTCTCAGCAAATTATGTCACCTAAAAGGACTAAAACTTGTTAATCTAATACGTGTTCCACAAGTCCGTCCTAAAAATACAACTGTAAAGTAATAAAACCAACAAATTGTTTAGCATTTCTATGCGTATTCTTTCAGTTATCGACCTAATTGAAATTTGAATGAACTAATTAAAAAAATAATAATTTAATATTCTTCTCAAAGTCCCTACTAATTTGCATATCAAACACAAGTGAATTAAAGAAATTGGATATCTCGAGGAAGGGTAGTTCCATTAATATCCTAGTGAACACTAACATAATGGGTTTTACCCTCACTCAATCCATCTGTCCTCTTTTGTGCCGTTTGTCGAATGTGTCGTTTAAAATGTCACATATGAATAATTCATGGTAGTCTTCGATTTAACCACAGACAACGTCGGATTCGGCGTAAACAACTTAACGGCAGTAATTGGAGAACTTTCTGGCAAACACTTCTTGTCGCCTAACATTCGCGGCTATGTTTTAAAATGAAACAATGACATAAAACGTTATATAGTTTTAACTTTAAGTTTATATACATAAAACATTATTATTATTTTATTATATACATAAAACTAATTCAAACCACTTACAACCTAAATATAGTTAAAATAAATAAATAAATGTATATTTTTGATGTTGATGACCAAAATTACAAAACAAAATAGTTCTTTCCTAATTTCTTTTCCCTAACATTGTATAGTTCTTACATACATACATACATACACTCACGACTTTTTCCCATGGGGGTAGGCAGAGATTACGTCTTTCTACTTGCTACGGTCTTTACATATCTCTTCGCTTCATCTACTTTCATAACATTCCTCATACATATAGTTCTTGTGATTCCATAATGTATTTCCCTTGCTTATTTCATATTTTAACATTTATTTTGCTATTCATGATAGAGAAAATTCTATCGAAAAACAATTCAATAAGTGAACATTTAAATGCAAGATTAATAATTATGATTTGTTTCATGTATTTTATTTTTCATAACATTGCCTAAAATCAGCGTTTGGTACCAATGTAAGGCCTGTTCTCAATTATGCAATACGATGCCATAAACAAGACACCAATACGTTTAACGCGTGTAACATCCCATAAGCCATATTGAATATCTCCCACTCAATAAAACAGGCACACCATAGATAGACGCTATAAAACGGACCGTTTCGGCGTCACGCCCACGTACGCCATAACGATAATGGCGACTATAGAAGAAATGCCCAGTAATGCCGAGACTTCTAATCTATTAACTATACTTGGCTTGTTCGACGTGCTAAGAGAAAACCTTGATAATTCAATGAAACATAAGGCTGTATTCTGACCGAACGTCGTCCCTATAGCATTGTTTATAAATAATTTATTATTTTAAACATATCTTTATAAGATAATGTAATAATAATATTGAAAACATTTTTTAGAAAGTATCAATAGTAGTACCAATAATTTAACCGCTTTTCAATTTTTTTTAAACCTCTCCAAAACGCCGCTGTGTCATTTGGTCTAAAAACTACTAGTTTAAAGATATAAAATGAGATTAATTAATTTCGTTACGAAATTCTGTTTACCTAAATCCACTTTTGGCCAAAGAACCACTTTAAAGCTTATTTAACAATTATTACCTATTTTATAGCATTATATTGTCAAACAGACATTGCTTTGCATGCTCACAAGAATCATCCACAGTGATCGTTGTCAAATTGCGACCTAAAATCGCGTTACCTAATTATATTACTGCCAGATTTTAATCTTCCAACCGGATCAAAGCAATACAAGCAATGTGGCTTTCCGTCAAAAATAGTCATATGGTCATACCCAAACAGTTGTACATAGTATTCCTGAAATTTACCAGTAAAGTTGAGGGCTTTTTTTAACAAACATCAAATCGACACTAAGTTATTTTTAAATTTCAATTATTTTTATGATTCTGTACTTCTATAAATTTTAAAAACGAAAACAAATGTTAGAATAAGTAATAGCACGAAATTAATTCAATCATTAATGTAATATATTTGCTACGTTATGTCTACGGCTTTACGTAGCAAAATCGTAGCAAATTTACCCTTACTTTAACTTGTATTGTCTATAATAAAAAATAATACAAAAGTCGAAGTTTTATATAACTTTCTGTCTTATTTTTGTCTTGGGATTAAGTTTT
Organism: Scirpophaga incertulas; assembly: GCA_036419045.1. Classification (NCBI taxonomy): domain Eukaryota; kingdom Metazoa; phylum Arthropoda; class Insecta; order Lepidoptera; family Crambidae; genus Scirpophaga; species Scirpophaga incertulas. The sequence goes on from CM071645.1 coordinate 13,512,751, forward strand.
GTACTGGAATTAAGAGTTATTAAGTTAAAATTAAAAACTAACACTTACGTCTGCGATCCGTCGAAGTTGTAAAATAAGCTCTGTAAAGTCTACAAATCAATCCAAAGATTGGAGCCGTATTTTCTAACATTTCGCTGGAGTATCATACTGATAAAATCATGAAATTTGACAAGATGGAAGATTGATTAAGAAATAATATATATAAAAAATGTTTAAAGAACATTTTTGAACCGAGCTATTTTATGGAAAACACCTAATTCATATTCATTTTTGTGTCGTCCCAAAGTACAATATCGTGTACGTCATGTAACTGAAGTTTATGGTGCGTAAAACGAGCAGGCTAACTGTTTACTGTGCTATTATATTCTGGTGTGTTATTTTGAATACAAATAATACTTCCATTCAAATCTCATTTGCATAAAGATCTCAAGATATGAGGTTAGTGATGATCACAATTTCTTCAACTATTGACTTTCATCTTTATAATAAAGTGTAAATTTACACATTTCTATTTCATTCGATAAATTCTGTGTGGTGACGAATATGTCACTGCTCTTTATTTCTGTCGTAAGAGACAACTAAAAGGTTCTATGCGAAATGCCCGGACAGTGATATTAGTCACACCCCCTATGACACTGAGCCGTAATAAGACTTAGTAGGTGTGGCTGTATATTGCACTTCGGTCCACTCTTTCAATTAAAATTGACAATTCTTTCTGATTTAAGTACATAATCAAAAACATCAGTAAGCACTCATATGCAGGTTACCCTCAATTTGAAATAAAGGTCATAAAACGGACATATGAAGCGAAGGTAGTGAACAATAAATATCAATATCCTTTAGAATTTTAAATTATGAAAATAGACACATAGATATTATAATTTACAGTTATAAATTCACGTAACTGTTATATTAAATGTCGATAAAAATCAATACTTTCTGTTGTTTATCAAGTGACCTAAAGCACAAGTTTGTGCTTGTGCCCGTTGGGACAATTCAATACAACAATTCAATTTGACCCTGATATTAAAATATCTTCTTACATTTTACTTTTTGTATGTTTCTTTTAATATATGTTAAATAAGAATGATAGTTCAGTATTTTACATAAAACACCAGATACAAATACGACCTACAGTATTCGTTGAATAGATGTACATTTTTTATGTATTTTGTTTACAAGCCATTATAACTCAAGATCATCTTTGTTTAAGAGAGAAAGATTAAATTTAATTTATGTAAAGTATTTGGCATGAAAACATATTTATTTTATTGTAAAATATTATTTATTAAAGAGAGTAGAATACCCTATATTAACGATTAACTTAATTAGTATTAGTATTATGTTTTTTTTATTTAGTATTATGAATTGCCAGAACAACTTTTCAACGTATTAATTTGTCAATATAATTCGAGTAAAAATCTCCAAATAATATCATAAATGAAAAAGTATCTGACTGTAACGTTATCGAGGCAAAACGGATGAATTGAACTTAATTAAATTAGGTGTGGCATTGTTTACAACCCGAGAAAGGATATAGAATTACTTTTACCACGAGAAAATATCTCTTTCCAATGGAATAACCTACAACACGAGCAGCAACGCAGACGGAAATTTAATTCGAAATGTATGAATTGAAATGTAAAATACAAAGCTAAGTAAGGCAACGTTTAAAATGTTGGTTTAATTATATTTAATCACAAAAGAAAATATTTTATCTAAATTTGCGATTAAACTATTTAAAAAAAAAAGTATTTTGATTATGATATACCGTAGTTCTTTGTATTTGAAAAACATTTGTAATACTTATTTTTTTTAGGGTCATTTTAAGACAAAAACCTAATCTTTATTAGAAAAAGTTAAATACTCTAAGAAGATAAATTAATCAATCACGACAAAATGGCTGAAGTTCAAAGAAGTGTAAAAATTGCGTATTCAATCAAAGTTTTAGGCCCATCTTTCTTTTTGTAACATTAGACAGCCGCTATAGATGAGCTGTGAAAGAGGCATTTCGTCAAAATGATTTGAATGACAAGTAGAGATTTGAAATTAGAACAAAAACATCTCGTTATAGCTATTAAGATTACTAATATGAAAACGCTACCAATATTTTTGATTCAGGTTGTAACGTGGTATTTTTTTTACTATTGTTTTCAGCACAATTTAACCAACCAAAATACTTTTAATTTCATTATTAATTTACAAATTTAATTCTTGTTTACATATTCCATTTGGAATTTTTTTTGTTAACCTTTTAAGTGGGAGTAAGAGTGAAGGGATCGGAACCTGTAACAGCCTCAGCATAAGTGCAATTTTTTGTCTTAATTTTATTTAATAAATTTTACTTTATAACAGGATGGACATAGGGACAAAACATTTAGTTTCTGTATTCATTTAATCAGCATACAGTTGGTGTTGAGTCTGTGATGGGAGTTTTGAGTTGGAATTGTAATTTAGAACTTAAATTTCAATATACAGATCTATGGTTTTAGAGGTTTGATAGGGTGAAGCCATAGACTGTAATAGTAAACCTTAACATATTTTCATAACTAATATATACCTAATATTATCTATTAGGAGTTTACTTAAAACAAAATTCTGTTGTTTTGGTTTATTAAAATAAGTTTTCGTTTCTTTCTCCTTGTTGGACAAGTCCGCCTTTTCTTCACTCGGTGATACTTCCAATTCGGAACGTGACGGCTTGATCTATGGTGATCGCTCCGTGGCTATTTATTGGCTATTTCGAATCATGGCTGTCATTTTGACGTCGGCGAGGAGGACGCGAAGGATGGGTCTTTCGGCGTTCCTCTCCTGGCGGATGTGCCGCTTAGGCCACCATGAAGGCAAACTATTAGTCTTTCTTATATTATCTTTTCCTTTTTAATATTTCATTTAAATAACGGCTTAATGCCATAATTAGTTTCGTGCAGCAATCCCAGATAATGGGTTCACGGTATACCTCGTAATCATCACAAATATAGGGCGTTTGGACGTTTCATCCCAACCTGACTTCATGCACCCAGCCATGCGGTGATGTAGGTTGTCGTGCTTATCAACGGAAATCCCTGCCATCACCGATGGAATCTCAACGTATAAGGTGACCTCTTACCATTCTTACTATATTACGTGTGTGAACCACCGTATTTTGGACGAATTAATTTTTCTTGTGTGATATTCACCTTGGGTGACGGATGGAGGATGGCTCAGCTCAATAATAACTTATAAAAGTGTAATGTGTATAAATACCGTGCCCATTAATTGATGGACTATATATATATATATTTTCTTTTCTTTTTGATTTGTATGTAAATGTAATAGTTTAAAATGTAATTATAAACTTACATATATAAACCTATTTGTTAATTTTATCACCTAACCATTTGAAGGTCTGTTTGTATGTATGTGGAGGCGCCCATATCATTAATTCTAAATATCTACATATATCACCAGGTCGGTTCGATTCCGATAAGGATTATACCCACACCTGATCTTAGCCGGAAAATTTCTTTTTTTTCTTAACTATCATAATTAAACGCTACAATTGGCGCCCAACGTGGGGCCTGGAAGACTTCAAATGGTGGTGATTTAACTTTTGTTGTAATACACATCTTAATACTTTTACTTAAAAATATACATCTAGAACAGATGTAATCATATGTAATGTGTAATAATAATATTGTGTCTTAATTTCAAGCTTACCTAATTTAATCTAAATCACATATAATTGTGTATTCTTAAGTGTTGTCTAGCTTACCTAATTTAATCTTAATTCACATATTTGTGTATTCTTAAGCGTTGTCTAGCTAACTTAATTTAATCTTAATCACATACTTGTGTATCCTTAAGGGTGGACTAGCTTACTTAATTTAAACACATTTTCTGTGTAATATTATGTGTCATCTAGCTTACTTAATTTTAATCACCTTTATTGTTTAAACTTAAACTTTAATTTTTTTTATAATTAACTTACTTTTGTATTAAACATAACTGTTATATTTTAATGTTTAAACTATTTCATTGCATATTGTTAATCATGGACTTTATCACTGCAGGATGTTCTGTGAGTATCTCTTGAAGGATGAATTGTTACACGAACTCAGTATCAGACATTTTACCAGCTAGGCGGCGACGGTTCTGGACGCTCCCCCCCCATTCGACATCCTGGCCGACATGTACGCGGCGACGTATGCGTCGCGGCGTGTCGGCCGGGGGGCGATGGGGGGAGCACCCTCCACCCGCGCACGAAGTGCCTAAGCGGGAGTGGCACCGACGGATTGTGGTGGCCTGGCGTGCGCAGCTCGAATTACGGATCTGCGCGCGCCAGCGGGCCGTCGGTGCCGTACTCCCGCACCTCGAAGCTTGGCTCCACGGGAAGGAGGAGGTCACCTACCGATTGACTCAGATACTCACCGGGCACGGCTGCTTCGGTGAGTATCTGTGTCGAATTGGACGGGAGGGATCGACACATTGTCACCACTGCGCATCCGACCTCGACTCGGCCCAGCACACGCTGGCGGAGTGCCCCGCGTGGGCCTCCGAGCGCCGAGTCTTGGTCGCAGAGATCGGGCGAGATCTGTCTCCGCCGGCATTGATTGCGGCAATGCTGGCGGACGAGGGAGGTTGGAGGGCTGTGGCCTCCTTCTGTGAAGCAGTGATGCTCCAGAAGGAGGCCGCCGAGCGGGGTCGGGAGATGGCCGATCCCGCTCGAAGAAGGCGGCGCCGGGCTCGGTAGCACAGCTGCGGCGCCGCGCGGGGTCGCCGGCGGGCGCGAGTAAGTCGCGACTGCTACGGCGACCCGGGATGGACCACGCCCCTTCCGTGGCCGGGGGGCGTCGTCGGTGGAGGAGACCGGGGAGGTAGTAAGCCTCCCCCGAGGAGGGCTCCCCTGTGTCGACGGGGAGCGTAGGCTGGGGGTTCCCGGAAGAAGCTTTCTGTTCCCAGGGGCTCCCTACATGCCTGAGGAAGGCCATCCCTGAGGTTTTTAGTGGGTAGGCCTCCCCCTTCTGGGGAGGAGAGCCCCACATAACCCCGGCTCGCCACAGCCGGGGTATGCAATTTAATGCATTTTCCTCAGGAAACAAAAAAAAAAAAAAAAAAAAAAGACATTTACCAGCTGAACCATCTTCCTCAACGGATGACCTAAGGAAGTTCCTCAGACACACAGTGAAAATTAGCTCGACGGGGAAGCCTCAAATTCCCTTGACCAGTTTGGTGTTTGTAACCAGTCTAAGGAGGTGACAATATGTGCTCCAAAGGTTTTCAGACATTGAGAGAGATATCCCGGTTGATAGTTGTACTGTATCTCGTCTGTTGGAAAGGTTAGTGTCTCGTAGTAATTATCTGTTGTGTAGGTTGTCAGGGGTAGTCGACCCTAATCCAGATATAGTGGTACTCAAGTCTAGTTTGATTTCAACATTGATGCGTCTCGAAGGTGAATCCCTGTCAAATTATGAAACTTAATTTCTTTTAAATAAATATCTTTGACTGAGAACTCAGTCATGTTCTTAGGTTTATTAAATGTCAACTTTATCTCAAATATTAACCTGCTTGGTAACTAATTTTGAATTAATTATTACACTGACATATGTAGTCAAAGTGTAATGCTAAACTTGCATCTATGAAATGCACTTCTTTAAAATGAATGGTTTGTTGCAACAAATGTATTTATTGATCTTTATTCATCTGAATGAATATAAACTGGTTTACACATTATTAACTATATGTATGGTGTGTTACCATTATAAACTTCCTCTAGTAGGAAATCTTCTAATATGGAATTATGCATATTTTTGCTTAATTTCATTAATAATAACTACCAACTGTACACATTATTATCTGTATTTGTTGTGAGTATTATTTAATTCAACACATAGTTGTTGACTTTGTTGCATTTATGAAATGCACTTCTTTAAAATAAATGGTTTGTTGTAACAAATGTATTTATTAATCTTAATTCATCTGAATGGATATAAACTGGTTTGCACATTATTAACAATATGTATGGTGTGTGACGATGATAAACTTCCACAAGCAGGGAATTTTCCAATATATAATTATGCATATTTTTGCCAAATTTTTATTAATAATAACTAACAACGGTACACATTAGTATCTGTATTTGTTGTGAGTATTACTTAATTGAATACATAATTGTTGACTTTAACTTCCTGACACACTTAGTGAAGAGGCGCTGATGTCAGTGACCTTTATTATTCTTTTACAAGCTGATGGATTGTAGCTCGTATGTGATATATTATGCTTTGATTTATTACTCAATATATTGCATAGAGTAATATATATAAATATATGAAATGTCTTGTTGATTTGGGATTTCATCTCTCTTTGCTTTCTTACGCATGGGGTGCCTAAGTATATTTATGTTGATAATGGCCCTCAATTTGTTTCTAAAGAATTTAAGGAATTAATAATTAAATATAAAGTTCCACACTTATTTTATAATCCAGTTTATCATCCCAGACTATCCAGACGGAGCGTGTGAACCGTGAAATTGTTAGATCTCTTGCATCATATGTGCGTTCTGATCATAGAAATTGGGGATAAGAACGTAGCTGAGGTGCAATGTGCTCTCAATACTGTAATCCATGATGGTACTAAATTCACCCCTTTCTTTTTGTCACATGGCAGGGAGATGATCCTGGATGGTTCACTTTATAATTTGGATTATCCTGTAGATTCTGAAAAGATTATGGTAGACAACACTTATAAATTTTCTGATTCTCTTAAAGACTTAAATACAATATTTAATAAGGTAGGGTCAATCTTAAAAATTCACATATAAAAAATTCTCATTATTATAATTTGCGAAGGCGTCATGTCGAACTTCAAGTAGGGCAAATAGTTTTAAAAGATGCTTTCCTCTTTCTAATGCAGCCAAACACTTCTCTGCTAAGCTAGCCCCCAAGTTCGAAAAATGTGTCATCACAGAGAAACATTCTCCTGTGGTTTTCACCCTGAAAACAGTAGAAGGTAAACCCTTAGGCCGCTGGCACATAAAAGATATAGTCAGACCAGGCGAATGTCCTACTGACTTACTAATTTAAAATAATTTCTTTAAAGTGTGTTATCAAAATGTATTTCCTTTCATGACTCTTTGGGCATTCCTTAACAATATTTATTTGGATTAAGCTTAATATTTTTAAATTTGGAGAATGGTAAACCCATTAACTATTACTATGTTAAGTGTCTTGGGTAAGATACTCCAAGCACTTTAAATACTTACTTTCAATTAAAATAAGCCTGTATTGTTCAATGAATACTTTCATTTGAGTTGAAGCCATTTAAGTCTGTATTTATCTGCAGCATAAACATTTTTGTTTAGGCAACAACTTTAAAAGTTGAATAGTACATGTACCTTTGAGTGTTAGGTCTTTCTTTTTCTTACTTTCCTAACACTAATCTATTTGTTCATAAATACTTAATACACCTATGTTTCTACACATTGAGTGTATTCAGCCTTGTATTAATTAATGAATACTTTCCTTTGAGTTGAAGCCATTTAAGTCTGTAATTATTTTGCAGCACTGAGCGTTCTTGTTCATTTTGTCTAGGCGACAACTTATAAAAAGTTAATATACATGTAGCTGCCTTGATGGGTTAGATCATTCTCTTTGATTTTCTTGGTAATAATATAACTTATTAGTTTGTACTTAAATTACATACTAGAAATCTTATTCGCACATATCTGAAAACTTAATATGTAGTTGACCTGCATTAATGTCCTACTTTACAAGACAAACCAATATAGAATTTGCTTTTACTTGTAATGATGTTCTATTATAGTATAAACCTAGTGGATGACGTTGAAGTATTTTTTGAAATTGGGAAGTTTAAGATTAGTTATTTTAACATGATAGTATTTACACATTGGATGTACTAGTGTGTATTATGAGTTCATTGACATTGAGTGATTTCCTAGTTTGCTTTTGAGTTCTTTTGTTAAATAGCAAGAGTGGTGTTATAAGAAGTAACATTATCAGTACAGTCAGCCACAAAAAATACTCTTCACTTCGTATTTTTTACGAATTATTTTATTTAAAAATTTTTAATTTTTAACTAAAAATAATTTCTTTCCCACCCTGGAACGGTACCTGTAACGTGGGTTATTTTTTACTATTGTTTTCAGGCACATTTAACCAACAAAAAATACTTTTTTATTTCATTATTAATTTACAAATTTAATTCTTGTTTCTTCTTCTTCTTCTTTTTTTGGCATGACGGCTGAAGTTGCCATTAGCCATATACGAGCTTGTTTGCAGAAACATCGATCAGGATTCATCGATTGTTGGTTTGTAATTTAGGACGATAATAGTGTTAAAGGTAGGAAACGAATTACGAGTACGGAAATAAAGGAGTTTAGGAAACAGAATTTGGAAAAGGACAACAGGTGAGTAGGTAAATATTTAAGTAAATTAAATATATAGATAATATATTTGTTTTTAAAGACGACTTAATATAAGTTAATATATATTCAATTAGAATTATTAAATTTTAATATCATTTTTCATAATAAATTTAGATAACAATAAATAAATATTTGGGTTAATATTATGTAGCAGGACAGGGACAGAAGTAGGAAAAGGAATTTTCGCTTCAACCAATGAATCTAGGAATAATGTTCTGTCGAATTTAGGACAAGAGAAAAAAATGTGATTTATGTCAGCCTCAGCCTCACCACATTCACATGTAGGCTCGTCTATTATTCCGTACTTTGCTAAACGATCAGGTGTGCAAGTATGTCCCAGGCGCATTCTAATTAAAGTTGTTGTGACTAATTTACTGAACCTTAATTTAGAGAACCAAGGTTTAGTAAATATGGTTGGTTGTATTTCACGATAGTACTTGGCCTTTGATTTATCACCTTCCATCCATAACTTTCTCCAGGAACTTTGGAGTTCTGTTTTAGATAAATTTATTAAATCATAAGAAAAGTTTTTGTAGTAATAAAGATCACCACACTTCACTGCATCTTTGGCAAGGTAATCTGCAAATTCATTGCCAGTGATACCGCAGTGACTCGGTACCCAGGCAAATGAAACTTTACATCCTTGTATTTGACATAAATACAGCAATTCGCGCGTTTTAAGGATTAAAGGATAATTTTTGGATTTGAAAGGGAATTTGGCTAAAGCATAAAGTACACTTAAAGCGTCGGTAAAAATAATAGTCTTTTTTAATTTTGCTATTTTTATATATTCCACAGCTTTATATACACCAAGACATTCTCCAGTAAATACTGAAGTCTGTGAAGGTAGGCGTATTTTCTGCTGAATTTTGTAATTGCTATGAAATATGCCTACACCAACATCTTGTGAATCTGTCTTTGAAGCATCTGTGTATATTTTGTGCCATTGATTCCAAGTATCATTAATAATGTAATTAAAATAAATATTTGCATTTGCCTTATCTTCTATCTGAAGGTTATAAATAATATTAGGAATTATTGTTAAGAGCCATAATCGGTATTATAAATGGGATCTAAATGAAATTGATGAGTCGGCATATTTTCTTTTTTAAAATTTCTTAAAGATTTTATTAATGGAGGATGAGCTTTATGGGACCAGTAATTAGATGTCTCAACTTTTTCAGACAGAATATTTAATTGTTCTATTATTGCATTATTTTTAAGTTGAATTGTTTTATAAAAGAATCTATTGGCTAAATATTGTCGGCGGAGGCTTAAAGGAGGGTCATTACATTCGACCTGTAATGCAATTATAGGGCTTGATTTCATAGCACCACTAACAATTCTTAAGGCCTTTGACTGAATTCCATCCAACTTTCGAAAGGCGTTGGCATTGCCTGGCTCCAACAAAAAGGTTCCATAATCTAAAACGCTTCTTACTAAAGCAATGTATAATAGCCTTAAGGAGCATGGATGACTACCCCACCAGACACCAGCAAGACACCTCAGAACATTAATATTTTGTTCACATTTTGATGATATGTACTCACAATGAGAGGATCCAGTGAGTTTTGCATCTAAAATGACGCCTAAATATTTAGCTTCCTGTTTCTGTGGAAGGCAATCATTACCATAATATACATTAAGATCAGGCTGAATTCTTTTCCTTGAAAACAATACTGAGACAGATTTGGAACTAGATAGTTCCAAGCCATTATTGTCTAGCCATCTTTTGAGCAATTCCAACGAATGGTTTAAATTATTACAAATATTAGTAACACAATGATCGCTGAAATATAATACAACATCATCAGCATATTGTATAAGAGAGCAGGAATCTTCTAAAGAATTCTCAAGGTCATGGGTAAATAAATTGTAAAGTAATGGACTAAGAACGGATCCTTGAGGCAAGCCTTTGTTTATCGTTCTTTCAATTGTTGTTTCTTCTGCTGATATTGTTATGAACCTTTCAGAAAATAAATTTATTATAAAATTCGATAACATTATAGGGATATCTAAAGAAGTCAATTTAGCTTGTAACATTGATAAGTTCACATTATCATATGCTGATGTAATGTCCAGAAAGGTAGCTCCAACTGCTTTATTGTCAGAGAAAGCTGTTCGAATGTCCGATATTAAAAGTGCTAGACAGTCTGTGGTGCACCTGTTCCGTCTAAATCCATACTGAGTATTCGATAGAAGACTTCTGCTCTCCAAAAACCACTCTAACCGATTTTTAACTAAGTGTTCAGCTATTTTCACTAAAACTATCGAGAGAATAATCGGACGATACGATGCGACATCCGCAGGCGATTTATTAGGTTTTAGTATTGGCAACACTATTTGTTGTCTCCATGACGTAGGAATATTACCCGTCAGCATTACAGAATTGATAATTTGTAAATAATAAGTTAACATTCTATCGCCAAGATTTGTAATAAAAGAATATGGGATGTTGTCTTTACCTGGTGCTGAATCAGTAACATTAGATAGGATCCCTTTCAGCTCTTGCATTGAAAATGGAGAATTTAAACCAGAATTATTTACATTATACGAGGAAAGCATGATGTGTTCCTTAACTGATATGGGAACCAATTTACTTATGAATTGTTCAGCTAGATCTACAGATAAATTAGGGGCAGTTGGTTGAACAAAGGCTGAACGAAATCTACGTATGTTACTCCAAACAATTGATGAGTGTGTTTGAGGAGAAACCGATGCACAAAATTTTTTCCATGCATCGGCTTTCTTTTTTTTAAGATTTTTTTTTACTTCTTTTGTAATATGTAATAAAACATTAAAGTTTTCAGTTGTCATATTTCCACGATATTCTCGTTCAGCCTTCTTCCTACGAGCTATTTCCAAAGTACAATCCTTATCCCACCATGGTGGGGAAGGAACGAGATTCTTACATAATTTTTTTGTGGGGAAAATTTTATCAGCGACTTCAATCATACACTTAGCTAGTTCTTCTGAACAATGACCTTCATTACCATTTTCCAATTTAGGTAAGGTAGATATTTTGTCTTCCAATTTGTTTCTAAAAATATTCCAATCTGCACCCTGAAGGTTATATTTATGAGTTGATTTTCTTGTAGGACATTTTTTAGAAACAAATGGAAATGTTATTATTATTGGATAATGATCACTTCCTAAAGAAGAGTTAAGGGGATTCCAAAGCAAAGAGGATGCAAGGCTTGGTGAACATATTGAAAGGTCTACAGCACTAATACATTCAGTGGGACTTGTAAGACGGGTTGGTAGACCAGTATTAAGAAGACATAAATTGTTTCTATCCAATATGTCTAGCAAGTGTTCACCATAACTGTGATTTATTGAACTGCCCCAGGATTGGTGATGGGTATTAAAGTCGCCAAGAATCATACACGGTTTGGGGAGCTGAGAGAGTAGATTATCAATATCATTAAGTATAGCTAAAGATGGATGAGGTATATAAATTGATACAAAACAAATATTATTTATAATTGCTGCAATAGCAGAGTATCCCACACATTGTGCAGGTAAAGTCAAAGTCTTATATTGATATGAATTCTTAATCAATAGAGCTACACCTCCATGGCCATCTGCTCTATCTTGTCTTAAAGAAAAATAACTAGGTATTTTAAAATTAAATCCTGGCTTTAACCAGGTTTCAGAGAGAGCAATTATATATGGATTATATGTCTTTATTAAGTAAATAAGATCATGTTTCTTATTAGTTATGCTCCGGCAGTTCCATTGAACTACTTTGGCCAACTGGGCCATGTGGAATGTTAAATTTATTAATAATATCTAATAAAGGAGCAACGTTGGACGGTATAGTATTAGTAATTTGTGTTAAAAATTTTATCAGTGGTACAATTATATCTATAATATTAAAACTTTGATCACTACTACTAAAGTTCTGATTAAGAACTGTACCGTTACCACTGTTAGTAGGCATATCATAATCTTTAATCAGGGCAGAATGAGCTGCCTGATTGTACCCTTGATTATATATATTGGGTACAAATTGTTTAGGTTTTTGAATGGTAGTTTTTTTATATGAATAGTTGTTTGGTAAGGTATGATTGTGATTTGGGAGTATAGGTGTGGAATTTAAATTTTGAGATGATTTCAGTGGTTGTGACAGTAACACCTCAGAGTATGATTTATTTACAGATGGATGTAATTTTACTGCTTCAAAGTATGAAATATTGTCTGTAGCCATAGTAATTTTAATACGTTTTTGACGTTCATATTCAGGGCAAATATGATTTGTCGCAAAATGGGAACCACTGCAATTACAACATTGTGAATTTTCATCTTCAACTGAACATGTATCTCCTGAGTGGTCGCCACCACACTTAAAGCAACGAGGCTTCGATCTACATTGCAATTTAGTGTGCCCAAATCGACAGCAATTGTAACATTGAACTGTGGGATAAATATAACGTTCCACGGGTAAAGAATTGTAGCATAAAAATACACGTGGAGGAAGAAATTGGCCATCAAATGTAATAACTACTGACTGTGTTGGTTTCCATGTAGCAATATTGTCAATAAAAGTTTTGTGGTTAATTCGCCTTATTTTTATTATTTTGCCACAACCAACAGGGAGTGTCATTTTTTCAATTATTTCCTCGGGAGTCCAATCATTAGGAACTCCACGCACTAAACCAATTCTCGTAATATTGAATGTGGGAACAAATGCTTTATAATTATTATCCTGTAATCTTTTATCTTTAATAAAATTATTTGCAGCCTCAAGTTTATTAAATGATAAAACAATTCGATTTCTGCCTATTTTTTTTACACTGCCATCTACAATAGAATGAAAACTGTGTTTTTTAAGAAAGTATCCAAACTGTACTGGGTGAAGCGTGGTAGGATCATTTAAAGCTGTTTGTTCCCGTTGAACATGAATAACATAAGGTGGTAAATCATGTGTATCATAAAATTTTCGACCTATTAATGGAGCTGTGTCGGGCTGAGACTGACCCAAAGCACCTGACTCAGACGATGGTAAAGTACTGGGTGCACATTGCTTATCACTAGTAATAGAATTATTGCTTTTTTTACTAATAATATCATCAGACTCTGTGCAAAGGCACCCATCACTTTTTCCCGCCATTTTGTGTTTCCTTTTTTTCTTGTTACAATTTTTACATATTTTGGAACATTTACTCCTTTTTCTATTTGTTGAAGCTGACCAATCCATAATTGTGCTGACTGTTTGGTCTGTATCAACGCTGGACTCTTCATGACTCATAAGTGTCACATTATATGCAACTTGAGGAGACAGAAATTGGTCTGTACTGAGAACAGATCCCCCAGGGTCTGGGGGATCGTTCATTTTTATAAAATTAAATTCTACTTACCAAGTGTGATGAAAATATATACAAATAACTATACTAAATAAATAAATTTACACTACTCAACCTTCTTAAAAGTTAACAATAAATTAAAAATAAAAATTCAATAGTAAGAAACACGCCCTATTTCAACGTTTCCCGCCTTTTTTTTTCTCTAATTCTTGTTTACATATTCCATTTGATTTTTGTTAACCTTTTAAGTGGGAGTAAGAGTGAAGGGCATCGGAACCTGTTACGCCTCAGCATAAGTGCAATTTTTTGTCTTAATTTATATTTAATAAATTTTACTTATAACAGGATGGACATTAGGGGACAAAACATTTAAGTTCTGTATTCATTAATCAGCATACAGATGGGTGTTAGGTCTGTGATGGGAGTTGAGTTGGAATTGTAATTTAGAACTTAAAATTTCAATATACAGATCTATGGTTTTAGAGTTTGATAGGGTGAAGCCATAGACTGTAATGTAAACCTTAACATATTTTCATAACTAATATATACCTAATATTATCTATTAGGAGTTTACTTAAAACAAATTCTGTTGTTTTGGTTTATTAAAATAAGTTTTCGTTTCTTTCTCCTTGTTGGACAAGTCCGCCTTTCTTCACTCGGTGATACTTCCAATTCGGAACGTGACGGCTTGATCTATGGTGATCGCTCTGTGGCTATTTATTGGCTATTTTCGAATCATGGCTGTCATTTTGACGTCGGCGAGGAGGACGCGAAGGATGGGTCTTTCGGCGTTCCTCTCCTGGCGGATGTGCCGCTTTAGGCCACCATGAAGGCAAACTATTAGTCTTTCTTTATATTATCTTTTCCTTTTTAATATTTCATTTAAATAACGGCTTAATGCCATAATTAGTTTCGTGCAGCAATCCCAGATAATGGGTTCACGGTATACCTCGTAATCATCACAAATATAGGGCGTTTGGAACGTTTCATCCCAACACTGACTTCATGCACCCAGCCATGCGGTGATGTAGGTTGTCGTACTTATCAACGGAAATCCCTGCCATCACCGATGGAATCTCAACGTATAAGGTGACCTCTTACCATTCTTACTATATACGTGTGTGAACCACCGTATTTTGGACGAATTAATTTTTCTTGTGTGATATTCACCTTGGGTGACGGATGGAGGATGGCTCAGCTCAATAATAACTTATAAAAGTGTAATGTGTATAAATACCGTGCCCATTAATTGATGGACTATTATATATATATTTTTTCTTTTCTTTTTGATTTGTATGTAAATGTAATAGTTTAAAATGTAATTATAAACTTACATATATAAACCTATTTGTTTAATTTTATCCATTCCATCCATCCATTTGAAGGTCTGTTTGTATGTATGTGGAGGCGCCCATATCATTAATTCTAAATATCTACATATATCACCAGGTCGGTTCGATTCCGATAAGGATTATACCCACACCCTGATCTTAGCCGGAAAAATTTCTTTTTTTCTTAACTATCATAATTAAACGCTACAATTTCCTCGGTAGTATAGTGGTAAGTATCCCCGCCTGTCACGCGGGAGACCGGGGTTTCGATTCCCCGCCGGGGAGCCACCATTAATTGATGGACTATTATATATATATTTTCTTTTCTTTTTGATTTGTATGTAAATGTAATAGTTTAAAATGTAATTATAAACTTACATATATAAACCTATTTGTTTAATTTTATCACCTAACCATTTGAAGGTCTGTTTGTATGTATGTGGAGGCGCCCATATCATTAATTCTAAATATCTACATATATCACCAGGTCGGTTCGATTCCGATAAGGATTATACCCACACCCTGATCTTAGCCGGCAAATTTTCTTTTTTCTTAAACTATCATAAATAAAACGCTACAAGGTGACTAAAACCCGCGTGTTCTATATGCCGTGTTGACACTTTAATAAAATTTTTCAGCGAGTAGTTTAAGACCTAATTCAATTTTGCAACTACATCTTACGTTGTCAAGTCAAAGCCATTATTTATCATAGGAAATATAGTTGCAAACAAATTTTAAAACGAATTGCAAACTTTTAATGGCAATGGGTAGGGTATTTTTTGTTCCCCTGAGTAAAAATGGGTAGGGTATATAACAACAGGGACGAGGTACATAACGATTAAGACGGAAAGATCCTCATGTGCCATGTATATCATACCCCCGAAACGAAACATTAGTAGTTCTTCCACAAGATGGCTAATTCGTGAAGATCACGGAAAGACACTGGTTAAGCAGAGCATTGGCGATCATCAAGGAAGGACTATGCCCATCAGTGATCGTCTATTTGCTAAAATGATAACGTTCATGATTATTGTTAACAGGTGATAGTAATAATCCAACCAACTTTATCAGAAATCGTTCAGTTATGTTGTGCAGTCGCCCTGAGAAACAAAGCATAAACCACCCTATGTTGATGTTAGGTAAGGCGAGCCCTAATTCTGTTTCTATATTTAGAGTTCATGTATTGCCCTCTTCCTATTTTAATGTTACTCGCTCGACAAAACACTATCGAAAATAGATTTAGACCCATATGTATATGGCGTGTCGAGGGCGATTGTCAATTTACTCCTTAGCTGTGTTGACACAAAAATAATTTGTGCTTGTAATATTAACGTTCATTTATGATTTGATTTAATGGTTTTTGATTTGAGAGTTCGAAGTGACGTACGACTCTAAAATTAATAAAGTCGGCATCATATGACAAATGCTCAATAATATTTTGGTGATGCCTAATTTTTCAGTATGAACTCAGAAACTGGCTAAGAAATCCAATTTGGTAGCAGTCATCAAAATAACATTTAATCAAATTAATAAAATAAAAATGTTATTAAATATATCTCAATAGGAAAAAGATAATCGAATGTAATAATAATAATCAAAGATATCCACTGTTAATTACAATTCTCGATATATACGATCAAAAGCAGAATTTTCAACTCTCGCACATCAGCTTACAAAACCAGCAAGACCTATTTTCTTTTGTCCTTGTATTTTTACAGAGTCCTGAATCAGAAGCTGTGGCCTCAAATAAAAAAATCTAAACCTAACTTTATAAGTTTAAACAAATTCACATTATATCTATAAAAACTATTGTATTATTTACTATATACAAAATATTCGGCAACATAACTACTAATCAAACTTTAGTACATCAATATACAAAAAAATTGAAGACAAGGTAGGTAAAGGCGATATCAGAGGAGCTGCTCGCCTACTTTTTTCAACAGACTGTGTTGCTCCCAATAATCAGGAGACACTCTCAGTACTATTGAGTTATTTAAATTATTGTTAATAAAACTTAAGGCAAATCGGTAACACATGTGGAACTTTGTTGTAAAATGCTATGCATTCAAAAGAGCCTCTGGTTTTCCACACCATGTACATTGGAATGGCAAGCTTATTTTTGTTTGAAATTTTTAATCAGAAGGAGTAAATTTTTATAAATATACTCACTAATGTTTGATAACAATAGAATGTATGAGTACTTTTTGACACAAATAAGTTTATACGCATGCAAACATTTCTCATTTATTAACAGCCGTACTAACAGTCAAATTTGTTACTAGACAAAAAAGTGTCTTGTAACCACTCTGAACATAAAGCTTACACTTAATCAATACAAAACTGAATTTCTGCCTTTAACAAATATAAAGCAGGTGTATAATTTCCGTCAATGAAATTAATTGCTATTATTAATATCTTCTTTGATATCGCTGCGAACTTTATCAATTTATCGAGGGACAATAATTAAATTTACAATTAAGGGTAACCTGGTTACCCGAGAGAGTTAAGGTGCGCTTATAACAAAATATAAGGAAATATATTAATAATTAATTGTAGCTTCTAAACTTTAAGTATTAGGGTATAGTGTTAAATGTAATAACAATATGTGTAGTAACTATATCCTACATTGTCGCATATGTAAGCGAGATTTTTACACTTGATTTACATCATTACCGTCAAGTCAGTGTACAAATAACCGTAATGTGTAATCTCATCTCTTTAATATAATAGATATTTATACGTTTACCTGAATAAATTGCCTCTACACACTACCGAAAACTACTAAAGCCTGCCCCAGCTTTGCAATTAGTTAGTCGTAACCACGATATAAAGGGATCGGAATGCAGCCCTTATCCCAAGCCTACCACAGGACAAATAGTATACAAGCCACACATACGAGGTAACGAGTATATGCCATTATGAGTATTAAGCCTCAAAATTTCTCAACACTCAAGCTTGTTTTGATCTAGCGCTTAACATAAGTCTCAGGGTTTTTTTTAAATCTTTGTAAATAGAAAAAAGAATTAGTAAAACATTTATGTTTACTACTATTTGGTTGCGATAATTTACTATCTATATCCAAAGAGGAAAAGGTTCGAATTCGAGGATTTAGTATACTGATCTTTTAAAGATCTTTTAAAGGACCATATTTCTTAAAATTCATAATTAGAGGGATGGATACTAATTGATTCTTAGGCGTGACCTTAAGCCGTTAACCATAAGCAAGGTAGAAACGGATAATAATATATTTATATTTTCAATTCCATAGGTTAATTTTATTACAATCAACTTTCCATTAGCATTTTATTTACGATCTATAAACCTACAAAAATGAACTTTCAGAGCGGTGTCTTATATCATAATAATCGGAGTGTCTTGTCCGAAAAGGTAACCAATAAAAAGAGAATACTATAATTTTGTAAAAAAGGAACATATATAAAAATAAATTGTTGGAAATTCCGCTCTTATAATTACAGAAAATAACAGTGCATCAAATAAATAACAATAAAAAGCGTGTAAAAATAGCCTTAATGCTAGCTTTAATTTTAGCTAAGAATAGTTCGTCATTGTAACCTAAGTTAACATTAGTAATTAGTCAAACAAAGTACAGATCGGTCGACAAAAAACTTAGGAGATGGCAATGGCTTTTAGTTTCGACGTTCCTTTAATAAAATATTAAGAAATACATAGTTACATTCAAAAATGGGTGTCAGTCTGTTCACCTATTGTCGGATTTTTAAAAAAGATAAAAATGTCGTTTGGTCTCAACCAGCTAAACGGCCGATGTGGTTGTACATTTTTTCAGTTATTTTAATATTTCTATGATTTATGATCACAACGACGGACTTTTGCGAGTATTCACTGAACCGTATACATAAATTTGTTGATATTTTCCGCAACATTAAAAACTTTCAACTTTTTTATTATTACTTCTAAATAAATGATTATGAATATTTATGAAAAAAAAATCATTCTTGATTCTACCTTTATTTTTAGTAAATTTTAGTGATGTATATTAATAACATAAGCATTTATTACGTAAGAATATTAGAGTGAATAAATTGAGAACAAAATCGTAGCAAACTACTCGTAAATATCAACTCTTCCATATTTTCAGTGTGTGAATTGTTAAATTCTATTTTTAAGATATATAATTTACAATTTATCGATGGCTGTGTCGTGTCGAATTCAGTGTATACCTATCCCAAAATTGTTAAATCACTAAACTGTTAACATTCGACACCGTTAAAATAGCATCATAAGGTCAGTGAAATGTTTTTATAAAATAATTATCATGCCTTCAACATTCTTTATTTTATTTGTTAAACAAACACATAACCCTTTTTTTTGTTCCCCTGAGGAAAATGCATTAAATTGCATACCCCGGCTGTGGCTAGCCGGTAGTTATGGGCTCTCCTCCCCAGAAGGGGGAGGCCTGCCAACTAAAAACCTCAGGGATGGCCTTCCTCAGGCATGTAGGGAACCCCCGGGAACGCCAAGCGACTTCCGGGAACCCCCAGCCTTCGCTCCCCTGCCAATACAGGGGAGCCCTCCTCGGGGAGGCCACAATACCTCCCCCAATCTCCTCCACCGACGACGCCCCCCGGCCACGGAAGGGGCGTGGTCCCTCCCGGGTCACCGTAACCGCGGGCGCGACTTCCTCGCACCCGCCGGCGACCCGCGGAGGCGTCGCAGCTGTGCTACCGAGCCCGGCGCAATCAATGCCGGAAACACATAATCCTACTATCAAAATGTTACTTCTTGAATTTTAAATCCTTCACTTTTTCACAGACATTTTATAAATTGATTACTATTGGTAAAACTGTTCTAATCTAGTCAATAGTAACTAATCTAACAATTCGTTTTACAATCTAATAACAGTTAGATCTAGATATTCAGAAATAGTACCAAGCATTATTTCAATTAAAGACTAGTCTCTTCTGAAACACATTTTATTCCGGAATTTCTCTGCCCGAATTATGTCGTAACTGCTACGTGCAGCGAGCGCAGTATCTTAGCTCAAAGCGTTAAATTTCAACAGTTAAGAGGAGTCCCATATAAGCATTCCTCACTAAATGTTCTTCGTATTTTCCTCACATATAATGACTAGAATTCCAGCTATTGTTTAACGTACTTAACAATCGACTGCCTTTTGTTTAAATACTTTTTTTTTACATTTGCTACTCCACGGTCACGTAGTCCCATGCCCTTTATAATTCTTAATTAAATATTTTAGTGCAATACAAAATATTTTATTACAAACAAATTTAAATACTTTTAGATATAAGAAATAAGCGGAAGTAAAGTTATAAGTAAAAACATATACTCGTATAAAAGGATAAATATTTACCGGCTGGTACTGAGCTGATATGCAGGCATATGAGAACAGTACTCCAAATATTGGCGAGCCTGCGTCTTGTAAAACTAAAATACTGTCGGAATATGTTTAATTCAGCTAACTCTTCGAGACTAAACTCACGCTTCTTTTCCATGAGGGTAAACCAAGATCACAACTTTCACTTGCTACGATCTAAACATACTTCTCTTGCTATAGATATATAATATTCTCTATTTATATATTATACACATCCAAACTTCTTCGATCTTATTATGGAATTCGAATAATAAAAATGAACCCTGAATGTTCCGATATTAAATCTAGTGGTCACACACAGATAAGATTTATGTGATTGGAATCTGGCACCGGTTCAGCTGTCAAAAATTTTAATTTGTGATTTTGTTTTTGTTCAAATCATAATTGAAGTAATTTACACGGATTATCCGTGCTATAATATATTGCTGATCGTGCAATCGTGTGCCGCTTGTGAATCACTACTCACTAAACCGGGGAAGTATTGTTATTATGTTCTAACTTGGCTTATATACCTACCCACATATTAAAAACGTTACATTTTTACACCATTCAATCTTCACGAAAAGTGAAACACGTCCATTATCACACTTTGGCTCTGTTGTGTTTCTCTTTACTTGACTTGAAGTGGAAGTAAATCCGAGACCAAGCAACACTTATAGCCTCAGACATAGCACTTACCTACTGTCGCGGGTGGTTAAAAGAATAAGCCAACTCCAGCGTACACGAAGAAATGTATTTATTTTTTTTAATTATTATTAAATGGGTCGTGGGTAGTTTAGGCCCGACTGATAGGTTGCTTCCGTGATTCCCGGACTTCCCTGGTGGGTTGCAGCCGAAGGTGATGGGTGACCGCTGGTCGGGGGGAACCAAGTAGCGAGGTGTAGGTGGCGATGGCGAACGACGACAGGCCAGGGTTGATGCCAGTAAGTGGCGGCGCCGCTTTTAAACCCGTATTTTGTTCCCTGGGGAAATCATCAAGCTTAAGCCACAATCCTATTAAGCGCCTCCGTTGATTGCGATCACCATAAAAGCCGAGCCAAGCGAAGTCGGGTGCCAAAGCGTAGGTAGAAGGTGAAGTGGCGGTGATCACAATCAGAACGGAGTACGAGAACAAACAACTAACAAAAGAAAATTGAAAGCAAATAGGTAATCGAGTGCCTACTACTTATTTATTTATTTACAATTCATTTTATTTACTATTCATTTAAACACAAAAGTATGTGGACACGGCGTCACGTCAAATCACCCTTATTGACCTTTGGATCGTTATGTCTGAGGTAGCAGTGCTATTGGGGGGTAGATTGACCTGACGCTGTCTGTACGATAAAATGTATATCACTAAAACGCGACTAAGAAAGAAAGGGTGCTAATTAATTATTAATTACACTTTTAAGCATAAAGCATTACGTTAGTCTATTAATTACTGCTTACCTATACTTTTAACAATATTAAGCGATTATAAAATAGCAATTGTTCATCACTTACCCTGTCGGGGAAATAAAGCACTTCACAGAAGTATAGTACGTTGAACACTGATGTGTAATAGGTACCATAAATAGTTATCACAATATTACAGTCAATACGTGACTTCTATTATAAATTTACAAAAATGTTGCGACAATATTCAATGAGCAGACCGTGCTACCACGGGCTTGCTCCTGCGACGAGTGGGAATAGATCGGCAAAAATCGGTTACGCACGACCCCGGCTCGTGCACAGAGCGCGCACCATTGGTCTTTGAGAACAAGGCGTAAAGAATGAATAGCTGCCGGTTAGGGTACCGCGCGTCAAATAAGTGAACCATTATCGATTACATATTATTCGCTTAGTTGATTGTATTTATTTATTGTATATATAATATTGGTAAGTTAAGTTACGTTTATTGTTTAATTAAGTGTGATTTATAATTTGTAATTAATGAATTTATTTATTTTAATCTTAGTTTATGTATGTATGATGTTAAGGTGTATGTTTTTTTATAGTGTACTTTTTATTTTTAAGTAATTTAGGATTTTTTTTCTTATTATAATATTTTTTGTTAGTTATTTAGTTTTATTCTTATGTTTTTTTTTATTAATTATTCCTTTTATTATTGTTTTAATGTAGGAATACGTGTAACGTTAAACTACACTATACCAACTTTTGCTTACTACCTAATTCAATAAAATATTTGCTCATCAAATTAAATTAGATTTTACAACAAGATATTTCCAGGAAAAGTGTTATTGGTTTCTTGTTGTTAACTGTAATAGCAGAGCAAATATTAAACAAATTACAGTAATATTATTGATTAATTTTAGTTAATACTAATATCAGAGATATTTATTTAAAAAAATTGTAAATTATTAACTAATTTCATTATAATTCTTGTGCACATCTCAATTGACTATTTTCTTTGCATCTCTGTACCTTTAGATGTTACTTTCTCTGAATTTCTTTTTCTATTTCTGTCCCAGTTAATAACTTCATATTTAACTTACATTTTTTACATGTTTTTAATATATTAATACTACAATTTCTGGTTATTTGTAACTTTGACAAAAGTCTTAGTATATTTGTGCTTTTAGGCTACTGGAACACTTACTATACAAACATGCTGACCCGAAGAGCTGCATCTCTCAGCACTGAAGCAAAATTAAAAGAAACCTTACTAGAATTGAAAAAGGTAAAGGAGTCTTATGACCAATTATTGCAGGAAAGAGATGATAGTGAAGTAGAAATGAGACTAATCATAGGAAAAAACACCGAACTCAAAAGTGAGCTAGGGCTAGTACACGCTGAATACCAAGATGTACTTGATGAACGGGATCAATTAAAACAAGTATTAGATAACCTTGTTCAATGCAACAACACCTATAGTTTATTTGAAGAACTCGTTCAAACTCCTGATGGTGGTTCAAAAACCTTGCATGCCACTCACAGATAGATCAAAATAAATATGTACTTAATGGACCTTCCAGTAAGAAAAATTTGAAGAAATATATAAAAATTGGCAAGTTTATTAAAAAAACTGAACAGCTGACAAAGAAAAAAAATAATTTTCAAAATTAATTTAAAACTCAGAAAGGAGCGTGCTGACTTATTAGATACTATAGATATTTTTCATAGCAAATTAAAACAGAGCAGAGGCATGTATAACAGAGGAGAGGATATATAAGAGGGATACAAAATGTCTCAATAAAATGATTGAAGATTTCAACATAACTGTTGACGCTTTAACTTGCAAGTATGTCAGTTTCTAGGAGGTAGACTCTGTACTAAGGTCGTCTGCATGGGTACCTCCGTCTTACCTATTTCCGCCGCCAAACAGCAGGGTTCGCTTTGCTGTGTTCCGGCGTGAAGGTAAGATAGGCAGTGAAATTACTGGGTACTGTGACTTTACATCTTATGTCACAAGTTGGCAACGTACACTGTGGTTCTTATGAGGTTTGCAAATTTGCTGCGAATCTCGTGGAACCACATGTACTATAGGCGACTGTTACCACTTACCATCAGGTGGGCAGCCTGCTTGTTTTGTCAACTTAGCAATAAAAAAAAAAAAAAAAAAAAGTTTTCAAAATTCCATTGAAGAGAATAGCTACTCGGTAACTGACTTAGTGCCAACCGTTCAATATAATACATGCCAAGTAGATTCTTTATTTAAAGACATACTCCAGTAGTGATTAGTCATTAGTTGTGTCATCACCTCAAGTTGATGAATCAGTGTTGTTGGACAATGTGACTTATCGTTGAATACATCCTCTGCTAAATTTTAGACCTATATCCATATTACCTACTTTCAGCAAAATCTTCGAGAAAGTTATTTACAATCAACTAATAGGTCACTTGAGAACAAACAGACTCATGCATGAAAGCCAATTCGGCTTTAGCAAAGGTAGATCCACTACCGATGCCGGAACTGCACTTATGAAACATATTTTTGACGCATGGGAGGGCAAGCGGAATGTAATTGGAGTGTTTTGCGACCTTTCCAAAGCGTTTGACTGTGTGAGTCATGAAACGCTTTTAAGTAAACTTAGACATTATGGTGTCTCGGATAGAGCTTAGGTAGCCTTTTAAAATCTTATTTATCAGACAGATTGCAGAAAGTCATTATTAATAGATCAGAATCTGCTAGCTCGCCTATAACGATGGGGGTTCCCTAGGGATCAATATTGGGTCCACTACTGTTTCTAATATATATAAATGACCTTCCTTACTACATTACAGAATCGTGTGAGACAGTATTGTTTGCAGATGATACTAATAGTAAAGCTATTCAAAGTTGATAGACAAAAGGAATGTTATGACGATGTAAATAGTGCTCTCTCGAGAATTCTGTATTGGTTCACAACTAATAATTTGTATTTAAATTCTAAGAAAACAAAATGTATCAAATTCTCTTTGCCCAATGTAAGGCAGGTCACTGACTTAGTAAATAATACTAAATTCTTAGATTCACGACTACAGTGGGATCCACATATTGAAACTTTGACAATCAAACTTAGTTCAGCGGCGTACGCAGTAAAAAAGATTAGACTTTTAACTAATGTTGAAACGGCAAAAATTGTTCATTTCATTTTGTTATGACCTACGGACTGCTGCTATGGGGATCAGCGGCTAACATTGAGAGTATTTTCCTTTTCCAAAAAAGAGCGATTCGTGCTATTTACTGTTTACGGGCTAGAGAATCCCTAAAAGAATTGTTCAAAGAAATTAATATTTTAACTATAGCTAGTCAATATATATATATATATATATGATAATTTAGTTTTTGTATATAGAAACTATAATAAATTCAATAAAAACAGGAATCTACATAATGTGAATACTAGAAACAAAAATAAACTTGCCGTTCCAATGTTCAGACTCCATAAAACTAGCTGTTCGTTCTTGGGGAAATGTATATCTATGTTTAACAAACTTCCGCAAAATGTCATTGATTTGCCTTTATATAAATTTAAAATCCATATCAAAAAGACACTCATGAGTAAAGGTTATTATAAAGTAAGTGACTATCTAAATGATCACACTATTTGGGAATAGGGACACTATTCATAGAGCCATGTTTGCTAACAACATTATTTATAATATTGTATTATTTTTATATGTGTATGTAAACATACATACGACTGTAATCGTATTAGGTATGATTGTGTCTTATGTTATATTGTATTTTGATATTATATTATTATAATTATTAACATTGAAAAGAGGAGATAAAAAATAGACCTTTAGAGTTTCTTGCCTGTTCCTCTCGAGAAGGCTCTCCCAATTTCCGAACAGGTATAGAGTCATTTTTTTTTCCTTATTCGTATGTACGGACAAGGTTTTTGTTTTTTTTTTAAGCTTTGTTTTTTGTTTTGTTGTTTTGACGTCAATAAGTGCCTGTAAAGGTCTATGTTGAATAAAGATTATTTTGATTTGATTTGATTTTACAGTACCACTGGGGCTATATCATCTTTCAGACATATTTCAATATTACTAATTATTATAATAATTTATATACTATAGACTGAAGTACAGTCTATAAATGAAAAGTTTTGTAAGATACTTTTATTTCTGTGCATTTTATACGAATAAAGCCATGAATTTCTTTTACTGGCTCGGAACTAAATGTAGAACAGGCCTGACTTTTGAATTGCAACAAACGACAGGCAGACGATGGCAATTTACGCTGCACGGTCTAGTCGGATTTTCATTCTCATTTTGTTCCGCATGCGGGCCGTTCTTCTGTAATTTTCAAAACAATACACAACGGAAATTCTGCTCAATTTTGATATTAGTTTACGAACCCCCCTATTATCACTCTAAGCTTTTTGTCAAACGACGTCTTTTATAACGCAAGTTCTTAATTTGAAATTGCCGAGAACATAAAAAAGGTGTTATACTCTGAGAAAAAATGTAAAACTCTATAAAACATTCCTTTCTTAAGAATAACAGGGTAATAAAGTAGTTTATTGGCATATATACTATCCAACTGTGCAAAAATATGACAAGAATCTCAAAATCAAAGCTGAAACCGGTTATTTATAAAACTACAACCCAGTTAGATTTACGCAATTCAAAATACGAAAACCTCTCGTCTTAATTAAATCTTAGGGTTTATTAGATTCTCAGGAGTCGTCATGCTGTAATTTTCAGCTTAGAGAACGATAAGTAGATGAATGTGTTGTATGATACAGATTAGGAATAAATAGATAATAAAAAAAGTAGTACCATTGTAGAGAAACATGAGAGTAGAACAAATATACGACGGTATGGATGGATTGTGTGAAGAATGGTAAGTATGCGAAAAATATCGGTGCTACGATGGCGTATAACAAGATGAATGAAAGAATTAAACGTGTTAAGCCATCGTGGTGATCTGTCAGTTGACGAAAGCCGGATCCATAGTATTACAAGGAAGATTATCAGAAGTAGCACCTGTAACTTATGACCTGTATCAGTACTTACTTCCACCACTCTAGCTCCCTGTCTAAACTATATGCTACATGGTGCTGCGAGAATCGCCTTTGTTACCCGTTCCAGCACAGAATTTACGGAAACTTGGAGCTAGCCAAGAAATTTTAAGAATTCATAGAGATGTACAGGTGGTCTACCTTTTGCGCCTACCTAAACTACGTTTATACCAACAATGTAGTCATAGTTAGTTGGGTTATCTATACATATATAAGACAGTAAAATATTTTGTCTGTACATTTAGTATTTTTGACTGGATAGAGGGGCACTTAAATAGATTATTAGAAAGCAAAAAAAATTTTTGGAATTTTTTGTCTGTCTGTCTGTCTGTCTGTCTGTCTGTCTGTCTGTATGTTTGTTCACGTTTATCTCCGAAAGTACTGAACCGATTTGCTTGAAACTTTCACTATTTGCTTTGTTTTACTCAGAATAATATCTAAACTTTGTTTCATCAAAATCGGTTCATTAAAAAAAAGTTATCGTCATTTTAATGAACTCAAGGCATGATAATAAGAGGGATAATAGATTGTATCGAAATATTGTTAAAACTACTGAACCGATTTAAATTAAACTAGGTATACAGATAGTCTAAAGTCCAAGAAAGGACATAAGCTACTTTTTTTTATACAAAATAGGTTGTAAAGGTTGTAAAAGGTTGAAGAAGGGATGCTAGGTTGTATGGAAAAATGTTAAAACTACTGAAGCGATTTAAATGAAATTTGGTACACAGATAGTCTAAAGGCTGAGACAGGACAGAGGCTACCTTTTAAAGCAGAAAAGGGCTGTAAAGGGTTGAAAGGAGGGGGTGAAAGGTTGTATGGCAGTATTGTAAAAACCACTGAACCGATTTAAATAAAATTTTATACACAGATAGTTTACCCCGTATATACCAATCGTAAAACCCGAGGACCCAAGGAAGGAAATAAGATAATTTTACCGACGGAAAACATATCCTTCCTGTGGGAAATTCGAATATAACGCGGGCGAAGCCGCGGGCGGAAAGCTAGTTAATATATGTTTAATTTTTATCACATCACTTCGAGAAGAATCTAAAACGAAAATAGAACGTAAGGAATATCCTCGCTATCGCTCGAACGAAAAATACTCATTTATTTCTGAGAATTTGTCCAGTCTGTGCTTCTGAATATTCTGCAAATAATATCAACCCTTAGTAAAACAATGATCCCTCGAAAGTTGTTTCGGTATACAACAAGCCAGCTTAAGGACACTCCAGTGAAAAGGAGTGTTTCAATTATTACTCCAAGGTTTTGCACGAAATTGTTGATTCGGTCAGCGCTATCTTGATTGCATTGTTATGACATCTCGTCTGCGGCAAGGAGATACTTTATTATCAAGTAAATCCATTTTAAAGAACCGAATATTAAGAATGTGCTTTGTTTAAAAAAAAACGATGCAAAAGGACACTTTCAAGTTTCTCATCAGTATAATGTATAAGTATGTACATATGCGTATACAATAGTAAAAGTAAATATCAAGAACAGTATATGTATGTATGTACTCTTGCAATAGACCGCAGTGATCAGCGCTTTATTTAAATTCCAACGTTCTCCACGCGCACCCCAAAAAATGTAACTTGATAGACAAACAAAAAGACGAAAACAAAGTAATCCCTTTCGAAGAATTCCTTTTGAGACACAATATTTTTAAAGATTTAGATCTATATTAATACCAAATACTAGAATCACTGTGTAACTCTTAAAAGCGTTAAAAACTATCTATAGTAATTTATTAAATGTTTATGAAATTTTAAAGGGTAGGTTTTTTTTTAAATAAATATATCTACAACTTCTTGATATTGATTGGAATATATATTAACAACCATGACTAAGATACAAATGCTCATTCATCACACAAACATCTGCCCCCACTGGGTTCGAACCTGGGACCTCAGAGATGGCGACTTCCTGAAACCACTCAACTACGGAGTTTTTGTTTGTTAATAATAAAAAGTCAGCATACTTTTTATATTGTTTTCGTTGGGGAATGTTACGAATACCTCGTGATCGGGAGCAGCAGGAGGTTTTGTCGGATCTACGCCTTGGAACGACAGGACTTTTAGAATCCGAAATCAGCATCTGCTCAGTATCAGCATCTGATCAGTATCTGCTCGGCTGGGCGAACTTCTCTCGTCTTCACAATGTATGTTTAATGTGAACACTAAAAGTGTGTTAGGATTGTCACGTAGCGGAAGGTTACGGAGCAAAATAGGTTAGGGAATAATAAGAAAAAAAATAAGAACAAGAGACTTATATATTAAAATAATTATTAAGATAACACGCCGATAAAAAAAATAAATTAAAAATACCAAAATAACAATAAAATGATAGAGAAGGGGAAAGAAAGGAAGGCGGTACCAGGATCTAGGTAGACCAAGCAGCGGTAGGCTGGCAGTATATAGCAGCAGGCAGGCAGGTGTTCAGCAGCAGGCTGGCAGGTATTCCGCAGCAGGCTGGTAGCCGCGCAGCAACAGGTTGGCAGGTGTGCAGCGGCGAGCTGGCAGGTATTCAACAGCAGGCTGGTTGTATTTTGCAGCAGGCTGATAGTATGGCGCAGCAGGCTGGCCAATACCCCGCAGCCGACAGGCAGTGATGCAGCAGCAGGCAGGGATGCAGTAGCAGGCAGGTAGGCAGAGAACGTTGGAGGCTCGACTGTGGCAGCAATAGTACGTGGTTCTTATGGTGAAGTATGCAGCAGAGTTTCCACAGTACTTTTAGAGTAGACTTTTTCTTCACAGAGAGCTTAAGGTAGTATTGAAGGTTGTTTGTAGCTTCAGAAGTGGAAGTAGAATGTCCTCCAGAGACCCTGGACCGCCTTATATAATAGCCAGATATGGTGTTCGAAACTAAATACAAAAATTTAAAATTATGACATAAAATTCATAAAAAGGAGTCCAACATGGCATGAAAAATAATAAATATATTCAAATTTAGAAATTTGGAATTATGTGACGTCACGTCGGACTGTTGTCATACGTTGTCAAATTCTAGAATGTTCCTAACAAAACAAGAGAAATCGTTGAAAATATAAAAATTATTAAGAAAATTATAACAAATATACAGCCAAAAGGAAAGAGAAAAGTAAATTACAAGTATTCAGTACAATAAAAGTGCTAAAAGTGAAAGTTATAAACCAAAACAGTGCAATTTAGTGATACAACATAAATAAGATGATTTATAAGTGTTAAACGTATTTTTACACAGTTAAATTGAATAAAATATTATTCCAAGGTAAAGTTGAGACATTCTTATTTGTAGTTACACCAAAGACTCATATTTGAACATTACACAGGTAGGTAGCAACAGAGAAGTCAATGATACATATAATTCAGTCTATAAAGTAACAAATATATCCGTCCATCTATTAGTTTTCTAGTAGATTATGATTTATAGCTAATAGCATATGCGTAGCCCTCAGCATATCAAGCATAACACTTACAGTACTCCTACAGTACACATTACAGACAGAATACAACCCATTTGCACATACAGTAATACTATACG
Source organism: Scirpophaga incertulas (assembly GCA_036419045.1). Lineage (NCBI taxonomy): Eukaryota > Metazoa > Arthropoda > Insecta > Lepidoptera > Crambidae > Scirpophaga > Scirpophaga incertulas. Next base: position 13,543,149 of record CM071645.1, read on the forward strand.
CGATTCCCAAAGGAATCAACACAAAGTTGTGTTGGGCTTGGGTGTTAATAGATCACCTCTGTCCAGCTCGCTTAACACTAACGGCAGTGCTGTGGGGGAGTACCCCCAGTGTATCCTACATACAAGTTGGGTGTATTAATTATTATAGATTCAGATATAGATTATCGATTAATTATAGAAATGCAGATGCGTAGATTGCATTGCACTAAAACTCCCCTGAGTTCTCTAGGCCCATGCGGGGCACATGGCGGGGTGCGCTTTCGCGATTCTACAGCCTCGACCTTTTTTTTTTTTTTTTTTTTTTTGTTTCCCTGAGGAAAATGCATTAAATTGCATACCCCGGCTGTGGCGAGCCGGGGTTATGTGGGCTCTCCTCCCCAGAAGGGGGAGGCCTATCCACTAAAAACCTCAGGGATGGCCTTCCTCAGGCTTTAGGGAGCCCCGGGAACAGAAAGCTTCTTCCGAACCCCCAGCCTCCGCTCCCCCGTCGACACAGGGGAGCCCTCCTCGGGGAGGCTTACTACCTCCCCCGGTCTCCTCCAAAGACGACGCCCCCCGGCCACGGAAGGGGCGTGGTCCATCCCGGTCGCCGTAGCAGTCGCGACTTACTCGCGCCCGCCGGCGACCCGCGGCGGCGCCGCAGCTGTGCTACCGAGCCCGGCGCCGCCTTCTTCGAGCGGATCGGCCATCTCCCGACCCCGCTCGGCGGCCTCCTTCTGGAGCATCACTGCCTCACCTACAGCCTCGACCTACGTATGGTCGAGCCAACGCCAAGGGAGGGACTGTCCGAGAACCCCTGAATGGTCCTCCAGACGAAGACACCAGGCGGCGTGCGCTGTAGCCAGACGCGCACGCAGCCTCGCAGTAGGGTCATAAATAGGACGAAAACAACCGTGTCCAGTCAGCACCTGCACCATGCGAAATGAGAGGCTACCCTGCCGGCGCCCAACCCACTCCTCCAACACCGGACGAACGGCTTCGATCGTCCGGTGGCCGGCGGCTGGGAAGGCGAGTGCCTCGCCCCACCGGTGCAGTGCCTCCCTCTGCACCCGGGCAAGGACTCCCTCCACTTCTGGTGGAGCGAGCCGTTCCCCTCGCTCTCGTGCCGCGACCCGATGTCTAAAACGCAGGCCGCGCCGTGGCTGACCGTGCGATAGACTCGCACGGCCTGGATCGCGATGACCCTTTGCGGACGCCGCAAGAGGACTACTGTATAGGGGGAGAGGCACTCCGCCCACACCGGGGCTCCGTAGAGTGCCATCGCACGTATCACCCCGTGATACAGCCGACGGCACGCTGATCCTGGTCCTCCCATATTAGGGAGGACCCGTCCGAGTGCGGCTGCTGCGGCAATCAGCCGTGGAGCGAGGAGTTTAAAGTGCTCCTCGAAACTCCATCGGGGGTCCAGAACCAGGCCAAGGTACTTGAGGTGTGCCTCGACTGGTATATAGACCCCCTCCACTCGGACGCGGAGCCCCGATGGGATCCTGCTATGGGATGCCTGTAACATGATAGCCCTCGTTTTGTCGAGGGCCACGTCCAGGCCCAGGAGGCGGATGCGTCGGACGACCAACGACGCGGCGACCGACGCACGGTGGACCACCTCCTCCCCGGTTTTGTCCCTCGCCGCGACCATTGTGTCGTCGGCGAAGCAGACAACCTCCGTTCGTGGCAGGAGGCTGCCTCGCACGACCCAGTTGTACCCCAGGTTCCATAGCAGGGGACCCCGTACGGAACCCTGGGACACACCCGCCGCCATTCTCCCCGTATGGATGCCACCATCTGGCCCCTCGTAGAGAACTGACCTGCCTTGCAGGTAGTCCTCCACGAGGCCGCAGAGGTACAGAGGCACTCGATGGTACTTGAGTGCCTACTTTATGCATTCATGGGGGAGGCTGTTGAAGGCGTTGCGGATGTCTAACGACACCGCAACGACAGCCTCACCCCTGGCTGTGGCCCCCTCAGTCCACCGCTTGAGGAGGGCCACGGCGTCCATCGTGGACCGACCGGTGCGAAAGCCGAACTGGTACTCAGCCAGATTCGGCCCCCAGTCCTCTAGGTGCTGGACAATCCGGGAAGCGAGGATTTTTACCAAACACTTCCCGGACTCGTCGAGCAGTACCACCGGTCGGTACCCAGCCGGGGAGACCGCGGGGCGGCTCTCCTTTCGGAGCAATCATAGCCTGCCCACCTTCCACCGGCTGGGGAAGCGGCCTGAAGCGATGCTCAGGTTGAGCAACGCCCGGAACCGCTGCTCCAGGTGTCCCAGGGCGAGGCACACCATCCGGCCCCGGCGCCTTCTTCTTTCCTCTCTCGAAGCCCTAGAATTTCTACTTAACTTATGTCATATAAAACAGGTTCTTTTAATTTTTCTTTTTCTTATCTACTTTATTGTCAATAAATAAATAAACGAGCGGTTCACGATACAAATCAAACTAAAATTCATGAAATGATTCTGTAGAGAAGCAAATCTGACGTCAAAACCAAAACGGTTTCATTTCCGCAATTTCCTCGGAAATTGCTCTTTGATGGCTTTTACAAGCATTCGTGACTCCACAATTGTGACAGGTAATAAGTTAAACACTTACTTTAACTGCGTTAACTTGGAACGGCATCTGGATGATAAATAAAATGAACATTAAATTTAAAGTAATGAACTAAACCTTGGAATTTACCCCCAAGACCCATAGTGTCTGCTTTAGAAAATCTCGACAAAAAATAGCAACGTATAAAATACTCTCGCAATAGCCTCTTGATAGAATTTATTTGCAAGTAATTGTCTAATTTCGAGGTCCAGCTTAAATTCCAAACGATCAAGCAATTTTTAGTTTGTTATGTTGGCTAACATATTAACAATATTAATAATTTGTATTGTCCACCTTACCTACGATGTACCTATTCATTATTAGTCAAGAATTCCAAAAGCATAGTTGGTTTTTATTATATAGATAAAGCAGTAACGCGACCGCCGATATTGACGAATTTCATATGCGGTGATAACCCTTACCACTAGTGCTAACTGCTTACGACCCAATTAAAAGCAATAAGGCCCATATAAATTAAGTGCATCTTAAACTTGAGATCAATCGCAGCATGCAGTTTTATTTATTGTATTGAAGATCTGCCAAAAACAGCACTTAGAGCTGATCATAAGATGCAGCTTTGACAATGTCAAAATGTAAATGTGTAATTTAAAAATTTTATCTCAAATACAACAATACATAACTATTTAAAAAAAATTCTATCTAAAATAGGAGATTCATAAGATTGCGGTTTTGACGTTTCATATCAAAATATCCGAGGGTTGATGGCGTTGTGAGCTGCCTCGATACCCATATTCGAATCACGAACACGAGTGGACAAGGACTATCCCTCTCATGTACCAATGCGTTTATTAGTGTTTAAAATTTCTCAATTACATTTATCTGCGTGATCTGTATCTGTCTGATGCGTAGATCTGCGAAGGTGTACGTATATTAGTCGATCAATCTGTACGGAGCCAGCGTGGTTGGCTAATAAATGATCATTGACCCGCAACCCTCAGTGGGCGGATATAAGTAGTGATGTTGTTGTTTTGCAATTCTGTCAAAAACAGCGAATAGAGGTCTATTACAAGATGCAATGTCGATAGTCTTTATTAACATTTTGGAATATATGTCAAATCAGCCACTAGCGATTCATCATAAGTTTTGAAAAAAAAATACGCGATTAATCTTTTATATAAAAATGAATCGCAAAATGTGTTGGTACACTGAGAGAAAATTATTGTCATTGTATCAAAAAAACTTTAACCCCACACAACCGTTTAAAGCAAATTGATATAGATACAAAGTTTTTATTGTCAGATGTTTATTTGATTATAACAACATTTATTAGCAATGTTAAACGTTGTTACAAATACAATTTTTATTAACTTTGTGAGAAGAGCAAAATTTTATTTTGTTGTTTTAACAATTTTACTTTGCTAAGGTGACTTTCTGTTTTGTCAATATGGTAAAACAGTCAACTACTCCAGTATACCAACCTTGCTACCCTAACAAAGGAAGCACACGCTTCTGAAACTGATTTGTAAGACGTTGGCTTTAATTTTAAATAATAATCTACTGATGATTAATAATGCATGCCCCAATTAAGAGGCAAATCGTAGTAGACCTTAAAACATTTTCTGTTCCATACAAGTGTAACGTATTCCAACATGTACAGAACAGCAAATATTTAAGGTCAACCGATTTGCTTCATATTTGGGGTATGCACTACTAATTATCAGTAGATTATTATTTTGAATTAAAGCCAACGTCTTACAAATTACCTGTATAAGAGGTTCAGAAGAGTGCACTACCTTTGTCAGAGTAGCAAAAAGGTGGGTATACTGGAGAAGCTGACACCAACGCAAAAATATAAAAAGGATTCAAAATGTGACCTACTTAGGAGACATTCTATTATTAGTGGCAGTGAATTTTCATTGGGTCAGAGTTCAGAAAATTTAAAGAAAACATAATCATAGTTAATTATTTTTATTGCCATATTGCACATATTTCGCAAATAATTTAGGGTTAGGACCGCTGAGGTAAGCAAACCTTATGGGTAACAGGATAACAAGGGTGGTACTTACCCAACATTTTATTTGTCAGATGACTAAGTCCGGCATTTATTAAAAATACCCTTACGGCCTCGTCGTCCATATCTCGCAATTGTCACTCATTAAAATAGTTCTCAAAGTGGTTAAAAACCTATGTGATTTTTGATTCGTAGCACGTAACCGGTACCGGTATACTGATTTGGTCCACCAAAGCATATAGAATTATAGCAATTTATTGTAATCCTGTCAGGTGTTTAAACCGCTAAAACGAAATGATATATTCACACGCGCTCAACGATCACAGGCAAATGAAACAAAATCATAATAAAACTTCGATCAACTGACAAAGTTCGTTAAATCATTAGCTCCCCCCGCCGCCAATTCATGCCACTTACTTTGTCAATACGCCAAAGTTAATAATTAAAAATGTATCTCAGCACAAAAGGCACTTTGCTATTATTTTCTTTTGTGAATCAAACAATTTTAAATTTAGATAGATCGACAAAATATGGAAATCGTTGACAACGTAAAGTTGCGACAGTGTTAATAATACTATAACTTAAATAAAATGACAAATAACGTATTGTCCACAGATTCATAAAAGTTTGACAATAAAAACTTTGTGGCCATAGATAAATTAATTTATATTCTTTACCTATGTATTTTGATGCAAATACAAAAAAAATATTGACAACGTTTTTATTGTGGCTTTGTTAGCTATATTTTTCCTCAGTGTAAGCTCATAACTCAACAACGCCTGGACCAATTTGGCCAATTCTATATTCTTAATGTTCGTTGAAGTTCAAGGAGGGTTTTTACAATGAGGAAAATTCGAATTATAGGAAATATCCTAAAAACAGCCCTTTTATTTTCCCATGCAAACGTTTTCTAACTAAAACGTACAGTCGAATTGAGATTTATTGTTATTGTATAAAGTTCATATTGCAAGCACTCACTGTTGTCTAAGCAGTGAAGGTGTGTTCCTAACATCAAAGAGTCAATTTGCGCTTTATTAACGCTACATATAGTTGAAATTCAATCATATCTATCAAAACAGTGTGCGTGCGTGCGTTGGAGCACAGAATACATCGTTGGAGGATTTAATGTCACGTTCCAAAATTGAATAGCCACAAAATGTAATAGGTCATTTAGACTTTTTTTGCGATTGGTTGGCTATGCGACATTATCTGTAAAATAATTAGGAACAAAAAACTGCCACTGTACAAATCTTTTTGACAGTACGAAGTCTGTCGGGTCCGCTAGTCTTTTATATAAAAATGAATCGCAAAATGTGTTGGTAAGCGCATACGAGTAACTCAACAACGCTTTTTATAAAATGTTCATTGAAGTTCAAGGATGGTTTACACGGACAATTTTCGTAAAAACCCTAAAAACAGCCCTTTTTTCCATCACAAACGTTTTACAACTAAAACGTACAGTCAATTTGAGCTTTATTGTTATTATATAAGGTTGATATTGCGAGCACTCACTGTTGTCTAAGCAATGTAGGTGTGTTCCTAACATCAAAGAGTCAATTTGCGCTTTATTAACTCTATATAAAGTTGAAATTCAATTATATCTATCAAAACAGTGTGCGTGTGTGCGTTGGAGCTCAAAATACATCGTTGAAGGCTTTGATGTCACGTTCCAAAATTGAAAAGTTAAATTAGTAGTATCAGTAAAGTTCATTTGAGCTTTTTTGCAATTTGTTTGACTATGCGATATTATCTATAAAATAAGTAGGAACAAAAAACTACTACTTTACAAATCTTTTTGACAGGACGAAGTTTGTCGGGTCCGCTAGCTTATAATATAAGCATTGCGTTGATGTAGAGTGATTTAACAAATAATTCTTACCAACTTCCGGAAACTTTGCAAAATATTTGTGTGCTAGTGCCCCAAGTTTTTGCAAATGTGTGTTTACGATTCAAGTTTGTTATTTTAGGCAGCTAATGCCCTTTTATGGGGCTCGAGGCGAGAGATGTAATTGTTTGACTACGAGTCCATGGACCATTACTCCTACTTAACCGCCTCGTTCCTTTTTTATTAGATGCATGTTGCTTCCGGTAAAACAGATTAGGTTACACCTTTAAAGTGCTTCTAGTAAAGGGGACGAATGTAAATTAATATTTTTATTCACAGCTCGGCAGAAATACAACCTTCTATAGATACAAGATTACAAAATTCTATAGCTTGTAATGGAATATGTTTCAAAGATGTTTGATGTGATGCTGCCAATAATTATTTTTACAGAAGAAAAGGGAAATATACTTGAATACCCATAAATCAAAAATAGTTAAGCACCGCGCGCAAGGAAAAAATTCTGATCACGCAAGATTGTGGAGCTATGTTACTGAACTGTAACATTCATACTATATATTTGATGAACTGTAAGTGAGAATAGAACGGAAATAGAATAGAGCGATTCTTTTTTATTATAAATTAGTTTATTTAAATCTAAGAAACTATCTCACATTCAGTAAAAACACATAATGTGAATACAATAAATAAAAATAAGCTTGTCGTTGCAATGTAAAACAGAATATAAAAAGCTAGCAGGTTCTTCTTTGGGAAATGTATACTCAGTTATTATAAACTTCCACAAAATAATAATTACTATAGATAATAATTGCAAAATAGACCTTCAGTGTTTCTTGTTTTCCAAGGTTCTGGACTATGACTTCCAGAGTATCTTCCAATATACGAAATTTTCTATTCTGATGTAGTATTTTTTTCCTCATACATGTACATAGCTGCAATAAGTAGATTAAGTAGCTCTTTGAGTTTTCTTAAACTTAAATTTGTTTTGACGTCAAAAGGTGCATGTAAAGGCCTATGTTGAATTAATATTATTTTGTTTTTGAAATAATAATGAAGACGTAAATTTTATTATGTCTCTAAGTACGGAAGTAAATGTTGTTCACATATATACACAAAACAACATAATTTTTTGGCACACCATAAACATAAACATCGAAAACAAATATACAACAAATAACAAATCTACTCGTACAACATGCGAGCGTTCTGCTAAACAGCAATCTCTTGCAAGCAATATTGGACCAGGATATTACGAAAAGGGGCCTCGAATGGGGGTTAAATACAATAATTGGACTGGAAAAAGATAGACTATAACCAGTCCTGTTAAAGAAACATCTAAATCGGTAATAAGCAACTTTAAAACAAAAAGCAAGGCTTCAGATAGGTGTCAATTATGAAAAAAACTCATTTTTAATAAAAAGAAAGAGATCCCCATCTTAACTTTAATTAAATGTATTAATAGACCGCTGTGAAAACAAGTAATAAAAGACGTCTCCATTAAAATACGGGACAACAATAATAAACGATCAAATTACTTGGCAACCGTAACTAACTTCTCATTTATTGTTTTGTCGAACTCTGGAATCAATTGCCTTGGAATAAATTGTTGGCGTCTGTATTTCATGAAAATACTTTTTTATGCTACAAAGAATGTATATGGATTAAATCTAGGACTTTTCAAGGACTAGGTAATCAGGCGCTTACTTGGAAACGTGTTTCGTCATTATAACACACTTCGTAATTTACTATTGGGCTAAGTAGTAATGAAATCTTTTTAATTTCAATTCTTTTTAAGCTTAACACAATAATGGTTAAACCGGCCAATGAAATCATTCAAGTGATAGTATATTCAAATATAACCTGAACTTTATAAAAATTGCTCTCAAGTCTACATGTACCTTATTAGGGCATCATTATTTCTCTCCTGTGTGGCTGTTCGCCATCCAACACCCTCAAGGGTCAATAAGGCCGAATTTGGCCGATCGTCGTCATTGATCAATATTTCGAATTGTTGAAAGTGTATGAATAAATACACTTTATTTTGCACAATAAATCAGATAAGCATCATTCTGGATAACATAATTCAAGTTGACAAATCGATACACATTACTTACCACCGAGATATAAACACATTCACCTCGCGCCCCAAACCGTAGATTAAGTGAATTACATAACAAAAGGTTAAATTGTGATACTCGACAATAACGTTTTTAAAAGATAATTTTTACTTAAATTAGAAGTGACAAATGATAATATCAATTAAAAGTTTATAGTTATTTGACAATCCGTTGAATATTAAAAACACATATTTGGCTGATTATAGATTATTAATTTGAAGGCTTCATCTCCGCTCTAGGATATATAGTGATAATAATAAAGTCCAAAGCATAGTATTTGTGAAGTAATTTACGTGAAACGACGGCAGATATTATTTGTGCAAGGAAAAGTGCGGTCTAAAATAATGTAATTTCCTTTTGATGAGTAACCGCTAACGCGAGGACTGGGCTTCTATGAGGTCTGCCAGCCCACGGCTTATGCAAAATAATATTTCTCTGCTGGGATTTACGACTTATTAAAATTATACTCCACAAGCCAAGGAACTTGTAGCATCCAAAACGAATATGAAGGTATTGTTTATTTTGTATTAAACGCGGTATTTTAGATTAATTAGTAATAAAAACAATTTATGTATAGATATCAAAATAATCGCTAAACCTTTTTCACCGGTTCGTTGACCCTGGCTTTAATGACATTTATTAATTGAATAAAATGTTATATCTCGGGTAAATATTAAATGTTATGTTATTATAATGTCAATTATCAATTTTTAAAATGTTTTAAAGTGATAGTCATAGATCATTAGAACCTATAGCAAAAACTAAACTTAGCGTTTTTAACCTACTGCTTCTAACTGGGTACACTCTCCAATGCGGATTAAGTCATGTAGACATAACATCAGACAAAGTGGTAAAATTTTAATCCAATGTATTGGATAATGTATAGGGCGACAAAGGACGTATTTATTTTTATCACGGGAATATAACGAAGTCTAACCCGCAAGCGGATTCTAACCCGCAGGCGGATAGTTAGTCCTCTATAAAAACCGGCTGAAGAAAAACCGGCAAACAAACAAAAGGCGAAAGTGTCAAAAATAAGTGCCCTAACTTAAACTGAAAACGCTTCATACAAACTTTCAAACATCGTTTAACCTGTGTAATTCAAATTTCCTAATTACCACCTCATCTACGACGTATGGCATCAGAAGAACCTGTTGCCCGAAAAAAGATTCTGAAATAACTATAAAGTTTCTAGGCCTTTTCTTTATTAGTCCGTCACTCCGGTGTCATCATAAGTTAAGATTTATAAGTTAAGATATTGAGAAAGTAGAGAATAAACACATTATTAGGGTTCCGTAGCTGATTGGCAAAAAACGAAATCCTTATGGGTTCGTCATGTTTGTTCGTCCGTTCGTCTGTCAGTCCGTATATCACAGCCACTTTTTTCCGTAACTATAAGAGCTATACTGTGGAAACTTCGTAAGTTTTTTTTTTATAGGATAGGGCAGCAACCGAGCAAACGGATCACCTGATGGTAAGCTACAACCGTTGCTCATGGACACCCGTAACACCAGAGGAGTTATAGATGCGTTACCAGCCTTTTAAATGGGAATATGGTCTTTTTGTAAAGGATTCGACAGCAACAAGCAGCAGGAATTAATCCGAACAATTCCTCAGAGCACTCCCCGTAATATAAGCGATAGAGGATATATAGCGAAGCTACATCTCTACACAGCGCCAAGGAGTCCAGCCGACATGAAATATCTGGGCAGTTGACGATTCGAGTCGCTCTCAGTTGGATGCTGTCCAGAGAGAGAAGCTGGTACTGGGGAGCCCCTGCCCAAAGATAAGAAACAGTATCCCATATGTGGCCGAACTTGCGCCTTATAAAGTTGCATTCGGTGGGCCGGTGTGAAATACCGCCTCGATCTATTGAGCACACGAAGCTTCTTTGAGGTTATCTTAGCCTTACCCTCTAAGTGTCCGCGGAATTGTACTTCGGTCGATATGTCGACACCGAGAATTCCAATACTGGCTGAGGCAGTAAAGGGAGAGCTTTAAAACTTGTGTCTTAGTCGGGTTAAATTGGACCAGATTAAGTCTACCTTTCTTTCATTTCAGATAAGACTTTCTTTAAAGAAGTCTCAATTTGAGACACAAGTTTATTTCGACTCTCAACGACGTTTACCTGAGACATATTTGCGTGACCGGTGTAAAAGGTATCACCCGTACTGTCATCCGCATAACAATGAATGTTGCTGATTTGCAACATATCATTGATATGCAGAAGGAACAGTGTAGTCGATAGCACACTGCCTTGAGGGACACCAGCTTTTACCGACAATACGTCAGAGCAGTTACCGTCGACTACGACCTTAATGCTTCTGTCTGCTAAAAAACTAGTGACCCATTCGCACAATTTCACAGGAAGCCCGTAAGAAAGAAACTTCGAAAGAAGCCACACCCGATCGAAGGATCGCTATGTCCAAACTAACCGCCAGTGCTTCTCTCTTACTCTCAACCGCCTGTGCCCAACGATGTGTGAAGACCAAGAGATCACCAACTGAACGACCTCTACGGAAGCCATACCATAATTCCATCGGGCCCGCTCGACTTGTGGACATCTAGGGATAGAAGTGCCAAACGCACTGAGCTTTGGTGGAACCGGATATCCGGCATAGAGCTCTCACATCGCGGTATGGTTGGCGGCTCTTCCCAGCACACGCTGGCGGAGTGCCCCGCGTCGGCCTCCGAGCGCCGAGTCTTGGTCGCAGAGATCGGCGAGATCTGTCTCCGCCGGCATTGATTGCGGCAATGCTGGCGGACGAGGGAGGTTGGAGGACTGTGGCCTCCTTCTGTGAAGCAGTGACGCTCCAGAAGGAGGCCGCGAGCGGGGTCGGGAGATGGCCGATCCCGCTCGAAGAAGGCGGCGCCGGGCTCGGTAGCACAGCTGCGGCGCCCCGCGGGTCGCCGGCGGGCGCGAGGAAGTCGCGACTGCTACAGCGACCCGGGATGGACCACGCCCCTTCCGTGGCCGGGGGGCGTCGTCGGTGGAGGAAACCGGGGGAGGTAGTAGCCTCCGAGGAGGGCTCCCCTCTAGACAGGGGAGCGGAGGCTGGGGGTTCCCGGAAGTGGCTTGATGTTCCCGGGGGCTCCCTACATGCCTGAGGAAGGCCATCCCTGAGGTTTTTAGTGGGTAGGTCTCCCCCTTCTGGGGAGGAGAGCCCCACATAACCGCCGGCTCGCCACAGCCGGGGTATGCAATTTAATGCACTTTCCTCAGGGGAACAAAAACAAAAAAAAAAATGGTTGGCCGCTCTTGTCCTCCATCATCCAGCGTCGAGTTGGACACAATGAGTGTGCCTAAAAGATTAGCTTTTACCTTTGCGTCGTGGGCCAATGAATCATCTCCCCTGTGCATAGGTGGAAAGGATGGCTTGCAAAAGTTCCCTTGAACTCCCTTAGCGAGTGTCCAAAACGCCCGAGTTCCCGAAGGAAAACGCTCCAATCTCTCGCCAATTCTACCAATGTACTCCGACTTCGCCCTAGCAAGATCTCTTTTGAAAGACCTAGAGGCAAAGTAGATGTATTCGGTAAACCTCATTAAGATTTTCATACAAAAATAGAAATAAAACAATCAATTTTTAGGGTTCCCCATATTTAGAACTGAAACTCAAATTTCTTTTTTCATCAAACCTGTGGGGTGGGGTATCTGTGGATAGGTCTTCAAAAATGATATTAAAGTTTCTAATATATTTTTTTTCTAAACTGAACTGTTTGCACGAGAGACTTTTCTAAAGTGGAAAAATGTGGCGGGACACACAATAATTGTTTTTTTAATACGTTATAAATCGTAAACCGCATTTTACCTTTCATTCAATCAACTCAAATATAATAAAGAACTAAGAAAAACATTTAATTAGATGTATGTAGATGGGTGGTACGGAACCCTACGTGCGTGAGTCCGACTCGCACTTGGTCGTTTTTTTTATTCCTTTACACCTTATAATACTATAGGTATTCTTATCTAATAGACATTGCTAATTGAAGTAGCAACACTAATAAATCACAATTTTTTGAATATCTGTAAAAATGAAACGTGCTCTACGTTACGCTTTAATTTATCGGTTAGACACAAAGATCCGATATGTATGACGACATTACTTTACCGCCCGAAATACAATCTTGATTGAAAAATATGCTTTGCTAAAAATTTAGCAATTCTTTTATATGATATATTGAGAAATAAGTAGACTGTCTATCCGATAGTAAAGATGTTTCAGTCGCCTACATAAATTTCTGTGAAATTCGCAGTATATCTGCAACCTTCACAAAAATCATAGTGTACATCAACATGTTATATAAGATATAGTCAGTAATGTCACTGCCTTCTTATCCTCCACGCCGGCTGTGTTCACAGCAATTCGAACACTTGCTATTTAGCGGCAGAAGTAAGCAACATACCAAAGCAAACAACCCTGATATTTATTTCTCATGTTTGTATCATATTCTGAATATATTAATTTTTTTGGTGAGGACATACCGTCATGAATATTTCTTGTTTGCTTCGCAAATTAATTCAGTTTCTATCGCGACATCCATATTAATCATGTCGCGACGTGACAAACTACTTTGTCACATTATTGTTCATCTTACAGGAGAGTCAAAATACTTAACATTAAAAAAGTAGATAATAAATGAAATTGCAAATTGTTAATGAACATGTAACGAACATTGTGATTATTGGTGTAATGACTATATTTTATTACTTTTTGCTTACTTGCCTAATAGTATTCTTATGTCTACGATCAGCGATGGAAGATCAACGCTGCAGTATTTAACGATACTGAAACCTGAAAATATGCCGAGTGGCTTTTTTTATGTCATAAAGTTGATGTTGTTACATGTTTTATTTGCATAACTATTTCATACATTATGTGTGCTGATTGTGGCACAAATAATTTTTTTATATCAATGGTGTGCCTACACTATTAGAAATTTCTAACGATTTGCGTTGTGAAATTGATAAGTTATTGGAATTGATAAGTTTTATTTATATCAAAAATATATTTTATTTAATGTGCACAATTATTATGATAGACCTCTTTTTGAAACTTTTTGATTAGTAGGTCTTAGAAAAGAGCTTACGATACTCTAATTCAGTGATTCCCAAAACGGTATATATCGACCCCTAGGGGCCTATGACAATATTCAAGGGGTCTATGTCAACGAAAAAATAATTTGGGGATCTCTGAAAATGAGGGTCTATAAGAATGGATCTCAACATACACTGATAGTATCTACTAATATAGTATAGTATATACTATCTACTAATATAAATACATATACATTACTAGCTGTGCCAGCGTCTTCGTCCGCGTGGAATAGTTATTTTGAGCATCATATTTATTTTTGCAAACAACCACCTCAGCTGTTACGCGATCTTGACAACGCGACATATCCAAATTTGATTACCATAAAAACGACTCTAGTGAGTTAACATTTAAAGATTGACATTTACTGCCGCTGACATTTTTTTAGATCATTTTAAGAGGAATAATTCTTTCATACATATTTTTTTGGTATCTAGAACCGTTTTCGCAGCGCACGCAACGGAAGCCCTCAAAGATGAATAATTATCCCCGTTTTTTTCACATTTTCCATTATTTCTTCGCTCTTATTAGTCGCAGCGTGATATTATGTAGCCTAAAGCAACATACAACCTCATACCTCAATAAATGGGCTATTCAATAAAAAATAATTTTTCAATTCGAACCAGGAGTTCCAGAGATTAGCGCGTTCAAACAAACAAACAAACTCTTCAGTTTTATAAATTAGTATAGATTTATAAAATCCCAACTAATCCCAGCTAATATTATAAATGCGAAAGTGTGTTTGTTTGTTTATTTGTTTGTTTGTTTGTTTGTTTGTTTGTTTGTTACCTCTTCACGCTTAAACTACTGGACCGATTTCAAAAATTCTTTCACCTTTGGAAAGCTACATTCTCCCGAGTAACATAGGCTACTTTTTATCCCGGAAAAATCGACAGATCCCACGGGATGCGCAATAAAGGCTTCGCTCAAAAAATACTGCACAGATTTTTATGCGGTTTTCATCAATAGATAGAGTGATTCTTGAGGAGTTTTGCGGCATTTTTTATCTCGGAAAAAACGAATAGTCCCACGGAAAGCGCGATAAAATCTTCGCACCATTAAACCGACTTCCGCGTATATGTAGCCGTGGGCAAAAGCTATGACCCTTAACCCTCTATACACCCAATCCCGAAATCCACGCGGCGAAGCCGCGGGCAGAAAGCTAGTTACCTATAAAGTAAAAAAATATTATATATGCTTATAAAATTTTGTATATTGTGGATATAGGCATTCAATATCAGGGTCTACCCAAAACCATAAAACATGGCAAAGGGAACCTCTGCTCTAATTAGTGTAAAACGAAATCTATAATGTATTTCAAATCTTTTTTAGTAAATTACGTGAGAAATCATTTAAAATAAAATTACACGTTGCGTAATGGTTATCAAAAGGTCTAAAAAAATCTAGTAAAGCAAAAATAATGTTGTTTTTAAAATATAAATTAAATAAAGCATATAAAAAAAAAGCAAAGGCAAAGTACAGGAAATATAACAAAATATACTAAACATGTATTCTTAGGGCGCAGACATTATATAATAATAAATATATCACACATAACAAAAACAAATTCAATTCCGCCTTCAATCTTTGAATTCGATTTCGGATACCTATCAATCGATGCGTTATAAAATAGCAACCCAAAAAGGCATCAGAAAAAGCCAAAGAGCAAATCTATGTTACTTCGGGGCTCTACGACGTGATATTGGAGTAGAAACACTTTCTGGGCATTTTACTGGTCTTGACATATTGAGTGTGATCTAATGGAAGAGTAATATTAAACGTTCAAAGTTTATTGTTTTCTTCTATCTAGCTTTTTGTATGTTGGAAATTAGAATTTTCTCTAGCAAAAAAAAAGTTATGTTTATTAAATACATATAGATTATATATCATAGTTAACATTCTTCCGTTAAGAGTAATAAGTAACTAAAGTACTAAAAGATATTACCACCATACAGCCTAAGCGAATTATCTGGATAGTGAAATAAGCTCTCTACCTTATACTCTGTTATACAATCTGCCTGTTACACCTCTGTCTAACCCAGGAGTTCCCAACCAGGGGGGCATGCCCCCCTTGGGGGGCGTAGTGGAATACCAGGGGGGGCGTAATCGAGTACTTAAGCGCAATACACACTAACCCAGAATCGACATACTGGTACAGAAGATGCAAGCTCAAGTATCTCATTAGTATTTAATAATTAAAATAAAACTAGGATATTTACCTAAAGTGAAAGTAATTAATGGTTTTCAAGTGTAGATACATATATCTTCTCTTATTCCTGAAACATAAATATCTACAAATATCTGTATTTTAATTTTAATTCAAGAAATAATTTAGTTGTAAAAAAAATTTATGTGTTTTTAATGTTTTTAAACTTAAGGGGCATGAGAATATTATTTTTGAATTGGGGAGGCTCAGTGAAATAAAGGTTGGAAAACCCTGGTCTAACCTTTTAGAGATGAGGCTTGATTTATATAATTAATCAAAAATTAAAGATTTCGAAGTGACGTGTTAGATGGTTATTTTAGTAATTAAAACAAATAATTATTGTTTCTGTAGGATTTCCAAATAAGACCGGCCTGTCTGGAGATCCTTAGGGGAAGCCTATACCCAGCAGTGGACGTTTTTTAGATGAGACGATGATAATGATAAATCATTAAGTAAAACATATAAATAATTGACACAAACAAATTATCATCTATGAATACGGTATCAAAGAATATAAAAAACATTTATCTAACTAAACTCACTCAACTTCTGTATGTGTGTCAATTCTGGAACTATCACATATGACACTTCGGCTCTGACTAGTTGAGTAATGAGATGACACTTCAAAGTAATTACTTTAACATATGACCTGACCATTTTCCAAACACATGTATCATGTTACTGCGAACATAAATCAAGTAATACTAATACCTCGAACCATTCGTTTTATTTGCGGTCGACCATAGCGTTCCAAGCGTATCACAAATACCTAGTATATACGTATACCACTCAAACCGCGTAATGGAGCAGAGTAATTATTACCCACACATACCTATACCTTTTCCAGTCGAATATTAAATTTCAATTTAATGATACCGAAACGATAATAAAACTGTTTTCGGCTGATTATTAAGCAATTGAACACTCGACCTATACTTTGCCCAAATCAATTAGGGAAACCTGTTTATATAAATTATTTTTATACTCAGATGGTAATTGGTAAAGATTCTTATTAGTGGTATTAATGTTAAATATTTATCATTAAGCACGCGAGGATTCTTTCCTATGGGTGTTTAAACAACATACTAGAGTTGATACAAATAATCACTACACAGGGACAAATTTGCTTCATTTAATCCTTGCTAATATTATAAATACGAAAGTAAATCTGTCTGTCGTTTCGATTATAGTGTTGCTTTCACGCGAAAAAGTCTAGTCTGAGAAAGTACTATTTAATGTTTAATGAAGGCTACTATGTAATGTGACAAAAGGGTTGTAATAGGGAATTAATATATGAAAGTAATGTACGCTATTATTAAAGCTTTCGATTAAATAAAAATAAATATAGCACTCAGTAAATCGTAAATAGGGAAAAATAGGGGATGAACGTGATGAACCGATTTTGATAAAAGTTATATAGGGATAGTTTGAGAGCCGACGAAGGACATAGGAAAATCATATCTTTTCTTTCAGGAAATCTGAAAGCTAATCTTTATTAAAATATATATTAGAATCGAAATATGGTTACATATTAGATATTCGGTGGTCTTTGTTGAAGTAGGCTGACGATTTAGTGGACATCGCAGAAAGGCCTTGGACACTAGCAGCGCCGTACTGTTAGATGTATCTTGAAATGGGGGAAAGAGGTACACGTCCAGCAATGGACTTCTCTGACCTGAAATGATGATGATTAAATATTTTTATTTTTATGTAATTCTCAAATGATTCACAAAGCGTCAAAATTCTTCCTTATGATTTTTTCGATAATAACTAGAAATAACAATACTTTCCAGAATATGGCAACTAGTTTTATAGTTATATCGTGCGAAAGAAACAACAATTTGTAAAGTCGGCACTGTTCATGCATCGTCTGCCAACCGGGACAGATGTGAACCGATTTGAACTTTGTATGTCAGCTTGCAGCTTGAAAACGATTTATGCACATCTCCTTTGTAGAAACATCTTCGAATGCTGAATTAAAATAAAAACAAAATTAATTTCGAGAAAACACTCTAAAAATATTATTTCATAATGTTTTAAACTACCTACGACTTCATTGTTTTCAAAAATATCACAAAACATTTTAAGTATGATATTGATAAAAATATTAAAAGAAAAGAGTTGTAATGTTATTTTGCTCTCGGCACTCGCCTTCTAATCGAGAGGTCTGGGATTCGAACCATTGTGTTATTCATTATTCCAATAATTAATTAATTTATATACAAATATTACAAAGGCGTACAAAGTCGGAGTTAATGCCTCAGTTATTTTCTACCAGCCAACCTTCAGGTGATACATAGATACAAAGAGATAGACGTACCAAAAGACATTAAAACATGTTAATATTTACACTTAAAAGAAACAGAATATATACAGAACATATATACAGAATTGATTATAAATCTTCACATAAATAAAATATATGTAATACGCTACTGTATATATATTTCTTTCAAATTCAAATTCTTTATTTGCTTTAAATAGGGTTACATGTTTTGAGAATGTTATTTAGCTATTACCTTATAACATATAAATATTTTACATAATAATACTAATAATCAATAATAATTGTCAAACTTATTTATGTCAAAGATTTATTGGAATTGTGTGTCAACCTTTTTTGAGTAAAATAACCTGATATCTAAATTTATAGCCTGAGAATTCCCTCAAAAAAAAACTTGCGTAATTTTTTGAACCAATCATGCCTTAGTTGCTTAATTTATTTATGGTGACCTGAATACACTCAAACTAATTCACAGATGTATGGCTCTAGACCATCGTGGTTAGATACTCGTGGATACGTGGTTAGGTCTAATCACGCTAACGTGATTAGGATAGATTTGTCCCCCCGGGCACGGCTGCTTCGGTGAGTATCTGTGTCGAATAGGACGGGAGTCTTGGTCGTAGAGATCGGGCGAGATTTATCTCCGCCGGCATTGATTGCGGCAATGCTGGCAGACGAGGGAAGTTGGAGTGAAGCAGTGATGCTCCAGAAGGAGGCCGCCGAGCGGGGTCGGGAGATGGCTGATCTCGTTCGAAGGAGGCGGCGCCAGGCTCGGTAGCACAGCAGCGGCGCCGCCGCGGGTCGCCGGCGGGCGCGAGTAAATCGCGCCTGCTGATACGGCGACCCGGGAAGGACCACGCCCCTTCCGTGACCGGGGGGCGTCGTCGGTGGTGGAAATGGGGGAGGTATTGTAGCCTCCCCCGAGGAGGGCTCCCCTATATCGGCAGGGGAGCGGAGACTGGGGGTTCCCGGATGTCGCTTGGCGTTCCCGGGGGCTTTCTACATGCCTGAGGAGGCCCTAAGGTTTTTAGTGGGTAGACCTCCCCCTTCTGGGGAGGAGAGCCCCACATAACCGCCGGCTCGCCACAGCCGGGGTATGCAACTTCATGCATTTTCCTCAGGGGAACAAAAAAAAGGTTTGTCCCCAGTTTATCCTTTTTGATTCCAGTATTCATCTATTCAATTCAAAGACTAAAAATCTTTTCCAAGTGCTATTCTAGAATCTAATGTAAAAATCCAAATCATATTTACCTATAACCAAGCACAAACCTGCAAGGAATTAGATGAAGCAAACAAACATTTTGTTTTTCTATATTACCCAAATTCATGTCAAAACATAACATTAATCACTCACCGAAATGAAATTATACCCATATTGAACGCTCAAACGAGGATAAAAGTACATTTACAATTGGCGAAACCAGATTCCAGACCTGAACTCAAACATTCCATCCGTTATACACCCAGCGTTACCCGTCGCATCGCTCCTGGATATTCATTAATCATCATTACGAACATTAGGATTTCGTTGATTCTGAGTAGGTGCTTTTTACACTTGGATAATTTACGCACACAAAAGGTTTCCGGTTATATTAAATGTGGACTCTTTATTGCGATCATTCATTGTTCCTGTAATGCGGTGCGTATCGTACACGCCAGTAATCCATTGCCGGATCATTCGACATCACAAAATGATGACTAGCGACATTGAACCATATTTCTCATATATCACATGCGGGTCCGTACAACGATTATGAATTGATACCACACAAAATATGAATCGGTTTAGTTTGACGATAATTAAATGTCAATTGTTCAATATCTACTTACTTTTAAAAAGCAAATTGTAGGTTTTAATACGAGTCAGGGCAAAACAATGGCATCGAAGTGATTGAAATCACATTATCTTGATCTGAGCCACCAAATCAGAACTAAATGGTAAAAACGATAAATATAACATTAGTGAGGTGTTTAGTTAAGAATTACGCCAATCATTCATTGTTTCTAATGCTTGCAATGTACGCCGGCGTCTACTAATAAGCTCGGCTATGTTAGCCATAAACAAGAACATCGACCTCTATAGCAAGGAGTTGAAGAAGGCTATAACCGGAATCGAAGAGAAAGAATATACTAAAGCTTATAATAATAATATCGATACGAGTAGATACGTGCATCTATTCTCAGGACACCAATATCGAATACAAAATTGGTTTCCTCTATCTACTGCATCTGATATTGCTATTCGAATCGGAAACTCTATTATTATGTACCATTGAAATTGGAATTTAAATGTCAAATAAAAGTAGTAGCATTATCATCATCTTAGATTGGTTTTGTTTGGGCTAAGTGTCACCACTCTGGACTAGTGCGGGATAGAGAGGAACGCCATAGACTTGTTGGTTAGCAGGGTGCACCGCAAGCATGTGAGATTGACTTGAATCCCGTTGGATGTAATCTGACTGACTGAGTCTATAATTGAATGAGCCACTGACTGTCTGAGTCTCCAACTAATATAGTCACTGACAGACTGAGTCACTGCCTGAGTGAGTCATTGAGCAAGTGTGCTATTATACAGGACCTTTAACCGGAAGACCTAATAGGGTCGTCTATTTGAACATCTCCTTCCTACCTGTTTCTAATACAAAACAGATGTGAATGCAATTGCTGTGTTCCAATTTGAAGATATACTTTACATCTTATGTAATAAGCTACCAATGGGTACACAGTATTTCTTGTCACAACAAATGTCGAAAAAAATATTATCTTTGTCAACATAGTTGCACAAATCACGTGAGGTATTGATATACTTGGGTCACGAATACCCTGGGCCTGTTGCTATCACCAATGCCGTAGATAAAAAAAGTCTTTGTCACTCGTGCAAGATATTAATAAATAGCGGAATAAGCAGTGTTTTGATCTGAACCTTGAACTGTTATTTCCATGTGGTACGATCACTGCGGCCGCAATAATATGATGCGAGATTTTCAAGTCTAGCTCCCGTAGCCCCAATCATAAAGTACCTATATTAGTCTATATTTGCGAAAACTATAGTGTTTATCATCATAGCTCACACAGCACGAGCCTACGTTAATTATTTTGAGCGATTAGGCCCTTGTCTAGTACATTGGCATCAGTTCAAATTGCTTTAAATTTCATCGAAGGTATGTGCTTGCTCAACATCGGAGTATCAGATAAATGTATACGAGTATACAGCAACGCATTAAAATTTACATGATCTTGAAACAACTATTATATCGCTCTAAATAGCGACGGTATTCAAATGTAAGCTTAACATGGTTGTGACTGTACATATGAATTCCGGAAAAATACACACGGGTCCATCGCAGGATTGATCCCGGGTCTCCCGATTAGAATGTATGAAACATGTAGTCATGCCACTGCGCCGGATATTAAGGTTACGCCCTAGATTGACTAACAGTTAGTATAGAATATTATGGGTAAGTGAAATAACATTCTAAGATTTTGTAGTTTATATTAATTAAAGTCGTAACCAATTAGTCTTAATGCGAGCTCTTTGAAAGGAATAAAGTTGTCGCAACTTGTTTAAGATTTCAGTAAAGTTTCTTTACAAAATTACTTAGTGCCACTCGAAAGAGCTTTCATACGTCCTTTAAAATTTAAATTAAGAAGATTGCTCGTGTAACTCTACAATACAGTGATACGAAACGAAATACATATATATACGTTTAATGGACTACAATATTTTAAATAAAATGTATAATTGAATTTCCTACTCAGCCAAACTAAAATAGGTCAGTCGCAAAAGAAAAACATTCTAATAAAATTGATTTTGTAATAACTTGTAATTTCGTTTTAATGCATTGTAGTGATTAGTACATTACAGTTGTTATTTTAATGAATAATAAAATATATATTTTAAAAAAATATAAATATAAATAATAAATATTATTATATATTATTTATTTATATTTTTATCGTTTATATTTACATGAGTGCCATGCTTCGGCACGAATTGGGCCGGCTCGACCGGAGTGATACCACGGCCTCACAGGAAACCGGCGTAAAATAGCGCTTGCGCTGTATTTCGCCGAGTGAGTGAGGGCACCGGAAGACCAACCCCCCCCCCCTTCCCCTCCTTATTGCATTTTAAAAGGCCGGCAACGCATCTGTGACTCTTGCCCAGGCGATGCTGCTGTCAAGAGTCCACCTGCCCGATAGTCTGTCACTCCTTGGTCATCATATCCCCTGGTCAGCCAGGGTGAAATCGCACAAGCCAAGACGGCCGAACTCTACTGATGCCAATCTTAACTTCGAAGCTGCCGCTCAACGTGAAAACCAGCATATATAAGCTGTATATCAGGCCACGTATAACATACGCGGCGCCGGCATGGTACGCGCTCACAGGAAAGACAGCCAGGAAAAAACTGGCAGTCCAGCAGTCCAAATCCTTGCGAGCAGTGGTCCGTGCACCGAGATACCTGAGGAACGACGTGATAGCCAGGGACCTACGGATGGCCAGTTTGCACGACCACATAAGGACACTTGCGACCAACATGTTCCGCAGGGCTGCCAGTTCGCGATTCCAACATCTCGTGAACATAGCCCCGTACCATGCCCGCCCGCCTGATAGAAGAGCGCAGCCAAGAAGCCTCGTCCTCACAGAGAGCGACGAAGAATAAAAGAAGGAAAATTGACAAAGTAGCTCAACCGAGCTAAGCAACAGGACGGAGCCAAGACCCGTCCCCCAAACGCCGGCATTAGTTAATGTCGGCGATGAGACCACTGAAAGGGGGCAAGACCCCCGACCAGTTTCCTGCCACAGAATGGCAGGGATTGAAGTCCCTGATCGATTGTGACTCTTGTGGTGTTGCGGGTGTCCATGGGCAGCGGTTATCGCTTACCATCAGGTGATTCGTTTGCTCGTTTGCTCCTATAAAAAAAAATATTTTCATTCACATAACAAATTAATATTCATGTTAATATCATTATAATGTAAAAAATATTTTTAAGTAGAGACTAAAGCCGTTGATGATCATGGAAACTTGTATATGAATTTATTTGATTCGTGAAAGATTTATTTAGTTCACTTCACAAAGGGTTTCCCATTTTGGGCGGATAATGTGATTCTGTAAAGCTATAAATAAAATTCTTCTTCGAAACACTATGATGATTAAACGAAACTAGTCTCCCGCGTAATTTATAGCTCTCAAATAAATATTCATTTCCAAGAAAATATATCAAATCTACTTGGATGTTTAATTTATTATGTAAATAAAGCTGTAAGATGGATTTAGACATTTGTAAACAATTATGTTTATATATCATTAGATAATATTAAGGGCTTTTTGCACTATACAATACAATATTTATGCTACAATTTATTATTTGAACAACCTTTTATCTTGCGTTGTGTTTTATAGATACACAGTTGTTTCTTTTTTACATATCCGTCATATGTTCTCCAAGCTGGCGTTCATCTAACCTGACATTAAATCATAAAAAGACCGAAAGTGAAAAAGAGATTCGCCTGGACTATTCAATTTGTTATCTGTTATCAAAATCATTACGATATCTAACGGCAATGTATGGTAATGATTTCAACATGCGAAATCATTTCCTTATATCTATCGTTCTATCAAAACAATCTCGTATGTCATAAATTTTACCTTAGCAACAGATTTTAGCTTCCTCGCCTCTAATTATTCTCAGCACACGACAATTTTATTATTACAACCTTTAGGAAGACGGCGGTAGCATACCAGCTCCCAAAACAAGAAACAAGATATGACGATGCAGTAATGGTGTAATATAATGGCCATCTTTGTGTCCTTTATCTTTTGACAATTCGAAATGATAAATCATTTTATCATATCGCGTTTTG
The DNA here is from genome assembly GCA_036419045.1 of Scirpophaga incertulas. Taxonomy (NCBI): domain Eukaryota; kingdom Metazoa; phylum Arthropoda; class Insecta; order Lepidoptera; family Crambidae; genus Scirpophaga; species Scirpophaga incertulas. The sequence goes on from CM071645.1 coordinate 13,567,112, forward strand.
GCGGTTATGCTACGAGGACTGGCGAATATATAGAACATGTGCCCCCTTTGAAAATCCCGACCCCGAATAAGCCTGACCTTCCCGATCTACACCTGGTGGTCTCAATATCTAGACCACATAGGTTAGTTGAATTTATAAATGAAATTAATAAATAAATCGAAAATAATTTCTCAAAAATTCTTAATTATCAAAAAATCTGTTTAACTCTAATCTAATTAACTGCAAAAACCTATGTTGGTATGTTAAGATATCAACATGAGTTGTTGCAGATGTGGGTCTAAATCTCACCCGACTCCAAATATTCTATTTATAAAAATAAAATGCAAAGTAACAAACATAAATGTTTTCTTGTGCAATAAATCGCTGATACCTCACAATAAAAACCACACTACTATCTCGAAAGATACGTAAAATACGTGTTTTCTTTTCACTACAAATAATTACGACAGCCAACTGTCCTTCGACGGCAGTTGGGCAAACACGAGGCACCTGCACCGAGAATAATCACCGTTTACACACCATTATCAAAACGAAAACATAATCAAAGTCGTATCTCCACAGGTTGCGCGGACATCACAGTTTAAATGGGACGGAGCTGGAGAAACCTAGAGGTGCTCGCGACACGGGCAAGCCGCCAGTGCGGTGTTTGCGTGCACCTTATCACCTGATAAGTCAGAACAAGCCGATAGCAAACAACCTTATCATGGTAACATTCTTTGAGACAAACCTCTCCGCAGTCTTCTCGTGGAATCGCGACGGACGGAGCCAGATGATAGCGAGAAGCGGGAGTTTGAGAAATGAGTGGTGATTGTGAGTAACAGTGCTAGTTACTGGAAAGAAAGCAGCGGGCTCAAGTTTCTAGTCTCGTGTACGCGTCGCCGGCAAGCTGGAGGACCTACAGACCTTAGAGGACACGGAGAGTGTCGCCGCCAATGTTAGCGTGGAGGTTTACGAGTGCCTGGCGCGTAACATCAACGCATCAGATGACTACTGCCCGGCGTACCACGATGGCCTCCTCTGCTGGGACCGCACTCCTTGGAACACGATGGCGGTGCAGAAGTGCTTCAGCGTTTTCCACGGCGTACAGTACGATGACACACGTGAGTATTCATTTATGTAACATAAAGTTAATGCTTTGTTTTCAAGATGTTTGATTAGATTCAGTTAGACTAGTGATTCTCAAAGTATATCGACCTAAATTTTGTAAGTTGTTGGATTAATATCAGTTAAGTAGGGGGTCTACCCGTAACCAAAAAACATGGCAAATGGAACCTCTAAATTATACTGTGATGTTGGCTACTAGTACTAGTAAACGATTAATGAATATTTATTTATTTGCTATCGTATAATGTATTATAAAGTGATGCAGTTCGTACAGTTTCAGTATATGGCTCGACTGAAGCATAGCAAATTAGGCATAGTACATTCTTACATTTACTCGGCTTAGGTAATATTTATATAAAAAAAAACACTTCAATAACCATTTAATAATATTTATATTTAAAAAATGGTATATAGAGGAATATGTTGCTAGAGTCAGAAGTGCAATTCTTTATTAAATGAGAAACTTTAATATATTTGAGAAACTTAATGTATTGTGGTAATTTATTAAAAATCTTAATGCTCATTATTAACATTATATTACAACTGTCATCTTTAGTTTGATTAATTTGTCAATCCCTTCACCTTAGTACCTACCTACTACCTACTCGAGTCAATGCCTAATGTAATTTACAGTTTTATTTATTTATATATATATATATATATATATATATATATATATATATATATATATATATATATATATATATATTATATATATATATATTGTTTCTGTAACGCGCTAAACTACAATACTTGTTCTATCAGTAACAGGGCTACTGAAGATATTTCCTAGTGAAATAATAGTGTTTTGGGCTGCATTTTCTTCAGTTTATATTTTTGTGGTTAATTTTCTGTTTCAGATTCAACTGAATCGCAAAACCTGCTTAATAGTTTAATAAATACAGGGGTATTGTGTTTATGTAAATCTATTATTATGCATTAAACAATGCAGATTTCACATAACTTTGGCTTTGCAATATATTTTAAATTTAAATTAATGAATAATTAACGTTTTCATACAAAACAAATAAAAAGAACATTTCATTAACACTTAATTTGTAGGAACTTGCATTAACAATATATGAAAGTGGCACCGTGCTTTGGTTTAATAAACTTAAAGCATATTCGTGCTATTACTTTTAGAATGATTTTCATAGGAAAATAGTAAACTGCAAAATGCGTGTAAATATTTTCGTCATATTAATCTCATGAATTGCGCCTACTTAGCTTTATCTTAATTTAGAGTCATAAATTAATAGAAGTATATCACTACGTACTTAATATAGAGCTATTCATAATACGTACATTATACGTGATTGTGTATGTTTTTTGTATTATAAATAGATACAAAGTCAAGCTATGAAATTATAATTTATTAGTAAAAGAAAAACCGGCCAAGTGCGTGTCGGACTCACGCACAAAGAGTTCCGTACCATTGATTTATAAAATTAAAGGAAGCGGTTAACGATTTACGAGGTATTAAAAAAAACTACTTACTACATCTCATTCAAAACAATTTTCGTTGGTAGTTTTTATAGTAATGTACATCATATATTTTTCATTTTCTTATTTTAGAAGTTAGAGGGGGGGGGGAACATTTTTTTTCCACTTTGGAAGTGTCTGTCACGCAAACTATTCGGTTTAGAAAAAAAAATATTTTAGAAACCTCGATATCATTTTTGAAGACCTATCCATAAATATCCCACACGTATGTGTTTAATGAAAAAAAAATTTGAGTTTCAGTTCTAAGTATGGGGAGCCCTCAATATTTATTATTATTTTTTTTATTTTTGTATCAAAATCTTAATGCGGTTCACAGAATACATCTACCTACCAAATTTCAACAGTATAGTTGCGGAAAAAAATGGCTGTGACATACGGACGGACAGACGGACAGACAGACATGAAGAATCTATAAGGGTTCCGTTTTTTGCCATTAGGCTACGGAACCCTAAAAATGATTCCACGTCTTGGCAATCTTTTTCTTTTTGACTTTTATGTGTTATTGTGTATAAACAAATTCACAACATAACATATAAAATTAACTCTTATTAAAATTCTTGAGCACGCACGAGCTACACTACACAAGACTTAGAACTTTCAAAATATAACTTTTATAATAACAGCTTTTACTTAACAGATATATAAATAGCTTTCACATAACAAAATTAACATATTTTAGAGTAAACGCAGAATTTTCTTTGTTTTGCGTAATTGGATACTCTAATCTCTTGGAATCTCGGCCAAATATTGGTTTACTTTTGTCCTTGACGTTTTAGCTGGTGCCAGCAAGCATGCAGACATGTCATGTGCTGATAGAGAAAAAAACAAAAATGGGTTAGATTTTCCTTAATGATACATACAGCCTGTAAGAAAAAGCAACAGTATTTACATTATTTATTTGTATTGCTTCATATGTCATTTTATCATAAACAAATTACTAAACATGCTTCTTTATATCTAAAAGTATCAAAAAACAAACTTTGTATTAAAAAATTAAAACATACATTTACTATTATTTAACTTACGATCTTAATAAAATCAATAGCAACGAACAAAATTTAAATATATGGCAATTCTAATTTAATTCTTACTTTTGTTCACATAATGATTTATCATAAATTAATACATGGACATGTAAAAAATCATGGGTTTTTAATTCTATATCCAAACAATCTAGCAGTGATTCATCGTTCACTATATTGTTTTTGATGGCCCTATTGCAATATATCTATTTCTTCCAGGCAATATTCGATTTAAGAATAGTTTGTAAAGTTGTGCGAGCATAGACTTGTCGATCAACATACATATATCGATCAACAAATGCGCTCATCCTTGTCACTCCGTAAGAATAACCTTAAGAGTTCCATTCTCGAACCACACAAACAAGATAATGCACAAAATGTCGTTTGTGTCATAATTAAAACAAATAAACTGCAAAGGAAATCATAATAAAAATAATTACTATAAATAGTAATATTCAATTTATAAATAAACTAGCGGACCCGACAGACTTTGTCCTGTCAAAAAGATTTGTACAGTGGCAGTTTTTTGTTCCTAATTATTTTATAGATAATGTCGCATAGCCAACCAAATCGCAAAAAAAGTCTAAATGACCTATTACATTTTGCGGCTATTCAATTTTGGAACGCGACATTAAATCCTCCAACGATGTATTATGTCCTCCATAGTCGAGTGGATAGTACACCGGTTTCAAGGTGTCGCCATCTCTGAGGTCCCGGGTTCGAATCCGGTGGGGGCAGATGTTTTGTGATGAATGCGAGCATTTGTACCTTAGTCATGGTTGTTGATATATATTTCAATAAAAAAATATTTATATATGTATAATATATGTATGTCTATCCGTTGCCCTAGATCCCATTGCACAAGCCTTATAGAGCTTAGTTTGGGCTAGGCTAATTGGTGTAGTGTAACAAATATTTATATTTATATTTATATATATGTGCTCCAACGCACGCACGCACACTGTTTTGATAGATATGATTGAATTTCAACTATATGTAGCGTTAATTCAAATTGACTCTTTGATGTTAGGAACACACCTTCATTGCTTAGACAACAGTGAGTGCTTGCAATATGAACTTTATACAATAACAATAAAGCTCAATTCGACTGTACGTTTTAGTTAGAAAACGTTTGCATGGTAAAATAAAAGGGCTGTTTTTAGGGTATTTCCGATAATTATTCGAATTTTCCTCATTGTAAAAACCCTCCTTGAACTTCAACGAACATTAACAAAAAAGAATTGGCCAAATTGGTCCAGGCGTTGTTGAGTTATGAGCTTACCAACACATTGTGCGATTCATTTTTATATATAAGATTGGATTTTAGAATAAAACTGCTATTTCGGTAGACAGCTTTAACCGCGTTGTTGGCTCCATACCAACCTTCTGCTCAAGAGTTCCGGTATCGATCCTGTCGTTTAGAATTACCCGAGGCTTGTACAACACAGGAAAAACATCATAAGACGTGGATACAACTGCGAAGAAACTCAAAAGTCATATATGAAGTCGACCTGCATTGGGCCAGCTTGGTTGACCAAATCCTAATCACTATAACTCTGAATACACCTCTTATCTTCGATGGGACAAAATCACCAATGACCTGTGATAATGATATTTCAGTAATTCTATCATAACAATTTATGATTATTTTAATGAAATGAAAACTTTATTGATGGAGTTACTTAACAGACAGGTTTCCAAAAACTTATGAATGAAAATGCGAAACATTAATACTAATAAAACTGCGACCATGATAGTGTGAGAGTTGTAACAAGCAATAAAAATTCTGTCACAAATATTATGGAAACTAGATATCTCAAACGAACGCAACGAAATTAATGTTGAGTATCGCGTGAAAATATAAACACACTGAATTTTTAAGACTGTATAGTAAGAGCAGCTCACATTTTTGTAGTATGTAACATTCACAGATTTTATGCAAAAGAAACTAAAAAACCAAAACAATGATTTTATATCAATTTTTTTATTATTATACAATTTTACATGAAAACCCAATTACTCTAATTATCATGACGACCTCTGTGGCGAAAAGTTTGAGAACGCCGATTTCAATGTATCACCATCTCTGAAGTCCCATATTCGTATCCCAAAAGAAAGGGACAGATGCTTGTGTAATAAATATAATCTTGTCTGTTAAATTATCTTACTCTAGATCTCATAACACAAGCTTTACAGTTCTTACTTTGAGCTGTCTAGTTGGTAATGTGTTAAAAATATTTATTTATTATATCATTAATATTAAAATGGTCTTCTATCACGCGTGATATAAAAATAACAATCAGTAGAACTCCATTTTAATAACAAAATTAAACTTCTGGGTAAATTAATTTCCCCTTGAGCTGTTGCTTATTAGGATGACGAGACATTGCTATTTCAGCCGAGAAAATTGTTTTTATGCTACAAGTAGCTTTTAGCTTTTTTAGCACTCGTTTTATTTTCAAAATTTTGTAAGTTTCCAATAAAAATCATTCGATATTTTATATTTATTATTCCGTTTTTTCTTCCAGCAAGTTGTAAGTACTTACGCGAGTCGAATTATGTTTATAAAATTTGTTCAAGTACGTTACTGGTTCAAATTAGGCACTTTTTACAATCTACTCTCTTGACTTACGTATTTTGTATATACATAGACATACATATAATCATGCCTCTTTGTCATAGGGGTAGGCAGAAACAACAGTTTTCTATTTGCTACGATCCAAACATACTTTATTATTACTTTCATCACTGTCGTCAGTTACGGGTATTCTTAACCAGGCTTTCTTTCAAGATATCTCCTATTTTGTCCAAGTATGTTCGTCTAGATCATCTCTTAACAAATTGAGAATGGGCAAATATTTGCCTAATAAATTTCTTTCGTCAATCATTTTATGCCAATGTTTTCTACTTATCTAACCATATAAGGATTTACTTCTCGATTTTTCATTATCACTCCAACCATTTCTCTTAGAATCTGTAAATCTTATTTCCACTTATTTAATTCTAATTTATTCCTCTTTTGCCACACCCAGCATTCACTGCCATACATTATGGTTGTGACTAACATGCCTCTATGCACAACCAGACATGATTTTTTTGATAATGAAGCAAGGTCTGACTGCAGGAGCCATTTACCACCCCATTCACTTTGTTTCAAGCCATTACTCCTACTTATCACTTCTTGTAAGTATAGATCTCAGATAAAAGAACTCTTTCACTTGCTCTATACATTTGTTTCTCATCATAACATTATATTTTGCCATCTTTTTGTCTCTTTCTCTATTCTAAATATCTCTGTCTGTCTCTTTTAAATATCATCACTTTCGTTTTGCTTCTATTTCATTTCATTCCCTTTGTTTCTAATGCGCTTTTCTTATTAACAAACAATATTTTGCATCTAAGGCGATGCAGAAATTATTTTGTAGTAAGAATATAGGATATAGGTGATGTCATAATTTTTAAAAATTTTAAATAATCATCCATGTATAGATTGAACAACGAAGGCAAAACTACACATCCTTGTCTGCCACTTTTTGCGATATCAAACAGTCTGTGTGCGCCCATTATGAGCCTTAATTAATATTATATTAATGTAGGCTTTGAAATCTTCATAAAATAATTTCAGTATTCTCATGAGGCTGCTGAACACTCCATACACGGTTAATTTTTTCCATAATTAAGCTCTCCTCATTTTATAGTAGGCCTTTTCCAAATCAACGAAATCACAATAAACACCTCGCAATACATCCCACATTTTCTTAAGGATTTCATGCATCATTCTTTTGATCTAAACATTGTATACCATTTACCCATAATACTGGGACAATGGCATAATCCTGAACTTATACCAGTCTTCTGCCATTTGGACTTTTCACCAAAAAAGATTGTATAAATTATACAAAAGAGATGCCACGCAGCCCTGTCCGGCCTTTAGCATTGCAGTAACGTAACCTAGTCCTGTCATACCCTGCACTCTTCCTTCCTACAAACATATTATGTCCTTTGCCACCTCCTCTAAAGTGATCCTTTCTCATATTTCAATTTTTTCTTCAACCCTAAGATATAATACTCGATAATATATTTCAAATAAACTTTCAATATGTTCTCCTTAGCACGCGATCTTCTTCTATTAAAACGTCTCCACAATGGCTAAGAAGCCATTGTGGAGACGTTTTCATAGCAGTTGCGAGATCGTAGTTTCGCCTATAACTACTCTTATGGATGTCCAAAAAATCTTAATGTTATTTTGGGAGTCATCAGATAGCTCAATGTCAATGTCTCATTGTTGACGTAAACTACCTGTTATTATGAATCATGGGACGTGATTTAAAGTAAAAATACTGCCGTTACTATCCAAAAAGGTATGTTTGAAAATTATTAGCGTATTGTGCAACATGATATAAACCGGTTGTCCGATTGTTGAGGTGAAGGTGAGGTTGAGGACAGTAATCCTATAAGTAGTGTACCCACTAAATTATGAATTGTTTATCGACGCGATTATGTCGTGCTGACGACGCCAACTCATGTTTTACGACTATAATACGGTTAACAGTCGATTTCTGATTTTAAATTAAGAACGACTCAAGCCTTAATTAAGCATACATCACATACAAAGATATTATTTGACAAATACTCAATCAAGGTTAAGCAGTGCTTAACATTAAATTCTCAAATCAGAAACTGATTGTAACTGCCATCAACATCATCAAAGTGTACCATGTGTTACTATTCGGTTGTTAACACATACATACAACGGACAGTCACTTCGCTTGATCAGTTCACCTTTTTTATAACAGAATTTGTTTGCGTGCCCATTTTTATTGCTCGTCCGCTTCCGGCGTCGTAACGGACTTCAAATACAACAGCAATCAAAGTCTTGTCTAGGATTAGTTTCTGAATTCGCATGATGGGATCTCGTCAGTTTCATTCGGTGATCAAGTTTCTTCTTTGAATTTATAACTGATCAGAAGCAAGATTGAATATTTAATGAATGTATTTAGAAACAATTATCGCATTAATGAGATAATTGTTTCTAAATACATTACATATTAAACTAGACTTACTGGAGTATAAGTAATACTATTGGTGTAAGATTACACCATATTAATTATTTTTCACCAGTTCTTTACATCAGTTTTTTGTTTCTTTTTCACACTTTTTTCGCTTACTCTGTCAGTAATAAAGCTGCAGAACACATTTCCTAATGAAATAAGCAGTAGATACTTTCGTGCAGTGTAACTTTGTTTATATATATTCTGTTCTGCTTCTGTTTGCTTCTGTTTCTGCTTTTAATTTTGTGTTTGTATACTGTGTTTCAACTGTTAATTATGTGCAAATAAAAAAAATAAAATAAAAAATATATATATATCTCTTGGTGTTTTATGTGTACCCACAGCAATGCATCAAATTTAATCTGTTGACCTTGAGACAGCTTTTATGTCACTTCTAATAACGGTGGTGCTCGTACTGTGAACGCAAAACTTGCACGTTGCTGACTGCACATACATTTTAAAATGAACATGCCATATCGGTTATGAAACTCTGCTTCGCTCATTCATCTACTCCGAATTAAACACAATCAGTTAACCTTACATTAAAACTCGTCCGCAAAAATATCGATACACTGTGTAAATTTACCCACATACATGCATTTTTGAAATGTATAGTATAGGTAAAGGATGAATGTATAAATTTTATATAAAAAATATGAGTAGTGATAATTTAAATCTCTCTCTTTCTCTCTCTAGTTTCGCAACTAGTTGTACATTCACTCATGTCATTTATGACATTAATATTTTAATTAATAAATAAATATTTAAATTTTGATATATTACAGCTTTATGAATAATAAGGCATCTTTATGCTACTTCCTTGTATGATATGTTCAAAGTAAAATGCAACAAATATTCTATTTCAAATCTTTCTCACACTGTCGCTCGATATTTTTGCTAAACTAGTTTTATTGAGAGAAGGCTTCAAAACATTTCTGTCTCATCTTAGTAGCTGTGAACAAAGAGTATGTCATCAAACACTTTCAAAGAACATCCAACTCAAGTGAGTTATATTAAAAGGCAACCCTAACACTAGATTGCCATAATATTTGTCGTTTTTGCAAAACTGTCAAACATTTTTTACCTTTTGAACGAAATTTTGTTCATCACGAACTACTTTTTACTCGTTCCGCACTGACCCCAGATTTTATACGCTGAGATCTCATTTATAACGGAGAAGGCCCTATTCACCACGTCGACAGGATGGCCGTATGAATTGATACACATGCTTTGTGATACCAAGCGCACATTACTCAACCACGAACGTAATATTGAGGCTGACCAGGAAAAGTGTAATGAAAATGATATAATATCATAACACGGCCCTTGTCATTTTAAATTAACAGGTTAATTTTAAAATGTGTATGTATGACTAGTTGTTTTATATATATATAACAACAAGTATGTCCTCCATTCAAGCCGTAGGGTCCTTATGGCCAAGGCTAAGTCTGAGTTTAGGTGATAGGTGACGTGGTCAGACCGTTCTGGCCGCGTTGAGACCAACATGACTTCCGTGACACTTGCCGTTGCGGGGGGTATCCTGGGTACATTTCGTGCTCCTTAGTGAGGATTCTCAGCCTCTCTCTCCTGAGGGAAAAGAAACCAATATGTATACCAATTAGCAAAGCTGTATAGAACTAGAATATGCAAAATGTCACTCACTGACTTAAAATTAATTGAACAATTTAATCCTGTTGTTTTAAGTAAGAAAACATAACTCTGTTATAAGTTTTATTTAACTAATATACATAGTATAACTAGAGTAATATTTTAATAATATGTTTAAATACACATAGCAAAACAGCCGTTGTGATCCACCCTTAACAAAAATAAACGTCGGTTTCGCAAAAAGCAATTTACTTCCGCCTTCATTATGTGGACAATTAAGGAGTGGAATTCCTTATATCATGAACCAGAAACTGGTTCAATTTAAGATCAGAGTGTACAGGTACCTACTGGGTGATCATGTAACTCCATAGAGCTTATCATAAAAACTTAATGTACAGTGTACTTACGTGCGATTTTTTATCATGAAAAGAATAATTATTGGTCATTAAGAATCAAATTTGGATCACGTTTCCAAAATCACTTGTAATGATCAGAAACTCCAAATTTTCTACAACGGAATCATGTCTTTTCCTACAAATCATAAAATAAATGGCACTACTATAATGCCTGGATAAGCCGAGATCTTTAAATGTTAGCAGAGTCATGTAAAAGTTATGATATCATTTATAATTTAAGATTGTTAAATTAATTTTTATATTTCTTGTACTAAATTTGTCATAATAGTAATACTTGTTAATAGTTTAAGAGAAAAAAAACTATTATCTTATTATGTATTGTCTTATTTAATTTAATAAGTGTCTATAAAAGCCTATGTTGAACAAATATAAAGTTGATTTAAAAAAAGTTCAAAAATCTGTCTCCTGTAAGAAAATTGTATAGATAGTTTATTGACAACAGCTTTTAGTCAACAACACTCATCGTGTTGGTCAATATTATTACAGCCTTTCTTTCTTCAAAGTTGTAAAGATTACAGTAAAGGAAACCTCTTAATATTAATTTTCTATAATATTACCTTTTTTCTAATTCCTCGCCTTTACTTTAGAAAATGCAACGCGCCTTTGCCTCGACGGGGAGTGGCAGAACTACACGAACTACGCGAACTGTACGGAGAGGATCGCCAACGTGTCCCCCACCGATGTCACGAGTCTCATTTACCTCAGCGGCTACTCACTAAGTCTCGGCGTGCTGTCGCTAGCTGTCTTCGTATTTTTATATTTTAAGTAAGTATATTCTGATTGCCTTTTTTTTGTTCCCCTGAGGAAAATGCATTAAATTGCGTACCCCGGTTGTGGCAGTTATGTGGGGCTCTCCTCCCCTCCTCAGGGATGGCCTTCCCCAGGCATAGGGAGCCCCCGGGAACGCCAAGCGACTTCCGGGAACCCCCATATTCTGATTGTCTATTAGTAGATAGTCATCATTTGGTAACAAGCGTCGAAACGCGTAAATGCCCCAACGACGATGCCCTACTAAAGTTATAACTGTATTAAACTTCTTGTGGTCACGAGAGGTGGAATAACTCTGCTGAAAGGTCGAACTAAATAATATGTAATGTTTAAATCGTAGTTAGACCCATTATTTTAATACATTTATTATGTGCTCAAACCGGTGGGTTTATAAGCAATAAAGTTATAAAAATTGTTTGTTTTATATTATAATATTTTTTTCCAGTTAATTTACTTACTTGCGCATATAAATTTGATAGTCATAGACATTATACATAAAACGGTAACCTATATGCAGAGTCTACCTATAGAGACAAAAAACATTTTTCGTAATAATTATTACTTACACAAATTAATTAGCAATCCAAAATTAATAAATCAAATCAATCAAATTAAAATTAAAATAATATTTATTCAACATAGACCTTTACAGGCACTTATTGACGTCAACAAACAAAACAAAAAAAAAGCTTAAATAATAAAAAAAAACAACAAAAACCTTGTCGTACGTACGAATAAGGAAAAAAAAAAAAAAAAAAATATATTGACTCGACACCTGTTCGGAAATTGGGAGAGCCTTCTCGAGAAGAACAGGCAAGAAACTCTGAAGGTCTATTTTTATCTCCTCTTTTCAATGTTAATAATTATAATAATATAATATAAAAATACAATATAGTATAAGATACAATCATACCTAATACGATTACAGTCGTATGTATGTTTACATACACATATAAAATAATACAATATTATAAATAATGTTGTTACCAACATGGCTCTATGAATAGTGTCCCTATTCCCAAATACTGTGATCATTTAGATAGTCACTTACTTTATAATAACCTTTACTCATGAGTGTATTTTTGATATGGATTTTAAATTTATATAAAGGCAAATCAATGACACTTTGCGGAAGCTTGTTAAACATAGATATACATTTCCCCAAGAACGAACAGCTAGTTTTATGGATTCTGAACATTGGAACGGCAAGTTTATTTTTGTTTCTAGTATTACATATATTCACAATATTAATCTATAACGCTACAAATCAAAGATAAAATCATTTAAAAACCATGATATGGCCCCCAGAAGTGGGTATAATGTATGTTGTATAATTGAGTTTCAGTGGCTGACAGTGCAAACATTGGATAAACTTTTTTTTTTAACTAGAATAGAATTATTTGATTTTGGTAATAAAGATATACCTATTCGCCAGCGCAGAGACTTACACATGTTTTATCCCTACTTTACAATATTTTGTACCTTTCAACATCTCCATCCTACCTTAAATCTATGTTCTCTTTTCGATCCCATTCGTCTTGTCGTGCCTTGCGTTCTAATTTTAATGTGACTCTGGATATACCGCCCCGAAGTACCGACTTTTTCATATTCTTTTTCGGCTTATGCCGTCTGGTTGTGGAACTATCTCCCGGAGGGTATTAGGAGAGTGCGAACGCTGCAGTCCTTTAAGAATCAAGTCCGTATTCACTTCCTGTCAAAGATTCCTTAACTTAAACTAGTTATAGCCTATTGTTCTGTCCAATTACCGCCCCATCCTATATTTAAATCTCCCTTTAATACTTCCCTGGCCCTAAGTTGCCTGGAATAGATTACTGTTTAGCCATAAAGCCGCCTTTTGTACATTTGTTTTTTTTTTTGTGTGTGTATTTTATGTATACAATTAAGAGTTATGTTATGTTATAAATTTACCTCAGAGCACCTCACAAACATGGTCTACCCAAAGGAAACTAATTTGAAACCGCACGCGGGCACGATCAATCAATCAATACTTTAAAAACTTACTAAGGAAAACCACAAAGTCAATCAATGAATTACATATATTTTCAGTTCTCGTCAACATTTAGTACGTACCTGCCAGCTACCAGCTACCAGCATGTGATCGTATTTTAATATTTGGAATTCAAACTTATAATTAAAAAATACTTAACTTGTACTTCATATATATTTTTAAATAATTCCAGGCGATTACACCAAAATAAATTTGAGTCATCCACAAAATCCACTTTATTAAGAAGGCTCCATGTATTAACTAAGGGTGCCTACACTGTGCAAAAAATGTGTACCTGCCAATCTTTACTTTCAAAAATTCCAAAATATGACAACCATCACTTCCTAAGGTCTTGTATTAATTACATCTTTCAATTATGAAAATTACTTTGAATATAACTATACCTTTATCAATTCAATCTTAATCTTCATTTTTAATTATAATAGTGACGTGATAATTATTTTCATTTCACGTTTGTGTAAATAAAAATATAACCGATCATAGATAATAAAAACCATAGGTTATTTTATGAATTAGATTATAACTTAAGTTAAAGAGAAGCAGCAAACAACATTTGATTATTAAATTACTAATTTATGTTTAACCATATGACTATCGAAATCATACAAATATAATTGAGTTGCAATAAAAAGTAAAAGGTTCAACTAACAGATTTGAAAACAATAAAATAAAAAACTAATATTCTAAAGTAGCCTAAAAAATTGACGTCACATAAACACCACTACTACGATTCAACTAAATCATTTACTGACAGCTACACGGGATAAGTTCCCGGAATACATATACAAGTACATATACAAGGGATAAGTTCACCGAACAGTACCGAAGCGCGAGACTATTCAAATTTAAACTTTATACAATTTTCCTGTGTATTGGAAATCATAGTTGTTGGAAAATTCCGTAGTATTACTCTATTATGTGCGCTAGTTTTATGGAGTTACTTCGTGCAATGAGCTTTGTTACTCGTTTAAGGCTAAGCAAGGTTTGTTATTAACTATATTATTAAACACGAGTAGCTATATGAAGTAGTAGCGGTTCGTTTCATCTAGTTATTTGGTTACAATACTGAAATTAGGTATAAAACTATACTCAAATATATATATATATATATATATATAATATATATATATATATATTATATATATATATATGTATATATATATATATATATATAATATATATATATATGTATATATATATATATATACATATCATACTCATTATCAAATATGATAAATGTCATGATGACTTTCTAGTCTGTACAGGAAACAAGAACCGACATGTTATCTTATTCTTGAACCAATTCCAAACAAATGATGTCAACTGTGAAAAATGTCAGATGTCAAAAATGTCATTGTTAACCTTTTTCAAGAATACTACATGTAAAGAAATATCGTAGTATAATAAATAATAAAGAAAAAACGACGAATTACCAAACAATACTGAGCGTATGTAAGATCTACTTTAAGACCTTAAACTCAGCCAGAAAAATAATAATAGAATAAAATAATATTTAGCAATGTACAGTTATACTTTAATTAAATATTATGAGAATTTATTATTTAATAAATAAAATAAATGTGTATATATATATATATATATATATATATTATTACATAATACATTTACAATACACATATTTTATCCGTTATTCGTAAATACATATTCTTATTCATCGTATTATTTTTTTTTGTTCATATTTTCATTTGAACTTTTCAGCAATATAACGTACATGTTTATCTTAATTTAAGCAAATATTACTTAAATTAAGAGTGAAATTCAAAAACAAAATCTGTCGTATACTTGTACCTAAATCCACAATAAAGCAAGTATTTCAAATTAATTGCGTACTTAAATGAAGAGAACAGTCATTTTACAAAAACCAGATATAAAATCACAAATAAAGATGTCTAAAATAAATTAATGAACAACCCCGTATTAATGATTACATAATCCATGGCTATATTTTACTAGGACTTGTTATTTCGTGCAAACAAATTTCAGATCATTCATTTTACGAAAGCAAGGTACAAAAGCTTAGTGGTATCGTTTAGAATCTTTTGACTCTGCAATTAATTTAACGATGCGTAATTTTGACGAAAAATAGAACTAACGATGTTCATTCCTGCTACAATCAGTAATAAAAGGCGCCACTGATTCTAAGAATCCTGCTAAAATAGGCCTTAATGATGTTAGCAAAGAGACATTTATTACAGCCATCAGAACCTAATGTACGATTCTTCCGAGGTACAGTAAAAATTGCTTGCTAGCTCTACAATTTTAATACAAATTTTAAAAAACCCAATTGAAACAGAAAATCGCTTATCTACTAGATGCCCCTAAAATCACAAGTATTTTAAGATACAGTGGTGTCGTTCATTTGTATGGAAACCTAAAAGAGTATATTTTTCTATTATTACATCAATACATAATAAAAATGACCTATCTATGACAGCAAGTTCAAAATTTTAGTATGATCTGAGAAATAGTTGCTCCAATACAAGTATTCACATTTGTCGACAAATAACCCGAATCGCAGAATATTTATACCTGTCACATTTTATTGGGTACATATAAGCGAAACAAAACGTGACTTTAGGCGAATCCACGATCCAACTGTCGTGAAAGGGGACTGGACAGCCTACTCTGTAGTCAAATTGGAAATGTATATTGCGGAGCGGGATGATATATTTAAAACTAGCGGACCCGACAGACTTCGTCCTGTCAAAAAGATTTGTACAGTGGCAGTTTTTTGTTCCTAATTATTTTATACATAATGTCGCATAGCCAACCAAATCGCAAAAAAAGTCTAAATGACCTATTACATTTTGTGGCTATTCAATTTTGGAACGTGACATTAAATCCTCCAACGATGTATTCTGTGCTCCAACGCACGCACGCACACTGTTTTGATAGATATGATTGAATTTCAACTATATGTAGCGTTAATAAAGCGCAAATTGACTCTTTGATGTTAGGAACACACCTTCATTGCTTAGACAACAGTGAGTGCTTGCAATATGAACTTTATACAATAACAATAAAGCTCAATTCGACTGTACGTTTTAGTTAGAAAACGTTTGCATGGGAAAATAAAAGGGCTGTTTTTGGGGTATTTCCGATAATTATTCGAATTTTCCTCATTGTAAAAACCCTCCTTGAACAACAACGAATATTAACAAAAAAGAATTGGCCAAATTGGTCCAGGCGTTGTTGAGTTATGAGCTTACCAACACATTTTGCGATTCATTTTTATATATAAGAAGATAAGGTTAACAATTAGACTAACTGCCAGTTCGTGACTTCGTACACGCTGTATTTATTTTTATATTACGATGCGATTGTTATCTGCGAGATATTGTGATATTATATACCACCTTTTCTCGATAATTGCAATGAAAATAATATTGTTTTAAATTATAATTTTATGGTTATGGTTTCGCCCGATGAGCGTTACGTCGGCTCATATAGGTCACAGTGCAATGTTGAACCAACCAAACTTTTCTACTTATTACATATATTAGTACATAATTTTATAAATGCTAATGTAATAACTACAACTCTTAGTAATCTATAACAAAAAAAAAACTTACAATAGCCGGGGTACCAGAATGTTCGTTAGGTTAATCGGCAATTACTTGCAAAGGGACAATTTATTCAGTTATACAAAAATTAAAACGAAACAAAGTGTCGCATTGACGTTAGTAGTGGACTAATAAACTAACAGGTCGACTTTTTATTTTGACCCTAGATATAATATCAAATAAGAATAATCTAGAATAATCATATCAAGAAAATAAATACCTTGTATAATACAAGTGTATTTATTTTCCATGATTTAGCTTCAAGACTTGATAAAGGAATTAATTCCAAAAATGGCCACACTGTAACACTTTATATTAATAAAAAAAACTATGGTTTAAAAAGTCATAGTAAATGGCGTTACTTGTATTGCTAGAAATCGTTACATCAACAGTTAAAATAATGTAAGTCTGAAATTTACAAAACACCGATCTTTAGAAATTAAAATTTATCTTTTTCACTTTTTTTATATTGAAAATTCAGTATTTTATCATATTTTCGAGTATCTAATCATACATTTGAGATCATATTTCTATGATAAATACATTTGCTAAACCAGTAGATAATATCTCATTTATTTTTGCGACTAAAGGTGATATGTTTTCTTCATACACTTACTACGTTATATCGTAGTGTGTTTATATATAATTAAAGCACTATATAATTAAAGCACTTCAAAGATTGTCATATAGTACTAAATTCGACTTTTAATGTACTTTTTTAAGTACACCATCAATATATAATAAATCGAACTAAAGAGTACAAGCGACAATAATAATTACATAGAGTGAACAATCTATTATATCTTAATTTATCGACACCTTTATTGTTAATATTGTAATTTAATCTTCACAAACTCGCACGTCTTTGAACTGGTTTCAGTAAACCTTGTAGGGTCAATGTTCTTACCTATTTATTGGGTCACTTGACACGTGATAGAAACCCACAAGGGTTCGTGAACTTATGACATTAAGTTCATCTGTCGACTTTATAGAAGTTAACACATATCACAAAATTTCAGTAGTAACAATATGTATGTACATTTATCTGACGCTTTTATGAGGAACGAAAATATCGCATCGCAACCTACATTTACATTTACACGGAATAAAATTTAAATGTGAATAAATGTACATGAACTTATCCAGTCCGCAACGGGATTACAAGAACTAAGGCCTAATCACGACCTTTGATGATTAATACATATCTCTGTTAACAAGATTTTGAAGAACAGCTAAATTTTTGCTGCAAATTATTATTTTTTGATTCCGGAAATCTTAAAACCAGTTTTCAAATGATATTGTATTGTACTAAGTATTCTTTTTCCCTGCTTCGTAGTGGCCATTTGCTAATTAAAAATGAAGGACATTTTTTGTTTGTTTAGTATAATTTCTCAAAGATTTTTCCAATATTCCTAAAAGGTTAATTAAAATACCCATGTGATAGTAAGCTACTTCAGTTACTTCAGCATTGTATACTATTATGCTAATTTTACGCATCTAATTTTATAAAAATTCCGGACAAAGTGATACAAGTACTGCTGTCTTGTCTTTAATCTGATAGAGGTGCGCAACACGGAAATGACATATTTATAATTGTTTTTTGTTCCAGGGATCTCAGATGTTTAAGGAATACCATACATACAAACCTCATGTCTACGTATATATTGTCAGCTTGTAGTTGGATATTAAATTTAGCTTTACAAGTAAGTATGTTCAAATTCTTTTACCTTAACTTATACTTATATATGCAATAACGTCAAAATTATTTACCTAATATACTTTCAATAGTTGTAAAATTGATAATATTATGATTCCAAATCTGCCATTTCAAATCTGATTAAAAACGTGCTTTTTGTCCAGTGTTAGCGCGCGTCTTTATAAATTACCATAGTACCTATAGAAAATATATTTAAATTTTAATACCGCGTAACTCAAAATGCTGAAATGCTGAATTTTGTGAAGACGAAACCTAATAATGGTTCAAAGTGAATTTTCTGCATGAAAACAAAACACATTCCCAGCATTTTACATAATGGGACAGTTCTTTTATTTGATTCCTGATAAGTTTACCATGAGATACGGGTACTGCACTCCCTCAAGAGGCCATATAATTTCCAGGCAGACTAATTTTAAAAATATATCTTTGGATCTTCACATCACCTGAAACTGACTAACAGAAAATGCCTCAAGCATTAATTCCGCCCCTGTAAACCAATATTTGTATATAAATTATAGATAATTAAACTAAATATTAGTATTATATATTTAAAAATTTGACTTTTTTCTTTTCACCTAATGCTGATAATTTACAAATTACAGATTTAGAATGACTCGCACTATATTCTATTCCCCGCTCTCGGTAATATGTATTTAATGAACTTATATTCACTGTAATTTTAGAATGTATGCGGTGACCAGTACAACAAATTCACAAAAAATAATAACTTTTAATATTTTTTATGTTCTATTTTCCTAGCGTTAGTAAAGTTAAAAAATGTGTGTTCCCCGGCCTCTTTAAATCTCTTTAAAACCGTTACTAACCTCAGAGTTCCATATGCAAGTACTAGATTTCCTTGCTTTATGAATTTTTAATGTATTTAATTTTACTTAGTTAAGTACTCGTTCATTCCATTTGACACCATAGTAATTTGGTATACAAACTACATATCTGTCAGAACATCACTAACAGTTGGTGATACCAAACAGTATAGGGATTCCAATTCAGTGAAATGTATTTAAGTAAACACAAAAAACGTAGCCGTGTTTGTTCAAAAACAACTCTTCAAGTCCTGTTATATAGTAGTTGAAAACGAAATTTCTTTAATTATATTTAATTACTGATAAGCGACTTGTAAGATCAATTGGTAGTTATTTAAAAAACATAATTTTTGTTTTTCATTATATTATAATTTTTCACATAGGGGGTTTGTAGTTGCATTACTGCTTGTAAGTTTGTAGTTTCTTTATAAAATTTTTATTTGTAAATCGAACCGCATTTTTTTTATGCTAGGCCGGGCAGATGACTTCCTCCCGCCTGATGTTAAGCGGTGAAAGAGGCCGAAATGAGATGCCCTATCCCGGCCGGCCCAAAAGATGCTTTTTGCATTTATTTATTACAGCTCAGCGTTAAGAGCATTTCAAAAATTATCATCAAATCAAAGCTATAATTTCCTAAAATGATAATGACTTGTAAAATACGAAGGCACGATTAAAATCCCATTCCGTCTGCATCTAATGCAAATCCAGATTATACTTTGAAAGTGCTGTATAATTTTAACTTAATCTTTATCTTGCGTTAGTAAATTTCAGCACGATGTCAACAAAATCTAAATAATTTTCCATTAACCAATAGGTTCGGAGAAAACAGTTTCTTACTGAAGCACGTTAATCTGTAAACACAAAGGACGTCCTTGAATTGGAAAAAAATACGAGTTCAATTAGCACTTTGAACAAAATTTGTTTTTTATTTCAAACGATTAGTGCAAGGTCCTTGTGATACGTTATAATAGGAAAAATACAAATTTAATATTAATGACAACAAATGGATTATATTATGAATTACTCTTTGTACAAAAAGAATGATCAGCTGGAGTTTGTATGAAAAATTAATTCGTTTTTACACATTTTTCAGTGATCATTTCTTAATATGACTTTCTCTAGATTAGACCAATTCTGGCTTCGACTATTTTCTTATTATAGCCAATTCTATATAGGTCCCTTAACGGATTTGAGCACTTCGATAAATATATGTTCTAAGTAGATATAGATGTAAATAAAGAATTTTTTAGAAAACAAGAAATAAATTAACAGCAATGATATTCTAGATATAGACATATTCATTGCCACATTTTCGGTAATTAGCATGTCAAAGTATTTTATATCTTGATTATTCAAGATTGACATATTGTGAAATAACATTTCTGTTACATCTGTGTAAATAAAACTGGAGTAATTATTGCCGTTCATTTATATTAAATGTTATATACCTAAAAATAAGGTTAAAATGAACACAGGAAAAAATGTATGTAATTGCAGAAATGTAAGCGCGAGCCAAAACAACTTATTATCATCTTCATCACAGCTGTTTTATGTCCACAACGAGGATCAGAAGACAACCCTAAATATGTTAAGGTCATTAAGCGTTAGTCGTCTACGTTCGACCACATCGCCCAGTTCGGCGACTGAGTACTTCAGACATTACTTTTGAATTTCTTCTACGAGTGTATGCAGATTGCCAGAAAGTGTTTTTCGATAGTATAAAAACGCTAGATAAATGTATATATGAAACTCTAAAACGAAAAACCCACCAAACAAAACCCCACCAACCGATTAAAACAACTGCCGCTCCAAATTCAACCATAAATAATCAATTGTAATCGACATTTCGTTGTCAAAAGTTCAGAGCTTACAGATGAAGAAATGCAAATTTATATTTAAAAATTTTAATATTGAAATAAAATGTGAACAATAAAAAAACATAAAGAATAAGTTGAAAATGACATGTAACGTAAGGCAGTTAAATAAACCATAGTAATTTTAGATATTTCAAATTTATAGATCTTTAACAGCTGTTTAAGCAGCTACAGTCGCTGAGACGATCCTGATGGGTATGGAATCTTTTATTCCTAACTCACTAGTAGCTGTGAGGACAAAAAACAACCGTGGTTTAATCGGCTCTGTAAGGAGGCTAGACTGCTTAAGGAGGCCGCATACAAAATAATAATCCGCATATAAATAATCGTTCACAGCCTCTTGGCTCTGTTAAGCACATCTAGCTTTTTGGATGCCAACCTGACCTTGTCAGCTAACAAGACTTTGCTAACTTGGCTTTAAAATTGGACGTCGCTGAAGGTGTTAAAAGCGATGTTTCCAATACTCTTGGTGTTACAGTAGAAAATGGATATTTACGCATGCGAAGCCAGACCAGACTTCGTTTCAATAATTTCAATTCAAATTCGTTTAAAATAATGTTGTTTCTCAAAGGTATGTCAAAAAACACCAAATCTGTCGTACTTACTTATATCGTCTATGAATGTCAAAGCAAAACTTTAGTCCCTTACTTAATTATTGTTTATGTACTATGTGCCTTTAATCTATGACCTACCTATTCAGTATACCAATTTATTAGAAGTTATTCAAATGTATTGGACGGAGTTGGAATTCAATAAGAAACAAAAAAATAGTAATTAGTAAGTGCACGTATAAATGTGTGCTGGATAACAATGTTATATACAAAATCATGAAAAATAGACGGTCTATCAAACAGTTACTGTTAGTCAACCTTAAATTTTTTTGTTACATTCGACCTAAACACATTTCGTCTCTTGCGGTTAATGTGTTTAATATTATTCTGTGTCACTGGCGTAGCTAACGAAACTTGATCATCGTAAATATTAGAAATAGATGATGTAGAACCCACATAGCGCTATTACTCAAGCAGAGTTTGATTTTAGAATAAGTATCTTGATTTTTTAATAATTTACTAATATTAAGAAGACATTAACAAAAGAACGAAGTTTTATATACTATTGGATTTTATTCCGATAAAATCTTCCTGAGGTCATATTTATTATTGTCTCTTGTTTATTTACTGTATGCAATGAGAGTCATACAAATCAACATTTTTTTTTGTTTCAGAATTGGTCCGATGAAGCGCAACAAGAGCAGACCTCGTGCATGGTCTTAGTTATTTGTATGCACTATTTTTATCTCACGAACTTTTTCTGGATGCTCGTTGAAGGTAAGCTAACTTAAATATGAAACTAGCACAATCGTACATTCCACCCGACGCCATCGAAGCTCAGTCATTTAAGGAACTGTAATATTTCACCAAAACAGAAGTAACCAAAACAGATTGCTCATTTGGTAGTGGTTTCTGTTACCAATACATGGGTCATGTAAGAGCCTACCACAATTAACCATAGAGATTTTTATAATACCAAATTGTAATACCACAGAGAACACAATATTCGTAGCCATCTTGTAACCTTAGTTGTAATATTAAAGAAACCAGTCATTGCCATTCGTATCACTCACACTTCATACCAAAATACGATTATAATCCAAGTAAGACAGATACTCCTTTTTTTTTTGTTCCCCCTGAGGAAAATGCATTAAGTTGCATACCCCGACTGTGGCGAGCCGGCGGTTATGTGGGGCTCTCCTCCCCAGAAGGGGGAGGCCAACCCACTAAAAACCTCAGGGATGGCCTTCCTCAGGCATGTAGGGAGCCCCTGGGAACACCAAGCTACTTCCGGGAACCCACAGCCTCCGCTCCCCCGCCGATACAGGGGAACCCTCCTCGGGAGAGGCTACAACACCTCCCCGATCTTCACCACCGACGACGCCCCCCGGCCACGGAAGGGGCGTGGTCCATCCCGGGTCGCCGTAGCGGTCGCGACTTCCTCGCGCCCGCCGGCGACCCGCGGCGGCGCCGCAGCTGTGCTGCCGAGCCCGGCGCCGCCTTCTTCGAGTGGGATCGGCCATCTCCCGACCCCGCTCGGCGGCCTCCTTCTGGAGCATAACTGCTTCACAGAAGGAGGCCACAGCCCTCCAACCTCCCTCGTCCGCCAGCATTGCCGCAATCAATGCCGGCGGAGACAGATCTCGCCCGATCTCTGCGACCAAGACTCGGCGCTCGGAGGCCCACGCGGGGCACTCCGCCAGCGAGTGCTGGGCCGAGTCGAGGTGCGCAGTGATGGCAATGTGTCGATCCATCCCGTCCTATTCGACACAGATACTCACCGAAGCAGCCGTGCCCGGTGAGTATCTAAGTCAATCGGTAGGTGACCTCCTCCTTCCCGTGGAGCCAAGCTTCGAGGTGCGGCAGTACGGCACCGACGGCCCGCTGGTGCGCGCAGATCCGTAATTCTTTTCTTTTGTCTTTTGTGTATTTTTTAAAAGAAACGTAGGTATCGCAGTCCAGTGCCCTTTAAATCAAATTGTGAAAGCTTCCACAGGACAAGCATAACCTAGTGTGAGAGTTTTTGTTAAATACTAAATTGTACATTCTGTTCGAAAAATAAAGTATTATTATTAATTGCGCCGATATAGAGAAATATATTATTAGAAAAAATAATATAGTTAGAAAATTTTTATTCAAAATAATAAATAAATGAGGTGGTGGTAAATAATAAATAAACTTGGTGACTTACAGAACATACAAAACGTCAACAAGTGTAATTGTCACAAGTACTCGTATGTGGAACGCTACAGGAGACGAATTTTTGAAACAATAGAAATCAATTCGCATTCGAAATCGTGAGATTCGTATACGAATTACCGAATAGACTATTTCTGAACTTTCATTTTGTGCGTTGTGCAACGAGTGGTTCAACCCACTCGTTTTTTATATCTACTAGTAGAATATCCAACGCTGAAGTGACGTTCACAGTGATCCGTTTCACGTGTGCGTCATCGCCGGATTTTTGTTTTTGTTGTTGTGATTTTGATTTTTCTGCGTGAAACGGAATCTAATTAAAAATTTGTTTTTTGCACTGAATTAGAGTGATTCAAAAATCTATAAAATTGTAAGAAGTAGAAAATAATTTCGCGCACGATTTGTATTCGTATTGGCATTCCAAATTCACATCTAATGATTCAAAAATACGTCTCCAGAGTACACTTGTTAATGAAAATATATTAAGATAATATATTAAAATAAGATTCAACAGTTATTGACCCCACTAAAACTGTAAATTTAGCAATTTTACACTTCGCTAAATATAAGTTGAATTGACTGTCGTTTCAATCATTGAAATAATTCAAATTAGCAGTTTGAATTGAATTTGACGGTTCGCGCAAATTTGGAAAGTGGTTTAGCGACACGGAAATAAAATTAGACGAATTTGTCACCATATTAGAGTCAAACCGATAGTCAAATTAAATAGAATACGACCACGCTTTTCTTTAGCAGGTTCTCGAATCTTCTCAAAAGTCTGCAACATTGATACGCTTTCGTTGTTTTTTCATTAAATGATGGACCAACAACATTTGTTAACCTTATGCTTAGCAAACAAGAGTGCTTAAAGCCCAAACCTTTTATACTATCATTATTGTTTCAAATGTTTACCATGTGTCAATAGACAGCAACAGTATTCCATACCTTTATTTCATTAAACTTAGTTCATTTTAATTATAATCCAATAACTTTCATATACGATGTTTTGATTTTGGTAAAAATCTAAAAATTGCATAAATAGATATATTACTCAATATCTTTGATTGTATTTTAGATATTTTTTTTAATTCTCATAATGAAATAAATTTCGTTATTCATATTATAATGAAACCACTGTAAGTTCTGTAATTCGTATATAATAAAATCGAAACGGATGGTAATATTATTTATTTTCTAAGTAGGCGGTAAAATAATAAATATTAAAAGCAATAAGTCAGTTGAACGATGTACAAAAACATAGCGAGGTGATCTGCAAATGTCTTTGAAGAAACTCAGGGGGTAAATGATGTCGACGTAGACCAGGGTAGTTGATTAAGTGGCGGCCTCGCGTACGCAGCTCGAATTACGGATCTGCGCGAGCCAGCGGGCCGTCGGTGCCGTACTTCCGCACCTCGAAGGTTGGCTCCACGGGAAGGAGGAGGTTACCTACCGATTGACTCAGATACTCACCGGGCACGGCTGCTTCGGTGAGTATCTGTGTCGAATAGGACGGGAGGGATCGACACATTGCCACCACTGCGCATCCGACCTTGACTCGGCCCAGCCTGGCGGAGTGCCCCGCGTGGGCACTCCGCCAGGCTGGGCTCGCAGAGATCGGGCGAGATCTGTCTCCGCCGGCATTGATTGCGGCAATGTTGGCGGACGAGGGAGGTTGGAAGGTTGTGGCCTCCTTCTGTGAAGCAGTGATGCTCCAGAAGGAGGCCGCCGAGCAGGGTCGGGAGATGGCCGATCCCGCTCGAAGAAGGCGGCGCCGGGCTCGGTAGCACAGCTGCGGCGCCGCCGCGGGTCGCCGGCGGGCGCGAGGAAGTCGCGACTGCTACGGCGACCCAGGATAGACCACGCCGTGGCCGGGGGGCGTCATCGGTGGAGGAGACCGGGGGAGGTAGTAGCCTCCCCAGAGGAGGGCTCCCCTCTAAGCAGGGCTGGGGGTTCCCGGAAGTGGCTTGATGTTCCCGGAGGCTCCCTACATGCCTGAGGAAGGCCATCCCTGAGGTTTTTAGTGGGTAGGCCTCCCCCTTCTGGGGAGGAGAGCCCCACATAACCGCCGACTCGCCACAGCCGGGCTATGCAATTTAATGCATTTTCCTTAGGGGAACAAAAAAAAAAGGGTAGTTGATTAAAGACTAAACACCCCAACATAGCATGAGTAGGCTTGTGATCCTTAGTCAGCGTTGCCAGACGTCCCGATTTTGGCGGGACGTTCCAATTATTTTATTCTAAAGACGAGTTTCACGATAGAGTAAATCTGAATTAAAATATTATTTTGTTAAAATACATTTTCTATGGCTACGTTTGATATCTCTTGTCACGTAAACGTAATTTTAAATCAAATAGAAAGATAAATATTTGAAAACCTTTGATTATATACGTTTTTTTACTGTGTCCCGCTTCTGACGGAAGAATCCCGCTATTTTCACTCAAAATGAATCAAAATCCCGACTTGGCAAAACTGGCAACACTGCCCTTAGTGTACGTATATAAGTGAACAACTAATGATGATGATTCTCATTATCCTTATTGCTACTGTGTCTGTGAAAACTACAAATGAAAATGAATAGTTCTCAATCAGTCTGGTTAGTAAAACGATCTGCCATAAAAATGTTTTCTTTTAACAACGTTATTATTAGTTACTACAAAACCGATCACACAAGACGTATTTTTAATCGTATTTGTATTTTTGCTTCGAACTAAAACAGGACAGAAATGTTATACAAAATCTCATTATTACGTAGTTTTTCGTGAATGCTTTGTTCTTTATTTTTAGTTTAGTTATAAAGTTACCACAAAGATATAATGTGTTAATATAAATTTATTTAAATGTTTCTCTCTAAGAGTCTCTTATCTCAAGATTATAAATCCCTCTAGTAGCCCTTTTCTGCAGCACAAAAATTGACCGAATATTAGCGAGAAAATTCCATATCACATTATCATCACAATATGAAAATAAGCATAGAAAGCAGTATTCTTTTGCCTCTTGAAAAGTTCGCCATTTTAAGTTACGCAGTGACAGAAGTAAGCGACGATATATAGATTCATTTGTTATTCCTGATGACTCAGAACAGCAGTAATTCCTTGGCAATGACCTCTTAGTCAGAGTCAATATTTATGGCTGCACAAGGCACGTTCGAGGGAATAAAAATATCATTTACCATGCGGATTTATAGAGGGCTGTAAAAATTCCTCAATAACCTTAAAAGCCGTCGCGTCACTTTTTAGGTTGCATTACATTTGTGACGTGAATTTAGAACTCTAAGCATTGCTTCCGAGAAAATATTAAACTTTACCTACACACATTGTTGCAATACGCTACGATAGAAAAGACTATCTTAGATAGAAAATATTTCTTCCAAGTATTTTAGAGAGATAGGATTGACAATCCCGCTCGAAGAAGGCGGCCTCGGGCCAGATAGCCTGGCCTGAGGCGCCGCCACGGGTCGCTGGCGGGCGCGACGCAGTTCGCGCCCGTGGAGGCGACCCGGGAGGGACCTCACCCCCGGATGGCCGGGGGGTGACGTAGGAGGTTGGAGGAGAGGAGGCGGCAAGATCACTCCTCCCCGAGAACGGCCCTAGCGCACCCAGGGGAGCAAAGGCCGGAGGTCCTCAGATGCGACACTCGATCTTGAGGGCCCCCTATAACGCCTGAGGATGGCCATCGCTGAGGTTTTTAGTGGGTAGGCCTCCCCCTTCTGGGGAGGAGAGCCCCACATAACCACCGGCTCTCCGCAGCCGGGGTATGCAATTCAATGCATTTTCCTCAGCGGAACAAAAAAAAACGGATTGACAATCTAATTAAGTAAGACGAGATGAAGGAGACAATCTAATGAAGTAGATGAAGAACTCTAAACAATTATATCGAATAGAACTCAAGACTAACACGTGCAATAAAAAACATATTAAAAACCATTACAACCGAATCGTACATTATAATACCAAAGATTACGCCAGACCAAACATTAAGATCTCGAACATTCTTACAAACCTTTTTAGAAATTTGAAAAACGAACGGAATTCCATTTTATGATAGGTTACCCGAGTGGTGAATGGGAGCTCGTAACAAAGCCATGAATAACCCGAAATACATATATCCCGGCTAATAGCGCACTCAGGGGGGATTGCAACATATCTTTCCTCGCGATAAAAACGACTTAACGTGTCGCTGTTTACAGGCAATTCTTTCCCTTTGGCAAAAAACTTGCCGATCTTGTTTTGTTATTTTCTCGGTGTACCTACAGTACTATACTAAACTTATTTTCAATAGAAGATGTTATATTATAATCTGTCTTTGCCCCGAACCTCCTACGATCCTTTTTTTCAAATGGAAATGCGTGATAATGTGTATTGTCCGTTGGCTAGGCGGCGGGTGTGTGGGGCACTCCTGGCAAGAGTGCCAGGCATACCCATTAGTAACTAAAAATTAATAACGACACCCTTAAAAAACTGCAAGCGGCACCTAAATTGCTGCTGCCACTAGCAGAAACATACTTCAATAACTGCCGCTACTGCTGCTTACAGCTCGCTATGGAATAGTACCTTAATACAATCTGCATATACCTGTAAAGAAACTTATGTGAAAAGTTTATATAAAATAGTAATGGACCAGCGTACTTGACTAAGAATAACTCATTTTAGTTAGCGTAAGCTCGTACGCCCTAAGTGAGGATGCGTATGAATGGTAATAATGACTGACTGACTGATCTATCAACGCGTAGCAAGTAAACGGTAATATTACTGCGAAGATCATCGCAAATCAGCACATTACTAGTTATAACACATACGGTTCATTTCATTTCATTTATTTTGCATCATCATCATCATTTCAGCCAATAGACGCCCACTGTTGGACATAGGCCTCCCCCAAGGATCTCCACGCAGATCGGTCCTGCGCTGCAACCGTCCAGCGCCTTCCCGCGATCTTCATCAAATCGTCGGTCCAGCTTGTGGGAGGCCTACCAACGTTGCGGTGTCCAGCATATGCCTGCCACTCCAGGACCTTTCCGCCCCAACGGCCGTCAGTCCTGCGAGCAATGTGCCCCGCCCATTGCCACTTAAGGTTCGCAATTCTTCGGGCTATGTCGGTGACCCTGGTTCTTCTGCGGATTTCATCATTTCTGATTCGATCACGCATAGAAACTCCGAGCATAGCCCTCTCCATTGCCCTCTGGGTGACTTTGAGCCGCCTTATAAGGCCCATTGTGAGTTTTGCATTCCACAATGATATTCTTAGGTATTACAAATTGATTAGGTACGTTATACTGTGGGGCACAGCAAAAGTAGGAGACAGAATGACTTATTAAAATAAAATAAACTCAGTGCTGTATTTATCAACTACATACGAGTACCTATACTCTCTCATACTTGTTTTATATAATGTTTCACATATTTAATATTATATATAGATGATTATCATTACATTCATATATTAGTGTTTTGTCTTAATGATTTATAAAAATTGGTATCTTTAGTATATGTTTCATTATATTATTATTATAATACCTTTTATACGATTATTTAATATACATAGATCACAGTTTTCCACTTGCTACGATCCAAAAATAATTCCCTATCTCCTTAACTTCCATTAATACATCAATGCAGGGTCGTCGATACATAATATATGATGACTATACTATTTAATATATGATTTATTAATTAGTTAGTCAGTCAGGTTAGAAAGCGCTCTCAATGATGTATCTATAACCAAGTAATTAAGTTTTTCTTTCAGGGCTCTACCTGTACATGCTGGTGGTGGAAACATTTACGGCTGAAAATATCAAGTTGAAAGTCTACACCACCATAGGCTGGGGTGAGTTTTGTTTTTGTAACAGACATAATATAATGTTACGGACGGAGTAAAGATAAAGATGTCACAAACATTTCCGAGGTTATGAAAAGTTTTACAATCCCGGAAATTAATCATTTAGCTTTTTCTTATAAATGTGTATGAATCTATCGGTTTTTAGCGTTCTCTACATATTAAATTGTTTAACATTGATTATTGAAGAACGCATCCATAGTCCTGTAGTGTTGACACATTACACTGAGTTTGATACCCACCTGGCTAGTCACCACCATCTTTCTAGTCCACTTCATACAATGAACAATCTCATGTCAGTAATATTGTTAGTCTGCAACAATTAAATGTTATCCAATATTAAGAAGTCATACTAATGAATAGCTTTATCGTGACTTTCTATTGTTTTCTATAAAGGTAACGTAAACTCTGTTATTACCTATATACTATACTTACTTAGTTAAGTGTACTACTTCTACCTATACTAAAGGTTTTGTACCTATTACTTTTTTAAATAAAAATCCCATGAGTTCTCCCCATGAATCTCGCTGCCACCTTTGACACTAACATTACTTACTGCCAAGTGAGATGAAGTCTATTGTCGAACATAAATAGTATTGGTTATATTTTTTTTTATTAAAATTACGATCATATAACTTTTAGAAAGAAAGAAAAACAACAATATTATATCATAAT
The DNA here is from genome assembly GCA_036419045.1 of Scirpophaga incertulas. Classification (NCBI taxonomy): domain Eukaryota; kingdom Metazoa; phylum Arthropoda; class Insecta; order Lepidoptera; family Crambidae; genus Scirpophaga; species Scirpophaga incertulas. The sequence goes on from CM071645.1 coordinate 13,597,864, forward strand.
TTTGTTGTTGGATTACGAACTAAATAGACCCCAGACATATTCAATGAAATACAAAGTTGTAACAAAAGCAAGCCAAGGAGTACATATAAATAAATATTTTAATTAAATTCAAAAATTGTAAAACTTTGTATTGTAAAACGTATTGTAAAACGTAAGGGGACTAAGTCCGTTGTGGGCTAGGATAAAAGTAATATAACTTGCATGGTGAAATTTTTTACGAGGATTTTTTTAATTTATTAAATATCACTGACCCGGTGATCTTCGTACCGTCTAATATTACGTTTGTACATACTGCCAAAGTGGGAGAAGTGGGCGGGACGTGTAAAGTAAGTAAACATGATACTTTTCATGCCATTACTATTTCCACTGTGTGGCTGATCTTAAAAAGAACGGTTTGAGTGAAGTCAAAGTTTCGGCAGCGCGAAGGACAAGGAGTGTTTACATACGCATGAAGAAGAAAAACGTGTGATTTTTGTTTTAAAACTAGAAAAATATCTAATGGCCATGTTTAATGCTTTTTTTGTATACAGAAATAATAATATTAATTGGTAATTAAACATAATCGCAAAAATACAGCGCGGTCTCTGTAATATTTACCCGTGTATAGAGCAGTCTGTAAATAAACTCTTCACTTGATCTTACTGCGCCAATATTCAGGCCAATTATTGCCGGCAACGCCAAGAACAACAGAAGTATGTAAATATAACATTGCAGACAATAAACAGATAAAAGCTTCAAATACGGAAGTTAATTTCGTATTGAATTTCGGAATTTTCAAATTGAATATTAGATAAACACATTTCTCTATAATTTCTTTAACCTGATTTTTTTATTGCTGTTCTTGATTTCAGTGATATAATTTTAATGGCTTTTTTTATTTATATACATTATTTCGCCGATATAACTTATTTTGGCTCAAACTATATATTTTCTTAACTAGGCTATGACTATTTTAATAAGAAAAGCTACGTATGTGCATTGTACATACATACGATATAGTAAAAGTTATATAGTAAACTGTTAAAATTTTCAGAGACTCTCCCTTATAATTTCAAGTTTATTTGATCTTGCAAATTAGGAATCAGCAAACTGTTTCATATAAAATCATTTCGTAAAATGATTATTACAATGCACGCCCTTAAATTACGTAACACAATATTCTCATTTAATAAATAAAATGTATAATTAAAATTATAGTATGGATATACGAATAATATTCATTTTTGTTCACAGGAGCTCCAGCTATCTTCATCACTATTTGGGTGATATCCAGGTGTTTCGTGAGTGTAGTGCCTACGACAGACTCTGACGGGGTATGTGTTTCAAAAACATTAATATAACTAATATCACGTATCGGCTTACTTTTTACGAAACTTTATCTGTAACTAATACAATACCTAACATATTCATAAGCAAATTTATTCATAAGTAGACCGGTTTCAAGGTGCCACCTTTTCTAAGGTCCCGGGTTCGAATACCGGTGGGGACAGATGTTTATATGATGAATGCGAGCATTTATACCTGATGGTCAATTTCTATCAAAAATATTCATATATGTATAATATTTGTATCGTTACGTTACCGTTACTTCCATAACACAAGCCTTACTTAATTTGGGCTAGACTAAATGGTGTGAATGTATACAAATCTGCAATTTTCTAAAAGAAAAGTCAGTTACTCGCCTCTTTTGTGCCAACTAGACATCCAAATTAACGATGTTGAGCTGCACTTAAACTCATTAAAAGTTATTGTAATCGGCTTCAAAAAGAAACAATTGATAACTATGGACGAATCAACAAACCCTGATATCCTATCTACGAGTTGCAATTTACAGCAGAAAATCAATATCTTTGTCATTTATGAATGAGGATTCCATCCCATTTCGATGTCGACGGATCGCAACAAGTGGATCCATTGTTCTAATTCCATTTACATACAGATAGGTCCCGCAAGCCTTAATGAGATTAGATTAACTGCACTGTGGTATGATACTCCAATTACTATGTCTGCTTATGCGCCAACGAAACAAGGACAATATCTTTAGGTACATTCATATACGTATATAATTATCTGATAAACGTATTTGTTCGTAGAATTGCATGTTGCTGAAATCCGTATGTTTAAGATGGATGTGTAGAGTGACAAGAAAGGATAGAGTGTAGAATGAATATATCAGAGGAAATCTGAAAATAAAATACAGTAGGGTTGTTGAAAAATTAAGAGAAAGAAGACTTTCCCGGTATGGTCACTTATTAAGAAGAGAGAATGACCGTGTTACTCAAAAAGTTTTAAAGGCCGGCAACGCATCTGTGACTCCTCTGGTGTTGCGGCTCCTTGGGCAACGGTTATCGCTTACCATCAGATAGATAGATAAAACGTTTATTCAGGCAAAAACACACTAAACACAATGTATACAAATAACTAAAAATCTAAGAAAAAACGGTAAGAATTAGATGTGCATGTGTGTTGCAGTGCCTGAAGGGCCAAGGCTCAGTGGGGATTTTTACCTTAGAAGGGCAAACACTAATTTTCAGCCATCACCCTATGAGGAGAGTAGAGTTGAGACTAAGAAAAGAAGAATAAAAAATCAAAAGAAAATATCTATCATGATTGTAACAACATTTGTCTGGCATTGCTACTTGAAGTAAAATAGATATCCACTATAACACGCTGTGACATCACCTATTACGTATGATAGAAATTAATATACATAACCTATATTTCAAAAGTATACATCCGAGAAACAAAAAAAAATCCCAACTAATATTATAAATGCGAAAGTGTGTTTGTTTGTTTATTTGTTTGTTTGTTTGTTTGTTTGTTACCTCTTCACGCTTAAACTACTGGACCGATTTCAAAAATTCTTTCACCTTTGGAAAGCTACATTCTCCCCGAGTAACATAGGCTACTTTTTATCCCGGAAAAATCGACAGATCCCACGGGATGCGCAATAAAAGCTTCGCTCAAAAACTACTGCACAGATTTTTATGCGGTTTTCATCAATAGATAGAGTGATTCTTGAGGAGTTTTGCGGCATTTTTTTATCTCGGAAAAACGGATAGTCCCACGGGAAGCGCGATAAAATCTTCGCACCATAAACCGACTTCTGCGTATATGTAGCCGTGGGCAAAAGCTATGACCCTTAACCCTCTATACACCCAATCCCGAAATCCACGCGGGCGAAGCCGCGGGCAGAAAGCTAGTATACAAATAAAACTATCTACCTACGAATAATGGGCAGTTGTTTCCTTCAAGCAAATTAGCTTAATTAGCTCCAGTAATATATTTTTTAATTTATTTCTGAAAGTTATCCTGCACATGTGGATTCCTTAGAGGTGGTAGAAGATCATTTATTCAGCATTTTGTCGCTTGAAATCGAAAACTACCCCTAAAAGCTACGGTTCTATGAGTATGTCCCGCTAGGACAATTCGCGCAGTTCTGGGATCATATCTGGCAGACGCATTCAGATGATCCGCTTGCTCGTTTGCTGCCCTATCCTATAAAAAATTAAAGTAGATTTTTTTTTAATACAAGCTTTTATTAAATATGCTAAAAAGAAATGTGTTATGTGCTTAAAACATTAAGAAATGTGCTAAAAAGAACAAAATAAACTTTTACATATAAAAGCTTGTCGCGAGATTTACTTACTTATAGAATACTTTTAACGACAACTTATTTTCCGACTAAAAGCCAAGCTTAGCAAACCCATTCATTTTGGTCTTTGAATAATTGGTCCACCATCTTGGGAAAGTTTGCCATATTGGATTAAGAGTGATATCACATTATTTATCGAGGTGTTCTTTACAAGCCCATTTATTTGATACCCATATTGTAGGGGTGCATTAAAAGTAATTGATCCGCCATCTTGGTAATGCCGCCATGTTGGATTTAAAATGACGTCACACACATAACCATGCATTGTCATCCGACTTACACGTGCATGCAAAATTTCAGCTCAATCGGAGACCGGGAAGTGGGTCAAATTAAGATTCCAAGATTTTCTTACATAGTTACAAGTGAAGCTAATATAAAAGCTTATAAAAAAAGAATTAAAAAAAAGTTATGGGCATGAAAGTGGATGGACGTGTAGGAAGTGGAAGACCGAAGAAAAGATGGATGGATTGTGTGAATGTTGATATACTGACTAAGAGAGTAAGTGTCGAAATGGCGTATCATTCGCGGAGTTAAGGAGGAAGACATGTAGCACCGACCCCAAATAAAAGAGAAAGAAGCGTATTAATACGTATATAAGTCGTATACTCGTGGCGCAGTACATAATACTTGACTAATACAAATATATTATTTTAAATCCAGGAATAGGGTAGACGACTACTGATTATGGCCGTTTTTATACTATAATTATCTGATTTGAGCAATTTATATCTAATGAAAGTATGTCAATATAAAAATTTCAGTTTAATTATTAATTTATATTGTTTTTAGATTTCTAAATAATGAGCAATTATTATTTACGTAATTCTAATGAAACGAACACATTTCTAGCATTCTCACATTAAATGTAACATTTTTTATATTGAAAGTATACCTATAAACGTACAAATAACAAAGTTATTTTAAAATTAGGCGAGTTTACTTAGTTATGACGTCACGATTGCAGTGTTATTAGTATGGAGCGGTTTTGAGCGACCCGCGACAGCGCCGCAAACATGTCGATGTATCTTCAAAAGTAATAGGTGCAGGTGTACTGTTGGTTCTACAATATTTCTCACTTAAAAGAATACTCTTATTATATATAGAATTTAAAAAAAATTCTTGTACCCATTTACTTGATAGACTGGTGATTTGTTAAAATTGAAATATTGGATTTCCTAGTAAACAAGTACTCCAAGTCGCAATACACTGTTTTAAGATGGACAACCAATAATATATAGTGTACGTACTATTGAGAAAACTCCCAAAAGAAACTCGAGTCTGGTTCAATAATCAACTGATGCTGGAGTAATGGCGTTAAGCTTATTCCTATTACGTAGGAGCAGTTTTATCTGGTAAAATGTAGTGAAATGTAAGTAGAAATCTCGCTATTCGGTTTATCTTTATATCTTCTTCTTATATATAAAAACTAGCTTTCTGCCCGCGGCTTCGCCTGCGTGTATTTCGGTATTGGGTCTATAGAGGGTTAAGGGTCATAGCTTTTGCCCACGGCTACATATGCGCGGAAGTCGGTTTATGGCGCGAAGGTTTTATCGCGCTTCCCGTGGGACTATCCGTTTTTCCGAGATAAAAAATACCGCAAAACCTTGCTCAAGAATCACTCTATCTATTGATGAAAACCGCATGAAAATCTGTGCAGTAGTTTTTGAGCGAAGCCTTTATTGCGCATCCCGTGGGATCTGTCGATTTTTCCGGGATAAAAAGTAGCCTATGTTACTCGGGGATAATGTAGCTTTCCAAAGGTGAAAGAATTTTTGAAATCGGTCCAGTAGTTTCGGAGCCTATTCATTACAAACAAACAAACAAACAAATCTTTCCTCTTTATAATATTATAGTATAGATAAAAATGAAAATGTGTTGGTAAGCTCATAACTCAACAACGCCTGGACTAATTTGGCCAATTCTTTTTTGTTAATGTTCGTTGAAGTTCAAGGAGGGTTTTTACAATGAGGAAAATTCGAATAATTATCGAAAATATCCTAAAAACAGCCCTTTTATTTTCCCATGCAAACGTTTTCTAACTAAAACTACAGTCGAATTGAGCTTTATTGTTATTGTATAAAGTTCATATTGCAAGCACTCACTGTTGTCTAAGCAATGAAGGTGTGTTCCTAACATCAAAGAGTCAATTTGCGCTTTATTAACGCTACATATAGTTGAAATGCAATGATATCTATCAAAACAGTGTGCGTGCGTGCGTTGGAGCACAGAATACATCGTTGGAGGATTTAATGTCACGTTCCAAAATTGAATAGCCACAAAATGTATTAACACAAAATTTAGACTTTTTTTGCGATTTGGTTGGCTATGCGACATTATCTATAAAATAATTAGGAACAAAAAAACTCACAAATCTCACTTACAAATCTCTCTCACTTACAAATCTTTTTGACAGGACGAAGTCTGTCGGGTCCGCTAATATAAAACTAAAATCATAAATCTTTTGTTTTGTATTCATAAATCTATTTTTTTTTATTACTGATACATATACTTACGCCTCTTCCCCGTAAAGGTAGGCAGAGATCACAATTTTCCACTTGCTACGATCAAGCCATACTTATAACCATAATTATTAATAAATAAATATGAGTATATTAGTACATATATTATTTAATATATTTATTTTTAGTTTTCGCTACACTTAAGTGTCACCTCTCCACTCTACTTCCACTGCCATGAGTCGACTTGAAGATATCTCTGTCAGAGATCAGTCCACCGTTTGTGAATTTAATTTAATGTTATGTATTTTACTCACTGCACAATAAAATGTATATAAATAATATTTAATAGACGTTTTCATTACAGGGAAAACAGACGTGATAATATTTATTTGTAAATCAAATTATAACCTTAAGTGATAATAAATCTAAACAAAGAAATAAGAATTATAATACATAATATATTTAATAGGACCGATACACCGATAAAGTCCGATTTCTGCATAATAATTTTGGGTGGTGTTTGGAATGTAATCTAGTTTTAACATTATTTAACAGTTGGCGATTGCAGGCGAAACAAAAATGTGCCTGTGGATCCACGAACACCAGGTCGATTGGATACACAAAGCGCCTGCGCTAGCTGGCCTTGCTCTCAATCTCTTCTTCCTCATCAGGATTATGTGGGTGAGTGCTTGCATCTATAAACAAATATAACCTGAAATGTATTGCAATGCATTTGCTGTAGTTCAGCGAATATGATATATCAGATACCTTTTTTTTTCCCCCTGAGGAAAATGCATTAACCCCGGCTGTGGCGAGCCGGCGGTTATGTGGGGCTCTCCTCCCCAGAAGGGGGAGGCCTACCCACTAAAAACCTCAGGGATGGCCTTCCTCAGGCATGTAGGGAGCCCCCAAGAATCAAACACCAAGGTACTTCCGGGAAACCCCAGCCTCCGTTCCCCCGCTGATACAGGGGAGCCCTCCTCGGGGGAAGCTACGATACCCTCCCCCGATCTCCACCACCGACGACGCCCCCCGGCCACGGAAGGGGCGTGGTCCCTCCCGGATATATCAGATACCTGCTATACGGTTACTGTTAATGTTTAGTCATAGCCCCCTGCCCTACATAGCAAACTTTGGTCTTCTAAATATTATAGAAGCACAAGTATTCCAATCCTGGAGTAATTCCATAAACGTAGTTTATACGACTTTAATGCACTATAGACATCAAACTTCGTTACTTGCAATGCACAATTATGCGATAAGGTCTTATTAATATATCTAGTTTAGTTTTCTACCATTAATAAAGGTAATGCAAATGTTAGGCTTAAAAAGGAAAAACATTACAGTATACGAAACTATTGTAATAAATTTAATGTGTCAATTGATATTCATGTCAACAAATAGAAGAGTTAGATATACCTCTATTCAATTAATCATCTAACATCAAATTATTAATATTCCACTATACTTATACATAATAAAAGTACAGGAAACGTTACGACACAAAAATAAGTGTTATCATTTTGCTAATTATAAAAACAGTCATATTTATGTAGATAATTTAGTATAAAAGTTTTTTTTCTTAAAGGAATTATGACCAACTTGTTATATCAAAGGCGGCAAAACTTATGAAATAAGACATATCTTATAACTAGTTTCATGCTGACATACCCTGAGATACTTAATGAAGTATCCTAAGTTTAATGGAATATCAGCAACAAGTAAGTTTATAAATTCTTCATAATATTATGTGCATAGTATACATAGTGCATAGTGTACATTTATACGAGTAATAAAAGACTGAAACAATTCTTTATTAAAGTAAAATAATGTTATTAAATGCTTATTATTATTTGTTATGTTAAAAACGACGCTTTTGAGATAACATATCATTTAATATCTACACATATGTGTACTTGTAATCTACTATAAAACGATCCAGTTCAAATAGAGAACAATTGTAAAAGCATTTTTTTTACCGGAATATAACGAGTTGGTACATACGTACATAGTAACAATTATAGGAATAAATTTGCAGATTCTACACGAAGTGTAATTTAAGGAGAAAATTTCGGGTGTTAAATTAGCAAATAAAAAACAATTCCAACTCTATAAAAGATTAATTATCATCATCAAGACGCGACCACCAGATAATTATCCTTGAAGTTGTAACCATTTTGTTCCTCTTCACGTTCCTAAACACCTTTCAAAATCCTATAACTCCAAAATAAAACATAACGAGCTTTTAATCTAACACAAAATTACAACAGTGAAACAATATTATTCCTTGATGTTTTAATTTTTAAGGCGAAATATTCGCGATAAATTATACGCTGTTATATATCCATTTCATAAGATTACATAATATGACTTTTGGCGTTGTGGTTTATCGGCAACTGTGATTAATGTAATAATGTTATTTTTTTTTAAATTAACAATATTCTTCTACTTCTAAATTTGCAGCAATTGTAATTCAAACCGGACATTTTCAAGTGCCAATGTTATATTTGAAAAGACTGACAAAGTATTACTAGCAGATAATATTCATGCTGATAAACATACTCAGAATACTCTGGGCACCTAAACCATAATAGAAAAAATTATGAATAAAAATATCCGAATATGGCAATGAAAATAAAAACAAAGCAAAGGTTGCTGAATAGCAAAAATTCTAATGAATACTATGATTGAATATTTATCTATGTTCAAAAGGATTTCTATCTATCAAAAGAGCAGATACGATAAGATACGAAAGGACAATGGTTGGTAGATTTTCGTTTAATTTGCAAGTCGGAATCGGTGAAAGTTGATGAATTCCGCTTTAGAAATTATCGAGGAGTTTACTTAACCTCGAAAACTTTTAATGATAACGGTTTTCAACGACTTATAAATAATTCTCTAGAGTTCATTTCAAAAATATATGAATAAATGAACAACCACGAATTAATAACAATAATAGTAAAGTTTTAATTTCAACAACTAGTACTCCTTAGTATTTAATATAATTGAAATAAAGCCAATCAAAGACGTTTTCTACCAAACTGAAATAAAAACGATCTGTACTTCAAAAAATTCGTTAGGTATTCGAAAATTCCAATAACGATTAAAGTTTTCGAATATTCACCCACACGTGTTGCACTAATCGCAGCGATATAAGGTTTCATAAGTAATTAAATATTCGAAACTATCGTACTTGCAAAATATTTTTTTTTCGAGGGCAAATGCTCTTTATGCACCGCGACACCGCGCTGGCTAGGCGCGGCCGTGTGTGGGGCTCTCCGGTCAAATGGACCGGCCTACCCACTAAAACCCCCCGGTGTCCTCTAAGCCCATATCGGGGCGCGTGGCGGAGTTCGCTTCGCGATTCTACCGCCACAACGCCCACGGGCCGGCTCGACCCATTGGTGGTAGATGGTTGAGCCTCCGCTAAGGATGGGGATTGTCCGAGGACGAACACTAGGACAATCCCCCAGGTAGCGACTGACTGGCACTTAACTGCATGCGCAGTAGCCAGCCGTGCACGCTGCCTTTTCTCGGCAGGGTCACTAGGCGGGCGCTTGCCCGCCTTCACCTACGGGACCCAGGAGCTCACTCTTCCATGACCTCTTGGGACAACGACGACGCCGGCGACAGCAGTACTGGGGTAGGCGGACGAACTTCCATTACGGCGGCACCAGGTTGTGGCGTCCGATTAGGGATCAAGCGTCCCCGAACCAATGGAGGGTTGCAATTAGCTACCCCCATCCTGTAGTTCGTGGGACGCTTGGCGTCCGTGCAGACGGCACACTTACATAGTCCGCTGCGGTCTACCGTACTTGCTAATTACGATCTTGTTGAATATGTTAATCCACCTTGTAAATGGCAGCCAATAATAAGATCTGTCCACTCCAACATGATGTGTTGCGATTAATGAGCACTTTATGAGAATTGGTTCTTCAGGTTCAATCATATATAGAGAAATGCAGCATTGAAAAGACCCCAAACAGTGAACCGACAATTTGGTAACACTTCCAAGCCGCTGGATACGATATCTATTCTGACCATAATTTCTGTTACAAATGATGATTTTTATTACATAATGTAACCTTAATAAAACTTTTACTATATTGAAGTTTCAGGAAGAAACTAAAACTTAATTCTACTCAATACAGCCACACTTTTATTACACGTCTTTAAACTGATTATACTGGTCATAAAATTAATATTATATGCGTCTTATATTATTATATGTTTATAAACAAAACGAGAGCTACTCTTCGGCTCTTAGAGGATCGCTGGTTTTGAATTAAGCTTCGTTATTGATGCCTTGTAACCAGGCGCAGTGTCCTGTTGAAAAGCCTACGTTATAGAAAAATACATGAATGAGATGTTTCATAACACAATCTAATATGACCCTTGATACACTTAAGCCAAACTCTTCACTCCTTTTTTTGCTTTCTATCTCCACCCAACCATCAACGACACATAATGATGACCAAATTGTCCCTGTCTGTCTACTTTCTTTAGAACTGTGACCTTATTGTTTTTTATAACTTTAGTATTTTGCTTGTAAAAGTAAACTTTTATCGTGAAATTTTTTTCATCAGTAATGAAAGTACTTCTATGTCTTGCACCTGGGTATCGAGTTAGAAGGCATTTTAGGATTACGGAAGGGATTGATTTATGGGACGCCATAAGATCGACGATAAGCACCGAGCCTTAGGTCTTATTTTATTATACGCTACTCAGTCCTAGCAGATATTTTCAATAGTTTCAATTCTTTTCTTTAGTACCCTAATCCATATTGTAAATTAATAAATAATAAGAAAATCTATGTAGCGGTGGAAATTGAAAAACAAAAATTTACTTTTATAATGTCACGTTTTATAAAGAAAAGCTTTTATATTACAATATTTATAGTCATAAATAAATGTTTAAACAACAGGTTCTAATAACAAAACTGCGATCGGCAAACACTTTGGAGACGGAGCAGTATCGCAAGGCGACCAAAGCGCTGCTTGTGCTGATCCCACTGTTGGGCATCACCAATCTGTTGGTGCTGTGCGGGCCCAGCGACGACTCATGGTTCGCCCACGCCTTCGACTATACCAGGGCACTTATGCTATCCACACAGGTAAGCTAGAAATAAGAAATCGGTCAAGTACAAATAGAGCTTGCCCAGTCAGCAATAATAGTCAGCAGTCACAAATAAAAAATGTATGTGTGTATGAAGGTTTTCATTTCATTGGCATTTTTTTTTGTAACGCCTCTGAAAGCCAATTCTATCATCAAAGGCAAATAATAAATTATAATTCAATAGATCCCTTCCAGATCATTCTGGACATTGGAGGTGTAAGCAAAAAGTCCCATTACTACCCTTCGTCATCTCAAACAATAGCGCTTTATCGAAATGTCATAAGATTCCGACCCTGGCCGCTGCTAATAGTACGATATGTTTGTATGAAAAACTCTGCAAATTTTCTCATATTGGTTTAAAGTCAAAGCATTTCATGAATGCTTCTAATATCTACTACTTAATATATGAAGTGATAAACGACTGAAACGAGGAAAAATTAACCACTACCCATAAATAAAACTCAATAGAATTTATGTCAAATGCACAATCATGACACAAGTGCATACATCTGCGGAAAACACAAGTGTATTTGAAGTTAACCAATTTACTCTTAGCGATGATTAGTCAACCTGAACAGCCCGTATTTGAGTACTTTCACGTCATTGGTAAAGATATTTACGAGATCTGATGATGATAATAATAATAATAAATAATAAATATTTGTTACACTTAGACCAATTAACCTAGCTCAAAGTAAGCTAAGGCTTATGCTATGGGATCTAGGGTAACGGATAGACATACATATATTATACATATATAATTATTTTTTATAGAAATATATATCAACAACCATGACTAGAGTACAAACGCTCGTATTCATCACACAAACATCTGCCCCCACCGGGATTCGAACCCGAGACCTCAGAGATGGCGACACCTTGAAACCGGTGTATTATCCACTCGACTATAGAGGTCGTCTATGTAGGTCGTCTACGTGTGATGACATATCGCAATGAGATTAAAATTTAAAGTCTAAAATAATGTTTATAATACATCACTTTTACAGCAGTAAAATTAAAATACATATTAGTGTGATGTTTCAACAAACAATAAAACAAACATATCATCATACAATTTATTGTGAATACCACATACCTTACTGGCTCTGATGTTTTCTACAGCAAGAAAATGTATACATTTCACAGACATTTTCTGTGTTTTCCTTCCGTAAAACAAAATTAATGTCAGACGAAAATTGTACCCTCAAAATGGTAATAAGCTGTCACAATACATCACCTTAATTTAAATTGTTATCATGATTTAACAATGAAAACGAAGTTGAATAACATATTCTTAGTACTAGTTGACTTAACAGGCCTTCTCTTATCTTAATTATTAATATAAATTTAAATTGGTACAAATAACAAATAAAATATGCGTGATTACACTTAAGTAACAAACACTTATCAAAAAACTCATTGTACAAATTGTCATAATTTTATTTCGTTGAAATATACACTAAGAAATAATTATTTTACTGTTAATCATTAAAGTAATTATTTTATCTACTCAATCGTGCCATATGTCAAACGTTATAAGATTTCATTACAAAAATTTATACTGTCGAAACCGGTAAGATAACATTAGAAAAGTTAATTTCAATATACTTAAGGGCTATAATTATCCGTGCAATTTGCTTAATTGTTTCTTACTTAAAAACGTCTTTCCTCAGTTGACAAAAACAACAAAAAACACTTCAGATGGCGCGTAAGATTTTTTTGAAAACATTTACGTATTTATTTTTATTTTATATTATTTTACGTCCACGATATTTAGGATTCAATTATTTTCGAAAACTGGCGTCTCGTTTCTGGATAAAAAAAAACAAAAGATGACTTTTCTTTACAGTTTTGTAAAAAACTGCGAATATATTTATTTTGAATACATTCAATATTCTTCAAGAATGTCAACCAAATAAAGTGAAGTAATTACTATAAGTTTTTATTGAAATAAGACAATATAACTTCGCATTTATGAATGGAGCTGTAGTTAATAACGTTCGAGTGTTCCAAATTTCGCCACTCTCAATTTTTTTTAATTATCTAACTCTAAGACTGTAAGGGGCTTTACACCGGTGCCGTACTGTAAAAAATACAATTGCAAAGCGTACGTAAATTTTTGTTTTTCACTCTCAGCTACGGTTAATTTTCAAATTTGTTATTTCGTGTTAATAAATTACGAGTAGCAGGGACAATGAAATTTAAACACCGGAAAATATATGTATTAGTGCTATATAATGGAAGCGTTAGCAAACGACATCTTAAAAAATATTTTTTATCTATTGTTTTTCAAAATATATTTAAAAGTAAAGTGTGTCTTTTGGTAACAAAACAATGTTTGCCTCGGGGGACGTACTTTGATCCCAGACCTAGCTCAGGATTCAAATTAGTGCACTGGCCACACAATATGATTTTATTCATTTGTTATACAATCTGCTACTATATAACAAAACAATACAATCGTAATCAGATTTATTTCCTACAAATATAATTCGTCTACCAATACATATAATTAGGACGAGATTATTGTAAAACAAATTTTGAAAACAAAACATTAAACTCGGTAATCATTATAAGGTTTGTAAATTAACTAATTATTTGCAAATAAACTTCTCAGCAATCTTTGAAACTTTACCTCGACCCTTGTGTAGCCTAATTACAACTTCACGCCCACCAGGCCAATTATATTGTACGCCTTAAAGTAATTTTCAGGTTTCAAGATACTAAAACAAACTATGAAACTGAAGCGATTTTAAAATACCACTTATTTATGTTAGTATTATAGCGTAGGCAGGATCAGGAGTTAATTATTTTTTATATATTTTGCAAAAGAATTCAATATCGTTGGTAATTATTGCAAGACAGTCATATCCACCATAAATAAATTATTTCAATTATTTTTTAATTATTATAAAATATAATATTATAATAATATATTGATGAACTTTATTGCTTCTGCGTATTAACTAAGCGTTATAATATTGGTAAATTCCATCATGTTTTCAATGCAATGTTGTTACGCAAATATTCTTTACAATACAAAATTGTTGACAGATAATTTAGAAACAGAGAGTCAATTTAATATTTGTCACAATCGCGATATTAACTTAAGTAATAATTTTTATTTACCTACATAATTTTTTAATGTCAGTTCTTAGATGTTAAGTCAAATTTTAAAAAGTACTTGTACTTTTGCATGTATAAATCTACATAGTTGTAATTTTATACACTTAAAGAACATGGTTATTTATCATATTTAATTATCATTGCATAATATTTAACCTTTCATACACACATACGAGAGCCTAAGTCGTAAGTTGACAGTATTACTTAAATATATCTCAAATAATCTCCAGCGTCGTCTGTCGTCGAATTTTAATGTCTCCAAAGCGACAACTCATTAGAAGACGTTGAAACCTTTATGAGCCTAATTCAAACTCAGTTGTTTTAATAATAATGTTTAAGGCAATGTAACAATTTTACAAATTTTGTGGAAATAGACATTATAAATAATCTCTTTTCACTAATATTGCGAATAAAGATGACAATAATTATATGTTTTATGTTCAAATTCAGAAAACAGGTTTATCTAAAGGTATGAGGAGTTCCTATTCACTAGTATTCAATAATAAAATAATTACAGCACATATTTCAGTCGCTGACAAATTTGAGGACTTTAGTCAAATAGTTAGCTTCATAAAAGTAAAGGTTTGTTAATGAGGAAATGTTTATAGCCTTTAGCAAAAATCCACAGTATTACTGATCAATATTTCCTAAATTTAAAGCACATGTTAAAAATATTTCTATGACAAAAGTGTGTTACAAAGTCAATAATTACTTAAATTAGCAATATTTAAGATTAATTTATATGACTTACTAGTTGTTTGTAATATAACTAAGCGATATAATTGCTTTTTTCAATATGCTTTTTATTTTAAATGAGACAAAAACACTTTGCTCTTGAATGGAGATATAAGAAAAATGGTATATTGGTAATGGTTATGGTCCTTATACTAATAGTCATTTCAAACTTTCAAATATTATTTTAGCATTCCTTTCCCAACAGACTAGACTATAACTTTAAAGCCAGTTATCTTAATGCTTGTCTGATGCAACTATGCTATCCATTCTTTGTGCTAAATGAAAAACACTGAAACTATTTTTATCTCGTTTATGTACGTATGTTCAGAACCGCCTTTGCAAGCTCTTTATCACAGGAAAATAAGTTTCATAAAGAAAAACTAATTGCCGTGATTCAAAGCATTAGCTGTGGAGAAAGCTAGTTTATTAGACTTAAACCAAATCATTATAATTCTTAATGTTATGTTTAAAATCAAAATTAATAAATTATTGTGCAAATTGGTTTTTACACGTTTCAATGATAGAAAAATTGTCTATATTATAAAACTATCAATTGAATATATATTCACGTGACCAAAGCTGATAACAAAAAAATTATGAAAGTTCATATTAACATCCTGCACTTATTTCACTTTGTATTTAGAACTTGTTTTTATCTTCCATGGCTAAGTCTGTATCTTAAAAAAACAACAATCTTCATAAAAAGTAAGATAATATTCTCAGGAATTGTATCATTGACTTCATAAGACTTTCCCAAGTCGTTCCAATTTGTGCCGCTTTTATTAAATATCATTCAAGATGCTACAGACGAAATACAATCTTACATTTTTTTGGTGACATATTGTTATATGAATTCTTATATTTTTTATTTCTAATAAGGCAGTCCTGTGCCGAGGGTATGATCTACGGATTTTTTTTTTAATCTCGTCCTATATGTATTGTGTACTTTATTTGTCAACATGTGTTGACAAAAAAGTTCTTCTGTGAGTCTCGTCATATACTCGTATTATTATTCGATTTTTTAGAGAATTTCCAACCTAAAACAATTATCTAAAATAGTTGTATTTCTGAGAAAGCTATAATTAGCCTTAGCCTTAGCCTAGAAATCCAACTATTTAAGCAGGCACGTCTCAGTTCCATCTCATCATTGTTTGCCACATAATAAAGTTACTGACTGAAATAACAATCTTTAAAATATTTGTCCACAGGGCTTCACTGTCGCTCTGTTCTATTGCTTCATGAACACTGAAGTTAGGCACGCAATCAGATACCACGTAGAGAGGTGGAAGACAGGCAGAAATATTGGAGGCGGTCGTAGAAGAGGCGCGTCCTATTCAAAGGACTGGTCGCCGCGATCTCGAACAGAAAGCATAAGGTAAAAACTACGTTTATACTTCTAATACAGCTTATATAACTAGCAAAACTTTTTTGTAATGATATTGTTGATAATATTCATCCTAAACACATGATTACCATCTCCATTCATTCTTAATTAAACGAGCAAGCATATTTTTTATCAGTTTGGAATGGATGTAACCAAAAGCATGCCCACACGCTTAAGCTTGTTAATTCTCAAAGGCATGTCTATTAGTACATACATAAGGAATTGTTTTTAATTTATTCTACTACAAATGTGTGCATGCATGCTCCATTGCATTTTTGAAGTTTTGTTGCAAATATTAACTATTTTTAAAATTAGGTCAGCTGATACCTCAACAACGTTGCTACATAGAAATCTCTTTATATACTCCGATTGGAGACTACCAACATTACAACTTTGTTGATTTAATATCATGGCCGCCAACAAGTAAGATCGGTATATCCTTCGTTTTTATCATACTGATTTTAGCAATTTAACTTTCGTAAACGTTTTCTGTAAAATCATATTTTATGTTGTGTCAACCTCTTTACCGTCCAATACATCCAATTACAAACATTATGAAGTTTAGGTAGCGAAAATTTTGTTATATAGTAGGGGTTTATTGGGGGTCAACAAAATCTCTATGTTTATTATAATCACTTTAATGAGACGTCATATACATATATAACAAGAATTCACTAAAATAACAGAGTTTGTGTATCTTGAAATCTTGTCATACTAAAAATTCGTAAGCACTTAATAGTAACAATATTAAATATACACGCTTAAATAAATCAGTCTGAGAATTTAAATTAGAAAATTTGTCACCGAACTTGTGAAAATATTCATCTCATAGAGCTTTATGAATAATAATTTTATTCATAAATGATTCAATTTATTTCGAAATGAATTGAGCCAGACTGTAGTGTCACGAGTTTCAGTTTCATTGATCCCTATCAGTAAGTTAATTGCCTGACGTCTGTTCTTTTGATATCGACCCTCGTGTCGGCACCATAACGATAAGCATAATTATTATCTTCCTGTGAATGAAACCTTTCAATTGGTTGTCTTGTATGAAGTATATGATGAATTTGAAGAACTTAATTTCTATTTATACCTCTGAAATCTTTCACTATAAACTTGTTTATACTACAACAATATAATTCGACATAATTCTTAATAAGTTCCATGAGAGACGTTCTATTAAGTCGAATAAATCAATCTTTACTTATAATGGAATAAATACATTTTTTTAAGAGTATATGACTACTATAAACGTGTAGATTGTTTGAGATATTCTTTGAGTGTTTCTACAGTTCGTTTCTCATACCACATGTTTGTTGAATAAAACAAACAATTCATAAGTAGATTCTCTTATAGAGCTTTCGCTATTTTCTGATTTGTATGTGCGGTATAAAAGCTTAAACAAAAATGTCAATTTGACCTATTTGATTATTTTTAAGTTTTCTTCCTTACTAAACATATAGATGGAAAACCAGATCAAACCTGATTCGTATGTTATTATATTACTTTCGAAAATTTCTAGTTTTTTGAAAATGATATAATAATGTGCCTAGTCAATAACTTTCTTGTCCTTTCGTTTCTCGGCTCGTTTTGTATTATGCTTGAAAAATATATTTTTTTAAATTCCTTATGCTCAGACACTTTGATATTTTTAACAAGTTGAAAATATTTTCTGTTCGACTAGAAACAAAGGTTCTTATTTACTATTTCAGTTGCCTCAACTTTGTAGAAAGCTTTCATTTCCATAAGGTAATCAACGAAAGTGAACAACAAATTGACAACACATTTGCTTCCAGGCTGTTTTTCGCAATAAAAAATTATCTTCAATCGGAAAATTTTAAATAACGATATTACCCGTTATTCGTCAATACCGAATTTGACTTTTTTTCTACAATTTTATTCACTGAATGATCACTATAATATCTTTCACTAGCTCTTTACGCGCTTTCTTAAAACTCCAAATCCATAATGAATGTGCATTTTTTTCTTACTAGGCTCACGGTATGAAGGAGGCGCAGGCTGCGCCTGGAAACTCTGCATTGGCTGCCTGCGTCTTTGTTGCATTTACGAAGGTGTTATGTGAATGATGTGATGTGGATTTGGATGTATTTTTATTTTATTACTTTTCAATAAACCGAATGTTCTATCTGCTTTGTTCTGTTTCTTTTTCACGCTTCTCATTTTGCGACTCTATGACCGATTTCATTAACAAATCTGCATTAGTTGTTTTCTTTTTGATCATTTTAATGAAATCGTTAGCTTCCATTACGTTTTACCAAATAAAATAACATTTTCAGTAAAACTAAATCTAGACTAATTTATATGCAGACGATGTAAGTGAAAATGGTCATTTTATTTTTGCAGTAAAGTACAGCATGCATCAACTTCAAAACAAGATCTGAAGTTGAATCTAAATTATTATAATATATAATTATAATAATACATAAGTGTACACAACATTGGCTTTCACTTGCTTATCCAACTTTGTTTAATACATAAATGTTGCCTGAGAATAATCACAACTTAGTATTGAATTATTTTCACCAAGTCTGTAGCACGTTGTAGCTATTAGAATATAATTATATTTCATGATAAATATTCAAACCGGAAAATATAAAACATTATGCTAGTGATCGTAGTAGAGCACAAATGTACAGTATTCAAAATTATTGAGAAAACTAACATGAAATTTATTTTATTTCATTGATTAATATTTCAATTCAACATCAAACACAATAATTGACTATACATGCATTTATGTAAAAACATACAAAAAATAATAACAAGTGTGCATTATTACTTACTAAAATACATAACTAAATTAATTAAAAATCCAAACTAACATTACGCAAGAAAGGCTTTACAATAACAGAACACCTCGCTGATGCTAGATTGTAACCTTAAACTTATACAAATCGTTAAGACTTGCTTGTGCATAGCAGAAAGAAGTTTTGGCGACTTTGTGCCGCGACTAGTGGAATAAAAAAAAATATACAGTCAAGGAGGCCCAGTCGAGTTTTAAGAAAATTAATAGTGCTTAAGTCACATCTTCTCAACAACTGCTAAATATATACAATGTGATTAAATTGTTATTAATCTAACTGGTAAGAATCAAGTGTATGTTTTTATCTAGTTCAAACATTCATGATATTTTTATAAACCTTTTATTCGAAGCTCCATAAGACGCAAAATTTCACTTTGGGTACCATTCGGTAATTTCGGTTTCCAATCAGTTCAATTACAATAATTGTATAACATATTATTTTTTCATTGTGAGTGTTAAAACTATATATAGACTGAAATAGAATCAATCAAAATTGGAATACTGTGGGCCATCAAAGCGTTTTAGTAAAACATCCAATATTCACATTTTTTACAATAAGCGATTAAACTTTGTTTATCTGCATACCACTCACGATACAGATTAATTGGAATTATTGTTACTTGTTATGTAAACTAATAAACGTAATTGTTCTTGACATGCCATTATTACACAATTATTACAATGTAAGTAAAACTAAATAAACCCGTTATCAATGTTCAAAACATTCGTTCCAATTTAAACATCCAAATGTAACGTTCCTTTATAAAGAGCAATAATCCATTAGCTGCATTATCATTATACATTCTGTGATGTAGATCTATATCACTAATTGCTAAAACTCCATGAAAATTATTGAAATAATACAATTATTCTTTTGAGCTAACCAATGATATTCCGGTCTATCAACAAACCTTAAAAAACTTAATGTTAAAATAAAACTAAATATTATTTTTATTGTAGATATTGTGTATAGATTAGTAGATAACAGCAACCGGAAGAAAATGAACTAAATTAAAATCCTCAACATGTCGCAACGTAAATATGACGGCCTAAAACTGATAACAAGTCCTAATGAAGACTGCCTCAGGCTATACAATGAAAGCTATAAGCTCAATTCATATAATTCGACGAAGTTTATTTCAGTATGCTGAGATGCGCTGTATACTAAGATACGCTATATAGTCGAAGCAGGTTTTATAAATCATTTGAGAGCCCTTTCCGGTGAATAAGTTTGTTGCTGGCCGCCCTTAAGGATGCTATTCTCAAATAGCGTCATTTCCATATATATTGACAGAAGGCATGAAGCGACGCGAATTAGGAATAACCTTGTTATCCTTTCAAACGTTTCTGTTACCTTGTTTATTCTATTTGAAAATTTAATGGCGGCAAATCTCGTTTCGGAAACTTTATACACAACGCAATCTCAGAACAAACGATTCTCACCCCAGTTTTTTATTGCTTTCGTTCCCGGAATTAAGATTGTTACGGTTTAATAAGGAATTCCGCAAAGACAAACTTTCTGTTTTCACCAGGTCTTATAGAGTTTTCTCGGTAGCAAATAGAGGCAAAGAGAGATAGTTTTTAGTTGTGACTTTTATCTCCAGTAATAAATTGTTTAGACTGACTAGCTTAATCGAAACTTCATCAAAGTTCATCACATAACGCAAGTTTAGAATTATTATTATATTATTATTGGCAAATTATAGATATCAACAAAGACAAATACAAGTTTTCAATTACTTATTGGCATATATTGTACAATATAATCCTCGTTATGTGCATAATCACTAAAACAAAGTCTGAATTTGTTGAATTAAACATAAAAACATTTGTATTTCAAAGAAACTTGGCACTCTGCCCAGTAGAAATGGCTTGTGTCCCTGTAAACTCACTAGTTCTCGTTTTGCTAGGTCAAATTATCATCCGAAGTATTAACATAATCTATATATAATAGGTTTTTATTGTTCATCTGAGAATGACTTGTTTGCCCAAAAGCATTCAATTTTTGAAGCACTACGCCTGGTATAAGAGTCGAAAAATAAATAAATAGGCTTCAAAATATCACTAGCAAAAAGATAGTTGTGATAATGACATTAAGAAAAATATTTAAAAGCGGCCCTCTGTACGCAATCGTGAGTGAATAATCTATTTCTGTTTTAGCACGCTTTTTAATTTTATGTTAGTCGATGTGATCATTGTATGCTATCTTATATTTTGTTACAAAAGAAGTACGTTTTTTTTAACAGTAAAGTTTAATATAATAAGACAGCAGAACAGTCAAAATAATAAAGGTAAGCTGAATATATTGGTTAAATAGTGCAAAGCTGCGAGTTGCTTGTTAATGTTATTACTGAGCAAGAAATGCCACGAAGCTTTCTAACTTCAGCCAAAATTATCATATTTAATTATTGAACAAAAATTGTAATCTAATGTAATATAAAAGATTCGAAACATCCTGATGAGATGGGATCGTTTTGAGATTAAGCCGGGGTCCTCAGCAGCCTGACAGTATAAACTCATGCTTTAAGCAGTACATGCAAATGGCCCAGGTTGTACAGCCATCCATCAAAAAGAGAGTCGGCAGCCTCAGAGACCACCACCACTACCCTCCTGGTACCGCGCACTTCAATCGCCATGCACTACGATGGCAGGCACCTTCATGCTGTAAGTATGCATAAAAATTCTTTATTAATCCTTAAGCAAATTCCTTTATATTTTCTTGCAGATTGTACAAAGTGACTATTAAGCGTACGCAATATTGATGACGTAAATAATTTTGTTAACACTAAATATTAAAATAAAAATGCAAACACTTTCGAAAGAATTTCGAAGACTGTGGAATAAGTAATTTAATTTCTCTGAATAAATATGTGCTGCAAAGTAATTATTAGTTATTATGGTTCGTGATATCGACAATTTTGATACGAAAATATCGATAATATTGGCATTATCCTCAGTATCATATCGGTAGTTATTCAGAAAGTCATTCATCTATCTGCTTTTGTGACACAAATTTTAATAGAGAAAATTAGAACTTAGAGCTACGTTATTGAACCTGATCGTTTAATGCTAAGTTAGTAGAGCTTTAGAAAATTGTATAAGAAATAATGACATATCGATAACATAACAGAATTAATATTAAAAATATCAGACTTTACCTTCAAATTTGATAACGCTTAAATATAAAAAATAAATAAATTAGGAAACCCTCAAGTTATCTGAACTATGATACTATTAAGTTATATGAAAATATACAATCACGTTTATGTAGAGCGAATAAAATAGTAAGGCATATAAATCATTTATTTATACTTACAGTACGAGTAAAAGTATGGATCAATTTACGAGACAAATGATGAGAAAGGTGATTATGAAAATACTCTTCATAAATATCTCTTATTCTACAACTTTTACTGTACCTTTGCTTTTTTGCAAACTTTGTTGCAAAGTTTAAAGTGCTCTGATTTCCACTATAAAGTAAAAGTTTAGAAACATGCCGAGTACTTGTACGCAGCTGTTTCCTTTCCAAATGTACGAGTGCAAAACTTACAGAATTTATCGAACTCAAAATTAGCATGTCTAGGAAATGGTCGCTTTTTGCTCGGAATGGATAGGTAATTTCTATTGGTAATATCAAATCATAACTCTTTTAGATGGGACCTAACTGAACTTGTCGCGAAAGTACAATATGAATAGACACAAAAACATTGACTTTGATATTGACTGCTCCTAAATAGAAACCAGAAGTTGTCATTACATTACATAAATACTATCACTGTTAATTTTTTGCTCTTTGTATGTGGTGTTTAATCTATCGTACTTTCCCGACTGCCAATCGCTGCTAATAACATGAATTTGATATTCTTACTTTTATTATTACTAAATATACTTTTGTATTCACAAAGTTTATATTCGTTACGTAGCTTTTACAAATGATCATTAACTACCAAATCATTTCCGACAATTGTTTTGCCTATTTATATTTTGTTATCAACTTTATTGTCATTATATGCATTTGCATGTTGTTTTTATAAAGTAATTATTATTATTACAGTTATTAAATTTTGAATGCTATTTAGATAATTGCGTGACAATATTATGACTTGTCATTTTATTTAGTATTTAAAATTATTATGTACAATCCTAGAACCTATGTTTAATATGATTTCATAGCACAGTCATCAAAATCAAAATAAGTATAAACTTTGTGAATTTCGCGGTATGCATGTTAACGCTCCTTTGGAATGCTTTTGGGAAGATTACGCCAAAACTATGCATTTAAAGATTTAAAGATGGTGGTTTGACAAGTGTGTAAGTGGGATGAACGTCTATTAATAGCATTGTTATATAAATGTATAAATAAATATAATTAGATCTGCAGACGAAAGCAATGATTTGGGACCTGGAAATTACAAATGGTTGACTATTTAAATGATTTTGAAAATATTAACATAATGGAATGTTATTAACATTCTTCCATTGTATAATTATTATTTTCAATACACGTTCAACATATATATATATATATATTGAACATGTTGGCAGAGGGAAATCTTGAAAATTCTACTATACAGTTCTCTGCGGAGTTGGTAATAATAATTTATAAGTTGATAATAATATTAATAATTTATAAATCTACGAAAAGTAGAAAGACATGTCTTAATTGTTAATACTTCATTTAAATTCCATTCCAATCCATGTTAATGGTAAACGAAGGTATGTGCATTATTTTACTTATAATGCATTTAAATAATTTCACATTGCTGAATGCGAGCTAGCGATATTTAATTCTGATTGGTCGAAAGTATCAATGTTTAAATTTAGAATGTAAGCAGAGAGCTAATTTTACGATATCAATTCTATATTATGTTCCATGCGCAGGATTACATCACGAGTGGAAGCGCGAGCGGCGACCAGTCGCCCGTTTGAGACGGGGGGCGGGGGAGGCTCTCGCGTCTGCGCACACTTCCTGAGGAAGATGCCCTTCCGGAAACGAACCTCGCCTCCCCCGCCGGTCCCTCGAACAACGATAGCATGAACCACAGTCAAAACTCACAAGTAAAAAACGGGCCGATATCGATAACAAATCGGTATGACAGAGTTTCCTTTGTAAACTCTACAATGAACTTAGAATAGTGCTACAATTGAGTTCGTATATAAACTTATTTTCTTGTAGCTTTATTTTAGATATATTATAGGTGTGACTGGATATAGATAAGTTAAAATGGAGAGCATTTTGTTTTTCAAACAAGTTGTGGAAATGAATTGATGATCATTTTCATTATATAATATTAATTGTATTGTTAAATTTCGCACAGCGGCAATATTTGTTGAATATTTTGTATTGATTATGATAACAACTTAATTTAAACATAATGTGTCGCATACTATTATTAAGATGTTGTAATATTTCTCTTGATGTTTATCTTATTAAAACTATTAGTTAAGGTAATTTGTTCCAAAATAAATAATTTCTTAGAGTCCACGCTTGAAGCATATTTGCCGTGCTCCGAACAGAAAATTCGCTGGAAATAGTTGAACTCTTAAGGTGAAACCTAACCTGATAGTTTCTAATTTTTAAACTTGAGACACTAATTTGGACAAATTAGTATCAAATAAATAATATTACAAAATAAAACAGAGAAAATGATCATATTTTTCTTACCCAATTAAAAACACACTTGTAAAATGGTCTTAAACAAAATCATATTATAAATAATATGTCTTATAAAATTAATAATATGTTTGTAAATAAATATATACGATTAAACTACTAGTAAATTTGTAAAATATTATTTTACCGGAGTTTGATGTACTCAACAATATATCTACTAAAAAAAAGACTAACATTGTATTAGAAAACCAAAACTATTTAGAAAGGACATCAAAGAGACAGACTAACAGACTTTTTCAATTACGAATGACCTCTACTTTATTTGTGATGTATATAAAAAATCTTAAAACTTTATATAAAGCAACGACTGTTCAGATAATTTCGATGTGATGAAAATATGTAATTTAGTTATATCTTAGAGAGTTATTTCATTGGAGAATCCAACTTTCATTATTAATTGTAAACATTCGCTGAACAATTAATACAAATAAAATATTTATTTATCATAACAAATGGATAGTTAAAATAGAGTTTTATCAAATCAATTTAAAGCTTTAAGTATAATTTACATGATAATCGCATAATATGCTTTAATTTTTTTACCTACAAATAATGAAACATATTTAAAATTAGGTATAATATTTTTTTTGTAAATAAGAATATTGTAGTATCTAAATATTTAGCCTCCTATCGGAAGCTTAAAATATTCTAAGGCTTATTGTGTTACGATGTTGCCAAACGGTATTTAGTAGTTAATATAATCATATTCTAAGAAATACTGGGAAACAAGACGCTATTTGTAAAATTAATTGTACCATATTAAATGCATGTGCTTATTTGATGTGAAATAACAGCGTCCACTGTAATAAAAAACAATAAAAAATCTAAAGATAAAGACAATCATCACAATTTGAAAGGCATCTTGCATTTCAGTTCCTGCGTGCTAAAAATACCGAGACACATATATTTTTAATTGAATTAATGTCTTTGGCTAAAATCTATACTGAATGAATTTTTTGTGTAGGCGTTGACGGTGAAAATCGAAACTGTGAGAAATAGCGATAAGTACTAAAAGGAGTCGAGGATTCTATTATCATGAAATCAAAAACTGTATTATTACATTTTTATGAAAGCAATATTTCTAACCAGGAATCGAACCAGGTGTTGCTAAAAAGGATCAAATTCTAGGAAGTAAATACATACATACATGCATCATCAAGCTTCAAGATAATTAATAAATACAAAAATATAACAAAATATTTTTTTATTTATCATACGTTACCTTTATACCTTATTCTCAAAACTTCTTTTTGTACTTTTCGTTATTCCTCATAGTTTTTGACATCCCCATATATGCCCACTACCACACTGATAAAACAAAATACTTTAATATATAAAAGGACATTGGAGTTTCGCATTGACTAGCTTGGTAGTATGTCTAAAGAATCATGTTTTATATTTATTTTCACTAACGGAAATACCAATTTTAATGTTGTTTCTTATATGTGATTCTTAACCAGAGGGAAAGTAATCGGAAAACTAGTTATTTTGGGTTTAATTCAGTATTTGCATTAAAAAAAATGTAAATGATCATAATCAGAATCAATTAGTCTAAAATTCGTATTCTTATGTGTAGTCGTTTCTTTGCAAGAAAACTACGCATTAAAATGAACACATTTATTCATAATGACGATTTAAATGCTTGTCAATATTCGTGGTTAAAGAATTACTTCGCTTGTAGTACTCGTGGTCATCCCATGATGAATAAATATGTGTACACTATAATACTGGTATCAATGAGATAAATTCAAAAAGTTGTGTTCTCAAACTCATTTAAATTTAAAAGATGGGGTGACAGAAATTATCTCCTTTTATACTTGAATACTATTCAATTTACAATTGAAAGTACACGTCAAGTCAAGTCAAGCAAGAATAGTATATAAATATGCATTTTTATAATGATTAATAATTTTATTGTTATTTTATTTTAAAACCAAACCGTAAAATATGAAAATGTTCGAATTAGTATTCTAACGATAACTTGTCAGTTACCAAATTCGATTCGTTTCAGCGTCGTTTGATCAAAAGTCGTTACTTCACGGAAATCAATGACGCTTGTAATGATGTGTATGCTTATTGTATCAAAAAGGTATCCATTGGAATTATTCACGTACGTACAAGTTATAACAATCACCATTTCGTTCTAAACTACCATCTTTAGTATTCCGCTGAAGCGTAAAAACATGTCAAGTCTATTAACGTGGACGTTGTTAATTAGTTGTAAATTAAATTTTAGCATCATTTCGAATCTATTCATAATGTTTTGTAAAATACTTATCTATTTAAAGGTTAATTATATAATTCTAATATATCTAAATATTATATCATCTAAAGACATTACTAAAACTTAATTGTAAATCTGTACATATATATATCTGCGAGCTTTTTATGGAATATATATGCACAATGTACTAGTTTTTTTTATTGTAACAAATAAAATATAGAATATATAATTTAATAATAATTTGTAATATCAACCCGTAGGTCATATATTATCGCCTATGTAAACGTAAAAAATACACTTAATTGTGTATATAACATAAAAGCTTATACCAAAAAAAAATAGTAAACGTTCAGTAGGTACTAAATTTATATGTATAACTTTTTCTAATAAAGTAAATATTATTATTAATAATAAATTTTTATATTACTATGTCAATAAATATGAACTATATATAAAATATACTTTTCATGTCCTATAAGTGACAGGGCACTGTATGGAACTAACCTATTCTTGAATAGGTTACTTAAAGTGCTCTGTCGAAAAATCTTCATTTAAATATTATCATCATCAAAATTGTAAACAATGTAAGGTAAATGTGCACTTAAAATCGTGCTGTCATTAATTTATGTATTATAAAATAACTTGTAATAAACTAATAACGATCATATTTATTTATTTATTCAGTCCTTAACCTGGCGTAGCAAAAATAGTCCGTTACCATACATACGTCATTCTATTACACACCGGGCTTACTTTTCACGCTCGTCAGTAGCTCGCATTAATAATATCGTCTAGACATTACTAAAACTTAATTGTAAATCTGTACATATATATATATATCTGCGAGCTTTTTATGGAATATATATGCACAATGTACTAGTTTTTTTTATTGTAACAAATAAAATATAGAATATGTAATTTAATAATAATTTGTAATATTAACCCGTAGGTCATATATTATCGCCTATGTAAACGTAAAAAATACACTTAATTGTGTATATACCATAAAAGCTTATATAATCTTAATATACGCGCGTTTCATAAGATAATTTCAACACACTTGTAAAATAATAAGCAACCTTCATATAGTCTTACATTTGAGATAGAGAATTACGATCAATAGATAAACGGAGCTGACGGATGGCAAAGCGATGATAAAGTTAAAAATAAATCTAAATTATTAGGTACTATTTATTGATTTGCTATTATCTTCGGCAAATACATTAAATACCATGCCACATTAAAACAAATTGAGACTATCTTTTTTAAACCTAACAATAAATATATATAAAACAACAAGTAATAATAAAAAATATTTATGCTGTCCCTACGAACTTATCCCTATCCCAATAAGACATTAGATCTTAACTTTATATTGGACGATTAAATAAACTATTTACACTAGATATACATAATAGAACTTCAAGGTGTGTACATACAACGCTTACAATATTTGTAACGCGTTGATGTCGCATTCAGATGATCTTTACAAGTAATGTAAATAAAAAAATTACCACGAGTATACACATATAATGTATAACCGTATACGATTTTAACCTCACACAGTAATAGCATATCACTAGAGGTATAATGTTATTAAATGCAATTTAAAGCAATTTTTTTAAGAAAGCAACTGAACAAGAATATTTTTTCCATTACCTCAGAAATGTGAACTTTATTCTGAATATAAAAATAAAATGTCAAGAAGTAGTTAAACAATGCATGTGTACGCCTGGAGTAAGGATGCATAAGGATAATGAGCAACACGGGGAAAGTATCCTATTGTTTTGAAACTGCAATAGTCTCATTATGTTTCAGTCGTACGGAGCACATTGTCAGTTGCCCACAATTTTTCAGTATTATTTGTGAGAATAAAAGAATATAATGGATTAGCGGCAATCTTGAATAATGACATTCATTTTTACGTAGGAATTTGCTAATAAAAGTATCGGAAAATCAGACAAGATTCAGATACCTCAATGCTTTAATATATAAGTAATAATATTACAAACATTAAGTTTAGAAAATCTTAATATCTTATTGGTAGATAATAAGCATTTTTTTTATTTGTATACTTTTCCGCTGTAATATATAAGTAGACAAGCATTTGTCCGCTAGCTTCGTTTCGTCTACATATATATACATGCTGTCTACACAATATATTCTCTGGCAAAACCCAGTCTCATATGACTCCGTGTATTATAACGCTTTTCAAAGTTTCAACTAAAATTTCCTACTGTAGTATTAAAAATTATGTGACTTTTCGTCATACTCTAGGAGATATTCTGTATCTGTGTCATAAAGCATGATAAAGATCAAATTATTAAGTTTCGTTATGATTATTGGCTAAAACAATGCAAACAAAAGTTTCATAATGATGAATTTAGAAACGTAGCATTCCGTAGCATAGTTTGTTTTAAATTCCTACGTTATCCACCAACTACGTCGTAATAACATAAAAAAGATTTTGAAATATTCAACCACTTATGCTCTCACTCGCTTATAAACGTAAAAGTAACTCTGTCTTCCTTTCCATTGAAGCTGCAGAACCTCTTTGGCCTGGGCTCAAGTTTAGTTTAGGTCGCTTCCGTCGAGCCACCTCGATCGGTTTGAATTCCAACGTAATCACCGTAGCACTTAGTTGCGATCATCTCCTCAAGGAGATTTCTCAAAAATTCGTAACTCTTCACCAAAAGGAAAAATAACATCAGTCTGTTAAATCAAAACGTCTAAACCGAGTTTAGTGTAACTTGGTATAATAGATACAATGTTTGACCTAGGTAATAACATATGATTACTTTTCGTTATCATCATTATTCATTATTTCAGCCAACTGCCGCCCACGGCTGGAGATATGTCCCTCACTTAAGATTTTCACACAAGTTGGTTATGTGCTACTATCGTCCAACGGCTTCCTGCCACCCTCACCAAATTGTCTAGCATTCTTGTGAGAGGCCTACCAACAATGCGGTGGTCGACATATGCCTGCTATATGAGACCTCTAAGACCTTTCCGCCCCAACCCTCGTCAGTTCTACGAGCAATGTGCTTACTGCCATTTAAAGTTCGCAATTGTTCGGCGGTCATCGGCGACTCTGATTCGTGTGCACATTCAATCATTTCTGATGTATAGCCCTCTCCGTCCAGCTTTGAGCATCGTTATAAGGCCTATTGTGACTGGCAACCTTCGGTTCTATACGTCATCACTTTAGTGTTGATTAAGTTTATGCTAGCTAACGGTACACCACTATGTAAAATTAAATCCCGTGCGTATTAATTACTATTTATTGAGCTTTGATGAACTACCACAGCAATATCAAAAATGTTAGCAATGGATAAGGATTTGAAAAATAATATAAGG
This sequence comes from Scirpophaga incertulas, assembly GCA_036419045.1. Taxonomy (NCBI): domain Eukaryota; kingdom Metazoa; phylum Arthropoda; class Insecta; order Lepidoptera; family Crambidae; genus Scirpophaga; species Scirpophaga incertulas. The sequence goes on from CM071645.1 coordinate 13,628,420, forward strand.
AAATGATAACTGATGGTCGTACCTGTTACGCTTATTCCTTGGGTCGATTGTCAATTATACTGCGTATATTCCTTATTCCTTTTCTCAAAATTGGTCGCTATTTATCAAGAATTCGGCTTCCGAAGGTTCAAAATGTTACGAATGCTGTTGTAGTTGTTGATTTTTCAAATAAGTTGCGATATTTTACAATGTGCGTTTATTTTATATTGATCGCAAAGTCACAAGTGAGAATAAGAACATGAAAGTGTAAAAATTTGAATTGAATTTGAAGTCCATTGACATCCGAGTATTCTTCCCATCCAATCTTAATACACGCCGAGTCGCGGCGTTCCATTACACTCAGATGTCGCGACACTGCTGTAGATAAATCAAGAATAACTTTTACATTTGAAAAATATATCTATCCTGTAAGAAACTCTACTTAAAATAAGTAACCATATAATTCGATAAATAAATAGCTTCAGGGGAAGTAAATCTAGCGACAAAATATATATCTCCTATGGTGAAATCCGATATCACACGAGCAATTCCACAGGCAGAATACTAGTAAATTAATATATAATAGTTAACCTACCGTTGTATTTTGGCCATTTCTCGAATTAAAGTTTTGTTTGTATATGTTCATATTGAAGTAAATAAGCAATTCCATACATCCTTTTAACCAACCCTGATGCTTGTTAAACGTTTCTGTATTCGTTATAAGCGCAAAAAAAGACTCAAATAATGAAATCTTCAGAAAGTACTTTCATATTTTCACATGCTTCAGTGCTTTTCTAAGCGTGGTATTATACAACTTTATTGTATTTCTTTATTATAATCTCAGAAATATGAAGAAATATACGAAGTACTAAAAATGTATAAACAAAGTTTCATTGAATCGCCAGAGATTTGCGTTTATGATCGTATTGATTAAGGTGTCTGTCCACTGAAGCGAATAGAGCTGCTCAAAATACACACGTTCACAAACAACAAACAGATACTTGGTTCACATATAGCAATATAAGAATGTGTAGCAATACTTATATAAGTAAATATACAAAAGCGAGCTCATCGCCTTAACAGATCTACTTTTCTTCTTTAAGAGTATATTTAAAATTACATTTGTGGAAAGAAGCGGTCTTTTTTATCCTGCATAGCTTATAAATCTAGAAACACAGCAAATCCAATTCACTCGGAACGTGTCTATACCGATATCAATAAGCTGAGGTCTTAGTTGTGACACCCGATTAGCCACATTGACTTGCAAAGTATGTGTCAACCATCTAAGACATATTAAAACAATACTGCTGTCGGCCAACTACTTTATCAAATTGAATATTATCTCTTGTAGAAGAAATTACATAATTAAATAGTTTTATTTAACTCTAATTTAGCTACTATAGATTTGGACATAAGTGATCATATGGCAACATTTCTCGTAACCTAACGAGCTACTATCGCAAAAAGCATTATTACTATACGTCTTTGCAAGGAGTCGAGAGGATCGACGTCGTGTGATTAGCAGATAGGGAAAGTTCTATTAATATGATCACTAATTACAACTAAATAATTAAACTCCAATATTTTTAGTAGCTGTTCCTACGATTAGAGACATTTACAGACACATTACAGCGATTACAGACAATTTAATTCGTACCAAAAATAAACGTTCTATTTTTATCGGGTAAATATTTGGAAGGATGCGACTGATTATAATCTGACTTTGGAACATTATGTTTATTGTCGCTTCATCAGTTTTACAAGTTTTATGTGAAACGAAAGCGAGGCTACCAAGTATCTATCGATTATACCTTTTAAAGTTATAAACATTATGTTCAAATTATCAATCGAAATTACTGTTATCGTAAAATTGAAAAATGATTTAACGGCACCTTAATAAAAGTAGTAGATTTATTTGTGTAAGGTTCCTACGTTCAAATTCTTATTGAATAAGATAGTGGTTTGTTCATTGGACATTTCTTTTTGGAAACTACGTTTTTATATACATTTTTATATATTTTTATATATACGTTTTTATATACACGTCAAATACTCTTGTAAAAAAGCTTCCGTGAAGTAAAAATGGTTGGACTTAATTTCATAACTTAGTACAAACAAGTACTTGCTTATAAAGTTAATGGATAGCACATCTTTTTTCTGTTATAATACACGGAGAAAATAAGTGGCTTTTGCAGTCATCATTTAAATATTATATTGATTGTGATATTGATTTTTGAAAAGCTTATCGTAATGCCTATCAATTTGGCCTTAAATAGCCGCCAATGGCAATGATTTTGAATTAGCTTCACAATTCTACACATGAAAGTAACAAAAAAAATTATTTACTATATATTTTCCTGTATCAATATTTATGGCCAGGCTAAGTATAGGAAGTTATAAGTATACGTTTATATCTTGACACAAAATTCCTTGTAAGCCGCGATCAATTTCAAATAACCGAAATCCTACCGTATCATTAACAGCCATCTGTAGTCTGAGCACACTCAGCAACTAGAGCCATGCTAAATACGCGTTATCGCTTTATTAATATTGACTTAGCAAATTTTCTTATTAAGAGTGTGGTATCTTGTCTTTAAATAACTGCCTCGTGTGATTTCAAACTAGTGGTAGTATACCTTTTTTTCAAACAGCAAATAATTATAATTGTTACCAAAGAACCCAAAACCGGTTGTTAAATCACTTTAAGAATCGACATTTTCAAATAGCAAAACAATGCAATCGGAATCACTAAAACAAACAGAAAATAGAATCAGAGAAAATATAATCACACTCATGTAATCTACTCGACGAAAACAAAAATGTCACTATCAAAGGTGTCCATTATTAGACAAATAAAATAAATATAAACTTTTAGTACTACGAGTATGTGAGTAATGTGGATTTAATCAATTTTAGTACAAGAAATAAATAAATTAACTTGATATACAACTATAAATTTTTCCTTATCAGTTTCATGGAAAATCGCCGACATAGAAGCCAATCAAAAGCAAACCGAACAAAACGAAAGCAAGAACAGAAGCAAACCAACACAGCATCGAATGGAAACTCATTGTGTACTATCAAAAAGAACCTTTTCAGGTAGCACTGAAGCAGGAAATTAGAAAATTACGATATAGATAATATAATACAACTTAAGGCTACCCAATAACATTAAATGTGTGCCAACACAATCAATATTTTAAATAGATTACTTAAAACTGTACTCCAAATCATGTAGTTAAAGAAAAGTTAAGTTACTAGACTGGGTTTCAATGCCCTCAATTTATTAGCCACCAACCGACTATGTAGATTGGGTGTATAAAATTTGCGAGCGAAACATGTAACTGGAACTGTTGCTAGAACTGGAGTAAAAAATATTAGTAAGTAATTTAATTACAAATAGAAATACAGATCATTAATTTCATCGCATTGTAAATTTTCTCCTTTATAGGTTTCGTCAATCACAAACAGCTCCTGAATCTGTCGCCATGACATCCAAGTTGCACCTAGATTTTTTCCTCTAATCCCTGTTCATCTTCCATCATATAAGTGACCCGAAATCATATCAGATATGTGGGGTAAGTTCTTAAACTTCAGGAAATCTGAGCAGACTGTTAGGCATACACAGTTTGGAATCCTAATTGTAATTTTGTTATATGATCCAATCAATTTATTAATGTACAATCTATTGACAGGTGACAGTGGATGTGCCAATTAACGGCCCGCATAAACCAGCGGTAATTTACGAGTGCTCGACTCCTTGTGCAAGACCATAAACTGGCGAGGAGGCCGCGCCGCGCCTGCCGACATGAATTTATTGCAGTGGCCGCTAAACAACGCTAACTCGAAGGTGATTAAGTCACACGATTAATAGTCGGCGAACATTACACCTTACCTACTCACCTTCTGGTTGATATCACTATGCAAAAAATGTGGGACAAGTTGCAACTGAATTATGGAATAGCCTATTATAATGTCTCAAAATGTCTCAACATAATAAACTCAAACTCGATTAACATATAAAAAAATCAAAATGATGTTGCACCTGGGGTCGAATAAATAGACATATATAAGTGTGTCGGTGACGTTGTGATCTCGGCATCGGTCTTGTCTACGCATCGAATTCTTCGCAGAACCCGGCGTCCATCCTGTCTTGTACCAATTTGTTTTTTGTTTTTCGAATTTCATATTATACTAATCTGACTTTGAAGGAAAATAATGGTCCAGCGTGGTTGACAAAACCCTTATCGCTCTATGATAGAGTTGGCTCGTGCCCCTCGATGCGGACCTATGACTTATGATGATAATGATGAACGTATAAAAACGAAGTTAAATCAATAGACATAAGTTAAACTTGTGACAAGTGTAAGTTGTTTGTCAAATTACTGGAGTTTCGAAAATACTCCAGTAATTTGACAATTCCTTTATTTTAGTTCCTCAGAACTGTACATTAATTTATATATAGTAGATAATTGCTTAGATTCGAGTGGTTATTTTGTTAAGATTGCTCGGCATTCATAATCGAATTAAATACTTACAAATTAATATGTTTATTTAATATAACTATTGGTTGATTCATTCAACAAAATAATAGGAAAACACCACTCGTACAATGAGAATAACGGATTTGCTAATACATTAAAATAATCAATACGACTGGAAATCGACTAGAGAGGCCTATGTCCAGCAGTGTACGGCGATAGGCTGAGACGATGATGATGATGATGAATCAATACGACATTGTTATTTTATAACTATACGTGAATTAATAGATTTTGCACAAGCTTTGTGGTTGACTAAGGCCTTATCGCTATAATCAAAATCAAAATTTACTTTATTCAAATACGATTTTATAGAAATCTCTTTTGAATCGTACAATTTTTTTCCCTACCACCCATTCATGACGTATTTAGTTGATAAGAGAGAGTATGGGCGCAAAAAACTTATCAGCTTTATCAAAAGTAATAATAACATTTATAATAAATTATGTCGTTATCATACAAATAAATTATGTTTACATTTTATACGGGAAAACAAATATAATATCTTCAAATCAACACCAAGCAATGGCATCATTTAAATAATTTGTAATAGCTATTGACTTTGTAATAGCTCTTACTCATTAGCGTCTTTATAATTAAGGGTAGGCCCGTGCCTATAGGTAGAGACGTATATGGTTTGTGATGTTTATCTAACAGAAAAATGACCTTATGTGCGGGAGAGGCTTAGGGATAAATACGCAGTTAACGCACGCATTATTAGCAATGCTTTGATATTATAGCAAACGATTGTTTCAAGTATATATATATGTCACCGATTACCGTTTTTCGATGCTTGTAACTAGAAAATCTCTAAACATTCCGCATAATTGGTCACATCATCATTTAGTCAATAATAAACCGAGCGCACACGCCACTATCTTCCACCCAGCTAGTCGTGATTAACCATGCAAGAACCTACAGAATACTCTGTTAAATATTAGTATTATATCTGGAAAATACCAAGCTCGCCGTACAATGGCTTATAAAACTTAATTTGGCTCTTTTCCAACACTCCGACGATGTATAAGTGCCTCGCATCTCACTGGTAGAGCAAGTAATTAAGCACCACTGAAAATGTATACTATTCAATTTTAAACATTCCTATTTTTCCTGTAGAACGAATTCAATTCAAATATTATACAGTCATATAGTTATTATTATTATGAATATTTTCGTGCACATTTCTATATAATATGTCTATGATTGATAATATTAACAACTTTGAATGTGTAATACAGTATCAGACAATTACAAAATATCCCAAGTTATTTTATATTATATAGGAGAAAAAGTTTCTTTTCATTTTAAATGAAAGTGTCATTTATGTGCTATGGGCAACATTGCTCGCAGAACCGTTATTCCGGGTTGCAAGTATTTATGTGCTATGGGCAACATTGCTCGCAGAACCGTTACTTCGGGTTGCAAGCATTTATGTGCTATGGGCAACATTGCTCGCAGCACCGTTACTCCGGGTTGCAAGCATTTATGTGCTATGGGCAACATTGCTCGCAGAAACGTTACTCCGGGTTGCAAGCATTTATGTGCTATGGGCAACATTGCTCGCAGAACCGTTACTCCGGGTTGCAAGCATTTATGTGCTATGGGCAACATTGCTCGCAGAACCGTTACTCCGGGTTGCAAGCATTTTTAGGACACCTCATCATTGGGAGGCCTTCCATAACAAGGTGGTGGATTTTGTGAAGGTTTAATCATTATGAATATCCTTGGGGGAGGCCAATTATGTCCAACCAGTTAATTCAATGTCTTTTTGCTATCTTGCAAGTAGTAAATGAACAAACTAAGAAACTTCTGATAAAAATAAGCAACAAGACAGTGTGCAGCTCTCAACGCACAGCAACAACAACGTTAAGCTGGCTGCCAATTTTTAGGCTTGTAATAAAGACTGAAATAAATGGAAATCCGAGGTTGTAAGTTCTAATAATATTTAACTATACCAAACTAGTTTGATTGAACATATTCCTTAAACTGATCTAAGAGATCTGCTCGGCTGTAAAAGCTCTTTAACAATGACCTCATAATCCCACCACACACACAGCATTGACTTTTGCAAATTAACTCGGACTTTGTCTCAGTCTAATCGACATCTGAACACGACATTTTCTTATTGTCTTTTCAAAAATATTTCGGATTGATTACGTCTTAATGAAGAATTGATTAGATTAATATATTCTGATAAATATTCCACCAATTTTCATTTGTTTTTCAAAAGCTGGAATCTCCATTTCATTTATTTGATTCTTTTTTCAAAACAACCAACAATTTTTTTTACACATTTATACATACTTCATGTGAAAATACTGTCTATTATTAACACAATATATCGAAAATTACCATAAGTAAGGCATATATTCCAAAAAAAATTTAATAACTCAAAATTGGTTTGGCCGTGTTAGTCTAGTAGTAGAAATGAGCATAGTCGAGTAATAGAAATTTTACAGTAAAAAAAAAATATGTACAGACAGACGCACAATGAAGTGAGTCTATAAAGCTATGCTTAATCCAAACTTGTTGCAAAAGCTTTTACAATTGATTCTTTACGCCATGTTGTTAAACAGCAAACATCATGAAAGAACTTTCAAATTAAATATTTCATAAATATTCTAACCATATCAAAAGCAGCACCAGAACCGCTCCAGAAAATCGCATAGCAATATTGCAAGCAAAACTAATGTCCCTGGTTTTATCTGATGTCAGGCCATAACAAAAGACGGTAAAACCAATTACACAAGCTTGGTCGCTAATACGATCAATGGGCGAGTCTTGTTAGAAACGTATGTACGTACGAGCACTTTCGATAATGGATGTCGTAATTAGCTGGCAGCTGAGGAGCTCGAGCCATAAATCGACGGCTTATGGATCTATCAGGCGAGCTTAGTCTATTACTATGCTTTATAAACTCAGGCGTGTAAATCAACTAATTGCTCTATGATTAAAGGCTAATCATTGCTTTATTATATTATGTGCTGTTCGTTGTTATAATTATTATGCAATTTGTTTTTCGTTTCATTATTAAAATTTAATATTCTTAAGATCAATGATTTATATAGGTATACAAAGAAAAGGTAGATATCGCTCTAGCCCTTTGAAATTAAGGCAAACCTGAATTGGAGCGGCGCCTTCATTTGAACTCCTCAATTGTCTGAACGATTGGTGTAATTTCATTTGGTCACATAATAATATCCAGAGAGTAGACTTCGTTCTTCGCTCCAATTTACAGTGCATACCATTAATTTATTTGATTAGAACGAATTGAATAAAAAGTTATGTAGGAACATTTGGCAATATTTGAATAAGCTGCAGCGTTAAATAATTAAGATTTTATATAAATTGCTTATATGATTTAATATTATGGCAATTGGTACATTTATCCGATGTTACTGCGGTGAAGTAAAACATCGCGAGGCAACTTGCATATATGTACCTGTGAAGGAGCTCAAAATTATATAAAAAAATAAACCAATCTGCACTATACCCTAGTGGTAGACTATAGTTTTATCACCTTAACGCAGTTAAAGTAGGAACTAATATAAACAATGATGATAAATACATTTTTCTAATCTTGAATAAGAAGAGGAAGAGAGTTGAATAGGAAGAGAGTTGAAGCTAAGTTTGTTGCATTGTCACAATATTGACAATATGATTGGGTCCAACAATTAGCTCGTAAGATAAAATAACCAGATGCTCTGTTGGTGAGAGTTTAGGTAAAACTAGCTTTCACCAAATCAGGCGTCGCACTTTATGATCGATGAAAATCCATCCAGTATATTATGTAATCACCGTTATGTCCAAAAGGCGTTGGGACCTGGATCGTAGCTCGGTGCGTATTAGGTTCTCCGGGGCGATACGGCAAAATTGGGTTTACCAGTCCCTGAATTGACTTCATTACAGATAGGAAGATATTAGGGAGTTATTAGGTATACCTACCTTATCGAATGAATCTTGCACACATCTAGCGATTATTCATTGTCAGAAAAAATGGTCGACGAAAGCCAAAAGTTACCTGTTCGTCATTAAATTAGAAAGATATTCTTCGGCAACACACTTATATTCTGGTACTGAGAATGTCTATAGACAATAGTAATTACTTACCAATAGGTGAATCATATACTCATTTAGTCCGGCCTTCATGACTTGCGACACCTCAAGTTTTACATTTACACTACGAAAATCGCCCCTATTACGATCGACATAAAAGCTGCCTTAATATGTAATATATTTGAAGCATTGCTATATGTACATAGCTCTAAGAATGTATAAACTAGGTAAGGCTATAAAAGTGTAAAGCCAAAGTCAGCCTTTTTTTGAGAGTCGAATAATTACATAGAATGCATATGTCGTTACTCATTTATTTTGTCTCAGTTTAGTTGCCGAACTTGGAGAAATTCCCACTCAATTCCAGCTCTAATAAGACCATCATAAAGTATTTTGTGTATTCCTTGTGCGCAGCAGTGAGGAATCCATCTATCACAACTGATAAAATAATAAAATTAAAGTTATAACAGTGTATCCACATACATTAATCAAATTGTTTATTATTACAGCAGATTATGATGAAATTTCATATTGTATAACTAAAAAACCAGATAAAAATAGAAAACATCTCTTTGACATCACCAACGAAAAACTAATCTTAAACTTTGAGTTGTGGAAAGGCAGATACCCGTAGATACAGAGTCAATACAAGTTACAGAGTCTTCCAACAGTGTCTGTATTTTGGGAAGCCACATTATTGTTTATTTAACATTATGAGCTGGCAACTAAAATTCCCAACACATTAGGAAAGAATTATTATGTGAAAAGAAAAAGTAAATCGAACATACACCACTGTTTATCCTGCAAGTCAAACGGGATCTGTACCTACGCAATTTAGAACGTCTGGGACAGGTAGTTCTAATTCTGAAACGACGCAAACGTAAATAAATGGGACGGTCGGTTCTGTGGTGTTTGTTAAAAATAAGATATTCATAAATAATCGACACAGAACCAAGCCTTCTACAATGGTGACCCTAATTAACCCGAACAACCCGAACAAGAGACCTAATAACAGCATGTAGCCTGTACTAGGCAAATCGGAGTGGTAACATGCCGACGAGACATACGATATTCCAGTACGACAATAACTTTGCAATCAAGACACGTCTACTTGATGTATGTGAAGACTTTGGCCGTGAAATTACCACTAATTACGCTTTAACTTTGAGTTTTATAGCCATTAGTCAACATAACAACGTTTTTTTGGTGGGTAGCTGGCAAAGTGTACATACGTAAATTATCAGTTGCTCTGTAAATTATTTTAATTTATTGTTGATAAATAAAATATATATGTTATAAAATATTACCTTCCATGCCAGTTTGACTCAAAACATTAATTTCACTCACTTTTATTCTGCACAATAATGAATAACACACCTAAATCACTACTTGAAAACTTCAATGAACTTTCAAATACATTCAATGAAAGAATGTCTGAGTTTGAGACAAGGATGCAGCAGTCAAGCTCTGAGGAATCTACAAAAACAGTTAAGTCCTTAGCCGCAGACTACTTCACTTTTAAAACATTTGTTTGGAAAGCTCTTGGTTTGCTCAAGTCACAAATTGAAACAATGGCACTTGGATACGATCGTCTTGATGCACAATCCCGTAGAAAAAATCTACTGTTTCATGGAATCGATGAGGATGCTGACGAGGACTGTTTAAGTAAGCTGCTTCATGTGTTGGCCGATAAAATGCATTTGTCAAATTTGGGTACAGCTGCAGTTGAGGTGTGCCATAGACTGGGTCCTAATAAGAAAGATACATCTCGGCCTATTTTGGTTCGATTTACTACCGTTCAGCAACGCAGTACAGTTTGGAATAAGAAAGTATCACTCAAAGGCTCAAAAATAATGGTAACAGAATTCTTGACAAAATCTCGACAAGAACTGTTTGTTGCAGCACGCAAGCATTTTGGAATGAAAAAGTGTTGGACATCCGAAGGTACTGTTGTTATCCTGCTTCATAATGGTATTCGTAAGAAAGTTTATAGCTCAGTCGAACTTCAGCAGCTTATTAAAGAAAATCCCAATAGCAGTTCCTAACAATTAAATCTTTTATGTTCTTTTTAAACTAAATTGTACTCTGCTATAGTTAAATTACACTTAGAAACTGCACTTGCACTTGGGTCACTATTTATATAGTCTGAGATATGAATTCATGTTCGTATCTACCTAGTGTTAGTGTTATAAGGCATTCGGTGCAATCGGCTAGCTTCTGTATCATAAATTTCCTTGCAGTTTTCTAAGGGTAGATAGCACTATTATAATTCAATATTAAGTAGGTAGATTTGTAATTTTAAGTAAAACCCACCTTAACATACCACCTAATTTGTTTTGTTGCGAGCATGATTTGTTTGACGTATCTGTTTGACATTGATGTGTACATTTTGCGTAATATAAGAAAGCAAAGGAATTAAGTTTTATACTTTCATTGTTTAGATTAATATTTCTGTATCATTTTTTTGGTAGGTTGTTTAAGCAATTTTTTAGATTATGAATAATTTTTAAATGTATTTCTTTTTTAAGGTTATGTGGGTGTGTTGATTTCAATTTGTAATTGTCCTTTTTTATCTATTTCTTTGAGTCAACCTATAGCATTGGATGGTTTCGCTTGGTGTATATTTATAAATCATTGTGTTTATTAAATTATCTATATTTTTATACATATATCATATATATTTAACGATATAAGTTATATTATATATCTATTTAGTATATACAGTGTTATTATATATATTAAATTATTATTATGTCAGTACATGATGTATATTTTTCTTGTTCTTCTGATGAATACGAAAGTGCGGATGATAATGAATCTCTGCTAGACTATAAACCTTTAGAAAATAAACTGATGGACACTTTTGGAAAACACTCCAAATACCTATCCTTGGTGCACATTAATGCACAGAGTATACCTGCTCATCACACAGACCTTCTGAAGTCTTTTAGCGACGGCGTTGTCGATGGCATTCTTGTCACGGAAACATGGCTTAAACCTGCGCTTCCGTCAACCAGCTACTCTATTCCTGGTTATAAATTGTATCGCAATGATCGTACGGGCGTGGGTGGTGGGGGTGTAGGTGTATATCTTCGTGCCCATATACCTGCTTCCGTCATATTGTGTTCAGCTTCTCAGTACAGAAATACACTGGAATATATATTTTTGGAAATTATAGTTCATCACAAAAAGATTCTTCTTGGGGCAGTTTACAGTCCAAACGAACACGTCGACTTTTTCAAGGACTTTCATTCGGCACTTGAGAATGTGGTTACTGAGTATGAAAATATAATCTTAATGGGAGATTTCAATACATGCTTATTGAAAAATGAGTCTAGGGCAGGAAAGCTATTAAGTCTTCTCACGTCCTTAAATCTTAGTATATTACCATTGACATCTCCTACTCATTATTTTCCCAATTCTAAGCCTTCACAAATAGATCATATTATAGTTTCTAAGCCAAATTTATCTATTTGTCACGGACAAATGACAGCGCCTTTCTCTCATCATGATCTATTATATCTTTCATACAGAGTGCGTCCACCTAAAGCTGTTCGTAAAACAATGCCACTGCGCGACTTTAAGCATATGGATCTAGACCGCTTGAGGGAGGATGTGAGAGGTGTAGACTGGTCTGCTGTTTTTGAATCTAAAAACATTGACGAAATGGTTGATTTCTTTACTACACAATTGATTGGGCTATATAATACTCACGCACCTCTTAAGTCAGTGCGTATCAAACATTTTCCTTCTCCATGGTTAACTGACGATATCAGGAGAGCAATGGCAGAACGCGATAGGATCAAGAGTCGTTGCAAGAAGTCTCCATCCCAGATCAACCTTGATCTATATAAACAACATCGTAACACCTGTAACAAACTATGTCGTGATGCCAAGCGTAGCTACATTCATAACAAAATAGAAAGTCTGGGACAAAATAAAGTTTGGAATTTTCTCCAGTCGTTAGGTGTAGGGAAGCACGCGGAGGTTTCTTCTAGCCCCGTGGATATCAATAACTTAAACTCTCATTTCTCCACGCCTCCCATCGCATTAGATCTACCAACTAAAATGGCTACTCTTGCTTCTCTAAAAAGTCTTCCCACACTCGACTATCCTCCTTTTAAGTTTACTGAAGTTTCGGATGATGCCGTTCGAAGGAGTATCCTCTCCATTTCCACAAAGTCAATTGGTAGTGATGGCCTCAGCTTGGATATGTTGCTTCCGGTGCTGGATGACATTCTGGCAGTTATTACACACATTATAAACTTTTCGCTCTCCCAGAATGTTTTCCCAGCAAGCTGGAAGAAGGCATATGTCATTCCACTCCCAAAAGTCTCTAATCCCGTATCCCCATCCCAATATCGTCCTATATCTATTCTTCCAATATTATCCAAGGTTCTTGAATCGGTTGCTCATAAGCAGCTCTATTCATTCCTCGACTCCAACTACCTTCTCTGTCCCTTCCAGTCTGGCTTCCGACCATCTCACGGTACAGTTGGTGCTTTGCTGAATGTTACTGAAGACGTTCGGTTAGCTATGGATAACACCAAGCTCACGATCTTAGTTCTGTTGGATTTCAGTAATGCATTTAACTGTGTTGACTTCGATATTCTCCTTGCAACCCTCCGTTCGGCAAATATTTCGAAGGCTTCACTTGATTGGTTTTCTTCTTACCTGTATGGTCGTCAACAAAGCGTTAGGCTTAATGACATCTCATCTTCTTGGTCTAATTTAACAGCTGGTGTTCCTCAGGGAGGTGTTTTGTCCCCTTTACTCTTTTCTATATTTATAAACAATATTTATTCTATTATCACTTCCTCTTTCCACCTTTACGCTGATGACCTGCAGCTGTACAGGCACTTCGAAACTTCAAACGTTTCGGAGGCTATTTCTGCAATCAATGCTGATCTTTATGTAATTAATAAATGGGCAACATCTTTTGGACTTATTATTAATCCTAACAAATCACAAGCTATGATTATGGGTAGTAGCAGACTGAGGACTAAATTAAACATGGAATCGGTCCCTTGTGTCATATATAATGGTGTAGTAATCAAATATTCCAATACCGTAAAAAACCTAGGTCTCATAATGGACTGTAACATGACCTGGGCTGCACACATAAATGAAATTAGTAGGCGAATGCATCATTCTTTTCACTCTCTCAAGCGGCTCCAATATTTCCTCCCGTTCAAAACAAAGATTATGCTAGCGCAATCCTTACTACTTCCCATTCTCGATTACGCAGACGTCTGCTATTTAGACGCAACAGAAGAGTCGTTAAACAAATTGGAACGCCTGCAGAATCTAGCCATTCGATTCATCTTTGGTCTTCGTAAATATGACCATGTCTCCCAATTCCGAACGCAACTAAAGTGGCTTCCTATTCGGCTTCGGCGTAATGTGCACATCCTTTCTTTTCTTTACAAAATTTTGAAGGACCCCCAAACTCCTGCTTATCTCCGCTCCCGCTTCCAATTGCTACCTCCTCCTAACCGTCCTAAACGTTCTTGTATAACAAGAATGCTTGAGCTTCCCGTTACTAACTCCCGTTTCTTCTTTCACTCGTTCTCCGTTCATGCCGCTCAACTTTGGAATAAACTCCCAACTAATATACAAAACTGTCCATCCATATTTTCGTTCAAACGTCAGCTTAAAAATTATTACCTTTCGCAAATCAACACATAGGTAACGTATGTCATTATATTTCAACAACTCCATCGTTTTGTACTGATCTGTAATTTTTTATATTATCTTATTTATATATTATTTATTATTATTATGTAATGTGTATGTAATATATCTATTAATATTTATATATTTGTGTTTAATATTTATGTATTAATAATTATGTATGTATTATATCTATTATATATATGTAAGTATGTATATACTGTATAGGTGTTATCTTTTAGATATACATATTGTTAAAATAAATATTTAATTAAAAATTAATACTAGATTTGAATACACTTGAGTCATCTCACCATTCTACTACTTCCACTACTTAGGGCTGACTGGAAGAAATCTCTTTTAGAGATAAGTCCACCTTTTGTTTACTTTAGTCTTAATAACAATATTATTTACTATGTGTACAATAAAGTGTATAAATAAATAAATAAATAAATAAATAACATAAAGGAATCACCTGCCAATATCAGCTTCATAGGTATTAGGGAAAAATAGATCCAAGTCGCACTAAGGGCCGATTAGATGTCATCTGAGCATGCCCAAGGAAAAATATCGACTATAAATCAACGTTAATGAACAGAAACGTAGAGCATCGATTAATAGCATACTTCCTACTTCAAAGATACGACAAGATACACTGATGAATGTAGACAAGCGACACTGACACATTTGAGGCATTTAATTACCATCATGACCATCGCTACCAATCAAATGAAAACGTGAATGCACAGATTGTTCAACCGAAACAACAACTCACAACACCACAGCCAAAACCAGGAACGTCTTCATACATTCATAAGTAGCTTGGACGCGACACCAAATTAAAAATCAAATCAAAATCAACAATTTATTATTCAAAAAAGATTTTTAGAATCCCTTTGCACGTTGATGTTACGCTATTTGTTCACAAATCTACGGCGGGAGACCTTGTAAGGGAAAGAATTAGCAAGGGCAATTTTTTTTATCTCCCCTTATTTTTATAGTCGTCAATTTGAAACTGGCTTTAGCCTGAACCCAATTCCCTAGAAAATGTAAGCTTTATTTCTGATTTATGGGAGTGGGAACAATAGGTTTGATTGATCCTATTCTATTCTTATCTGACAAATACAGCAAGCTCAATCAAACATACCCATGTTTCTGAATTGTGGAGCCGGTAAATTCAATCTTTTTAACGTTAAAATTCAATGATTTCTACACATATGATGAAAAAACAGTAAAGCGGAATTAAAAAAATTTCCACGTGTGTAGATGAAAATTAATCATCGCCACCATCACAAAACATACCATCGGAGCTGATTTCCTGAAATGTCATACATTAGGTAAAATATGTACCAAGCTAATAATAAATTTATCAACCACAGACTGAAGAAGGGCGTGTGCTGACCTAAAAACGAGAGATTACACTAACTATAAAGCTAATTATTCTCGAGGAGGAGCAATATAATAACTAAATTAAATAATGCGGTATGACAGCTATTAGTTGAGCTCAGAACTGTCAAGTTTCAGTATCAGATATTAAAATGAATTATATCAAGAGATTCTTCATATTAACATGGAGAATTCGCAATTAATTAGGAGGCTTCAAATAATAAAGCATAATTTTCTAGTACTAATTACATTGTTTATAAAACTGAAAAGTAAAACCAGATTTTACTTTAAAGGTTTTATTGTGTATGCTAATTTACTATATACTTATAAAATTTTATGTATTTCTATTGAGTTCTATTTGTTTTAAATATTATGGAGTTCTATTTGTTTTAAATAGAAACAACCACATTTATCTTAGTTGCTACAAAATAATTAAAAAACTGCGGAGGCGTGATACTTATTAATTAGAATTTCGTGCACTTGTTTATTTTTCAATCTCAACTTTCTCCTCGTCCTCGGCCTTTCCAAACAGATTACAGCTAATGTCAATATTTATAACATGTAAGCTGAGTGCCTTATTCCACTTTTTTCATTTTAAATTTATTTTCGACAGCCTTATGGTCCGTGTAATTGTTTTATTTTTTTTTCTTTTAAATCGATTAAAATTTATGACGATATCTATTATGAGGGTGAGTTGCGCATATCGAAATTAACTACTTATAATAACATAAAATACATTTAGAAATTGCAAAATAAATAATATATAAGTATTACCTATCTATTTTATCTAAGGTATAATCCTTTATCTTAATCTCAATCTGACAGCTGAGTAAACTATTATGTAATAATTATAACAGTTATACCTAAAATATGCCTGACATTTTCCGCCAGCCACATCAAATTTATAAGTTCCATAAAAAGTAATATCAAAATTACCTTTTTGATTATTTGCTGTAACAACTCAAGCATAAACCACAGAAAAAATTACATGTCGATAAACAAAAATTACATGTTAATGCTATCTACATACATACGCTACATGTTAATCTATATATATATTTTTTTTTCTGGGGGACTGTCCAGGGGTTCTCGGACAGTCCCTCCTTTGGCGGTGACTTGACCAACTCTTGGTCTAGGCGGCCCCGGGACACATGGCGGTCGAATCGCGAGAGCGCACCCCGCCATGTACCCCGTATAGGCCCAGAGAACTCGGGGGGGTTTTAGTGGGTAGGCCGGTCCTCTTGACCAGAGAGCCCCACACACGGCCGCGTCTTACCAGCGCGGTGTCATGGTGCACAAGGTCGCATTTCCCCCCCTCAAAAAAAATATATATATATAGGATAGGACATATGTTAATATTTTAACTAATATCACATTTCAGTTAATGATTAATGCTGACTTTTATTATACAGTAAGAATATATTACAAATATCAACTGTAGCAAGTAGGGAAATTGCACATAAACTTGCTAGTGCTACGGAGTGCTACGATATACGCTACGGTTACATTGTAGTGATTGAAATATGGGAGTGATGGCATCCATTTTAGATAAATAGAAAATACATTGTAAATATTGGATTAACATAAAGTTTATCGCCTGTCTCCATCAAGCTCTAGCTAGATAATTTACGAATGGAAAGAACCTTCCACAGGGCATAAGTGAGTTGGATACTGTATTGGCTTGAACGCCATCACCTTTAATACTGCACGTTGAGCTCGTTCCAACTGCATATGTCTTTCTCGCTGACTCAGATACTCACCGGGCACGGCTGCTTCGGTGAGTATCTGTGTCGAATAGGACGGGAGGGATCGACACATTGTCACCACTGCGCATCCGACCTCGACTCGGCCCAGCACACGCTGGCGGAGTGCCCCGCGTGGGCCTCCGAGCGCCGAGTCTTGGTCGCAGAGATCGGGCGAGATCTGTCTCCGCCGGCATTGATTGCGGCAATGCTGGCGGACGAGGGAGGTTGGAGGGCTGTGGCCTCCTTCTGTGAAGCAGTAATGCTCCAGAAGGAGGCCGCCGAGCGGGGTCGGGAGATGGCCGATCCCGCTCGAAGGAGGCGGCGCCGGGCTCGGTAGCACAGCTGCGGCGCCGCCGCGGGTCGCCGGCGGGCGCGACAAAGTCGCGACCGCTACGGCGACCCGGGTTGGACCACGCCCCTTCCGTGGCCGGGGGGCGTCGTCGGTGGAGGGGACCGGGGGAGGTGGTAGCTTCCCCCGAGGAGGGCTCCCCTCTAGAGAGGGGAGCGGAGGCTGGGGGTTCCTGGAAGTGGCCTTTGTGTTCCCGGGGGCTCCCTACATGCCTGAGGAAGGCCATCCCTGAGGTTTTTAGTGGGTAGGCCTCCCCCTTCTGGGGAGGAGAGCCCCACATAACCCCGGCTCGCCACAGCCGGGGTATGCAATTTAATGCATTTTCCTCAGGGGAACAAAAAAAAAAAAAAAAAAAAAAAAAAGGGCATTGTTCATAAATTGCATAATCCCAGTCACTAAAGTTCGATGATCGTAACTTCTTACACGCAGTTTCGATTTCTACCTGAGAAAACACTTGTGGTAAATGTTCTGATGGTGGTGAATGCGTGAGAATGTAAAAGTAAAAAGTCTTGCTCACTGTTATGTTATTTAATAAATTCACCACACACACACAAAATACAGAAGGAACAATCGTGAATACGAGCACAACACTAACAGTACTATTTTAAATAAGAGATAACCAACATATAATTACATGGAATAAGCATTAACAATTCGTAAGCGAAGCAATAGCACAAACAGAACCAACGTAGGTACGTGCGCGCAACGTCATGTCTAACTCGACTGTCTTTTTTGCTTGTCATCGCCCGGCGCGACGAGTTGCGCGGCCGCAGCCGATCAATACCTAAGCGCCGCGCCGTCTCACAAATAACGGGCTTAAACGAATCAGGCTGGCTAGATAAATATTATTTATTTAGATATATATAAATACGTAAATATTATATATATATATACATATATATATATGATTGTGTGTGTGATATAATATGATTATAAATATATTATAAAATGTAGGTCAAGATGCCTACATCACCCCCCTCCAGAGGCCGTCATGGTCGATAATAGTCAGGGAATCTTACCTGTCGTCCTGATCGTGTTGTGATAGGAGTCTGGACGATTTGCGGGGGTTCTGGCTCTGCCTCATTTAAAATAAATGCAGGTTTTAGGCGGTCTATCGTGACAGTGACTTCGTTACCCTTGCATAAAATTTTAAAAACTTTGTCATTGCGAGACAGTACTTTGTGAGGACCTGAATATGCAGCAGTAAGGGCACCGCGTGAAGCGTCTTCACGGAGGAAGACGTAATCACTTGTGGCCAACTCCTTAAAGATAAATATATTTTTACTGCCGTGACGTGAGGTCGGCACGGGTCTTAAATTATTGGCAAATTTCTGAATTCGAGCAGAAAATTCAGAAATATCGGTAGTTCCGATAACTGTGGTCTCAAAAAATTCTCCGGGTAGCCTTAAGGGCTCCCCGTATACCAATTCCGCTGGTGAAGACTGGAGGTCTTCTTTAAAGGAACTCCTAACACCGAGTAAGACCCAAGGTAACGATTCGGTCCAGCATCTGTCTGCGTGGCAAACTATAGCCGCTTTCAGCTGTCTGTGAAACCGCTCGATGAGACCGTTGCATGCCGGATGGTAGGCGGTGGTACGCTTGTGTTCGAATGCAGCAAGCTTGGACAATATTCGAAATAATGCCGACTCGAACTGGCGACCTCTATCCGTCGTGATAGATATTGGACAACCGAATCGGGCTATCCATGACGAAAGTAATGCTTTCGCAACAGTCTCAGCGGTTATGTCTTCAATCGGTACTGCTTCTGGCCAACGCGTAAAGCGATCTATAGCAGTTAGGCAATACCGATAACCTTGTGATATTGGCAGAGGCCCAACCAGGTCTATGTGTATGTGACGGAACCTGGCTCGAGGTAAGTTGAAAGTACCTAAAGGTGCACTGACATGTCGACTGATTTTAGAGCGTTGGCACGAAATACAATTTCGAGCCCATTCTCGGCAGTCCTTCCTGATGCCTGGCCACACAAATCGTTCAGCAACTAGCTTGGCTGAGGAATTAGCACCAGGGTGGCTTAGCGAGTGAATGCTGTCAAACACCTGCTTACGAAAGCCTGTCGTGACAAAAGGCCTGGCAGTCTGTGTACTGACGTCACAGTACAGGGATATCAGACTTCCAGGTACTTGTCGCTGTTCTAGACGTAGCGAAGAACCTTCTGCTAGTAACATCGCAAGTTCAGTGTCGGAGGCTTGTGCTTGGGCTAGCTGATCGAAGTTGATTGGCATGCTCAATTCTTCGATACGTGACAAGGTATCGGCGACTATGTTGTCTTTGCCGGATATGTGTCTAATATCGGTGGTGAATTGGGCAATAAAGTCCAGATGCCTATATTGCCTTGGTGAGCAGTTTTTCTTTCGTTCATGAAAGGCGAAACTAATAGGCTTATGGTCTGTATAGACTATAAAGTGCCTAGCCTCAAGCATATGCCTAAAGTATTTTATGGCCTCATAAATTGCCAACAACTCGCGATCGTATGGCGAGTATTTTGTCTGCGATGGGCTGAGCTTCCGTGAAAAAAAAGCTAATGGCTCCCATGCGTCCTTATTTAATTGTTGAAGGACGGCTCCTATCGCTTTGTCCGAAGCATCGGTCACCAACGCAAGCTTCGCGGAACAATTTGGATGAGCTAACATTGCAGCATCACAGAGGCTTGCCTTACAAGACTCGAAGGCTGCCAAGGTATCTCCCTGTAGTTTTACTGGGTGCGATTTCTTGACAGTACCTGTTAACAATGCGTGCAGAGGCGCTTGAATTTGGGCTGCTTGAGGGAGGAATCTCCGATAAAAATTGAGCATACCCAAAAATCGACGAAGTTGCTGCACGTTGGTAGGAGGTGGAAGTTTCTTGATGACCTGTACCTTCGAATCAAGTGGTCTAGTGCCCTTAATTGATACATGGTATCCTAGGAAGCTTACCTCGTTGGCTCCGAAAACACACTTTGATGTGTTCACTAGCATACCGTAATCCCTAAGTCTGGTGAAGATCTGGCGTAGGTGGTCTTCGTGTTCTGCTGGTGACCTTGAAAATACGATGA
This sequence comes from Scirpophaga incertulas, assembly GCA_036419045.1. NCBI lineage: Eukaryota > Metazoa > Arthropoda > Insecta > Lepidoptera > Crambidae > Scirpophaga > Scirpophaga incertulas. The sequence goes on from CM071645.1 coordinate 13,649,198, forward strand.
AATCGTCCAAATAACAGAACACGAAATCTAGTCCCCTAGTTACTTCATCCACGAACCTTTGGAAAGTTTGTCCAGCGTTCCGAAGACCAAAGGTCATGAACGGGAATTCAAAGAGGCCGAAGGGTGTGGTGATTGCGGTTTTCGGTATATCCTCGGGGTTGACCGGTATCTGATTATACGCCTTCACCAGATCTAGGGTACTGAAAACTGTACAACCATGGATGCTGTGGGAAAAATCGTGTATGTGCCTGATTGGGTAGCTGTCGGGTATAGTGCGGGCGTTCAGCTGTCTATAGTCGCCGCAGGGACGCCATCCGTTGTCCTTCTTAGGCGCTAGGTGAAGGGGTGATGCCCACGGGCTCTCAGACGGTCGTGCTGTCCCATTAGACAACATGGCCTGAAATTCCTGACGAGCAATTTTTAATTTATCAGGGGCTAAGCGACGGGGTGAGCCAGTAACTGGAGGGCCTGGTGTCGTGCGAATATGGTGTAGTGTGTTGTGTAGTGTAGTGCGATGTGTACCAGCTGGTCGTGTTATCTCAGGGAATTCGTCAAGTACCTTATGATAACGAGTCTCGCCAGTCATGACCTTTACTGAATGCACATTTTTACAATTAGCAAAATAAGCAACAGTTGATATAGCGGTAGTGCCATCAATCAAGCGCTTATTGCGACAATCTACAATAAGGTGATAATATTTTAAAAAATCTACGCCAATAATTGGTTTAACTACATCGGCTACTACAAAGCGCCAAGCAAAAGTTCTACGTAAGCTAAAATCTATTTCTAAATGTACATAACCATACGTAGCTATTGATGAACCATTGGCGGCGCACAACTCGAAGGTGGTCTTCGCACGACGATCTCGTAGAGCTGAGCGAGGGAAGACACAGAGGTCGCTGCCTGTATCGACCAGAAACTGCATCTTCGAAGATCGATCTGTCACGAACAGGCGACCAGATGATGATGGGCAATCGTCCGTCGCCATTATCGACTGCCCTCGGCATTTCCCGCCTTGAAGTCGCACGGGCGTACGCATTTCTTCGCTTTGTTGCCGTACTTATCATGGTACCAACATACCGGGAACTTTCGATAGTTGGAACTCGAACGTTGTCTGGATGAAGATCTGCTAATGTCCCGTCGGGATCCACGATGTTGGTTTCTTCCTCGTCGGTCCACTGTGAGATTCTGGATCTGCCGTTTCAATTCTGCTATTTCATTTTTGAGCTCGTTAAGAATTGAGCCTGGTACAGTGTCACTAATAGCAGCAACTCGGGGTGTTGAAGATGCGAGATCATTAACGCGATCTGCCAAATCGGCGAGGTCTTCGATTGTGGCTGTAGATGACTGACCTGCTAGCACTGTCTGGACACCGTGTGGCAGGCGACTTATCCAGATTGTCCGTAGGAAGTCGTCTGGTACATCATAACCGGCGAGGCCCTTCAGATGTCGAAGAAACTGTGAGGGTTTTCGGTCTCCGAGCTCTTCGTGCATTAAAAGTTGTTTTAATTTATTTTCATTCGAAGCCGTCAGTCTCTTTATCAGCTCTGCCTTGAGTTTGCCATATTTGTCAGTCGGTGGAGGGTTGATAATAATGTCTTTAACCTCTCGCGAATATTTATTATCCAACTGGCTTATGATGTAATTGAATTTCGTTGCGTCGTTTGAAATACCCGAAATTGCGAACTGACCTTCAATTTGGGCAAACCAAATCTCTGGTTCTTCTGGCCAAAACGGTGGGACACGAACACCAATCTTACAGATTTCAGTTTCGCTTTTAGGGCCGCTTGCGTCTCGTGAATCACGCTCCATGTTCGATGCGGGGTCACCAATGTGGTAAATGTTCTGATGGTGGTGAATGCGTGAGAATGTAAAAGTAAAAAGTCTTGCTCACTGTTATGTTATTTAATAAATTCACCACACACACACAAAATACAGAAGGAACAATCGTGAATACGAGCACAACACTAACAGTACTATTTTAAATAAGAGATAACCAACATATAATTACATGGAATAAGCATTAACAATTCGTAAGCGAAGCAATAGCACAAACAGAACCAACGTAGGTACGTGCGCGCAACGTCATGTCTAACTCGACTGTCTTTTTTGCTTGTCATCGCCCGGCGCGACGAGTTGCGCGGCCGCAGCCGATCAATACCTAAGCGCCGCGCCGTCTCACAAATAACGGGCTTAAACGAATCAGGCTGGCTAGATAAATATTATTTATTTAGATATATATAAATACGTAAATATTATATATATATATACATATATATATATGATTGTGTGTGTGATATAATATGATTATAAATATATTATAAAATGTAGGTCAAGATGCCTACACACTTTACAACGTGTACATTTATTTAAAAAAGTAATAACATCAGTGATACTCCTAATGGCTGCATTGATTATAAATTCTTTATGTTCAACGATACATCGCAACTGTTCGACTTAAGTTAATGATTGCAAAGTGTGTATAACCATTTTCATTTAATATATGTGTACCAATTTCATACCATTACAATCCAGTTGGGTGTGAAAGTATTCTATTACATTTGACGGAGCCCAAACCAAGCTCACCTGCTCACGAGGCACCCTGCAAAACTAACAAACGAGGCTCCGGCGCTATTCACTAAACGACACTATCAGCACGGCATAATTTTCACTAATCTTTCATTTCCACCGCATTATTCCTACTTTCATTTTTTAACCGACTTCAAAAAAAGGAGGAGGTTCTCAATTCGTCGGAATCTTTTTATTTTTTTATTTTTTATGTATGTTCCCCGATTACTAGTAGACGCCTGAACCGATTTGGAACATTCTTTTTTGTTTGAAAGGGTATTCTTTTATAACACACATTTGCTTAGCGACTTGCACATTTCCATCCACCAATCGTGCCTCCTTAACTGGCTTTTCAGATAGCATCTGATGAAGTTACTCTAGACCCCATTCAATTCATTGCCGCTTTTATTCTTCTTTCATTGACATACTAACACTTTCCAACCCTTGAATACACATACCCCATATATTCTTTTTTACTTACATTTGCTTCATCATCTTTCGGAAAGCCGATATGTATAGTATATTACCAGTTACAGTTAGTGAACATACCTTTCAATCACTTTACTTCTTAATAAATACACCAAATTATACAAACGGATCTGCGTAAAATTAAAGTGATAATAACTTTTTAAAAGAGCGAAGACATAATTTTCACTTAGTAAGTTACCTACCTCACATAAGTAACTAATGAGTTTTTGTGCCAGCAAATATGGTCCAACACTCGCTTTGAGCATGCAAGCATATCAAGCTGCACTTCTGCAATGCACACAAATTAATTTGTATTAGGTTCTTGTTAAGTTAATATAATTTTAAGTTAAGATTTAATCTATCTCTCTATCAATAAATGATACAGCATGTAAAGTTGCAAGCTTCTAAGACTATGGTAATCGCTTGCCATCATGTGATTAATATTCTTGCTGGTCATCGTGGTGGTAGTAGTAAAACAATTTGACCCGCAAAAAAATGCCCAACAATAACATGAAAAAGCTAGCAATAAACAACGTTCGCGCAGTAAACAAAAAACAATTTCATACCTAAATGGTACACATCCTTGACAACTTGTTAAGTTTGTTGAACATTATTTCGTGTTTTGAATGACAATTACAACACAATTACCGTCAGTCGCGGGACAATTAATTGTAAAGACGCGTTCGTTCGCCGCGCCCGTTGTTTTTCGGGACGGATTTGCAAAACGGTGTCTGCAATTTGGGCTATAAAGTTTACGAGTCCAATTAATTACTGAATAAACTTCACGCATATGAGATACTCACACGTCTTGTTGTTACATTATTATTTTGGTATATTATGTGCTTATTTTCTCTAGTGTCATCGTAAACATATAAAATATGGCTTTAAACTCTAAAAACAAGTTCCGGCAAATGTTTTTTACAACGGTGATGTCATCCGCAGAACCAGTAACGAAACGTACAAAAAAAAATTGGATGATTCAAAAGAGCTTTCTATAAAGTCATCTTATATATAAAAATGAATCGCAAAATGTGTTGGTAAGCTCATAACTCAACAACGCTTGGACCAATTTGGCCAATTCTTTTTTGTTAATGTTCGTTGAAGTTCAAGGAGGGTTTTTACAATGAGGAAAATTCGAATAATTATCGGAAATACCCTAAAAACAGCCCTTTTATTTTCCCATGCAAACGTTTTCTAACTAAAACGTACAGTCGAATTGAGCTTTATTGTTATTGTATAAAGTTCATATTGCAAGCACTCACTGTTGTCTAAGCAATGAAGGCTTTATTAACGCTACATATAGTTGAAATTCAATCATATCTATCAAAACAGTGTGCGTGCGTGCGTTGGAGCACACAATACATCGTTGGAGGATTTAATGTCACGTTCCAAAATTGAATAGCCACAAATAGGTCATTTAGACTTTTTTTGCGATTGGTTGGCTATGCGACATTATCTATAAAATAATTAGGAACAAAAACCTGCCACTGTACAAATCTTTTTGACAGGACGAAGTCTGTCGGGTCCGCTAGTATTTGAATAAAGTTGATTTGATTTGATTTGAAAGTTCTAAGAAATGCTTGACAATGGTGGTATCACCCCAAACACCCACCTGTCAAAATGAACTTGTCAAATTGTAAAGACTGTTTTCTTGTATTGTAGCGTATAAGTAGCGTCAGTGGCCTAGGAATTGGTCTACAAATTAGATGATTCAGAAGGCCCGGGGTCGATCCTGCGATTTAAATTTGTTTGACGTTTTTCGAATTTCATATGTACAATAATGTAGATGACTAAAACTGTATATGACAATTTTTATTACATAATAAGCAAAGTTGAGCAATTTCTATCTCATGGACGTATGTCAATATAGAAAATTCTGTTTATTTTTGGATTAATTTGCTTTAAGATTTCTAAAAAATTTACAATTATATTTACAAAATTCTAATGAAACGAATACATTTCTAGCTTCCTCACATTAAATGTAACATTATTTAATATAGAAAGTATCTATAAACGTAAAAATAACAAAGTTATTTGCAAATTTGTTTATACGCTCATACAAATTAGGTGACTTTAGTAAATTATAACGTCACGATTGCAGTGTACTTTGTATGGAGCGCTATTGAGCGACCCGCGGCAGCGCCGCAAACATGGCGTATCTTCAAAAGTAATAATTGCAGATACATCGTTACTTCTACAATGTTTCTCATTTAAAAGAGGACTGTTATGATGTCTAGAATAAAAAAAAATGTTATCTATCCAATTATCTCACGCTCTTACGGTGAAGGGTTTTCCTTCATCGTATCGTGAGGCAACCTGTGTACATTTTTTTTTGAGGCGGAGGAAATGTCTAATGCGAGGAGAGATCTTATTCCCCGGCGCACTATCCCTCCTCCAGGGGAAGGGAGGAGGGGAAATGTGGGGCTCGCACCCACTAAAAACTTCACCGTGTTCCATCTCCCCACTTCGCCGGAAGTCGCGAGGACTACAGATTGGTATTACTTCGGCGCGACTCCGGCAAGAAAAGTAAAACCTGTGGTACATCTGTGAAGAAATTCAAGATGTATGTCATCAACCAATCCGCACTGGGCCAGCATGGTTGACTAATGCTTAATCGCAATAACATAGTTTGGGTGGGCTCGTACCCCTTATTGAATGTGGACTGTGATGATTTAGTATGTAGTAAGTATGTAGAACGCCTGATAAAATAGTATATAACACTAACGCTGTGTATGTAGACAGCGTTACCACCTGCAACCTGAAAGTCGTTTTACTGCGGGCATAGTAAGGCAAAAGACATTCCCCATTCAGGCAGCTTGCTTGATCTGAGCTATCTAGCTAACAAACTCCATTAAAAACTTCTCGACCTACCTACACATGAAAGCAAAGTTTTCATTATTAAATATTTTTATTTCTCTACATAAATCTCTGTAGTTCAATATACTTTGTCGTTTTGACGTTCCTAGAGCCATTACACTGATTTAAAATATACATAAAATAACTTTTAACAAAATCGTCCAAATAACTGTCTACCGGCGTTTGAACCTCTTCATTGTTCAACAAATTTCATACCACCCAGGATTTACATTTTCAAGCAATAAAGAGGAAACCTCTTAATATTAATATTCATTAACATTAATGTTAATGAATATTAATTTTAAATTGGGGAACTGGTGAATGAGGAATTAAATCAGGTGAATAAGGAAGATGGAGTAATAATTAAAATACACATATCGATCGATCTTAGCGACGTATGAACTTACGATGAATGAGAACTTTTTTGGTCAACATTCTAGCTCTTTTTGACTTTCGTTCCTAGTATAAACGTCATTATAGCACACAATAACAATTTATAACAGCGCCTTTTTATTGATACTCAAGAAAGATATATATGGCAGTTAATATATCAATATATTATACCTTTTTACAATAAATAAGGAATTGACATATACCAAGTACCGCCAAAACAAAATATATACATAAATACTTTTCACCAAATGGATTAGGGATAATGGATAGGGAATAATCGATGGGGATTTGTATTTTAATAATTGAATAAAAAGTCTAAGTACAGTATGACACTATATAACTATCTATATATTAAAACACTTTTGAGAAACTAGAAAATCCTGTATAAGTTTAAAAAACTAACGCTCTTTAAAGAAAACTAAATCAATATACGATTGTTAGAAGAGGTACATTTTCCCAGACACCGCAAGATTGGTTTCCCGCTGCAAACTTTTTAATAAAATCTCAGAGCGGTCGCCTCAGGTTAATATATTTTGCGAATGGATACTAAATGCGGCACTCATAATATTATTAAGCGTTTGTGTCGACTGTGCACATAACCTTTTATATAATCGTTCGACAACTTTACTGCGACACCCAGCCAATCATTTTCCACGTTCTTATAACGACTGTAATTATATCTAAACATTCACTAAATTGTTTCAAAACAGATATATAAAAGAAGACCGCACGTAATTGTTCGTGTTTCTTCTCATAATTCACGAAAAAGCGAACGAAAATGTTGACGGAGCTGGTGAAGAAGTTTGAAAATAATTTCGGTTTGAAAAACGGCGACGATCCTTTGGAATCCGCCAAGCGAATGGTAAATAACATACAGGCAGTTGTTGGTATCCGCAATGTATTTGGGGATAAAAAAATAAAACGTAAGTTGCTTAATAATACCGTCGTTTGTTCGTGGTCCACCAACGTAATAAACTAACGCGTATGGTAGAAATTTGTCCATTACACCATACAGTATAGAGATGTTACAAAAAGTATTTGCTGATTATACTGTGTAATATTATATTTTATTACGAAATATATCCGGCAAATAAGCTCAGTACATTTTTGGTAAAACCTGATAAGCCCCTCTACCAAAGATCAGTCCACAATATTTCATTTGATTCCTTCGATATCATTTGAGTCGTAACGTTATAAGGAAATCCAAAGACGATTTAGAAGACGACTTGTCATCCTATTACCAATGGATAAACTCCGATATTTATTTCTGAATATGTTCTAGTTGACTTACGCTATTCTATTTGATTATAATAATCTTTTTATTACAATTGCATACTAAAATGTCGAACTTATGCATTATTATAACATTTTCACAATTAAACTATCTTTTCCTGTTCTTTCCGTCTTTTCTTTCTTTCGTTCAAGATCACACCCTTTGAAATATTACACAATAACTTCCCTGTGCGTAAAAAATCGTCAAATTAATTTAACAATCTTATACTCGTATAATATTTATATCATCCATGTTTGTATCCAGTATAAGAGTTCGGTTTTCACGACGACACCATCCAACACCATCATTAGTTATTTATTTTTGCCCATTTTTCCACTGCCCAGCATGGTTCGACCCGAATGTTAGATCCCGACATTTTCATAGCCAACGAAGGAAATATCGTGATAGTATATAATTTCATACATTAATAAATGTATGCTAAAAAACCAATAGAGCATAAGTAGGATTTCGCTCTAAAGACCAGAAATAAATATCTCTTACAAAGGAAAAAGCTCGGACAAAGGTAGAAGGCTCAACGCCTTAGAAGCAATAGAAATTAATAGACATAAGATTAATGCCCGAATTTTAAATGATCAGACATATTTGTCAACGTCACCCTTATTAAATTATTTTCATTTGGGACAGGAATATTAATGTAATAATTGTTTGTAACCTACTATTTAATAATCTTTAATGAGCATTTTAAACAACATACTAATCTTAATATTGATATTTAATTACTTAAGACATTGAACCAACCTGACATTGATAATTTTATTTTTAATAACTTGACATGCCCACAAAAAAACTTAATATTGAATCAATTGTGACATTGCACTATTTAAATTATTATTCATTTGGACATACGGAATTTGGCTGCTCTGTGACATAGTCTGTATTTTTGTTCAATTGAGAGGGTGTATGTATAATAATTTTTTAAATCTTTGTAGGTATCTTGACAGAACATTCATGTAAATATACCCGTCCTTTTAGAAATAAATTTGAGTTTATTGTCTGACGACGATGTTCCGAAACCGGTCACAATAAATTTAAAATATTATATAGTAGTGAAACTAATAATAAATATAAAATATTATATAGTAGCGGAACTAGTGAATAGTAGTGTTTTATTAAGATCATAATATGGAGTTCCATCAAGAAGTTACAGCACAAAGCATAAACTATTTAAATAACTCTTGTTTCTGAGAACAAGTGAGATTACCAGCGTTATTCCTGGTGGTTGTGCAAATGTCCAATCTGGATGCTTGAAGCGCAGCTTAATAAACGTTAGCAAAGTAATAAGGCACCACCTTACAGAAACGACCAATCACACTATTTATTATAATTGATCGACAAGATCGGGCCATCAATACCAACTATGTGATAACTGAAGCATATACCCAGCAGTGGGCGTATAGCAAGCAATAGAACTACTTACCCAATGATTTCAGGTTACACTTTGACCTCTGTACTATTGCTGATCATATTCCCTGGAGGCTTTTTGTACATGGCGCAGTTAAGCCAGTTTGCACATTTGATTCAAGTCCTGCCCAACAAAGCAAAAAGCTTTCAAGCCATAAACTGCTACAGCTCTACATGGGTGCCTCTGTCAAAATTTATATTCATGTGGTTCTCAAGGTAAGAAAAAATATCCTGATTCAATAATCATCCAGTTTACTTATAGTTTGTTTAAAAAAAATTACAGTTCAAATCTGGTTTTTGTTATAAGAACAGAAATTCACAGTTTGAAATAGTACATGCCTAAACTGAAAGTGTAAAACGTCAAAAGGCAAAAATTTCGCAACGCAACGTCAAAAGCAAATTATTAAATTCTGATTTTAATGAGTGACAAGGCGTTTTCGCTTATAAACGGGTTTTAACATATATATTCTAGACTATACATAACAGGATCATCTATTATTTTTCGGAAGTTCATTACTAATAAAAATGTTTCCAACATTCTCAATGAACTCATTGTTGTAGAATCACGTCATATTTACATAGTTTCAATGATATTTTGTATTAATTTGCAATATCTGATTTACATTGATTGTGAAACTAAAATATATTAATTTATTTGACGATATCTATCAGTGACGTCCCAAAAAAAATGGACACTTTCCGTATTGACAGTTTATAAAATACACGTCAGCGATTCTTGGTATCGATATCTCTATTTCATTCCAATTGATGCATATAAGTATATGATTGTTTTAAAGGACTATATTTGAAACTACAATTGAAAAGAGGGAAAAAAATACTCCTTCGGAGTTTCTTGTTTGTTGTTTCTTTATAGAAAAGGCTTTCCTAATGTCCAAACTGGTGGTCATAATATTTTTTGTTTCTTGTACGGTAATGTTAACACGTACAAAAATATAAGTAATTCTCTGTATATATTATTAGATATATTGACACCAATAAGTGCTTGCAAAAGCTTAAATATTATTAATAGAATAAATATTATTTTAAATTAAGTATTTGCAATATTAAATTGCAAGTAATTTAATAATTATTTATTATTATTTATTACTTTTGAATATCAAAATAATATTACAATTCTACGAGTATATATAAATAATATACAAACAAATAAATTAAAACACAAGTATTTATTGAGATTATATATATACCGATTCTCGTAGACATCTTGCTGCAACTAACATCATATTTTCTGTGTAAATGTACAAATAACGTAATTTCGAAAAATAGACATTTTGCGATCTGAATTGTGTAACTTTAGTATTATTATCATTGTAGAAATTCAACGAAGTTATGAAATTCAGTTACTTCATTACAATAGTAAACATCCCGCTACTAAATCATTATTAACGAGTGAGTAATATATCAAAAAACTTAAGATGAAATTCGGTCCGTAATTAGTATAAAGTTCACAAGTCAAAATAGCAAATAGCGTGAACCTTTTCTTAATTCTCTTGCGTAATGGGGATAATTCTAATTAGTACCACATCAAATGGTTGGGACTTAGTGCATTTCGCTTCTTCATATGACGTCCTCCTATCACCAACAAGATAGATAGATAAAACGTTTATTCAGGCAAAAACACACTAAACACAATGTATACACATAAATAAAAATCTAAGAAAAAACGGTAAGAATTAGATGTGCATGTGTGTTGCAGTGCCTGAAAGGGCCAAGGCTCAGTGGGGATTTTTACCTTAGAACGGCAAAACACTGATTTTCAGCCATCACCCTATGAGGAGAGTAGAGGGCTACGAAGTTACAAATAGCATTCTACAAGATTGAGACTAAGAAAAGAATAAAAAATCAAAAGAAAATATCTATCATGATTGTAATAACATTTGTTTGGTACAACAACAACTAGTTGGAACGCATCAGTTTTATCCTATAAAACTAAAACAGTCATTATAATGTAATGTATTTTTTTATTTATTGAATGAAATAATTGGATTTTTACAAATAAATCACTAAAAGTTTGAGTACAAGATCTTTATTCCACAGGGAATTCAAACAGAATTCAATTCACTAATGTTTACTTTGCAACAATACTTTATACAAATAAATCACTAGAAATATAAGTACAAAATCTTCATTTCACATGGAATTTAAACAAAATTCAATTCACAAATGTTTACTATGCAACAATATTTTATACCAATAAATCACTAGAAGTATGAGTACAAAATCTTTATTTCACATGGAGTTTAAACAAAATTCAATTCACTAATGTTTACTAGGCAACAATATTACTGTCAATTCTATCAATTCATATATATAGAATGACTTAAAAATATAAAAGAACTTAAATTAATATAGGTACAGGCAGGGTTTATAGGTCCGTTTGATCGATATTGGTTTTAAGTTGAAATTTATAATGTAAAAAGATTAAAAGAGGGTATTCCGAGGATAAAAAGAAATCAGTATTCCGGTAGTCCTTCAGGAGTCCTTCAGGAACTGGTCCAGGCAACTGGTAACCGTGGTTAGATGGCCGTGTTTGGGTTAGTTTACTCTCTGTCCTTGGCTTACCAAGTCGCCGTCTTCAATTAGAATTTAAGGTAGATCAGCGGTCTATTTAATGCAGCTGGGTCACTTGGAAGTCCCTGGGTGACGAGGGTTAATGTTCAGCCCAAATATAGTTCCCTGAAGATGACATGAATCATTTCAAATAACAACTCTCTTGGCATTTACTTTACTATTTATTAACTTTCAAAAGCCAAGAGTGTGATGTAGAAAATGAAAACAAACATGAAGATACTATTGATTCTAGAATATTACAAGATTTGATCTGGTTAAAATATTAATTTGTTTTATTTAAATCCCCATGTATGTAACGGTTATGAGAGGTAGTTAATGGATTTAATTGCATAAATATTGGTTTCCTACCAGGCATACTATGATGATTAATCAATATTTTATTGTAAAAGACCAAATTTGTTATATCAATTTACCACAGTTATTTTCTCTACCCACACTCAACGGATATTCGGGAAATGTTCTAGAACGATGCTTTAGGTATATGAAATGTATATATGAATCTCAACTTTTCATTGACATAAGACTATTCTTTTAAACTACTAATTGTGACATTATAATATTTTAATATTTTTTTAGGGCGAGTGTGTGGGATTACTGATTAAAATACTATCTTTGTAGACGACGCTTGGCTAGACTTGGTTGCTTAATTTGCGCCATAGACAATGGTGTTAGGATCATGATTAGCGGTCCACTCTATGGAACTGTCCATGTCATCTATTAAAATTGTCAATGTCAAAGTAACAATTCGACGTAAACATAACCAATGCGAGATACAATTGTAAAAGTGATTTTAATCCATATGAATAAAAAATGTCTTTAATAGTACTTAAAATCAGTGAGAAAAACAGTGTTACAATAAACAATTCAATATATGTTATGTAAAACATATTCTTCAAAAATCCACCACCAACTTCATGTCACTTCTTCCTTCAAATTTCTGTTTGTATATTTCTCTCATAATTGTCAAAACCTCGAAACACATCGTAAAACACCTTGGAAATACTTAATATTCTTTTGCTTCCTTAATAATGCCTCCTTATTAAATAGAATAGCGCGTCAAATTTCACAGACTAAATTGAAGTGAAGGCGACACAGCAAAATTTAATCAAATAAATTTAACGCATATCATGCTAATGCCACAGAAAAGATTACCATACATTTTTTGATTCAGTTATTAAATAATTTCAATATTTTAGTACTGTATATTTTCAAATTTGGTATTCAAAGTTGCATGATGTTGTAAAAATTGTAATCGAATATTATTTTTTATATACATTACGCAGTTTACGATGTACACAAAATTTAAATAGTTTAACTACTTAGTGTAATCGTGTCTGTCAATGAGATTGGATATGAACTGCAAAATGATAACAGATATCCTTTACAGTGACCGACTAAAAACAATAACGGATTTGAGTCGTCAAGGAATGCAAACTTTACCCCCAGGATCGGCTCAAAATGCAATGAGACAGGTTCTTCAAAAGGCGAGGCTCGTCTCTTGGCTGGTCATACTGAACCAAGTACTGACACACTTTTTGTACCTATTCTTACCGCTATTCATGACTATAATAAACAACAAACGGTATCTACCAACCACGCCTGGACACATTTTTGGTATGTTTGCTATTGTTTGGTACATATAATCTTTAAAACTAAACAGCGCTTAGTTCAGAAAATAACACTACTATAGCTACACCTAGAAAAGTATATAGGCTTTGATGAAAAATAGGTAAATAATCATTTTATAACTCTAGCGAAAGAATGACACCGTTTTCGTGCCCCATAAGTGTTTAATATCAAAATGAAATTCCTTAGTGATTTATGGACTTAACGTGCCATATTACTCTTTTTTTCGCCCGAAACCCTGACATAATGACCCATTTATTAAGATGAGCACACAAAATACTTTACAACAAATTATATTTTGCAGGTTTCCCCCCTCTGAAATACGTGAGCCCTTACTACGAAATGTCCTTTATGGTAATAATTTTTTCGAGCGTTTTCTCTGCCGCAAACCAAACAGGCTATATAGTATTATTCGTAACATTGCTATCTCATGAACTTGGACATTTCAATGCAATATGTGAAACTTTGAATGACGTGCACAAAATTATTGAGGCTAATGATAAACGAAAACCAAATACCATTGATATTGGCACGAGTGATGACCAAATCATAGATGAAACTGAACCACTGCCGTTTAAAAACGAAATCGACAAAGAGAAACAAATCGAGAAAATGTTAAAATTTTGTGTAAAACACCACCAGTTTATTTTCAGGTTGCACGAGAAAATATGTGAGCTGTACAAGGCGATATTTGGAGCACATTTCCTAATTATGGTAATAGTCTTGGTAACAACATTGCAAACGTTAAACTCATGGGGTTTGATAAACACCCTATTGACAGGTGTCACGGGAATAATGCCTTTAATGGTGTATTGCTTTGGAGGTGAATTATTGATTACAGCTAGTGCTGAAATGTCACATGCGGCGTACTCTTGCGGCTGGCAAGGAATGAACGTCAACTATTCTAGGATTGTATACTTAATATTGAGTTTATCTCAGAAACCACTCTATTACACGGCTGCTGGTATATTTATAATGAATCATGAGACTTTTGGAGACGTGGCTCAAGTCGTGTATAAGATATACGCTGTTTTTAATTAATGAGACAGATACAACGGATATTCACGTTCACATTTTATAAAATTATATGAATTTCGTAATTTACCAAACATTCTTAACAATAACAATAGAAATAAAATTATTTTGTGTATTAATTTACCCTATTCGTTATCATTACTTGTAAATTAACATACTTTGATTACCTGACTCATTGATTGACTGAACGTAAATTATAAGTGTGAAATAATGTCCTTTCATTTTCAAATTCACACATTTACATTTTTTTACAATATTAATATCAACCACAAATAAATTTAATTCAGTCTAGTACAGGATAATAAAAGAACTAATGTCTCACTAAATTCTTCGACAAAATTATTACACAACTATATCTGCTAATAAAAATATATGCTGACGAGCTAGAATTCTGCTTTATACTCGTATGTACAAAATGTTACAGGTTAGGCAAAACAATATTAAATGATATATATCTATCAGAAGTGAAGATTGTATAGAAAATATATTAGCGCTATTAATGAAGCTAAAAACATTAGCGCTAATACTAACGCTAAATGTTTTTCCATTACAAACTAAATAAATTGATGTTTGATCCTAAATCAAAACCATAAATTTATCTTCAAATAGGATTTTTACAATTAGGTACTTTAAGTTGATCAATTATTGGGGAGACATACGACAGACAGACCACGGATTTACAAAAAATATTCCATTGGATCCCACATCCTACAGCAACAAGTGCGCCAGTACACGACAATAAGTGGGGAGTGGTCGACGTGTACGTAACCCTTGATTAAGATTACAAGCGCACCAGCAACCGCTGATGTGATATACGTGTAACAAAACAGAGAGCACTCAACGCAACACAAACAGCTTACGATGAACTGTAATCCACCGAACGTTAGAGACTAATGAACTAGTTAATAATTGATGTTCCCTGGAAATATTACAGGAAATGAAAAATGAACTCATTTCCTGTAAAATTGAACTAAGTAACTTATCTGTACCTATTAGGATTTTTATTGTTATACGTTAATAAAGAGTTTATATAACATGAAAGTTAAGTTTACGTTATCTTTATTACATTAGACTATTTATTGCTGCGAGATGTTTAGTGGACAAGTCGTCAATCTGTTAAAATAAATATCAATTGTATGTTTAAATTTCGCGCTTTGATTGTTTATTCTAGACTTGTATGCTCTATGGCGCTATTTTTTCCTCTGTGGTCATCCGTGTGCCTAATATTCTTAATGCGCTGGAATATATCTCTTAATTAAGTTATAATCTTAATTAATAAATAAGTTCACCGTGTAAAATATTGTTTTTGTCCACACAAGTTAACATTATCGATAAACCAAATACGGAAATTAAATGATACGGGAGAAAGTACGTATGGAAGTATCATTAGGACTGGACACTGGACGTTTATGGTGTTGTTATAATCAGCTAACCAATACTATAACAACGCTATACATAGCAACATAACATTTAAAAGGTCACAAACTGCTACGAAACGCCTAATAAACGGAGAATCCTTCTCCTGAAGTTTTATCATCAATATTAATTGCATTTCAATTTAGGACCCAAATTATATTGAATAATATTATATCTTTATTGAAAATAAACTTTACAATTTGAGTGCACTGATGTACTTAATCCATCGCCAATTTTACACTTTACCAATATATGTAACAATCGCTAAACTAGGTTTCATACAAAATCTATAGTTTAGCTCCAGTGCTCTCACTTATACAATATAAAAATTAATATACAACCGAAAGTTATTACGAAGTTATAATATGAGCTGCAATGATAATGCTAATGCAATGTAGGTTATTGTTGGATGAATTGAAGGATGTAGATTATCTGTGTGGATTCAAAATTTCTTAAATTAGCAGGGCGGGAAGATCTATGAATCCTTGGTAGATGATGTACGACACATAATTTTTCCATTTAGATTTATAATAATAGAACTGTTATTATACAATGGTTTGGTAGTTCCAAAAAAGAAGTAAAAATTAAGCAAAAAAAATAATATTTATTAGATCCAAAAAATAAAAAATCTGTCTTTTATTTTTCACATTTCCAAGAATTTTTCAATATTATCAGCATACCTATATCACAGAAATTCAACAATGAAAAGTCAGCTGTACATTATGTCATATATGATATGAATCATAAAATACCTGGAATTTCGTATATGTGGTACCGTTATCGTCAATATGCCAAAAGTAATGGCATAAACCTTAGGAGAAATTGCACCTAATAAATCATATGAGATTCCCTCTTTCCGTGGAGGTCGCAAAATATCATCTGAAATATTCGTCTGGTAACTAAACGTGAAATGCTTTTCTGGGAATAAAACTACATGTTAGTCTGAGTGCCACGGAACATTTCACGGTTTTTTACAAATTGTTTACTATTTGTTATTCAATAATGCAGTCACTCTAATCCACAAACAAACATACAGTTATTAGAACTGCCACCGACTTCGTGTGCGTTATGCTTATATAATTTACGGATATGTAGCGGTTCAAGTTACTTTATAAATAAATAGCTATTTCATATTCCTTACTAAATATAAGCAAAAATAAATTATTAAGCTGTATTATGCTTAATAGCACAAATATTTTGTTACACGTTACTAACGTTTTGTTATATACGAAGCTAAAGGCAAGGTAAGGCAGAATAATTACATCCTGACCTTAGCTTATAGCCGAGATCGAACGCTTCTATGGACAGCTTTACGCGATATTGCGACCACCTATTATTCAGATCTCCGAATCTAGAGCTATACTAACCCGACACCTTACAATCCAAGCAAGCAGCTGAAGCACAATAAGGCGCTGGCGCTGGCTGGAAACGTGAAGTAACAGCTGATTTTCTAACAGGTGATGGACTTCCAGTCAGCAAGGCACTTCAGAGACTGTTCAAGTACATCATACTGAAAAATGCATAAAGAATGACATAGGCGCATTGTAACAGTGCTATTCAATAATAGGTACAAAACTTAATATAAAAATCTAAATTTAAAAGGGGCCTATGACGCTACTAGGTTATGTTTATAGTCTGTACCCTATCATCAACACGAATCGTCTCGAACGCAGGTTTGAAAATTTTAGTCCTCCCGAACAGTCCGGAGAAAAGTTCCCAACAAATAGGACTTAAGACAAAAATTGTTGAGGTTCCTCCTACCACCTTGTGAATATTAGAGACTATAATGGAAGAAAAGAGTATCGATGGCGCTGAAGTCACGGCACTGATCTCCGAATCGTATTATTCGGTGGGTACAAGGTCGATCCTGCCATGTACCAATGTGTTTATGTTTCTTGAGTTTCATATGTACATTTACCTAACGCTCCTAAGGTAAAGAAAAAGGTCGATCCTGCCATGTACCAATGTGTTTATGTTTCTTGAGTTTCATATGTACATTTACCTAACGCTCCTACGGTAAACGAAAACATCGTAAAACAGACTACATACACCTACGAAGAAATTCAAAGGTGTATATAGACAACCAATACTAGGCCAGCGTGGTTGATGATTAAGGTTTAATTGCCCTAAAATAGTCCGAGTAGGATCATTAATAACTGTGATTATATGGAAAATTAGACATGTAACCTGAGACAAATGGCCCAACTTCTAGAAAGAGACCAATCGACAGATCCGGCTCGGATGAGTAGAGTTGAGAAAGCTCTCGGTACAGTATTGGAACACAACAGTGCGTCGGTTTTTTATTCCACAAAGCGCTGTCCACTTAACATTGAAACCTGGCAGATTAGAATAAGTCTTATAAAGGTCTATGTCATCCAAACGGCAATGAAGAATTATGCTCGGAGTTTTTAAATGCAATCCGCATAAGAAGCAGGGTCACTGACGTAGGTACAGAATTTCGAACCTTATGTGACTGTCACAAGACTGACGTTTATTGTTACCCAAAAGTCCATAAGTTGCATATATATGCGGGAAGAGCAATGTTAAAAAAATTGGTAAGTTAGACTGACGATTTGGTGAAGATAGCAGAAATGCGCTGAACGCAGCATAGGATCGATCGGTGTGGAAATCCTTGGTGGAAGTCTATGTCCAGCGAAGGGTAATTCTACACTTTTTTTAGATTACTTAACTGATTGAATATAGTAATCGTCACCTATAGTATATGTGCGGGGATTGTACAAAAACACAGTGTATACGTAGTCAAGATGAGACATAAAATGTAAAGTTTCACAGCCTTTCTTACCCATCATACTGAAACATAGCAGTGCGAACACTGCTACTTTGCGGCATAAATAGGTAACACGGAGGTTCCCAAGTAGACAACCCCGGTATCTCTCCTGTAAACACACAAACAACTGGCCGAGTAGACTGCGTGCCTCTGCCGTCAGCTAGTGGTACTGGTTCTCAAAGTGTTCGAGTTCTATGCACTCATTGTCCGTGCTATCCGATAGCATCTCGATGTAGCACTGTAATTCGTCGAAAATTGCATATAAGGAATTAAATTTATTAAATCTGCTTTCTAAATCGAGCAACTGTACGGAGCTAAGTGAGTCGGAACTTTTAAGTAAAGTATGATGTTATTGAATATAGTTAATTTAGATTTAATACAACTACGTTTCTTAATTAATTTATCTAGCTTAGGCTCAGCCATGGTGTAAAGTATCGTAAGCAAATATGATGAAAGAATAATAAATGCTTATGCACAGTAGTGCGAAGCTTTGTGGTAAGACTTGAGTCCCGAATAACACCGTGATGAGGTAAATAGTGACAAAGTTTTTGATTACAGCTAGACGAAAGTTCCCTATTTTCTGTCATGTGACCTAAGCGTTCATATTCCTTAATGAACTCTACATACCTTTCTTTAAAGTCAGGTTCTCTTAGAAATTTACGCTCCAAAGACAAGAATCGATTTTTGGCTTTGTGATAAGATTCACCTAATACTGACGGATCTAGTTTAAATGACATTGTAACCACAAAACGCCCATCGCTCTTACGAGTCGTATTTTCTAAGAAATGCTGTTCGCAGATACGTTCCTCAAAAGATAGGGAATGCTTAGGTGATACAGTGTCCAATTCCCAAAAACGGGAGAAGTCTGGCGTTGATTCCTCATTTATTAAATTACAAATTAGAGACGAGTGCTACTTAGTGTGCACTATATGCCCTGACACTAACCAAACTAGGTCCGTCTCATATAGTTTTGGTAAATTTTAACCTAAATCAATGCAATTGTTTCGTAAGACCGACCAAAATATATGTGCCCCAACTAAAATGTCTATAGTTGCGGGTTCATTAAAGAAGTGGTCGGCTAAAAATATTCCCAAAGAAAGAGGAATATCCTCAATATTTATAAGGGTACTTGGCAGAATTTTTGTTATTTGAGACATGACAATCGATTATAGTTTTATAGTCATTATGCAGAGACTTTATAGTAAGAGTACACGACTGAGTACTTTGAGTAGTATTATTATTAATACCCTTGACTGTGGTGCTCGCACTTCGTCGTGACAACCCTAGCTTACCGCACAGAGAAGCCGTCACGAAATTAGCTGTATTGCCATTGTCGAGCAGCACTCGGGCGACGTGTTCGACGCCATTGCAGTCCTCTACCTTTACGCGCGCTGTGGACAGCAACACATGCGAAGCGGTAGTAAACTGTTAAAAGAGCAGAGTTTGCAAAATTATTAATTAGAACAGAGGGTTCCACAGGTTCGGTATCGTGTAAGAGTAAGAGCGTATTATGCCGTTTCTTACCATATTTACGGGACACAAGGTGACATTTATGCTCTGTGTGGCCGAATCGCATACAATTCATACAAACCCTAGCCTCTTGGGCCTTTTTAATGCAGTCTTCTATAGAAAGAGACCTAAATGACTCACAATCAAACAAGAAGTGGCTTTGTTTACACATAGGACAATTAAATGATTTTTATTACCGTTATTTTGTTTTTTGTTTCTATTAATAATAACATTTTGATTTTGTTTTACATCTGTAAGAAAGTTAGAATTAGATTTATTTTCATATTTTTGTAATTTTATAATTTTGTTTTCTTGTAACGTTTCTAACAAATCAGAGGGACTAGACAAGATGCCTTTCTATTTTCGTAATCGCATCGCTAATATAAAATATGTATGGTATTGACATAACCGATCGCTCGACTTTTCGAGTGGTTATGTCAATACCATACATTTTTTATGATAGCGATGCGATTACGATTATCGAAAGGTATCTTGTCTAGGCCCTCAGCTCTGTTGCTTAAAAAGGTAATGAAATTTTCGAGTGAAGGCGGTTCAGTAAGAATGTTCCTATGAGTTTCCCATTCTCTACGAGTACGATTATCGAGCTTCTCAGCCATTATGTGAATAATCAGTGTATCCCAATGTTGAGTTGGTTGATTTAATGTTGCTAGAGCTCGTAAGTTCTTGTTTGTTATATCTATTAGGTTACGGATAGCTTGAGAACATTCTCTCTGTATATGCTCAATATTAAATAAGGCTTGAACATGGTTATTTACGAGCAAGCGCTTATTATCATACCTGTTACACAATAACTGCCAAGCGTCAGTATAATTATCGCCTTTAACACCTAAACTATCAATAATTAGTAAAGCACTGCCTTTCAAAGATGCGCGAAGATAATGTAAATTATTTATTTTATCTATAGCAGACCTTGAGTGAATTAAAGATATAAAAGTGTCCCTACACTCGAGTCAGTGCTGATAGTGGCCATCCAATATAGGCAATTGATTTTTTGGCAATCGTATGCAGTTATATCTAGAACCACCTGCCTGTGCATCCTCGCAACTCGTCACGGAACTGTCCCGTAGCTCGCGGCGCTGAGTGGGCTGAGCATTCCCTATCTCTTGAGGAACGTATCTGCGAACAGCATTTCTTAGAAAATACGACTCGTAAGCCCGATGAGCGTTTTGTGGTTATAATGCTATTTAAACATTCACACACCTGCCCTTGTCATTTAATCATTCATGGTCAAGGTGGCCCGGCCCTTCGTTTCTATTAAAACATGAAAACGAATGGCCCAAAATGCCGAATACATGCATAATATAGTAGAGAAACACCGATAAATTTAGAGGTTTCTACTGTGATTTCGTAAATAAGCACGTTTTTATGCGCTTATATTGCCAAAAACGCTGGCTGAATCCTACGAGATAGACCAAAATAATGTACCACAGTATTGTCCACCTTAAACAGTTCAACGAAAAAGTCCACGATAGTATATGTCTATCTCTTAGGGATAACCCACCACCACCATTTTTTCATTGCACCCGTGCGAAGCCGGGGCGGGTCGCTAGTTTAATTACGAAATTACACAATTACTTTTCCATTAAAAAGGAAGTTCAATTTGATATTCTATTCTGTACTATGTTCATTTAAATAATTATTTTTGCTCACACAATTATATTATTAGTTAGTATCAACTCGTACTTTATTTTCTCGACATTACGTAGGTACCTAGTAGTCCTTACTTTTAAGCCGACGGCTCTCACCTCCTTGATTTATGAAAATGCATTTGTCAAGATTACGGCCGACTGTTATTTGGAGATAAACAAAACGAGTTGAGACACTTTTAGAATCATTTTATAGGATTATTTCAACCATATTAGGTATGGTATAATATTTTATGTGTGATGCCAACTAAATAAATTTGTTTTACTGGGCAGGTATATTTTTATTTAAATTCTTGCTCAGTTGGTTTAAAAGATAAAAGGCAGTTCACCTATATATTATTCATAAATATACAAAGTACAAACCTTAAAATAGCCTTTTTTCAGTAAAGTATTGTTGTGATTTTCAATACATTTTTATACAAAATAATATTTTAATATAAGTTTGAAATTGTGTAATTTATTTATATTGCATAAGAAGTCGAAGTAAAATTGTAAAATATATTTGATATTGCACTTACATTCATAAATGAATCATTTTAAACTACATATAATACGATTATCATAATATTACATATTGCTCATGAGAAGTTATAACAAAAAGTAGTTGTGTTGACTGAGACTTGGAACCGTTTCCATTGAGACGAAAGGAGGTTGGTTGTAGGCCGGAGGTGGTACTGGGGCGAAGCAAATGAGGAAAGAATTGTTAAAATCTTGAGCAGTCGGTTGTTGAGCGTGACACAGTGAAGTGGTAATAAAGTAAATACCAGACTAGTTCATCAGTTTTATTACAGTATATTTCACATACAGAGTATAGTTGGTAGGTCACGTAGTCAGGTCACTCTAGCCGCGTGGAGTCCAATATAACCTATACATGACACTTGCCGTTGCAGGGGTATCCTGGGCACGTTTCATGCCCCTTAGTGAGGATTCTCAGCCTCTCTCACCTGAGGAAAAATAAATAAATAGAAGTGTGTTGTAAATGATTCACATTTCCATAAACGAATCTTTAGTTTTTTGGGACTTGAACGTTAGATAATTGACCGTTGGTTAATCGTTAATTCGTTGACACGTGATGAAAAATGCATACTAAATAGAATGAATGAAAACACACATGGTTGACACTGGAGTCGAGTATTCAGCTATTGCGGTGCGTGGCAAGCGTTTGATTTCCACACGTTTGAAATATTTTGTATATTATCATCATATATACATTTCATATCAGCCCCCACCAGCACCCAGCAGTTAGATGAATGTACATATGAAATTCAAAAGAACGAGAAACAAAAATGTGGATTGTAATTTGAAGTTCCAACGAAGATATTATTATTCCAATATTTTTTTAATAATTATAAGCGGGCAAGGTAAAAAAAATAATAATATAATCATACATAAAAACATTCATAATAACCTCCTGAGTACAATGATATTTAAATATTAGTTATATTAAATATTTATTATTAGTCTTGCGAAAACTTGCGATACATCTAATTTTAGTAAAAAAATAATTTTTGAAAAATTGTTATGTGTAAAAATTTAATAAATAATGTTATATCTTTAATAACTTACAAGGAAACATGTACAATAGAATTTTAAGATAACTTGAATATTCCAAATATTTATTAATAATACAAGTTTTTTATTTATGAGTTTTCAAACTAAAAGTTTTCGTTACTGTTTACCAAAACCGTAATAAAATAGATATCGTAAAGCTCTGGTTTGGATCCTTTATTACATATGTAAGTAGGTTGAGCTCGGATACCTATTTTCTTAACATCAGGTACTCTGAGAGAACGGATATCTACGTATTTCTCGACTTAAATAAATTACACTATACGAGATTGGAAGTTGAACTGAGTGGAATCGTGCTTTTACTCTATTGCCTTTATATCAAATTATATACAAATTGTTGCTACTAATACGTTCATTTTTTACTTACTAGATCATCCATAATAACGTAATTGTAGGCGACAACCACCCGTGCCAAAAATTTCTAACATAACTTATGGCCGTCAGGATTCTACCCCGTACCTTTCTGCCTTTCCCCCGTGATAGGAAAACAAGTAATAGTACTAATATACTACGTTATAAATTCTACTTTTTAGGGTTTATAACCCTCCGACCTCGACTCGGCCCAGCACACGCTGGCGGAGTGCCCCGCGTGGGCCTCCGAGCGCCGAGTCTTGGTCGCAGAGATCGGGCGAGATCTGTCTTCGCCGGCATTGATTGCGGCAATGCTGGCGGACGAGGGAGGTTGGAGGGCTGTGGCCTCCTTCTGTGAAGCAGTGAT
The DNA here is from genome assembly GCA_036419045.1 of Scirpophaga incertulas. Taxonomy (NCBI): domain Eukaryota; kingdom Metazoa; phylum Arthropoda; class Insecta; order Lepidoptera; family Crambidae; genus Scirpophaga; species Scirpophaga incertulas. The sequence continues at coordinate 13,673,098 of CM071645.1, forward strand.
GCTTCAGAAGGAGGCTGCCGAGCGGGGTCGGGAGATGGCCGATCCCGCTCGAAGAAGGCGGCGCCGGGCTCGGTAGCACAGCTGCGGCGCCGCCGCGGGTCGCCGGTGGGCGCGAGGGAGTCGCGACCGCTACGGCGACCCGGGATGGACCACGCCCCTTCCGTGGCCGGGGGGCGTCGTCGGTGGAGGAGACCGGGGGAGGTAGCGAGCCTACCCTGAGGAGGGCTCCCCTGTATCGGCGGGGGAGCGAAGGCTGGGAGTTCCTGGAAGTGGCTTGATGTTCCCGGGGGCTCTCTACATGCCTGAGGAAGGCCATCCCTAAGGTTTTTAGTGGGTAGGCCTCCCCCTTCTGGGGAGGAGAACCCCACATAACCGCCGGCCCGCCACAGCCTACCTACTACTACCTGCACTGGGTCACACGTCGGGAAGAAACGCCGCGGTATCACCACTGCGGCGCTCCCGACGACACGTCCGGGCACACGCTGGCTGTGTGCTCGGCGTGGCAGCAACAGCGCAGCGACCTTATCGCTGCGTTGGGAAGCAACGACCTCTCGCTGGCGAGCGTGGTCGTGGCCATGCTCCGCGGCGAGGCGGAATGGGAGGCTGTCGCCTCCTTTTGCGAGAACGTCATCTCGCTGAAGGAGGCAGCGGAGAGAGAGCGGGAGGAGGCTGTCGAGGCCGCTCCTCTCCGCCGTAGACGGATAGGATATAGGAGCAGGCGGGCACACGTAAGCGCGGTGCTTGTCTAATGACCCTACCGCGAGGCTGCGTACGCGTCTGGCTACCGCGCACGCCGTGGTGAAGTCTCTCCGTCTGGGGGATTGTCCAGGGGTTCTCGGACAGTCCCTCCCTTGGCGTTGGCCCGACCAGACCTAGGTCGAGCCGGCCCCGGGGTGCGACGTCAGACAACCTCCTCGTGGTGCACCCTGGGCAACGTCTTTTGACGGCCAATAGTCTGACGGAGGCCCCCATGGAGGGGGGCGGCGGATGGCCGGGTTCAACCCTGCGGGCCGCTTCATGCGGCCACCCGCTTTGTACGGCGAAAGGGCGAAGTCCCCCTTCTTACTTAAGAGGGGGTGGAGCTGTCGCTCTTCGGACCCATCCTGGGTCGTGGGATGGCCGGATTTAATCCGGCGGCCACATTCATAGTGGCGTGACGGGCGATTCATTCGCCGCAGTGCGCCGTACTGCTTGGGTGGGGCCCCTCGGGGACCCAGCGGCTACCTCCGGGTGGCGTGGGATGGCGGACCTTCTAGGTCCGCGGCGCGGCGGGATCAGCGGCCACAGGATGTGAATGCTGATTAGGTCTTAGGACCCTCGTCGGGCAACCTGTGCGTCCCGGTTCGATGTAGTGGATCACGTCTCGCTGTCGACCGGGGTGTGTAGGGGCCTTGCCTTAACCGGCCGGGCCAAGTGGAGTAAACCACCATAAAAATCTGCAATTCCCTTTTGTTGGTGACCGCGGCAACAGGGGGCCTTCGGGTGGTGGGCGGCATACAGTCCACCAGCTAGCGCCAACCTGGGGTACCTTCCGATCCCCCAGTGTAATAGGGTTACCCGGGTGCAGGGGGCACCGCCCGGGTGGACTTTCCCATCCCCCATGCTCGTGGGAATCAAAATGAATCCTAATTTTTTACAACAAACTGAAGATGATGTGGGTGCGATGCCCAGAGAAGAAACTGACGAGAGGGCCACACGTTTGGCCTCGTCGAGAGGCGACAACATCGCGGCAGCGGATGTGCCGGCTACGGCCGAGGATCCCGCACCGAGGAGAAGGGTCCGGTCTAAAAACCGGACAGATGAGGTTAGGTCCCGTTCCATCTCCAAGGGATCTGTCTCATCTCGACAAGGGACGGACCAGGACGCTATTGTGCTGGCATCTCCAGTGCCAAGTACATCGCGTCCCATAAACGCCGTGGATGCGGACGACAGCAACAGTTGTATGTCGATCGGCGAGACGCCGCGGGCGCGCAAGCGCAAGTCGCTGCGTCCGCTCCACGGTGTGGATAAAGAAGGAAAACGCGCGGAAGCCAACGAGAGGGAGGCCACCACCGCCGACATCGGGGCTGAAATGTTTTCATGCCTGTCCGATGTCGAAAAGACTGTGGACAGGCCCAGAAGCACCCGCGCGGAGATGGTAAAGAGCGTCCGCGCCGTGCTCTCCACCTTGAAGGCGGGCACGAAGGAACTGTGCGAGCGGAACGAAAAGCGGGACAGGGAGAACTCGTACTTCCTGTCCCAGATGGAGCAGCTCACCGCCCGCCTAGCCGTGCTGGCCAACGAGGTGGAAAGCCTTAAGCAAGAGAACGAGGCTCTCAAAAAGAGCCTCATCGGAAACCAGGTGCCGCAAGGGCCGTCACAGGAGAGCACCTGTGACGCGCCTTCAGCGATTAGGAAAGCGGGAAAGGCGACAAGGGGCCGGCAAGTGAAAGAGCCTGCCCCTCCATCAACATTGCAGGAGCCGCGGGAGGAATCGGCGGTGCCGGATTGGAGCCAGCTCTCTGTCATCATGGATAGAGAGTTCGCGAGGTTCCAGTCCGACCTCATGCGTCGCTTCTTCCCGGACATGGGCCGGAGACCCTCTCTCGCCCATGAGCGCTGTCGGGCGGCAGCAGCTCCAACTGCACCGCCTGACGGAGGGGGCAGAAAAAAGAAGAAAAAGAAGAAGAGAGGCAAGGGCAAGAAAGGAGGCCTTGCGCTGCCAACTCCGAGGGTGGTGGCACCGCCGGCACCTATGGCGCCTACCATCCCGAACGGTGGCCCCCAGGAGTCCTTTCATGGGGTCTCCCGGAGCACCTCTTGGGCTGCGGTGGCGGGACGACGGCCTGCCACCGCCCTGCCACTGCCACCGCTGTGTGATATAGAATCAAATTTCAAAACTGGTAAACACTTTTTGACCGCTACCGTACATGCTCTGGCTTGCCCCATACTTTGATCTTTCTTATATTGATCGTCTTTCTTGCTTTTATTTATTAATTTTCCTCAGTTATAACTTAAATATACATTTCTTTACTTATTCCTATATTACATGCTACTTACATTACCTCTTATTTATTTATTTTCATCCAGTGTGATTCGGTACCTGTTACATTTCTACACTAAAAACGAACATTTAAGGATCAAATCGCCAGAAGTTGCTGAATTTGCAGAGGTTGCACAAGTTATATAATGGAGGCTCATGAATAAACCCCAACACATTCAGCTACCACAAAATGACATTTGTCTAATTAATATTGAACTCTTTTCGTTCGAAATTAAGTTTTGATTTCAAACGAATTAGTTAATAAAATTTGATAGATGTGAATACTTTTATGAGCTGTTGTCTGTAAACAGCAGTCCTCTTTGCACAATTTACATGTTGTATTTGCAATGTCTATCTTACATAATACACTAGCTACTCCTAAATCTACACCTCTTGTGATCCATCCCACTTTCCACGAGGGACACCTTCACATATGTAAATGAGAAATACATTAGTCTGTCTGTGTGTGAGGCGATATGTGAAATTTTAAAGAGGTAAGCATAAAACTGGGGTTTGTACTCAGGGGGCCACCTTTCTGTACAGCTTGGAAATTATCGTACTTGCTGCATTCAATCTGTCAACGAAACTGCGCTTAGGGAGTTATAGAAGCAGAGAATTTATTTATTTGGGTATATTGTCATCTTTTGCCTCTTTAATTACGATTTGATGTATCCTTAAACTTTGACTTCGTCTCATTTTCAAGTGTTTTAAAAACCGTGTTTTATGACATGACAGAAAACATGGAGTTATTAATCTAAGGATGATCTTAACACCGAGTATGATTAATGAATAAATAAGGATCGTATAAGGATGTGTGTATTATATTCCATATTATAGTAATAAATATAACTTAAAATAATTTCATTCAATTAACTGCAATGTACGAAATCGATTATATAATAAACAATGCCTAGAAAGTATCTTGGACTATGTCATCCAAGACTAATAACTTAATCTTTCTTAGACACATAGATTAATTAATGAGATAAAATTTAAATATTATCTACACATTTAAATTTACTTTTGTAATTTTACATTTTGTAAAAATGCAAAATAATTGCATAAATAAGACAAATCATAAATAAAATACCACATACACATTTTGTTGGATGGTTTGAGCCCCCAAGTCGAAAATTATTATAATATATTTACTATATTAATATTATAATATAATTACATTTCAAAATAAAAAAAGGATATTAAACAGATGATGATTTCTTAAATGATAAAAATGATCAGATTTAATATTTATGATATGTCATTTAATGATTCTATATTAAATAATGGTTTTTCCGCTCGTACAAAATTATGTAGTTTTTAAACTCTTTGTGTTCTTAACTTTTATATTTATTTAACGTCAATAAGCGCGTAAAATTATTTTGACTTTACTATGTTTATAACAGTGTATTGTAAACTGTTTGTATTCATATTTCTTCTGTATGATGAAAACAGATGAAAATCATATGGTCTTCATCTTATTATTTTCGTGGACTGGCACTTCTTTGAAACATTAAGAAATATATATAAGTAGATATATGAATATAATAAACGGCAACATTCATAATATAGAAAGAAAGAATATAATCTAGTAGAATTATACTCATAAGAAACCAACTTTACAATGCAGATTAAAATAATTAGAAACAGTTACTTGAAATAATTTCTGAATTGCAGTACGAAATATAAGTATAATCTTTCACATCTGTAAAAGAAACGCTTAATTTAAAATATTTTGCGAAAAAAATTTTCTAATAAAATTTTTAAAATTCGCTTGGTATTCTGTTTTGGTCAGTACCAGATATCCACAAACCGTTCTCATTCCCCGGGCCAACGTAGCGACGTGGCTTTATTACATCTAATATACATGGACGGCAACACGTCAAACTTTACATATTGACATTGAAACAACTCTCATATTGCTTACAATAGCCATTTTTCTAGCTTATGCTAGCAGAACATTGGCTACAAATAAACTAAATATTATATTATTACAACTAAAAGTCGCAACAAAGAAAACTCGTTTAATAAGATTTCTTATGTATCCAATTTTGGAGATTGCCAACGAAGGTCTTAGGAAAATATGCGGCGAACTACATTCTTAGAGAAATTGTAGAATAGATTCCTCAAAGGGAGGAAATTTTATCTTCCCAAACATTGCACCCGATTGGGCTGACCTAATTTTAAAATTCTCGAAGCTTTTTAAGTCTTTAATGAAGTTCTCTCATTGTTAAAAGAAAGTATTTTTATAAGTCGGAAAGGTTTTTAACTCATTTTTGAAAATGGCATGTAATGACAAAACTTTGTTTATAATTATTTTAAAAAATCCCCTTAAACGTGCACTGTTATTATTATTAAATCAACAGAGCTGGCGTGGAGGTTGTTGATTGTCAACTTATATCATAAGATGTTATGTCACGGAACCGAATAATTTTGTTCTAACTTACCGTACCCTTAACACCACAACACAGCAATTTTATACTGCTGTTCAGTAGACGTCCCTGATATATGTAAAATCAAGAGAGAATAATACTTTATTTTGATAAATTCTATTTGTTATCTGTCAAGCAATTGAATCCCTTTAAATACAATTATCCTGATAAAGCTTAGAAAATAAAAGTCGCGTGCTTGTATATAATACCTACTGTATCTTGGTACACGAGCTATTAAAGTTCACATGTAGGTTACGAGCAAGTAATCCGGAAGTCACTTAATCTCTTGGGTAAGTGAACTTCATTCCCCCAAGCGGAGCCGCAAGCTTAAACTTGAGGCTAAATCATTTATAGCCCCACTAAGAGCGTGTACGTACAATATGACGTATTAATATATAGGCTACGGCTACCCGCTATACTCTTATATCGGGTCTCTATACAACCCTACATCAGTGGACTCTATTAAGAGTACAAATTGTAACAAAGCAATTCAAATCAAAGCTAATTATGAGTTTGGCCAAAACGTTTCATACAGCTATATTATGATGAATGAATTTCATTAAAGCTAAATCATCAATTCAGATTTAACAACCTACATTTTTACTCAGATATTTTATATAAGACATAATTTTGCGGCGAGCTACTTAACTACTCAGTAGCCCTAGACAAAAAGCACACGCGCCTTTTCTATTCTATTTCTACTATTATAATGACAGTAGAAAATAGAATAGAAATAGAAAATAATCTACCGTGTTTCGCCATTAGGAGGAACTTCAAAACATTTGAAACGTGCGTACTTCACAATTATTTACTTACATTAATTAGGACTAAATTAAACAAACTTTCGATTTGAAATTGAAAATCGTTGCGTAGACATTTATTTAGAGGTAAGTAAAAAAGCAGATTCATTGACAGATTTACGAACATTTTTAACCATTTAAAAGTTTCACTAAGTTGCAGCTTAACTAACTTACTCTTGTGTGATTTGGGACCGTTCTTCTCGTGTTTGTGGAAACACAATCCACTTGGTGCAAATAGCATTGCTGTTTAAGGCGTCCACAACTTCCCGAATACATCGGCTTGCAGTTCTCAATCATGGCATGGTATGAGCAATCACCTTGTTGAGTAGAAATAGAATAGAACCGTATCTAGTTTTTACGTCAGAAACTACATTTTGTGTATGAATTTGTATAGAACTCTTCTACTGTCAAAATAGAACACAGATGAACGATAGAATAGAAACACAGTTAGCATCTTGTCTGCGAGTTGTCTATCAACGTCATCAAGTCACGTGACGTATCTACTGGAAATGTTAGTTCCATACATTTTTTATGTTATCCATTATTGAAAACGCAAATAGAAAGGCATTTTGTCTAGGGGACAGGACATAAATAGAAAGAAAATTGTAACACATGGAATACCAAACAACTACTTCTAACACTTCACTCAAATTGTACACATTCAGTATAACCTTCAGTATAACCAATTTAATATCAGTCTCGTACGATTTCAATTTACTGAACATTATTGAATGATAAGTTTGATCCCGTATATCTTTTGTTTACGTAAGTACCAACCGTGTAACGTTATTATCACACTTTCCAAAGAAATTTAATATATGCGTGAACAACGACCGAAAATTTATATTCCATAAAAGAGCTGCTATAACTCGCCAACACGATACAGTTTGTCACGTCAGAAAACAGGCTCAGCTAAAGGATAATAAGGAAAAAACTGGACTAGGTCGTGTGCTCTCTATTCATTCAATATGTATGAAAAATAAAATTTTAAATTTTCTGTGCACGTAAACATTTCAAATTAAAAGAAATAGACGAATGATAGCAAATTAGATAGTTAATAGACGAATGATAGATAATTAGATAGTTAATAGACGAATGATAGATAATAAGATATATACCAAATTTACGTTATTAATAAGGTAGGTGACAGAAATTCTATAACATTGTTAATGTGTACGGTATGTTTGGACTGAAACATAGAGGAAGCCCACGTAACTGCCATCCACCTGGATACTAACATAATATATAATTCTTTATTAATATGGATCTACTGGTCTTAAAATAACTAATTGTTTTTTATATATATGCCGCCGCGAATGTGGCGAATAAATCATAAACAAAAGAGGATGTTCTACCGTGTGAACGCGTAGGCGCCGGAAATTAATTAGTTTTTTTTTAATTATTTTGATCGTAAATTATTTCAACAATCATAATTTAATTTTGAAGCAAGCTTGTCAGTTTTGAATGTTATGTTATTGTAAATGTTTAATTTAAGTGTCCTATTTTGATCCGATTCCGTGAGTATTTTCATATGTCGTCACCACAGATGTCGCTGTAAACGTTTGTAGGGGAAGTAAATTAATTATTGTTTTTAACTGTTAGTAATATTATTTTGACTATAAATTCCACTTTCTAAAATCATATTAGAATTTTTAAGTAAGATTGTAATTGCAAATGTCACACTTACTGTAAAGTTTTACTATGATTGGATTCCGTGAGTATTTTATATGGCGACGCCACAGATGTCGCTGCAGACGTATGTAAACGAAGTAAATTTAATAATTGTTGTTTTTAATTGTTATTATTAATTATTTTGATTATAAATTCCACTTGCTAAAATCATATTAAGAATTTTTAAGCAAGATGGTAATTCGAAATGTTATGCTATTATAAAGTGTTAATTTAGGGTTTTATTTTGATTCAATTCTGTGAGTATTTTGTATTCATTTAAATGGTTTAATTGCTTTAGCTTATTAATTACTAGCGCACTAGCATTTAAAATAATAATGTTTTTGTTTGGAATCCTTGCTATAGTAATTTCTTGGTAAAATTCATATTACGAAAAATATGTTGGCGCCATCTGCTTCCTTTTTGGAAGGCAACTTTACATTGCCGTCAAAATAGTGGGTAGCGAGGTGACCTTTTCAGATGATTATTCATACATGGATTCTGTACCTGACTTCGAGTAAGAAAACATGTGAGTGTTGAACCCTTGTCTAATTTCTGGCGGATTCCAAATTAAATGAGTGCCTTGTTAATACTTTGTTCTGTTAATGTTTAAATTGTTAAGAACTTGTGTTTGCAGTAATTTATTAAAATGTTTAGTGCCAACTTTCTATGTATTCTTAGTTAATAATGAATTGTAATAGTGTTAATAGTTTGTTAAAAAAAGGAGTAAAAGAAATTAAAGCCTATGAGTTTCTTGTCTTTTCTTCTCATAGTGACTGTCCCTTGCTGAACAGACAGTAATAAATACCCTCCTAGACATAAATGATAAAACAATTAAAAGCATATCAACTCCTTAGATGTTTTGTCTCATTTCAATATCAACTGGATAGTTTCCAATTAGGTAGGTAGATTTGTGTAACCTCACTTCTATTTCGATATATTTTATTTATTAAAATGTATGGCAACGTATTAAACTCAGAGCAGCATTTTTCATTAAGATAAATATTGTAAGATTTGTACGAAATGTTATTATTTATTTTCTTTATTTTACAGTTTTGAGGAAAGGTTTCCACTAATACAAAAAAATAGATAACAGAAAACTACAAAAACAAATAAATCATATGTTAAAGCATATACTATAATTCAATATTCTAATGAGAAAGCGCGCCAGAGTGGAAATAGTTATACCTAATATTATAGTAATGTAGAAAAGAATAGCGATTCTATTTATAATGTATCTGGTTTTGATTGGCAGGCCCTTACAAGACAGTACAGAAACGTTGTCAATATTAATATTATTTACACAAATTCAGAAATCAAAATTATCTCGCATTATCGGGCCATCTATATCATAAAGTAACCAAATGTATACTTAAAATATACAGGTTAATGCAGGTCCTGCAACTGAACAATGGCTAAATTTTGGCAGTAATTGGTAGATACAATGGTTCAATAAACTGGAATTTCCAGTTAGCTAACATGTGCGTACATCAATTGAAAAACTTGTTCACAAAAGTCGAGTCTAGCTTGTAAAAAATGTTGAACGGCCAGTTATCAAAGAGCCTTTTTAATCTTTTGCCAAACCTTAATCCAGATTATCCAGGCCAATGTCAAAAAGTTGCTTACAACACTCCAAATTAGAGTTTATTTTCTGAAAGCCGCAAATTTTCCAAACAATCTTGCCTGTTCTTTAACGAAAATTTACCTCAATAGGGATTAATGGAAATCAATGGCGGTCCCCAAGTAAGGTGAAGTAAGATTAATATTGAAGCTTTTAAAAATACCCCTGCCAAGAGTAAAGTTACGTTATTTTGTTTAGAAACGTTAAAAGAATTTACTTGCAGTACTGTGACGGACTCATTGGATGTTCGCTCCTTTCTTATCTATGTGTTAGTTTGTTTTATATTTTTTCATTCTTCATCGTTCCTGTATCTGTGAAGACGTGACAGTACGTAGCTACTTACCAATCCCTCAAAACCAAAGTCGAGAAGTGTATGTAGGACTTTTTGTACATTTTGGAGTAGGTACCTACTCAATGACCTACTCGTCGATCTGGTGTCTCGTCTAGACAATTCGGCGACTAGGAAACTCAATTTCTGCAACCTAGCCAACCACAGTCTGCGCCTCGACTATCTATCATGTATTTTTGGATAACCAAGAGCATCGATTTCGCTATAGTGTCGGAACTAGACTTCTTATCGGAACTTTCTGCTACGATCTTGCTATGATATATCAATGTGTTGTTCGTTGTACAAATTTCATATACCTATGTATGTATATCTTTATCCAATTCTTCAAAGGTGTATGCCACACTGACACATCAACATTAAGTTAGCAAGGCCCAGTTTGGAACTAAAATCCTAATTTATCACGCCTGGTTTATGCCCCATCAAAAGACTTGGGCCTACCGTAATTATGTAAAAGCAATTAGGTCGTAGTACAGATTATATAAACCTTATCCAACCACGCTGGCTCAGTACAGATTGTCGATTACATACACCTTTGAATTCAAAAAATAAAATACGCTTTTATACATGACTAGATCGACCGCAATTTTTTTTATATGATAGGGCAGCAAACGAGCAAACGGATCACCTGATGGTAAGCGATAACCGAACGCGAAATGCCCATGGATACCCGCAACACCAGAGGAGTCACAGATGCGTTGCCGGCCTTTTAAAAGGGAATAAGGGAGGAAGGGAGGTTTGGGCCTCCGGTACCCTCACTCACTCGGCGAAACACAGCGCAAGCGCTATTTTACGCCGGTTTTCTGTGAGGCCGTTGTATCACTCCGGTCGAGCCGGCCCAATTCGTGAACGACTTTCAAGGAATGACTTTTTTCCCTTTATTTATTTATTTATATTTATATTATATTTAAATTCATAGAATTGCATACCCTGCACCTCGGGAAAGGTATGAAGGTATGGTAGCAGAAGTATGTGAGGCTCTCCTCCCCTAGAAGGAGGTAGGCCTACCCACAAAAACCTCGGCGATGCCCCTCCAGACGCCTGCCGCGAGCGCTCGATCGAGCGCACGTCCGATATCGCCGTCAGACGCGCCGAGGAGAACTGCCCACAGCGTGACAGGGCCGTGGGGACCCGTAAGGACACTACCACGACCAAGCTAAATACCGATCCGAGCAACCAACGGAATTAAGTTAGGCCAAAGGGCCTAACTTAATTCCGTTGTAGTAAAGTTGGTGGTAAAGTATCGTATTCTACAAAGTCGTAATGGAGAAGTCCCATTACGACATTTGTAGTATACGATACTCAAGTAGAATACATACTAGTGGATACTTGCTCGCTACCCGACGCTCGCATATTACGCTACTAAAAAAATGACTATATTCCTCATTTGTGCAAACTCGTTTTTTTGTGGACGGACATTATGTCGATCGACTATACGTACAAACAACTTTCCGCAGTTGTTCCCATTCACCCCGCAAATCCTATTCACCCCGTTACGGCATGTGTACAAACAAAAAAAAAACCAACCAACCTGTTATTTGAAAGTTTGTTTCCAATTTCTGCCCAATTCCTATCTATTGTATTTTTCCGCATGTATTCAGGTAATTTGTAATTATATAAGCACGCATGTTTTTCAACTTCTTGTACAAACTTAATATTTGTTTCTTGCTCCGCCGCCATCTTGTCGAAACGCGACGCACAAGCGACCAACACGGTGAGTCGCGCGATACTAGTGGCGGACGTGTAGGATACCGGTATTCGTAGTGTGCAGCTTGCATTCAAATGTATGTGAGATACTTCGCGGTGACAAGTCTTCGAGACTTGCAAGATACTTAAATCGCCTGTGCGTATCGTAATGGGAGAAGGGCTTTAGATAGGCGTGGCGGAATCTTGTTGACTCTACTTGTACTTGTATTTGTATAGCTTTTTGGACATTCAAAAATTATTGTACTTTGATCATCCGCTGGGCCAAAGTCCTAATCACCATAACTCGATTAAAGTGAACTCATTTATATACATATATTGGAGTGGACTAATGCACACAATAACTAAGACAGGTAAATACCATAATAACCAAAACGTTTCAAACGATACGATTTAGAAAAATAATTAGATGCATATCGAGTTCCGCTGCTCGTAACTTTCATTCCCCCGGTTTTCCTCACTAATCACAGAGCAGCACGTCGACCTAGCCAATTACTAAGGGCGAGTGTGGATTTCCAATTACAAAAGGACATCGATTATTTTGTGTACTCACGCAGATTGTATTTTTGTACCTATTAGTCGCACGTGATATTAATTAACTTTTTGTCTGAGGGATTTTCTAGCAACAAATTATGTCAATTGTGCTGATTTGTCATGAAATACTTAATTATTTTGAGTAATGCCATATAGTACTTTTTATAGATTTTTTCCGGTTATTAGCTTGATTGGTCGTGTTTAGTTTTCGTGACGGGAAAATATTTGATGTTAATTCTTTTTAGCTAATTTCGTGTAATTAATTAATGATTAAAATTATTCTCATTTATTGTAAATAAATAGTGCCGGAGGTAGGTACTGTGGTCTTAACACTGGTCTTCTGACCGCAAGACCCGGGATCGATCCTGCCAATGTTATTTGTTTTTTGATTTTCCTATGTAGGTACAATTTATCAGACGCCTGCCATAAATTGAAATGTGTATTGTAATATATACCTTCAGTAATCACCCAACTTGGTTAAGGTCGTTCAGTGTGAGGACGAGTTTGTGTCGTGAGAAGTGATAGTAATGTCGTCAGATGTTTAGTTCAGTAGTAATTTCATATGCATAGCTTATACTTTTTACTAATAACTATGAGTGCTATAACATCAACTACCCTACCAATTGTTTTAAATTATTGTGATATTTCTCAAATACTTTCTTTTAATAATGATGCACTAAAGCCATTTACAATAGATGAGTTAATTCTTCCATACTAGAAAGATCCGGACCTAGAAATCTTTCTTTTTGGTTTTGGGGCATTGAGAATTATCTGTGGAGCAATTAATTTATATTCACTTTAGGCGTTGCAAGCAAAATCAATCGAAGCACTTTTTGAATGAATACCACAATTTTAGCAAAGAATTTTTAGTTTCAATTTAGGGGTCATCCACTCCTTCCTAAACCGAAAAAGTAACTATATTTTACGGTGCGCCCGCGGTGTTGGATTTTATCCAAAAGTATCCACTTAAGCAGCAATCTTTAAAATTGCAAGCTTAGTCAGAATTTATCAAAAATTACAACAAATTTTCTAAATTAGGACTATTTGGCTAGATTTAGGTTTAATAGAAATGTTTTGACTGCATACGCATTTCTTCAGACTAATGAAACAGTATTGGTCGGGATTGAATTTCTTTTACTCTGATACATCAAGAGAAAATTTGTTGGAAAGTATCGGAGTTGGTATGTATCATAAAAATTATTAAATATTTAAAATAAATAATTTTCCCATTAAGGCTTTGGAATTTGCCAACAGGACTTTTCATGCACTTAAGTATCTCTATATGCTTAGGTATTCTACCGGAAAATATAAGGCATATCAGATAAGCAATGAAATTACTGGATACTGTAACTCTATTCTTATGTATGTCACATATTGACAATGTACATTGTGCTTTTTGTGGGGGTGGCAGATTTGCTACGAATTTTACAGCAACCATATGTACTATAGGCAACTGTCACCACTTACCATCAGGTAGGCAATCTGCTTATTTGTCCATATGCTTATCATAAAAAAATCCCTAGATATTTGTTATTTAAGTTTTGAAGGATAGTCAAATTTTCAGACTGTCGAAATGCCTTTAAATTGCAGAGAGCAGTCTTTTGATCATCTCTCAGAATTAAGCTTTCTAAGGTATTACAACACTCAAAATTGTTATATTGTAAAATTTGTTTAGATTCCTAATTAAATCAGTATATATTATAATGAGAGCTGGTGTCGTTCCTACCAAAGCAACTTGTGGTACAAAGTTCAATTTGAAGCTTCCAATCCTCTAGGCTTGCTTTAAATGGTTAGACTTCAAAGGCAAAATAGTCTCAAAGTTGGGTACCCGTCATAAAAGTATGAGAGTGTATTGTGCCAAATTCCAGCCTAAGATACCGAGGAAGCTTTGATTTTCAAGGTTCAGACGACAAAAATTTGCATCAATCGTCACTCCGTTGTGTCTTGGTCATTGTCACTATCTATTTTATCCTTAAAAGCTACGAATGTTAAACTCGACATAATCATGATCAATTTTTCGAAACACTATTCAAATGTACGGCAAATGTACATTTACATTACCCACTAATATAGATGTGATTTTATGTGGTATAAATTCATCTTCAATAAAAGTAATAACTTCTTTTATCACTTGCCAAGGTAAAATTTAATGTGGTATTTCATATCGATTAACATTTTTTTATTGATCATTTGTTAAACATTTTGTTATATCTTACTTTGTACAGTTTATGATCATTTCGTTGCAGTTAAGTAAGTAGTTAAGTTGTAATTGTATTTTCCGTTCTGTTTCAGGTGAAAGTGCGGCTCGTCTTTATTCTTTTAATTAAATTCGCTTCCGTTTCCTTTTTCATAATACAATTTGACGTGACGCTAGCAAACTTTTTGTAATAAATATCTTTGTGATTAATGAGATTAACTGGATAGTCAGTAGCGTGATTAAACTGTATTTTGAATTATTATCAAATATTAAAACTGTTTAGATTTTTTGAGAGCCCATGAAACGTTAGGTGCCAATAATTTGTTATTCTGGCGTACGGAAAATCCCACATAGGTTATGTTCTTGGTTCGACACACAAAACATACATGCGCAAGGGTAGACGTATTATAATTGAAATATCTTCTTTGCCTTACAGGCAAATGAACCCAGTGGATATTTTAGACATATTCTGTAAGACATCTTTTTAACACCTTTGCTCGTAAAGCTGATGTAATTCCACCGGTTTTGAATATGTAAAGCGAGTCATAAGAAGGCGGTCGAACCATGACATGAGCGCGCCGCAACAGGCTCATAATTATAGTGGAGGATGGAGAATAAATATCCGGTAAATGCCGGTATAAGTTATATGGCATAGAATGTATACCGGGTCTTCGAACACTTGATCTACGGCTGCTAAAAGGTACGTCAGGAAGAAGGACAATGCGAGTGGTATTTAAGAAAGATATTCTTCAGTCGAGAATGCTTAACCAAGACCCTGCTGATAGACGTGTAGATATTATAATAGTGGTTGTCGCCGAAGGTGGTAATTAATAGTTTAATCTTCTACGCATACACTATCGCGCGTTTGTTGGTGATTTTGTTCGTGCTTTACTTCTTCTTCTTCTTTTGGGTTTGATGGCGGTGCCCATAGGATTTCGCCAACCTCGAGTTTTTTGCTTAGAATACTTTTTTTTAATTAAAGTATGCGCGACTCATGTTATTATCCAGGCCGTGAAAGTACAAGTGGATGCAAAATTAAAATTAAACAAGACAAATAAAAAACAATATACCCTGTTCACTGTCTATAAAGAAATATATAAAAAAGGTTCGTGCTTTATACGTAAATCGTATTCCAAGTAAAGGAGAATGCCCAAATTTGCCCCACTGGTCCCAAAACTATAACAAAATATAAATAATAAAAAAATATTATTACTAATGTTAGTGGCATTTATTTCGCAAATATACGTGCGAGAGAAAAACAATAAAACAAAGTGTTTTTTAGAAACGGAAATGGCAAAATGACATAAATACGAAACCATTAATATGGCCAAAAGTCAAGACGACACATTAAATTAATTAAAATTCTATTATTAAACTGCACATAATGTAAGTTACTGAAAATCAATGAAAAGGCTAAAAAATACTGTAATTCAAACTGAATAAACAAGCTTTCTATTCTATTTCATTAAGTATCTATACTAATATATAAAGCTGAAGAGTTTGTTTGTTTGTTTGTTTGAACGCGCTAATCTCCGAAACTACTGGTGCGATTTGAATAATTCTTTTTTTGTTGGATAGTCCATTTATCGAGGAAGGCTATAGGCTAAATAACATTACGCTATGACCAATAGGAGCAAAGACAGAGCGGTAAATGTGTAAAAAACGGGGAAAATTATTCATTTTTGAAGGCTTTCTTTGCGTGCGCTGCGAAAACGGTTCAAGATACACAAAAAATATGTATGAAAGAATTATTCCTCTATACATGATCTAAAAAAAAGTCCGCGACGGCATATGTCTATCTTTTAAGGTTTAGTCACAATGACCGTTTTTATGGTACCAAATTTGGATATGTCGCGTTGTCAAGATCGGGTAACAGCTGAGGTGCGCAAAATAACTATTCCACGCGACGAAGTCGCGGGCACAGCTAGTAATTAATAAACTTATTTTTACATTGCATATGTGCAATGTAAAAATGAGTTCTCTTTTTTTACACTATGGTGTAAACTGCTAAAAATACACGAAAATGCTAGGAATATACTGTGATTCCAACTAATTACATTACACATAACTTCCTTTTTATCAAAAAATATTTTATGTCAAACAAAATGCATATCGTCGTCTTACAACTTTGCTAATAAATATTAGTAGGCGCTCATTTTGTCTAATATCTTTATTTTGACACGAAGTTTTGACTTTTGTCTGCTTCATTTAAAAAGCTATGCTAATTACGCACACATTAAAATCTCATTAGTGGGCATGCATAATTGTGACTGGGGCTGCCCCTTCTTGACCTTTCCTAAATCGATATCCTGAGATAAAAGCTGTTTTTATAAAATTTAATACACCACTACCATCGTCAGCATCAGAAGAACGTCTTCTTTCCTTTGCAACAATGACTAATTTGTCGAAAAGTCAAAAATTGTCCGATAGTAAGTTTGAAAAAAGAGTTGTATTAAAATGTAATCTCAATTATTATAAAAATTAATATTTCCTACGATTAATCTAATTTGTGTAATTTAAATGCGTGTATTTAGTTGTCTACCCATAATTAATGTGTAGTTTGATTGACTAAATTGAAAAAAAAAATTATTACGTATAATTGTCTTTTTTTTCTATTATTTAAACATCATCACATATTACTGTTTCCATCATTTTTTGATGAAACATTAGTAGCAGGAATAATTAAAGTTTGATTAATTATTAACTGCGAAATGATAATTAACAATTAATCAATTGTTAAATATCATTTTATATTAATTGTGAAGTATCAATTAACAATTGATTAATTGTTAATTGTTACAACTAACTATTTCTATGTGTTATTTTATTTATATGTGTTATTTTTAATTGTACCTTCCAATCAAATTTTGCCCAACACTGCAATAATTTGGGCATATTGCTTTTTGTCTTAGATAAAGACTGCAGATGGCAGTGGGCGGGGCAGCCTAAGCTGCTTATAAGGAGCCTGGTTGATTGTAAAAGGGACGCCAGGGACGTTGGAATCGCGCCAGGGGGGCACATTCGCAGTGGTCCATAACACAACAATTGGGTAGACAACAATTTTTTAAATTCTATATATAATAAGAGTACTCTTTTGTGTGTGTGAGTGTGAGAAACATTGTAGAACCAACAGTACACCTGCACTTATTACTTTTGAAGATACATCGACATGTTTGCGGCGCTGTCGCGGGTCGCTCAAAAACGCTCCATACTAAAAACACTGCAATCGTGACGTCATAACTCAGTAAACTCGCCTAATTTGTATAAGCGTATAAATAAATTTTAAAATAACTTTGTTATTTGTACTTGTATTTGTGTTTTATAGGTATACTTTCTATATAAAAAAAACCGTTACATTTAATGTGAGAATGCTAGAAATGTGTTCGTTTCATTGGAATTACGTAAATAATAATTGCTCATTTTTTTTGAAATCTAAAAACAATATATATTAATAATTAAATTGAAATTTCTATATTGACATACTTTCATTAGATACAAATTGCTTAAATCAGATAATTATAGTATAAAAACGACCACAATCAGTTGTAGTCTACCCTATAGTAGCACTGCCGCTTTAAAGCAAAAATGGGTACCCACGGCAAACTGGTAGTTAAATAGTGCATTATTTCTACCCGAATAGTTATCTGCACCAATAACTTTATTTTACCTATTATAAATAACAATATTTCTAATACATAATTAGGAAATTATATATAAAAATAGATTGCTAAAAATACCTTCAAGTTGAATGACCAAACAATACCAAATGAAACAAATATTTTATATAATCTACCAAATTACTCTATTTATTAACAATGTAAATCAACAATAGTATACATATCTACAAAAATAATCGTTATTCACACACATACCGTGTATAATGCATATTCGACAATTTCACAGGCATACAAACGACCAGAGCAAGGACCAAAGACAAAACTCTGTCGATACACAGAGCATTTCAACTAATAGTACCTCTGACGTCATCTCGCCATTTATGTCTTTAAAAAGTATTTTTTTGACAATATTTATAAAGATATTGTTAGCTTTTAAAGTTGATCTGTCAATGCTTTTAAGGTACATATATAAAAAATAAATATTGTTATACAAAGATTTGTAACCAGGAGACGTATTTAGAATCATTAGACATGAATTTGGAATACGAATACAAATCGTGCGCGAAATTATTTTCTACTGCTTACAATTTTATAGATTTTTGAATCACTCGAATTCAGTGTTGTCATTAAAAACAAATTCTTAATTAAATTCCGTTTCACGCAGAAAAATTCAAAATCACAACAACAAAAACAAAAAACCGGCGTTGACCCACACGTGAAACGGATCAATGTCAACGTCACGTCAGCGTTGGATATTCTACTAGTAGAAATCAAAAACGAGTGGGTTGAACCACTCGTAGCACAACGCACGAAATGATAGTTCAGAAATAGTGCATTCAGTAATTCGTATACGAATCTCACGATTTCGAATGCGAATTAGTTTTCTATTGTTTCAAAAATTCGTCTCCTGTAACTTAAACATGCATGTATGCTTAAAATATGCGTATGAAATTTTATTAAACAGTGTTTAAACTATGAATTTTTTTTAGAAAAAATTACAAAATTATACAAACATTATTATACTGTAATGTACATTATTATCTATTGTATTTTACATATTGCCGCAAGAAAAAGGTCCTAAGCGCCGTGATCCATATTTATGTTATAATATGCTGGAAGTTTTATGTTTATAACACCTATTGTCTTACGAATGAGGGTTGTACATCATTGAGCTCACAAAAAAGAACGAAACCACGGAGTTTGCAAAACAATTTCATAAAGTCACATATTACTTTTTTTCCGCAGGCCATAAGGGAACCTTTTCACTTGTGAGGGCATGCCCCGTAGAGCGGAAGGTGTGTTTGTCATTGTTATTTCTGAGCACAAATGTTGATCTAACGTCTGAAAAAATATACAAATATTATTAAAGTCAAATTTAAATTAAATTAATTTACACATGCTATTGTCACAACTGCAATTTAAAATTTACTATCTGCATTCGTCATACGTTCCGCTTTCACGCCGTAAATACTGAACCGATTGCTTTGAAATTGCAGACGTAAAGATAAAAGTCCGGATTAAATAATAGGGTACTTTTTATCCCGGAAAAGTCATAAAAATCCCACGGGATGCGCAATAAAGGCTTCGCTCAAAAACTACTGCACAGATTTTCATGCGGTTTTCATCAATAGAGTGATTCTTGAGCAAGGTTTTGCGGTATTTCTTATCTCGGAAAAACGGATAGTCCCACGGGAAGCGCAATAAAACCTTCGCGCCATAAACCGACTTCCGCGCATATGTAGCCGTGGACAAAAGCTATGACCTTTAACCCTCTCATCCAATCCCGAAATCCACGCAGGCAAAGCCGCGGGCAGAAAGCTAGTGATATATAAATTAATAGAATGAAAAATAGCAAGTGCAGCATTTAATTCAAATTGCGAGTGTTTTTCGAAACATTGCCTTCGTTTAAACCAATCATCCTAAATTATTCATATTATGGCTGGCTGGGTCTATTATCACGTAAATAGTCAGTCATTTAGACCATAAATAAATAAAGAATTTCTTATTTTATAGTTTTCAAAACAATAAAGCATTCGTTCATACTCATTCACTACAATTTAAGTCTATGAAATAATATTATGTATAACCTTATTTACCTGTGAATCAATAAGGTTCCGATTTCTGAGCTCCGTTTCAATACATTCGTATTCCTTCTTGATGTCGGCGTTGTTATGTTTGTCCAGCGCTTGTTTGACTTTGGTAATCTAGACAGAAAAACAACTTCAAACCATGCAATTTATTTATTACACCAATTGTTAAAGTAATTGTGTAACTTTGAATCTGCTTGTCCATTTGTGTTTATTGAAAATCTTTGAGATTCGTATGTATTTTTCCCGATGACGCACGATGCCGTACGGTGAAGGAAAACATTGTGAAGCAATCTGCATACACCTTAAGGGCTTATGTGAAAAGTTCACCAATATTAGCAAGCGTAAGTACGCTTGGCTAAGTAGCCAAGGGCTATCCACCCTCACAGGACTGGGTTTTAAAAGGCTATAAAAATAATGACGAAGTTTTACATATTTTTATGTTTTAATGAAGTATAATTATAATACATTTTTTTTGCAATCAAATGTTATTTTAAAATACTTTATCGTACGTATCAACAGGCTGTAACAATTTTTACATATATATATGTTTTAATGAAAAATAAAAAACACTTTGTTATTATAATACTTTTTTTAGAATAAAACTTTCTATTCCACAAACAACAAATTGAAATATTTTTTTAATTTGTTAATATTTGTTGCGACTAAGTTAAAAACCTTTTATCAGTCAGAGTTCCGATGACGTGACGTAACTTGCGCCCACTACAAAAAAATACTAGAGATAGCATGCAATGATTAAAAACTTAATAATGATATTTTATTAATAAAATTAAAAATCAGGCACATTCCTTATTATACATATATAAAAAAAGGATTTGTAAAACTGGATATGTTAAGAGGTCCTGGTGAAAGCACAAAAATTGACAACAATCACATCTACATTTTTCCAAGAACAAGTCTGTACTATAGACTTCCACTATACTATATCTAGCCATATTTAAATGACAGTTCCTATTTGTAAATTAATAGTATAATTATTAATTTTTCTGTACACAGATATAATTAAATGATATCCCTGACTTCAGAACAGTGAAATTATATCATGTTATCCAATGTAACCTGCTAATGTGTCATAAAAATGTGAAACAGTGGCAACATACAATATGGCTCTTGTAAGGATTATAGATGTACAAATCTTACAAAGTTCAAGTACCACAGGAACCTGTAAATGTTGCTGACTTATAAATTGACTTTAGTAAAGTCAATTTCAGACTGAAAGTCACTTTACGTAAAGTCACTTTACGTATGATGTTTACACATACCGTTTCCTCGAAGAATGTATGCTTTTTATTTTCTTCTGGTATATCAATGTCCAAAACACTTCTTAGGATAGGTAAAGCGTCATCAACACGCCCCATATCCGCCAACGCCATTACCTGAAGAAAATTACAAACATACATATCACATCAAATTCCTTCAATGTATCACCTATTTGATCCAAGTATGTTTGTCTAGTTCTACCCCTACCAACTGGCCCATTCATATTTGACTCATAAATTTCTTTTGTCAGTTGTCTTTCGTCCATCCTTTCCACCTGCCCAAAACATCTAAGCATTCCTTTCTCGATTTTTGTCACTACGCCTTTCACACCGCACATGGCCGTATCACATTATTTCGCAATTTATCCTTCATCGTCACTCCAGCAATTCCCCACAGCATCAAAACTGTTATTTCCACTTCATCAATCGGGCTTTTATCTTGTTTTTTGCCACACCCAACATTCACTGCCATACATAAGAGTATACTGCTGGGTGATTTTGAAACGTCGGAAACTTTCGAATCCGAGTGACATTCAATCCGAATCGAATCCGTTCGACTCGAAAAATGCTATTCTAAAACACCGTCGGAAACGGCCACGGAAACTTTCCGTTCGGAAAGTCAACCATAGAGTAACATGCATTTACCTTTACGTTTACAAAGTATGATTGAAAATGGTAGGTTTAGTAGAAAATGACACGCACTATATTTTAGTTTCGGCACATATAAAATGTAACAATTTTTATATTTTGAGACTCAATTTGCATAATTACTATCTTAATTTACATAATTAATTGCAAAATGTTCAATAGAAAATATTTAAAATAAGCAAACAAAGAAATACATGGCAGTGAAGTCTTTTGCACAAACTATCTTTGTAAACAAGAAAATGAAAGTGAAGTTTGTATTCTTCGAAGTTTAAAACTTTTTCAATCCAATAATAAAATTATCAACAATTTTAATTTGATAACGTTTTATCCATTATAAAAAATGATAAGTACTACTTAGACTGTGTTATAGTTCTGCTAAACATTATCAAACTTAGACTGTGAAGTTCTGTTAAATTAAACATTATAAACCTCGAATTTTAGAGTACCTATTCTAAAGAAAACTTACTATTATAGACAAACAGAATATCGCATGAACAACGTGAAGCGATGTTGGCATTTATGCGCGCCCACGAAGACTATGCCAAGGGCAGAGTCATGGCAGCCGACCATGCGCGTAAGAAAAAAAAATTGGCGGAGGAGTTAGCCCAGACTCTAAATTCTTTAGGGTCTGGTGCAAATAGGTCTGCTGACAAGTGGTACAAAGTAAGAAAACATAATAAACTCTTTTCAATGTAAACGTTAGTCTGAACATACTTCCTTGATATTGTTTGAATTACTTTTCTTTTAGTGTTGGCAGGACTTGAAAAGTGACACCAAGGCCAAAGCTATTAAAATTAAAAGACGCCGGGCGTGTACAGGAGGTAGTCCTTCCCCTGCGCCACTAACAGCTTTGGAATCCGGCCTACTGGATTTTGTAGGTATCGATGTACGAGATGGTGGATGGATTAAATGTGTCAGACCCATTGGAAGTATGTGCATGTTTAAGTTTTCTATAAGATGCTTAATTTATAGCTTAAAATGTTTACCAATAGGAGATTTATCGATAATAATATTTTTAGCTTTCTTCTACAATCGTAGAGGAGGACGTGGCAGGTCCCAGTGGCTCTCTAACGGAAGACCGCAGGGAAGTTCCTGTCACAGAAAGCTCAGGTTTTGTGGAGGTTCCCACACAACCTGAACAAGGCTCACATAATACACCACCAAAAAAAAAAACAAAAGGCCAACGTAATTTTCCGCTTTCTTGCGACGGCACTTGATCTACGAGCTCGTTGCATTCGTCGAGCTATAAGAAACTCCATCTAGAGAGGGTAATTATATTATAAGCGGTTACCCCACACGTTGCGTAAGGTTGCCGGCCGTTGCCTATAAAAGCCGCTGCGGTTGGCTAGCGACTCACTTGTCATCGGGCGTTCGGAGCGGGTAGACCGGTCGTAACGTTATTACGTGTTGCGTTGCGTAACGTTGCATAATTCGTAAAGTAGGCGTTAGGCTGATTTTGTTCCTCTGTAAAATTATTTTGTTGCCAAATTATTTTTTTTAAGGAATTTCTCTTCTGATTCCTAAAATCAGAATTGGATAAGCAACTCTTAGCCCACAATTACGAGGAACAAAGTCTTCTGCGTACTTTAGTGTTCGTGTTTGTGATAATGGCTGGCGGATCCAGTCGGAGTGGCCGTGGGTCGCGAAGTCGTTCCCGTGATAAGTCGCGGCGCCGTTCGCGTGGCCGTCACGGGGTGTCCGCTAGGAGCCGCCGATCGCGACGTCGGTCATATGGTGGGACGCGTGATGAAGATTTCACACCGTCAGAAGGAACGCCTAGTCGTGATCGCCATCATCGTCGCTTGAACAGATCGCGGTCTTCAGGCGGGTCACATACCCCGGATTTGGCTGTTCATTCCA
This sequence comes from Scirpophaga incertulas, assembly GCA_036419045.1. Classification (NCBI taxonomy): domain Eukaryota; kingdom Metazoa; phylum Arthropoda; class Insecta; order Lepidoptera; family Crambidae; genus Scirpophaga; species Scirpophaga incertulas. The sequence continues at coordinate 13,696,911 of CM071645.1, forward strand.
CATTGAATTCGATCATGGACCGTCTTGCGTCGATCTTGGCAATATAAGTGAAGGTCAGGTTAGGCCGAGTCGGGAGAGGGTTGGACCTTTGATTGGCTCGGCTGAGCCTCGGAATGTTGGGCGGATGCAGGTGCGGACGGGTGTGGTGCGTCGGGGACGTCATCGGATCGCGGTGCGGCCTTGGCGTTCAGTGTGAAGACATACAGTTTTGTATGTATTGGACTTTGTGTCCGGCAGACATACAGTTTTGTATGTATTGGACTTTGTGTCCGGCAGACATACAGTTTTGTATGTATTGGACTTTGTGTCCGGCAGACATACAGTTTTGTATGTATTGGACTTTGTGTCCGGCAGACATACAGTTTTGTATGTATTGGACTTTGTGTCCGGCAGACATACAGTTTTGTATGTATTGGACTTTGTGTCCGGCAGACATACAGTTTTGTATGTATTGGACTTTGTGTCCGGCAGACATACAGTTTTGTATGTATTGGACTTTGTGTCCGGCAGACATACAGTTTTGTATGTATTGGACTTTGTGTCCGGCAGACATACAGTTTTGTATGTATTGGACTTTGTGTCCGGCAGACATACAGTTTTGTATGTATTGGACTTTGTGTCCGGCAGACATACAGTTTTGTATGTATTGGACTTTGTGTCCGGCAGACATACAGTTTTGTATGTATTGGACTTTATGTCCGGCAGACATACAGTTTTGTATGTATTGGACTTTGTGTCCGGCAGACATACAGTTTTGTATGTATTGGACTTTGTGTCCGGCAGACATACAGTTTTGTATGTATTGGACTTTATGTCCGGCAGACATACAGTTTTGTATGTATTGGACTTTGTGTCCGGCAGACATACAGTTTTGTATGTATTGGACTTTGTGTCCGGCAGACATACAGTTTTGTATGTTCCAAATTCCAAATTCCAAATTCTTTATTCACATTAACAGACACGAGACACAATATAAATTAATCTTACAGGTACAGGGACACAAAAATAATGCATGCAGAAACTTAAAAATAAGAATAGAATTAAGGTTTAAGTGAAGTCTCGCGACTGCTGTGTGAAAGGGTACCTAGATCAGCATGAGGTTAGTGAAACTAACACTATCTAACCCTAGTCTAACTAACCCTAGTCTATGTATTGGACTTTGTGTCCGGCAGACATACAGTTTTGTATGTATTGGACTTTGTGTCCGGCAGACATACAGTTTTGTATGTATTGGACTTTGTGTCCGGCAGACATACAGTTTTGTATGTATTGGACTTTGTGTCCGGCAGACATACAGTTTTGTATGTATTGGACTTTGTGTCCGGCAGACATACAGTTTTGTATGTATTGGACTTTGTGTCCGGCAGACATACAGTTTTGTATGTATTGGACTTTGTGTCCGGCAGACATACAGTTTTGTATGTATTGGACTTTATGTCCGGCAGACATACAGTTTTGTATGTATTGGACTTTATGTCCGGCAGACATACAGTTTTGTATGTATTGGACTTTATGTCCGGCAGACATACAGTTTTGTATGTATTGAACGTACGAGTGGACGTAGCTTGAATATGATGATACAGGTATAAGAATGAATGAATGACTGACAGACGAGGATGGTGGAGTTGCAGCAGATGGCAGCATACAAAGTGGTGACAACCCGAGGCTCGTGTCGAGGACGACACTATGTCAGGAGAGGCCGTATAAGCGGTTACCCCACACGTTGCGTAAGGTTGCCGGCCGTTGCCTATAAAAGCCGCTGCGGTTGGCTAGCGACTCACTTGTCATCGGGCGTTCGGAGCGGGTAGACCGGTCGTAACGTTATTACGTGTTGCGTTGCGTAACGTTGCATAATTCGTAAAGTAGGCGTTAGGCTGATTTTGTTCCTCTGTAAAATTATTTTGTTGCCAAATTATTTTTTTTAAGGAATTTCTCTTCTGATTCCTAAAAATATATATTTTATAAGCACATTAAAAACCTATATTTTTTGGGGTTTTCATAAGTGTCTTTATTTTTCATAAGACCATGTTATTTACGACTTCCTAGTAAAACTATCGTGATTTTAACAGTATTATTTACTGTTAAAATCACTCAGTTAATATTTACATAAGATTTACATGAACAAAATAAACAAACTTATTACATTCTATTTTACATTCACATTTCCATCATTCCTTAATCAAAATCTTTTTTTATCTGATGCAATTTATTACCTTACCTTTAAACGTGTTACAAAAAGCTGAATCGACTAAAGTTTCCGACAGCAAAAACCTCACGAAATAGTTTCCGTAAGCTAATGTTATTCGTTTCGAATCCTAATATCAAAATCTCTCGATCCGACATTTCAAAATAACTCGCCTTCGGAAACTTCGGAAAGACGTTTCAAAATACCCTACTGGTCCTTGGCTGTGCATGAGCAGAGTTAAACACGCCTTTTCTGCTAAGGTCTGACTTACAATAAAGCCATTTATAGCCCCATTCTCGTTGTTTCCTGCCATTACTATTCTTTCAATATCAAACTCACCATTTTTGAAAACATAGACATAGATCCCAGATACACAAACTCTGTCACCTATTCAAAGCATTTGTTTCCGATCATAAACTTTCACTTTGGTCTTCGCAATTCACCACATTTCGAATTACCGGCAGCAACTAATGTAGCGTAGAAAATGCCATGCTGTTTAAGTCCGTCTTTTATACTTTATTTATATTGTGCAATAAAGATTGAAATAAATACCTAATCATACAGGATCAAGAAAATAATTATTTCACGGGGTTTTATTTACTTAATACTGTATTATGTATTTTATTCTGTTTTCAATATCTAAGAAAAGGCAATAGATTCCTTAATGGGTTTTTCAATCACATGTACCACACCAATAACAAAAAGTAGTAAAAATTGTGTATGACAATACAGATTACTTTGAATATCACTGTGCCGAGTTAAAATTCTAGAGAATATTATAGAATTGAATTTTTGCTGTATGTGACAATACCAATCAAAAACTTCTTACCAAACGCATTTAGATATCTGATATAAAACAATTAAGGCTGGTTTCACCAACTACAAATAAGATCTATAAGATCATAAGTAGTTTATCTGCAAATATTGTGATAAATTTATAAACTTGTTATATGTCATATATACTGTCAAAAATCTTAGTTAAGCTATCTGCAACTTAGTGAAGGTAGTTAAACCACAGTCCCTGTATGTATATATACTATATGTATACTTAAGACAGCTACAGCCAACATTATCACAGATACAGTTCCAGCTCTGACACAGTTTTAAATATTCTATTTTTTTTAATCAATGTTAAAATAGGTTGAAATTATTAAAACCCCATACCTGAATGTCTTACCTTGATATTTCTAATAGTAACATACTGCGACCGTTGGGAAGACATTGATTCCAATGCTACATCTGGTCTGCTCTGGTTAAGTGCTAATGCTGGAAAATAAATATACATTCCGTAAGAAATAAGCAGCTTCTTTATATTCATAATTTCTTTTACATTTGTATTAGGTGAATTAAAAATTATATATAGCAATATATTAAAAAGTTTGTGATACAATTGTAAGGAACATTCTATACATTAAAAGACCAACAAAGTGTTAGTCTATTATACTGACAAAGTAGCCAAGTGATACTAACAATAAAAAACAAATCACATTCTATGGTTGTAAACTTTGATCAATAGAGTAATAAGTAATAAAGACATGTTGCAACTGAAATAACTCATGGGATAGTGTAGGTGAAACATGTTTTCTTAATAAAATCCTGGATAAATGTTATTTATTTCAATAAAACTACCCACCAGCAAAGAATGAACTTGCCCGGCGAAGTGGTACAGTGCCAACAGATGTCATTTCTGACCATATTTTTGAGGCATATTCAAAGCTTTGTGAAGAATTCTGCAACATACAATACATATTTTTAGAAGTTTAAATATTTGTTGCATATATTTATTAATTATTCAAAATATATGAACTGGCGATGGTGCTGTGGTCTCGGCACTGGTTTGTACGCCGCATAGAATCGGGAGGCCCGCGATCTAATCCCCACCGTGTACCAATGTGGTTTTTCGTTCCAAATTTCATATGTACATTTATCCGACGCTCCTACGGTGAAGGAAAACATCGTGAGGAAACCTGCGTACATCTGCGAAGCGATTCAAAGGTGTACGTAGTCAACCAACTCGCACTGGGCCAGCGTGCTTGACTAAGGCCTAATCGCCCTAACGTAGTTAGGGTAGGCACGAGCCCCTCGGTGGGGATGTATATGAGCTGTAATGATGATTCAAAATATGTTACAATTGATACCTGTTTGTAACAAGCTGCCAATATTAACACTAATGGATATTTAGGGAATTTCAACATATTTATTTGTCTTTCCATGACTTTTTTGAATACTTCCTTCATCTCATCATACATCTCATGATTGTATAACAAATCAAGTAATATATGATATGTGCTAAGTTGGTCAAAGAAGCCATCATTTTTTGGATCTTGGAAACACTGAAACATAAAAAATTAAAATATATGAAAGAACAATTCTACTATATGAAAGAACATATATGTCACGCCTTGTTCCCAATGGGGTAGGCAGAGACCACCTCTCTCCACTTGCTACGATCCTGGCACACTTCTCTTGCTTCTCATCTCCACAGCATTAATCCTACTTTCATGTTTCTTCTGCCACACCCAACATTCACTACCATACATTAATGTGGGGATCAACACGCCTCCATGCACAGCCAGTCGTGCTCTTTGTGATACGTTCTGGCTATTTATGAAGTTAAGAAGTGCCCCATTTACTTGATTCCCTTTCAAAACTCTTCTTTCAATATCACCATCACACTTGCCATCTCTCGTAAACTGTGAACCTAAATATACAAATTCTTTCACTTGTTCTACTTTTTGTCCCTCAATCATAATATCACAGTTTGTCATACATTCTTCTCTTTCAAACACCATTACTTTCGTCTTGCTTCATTCACATTCATTCCTTTGCTTGTAAAAGGACCATGCATTATATCTACCATCATTTGCAACTCCTTCTCCGACGATAATAATAAAACTTGTTCATCGGCGTATTGGAGACATTTGATGATTAACTCATTCATTCTTAGTCCATACTCACTATCTTTCAAATCTTTCAAGCAATAGTCTATAAATAGGGTAAACAGCCACGGCGAAACCACACATTCCTGTCGAACACCCTGACAGATGCTAAACCAGTCTCAGTAAGCTCCGTTTATCCTGACACAAGCACTGGAACCCTCGTAAAGTGATTTTAGTGCTCGTATCAGCGTGACATCCAAACACATTAACTACTATTAAAATCTATATTTCTATAGTCTGAAAAATCATATGTAAACAATAATAATCAAATATGATATCCAAATATACATTCATACATATAATTAAATGATTATCAGCAAGGTTAAACATAGATTAGGCAGCGTATAAGAAGCAGTGTAGTGTAGCAAACAGCCCCCTGCCCTCAACAAATAGTGAAGTCAAAACGATTGGATTTTTAGTAGGTGTGAGGCCCATACACCCCCTACTCACCACTACAAGGAACAGTGCACCGGAAATAACCCAAACTAGGCATTTTCCCAATAAAAAAACGAGGTGTAAGAAGCAACCACACTGACAATTTTCAACAAGCCCCAACCCAACAAGTTCATAAGATATCTACAAGAAGAAAGGAAGCAGTGACATGTATTTTAGATCCATCACTACACACTTCAAAAATAGTTTGAAACTTATTATACCTGCAATGCCTCTGTAGGTGCATCTAGAAAATAAAACATCCTCATAATAACAGGGCCAAAAATAAATGATCCAAACCGAAATTCAGCAGTACTGGTGTTGAATCTGAAAAAAACAGAAAGTTAAAAATATACAATGTTTTAATTTTACATAACCTGATTTGCTATGATAAATAGCTATTTATTTTTTAATTTCACACAGCTTTGTTTGTCATCAAATACAATTCATTTGAATCAAGTAAATCTATTTTAGTGAACATACAAGATGCTGTGCAAAATATTGACTGTTAGTTTACTCTTAGGTTACATACAAAACTAAACAATATGGCAATTATAATAAGCAATTACAAGCTAGATTACGTAGTAGTTTAACTACTATTAGTAGTCATTAAATAATATCATTAGATATCCAGTTTAAATAATAATAATCTATCTTTCCTGATTACAGACAACCATTAAACAAAGTAGTAGTTAAAGTTAACAGTTCAGTAACCCATTGAAAGTTTGGTTATACTTATCGTAAATTTTAAAAAGCATAAGGTGCTCACTAATCAAATGAATGCTTACTTATTCACCATTTTTACAACAAGTTCCAAATCAGAGGGTTCTGCCAAGTGAACCATGTTTTTTAAATCTTCCGTGAAAATCAAACTCTTTGGATCATTGCAAAATTCTATCATTTTTGTTCTGAATTTATCCGAAAAATTTGAAAACTGTTCCTTTATCTTTTTTCTTCCATGTAGATATTTATCAATTCCCAACGACGATTGAGAATAAAGATAGGTAACTAAAATAATTATACAAGCATTAATAGAAATATAATATTATATTGAACTGAAACTGCAGACGAATCCTAAATTTATATAAGCCGACCTAACCTTTAGAAGTACTGATACTACGAATAGGTACTTTCAGAGTATTAATACAAAACCATCCACCAAAACCAGATGTCACTAGTAAGGACATATTTTCAAATGAAATAAACTAACTAGTGAAAAAATGTATTGTAATTTAATTTATAGAAAATTAATTGCACATAATCACAAAGTACTAAATAACATAGCGCTTTTTGAGGTTAATTTTTTTTTGGTTAATTTTCCCATTCTGTGACGGCAAAAGGATTGAAACCTATATAGCCAATTCTTCGCTTTTTTCTTTAATTCTTCATTTTTTCTCTTTTCTTTATTTTCTTCTTTGATATATTTAATTTAGGCTATCGCCAAGTCTGTTGTATCGAAGATCACAGTTCACAGATCTTTTTTGAGGTTAAGGATATAAGATATATATATATATATATATATATATATATATATATCTTATATATATATATATATATATATATATATGTTTTTAAGGCTAAAGTTTTGGGACCATGCTGTCTTAGGATATTTTTTTACATTTGTTGATTTTAAGCATTAGCAAAAGGGTACAAATCCAATAAACACTTATATGATGCTGAATTAGATAGTGGAAGCAATTCTGATATTATATTCTCTAAACCTAAAGTCAACATTAGAGAGTTAATTCTAATGTTATATTAGCCCCGTATTAATAAAGTTAAATTAAACCCGACATAGTTGTTCCACCTTTTTTGAAATGGAATCTGCTCTGAAAATCTTAAAAAAAACTTTAGTGCTACTACCGATTTCATGTGTCACAAACAATGTTATTTAATTCAATCTAAAAAAAATGCAGACACCCTAAAGCACCTTGAGCAAGAAAAATTCAATCCAGGTGGTGATAACTAGGCTTAATAGTCGCCTACCTGTAATAGAAAAGATTTGACGCAGCTGCAATATGGAATGACAAGCGATTCCAGAGCGTAAGAATGCTATTCTTACGTTCTGGAATCGCTTGCCATTATATACACTAACTATGGTGAAGAAGCTCAGTGACTTTTTAAGTAAAATAGTTATTTTTTTTAAAAGGTAAGTCTTGGGTAAAAGACGGTCAAACATACGAAAAGATGATACAGCTTGTGCTATTCTATTGTAGTATATAATATTAACTCCCTCGGAAAATTAAGAAACTGCAATCAGCGTTTCATAACTTCTTTTTCATTGTTATTTAAGGTGTCGCCATTACTGAGGTTCGAGTCCCGGTGGGGGCAGATGTTTGCGTGAGGAATGCGAACTTTTGTACCTTAGTCATGGTTGTTATAATATATTTCTAACAATTTTTTTTTAATACATTTATAATATATGTATCCATTAGGTACCCTAGATCCCATAATATAAGCCTTACCGAACTTACATTGGGCTAGGCTAATTGGTGTAAGAAGTTTTATTTATTTATTATTAAAAAAATATATCCATATGTTTTTTTTTTATAAAAATGTAGGAAGAGAAGAACAAAACATAAGCTAAAAGATATTTTCATAAATAATGAATATGATGTCATTTATCTAACCGAAACTATATAGCCCATCTAATTAATAATCATACTCTAACCTCTGTATTACTCTTTATTTCCTTCTAGAGAGGAATGGCTGAGAATCGAGGCGGCTAGATCCGAAAGACCTACCGATTAAACTCAGTCTGAGCCGTCCTAATGACCCTATGGCTTGACGTGATAAGAAAGACCGCACCTAGGAGAGACGCAGTCAGCGCTGCCCTATAAAGAGAGCATATGAGCTAGAAGAGACACGCTACATCCAAATAGCTCCGGCCTTTGTTGAAGGGAACCTACTCGTGGCTACGCAGAAGGCTGCCGAGAAGAAGATGACAAGGGGCGCGATGGCTCAGACGCCTCCGTTTACAGGTCTTGAAGGTCCTGTGTTAATTGATTATGATTGAACATATTCGCTGAAGGCGGTATTGAACTATAATTCGCTGACTCGCTAATCAATGTGTTCGGGTGCTCGTCCGCGGCTCGGAAGAACATCCTCAGAGCATGACCTAAAATGCTGTTGGATTGTGGAGAGTCTGAAGTTCCCGTGGAGATCATAATTTCGCACGTAGTTGGGTATATTACTCTGTCTGCCTAATCTGTAAATAGTACAATGTACATAGTCTGTATTCAAAATAGACTAAATCTGAGAAGTTTTCAAATAGTGATGGGCCAACTCGGAAAAAACATAACTCGAGTTAACCCGGGTTAAATTCCACGTAACTCGGGTTGAACTCGAGTAACTGGATGGACAATTAAATGTTTTTTTTTGAGTTTTTACCCAATTAATCCCTCAGCTGTTCCAATTTTTAACTGTTTCAATTCCTATGTATTGGGAGAGTTACACCTACTAACTAAAGAAAAAAAACGTTATTATTTGAAATCTAATCATTTATTGAACTATTTTTTGGTCGAATTATAATTAAAAATAATACATATTTACTATCAATTAAACTATTAAATTATAATAGCAGTCTTTTCAAAATCAGACTTACATTATGATGCATGTATGTACTATCGGGGACACTGGCGCCTTACCAGTCCTAGAGCGTTAGTCGCTTGCACACTGCACGATGCTACGGCTACAAGCCACGCCTTCCGTTCATTCAACAATTGCGCTCGCGCGGAAACATGCAAGCGAGATAGCGATAAGCGAGCGATATTAAAAAAAATATCTCTATGGAAAGGGTATTTGGTTCAATTTTGCTTGCGCTACAGGTCCTAGATATAGGTTTTACAACATGGCATTTATTTAGGAGTAACACAGCCACGCAATACAAAAATGTAGATACAATGTAGCCATTTTTGGTTATAGATATAAAGAGTTACGGGTTTTGAACAATAATATAATATTTTCAGTTATGAAATTATTTGTATATTGGTGCACATATTTATTTTACTTATTACTATTATAGGAATTTTAAATGATCGAATGAAAAAAAAATCTTATCAACTGATGATGATAAGACTGTTTTAATAACATGAACGGTATGAATTTTAGTAAACAAAACAAAAAAAAACTAAACTTACGACGAATACCTATTAATTAGGTACTTACAATAAGTAAACTGTCCTCAATCGTGCACAAATCAGTAAAAGGCAATTAAACAGTAAAGTTTCTAGCAGAAGTCAACACAAAACAAAATCGATCAGTCCGGTATGAAAGCAGAGGTCGTAGCGAGCACAGAAACTAACAGCAGCGGAGACATCAACAATTCACGAAGGCGTACAATATTTTCAAGAAAATGAATGATAAAAAAGACGACCGAAGTGCTCATAATACTTTTATTTGTTGATGTTGAACCCTGAAATTCCTCGACGGCGACAATGGTAGAATTAGGATGCTTCTTTTTGGTTTATTTTAAAAGTGTGGTCGTATTTATATTTATTTATTATATTTGAATGTATCTGAACACATCTTACACGTAACACGTCCACTCACTGAAGATGAATCGAAAACATACCAAACTAATGATAGTCTTTTGGGACCCGGCATTTTTCAAAAACAAATATCGCACAACACGCATTTAGAGATAACCTCAAATGTTTGTTTGTTATGAACGAATGAATATAGTGACTATATTCATTTCATTCTTTCAGTTATGAAAACTGAAAAACTGTTAAGACTATATTAAAGTCTCAAATGATCTTCAAACATCGCTCCATGTCGGTTCTATTTGCTTTTCGAACTCGAGTTAGAGAGATTTCAACTCGAGTGGATTCGAGTTACGCTCAACTAGATTTAACTCGAGTTAGCTACTGGAGTTGAACATCACTATTTTCAAATTAAATTAATTTGTGTCTATTAATAAAAAATGTGGCTCCATTTCCAATTTAAAACATCTCTAAAGTATTTTATTCCGCTTGATTTATTTGTAAATAATGAGCTGTTAGTAGTTTTCTTGTTAATGGTACATTTTGCTCAATGTTATTGTCATTAACGACCGACTGACAATAATGTTTAGCATTTCATACATTCTTTTGTGATCTTCAGTATGAAAGTTTTATAATTTGGTTTGTTTTGTTGTACAAACGCAAATAACGTAACCATTTCTTTTTTTACGGTTATTACAAGTATTTTGTTGATTTATTATAAATATTTTTTTACAACTTTTCACAATACATACCTACTGATAATTTGATAAAACCGAAACATTGACATATTATGAAGTTTTAAAAATCATGTTCATTGAAAATATATGTTTTATGTTAGTATGCTTGTTAATGGAAACTTACATTGTATATTGAAGAGATGGTTTTCATGTTGTATCTCTGAATAAGGTGTGATTTATAATTTTACGAAGATATTTGAAATGCTATGTACTCCAGCAAAATCCACTCTAACCTCTGGCTATCATCACTCATGGATAAGTTTTTAACAAATATATATTGTTGCATTGATAAATATTAAGTAAAATGTTTTACAGATTTTTTTTAAATAAATCTATCCTCGATGCTTTTAGTTACATACAAATATTTATTCATTTTAATAATTTTTCAGATTAAATTCAATATGCTGCTATATTGTAAGATAATAATAAAAAAAATAATTACAGAAACCATGGATGGCACAGTAAAGTAAAGGTAGCAAGAAACTAATATACCAATGCAAGATTAAATGAAATTGTGAAGATTGTTCAAAATAATCATATTAAAATTGAAAACTATAGAAATGCAATCAATGAATAATAGTAAATTGTTTTTTGTAATAATTCATGAGAGTTTCATGAATGTAACATTGAAAAATTTATAAAACTTTTTTTATAAGAATTTTTTAAAATAATAAATAGAAAATTTAATCTATCTCACTTTTATTTACTTTTTTTCATTATCTGTCAAAAATATGCATTATATATTTGTTTTAATAATTTTAATATATTACAGATTGAATCAACTAAAATCAATTAAACCTAGTGTTAAACATTAAAGTATTACATGAAATTATTTAATAATAAATATTTTTATCACCATCTCGAATTGCAATGGCAGATGCAAGATATTCAAGCAACAAATCTAGGAGGAAATCACCTGAATTGTCTAAGCAACAAAGGCAAAGAAATAGACATAAGACAAAAAAGTATGATGCTAGGCAAAAAATTGATAGTAGAACACCTCCTTTGCCAACAACATCAAATTTAGCTGAACTAATAAAACAAAGAGAAAGTCTTAAAAATGAAATTAATAAAATTGATGTGAAAAGACATGATAGTGTGCAAATTTATAATGTGGATCCAGACTTAATTAGAACTATGCAAACAAATAAAAGCAATAGGTATAAAATTGTAGATTTACAGGATAATAAAAAACTGTATGAGAAATCTCCAGAATTAAATAAGAATATTTCAGATTCTGAGGATGAAGAAATCATAATTGAACTAAGAAGAATAAAAAGAAGACAGTTATTAGAAAAAATAAATTCTGAAAAGCTTACTAATGAGTTAGAAAATGATGAAGGGTCTCAATATTTAACAGTTAAAGATGGCTTAAAATCTCCAGCCTTAGTAAATATTAGTTCTAATATAACAAAAGATGCCTCTGAAAAAGAAACCACTGAAGATATGTTTTCGGAGAAAAGTTTTGATTCCAATAAAATCATTGAACAAATTACGCAAGATAGCAGTCTCAATCTGTCAGAAAATTGGGATGATCCTGAAGGATACTATAATATTATTATAGGGGATGTCATTAATAATAGGAATTACACAATTAAAAGAGTCGTTGGTCAAGGCGTGTTTGCTAATGTTATTGTTGCTGAAGATAATTGTAACAAAACTGAAGTTGCTATCAAAATCATGCGGAATAATGAACTTATATATAAAACTGGTTTAAAAGAGCTAGAATTATTAAAAGAAATTAATGAAGCTGATCCTGAAAATAAATATCATTGTATAAAATATATTACAAACTTTTTTCACAAAGGTCATTTATGTGTCGTTTTAGAACCATTGTATATGGATATGAGAAAAGTTATTAAAAAATATGGTAGACGTGGTCTTAATATAAAAGCAGTAATGAGTTATAGTAGGCAACTGCTACTAGCATTGCGACATTTAAAGAAGTTGGGTATTATCCACGCTGATGTAAAACCTGATAATATTTTGGTGAATGAGAAAAAGAATATATTAAAACTATGTGATTTTGGATCTGCCACTAAAGCTAATGAGAATGATGCAACTCCATATTTAGTATCAAGGTTCTACAGAGCTCCTGAAATAATTTTAGGTATACCATATAAACATAGCATTGATGTGTGGTCAGCAGCATGTACCATCTATGAAATGGCTACTGGTAAAATTATGTTCATTGGAAGTTCCAATAACAAAATGTTAAAATGTTTTATGGATCTTAAGGGTAAATTTCCTAATAAACTAATTCGAAAAGGTATCTTTAAGGAACAACATTTTAATTATAATAATAATTATCTTTTACGTACAAAAGATGAACTCTGTGGCCGTGAAAAGAATATAGAGTTGTGTAATATTATTGCGACAAGAAGTCTTCTTCTAGAACTTAAAAAGGTTCACAGTAATCCCACTCGACAAACTGGGAACAAACTTGAACAACTAAAAGATTTACTTGAAAATATGCTAATTCTGGACAGTAGTAAGAGATTTTCAATAGTAGACTGTTTGAAACATCCTTTTATTCAGGAGAAATTATAATTTTGACATCTGTTACATTCAAACGCACAAAGAAATAAAATTATTCGTTCTTACTCCGTCTTTCATTATTTAATCTTAGTAATAGGCAATATCAGAAAAACCAGACGGGTTTGACCCGGTCATATATCAATGTAGTATCAAATGACTTATTAAAGCCAAAATAAAAAAAATACACTTCTAATGCGATTTTTACAATCATTTTTGTACGTCAGATGCTACGCCATTGGTTCACAAGTCCACGGCAGAAGACTTTCTACTGGAAAGAACCAGCAAAGATTATTTTTTTCCCCTGTATTTTTACAGAGTCATGAATTAGAAGATAGCCTCAGATAAATAACAGTCGGAATTTCATGTATAAACCGTTTGTGATGTTGACAGCAATGGTCCAGCGTGCTTTTCTAACGTATGCTTTTTGTCAATAATCATAACCCAGCACTGTATTAGAGTTATGAGGATAAGTAGAGGGACAGACTTGGTTTCTTAACTATTATATAAGTAGATCACTTAGTCAAATTAGAAAGGAATAGACTGTATGCTAGAGATTGGACTTAAAACCTGCTAGCGTAGTAGAAGACAGTTAAGTCTATATCCCGACCTTGTGACCGATACCGCACAATTCTTTGGACAGCTTTTTAAACCGTCGCAACCCAATTGACCCGAAACTTCACTGATATTGAAGCCGGCCTACCGGACGTTAGCCTGTATGAGATTAAAGTAGCTCTCAAACAGCGGCAGAACAAAACGGCCGTTGATTATGTCACAGCCAAACTACGAGAGCTGGTCATATAATAATCGTGAAAGGATACAGTATTATTAGATAACATACATACACTGCGACAGGTTATACAGAAAATCAAGTTTCACCTGCCAATGTGCTTGTAGACAATATAATACTGCGACGTCAATTAATGCTTGCAAGTAATATCCTGCTTAATGCCTAGGAATTAAAACACAATTATAATAGAAGTACTTTATTTATTGCCTATCAGATAAAACAACAAAAAATATACACCACCAACCAAAATATCACTTAAGTTTCACATGTACATGTGAAATATCACAAATCACAATTACAAAGGAAAATTGACAATCGCTGTGACGGAATTTGCTCAAAACTAGCTAATACTCGCGATTACAATTCTAATGAAAATAGCCTTAATATTTCACATGAATTGACACTACAAGTATGAACATAAATGAATGAATTGCGACTAGCGTTGTATAAAAGCAAATTAACAAATTGGTATGCCTCATACACATTAATAATATTTAAAGATTAATTATAACAATTACTTGTAAACCCATCATCAATCCCATTCACATAAATAACTGTATATTGGATTATTTTTAGATCATCAATGTAAATTCATCAATTTATTGGTTTTCCTACGGTATGAATAGAACGACTAAGTTGTTTGTCGGCAGTATATAAAACATATTTAATGAGACATACCAATAATATAAATAGAAAATATAATAAACTACAATTCATTCGTATAAACTAGCTATCGCTTCCAATACAATTAATAAATTTTCCTTTTGATTGTTTATAAGGAAAATTATAAAAACAGCAACAAAATAATAAGTAAATACATCACAGTAATATAATAACGTACATAAATCAATCATCTCAAAAAAATAGCTCAATATTATATACACTTCTTTTTTTCATTTATATCAATTTATTTTTTTTACGTTTTCTAGTAGTTGTATGAATGTACCTACTAGCACTCTTTTACAAGCAATTACCCAAATAAAATTATAATATCTTATTGGCCTTATAATACTTGTATTATAACAAAATACTTTAAAATCTAGTTACATTAAAGTTTAATGAATAGACTGACATACTTTTTGATTGATATGGAAAACACGGGAACAGTGTAAAAAGGGGTAATCCTTTGTGGATATTATTTTATTTATTTATACTTTATGTACAAATGTCCAGAGTACAGTGGCGGACTTAACGCCTGGGGCATTTTCTGTCAGTCGTCTTTCAACTATAAACTTGTATAAAAAAATGCACTACAATACATGAAATAGGTAAGTGCATTTTAATCAATAATATATTTAGGAGTGATAATCGTGTTACAGGTAGATTAAAATATAGATCTAAATGATCTGCGAGAGGGATATTAGAATTCCTTTGCTTTCTTAATTATGTTCAACTACAGGTGAGCTAACACTTTCGGATTTAACCAATAGTGAAATATTTTGTAAAAAGAAAATTAGTTATCATCAGCCATTATACTGATGTACACGGGGCACAATATAGTATAAGTAAGTCATCTTATGTTCTGTTGGACCGGTGT
Organism: Scirpophaga incertulas; assembly: GCA_036419045.1. NCBI lineage: Eukaryota > Metazoa > Arthropoda > Insecta > Lepidoptera > Crambidae > Scirpophaga > Scirpophaga incertulas. The sequence continues at coordinate 13,712,550 of CM071645.1, forward strand.
TACAACGGTTCGTAATATCAGCTTTTTTTGTAGTGCAAATGTAAAGCTTAACACGCTTCTGTATAAAATCCTTAGCATTCTATTTTTAAAACACTCGTTATTAAACTTTTTTCTTGTTAATTTACCTTATTTCTACATTAGTATTTTGTACATTGCAAACGAAATCTAAATCATAATCAAATCGCCCCTATTTTGCCATGACACAAAAGTATATCTAGCACCGCATCATCTAATTTACTGTTCTGGTAACTTTTGCATATTAAATGAACCGTTATAACTCGTCCTATGTACTCGTTTACAATCCACTGTAGTATAATTAGCCGAGAAAAACTGACAATAGAGTGCGTTTCATCAAATTATTATTCTAGTTATGTTACCATCTTTGCCTTTTAAGTTATTTCAATAAACATAAAGTTGAGTTTTCAATGAATATTTAGAGGTACCAACATAGTCTAAAAAATCAACTTGGTAAAACGCACTTTACAATGGGCAGAGCTAATGGGCAATCAACTAAAGCCTTCTAACTTAATCGACTATTCAGTGGTTTTAAAACAACAATAATTTTGACACATCTTGTGAAAAACAAATTCGTTTTCATTTCGTTTCGATACCACAATATCAAAGATAACATCTAGTATGCTTAATTTATAAATTAGTACGTAGTTATTTTGGTGTTATTTTTTTCCAAAGTATTTACCATGCACATTGTACACTTTAGTAAAACTTGAAAAAAGATTTTCTAGCGATTACCGCTGCAGTTAAAATGTTAATCCCACGGAAATAGTAAGTTGGTATGACAACCGCAAAAACGTATAAACATATTATAGGGTCGGAGAACAAATCTTAATGCATTACAGCTGATCTACTTCGGAGTATGAAATATGTAGACTAACCATTATATTATCAATATTAGACACCGGGAGCTGTGCAATGTTTATTTGAATACGTACAAAAATACGAATACACTTAAACAAGTGGAACTCACACATAAGGCATCATATCATAAATATATATGATATCGCATTATCTCTTTCGCTCAAATGTAATTTACGTGTAAGTATATTGTAAGTCCTGTTACTATTTTCAATAAATTTCAATGTCATATTAAAATGATTTAATTATTCTCTAACCCAAGCCTCTATTTGTAACCAAATACACTATTACTATTTATCATTCAAAAATCTACATTAAATTTCCACAGTTAATTCTCACACTAATTTATAAAGAAAGGTTTATATACATTTATCAACATTATAGTTATACATATATCCTAGTGTCAGCATTATGGATGGATCAATTATTGACTTAAAGCAGATATGAGATACACAGCATTCTCAAAAAATTCGATTTGATCACTGGCTCTGTCTATCACAAGCGGAACTGCATATTAAGTGGACTTAATAAAAAGAGATTCGAGAAAAAAAATAATCAGGTATCATAAATAAGTCTATCTCTTAAACTCCTAATTACTACTAATAGTTTCTCTTTGGATACGGTCACAGACCAACCCAATAGACTCCGCATAAACTTGGCAATATAAACGGAATATCCACTGGTAAGTTCCGTTTATAATCACATCAATAACTTCCTAAAGCAACACATCGGAGAATACATATTTATTTAGCAACAACAGGGTAGTTGAATACGGCATAAAGGGGTAAAATTGACTTGACTTACGAGCGAAGTATGTAAATATTTTAACGCTATTAGACGTGTATCGGTCCTTACTAAACCAACACTACGTTTCGAAACATTAAAATGATACAAAAAAGTTGCCCAGTAGAAAATGTTTCATTTGGAACTGGAACCTGCATTTGACTCTCGCTCGGCCGACCCGATGCGATAAGTGAACAATATAGAACGACGTCAATGCAAGTAAGCGAGAATGAAATGAAAAGTCTACTATCTTTTGGCTCGGTGTATCTTGTGTGTGCGTGCCTGCATCGCAATACTTTGTAGTGACAGAAATAATGATATAGCGTTGCCTAATGATGGAATGAGATGGAAAAAACATTTCGCTCGCTTTGTTACAATTTTCATTGAGTTTAGATTGGATTTTCGTATTCGATGTTATTATAAATTATTATCTACTATCAATTGTAATGTAGGGTGCATTAAGTGTATAATTCGAATAAACTTAGTAAATTAATGTAACTTAATAAGTGGAGTGTAAATAAAAACCAACTAACTTGTACCAAAGTCGTTAAGCAAACTGTGTAATATAAATATATAGTTATTGAAGAAAGGTTTCTTTAAATAAGTCATTTATATGGTAAAATAGACTGTAATACAACAGTAGGTATGTAACGGTACTTATTTAATTCTATATAACGAGACTAACGATATGTTTGTTATAACGATATTGAAACAAATTAAGAAACAACAACAACGACATCTGTTTATCCAATCTCTAAATGTTTGCAACCCTATCAAATGTATTATATCGGATTTCTTTCCAATTGTTCCAAATGAAACACTGATCTAGGACTTTCTACCATTCCAATTACAAAATTTCCAATATGATCAGTGATACATTTTTGCCATGACTAAGCGCTGTAATACAGTTAATGATACTAAATTAGTGAAGTGTTAAGTAAACAAGGTTATGTGGGAATACTAACCACAATGCGACGTCTATTGGTCTGTATTCAGGCCATACACCATTCTGCGTCCGGTCGAAACGGCATCATTCTATTAGAATTGAAGGAAAACTGCAGACTGAATCTGCGTCTCTTTCTTGAAGCTGACAGTGTGCTTGCTGCTTGATTAAGATTCAACATGACAATTATGGTATTACTTCTACTCCAGCGACGTCGTAACGCCATAATTCCGAATGACACGAAAATACATACAGCAGAGATTTAATATGTGTTACGAAACATTCTAAATTATGGCAACACCATATTTCATTATATTGTTTTAGACTTAAGAACTCTGTATCCGTTGCCAATAAACCATTAACCAAAAAAAATATATATTGTTTTGATTCACTAATCATATATATTTTTATTATTATAATCAATTCACGAAATTAAGTAACAATTTTTATCTACCTAGTTCTGATTTTTTTTGTCGGTATTAGGTTTTTAATAAGTATGTTCTCATAGTAAAAGTACGTATTAACAGAATCTGTACTGAAAATTAAACACACATCAGAAAAGTCTAAGCAATATGCTCAATGTTACGCATTCTACAAATTATATTGGTCAATTCTTCTACCTTTTTCCCAAAAGTAAGTAGGTATGTAATTTTATTGATTAGAAAAAATAATGATCTTGCAGCACCCGATTAGTCGTTGTCCACGTAGACTGGAGACGAATTTTTGAAACAATAGAAAACCAATTCGCATTCGAAATCGTGAGATTCGTATACGAATTACCGAATTCACTATTTCTGAACTGTCATTTCGTGCGTTGTATTTTACTAGTAGGATATCCAACGCTGAAGTGACCTTGACAGTGATCCGTTTCGCGTGCGGGTCATCACCGGTTTTTTGTTTTTGTTGTTGTGATTTTGAATTTTTCTGCGTGAAACAGAATTTAATTAAGAATTTGTTTTTAATAGCAACACTGAATTCGAGTGATTCAAAAATCTATAAAATTGTAAGCAGTAGAAAATAATTTCGCGCACGATTTTTAATTCGTATTCGAATTCCAAAATCACGTCTAATGATTCAAAAATACGTCTCCTGTACTCATGCAGTTGATTGCGCAAGGTTTGGAGGCTAACAAAAACACTTCTTCAGTTTTGTTTAACATTGGTTGACGTCTCGCAGTTAGTTGTATGTATCGGTCTTGCCGCGTAGTTGTACTTCTTCCACGGCGACTTCCTATCGTGTGTAACGCTGCCACAGGTGGCAGTTTTAAACAGAGGAGGCCACACTGTATTAAATTACAGAATTCTTAACAATAAATTAAATTTGATTAACAATTTAATTTTGTTTAAAAAAGTTTAGCTAATAAGGTGCCTTGTTCTACGTATAATAAAGTAGATAGGTACGGTTTAATTGTTAATTTAATAAAATGAAAATAAAACAAAATCTGTTTTTTTTTTCTAATCAAGAAGGTTACATACCTACCTAAGTATGGGGGAAAAAGCCTACCTACCTACCCATGGTAAAAATAAAATATTTATAATTAAATAATTTAGAATAATTCGTTCCTCGGTTATTGGGAAATTCAAGTGAATTTCGGTGCCATATTTATCATTATCATCATTTACTATCACGAGAAATTAAGACCAAGAGCATTCCAAACCTTTATATAGGTAATTGTTATTAAATAAAGCATCGACTAACGGAATATAACGATCACGGAACTTCAAGGATGAAGAACAAGTCGACAAGTTTACATGTTACAATCGATATCATCGTTGGACGGACAGCGGTATGGTATATGGCCTCTGTTAGTTTAGCATGTGTTGTTAGGTGGACGATACGTTGTTGGGAAAGCCGGTAGGGGCGGCGACGTCGATCGACTGGCCGGACGCGATAGAGTCCGGACTTTGGAGCGATGCGCTATAAACTGGATTCATTGGAGTAGTCCCGCCCGCCTCGAACAATGTGCTGTCATACACGCTGTTACTCTGACGAGACAAATTAATTTAATTGAATTGACAAGTTCTAATAATTTTAATTAGTATTTACTATCATATCAGCATATGAAAACAGAATATGCACACGGCTAAAGTGAGAAAAAGACTTATGCCCGGTTTCTGAGTACATTTTGCCAATAATAACGCTATCAGTTCGATAACTCCCCAAGAAATCGTTCCTGAACACCGTAGAATTAGATAAACTGCGTTTAAACTTGGATTAACCTAACTGACCATTTAGAGCCGATTTCACCGTCCTTCATAGAAACCGAGTTTAATAAAACTTGGTTTTGATTGATTGAGTTCAGAAGTTAGTTGTGATCTTGGTTTACATCCGCACCGATTTCACCAACTCCCATTGATCTCGTTTACTAAAACGTAGTTAATCCACAGATTAGAGTAGTAATCTTTGACAAAGAATGTACGAATGAATGATTGCTTTTAAAGTGTTGCAATCAAAGAAATTATTTCAAATCAAATGGGAACATAAATTATAAGAATTACTTCAGGATACGATATTCTTGATTCAGATAGTCAGTAACGGGTGTTAAAAATTCCATAATTAATTACTTCTTATAAATAATAACAAAACAATTACTCATCTCGTGTAAATAAAATAAAATTTCAAAACAAAATATAAGGAATTTTAAATAATTGGGTAGCTTCACGGTAGCTTACAATGACCTTGCTTGTTTAACGGACTCCAATTACAATGTCGAAAAGGAAAAGGGACCCGACCTTTGCTGCGAGCGAAAAACAAACGCTCATAGAACTTGTCGAGCGGCATTTCGATATTGTTGAAAGTAAAAAAATAGATAGCGTCAGCGTAAAATTAAAAAATGAGCTCTTTAAACGCGCTTAGAAACGCTAAACGTCCAGAATCGGCCGTTCAGAAACTGAACCAAGTTTAACATGAACGACGATTACGCAAAGCTGGTGAAATGCAAACTCGGTAGCGAAACTCAGTTTAGAGCGTAAACTGAGTTTAACTTGAACTGATCGCGTTCAATTTCGACGGTGAAATCGGCCCTTAATGCCGTTTATCGGTCCCATAACTTTATTTGACGTTTATGTCTCTGTGGTTTATGTGTCAAACAAGAATCTTAAAAGCTATATTACATCTCGAACGCGATTTTTGCGTAAAATGGTCAATTTTGGCGTTCTCGATCTCAGAAACAAAGATACATTAACAATTTTGACTTAATGAATAATGCAGAATAGCTATTGACATAGTTCGTAGCGGCCTCGCTTTTTGTAAATTTTGCTTCAACTTTTTAACAAAACCCAATATTGTAGAGAAAGATTTTCATAAAATGCGCGAAGGCACTTTTTTGAGCTCCTGGATTGAACTACTGTTCTACATAAATGAAATTAAAAAATGATAATTTTATCTCTTGTATAGTAATATAGTTGATATATTATTGATTTAATATAGAAAAAAATCTTATTCTAAACAAAAAAACTACGAAAATCGCTTTAAGTTAACTGTGAACATCTTCTATCTACGATAGTATTTATTAATAAAATTTATACCAGAATAAATGTCACTTTATGAGGAATAAATATTTTTTAACTTATTTTAATAAAAACGATAAATCATACTGCAAAATTACTACAAAATGCGATGCACAGGCCGTCCGAATTCATTAGAGCTTGAGCGCTCCTCAGAGTCGGACCTATGTCGAATTTCTTCGCGAAAAGTAATACGGTTTGAGGTGTCGTTGTAATTATCGTAAATTTGACGTTTATTTTGCGAATGTTCGTCTATCAAATTCAATTTATCGTTGTCATTTGAGGCTTTCTTATGTCAAAATTAATATCGTTCGTTCGATCATCCGTTGAAATGTTTTAAACGATATTAATATAATGAATATAACAAAGTCAATTTTTATTTCGTATTTTGTGAACAGACCCATCTAGTGACATAATGTAGAAGTACTTACTGTTTCAAATCTGTTGAAAGCACGGTCCCTCATTCAGAAACTCACTGACAGTTATGAGACGTTTATCTTTTCGATAACTTTGTTGAATCATTAATTATTGAGAGTTTAGCTAAGGTATTCAGAAACCGGGCATTAATGATCTTTAGGCAGTAAGTATATAGGCAGGAGGGCTCCCCTGTATCGGCAGGGGAGCGGAGGCTGGGGGTTCCCGGAAGTCGCTTGGCGTTCCCGGGGGCTCCCTACATGCCTGAGGAAGGCCATCCATGAGGTTTTTAGTGGGTAGGCCTCCCCCTTCTGGGGAGGAGAGCCCCACATAACCACAATTAATGCAATTTAATGCATTTTCCTCAGGGGAACAAAAAAAAAGCCAGTAAGTATATAATTGGCATAACATATATGGCGTTTTAGTTCAAGGATGTTATTTGCGACCAAATAATATTTTCATAATCATATATAATGCTTTTTATATCATAATTAACGTTAATGCATGAAGCAAAGTTTTACAGTTAAAATTAAAACTATAATCAATGGAATTTTAGTCTGTCACAAATTGACTATATAATAACACCAAGTGTTAGATGCTAACGTAACCGTCACCTATTTCGAACGTTTTTAAAATAATTTTAAAATCCATCACTGGCAAAATCATTCATTGGCTTTGTTTTGACGAATTATGTCTAGGCACATTATAATTATGAAACTGTATAATTTTAATTACAATATCACTGGGTGTAATAAGGTTCGCAACAATAAGCAATAAATGGTGCTAATAAACATCATGAAATAATATTTATTGATAACCAATCAGAAGTGAAGATTTTGTTGGCATAATATTAGCACTATCAAGCTAGTTTTTCCCTAAAAAAAAAAATATTTTTTTGATCCTAAGTATCCATAACCCTGCATCTACGTGCAAAGAAAATTATAGTTAACTCGTTAACTTTCAGTTAATTTGTAAAGTATTACATTTTCAGGTCTCAAGGAACTACCAAAAGATCAAATCTAAAATCTGACTTATAAGCTCCTTAAATATAATTTCGCCGGCCCTGAAACATACAGTCAATTACTCTGTATCACATTAATAAGGACATTTTCATTGTGAGTTTAATTAACACTACAATTTTGCTTTGCAACTGGATATGACCTATTTGTTCTGTTATTAAATCAACGGATAATATACGCATCGTTTTTAACAAAGTTTGCACACTTTCATACCTGATATATATAGTCAGAGTCCGTCTTTAAGGAACTGAAGCTCTGCTGGTGAGGCAAAGACACTTGATCATCGTCCATAGGCTCGTCCATTTGAGCCTTGTACGAGAACATTATGCTTGGCTGCGAAACACTGTGAACAATTACATATATTATTATGTCGCTTTTCTAATATTATAAACTGTTGGGTATACTTAAGTACAGCGTAACCGGGCCGTTCGAACTGGAATAGATACATCATGAGCGTGACGCAACAGGTTTGGGCGCTAGTGTTCGCCATGTAGTGGAAGTGTGATGTCATGTAGTGGAAGTGTGATGTCATGTAGTGGAAGTGTGATGTCATATAGTGGAAGTGTGATGTCATGTAGTGGAAGTGTGATGTCATGTAGTGGAAATGTGATGTCATGTAGTGGAAATGTGATGTCATGTAGTGGAAGTGTGATGTCATGTAGTGGAAGTGTGATGTCATGTAGTGGAAATGTGATGTCATGTAGTGGAAGTGTGATGTCATGTAGTGGAAGTGTGATGTCATGTAGTGGAAGTGTGATGTCATGTAGTGGAAGTGTGATGTCATATAGTGGAAGTGTGATGTCATGTTGTGGGTAAAATCTCGGAAAAGAAATTCGGAGGCTCACACTAGTCTCGTACAAATCTTAGTTTTTTTTTAATGTAAAAAGAGGCAAACGAGCAAGACGGGTCACCTGATGGTAAGTGATTCACTGCCGCCCACGTCACCAGCGACGCCAGTGCGTTGCCTACCCTTCAGGTAAGAATATGCTCTTTTCTTGCCGCAGTTGTTGGGGAAGACAGCTAATGGCAACGAGTTCCAGATATTTACTGTGCGTGGCAGAAAACTGTTTTTAAAACGCATTGTAGTGGAACGCCAACCATCCAGATGGTGCGGATGATAGTTCCGGCGAGACGATCGGTTGCGAAAATCAGCGGCTTTTATTAAATTGAACAACTCCTTCGAACACTCCCCATTGTAGACTCTGTAAAGTATGCATAGGGAAGATAGATCCCTACGCAGTGCCAAAGGATCTAGCCGATCGGCAAGTTCAGGATCGTCGACAATCCGAGATGCCCTACGTTGGATTCGGTCAAATGAAGATAGCTGATAACCCGGAGCCCCGGCCCAAAGGTAACAATACTCCATGTGAGGCCGCACCTGTACCTTATACAGTTTAAGGCGGTGAGTCGGCTTGAAGTACTGCTTGGCCCTGTTGAGTAGGTACTACGAGTTTTTTGGAGGCCATTTTAGCCTTGCTCTCCAAATGACCGCCAAACTGGACAACACTCGAAATATCGACGCCCAGAATGCCAAGGTTTGGCTTAGTTACACACTAATACATTAAACTATAACTTTAAACAATTGTTATGACGCTGATTAGTCAAATACAAAAAATAGTTTTGGTATTCTATACCAACTTCTACTGCAGCTCTTACACGTGTCCACTGAAGGATTTCGAGCCTACCTTATTAACTAAAGTTGGATCGAATGTACCCCAAATTGAAATTCAGTGCGGATTGGTCGATTTGGCATACACATTAAAGTTCCTGCGCTCTCTCAATATCATCGTAAGAACGTCGCATAACTACGTATATATACATATACATAAGTATGCCTACTTATGTATATGTTTATATACGTAGTTATCCCTAGTAATCCCTAATCGGGAGCTGCCGCTCCCGATTAGGGATTGCAATCCGGAAAAACGGATCCGGTAATCCGGCGGGTCATCCTTTAATGATTACCGGATCCGGTACCAATATCCCAGATCCGAAGACCGGATCCGTTGCTAGCAGTTAGTAATCATGATGGTATCTGTCATAATCATAAATACCTATAAGACTTGTATGTTAGCATTCTCAAATACTTTAATAATGATTTTGACCTCATTTCAGTTAATTACGTAAGGTTAATTGTACCTATTAGATATTATAGTTACTTGAGAATTAATATTGTTACTTATAAATTGATCTATCTGTGAAAGAGAAATCTAGAAAGACTGAGCTACTCGTTACGTCGTAAAATTATAACTAGTTACCTACACTACTAAATTTTAATTGTTTTCTTGTTGTATATTTGTCTTAACATTGGTTAGGAGTGCAGTGACACTTGATTAACTCATTTACTTTCTACTAAAAAGCGAAAATCTTCTTGATTTAATCAATCCGGCCGGATCCGGTCGAATTGATTGATGGGAATGGGGATTCATGGGAATCCGGTCGTATCCGGCCGGACTGAAAATGACGCCGGATTGCAATCACTACTCCCGATAGCTGTTAATTGAAAAATTTGAATTCACACAAGATAAATTACCGTATTATATGAATGAATTGTAGTTACCTGAAAAATTCACTCAAGAATGTGTGGTAAACGAGCGGAGTATACAGTGAGAAGTACAGCCAAGTGGTGACGTCGACAACACATAGCCCAGACTGCATGGAGCCCCACGCGAGGAGCCCGGCGCCGACAGCCTGCGTTGCATCCAGCAACGCGAGCAGTAACACGTAGAGATAGAACGATAATTTTGCTGCAAACATTATGAGGTTAAGCTTAATAAACTTGTTCCGCCCTCGTAACATAAGCTACGAAACAAGACGTGTTAAGCGTTTATCATACGATATAACTGCCATCTTAGAAATTATCTTTTGTATTTATTATTAATAAACTTGCCGTTCCAACATACAGGCTACAAAAAACTAGAGGCTCGTTTATGGGCAAATGTATAAATTTTTATAACAAGATTCCACATAGTACACTATGTGGAATCGTGTTATAAAAATTATAAAAATAAAAATCCGGCTACAGCCGGATTGCCTTTTCATAAGTTCAAGGTACATGTTAAAAAGACGCTAATGAGTAAGGGCTATTACAAAGTCAATAATTATTAAATGATGCCAATGCTTGGTGTTGATTTGAGGATACATTCTAACGTGTAAATATTTGTTTTCCCTTATAAATTGTAAACACATGAACATTGTATGATAACGACATAATTTATTGTAAATGTTGTTATTACTTTTGATAAAGCTGATAAGTTTCTTGCGCCCATTCTGTGGTGGTAGGAAAAAAAAATTTGGATGATTCAAAAGAGCTTTCTATAAAGTCATATTTGAATTAAGTTGATTTTAATTTTGTATGTTAACAATCCAAAGGTATAAATCGCTCTAACACATCGCGTATTAGTGGGCAGACTGGTCGTTGACCATCCTTTAATTCTAAAACAAACAATTCAAATTTCTTGAACTTGACAATATCGGATACTAGATTGCATCGCGTTATTTAGTACCACCAGCCTCTTTAAACTAAGTAATCTTCTAAGAATTCAAACTTTATGCATGTATCAGTAAATTCGATTAAATGTTATATGATTACTTACTAACTACGACTTATTAAATGGATCAAGATCGATAAATGTATAATTTAATTACTAATGCTTTTCTAAATTATCGATAAAATAATTTATTATTGAGATTACAACTTTGTTTGGACCGCTTGACCGGCATTTCAATTTAGTTTATCGAACGTCGTGGTAATAATAAATTTTTCGCTGATATTTATATGTAGTATAGTAGTAGTGTAGCCTACCCTAACTTTGGGCGTTAGGCCGCAATCAATTTGATTTTCTTTGACATTGTCCGCAGTTTGTTTCTCGATATATAGATTGTCTCTCGATATTTTCGTTTGCCGTAGAAAATTCAGATGTTATGACATATTCGAATAACAAAAAACACATTGGTTCAAAGCAGGAATGAATTCCAAGTCTCCCGATTCGAAGGTCAATGCAGTGAAACACAGCGTCTCCAACCTCAAAGTGCCGTTTAATACCGCAACAATATCGATAGTGAAATAAACACGAAATATACTTTTCAAAATCGTTGCTCGTTATTTTTTGTTACTATACCAATATCAGATTTTTAATGAGCCTCATTACCAAGTAAAAGAAACCAGTTGCTGATATTCACACCGTGCGTGTGGGTAATAAAAATTTACTCTTGCGTAATACAAAAGCAACGATTTCTTAACTTGCCAGAAGCGTAGGGAGCTTTGTTGGGGGTTTTTATGCATCTACCTTATACTCCAGACCTGACACCAAGTGATTAATAGCTGTTTTTGTCTATGGCAAGCAATTTCGCTGATGAAAATTTTGAATCAGATGTTTACGAAAGTATTGTGTGAGTTTTTTGAAAATGAGAACAAAGCCTTCTATTGGAGGAGAATAAAGATATTGCCATCAAATTGGTTTCGAATTATAACTTTGAATAAAAAATAATTATTTATTTTTATTTGACCTTATATTTATACACTAAAACACAGTGTACTTTATCAACATGTGACATACATATAAAGTCCAATTCACTGCCTATCCTTTCAATTTGGTAAACAGCAAGCACTGCTACTCTGTGCAGAAATCTATATTAATATTATAAAGAAGTAAAGTTTGTGTGTTTGTATATTTGTTAAATTGTAAGGGGTAATCTCGGGATCTACTGAACCGATTTTAAAAATTATTTCCCCAATAAAAAGCCACATTATTGCTGAGTGTCATATTAGGTTATATAAAAAACCGAAAAATAATAAGGCTTTTACGTGGTAGTCCGTTTTGCGAAGTGGATCGGAGTAAAAACGGTCGAATGAAAGCGTTTCTTACGAACGCTGCCATAAGTATGAAAGATATATTTTTGAGTTCTAGAGAAAAGATGTGGGGCTTGAAAATGCCTACAAAAAAGTCAACGACAGCATATCGCACTAATAATACAATAGTGTGTCAACTCAAAATCGAACATTTTTCAGAATCAACAAAAAACTTATTACTCACTTCATGTTATAGTTGCAAATTGAATAAATGTCACATAAGTTTTTTAATTTATCCTTATTCTGTTTTTGCACTAATCGAACGACGGTCTTGATCACGCGTGAGGAATCAAATTTTGCGTGTGTTTATAGTATTATGTCAAGTACGACGTTTTGAGTTGATACACTATTGTATTATTAGTGCGATATGTCTAACTTTTATATTTACGTTACAAAAAGTAGTTTTTTTTTTAATATTAGTATATATATAGATTAATTTTTAATATTAATAAAATAATTTAAATCATTAGGTCATATTTATTAGTCATATATTACCAAAAATTATGAATCTTTATGAAAATAAGTAAATTCATCGTCTTAAGTGTGAAGGCCAAAGCAGCGGACGGCGCGCGATGGCTTCGGGTTTAATTCGGTTCGCGTTCGTGCTCGCTACAGGGATTATTAATATTATGCCCAACGAAGTGGGCATTTGTCAGCTAGTAGGTAATATAGAGATACCGAACGTATATCAGATAACGAATGTAGTATCATATACTTTAATTGTCCTTTTTAAAGATAAGTCAGTTTAGCTAAAACAGCTTGGAATATATGACTCCCTCTTTCTCTATTCGTATAAATAAATTTCAGCCTCCACATATTTGAGCAATAGACAACATAGCTATAGTCTTATCAGGGAAATAGTTCAAACAAGTAGTGATTCACTTAGCAGTTTGAATATAATAACCTAGAATACTCAACTGTTACGCATAAATCGAAAATTTGTCTGTTGTAATAAATCAAATTTCACTACACATATACATTACGAAAATGTTAGAATTACAAATTTTATTCAATATTAATATGTATTAAATAAGCACTAAATTTGTTTCTGTATATAATCTCTTTAAATTATATATCTTATTAATATAACAAGTAATTCTTTTACATAATTCTTGAATTTTGCGAAACCTACATTAAAATAGCATATTATCGTATATTACATTATAATTTGTAGGCAACCGTCACTGTGGAAATGTTGCCATCGGTCATTAAGGTCGCTAATGTGCTCTTGCATAACAAAACTGTTATATTATGACTAACCACGTAATATCAAACATCGCGTCATCAAACTATTGTAACCAAAATCTATGAAAATTCAGTGCCTCAGTGGTTTTATTAATCACTTTGTATCAAATTAATTTTTGTATAGAATAAACAAGCAGACATGATTATTAAGCCATATGAAGGCGAGGATTTCTGGGAAATCTACTCATACCACATACATGCACGGTGTTGCATTATTGCATAGTTTATAATTGCAGAGCTAGTAATGCCGCTTACGCAACGTGAATTAACAAAACATTACTTTCTATTTAAGCTATAATCTATTTTTGGAATACTGGATAATAAATTGAAAGACATATTTTTAAGTATTTATTGATCAAACTTTAAGCAATTAACAAAAAATTTTGTTTTGATACGTTCGCCTTTGTGGTAAGTGGCGTGAGGCGAGGATACCGCAGCATTACACGGCGTTGGTCGCGCGTATAGTCAGAGATTTAAATCTCAACGAATACCCAAACCAAATGGAGCATTTTCAATTTCTATACTTACAAACACAATTTCAAAGATATATTCAATATTTTATTGACTTTATATATGTTATATATTTTACCGACTCTATCTATAGAATCTATTCAAAAATTGGGCATTATTTTGGTTCGTGATGAGTATCCTGTATCTATCGTTTTCATTGTGTTGAAGAAATGATTTTATTATTTCTCAGTCTTTCAATTAGTTTTGCGATCCTAACACTATTTTGTTCGATTCATTCTACCTCTACTCCATTCAGACCTATCATATTTTTTTTAACATTCAAGCCTTGATTCTTACCCACGTGAGACTATTTTTGGGAAAGATGTGATAATATAGTCACAAGACTTTTCAAAAATATGCTATTTGCTAACTAATAGATGCTATATAGACTTATAGAACTCCAATGGCTTTTTAATTTACATTGCAATAATATAAGATTCGACTTGATCACACTTTGAAATCCTTGTGATAGTTGCACTTTTTCTCAGAAGGAAACTTTTACTCAAATCGTTGGCAATGATTGTATCTTAAGATGTATGTAGTTTATAATGTATCTATCCTTGAAAAAACCTATCTTTTGTCAGCCTATAATAAGTCCTGGATCGTATGAAGTGTATGCTTCTCCAAGCCAGTATTAGATAAGTATAAAATTGATTGACGTCTTAGAAGACATTCAATATATTAATAATAACAAAAATTATTGTTATTATTGTGCAAGGTCGTTGGCATAGGCCAAAATAGTCTATAATTATATTATTCATTTTGAATCTACATCTTAAATATACATTTTAAATGTACATTCTATCTACAATCTACAACATCTAATCTCTTTTCATTACTTATAAGCTATTTAATTAATATGTTTCTAAGTTGAATGGTTAGTGACAGACAACAACATTGGAATAGACCTATATTGTAATGTAATCGACAAATCATCTTCAACTTAGCTGAGTCATATTTAATAATGTTCCATCATATGTGAATTATTACTTGCTTTAATTAGTATGTGAAGTTTTAAAGTTTTTGACTTTAGATATTACTAATTAGAACTTCCAAATGTCAAACATAAAAAATAGTACCAGTATGCATGTTGTTGTAAGTCAAAAATTTTAGGGGGAGTTGCAACATCTTGATTGACACTGACAAGCATTAGTCAATTCTAAAATGTTTAATACTCTCAGTTTACTACTAAACATATTTATTAAGAGGCTATTACGAATCCATTTTGATATTTAAATTAAAAGAATAAATAAAAATTTGTTAGGCACTTACTTGGCAATGCTAAGTAATCTCGTATTGGAACCCAAGGCAATAACAGTATTAAGAAGTAAATCAAGGCAAACACTATTGAGGAAGTGAACCAAAATAGCATTCCACCATGTCCAAATAGGTTATAGTCTCGTGTGTCAATGTGGAATATATCATCAGGCATGACAATCTCCAAAGTTCCCTGAGTGACCGTGAAAGCAAGGCTTATTAAGGAAGTTGCTAAAAGTACATATCGGATACTACTGCGACTGTCCAAATGACCTGAAAAGAAAATCACACAAGCCAAATTACAACATTACTGTTTTGTTTGTTCAAGTTATAGAAGATTCTCTGCAACTAGACCATTCAGAAAGTAAGACAAAGAAAAATCAACATTTTTACAAATATTCTAAAGGTATTTGGTTAAATAAAGATTTAGTAACACATCTAGTAACCATTCACTCATCGGTATTAGCATTTAAAGATTACATGATTGACCTTTATTCTCTGTAAAATTTTTAATTTTGTATTAATTACATTCGCTTTCCCTAAATTTTACTACTATCTGTACATTGGATTTAGCATAGGTAGCATAATATAGAAGCAGTTATAAAAAGAAATCAGTTTAATTGACAATTCTTTTGACTTATATTTTATAGCATACTCACCAAATGCCAGTCCAAATATAACAACACTCATTTCAGTGGCCAAGAGAAAAAATCTGACAGTCACCCATAATATTTTGTCCACTAGCCCTCCTAGTGGCATAGCAGCATTTACTGTCATTGACACACCACATCGCACAAGGCTTATTAGAACATTTCCCCATACTAATGAGTAAAACGTTAAAAATATGGGACTACTTGTAGCACGAAGTTTCAGCTGAGCTTTATTAAATCTTACCACTAAGAAAAGCATGAATAGTGCGTTCGGTATCAAAATTATTAAATCCCAAATCCGTACCCTAAAAAAAAAACACTTTCACCAATAGTTTAAGAGAACTAAAATAATATACTAACACACAAACTAACGCAACAATATATTACCTCGAATTATTTATTTCATAATATAAAACATATTTACAAAATGTATCTTCTTTAACGGGTGGAAAATCAGAACCATTAGTACCATACATTTTTAACATTTATGTGCTGCTTTAATACGAAAGCTAATGCCTTCGCGTTCGAAGCAGGCAATTCATAGCTCAATTTCACTCCCAATAATCACATAAACAAAAAGTTTTGAGTATATTTTGCTATGTACATCATAAACTCAATAACAATTAATACGTATTTATTAAATTATATTAAAATCAATGACAATAATCGCACCACCAACGAAGAAAACAAATTACATTTCCATTCCGAAGGACATGTTAATCAAACTTTGACATTCCATAAGAGCTTGACAATGACGTTGATAACTTTCCAGTTGTGCGTGTTCCGAAACCTGTTCAAACACTATGCTTGAGCGCAGTCCGTTCCAACAGCAACCGAAGAAGCTTTCAGTATGCCTATCTGTAATTAAAAATAACAAGTGACAATGATTATTTCCGTAAGCTTCATTGCTTGATTTTAAGTTGACAAAGCGCCAAAAGGAGATAATTTTTTTTAGGCTAACTAAAAAACGGCAACGTTTATTGATATTACTGAACTCTATAATATCAATTTATTATTAAAAGCAATTGCACGATATTATGAGTAAAAAAGAAACGGGAATGATAAAATCAATTAATTAAACTTAGTAATGACTTTTGACATTTGAGGTAAAGGAACTAACGTTTTTTTAAACCAAAATGAAAGATGATTTAATGTATATACAAAAAATATATAATAATAGATAAAGGATAGTGTATTATTCCTTTTTTATTTTATTTAAAAGTATTGAACTCTCAATAATTATTTTAATACTATTTTAGATTATTTTAACTATTAGTTCATCAGTCCAGTATCGTCGTGAAACGGAACGCGTCATCATTTTTGACAGCGACAGAATGGTACCTACACTGACATCCAATTGACGTCGGTTTATTTTCAACCGAATTCTGTGTTTACGTTTCCAACGGCTTGATTTCGTTTTCTTTCTCGTATCCCGCCCGAAATACGCTAAGTAGTGTATTTCGGGCGTTTGGTAGTGGCCAAAGAAGATTATATTTTTCAAGAATAAAAAAAGTGTTAAATAGAATTTACGTAAAAAGCAATTTGAATACAAATCAAAATAAAGCTACTAACTACTAAGAATTTTTGGGTTATTTAATTTTCATGTTTTAATTGATTTCTCAATATTCCCGTTAGATAAAAACAAGCTAATGTTCCTTATAATATCTAGGGTTAGTAAGAAATTATTTAAAGTATGTCTCATTAATAAACGTTACATTTTATAGTGGGCCTATTCTCCATACAAGAAAAAATTATCTCCTTTCGGATATAACTTTATCAGGATACTATTCTATTATATTTTTTTGGATTCCTGAACACTATGGATTCTCAAAGTAACTATGGATTAGATGGAAATGAGAGATTTGATACGTTGGCTAAAGAAGCAATACAATGCGGAGATATGTTTCCTTATAAAATTTATCCTTATGATTTGTTGTCTTTGCCAGAGAATTACATGAGGAGTATGTGGCAAAACGCTTGGGAAAAGTCTCGCCTTTTGAAGGGGAAGGAATTTCTCTCGAATACAACCTAATATCCCATTAAAACCTTGGTTCCGTAAAGCTAATTTTGGTAAAACTGCGACTAGTATACTTATTCGTATGCGTTTAGGGCATGTTTGTACCCGAGAAAACCTTTTCAGATTAGGTATAATTAGTGATCTATTATGCGAATGTGGACATAACGTGGGAAGTGTTGATCATATTTTTTTCTCGTCCTTTATATGATCGATCCTCTTTAGATTCAGACCTTATATCATTCCGTATCCCATTCCCTACCTCTATTAGTACATTGTTAATATTAAATAAGTACACAATCTATAACTCTCTGGCTACTTTTTTAATAAGTAATAATATAAAAATATAAGTTATACAGTTAACACATGTTTATGTTATAATAACATATTTATTCGTTGTATTTATGCATAATGTCTAATATCCTCTCCTGGTCCTGTTAATATAATCCCTTCCGTGTCTCCTTTCTTCCCCTTACTGTAAATGGCAAATGTACAAACCGTACGAAGCCAAAGAGTAGAAAAAAAGAGTGATTTTGTCATAAAACTTAAAAAAAAGTGATTTTCTCGTTTTGTGCAAATGGCAGTATGGCTTAGTACCTTTGCTTGTCCCTATGGACGAAATTGACAACAACAACGTTTTGTGCAAAATTTGTAACTTCATTTTCGTGAATTACAGGAGGCTGTAATGTATTAAAATGAGAATTTAATTGAAAGTACACATGCTTAAAATATAAATAAACCCTTTATTAATAATATTGATCTCTATTTAAAGTACCGACCGCGATACTAGAACTTGCAAAAAGTACAAGAGTTGGAAATTTAAATTATTATGTAACTATCGAAGAACCAGAAGTTCAAGATGACTAGCCGAATTCGTATTCTATGGAAATCCTTAGGGTGCTTGAAAACTAATATTCGTTTGCGAACGTCTGGTATTGATCACAATATTAGTCCAAAATTGTCTGCAGCTACTTTTACTGTTGGATTTTCAATATTTACTTGGCTTGGTTTTGAAAAAAAAATTACAGTAGAAGATGACATAATTCAATCTATTAAACATTGTGTACTTTTCATACAAAAGGGTGAATTTGGAAGAGCAGAACAGCTATTACATATAGCACTGAGGCAGGCACAACAAATTCAACACCAACTTGGTGTCACATACATTTACGATGTAATGGCAAATCTTGCTCTTGAGCAAGAACAATTTGCTAAGGCTAAAAAGTTATTTATTGCTGTTGCTCAACGAATAATGGCAGATGGAGCTACAGAAGATGACATTCGTTTAGTACATATTAGTTCAAAACTTGCTAGAATTAGCCATTTACAGAAAGAGTACACAACAGCCCAAGTAGGATATGACTGGTGCTTAGAAAAATTAAAAAAAGTTCATAATATAAATGTAGACAATGAATCAAAAAAGCTTTTAGCTATTATTGAAGATTGGTATGGTAGATTATATTTAGATCATGACCAAAATGAACAAGGACTTTTGTTATTAAAAAGTGCATTGGATTTAATGAAACAAATTCCTAGTACAGAAAAGGAACAGATTGTTATCCAGCTAAATGATATAGGTACTGTGTATGACAAGTTAGGGAAATATGAAGAAAGTATTCAATGTTTTAATGAAGCAATAGTCATGGGTAAAGAACTAGATATGCATGATTTAGGTACTATGCATGTGAACCTTGGCAGAGTGTATATAAAGAAAAATCTTATCAACCAAGCGAGAAAATCATGTGGCTATGCTCTAAAATTAGCATCACTGACAAAAAATAATGAAGTCAAAAAAGAGGCCAGTTTATGTTTAAAAGAAATAACAAAACACACTTAATAAACCAATATTTATGTATTTAATATTGTTTTTATTAAAATAGACACTTAAACAACCCTGTAAATGAGTGAATATATGAGAGTATAATACTAAGCAACAAAACTGTCAGTTCCAAAAGGATTTTTATTAACATGCAAGAGCAATTATATTTTATTTTTTACACTAATTACTGAAACACCTTTTGATAGTTTTATTATTACAGCTTAATATTTTTATAAACAATATAAACACTTAACTGAGAAATGCATAAGTGGTGTTATACCCAGGTTACAAAAATAAAAAAGTATTTTATACAGCACTATCTTTTGAAACAGCGAAAGGTTCAGCTACAACTTCAGCACGTGAATCTGTGATAACAACTTCTTTTGTAGGGCGATCATTGGCACCAGTTGTTGTTTTTTCAATTTTACGCACCACATCCTGAAAATCATCAAATATTTCTCTTTTAACATTACAAAATGAAAAACTTGACAGTAAATTTACTTCAAACTCTTACATTTAGGTAAGAGTTTAAAAATTAAAAGTAAAAACAAGCTTTTATTAAATGTGCTAAAAAGAACAAAATAAACTTTTACATATAAAAGTTTGTCGCGAGATTTACTTACTTATAGAATACTTTTCACAAGCTTTTATATGTAAAAGTTTATTTTGTTCTTTTTAGCGCATTTAATAAAATCTTATTTTTAAAAAAGTTACGTAACTTTTAATTTATTTTCCTACTAAAAGACCAAGCTTAGCAAACTCTTTTATTTGATCGATACTCATATTGTAGGGGTGCATTATAAATAATTGGTCCGCCATCTTGGGAAAGTCCGCCATATTGGATTAAGAGTGACGTCACATTATTTATAGAGGTGTTCTTTGCAAGCTCTTTCATTTGATACCCATATTATTTTAGGGGTGCATTAAAAATATTTGATCCGCCATCTTGGTAATGCCTCCATTTTGGATTTAGAATGACGTCACACACATAACCATGCATTGTCATCAGACTTACACGTTACGTGCATGCAAAATTTCAGCTCAATCGGAGACCGGGAAGTGCGTCAAATTAAGATTCCAAGATTTTCTTACATAGTTACAAGTGAAGCTAATATAAAAGCTTGTAAAAATGAAAATCAATATTTGGTAAGTTGAATGTTTTACATGCAAAATATCCCTGTAATGGGAGATGATTGAGATGAGGAGTTGGTGCCTTCCTCTAATGTGGACAACAGTGCAGTAGAAGCGAAGTGTAAAAAAAGTGTTAATGAGGTGGTAGACTAATTAAATGTCTTAAATCAATAAATAAATAACATTCCATGCTTTTTTCTATATTTGTTCTTTTAATATGTGATTGATAAGACATTTCATTAGTTTGGTTTCAGTAAGATATGCAAACTATTATGCATTGATGTTAATCTGTTTATATAAAAAACCTTGTATCAACTATGGTTGGTTGCATTTCTTGGAAATGCTTTGTCTGAATTTTATTTATATATTAAGTAGGTGTGTATATTACATAAAGGTGGAGGAACACTCCCATTTGTTATACGCCAGAAAAATGTTTACTGGGTTAGCTAGTATAATGCTGAAATGACTTCTTACCATTCCTTCTATGACTTTTCCAAAAACTACATGTCTACCATCTAACCAGGTAGTCTTTGTGGTGGTGATAAAAAACTGTGATCCATTTGTATCTTTTCCAGCATTAGCCATAGAACACCAACCAGCACCATAGTGACGGAGTTTAAAGTTTTCATCCTCAAATTTTGATCCATAAATGCTGAGGCCTGAGAAATTCAACATTATTTTATTTATAAATCCAAAAGTTCCAAAACAGTGGCAATTGGTTCGTCTGCTAGTGCATTGGAATTTCATTAAAACTGGTAAAGTGTAGGTGCTTATGACTACACCACTTACAGGGAGAACAGGTGTGGTTATATGTATGTGTAACTATAAAATTATACAAAAAATAAAACTTTACCTCCTGTACCATCTCCCTTAGTGAAATCTCCACCTTGAATCATAAAGTTGTCAATAACTCTATGGAACTTGCTGCCCTTGTATCCTTCCCCTTTAGGTTTTTGAGCCAATTGGAAGAAGTTTTCTACAGTTTTTGGGACAGTCTTTCCAAACAATCCAATAACAATAGTACCAATAGCATTATCTCCAATTGAGACATCAAAACTGACCTTAAATAAAAATACTCTTTGTTAGAGAATTCATAATAGAAAAATTGGTTAGAAATAAATTGACATACAATGGATGTAAATAGCTCCGCAATGAAGCCTGAATAGTACCGGTATTCGTGATTTGTTGACTAATAAATAACCACGTCACCTATCTGGTTCAAAGGAGTTGCTCCGAGCCAAAAGAAAAAAACTCGAAGTTGTAGCGTCATTTCAAAAGGTCACTGACCGAATTATTTGCCACTAATTAATTTTCATAAAATACTAAAAAACCAACTTCAGTTTCAAGTTATTTTTTTAACAATAATTTAATAAAGTGTTGTTAAATATATATTTTCTTACCGTGTGCGTCACCTTAGGACCTTTTGCGGCAGTATCATCAGTCCGGGCACTTGCAATAATTAAAAGAAAACCTAGAGCGGCTGCTAACGCACCCATTATAACAATTATTTTTACTTTTTTTCTAGCAATTTTTCGAACTGAAGTATAATTAAACTAAATATTTTAAATTATAATTTAATTTTGAGAAGCACTACCGTACCGGTTGAAACGGAAAGTAAGATTAAATAAAAAGGATAGACATAGACAAGACAGACCTCGAGACCACTCGAGACAGACAGACCCACGTCAGTCAAAATGACTTCCGGTTTTAGCACAGACAAAAATAATTTCTGTCAATAAAGGTTACTTTAAGATTTTATGCTTGGCTGCAATGATTTTTCAACCATAGTTTAAGCCTTTTTTAAGCAATTCGGGGGATAGGCCTGGACCCCATTAATATGAAGTGCCAATATTGAACTACATCGTTGCATTTTACTCTATGTTTTCTTTTCTTTTAGGAGATTTAGCGGTTACTTTGAGAGATTTAGGGATCAATTTACCTCTATTGTCTGTGTTAATAAAGTTAATTCTTACTATATAGTTCATCTATGTATCTTTCTTTTTCTATTTATTTATGATAAAAGTAAAAGATGGACAAGACAACAAATTAAATTAATTAGATGAAAAAAATAATAATTTTATGAGTAAATTGATTGCCACCATGATAACATCTTTTCAAATGATAAATGATACCGATAATTTGTTTTTGATTTGAGATTTTTTAGGAATGCACTACAACTGTTGAAATAGAATAATAATGTGAAGATAGGTTCTTGACCGTCATTAAAAGAATGCGTTTGATATAAACACTTGTAACAAAAATATTTTACAGTTATAATATTATAAAAACACAAAAATGAAACTTCTGAATTTATATGATTGACAAGACTAATCAAATCAAAAACATCAAACATATTTCTTCTGTAGTATACATAGCATAAATACTTACACCTCATTTCACAACATCCTGCAGGCCCGGAAACAGGAAACAAACATGAACATGTTTATTACTGCACAAAATAAGTAAGATATAAAACTTTTCAAAAACAAACAATAGAACTTTTGGACCTTAAAAAAAAAACAAGTATACTTAACATCGACACCCCTAATCGAAATATTTTATTGGTGAAAATCCAATTGTCAGACATCAATATTAAATACATTAAGCCTCTAATTTATATCTGCTAGGCAGACGAACTAATCTGCCAGAACGTGTCTTAGTATCGATAATTTCTGAATCACTCTTTAATTCTTACCGCTATTTTCTAATGCACGTTTTTCTTTTACCATCCGCTCCACATCGACAGAACACGGTCTCACTTTAGTACCAATTGAAGTTTTAATTTCGGCTGTTCTACTGATACCATCATTTCCTGAGAAAATATTAACCACAAGTCCTAGTGGCCATTTCACCCGTTTCTCCTCAGTTTCTATAAGCACAATATCTCAAATTTTCAATGAATTACTTTTATCTTTAGTTCTCTCAATTAGCATATTCAAATACTCATTCTTAAATCGGCATTTAAAATCTTCCCTTCATTTTTGTAAATATTTGTATCTAGATTTTAATGAAATCTGATCTAAGTCTGTAATGTCCGTTTCTGATATGGGTTGAATAAAATTTGCCGGTGTTAGTGGTTCTAATGCTAAATTTTGATCGTCTTGAACGTAAGTTAGTGGTCGTCCATTTATTACCGCTTCACACTCATAAAGAACAGTTTGTAGTTCATCATAACATACTTGTGCTTTGCCAAGTACACGCCTTAGCATTTCTTTTAAAATACGAATTAATCTCTCCCAAAAACCGCCCCACCAAGGAGCAGCTGGAGAATTCAATTTCCATGCTATTTTTTGTATAGCCGATTGTTTTTTCACTTCATCCCAATTGAGATCATTAGTTAATAACTGTTTTGCACGTGTAAAATTAGTACCATTATCCGTAATAATTGAACAACTCGACCTCTTCTGGCAATAAATCTGCGTAATGTCAATATAAATGCTTCCGTAAACAACGAGCAACACAATTCGAAATGTACAGCTCTATATACTGCACACGTGTATATAACAATCCAGCACTTTTTACCATCTTTAAGCAGCAGTGGCCCTGTTAAGTCAATGCCAGTTACCTCAAAAGGTTTCGAGCAAGTTATCCTCTCTACAGGCAAAGATGCAGTCGTTACTTGTATAGGCTTTGCTCTATAGCGTCTACAGATTACACATTTAGATATAACAGATTTACCGAGGCGTCTTATACCTAATATCCAGAAATCTTTACGAAGATCTGCAATCAGTTGATTTATACCTGCGTGCTTCAATTCCAGATGTCTGTATTCAACAAATTTTTTAACTATACTATGATCGGCAGGTAATAAAATAGGTGTTCGTGTCGCTTCTGATATGTCAGCCAATAATAGCTTTGTTTTAATTCTCAATATATTTTTACTGTGTAAAAAGGTATTTATATTAGTAGTCCTTTTTTGTATAATTTCTTTGGTTTCTTTCTGTATTAATAATATTATATTTAACTCTGCTTTTTTATACTCATCGCATGATAAATCACCATTACATTTATTATTCTTATTTAATAAATTATAGATATATCTTCTAATCCATGCACATACTCTAATTATCTTGGTGTATATTACAAAATTGCTCTGACATGCCTTTATCCATACAACTAATATTGCAATTAATTTTTGATAGTTCAATACAAGCTTGCTCTTCATTCATATCAAAAATCGATTTTGGCCAACTAGCAGCATCACGCCTCAACCACGTGGGACCTTCCCACCATCGCGTCATAAGCAAATGTTCTGGATAACAGCCGCGAGAGCCCAGATCTGCAGGATTAAATTTACCTGGAATATGATACCAGTCTTCTATTCCGGAATTTTGACGTATTTCTTTGACTCGGTTTCCTATAAAAGTATTCCATGGCAACTCCTTTTTTATCCAGCATAAGTATACGCAAGAATCAGTCCAACAATATTCTCGACACTTAATTATTAAATATTCTCTAATGTTCTTCAACAATCTTGACCCAATCAGGGCAGCCATTAACTCCAACCTAGGATTTGTACATTTTTCTGGTGAAGCTACTCTGGTTTTTGCTGAAATCAATTGAATAGAGACTCTGTTATCTTTTTGAGCTCTCAAAAATATGCAAGCACTGTAGGCATCTTTGCTCGCATCACAGAACATATGTAGAGATAATTCACACTCACTTATGTAATCTATTGTTAATCTTCTTGGTATTCTACACTGTCCTAAGAAATGGATTTGTACATACCATTTTTTAAACTCGGCCATCAAATCCTTCGGTAGTTCCTCATCCCACGAGAGCTTACGCCGCCAGCATTCCCTTATCATTAGTTTCAGTATTAATGTTGTTGGACAGATAAATCCGATGGGATCAAAAAAACTCTGTGTGATTGACATTAGACTTCGTTTAGTAAATTTATCAATATTGTCTAAAGATTTAAAACTGGTGAAATTACAACCTAAAACATCCGATTCAATATACCACTGTAACCTTAAAACCGATATTACGTTTTCTTCATTCTCATTTACTACACGAGGTGATGTCATCCATTGTCGAAGGTTAAATTTACCTTGACTCATAATTTGTTTGGCCTCTAATATAAACTTTTTACTTCATCCTCCGAGTCTAAACTTGTTAATGTATTGTCTACATAGAAAGATTTTCGCAATACACTCGCTGTGCTTTTAAAATCTCCTGTGATATTATTTAGATGGTGATCGATTGTGGCTGATAACAAAAACGGAGTCGAAGTCAAACCGAATACAACACGACAGTGTCTATATTCAATGATATCCGTGCAATTTTTATCTTTCCACCATAAAAATCTCAAATAGTCCCGATCGCATGGGGCTATAGATATCATCAAAAATTCCTTAGCTATGTCCGCCGTAATACCAATTTGGCCTTTCCTAAAACCTATTAATAGATTGGGGATTTTGTCAACAAAGTTTATTCCTTTATTTAGACATGAATTCAACGATCTGCCACAACTATCACGAGCTGAGGCGTCGAAAACAGGCCGTAACTTTGTAGTTAAACTCGAATCTTTAATTACACCTCGATGAGGCAAGTAATGTACACCATTACTGTTATAATTTTGTACTGTATTTATCTCTTCAATTATTCCTTCTTGTACCCAATCTCTAAATACGTTAAAATAATCATTTAATTTACCTGTTGATGCCAAGCGTCTTGTTGTCGACTCTAATCTCCTTTCTGCTATAGCGCGATTGAATAACAACTCATCATAGCCCGGTTTCCATGGAAGTGTTACTTCGTATCTTCCGTTGTCATTTATTTTTATACTCTTTTCAAAAGATAAAACTGCTTCCACTTCATTTTGCGCTTTTGTTCTATTTTCAATTGGATCTTTGATTCCCAATAATTCAAGAGACCAGAAATCTGAAACATCAGACTTACAATAAAGAGTACACAACCTACTTGCAGCTGTTGCACTTTGCTTACCTTGTAGAACCCAACCTAACTTAGTTTGTATAGCCAACATATTATTTTCTAAATTGATAACTATATTTGACATAATAAGTCCCGAAAAATCAGCACCTATCAATAACCCTATTTCCTCATCTTTGTCTGACAATTCAATTTTATTTTTCTGTAATAACCTTTTTAAATACATATCGTTGTCATTAATTTTAGGGATGCTTTTACTTATACATTTTTGATCTAATACTACAATATTAAGACTAAATTTACTTTGTAAACCTTTAACATTTACCTCATATACATTATGGACTTTAGATCCTAATTCTACTCCGCTAAATAAAGTATGTGTTAAAATTTCTTTACCAACTACAGGTATCTTGAGGCTTTCGGCGATATCTTGTCTAATGTAAGACCGTTGTGCTCCATTGTCAATCAGAGCTCTAACATTAACGCGTTTGTTATTATAAGATACAGTTACCATTAACGTTTGAAGTAAAGTGATACTACTGTTTTGAGCATGTTGTGTCAGTGTTGGAAATGTTTTCTCATTTAACTGCTCTTTGTGACCAGCTGCACACATTACAGGTGAATGTCGTCGAGAACACACATAACATTTGACGAAAGCTTTACAAAATCGTGGATGATGACCTTGTTTCAAGCAGATTGGGCATGCTTTAATCTTTTTCAAATGCGCTTGCCTTTCTTCTAAGCTCATATTCATTACTTTGTAACATTCTAAGCTATTGAGGTTATCTTTTTTGCACCATATGCATACCTTCGCCTTTACGTCCTTTTTCCCTGGCTTATCTTCCATCAAGAAACAACCTACTGTCGGTTCTTTCCTCGTTTCTACATTCAACTCATTATCTTTGAAAGAAGTTTCTACCATTTTTATTCGCTGTTCGCTTTCTACTTCTCTTTTTAAAAATAGCATTAATTCATCTAATTCGTTATTCGTCGCTGGCTTATTTCTTTCCCATATTTTTAAAATCTCGTTAGGTAATGCCGATTCAATCAACGGCAGTAAAAAAGCAGCATACTTGTCTCTTGTTACGCCTAATGTAGCTAGCGCTCTTAATTGCGTATTAATTTTGTCGTATAAGATCACAACTGAATTCGATTTATCTTTTGCCATTACTATGTTCAACAGCTCTCTTACATATATCTGTATCAGTAATTCATCTCTTGCATATCGACTCTTTAATTCATCCACACATTCATCGTAACTTTTTTCATTAGCGGGGAAACTTTCTACAAATGATCTTACCTCTGTACCCAGCTGTGTAGATTGTATTAGAAATGCAAGTTTGTCAATAGGGTCCATTCTTTTATCATCATGAATTTTCCTAAATTGTCCCCAAAAAGTCAACCAATTTTTAATATCTCCATCAATTTTTTGCAATTCTAGTGTTGGCAATTTATAATTTCTATTCAATGTAATATTGCGTCCACCTTGCTTTTCTTTTATTTCGTTGGTCTTTTCATGTAATATTTTCCATTTCTGTGTATATTTATAACTATCTTCAAGTTCTTTTTCTAACTGTATTTCATTGAAATCGGGATTTTTTATTAAGTCATCTTGGATTTCTTTATCTAGATTTATCAGTTTCTGGTGCAGTTCATCTAGAAAATCTATTTTTGAAATCCTTTCATATTTCTTTTTTATATCTGATTCTTGTAATATTTCCTCGATTTCATTACAAGTTTTCGAAAGCAATCTTCGTAATACGCTTCTCTGTTTAACGACAGACTCCATTTTACAAAAGTTTGCAAATAAATTCACGGTCGCCAGATGTTGAAATAGAATAATAATGTGAAGATAGGTTCTTGACCGTCATTAAAAGAATGCGTTTGATATAAACACTTGTAACAAAAATATTTTACAGTTATAATATTAAAAAAACACAAAAATGAAACTTCTGAATTTATATGATTGACAAGACTAATCAAATCAAAAACATCAAACATATTTCTTCTGTAGTATACATAGCATAAATACTTACACCTCATTTCACAACAACAACCATTTGAAAGCATATTTATTCCTTACTTGGTTTTTTAAGTATATGTGTAACAATTTTATGTGTGATATGATGTTTTATGAACTGAACTGAACAATCTTATGTGTATATGACAAATAATATTCTTAGATTTGCTTATATAGCATATATAATCTAAGGTAGGAACAAGATTTGTAATTCTCTTAAATCTAATTACAAATCTTTTTAAATCAATGCCGGAAAGAATATTCAATATAATACTGAAAAAGGGTGGTTACACTATTATTATTATTCGTGTAAGTCGGAGCTGATATGCATCACTGCGACCTATTAAGATCTATTGTGACCAGCCTCCTATGTAGGTTCTATGTAGGCCCTACAGTAGCTCCCTTAACTGGGCACTGACCAAGAAAGATAGGATGTTCCCAGTTCGGATTGTTTTTATTTCATCTGGGTCAAGGATGTGTTTCCCCAGGTGTCTGCTTCTTTTGTGAATCAGCGGTTCACAGTAGCACAAGAGGCAGTAGCGGCGTTAGGGTAGGGCGTGGTTGGGCGACCGACCAGGGCGCCGGCCACAAAGGGGCGCCGCAGTAAGTAGGTATTTATATGTAAAGGGAATGCTGTCGTACTTACCTCGCCCAGGGCGCTGGTAGTGCTAAAACCGGCACTGACAAGAGGTGTATTGGTGTTTCACGCTCTTGTTCGCAGAATCTGCATGTGTCAGTGTCCTTAAGTGGTTACACTAAATATTAATGATAAAAATGTTATATAATTACGTTATAATTGATTGCTTTTCTTAATAATTTTGTATGTGAGGTTATCCTATTGTCGGACTTACAAAATAATATCATTGTATATCCCATATAAAAGTTACATAATAAACAAAATCAATATATTAAAGCGTTTTTTTGTTTAATATGAATTATTTTGCTTAACGGGCATTATTGATTTGCTTAATTTTATTGCATAAATATACAAACATTTGGTGAGGTTATTCTACTGTCACAGACTGTATGTAATAAAATATTGAATAACGCAAAACAACTTGGGTCACTAACTAGAAGAAATGTAAACGTAAAATCGTATTAAGTAGACTGACGAATGTTGGGGCGGCAAAGATCTTGACTGGCAGACATTTGGTAAAAGTAGTGTTGGTTGGTCACCCTCAATTTGGATCGACGATTTAATCAAGATTGTAAAAAGTCTTCAATGTCCGTATTATTAGTAATTCTGCTGTCACTAGTGTGGCATGCGCCTTATTTATCATTATTCTTATGTATATATTACTCTTCTAAATTTTATTTGATAATTATTAATATTAAAAAGCATCTTAAGCCATTGAGTTATATAAATATAATTATACTTACTGTAACTATCTGTAAAACTATGCGCATACGCTTTCTACTCGTATGCTGTCTACTATGTAGAAATAACAAATAATCACGATTGTTACTTCACTTTACATATATTACTTAACTGTTACAGCTCCTTTTTATCTAAAACTAGCTGACCCGGCGAACTTCGTACCGCCTTAGCGTAGCTTTGATGCACTACACTTTATTTTGTATAGTTGAAACGATGCTCTTTTAATATAGTCTATGGCTGTGAATGACGTTGACATTCGTATAAAAAAAAATTGACATTCGTAACGCGCGTTTTTTAAAATATGCAAAATTAAATGTATAATTTTTAATATTTCTGAGAGATTTTCTTAATATTTTTTTCCGTAAGAACCATCCTTGGACTTCCACAAACATTTAAAAAAAAGAATTATCGAAATCGGTTCAGCCGTTCACACGTGATGCCGTGACAACGCGAAACGGGTTTCATTTTTATATATATATAGATAGAAGATAGAAGAAGTTGTAACAGTTTTGTTTAGAACGTGATTATTCAATTTATTCAGACATTGTCATTTTTATTACAGTGAATAATTTCATGATACAAAAACAATTTCTACTTCGTTTTATACTTAAATACTAATGTATTTTTTTTGTAATAAAAAACTTTATATACAAAGTTTAGTATATAATTCTAGGAAGTACATAAAAAATACTACATAAACTATACTAGCAACACAGTAAGGGTACTTTCATTTAATCTCCTATGTTACTACCACAGTAATTGTGAGAAGGAAAATATAAAATTTTCTATTTTACTATCAATTTCCCATCGAAAACAAAAAAGGTTTAAAAATAAGTGAAAAGACAATAATAAATCAAAGTTAATGTAGTTTTTAATTTGTGTACGATATTCAAAGCATAAAAATAAACAAATAACTTAAGCTTCTGAAATAGTGTTCTTGTTAGGTCAAAGCAATAAGTGACGGACAGATTTTTCATATATATATTTTTTTCATATTTAGTTTCGATGTTAAAATTGACACCGTATGTAACGCAGAGCAAAACAGCATATCTTACATTTTATTCTTCGACACTTTATGATTGATAGCGAAGGTTTTATGAAGGCATGCTTTACTTGCCGTGTAGACCAACTCTCCAAGATGGTATGGCACTAAAACATTAAAAATAAAGCTCATTAAGGAAATTATAAACATAAATTGACGACATGGTTGGTGCAGAAGTCGAGTGATGCGTTACAGTGCAATGAGTCGCAGGTTCGAGTCTTGCACGAAACATTTTTTATAATCTTCAGTTATTAGTTCCGGTTTGTACGTATGTTCATGAAAGATTCTATGTACATACACAAGATAAACTAGGGTGGAGGGAAGTAACTTTTTATTTGTAAAAAGTCCTACAATAAGATCTCAAATTGCATTTTTATTATCCTCCACCGTTTTACATCCTGAAAGTACATAGTGCAAAGCTGGCTTTATGTCACATTTTGGTGGCGAAGATTGATAATGTTACGTATAAATGCTTTTGGCTGTGACTGAGGACTATCATCAATAATATAAATATTCAATAAAGTGATAATATCTTGGAGTTTTTATCACTTCTTATCACTAGTGCTCGGAATAGGTAGTTTAATTTTATGTACTTGCGATTTTGTGACATCAATAGTATGGATATGCCTGGGAACTTACTATTTTCAGAGATTGTAAAAATATTATATTGAACTTTCAAAATAGTATTTCATCTTTTGCTTATTGTCAGCTTATTGTTGTAATAATAAGTTGTGAACATAAAATTTTATAAAAGCGTAAAGAAACGAGTAGCAAATAAAAACAGAAAATTTTAGGTTTATCCATGTTACGCTTACATTGACTTTCTTTCTGCAAGTACATAAAATTAAACTATCTATTCGGAGCACTACTTATCACTTTTATTCACTTAATAGAGACCGAAAAACGATATTGCAATCTAGTGCAATTTGTATGGATGGAAGCTTATTACTCATTCATGTACAAAAACTATTAAATGGATTTTAATGAAACTTTACAATAAAATAACTTAATGGTGTAATGGCCAACATAGTTGCCTTCCAAGCAGTTCATCCGGCTCGAAGGACCAAAATGTTTGAGGTGCAAGGTTGCGGTGGAGGATAAAGTATAGAATTATAGTTAAAAAGTTATATTTATTAATTATAAATGTTACAGCGTTAAATGTTGGAATGCACCCGGACAGACCGAGGTTTTGTTGTGCACTGTCTAATAATTACGAATTGCTCGCGGTGCTCGAATTAGAATAAGTGTTTGGTTGCATGTTTGCACCGAACATAGATCAAAATAACACATATGCTACAAGTTATAAAGATATACGTCACGCTAATATAACCTACTCGAAATAATAATACATACATCATATAAAACATAATATTATTTAAGAACTTACAGTCTCTTCACATTATCGATGTTGTTGTACTCCGTCAAAATGTCATTAGGGCTGGTACATTTGTTTCTCCATTGTTCAGTTGGTTTTGTATATCGGTGTAAAGTATTTCTTTTCGGAAATAGAAAATCGACTGCTGAATTGCTCGTACTCTCTTGCTTATTATCATTTTTGCTTAAACTATATATTTCCGAGTTGGATTCGATTCTGTAAAATTTTATAGTCATTTAGCATTGGCAATGGTGCTGTAACGATTGACAAAATTCAAATTTGATATATCACAGCCGATGAAGTTTTTTACTGTTTACTTACATCTCTGTTTGTTCCAAATTTGTTTTCGTTGCATTCTTAACAGCAATACCTATAAATATGCAATGAAAATATTCAAAATATTATATTAAGCACTAGCGGTTAGGACACAGATTTGTGGATGGCATTTTACGGAAAACTTATTTATTCTATTTTTCTGCCTTCCAAAAATCCTTACTATAATAAATGCGAAATTTCGTATGGATGGATGAATGTTACTCTTTAGTAGATTAATAATTAATAGACAGCTAATTGATAAATATTTAAGGGGAAAGTGAATTGTGTCGTACGAACAAAATGAATGAAAATCTTTGGATAGAGAGAGTTGGCTATCATCGCACGTTATGAGATTTAATTCTTTAATAGGAGTAATTAAAATTATGACTAAAAATAATTATCTTTTTAAAAATTTTGTGCTCCTATATCGCCCATTTCATACTTGTTACCTATCCCCTTTAGTATTTATGGAATGTTTCGTCCATATTAATATTAACATTTCCATACTTTACCATTATTTTGCAGAAAGGTTTAAATAAATAAATACTTGCTTGAGTTAGAGTATTTGGCAGATGATTTTCTTTTGTGTGAATAGCCGTTTGAATAGTTAAACTTTTGGTCCTGAAAATAACATTAATGAAAATCTTTATTATAAAATAAAACTCTCAAGCACAACATTATTATTGTATTGTTATATATTGTGCATATGATGTTTTCAAGAAGCTAGCATTTTCAACATGTGTTATGCTCGACCCTCCTAACTCCTTGCAAAAGGGTGCATGCCATATCGGTGGTGACCCCAATATCACAGTGTTCTATCTTAGTGAAATTTTAAAGTTGATTTTAAAGTTCTTATCACTTGGAGCTGATCTCGTCTAATTTTGGAAAGAAGTCCCAGCTGCGGTGTTTCCTAAGCGCTACGATATGTCCAACTCCAAACGGAACTTCATTTCGTTTCAAGTAGACATTGAAAGAGCTGTGCCCTTGGTAATTCAGATTTTTTTGAGCGATGTTCACCATTTGCCATCAAGTGACCTATTTGTCAACCTAACCTTTGAACTCATGAGTTTAAAGAACTCAAAAAGTCTAGATTGTAAATAAGGCAGAATTGTTACATAGGCTAATAGTTAGTTAGATAATAACCTTACCGCTTGACAATGATTTGGAGCTTTTAACGATTTATTTTTGGCTTTCCAGTTATCTAGAGCTTTCTGCTGGCGCTGTTTCAAGTAGACATATCTCGAGTACCATTTGACGTGTGATATAACATCATCCATAAGCAATCCTAAAATCATAATTTATTTAGATATGATAATAAGATACACTTACAAACATTTAATCATCAAAACAAAGAGATTTCAAGCTGTATGCACTTATTTAATATTTTACATAGAACAATATACAAAGTATTGTAGCTATTTTTATTCCTACTAAGGTTTTATTTTGCAAACTATAAGAAATCGAAAATATGATTAAGTGGGCATGGATATTATTATATATATTATTTGACAAAATTAATTATAAAAAAATAGCTACTAATTGTCTCCCCATGGATATGAAGTTATCTTAAACAGATAACTTTTCTTTTGGACTATAATGATGTCGAGTCTCTCATTACAAAAATTAAAAAGACATGCATGCTATTTGAGAAAATCGTTAGTTTGCTTTCGTTAAGTTGTTCGAAATGTGTTTCTATGACTAAGATACAATCTTCGAAACGTTAAAAATGTATTTGTATAGTTATTTAAACACAATTATTCTGAATATTAAAATATAATACTATGTAACAATAATTTATAAAGTAATTAATATGTTGGGGAAAAGTATTATCGCGTATAATATGAATGAACTTGTAAATTATTATAATGAATTATCTTTTGCTATATGTACTATTTATATCTGGTTGCTTTTAATAACATTAACAAAATTACATTTTAAAAAAGAATTGCTTATGTTAATAAAATGTTGTTACACACTATTTTTAATTTGTTTTTCTTGCTGTCAAAATATGTTTAAGGAATGTAAGAAGGAATCATCTACGAGATGGCAAAAAGTCTAACAAAATGACATCTATTTAATTTTCTTAAATGTAAACAAAACTTTAAAAAAGTGATGATTTTTCATTTAAGATACGAAAAATCCAACATTTTTTTAAGAGGGGAAATGCACCTTATGCACCGTGACACCGCGCTGGCTAGGCGCGGCCGTGTGTGGGGTTCTCCGGTCTGACAGGACCGACCTACCCACTAAAACCCCCCTGAGTTCTCTAGGCCCATGCGGGGCATGTGGCGGGGTGCGCTTTCCCGATTTTACCGCCATGTGCTCCGGGGCCGGCTCGACCTAGGTCTGGTGGAGCCAACGCCAAGAGAGAGACTGTCCGAGAACCCCTGGACAGTCCCCCAGATGGAGAGACATCACCACGGTCTCGCAGTAGGGTCATTAGGCGAGCACCGCTCTTGCGTGTGCCCGTCTTCTCCTACCTATCCGTCTGCGGCGGGGGGAGCGGCCTCGACGTCCTCCTCCCGCTCCCTCTCCGCTGCTGACGACGTTGACGATGACGTTCTCGCAAAAGGAGACGACAGCCTCCCATTCCGCCTCGCAACGAAAAATCCAACCTAACATTAATTTATTTTAACTTATCCGGAATTAGAGATTTTAATACTAACCCGAAACCATTCCGAAAACTTCTGTGATAAATTTATTATTTTCGCATAAGTCAGCGGCATCGTGTCCGTTTTTAACAAATTTTAGCCATACTTTTTCAAAAATTAAATGATTGTATTCATTCCATCCACCTAATTTGTTTGTGCTGCTTAAAAAATCTTGTAGCTCTTGTACTTCCTTGCAAAATGTTGTTAGTATATAAAAAATAAATATATATTAAATAGTGTTATGAAACGAAACGAAATAGCATAAGAATGTATTTTTACAAGGTGTAATTACCCAACTTACCTGATATTTTAAGGGGGACGATATCAAAGATTTCACGGGACTAGGCACTATGCCGCTGTATGTTTTTGAAGCTTCTTTCTTTTTCACCTTTAATTTGCTATTTGAAATTCCATTCTTATCCTGAAAATATTTAAGATTTTTAAATGAATCTACACACTGACATTGTTTTGCAGTCGCCTCACAAATTTTAGTTTCACAGTATTAAATTCGTTTTTTTCCGTGGGCAGCAAGAATAGTATTTTTGCTACGAGAGTATTATTAAAAAAAGTGACCAAAGACTGATATTGAAACCCCAAGAAAATTTATTCATTCATTTCGATATCGTAGCAATCGAAATGTGAAAATATAGTATGTTCTTCGAAGTATAAGAAGGATTTGTTTTACGATATCTTTGGTGACCTAGGTCTCGTGATAATTTTGCTAATGACGATTTTAAGTAAATTAATAATTTTGTTTATATACTTACAAGTGGCATTGCATTTAATAGTTTTTCGTCATATTCTAGGGATACTTGTTCAGATTGAAGAAAATTTTTAAATTGTTTAATTTTTGTTTCTAGGTGTAATACATCCCTTTTTACTTCCTCAATATCTGTAAAATCAAAGTATAAATTAATGGGTTTATTTATTGGTAAATAAAATTTACTTATATTTATTTTAGTATTTTTTATGATCACAAATTTTATAGTGCAATAGATCTTACCATCAGTTTTTAATTCTTTCGATTTCGTGACCATCTTAACGTCTTCGAATAAGTTTTTTATATCGGTGAATTCATTTTTTATGTGTGTAATTAATGTTTTAAATTCTGCACAATACTTATTCCAATCTTTTTCGTGATGGAGAAAGTGCAAGGGATATTTATTGAGGTTTTGCAAAAGCAAACTTTCTTGTATTCGTAAACGCCTCAGTTGAGCCAAAATATTACTTTTGTTACGACTATCAGTTGTCAAAGAATTTTTGGTTTTTGAAGAAGTAGTAAACTGTTCCATATTGGTTCTGTTATATATTTAATATTTACTTCACATTTAATTATATCGAACTGAAGCTACTGGCATATTTCTATTATTGATCAAACAAAAAAAGCGTTTGTTACAGCACTGAGGCATGCAGCTTAAATTTCCCGCCATAGACTAGATAAATGCTTTTTCATTATTTCCGATAAAGCGGGTTACTCACGATAGTATCAAAAAGAAGGTAGCTGAATCGAGGCCGAAAAGCAAATTAGTCGAGACAGAGTGGAAAATAGATTGTTAAGTTTAGTTAATCTACGTTTATCTATCTCGTTTAAATATCATAAGTTAAATAATGATGAGAATTGAGTATGTCAGGCTTAACTTAATTTTTGTTAGAGGTTAATTATTAATGAAATTATTTTTTAATTTTATTTTTTGTTAATTTTTGTCTTTATGGTTAACTGTTGTCAAAATTATGAGTTTAAAAGAATGAAGTGTGCTGTCATTATATTTATTTATTAGAAGATGAAGTGGGGTTTGGAGTTTTATAATGTAACTATGTAAAAGTATGATTGAAATATATTGTGTGAGTGTAATGGTGTAATTTATTTTATAAATTGAAAATTTTCCCTACAAGAATTTTA
Source organism: Scirpophaga incertulas (assembly GCA_036419045.1). NCBI lineage: Eukaryota > Metazoa > Arthropoda > Insecta > Lepidoptera > Crambidae > Scirpophaga > Scirpophaga incertulas. Next base: position 13,750,139 of record CM071645.1, read on the forward strand.
TTAATACGCTATCCCTAATTCGTTTGTGGTTCTATTTATTCATTTAATAATAGGTAAAAACTAGGTTACAGCCAATTTAAGCAATAGTAATTTATACCGAACCCTAAAATCTAGATTGAAACCCAATATATGTAATTTAATCTCAACAATTAATGTGTAACTAAATATCGATTATCTAGTCGAGTTAAACTATAATGATGTCTGACAGGCATGTATCTCTGTTACTGTCAAATTCAAACAGACGGATATAGATACATTAATGAATCCATGAATGTATCCATATAGATTCATATAAGATAAATCCTATTAAATATCGACTATATTATGACTTTAAACTAGTAAAATACTTGCAAAGTAACAATTTTTTATAATCCCAATTGCGCTATTAATAAAGACTACGATAAAATACATGGCACAGTTAATATGGCAGTTTGGCGAGGGAGGACGATCGACTCTGAATTTTCGATAGTATTGTTCTCCCTAACGAGCTGATCACGAATATACAGGTTTTAGAAAAAGTTGTTCGACCGATGTAATAGAATTATACATGGTATATTTTTGGATCAATGTATTTTCATACCTACATTTTTTTAAATATTCTTGTAGGTTGTTTGAGCATTTAATCTATTTATATTTAAATTGTGTCTCGAGTTTCATTGTATTGTGAGGTGATTCCTGATCATACTACCCATATCATACTTCTCCAGTCTACCTTAATAGAGAATGCCATAGAGTTACATGGTATTTTTTTAGCTTGCTTTTGTGACACTACAAATACTTGATCTGTGGTGACACTCATGATCTTTGCTTTGGGTAACCTATGATCTTATGAATTTATGAACCATACAGATTATAAAGAATATTTTATTTTATTCATACAATTTTGCTAATTATGTGATTCAATTTAAAAAGTGTGTTGTGAGAATTATGATCGGGAAATATTTTTTTTAGTAATTACTTTGCGTGTAACAGTAATTAATCATGTTTACACGATCAAGACTATTTTTCACCAGGGCACAGTCTTTGAGAGTATGTATTAAAAATTACGCGGTAAAAATTGTAATTTTTAATGTTTTAAACTGTTCCATGTTGTTTGCAGAATAATTTCAAGCCGGAATTTCAATATGAGGCTCGATTTGTGTACAATATCACAACTTTAAGAAATAGATCTACTACTCCACTAAATACTCTAATAATGTTTGTCCCGCAACAAGAGGTTAGTTTATCACTGAAGACATATATTAATAGCATAATCATATATTTATAGAGTGACTGCAAGTAAATTTATCATAATTTCTATTTCAATCAATAAATTGTGAATTTATAAATACCTAAGTAAGATTCCCATCAGTACACATTATTTAGTGATAATAAAGTTTGTTACCCTTCTTTAAGGTGGAATCTTTTAATTCTATAAGCAGGTGTTTGTATAAACTGTATACATTTTAAAAACAACCATAGCTTTGATGTATAGCTTGATGCAGACTAACATCTAATATTGCTATATGTTTGTATTCCATTATTATTGCAGGCGTGGATTGTTGAACGAATGGGTAAATTTCATAGAATTCTAGAACCTGGTTTGAACTTACTTTGGCCAATTGTAGATAAGATAAAGTATGTGCAGAGTTTAAAAGAAATAGCTATTGATGTTCCCAAACAAAGTGCTATCACATCTGATAATGTTACACTAAGTATTGATGGAGTGCTGTATCTACGTATAGTGGATCCATATTTGGGTATGTTCTTATAAATAATTAAAATAATGTTTGTTATAGATTGTCAATCCATAATTGTTAATAATAAAAGAAAATTGTATGTAATATTTGTTTTGCATAATAATAAATAAATATTTCACTATATGTATAATTATATATATATACATTTTAATGTTATTTAATACAACAGCATGTGCACTTGGGTTTGTTTGTTAATAGTGAAAAATCTTAATTCAATACTTTGCATGCTCAAATTCCTGAACATAACTTTATGCAGGATGTTTCCATGAGAATCCATTGGTTTGTCAATCATATAACTGCACATATTATATGTCTGAGAAACTGTTGAAGTAGAAAAGGGCAATATTCTCTACGATTTGAAAACTTTTAAAACCTTTTCAGAACACATTTAATTTATAATCTTTAATATATTAAATACTAAGCAGTACTTTAATAAATGCCGTTTACTTTTCTAATAAAGAATTATAAGTGGAATCGTTTCCATCCATCAAGAAAAATGAAATGTAGCTCAATAGATCTTAGTAAGATGTTATTTTATTTTTACTATGAAGTATTTATCAATTGCATAGGGTTCTCATAGTATCTTACACTTAAATAAATATCTCATCACTTAATTATTGATGAATGAATGCAAAATTATTACTTATTTATCTATTCATTAATGCACAGTAGCAGGCAGGCATGGATCTCCATGCCTGCCTGCTACTGTGCATTGGACAACATAGACATCTGTCCATATTTATGATGATAAAGAGAACTTTACCAAAATAATCCTAGCACACTGCTCTTGCGCAGACAGGTAGTTGTCTGAACCTTAGTCACAGTCAGTTATGTAACGACAGTATTTGTCCATGTGTTATGGTATTTACTTTTCACCAACAACTCTTGCTTGTTTACTGGAATGATTAATAGATCTTTGTACTATAATGTTAAAATAACTTTCAATTGTAATATTAAAAATAATAATTAATATGTACATTTTTTTAATATATTCCCACTGATTTATCTAAAACGAAAAATTTTATCAGATAGAGTGTGAAATGGTGCTCATTCATTTTTGTAAATGAAAGAGTATGGCAGGAGCCATATTATTTTCTCAATTGAACTATTTTCTTTTATTGAAACCGAGTAGATGTTAAAGGATCCAATTTGAGTATTCTAAAAATACAGTTAGTGGATTATGATACAAGTTATTTTTTATACACCATCTTCCTGCATCCTTACAATTTAAAATTTATGTGGTTTTAATATTTTGATAATTGAAATAATTAGGGAATTTATGCTTCAGTGTTCTTGCCAGTTTATGTCATTTCACATGCATATTTTAATAAATAAATTGTGGCCACTGCAGAGTAATAAGACCCATTTTATAAACAACTGTGTTTTATACAAGTTTATTTACTATCACATACAACTAAGCATTCTTTTTTATTAGGATACTTTCCAAAAAGATTTACTGTTATTGATACTAAAATCTGTGATGAATACATTATTGGTACCTTATTAATATATAACAGATTTTATTTAAATTGCATATTTTTTTAAATATAAGTTTTACTATATCTTAGCCTTTTATTAATATGGACATATTTTCAGCTTCTTATGGTGTAGAGGACCCTGAGTTTGCAATCACACAGCTAGCTCAGACAACAATGAGGTCAGAATTAGGTCAAATCTCATTAGACAAGGTGTTTAGAGAAAGAGAATCTCTGAATGTGTCTATTGTACATGCTATTAACAAAGCCAGTGAAGCATGGGGTATCACTTGCCTTCGCTATGAAATTCGTAAGTATATTTACAATAATATTTAAACCACTATAATTTATAACAAACAATCTATTACTTTCTTGTCACCAGACTAGTAATTATAGTTTCAAATGCTTGTTTCAGGTGATATAAAGCTGCCCTCACGAGTTCATGAAGCGATGCAGATGCAAGTTGAAGCAGAACGTCGGAAGCGCGCCGCCATACTGGAGTCTGAGGGTGTTCGTGCTGCTGACATCAATGTTGCGGAAGGCAAAAGACAAGCTAGAATATTGGCATCAGGTAAAATATATTTTTAGTTATAACACTCTGACATAGATACCTCTTTACAACTGGTTGGTGATGTGCTTCTATTACGTTGGATTGTTGTTATAATAAGAATGATAATAACTAGTAATGGTCATTATTTCAATAACAGATAATATAATGAATTTTTTTCCCATAACGAATAACACATTATTTGACAACGGCTTATACTGTTATCCTGCTGTTGCTGTTGACAAAAGAATCGCCTAGTCGCATTGTTGTTGTTGCCACTTGAAACTGTTGTGTAGACGTAGGCGCTCAATCTGTTGCCCGACTGCTTATTCTTATAATATTAACCTTTCTCACAAGGAAATAAAGTTCCTATTTGTTTATTTTTTATAGTAATTTTACTAATACCAAATTCACAATTTTGTACCTTCGCGCATATGACAATTAGACTCATTTTGTATTACAGTGTGATTTGAAATAACAATTAAGTAAACTGTTGCTGGCTAGTTGGTGCCTAAGCTGTTGTCATTTTTGTAGTTACGCATTATTTGCAGTTGTGTGATCGTTGCAATAATTAGTGTTGTGTTTGAATTTGCAGTTGTGTGATCGCGTATGCAAATAGAGTCTGATTCCTAGACTCGAGTCTAGAAATTCTACTCCAGTCCAGAACTAGAGTCCGAGTTTAGACAAAATCAAAACAAAAAGGTGCACGTTCAAACTTGTTTGCAATATTAGGCCCGCGCTATTTCATTGCTTATGTAAACAGTTTGCGAGTACAGCGAGTTAACCAAACTCGAATCCTAGACTCGAGTTAGTAGGACTCGTGTAAATAGAATCGAGTTAGCGAGTACGAACCGATTCCTCCTGACTCTAGTACTGGAATCAAGTCCAGCGTACTCGAATCAAAATAAATTGGTATTCGAGTAGGCGAGTCCAAAACAGGAATCGAGTCTGACTCGAGTCAAACCGTATTCCGTACATCGCTACTGTCTACATACAGTGGGTATGTTTGGATTATTATAGGTTGATAACACTTAAGGTATATATTTTGTAGAGGCTGAGAAGCAAGAGCAAATCAACAAGGCATCGGGTGAGGCGCAAGCCATGCTCACGGTGGCGGAGGCGCGAGCGCGTGGACTGAAGCTAGTCGCAAGTGCTCTTGCGCAAAGGGTAATATTAACATTTACAAAAAATTCGTTTGTTAAAAACAGATACCAATTTTATTATATGTATTGTACTATTTTTCACACATTTGCATTGCCTCAAACAATATTTTATGCAAAGAAGTTTATGCAAATAAATCTCTTCCCAATTTCCTTTTACATTTAAAATCAAAATGTAATGACTCATGATGACCAAGAGACGACTTTTTGAAACAATAGAAAACAAATCGCATTCGAAATCGTAGTGAGATGAGATTCGTATACGAATTACCGAATTCACTATTTCTGAATTTTCATTTCGTGCGTTGTGCAACGAGTGGTTCAACCCACTCGTTTTTGATTTCTACTAGTAGAATATCCAACGCTGACGTGACCTTGACAGTGATCCGTTTCACGTGTGAGTCATCGCCGGATTTTTGTTTTTGTTGTTGTGGTTTAGATTTTTTCTGCGCGAAACGGAATTAAATTAAGAATTTGTTCTTAATGACAACACTGAATTCGAGTGATTCAAAAATCTATAAAATTGTAAGCAGTAGAAAATAATTTCGCGCACGATTTGTATTCGTATTCGAATTCCAAACTTACATCTAATGATTCAAAAATACGTCTCCAGTTGATAAATAACATCTTCGTCTTTTGAACGAGGCCACCCAATATTTTTTCATTTCGCCACAACCATCTTTCATTTCAAAACAATGTTATCTAGAACCAAATTAATGAACAATTATTTAACTAAGTTACTCAACATTAGAATTTTAATTGGGTTTGAATATTTAAAGCATTTTTAAAGACTGAAACTTATTTATATATTCGAATGAAAACTACGCAAGTGCCCGATTATTTTTGCAACATAAACATATGCAAGGTTTTAGATATACTTATATACAATTTTGACATATTTAATCACATATTAACTTTTACACGACTGTCCATGTCGATAGATTTTGACTTGACTTCGTGTATATCAATGCGATTGTGAGCATTAATATCCATAACTTACTATAATTATAAAAGTGTAAGGAACTCCGTCTGTCAAAACGGCTGAACCGATTTTGATGAAACAATATGTATGTGGAGATAGGTTGAGATCCGGAAAAGGAAAATAACTAACTGTAAAAAAAATTTACAAAAACAGGTGAACTGATTCTGATGTAATTTGGTTTGAGCATAGTTTAAAGGATAACATAACTTTTACAATGAGAAATTTCCCTTTTCCTGTGGGAAGTCGCGGGCGGGTAAAGTATTGCCATATATTATTCATTCTTATATTGCCGGTTTCATTTTACATTATTATACCGTTCTAATGGGAGCACTTATGTAAGACTGATGCATTTCGATAAATTTACTGTCTAACTTCTAAAAGAAAGGAATTCTATTGTTACCCTTTTATTAAGTATCTCATTCCCTTACTTTTACTCTCATAAAAAAAATTATAAATTGTGCCATGCTTTAAAATATCAGTAGGTATTGGAATACCAAAGGTTTGTGTATATATAAATAGTTTACGTTTCATCATCATCATCATCTAATTAGTACATAAATGCCCACTTCCGGACTTCCCTAAAAATGTCCGCAAATCGCCCTGCGCTAGATTTTAGCGCCTTCCTGCGATCTTCAACAAATCCTCGGTCCACCTTGTGAACTACCGACGACGCTATGAGATTTATTCAATCACTCAGAGATTTATTTAAGGATATAAATATTTACATTAGCGTGTCAATATATTTATGAAAATTTAATATATGTTTATAAGAACTACGATTAATTTAATACAAATTTTCAAATTCATCATTTAAACACGAGAAATAAAAATAAACTTGCCGTTACAACATACAGCCTGTATGTATATATATCAAAAAACTAGAGGTTCGTTCTTAGGGAAATGTGTAACTTTTTATAACACACTTCCAGAAAATATTACTGCTTTACCGTTTCATGAATTTAAAGCACATATTAAATTTTTAAATACTCTAATGAAAAATGTGTCGTCAACAATGTACAATGTACAAGGTCAATGATTTCTTGAATGATAAAAATGCTTGGATGTAATTTTTACGATATTTAATTTCCTGAATGATTAAACATGCTTGGATGTAAATTTTGCGATATATAATTTTAATGATTCTATAATAAATAACATTTTTGTTTTGTACCGGACAACACATCAGATTTGTTTAATGCGATATGACTCTTGTGACGGAAATATATATTTGTTAGTTGTTTTAACTTGTATCGGAGGTTGGGTTCAGACTGTGTATCTGAAGCCGGTTTCCAACTGACGACTCTGTAATGATACAGGGAGAAAAAAAATTGCCCTTGCTGGTTCTTTCCAGTACAAGGTCTCCCGCTCTAGACTTGTGAACCAATGGCGTAGCATTTTTGAATGTAAAATCCTATTTGAAGAATACATTTTTGATTTGTTTTGATATTGATACGCGCGTAATTAGTCAACGGGCGTCACTCCTGTTAGCAATGTACCCTATCTACTACCACTTAAAGTTCACATTCTTTGATAATACTGATTTTAATACTGATTTGATTATATCTAATTACACTGTGAACCTCAGAGCATAGCCCGCTCCATTTGTTCTTTAGATAATTTTGAGCCTCCTTATAAGGTATACAATACCTTATAAGGAGTGGCCAGGTCAACATGCACGAACGTCTATGCGACTCTTTTCAGGGTCCGAAACTAGTCAGATAAATTAGACAAAGTCAGATTTATGGGCATTGGTGAGTTAAAGTCAGGTTTTTTGGAAAATGGTCAGTTTTGACAGATTTTTTGACGAACTGCTTTTTTTTTATGAATCATTGAGCAGCTGTCGTTTTCTTTTAGTGTGAACATAATGCATGCCCAAGTGCGCTCATTGCTTTGATCATTAGGTGACCAGTGATGGTTTGAGGGCAACCGCCTAGGATGCTCTATCCTATCATGATATAGGCATAACCACCATAATATTTATGTATCATGATATTGTGAAGGGATCTATTTTTCTTTCAATTTTGCTGATTTGGATAAAATTACTTTTGGCTTTTAAATAACTAACTATGCCTGGCTTTTACAAGTTTTCCTAGTTCAATCTGATAATTGGTGGTGGTTGAATTATTAAAATTGTAATCATTAGTGCCCACTTGCCCAGTGATGATTTGAGGGCAACCACCAATGATGCTGTATTATGTTGTGGGCATAAGCAGCATAATATTAATGCATCATGATATAGTTACGAAGCTATTGAGCGACATGCATCAACTCAAAAACATAAAGAGAAATGTAAAGCTGTCAGTTTCTCAATTGCATCTTGCAAGTGTCCAACCCAATGTTGAGACAGTGGAGGCCATTTATTTAATAGTATTTATTATTGTTATACCTTACACCTACAAAAAAAGTCTGTGGATATGGTCAGATAATGTCAGTTATTTTAAAAATTTGGGTCAGCAGAATCAGATATTTTGGACCGTAAATTTGTTTCGGCTCCTGTCTTTTGAGAGACTATCAGAAATGAAGACTTTGTAATAGTGCCTAAAACTCCAAGCAATAGAAACTCTTCTACATAGCGACTATAAGTAAATGAAGAATAATGAGTACATTATTGTTATATATAATTTCATTTTCAGGACAGTAAACATGCTGCCTCGTTAACTCTAGCAGAGCAATATGTGGCCGCGTTTAACAAACTAGCACGAACCAACAACACCTTAATACTACCAGCAAATGCGGGGGATGTCTCCAATCTTGTGGCTCAGGTAAGTTATATTTTCAGGTAAACTGTAATGTATGGTTTAATGATTTACATCACCTTGTTTTTAATCACATCGCGCTATTCCTGAAAAAAGGAAGTAAGTGATTTTCACCTAATTTGTCAGGAGCTTAAACAAACTGTCCTATATTTTTATTATGAGGTCTAGAAAAAAGTTTCAAAGAGATAATCGCAGGTCACAGTTACCTTCAACTACACGTGCTATTTAATTAGTACTTCGAGATGATTTAAAAAAACACGGTTACTTCTTTATTCCACGAAACACATCGCATATTTGCAGGGGTAACTACAATTATTGCTTTTTAGTTATGTATTTTGAAATATATGAACTAATTTAACTCTACTTACGGCTTTGTACTCTCTTATATTTCATTATATTCTAGAGTTGTAAGTATAATCACGTTGTTATTTAACGGAAAATCCTTTTTTGTACATAGAGTAATTATTAGAATTACGCAATAGTCCTAGATTGTAAAATACAGGAACAAGTAATTATGTATATTTGCGTTATAGATTTTCTTGTTAATCTTCTTTTAAAATTTACGTAAACATAATTATGACTTTATCAGCGGGATAATTCTAAAACGAATTAATGTAAAAATGCAGACCCCTATTTTATGCTGGAATTTTATGTTTTTTAAAGTCGCAAAATTTTTGTATTTTTGCATTTATTTCTTTATTTTTGTAAATAGTTTGACGAGATTTTGACAGAAGGTGTAAACCATGACGCTCGCTTTATTTACGTAATAAAACATTTTCGACGCAAGTTTAGTTACGTCTTTTTTACATGGGTAGTGCGACATGTAATCCTGTAGGCTAACATCATGATTTATCCGTGATCAAATAGCGGGCATGACGGATGGTCCAGGATGCGGTTCCTCAAGGGGCAGATGATTTTTTCTCCCTGAGGGATTACCTCTAGGTGACCCCTCCCCTCCCCAGTAGGAGTGATAAACACCACTACACAAATTTTATTATAAGTTTGCTCTTAAGACATCCATGGGGAGATGTGACACGTGTGTATATATATGTCACAGCCAACTGGTTAAATGGCCAGTTAACTAAGGTAAACATTAGTTTAGAACTTAATTTGAGAGAATAGGAAGACTTTTTGTAATTTCTTGGGAGCTTATTCTTGAATTAAATATGAGAGGTGACCAAAAATTACACCAAACAAAAAATTACAAACGCATAAATTTACGAAGCAAGAATCATTTCATAATCCCGTAATTTCTCCCCGAATATTTGTTTAAATTTTGATTCACTCGTAAGTGACCTCATAATGTCTGTGTCTTTAATAACAAGTGTAACGTATATTTACTACCTACTTTCCGAAAAATATCTTGAAACAATCACAACCACGTTCACGCCATATTAGAAAACAAAACGTACCTAGCGCTGTGGTGGTAGCGCTGAACTAATTAAATTAGACGGTGGCTTTTGAATCAGCTGTAGCTTTGAACGTTTTGAGCGACTCAAATATTTAATTAATAAGCTAGACGTATGGTTGAATGGCGTTGTTCAGTCAAAGGGCTAGCTGTTTGATTGAACGGCTATTTTAACCAGTTGGCTGCGACATATATATATTCATCATCACACAGACAAAAAACATTAAATATGACGTGAATTATATTGTCAGTTAAATATGTTAATTTCAGTAGACTACAAAACTGAAATTGTGTTTTTTTAGAATAAGGTTTCTAGCACAAATATTTTATCCGTTTTGTTTATCCTTTGAAACAATATGTAAAAAGTAATTAAATTGTCGTAGGATATTTATAGTTAGGTTGGGTAAACAACTTATAACTGCTCTAAGATTTGAAAGTCCCAAAAGACTCGTAAGATCTCAAGAGTATATATAAATGGTTTTGCAAACTGTGCATCTAGAATGATTGTTATAGCGAAATCATTTAACCATTAGAAGTAGCGATGTGCCGAGTACGGTTTGACTCGAGTCAGACTCGATTCCTGCTTTGGTCTCGTCTACTCGAATACTAATTTATTTTGATCCGAGTACGCCGGATTCGATTCCAGTACTCGAGTCAGGAAGAATCGGTTCGTTCTTGCTAACTTGATTCTATTTATACGAGTCCTACTGACTCCTTTCTATTTTTCCTTTTTGATCTAAAATCGGATTCTAGTTCTGGACTGGACTAGAATTTCCAGACTCGAATTTCTAGACTCGAGTCTTGAAATCGGATTCGAATTCGGAAATTATTCGAATACCAAACATAGAATTCGAGTACTGGGCTCGAACCAGGGAATCGAGTCCTGATTCGAATACCGTGTAAACTGACTCGAATCAACTCGATCCACCAATACGGCGACTCGGCACATCACTAATTAGAAGTAAATTTAATGAATATTGTAATTCAATATAATTAACTTTTACAGGCTATGTCAATATATTCAACTGTAACGGCACACAATAACCAAGCCATTCAAAATCAGCCTGAAGTTAAAGAAATAGAATATGATGACCCTCTAGTCAAAATAAATGCATTAACAGAAAAAGGATCAACGTTTGCCGGGCCGTCCATACTCAAAGAAAACGATAGTTTAGCCGAATACTTTTCCGACGATGAAGAGAGAGAGAAGGCATTGCAAATACAGAAAGAGAAGAAAGATCAGAATTTACAAAAGTTAGAAAGAGATACTTAGAGTTATTAAGTATTGTTTGTTATTATTAAATAAAATTACAGATATCTTTAATATTACTATTGTTATTTTATTATCACTGTTTAATATTATTGATCTAAAGAATATGGTTAAGGACTGCTACGCTTACTTTACATTATTACAATAGTTACAAGCACATTTATGATTATAAAATAGCTGAAACATATTATTCTCAGTAAAATCATACATACAAAAAGAAAGTATTATTGTATTATTTTCTGTGGTTGATGGCGTTACTTGTATCGCTGTTAATGGTTATAAAATAATATTTGAAATATCGCATTTTCTTATTTAAATTCCTCTCAAGGCAGTTCTCTAATATGATTGTTATATTTTGCAATAAATAGCCATTGAGCTTTTATTTTGTTATGGCTAGAGATCGGATAATCGGATGCATATTTACCTAAAGTTAATTTTTGGCTCACAAATTATGGAAGCGGCTTTTTCAAATACATTTTGTTAAATAAAAAACCCGGGAAAATACGGGACTGCAAATTTAACGTAGTGATATTGTTTGAAAATTACTAAATTAGCACGTGGTATTTATTTTCAAAAGACCGAGACTCCGGGTTCATTTATACAACTATGCATACGTATTTACATGAAGTTTAATTTCAGTTCCCCGTGCGATTTATGAATGTACGATTTATTACATGAAGAGTGTTATACGAAAGTAGTGAGCTAGTTTGACTAAAACAATATTCAATTAAATAATTGAATAAAACAACAGAAATGGTGAAAAATTTTATTTAACAAAACAATAAAAAGCAGTTTCCATACTTTGTCTTAAACTAACTTTAGGTAAATATGCATCCGATTATCCGATCTCTAGTTATATGACACACATATTTGCTTTGCGTAAGGCTAGAAAAGTATATAGTTAATTGTACTTGTTACATTATATATCAAAGAAATAATAGATTGACAGATGGTAATTTATCGTACTAAGTCGTAATCTAAATTTGTTAACAAAGTAACGCCATCTACATACATATAACAAGTCGACCTAAGTGGTACCAGCAAAAATAACAAGTTTTAATCAAAACCTTTGCATGAAGTTAGCGATCTATTGTACTTTAGTTTATCTAAAGTAGGACACAACAAATTTAATTCGAATAACAAATCACAAACAAATTTTAATATACTTTCTACGTAGATTATTACAGTCTCAATTGTAAATCTTCAACTTGGCAGCATTGAGCATGTTAAAAATTATTGGTCCATTATAAATAGTTTACGTCGTAACCACATGGTAGAGAGACTAGCATATCTATTACATATACAATTATGAAAATAAAGCTATAAATAAACAAATGTCAAATCATAAAATCTTAATAATAGTTATTTATGCAACTGTTGTATAATCAAGGGTATTAAAACACGAATGTGTTTTAATACCTAATTATAACAGTTGCATACAAGACTTTATCTACAATCATGATGCGAATCCTCTATAAAAGATTTTCATACATATAGATTGTTTGTTTGCGATCTCCAATATTCGAGTGAAAAAATGGCAATATTGGCAATAAGCTAATTGTTATTGGTTCTTTTATAGAGGATTAATAGCATCATAGTAGATAAAAGTCGTTAAATATTCGAATCAATTAAAATTAAAACCACCTCATACACTTAATATAATAATCAAAGTTTATAGTTTCGATACAGCCCAAAAATATACCAAACCACCGGAGCTTGTGCTGGACTGTTATGAGACTAGTATAGGTAGAGCAAATCGTCCTACTTCCTTAAACACAAGTGGCATGTTTATCTTGCCATAGGAAGAACGTGTGAAGGTTTGTTAGAAACATTAGGTCTTTCCGCAACTTCATTCTAAAATTGAGTGTGGTTTTTGTCTGCTGTAGCAACCAATATAATTTGAAGGAACATATCAGATCTTATATTTGCTTTGCCTACAAGTTCACCTTAGCTGCGTCAATTTTTCACAATAGTGTTATATATGTAATTAATATTGATCCTAGTTCAATCGTCAAAAAATTACATTTGATAATTGTAATAAACTAATGAATTTAACTGACTTATGATATTTACAGAAACAAAAATGAAATATTTAACGATTTCTCTTTAATTTAAATTAACCAATATTATATATCTAATTTTTAACAATTTATTATAATTAATCAATTTTATATTGATATTTGATATTCAATTTTATATTCATGGATGGACTATAATATAGCATTGTATTTCAATGCTTAAATTACTTTTATATTTTTTTGTAAGTTAATCAATAAACATAAAATTTATATATTTGGTTGTGCCATATTCATCACACAGAATAAGATGTTAATTTAAAGATTGTTTAATAGATTTTGTACGAGAAACTTTTTCCCTTCTATCATTATCAGGAGTGCAAGATATTTGTAGTGTCAAGAGATTATACTTATTGTATTTAAAGTAAATAAATAATCTTTACATTTGCAGTACGATAATGTGTTGGTGGGGGTAATTTGATACAAAGCCTCATTAAATTATTCTCCTAAATAGCAACAACATTGGGTATAACAAACCTTATGAAAATCTATTATATGTTTATACAAATTATTTTTAAATACTTAAAATACTATAAAGAAATGAGAATTAACTTAAAAAATTAAGCATAATTTACCTGCCATATGCATAACAATATTCCGATTTTGAGAGCTGATCAGGAGATTTAAACCATATTTTCCTGCTTATTGAAATAGCTGACAGTGCCCTCTTGTACCTGATTACTTGTGGATGGAGCTGGCAATTTATGAAGATTCAAATAAGACGCGGTAAGTGATGTACCCTCAAACTGGCGTAAATGTATCTGTAAATAGAAATATTAATAAAAAAAAGATCAAAATGTGTTTACATAAGTTTGCATTTCATAATATGATTTGATAAATATATGTTCTTAACTTTATATTAGCTCTATAAATTTTGCCATACATGTATAAAAACGAATAAATAATGATTCAAGTTCATCAGGCTTAAGCACTACCCAGTTTTTGGTCCTGAAATTTCTATATTAGCATTTTTTAACATAGCAACATTATGTAAACATTTACAAACAGTAGATTCAGAGATTTAATAATGTCATCATCATAGCTCTTATATTTAGCTTACTGAGTGCCATGTTACCGCAAATAACTTGTCAACCACACTGACCTAGTACATATTGGCAGACAAAAAATAAAACGTAAAACAATTAAAAAATGTCAGATCAATTCTCATTTTATTGTAATAATTTCTTAGTCATGGTTGTTATGACTATAGTAAATGTATTGTTGTACATATTCTTAAAATGTTGTTAAGCGTATTTAGTGTTTCATGTGATAAAATCTGTTCAAACAATCATATTGTAAAGGTGATAAACAGTTGGTGACCACAAGCATAATCTTATCTTTACAAATTATATTGTCGCATTATATTAGCTTATGCTACAAACAATTGAATTATTATTATTCTGCCTCTGTTGATTCTGTTTGTACACATATGGGCGTAGCTTTGAACAAAAAATAAAAGCATGTTTGCTTTTATGTACAATTCTGGAATTTAATTTGTGAACAACTACTATGGCGACATAGCATACTCTGTGACACTGTTTATTAAAGTGAGATCGAGGTATCTGTTAGGAGTATGTAATGTGTGCCAGGGATCTGTAGTAACTCAATTATTCTTGTTATAATATTAAATATTCCATAACTTAAATAATCAAATTTTAATTTTTAATTACTCTAGACATGTGGCTGGAGTTAATGATTATTTAATGCATTGCAATTGACTGACAACATTTTCAACAGACAAGGAAGCAGTAAAATCACAATTAAATATGACATGAATCATACTTACTAATAAATGTAAATTAACTTCATCACTTCTGCTTAAATATGGGAAATTACCACCACTTTTCAAGTGGGCTAGTTTGGCTTGTGGATATGACTTATATAGCTCTTCCCGTACTTGTGAACTCAATGCACTTTCATCCCAAACATCCATTATAGTAATGGAAATCCCTTGCAACAATTGTGGCTGAACAAAACATGGCATGCAGTTCAATGTCAGTCTTGAAGCCAATTCTGATTGGTTTAGAGATTCTAACTGCAAAGGTTTAATCAATAAATATATAAATCAAGAGTTTACAATTCAAGTATATAATTCATGAAAAATCAATATAAGAATAGTTCACTAACTACAGTACTGGTTCATTAGTCAGCTCTTCCACATATAAACACTGTTTAGGTTTAAAAAACAACGGGTGTGAAATATCACGTGTCAACTCATATATAAATCTCATAAAAGTTCATAGGTCCAAATCATTTTCTCTAAGTATGTCTCTAACAATGATAAGTTTGTTATCAATATTTATGTTTTTTATTTCTTATGTAGTTGCCTATATGGTCAAGTGAAGGAGAATAGCAGGTGTTGATCTCTGAGGTTTGAGTGAGTGAGTCTTTCGAGGTTTAACACAAGTTCAAGTTTTGTTAGTTGGCTTCTGAGCCCACCTGCTAGGTCAGGTGTATATGCCTCAAATGTAGAGATATTTAAGTTTGCATGAACTTTGGTCTTATCCTCATTCACAATCAGAATGCAGGTGAAGAGCTTCCCTGTAGTATTTAATTAAAGTGGAATATAATGAATTTACACATGGAGTTATCTTACCCTTTCAACCATAAAATCTATAGACTCTGCTATTCTTGTGTCAACTTTGTATGTTGTAAAGTTGCCCATTAACATTCTTTTTAATACTAATGATGGTAAAAGCCAGAATAATGCAACAGAATCATTGTATTCAAATACAGATGTGTCTGTAAAACTGTTACAGAGTATCAATGATGCTATTTTAGGACAATTTTTTGTAATTTCAGCAAACTTCTGAGCAATGAATCCTCCTTAAAAAACGAACAAGATTAATTAATAATATTTTGAGCAGTTTTTTAGAACCTTGAAGGCCCTAGAACTTTACACATATTTGTATAAAACAGACAGTAAATGGTATTTACCTAGAGACGCTCCAAAAACATGGACTTTGTCAAGTTCTAAATAATCAAGGAGTCTTTTAAATCCATCACACCATTCTTTTATATTCCAGTATGGAGGAGCTTCCGCAGATATAACACGGACTCCTCTTGATGACAAACCCATTACTTGTTTGTAAAATATATCTGCAGTTCCTGACACTGGTGGCAAGCATATCAATGGGCATGTGACTGACTTAGGTCCACTATCAAATATTCGCCATGCCTAAAGAACAAAGTATTGGTAAGAAATGCTTACTTTTCTTTATTTGTAAAAAAAATGTAAAACTTGTTTTATGAAAATGCAGTGATATCCGCTAACTAATCAAACATTAATTACTTTGTTTTACTGGCCTTGAGATACATACCTTAGAACCGTCAGAATCCACTACTACTTTTCTTAGAGGAATACAACCTCGGAAACTTATGTACTCCATAGATTGAGATAGGTCGCTAACACAACTCATACTTTTCTTGTTTAAATTTTAAGTACCAAATAAATAAGTGTTCGGTTGACCAAGATAGTGTAGCAGTGATATCTAACAATAACAATAGTTTTATGTAAATAAGAGATAAGTATCCAACAAAAACAATGGAGAGTAAGAACAATTAAGGATACACTTATTGTCCTAACAAACAATTAATTGAATAGAAATAAGTATAAAATTATAACATACATAAAACAACACGAAAAGATATGAGTAAGAAAACAACAACAAAAGTTAAAACAGTATAAAATAAAGTACTCTGTGGTTCTTTTTTTTTTTTTTTTTTTTTTAAACTTCGCTCGTATCGAGCAGGCAAAGAGCAGAGCCCATACAGCCTATTCCGTGGTAAATCTTTATCTTCTTTCTTCTTTGCTTTCCTATTTCTTTATTTTTTCCGTGTTTTTATAATTCCGAGACAGTGTGGGTTATAAATTTAAAAAGGTGTGGATATGATGCGGTGTTTCTTAAAATTTCTTGAATAGAACGCGGAATATCATCTGTGTTCTTGTATAGATCTATAAGCTCATTCATTAGCACAAGGCGTTGAATGCCAAATGAAGAGCAATTGAAGAACAAATGGTCCAACGATTCTTCTCCTCTATTGCAATGTCGACAAATTGATGAATTAGTCATAGCTTTTCTGTGTAGATGAAAGTTAATACGGCAATGTCCAATACGTAGACGATTCATAATAGTGTAAAATTTGCGGCCCATGTAAGTAAATTTTGCAAACCAAGGCACTTGACTTGCCGTTACACCTAATGATGCATACCATAATCCCTTTCCTTCAGTATTTTGAATATATTGCCAATGTAGCTCCCATTCTTTTTGTACCTGTTCTTTTAAAATTACTACAATATCAGTATGTGGTATAGGGGTATTTTTTATACATATAATTAATTGTTGTGGAAGATCACTGGAAGAGGTTATAGCCCTAGCCAAAGTGTCTGCACATTCATTGCCTGCAATATGTTTGTGTGCTGGAACCCATATGAAAATAATTTTTTTACCCATATTAGACAGCTCTGTCCATTCATGCTTAATATCATATAATATATAATTAGTTTTTGCATCTAATTTGTTTTACTAAGAGCTTTAAGCACACTCTGACTGTCACTAACAATAATCCATTTTGTCTTCCTCACTATTGTTTTGAATGTATTTTAATGTAGCATATATTGCCAGGGCCTCTGCTGTGAATATACTAGCATATTTGTTCAGTTCATAACTGTTACCTGATTTTGTTTTGGAGTCATAAAAAGCCATAGACACTTTGCTATTATTTTTAGACCCATCAGTATACACTTTTCTAAAATTGTTCCAATTAGACAATAACATATATACATATATCTTTCTTGTATTAAGGTCATCTTTATAATAATTTCCATGTCAGTAAATTTGGCAGAAAAGCTACCGTTATAACAGGCCAAGTTTGTTTTGTATAATATTGTATGTATTAATTACAGGACAGTAAAGAGAAAAATCTTTTAATAAAAAGGGGTGAGAGAATGATAAATAGTAGCATAATCATTGAATGTAGAAAGGACATGCAACAAAATGTTATATTTTAATGAAGACAGTTTCAACAGAAACTTAGATTTAAGATAGTTAAACCTAATATGAAGTGGAGGAATATTACATTCAAGCTGCATTGTTGCAATAGGAGAAGTTATGAATGCTCCTGTAATAAGACGTAAGTTTTTTTGTATCTTATCTAACTTATCAACTAAATTTTTATTTGATGCAAAACATGAATATCCATATTCAAAATGACTACGTACTAAAGACTTGTATATAATAAAAGTACTTTAGGGTCTGCACCCCAATATGAATAAGCCAAAGTTTTGAGAATGTTAAAGCCTTTAGTGCTCTAGCTATAAGTAAATCAACGTATTTACACCATGATAAGTATCTGTAAATATTATACCTAAAAACTTTGCATCAGAAGTGATAGCTATGTATTTATTATTATATTTTATATTAACGTCAATGATTTTCTTACCAAAAATTACCAATTTTGTCTTACTTGTGTTTATCTCTAAATTTAAATAGTCAAAATATCCTTTCAAATTAATTAATGCACTGTTTAATCTATGATTCAAATCATCACTATTAGAGGATGCATAATATATTGCAAGATCATCAGCATACTCTGTGGTTCTCTGTGGCGATCACTGTCAGGTGTCAGCAGCAGTACAACATTTTTCTTAATGACAATGATACCATACATCGCACAGCCAGTTTTTGGTTAGGAAATAAACAGTGCCACGAAAACTAATAGACAAATGGGCACGCCACAAAAAAAAACTAATGTTAAATAAAACTAGACATTTTAAATGAATATTATAAATAAATTTTATAAAAACAACTGCTTTTGTCCTGATGATTTTTTACTACAAATAAAGAAAGGATTGATTGCTATCTCCTTCTAAGAAATTTCTATTGTTCTGAAAATCATAGTCGATGTCGTCACTGGTATCTTTTGAAATGGTAAAAATTTATTATTTAATTGTTTTTAATCAATTTTTTGATAATGCACACTCAATATGGTTATCATAATTTGCATTAAATACCTACTTATTGTTTTATTACCTATATGCCTACAAAAGTATGTAGTTAAGTAGGCAGATGATAGATGGCGTGATTCTACGAGTAGGAGAGAAGTTTTATCACCGTACTTTATTCATTACATATTAAACAACTCAACAGATGGCGGTATATCATACTAGTTTGTAGACTTGTTAATATAGTAGTAACACTATCTAAATATAACATGTCAAACTATGGAGTAGGTATAAGCGTGAATAAGTGTAACACGAACTCAAACCCTTTGTATGTAGTTAGCAATTCATTAATTCATCAATCATATAACAATGTATTTGACAAAATATATATTTTTCTTAAAGGAATGCGAGGATTGACATAAAATTGAGTTGCTCAGAACGAAGAAGATGGAACGCGGGAACCTGACTGCAAGCAAGGGTAGTCACTTCAACTTGGCTCCCACTTCACAATGTACTCTTACTTCTAATTGACTATTTAATTCTGTAGGGTATTGATCTTACGTCTCAGCATACACAATGTCTACTGCATCTAAGAAGTTTCGCATTCTCTTCATAGTTAAGAGTGTAATTCACGCCAGAGTAGCTTGACATGCATCATATCGTACAGCATCTATTCATTATATCAACATCTCAACTAAAGTTCATTTGCGTGTACGCATGGAATAATGCAACTACCTTGGTACTACTCTTTTAAAGTTCAGGTGTCACTTAGTATAGTTAGTGAGACACTGGCTCAGCTTTAAACATAGTAGTAGAGTGGACTACTATTTACTATCGATATTTTGTAGGATACATTTTGGAGTGTTCTCAAGACTTTTTGAACTCAGTTGTACTACGCAGTACGATCACGAACAAGAAATAGTCCGCCATCCTCCATTTCCTCCGCGCGCAACTCGATAGTTACGTAGCAACATTATACTGATTTCGCTTTTATAGAGTAACAATTTTGCTAAAAATGACACGATATGTTTCGTGTCATTACAAACAAGGCAAACTCTTTGTAAATATTTTATATTTCTTCTATTCTCTTGTTAAAATATGTTAGCGTATATAATGTTTACATTATTTTTTTAAACGCTTGCAAGTTGCAAACATAGTATTTGTGGTGTAGGGTAGAAATCAAAATCATTTTTAGCATTGAAACACATTTTTTACTATATTTATCATAATATAATTAACATGCTCATTGTGAAATTTTATTACTACAATTCTTCAAACAACTTACATTTTAGCTTATTCTACGCTAGTTTTGGACGTTCCTGGAAATGAGATATTCTTGTGTATCAAAGACCCAAGACAAAATATATCTTTTTAAGTCACTATTAGGAAATATGTGGGGTAAAATATATTTTTGGGAAAACATAATTTCTTATAAATTTGAAACCCAAAACTGTGTCAATAAACCTGTAACTTAAAAATACACCATAGAAATACAATGTCTAAATTAACTTATAGCGCACACTGACCATTCATTATATCATTTATATCGTTTCATTTTCCCTTAATGTACATTATCAGACAATTTCGGCTATCAGAAACTATTACATAAATGTATTCTACGCATTATAATAATACATTTTATTTTTATTAAGTAGCATTATTATTATGATTTGAGCATACTTTCCAATCATAGAAAGTTAAGTCATTTCACTTTTTTCTAGTCTGTACACATGCAATTTTCTTCAAACTTAAATATATACATAGCGTTTTATTGTTGTTAATATTCTGTAAACTTACGTACATTTTATTTGAATGATTATTTAATGAATGTAACATGCCTAAATAAAAGAGAATTTATAAGGATCTTTTTCTAATATAAAACTAATACAATTCATTAAACATATCAAAATCATAGCTCTCGAAAAACAAAAGGATAAAAAACTAAACTATTTCAATTAAAGTGATTATTACACAGGCAATAATAATAAGTATACATATCAATCACAGTAAATAGACTCCACATCTACACACTGTGACTCAATCACAGCAGACTTAGTATTCACAAAATTCTAAACTATTCGACTGGGAGGTGCCAGGAAATTTAACTTTATCATTTGAATTTAAAGTCGATATTTGCAAGTGATCTCTCATAAGCGTATTAGACCGTATTGAATTATAACGTGGAAATAAATCAACGTGTCTTTTTGTAATTTAACCTTTTTGTCTTCGAGTGTTACTGGCACTTCACTGTCGATTTATGTCTGGTTCCTATATTCGAAAACGATTCGTTTTTGCTACGGACAGTTAAATTCTGACATATTTTCCATACAACAAATGTAAAATTTTAACTGTCCGTTGCAAAAACGACTCGTTTATGAATATAGGAACCCGGCATTAATATTTTCCACAAACAGTATAACTATTGCAATTACTATATACCCTTTCCATATTATTCGGGTAATAACATGCATGCAATATTATAATGAGAACAATAGAGACCTAGCTAGCTAAATTGATACATGTTTATAAAATTAAACTACTATACACATGTGATAAATTCTACACATAATAATTCAACTAGCATCTATATGTTAATGTGATAGTCAATTGTCTAATTACATTAGTCGCTGTTACGAATGTAATTCAAGTACGTTACGTATGTTAAATTTCCTCTTAAGTATTAACGTATCAAAGAATATTTTTTCTAATATAAAGATCTATATTTTACCACTATCTATACGATGGTGTTAAAATGTGTAGCTTTTGTACGAGGCAAGAATGTTTAGATCTGCAAGACATTATTTTAGTTCATGCTCTATACCCATATGCCCTTTGTCAAAAAGCTAATTAACAATCATCATTTAATTAATGAAAATAATGTAAATTCTTTGGTAATCCTATCTTGAAACAAAGTAATTGTGACAACAAGAGTTATTAAATATAATACAAACGTATAAATATTTGACGATATGACGTAAAATAATGTCTTGAGGTAATGTTTAATGATTTAGAAGTTGCTTACTATTAATTACAAACCAATATTATTTATATATTCTAAGAAATTATCGAGCTACCGATCGTAAATAAGTTATAAGCTGGCGTTTCACAATTAGGTGTAATCACAGAAATTTCAATAATATACCACTACTATAATATACTCAATAATATACACAAGTTGATGCTCGCTTGACCTTGCCGCCCGCTTAGGTGGCACTTACGCCACAAGCAGAAACTCAGCGTTTTGAACATCATTTTCAGGGATAGTTGTTGGTGCGTAATTGCGTTTTTGTTAACTTTTGGATGGTACTCACCATTTCTAGTGTGTTATTGTTCAAATTTCTATGATAATATATATATATATATATATATATATATATATATATATATATATATATATATATATATATATTATATTACACTACGCGATATATCTTATATCCTGTTCGGTTGCGGTTGTCATTAAGCTATGTGTGGGTGAATTAAAGATGTACCAAATATAATTCCATGGTGTAAAGCCAGCATGAAATTGAATAGTTATTAATAAATATACCTTCAAATTATAAAAAAAAAAACGACTAAGGCCAAGAAATTGTGATGTTGATTTTCAAAATCTAATTTAGTTTAATAAGCATATCTAACTAAACTATATTAATAATATGTAGTTGTTAAGTAAGTATACTTCAAAATGATAGATTAGAGTTTGCAACTGAAGTTACGTAATACGGAGAACTGTGGGTAACTGGTTACATTATTAAACAACGAAAATCTGCCTGAATATTTAAATATTATTACTGCAATGTTATTCATTTTAGACTAATAGATAGGCTGATTGTTGTATATCTTTTGCTATCCAGTCTCGATTGAAACTAACTGATAGTGCAGTTTCAACCAACATTTGATAGCAACGGATATATATAGTTCAGGTGCTGAACTGAGCCGATGTTATGATCTCCCCAGCAAGTTATTTAAATATTTGCCATCGAATAATTTGTTCATATATCATGGACTTTCAACGTGACACGTTGTATCTATATCTTTTAGCCCGACAAATGCAATTTCCGTTATCGCTTTGCCAATCTCATACAATTAACCAAAACAAAATAAAAATGGTAAAAACATGTACAAGTGTTAAAAAAATATTTTGATAAAACGAATGAAACATAACTAGAAAACATAACAAAAAGGTACAGACAATACTAAAAATAATCAGTAAACAAAACTACCTGACGAATCGACAACGTAAACGCTAAATTATACATAGGCTCTTCAGAAAATGTCCGCGACAATACTAAATATTAAGAGAATAACTTAAAGGTACACCATTTTCTGATTCCTTTTGATCAACAGAGCACGTAAGTAATTGAAATTCTATTTGTGCGGAAGTCAACTAATCACTATTTTACACGCAACAGGAATAACCAGGAACACATACTTCCGCAATCGTTGATATTAGAAAAAAATAATTTGTTTCTAACAAACCAAGTAAGGACGTACAAAACGGATCATGAGACAAGTAGCATGGTTTTCCCTCTCTTCTATAATAATGAAGCGAAGTTGGAACGAGTCTTATGTTTTTTACTCCTCTATGCATTGGATGCAATAAAAAAGAGTCAAACTAACACATTCTTCTCATATAATAATGAAGCGAAGCAATACTAATGCCACTTCTTTATATATAAATCCGTATTAGAGTTTCTGATTGGTGGAAACGATATTACGTTAATCATATTGCGTTGAAATACCAAAAAATGACTAACGCTGAATAGGAATTAATCACTAAGCAATAGGTGTCCTTCAATTGGTAAGGCTGCTACAAACTAACGATGCGATATCGTCGCACGACAAAATAGAAGTATCATCTAATTACAGCTTGCAAATCATCACCCATACATAGGGAGCATTTGGTTTGATTACAGGATGGGCTGCATATGATCAAAGTTATAGATCTCTTTTTAGAAGACTCAATATCCAATCAGTGCACTTGCATAATCATCCAAATATAAGGGCTGCAAAAATTGAAAAATGATTTGCTTTATGTTCACGTGAAATTTATTTGTTAGACGTCTTAACGCTTCATTTTTTATTGGTTTAGAAACATGTTTTACTAAATCCAATATATACATAATATAGAAATATTGTGGTATAGTGTTTGTTATTGCATTCCTTGGACGGCTTGACTACTACAAAAACAAAATTGTTTATATTTGGTGCGTCGTAGGTTATTTTGTACATCTCTAAGTGACATGGGTAATTTATAAAAACGAAAGGAATATTTGTAAAGACAAAGACAGATAGATTTCGATAGAAAAACAATGTGTGTGAATTTCCAGGGAGAAAACAGGAGACTACGTTTGTATGAAGAATAGGGCGCGACGTTACCTTTTAATATCTACGAAATCTTATTATTTGAAAGTAGAATTCCTGCAGGATAAGTAATTAGGTACATACATGAGAATAATAAATAATTGTAAATGGCATAATAATATTATTGACATATCCATTAAGAAAAGTCGATTTACGACATTGCCATTTATTGGCGAGAAAAAACTAGTAACACCGCTAATGTCTTTTTGCTCCCTCAAAGGAAAAATTATACATCAGAAGGTTAAAGAAGAATGCAAATAATGTTGCTCCCGTGTTATGTAGTTCGAAATCAGCTAGGAAATTAGTAAAAAATAGACAATAACAGTTACAAAGGATAGTTGGTACTTATAATGCGATATATCGATACAACTGGTATATTGTCATTATCCGATAGATATTTCCAGATACTAGTAATAAATTACCCTCATATATCAGTGATCATACAGTTATACGACATAATATTGGTTTTAAATGTTACTTATTTATATATTTCTGGCAGCAACATGAATATAAAATTCTCCCAAGGAACTGGCAATTTATTATTAAAACATAGGTACTGTAGCAGGGTTTATTTCTATCGCGTAAAACGCTTAAGACAGAGCAGCATGTAAGCTTGCTGAACTAACTTGATGTCTGGAAGCAGCTGTGACTTAGACCGAGCTAAGTTTACTTTTTCGAATTTCGACGAATGTTGAATGATTTTTAAGGACGAAGTTTCATCGCGCGACGTATCGCGTCGCTTGGTCGTACGATCGTCGGACAAGCCCCTGCGATGGACGATCGTGCGATCAGGCGCGGCCTCACGACTCACCATTCCCGCTGTCGTCAGCGTCGCCGCCGCCGCCGTCCAATTCCTCTTCGGAATCAGTATCCAGATCATCATAATCATCATCGTAGAAGTCTGTCATGTCCAACTGGAGTGATAAAGATTATTCAGTGATTAGTATGCTTTACTTTAAGGCATTTAGGCAAGTTAAAAGGTACTATTTACTTCTATCAAAACAAATCACATAAATTAAGAGAATGGTTATCAGAATAATATGTTTTTGGCGTTTCATAATCATTAACAGGTCACATAGGCCTCCATCGAAGGGCAGGGGCCTAATTCGAATTAAGTTCTGGTGATTAGGGCTTATTTAGGCCACCAACCACGCTGGCTCAGTGAGGATTGGTACAATTTCAGTAATTTTGGCACGCGTATTTTATAATAACTGCAGGTGTTGCCACAGTAATGTTTTCTTGCTTCTCAGGAGTGTTGGTTAAATGTCAATAACGAAAAACACATTAGTACATAGCAGGATCGAACTTCAGATTTTGCTAAGATAGACTTTAAGCACTTTCCTCAAAAATGAGACAACTCCGTCAATTAGTTTGCAAGTTATAGACTTTTAAACAGGGGATGCTTTTTTAGGAACCCTCGGTATTATGACGACCTTTGTGGCTGAATGGTTTGTATGCCGGTTTCAAGGTGACGTCATTTCTGAGGCTTCCGGTTTTAGTCTGATTGGGGCTTGTGTGATGAATACGAGCATTTGTCTTAATCATGGTTTTGTGATATTATCTCTTAGTCTAGCCCCTATCACTTTGAACTTGGTTAATTGGTGTGAGTGTAGAAATATTTATTTATTTATATCCACCGTGGGCAAACCCGTGGGCATTACGTGGGCAGACAAGTATTGATATAAATATACAAACACCTTTTTTTGTGAAATCTCTTTAGTTAAATATGTTATTTGTCTTTTTTGATCTTACGTAAACAAGTGTCAAGAAAACGAAGAAACTGAATAAAATTCATGAGTATTATGTGAGGGTGAATAACAATCGCCAAACGTGACGTCACCAAATAATTGCTATTCTAATAGTATACGAATGGAGTACGTATGATCAGCGACTTATTTATTATTGTCAGATTAAAGAGGGCGGCTGACATCATTAAGTATATAACTGTCATTAATTATATAACTGATCCGTCAATTCCCGTCACCTACTAAAATATTAAAATGTTTTAGAAAGTTGATATTCAATTTATCATCAGACCCTAGAACATATAACTAATGAACATACGTCTTTAGTTGAGTAGATGTATTTATTCCTATATGTATAGTTAAAAAAATGTGCGTATAATAATTTTAAAGCAATTGGTTGTGGTTGAAATGAACAAATGGATCACCTGATAGTAAGCGTTTACCGACGCTCATAGATACCTACAAAACTAGAAGAGTCACCGATGCTTTGTCGGCCTTTTAAATTGGGGAACGCATTTTTTTGAACGATACATTTATTCGAGAAAAAATACTGTTTTCAGTATATTAATAAATTTATTTTGAGTTATCTAAAAGGGACAAAATAAAACTTCATAATTATATATATATAAAAATATAGACCTATGAACAATATATACCTATCTAAATAGAAGAGATTAAAGTATAAAATTAGAGCAGAGTATATTTATAATTTATTGTATTGTCTTTTCTTGTAACTAACTTAATTCTTATAAAAAGATAAGCGGTAATGAAGCACTTTCGTTTATAAAGCATTATTATTAGATTTTTTTATTTTAATGAGTATATAACGTATGATTTCGTGTTTTATATGATATAGTGTGTTACATTTGTTTAATATGTCTATGTATTTGTGTAAATGTCGTTTGATGCCTATAGGATTTGTATTCTATATGGAATTTTTCAGATTCCACAACTTACTGTAACAGAAGTTGAGTAGTGAGAACAGATATTTTGTGATGAATATGATTTATGGTTTAGTCATGGTTGTTAATATATATATGTATATATATATATATATATCCATCAAAAAAGATGTATTTATGTATGATGAATGTATGTACATCTATTGGTTACCCAATACCCTGTACCTTGGACTAGGCTAAATGGCATGATTGTGAAAAATGTCTAGTGATTGCTTTCTACCAAAAACATTAACACAAGGGGGCTAATATTAATAAATTTCATTTAAACCTGTCTTTATTTTCTCTTTTTAACTTATGATATTTATTAAAAGATGGAACGAGGAAACAATATGAATTGAATAAACTAGACAAATATTCTTTATGAATACGTGGCTGTGTCATAGCGTATTACGCATTTAAACTAATCTTTAAAGGAACGCACCTGAGGCTCATGCGCCGTGGATTTGACTTGGGTCTTAATGCAATAGTCTTCTAACGTAAGAGGCACCACGATGCCCTCCTTTTCCGCTTCGATGCGCGCAACCTGCGCCTGTTTTCTGGAATCAACCAATGTAAACATAAAATAGACTGGCATTTAAAATATCAATTTACCAAATTCACATACATAATGTGACAGAATAACTGATAGTACTACTCGTACTGTAAAGATATACTACTGCATACAGCATATTTATATTTCTTTACAGTCAAATCAAATACATATAATCAAAATTAACTTAATTCAAATATGACTTTATAAGTAGAAAGCTCTTTTAAATCGTCGATTTTTTTTTCCTACCACCCATTCAAGACGTATTTTTTAGCTGATAAGAATGGGCGCAAGAAACTTATCAGCTTTAACAAAAGTAATAATAACATTTACAATAAATTATGACGTTACCATACAACGTACATATGTATTTACAATTTATACGAGAAAACAAATATTTACACTTTAGAATGTGATGTCTTCAAATCAACACCAAGCATTGGCATCATTTAAATAAACACTGACTTTGTAGTAGCCCTTACTCATTAGTGTCTTTTAACATGTACTATCGGGGACACTGGCGCCTTACCACCTCTAGAGCGTTAGTCGCTTGCACACTGCACGATGCTACGGCTACAAGCCACGCCTTTCGTTCATTCAACTATTGTGCTCGCGCGGAAACATGCAAGTGAGATAGCGCTAAGCGAGCGAGATAGCAATAAGCGAGCGATATTAAAAAAAATATCTCTATGGAAACGGTATTTGGTTAAACGGGGACGCGGCGTTCTATGGCGACGTTACAAAAGACACCGACCATGTTTTTGTGTGCGGCGCTTTGATATGCCGCCACAAGTGTTTTGACAACATTTTCTCTAGATTGCAACTCTTAACTGACTCTTTGACCATTGTTACTAACTGAAATAATTGTTTATATAGTATTAAGCAATGTTCAGTTTGTTACAAAACACTGCAAATTTGATAGTTGCTATTATTTATTTATTTATTTATTTATTTATTTGGACAACCAACAAGATAAACACCGGTATTAACAAAAACAGGAATAATTAAAAATACAAACTTAAAGCTAAGTATTTTCTTAATTATAGGTCGCCACGGCATGCAATGTGGACTACAGTATGCTTAAATATATACACTTACGAACATACATACATATATTGGAATAAAAAGAAATATATATAAAAAAAAAAAACTTAAAATTAAGAAAGTGCAAATTAATATTGTAATGTGTGAACAATATTGCATCAAGCTCAGCTATAAAATTAATGCTCAAGCTATAAAATGCTGTACACGAGGTAATTACAAATTTACAGCGAGCTACTATTTTTTATACCCTTGTTATTAACAAATATCATTGTTTTTTAATTATAAACAATGTTCCGTATGTTGCGAACGTTGCAAAATTAATACACGTTACAAAATAATGAGAACAACCTAATTCTAAGTTTGCAGCGTGTTACAATTTTTTTTGACAATGTTATTAACATAAAACACTTTTCACCCCTTTTCAACCCTTTCCGTACACCCCAGAGCGCTGCAAAATCACACGGTAAGGTAGGTATTTCACTTTCCTTAATGACCCCTCAACATTTTAGCGAGTTAGTAGGTAATTTCTTTCGGGTTTCAGGCTCTAATGACTGGCCTTATTGTCTTCTCGATGAATATATGTAATTAAAAAGTTAAGGATAAACAGGATAACTCCGTTTTTAAATGCATTATAAACATGTGAGTTTTCTACATTTACTTGTTGATGTTACGGTTAAGTAAAACATTTTAGTTCCAGCAGATATTCCACAAGTAAAAAATAGTTTTTGCTAAATACCAATAACTATTTTGTTTTAGTTTAGCTTTGACTTTTATTGCTATTATATATTTACTGCTAATGACTTATATGTGAATTAATATAATAGAAACAATAAGGAAAATATTAAAAACAAAAGAAAGTGAGTCTTAAAATGTATATTAATAATTCTGCAAACATTAACGTCTTTGATACGAGTATAATTAATCTTAATATTCTTACACTAGAGAAGCATTATTTAAGAACATCAAATACAGCAGCAATGCATGGCCGTAAATATTCAATTAGATAATTTAAACGATTAAACAAGAAAGAATGGAGAATAGCATGATTAAAAATATGGAAACAAACATGAAATAAATGGTTGGTTTCATCGTCTGCCTAGAATTATGATTAGTACCCTAAACTGTATCGTTAAATGACTGGGTATCTTAACAATGCCCAGACTTTAATTTGACCACACAGCAGTGTCTAGATCGAAAATGGAGGAAGATTCGTCGCCTATTCCTTATTTTATCTTAAGGGTGTGGAGTGGCTCCCAAGCAGAAGCCATCGCACTTCGACCTATTTGGGATCGCTTGTGCTCAACTTTTCCTTACATTTTTTATGATATTGCATATATTATTTATTGATTACATTACTATCAGAAAATATAGTTAAATGTTAATATTAAATATGTAACTAATAAATTGACCGATTTACAAAACTTTTAACCGACTTCAAAAAATGAGGTTTCTCAATTCAACCATATACTTATGTTTATTTTTAAGTTAGTTCGCGCATAGATTCGTCGTTTATGAACCGAGTTTGAGGATACTTTTTTGATTCGTAGAGTATCTTCTAGAGGGGCTCCCATGAAAAATTATCGAAATTGATTTAAAAGTTTTCAAGAAAAACTGAAAAATAAAAAAAAGCTGTTTTTACATTTCATGCACATTTGATACTCGATTAGTCCGTCAATTGTAGATCGGTTTTGATTTATTTTTGTTTATAAAGTACACCCGAGAAGGTCCCATATAAATTTTAATAAATTCAAAAAAATAATAAATAAAATTTTTCGCAACAAAAATATATACCGACTAAACTATCGCCCTTCTCCCACAAAGGACTGGCATTCATTGCTGGCCCCAATTTCAAAATAAATTATTATACATATAAATATATGTATATTTGAAGTAATTAAAACATTATTTAAGACTTTACAGTTTAAGTTTGCATAGGTATAGTTTTGAAGTCGGTTTGTTTTTGTTGCGTAAAAAAAATACATTACATAATCAATAAAAGATTGATATTTTAAAATTTAGAAATGATATATCACAGTTCAATATTGTCACATTAATACATAAGCATTAAACTTGAAGGCGACCCTTCGGCATTGTTAAAATAACAAAATAAAATTAATATTCATATTTATCTTTTTACAAATAGAATTATTTACTAAAATATGAAATAATTTTAAACGTCATTATGCTTCTGGGCCAATCAAAACAAAATACAATGGACTTCAACATCAGTTAGAATACTTTTGGCGATAAAACGCGGTTTGTATAGTCTTTATAGTAATTAAACTAATATTAATGTTGAGCAGAACTTTTTACTAAATTAAAACCTTTTTAAAGTAGATACAACGCGTGTCCACTGAAATACGTCATTAATTGTTGTGTTACATAATCATATTAATATTTTTGTGTTTGTTGGCTTTAAATCTTATTTAAAATACAAGATAAATTAATATATTAGAAAAAATGCAAACAAATGTTTGACTCGGCCGGGACTCGAACCCGCATTATGAATAGTGTATTTTGGTCTACTTTGGCTTGACAAAGTAAAAAAAAGTTGAAAAGTGACAAATGCTGTTTAAATTTTCGATTGGGGTGGCTAGTGTCGGTGGCAGAATAGTTAAGACGTCAACATTGAAGAAGCTAAAAAATTTTATTTGCATTAGAAAATACATATTTATTTTTAATTTAATATTTCG
This sequence comes from Scirpophaga incertulas, assembly GCA_036419045.1. Taxonomy (NCBI): domain Eukaryota; kingdom Metazoa; phylum Arthropoda; class Insecta; order Lepidoptera; family Crambidae; genus Scirpophaga; species Scirpophaga incertulas. The sequence goes on from CM071645.1 coordinate 13,781,832, forward strand.
TCAATGCCCCATTGGCAGCTATGACAGCGTCGCACCTAGCTCGCATCGAGCGCACAAGGACTTCACACAAGTCTGAGCCTCGGAGTGAATCCCAAACTCGGTTGCAATGTGCAATTAAATTATCTCTGGACCTTTCATTTTGTGTGTCCCACCGCTGAACCATCAATCCCCAAAGATTTTCAATTGGGTTTAGAACTGGAGATCGGGAGGGCCATCGCACCGTTCGAATGTCCGGCTGAGCTTCAAGCCGCCCTTGCACCACACGCGCGGTATGAATAGGGCAGTTATCATGAATAAATATAAATTCCGGAACTTCTGTCCCCGGATACACCACACGCACAGTAGGGACCATGTCTCCTGGAGAAGCTCGAGGTTAGAGTCGAGTTGTTCGTGAATGAATGCTTCAATTGCACTCCACTTCGCAATTATATCTCCTTCACTCATTGATTCTGGTCCCAACTAGTTCAGTAGTTCATTTATTTATTTATTATTAGGACACCAGCAGTGCATGCATTAACACATATTATTAAAAAAATACAGAGTTGGTATAAATAATTTCATTTACTTCATTAGTTCATAAAACACTTCTTTCACTGAAGGAGAGTAAAGCGAACGGATAGATTACAAACATAGCGTGCGAGAGCGAGACAGTTGATTGGCTTGGCATCCTGTGGGTCAATTCCACTAACAAAATGAACCGAACTATGCCGCTTATCCAATCCGAACGCTAGAATATCACGTCATCTAACAATCTATGCAATTCTATTGGTTAAAAGTAATGGTTCAGCTGTGATTTGTTTGTGGAATACAGGAACTAGAATCACCGGCCGGTCGGAGTCTACCTGCACACAATTTCATGTCTTATAGCGCAAACATTATGTTTAGTTTTACTTGAATAATTAGTTGAAGGAATATGTATCATACATGTGTTTAGTTATGCAGTCAAATTGACATAACGTCTCATACCTACTTAAAAGAACTACGATACAGATGGACTAATTGAACTATACGAATGAAGTGACGTAAATGAACTAAGCGATAAGGTGACTCAAATGGACCACTGAAGTACTGAGCCATGTGAACAAGAAGAACTAAATTAACTAAATGATTGATATACTTCATCTAGTCCAGTTGAAGTAGGTATATCATTCTTTACACTTCAGTGAACTATTTTGCGCACCTCTACTCGAGGTAGGACTGACCAGTAGCCCTCCGGATATTTCGACCAGCTCTCCGGGTCCAGCGGACTCATGATAAGGCCGGCGTCACTTTGACTTCCGCGCCTCTTCTAGCGCTTTTGGGTCCCCTTTATGGCCTGCGCTGCATCGTCCCTCTCCTGAGGGGCGGTCGCCCTCACGATTTGCCTATATGGTTTTAGAACCTAGGCCATGCTGAGTTTAGTCGGTAGGTCACGTGGCTGGACCGCTCTGGTCGCGTGGAGTCCGACATAACCTCCGTGACACTTGCCGTTGCGGGGGTATCCTGGGTACGTTTCGTGCTCCTTGTGAGGATTCTCAGCCTTCCTCTCCTGAGGAAAAAAAAAAAAAAAAAAAAAAAAAAGGTCCAGCGGCACTCATCCATCCCCACATATTTGCACAGATTCTGCCCGAATTATTGTTTGGGTTCACATTACGAGGTTCAAAACGTGTATTGTCTAAGCGCCATAAATGCCGACGACCTATTTGGTTAGATTTAAAACTTTTTTCATCGGCAAATATAGCACGTGAAAAATTGAAATCCCTATACTCTCGAGCGAACCGGGTTCTCGCTATCTTATTTTCTTCGCTTAGAATAATTTTTCTAGCAGGTTTTCTGTGATGTAGCCCAGCGCGATGAAGTGCTCTCCTTACAGTCCTCAAGCTGCAGTCAAATTGCTGGGCGAAGACACTTGTGGGCGTGAATGGCTCCACTGCATATGTGTTGAGTTGACCATTTCTTGAGCTTGTTGAGCATTAATTAAATATGGATGTGCCGAGCGTGGTCGATCGTTAAAATCACCCTCCTCTTCGATTCGACGAACCCAAAGACGAACTGATCGTCTCTGAAAAACAAAAAAAACTGTTTAAATACCTAGGTTTTAGTAATACTTAAACTTATTAATTTAACTTATAAAATAGGTATAGGTCTTTGTAATAGAATCAATAAAATCATATTAAAGTTACCTATCTTTTAAAACTCCAACTTAAAAATCGAATCGCCTATGTCAAAGGAGCGCATCATTTTCCTTGAATTGCATATTATAACGCCCCGCAATTATAGAATGAATTAAATTCTTAAGACGTAGTGGTAAGAGTGAAGTTTACTTGCACATTTGAACGGTATGACACGTGCCGAAAGCGGCAAGCGGCGTCTTTTAATAATAAGATCAATGAGAACCGCCCGCGGTAATTTTTAAAGAATTAGCAGTGTTATATTTAATTTAAGTATTAAGAGTAAGGAAGTCTGTGCTTAATAAAATAACATTCTACTCATGAATACAAACACTATTATTTTGGGACCGACTATTAACTGGACAAAAAATCCATACATATTGACTGCGTAGATATTGACTATTTGTAAATGAAACGGTTTCAATTTCAAAACGCCACTTGACCGCTAAGTACTAATAGCTAGCTACTCGTAGAAGTATATCTATACGTTAAATAAAAAAAATAATTACCTACATCTTTATAAGATTTACTTTTAAAAAATTTTAAACATTTAAATAAAACTTACCGAGAAACCAAGTTCTTGCGAAATTTGCGTAATATTCCTGCCGAGTTCATGAAGAGCAACTATTCTTGCTCTTTCTTCAACAGAAAGATTTCGTAAGGCCATGGTCCTTGAGCAGAGGTCGTAGCGAGCACAGAAACTAACAGCAGCGAAGACGTGAACAATTCACGAAGGCGTAAAGCAGACTGATACCTATACCTATCGAAAGAGATTTCAAAATCGTTTGTTTGAAATCTCTTTTGGTATAATGAATGGTCGTAGTAAATCGTAGTAAAATACGTAACCAATCAGGGATAGCTACGCATCGCGTAGTCGTGCCCGGTGCGAGCCGCTTGCATACGAATATTTCTAAAAAGTGGTAAGGCGCGAGAGACCCCGATAGTACCTTGAACTTATGAAAAGGCAATTCAGCTACACTACGTGGAATCTTGTTATCAAAATTTATAAATTTGGCCATAAACGAACCTCTAGTTTTTTGTGGCTTGTACGTTGGAACGGTACGAAGTTTATTTTTATTTCTTGTGTTTAAATTATGCATTTGAAAATTAGTATTTTCATAAATATATTGGCCCGCTAAAAAGAAGCAACTCGTGTTATATAGAAAGAGCTATTTTCCCGCGGTAAAAATATTCTTATGTCGCTCCTTAGGTTTCAAACAAACCCCATACCATATTACATCAGAATCCGTGCCTAAGTTATTATATAATATAATACAGTGATTCTCAACCACTGTGCCGCAGCTCTTTTGTGTGCCGCCAAATTTTACAAATATATAATACTGTTAATATTATTAAATTATATCATTTAAAAAGAAAAATATTTTTAAGACAACATTTAGAGGAGAGAATTATGCATTATTTCCCAAAATTAGATGTTAAGAAATTTCATTGGGTTCGTAATCCATTTCTCATAACGGATAATTCTGTATTTGACTTAACTTTGAATGAAGAGGAAGAACTCATTTTGTTTTCCAATAATAATAATAATAATAATAATAATAATAAATATTTGTTACACTTACACCAATTAGCCTAGCCCAAGGTAAGCTCTGTAAGGCTTGTGCTATGGGATCTAGGGTAACGGATAGACATACATATATTACACATATATAAATAATTTTATTGAAATATATATCAACAACCATGACTAAGGTACAAATGCTGGCATTCATCACACAAACATCTGCCCCACCGGGATTCGAACCGGGACCTCAGAGATGGCGACACCTTGAAACCGGTGTACTATCCACTCGACTATGGAGGTCGTCAAAATAATAATCGACATTTAATTTTAAAACATTCAAAAGAATCAATTAATTCATTTTGGATTAACATCAGATGCGATTATCCAATGATAGCCAAAAAAGCTTCAAACATATTATTAGAATTTTCCACATCTTATATGTGTGAATTCGGATTTTCAGCATTAGCCAACATTAAAACTAAAAAAACATCAAGATTGTTAAATGTAGATAATATGAGAGTAGCATTGTCATTTTTACGACCGAATATAAATGAAATTATGAAAAAACATCAAGCTCTAATTTCGCATTAAAAATATTTTTATTATTAGCTTGTAATTAATCCCTTAATAAACGTTTAGTCATAATTGTAGTATATATTAGTATAGTTTAATTCGTATATTAAAATTGTTTGTCCTAAACTATTTATGCAGTGTGTTGTAGTAAGTAAATAATTTTTATTTTTTTCTTTGTGCCGCCAAATTTTGAAATCGTTAAATATGTGCCGCAAGAAAAAAGAAAAGGTTGAGGTTCACTGATATAATGTAACTGACGATTAATAATAACATTACACCCAGTTTATAGGTTTTTCTATCAACTGTGTATTTTACGACTTTAAGCGATAATTACTTGGTACATTGGAAAGTGGTCGATATAATGATCGGTGATAGCCACAAACAAAGTGCTGGTATTTCCTAACCTGGTTATTAGTGACAATCATTCTTTCATAGTTTTCTGTTGGTTGAATTGATTGATAGATCTTTTATGGTTCGCAATAATACTTACTATAAATTTTGAATTTCTTAAGCAGACTTGCGAGAGGAAACCACAGGCATCAGTTGTTCGTAAAACTGACACAAACTTTCAAAACAATGTAAGTATGAACAACACTAAAATAATAGGTATAAATAGTTAACCATGTCTGTATGTTTATAATGCATTAACAACTAATTTTGATTTATGACATCAAAATACTTTATATGCCAATATAATACACATGGATTAATAAAAAATTACTCTGTAATGTAGCTTTCACTTCAGGCAGATTGACATCAGGACCAGTAACAGGGTTAGTGCTGAAAACTGATTTGTACTGTTTAGTCCCAATTTACTCGTACATTGTTGCTTTTTCCAACTCGAAACCTTTTTTACACGATGGTAGTAATAGCACTGCCGTCGTAACAGACTGGCGTTCGCAACCTACCCGAATGGAAAAATTACAATCCCTATTCATCGATTCTATTCTCGATATTTCTCTTATATTTAAGATTGATTTAGTAGCAGGGTCGATTATATTCCGGTGCTAGGAGCGGCATTGTCTCAAAGTAAATAAAGACTAAAGTAAGAAGTAACGACAATCCTTCCTTTTACTTCCTACTTCCAGTACAGTATCCAGAGTACAACGCTGCCCCCATACTATTAAAATTGACTTTACGATGTAGCGTCGATTCCCCACTTATCTTGCTCTAGTATTAGTGTGTCCTTGTAAGTTAAAGTAGGACGTGGCGGTACAAAGACAATATTTCGTTTTCGTTGCCAGGAATTCATTGACCTCAGTTCAATTCAGTATCAATCAAATTCTAAGAAAGATATAGGAATGTTACACGGGAGTACTTTATCTTATCTCTGGATGGCAGACTTCGTCACACAGAAAGGTATCAGACGCTTACGCTCGGGCTGATGCGTTTTCAGTGAGACGGTCTATGCGTACAAAACAAACTTCCTGAAGTATTTTCGCAGTCTTCGATGCATTGTACTTGAGAACCTCTACATGTCACAGGTGCCTGTGATAATAAGGATATAATTTTTCTATTCTATTTGGGTATATTTAATTTTCTCCAGCATTAAAAAACGTTAAGTCTATACCACTCTTACGAAGTATATATGACAGGTTGATTATATCTTTTGGTATATTAAATTACTTACCGGATAATGTTCTCATACTCCTTGTCCTTGCCTTTGGAGTCGCGCCAGCGGCGGTACATGACGCTGGCGTCCACGTTCGCAGGGCTGAAGGTATTTGGTTCGTTTAATAGCGAGATCACGGAGAGTAAGACGGTGCGCACCGACTGCGTGGGGTTCCAGCGCTCACACGGCAGCTCGCCCGACTGTGGGTCGTCTACGGGCGGGTGTAAGATTGATATGCACAGGTCACCATTCTGAAATGATAAATGACTCTCTTTACGACGGTTGTCACGGCACATCATTTCGAACTTGTACCCGTTGCAAATGAACAATTTAAATTTTGTTTTGATCCTGGGTGCCAGGGAGACGAAAACTTTGTATTGCAGAGGGTCCAGTGTTGCAGAAATAGCGCTGGGAACTTAGGTGGTTTTAATATGCATTAACACTTATCATCTGGTTCCGTTCTCTATCGAGCCATATCTCATATGACGTACTTTGTTTGAGTATCGCTTGTATTGAATATTTGCCTAATCATGGATTTCAATAAATGTAAAAAATACTCATAACTAAAAGGTAACTACAGAGTAACATATAATGATAGTAACAATGTTTGTGTAAAATTTTTATGACTGAATAGTAACTAACGATGACAATAAACGTTTTTACTTGTAGTAAATATAAAATACAATGTAAACTATTGTTATTTTAGCGAAAGTGAGTGCCAATAATGTGAACGTCTTATAATGAAAGTTGGGTTCAAACTATGAGCTCTGAGGCTAGCTTTGAATTGACGAATACAAAAAATATAGAGTGAATAAAAAATATTTGTAGAAAACAAGATTTATGTAATTCTGAGTTATTTGTACATTATAGGCTTTTGTAGTTCTAATAGGGTAGGCGTTTATTCTAAACTGGCTGTCCCGGGGAACTTTGTCTAAGACGCGAGATATACATTAGCCGCGTTCATTTTGTGTTTAAGGTCCATTGGTCCTTGCATAATTCTTCGCCCACTAATCATTTGAGTGCGACTTAAAGTACATGAGCATTGACCTGGCATGAGACAAGGAGTTCATGCTCACACACTGGAACTTAAATGGGGTCATTTAGGTACACGTACAGTGCGGTTCTAGAGAAATTTCCTCCCGCGTATACTTCGTTTGTGGAAGTGAGCTCCCTGCCGACTCTATTCAAGCCGTAGGGCCCTTAAGGCTAAGGCTGAGTTTTGTTTGTATATCACGTGCTCAGACCGCTCTGGCCGCGTGGAGACCAACATAATCTCCGTGACACTTGCCGTTGCGGCGTATCCTGCGTACATTTCGTTCTCTTTAGTAAGGATTCTTAGCCTCTCTCCTGAGGGAAAAAGAAATCCCTGCCGAGGTTTTTCCAGTGGACTATAGTATGGGGTTTTTCAAAAGGCGATTAAATAGGTTCTTAAAGGATCAACAACGCGCCAGTACCTCTGATACCTTTGGTGTTGCAAGTGTCCATAGGCTACGGTAACCGCTTACCAACAGGCAGGCCGTAGGCCTGTTTGCCTTCATTGTGGTATAAAAAAAGAGTAAAAATAGTGATTATGAAAAATCTTCAAGAACCATAACCTCAAATATTGATCACTTTATCTATTACTAGCTTTTGCCCGCGACTTCGTTCGCGTGGACTTCAGGTTCGTCCCGTCTAGTCTAGTAATAAGTAAGAAATACGGTAACTAAGCACTGCAGAGCCCTAATCATAGGCCTATAGATAGCTACTGCAGTATGCTCCTATAAATTACGTAGGATTCAGTCAGCGTTTGCAATGTAAGCGCAAAAAATGTGTTTCTTTTACGACCTCACATTAGAAACCTCAAAAATTGTAGCCTATGTGTTATTCTGATGTATAAGCTATATTGTGGTAAAGTTTTATTCAAATCCATTCAGTAGTTTTTACGTGAAAGAGTAACAAACATCCATACATCCATACTTACAAACTTTCGCCTTTATAATAGTAGTAGGATTAGATGACCCGTGCCCACTTAGTTAGACATAATATTAATAATCCTTTTTTAGTACAGAGTGTTATGTTTTAATTTCTAACTGTAATATTAAAAAAAAAAAACTACTTTTTGTAACTTAAATATAAAAGTTACACATATGCTGCCATTGACTTTTTTGTAGGCATTTTCAAGCTCCACAACTTTTCAGCTCTACTACTACACAACTCTAGAACTCGAAAATATATATTTCATAGTTAAGGCAGCGTTCGTAAGAAACGCTTTCATTCGACCGTTTTTCCTCCGATTCACTTTGCAAAACGGACTACCACGTAAAAGCCTTTTTATTTTTCGGTTTTTTATATAACCTATGACACTCAGCAATTATGTGGCTTTCTATTGGTGAAGGAATGTTTAAAATCGGTTTAGTAGATCTCGAGATTACCCCATACAATTTAACAAATATACAAACACACATACTTTATTTTTTTATAATATTAGTATAAATAAAAGGTGTCTGACTTCTTTCAATAGTTTCCGAGCGATTTGTTCGAAAGTTTCAAATATCTAAATGTCTATGGGTTACTTTTAGAATAAGGTATTTTAATTAAAAAAAAAATACAACTTTTAATTCCTTAAATATTTTCTATAGAATACAATATATTTGGCTTTTCTTTATTATGTTTTTGAAGAAAAACTGCTTGCACTATGCACCTTAGCAATGAATGTATTAATGCGGCGAGGCGTGTAAAACTTAGTGAACGCTGTACGACGCCTTTTCCGCGTTCGGTGCCTATTAGTGTCTTGCGCCAAACATTCAATGAATAGAAGTGAGCAGTCAGCGGAACTGTGAAGATGGCGGAATTCCGACTGATATTATAATAAAATGTATTTTATAAAAAAATATATTAGAAACTGTCTTTTATACAATCCGTTTTCCTGACAATAATAAAATACTTATTCAACCTGGTGCAGCCGTTCAGCCGTTATGCGAATACATACTACTGCATACACTGCCATTGTGACGTCATAATCTGGTAAAGTCACCTAATTTGTATGAGCGTATCAACAAAATGCCAATAACTTTGTTATTTGTACGATTATATTAAAATGTTACATTTAATGTGAGAAAACATAAAATGTGTTTGTGGTATTGGAATAATGTAAAAAAATTGCTTATTATCTTAAAGTTATTTTTGAAAGTTTATAATTTATTTATAAAACAATGAGAATAAAATTATTGAATAAGATAATTATAAGAGTACATAAAAATAATTGCAGCGCAGGCATCGGTGGTAGTAAGATATTTTTTTTTATAAAAATAAGCGTCGCTTAAATGTTATCCTTTAAAATGCTCTTATGTCGCTCGTAGCAGCGGCGGTTTGCGTAGGGGTGATGTAAAGATCAAGGTGTTGCTAACTGTACAATTATATGTTCTTATTTCTGTTGTGCCGCATTATAAGCCTTAATGTGCCCACACCCTCATACCCTCTCGTGAACAAGGTCGCAGCTGTTCGATAAAATGAGTAATATAGACCAAGCTCTTTCCAGTAAATCAATGAATCCCGTTTCACTCGTGCACCCGCAGATACCGTATCATCCAATTTGACATTGAGTGCGGCGATAAGATCCCAAATGTTTATTACAAGTTCAAACAATAATCTAGTCAACATTTATTTCCATCGTTTCATGAGGTTTGAGGTTTCATACAACATCCGCGTTCTCTGATGATGTATGAAAATATTAACTATCCAATTACAGAAGCTAGTCAATTCAAATGGGTTTACCGATTTAAGCGAATACTGTGGCGGCATTTACGAATTAACAAGATCTACAATCAGATGCGTTGGCAGGTCGCAAGACCACATATATTGAGAGGTCCGGTACCAATGTATTTTCCCAAATATATTTGAGTGACGCTCCTACGGTGAACGAAAACATCTTTAGGCAACCTGCGGCGAAATTCAAATAAAGCGGCTATATACTGTCGTTGATATCGTCTTAAAGTTCGCTCAAGCTTTTTGTACGTTTATTTAAATAAGAGCAAACATGGCGTGACAACGACAACCATATATCGAATTGTTCTGAGTGCAGACATGGTAGTTAAAGATCCTGAGAAAGGGGAAAAGTCGTTAGACTTGAAAGAAAAGCATACAATGAATAAAGTTCCTTGGTTTTATAGTATACGTTTTCCTTTTACTTGATTACTACAATAATATCAATAAGGTTTTATCCTGAGCGTATTCATTTAATGTGTAGTGAGATGTTGATGGCCGACAATCTTATTTGGAGGTATAATATAAATATACCTTATATTACAATTATTCGTCTGACTTTTACAAAACTGCTTAAAGATAGTATTGATAATCCAAATGACGAACAGTTTATTTTTATATACAATTTCATTATACGAAGGCTGCTACTTAAGTATCCGCAATCTGGGATTTCAACATTTTTAAACGCAATATATGACCTCCATGGTGAAATTCGTTCTTTTTTTGAAATACGGGCCGCTATTATTTTTTCCTTATGTACGCTAGTGTTTTGTTTCTGATGGGTTTAAAATGTCATATCGCTGAAATGATGGAACTCACACGTGAAAATATTCGTGCTATGATTTATTACGATTTTCGACGTGGATTAACGCAACAACAGTGCGTAGATCAATTAACTTCAACTTTTGGTGTTGAAGCTACATCAAAAACCGCAAATCGTATCGCGAGATAGAGGCTACTCTAGGCATATGCATGACAAGCATTAATAAAATATTACATGAACATTTGTTCGTAAAAAAATTTGTTCGCGTTGGATACCGCACAATTTAACTCAGCATCAAAAAGAAGCTCGCGTCGAATGGTGCAAGAATATGTAAAAAAAAAATTAACTGAGGTGACTCAAAATCTGTTTATAACATCTACACAGGTGGTGAATCTTGGATCTATGCGTACGATCCCGAAACTAAGCAACAATCTACAGTGTGGGTGTTTCAAAATAAGCCAAACCCTACGAAAGTGACTAGTGCAAAAAGCACTTCAAAGCAAATGGTGGCCTGCTTTTTGTTATTAATGGTCATGTGGCTACAATACCACTGGAGAATCGTGAAACGGTCGATTCGGAGTGGTACACGACCATTTGTTTGCCGGAAGTATTTGAAGAAATATGTAAAAACAACAAGCGACGGAGAATCATTCTACACCACGACAATGCCAGCTGTCACACATCACGCGAAACAAATACATTTTTGGAGGGTCAAAAAATAGAATTGATGGGTCATCCACCGTATAGCCCAGACTTGGCACCTAATGATTTCTATTTATCCCCAAATGTAAAGAATAAATTACGTGGTCAACGATTTTCGATCCGTGAAGATGCCGTCGACGCGTTCAAACAGCACGTTTCAGAGATACCGCAAACAGAGTGGAAAAAATGCTATAAAAATTGGTTTCAACGTATGCAAAAGTGTATCGATCATCGCGGAGAATAACAATAAACCCATATTTAGCCATATACGTTTGTTTAATTTTTCTATTCCGGATACATAAGTAGCAGCCCTCGTAGCGTAAGATCAATAGGCTAACATCTGGTAGTAGTGGTCCTTTTCCGATATTCTTTGGGTGGCGTATTTTGAGATAAATTCTCAATTCACCGAAACTGGTGTGAACACTGCCTATGGTTGTTATAACTACCCCCGCTCAATTGGTAAACTTCAACAATAGCTTTATGTAACGCCAGGTTATGCGCGTTCTGCTGCACAACGGAAACGAAATCTGAAATCTCGGACCGTGAAGCATTAAATATGAAGATTTAATAATGCAGTTGCGCAAAATTACCTATTATGTTAAAGATGAGCCCGAATGTATATAATGCATTAGCTACTTGTGCGTATGAAATGCGTTTTGAATAAACATAATCTTAAACTGGGGCATCCCGTTGTGCGATCCTCAAAGGCGAACTAGGTTACCAAACCAGTTGGAATTACAAAGTAACGTAATTCCTGGCTAAGCTAAAAACTAAACGTATGGGGCGTTTAGTTTAGCAGGCTGTGAAGAAAGAACAAAATTTTGTGTTTATCGATAAAATAGGTTAAAACTTATGAAAGATACTCTCAGAACATCCAGCCGGATAAATATAGCTATCGTATTTAAAGTTTACACGATAGAAGGCATTAAGGTTTTTCCGTGTATAACTCTTCCCAAAATGCTCACAAGATTAGGATCAGATGGTAATAAATCTAGGGGTCAATCCAGATATAAATTTGAGCCCAAATCTTTGTACCATGGTAATCGTTTACAAGTCCCTGGACCCAAAACTAAAGTACCAATGGACCTCTTTAGATATTTGGAAGGCCCAAGTAGTTGGCTCTCAAATAACGTTAAAATCTAATAAATTGAGACATGCTCAAAGAAACTATAAGATGTTTAAAACCATGATGTTTTATCATAGATGTTTTCGTTATTGATTTGATTGCGAGCATTCTGCGCATCCATATAAATCGGAGAAACAAAGCTTTTATTGCGCTTTGTGTTTCGAATATCGTATAAATATTAGACATAAGACAACGTGTCAAAAACTACGCAACTCATTCTGTAGTTATAGGTTAGATATACCTTGAAATCATTACGAAATATGTTAAGAATAAAAAAACCGCACGAATCACGAATCAGTAGAAAGTAAATCAATAGATATAAAAAAACACAACGAACTGAAATTATACGCAATAAAAAAGTTAAAGATCATGTATTTTAGATTTCAATAAACAATGAAGAGAGAATTATCTAAAAAGTCACTGACTCTAAATACATTTTTGACCCGAATTGACTTAACAGTATACTCCTACGTATGCATACGAAATTGTTAAGAGCTTACCGACTATATTGAAAAAGAAAAACCGTATGATTATATAAAGATAAACGGAGCACTGTTCTGTTTTAAAATAATGCTACTGACGACATCTGACGAAGATTGACAATTGATTATAGTAGGTACACGATTCCAATGCAATCTTGATGGAATTGCGAACATCTTTAATTGTACGCAGTACGATAGAATAATTGCGTTGCGTGTATTGTAACTATTTTAATAATCTTAGGTAGCGTGTGATTTCCCGTTATCTTCAGTTTTTGTGATTTTAATTACTTATGTAAGTGTGTTATAATAATGTTAGTTAAAATCCTATTTTATTAAAATGATCATAATTGGTATTTATTACAATGCTAAGAAGACACTAAGCTAATTTTATACATTTGACAACGATAAAAGAAAATATATAAAGTGTTTATATTTTTACTTACTTCATTTGTAATATGTTCAGAGATTTATGCACATTTCCAACATTTAGGTTTTAAGTACGTGGATTAGAATAGGATTTGTTATAAATATATTATTACGATATACAATAATTTGTTTTTAATTAATACAAATTGAACATACTAAACATGAGCATGATCTTAAAAGTTACTAAAATGATTAATGTTAGTCCTCTATACAAGCAGGGTACGATCTGAAGTATGATGTATGTAATTTTAATAATGTTACAGATTAAATGAATGTTTTTAAAATTAGACAAGTGCGATCGTAGGCATCCCGCTACGAAATCGTTTAACCAGTTCACGCGATGAAAAAGAATATTTATCAGGGCTTCTGTCTATAATCAAATTACTTTGCGATTACCGTTCGCACAAGGGCATTTGTCAGGGTCAAAAAGTAGTCGGTCTGCTGTATTCATAACATGAGAACTTTTTTCTTACGAACGTTTGACAATATATCTTACGTTTATATCTCTTTAGCTTCAGCCAGAGCGCACGGGAATCAAAACAACTGTGGACGATCACTCGGACATAAATATACACATATTACTGTTCCGTCGTTTGCCTTTGGCACTGGGTGTATCTTTAAAAGGTTGACGTTGAATAACATCGGTGACTGCGCACTTATCTTTCTATGGTGAAGCCGGAAGGAACAATTTGTTCGGGAGGAAGCTGCACTCACCTTCGCTTTGCGCCCTTGATTACGACGACTAGCTTACTCTCATAGCTTACTTACCTACCAACTCGTGAAGGTTAGTCTAGAACTACCAGCAATTGTGAAAAAAAATTGCGGTTTTGAAACGGTGAGCAGACTGTCTACAATGTTGCGCTTGTTTGACCTAGATAAGGCGATGATAACCTGCAGAGATTTACGTTGAAATAGTTGAATAATTGGATATGTTAACTAGAAGATTAGAAGATACTATAGAATCTGTGTTGTATTTTGAACATATATGAAGTCTCTACGTAGGTTTCTTTGTTTTGTACAACTTACATCTGTAGATGATTATGATATTTGATATTCAATAACATCAGAGTATCTGTACAATAAGAACAGTTTAGACAAAAGTAATGTGCTCAGATTTTTTCAGTTTAGCTTACTAAAATTACATTGTAAATATATTCATTTAAAATGTTTAGACAAGTAGTATAATCTTTTATATAATAACTGAGAATTGTAAAATGCTATAGTTATTTCTTTTAAAAAAAATATTGCCAAAATAACAGATTTTTTACGAAATTTTATCACTATTCACGAAATAATTATTTATCAAGTAAAATTAAATTGGTTAATTAAGGTTTAATTTTCACTCTGTGAATAGCATACAAAATGTTTTATTAACCGAATTCGTGCTATACATATCATATAAACCCAACTTTTATCTTACAGTTCAGAACCCGACCTTACAAATGCAATTTACGACGTGCATAAAATTATGTATTCATTAATTAATATGGAATTATGTTACCAAGCTAGTATACAGTCGAGGACCATTTGAATCGACGTGGAAAACGAATATAAAGAACGAATTCAAAATATTCAAAGCGAGATTAAAATATAACCCAGTGAAAGTAAGCGCTTGGTGTAACGGTTAGGTTTCGTTTGCGAGATTGCGACGCTTCTTTTGCTTTGCAAGGTTGCGTTGGTTCTATTAAAACATGACTTACGCTTCTAGAATTATCTTAGCCATAGACAGACTATTGTGTGTATTTATATTCTTTCTCGCGATATCGAGGAAATTAAAGTCAATGGCGTTTTGTGTCACTATAATTAGTAAACTTAATGGTTTAGTTAACGCTCAACTTAATTACAAAAGAATAAATTGCAATATAAACAAAATAGCATTCTTACATTTGTACGAGCATTATACATGGAATGACACAACTTTTCGTATTTAACGCACAGAAAACCTCATTACAGTTGTTTCGTTACAACAAATAAAATTAAAATTCATAATGAGAAGACGCATATTTTAGAACTTGCTGCATATTTGCAATTTCTATCAACAAATAGCAAATCACGCAAGATATAGTTCAAGCTCAGGGTAAAATTTTGACTGTTAAAAGTTATAATTATAACAAGAATTAACGACACACCACACAAAATAGCGGAGCCAGGTTTTATATTTAGCAATTGATACAAATAACAAGATTACGCTAACACGATTGGCACTGTTAATATTCTTTGTGGAGTTTTGTTTGTTTAGTTAACCTTGGTAGTAAAGAGTTCGCATTCGCTAAGAATTAATGTAGACATCGTTATTGCGTTCAATAGAATTGAAGATGTAATTAATAGGAATTTAGATAATGTAAATTTAATATTGAATATAAATAATTTATACCTACATTAGGTGTTGGATTAGTCTGTTAGTTCTCTGCACAACAATAGGCTTGTATCCACTATGAACAAATCTAATGCATTAGGTTGCATAACTATTAAGATGATCATTTAATTATGAAAAAAAACAAAGTTTTATAAAATAATAACTTTTGATTATTTATATTTTTATAAAATAAAATTGCACAAAATAAGCCATAAGTCACGTGACAGCAAACACCAATTAAAAAGTGTTACGTCACGCCGTGCGAAACGTCAAAGTCAAAATGTCATTCCCAAGTGTCTTGTGGAAGTGCGAAAAAGAATGGGCATCATTCCTTCTCGCGAGTGTCAGCCACTTTTTACGTATCTGCTGATTGTTTGGCACGTATATAAATATTTTTTTTGGTGTTTTTATACTTGTGCTTGTTCACTGGGGCACTATGCAGTACTTGTAATACGATGAATCCATTTTTTACTAAAATAACTTCACAATACCGAATATTCCGATATTAAAACAGCTGTGTTTTGCACGGCGTGACGTCATTCAAGACGCCATGACAGTCATGAGCGTTTTTGATGACTAATGTCAAATATTTAATTAAATGCAAAATTATTCTTATAAATAAGCATTTTTTTTTCAAAAATAATAATTATTTTGTATAGAATAGGCATCAAGGTATATTAGTATCTAACTACTGAAATTTAGGCAACAAGCCTTTGAACGGAGATAAACATCATACAATGAGCGACTGACGATAAATCGTATTCGAAAAATGATTGATCATACGTTGACGATGGTCCACGGCTATCGGATAGTTCATAGAATTATTATTGTTATTCCTGTCTTCAACATTGGAACTATTGATAGATCTTGACATAATAATTTTAATAATCGCCAAAAATCAATCAAGCTATAGATTATAGTGGTTCAGAATCATACGATCGTGGTCTGGAGATTCTTCAATTGCATTGTTCACTTATTTAACTTGATGACACGTCAAAATCTCTAGTTTAAGAAAACGACTGGTTTAATTTGAAAAAATGTCACTCAGGTGCATTTCCGAGTGTCAACACTAGCCACAATGATAGCACAAAGCCCGTTCGTGAAGCGAGCAGAGCGACGCCCTCGGCTAAAAATATGACACTCGTTCAATGTACGCTTCTCGACAAAGAAATTGCGTATAATCGACCTCTAAAACATTGAACATCGAAAACAGACCAGACTGTTTACCGCTCGGCACGGTGCAGCGTGTCGTACAGAGAAATCTAGAAATTCAAATTCTGTGCGGGCGGTATATACAAGGTTTCTAAGGTAATGAATTAACGAAAAGCAATCCCCGAATTTCTCTTACAATTGTAGATGTGTATAAGTCTACTAACATTATTAGTGATCTGGCATCTGACCAAATAGAACGTAATCAGTGTTAAGAGAATTAAAACGAATCAATGGCGAATATCGTGTCTTTTAAATTCGCTACTAATTGTTTACATTTTTGTAAGATTGTAATCAAACAATGTAAAACCTTTCCAGATTATAAGTAAGACAAAAGACATGCAAGTTTGCGGAATAGAGCTTGAATCGCATAAACTGACCGTCGTAGACCTTGGGCCGGTTGGTTGGCCGACGACGGCAGAGACGACGATGAGTTGAAGGCCCGCTGACGCACGTTACCCACGGAAGCGCCCCCGCTTTATTATGGTCACAGATCAAATCTTTTAAGCGAACAGAAGCGGTCTTAATATCAGTTTTTTAAATCCCTCGATTTATGATGAACGGCGTACTCGGAACGTCTAAAACCAAGTAGGATATGATCTTAGATACGTAGAACATGGTGTGTGAATATACAAATCATTGCATCCATTCCACGTGGCAAGAACAAAAGCAGTGTGCGATTTAAATGTTGGCAAGAGCATCTATAATACGTTTCGGGTTTGGACGAACCGTGTCTGACAATGTTATTTAAAGAGTTGCGTGAATGTAGCACAAGTTCAGTGTGACCGTCGAGACTCAGGTCGACGAGATAGGAATAAGGTTAATTACCCCAAGGCCGGGGAGTGCCAACAGATACCTTGGAGGAAAATGCTTTCCTACCAGGAAACAACACGACGTTGACGCAACGCCAAATACAAGTTGCTGTTGTCCTCGGAATATATGGAGCTGGTTAATTTATCGAAATACTAGAGAATACGCAATATTTTCTCGTTACTTTCATTTTATTTCTATATACATAGTATATAATATGCATTTATAATTTTAAAAATTCAATTCAGTACATCATCAAGAAATAAGTACAAGGTAATAGTATCATAATCATATATTTTTACTAATTTCTCGCGCTTGCATTATTAGAGTTTTTAGAGAGCCTTTATTATAAGGCAATGGTGAAATCCTCCCAAACTCCTAATGCTATCAAGTATTTCAATTTACATCGTATTAGAGACGGACACAGAGGGTAACGTATTACTGTCCGTTGAGTACTTAAACGTTTAGTTTCGTCTGTTTCGTCATCAAAGGTGGCATCATAAAGTTCATCAACCTGTAACGTATCCTGTTTGATGGGAGCTGCTTAAAACAACTTCATGTCGGGCAGACAAACGACATAAAGAAGTGCAAACCGTAAAATCATATTTCTATCTATACAGATAGAAAACTATCAACAAAATATACAATTTAAAATATATTGTTGTTAGTTTTCTTTAATTATACAATTATAATATACAGAAAAGAAAAATCGATATGCAGCAAAGCAGTGCCTGATTAAGTTATCTTAAAATTATTTATTTCATTGTACTCCTCTCCTTAGCGTGTTTGTATGGCGTTATCCTAGTATTGATATATCGCACAACATGTGACAACACTGTTGCATTTTGTGATATTTCAAATTTGATTTTATGACGCTGTAAAGTAATTAGTATTGTAGAGAATTGTGAGCTTGCAAAAGTGCCCACTAAAATAGATAGCTATTGTCATAATAAGAAACCTTGAGCAAATTATATTTTGTAATGCTGATGCTGATATTTCATAAAACAAAGTTCAATAGAGAACATGTATGAAATTGAGGTTTCTATATAAATGGTAACAGGTTACCATATAATAAAAAGCTAAACAAAACGCAAAGAAGGAGTCGTCTAATTAAAATTGAAAAAAAATATATATTGGCTACCAAAAGTGCATATTCCCTCTTGCAAAACAGTTTTTATCAATGCTCAATCAGTATGCTCTTTACGTGACGTCACCTTACATATTGGATCTCTCTAACTGATAAATTAAAAACTTTGCGGTTTTTAAAGATATATTAAATATTAATTCGTTGTATTGTTTGTCCAATAGGAAACTATATTCCCGATATTGCTCCTTTCCATTTCATAACAGTTCATAGTAAGTCCCCACCGACGAGCACGAGCCTACCCTAACTATGTTAGGGCGGAGAGGCCTTAGTAAACCACGCTGCCTCAGTGCGGATTGGATGACTACGTGCACTATAGAATTTCTTCTCAAGTGTATGTATACAGGTTACATCACAATGTTATCCTTCACCGTAGCACCAGCGTCAGATAAATGTAAATATGAAATTTGAAAAACGAAAACACATTGGAACATGGCATGATCCGAGCCCAGGCCCTGCTAACCATCAGATTCGTGGACCAGTGTCTAGTAGTAGTTCTTTGTTAATAATGAAATCATAAATAATTTATGTGAATGATACAAAAGAAGTTAAGTTTAGTTTGAACTGAAATGATGTGTCGACGTAAGACAGGTCAAGATTCACATAACCTATAATTTTCACAGTCATCTTGTTTGCTTAACGGTTTGATAAAGTTAACGGTGTCAATATCTGCAATTTGTCGTAGTTTATCAACACGTCGGATGGCAAGACTGTTCACATTGACTTGGCCAATCCTTGTGTTTAGGCGTGAATCAGTAGGATTGACGACCCTGCCATGCTTTAATACGTAGTTTATTTTGTCGACGGCATACCGTTCGCGGGCTTCCAAAAGTTAACGGTATTGCTCACAAAGTATCTATCACAAGCCAGTTTTTGGATCGACGTATTTATGTTACTCAATGTTTTTAAGCCTTTTAATACAATAGTCGAAAATATTAATCAAATAGATTTCTACCTATTAAGTTTAAAGGAAAACTTTGTTTATAAAGGTTAAGAAAACCTAAAAGAGTTACGTTTTGCAAGATACTATACAGCACCGTATTTTTAGGTTTTCTTCGGAGTATTCAAAACATGTTGATACTGAGAACTGTGAGGATATAATATACAGATAAGATAAGAAACATTAACCTGAAAGCCTTAAGACTCTGGTGTGTGATGCATCAAAAAACTATTTAGGACTATAATGAAACTCCATACCTTAATAACGTTAAAAAATATAAACCAAATTTGTTTAATTGCAGGAAAAACATGAATGTTACGAATAAAAAGAATTGGCATTGACGCAACACAATTCTGTATTATGTTTATAAGTTAGATCGATGGATAACTCAGGAATCCTATTAAGCCATCATTAAAAAAAATAAAAAGATGAGATAGTTACAGGTAAAGAATATTAACACAGCTCCTAAAATGATAATTTTTAGTTCAGATCAAGAATTTTCGTATCCAACGGGGGCGTGTGTGAAAGTATTAATGACAGACGAGGAAACTAGACGAAAGCGTCCGGAATATATATTTAAAAATGCTATTATTTTTACACAAAGTTGTATTTTAGCATAGGTATATTTAAGACAGTTTTGTTGTCGTTACCACCAAACAGTATGTAAATATTTAGATATCTTCTCCTGATATTTACTGAAATCCTTAACTTCACACAAATTTTAATGAATTTTTTATTGTCCTCTTCCTTCAGATATAACCTTTTTCACTATGGGATATAATATATATTACATCCCGATGTAAAAAAAACCGTCCTATTCCATAGGACCAACGCAAGTTTCGACGTACCTACAATTTTAATGTTATATTCATATTACCTTGCTTACACAAACTCATTTCGTTTTTAGGAAAACCTTGACTGATCACATAGATATGGCCCAGTTAGCTATCGACGTATAGACAAATATGTATAGCCAACTGTGTCAGTCAATACGACAATTTTCATCGTATGCCCGGCATTATGATTACGTATGCAATATTGTATTCTATCAATACAATGAAAGGCGTGTAAAGTGAAAAAGGTTTAGCGTCAAAGATCGAGAAAGAAATACTTGAGGTGTCTAAAAAGGGTGAATGAAAGATAGAGACTGACAAAAGAAGTGAATATCTCGGCAAGGAAAACGCTCTCTAACATCCTTTAATTAAAGATGCGACATCCTGATGATACCAAGTCAATATTATCCTAATCCACCGCTTGTCTTAAAAGCTTTAACGAAGGTAAGGACGTTAGAAACATGTTTAGATAGTAGCAAATAGGACAGAAACATAAGTAATTTTCCATTGATCCAATATTGTTATTATAGTGATATTTTGTTGCAACTAACATTTATATAAAGAATACGATGCAAAGGAAAGAGAATCCTGGATCAATTAGAAACATAATGGCCTTATCAAGCAAAAGAAACTATGTAAGGTTGGTAAGGGAAGCGCTTTTTTATACCGAAATTGATAATTTTTAGTAAAGTTTTCAGACACTAAGACATCGCATTATAGAGAAATCTTAAAAAAGAACTGATGAAGAAATAGGTGATTTCCAAATACCACTGTTTATACAGTTTCCCCATTGGGTGTGAAAATAAAGATCAACAACTTGTTAGAAGACTGTCTACATACTCGTACGGCGCTTGATAGCGAACCAATAAATTGCGTTGCACAAGCTGTGCCGATTTCAACATCTTTGTCATTGTTTCGATTACGTATATTCAATGAAAATTATGAAAAACAGATGTTCCAATCTTCTTTTGTACAATAAATGGGCTAGCTTCACACTAATTGTTTTCGCCACCTATTCTGCAATAGAGAGGTCGCGACACTAGAAAATTTACATTATGTAGGTGAGGTTAAATCTTATTACTTTGATAATTAATTAATGACAAATAAATTTACTTAGTTACGTTAAAAAAATCGAGTGTTTTAATTAAATTCCAATAATTATATTTCATACATTAATATATTAATCATCGAATTTCTGCTTATTTTAAAGAATTATTCATATTATTAATTAATTACTCAATTGGTATAATTTACCTATATCAGTACTATTTTGAAGTTGATTTAGAAGATGCTAAGTCAATATTTTGTAGTTAGGTCCTTTAGTATTACGTATTATATGATTTAAATTTTCTCAGAATTTTGATAAATTCATAGCAAGAAAAAACTATCAATAAATGCCAACTGGGGCATAATTATACATATTCTAATATTATAAACGCGAAAGTTTCTGAAAAATACTACTGACTGGATTTTAATTAAACTTTACAATAATATTACTTATACATCGGACTAACATATAGACTACAATTAATAAATATATGTAAGATGCTATTATATGTATGCGACTCGAAATAGTAACCGTACACAGACTAAGCCGCGGCCACCAGTTAGTATACCATAGAGTAAAGGATGATCGGACTCTTAACCAACTATTGACTATAATAACTATAGATCTTTCAAATATATTATCTATTCTGTTTATAGACATATAATCTATATATTCAAACTTTGAAATAAATGTATAATATAATTAAAAATTTTTACTCACCTCATAAACATTTGGATGCCATACTTTTGTTAAAAATCTAATTGTGGGTGGTGAATATGGATAATCTGGTGGGAACTTCATATGTGCCTGCAACAAAATAAAATGTGTTTATCTTTGAGTAGATTGTATTTAAAAAAATATCTGATAGCTTTTGATATCCTACTCCAACAGCAGACTCAATTTATTATAACTAGGATTGTGGAGTAAGTCTGTCTGAAATAAAGGATCTATATAATATTTAAAAACATCTTACTTCATAAGTAAGTATAGCTTAAAAGAATTTTAAAAAATATGAAACAGAATTGCATGTAATAGTTAAATAATAAGTTTAGATTGTGTTTGTAATCTTTAATTATTTTGCAGTACGCTATATATTTTTGCATACTGAGTATATTTATGAACCTAACATTTGCAAATACAAAAATCAGTCTAAAGTCTTGCATAAGTTCATATTAGTATGTATAAACTTTTCAAAGTGGCAAAGGTGTCTTTGGCTACACTACTGTCTGTGCTCTGTGCACACTTTGTCTGTGCCTGGCTGATTTTGAGAATCGATATGTTACCTAAAAAAATGTTCTTTCAAAATGAGTGAATCTAACAAACTGTCATTTTAAAATTTTATTACAAAAAAAGGTAATACAAGTTTAGATTGATTTTTTTGACTTTATACAACTAAAGCAGTGTCATCAAGAGTAATATAAATTTGGCGTTAGCAAAATCTTCAAATGTATATGTCAAAAAAGCTTCTCACTCTGGTCGCCCAATTATATTATATAAAGTGGATGCCATTTCTGATGAAGATGAACAGGATCAGAATATCAGTAGCTGAAGAAAAAGTGATTTATGATTAAAACAGATCTAAGACATGAAAATTAGATATTGAGTGTTCACTGAAAGAAAATGAATGATTTGTATTTTTGATTTTTTATCAGTATTAAAACTGAAGCGTTTTTAAAGACAGACAACTGGTGATAAAAAGAAGATCTCGCAACAATGTGATGCTGTGTGTACGGTGGGGTTCGAAGGACATTGCAATGATTATATTTCAACGCCAGGCAGAACCGTTGATTTGGATCTACAGGCATCAACTGATAAGATTGAAGTATGAAATTAAGAGAAAACAGTCTGAACTGATCAATAGAAAGTGTTTGGTTTTTCTTCAAGATAATGATATTTAACACACATACATATATAGATACTCAGCAAATATTAAGAACATTGGCTGGGAGGTGCTTATTGCATCTCTCATATGACCCAGACTTTGGACTGTCATATTTCCATCTATTTTGGTCTCTTCAGAATTTTTTTATTTTAATATTAGGTTAACATCAAACAGAATTACCCCAATTACTAATTGCAATTTTTTATTAAAAGTCCTCAATATTTCTGGAGTGGGATAATGACACTATCTACAAGGTAACAAAATATAATTAAACAAAATAGCACATATATTTAATATATATAACATTTTGACTTTTCATAGAAATGTAAGGTAGCCTAGGTAAGCTACTGTTTTATAATATGCTGTTTTGATTTTAAAATCAATATAATAGAATTAAGTAGGTAACTTAATTACCTAAAGTAAATATTTTCTTTTGGTAAGACCTTTTGCTGGTACCCATAGATAGCATTTATTATTAGTATTTAATGTACCGTTTAGACCTATAACAGTTGTTCCTAACTCTAACCTTGATAGAGATCTATTATAGAAATTATAGTTACTTTATAGTTTCTCAGTAAATGGCAATTTTTTTCAGCATTCATGATATATTTGCCTAGATGATAACTATGTCAGTGTATCTGTGATTCACAGACACAATGGTATTTCACACTATTTATTTAGTAGCTGAAAGGTCCTCTGACTTGCAGGTCATCAAGCCTGTTGAATTTCTATTGAAATTGTGGTTATCCAAATGAGTGATTATGCATCAAGATGGTATGTATTTACATAATGAATTGGGAGTAGGAAGAATTGAGCAACCAAGTATGAAGTGTGCAATAGACAGTGCTAAAGTAGATGTAACATAACCAACATATTCAACTGATCCAATTGAATGAGTTCCATAATATAATATTTTTGCAACTTGTAAAACCTTGATATAATCTGATTCACCCAAATACCATATACCAATACCATGCTCTTTCTCCCAATCGCAAACAAATAAATATTTTATGGACATAGAAAGTAAAAAAAAAAATAGTAATATAAATGTATAGAAGTCTAACAGCAATCAATAGCGAAATAAATATGATCAAATCAAAATATAAAAACCTTTACTAAAAAAACTTATAAATGTATATTAAATTACTTAAATAGTATATTATTAAAACAGATAATGTGTGGGTAGTTCAATTTCACTAAATTCCTAAAAAGTGTATGATGGAATCATAACATAAATTGATGATCCTTGGTACAATAAGAGTTAAGTATTAAAGCAATGTTATGATTTTCAATGAGTCTGGTATATGTTGATGCCTGATTGATATAAAGCCTAACAAATCTGTTTGCCACTTAGGCTGTGGACCCGTCATAGTACACACCTTCCTCAACACCTACCTCAAGTAGCAGTTTTGGAATTGACAGTTACCAATAATAGGTTATGAATATATATTTTTAGGTGCACATATTTTTTGATTGTCTCATTTTATAATATAGCTGTCTGGAAGACTTTTTTGCTTGTATTTTATTTATTTGTATTTTTTAATGTAATAAAACTATCGAAAAATGATAATGGACACAGAATCAGGAATAATAGAGTATTGAGGATTGTAGATTGAAGTATTAATACTTATTAAAAAAATATATTAAATATTAATAGTACATGTTCAAAAATATTTTTTAAATATTTTCTAAATAAATTTATTACATTTATTGTTTACACAATTGTTTACAGTCATTATGAGTAGTGTTGCTTTGTATTAACAACTTATTTTAATAAATATACCATAACTTAACTTAATTTAAGATATTTCACGACAATTAATATGATTCCGTGTTGTTTCTGTAGTTAAGATTTATCGCGAGAAAATTAAATATATTAAAATAACAGTAACAGATCATTGCTTCTCTAAGCTGTTCTTCCTTACCTTGAAATATCCTCCTTGGTATAACGTGTCTGGTGGTCCAAAAATTGCGACTTCCCACTCAAACAAATTGTCTTCTCCTAAAAGTTTCACTCTAAAACCTTCTACTGGCTCCTCTTGGAGACTTTTATATTCTAGTGCTAAAGCTCTGAGAGCGGAACTAGTTGGAACAGTATTAGACATTGTCAATTAATTATCCTAACCTACAACTTATTCACAATTGAGATTAAAGATAGTAGCAAATTATCACAGCAGAAATCTCTTCGTGGTCCACGTATTCACAAGACATTTCAACTCGAGTCACAATAACAACGATGAAATTTAGTAAACATAACGTCAATGTAACTCACTGATTTATAATACACACTATCAACGTCAATACCGTGGCAGTATTTTACGTTAATATGAATCGACCGAGCCACACGGCAATTGAAACAACAATGAGAAAGCAGCCGTGCAAACAACGCAACTCCAAGGAAAACAGCTAGCAAGATATTATACAGCTGCTGCTCACTATGCTGCCTCAAACCAGAGTTGCCCGACGGAATATTGTAGAACGAACAGCTGTTTATTTCCGTGCTTGCTCGACTGCGCAGCGAGGTGACGCATTTGGTCATGTTATCGACTTTATACCTGTGCTGCCATCTATGAAATACGTCGCTAAATATTTCTTATTGTACAAAAAAAGCATGCTGAAATTTTATATTCTTATTATTTAACAGCATCAGTAATAGATGTCACTAAAAGTGCCATCTACTGCTATTTTGGAATCTGTACTATAAGCAAGTTCCTAGATGTCGCTACTGTACACAATTACAAGGAATGTAGTTATCACATCTTCACAAAATTGGAAATTGATAGAATAGCTAATAGGCGGGGAGCCGGTAACAGTGATAGTCCCGTCATAGCGAATCAAAAAATATTTATTTAAATAAAGAGTACATAAGTATAGGAATAAATTAATCTCGGTATGCGTGATTCCTGTTGCCGAAACAATGTATAAAAAATATTATAAAAATGAATAAATGTTTTACCGTCATCGTATATATCTAATATATATAAATCTCATGTCACAATGTTTGTGCTCAATGAACTCCTAAACTACTTAACCGATTATAATAAAATTCGCACACCATGTGCAGTTCGATCCAACTTGAGAGATAGGATAGTTTAAATCATCATCATCATCATCATCAATTTTAAAAATTCTTTCACCAATAGAAAGCCACATTATTGCGGAGTGTCATCATCATCATCATCATCATCATCATCAGCGGACGGCGCGCGATGGCCGTGCGAAGCCGGGACGGGCCGCTAGTATATATATATAACATACCTAGTCAAACTTTGCATATTTTCTACTATATATACAGTAGTAAGTATTTTGTGAAAAGAAAACATTAAAAAATATACATTTCGCTAGGATTGATATACTACATGTTATAATTTAAAATTAAAGACTATAAGCTTACTCAAATATATGCAAATAATAGCAAGGAATATTTGCATTAGTAATTTTTGCACCAGTACTTAAGTACTTATAGCTGATAAAATATGGATTAAAACAGATTGTGGACTCGCAATTTAGAGAGAAATCTTCATCATTCTTAACATCTCAACTAAGAGACATCCACAGCTGGACATAGGCATCTCCCACGAGGATCTTCACACCGATCAGTCCTGCGCTGAACATTTAGCACCATTCTGCGATTTTAACCAAATCGTCGATCTGCCCTCTGATAGTACTATTAATTCAATGTTTCTTGCTTGGTGAGACCGCCAGTCCGTTTAATGGGGCACATAGTGGAACTAGATTGGTCCGACTTTTACAAAGAGGTCTCGGATCGAAAAGGTCGACAGATCTAACACAGCTAGGTAGCGCACAGGAAGCTACGCGGTATGTTCTTATTTACCGCAATGCCTCAAAACAAAAAAAACCTGGCCGCTTATAATGGTTTTTATTATAGGGCACTGAACTGGGTAATAATGATTACAAATTTGCTGATAAGGATTGTATTAGAAATGTTGAATCCCGCAGAAGAAACAGGATCATTGACGTCCTGGGTGGGTTTGCCGTCCCATACCAGGCGCGTTCCCAGGTGACGGATAAGGGAACGCCTCCCAGATATGGGGTACCGGCTTCGGCCGGCGCGGGCCAAAAACGGCAGGAGGCGGCTGCCGCCCTTTTGGGCGGAGGCCACGAGGAAGGAAACCTCGTTAAAAAATAAAATTGGCGGGGTTCGTTCTGAGGCGAAGGGCCCTTTTCAGGGCTAGCGGCCGATTATCGGCGTGGGTTGGCCGGTGGAGTCCCGCGGCCGCCCTTGTGGCGGTTCTGAGTTGGTGCTAGTCGCCACACGCCGCCGGGGTCGTGGTAGTCCGAAAGTAGTGTCTCGCTGATGCGCTCTGCCTCGGCGTGATGCAGCTCTCCTTGGGGATTAGCGCTCGCGTCAAAGGCGCGTATCCTGTTGGATCGATGGGTTTTTTAGTGTGTAGGCCTACCCTCTTGGGGAGGAGAGCCCCACGTAACTCGACTCGCGGGTATGCAATTCAATGAATTTTTTAGCCCCCCCTTAAAAAAAAGGATCATTGACGAAGCCCAATGAATTGTGAAGCACATTGCTTATAGGATTTACGTCCGTTGGGGCGGAAAATATCTTCGAGTAGTTAGCATATGCAAGGAATCGCGTTAGTTGGGCTTCCACAAAGCAAACTGAAAATTTGGCTTAATTACCTATAACTATAAAACTATCGCAAATATTAAAATATTGAATACCAAATTCATGAGTCAAAAAAACATAGTCAACCACGTAATTTTACTGATGACATAGTGTTTAATCATGAAAACACCAGTAACAAATGTCCTATATTTTCCTGTTGATTGAATTCACGAATCATTTTCTCTTCGTGTTGCATTCAGCTAAAATGTCGTTGCCTACTGTTCGTAAGCTTGCAAATGGATACAGTAAGGTGACCCAGACGTGGGTTGTGCAAGGCCCGACAGGCTGCCTATAAATGGCATGGTGGGCGACTTACTTTGGCTCACCCACGTTGGCTGATTGCAATATCTACACCAAATCAAACGATTTATCATTTCTTTTTCACTGCATTATTTTTAAAAAGAAAACGAATTTGAAACAACTGGAAGTAGACTATAATATTTTACAAAATCTATTGAATGTGTTGAATGAGGTGTTTACTACCAATAAGGCACAATTACTACTTATTCTTCTTTATTTTTATTTATATAGCATTGGAATTAATAAGACTTTAACACAGTAAACTTATATTTAATTGTATGTACCTTTTTGAATATATTTTTAACCCTCATAAATTTTTTTGGTTGGAAGTAAAAATTTATTAATCTTTAACAGTGTTAGAAAATACCATTCATTACTTTTGAAGTGTATGCGCAGTTTTGCATTAGAAAAATATCGTGTTTTTGGTTGGTATGGGTTGTTTACTATTAACACAAATTATTATCCTTTTGTTCATAATTTTTCCATATTGTCATACTTACCCATAGTTTACCTTTGACATATGAACTAAATATATTATAATTAATATAAATTTTATAAAGTTTTATATATTCACCCATGTAAGTCCCAATTCAAACTATATTCGTAGAGGCAGAGACTGCAAGAGACTACATACAATAATATACCTTTACATACAATAATATAATAACATACAATAATATACCTTTTGTTCTACGGAATTCCGTTAAATATTATTGTTGCACTGCGCATTTTAAACTACCTAAAATATGTACTACGAAATTTACTATATTATTTAAACAGACTTTTTATATTAAATTCAACCTACAACCACTTGACTGCGCTGACGTTTGTTCTCTAGATGCAGCCAGACCTTTTACATAAGTTAAAGCTACTGTATATACACATGTATGTATGTATCTTTTTTTATTGAGGGGGGAAATGCGACCTTATGCACCATGACACCGCGCTGGCAAGACGCGGCCGTGTGTGGTGCTCTCCGGTCAAGAGGACCGGCCTACCCACTAAAACCCCCCCGAGTTCTCCAGGCTCATACGGGGCACATGGCGAGGTGCGCTTTCGCGATTCGACCGCCATGTGCCCTGGATGTATGTATATTTAAATATTTATGATTATGTATTGGTGTATCATCAAATTAATTAATCATATCTATTTTAATAATGTATATATTGTATGTAGTATAAATATGACGCTTCTATTATTTATATTATAAAAACAATTATATTTAAAACTAGCAGTTGCCCGCGACTTCGTCTGCGTAAATTTCGAGTTGAATGTTATGATACACAAATCATATTAATATACGATTTTACCGATTAAAATATTTTGGTATAAAGCATTCCTTGAGGAAAGAAACTCAAAGAATTTCTTTATATACCACATTATTCGTTTTTCCTTCCGCCATCTAGTGATTTATGAAAAAACTAACATGCGTAATGAAACTGATTTACACTTAAATATTTTTTCTGTTCTATTATATGTATAGATTAAGCGTGAAGAGGTAATAAACAAACAAACTTTCGCATTTATCATATTATTTTGATAAAAACTGGTTTCGTTTCATCGTATTTTGGTTCCCTGTTCCATCTCACTGCCACGAACATACTAAACGTGGCCTTTTGGGTCTTATAACCTGTGGCTCTGTCTACCCCGCAGGGGATAAAGACGTTATCTTATGTATGTATTGTATCATGATGATGAATTGTCTTTAGATTTTAAATTTCCCATGTAACTATGTAAGAATGGTGTACATTATAATTCGCAATATTATCATGCCTTGAGTTCATTAAAATGACGATAACTTCTTTTTAATGAACCGATTGATGAAACAACGTTTATGATATTATTCTGAGTTAAAACAAAGCAAATAGTGAAAGTTTCAAGCAAATCGGTTCAGTACTTTCGGAGATAAACGTGAACAAACATACAGACAGACAGACAGACAAAAAATTCCAAAAAATTTTTTTTTGCTTTCTAATAATCTATTTAAGTGCCCCTCTATCCATTTCAGTCAAAAATACTAAATGTACAGACAAAATATTTTTACTGACTTATTATATGTATAGATGGTGTACATTATAATTCGCAATATTAATGCCTTGAGTTCATTAAAATGACGATAACTTTTTTTTAATGAACCGATTTTGATGAACAAAGTTTAGATATTATTCTGAGTTAAAACAAAGCAAATAGTGAAAGTTCAAGCAAATCGGTTCAGTACTTTCGGAGATAAACGTGAACAAACATACAGACAGACAGACAGACAAAAAATTCCAAAATTTTTTTTTTGCTTTCTAATAATCTATTTAAGTGCCCCTCTATCCATTTCAGTCAAAAATACTAAATGTACAGACAAAATATTTTTACTGTCTTATTATATGTATAGATAATGTGTCCCCGCTAATTTTTCTTTTTTAAAATTTCACAAAACCATCTAGATCAATTAACGGCTTATAATTAATTTAGAAACTCCTAATATTTTTTTTATTTTTATCGTAATATTGTTTAATTGTGTACAATAAAGGGTTTATATTTTTTTTATGTAGAGATTTAAGAAATTAGTAGCATATAAAAACAAATTACGCCAAATACGGCGCGTATACCGCGACCACCATAAGTTTATGTGAATAAAAACTTGTTGCTTTATGTAGATAATTGGTTAAGTTACCTAACTACAATTTTAAGGGACATATTTACCAAATAGCTGCCGATTCGACTTCGGAGAGGTATGCACGTCGTATCTCTTCTTTAATAAATTTTAGGTCTTCCTAAGTTAAAAAATATTCAATTTTTATTGATGTTCTCGCCATACACAATACTCTCGACCTTTCGTTTATGTGTGACAGTGTTTCATCCTTCGTCAAAAACCAAATTTTTAGTTATTATTTTACCGTCGGTGCTGGTTAGTTGTGAATCTTCATTGCCGGATGATACCTACGAGACCCGAAGCATTATCAGTAGACACATCAAAAGGAAAATTAAGAGAGCATTTTGTATATAATTGTTAATTGTATGTATTTGTATTTATGTATACTTATTCTACTAATAATATATTAAAATAATAAACGCGAAAGTTTGTAATAATGGATGGATGTTTGTAACTTTTTCACGTAATAACTACTTAATGGATTTTAATGTAACTTTATCATAATATAGATTATCATCAGAATCACACATAGGCATACAATTTATACGTAACGTTAATATAAGCTAGGTACTCGAAATACTAATCCTGCGCAGACAAAGCTGCGGGCACTAGCTAGTAGTTAATATATCTAATGTTATGCAGATTAGTTTTTATATTTACTAATTTTATATTGCCACTAAAAAAGTCTTGCTACGCCCCTTTTAAGACTTTATCTTGTAAGAAATATTGTTTTTCTTGTTTTCAATAATTTTTATTTAACTAATGGCATTTTTAATTACTCAGATAGTTTCAATTATTCTCGTATATTCGGTAGGTCTAGAGAAGTGAAGGTGGATAAAAGTTTTGTGCTATCTTCATCATATTGTCAATGAATTGGTATTTGATAGCAGTTCTAGTTGAGACGTTAAAATCCTACAAACAATCGACTCGGTCTCTGCATAAGTCCAATTAATTTTTATATCACTTTGCACATGTATCCTCCAACAATTGTTATATTGCAATGTATTTTTATTATAATAATATCTATTCAGTTTATATATTCAATTCTATATTAAAGTGAATTATTTTTCTTTCAAATAAATTATTGATGAGAGTTCAATGTATAATTTTACCTATAGATCGCTCTACATTAAGACAGGTGTCGTGTAATATTGGGAACTAGATGCTACCTTCTACTGGAACACTTTCATAATATTCTGTTCTTGTATTGAATACGTAGGTATTTATTCACAGTATTATTATAATTATGAACATCCATTCATCTAAACAGTTTGTGTATTAGTAGGTATGAGAATATTAATACCTTCTCGTTCCTATAACGTACATTTTGCTTAAAAAACACAAAAAAAAAATTAAGAGCTAAGTTGACCTCTGTGCAGCTTTTAGGCCATTTTTGGTATGAATGACTTCAGCAGCGAGACGAGATGTAAGCGCTTACGTGTTTCGAAGGTCTTGTGGGCGGCCGATGTAGCGGCGACGCGTCAAGGTGTGACGGGGGAGCCGGCGCATTCAGAATCCGCGAGTCAGTCGCAAGCGACGCGCGCGCACGCAGCGACACACGAAACGAACGATTCTCGCGACCATTTCCTTACAATACAATAATTACATGGCAATTGTTTGATATTATTATGTGATAGTTATATCGATATATTTATTTAAATCCGTATTTAAGAATCTCATACGATATAAGCGTTAGTTTAACAGTAATTTAATTTATTTACGGGACCAAAATGACGATAAAAAATAAAAAGACTAAACAATCAAAAGAAGTGTCTTCATCTAGTACTAGTGCGTCGAGTAGTGTTCAGAAGACTAGTACATCGACAACAGTTCAGCACAGCAGCAACACGCTGCAGAAGGCTAGTTCATCCGGCAAGAAGGTTCGCTACATTGAGGTAAAAGTCGAGGAAGATGACCCGCTTATGATAACTGATGTCACAGATCATTCTATTAGCGGTTCTACAATATCAGAATGTTACAACAGTCACCCGCATTATATTATCACTGAAGCTCCTTCTATTACCGATTTATCCCAAACAAGATCTCATGAACATCATGTAAGTGACATGGCGCAGTCAACAACCGGCGAATTCGTATCAAGCGCGGTGTTGGAACAGTCTTCAACATCTCACCAACAAAGTTCAAAAAGTGAAACTTTTCAGTCATCGTCTTCTATTCACCAGTCCGGTTCTAGTCATAGTCAAACATTCGATAGTTCTGATACATCAGCTGTCAATCAAACCATGAACACAGCATTTATTGATTCATCTTCTAACAAACACTCTCAATTTTTAAATAGGTCTCAGGGTGCTAATACTACTGATTCGTTTCTTAAATCAGAGC
Organism: Scirpophaga incertulas; assembly: GCA_036419045.1. Lineage (NCBI taxonomy): Eukaryota > Metazoa > Arthropoda > Insecta > Lepidoptera > Crambidae > Scirpophaga > Scirpophaga incertulas. The sequence continues at coordinate 13,815,080 of CM071645.1, forward strand.
GACAAGAATTGTCAAATCAATCCGTGCAAAACTCAAGTCAAACTGCTTCTGATTTTGCAAGTGCAACGAATCATTCAACTGGGCAAAAAAATATTCAAAAACAACGTAATAATACCGTATATCGAAACTCTCCAGAATCAAATCGAGCTCAAACTATAAAATCTAACTCTTCAAATTTTTACGGAGGGGAAGGAAGTCTTCAAGATGTAAAAACTAAAGAATTTAGTAGTACTTCGCAGTCGAGCGAGTCTAAAAGTAGCAGTGTGACAAAATCATCTTCAACTTCTTATGTAGTTGAAATTGTTGATGGCAAAGAGCGAATTATAGATAGTTCTACTCGTGAGTGGGGCGATATTAAGGAAAATGCATCAAAAGAAGCTTATGCTACTATTAGTGGTACAGATATTAAGCCTGAGACTGTACATAGTACACAAAATTACGATTTGCAGTCTAATTACGACACCGGCAATGGTCGTGAGTTAAAACCTAAAAGTGAAATTACATTAAAAGAACAATCTCAAACAATTAAAGATGGCCGTCAAGTAACATCTCATGAAAGTGTGATTAATGAGAAAGATTACAAAAACAAACAGATCAAAAATGTACAAGAACAACTTACGTCTGATAATAAACATACAAACGTATCGTCTACCACTGACTATTATAAAACTAATACAAAACAACAGACTGAGAAGAATATTGTTGAAAATGTTACGAAAAGTAAGGAACTGGTATCTGATAGAAGACAAAATGCAAACAAAACAGACTCATCAAACTTTTATGGATACGATGCCACAATTCAAAATGAATTGAAAAAAGTGGGTGATATTCTTCAAGTTCCAAATAATCAAAATATAAATTTTTCGACAAAAATATTAAAAAGCAATACTAGTAGTGCCGAGCAAGCCTCATCATCGTCATATGTTTTTGAGGTAGTCGATGGGAAGCAAACAATAGTTGATAGTTCTCATAGAGAGTGGGGCGACAGTAAAGAACGTGCTACTTATGAAAAAGCTCATAATGTCAGTGGTACTGGAATAAAACCAGAAAGTGAATATAAAAGGCATGTCTTGGATAAGGAATCTTTCTACGATACTGGTAAAGATGGAATACCGAAAAGTTCTACTCAGTTTTCTGAAGAGTCAGTTTTGTATAAAGATGGTAAAGAAGTTGCAGCAACGAGTAATGTATATGTTGGTGATTTTACCAAGAAAAAAGCTATAACTGAGCATCAGAATAATACAGAAAACATCCTTAACAAACGTATCTCTGACGTTAATACAAGTGACATTAATATTCATTCTTCTACATACCAGTCGACATCATCAGATATTCAGTCTCACACAAAAGATGTTACTGATATTACGAAGACATCAGACTTTGTGACTATAGAAAAACAAAATCTTGAAAAACAAAATACTACTAAGGAGACAACTTCAACGTCTCAAACAAAAGACACTTTAACTACTTACGAAAGAAGTACAGGCACATGGAATGGCAAATTTATTTACGAAAAAGATGATGACAGGCCTAGAAGACCAAAAGAAATGTCTCCATTTGGTAAACCAGATCAGCCACGTCATCACTTAAAACGCCAAGATACTGAAGAAAATATAATTTTATCTTCGAGAGACATTAAAGATTTTACATCAATAAGTGACCTGCGTAAGATCATTGAGTCATCACAATCAAAAAATAATGTCACTGTGAGTAACAAAAATATTGTTATCAATAGGAACATCGATGACAATATATTAAAAGACATTATTGAAACTGTAAAGAAATATCCATTTAAGAAGATTAGCAAAGTGACCTATGGTACTAAAATTAATGAAGATGTGAAGGACCTTTATGAAGGTTTAGATACAGAAGAAACTACTGTTGTAACTACTACAAGTGGCGATGCGACTAAAAAATCTTTTGAAATTGAAAAGAACAGAAGTCAGATCGAGGTCACTAGATACATAACAGAGAATGGAATAACAAGAAAAATAACAACTTATGAAGATGCTAAGGAAGATGAAAAAGTAAAGACTAACGTCTTCGTTGATAAAAGTGCGATAGACTTCGAAAAATTGGTGAGTACTTAATGAAAAAAAGAAGTGTGAATTTACAGTTAATGAAATTTTATTTTAACATTACATTTTCTAAACTCAGCAGGATGTCCAAACAAGAGAAGACGTGATTCGAGAACACGACGTGGTCGATCGTGCCATCACTGACACCACAAGGGAGGATACTACCGTCAGCACAGTCTACGATGAGACAATTATCGACAAAAAGACTGTGCATGACGATTGGACCACTAAAGAAACTGTCATCGTCGAAGAGACCCGACCCAAGCATGCAGGCCCTAAGAAGCCAGAGGTCAACAAGGAGCAGTGCATCTGTGAAATTTGTACTTGTGGGTGAGTTAACTATTTCATAATACTTCTAACATAATAAATTGTGCTTTGAAGTCCCATTCGCCATTCTGGGTTGGCCGTATATTCAAGTACAATACAGGTTTTGTGTGCAGTATTACGAAACCGAATAAACTGCCAGTGACAAACTAACAAACAACAAACTAATTCACAAAAGCTATTAATCGAGAGCACTGAATAAGAATTTTATTTTCCGGAACTTATTCCCCAACGTCGAGTAAAATGAATAAAAGAAAATATTTCACTCGGTCGGCGCTTGAGAATTTTGAAGCGAATAAATCAGTTTATGGTAACTGTAGATAACATGACCTCGTAACTTAAGGTGCAGCCGGCGTGCAATTTTTCTTTATTTTAGTATTTGTCTTATAGATAAGAAGATTTTACGTGTTGTTTCATAACATTGTTATCGCGGTATCACTTTTAGCTCCTTCTGATAATTTAAAATGTAGATCACAACGAAATTAAATCTTTTGTGAATTTGGCTGTAGTTAAACCATACTTATTGAAAGAAATATACTGTATATTCTGCAGTCTATCGTTGTCAATTTTATAAATTTCTTGATTGATTTATATTTCCATTATTACTTTAAAACCGTAAGATTAATTAATAAACACAAAATATACCTAATCCGTCATATATAAACTATTTCATACGTTTAAAAAAAATGAATAAAATGAAAATTTTGTCGTACTTATTATCGTAACTCTAAAATAGGAAGCAAACAGTATTTCATATAACGTATGACGTTTGTTGTCTCATGGTTGTTTTTTTCCATATTAGTCAAACGTTTTTATGGTTCTTATTCTGAAGACCCAATAAATAATCATTCTAGTAATCTTTTACCTTTTATTCATTTAAATGAGATCTAATTAAGTACCATTTAAAGGTAGAGTCGTTTTACCTAAGGTGCTCTACATTCCATTCACCATTTGAAACTGGTAATTTTAAATCGAACGTGGCGATGCTTGTATTTCAAACAGTCTCAGTACATCGATCTGTAAATGTCAACTGGCCAAAACTGGCGCCGGTTGCGTAACAGATGTTAACGTGTCCAGTTTGTAACATTGTTCTATATTAGTATTGCCTATTTATTATTTACTATAGAATATACATTTCTGTTTATTCCAGTTTAAAAAACTTGTTAAACTAAAACTAGCCTCGAATTTGGGTGAATCAATTATCTATGTGTATGTACAATAAGCTTAAGTAAAAAAATTTACACGTTAAATAAGTAGTATGTAGTTCGATTTCACAAAATCTTAAATTTTTTAACATTATATGTATCGAAAACCTACGTAAAAGAATAAGTAAGAAGAATAAGATTATTAATAAGTAGCCTTGGGAATAACAGGTTTTGCGCTATGGTGAGGTGTTTTTAGTGTATACACGAACAGTTTGTGTTAAACGGTTGTGTTAACACAACACGGCACAAACACTATGGCGGATTTAAATAACCGTTTGTCTAAGTTTAATCAATAGTTACTAATCAATCAGCAATTATAAAAATAGTTAATATCATTACTACAATGAGTATTTTTATAATAACAATAATACTAATATATTTCAGTACTTATTTTTTAGAATAAAATGTAATGTATTTAAGTCAATCCATAAGTACAATAATAATAAAATGTGACATTTATTGATATATTAATATTTTATTACATAAAAGATACATTAATTGCACATACAAAGATTATGCATAAATATGTATAATCTATAATACATTTTATTAATGTTTTGCCATATAGGAAGTAAAACCTATATTTTCCGATCAAAGGCACTAAAATATTTTAGAAAAGCACACACATAATTCGTTTTAAAGTGGTACACAAATTGAGTTATGCGATCTAATATGATTATTTATCTGGCATGTTTCCCAGTGTGATATTATGTACATTTTCCAACTGCTCATGCGCAATGTCATGGTCATTTTAGTTTATTATTGTGATGATCGCACAACATTAACTGTTGATTCTTCGTTTGCGGGAGAACTTTTATGGGTGAGGAATAAATATGAGAGTCTGACAGCGTTTTTGAAAGTACTGTCAAATCTAAGGCATTTAGATTAGATCGACGGTCCCTACATGGCTTTAGATTGTCCATACGCTCATATCAATACATGTTTTTTTTTTTAAATTGTATGTATTTTACTACATACACAAACCGTATATGAGAACTAGTATTATAATTTTACGGAATTGGTGCCGTAGACGCGGATATGTATGCTTGTCATTTCGTATTACGTTTTAAAATGCGCGCCACTCGCCACTGCAAACGCAGTCTTGTCAAACTTAACGTCATTCACGGTCTTCATTAATTTATTTTTTATATTATTGCTTAAAGATCTAGAGATGTTTAAGGTACCATTGTAAAAAATAATAATATTTTTTTTTTGTTTTTATACAGGTAATACTAGCATTTTATCATAAAAAAATTCATTATTTCCTCCTACGTACAAACGGTTATCTAAGATTTGTCTGATGTGGCTTTATTTCAATAACAGTGTAAAAACGGTCATCTGTCTGTTTTTATAGAAAATGTACATACATTAAATATCTTTAAAAACATTTAAATAATGTCTAACTATAATAACACATTACGCAAACAATATATTCAAAGCTGAAAGTATTTTTATTTCTAGAGCGATTTCACTCTCCTGTAAACCTTAATTTTAGACTTATCCTCTTATACGTAGGGACCGTCCAGATATTCGGTATAATAACAGCTAGGTTTATATGTTCAAACAGATTATCATAAAATTTCAAAGTTAATATTAAATTTTAAAATAGATTAGCTCGGTCCCTCCGTGTGGACAGATTTATTTTATCCATATCTCAACTAAGTTAGTTTGTGAAATGAAATAATAAAAAATATTTATACGGAATACATTTATTTATATAATAATTCACCAAGAAACTACAAAAAATGTTTCAAAAGTTTTTAATAAAACATAATAACACAGACTATTCGAACTTTTCTTTGATACGCAACTTTGGTTCGCTTTTAAAAAGTTTTTATTCATGACATTTCATACTATTATAAATTCCTGCTTATATTTAGCTAGTCAGTCATGCTATAATAGCACTTATAAAGTACCTGGGCCATAAATATCGTATTTATTATAATTTTAATTTAACTTTAATATATTCTTTTAAAACTGTATGACACGGCATTCCTAATATAGGCATGTTTTCAAATGATATTTTTATTAATTGTATCTCCTATATTATGTAATGGAAAGTGACTTCATGAATTATCAATATTGAAGTCATTTTCCAAATTGACAACTCTGTATCTATTTAATACAGGGAAAAAAAACAGCCCTTGCTGAGTTTCTTGCCGGTTCTTCTCAGTACCAGGTCTCCCGCCGTAGATTTGCGAACCGATGGCGTAGCTTTCGACTTTCACAAGTGCTTGTAACAGCCCAGACTGAATAAATGATTTAATTTTCAGTATGTACGAATTTTGAAAATTTTGCTTTAATAAAGTAGGTGCAAAAATAGAGTTTATTAATTATCTTTTTGTCTGACTCAGACGAATTATGTTCACTTCATTTAATTTTACAGCCTTGCAACGCCCATGAGGCTGTTAGAACTCAGTTTGTTCAGTTCTCGATAAGACCATAAGAAGTAATGACGGAATACCGTGAGTCATTCCTCTGGTACCTACGGGTGTTGCAAAAGCTCCGTAAACACGTTTACCGTGCAAAATCGTAGGTGGTATTCTGATTGTCATTAATTAGATGTTGCTATCAGTTGAAACCAGTTTCTTTGGTGAACGAGTTGGTTTAGTAACTAAATTCTGCTAACATGATAATTTTTCGAAATATGGTTCCATTTTGGGATCGGCACAATTATTGAAATATATGAATAACATATTTCAGATAAAGTTACTACTATACGATGGATAAAAGTCAAATATATATATATTCTTTACTAATAGACATTAATTGCAAATTTATAATAAAATTGATAGTATATCCATAAACAAAAGGTTAAAATTTTCTATTACTATTTTCAAAAACTATTCCTGTTACTGCTTCCCTGTACTCTTAAAAACGAACTTACGATATATCGTCATCGATATCAGGAGACCTATTTTTGAATTACGACGACTTAGAAATCACCGATGTGACTAATAATCACCGATTTTCAATCATTCTTATTTTTGAATATCACTTATGTGACTACCTTAGTCACGCATGTGATTTCATTACGAGTGCCCTCACCCACTCGTATAGGAATAGGAATTTCTACAAATATGAGAAAATTTAATTATTAACAAAAATATTTATTTCTCACAATTGACAACTCACTGTATTGACGGATGGTGATTCGCCGGGGCAGTGTGGTTACAAAGAGTTTACACTTATTTGCAATTGATATCGACACATCAAAATTTTATATGAACACTTTCTACAGCTCCCCAAGCGGAAACGTAATCAACAAAACTTGCACTAATATTAATTATTAGATTGACATAATTTCTGCAGTTTAATATGCGTCAAATCCACAGATATTGTAAATGAATACGCGAATCACATTAACACCATACGGCCAGATATCGCGCACCAGCGGTTCACGTAATGACAGTCAAACCTGTCAGCTATCATACTCAGGATACTGTTAACGCTGCCTCTAATCCTGTGCACCAGGGACGCACATCGTTGCACAATACTGGCTGCCGCAAGTATTATATTCTTAGTCAACGCCATCAAAGTAACATGAAATCGTAAATCATAAAAGTCAAGTGCTGTGCAATGAAGCGCGTGGGTCAAGACTACTCAGGCGTGCCTTCCTGACGGCAACGAATCTACGACGTCAATGAAGTTTTACTTTTTTTTTTACAATTGAAAGTACGATATTGTTTATTAAATTTCAGTTGTGATACCAAAAAACCAAATCAAACCATCAAAATTTTGCAAGGTGCAAATATTTGTAGTATAAAAATAATCAAGGGTATGTAGAGAAGTGGTGACCCCATCGCATGGTGGGACATTTATGTGACAAATGCCCCATTGGTGCAGTCACTTTCAGGGCAACTTTTGGCGAGTTGTCGGTGAGTTGCGACACCGAAGGTTTCGATATGTTACAGGCGGGCAGGCGTATGCCACCCGCCTCTGCCCTGCTTTAATAGGCCGACCAGAGAGAAGTCGCGCCAGCAGATACTGAAACGCCGCCAATCTTGATCGCTGCCGTAGTCACTTTTTAACAACCTCACCCGTTTACACCAATTTTGTCCCCTTCGCACCAATATGTGTCTGTTTTTTGGAGGGTCCATTGAGTAAGTGAAAAGTCTGTATGTTATATAAATCAATTAGGAGACGTAGAAAATGTTGAGTGACTGGAGCCTCTCCCAATAACCCAGTTCTCAAATGCGTGATAATAAGCGATATAATTATTGCATTAACATATCGGAATATTTGGCTGGCAATACAAAATATAGTTAAGAAAGGAAATATAGTTAAGTTGCAAATAAGGTCAAACATATTGTTTGTAGTTAACAAATAATGCACCGACCATATGTGTAAAATAACTACTAATAAGAAAAAACAAATAATAAGAAAAAGCCTAAAAGTCTATACCTGTTACAATGAACTCTACTGCCTGCTTATATGTCTTATAAAACTTTATGATTCTCTCTCTAATAACCACTTGAATAAATAGAACACAAAAATGTAGAGACTGGTGTGTCTAAGCACATAAAACAAAAAATGTAGAGTTCGTCGTCTCTAACATTTTGCCAAGGACTTTCTTGCACAAACATATTGGTGATGCAGTCGAGTTTAGTTTGGTCCTTGAAAATATTTGTAAAATATTTGCTGAATTTAGGAGTCAAAATATATTTTGCATAGTTAAAACGAATATCATGTACGGTCGGCCAAGAAAGTGGTCTACCAGTTTTGACAAAATTTCATATGTGAGTAAAATAGCGATAAGGTTGAACTCCTGTACTTATTACCTTTTTAAGATTATGCAGAGTGATGACATTTTTTTGCTGACATTTGAGTTTGACCTTTATTATCAACGCATTAAACGATAAATTCCAACCAACAGTATTAAAACCTAAAATAATCTGACAGCTATTAATCTGTCAATTTTGTCAGAATATTTTTGCACGGGAAAATCGACTCTGTTACTTTATAGCGCGCGAATGATTTTCAACCTTAGGGTGGTAGACCACTTTCTTGGCCGACCGTACTTACAGGTGTCTATTTTTTATTTCTATTCAGATGGATTACGGGAAGAAGACAAGTGATAGTGGTAGTGATATTGGGATAAGGGTTAAAAACTAGGGACTGAAGTCATATTGCTTAGTACAAAATAATAGCTAAAACAATTCCTAGTATCTTACTGCCTGTTGACCTTTCGTATGTGAACACTACTCATTTTATACAAATATCTTTATTTTACTATGATATCCTCTATATTTTATTATTGTATAACCAAAACATTATATAGTCTGATCAAGTGTTGATAAGCTTGTAGAAATAACGCTATAGAGCAAAATAGTGTTTTGCTTATAAACTAATTTTGTTCGCTTCAACTTGTGACGTGTTCGTGGGTCATACACTAAAAATACTTTATTATGAAGTAGGTAATGTTGACAATAGCGTTTAGTCACTGAATCTAAATAAAATTTGCGTGAGTTCAATCAAATATTATTTAGAAGTTACTGAATAATAGTCCCCTAAGATTCAAATTTCTTTTATACTACTTTTTTTTTTATTTAATATTTACATATCATACTAATAACTAGACTAGGTATTATTTTGTTGTCTGTGCTGTGACGGATTAGGAATACAGGTGTCACTATTCTCTTTCTTCCCGTGGATATCGTAACAAGTGTTCAAGGGAACATTTATTATTGTTATATTTATCTGCTTTGAGTTATAATAACCATTTCTCACTCCGACCTTTTTAATTTCTTTTTATAATTCCTCTGTAACTCTTAAATGCTTCATGAATTGGAGGATTTTTTTGGATTTCGACAACGTTCATTATATATTTACCAAATTTTAACTACGTTAGTGTATCAGTGCTTCGCAGTCACATAAAATGTGTATTACTGTGTCTCCATCTTTCATGCCGAATCTGCAACTATCTGAATCAAGGCAAAAGAAATATACGGCAATTGTATATTTGTCAATGCCCGGAGAGTGGTATAAGGCTCGCCAGCTCTTATGTTGAGTCTTATATTTTGTATATGCCAAGTGTGATTCTTTATTATTCCTTAGGTATATACATACAATCACGTCTTCATATGTTTGTAGAAATATCTCATAATGTATTATGTATATTATATTGGTGCGTCCAGGCGTTGTGGTTTCGGCACGGTTTCGGTATTGGTATTGCAAAATTTGGAAAGTACCAGGTCGATTTTGCCTTGTTTTACGAATTTAAAGTTCATTTATCTGACGCTCCTACGGTAAAAGGGAAGGATATGTGTAGTCGAATAATCTGCACAGGGCCAAAGTGATTGACTAAGGCTTAATCGCCCTAACATAGTTAGGGTAGACTCGTGGTCCTCGTTGGGTACAGTTATGAGCTATGATGAATAATGATGAGTACTTTACTATACTCTCTGATATATTAAAATATATATGACTGAATGTAGTAATATGAATGAATTACAGAAGGTCACGGGCGCTCACGGAACTAATGACGTTCGTTCAAGCTGTGTAATCGTTAAAATATCTTACTGCGAATGGTTTTAATTTTATGATGGAGGTGTTTGCGTTTGCAATCCGAGGTATATATCGTTAAATAACTCTGCTTCAAAGTTATTTATATGATTTCACTGTATTTATTTTGTTATGACAAGCAAAGTGAAGATTATTCAGCTGTTTGATAAACGTCATCACTTTCGTGCAAAATGGAATTATGTATGCGTAGTGTCGCGGATCGGATCTCTCTATGAGCACAACTTAAGTTTTTACTGATATTAAAAATATGTATATTATTTTGGGTTATTAAAAGCTTTGTTTAGTTTGGCAATAAAAATAATGCATATTTCCTAAAATTATTTCGCTTCTATCTGTTAGTAAGTAAATAAGTGTAAAAACTTATTTAGTCATGGAAAAAATAAATGTTATTTTTTAGGCATTAATGTTTTATTTTTAGGTACTTACGTAAATATACGTAATACGCAATTTACAATTTTTCTACTAAACAAATATGATATTATTAAATTAACCGACAACATAAATTTTTCTAATAGTAAATGTTTGGTCTTACTCCAACATTATTTTCTCACAGTGACAACTATTTGTATAGAGATTTTTTTTTATATCTTGGATATTTTAACAACAGCACACTTTTTAAATAGGAAAATTTGCGCAGGGCTCTGCAAGTCCTTGACGTAAATAGCATGGTTACTTTGCAATGTTAATAAGAAAAACTTCGAAGTGTCTACATGCAAACCTGTCGAGCTTTCACAGGGCCATATTATAGGCATCGTGTGTTCTGATTTCTTGCAGGTTACTTTAGATGGTCAACTCTTTAAAAGTGTTACAATATTTTCTTCGATCAATTAATAGTGGCTGTTACTTGTACATTGAATTGCATTTAATAAGCATTTTATTATTTCAAAATTTTGCTTTATCCATATTAACGTTGATCTTCATTATTTAATAAAACAGAAAGTTAATTCAATAAAACATTCACACACGTTCTAACCAATAAAGCTAATGAACAAAATTATGTCCAAAAATTCGGAACTGTTGTAGAGTTATAGTTTAAAAATACTATAGTAACATTCTTTATTTCAACCTTGTTCATACCTAATCATAAACCTAGTTTTTATAGAGTTACATGTACCAATGAAATTTTTTTGGGTAACATAAAAAAAGTAGAAATTGTTTATAACTAGGTGGTTAACGTGGTTCGGTGTAATTTCGGCGATGTTACTTAATTATCTTTAACGTATAACGGGAAAACTGAAAATTTTAATGGCATGGCGCCAGTCACTGGCAAGCACCATCTCTCACATAGCATCAGCTTTGTAAAATGTATTAGCTCTTTTCCTTTCAGTAAAGAAATCCTGTAAAATCAACATAATATTTATTCAATATATACACTTATTGACGCAAAGAAATATAAAATTAAAAAATCGAAAGGAGATTAAGAATACATAACTTTATATGCGATTACGTGCAAAGAAAAAAAATGACAACTATTTTGTATATTGTCTTCTTTCATATCAGTTTTCTGTTTAAGAAAGGTTAATAATTAAGAGTAATAATTACTTACCTGATACTGTATTATTCATATATTTATTACATTACAAATCTACGCAATCAACAGAAGGATGTTTTTATTCATAGTGATAATTACAGAGAAAATACATCTGACATAGTCACGTTTACTGTAGTGTGACAAGGTGACACTCACAGAACACAGAAAGAGGTTAGAATGGCGAACATGCATCGTTTGTACGGGAGCCGCTGTCGCCAGTTTAAGAAGCCAGCGCTGCGTCTGTAAAGTCACGCATAACCAATCAGGAGAAGTACGCATCGCGCGATAACGAACTGAACCAATCACAGCACTGCACTCACCAGATTCAAATAATTCCGTCTAAAAACGATATTATTACCTTAGTGATTGACAAAAATGAAAAATTATCGATATAAAATGTCGATAGCAAATTTAATATTACAAATATTTTCAATACTGAAAACGAAATATTACATTCATGTAGGTATTTAAAATTTAATAATCAATTTAATTGTATATACCTATACTATAATGATGAAACAAACTTATTAAGTGAAATAGATGTATACATACATACATACCTAGGATTAGTTATAGATAATGTATTCAATTGGCGCGAACATGTAAACTACATATGTAATAGATTAAGAAGTATACTATCTAAGCTATGTATATTGAGATACAAATTGCCATACAATATACTTAGAATGATTTACCTATCACTGGCCCACAGTGTCATCAATTATAGTATAAGCAGTTATGGACGTACATATAATCGTATCTTATTGAAATATATAAAATACAATTAAGAATTTTAAAGGCAATAATCCCATTAAGAAAAAACATAGCTTCAGAAATAACGATGATGGATTATTCAAATACTGTAAAATTTTAGATGTTTTTAATATGGTAAAAATGGAAGTAATAAGTCAAAATTATAACTACATTAAATCATTAACAAAGACAACTCGTCCAGGAAATCTCCGGAATATCTCATATCTACCCACATTTGTGTTGCCTAAACGAAATAACTACTACGGTAAAAGAACAGTACAATACCTGTTACCGGAATTTCTAAACGAGTTGTCTATTGAAGATTTAAATAATTTAATGGGTTCACTTAAATATAAAAAATGCTTAAATCTCACTTCATAAAAAATAGTGAGTACTTATTTAAGTAGTAAATTAAGGTTAATTAGATTAAGTGTAAGCAGAATTGATGAGCGACGCTTCCTGAGCATAAACTTCATTGGGAGTTTTATCAGTGAAGTGTAAGTTAAGATAGAAATGTATTTTATTAGTATTGAATAAATGATTTAAAAAAAAAAAATGTAGGTTTGAAGCAAAGTAAACTATATTTCTGTAAATCTTGTTTCCATAACAAACATATACAGGCACTTTTATATGTGTGCGATAGGACATTTTTCCGACATGTTCATACATTTTGCGATATTGCAGTGGCTATCTCCCCTCGGTGGGGACGTATGTGAGCTGTGATGATGATATTAATTATACATGTATTTGGACATATTAATAATATTTCCACGGTCGCACACACCGATTAATTCGTTTAATAAAATTATAATTTAAATTTAATTAAAACTAAATAAATACTTGAACAATCTTCCAACAAATGTTCGAGTTTATCACACAATCATTTATTCCTACCAGAATATTAAAAAAATATATTTATCGATAAAACATAATGCGTACGTTTTTTGGTAAGCACAGCACTATGGCATTTTACTACGTTTATTGCTGTTATTCAAATGCGTCGCTACCGAATTCAGTGTACTACATTACGCTCTCTGAGTAATGTAATTAGACGCATGCGCGTACATAGCCGGCAATGTATATTTTTTAGAAAAATATTATGTGTCTTATCGTTACGATAAAGCTTTGATAATTTTTTTGTAAAACGTTAGTTATTACGATCAAATTTGCTATTTACCGATGAAAAGATATTCCATCTATAGCTACACTTGAGACCTGACTTCTTGCTTTGCAGGTAATTACAGCACAAGTAGGCATTTTCATTAATAACGCGCAGCACTTCGTAAAACACTCTCCGTGATCACTCGTGACTGACTAAGCAACGCGTTCGCATTATTGGCCACAGTCATGATCATTTGATCATAACTGTGGCTCGCGTACCAGTATATTCTAATCTCTTTCTGTGTTCTGTGGTGACACTAGTTATAAAATATTTAACGTCCTACTTTATGTTTTGCCTACGTTATTGATATGAGTTTATTACATGTTGAAGTGTCAGCACTACATATAATACACAGTTTTGCATTTTTACTTAAGAAGTAAACATAAACTCATTTGTACTTATTGTTATCTTTGGTAATTATTGTTTTACTGAAAATAGCTCCAAATTCACAGTTGCTTACGTAATTACTGTAGACATTCATTTTATCTTTATACATTACATATTTTTAATTTATATATATATAATATATATAATATATATATCACCCCTGGATTTGTAGACAAAATAACATTTGTGCCATTCACATACGTTCCGATAGGACAGATTGTATCGGCTTGGTTCCATAATTTTGATTGAGGGATTTTCTGACTACCTTCAAAACATATTGGTGTAATAGATGATTAGCAATTCATAACATATGATGCTTTTATTCTAAGATGAATCAAATTTATGTTGATTTGTCACGAAATAATCTATTCGTAATCCTATTTATTGTTTTAAAACATACATTTTATTCGTAAAGCAATATTATTTATTGTAAGCGTAAAAAGCAGAATTTTCAATTATGCAAATATGTGTTTTGTGCTAATTCTATAGAAATTTATATCTTTCTAGCTTTCATTCATAATGTCAAATCCATTGCCCTATTGTTATTCGCGTAGCGTAGCTATTTCACCAGTGCCGTTGTAATTCGATATGCATTTGAATTATTCAGACATTCATTAAACAGATCCATAAAATTAAATAAAGATTGTTTTTATTAATGTGGTAATAAATATTTTTTTTTTCAAAACAAATGATAATGTTTCGTACATAAGTATTGAACTCAAATTATGGAGTCAATAATTTTAAAATATTAATGACTGTAAATAGTACATTTGTAATAAAATATATACAAATCGTTAATTTCACTTTTTTTGTTAACAAGCGTTAATACTAAGTGAAGCTTATAAATTTTTGATGTCCAATATTGATTTATCCATGTACCCCATATGGAACGGACGTCGTGTGACCTAGAAAATGTAAAAGATACGAGCTTCATTCATCATATCAACACACAACCTTACTTAACGTGACTATGTTTCGATTTTATAATTAATCATACAACTGAGCACACGAGAACTGTTAAATTTTAATATACAATTTATTCCTTTGTTCAACTGTATTACAATCTTATATATAAAAATTAATCGCAAAACGTGTTGGTAAGCGCATAACTCAACAACCTCTGGACCAATTTCAGTCAATCCTTTTTTAAAATGTACGTTGAAGTTCAAGGATAGTTAGAAAATTGGAATAATTATCGGAAAAATCCTAAAAACAGCCTCCTTTTCCCCATACAACGTTTTCTAACTAAAACGGACAGTCAATTTGAGCTTTATTGTAATTGTTTAAAGTTTATATTGCAAGCACTCACGTTGTCTATGCAAATATAGGTGTGTTCCTTACATCTGAGTCAATTTGTGCTTTATTAACGCTATATAAAATTGAAATTCAATCATATCTATCAAAACAGTGTTCGTGTGTGCGTTGGAGCACAGAATACATGGTTGGAGGATTTAATGTCACGTTCCAAAATTGAATAGTCATAAAATGTAATAGTTCATTTCAACCTTTTTTTGGAATTTGGTTGGCTATTATTCGGCATACTGCCACTTTACAATTCTTTTTCAAATTCAAATTTGACAGGACGACGTCTGTCGGGTCCGCTAGTTATCTATAAATTCGGGGAAATTCGTACTTCAAATAAATCGACGTGATGAGCTGTCAAGTGCACAATATGGCGGAACTTCAAAACTGTGTACAAAATATAATTCGCGTTCCATTCGTTATAAAAATTGTTTCAATATCTAACGCCAATGTAAAGAAATGATTCCAAGTTGAAGAATCGTTCCATTGAAACGAAAGCGAATGGCAGTAGTGTTGCTTTGGCTACAGGCCCTTTATGGCTATATACCACTTCTATTTAAGTAAATTGACATGACGTCTGTAGTCAATTACATTAAATCCACTGGTATTATCATAAATAAATAGTTTTTCTGTACTTTCTTTTGCGCTGCTTTTACCAATGTCTATAGATCCTGCTAATCTTGAGATGAATTCAATAAACAGTTTTCCACACGTGAGATCGCCTACGTTGTATCGAATTTTCCCAAGGGAAATATATATTTTCTCAAGGTGAAATTATCATGTGTCCTTCCCAGGGTCTCTCACTATCCCCATATAATGTATTAAATCAGAATCCGTTCAGCTGTTGTATTGAATTTTCTTGCAAGAAAATATGCTTTCCCGTGGAAAAAAATATATTATGTTCTTCTCCGGGTCTTAAAACCGGTTCAATAGTTCCAGAGCCTATTTAACACAACAAATCTTTCCTCTGTATAATATTAGTATTGAAAGCTACAAATGGCGGACTCATATAAAAATATATTCATGCCAAACATTTGTTTTTTTACTGCGATATTGAATAGTAATCGTGAAATCACTATTCAAATTGATTGCCACGAATCATTCTCTCAGCACGGATTTGGCTTATTCTGTGGGTGTTCCGTGATTTAATGGTCCATCAAGCTGCAGACATGACAATTATGGCGGAGGCGAGAAAGCCGTATTGTTTGGATGAATCGTATTCGCAAACGCAGCTATTGGTACTATAAATAGCCATTACGAATTAGCACGAATACTGTGAGTAAAAATTATGACAATGAGCAGTGAAAATGTTAATTAGTTATTTTACTGGGATATTGACTTCAGCTACTTTATAATTAAACTAGCGGCCCGTCCCAGCGTCGCACGGGTAGATAAATAGGTAAAGATATTTAAGTTATGAGCATGCTAATTAAAATGACCATGGATCATTAAATTAGAAAAAAATTGTATGCTTGAAAGACATTTTATGGCAAATTTTTTTACTCCTTCGGTTGGTTTTAATAAGAATTTCTAAAGATTTCTATAGTAATCTAGTACTAAATATAGCCTCCGGCATTGATTGCGGCAATGCTGGCGGACGAGGGAGGTTGGAGGGCTGTGGCCTCCTTCTGTGAAGCAGTAATGCTCCAGAAGGAGGCCGCCGAGCGGGGTCGGGAGATGGCCGATGCCGCTCGAAGGAGGCGGCGCCGGGCTCGGTAGCACAGCTGCGGCGCCGCCGCGGGTCGCCGGCGGGCGCGAGGAAGTCGCGACCGCTACGGCAACCCGGATGGACCACGCCCCTTCCGTGGCCGGGGGGCGTCGTCGGTGGAGGGGACCGGGGGAGGTGGTAGCTTCCCGAGGGGGCTCCCCTCTAGAGAGGGGAGCGGAGGCTGGGGGTTCCCGAAGTGACCTTTGTGTTCCCGGGGGCTCCCTACATGCCTGAGGAAGGCATCCCTGAGGTTTTTAGTGGGTAGGCCTCCCCTTCTGGGGAGGAGAGCCCCACATAACCCGGCTCGCCACAGCCGGGGTATGCAATTTAATGCATTTTCCTCAGGGGAACAAAAAAAAAAAAAAGTACTAAATATAGCCTATATTACTCAATGATAATGTAGCTTTCTAATGATATTATTAAAATCGGTCCAGTACTTTTTGAGTTTATTCGTTACATTCAAAAATACAAATCTTTCCTCTTAATATTAGTCTAAATTAGCTTCCGACTGCAGCTTCGATTGCATTACAAATTAGCAACTACTTTGGTCTTTTTGTCCCACAATCATTTGCTTTGCACTTAATGACGTCAAATACAGGCTGATTCTATTCTGTTAGAAAATTGGGAGAAAACAGACGAGAAACTTGGAATATAAAATTTGTTACCTTCTCATTTCAAGTAGCCGTAGAAATTTACCATAGTTCGGCAGAAAATAATAAATATTAAATTGCAAGAGTAAACATATATTTTACAATAAAAATATTTAAATATAGACGCTACTTACCTTCGCATTACCTAGGCATTGTCATTACAGAATTGCTAAACCCATTTTCTTGGTCGAGTAATTGGAAGATTCTGTTCTGTGACACGTGCTGCCGAGTCACTCACCGTGACGGACGGTTTTGTCAGCGTGTTACGTGTTGCAGAAAGGGCTTTGTACTCCACTGGCCTAGTTGAGGGATTTTTACTCTGTACGCTGGAAATAAAAAAATCGTATAAAGTTACATTCAAGTGAATAGAGCTTGTTGCATTTAATGCGACTCACGTAGTTCATAATGACATGCTGCGTACGGATCTAATGGAGTAGGAATAATTATGTGAATGGGACTTGAAATGGTTCGTTAGTTAACGTGTAAACCTAATTAATAGCCTACATACGTGTCTAATGTAATAACCTAGATACTGCGTGACAAAACTGAATTTGAACTGAATAACTGTAATAAATTTTTTCGTTGCAATTGATAAATATAATTATATATAATTTTTAACTTATTCACTTTTATATATGTCTGTTGTTGCATGTGTTTATTTTACTTGTTACGTTTTATTATTTTATTTACATCGCTATCTTGCCTTATATATCATATAACTTGGGTCCATCCTAACGTAGACGGGAAGCGATTATATTCTTAGCGATAAAATCGCCCTTTTGTACGGTTAAGTTTAATGTCTCAATGTTTAATATCGTATCTAATTTGGTAAATTAGATAGCAAAATATATTCAATTTTATGAAGATTTCCAAAGCCAAGTGGTTTGTACGCTGGTTTCAAGACGTTTCTGCCTTTATTATTAATTAATATATATTTGCCTTAATTAATTATTATTAGCTATTGATATATATTTGCATAAAAAAAAATTGTGCTAATTGGCTAGCTTAATTGGTGCGAAAGTAAATAAAACATTTATTTATGATTTTTTCAGTCTAAAATTTGATAATTATTTGACCGTCTGATTTTGTTGTAACATTTTAAAATAAATCTGTTCTTATCAGAGCGTGACCTGTCCACCTTATCTACATTATGTATAGGTGTTGTGACTGGAGTATATACTTTTTCATAAACAACATTTCTTCAAGATCGAATATTTTGAGAGTATAAGGACATGTAATACGTAAACTTATCTATTATATTACATTTTTTTTTTATTTGCATTATAAATAATTTAATAATACTGTTTATATATTAAAAGAAGTTAAATAAGATCATAGAAGTTAAGAACTAGTAAAATAAAGTGCGTCTATATAAATAACATGTAATAAATACGAGTAATGTATTATCATCTATACAATACAAAATACAATATAGTAGTTACCTAAATAATTGATTTATATTTTGTGAGATTTAACATTTAGAAAATTCAATGATGTTTCACATGTAACGATTTTAAATACACAAATGTATGTATGGAGTATGAAAATGCAAAAATTTGATACTTAATTTTCTATTTAACTGTCGCATAATATCAGCGCATCTTTATCGCGCACCAAGGCAAATATTTAGCAATAATAGAAACTAGAAAGTCAGTATTGAATGTAGGCAATAGGTATCTATACTTTAAATGGCAAGGATCATCATTATTAGCTAACGTTAGTCTTTGTTACAAGCCTATCTTAGGACGTGACTCGATTTAATACTCATACTTTTGTTATAATAATTCTGAACACGCCACCTATACACGGGTTGACAAGCACGATAGCCGTATTTCATTCCAACATGGATTCAATACAAGCTATTTAATAGCAATACCATATTGGAAGATGATGAAATTATCAAATCTATATATACATAAAGGAACGTCGTGTTACTTATATCGTATATTTAGCATTTCAGGGCCGATAAAATAATATTTGAGGGCTTATAAGATAGATTTTAGATGGACCTAACTAGATTAGATGGACCTATCTATGTGTTGTCTAATACTTGAATGAAAATCAAATACTTTCCAAATTATCCGATTTCAATATGAAAGGAAATCTTTCAAACAACACCTCTAGTAAACTATTAACGCCAAATCGCTGCGCCGTATTTTCGAAAATATTGTTGTACTGCCGTAAAGGGTCGATACTTAGGTTTAAAAAATAAATATATTATTTTATAAAACATCATTTATTAGTTGGATTCATATTCGTTAAATATAGCAAAATAACTATTCAAATATTTTAAAAACAAGTTAACGAAATTGTATAAAAACGATATTATTATTTTAGTAGGTATAGGTTTTGTAATTCCGCCATCTTCCGCAAATAGAAATTTCTCTGTTTAGCTAGTTCTATATAAGAGCGAAATTCACGTCACAAGAGTGAAATGAGCAGAACGAAATTAGTTTATCCGAGTAGGTACACTATTTTTTTTTATTTATCCGAGTACTCATTCACAATGTTGGATTATCTTCACTAAATATTAATTAATGATTGTAGCACATTTGGATATTAATACAGGCAGTATTGTACATAATTTATATAAACTGTATAAGTTACCTTAATAAACTTTTGGATTTGAACGCAACATGTCAATTTAATTCAAGCCATTAAATATGGATACAGTATATTGTGTCTGTGCGGTGATAAATTTAAAAAAACATGTACCGTTGTTCCGTGTTGTTTTCTTCCCTCCTGTCGATATCGCAATGTAAAAAAAATCCGGATAATGTCAGTAGGGTTGACATCTATTACTCTGGGACTTAATAAAAATATCGATTAAATGTAGGTATTTGTTCCGCCTCTTACCTAACCTTTTCACTGAAACTGGTATCATGTATTATTTATGTGTACATTTTGTTCAAAATATTTGTTTTCGTAATAATAAAGTTGAGTAACAGTCAGTTCTTTATTGAGAACTAACAAAGAACTCCTGTTAAATTTAATTTGTCTTGGCTTATTCTCAGAACGACAAAAACGTGATACCGATTTTTGGTATTGTATGCAAATGGCGGGTCACTTGAGCGGTAGAACTTTGCGGATTCATTTATTTTTTCCAGATACATTGTTTTGAAGTTTTTATCTTATCGTCTATAGGACAGTGATTTCAGCAATGAGATAAACAAGAACAATAAATTAAAAAGTGATTCAATCACTGTGATTGAATCACAATTTGGGAATTAAATCGAAGATTACTTTAAATTCAATTTTGCTATCAACTATATTGTACCATATCGACAATATACCTAAACTTTTGATTGTCTGTTTTTTGAGTGAGTTTTATATTTAAATTGGAAGTTTTTGATTGAATATGAAAGCCATATTAAGACTTTAATTAAAGCTTGACATGATTTTAATTTCTTGGCTTTACAGTTTTTGCAGATTCTATTGAGCCGTAAGATAAATGTGTGTAAATAAATGTATATATTTTAAGAATCTCGTTACTTCCTGGCACTAAACCTCTATGAGGTGATTGACGACCGACTGTCGCTGGAGATAGCATCACGTTAACGAGGTAAGTAGCCGGCACTTACGTCGCCCACTCGAGCTCTTCAATTGGAAAATATTCCTCGGCAAAACCAAGTTGACCTTTGCTGTCCTGCATCTTTGTGGCCGTGTTAAACGTGAATTGCAGCACCAATCAGTGGTCGACATTGAAGGCCAGTTGGTTAAATTGGTTAGTTCGCTGCGAATTATTTCATATGCAGATTATTAATAACGTATCATTCTTTTCGTCATGGGACGTGACTTTTATCATCTACATAATGGTAAGAACGGTAAGATTAAAACATGAGCGATCTTCACTTTCTTTCATTTCAATTGCTGGAACACAATAGTTTAATAATAATAATAATGAGAAGAGGGTGAGTTACAGATTACCATATATACCAGGCTTAGAGTAAAAATGAGACCAAGCTTACTCCACTCTACTATTTAGTCTCTTATATAAAAGTCGGGTAAAAAACAAAAAATAACTTCAGAAGTACAGTCGGCGTCAATACGCCAAGGTAAACAGTTCAACTACGAAAACAGCTTTTAATGCGTAGTAGATAAGGTGGTCTCAAGGTCATCGTGTATTGTCTGACCTGCATCCGTGTGTACATTAAATAATAAAATATGTAGTAAATACCTTACCTGTAGTGCCTAGTTATTTGCCTGTTATGTAAGAACCGTTACAGACATTTAAATGTTTAATTGTTTGGGTAGTGCCATAACAGTAATACCTATGCCTGCCTACCTCTGCGAAATGAGAATTTGTATATAGAGAAAAAACATTGCGTTTTCACTTCCGTATGTCAAAACATGCAAACAATACTAGAACACCTCAATAAGATCTGCATTCTCCTTTCATTATTGTTCAGTGGCGCAATTACCATAGATATTTTAATTAATCGGGTCGATGTTCATTTGTTTTCCGCGGCATACTCGAGACATTTCGCGTCGCGTGAGACGAAAGCGGGCATTGTAAACAAAATCAGCACGCCAATCGGAAAGACGCGACGACGCGACGGCCAAGTGGTGCAGGCTGCGACCTCAGCTAAACGCGGCGGTGATCTCACCGTTCCGTCCTCGCGAACAAACTTGTTTCTTGTTTACTCGTCGATGTAACTTAACTTGGACGTGCAGGCATTACGTCAGCTTGCCACTTTGAGTCGACTTTCTTCGTGATTCCACAATGCGACGGGGTGCTAAAACAGGCCACTATCGCATACCTATGATGCTAATTTGACGAAAGCTCGCATGCCCATTCGTACGATGAACGATTCTTACTATTTGACATTAACGACGAATTCGAGTCTGTACTGTTGAGGGCGATTGCTATCAGCGTTACGATACAGTGAATTCGTCGCATTATTATACGCGAAAAGAAACATTTAATTTGATCCAGTCATCTTGCTTAAATATTAAAAGTAGGCTGTAAAATAATTTCATCAGACCATTTTTTAAATTTAAAAAACAACTAAAATCATTGGATTAATTACATATAGGTGCCATCGTTATAATGAATATTATTTTTAGTCTACACTTTTGTCGAAAACTACAATATATTTTTCCAATGTTTTGCTTCCATTTTAACGACAATTCGAAACAAAACGGAAAACAATTTGTTAAAATTACTATGTTATTATTATATCTAAGTAATGTTTGATGTTTGTTCAATGTTTGGTTTGAATGCATTTGGAAAAAAGGTTAATTTAACCAGGAAGCTATCAAGGTAACCAGCCTATATCACATGTTAGACCTACATAGCCATCAATTTGCCGCTACGAATTAAATATAGCCTATGATTGTAGTCACACAAGGCACTACATTTTACGCTGTGAAGGTTGTAGCTTTTAGGTTAAAAAGATTTAACGCCAAAAGTTATATGTA
Source organism: Scirpophaga incertulas (assembly GCA_036419045.1). NCBI lineage: Eukaryota > Metazoa > Arthropoda > Insecta > Lepidoptera > Crambidae > Scirpophaga > Scirpophaga incertulas. The sequence goes on from CM071645.1 coordinate 13,838,126, forward strand.
TTTGGAGAATGGGTTCGTGTTCAGTTGGTGGATAGACAGGTAGGCCATATGGTCGACGACCTTGCTGGAGACTGGCAAACTGTTTTGACACCCACACTGTATTATAGTTTCGTCCCACCCACGTTTCGGATAGCTTCAATTGTCATTAAGAAAGCGCATTTGGATTCGGATACTGTCCATATTAAAAATGTATAAAGTTTAATATAACCTGTCATGATTATCAATTTTGTTAGTAGACATAGCTTGGACTATGGTTTGCAATTCCCTAACGCTTTCTCTTTTACAAAAAAATACTATAATTATAACCTCGATCGATAGTATGGTTTTAATAATAATTTGTGTAATACGAGTATTTTATTTATATAAACGGCTTGACCAAATTTTGTCATTACCAGAAAAATATACGTTACGGTACACAAGGATTAAATGAACTGGTCCTTCATGAAATTGTGTTGTAGCCGGTCCTTCCATTTTCGGACATCTTCTCAAAACAACTTTCTACTCTTGCTATTTTCGGAAGCTGTATTTTGTTCCCTGTTTTAGAGACTTGCTGCGACATTCTCAGACACTTATTATTTAAATTAAAACTTAACTATTTAATCATGAAAATAATGCTACTTTCTTTACTAGTATTTATCTTCTAATATAAAAAATAGTCGAGTTATTATATCACTAATAATTGAAAAACGGCTAAACCGATTTAAATATTCTCACACTGCAGTCTTGCAAAAATCGTTAATCTATCATTCGTTAAATCCCGATTACTTTTAGATTTCGACCTTTCATTTCATCGTGTTAAATAAAAGAGTTTTGATCAATTATAAATTAACGAAAATAAATATCCACTCACATCACCGGTACAGTCATGTGGAATGATTCAGGCACGCATATGTTTCATCACATATTGCAGTAACAGTCGGGGGCGATTCTGCAAACAGTATAGGTGTTGAGATGACTAAGGCCTAATGTCGTGATCTGACCTAAATAAGTGAATACTCGTACTTCTCTCAACCAGGGCTTAATATATTACATTGCCTAGCGTACAGTTTTTGAATAACTGGATTGGAATAAAATATTGATTTTACTTTAAACAATTACGTTACCTACTGTTATTTCTGTAAAACGTAAAAAGGTATAAAACGTAACAGAATATCATCGGCGTCCTTGTATGTAATGTAACAATAACTTTAAAGATAATATATATAAGTAAATAATTTTGAAGAATATATATTATTAACATCTGACGGCTTCATATCGCAAATTTCCGTCATCTGATGCTTGGCTATTTATAGCGATGTTTAATAAAGTGTAAGCACGCGTCCAGAGAGCTCCTTAGATGGCTGTAAACATTTGTGAGAGATGTCAGGGCCTTCTTGGAATTTTCATTGACACTGATTCACAATAATTACAATGTGTTAACCTCAGAGTGATGAGTAATGAAGTGCTTATTAACAACGGCAAATCGAAAATATTTAATGCAACAATATCAAGTAAGGCCTTTTAATTCATCAATTATATTACCAACTAGCTGACCCGCATAATATTAATAATCCCCGAAGCGAGCACGAAAGCGAACTGAATTAAACCCGAAGCCATCGCGCGCCGTCCGCTGATGATGATGATGATGATGATGATGACACTCAGCAATAATGTGGCTTTCTATTGGTGAAAGAATTTTTAAAATCGATGATGATGATGATGATGATGATGACACTCCGCAATAATGTGGCTTTCTATTGGTGAAAGAATTTTTAAAATCGGTTCAGTAGATCCCGAGATTACCCCTTACAATTTAACAAATATACAAACACACAAACTTTACTTCTTTATAATATTAGTATAGATTAGATATTTAGTTCTTAATATTATCTGGCAAACTTAGGGGTCAAATTACTCAATTGCAACTGTTGACAATACAAATCTAAATAAAACGTATTAGAATGTTTTGAAATGGTATACGGGTCATACACAAAACACTCGAAAAAGAAAACGCACAAAATAAAAGTCACGCAATCGATTCAAAATGTTATAATTTTTATATTATCGCACGCCCGTGACTTTGCCTACGTCAACTTACCTCGCGGGAAAATTTTATATAAAGCAAAACAAAGCTAGTTTTGAATAAAGTTGATAGTTATTTGTCGGTAATACTCTAAATCATCAAAATTAATTCAGTAGCATTCAAGTGAAAAGGTTATAAACAATAAACTATGTACATTTATACTTGAAATTAATAAGTCAAGACATATAATAAAGCTTATTTAAATACCAACTTATCAAAAGAATGAACACAAAAGTCTAAATTTCACTTCTGTAGAATTTATCTTTTCTGTAGACATGATATCTGCAGAAGAGATTTCTACAGGAGAGACAAACGAAACAAAAAAATAATAATACAATCAAAATTTTAAGGTTAGAATCTTAACAATGGCACAGTTATAAACTAGTTCTTAAATCACATAATGCCAAAGTAGTTTAACATAAGAAATAGTCATAATTACTTTGCAATAAATCACTAAGAAAAGATGCACTGATGTTTGACAAAAACTTGTGTATTTAATTATGATAATATTTTATCAAAACGTATAGGACTTTCTTCTCAGCATTCAACCGGCAACTGATGCGTGACTCAGTGTTACCAACACAAAAAATAAAAGTTGAATATGCGATCTGTTACGAAAAAAATAATCGTTTATTTTTTAGTCTACAGGAAAGATGTCAAAATTTAGAACAACATTTTTATTTATTTTAAATGAATAATTAACACACTTATTTCTGAAAATCTTCATTAAGTGTGTACCTACATACATACATGTCATTATAATAAAAATACCTGTTATTTTAAAACCACAAAAGTATTTTTTATTGCCCTCCAAAGATCTGTACTCAGTATCTGAACAGTCTACAGGAGGAGAATTTTATAATGATAAAGTTAAATTTAAATAACTAATTGAATATTTTTATTTTTCCTTTTTATATAATTAAATGGACATAAATGTGATTTTCATAAATTAGAAAACTAAGCAAGTTAAGTAAATACTAAGTTAGCGTTAAAGTAAGTGAACGCTTTTTTTTTTAATTTTTGTGTATGACCCATACATAACCTACTATATAGTATGCTGTAATAGTAAACCAAACGTTTTTTACGAGGCTACCAGGTCAATTAAAGTCGTTATTGGCTCAATTACTAGAACAACGTGATATCATTTGGAAATAGAATATAAACCAACTTGACCATAAAAAAGGAAAGGGCAATTTATTGGGTAATCCCCTATTGATAATTTATATATTATTGTTCCGTCCGCGTTATATATAATTTTTCCATAGAAAAGAAATATTGTCCTACAGTAAAAATTATCTCGCATTATAACGCAGGCTTTAAAAGAAAGCGCAAATTAAATTACATTGGTTCAGTTACTTTTATGCGTGTTTTTCACAGGAGATATTTTACCGCGGTGAAACTGAACAAAATCAGCTCAGCATGTGAAAACATAACACATAAACAAATAGATGGATTTACTTTCATATTATAATACTAGCTTACCACCCGCGGCTTCGCCCGCGTTATATTCGAATTTCCCACAGGAAGGATATGTTTTCCGTCGGTAAAATTATCTTATTTCCTTCCTTGGGTCCTCGGGTTTTACGACTGGTATATACGGAGTATACTATCCGTGTATAAAATTTCATTTAAATCGGTTCAGTAGTTTTAACAATTTTTCCATACAACCTAGCATCCCTACTTTCAACCTTTTATAACCCTTTACAACCTATTTTGTATAAAAAAGTAGCTTATGTCCTTTCTCGGGCTTTAGACTATCTGTGTACCTAGTTTCATTTAAATCGGTTCAGTAGTTTTAACAATATTTCTATACAACCTATTATCCCTCCTTTCAACGTTTTACAACCCTTTACAACATTGTTTGAATGAAAAAGTAGCCTAAGTCATTTCTCAAGCTCTAGACTATCTGTGTACCAAATTTCATTTAAATCGGTTCAGTAGTTTTGGCGTGAAAGTGGAACAGACAGACAGACAGACAGAGTTACTTTCGCATTTATAATATTAGTATGGATTGGTAGAAATTTTTATTTAAATTGAGGAACGTAAACAAGTATCTTATTGCACTTTGACTTATACAAGTTATTGGATGCAAAAAGTTTCTCGTCCCGTCCCCTTCCCGCATATGGCATTCGCCTAGATGATCATCATGATGACGATTTCATGTCCCAAGGGGTTGAATTTTTAAAAATCCTGAAATTCTTAAGTCTAAATAAATAACTTATTTTGACTTTCCAACATTTTACGGTTCATGGACTATCAAAATCAGATTTTATGTCTGGAGCATTACTAATCTTCAGGTGATGAAGACATCACTCAATCTTGCCGAAAAAGCTGGAAGTAAATAAATAGATATATGATAATAGGCTCGAAAATGACTTATATTCAAAATTCCAATTACGCAGATAAATTAGACGAAAAAATCAAATTTGTTATAAGTAAAGTTTGGTCGCTGTAACAATATTGATAAAATGATATTATCAGTTGGGTGTCTGATCATGAGCGCTTTACACGCAACGCAACACATTTTGCTCATTTCACGAGGATGGTATTCGTTTTAAGGTAAATAAAGTATATTATTATCATATATCAAGAGACGTAGATGAAATATGATAGAGCAGGTCTTTATTTTATATTATCTTATGTTTCATTTTTGTAATTATCTTACAAGCTTTTTTATTACTACAATATACATATATCTAATAAATTGTAGAATAAAAACCCAATAATATATGTTTAATATATACATATGTGCAAAATGTAACTTATTGATCATTTTCGGGATCTTTAAACATAAAAGGTTTTACTACTTATTTTATCATCACTGCGTAAAGATTACTAAAGTGGTAATAAAATAAATAGGATACCAAAATATTGATTCTTTATATAGTTGATTGATTCGATTATTTCAAAGAGTAAGGATGTTAACTCCAGGTATATTCTTATGTTATTCATTCGTGACGTGTGACGTAATATTAGTAGAGATACTTGGAAAAGTTGAGGAACGGATATTGATCGAGATTAGGTAATTGCTTATGGCATAGTTTTTGATTCGTGTTTTGTTGCTCATCGCTAGGCGGCTAACTCACTGTTAATGGACTATTGTATATGGTCAACATTTGAACTGTTGAAATAAGTATTATATTTTGGATTTGAGTGTTAAGGACGGTTAACATAAATAAGGCGTAAAGTTTGTTAAGTTTTGCACGTATTTTTGTAGTTTTGTATATATAACACGCCACATCTTTTAGTGTAAAATAATATTTTAAATAACATGAGAAAACGAGAAAACAAACACGAGAAAATCAATTTTATTTCACTCAATCCCGCGATCACGAGACTGACTAATATTTGATAAATATACTTAAATAAATTTTGTTTAATGTTTAAATTGTGTTTATTCGTGGAAACCCACGAGCTATTGCAATGTTAAAAAAGCTTTTTTAATGACGTGATAACCATTTGAATTATAAATTGGCTAAGTGTCAGTGTTAGTAGACTATACTCGTTGGTAAAACAATACAACGCTTACCTAACTTAGATTTATTTACAAGGCAAAGAGAACATCCCAAAAATGTCACTAAAATTAAGTAATTAATTTTTACAATTAGTTCCAATGAAATATTTATATGTAAGTAACATTTCATCAAATAAGATTTTCAAGAAAATTTTCTTTTGGGATAAATAGGCATGTCTATAATAATGTTTTATTTAATGCTAAAATGTTAGTTTTAGATAAATAAGCATCTGATTATCCCACTGTTCGCATAAATATGAATGAATATAGGTCTAATTAGAAGGCATTTTGCGTTTGCATTACTTGCAATGATTACAATGATTTACAATGATTACAATATTGCACTTAATGATAAATACAACAAAGAAAAACATGTATTTGTTTAGAAAGTTGCATTCTGAGTGGTAAACATCTCAAATAGCTCCTTGACTCATTTCTATATTTGGATTAAGTGGTACAAGTCGCAAATCCAGGGTTGAAATACATTGCATATTATGAAATTAAATCATCTTACATTAAAATATTGTTCAAGTTCAAATATAAACTAAATGTCACCATAAACATTATAGTGTTACAATTTTTCTAAAATATATATTTTTGAACTTTAATATTATTTTCATTTAAAATACTTCATTATCTAAACATGTAAGAATATTTTTAGTTATTTAACCTTAAAACCGGATTTTTGTTTCTAAATATTTTCTCGATCTTGAGGTCCGTTCTATTCTGCCATTTTGAATTATTAGGGTAATTAGTACCTTTAAGGTATGAAGTAGACACTTCTGGATATTACCATCACAAATTTTTGAATTTGCTGGAAAAGATTCCAATAACGAATATTCATAGTACTCATTATTTATTTTACAAACTATTGTCTGAGAAAATATAAACTCACTACGACACAACCATGGTCGCGATATGTAGCTGTGTATTTGCATACATAATGCTTGTTAGGCTGTTCGCCGGAATTAATGCTGCATTCCTTCAACGCCTCTTAAAGCTTGATTCACGCTTTCTAAATTGAGCCCCATTTGTTGTTATTAGTAAAGCACACATGTGGAAGATATGTTCAGTTTTATGACTAACTAGCTGTGCCCGCGACTTCGTCCGCGTGGAATGTAATAAAAAAATGTAGCCTAAGTTACTGCTTATTACATAAGCTATCTGCCAGTGAAAGTCTCGTCCAAATCGGTCCAGCCGTTCCAGATATTAGCCGGAACAAACAGACAGACAGACAAAAATTTTGAAAATATTTATTTTGGTATGTGTACCGTATATACATTCATATGCATGTAGCAGAAAGCGGTTATTTTAATATTACAAACAGACATTCCAATTTTATTTATTTGTATGTATAGATAATGTTTATTATTCGAGCGCTTATTTTTGTTTTCACCAGCGAACACAATCACATGATGTAAAATTGTGCATTAAAATTATTTATTCCACATAATAACCAAAATGCTTATTATAATTATCAGAGGAACTAGGTAGGTAAGGTATAACTACGTAGTACCAACGAAGTAGATAATATATCACAGCGATATATGACTGGTAGACAGTAATGGGTTGTACATGAAATTCTAACTGTACACCAGGCATATATTCCACGGTAAAGTCTACAAACCATCGCTGAAAGGTTAGGTGGGCGTTGCTATAGCAACCACGGTAGGTCACGCGGTCGTTGGAGCTTTCAGGACAGTTCTGAAAATGTTGAACTATCAAGTTGAACTATAATGACGATATACATTACAACATAAAGAGATGTTTAGTTTTTGATATTTTGAAAATTTTTTGATACAGCTAATAATTAATGCATCTATTTGGCATACGTTAACTTATGTATTTGTTATTTGTTCACCAATTGACGTAAATCCGAACTTTGAATCAAGACTATAATTTACGGCAGTACGCGGTACGAGCTCCGGCCGTTTAGATGCCTTAAAACTTAAACCTCCGTCGTTAACTGAATTGTAAACGGTATGTGACGGTTACCGGTGCATAGAAATGGCAGTGTTACTTACTGGACAGTGCAGTGAGGTTTGACCTGTGCTGATGCATAGTGGACGCGATGGATACGTGTCATGGCTGGACCTCTGACGCTGCCTCCGTTACCAGAGCCCAGAAGATACCCATTGCACCTGCATCCCTACGTAAAAAGGTGTAAAAAGAATGCTGTTAGAATTGTTCGAACTGCTTGGACTTCAATGTAGGGGGTCAGTTTATAAATAGGTGGAATATATTATTATGATGAGATGTGATGAAAGTCATAAAGTTAACAGATATGACTATGAATTTAATTGATGGTTTAATAGGAATTGTTACTGGAAATGTTTAATTTAATGTAAAATTTTCATTATACATATAAAATTTAATGTTCTTGCAGTGCAATAATAGTGCTCGTTACAATAATATTGTGCAAGTCATGTAATATTTTCGCATTCGGAAATATGATGAATGACCAACTTAATCCTGACTCAATGAAGTACATATTATTATATTTAAAATTTTACCGTTACTTTTCCAAGAAGGTTTTGATCATTGCTTGCTATTAATAATAATTATAAATCAAGGTAAATCAATAAGAGATGAAATTATGATGAAATGAAACTTTGTAATCTAGCCCGATTTATGGTGTTTAAATAAAATTGATGCCATGTAAAAGTTATCTTTATTAGGCAAGCCAAATTAATTCTGTGGCATGTAGCACCATTTTCTTTTTATTGCAATAAAGTCACCATAAGTATTATGATTAAAATTACATAGATTATTTTGTTTAACTACGTAGTACTGAGGAATTTAAATGTTGTAGTTTAATTATTAAGCATTGAGACTACAAGTTATTGATGTCAAGTGATTACAAGTGTCGGATGTTGCGGGAAACAATATCTGCAAGTTACTAAAAAGTTATTTATATATTAAGTGTTAGTGGCGAATGCCACGGGAATAAATGGGAAAGTCTGTCTGTCTGTTTGTCCGTCTTTCACGCAAAAGGGAGTGACGAATTGACGTGATTTATCCCGGAAAAATCGTCAGATCTCACGGGATGCGCAATAAAGGCTTCGCTCAAAAACTACCGAACAGATTTTCATGCGGTTTTCATCAATAAATAGTGTGATTCTTGAGCAAGGTTTTGCTGTATTTTTTATCTCGGAAAAACGGATAGTCCCATGGGAAGCACGATAAAACCTTCGCGCCATAAACTAACTTCCGCGCATATGTAGCCGTGGGCAAAAGCTATGACACTTAACCCTCTATAGACGCAATCCCGAAATCGAATCGCGGCGAAGCCGCGGGCAGAAAGCTAGTAATGATATATCTTCAAAAGTTTACTGCATTACAAAGGTTTTACCTGCGACCTGGTCTTATATTTTTAAATTATTAGACGTTTAACTAACGCTACAATTACCTTTAAACTTATGTTTCTTTTTTTATATTTATATAGAAATAGTAAATAATCGTCAGCTAGGACGCTTTACTATTGCTATATTATATACTTAATGAAAGACATTATCAACTTAGTTGCTGTTACTGCTACAATCGGATACTACAGTTATCGTTGATTATTATTTTACCTAAATCTGCCAAAGCAATGTTACTAGGTTAAATTGTAATCCATTTATATATTTCTATTGCTCTTATACTTTACATAATATACTATATATACTATTATATACCATATACGTGTTATTTAGATGTTTTTAAAATATTTACTATACGTTTTTACGAACTTTATCCGACGATTTTTGTATCGTCTAACAGTCAATGACATGACCAGAGCGTATATTTAATAAAACCACATATTATTTAAGATGCATTATATAAGAATGATTTCTTAATTTGGAATCATTTCTTTGCCCGTAGATTTCGATTTCGATAACACGTCGCGTCGAACACAAATGATACTTTGGCTAGGATCCCTTAGCCGCTAGGGATCCATAGCTGCCAACTAAGGAAGATAGCGGAAATCGAAAACAGATAATTAATAATTAAATAATGAAAACTGAAAATGTTTTTCATAATGAAATAATTTTTCTCATAATTTAGTTACTTAGATTTTCTGCTGTTCTTAAAAGCTATGAACCCAATAAATACGTGATCATTTAAATCAGTTCAGATATTTGTGTTTTATTTATATATAAGATAACATCTAATAGCCTTAGAAAACTTGTACTATTGAGCATGCGTGGCGCCTAGGTCTCACTGGCCGTCTTATTGATGTCAAGTGATTACAAGGGAGCTCTGGTGTTCGAACCACAAGAACATGAGTACTTTCTTAGGCAGAAAAATAGCACCGCGAAGCATTCTGTATACATCTGCCAAGATACTCAAAACTGTATGTACATATGTGTAGTCAACTAAACGGCACCGGGTCTGTATGGTTGACTAAGGCTAAAATTATTCCAGCATTGGCCTTGAGATTATAATTAATATTTTAAAACATGTTTTAATAGTGAAACAAATAACCTTATTTTAAAAATAAACAAACAGATATATAATTTTAAACTTATCTATGTAAAAAGTAATAATTAAAAAGAAAAAAGTCAACTGGCGGCATGAATCTCATTATGCTGGCTGCGTGCCTTACCTTTTTTTTTGTTCCCCTGAGGAAAATGCAGATACAGGGGAGCCCTCCTCGGGTGAGGCTACAATACCTCCCCCGATCTCCGCCAACGACGACGCCCCCCGGCCACGGAAGGGGCGTGGTCCCTCCCGGGTCGCCGTATCCGCGAGCGCGATTTCCTCGCGCCCGGCGGCGACCCGCGGCGGCGCCGCAGCTGTGCTACCGAGCCCGGCGCCGCCTCCTTCGAGCGGGATCGGCCATCTCCCGACCCCGCTCAGCGGCCTCCTTCTGGAGCATCACTGCTTCACAGAAGGAGGCCACAGCCCTCAAACCTCCCTCGTCCGCCAGCATTGCCGCAATCAATGCCGGCGGAGACAGATCTCGCCCGATCTCTGCGACCAAGTCTCGGCGGTCGGAGGCCCACGCGGGGCACTCCACCAGCATGTGTTGGGCCGAGTCGAGGTCGGATGCGCAGTGGTGGCAATGTGTCGATTCCTCCCGTCCTATTCAACACAGTAACTCACCAAAGCAGCCGCGCCCGTGGCTGCGTTACCTAGAGAATACGTAATTAATACAATCAATACACGTTCTATCCAAGGGATAGAACGCTACCCCTTGAGTAGAACGTGTATTAGCAAAAAATAATTTCTAGATACCCCATTTTATAAGTGACATCATTATGAAGCGACGTTAATTCTTTATTTCATTGCAGGCGTCACCGTTGCCCACACAACGATGTCCCGGAGCCATTGTTCGATGTGGAGCACACGACGAGCGTGGTCTCCGCATACAAACACGATTACGACGAGAAACACGTCACTCGTACCTCTGCGGTGCATCATGAAGACCATCTTCACCTGGAAGGTGATTTCCAGGAACCAGAACGTCCTAAATGGCAACCAGCTGAACGGCCGAAACAAAAGAAACCGGAGGACAATCTTAAGCCTGAAGGTGACTTTGAAAGAAGGCGCCCTGAAGAATGGCGGCCAGGAGAAAGGGCTCCAGTGAAAAAACCAGAAGATAATTTGAAACCTGAAGGTGACTTTGAGAAAAGGCGTCCGCAAGAATGGCGACCTGGTGATAGGGAGCCCGTTCGTCGCCCTGACGACAATTTGAGGCCCGAAGGAGAATTCACTACTCCGGATAAAGAGCAATGGCGTCCAGCCGAGCGACAAAAGCCGAAAAAACCTGAAGATAATTTAAAACCTGAAGGTGACTTTGAGAAACGACATCCAGATGAATGGAAACCAGGAGATAGAGCTCCTGTTAAACGCCCTGAAGACAACCTAAGACCTGAAGGTGACTTTGAAAAACGTAGACCTGATGAATGGCGCCCTGGAGATAGAGCACCTGTTCGACGTCCTGATGACAACTTGAGACCCGAAGGTGAATTCACTACACCCGAGAAAGAACCTTGGCGTCCAGCCGAGAGGCAAAAACCTAAAAAACCGGAAGATAACTTAAAACCAGAAGGTGACTTCGAAAAAAGGCGCCCTGAAGAGTGGCATCCTGGTGATAGAGCTCCGGTGAAACGTCCCGAAGATAATCTCAGACCTGAAGGTGACTTTGAGAAACGTCACCCTGATGAATGGCGTCCTGGTGACAGAGCATCTGTTAGGCGCCCTGATGATAATTTGAGACCTGAAGGTGAATTTACCACTCCTGAAAAGGAGCCGTGGCGTCCAGCTGAAAGGGTAATACCTAAGAAACCAGAAGATAACTTAAAGCCAGAAGGCGACTTTGAAAGAAGGAAGCCTGATGAATGGCGCCCTGGTGATAGAGCTTCTGTAAAACGCCCTGAAGATAACCTCAGACCCGAAGGTGATTTTGAGAGACGCAGACCTGAAGAGTGGCGCCCTGGAGACAGGGCACCTGTTCATCGCCCAGACGATAACTTAAGACCTGAAGGTGATTTTACTACACCTGAAAAGGAGCCTTGGCGTCCAGCCGAAAGACAAAAACCTAAAAAACCTGAAGATAACCTAAAACCAGAAGGTGATTTTGAAAAACGTAAACCTGAAGAATGGCGCCCAGGAGATAGAGCTCCAGTTAAGCGTCCTGAAGATAATTTAAAACCAGAAGGTGACTTTGAGAAACGCAAACCAGATGAATGGCGCCCTGGTGATAGAGAACCAGTTCGTCGCCCAGATGACAACTTGAGGCCTGAAGGGGAATTCACAACTCCTGAAAAGGAACCTTGGCGCCCAGCAGAGCGTCAACAACCTAAAAAACCAAGAGATAATTTAAAGCCTGAAGGGGACTTTGAGCAACGTAAGCCAGAAGAGTGGCGGCCAGGTGAACGTGTACCTGTGCGGAAACCTGATGACAATCTTAAACCTGAAGGAAACTTCACTACACCAGAAAAGGAAATTTGGAAACCTGCAGAGCGCCCGCAACAAAAAAAGCCTCAAGATAATCTAAGGCCTGAGGGTGATTTTGAGACACGAAAACCAGAAAAATGGCAACCAGGAGAACGCGAACCTGTCAAGCGACCTGAAGATAATCTGCGACCTGAAGGAAATTTCACTACTCCAGAAAAAGAGGAATGGCAACCTGCTGAAAGGCCGAAACAAAAAAGGCCCACAGATAATCTCAAGCCAGAAGGCGATTTTGTTAAGAGACAACCGGAAAAGTTTGTTCCTGCGGAAAAAACAGAGATTATTAGACATTATGATAACATCATTACTGAAGGCGAATTCACAGGTAATAAATATTTAATTCCTTTTAGTAATAATGATGACAAATCTATTCATATGTATTCATAAATAATATGCACTGTGAATTTTTAATAGGCTACTTAATTAAAATATTTCTTAATATTGTAACATAATTTAGTTTAAGATTTCTCAAAACTCTCTCTCTTTCTCACTATTATTACCGTCCAATTATATAATTGGTCAAAGTATTATATTATTCATATCGAACGAACCCGAAGTATTATTGTAAGTTATTGTTATGGATAAAAACTATCTATCTATATAAATTTTAATTTACCCACATCCACGACCTTACAAAAATAAAGTCATCGTCAAACAAATATTTGATCCAGTAATGTCGAGTTTCTACTAGCGATATAAAAAATATTGTCTAACAAAGTCAGTATTTTTTTGATAATATAAATCACGATTTGTCTTCTTTTTACAGATTCAACGACGTCACGATCCGAATATACTATAAAACCAGTAGAACGGCCAAAGCCAGTTCGACGTAATACTTGGACTAAAATAGAAGGCGACATGGTTACAGATACAACCAATAAAACAGAGTTTATTGATTATACTGATATAGCTGAGAGAACAACAATTGTAGTAAAGAAAAGTGATAATATTATAAGAGAAGGCGAAATTGAATTTGTGACATCAAATCAACAAGACTTCACCGAAAAAATAACACCTATAGAACGTCCACAAAGAAGAAGGACATGGACAAAGGAAGACTTTGAAAAGTTTTACTCTACAGACGACTTACAAAAAATAACAACGACCCAAGAAGAATACAGAACTTATGAAGAAACTGATGTCAGACAACAACAGATAATCAGAAAAGATAACTTGCTTATTGAAGGAACCTTTGACAGTCATACTGTGTCACATGATGATTTCGGTCCAAAACACACTGACAAACCAAAACCCAAAAAACCCGTTGATAATTTAAGGCCTGAAGGGGAGTTTGAAAAACCCAAACATGATAAATGGATGCCCGCTGAACGTCAAACCCCAAAGAAACCACAAGATAATCTAAAGCCCGAAGGCGAATTTGAGACACCTAAGCAGGAAAAATGGCGTCCTGCTGAAAGATCGCAAGTCATCAAACCTAAAGACAACTTGAAACCAGAAGGAGAATTTGAGAAACCTAAACAGGATGACTGGAAGCCTGCTGAAAGACTAACACCTAAAAAACCACAAGATAATCTTCGGCCTGAAGGAGATTTTGAAACGCCAAAGCAAGACGAATGGCGCCCAGCTGAGCGGCCAACTCCTAAGAAACCTAAGGATAACTTAAAACCTGAAGGTGAATTTGAGAAACCAAAGCATGACGAATGGCGACCAGCTGAGCGTCAAACGCCTAAAAAACCACAGGATAATCTACGACCTGAAGGAGATTTTGAAAAACCTAAGCAAGATGAATGGCGCCCAGCTGAGCGGCCAACTCCCAAGAAACCCATGGATAATTTAAAACCTGAAGGTGAATTTGAGAAACCAAAGCATGATGAATGGCGACCAGCTGAGCGTCAAATGCCTAAGAAGCCAGAGGATAATCTTCGTCCTGAGGGAGAGTTTGAACAACCTAAGCACGATGAATGGCGACCAGCTGAACGTCAAACACCTAAAAAACCACAGGATAATCTTCGACCTGAAGGAGATTTTGAAACACCAAAACAAGACGAATGGCGCCCAGCAGAGCGGCCAACTCCTAAAAAACCTAAAGATAATCTTAAACCAGAAGGAGAGTTTGAGAAACCAAAACACGATGAATGGCGACCAGCTGAGCGTCAAATGCCTAAGAAGCCAGAGGATAATCTTCGTCCTGAGGGAGAGTTTGAACAACCTAAGCACGATGAATGGCGACCAGCTGAACGTCAAACACCTAAAAAACCACAGGATAATCTTCGACCTGAAGGAGATTTTGAAACACCAAAACAAGACGAATGGCGCCCAGCAGAGCGGCCAACTCCTAAAAAACCTAAAGATAATCTTAAACCAGAAGGAGAGTTTGAGAAACCAAAACACGATGAATGGCGACCAGCTGAGCGTCAAATCCCTAAGAAGCCAGAGGATAATCTTCGCCCTGAGGGAGAGTTCGAACAACCTAAGCACGATGAATGGCGACCAGCTGAACGTCAAACACCCAAAAAACCACAGGATAATCTTCGACCTGAAGGAGATTTTGAAACACCAAAACAAGACGAATGGCGCCCAGCAGAGCGGCCAACTCCTAAAAAACCTAAAGATAATCTTAAACCAGAAGGAGAGTTTGAGAAACCAAAACACGATGAATGGCGACCAGCTGAGCGTCAGATCCCTAAGAAGCCAGAGGATAATCTTCGCCCTGAGGGAGAGTTCGAACAACCAAAGCACGATGAATGGCGGCCAGCCGAACGTCAAACACCTAAAAAACCACAGGATAATCTCAAGCCTGAAGGAGAGTTCGAAACACCAGAACGTGAAGAGTGGCGCCCGGCAGAAAAACCAAAAGTTAAGAAGCCGACAGACAATTTAAAGCCAGAAGGTGACTTCGATAGACCAAAACAAGATGAATGGAAACCTGCCGAACGTCAAATCCCGAAAAAACCACAAGATAATCTAAAACCTGAAGGTGATTTTGAAACTCCCAAGCAAGATGAATGGCGTCCAGCTGAACGCCAAACACCAAGGAAACCAAAAGATAATCTCAGACCAGAAGGACATTTTGAAACCCCAGAACGCTCAGAGTGGCAGCCGGCAGAGAAGCCAGAAGTAAAAAAACCAATAGACAATTTAAGACCAGAAGGTGACTTTGAAAGACCAAAACAAGATGAATGGATGCCTGCTGAACGCCAAACTCCGATAAAGCCACAAGATAATTTAAGACCTGAAGGTGATTTTGAGCAACCAAAGTATGACGAATGGCGTCCAGCTGAACGTCAGACACCGAAGAAACCTAAAGACAACCTTAAACCTGAAGGTGAATTTGAAACACCCAAACAAGACAAATGGCAGCCGGCGGAACGACCTGAAGTTAAAAAGCCGAAAGACAATCTCAGGCCAGAAGGCGAGTTTGAGCAGCCTAAACCAGAAGAATGGAAACCTGCAGAAAGACAGATTCCTAAAAAGCCACAGGATAATCTTAAGCCAGAAGGTGATTTTGAAAAGCCCAAATACGATGAGTGGCGTCCAGCTGAACGTCAGACACCTAAAAAACCACAAGATAATCTCAGGCCTGAAGGTGATTTTCACGCTCCAGAATATGAAAAATGGCGTCCTGCAGAAAAGCCGCAAATTAAAAAGCCAAAAGATAACCTACAACCGGAAGGGGAGTTTGAACGACCAAAACAAGACCAATGGTCACCTGCTGAACGTCAGACTCCGAAAAAACCTCAAGACAACCTCAAGCCTGAAGGTGATTTTGAGCAACCTAAGCATGACGAGTGGCGTCCAGCAGAAAGACAAACACCGAAGAAGCCTAAAGATAACTTAAAACCTGAAGGTGAATTTGAGAAACCAAAGCACGACGAATGGCGACCAGCTGAGCGTCAAATGCCTAAGAAGCCAGAGGATAATCTTCGTCCTGAAGGAGAGTTTGAACAACCTAAGCACGATGAATGGCGACCAGCTGAACGTCAAACACCTAAAAAACCACAGGATAATCTTCGACCTGAAGGAGATTTCGAAACACCAAAACAAGACGAATGGCGCCCAGCAGAGCGGCCAACTCCTAAAAAACCTACAGATAATCTTAAACCAGAAGGAGAGTTTGAAACACCAAAACATCACGAGTGGCGTCCGGCAGAAAGGCCCGAAGTAAAAAAACCGAAAGATAATCTTAGACCAGAAGGAACATTTGAAAAACCGAAACATGATGAATGGAAACCAGCTGAACGCCAAACACCGAAAAAACCTAGAGACAATCTTAGGCCTGAAGGGGAATTTGAAACACCTAAGCATAATGATTGGCGCCCAGCAGAAAGGCCTGAAGTAAAAAGGCCAATGGATAATTTGAAGCCAGAGGGTGATTTTGAAACCCCTAGACCAGAAAAATGGCAACCTGCTGAACGTCTTATGCCTATAAAACCTGAAGATAACTTACATCCTGAAGGAGAGTTTGAAAAACGCCACCCTGAAGATTGGCGTCCAGCAGAACGACCAGTTCAAAAGAAACCTATAGATAACCTTAAACCCGAAGGAGAATTTGAAAAACCTAAACATGATAAATGGCGTCCCGCTGAAAGACAGACTCCAAAGAAACCCCAAGACAATCTAAAACCAGAAGGTGACTTTGAAAAACCAAAATTAGACAAATGGAGACCAGCTGAAAAACAAACACCAATAAAACCACAGGATAATCTAAAACCGGAAGGTAAATTTGAAAGACCCGAGAAAACCAAACCTGTAAAGGGTGAGAGGCCAGTAGCTAAAAAGCCTGAAGATAATTTGAGACCTGAAGGTGACATGGATATTATTAGACGTACTGATTATACCGCGACCAGGGGAGACAGAGTAGATATTGTAAAGCACGAAGACCATCTTAAAATGGAGGGAACAATTGATGTTCATCGGTCTAGGGATGATTATAAACGTATTGATAAAACTGAAAAGGTTATAATTCAGAAACATGAGGACAATCTCAGAACTGAGGGAGAATTCATAGATCTTCATGTCAGAAACGATTATAATGCTACTAAAGGAGAACGTGCTCCTGTTGTAAAGCCTCAAGATAACCTTAAACCAGATGGCAAATTTTATAAGCCTGATGTGGTACCTTCCCAACCAGCGGAAAAACGTAAACCATTTAGACAAGTAGATAACATCACTATCGAAAGAGATGTTGATATACGTCAAAGACAAAACATTGAGCGGGTTGACATTATTAGAAGAGAAGATAATTTGAAAATAGAAGGTGATTTCATAGATATGAAACAAAGAAATGATTATAGTGTCACGAAGGGAGACAGGACTGCTATTGTTCGTCACGAAGATAATTTAAAAATGGAAGGAACAATTGAAAATACTCGTTCATCAGATACATATCGTGTCGTGAAAGGACAAAGAGTAAAACTAACTCGTAGAGAAGATAATTTAAAAATCGAAGGAACATTTAAAGACCTCAGTCGTAGAGATGATTATAAAGTAATTAAAGGCGAAAGATCAACTATAGTATTGCATCCTGATAATCTAAAACCGGAAGGTGATTTTGAAAAACGGCCTGAACAAAAAGTTATAGTTCACGAGGAAAAACGTACATTAATAAAACAATCAGACAATTTGAAACCAGAAGGAACTTTTGATCGTCCTACTAGACCAAAATGGGTTAAAGGTGAAAAGCCAGAAATGACTAAACCTTTAGATAATCTGAAACCTGAGGGTGATTTTGAACGCAAACCTAAGGAACAATGGCAACCCGGCGATAGACCAATGCAAGTACGTCCTGAAGACAATCTAAAACCTGAAGGTAATTTTGATAAACGACCTAAAAGTCAATGGCAACCTGGTGAAACACCTACTCAAGTACGTCCAAAAGATAATTTGAGACCGGAAGGCGACTTTAGCAAGCGCCCACAACAATCTTGGCAGCCAGGCGAAACACCTGGTCAGGTTCGTCCAAAGGATAACTTAAAACCTGAAGGAGAGTTCGATCGCAAGCCAAAGGAGCAGTGGCAAGCAGGTGAACGACCGTCTCAGGTGCGCCCTGAAGACAATCTTAGACCAGAAGGTGAATTTGAGAGACGACCTAAAACACAATGGCAACCCGGTGACACACCATCACAAGTACGTCCGAAAGATAATTTGAAACCAGAAGGCGACTTTGATAGGCCGACACCATCGAAATGGAAACCTGGTGACAGACAAGAACAAATCAAACCAAAAGACAATTTGCATCCTGATGGTAAAATTGAGTATACTACAAAAACTCCATGGCAACCTGGTGAAAAATCCACTCAAGTGTATCCTAAGAACAACTTAAAACCAGACGGTGGATTTGATCGGTCAACAACCAGCCCTAATGAAAAATTTGGACCTATAAAACCCAAGGACAATTTATATATTAATGGATACGTAACTCAACGAGAATCAACAATTGATGCAAAATCTAACGAAGTTAGTAGAAAATCATACGACTCAAGGTCAGTTACAGGGTGCGACGATAATACAGAGAAAACATTTATTACTACCCAGAGAGACGATAAAACCTATAGAACTCAATCAAATCAACACATCGAACAAACAAGCAGTCATATTTCGACAGAACAGAAAACAACAAAGCAAATCTCTCAATCAGGAACCACAGTTAAACATTCACACAATGTAAGTGAAACAAAGCCCCAAAACAAAGTAGAGCATGTTTCAACACAATCAACAACTGACAAAACTCATAACACAACAGATCGGTCCAAAGTGCGTAGTATAGTAGACAAGAATGTAATACAAAAAACAGATTCCAAAAATGTAAAGAACGTAACTACTGATGTTTCTGCTACTAAAGTTATCAAACAAATAACCGAAAAGAAGTTAATAGCTGGTAAGTGGGTAAATGTAACACGAAATGTTGAGACATACGTCAACACAGGTGGTGACTCTGGAAATATCTCATCAATTCAGAATAAAAAAATTGTAAATGATCAAACGAAATTAGACAATACAACAGACAATAATACAGATAGATATATTGTATCGATTAACCAAGGTTTAGTATCTAAGAAAGTAGCTGATAAAGAAACGCGAAAAGTCTTGTCCAATATCATCAGTGACGACTATACCCATGAAAGAGGCATGACAAAATCTTCTACTGATAGCAATAGTAAAAAATACGTATACGAAGATGCATCCCGAAGATCAACAGAAAATAGCACGCAAAACACATTCAATACGACAAATCGCAGCTCAATATCCCAGCATAATACGGCTGGTGGTGTTACAAAACAAAATATTTCAAGCACGTCACAAGTTTCCCGTGGAAGTCATACAGAACAAAACATTGTTAAATCATCACACCAAACTCACAGTACCAACAGAAATCAAATAAGTGATAGTGTGACACGAACTAGTGTTGAGTTTCAAAGAGCTATGCATGGTGGTGGTATTGATTCATCAACCAACGTCGTCGATCATACATCTCGGAGTGGATACCATAAACGAACATCTGATTTGGTTTCTGATTCAAATTCTACAAATGCTGTTCTTCATCGCAAAGGTGTGACGTCGGCAACCGAAGCTCACCACACGATCAGCTCAGCGGCTGCTGCTCAAAAGAAAAGTTATGGCAATCTGTGCGATAGAGGCGAATATATTAGCAATTCATCTCAGAGCTCTGATAGAAAGAGTATAAGCTCCATGCATCGTTCTGCTCGCGAAAATATGGGTGTCATATCACAACATACTGAGAATATAGATTCAAGACGTACCCAAAGGAGAGACGGTCAATCAACTCTTATTGAACGCGCTCCAAGAGTTGTTTCGAAAGACAACCTTCAAGTCGGAGGTGAATTCTACGGTCATTCTGAAGCTCGCTCTTATGGAAATTTCTCCAGATCTGAACACGGTCACAAATCTGAGCGTTCCGATAAAGTTGAAAAAGTTGAACGTATTACTAGACATCATGGTACTACCTCTCATTTTGTATTGGGCGATGGTAGTACAAGCTACAAGCGGGAATATACTACACACGTACATGGTGTTTGTCCCGCTACATTGATTGAATCACCACGTACTCCGTTTAAGCATACCCGGGATACAAGAGAACATAAGTTCTACGCAGCTAAAGTTACTCAGAAATGATTTATCAAATATTTTTTTAATTGTTAAGTACAGCTTTTGGCATTAATATTATTGCCATATATTATTCTGACAAGCTAATAATAATACTAGTCCATAAAATTATTAACATTTGCAATTTATTATAAGGTCATTTATGCAATAAAATATTACTATTTACTTTTTATTTAATATTTTATGTTGTTCCACATTGCCATGTAATAAAATTTTGTATAATCAAAGTGTGTGTTTTATTACTTATTTCCCAATGAACAATTTCATAAAGGAGATGTTCCATTTTTGTATGGAGGCTGGGCCCCTCTTAGCCTACAGTAATAAAATAATATTTTATGGAAAGAACAAAAAATAAGGAACCTTTACCCGTACAAAGATATTTTTTTAAAACCTGCAAAACATTGTAAAAAAAAGAAAAGGTTTTGAAGTTAAGATCAATAATGCTGTTTTATTGATCTTGAGATTGATTGAACCAAAGCTTTTTTTATATTGACAACTTCGATTTTGATTGTCACATGACCGATGTCAAAAGCTTCACCGTCACTACCAAAATAGAAGGATTATTAGAACTTAAGACTTCGAATTCACGCTGACTGACTGAACAGTGGCAAACGCAAGCATAAATTGTTAATCTAAAGCAGTGATTTCCAAAGTTATCTATATTGAGCCCTAGAAGTCTATGACAACCAGCAAGGGGTCTACGTCAGCAAAACAAAATGTTATATATTGGGCCCTAGGAGTCTATGACAACCAGCAAGGGGTTCTACGTCAGCAAAACAAAATGTTATATATTGGGCCCTAGGAGTCTATGACAACCAGCAAGGGGTCTACGTCAGCAAAACAAAATGTTATATATTGGGCCCTAGGAGTCTATGACAACCAGCAAGGGGTCTACGTCAGCAAAACAAAATGTTATATATTGGGCCCTAGGAGTCTATGACAACCAGCAAGGGGTCTACGTCAGCAAAACAAAATGTTATATATTGGGCCCTAGGAGTCTATGACAACCAGCAAGGGGTCTACGTCAGCAAAACAAAATGTTATATATTGGGCCCTAGGAGTCTATGACAACCAGCAAGGGGTCTACGTCAGCGAAACAAAATGTTATATATTGGGCCCTAGGAGTCTATGACAACCAGCAAGGGGTCTACGTCAGCAAAACAAAATGTTATATATTGGCCCTAGGAGTCTATGACAACCAGCAAGGGGTCTACGTCAGCGAAACAAAATGTTATATATTGGGCCCTAGGAGTCTATGACAACCAGCAAGGGGTCTACGTCAGCAAAACAAAATGTTATATATTGGGCCCTAGGAGTCTATGACAACCAGCAAGGGGTCTACGTCAGCAAAACAAAATGTTATATATTGGGCCCTAGGAGTCTATGACAACCAGCAAGGGGTCTACGTCAGCAAAACAAAATGTTATATATTGGGCCCTAGGAGTCTATGACAACCAGCAAGGGGTCTACGTCAGCAAAACAAAATGTTATATATTGGGCCCTAGGAGTCTATGACAACCAGCAAGGGGTCTACGTCAGCAAAACAAAAATGTTATATATTGGGCCCTAGGAGTCTATGACAACCAGCAAGGGGTCTACGTCAGCAAAACAAAATGTTATATATTGGGCCCTAGGAGTCTATGACAACCAGCAAGGGGTCTACGTCAGCGAAACAAAATGTTATATATTGGGCCCTAGGAGTCTATGACAACCAGCAAGGGGTCTACGTCAGCGAAAAAAAATTTGGGAGTCCATGAAATGAAAATCCACAATAATATATCCAGTGCCTATTTATTTACATAACACTATCTTCTAATATAAAAACATATACATTATTTACAAAATTACCTATGAAGTAAAAAACATATTATATACGTTTATAAATTTTGTAAGTTGAAGGATTTAGGCATTCAGTATTAGATAAGTAGGGGGTCTACCCACACGCTGGCGGAGTGCCCCGCGTGGGCCTCCGAGCGCCGAGTCTTGGTCGCAGAGATCGGGCGAGATCTGTCTCCGCCGGCATTGATTGCGGGCAATGCTGGCGGACGAGGGAGGTTGGAGGGCTGTGGCCTCCTTCTGTGAGGCAGTGATGCTCCAGAAGGAGGCCGCCGAGCGGGGTCGGGAGATGGCCGATCCCGCTCGAAGAAGGCGGCGCCGGGCTCGGTAGCACAGCTGCGGCGCCGCCGCGGGTCGCCGGCGGGCGCGAGGAAGTCGCGACTGCTACGGCGACCCGGGATGGACCACGCCCCTTCCGTGGCCGGGGGGCGTCGTCGGTGGAGGAGACCGGGAGGCAGTGTAGCCTCCTCCGAGGAGGGCTCCCCTCTAGGCAGGGGAGCGGAGGCTGGGGTTCCCGGAAGTTGCTTGATGTTCCCGGGGCTCCCTACATGCCTGAGGAAGGCCATCCCTGAGGTTTTTAGTGGGTAGGCCTCCCCCTTCTGGGGAGGAGAGCCCCACATAACCGCCGGCTCGCCACAGCCGGGGTATGCAATTTAATGCATTTTCCACAAGGGGAAAAAAAAAATGAGGGGTCTACCCAAAACCGAAAGACATGCCAAAGGATCTATGACATAAAAAAGTTTTGGAACCTCTGATCTAAAGACTCCCTATGTAAATCCGCCACTGCATAGATTGTATCGGCCTGACGAATTAACAACCTAACAATACCTCCTCAG
The DNA here is from genome assembly GCA_036419045.1 of Scirpophaga incertulas. Taxonomy (NCBI): domain Eukaryota; kingdom Metazoa; phylum Arthropoda; class Insecta; order Lepidoptera; family Crambidae; genus Scirpophaga; species Scirpophaga incertulas. The sequence continues at coordinate 13,861,401 of CM071645.1, forward strand.
GGGAAAACCCAACTCGTGGTCTTAGTAAGGATTTAGCCATGTCTAAGCACTATAGGGTTTGTACCAGAAGGCCTGAACTGGGCCTGCTCTCTGTCGGGGAAGAAAGGTTCCGTAAGGAGGTTTAGCCAGGTAGTCAGAACACCATGGGTTAGACCTGGTATAACGGAGTCCAAAGCATGCCTTATATGGGTATCTCGTGAACAACCCTATAAGAGTGGCTATAAACATATCGAAAATATGTTTATCCCGAATCTACTATTTACAATAGTATAAGCCTCGCGCGTGCTGATCCCAATACTCCAAGGTCTACACTTCTGGCTTATTCAGGCATATATGCACATGTCGGTTACAGCACTTAGTTTGTACGTATTAATTGAATAATAATGAAGTGACGCTATTACAGAGTTTCTTGGTATATTTAGTGAAAAATATTTTTGATAATTGTTATCTTAACGGTGTTTAATGTATTCCTAGTTCTTCATACGTTGTGGCGTCGTCGTCGTGAAAATCAAAACTATGTTTATCTTAATTATAATAAAAAATTGATTTCGTTTTATTATTTTTTTTTATTTAGGTACAATTTTTTTTTAATTGTTAGTTACAATTATAAATAAACACATTTAAATGATGCATTTATATCAACAATAGAAAACCAACACTTTTTATAGATCACCCACGTAAAAATCAAATTAAATTTAACTAGGGCAACATAATATCTATTTATTGTATGATAACTTATTTATATTATATATATTTAGAAACTACACGATATTACAATCTTTTTAACTTGGTTCTTTGGATATATCTCACAAACAAGAACTATCACATGAAATAAGTTCTATAGTTAATAAATTAATGTTATAGACTTAAATCACTCTAATCTTTGCCAACTCGTTTTATTATATTTATAAAGGTTAAATTATTATTAACTCGTAAATTGACTTAAATAAACAAAACTTAACCATTATACTCTGTCCATTATGTTATTTTCTTTTTGACAGATCGCGCGTATGAAATATTGTTTCTATTTTCAAATTATAGTACTACAGTAAAATAATACTTTCTAGACGGGTAACGCCCACATAGTGAAGTGCTCTGTGCATAACAAACACCACAGACAATAAGCAGTTCTTGAAATCAGATAAATCGATAAATTGTCTTCAAATCAAATATTTGTAAATTTATTTATTTCCTTCTCGACAGCTACCTTACATTATTATAGGTATGTGAATTTTAATATTTAAACGCATATTAGTTAATAACATCTACGTCAAAGTTTTTAATCAGAATATGATCAAGAATAACTTAGAAAATCACAATACATACTGTTATGTCTTGCAGGTTTAGGTTGTACTTCAATAAATACGCCGACTTTAATAAAATCTAAAATATATTTTCACAAAACTTACAACTATTACCAACTTTATTTCAAAAAGAATACGTCAGACAATGTCAGTCAGATTGGAAAAAGAAAAAGTAATAATAGATAAAAGTTATTCCAACCTTGGACAAATTAAAGAGTTATTATAAAGAAATATAATAATTCCATGGCCATTTCACAACATCCTGCGGCCCCCAAAAAGAAAACACAAACATGAATATGTTTTAACTACGATTAGAGACTTGACCTAAGGTAACAATAATTCAAATAACAAAAAACCTTCTAATCAAAATTTTAACTTCAAATCAAATACCTACCTTCTTTCTTTTCTTTCTTATAAACATTAGATCAAATGTCAACATAACTTGTTAGACAAAAGGAACGTATTTCTATACCCTATATCTACTAGGTATGAGAACGGGTCTACCGCAGCGAGTCTTATGACTTGATACCGTTGGATCTGTAACCGGGGGTCCAACCGGTTCGCTGAGATGAGCTTCAGAATCTGTGACCTTTGGAGCTGTAACGGGGAGCCCCTCCGCATCAGCAGAAGATATTTCCAACGGGTACAACTTCTGCAAAGGCCTTATCTTAGTGCCTGTGGATGTTTTCATTTCAGCCGTTCTACAGACACCATCTTTTCCTTCAAAAATTTTCGTGACTAGCCCAAGAGGCCATTTGACCCTCTTTTCCTCACTTTCGATTAATACGACATCACCAATCCGCAGGTTATTATGCCTGTCCTTCTTTCTCTCAATCAACGACGTTAAATATTCGTTCCTGAATCGACATTTAAAATCTTCTCTTAGTTTGAGCAAATATTTGTATCTTGAACCTATGCAGATCTCATCTAAATCGGAGACGTCAGTCTCTGCTATAGGTTGTATAAATGACGCGGGAGTAAGTGGCTCCAAACTCATAGCCTTATCATCCTGAATGTACGACAGTGGTCGGCCATTCATTACCGCTTCACACTCGCAGAGTAAAGTATTTAACTCGTCATAATATACTTGAGATTTGCCAAGCACACGTCTCAATAAACCCTTTAAAATTCGAATTAACCTCTCCCAGAAACCACCCCACCACGCAGCGGTCGGAGCGTTCAGCTTCCAGGAGATACGTTGTGCTATAGAATTCTTACGCACCTCATCCCAATCGATGACAGACAAGGCGTGTTTCGTGCTCGTAAAATTTGTACCGTTGTCAGTGATAATCTGCCTGACACGCCCTCTCCTAGCGATAAATCTTCGCAGCGTTAGAAGGAAAGCTTCAGCCGACAACGATGTCGTGAGTTCGAGATGTACCGCTCTATACACAGCGCATGTATAAAGGACAACCCAACACTTCCTGCCATCTTTTAAATTCAGGGGTCCAGCCAAGTCGATTCCGCTTACTTCGAACGGTTTGACAGAACTCAGCCTTTCCTTTGGTAAGGGTGCTGGAGTGACTTCTATAGGTTTGGCTCTGAATCTCGTACAAATAGTACATTTTGCCACAACCGATTTTACTAGTCGTCGAATCCCTAGTACCCAAAATCTAGTTCTAATATCTACAATTAATTGATTAACTCCTACATGCTGTAGCTCAAGATGGCGCTGCTCAATCAGCCTTCTTACTATAAAACTACAAGCAAGTAAAATAATTGGACTTTTGGTTGTTTCTGGGAAGTCTGATAGTAAAAGTTTTGTTTTTATTCTCAAAAGTCCATCATTCCCATAAAACGTATTTATATTTATAATCTTGTTATTTATGTACTCTCTGTTTTCCTTCTGTATAATTTTCATATTATTAATCTCCGCTTCTGTAAACTCGTCACTTTCTATTATACTCCTAATTTTTTACAGTTCTTATTTCTAATGTTGTAAATAAATCTTTTTATATAAACAACTACTCTAATTATTTTGCTATAACTAGATACATTATTAAATCTTTACTAAATGGTTCATCTTCAAGGCAAATATTAGCTTTACACGTCGTTTTACGCAATTCAACATTAGCCTCTTTCTCATTCATTGCAGTAGATGGTTTTGGCCAATTCACAGAATGTTGATGTAGCCACTCAGGACCTTCCCACCAGCGTGACGTATATAACTGTTCTGGAGTGCAACCTCTGGAAGCTAAATCTGCAGGATTCATACTGCCTGGTATATGACGCCAATTATGTACATTTGTATTTGCCTTGATTTCTTTCACTCTGTTGCATATATAATTATTCCATGGTAGATCCTTTTTCACCCAACAAAGAGCTACGAGTGAATCTGTCCAGCAAAATTCGTCAAATTGTATATTAAGATTCTCTCTTACATTTCTCAATAAACGTGAACCAATTAGAACTGCAGTTAACTCGAGTCTCGGAATAGTCATCTTTTCCGGAGGCGCAACTCTAGTCTTAGCCGATATTAATTGCACAGAGACTGCATTGTTCTTTTCCGCCCGTATGAAAACGCAAGCACAATAAGCGTCTTTACTGGCGTCACAAAATAGATGTAAAGACAATTGACAAGCTACAATAACATCAACGTCCGTAAATCGCCTTGGTATTCTACATAATTTCAAATATTCTATTTGACTGTACCACTTCGTGATACTGTTTCTCAACTTATCAGGAAGCTCTTCATCCCAGGCTAAGTCATGTTTCCAACTTTCTTGTATTAACAATCTCGGCAACAGCGTCGCTGGACAAGAAAAACCCACCGGATCAAAGATACTATGAACAATTGACATAAGATTCCTCTTGGTGACTTGACCTAAGTTCTCTGGTGTTGGTAGACTATTCAAATTGCAACCTAATTCATCAGCTTCAATATACCACTGTAACCCTAATACATATATTACAGACATATTTGTTTCGTTGACAGTAGCAGATGGAGATGTAACCCACTGTCTCAAATTAAACTTACCTTAGGCCATCACTTCTTTAGCCTCACTTATGAATCGCTGCATTTCGTCTTCACTATCATGACTAGTCAAGCTGTTGTCTACATAAAATGACTTAAGTAAATGCTGCACAGTTGATTCTAATCTACCAGTGATTGAGTTCAAATTATGGTCAATAGTTGCTGACAGGAGAAAAGGGCTTGATGTTAACCCGAACACCACTCTACAGTGTCTATACTCTATAATCTCTGAACAAGTCTCATCTCGCCACCAAAGGAAACGAAGAAAGTCACGGTCAACTGATGCTACAGAAATCATTAAAAAAAGCCTTAGCTATATCTGACGTGACTCCAATCTTCCCCTTTCTGAAACCAACTAATAAATTCGGAATCTTATCAAGAAAATTTACACCTTTATTTAAGTACGAATTTAAAGACCTTCCATTTACGTCTTTTGCAGACGCATCAAAAACTGGACGTAGCTTGGTGGATAGGCTTGATTCCTTTATAACACCTCGGTGAGGAAGATAGTGTAGACCATGAAAATTCTCTGATTGCCGTGGCTCTACAATTTCAATGATGCCAGCCTTAAGCCATTCCTGCAAAACAACAGAATAATCTGTAAGCTTACCTAAAGATTTCAACCGCTTCGTTGTTGACTCTAATCTCTTTTCTGCCAAAACGCGATTTGAAAGCAATTCCTCATACCCTGGCTTCCAAGGTAATGTGATTTCATATCTGCCCTCCGTGTTAACCTTTATGCTGCTCTCGAATGACATAACTGCATCAACCTCCGCCTGTGCCTTGGTTTTTACATCAACTGGGTCTTTTATACCCAAAAGTTCCAAAGACCAAAAACCTGAAAGATCAGATGAACACAACAAAGTATTTACAATGTTATTAGATACGACCTGAGTTTGTTTCCCTTGCAGCACCCAACCTAATTTTGTAAGAATCGCTAGCATCCCGTTCTCCAGAGAAATCAAAGTATTGGTCATTATGAAGCCCGAAAAGTCGGCCCCTATTAATAGCTCGATGTCTCCTTCCCTTTTGTCTGACAAGTTTATATTGTTCTTTAACAAAATTTTACTCAAATTACAAACATTGCCATTATAACGGGGAATGTTTCTGCTAATACATTTTTGACCTAAGCTAGTTATTTTAAGACTATAAGAGTCAGTTAGATTCTTAACACTAAAACTATATACATTATGTGTCTTCGTTCCTACCTGAACTCCACCAAAGAGGGTATGTGAAATTACTTCTCTGTCGATCACGGGTAAACCAAGACTCTCGGCGATATCTTCTCTAATATAGGAACGCTGGGCTCCATTGTCGATCAAGGCTCTCACTTCTTGCTTCTTGTCACCATGACAGATAGTTACAGTTAATGTCTGAAGCAAAGTGACGTTGCTGGCTTGAGCGCATTGAGTCGCCACAGCTGTAGGTGTCTTCTTGTCATTTGTATCTTTCGCCTGAATACCTTCACACATTACAGGGGAATGTCTTCGACCACATACATAGCATTTTACGAAAGCTTTGCAAATACGTGGGTGGTGGCCAATTCTGAGACAAATTCCACAAGCTCTGATCTTCCTCAGGTGCTCTTTCCTTTCATCAATGCTCATCTTTGAAATTTTATAGCATTCTAGGCTGCTATGGTTCTTTCTCGCACCATATGCATTTTAGTTGCTTATTCTTCTCTTTTATTTCCTACTAAAAAGCATCCTACCGATGGCTCTATGTTTCTTTCTTTGTCACCTCTACTTTGGTTACTGTTAAATGATGTTTCTGCTAATTTAATTCTTTTTTCACTTTCTACCTCTCTCTTTAAAAATGACATTAATTCAGCCAATTCATCCTTACACACTGGTTTATTTCTTTCCCATGTTTTAATGATCTCTGTGGGTAAGGCAGATTCTATAAGAGGTAGTAAAAAAGCGGAGTATTTATCTCGTGTCACACCTAAAGTAGATAATGCTCTCAATTGCGTATTGATTTTGTCATATAGTTCTACAACTGACTCCGTATTATTCTTGTTTAGGATTATATTAAGAAGTTCCCGAACATATATTTGAATTAAGACGTCATCGCGTGCATATCGACTTTTAAGCTCTTCTATGCATTCCGCGTAGCTCCTGTCGTTTGCGGGGAAGCTTTCAATAAATGATCTCACCTCAGTTCCTTCTACTGACGACTGCAGGAGATATTGGTATTTATCAGTTGCGTCTATGTTTGTATCTTCGTGAATCTTCTTAAATTGATTCCAAAATGGTAGCCAATTTTTTATGTTTCCATCGAATTTCGGCAATTCCAAGTTTGGTATTTTATAGTTCCTACTTGATGACGTTTTTGAGTTTTCATTTGTTTTTTCACATTCATCTTTCATTTTTCGTTTTAAAATTTTATATTTCTCTGTATATTTTTGACTCTCTTCTAGCTCTTTTTCATATACATTTTCGTCAAACATTGGATCGCTAATCAATGTATCTTCGATAATTTTATCTAGTGTTTTTAATTTTGCATATAAATCATCCACTATTTCGCATTTCGATATTCTCTCAATATTTAATTTTTTGTCTAATTGCTGTGGTAAATCTAATAATTCGTTGCAGTTTTTGGAAAATTGCCGACGTACTACGGTTCTTTGCTTGGAAATAGCTTCCATTATTATTTATATAAGTATACAACTTTCGTACTCACGATTACGGTCGCCAATTGTTATGTCTTGCAGGTTTAGGTTGTACTTCAATAAATACGCCGACTTTAATAAAATCTAAAATATATTTTCACAAAACTTACAACTATTACCAACTTTATTTCAAAAAGAATACGTCAGACAATGTCAGTCAGATTGGAAAAAGAAAAAGTAATAATAGATAAAAGTTATTCCAACCTTGGACAAATTAAAGAGTTATTATAAAGAAATATAATAATTCCATGGCCATTTCACAACACATACCAGTTTTTTAACAAACTAGCTATTAATTGGTAATTCGCCAAAAATATATATAAAAATTAAACAAGTAAATTTATTTACATTATTTATTAACATAGATCATCATATTCTTCTTCGTAATTTACACCAGACTCGTCAGTTGAGTCCTCTGTTACATAAATAACCAATTCTTGTGCCATCATGTTATCAATTGCAACATCTCGATCCCAATCAGACATTTATTAATTTTTTTTGTCCGTATTGATAAGGAGGAATATAAATACTCAACTCAACTTATTATATTGTAAAACAATACACAATGAAAGCAATGAATGTGATACCAAGCGTTGTATGGCCAAATGACAACCAAACGGCGTAGCCGTATTTAATGACACATACAATCTAACGTCACTCCTCACAACTCCCGTTGCCTAGACAACCCATAGACAATATATGACAATTTATTTCATGTATTTGAAAAAACCAGATAAACGAATTTAATATTTATAATAAAAAATAATATCGCTGCATTAAATCGATTAAAAGTTCTTCTTAAATAAAATCGATATTCTGTTTTAATCGAATCGGTAACTTGCGAGTTCATCACTGATTTCAAAATATCTTAAACTGTCAAAAAGAAAATAATATAATGGACAGAGTATAGATTAAATTCTCTTGCAACTTTTTTTAACCTTTATGGTTACTGTAATTGTTTTAAAATGTTCTTCTCTTTTAAAAAGTGAAAATTGAAAAGAGACTATGACAAAGATCGACATTTCTACATAGACAATGAGAAACTTGTCACAAACTTCTAAGCTGACAGCTGTAGTAATGACAATGATTCATCATCTAGCTATTTAGCCGCTCAGGGCAAAGATCATTTTCGCCTCCCTTAACATACAGAAAACCATATGTCATGATAGAAAACTAATGAACTTTTTCTACATCGACTCGGCCGGAAATCAAACCCGGGGCCTCGGATTGGCGTATCCTTGAAAATCTATGTACCTACTCGACCACGGAGGCCATCAATACTTGCGGAAAAGAGATTGTAGGTCCATAACCTGTAGAAAATACCCGGATTTAAGTAGGTTGTTTAAATTGAATTTGGTTTATTAGAATGTAAATTTTAAACAGACAGATGACAAAATCATACAATACTTTTTATAAATAAAATCTATCAAAACACAAAAAACGTTGTGTGTTTATTCCAGCAATCTTTCTTCCGAACTAAAATAATTCAGTTAAGTAAAATACTTAAATATTTCCACTATCCAACCTGAAGTAAGTTGGAAGGTGGCGCATAAAATTCTCAAACTTGGATGGTAGATGGCTAGGTTGGATGATAGGAATGTCAATTTTGCCGCCCTGCATTTTTTGCCGCTTTGGGCAAATGCCCGGCTTGCCCTCCCTTAGATCGGGCTCTGATCTGACGAACATTATTATTCAGAAAGCACAAGAAATACATATTTTTCTGGCGTCGAGTATCTAGATTGTAGTCTGCTAAAATTGTATAGTCCTATTAAAATACATAGTTACGTGATAGACGACAAACGAACAAAATATAATGCATTGTTTTCATATATGTGACGACCTCCATAGTCGAGTGGATAGCACACCGGTTTCAAGTGTCGCCATCTCTGAGGTCCCGGGTTCGAATCCCGGTGGGGGCAGATGTTTGTGTGATGAATGCGAGCATTTGATTATGTGTACAGATATGAAGAAATTGATATAAATATAAAATGGTTTTATTTACATGGTTCAAAATACTAATTTTTAGAAACATTGTGTACTAGCGACCCGCCCGGCTTCGCACGGGTGCAGTGAAAAATGGTTATGGTGGGTTATCCCTAAGAGATAGACATATACCATCGCGGACTTTTTTGTGGATTTTTGTAAGTTGTACAATACTGTAGTACATTATTTTGGTCTATCTCGTAGGGTTCAGCCAGCGTTTGCAATATAAGCGCAAAAAAACGTGCTTATTTTACGACATCACATTAGAAACCTTTAAATTTATCAGTGTTTCTCTACTATATTATGCATTTATTAATACATATAAACCTTCCTTAAGAATCACTCTATCTATTAAAAAAACCGCGTCAAAATCCGTTGCGTAGTTTTAAAGATCTAAGCATACATACGGACATACAGCGAAAGCGACTTTGTTTTATACTATGTATTGATTATGAACTAAAAATATTCCATTAGTAAACAATCCTAGAAATTAATTTAAGCTTTAAATCAAAGATTATTAAGAGAGCGATATTAAGAACAAGAAAGTGTTAAACCTACATGACATACATAAACGACTAATTAGTAAAAGCTATGTCAAAGCACTATACCGAAATAATATATCCTGAGATTAATAGTTAAAACTCTGTGGGTAAATATAGACTCAGTTTAAGGCAAGCGGTACAATAGTTATATGCAACTGTTGTATAATCAGGAGTATTAAAACAGTTGCATACAAGACATACATACATACCTAACGTACCTTAGTCATGGTTGTTAATATATATTCTATAAAAAATATTTATATATGTATAATATATGTATGTCTATCGTTACCCTTTTTTTTTTTTTCCCTGAGGAAAATGCATTAAATTGCATACCCCGGCTGTGGCGAGCCGCGGGTTATGTGGGGCTCTCCTCCCCAGAAGGGGGAGGCCTACCCACTAAAAACCTCAGGGATGGCCTTCCTCAGGCATTGTAGGAGCCCGGGAACACAAAGGCCACTTCCGGGAACCCCCAGCCTCCGCTCCCCTCTCTTAGAGGGGAGCCCTCCTCGGGGGAAGCTACCACCTCCCCCGGTCCCCTCCACCGACGGACGCCCCCCGGCCACGGAAGGGGCGTGGTCTATCCGGGTCGCCGTAACGTAGCGTTACCCTAGATCCCATAGCACAAGCCTTACAGAGCTTAGTTAGAGGGCTAGGCTAATTGGTGTAAGTGTAACTAATATTTATTTATTATTTATTTATTTATATGTATATATATAGAGGCGTTTGGACAGGTGGTCAGCGCGGAGATCCACCGTAGTCTGCGCTTTTATTTGAGTTGGTGACAATGGTGTTTTCTTTCTCTACTATATGCTACTGAACTTGACCTCTATAGGAAATGATGGCGTTTATAAACTCCTGCTGTGTCGATAGTCTCTGCGATCGCGCTGGATTGCGCCTAGTTCCAATTGCATTTTTGCTGACTGTGCTAATAGGCTTGTCATATTATGCGGAGTCACCCCGTACCGCCCCGTACAATACGACAAAATCGACGATGATACGACGATTTAAATAAGGATAATCTTTCGTGTCCCACATCTTACCATACCCCAAGGCTAGCCAACCACTGATGTATCTGCGAAAGTGCATCTGCAATTCGTTAAAATATAGGTGTAACAATACTTTAACAAATAAAATTAGGCACTTTATTCAAATAGTATCTATTAAAGTAATAATAGCATTAATTACAAAATTGAAACTTAAAAAACCTAAAAATTATAAATATTGTATTAGAATAAATAACTACAAAGTGCAAGCTATCAAAGTTCTGTTATAATTAACACGTAACAATAACTATATAAAATAATTTACTACGTAAGTCATAGAGAAATTTATAGTTGCCGTCTCAATTATTTTTTAAAATTCGTCTTATTTTGTCTCGTAATTTTCTTTAAAATCCTCCGATTCCTTTAAAATTACTACCTTTGGAGTTATCTACAGAATCCACACCAACATTTACGGGCGTAGAGCGTAGGAGCCGTTTTGAGTCACTTTTTGCGAGTGGTTTCAAACTTCCGCTAAATGCTCGTCGATTACGAGGTCCGCCGTTAAGCATCAAGTTGTCATCTACACCTTCTACACCAGACAAAACACTATCTGTGTCAGATCCAATACTTCTGGTACCATCGTCAAACTTGTTGTTCGTAGAGACGTTAGACAATTCTATTTGAACTTCATCGCCGGATTGCTTACGGTTATTTTCTCGTTTAACTCCAAAATGATTTACACCATCATCTAGTTTATCTAAATCTCTTTTGGCAAAATTTAAAGTGCGGTCATAGATACCATCATTATTAAATTCATTACCTTCATCGTTATCACTATCATCGTTATCAACATTAAGTGGGCAGTATGCTGCTTTATCGTCTGGTATAATTGTCCTCTGTGTTATGTCTTTATCATCTTTTCTTTTTACTCTCACAAGAGGCACCATATTAGCTTCAATATATTGACTTGATCGTTCAGGATTATCATTTGGAAAAGAATCTTCTAATAACTTTATATCATCTATATTAAATTGTTTTGTCGGAAGCAGCTCTCGTTTATTTTGTTTATGTGATTGAGGTTCTTCATCCGTTTGCTGCTCTAAACCCACTTCGTGGGACGCGCAGTAATTATTTTGATCATTAGATAAATAATCTAAGCTTTGATAGCTACCATCAACGTACTCCGATCGATCAAAGGATTTATGTTCTTCGTTGTCAAAATTAGTGTCCCTTTTATTCACATTATTGTTATTATTGATATTGTCTACACTTAATTCTGCGTTGCCTTCTTTAGAGTCACCTTGTGTGCTATCAGGTGCTTTACTGCTGGAGGTATGATCATTATCAGACTGGCTTTCCGAACTGGTGATTACATTTTCAAAATTTTTACCAAAAACTAAGCCTGTATTGATGTCTGAGACATTTGAGTTCACATCTTGTGATTTACCTAATTCCAATAGACCACCATCAATTAAACTATTCTTATCAGAAGCACCTGCCTTTTTTGTAATTTCTCTTTTATTTTGTGTGTCGTAAGCATTATTATTTTCTATAATTTTGTTAAGAAGGGTTTTTTTGTCGTCTGAAAGAGAATTTAGTAGTTCTTCTAATTCGTCACCAGACAATTTTTTAATATGCCTTTTTATAGCCGCTTCCTCATCTTCGTTTTCATTTTGAAATAACATTGAGGTTTTATCTGTTGATGATTTAGATAATTCTAAAATATCTTTATTTTTTTCTGCTTGTCGTCTATCACGAATCATGTCAAGTCTTTCTATTTTATCAAAGTTGTCGTTTGGTTGGTTTTTACCCAACGGATATTTATAAGGCCGTTCATTTGATTCAACACCATCATTGTCATGAGTATGTTCATTTTTCCTGTTTTCTCGTTGAGTGTCAAATAATATTTCATTATCATTAACTATTGCTTCGCTGTTTTTTTTTACGTTGTCTTTGTACGATTCATAGAGTTGTGTGTTGTAATTTGAACTTCTCATAGCAATTCCATTGTTGCTGTTTGCATATTTGTTGACCGTTCTTTGTTTCTGTATCTTTGGATTAGCATTTGCCTGTGCTAAGCTATCAACCAGATCTTGTTTGTTTCCCGTTCGTGTAGAGCGAGCAGCCTGAAAAATAAGAATTTAATTATACGAAATCCGATACTTATAGCATTGAAATTGGGATAGTTACGGTCTCTTTTTGCTCGTTTCAGACGCAACGCACTATTAGCCATTTAGCAACAATGTATCTTAAATGTTATGTACAGTTTGACTGTAATCACTTTTACGTGTGCCATAGACATATTCTGTTGTACTCCGCGTGAATTCTCAAGAAATAAAATGTAAAATATTGCGTTATGTAGCTGTAAAAAAACTTAGCTCAACCAGAGCATCCCTAAATTTTCGTAATCAAAGTAGCTCTCGCGGAATTATATCCATCATCGGACTAAGTAGGAAGAGGAGCCAGAGAAAGGTGGTCATGGTTCCTGGGACCAGATTTTTTTTATTTGTACTTTATGTACAGTGCACCAAGGCGGACTAAATGCCATGAGCATTCTCTGCTAGTCAACCTAGGTGGTTGGGAGAAAAAGACGCAGATATTTAGCATGACTTAGTTCTAAAATGAGATGATTGTATATTTATATATGTAGTCCATTTTCGTAGCATTCTCATAATGCCATTAACGCAAGCAAAACTGCGCAAAAATTCTTGGGCAGAGATTTGGAGGGCTTATAAATGAAAGATAGAATGATTAACATCGTGATAACAAAAACCTTCTAGCGTTTGACCATAAAATGAAACAGGGGAAGCATAAGGTCGAAGCTCGAGCAATCACCACCGCCACATGTGTTTCAATGTGTAAGTTGAAATGGCAGAACATAGAGATTGCCTGCTGCAACTATATGTAAAAGTTTATGAGCTCGAGGAGAGGAAAAATGAAGGAGATTGGTTTTAATATCTCCCATTACGATGAGATGCACATACTCAGACCTTATTATTTTTCCCCTGAGGAAAATGCATTAAATTGCATTGTTATACAAAATGAGAGTAATAGCAGACTGAACAACGTGTTTATCAAATAGTTATAACTATAAAGATATTCCAAAGGTAGCTTAGTGTAGTTTATTCTATACTATTTTCTTAGTAGTATAATTTTAGTCACACTAAACCAACCTCAGAGTTATAACAAATGGTATGATGGATTCGACACATTTTTTACCCATGGTACGAATAACACAATTTTATTTGGTTTACTTCTTATTTTTATATTTAACTAGCAAACGGATCATCTGATTCACGGACACCTACAACCCCAGAGGAGTCTGGAGTGCTCAGCTTTTAAATGCGAAAAGTTTCTTGATCGGACTAAAGAACTATGTTTGTATGGTATTTTCAGGTTTAAATCGATAACCATTTAAACCTATTTTACAGTCAGTGTTCCACTAAATAATTGCCTCTTTAAACTTAACATACATTTTTCTGTACGTATAGATTTTCGGTGTTGACTACCGATAGTAAATAGACTATTATATCGGCAGTATGTCAAAGTTATATAAACTACTTATACTCACGTTTCTATTTACTTAGAGCAAGGCAATGATCTTACTTTCTGCTCACCTGATGGATCGTAGGTGTGAGTTACTCCTACATACTTACTGCCTTTTTTTTTTGTTCCGCTGAGGTAAAAACCTTTAATTGCATACCCCGACTGCGGAGAGCCGGTGGTTATGTGGGGCTCTCCTCCCCAGAAGGGGGAGGCCTACTCACTAAAAACCTCAGCGATGGCCATCCTCAGGCGTTCTAGGGGGCCCTCAGGATAGTGTCGCATCTGAGGACCCCCGGCCTTTTTTCCCCTGGGTGCGCTAGGGGAGCCCTTCTCGGGGAGCCTCCTCCCCTCCAACCACCTACGACGTCACCCCCCGGCCATCCGGGGGTGAGGTCCCTCCCGGGTAGCCTCGCACGATCCGTATAGCCATTATCCGCTGCATGCTCCGAAGCAGAGCTCTGCAGCGGGAGGACCTCGTGCAGTCTTGCGACCACACGGGGGCCCCATACAAGGCCACGGACCGTACGACGCTCGCGTACAGGCGTACAGGCGGCGAACACCATCCCTCGAAGATATATGCGAAGATATATCCTTCCCCTGACTCCGATCGTCCTGTCGCGCAAGTAGTCCCCAACCTCGGCCCGCAGGTAGGGGGGCAACTCGTGGTGGTCGAGTGCCCCTCTGATGGCCTGCCAGGGGGCAATCTTACTGCCTACTACTGCAGAACACAACAACGTCATTAACAATGTTATAGCAACAACCTTAAGTCATTTCAACCAACAATCAAACCTGGGGGAAGAACGGTTTTATTAGGAATCGCACACCGGACCTCCCGATCTATATCCAGTATTTCAATAGCCCCAGATGCAATTAAAATGGAACTATCTTGAGGATTATTTCTAAATAAAATAATTTAGGAATGAAGTGATGATAGGATTACTTTGTATTCATCATTGCTTCTATCGCTCCATTTATTTGACACTGCTCGCAAATGGTGGTTGTCGAAATTGTCAATTCCTTGTCGAACAGATTCTTCGTCGAGGCCTTCGAGCTCAGTTTCCTAATTTGAACAAATATGTTAACGTCAAAGTAGTATTTCTGAATGGAAGTACACTTTATTGATTAGTAATTATAAAACACTATAATAAAAATGAATTATATGAACATATAGCACACTTGTATCATTTTTTTTTTACTGCATATCGTCTTTAATCATGTTGTACTTTCAGAAGCCACTTAAAATAATCAAAATTATTTTAAGTGGTTGCTTAATATATTTAATTACTTACTTCTTTTAATATTATTTCATTAGTTCCATCCGGAGGCCTAATTTAGTTGTAAATAAAATTTCGTCCAGTTACAACTATATATTTGTTGTAAAATAAAGATTTTGATATTTTTTTTAAATAGACAGTTCTTTTGTTATACGTTTTATACAAATTTTGAAAAAGATAATTATATACCTGATCGTCAACTTGTGCTTCGTCGTACTCTTGTAACGACTCGTCAGACGGAGACTCGTCGATTTCATAATCTACCTCTTCGGCCGCACTGTGTATATATAAATAAATTCGTATATATAATAAATTAAAATAACATTTTAAAAGGCTCCGATTAGGTACTTTATGTGATAACAAGTTATAATATATTATAAAGAGATATTTAAACATTGTGACTGTGATGACATTCGAGGTAATCTCCGGTAACACCGATCCACTTTTGATGAAATTCGGCATAGGTGTATTTTGAGGACCTGGGAAGTACACAGGATTTATTATTAAGTAATAGTTTTCATTTATAGAAAACTATCTTTGCTTTAAGAGAAAATTCAACGGAAAAGCAATGTAGATCTACAACGATTGTGCAATTTCTTTATAAATAAAAGTCCGGAGGCAAATAAACTATTAACTAACAACTATTTCTAATTTCATGTGGAAGGTAACACGGCTGAGGCTCCAGTTACTTTTACGACCGTGCAGTTGAGGAGCGTTATATGTTTTTATTTCTCGTCACCACTGTTTTCTCCTAGTGTTTGTGACATCTCAGTTATTTGCGCACTTTTACTTGGAGAAAAAAAGCAATGTCTGGGCAAAGTCAGGAACTTTTGAGCATACCCTCGTATTGGTTCGAAATGCAAAATTAATTTTAAGTGTTTTGTAAACCCATTTGTTGAGGAAGAATATATGTTATATAAAATCATACCAAGAGAGGAACATCAATGACATTATATAAACTTGGTGAAACTACGGGCCTGCAAGCAGTGCTGAATATTGACCTTCGGAAAATAAATTTGATGAAGATTCCGCTTATAAAAAGTGATATGACGATGATGGAAGTCAAAATAGGTATCGGATATTTCGAATGATTCTTACCTTTCGCCCGCATATTTCGTGTTGGACGGCCGCGCAACAGTATACGATATGAACAAAAACACAAAAAATAATAAATAAATCCGCATTTTGGACAGCACTTCAATTATCTCTCATTGTAACAAATTAATGACTTCAACTGACATTTCTCAATCAAATATATTTGTTTTTCATTATCTAATTAAAACTGCCAGTGTTATGAAACTAAATAAATAGTTAAGTAAAT
The DNA here is from genome assembly GCA_036419045.1 of Scirpophaga incertulas. NCBI lineage: Eukaryota > Metazoa > Arthropoda > Insecta > Lepidoptera > Crambidae > Scirpophaga > Scirpophaga incertulas. Next base: position 13,878,002 of record CM071645.1, read on the forward strand.
ATATTCTATAGGCGACTAGGTATTTATTTAAACTATATGTACAAATATTGGTGCACAAAGGCGGATTTAATGCCTGATAATCCAGCTAATCTTCAGGTGATGTAGAGATACGAAGATGATCACCTATTACATTACCTCATCAGTACCAAAAGACATTCAAAAAGAGATGTTCATTGTTACTCACAAAAGATACCTATGTATGGAATTAATTAAAAAAATGTTATCACATAAATGAAAAATATATAATATACTATTACAAAACAAACCCACATCACGTTTTATAACCTAACCCTTCTTAAAGAACAGCTTGCGTAATTTATTTTTAAAACTAAAGCTACCTCTCTCGGTCTACGTTTCACACTTCTTGAGAGAGTGCTTACCATTATAGAATAGACTAAATAAAAAAGAGAAGTAAAATATGTTTATTTTAAAACTGAAGAAAGTAGGCCGAAGGATATAAGGGGATCCCGAGACGATAACAAATTGACCATCATAATCTCACCTTCATCCACAATTCTAAAATAATCCTAAGTATATAATTTCGTTCGAGATTCAATAATCTTAGTCTTTAGATCCTAATCGAATATAAGGACGTAAATAGCGCACATGACCAGCGTTGGTCCAACACACGGCGATTCTACCTAGGACAATATTTAACATTGCTTTCAGGACATCCGTTCTGGTTGGCTGGAAGAGATCTCTATTAGAGATAAGTCCATCATTGTACATATTCTTTCTTATATATTTTACATTACCTATGTCTAACTGTGCAATAAAGTGTTATATATAATATTTGTGTCCTAACAGTCACACTTGACGCGTTTCTTTCAACATATTCATAGTGGTTGGCTGAAAAAAATCTTTGTCAGAGATAAGTCTACCTTAATACATGTGAACATAATAAAATATTCGCAATTTTATTATTAAGGCATTTCAATCTCGAGGCTTTAGTATTCAGGGCCCGTACTCTTAAAATCGAACATACGATATACAGTTGTCGCTTCGCCACGTATCTTGCCTGAACTACGCTAAAGCTGTGTAAGTTAAAGCAAGGTGTGGCTTCCTGTGATTCTCACGAAATGGTCCGCCTATCTTGTGAGAGGCCTACCAATGCTGCACTGTCGGGCACATGCCTGTCACTCGAGGATTTTTCCGTTCTAGCGTCAGTCTAGCAAACAATGTGGCTTGCTAACTGCGACTACAGGTTAGCAATTCTTCGGGCTATCTCGATAATTCTGGTTCTTCTACGGATTTCATCATTTCTGATAAAATCACGTTGAGAAACTCCGAGCATACCCCTCTACATTGCTTTTTAGGTGAATATAGTTTCCTTTGGTACAAGGCCCATTGTGAGAGGCCAGGTTTTATTTCAATGTGTTATCCCTGGTAACACGTACAAATCAAAGACTAGTTTTCAGGCACCGAGTTAGATGGTCCGAGAATATACCGCGTATTTTCCCAAACGCTGAAAGTTGGAATATTTGTTCAAAGTAGACATACCCGTCAACAACTTCCAGACCTCTAACCTTCATAAGACTGGGGGTTACTATATGGGGATTCGACATGATTTTCGTATTGTCCATGTTCATTCAAGACCCACTTGCTGAGAAACTCTACTGATGACTTGAACATTGTGTTCAAGTCCTCCATGGTCTCGACCATGACGACGATATCATCAGCAAAACGAAGGTGCGTCATCATCTTTGTTACATTCAGATTCGTTTTATGACGATTGCGTAATGTTGGATCATTCCCTTATACTTATGTTTGATATCGAAAAAATATCGATATTGAAACGAATACGAATGCTACGTTTTCCAAGGCCTTGCTACCGTACGACTTTCCTTTCTGTTCCGACTCCTACTATAATTTTCAGTGATACCAAATTATACATTAGATAAGTTTCAGAGACTTGTTGTTAGTGTTTCTGTATACTGCCTTTTTTGTATGTACACACTAATCTTATGTTGCGAGTCTGATGATTATGAGAATTGACTAATGCGAAATGTCTCTTATGAATAACCTTATGATTAAATCGTTTATTCCAGCTAGAAATGTCAGTAAATGGCTTGTCATCTTTAACAAACGAATAGTTATTTTGACACTCGTATATAAATGTTTCCACTTATACCAATCTTTTTTTTAGAATAATAGCAGAGCGAGCATACTAAGATCGATATACTCTACAAAAAACCCGCAACAGACAGACAGTTCTTCGGAGTGACGGATGCTTTTATCGATGGAAATTTAAGGAAGTTAATATTTTTTTTACTGAATTAGCGATAAACGAAATTAATTCGTATGAAACGAATTCTAAATAGCTCTAGCTTTGAGGATAAATGCAAAATGCACCTGTGCCAAAGCGACATGCATAATTTTATCGGGGTGTGGTACGTTACCCAGGTGCACTGATCTAGTAATATCATATTGGTTGAGGTTAATCACATAGACTCTACAGCATATAAAAGAGCTCAAAAGTTTTCATTTCGTGCGCTCTTAGACACAACATCTTAAGTAATTATCATATCATTTTAAAGTTGTCGAATGAAAAATTAAAACTCACACATACTTACAACAATTTTATTTTAAAATGAGACCTTTTCGTCTCTATCACACTTATTATGTACATTTGGTTTAAATAAAAAACCTTAGAAACATTTAACTGCAGTTTTCATCATTAAGTTTTGTGCATATTTGAGGGAAACTTTTTATTTCCTAGCAATTATTTTAAGATTTCGTAAAAATCCTCCATCACACGATTTGGTGTATCGTTGCTTTACGGGCGACGAGAGCATTATCATGTTTGTGTACATACGAGAGCTATCACTACACGTAAACTCAAAAATGCAAATGCTAAAAAATTATACAAGTTTTCAGAACCATGAGTACATTTCAAATACAAGGTGACAGAACTTACAAAATAAAGATATACAGAGGGCCGACTGCTTCGCTTATATTCAACTTAACACACGCTGGCACATAGATGCGTGCGTACAAACTAAGAAAATTACTCTTTCCGGACTAAACGAAGTTCAGCCTGTTTCGAAATGTGGGATTATTCGAGCGACAGATATAAAAGATAATTCATTCACCTGTTCATAGGTGGTGCTGGAAGTTAAGTCACATTATTACATCAAAAAAAAATCACAGGCTACATACACTTTAATAATGTATAAAAATTAAATAAAAGGGGGGAGGGTGTTGCAACAGTCTTACTGCTGCGCAGATTACTGAACTTGTCGATATCAACAACTAAAACCTTCATCTCCATCTAGGCCTTCTGTATCTATTTATTTTGCAGGGACGCCCAATCGCACTAATAAGTATCAACCAAACAAAAGCCGGTCTAAAAAAACTGTCAAAACCTAATGCGTTCCAAGACTGACTGAACGGTCGTAAAAAATTGATACACTGGTCATTGATATTCGCCGTATTATTCATAATCTTTGACGGCGCTTTATATGAAAACCAATACCAGTACCAAACATGAACGGAATTAATGATTATTATCAATCAATGAACTTTTAACAACATTCCTTTTTTTAGTATGTCTCAATAATTTTATTCAGTAATTGAATTTCCAAAACAATATTTAATGTACATTCGGCAGGAATTGGATTGTTTCAAAACAGAGTGTATTTTTGACTAAAAATATATCGATACGATTTTTCGATCGAAATAATGATCAATGTGTAAGCGTTGTCACAAATAATATTTGAACGAATGTTCATTGTAGACATAATTTTAACACAACTTTAAACCTATCCGTTCTTCGTGGTTCGAAACCTTTTTTTACTTTGGTAAATGGAATGAAAATTGGCAAAAGGAATAGTGCGATATGGATATTAGTCTCAACCAATTTATAAATAAAGTGAATCATTACCGAAAGCTCAACAGTTGTAATTAGTGCGATTGGAGTCCAGAACTATAGCTGGATCTCGCTCGCCCAACACTATGGCATTATCGCGTCACACGCTCCATACAACGACATTAAATTTGGCATTGTACTTTCAACAAAATAATAAACATTAAAAGAATGTAACAATTTATATAATATTGACTGTAATATTTAATTAGAAGTCGATTCACTGCGATCGTTAAGTTTTCTTAAAATACAATATTTGAAGACGCTTTCAAGATGGCATTATGCTTTGGTACATTAAATGTCTTTGAAATTATATTTAACTTACAAATTAAAAAACCTCTATTTATTTATTTCATTAAAACTAATTACATATATGATTGTTTTCATAATTGTTGTTCCAATCTACAACAAACAGCTAGGTTTACAAGATCCGAGTAAAACATAACAGAGTGAATCGACTCCGCGGACCCATAGTCACATCAACGGGATAATTTAGAATCCAATGTACAAAAACACCATATTGCACCTAAAAATTCAGACTCAAGTGAAACCCAACATTAATGATTAATTTACATAAAAACACAGTCTGCAGACAGCAGCAACTAACTTACAACATTAACGTATTGTAGTCTAAACATTACAAAAAAAAAACACTATTTAAAATTTAAAAAATAAACCGAAACTTAGATCATCTGATTAGGCTTCGCTACGTTTCAAGTTGTGCTTTATTCCTGCTATCACAATTATTATCGTACAATAACTATCTTTACAGTTTGATGCGATCTGTCATACAGTACCATACCCTTAGAGACGAAATTATATATTTTTTTTAATTTACGCCCATTTAAATATAATAAGCCGGCAAAACTGCGTGGGTGTACCGATAAAAGGTGCACTTTCAAACTTGCTAAACAATCATCACATTTTATATGATTTGTCAATTATTTTTGGTAGCGTTCATTATAGACTATATATAATTGTTTCAAGTTGTTGGTTTGGTTTAATTTCAAATATTAACAAACCTAATATTTACTTGGGATTCATAGATATATTATTTTGGATATAAGACACTGCTTTGGAATCTTAGACAAAAGAATAAAGAAGAAAAATTCTATGATTTAACGAAAGTGCACCTTATCGTTCATAAATTTCAAATTCCATATCCCAACCTTGCAAAGTGTACGCGAGTCGCTTTCACATGGAATGAGAACAACTGTGCAATTCAAAAGCCACTGTGATCTTTGTTTGTAGCGTCAATAGACGTCACATTCAATTTAAAAAGCTGGTGATCTACTAGTTCAGCTAGTCTAGTCTGTTTTTATTATCTCTGACGCGAAATTAATACATGAAACCTTTGATAAGATTGCGGTCCAAAATTTGCTGTCAGTACTTGTGTGTGCTATTTATATTTGTGCAAATAATTTGTTCATATTCAGAGATTTATTTAAAAAAAGATATTATGGTAGCTATTAGGTAAGTACATTAGACAACAGATGGTGATTTTGTCCCAAGATCAGTAAACGTTAAGCTGAATTGTCCCGAAACTACTTCTCTAATTACGATTAATATGTGAAGTACTTATTATGTGAATGTAATCAGTAGCGTAAACAAACACAATTTCTAGTTAATCTGTCACACTGAAAATCTATCATTGATAGTTCTGGAGTGCATGGCTTATTTTGTATTTGAACTGTTTGTACTAATCGGTGATATCAATGTTTACAGTAAATTTTAGACCACACATTTACTATTTTTCTTACTAATTTTGAGTTGCAGATAAAAAAAACAGACTTTAGTTTGATAACAGTGACATCAGAATCGACATCCTGTCTAAACATCAGTCGCCCGCCGAGGCGGACGCTATTTTTTTCGAACTCGTAACATGATGACTAGACTCTTAAAACGTAATAAAATGAGCATTTACAAAACAGAAAATAAAAAACACATGTCTACTCGCGTGTCGGCGCACTCGCAGCCTCCACTGAGGCACATTAAAATTAATTTGTACATTTTTCCCATATTTTTACAACCATCATAAATACAAAACTACTCACCGGTAGTTCATAAAAAGAAAACGATACAAACCGCTGAGGCTACGAGCGCGTCGAGACAGCGTTCATTAAACTAAATAATTCGAACTTATTCACTAATTAAAGTTTAACTTCAGATAGTTCTAGGTTTTATGTGAAAATGCATTATTCGCTCGAACCCGGTGTCGAGTATTCGCAACCAACACCTCACCGTGAAACGTTTCGTCCGTTCTTAGAGTATAAACAATTTGGATACACTGTTTTCCTATTTTTTTTTTCGACGAATCTGAGGGACAATTTCAAATATACTTTGTGATGTGAAAAATAGCTTTTACATATGTGAGTGTTAAAGAAATCACCTCAGCTGGCAGGTTGCCATCTTATCCTTAAATGTTTATACTCCCAATTTGGAATCGACACGTACATACAATTGACGTTTTGCACATAGCTTCGCAACCACACGCACGTACACTAGATATGTTTGCGACAAAAAGCTTATTAAAAATGTCAATAACAATTCTGTAGTCCTAAGGACAACAATGGGACAAGGGTATACAAATTACACATACATTAAGTACATCGACATCTCTATTATTTACATACATTTAAATGTGGAATAGAAATATAAATCAATTTCTCTTATTAAATTAAGCCCATTAGAAAAATAGCTGTACCATAACAGTACTTGAATTGCAGCAAATATTGCACAATGTTATAATTAGTAACATATAAAATCATATTTCTCGAGTTATGTAACATTATCGAGTGAGCACTCCTACGTTCATTGTTGTTGCTTAGGTCTTCAGATAAATATAATATAATATTTACATTATTCTAGAATGTTGCTCTTATAATTAGAAATAAGGGAATCTGTCTGATACGCTAAATAACATCGAAAAGCGAGTGCAAGTTCTTGATTCGGTCAGGTTGTGCTAGTGCCATTAAACAACAAAGTCGTCTATAGATGAGAATTCAGTCAACGCTTGAGCAATCACTGAACGACAACACCATAAATGGCTCTTATGTTCATAGTTTCAAGAGCGAATTTTGATTGTATCTGATTTCCTTTAATCAATATAAACATGACTTCTCTTTAACATTAAAAACACTTTTTAAATAGTTCCGAATTAAAATTTACAATTTAAGATAAATAAAAAAATATACATAAAAACTGTATAGTAAGAAATTGTGATTGCAAATTGTATAAATATTTTATCGACTGAATAATTCATCGTCACCAATATCATAGCATGCAATATTAGCAATTTAAATGCAGTTTCAATAAAGTGAACACTTTCAAGTATTATTTACAATAGAACAGTAATAAAATCTTCTCCATACAATCCGAATTGTCCCTAATGATATTCGAGTAAATATTCACAATACTAATTTTAAAAAATAATCACGCTGTACACGAATCGTCGATAAATTGATCGATTACCATTTAAAAAATCTAACCCTACAACGTACCTAACCCTCCGAATTAGAAACATGAGTAAAAGTTTTAAAACCACAATGAACACTTGCATTCGCATTATGCATCATGTCTAAACTGTGCCAATAAGGAAGTGTATTTTGGAGATTGCAATTGCATGACTTTCGACCGGGACTCTCGTCCCAGAGACATGTGAGGTTCGCGACCAGTTGCCTTACCTTTTGCTATTACCTATATAATAAATCTGTTGATAAAATATTACGTTATAGTTATCTTGAAACAAACTTTGTATTACTATGTATTGTTATGTATTTAATAATGTGAACAAATCATAATATGCGTCTGTCACAACGTAGTCTTCATTATACAAGGTTGTACTTAAGGAAAGAATGATATTAACAAGAGATAATCAGTCTTAACATGCAACTGATTCCGAATCTCGGTGGCAAAAATGACCGTAGGGTCTCATACAACCTTGTAAAATAAACAAAAAAACTGCAATTCAATAAGTATATAATTTACTGCTAAAGGACAGTGTAAATAAAACATGGACTGTAAGTGCCAGTGGCGTAACTATAGGGTGGCAAGTCGGCAAAATGCCGCGGGCCCCCAGCCGAAGGGGCCCCGATCAGGAAAGTCTCAACTCCCTAAGTACATTTATTATTACACTTAAGTAAAAAAAAATGGTCTTTATTTGTCACCTCCTTAGTTGCTTACACAAGTAAAAAAAGAATACGGGTAGGTATTATAATTTTTCAATAAATTAGTAAAAAAGATTTAACCCAGTTTTAGAATGAATGGGTAAAATCCAATTAATAATTTCGGAAACATGCATGGACAAACATTCCAAAATGTGTATATAAGTAATTATAATTTTAAAGTTTGTTTGAACCTACTTCACGTAGTGATTTATTAGTTACCTCTTACAATAAAAGTGTATAAATGAATAGGTATTATAAAATAAAAAATGCTATTATTGTTGGTTCAGCTTTTTTTTAAATTGGGGAGATGGGAGGGCCCTCCGATGAATTTGCCACGGCCTCGAACGGATAGTTACGCCACTGGTAAGTGCAATAGGGTCTTGGACTGTAGTAATAAAATGTTATGTTGTTTTGTACAGGGATAGTATATGCGGTTAGAATTAATTATTAACAGGAATAATTAGATAAGAATTATAACTTTTCTTTATTTTTAACATAATAAATTATTATTTTTAATGTGAAAGTCACGTGACTACAAACGCCAATCACAGCGCGTGACGTCATTTATCATTGTCACTTGTCACCTACTACTTGTTTACGTTGTTTGTGATTTCGAAACCTCGTTTATTACTTGCATATTTTATATTCTCTATGATTTAAAGTTTTAGTCGTTTGGTTGAAGTAAAATTTCAGTTTATTTACGATGGCAAAGAAATTCGTAAGAGCTGATAGTTCAAATTTGCCACGTATCGACGTCATGATGGTGGCAGAATTTTTCGCTAAAAACCCTGATTTTAACTCATCGGAATTCAGAAATATAAAAACTGTCGCGTAAGTATCATTACACACATGAAAAGTGAATTAAAATTTCTTTAAATCTGGTTTTAAGTGACCCATGGTTGGTTGCAATGTAACCTTAAATGTATTGTTTTTGTTTTAGATCGTGCAGGTAAACGTATGGAGATGATGCTATAGGTTATGTGGAACTGTGCCGAGAAAACGATATATGTGTAGTTAAATGCAAATGTGCCCACAGCTTAAAGTTCACAATAAACAATGTAAAGTAAATCATCGACTTTATTGATTGATTTTTCCAATCTCGTCTTGCCAGTACCATCAATTTTTTTCGCATATTTATATCATGAGGCACAGGTATAAATAGTTTGTTAGATGTGTTATTTGTATTATTTTCGCACAGGGGAACTGAACAATACTGATAATATTTGATTGCACTCATTTTCGATATAGATTACGAAATATAACCGAACGTTTACACGCGCTGTGTCAATGAGCAAGTAAACTCTGTATGATAAGTGAAGTCATAATCGAGGCATAATAAAAGAGTGGTGTTTAAGCGCGAAATTCAAATGTGAAAAATAATTATCAATTTTTTAACAAAGAATAAAGTAATTTCAGTAGAAAATATTTTTAGCAGCTTTTTAGATAAGTAAACAATAGATTGAAATGGTTTTTATGAAACAGTCCAAGACCTTATTAAAGCGTCCTGAATGTACAACATCGCGAAAACCTCAACAGTTTACATTCAATACTTTGACAATTGATGCACAATACACACTGCTTTACCAACCGAACAAGATGGCCGGCAGACATATTTGATAGACACACTGCTTTACCGACCGTGTTAAATAGTCACCACCATCACTTTCTCATTGGCACTGCTTACACAGAAGACGCGACTGGCACGTCACTCTCACACCCTTAAAACTACAGACGGCTACACCGAGTTCTAAGTTCACTTACTCAGACTTGAAACGATAGAAATTGTCATGAAGTATAGGGAGTCTCGCGTCCGAGGTCGCGCAAACACACTTGGGAATCATACAGTAGGAATGCGTATTGCGAACGCCGCCCCGTGCTACCGCACCGGTCCCGCTAGCCGCCCGCCAAACACGTGCACTCAACACAACAAACAAAGCCACAGTACACAACAATATAAGAATAACGGACTTTTTTATAAGACTCTAAACACAAACTATATCACTTTACTTCTTCAAATATGGCAATTGGTGATAAACTCCGGTTACGAATAAAACAGTTATTGCAATGACTGTGAATTAGCTGACGGGATTAAAGAACAATTTTTTAACAATCTGTGTTGCCATAGAAAATCGCGAAAGTGGAATCGAAAAATAGATTTGACCTTGACTACTAATGCGTTTAAATAAAGCGTTTAGTAAAAATAGTTTTGAAATAGTGATAATTTCTAATACTCTGGATGTTTGATGAGTTGAGTGCATACTTCAATTCCACATCACTTTCACACGTCACAACGAACTATCAGAGAAGAAGAACGAAGATCGTCTGTTGATTCTAGCTAGGTTTACAGAGAAAAAACATTGGTAACATTAACAAATGGAGTATCTCTAACGAATTTGAGCTTCAAAAAATTCTGATCACAAAATAATAGTCATGTGGTGCGATAAAACACCGGACGATCAAATAGCTCAAAGCATAATTAAAGGAATTTGAGACCATCGAGTAAGTACTGTAAAAACTACAGCAAAACAGATATTTTATCCGGACATTATGTACAATATAATAAATCATTGTCGATTCACAATTTTAATTTGCTATACATTGGAGTTCAGTTTATGTATTATAAATAAATTAATAATCAATCTATATTGATCGAACTATGCTTTAGTAGAATGAAATTCTTTAGAACATATTGAGATATTGTTATATTAACATTACAAGTGTAACAGATTATTACTGCTTTAATAATAAATCGACCATTTATAATCAATATAGTTCATAGCAAAAATAAATAGATCAATTGATTCATTTATGTACATATTAGTTTTGATAATAAAAACTGTCACAATAAATTGTAACGCATGATAGTCGTTTCATTGAACTTCACAAATGGCCTCAAATGTGAATTTAAAAATCGCAATTTCATTTTCTTTGTGCCAGCTCTATCCATTTAACTGCTCAAGATTTCTCCGGATTGTGTCGGTTCAAGCATAAATAAATTCAGTAGCAAAAAAAAATCGAAACCCAGTGGTAATTATTCAAACGTGTTTAAATCATTTTCACAAATTAAGAAATATGTACGCGGTAGTGATAATTAAGTCAATGAACACATAAAATGTATATTTTTAAACAAACACTACAACCTTACAAATTATGATAACTTTAATCGTGGTTTTAATTTCGAATTATTCTAATATACAAACATTTGACCTTCTAGCATATTTTTTATTTATAGGGCGATAGCGTGATCACAGATTTATGTAAAATAAATTACACCGTGTTTCGATTTTTTTTTTAACTACTGAATGTATAATAAAATTGACAGTTTTAGCCTTCCGGATTTTAATATCGAATTTGCAAAATGTTGAATCTCAGAAAGTTAAATTGTAGCAATCAAAGTTGGACACAATTCGGACCACATCAGTGTTGGTGGGATGTACTCCGATGAATGTTAAAATAATTTTCTGATTGTGATGAAATGAATTATAAATTGAAGTAAACATCTATATATATAAACCAATACCATTTCAGATAAATCACTTTATAACTTGTTGGATTTAACCCATTTGTTAGATTCACTGCGTCAAGAGTGACAAAATAACTGTATAAATATAAAAAAAAGCAGAGTAATAAATGAAGAAAAAGATTTACTTTTTAAATAAGGACTGCGGGTATGGACTCTCAATGAACAAACATTCACAGCTTTGATCGACATATTTAACAAAAAATCGCTAAATTTGATAGATATTCTTACGGAGTGAATTCCGCCATATCGCACCTTTAGAATTGAAGTGACCTAATCCAAAATTCTTATTCTAATCAGTTATACAGACTAGTATACAATCATGAAAACAATCAAAAATATGACAATTAACGTATAACTTAAAGCATTATAAAAGAAAAAGATGACCAACTCTTCAATCATATTTTTAGCGTTTACCAAAAAAAATTTATACCAAAAGAATTTTGGATTAGGTCACTTCAATTCTAAAGGTGCGATATTATGTAGTTGACAGTAAGAAATGACTTTTATGAATAATTATCTTTAAAAAACAACGTTTAAGAACATTTCGAGGCGATGTCCAACACTTGTTGGTGGAATGTGTCCGTTATCAAGATGCTAGGAGAGATTTAATTAACAGATTAAAAATTAATATTATGGATGTTGGTATGTTCCACGGTATTTTGGCCCAGCCAACTTCCAAAGAGGCCCGTATGTTATACAATGTACTGTGCCTGGCGCGACTACCTTGAGATTAACTGTGATTTTGTATGATAATGTATTATGTTTCGATAGGACAGACATATCCATTTGGATAAAAGTCCTTTTAAAATAAAGAGAAAAATATATTTCGAGGCGGATAGGAAATTCTACACACGTTTAATATTTAGGGAATGAACATTTTCCGAATTCAACATGTCGAAAATGGAACATAATGTTCCGGAACGGGTTGTAGCGTTTGTTTTAGTCGATATCGTCGGTTCTAATTCTCCGTCCTAGCGTCCGGCCGGGGCAAGCGCGGGCGGCGGCGAGCGGGGCGCGGTGCTGCGGTACTGGGGCCGTCCATTAATCACGTGATGTTTTTTTAGCATTTTTAACCCCCCCCCTCCCCCGCTTGGTGATCCCCCCCCCCAAACATCACGTATATTTTTAGCACAGGTATAAACTATAATTAAGGACCACAATAAAAATATTTATATAAATAAATAGTACATAAATTTAGCTCGGTATGCGTGGATTCCTATTGCCGAAACAATGTTAAAAAGGAAACATTATTAAAAAAAAGTTGTATCGTCACCGTGGCAAGTCAAGATATAATACTATACGCCGCGCTGCTCATCTATTTAAAAATCGCGAAGAAATAAATACACGTGATATCTTACTACACCCCCCCCCCCCCCCTTCAAGTGTCACGTGATTAATGGACAACCCCACTACAACCTGTCGAGCCGGAACTCGTGCTCCACCGCCGAGTCGGGCAGGAGGGCGCTGGGCTCCTCCAGCAGCGTCAGGTCGTCCAGGTCCAGCCCCGCGCGGATCTGCGCCTCCTCGCCGCCGAATATTCCCGCGTCTAGCTCCCCCGAGTAATCTGCGATTGGGTAGACGACAATTATACTTATTATTAAGTAGTAGTGGTCGTTATTTCAATAACAGATAATATAATGAATTATTTTCCCGTAATGAATAACAAGTTATTTAACAACGGCTTGTAATGTTATCCTGCTGTTGCTGCTGACAAAAGAATCGCCTAGTCGCATTGTTGTTGTTGCCACTTGCGTGTGTGCGGCACGGAGCGAGCGAGTACGACTGTGCTACAAGCTACAAGTATGAGCGAGAGAAAGCAAACCGTTGTGTAGGCGTAGGCGCTCACTCTGTTGCCTGACTGCTTATTCTTATAATATTCAACCTTTTTCACAAGGAAATAAAGTTCCTATTTGTTTATTTCTTATAGTAATTTTACTAAACCCAAATTCACAATTTTGTACCTTCACTCGTATGACAATTAGACTCATTTTGATTTCCAATGTGATTTGAAATAACAATTAGGTAAACTGTTGCTGGCTTGCTGGTACCTAAGCTGTTGTCATTTTTTTAGTCACGCATTATTTGCTGTTCTGTATGTAATGGTCGCAAAAAAAGTTAACGACTCATTTTCCCACCCTTAGCTCTGAAGTCTGAATTAGAAAATCGTGGTTTTCGGCAGAATCAGTAGATTTTTGGATATGTTCTCCTTGACCAGCTGATTCAGAAAATGGTTTCAGCGAAGAGAATTACACTTAACCCATTCTTTTCTCTCCAAACACACAAGCCAGCAGAATATGCCATAAACCACGATTTTTTAATTCAGACTTCAGAGCCCCTTAGCGGGAAAATGAGTCGTTAACTTTTTTTGCGACCATTACATTTTTTGCTCAGCTCGACCAGGAGAACAACATATGCAAAATTTAGACCTGGGTCCCGAAAACCACTTGGCCATTTAACAGTATCATCTACTTTATATATTGTTTAATATCTATAAAACCAACCATTAATACGGCGTGCTAATAAATGTCACATGATCAATATTAAAAATCAGTTTTGAACGTATAAACAGAGGACCACGAGACGTTGGTTTAGGCTTTAATTCTTAGATATTTTCTGTTTGAATCGGAATTCTTCTAGTTTAACCATCAGATCACTGTGTATTTTGAACAATGGGTGATTTAGTTGGCGGTAGGCCTGTGTCGATCGATCATTTGTTGCGACCCGGGTCGATCGCGACCCATTCGCTTGGTGATTCGATCACAATGATTCGATCAAATGATCGATTGATTGAGGTAGCGGGTTGGGTGTTCAACAGGTCTCGGGTCTCTGATCGGGTGGGTATTGTACGTTTTGGGTCACGCTCGTTTGGTTGGGCTACGAGAAAATTTGGTACTCAAATATTTTAGATACGATTATTACATGATTATGTTATATATAAATAGATAACTTTTAACACACATTTTATATCTCATAGTGTTCATTGCTAGACGTAAATTTTGTAAATGAAATAAAATACGCGTCTGTCATACATAGTTGAATTCTGCGAAAAGCTCACTGAATTGTTATTGTTTTATTGTATCGCTCAAAGGCTTTCGTAAATGGATATAAATCCATCACGATTGGTCTTTTGCGAATTTAATGATTGATTTGCTATTAATTACCACTATTAACTTTTCATAATGTGGTAAGTAAACATTTACAAGGATAAAAACGATAATGAATTGTAACAATTTGTTTTCAATACACAGGTACATAAATGATCGTGACTTAGGACCGAGTTACCGTGACCCAGTCGATCTCGGTGATTCGAATCTTTTCGTGGGTCGTGACTCGATCATTCATAAATGCTACGCGATCGAATCACAGTGATTTGATCAATCGCGATCGACTCAGGTCTAGTTGGCGGCGACAGGCTCACCGGTGAGGATGATGTCGGGGATGCTGGCGGGGGTGGGCGGCGCGGGCGCGGGCGGCGAGGCGAGCGGCTGCATGGCGGCGAAGCCTCCCCCTCCCGGCACCGGGTCCCGCGCTCCTAACCTCGACTCTGACGCGGACGACGCCTGCGACGCGTTCAGCATTAAAAACGTCAAATAAAACTAACATTCGACTACGTAATAGTTATTTATGCAACTGTTGTATAATTAGCAATTTTAAAACACGAATGTGGTTTATCACACGAGGCGTGTGCCAAGTGTGATAATAGTATGACACGACTGTTTTAATATCTCATTCTTGTAAACAACGCACACAGTAACTGTTTGTTTGCGATTTCCAATATTCGAGTGAAAAAATGGCGGGATATAACGAAATTACGAAATAGTCTACAATTTATTGTTCTTTTTTCAAAATTTTTGCGATCTGGTGGTGAAAATGTCATTGCATGAGAATATTCTTTTTTTGTAATTCATAATATCACGTGTTTGGATGATATAACGATCATAATATGATTGAGTGTTTTAATGTTGGCAATAAGCTAATTGTTATAGGTTCTATTATAGAGGATTAATAGCATGATAGTAGATAATAATATTTTTTAACACCTTTGCTCGTAAAGCCACCGGTTTTAAATATGTAAAGGGGGTCATAAAAAACGCGTGTGTTACCAAAGCAAATAGTTAAGTTATAGTCCATACAAATTTTATAACAGTATCATTTGCCATTTTACGCGCTGTTGCTATTTAAATTTCGAACTAATCACCGCGCGGCGCCAGTCAGTAGTAAAATGGCGGGAAAG
Source organism: Scirpophaga incertulas (assembly GCA_036419045.1). Classification (NCBI taxonomy): domain Eukaryota; kingdom Metazoa; phylum Arthropoda; class Insecta; order Lepidoptera; family Crambidae; genus Scirpophaga; species Scirpophaga incertulas. The sequence continues at coordinate 13,893,790 of CM071645.1, forward strand.
CGACAGTGTGCATTCACAGATTGACTTTATTCAAATGTTTTCTTTTTTCTGTTTCCTCCCAAATGTGTTAAAAAATGTCGTACGATATACGTGCGTATTCATATCATAACGCACTAATATCGTAATGTACTATTAAGGATCTATTAATCAGTATCTCGGCACTGGTCTTGCAATCCCAGCCGGTAACAAAATATTATTAGTTTCACATGTATCGTCAGATAGGTGACGCTCCTAAGGTAAAGTAAAAAATGATAAGACCAGTTGAATACGCCTGCAAAGAAATTCGAAGTTGGTCAACCCACACTGGGCCAGTGTAATTTACTACGGCCTAACGGCGGAAACAAAATGAGGGTAGGATCATGTCGCTCAGTGGGGTGGATCGTTATTAAAACTTATGTTTAAAATTATTAAAACACAATTATGAGCAATTTGATGTGTATCGGTAACAGATATTTAGTAAAAAAATAAAAAAATAATATTGTAATATGCATTATAAATATTTTTTTTCAACACACTTCCTCATAAAGTGGCTCTAATCCCATGGCGATTAGGCACATAATGACACCTATAATCAAACTGTGACTTTTTCATTATTATTATTCACGAGTGAGTAATAGTTTTTTTTTTAATATTATTGGTTGAGTTACGCTTACATTTGCGCTAAAAAGCTATCCGCGAAAAGCCCAAAAAAAAGAAACCTCATTTTTTTGTCTATGGCCGATATGCGCGCATAGGAAAACTAATTAATTTTTCCCGCCATTACGAAATTTATTAGTCTATGGCCGATGCGCGCGCATAGGAAAACTGATTAATTTTTCCCGCCATTACGAAACATTTTTCACAACTCGTCTCGTTTTCTCTTTTGAAGTTATTTAGTTAGTTATTAATTAAGATGTCTGCAAATACAATTTATGAAGAAAATGGTTTTTTATTTAAGTTTTTTTTCAGAAGTGTGTTGAAAAACGTTGTATGATACACGTGTGTATTGATGATTACCGTCCTCGGCTCCTTAAGACCCTCGCCTGACGGCTCGGGCCTCAATGCGCCTCAGCGGTAGTCACCAACATTACACACTTGTACCATTATGTACTATTATCGGAGGTAGACTATATCAGGATTGCACAATATGGTTTTTGTGGGGATTGCAGATTTACCGCGAATCTCTCAGGAACCATACGTACTAAAGGCGACTGTATAACCACTCACCATCAGGTGGACAGTCACCTGGTCAATCAGTACATGATATTAAAATATGTAATACAGACTAATTCAGACTATTGAATATTTCAATGTTTATACTCTTTGCAATCTCACGCAATTCGTTCTCACCTGCGAGTATGTGTGCTGCGTATTCGTTGTCTGTGGTGAATGAGGCGAACTGTGATTGATGTACGTCGTGTTGTAACTTGACACTGGTTGATCCATCTATGAAACGGAAAATCAAAGATTAGCCTCGAAGTCAGGTAGTCGAAGCACGCCAAGCATTAAGAACACCGAGAGAATGCAGAAAAACTTGAAATATAAACGAAATATGTCGAGGCTAACTCTAACATGTACAAAATGGACACTCGAAGCGAATATAATAATAAACTGTAAGCAGGCGGACAAATAATCTGCACACGACAATATAAAATTAAAAATAAAAATATTGTTAAATGTGCGAATTCGGTCATAGATCATTAAATAACATGCTTAAACCTACATATTTGTGTATGCTACTGTAGAAAAATCGTCATGCGCTAATTATACTATTGTAGTAACATTGTATTACATATTGTGCACGCATAATAATGTAAAACTACACATAGGAATATCTATGGAATAAATATGAAATAATAAATAATTTAGTCCATACACTCACTAACTTAATACATGATCGGTAGACTACTAAACTAAAGGAACACACAGATCATGTAAGTGGTAACAGTCGTTCTTGTTCATTATCGAGAATTATTTTAATTTTTTTGTTCGATTTATTATGTACTTATTTATTTTAATTTTAGTTTCTTTCAATGAACACAATTTACTGTTTCCACTCCGCCGACTGTGTACTAAACTTTTACATCATAAAATAAGGTGCAAGCAAATTATTAAACACTAGATTTTTACAATAAATCAAAAACATATAAGCCTTTTTGCTTCAAATAAAATGGTATCGATACTATTCAAGACTAATACAATATAAATATATATGAGATGAAATAAGTCAAAGGGCGTTTGAGTAACATACGTCTTAAACTAAGATTTTATCCTTTTCAATATTCCTAAATGCCCTTATGTCTTAAAGACACGAAATCGAAAAAATATATTCTGCTGGTTACACTTGGATGTAAAAAATAGGAAGCATTATTAAATATTTAAAAATAAGCAAGGAATAGTATCGCATTGGACTATAGATAGAAGAATCAACCACATTAATTATTTTATAGAATTTGTCTATCACTTTCACTAAAGCAACGATTTGAAGTTTGACTCTTCATCTTTTGAATTTTGACTACATATAAAATACTTTAATTATAGAATGCACATAAATAAATCTTAAATAAACATGGTAACGGTGTAATTATATAGTTTTGAGATATAAGCTTAGCTCAGATTAAATGAAAAGTTACAAAGAGACATTGTTTAGGCCTTATAATAACTGTTCTTGTAGGCGATATTCACTTTTAAGTTTGTCAAAAATAACTCAATATCTGAGCTACGCTTACACAAATGCAATGACAGCTCACTGAAAATGTATGTACAGTGCGTAATTTCATACACCTCATAATAAAGGTAAACACTTACATAGTTTTCAATAAGTTAAAATATTTTTAATATGCCTTTCTTCTGCCACAATACAGACGTTTAAATTCGATCCGCGTCGAGTAAATTTGTTGAATTGTGTCGTTATTAATTTACTGTAAAAGTTGATGGGCTGGCGTCCTTGTATTTCCATTTAGTATTAATGACTCAGGTTTTTCATTGTATACAGTTAAAAAGGCATTTTAAAAAATATTTTTTAGCTCGGGCTGTTGACATGTATAATTACCCCCTTTTTATTGACTTATTAAATAGATTCACTTATGTTATTGCTTATTTTTTTAATAAATCAATGTTTATAAATTGGGTGGATTGGACGTAGTCTTGGGGTGATGTCCATATTCCTCCTTAACGTTATAAAAATTAGAACTGAGGGTCGTTTATTAAATAGTTAATCGATTAATTCTTGATTGAAAACTTAATTTCGTGACACTGAAATTAATTCATCCGCTAACATTTCACTAAGTTATCTATATAAGTTAACGGTAATGTTAACTTCGTTAATTAACGAGTTAATATCCAGCTATGATCATATCATTAACTTGACAGACATTCTTGCAAATCCTATTAGGGTAGGTAGAGTTTTCCCACGTTATTATAGACTGATCATTTTTTATTCATGGCAAGTGGGTGTGAAACATAAATAACTCTTGGGACTTATTTAAATAGCTATCTGTCAATATGAATGTTAAATAGCTACTGGATACACACGAAAATGTCAACAGTTCGTGCAACAATCGAATATATGTGGTGTGTGTATGTTTGGGGTGTCGTACATTTTCCGTGACTTGGACGTGCGCGGTCCAGCCTGACTCCACGAGCGTCTGCACCAGCTGCGCCCAGTCCTTGGCCAACATCCACATCAGTTACACATGACGCCGATACGGTACACCGGCACACAATGACATTACAATAAAAAAGGCGTAGATACGTTATCATTAGTAATGGTCGTTATTTCAATAACAGATAATATAATAAATTATTCTCCGGTAATGAATAACACGTTATTTAACAACGGCTTATACTGTTATCCTGCTGTTGCTGTTGACAAAATATCGCCTAGTCGCATAGTTGTTGTTGCCACTTGCGTGTGTGCGGCACGAAGCGAGCGAGCGAGAGAAAGCTAACCGTTGTGTAGGCGTAGGCGCTCGCTCTGTTGCCTGACTGCTTATTCTTATAATATTAACCTTTCTCACAAGGAAATAAAGTTCCTATTTGTTTATTTCTTATAGTAATTTTAATAATCCCAAATTCACAATTTTGTACCTTCGCTCGTATGACAATCAGACTCATTTTGATTTCCAGTGTGATTTGAAATAACAATTAGGTAAACTGTTGCTGGCTTGCTGGTGCTTAAGCTGTTGTCATTTATTTAGTCACGCATTATTTGCTGTTCTGTGCGCGTATGAAAATTAAATATAAAATATATTAATTAGGTAATTAGTTTTAAATTATTTAAATTACTGCCTAATATTCTGACAGTCCTAAGCCATATCATTGTTAAGAATAACTAAGCTAGCTATAATAACAATCGTACTCAACAACATTTGTCAAAACAGCAATACAACAGGATAACAGACAACAGTTTACAATAACAGTTATAGGAAAATAACATAACGGTGTTATTCATTATTACAAAACAGTCGTTATTGCCATCACTGGTTATCATTAGTGATCAGTAAAACATATACAAGTTTGTACGTCGGTAGCGAGCAAAAGCCTATTGATATTTACGTTTTTAATGTGCTAGTTGGATGATTTGAAACCTACGAGATAAGGTACTATGCTCGCATTGGTTTGACGCCGCCATTTTGGTGACGCAATATTCTGTTGTCTTTCAATCCGTGAGAAACTATCCTTTCTTGTATTTTAATTTTTCTTTTGTTTTATCAGTTGAATTTTGTTTTTACTCTCAGTGTCGCCATATTTGTCTTATTAATTAAGACAAATATGGCGAAATAAATAGAAAGTAAGAAGTGATTCTCGTGGTTTATAAAAGTGAAACTTACAGGATTATTTCATGTGTTTTATATTAGTTTTTGTAATAGGCATTCTAAAAGTGCAGGTCGGTCGACCTCACAATGACTTTTGAGTTCGCAGAACAGAACTCTTTCGATGTTCGATAAATTACCAATTTCTATTGTATAAGTAAATTACGCCAATAGGCTGATTCTAGTTATTGCTCTTCTCTCTATTGAGTCACAGTCTCGCATCGAAAATGTTATTTTTGAGTCATTTTCGCCGCTACTATTTGCGTATAATCTTGTAATGTCGTATATTTTATAGTTTTGTATCGACACCTTTTTATAATAATATCATTGTTGACACAGCACATAGTGCGTGCGTCAACTCTCATTACTGTTCTGTCTTGATGTTATGTTCTGTATTCATGTCTTGTAAGGCAGTACAATCGACAGTACAATCGTACCTTGCTTTTAGCTGAGACTCTTTTTGTAGAGCTAGTGTTAAAGTTGGTATGTGTATAGTGTTAATTAAATTGTTGTATCAATATAAGTGGTAAAATTGGAGTGTGTATATGTAAAATCTCTAAATTAGAGCATATAATCTACTTAAGTACATAAGGCAAATCTATGATATTTCTGTCATAGTTCAATTTGTGCAATACACTTATTCACATAAGTGTACATAGAATGACCTTAAAATCAATGCAAACGTACACTGGCGTGTTCGACTACACGTAAAATCGATGGTCATTTAATACTGTAAGCCACAATATCGAATATATCGTAAATAGCGGAAGTGGCAATGTCTATACGTTAAAAGTAAAAATTTAAGTTTGTATAATGTAGGCCAAATAATACAAATTAAAATCAGTACCGCAAAACCGGAAACAAAACGCATTACGAAAACAAAACGCAACACGATTATCAGTACTGCATAGAAGAAAAATGTATTAATCGATTAAATGAAATCGATTTTTTGTAAATTTTATTATATATTTTGAATCTTTAGATTTATGTAATGCAAATGGTAGCACAGTGTTTTCTTAACGCAAGAAACTTTGCTTTAAACTATACATTGACTGATATCGAAGAATTATCTTTCTCTTCGATTTTGTGTACATCATTATTATTGATAAGTTAGATATGCAGAACAGTAACTAATATAATTTTGATGCATTATCTACATATTCCAATGTCAAATATTTTTGTTGCTGTCTGTAACTCATATTCATTCTTAGTAAGATGTTTTGAAAAAGATATATAAGGCTTAAAAATAATCAGTTACAAAGAACAAAAACCTATAAACATAACCTCACTTTTTGTATTTAAAACATAACTATTGAATGACAACTTAATAATTGTTTTCTTTTCTTATTAGTGGCTTTCCAGAAAATTATCATTATTTCAACATCTCTTGCATTACAGTACGCGATAAAAAAAATAGGTGTGCGTAACTCCCATACAAGCTTGCCGTTCTCCTTTTGTCGTTTGAAGTTATAAAATTCTTCTTCTTCTTTTGGGTTTGATGGCGGTGCCCATAGGATTTCGCCAACCTCGAGTTTTTTTGCTTAGAATACTTTTTTTAATTAAAGTATGCGCGACTCATGTTATTATCCAGGCCGTGAAAGTACAAGTGGATGCAAAATTAAAATTAAACAAGACAAATAAAAAACAATATACCCTGTTCGCTGTCTATAAAGAAATATATAAAAAAGTTAAAGAGCGGAAACCAAATCAGAGAATAAAAAGATACCAATTAAAGTTTAATACAGTTATAAAATTATTTGGAAGTGTCAAATTTGATATATGTATAGTATACATGAATTTGTTGATCATTTGACATTAGTTTAATAAGAGAGTAGATGCACACGTAATAAGTGCCAGGATTGACGTATGGCAATGACTTCACGCAGAACTCGATACACTTCGAGTGTAGTCTAAACAAATATGAAATTAGTGTCAAAGGTGTAGTCTGGATGGCTTTAAAAAATAAACGAAGGTTTGTGTAGTAATTATATGTTTGCGTTTCATTGCATAACATTTTAAAACTGAACTGTAATAAGAGTTTATATCCCGGGATAGTGTGACAACTGTTCTTCGATCGAGTTGATTATATTCATAATTATCCTGTTGTGAGATTATATATTATATTTATTTGTAAAAACATAATTTATTACTTCTTTTATCTTTATTACAGTAAAGGACAGTTGTTACACACCATAATAGAACATAGTATGAACATATTGTCTATATAGAACTTAAATAAAATGCAATACTTGAGTTTGATATTGTTTTCACGTGACCAAATATCGTTGTAAAATTAGTGCCGTATATTAGAGAAATTCGACTGTAGTTAAATGAGAAATTATAAAATGTTTATTATCTCATTATGGTGAACAAAAAAATACGTAGAAGTTGGTATAACATCTAACTTTCAGTCACAATTTCGAATACATATAATTTAAGTCAACACGTAGGTATAATAATGATATGAATCTAATTATTAATTGCTATTGTGCTAACGTTATGCTGTGCGCAATTAGTTTTTAATCTGTGCACTTGGGGATTTTAATATCTGTGCACGGAGGGGTCTGTGTGTGCCGGCTTATCTAAATAAACACATGTTTCAGAATATATTGCGTTGAATTATATGTTGTATGTTATACGAAGATATAGTATCCCCCTGTTTGCAATGCAATAAATAAAATTGGTTGAGGTCCATATCAATACATATAGAACGTGTAAAACTAACTCAACTAAAAATACGAAGTAGTTTTGACAACAAAATTTTAGATAATTGCATATAAAGTTTAAACAATATTCTTAATTTGACTAGACAAATATGTAGTCTAGACAGATGAATTGATTGCAGCGATTGCATTGCAGGCACAATTTCGCAATTATTAAAATTCCACATTACAACAAATACTATAATTTGCATTATAATACTGTATACACGTTATATACATATAATAAATCAACATTTGAAAGCATTTCTTTTAGTAGTTACTAATATTTGAAATTATTTGTGCACTACTTACAACTCCTTGCTATTCCATTGATGCATTGAAATTTTATAAAATTTTACATAAACGTCATAAAGTGTAGATATGTATGAAAAATCAATATAAACAACAAAAAATAAAACCCAAAAATTACAAATATGATACTAAAATAAAACTAAACATAAAACGCAAAAACAAAAGTAGCACATGTTTTGTTCACATATTTGTTTATAAACACATATAATGCAATCATAAAATTATAGAATACACTAACATATTTAAATCGGTTACTTATTCTTGTCATCTATAAATATTAAACGTCATAAACATCGCTAGCTTAAAGGTTTATATACGAAATGAAAAGAATAGTCCTCACCATGGTGATTTGTTCAAAGGGCTGTAACAACACTTGGTGTAGGTTGAAGTCGGTCTGCGGCGACTCCGCGGGGCTGCCTGGACTGTGCACCATCTGTACACGACAAGTGTTTGGAAACTACAATAGGGAATTAATCTCTTTTTTGAAAAGAATCTTAATTTGATTCTTGCGTGTCAATAAACCATATACTAAAAATATAAAAATTTTATACACTCGTTAAGTACTATAAAAATTGCATTAAAATTTAATATTTACAAATTTCGCGCGTAATTAGACGAAGGCGCCGCACGAGTTGTTACTCTGTAGCGATGACGTCAATACGGCATGTAAATAATAAACAAAGCTCTATGTTTGATGCTATGTGTTATTATATTACATACATACATACACTCACGCCTTTTTCCCACGGGGGTAGCAGAGATTACGTCCTTCCACTTGCTACGGTCCTTACATACTCTTTCGCTTTATCTACTTTCATAACATTTCTCATACATGCTCGACGATTGCGGGTACTTCTGACCTGACCTTTTTTGAGGACACTTTCGATTGTTCGAAATATGTTCGCCTAGGTCTTCCTCGTCCCGTGTCTCACTCACTCCAGCTTCATAAATCATTTTGGTCAGTCTACTTTCATCCATCCGTTCCACATGCCCAAACCACCCAAGCATCCCTTTCTCTATTCTTGTCACGATATCCTCTTTCAAACCACATTTCTTTCTAATCACTTCATTATACAATCTGTCACTCAGTTTTACTCCTGCCATACTCCGCAAAGCTCTCATTTCTACTGCATTTATTCTGCTTTCATGTCGTTTCTCCCATACCTAACTTTCACTTCCGTACATTAATGTTGGGACCAGCACGCCCTCATGCACTGCTAGTCGCGCTTTTTCTGAAATTTTCTGACTACTCAGAAACGTATGCATGGCCCCATTCACTATGTTACCAGCTTTCACTCGCTTCTCTATATCATTATCACACCTTCCATCCCTTGTAAACATACATCCCAAATATACAAACTCTTCTACTTGTTCTACTTTTTCTCCTTCTATCATAATGTCAAACAATGTCATATTTACATCTCTTTCAAACACCAATACCTTGGTCTTACTTACGTTCACTTTCATTCCTTTATCATTTAAAGCGTCATTCATAACAGTTACCATCTCCTGCAACTCACTGGCCGATGATGCCAATATTACTTGGTCATCAGCGTATAGTAGGCATTTGACAAGTAACTCATTCATGCGTAAACCACATTCACTCTCTTTCAAATTCGACAGGCACTGATCCATGAATAGGTTAAACAGCCATGGAGATGCTACACACTCTTGCCTCACACCTTTTTCGATGTGAAACGGTTCTGTGTATGCACCATTTATCCTAACACGAGCATTAGAATTCACATAGAGAGATTTTAATGCTCGAATTAGTTATGTTATTATATTCATAATTTAAAAATGAGTTATTATCTTCTTTTATATATAAACAACTAATAAAGGGATAATAATAAAAGAGTAATACTGACATCGATGTTTTAATACTTCGTAACTCGGCAGAACAAAAGTCGGGATTTGCAGCAAAGAATTTTCCGTACTATCTCCTTTTACAAAACTGCTTTCCATAGTGTGATTCACGTGCGATTTCAATTTAACTTACGTATTTATAACGTTCTCTTACATTAAAAAAGCAACCTACAAACTTCTTTTGTTATTGTTTTGCGGCTTTATGCGTACTATGATTCATAATGACATTGATTACAGTACCTTATGACGTCACGACATGGCGGCCTATGTTTCGCTCTTGTTTTACGTATAGATTAAAAAAGTGAATACTTTGAAACTAATTTTTATATTATTTTTGTTATTTTATGTACTTAAACATAATGGTTCCGACTATTTAATGCATAAGCTATCATATGTTTTTAGATCTTTTCTAATATAGAGGGAAGTACCCTATTAAACATCACTTTTGATTGACAAAGGGTGGTAAGTTACTTTCAAATATTCTTTATACCAGGGTTGCCTGCTTGGGTACCTCGGTTTTACCTATTTCTAGTAATGGCAATAACGACTGTTTTGTAATAACGAATAACACTGTTGTGTTATTTTCCTATAACTGTTATTGTAAACTGTTGCCTGTTATCCTGTTGTATTGCTGTTTTGACAAATGTTGTTGAGTACGATTATTATTGTTATTATAGCTAGCTATTCTTAACAATGAACTTTACTTCATACTTTTTCAGGCTTAGGACTGTCAGAATATTAGGTAGTAATTTAAATAACTTAAAATGCAAATAAATCAATATAATATTATGGTGTATTTAAAAGTTCATTGATCTGTACATAATTAGTTATTTACATTCAATATTTACGTTATTTACATGCAATATTCTTCCATTTCCATTTATTTACAATATCTACTCTAATTATTGATTAGTTACTTCAAAAGTACACGACACTAATTGTTGCAACGAATAGGTAATTTAATTTGCATACGCGATAACACAACGACAAATCCAAACACGACACGATTTGATTAAGTAAACGATCACACAACTGCAAATAATGCGTAACTAAAAAAATGACAACAGCTTAGGCACCAGCAAGCCAGCAACAGTTTACCTAATTGTTATTTCAAATCACACTGTAAATCAAAATGAGTCTAATTGTCATACGCGCGAAGGTACAAAATTGTGAATTTGGTATTAGTAAAATTACTATAAGAAATAAACAAATAGGAACTTTATTTCCTTGTGAGAAAGGTTAATATTATAAGAATAAGCAGTCGGGCAACAGAGCGAGCGCCTACGCCTACACAACGGTTCAAGTGGCAACAACAACAATGCGACTAGGCGATTCTTTTGTCAACAGCAACAGCAGGATAACAGTATAAGCTGTTGTTAAATAATGTGTTATTAGTTACGGGAAAATAATTCATTATATTATCTGTTATTGAAATAACGACCATTACTACCTATTTCTACTGAAAAATATAGCGTACGGTGCGCAACTAGCGCTGGACCGATCGATGTATTCCCGAATTCTTGGGGAGACCTATGTCAAGCAATAGCCGTCTGTTGGCTGAAATGATTATGATGAGATAAAGAGATAAAAGGTACTGCTTATTTATATAATAACTTGCTTGAAAATAAAATTCCGTCCAGAATATCTATTGTTATCGTCAATTTCAATTATCATTATAGAAACAATATTTTTTACTGAAAACTTTTGAGTTTGATTAACACTGATTAATCCTGTATTAATCCTGTTTAACATGAAGTAATCGAACATAAAAAATGTGATTCATTTTTGTTTATATTATACTAGCTTCCGCCCGCACCTTCGCCCGCGTTTTTTTGTTTCTTATGACGTGATATTTGACGTACTTGCATACTAACTTTCAACCCTTATTTCACCCCCTAGCTGGTCGAAATATCAAAAATGCTAGAACGAATGTTTAATGATTTCTTATCAAGTGCTTAAATATAAAGTTTCATGATTTATCTTTTAAAATTAAAAATCCAATACAAACTTTCAACCTCTATTTCAACCCCTTCATCCCTTTTTTTCGAAATAAAAAGTAGCCTATCTTCTGTCTCAGGGTCTAAAGATTGTCTGTACCATTTCATCAAAATCGGTTGCGAGGTTTAAGCGGGAAAGCGTAACAGACAGACAGACAGAGTTACTTTCGCATTTATAATATTTGTTGGGATGGTTTGTTGACAATAGTCAATTTTATATATTAATGAGTAGGAAGATATGCATGTAATTATAGGAGATATGTATGTTTAAAATTTATTCTCCACAGACTTAGAGTCCATGTCTTTATCATGTTTTATTTTTTGGATTATGGATCAAATTATTTAATAATAACGATAAATCCTCAGATTTATTCTGGAATGAAATGCGCAGTTTGTAATAAATTACTTACAATAACATAAATAAATTTACTTAACAATAAAACCTATATTATTGGTAAAAAAAATAACATATATACGAGATTAACTATCTGTTTAATTTAAAACCGACTTCAATCAATTTTGTCTAAAGTAAAACCCCTAATCAGTTGAATGAGACTGACAGCTGAGTTCAGTGATCTGCTATCAATGAACAATTGTCATCTAGGCTAGCTTTATGCTGTCAATTTGGTAATCTGAAAAAGTTATTTAATACCAAATTACCGTTGGCGAAGGGATGTTGATGTTCGACGTTGAGGAATATTGTGAAGGCGGACTACAGTGTGACTGGTACCCTGACGCCATCCAACCTTGGTCCAGCGGTGACATATTCTGCAAGGATAGAAACATTACACTTACACCGGAAATTGTATTTTACATAATCCCAATTCGATAAAAATAGGAACCAAAATGTTAGTTTCTTGGAAAGCTCCTTTCGACAAGCTTTTATTTAATATGTAATGTATTGACTGACAGTTAGCACAAAATTGTGGTGTTGACATTGCTTTGAATTGAATCGAAAAAATCTATATTTATATGTTTACAATCATGTTTTCGAAGCTACTCAAAAATATTTTCTTTAGATACGTTGTGTTGGAAAAGATTGAATTGATGCTCTATATATTTAACAAATACGTATTACTTGTATCTCAAGAACGATTTCAATCAAGAGCTACAGTGATTTCAGTAATCTACTCTTTGATGGATATGTCTCAGCCAAGAATAGCAAAATGACTTCGAATAGAAAAAGCAAGGAAATAAATAATAAAAAAGGAGTTTAATTATTATATCAGTTTTGGAATAAACGCCACATTATATAACACATTATATATAATAACGTAGTTACTGTTTTAACTACTGCCAATTACATAACAAAGTTTAATCTTTATAGATGAATACATGATATTGATATTTTGATAACAATACAAAAACATATATAGATTTCTTTATCAATATCATCGAGACATTTAATTTTGGCACCTATCAAATTAAATGTTTTGAGTTATAGTTGGAAACGTTACTCTAATAGTATTTAAATAAAAGCTTGCATTTGAAAAACGTATTTGTTCGTCACTTATTGTGTTATTTTTAAGTGTGAGGTCGTGTATTCGACTTTGTCACACCAGGCTAGGCTCGAAGCTGGCGAAAGCGAACATGCATGGACGATAAAGCATCAATTAAAACAGTGTCTTGACCAACCTGTATGAACTACGTAAAATATTTAAACTAGAATTTCTATTCAACAAGTTACACACAAGTGGTGCAGCGTACGCTGCTAAACGACGCATTTAATATACGCATTCATAAATAGTTACGCGAGTCAAAATACACGGCAATTTTAAGATCGTATTAAGAAATTACACGTGCTATCCAACTGGTTTATAAAGTATATATGTATGCCATGGTGTCTTTTTCGTATAGGAAGGCTAAATAAAAAAATGCAAATTTAAGATCGATATGAAAGCGACTATCTCAAAACAATAGTTCGCACACAGGAAAACTTGAAGTACAGTCAGGTAAGAAAAGGTAAGCCATGTTAAATTCGATATTTGCACTGGTATATTACAAACAATACAGTATGTATGAAACTGGTAATTAATTAGCACGTTAACTTGTTATGTTGACCAGAGTTGCAATTGATTTATAAATGTAAGTGTCAAAGTGAATCTTAATAAATCAGCGACGTCATTGAAATATCTGTTAATTTCAATGGACATTTGATAGCAACAGAGATACATAATCGTCTACAGATTAATAAATAGTCTACAGGCCATTTTAAACATTAAAAGCGTCAATTATTGTCATATTTAATAACATTAATGGTTTATAATTTTATGTTTTACATCATCTTCTTGTTCTTTTTCTTGTTGTTGTCAATTTTTTTAAATTGTTTTTTTCTTATTAATTTCTTTTTATTTAGCATAGAACTTCGTGCATCAATCAAACAATTTTCGACGTCTTGATCGATACACTTCAAAAAATATCTCATGTATCTTTATTTTGACTGAAGCAAGAGACAAATATCGATTAGTTTATCGAATTTATGTCGATTTTATTTTGGTGTCGATATGATTAATTAACAATTGAGTTAATGAATATAGTACGAATACACATGATATTTCGGAGCTTATATTTATTAAAATAAGCAATTATGCATTATATTAAACAAAATATATAACGTAAGTACCGAACAGTATAGATAACATTACAATATGTTACAAAACTTATTTACTATACTTAAAGGAGTCAAACACTATTAAAAATTTTGTATGAATTTGATTAAGTAAACATTTAGGCAAATATATTTCATTACATTAAAAGTTACTTTAACATAACATTAGTAAGAGTAAATGTAATTATTGAGAAGTATTATTGAAAACAGATATATCCTACCATATAATTCTGTATCGGCAAAGAAGAATCATAATAAAAAAGAAAAATTACTTTAACTAAAATATTATATACAATTAGAAATATACAGTGGAATCTCTATAACTCGAACCATGTTAAGTCGAAATTCTCGGTAAATCGAAAAAAGACACGTTACCCTTCCGCTTAAACCCCTAAATTTCATATAAGCAGTTACCGATGTAGCCTGATAAATGTGATAATCGATCGATATGTCGATAAACAAGTTATCTCGTGGTATATGTTATAGATACGCACTCGGGGTATGTGTCGCACTGTATAGTTCAATCGGTTACGTTCACGGCGCAACGTAGTACTTCACGTGTTTAGGCACTGGATTCACGATTAACGGGCTTGAGAAAGATTAACGGAAGTTAATACTCCGTCAATATTTTTAGAATTAACTTAAAAATAGCCGTCTAATGGAAATATTAATATAAATAATTTGTTATAACGTTGCAACGTGCAATTTTGACTTGAGTATGCAAACAGGCGAATCTAATCTTAAGTATCTTTGGAGAACCGAGCTCTTCGGATATCAAGCTTTTGAATGCGAATAGTCTTGTTTCAGATTCTAGATCTCTATGGCTATCACTGTTATTTTGCTATTTAGATGTAGTACAGGTTGTTTCAAGGCCGACGAAACAATATTTAAAGAGCACATAAGTTAAATTTTAGATGGACTCTAGGGGATTACGTCAAATTTGAAAACCTATTACTTTCCAAGTGACTTCAAAATGATAACAGATACTTTAAAATAATAACTCCAGTCAGCTGTTAACACAAAAGACATCATGCTATTTAGCTGTAGACGAAATGACACTCAATAGATCGCAGCGTAGTATTGTGATGTATTTAGTTTGTAAGGAGAACCATTTCTCCTTTATTTTAATTTCAATAGCATTATTTTAATTTCATGCATATTTTTTTAATTTGACTTTATTTTCATTTCAATTTTGGAATCCTGTCATCTTCCGCAATTGACAGCTCACGTCAATTCATTGACAGTTATGTGGGACGAAATTTACCAGGTCAGCTAGTTTTTTTTTTATTTCAGCTAGCGCTAGTAGGATTATTTACTATCGGATAAGGTAATTATTATAATTTATATATTATTATTGTAATTATTATACTGCAATGATCATATTAGTACTGTGATGGTTGCATACCAATACTGAGTTATTCAATAACAAATCGTAGTGAATCCATTTGTTCATTATCAATTATCAAACATTGATGAAGCTCAGCAAGACTTTTTTTTAAATAAAATAATACTATTGTGGGATATACTAATATATATAGGTATAAAAATATACTAACACACATATTTCTGTATTTTTTTTAGATAGCGTAGATTTCACTCATCATTATTCGACACGATAATATGACTGATGCTCAAAGTAAAAATTCGGTATTCATTGTCCCCCAAAAAAAGAAAAGAAGATGCTAAACAATGAATAATTTTCCGCTCAATCTTTCTTTTACTATATAAGATATAAATAGTAGTATATGTTGAATTTATTATCACCAACGTTCACTGTACACAAAAAATATCTAACAATAACGTACAGGGCAATCCTAATAAATTGTAGCTGTAATTTTATATCACTGAAAGAAGTAAGCCTTGACAAAATGAGAAAAAATATATTACATAAGCAAATCGGTATTATGAAACCACTTGGAAATTAAGAGTTTCAAACAGTGCAGCTCTTTTCTAATATAAAAATGCTTATGTCGAAATATATTCAAATGACTATTAACATGCACAATACCCCACTCTAAAATTGTTAAATTAAAAATAATAATAATACTTTATTGTTGTCAATTAAATGAAGTGGTTATTTTATCGTAAAAAGGAACAAGTGATAATTCAGTAAAAAATTCATTCAATAATTCAATAAAAAACAGCTTCCGAGTAGACATAGATTATAAAAAGATATACTGAATAAAGTTGGCAAGACGTAAAAATAATTTTATTAACACCAAATTAGCATCATAATGAAGCGAACAACCAAGTTATTATACATGCATAATTTTAACAAACCCACAAAAGCCAAGAATGATCAATAAGTGTCATCGCTGAATTTAATTATTAGCAAAACAGCAAATTTTTGCGTAGAAAGCATCCAATCAAACGTCTGCGCAGAACTTATGAACCGGAAAAAATTGTAAAAGGAGATTAAAAAAGAAAACGAACCTTATTATGGTGAAGATAATTATTTGAGTTTGGTACAGATAAGTGATTCTGAAATAAACAAAAAAAATGATATTGTGTAGAAAGCAAATAAACACAAACATAACAGAAAAAATAAAACAACAAATATGTTACACCTTCGGGTGAGTCCAGATTAGCTGACTCGGTATTGGGTTATTATATCAAAGCATATATTAGATTAGACGACAATTAATTTCTATTATACAATATTGTGTGAAACACGCTTGCCTTAGTATGTGACAAGTCTGATTTTAACCTTAATTCCCTTAAGGGCATAGATATGTAATTCTCTGTCTCAATCGTTTAATAAAGTATTTTTTTTGTCTCCGAGATAAAAATCACACATGCAAATGTCAAGGTTGCGGTAAAAAACTTTGTTATCAGCGTTCGTATATGTATATATATATATATATATACCCGTTTGGTCCATTACTGACAATTTCTAATCTATTTGTGATTACTAATGATTTTTTTTTATTAAGTATTAAAAATACGATTTATTGTTGATTACTCTTGAATCTATAATTGTAACAATACAAAATTATGCTATATTTTTCATCCGATTTTATCATTTATTTGCTGAAACTTTCAGAATACCTTTTTTACTTTTCTATTTATTATTAACTAGTCACCATGTTTAAAACTTAAAAAGTTTGCTTTCTTGGTTATTTAACAAATATGTAGAAAAATTATTCTAAAAAATCGCCATATAATAATGTTCTCATGGAGAGTATCCTCTAGCAGGAATATGCTACTATTTCTTCTCTATACGACATCCCTATACTTTAAGACGTTTCATGTACTCTGAAAGCTAATTTTGGACCACATTTTTGATATTTACATTTGATACTTTGGACTTAGAGCTATATATTAATGTTGGTGGTATTACCACTATAAAATAATAGTATATAATGTTGCGATGTTTTTCATTTATCCCTAAAATATACAAAACCTGTATTTATGTACACTCGATTTTATGCCTAAATATATTGAACACGGCTAATCAATCTAAAAAAGCAAAACACATAATAAACATTCACAACACAAATCTATTCAAATCTCAAGCTAAATACCTAATCATCCTCATATCTAGAGCTGATCATAATATTCTAATTGATCATCAAATTATAAGCCTGCACTAGTTATTTTTACATCAAGGACAATTTGCTTTGTAATTAAGTTAAAATAAATAGTTCTATTTGATTAGACCCTAAGATCCTATATCATGTAGCGGTTAATTATCCTTGATGCAAGACGCAAATATATTTTTATCACTTCTCAAAGTGTAGCCTATTTAAAAGCGACTACAATACTAAGTCACTAACAAGTCACAGATCGACTCCAAAATACAAAAATAGAAATCAATAAGCTTTTGTATAGCTGAAATCACTATTTGATTCGCTGACTAATAAGTTAACTCATATACTATTTTATATGTGAAGTTACTAATTTTGTGAAAATTTTAAAGAATGATATAACATTACTAATCAATCACACGTATCAAATAATATTCCCCATGATTTGTCTAATCAGCAAATATTTTACAACAAATTAACTAAATTCACAATTGCTGTAAATATTATATTAATCAAAAATACTATGACGTATATTGTAATTTATTTGTAATAATATTGTATTTATACAGACCATAGTGTAAGCAAGCTCAATATGTCTGCGAACGCAAGGATCATTTAAAACATCTAAAACAAAACGCTCATTGATCTGTCGTTCGGGAAATCCCTCACTTGGCAAAATGTTTTTTTCGAATCCCTCACTTGTCAAAATGTTTGTTCGAATCCCTCACTTGTCAAAATGTTTGTTCGAATCCCTCAATTGTCAAAATGTTTTCATCGAATCCCTCAATTGTCAAAATGTTTGTTTGAATCCCTCACTTGTCAAAATGTTTGTTCGAATCCCTCACTTGTCAAAATGTTTGTTTGAATCCCTCACTTGTCAAAATGTTTGTTCGAATCCCTCACTTGTCAAAATGTTTGTTCGAATCCCTCACTTGTCAAAATGTTTGTTTGAATCCCTCACTTGTCAAAATGTTTGTTCGAATCCCTCACTTGTCAAAATATTTGTTCGAATCCCTCACTTGTCAAAATGTTTGTTTGAATCCCTCACTTGTCAAAATGTTTGTTCGAATCGATTTTGTCTCTTTGAACTTATTTTTGTACTAAAGAACTCCACGTAGAATAGACTACAAGTATATTAAAAAATGAAAAGACTGTATATTACTGAAAAAATAAATGCGGTTTAAGATTGTCAATTTAAATTTTCGCGCGAAAAAGGACCTTTTGTTCGTATGACATCACTCCTGTCTGTCATTATCACTGGCTCACTGATTGTACTGCGCGTGTCATTGTTGATTTTAGTTGTTTTTTGCATTTATCTCGACTTTCAAAGGTATTATTTTGTAAAAATTTACAAGGTTTCAAGCAGCGAAGAGGAATGGCATTTATTCCCCAAAGACTATCATTCGATGCTGTGAAGACCACTTTGACGTAAGTCGACGGATATATTTATTGTAAACTTAGTTAATCTACTTGTACACAAAAGAAACAGTTACCTACCTAACACTTATCCAAACTTTTCAATGTCTTGTTGTTTAGTCAATTTCATTTCTACACTTGAAAACTCTGCACTTTCGACAAAAAAAATGTCACTACCATGTCAAGATTAACTTTTGGCAGAAGATTAACTTTTCCTAGAATCTATTTTGGCAAACACAACTTCCATTTTTATTAAAAAAACGCAATTAATTTTAGGTTTAATTGTTCTTTTACCACAACTTATAACCTCAAATAAGTTGTCATAACAGGAGTGACGTCACTGAACGCTGATTGGTGTTATAAATCCGTTCCGTTTCACGTTACTTTTGATTCGTAATTATTGTTAAAAAACAACATTATTTCAAATATAAACCTTGCAGTGGTACTACTTTTATATTTTTTTAGCATTTTAATAACAAAATTGTCATAAATATTATAATAGCATGTTCCCCATTAGTCGGATTAAATACATACAGTGAAATTAAAAAAAAAATAACTTAAAGACGAATCTATGTCAATATAAGGAGTTGATCTGTGACAACACACTGACAGCTACGCATTATCCATAGGAGAGAAAGTGCTCTTACCTGTGTGTCGTATAGCGACGTGTGGTCGTAGTGGTGAAGCGTAGTTGACAAGGGAACTGTCGCACCAACGGGCGAGCCTGACGCGGGCGACAAGCCGCCCGTCGCGGGCGACACGCTGCCCCCGCCAGGCGACACCGCGCCGGGAGACGTGGGGCTCTGTGGAATGCCCACGTCACGACATAATTTATTGTAAATGTTGTTATTACTTTTGATAAAGCTGATAAGCCCATTCTTTATTGGTAGGAAAAATAAATTTGGACGATTCAAAAGAGCTTTGTATAAAGTCATATTTTAATAAAGTTGATTTTGATGTACGAAGGTAAGTAGTTATCTAGTCACACGACAACAATAACATGGAATGTTGCCCCTACTAAGCGAAACTGTGCTGAACCGTGTTTTTAATTTTCTAAATTTGCAGCTTTTTACGAAATGGCCGCCATATTGAAATGTCCGAGTGCCCGATTTTTCCCGATATCTGCACCGTAGGACTTCATGTGAAACAGTAAGTTGTAGTTAGAGTTTCTCTGCGAGAATTCTCGATACGAGAATTCCCGAGAAATTTTGCCTTACTCGAGACGAGAAAAAAGTGGTCGAGAAATCGAGAAATTAAGACAATTTTTTTTTAAATTTAAATCGAAACTGACTATCAGATAATGATTTAATTGCCCTCGTTTTTGAAAGCTTATTTCCTAAATAATAAAAATAGCTAGTGGGCTAGCTTTTGGAACAGTTTCCTCTTTAAATTGTGATTACAATTATAATTAGTAGTCTGATTATTAATTATTTATTAGATTCTTAAGTATACTTACGTAACAAAAAAGTCTATATATAACAAAATATTGAAAATTTATATTGAAAAGTTGGACTAAAATAAGTTACCTGTACCTTATTGTTATTCATTGTAATTATGAAGCTAGTCTGATTGTTTGATTTTTATAACTAATACAAAAACTGTCGTTTCAATTATACATTTTAATAGAAAAGTTGTAATCAATGGTAATAATGTATTCAAATTTTGGAAAATACTCATCAAAACAAGGGAAATATACCAAATATTTTTTTTATGTCAATCAGAACGATTTCGCAAGGGGATCAAAAGAACGAGTACCAAAAATCTCCAAATCTTCTACGAAATACGATGAATCTGTAAAATTTACTGTAGAATTTAAGTATAGAAACTAATCTCTTTAACTAATGGTAATAAAAGAGAATATGAGAACACAGCAATGGCTTGACGAAAAGGTATAATTTTCTAGAACATTATACTTTTTTTGGGCCTTTTCTAATTCTTAGGTGAGAGTAACGTAGTATACCTGCCTGTTTAGATTTAGAAAACCGCGAGTTTTGCACATTAATAGTAATTATTCATTATAACACCGATTTATTTCATTGATATATAAATAAAAGCCAATCATAAATGTTGGAAAGAAAATTATGTTGACGAACTGAATCATTAAAGAAAAAAAGTCTAGGTATTTCGAAATAGCTATTTAATTTAACAACTCACATATCGCGGCTGGTTATAATCTGGCGATGTCCGATGCGGCAGGTTGTGTGGCGGTGGGAAATGAACGGAGGTGAGGTTGGGCAGCGATCCGCACGGCATCTTCTGTTCGCCGCAGGAAAGCTGCCCCCCACTTAACGGCCCCCCGCCACCTCCCCCACCGTCCCCCCCGCTCTCGTACACACTACGAAAAAATTTGGTTTAAAAAGATACAACCACACAAAAAAACTTTTTTCTAGCTGCACATCATGTGAACGTTTATGATTTTTACTGGTGAGTCATAAAAACCAGGGGCGTTAAATATGTGGCGAGAAAATGTTTATTTTCAAGTTTAAAATAACATTGGACCTAGTAATAACAGAGAATAAAAGCTCCATCCAGTGTTTATGTGGAACTAGCTAACCCGGCTATATGTGGAAGATGGTAATAATTGAAAAACCGGATTTAAATAATTATTTCAGAGTTTCAGCAAAACTTTTAAACTTAGTAGCACTTAATGACTCAAACAACGCATTTCGAATAGATGAGACGAAAAACATTTTTCAAATTCAAAAATAATGTTAATTACGTTCCATTTCGTGTATAACTTTGTATCATTATTTGAACTGGAATACAAAGAGACGATAACAATCAATAAGTAACCATTATTGAATCTAATATGGCAATGTCAAGTATTGTAGATATTCTAGGCGGCATCACATTGAATATACTTTGTTTAATTGTGGCGTAACAAATCATCTCAGTTATGCATGAACGTATTATTTGTTGGGATTAAATATATAATCCATTTAAAAAAAAAAAAACTTATTAAGTATTAAAAGTTGATTCATCATAACAAGATGTGACATGTACACATAATAAGTTGTTATGACACTTAAACTTGCTTAAAAGCTTTCTAGGCCAAAATTATGTTAGCCTTGATACTCACATTAGCCAGATTACTTCTATACAGAGTATAGACAATGATGAAAAATTGTACTAAAATTATGTTATATATTTTTAATTTGAGCATCTTATTAGGCAATTTTGATATTAAGTGCTACTATAATATTTTCTAAAGTATGATATAAATATATAAGTATATATATTTATATATTAAATTATTGCATGTTTGCAGAAATGAAGATATGTAATCAATTAATTGTAATTAATTCATGATAGAATCCATTATGTTATAATTATTTCCCTTTTTTTCGATATTCCATTATACATGCCATGAAGCATTTATTAACTCTGTCCAAGATAAGCATTGTCCGAAGCATATGAAGCTTTTGATTTTCTGTGCGTGGATATTAATGATAGAAAAAAACGTATCTTTGTCGAGATTTGATCATTTGTATCCGGATCAGTACAAAGATTCGAATCAGTAAAGTGCTTCATTTGTATCAGTGACTCTGAACAGATTAAATCGGTCCAGAGTCACCGATACAAATATTCTGATATCTGATACAAATACACTGATATAAATATTGATATTGAATTATTTGTATCAGTGACTCTGAGTCAATCGTGTAAGCGTCGCGTATCGAATGAAATCGAGATGCAATTGAACGACGTGATCCGAAACGCTATCCACTGGTTATGTACCGATAATACATGTGTCACCGGTTATTTACATCCCGTAGATGACATATGAACTGACTCACGAAATTTCCCACAAATCTCTGGAAAATGCCAACTAGGTCCGCCCCTTATAAAAAAGTGTGAGTGAGTTTATTGTTGTTAACGTTTTGCGAATAACACACGTGATTGTAAGTACGCAACCGCATCTATATCGTTTTGCGTCAAAAATGAGAAAGCTGTTCTACTATACAAGATTGCCTTAACATAACAAATAGATATGAAAATTACACTTAATGGACGTATCAATAACTTAATTAAGTTACAATACTATTCAGTTAATTGTAACATTAATAATAGCTAATACATTGTTGATTGAAATGAGGTCACCTTTTTTATGATAAAAATGTACTCTACACGAGACATTCGCAGACAAAACAGTGGTAATTAAAGTACATTTATTAATGATACAAAGAACACAGTGAAACTTTCTCAATTACAACATAATGGGGTCAGAACTGTATTATTTATATTTGTTGGTAATGCTCGCTTACAATGGAATAACATTTCGTTTAGTCACCGCCAAACTCCATTGTTATTTGTAAACGTAACAGAGTTAATTCGAAAAGTTTCAAGGGCTGCTTGAGCTTTGTTCAATATTTCACTAAGGTCTTAATCAATACCGTACAGATTTAAAAGAATCTTTACATCTGCACAAACTTTGATGTGTAATCGGCAATCATCATCACAGCTCCTATAGTACTCCGCCGAAGGTGATAAGCCTAACTTAGGGTGATTAGTTTTAGTTTTAGTAAGTCACATTCATTGATTTCACATAGACTTACAAAGTTCCTTGTGTATAGAGTTACTTCATGGTATTTTCTTTTGCCTAAGAAGCGTAAGAAATACTCATAGGTATGGCAAGTTCGAATCCCAAATCTTTCAGATCAGAAGTCTATTGCAAACACCACAGAAACAACGCTCCATTGATAACAGATTTGAATTATGAGGATAATTAAATCCATAACTAATACGGAATGTGATAAAGGCCGTTTGAAACAATAATAAATGATTTTTTACTATAATGTTCGATGTTTTCAACTTTTCAGAATAATCAATAACCAATTATTTACTTAACAATGATCTTATTAAAAATAAGTATTTTGGCCAACTGCACACAGTCTCTTAGATTAAGTTCCTTAATTTAAGTAAAATATATTACTTAAATTATCTATATGTCTTGGCAGCAATATTATTTTTTATTTATTTATGGATATATATTATTTTTATTCTACTGCGCCGACCCCAGATAATGGGAAATGGGCAAGAGGATGATGATATTATTTTTCAATGAGGTTTTGTGGGAATTCCATCTAACTACGAGATGTCAATTGAAATTCTACTATTAATTATTAAAACTATACAATATAACATACAATTCTTTAATCTAAAGTTTTTAAGAGTCTAACTGTTAAACAGAAATATACAAGTTTCAAAGATTATTGAATATAGAAAATCTGTCAAGCCGCCCTTTATATTCTACAGTTAAGACAGTGAAATGAACTGACGATTGAAATATCGGCACCATGTGAATTATGGTGGTTTTGATTAAGACCTTTAAGTTACTAAAAAATTTAATCCCTAATAGTGACCGAGTGCGTACGTATGCGTGTACGTATCCCTACCAATAGTATCTATAATAATATTGTAAAATAAATAATGTATAATAATATTATAAAAAGATACATTGTGTTTGGTTGTTTGTTCAACCTACTACCGATACTATTTTTATTAAATATGATATAAGCCCGGGGAAGTATTACGATACTTTATATCATAAAAAATACCTCTTTTCTATGAAACAAACCGATATAACGCGGGCGAAAAATCTAGTAAATACTATCAAATCAAGTTAAGCATATCCAATGAATTGGAAAAGAGCTACATTTTGTCAATAATTAATTACACGATAAATCCTAATTAAACTAATTTTGAAATATTAATATACTAATCCAAAAAATCGTGTTAGTTCGGCAAGCCAGGGAGTCTTCAATAATAAATCCATCGCACACAATGCGACAGGAGACGAATTTTTGAAACAATAGAAAACCAATTCGCATTCGAAATCGTGAGATTCGTATACGAATTACCGAATTCACTATTTCTGAACTTTAATTTCTTGCGATGTGCAACGTTTTTTATTTCTACTAGTAGAATATCCAACGCTGAAGTGACCTTGACAGTGATCCGTTTCACGTGTGGGTCATCGCCGGCTTTTTGTTTTTGTTGTTGTGATTTTAAATTTTTCTGCGTGGAACGGAATTTAATTAAGAATTTGTTCTAAATGACAACACTGAATTCGAGTGATTCAAAAATCTAAAAAATTGTAAGCAGTAGAAAATAATTTTGCGCACGATTTGTATTCGTATTCGAATTCCAAATTCACGTCTAATGATTCAACAAATACGTCTCCAGAAACGGAATGCGTTCGAGGGCGCCAGTCAGTGCACAACATTGTACTCACTTATTATTGTTTGGTATTCTGGGTATTTCACACGACGACCGCGGCCGACTGTTGGGGCTCATGCCGAGTGTCGCCAAAACATCGAGGTGGATATCTGCGACTGGAAAACAATGGAAAGGCCGTGAAACAATATCAGATGCTTCGAAAAAATAGGTTGATTAGTAAAACGATATAGCAAGCTTATCTACCAATCACCATAATTCGTTTATTAATGTTTACATACACGCCCGACCGTTCAGTTGAAAATTCTCTCAGCAATTTATTTGGTTCACTCACATTCACGCAATAAATTTCCTTCATTAGCCGTCTATCGTCCGTCCTTTCTATATGCTTATAATTGTAGCTTAATTCACGCGTCATTATAAGATACGTTCCTTTATAAGGCGTACGCGGGGATACAGATCCAACGCGTAGAGGCCATTTAAGAAAAATGCAGCTTAAGACTACACCCAGTTAGATGCACAGAAACTATTGTAATTTGTGGTCAAAAAGTTTGTGGACTATTGCATTTCGATTTTGCGTGGTAATGAGATCCGGACTATGGTACTCCGGTCACCTGCCTTCTCAAAGCCTCCTAATTGATTTTAAATATGGGGTAGGTGGTGACTCGCCGCTCACTAAATGGGACCCCCAAAAAAGCAGACCAATATTGGTGCGAAGAGAGCAACATTGGTGTGAACGGCTAAGGCGTTATGGCATTATTACACTTCCACCCTTCGAGCATCTGCTCTTGCGACTCCACTCTGTCCGGCTGGTTAAGGCAAGACAGAGGCGGGTGGCATGCGCCCCCGTGAAGCACATCGGTACCCTCGGTGACGCAACTCACCGACAGCTGCCCTGAGGGAGACTGACTGCACTGATGGGGCATTTATGGCAGTCAAGGGGCATTAAATGCCCCACCAGCGGGCGATGGGGTCGAAAATAATAATATATTTCATCTATACTAATATAATAAAGCTGAAGAGTTGTTTGTTTGTTGTTTGTTGAACGCGCTAATCTCCGAAACTACTGGTGCGATTTGAATAATTCTTTTTTTGTTGGATAGTCCATTTATCGAGGAAGGCTATAGGCTAAATAACATTACGCTATGACCAATAGGAGCAAAGACAGAGCGTTAAATGTGTAAAAAACGGGGAAAATTATTCATTTTTGAAGGCTTTCTTTGCGTGCGCTGCGAAAACGGTTCAAGATACACAAAAAATATGTATGAAAGAATTATTCCTCTATACATGATCTAAAAAAAAGTCCGCGACGGCATATGTCTATCTTTTAAGGTTTAGTCACAATGACCGTTTTTATGGTACCAAATTTGGTCGAAATAAAAATGTGCCGGAAGTCACTATTCCACGCGGACGAAGTCGCGGGCAAAAGCTAGTTTAAATATACGAAAATAATTTGATGCTATGTGGTACATTTCAGTAATTATGGTACTATATTTTATATATACCCTCAAATTACCTAAATAGAGTACGATAAAAATTGCTAAAAACGTTGGAAATACCTTACATTTATCGAATATAATAAGTTTCATAAAGTGATACAATGCTAATCGACGCTTGCTTTTATTTCGCCATAGATTATCGGACAAACAGCCGACAGCAAAAAGGTTGGAAGGTTAAGGTTACCGTTGAAGGTTGTTGAGACATAAAGGCACGGCGTATTCGTACAAAACACTGATAATTATGTACTATTTCTACGAATCAAAGTTTAACACCATGATATTGAATGAAAACACAGTAAATGTTTTAACAAGTGTCACGTTTTTAACCTATTTTCAAATATGAAATAATATTGATCGAGTCAAAATACAGCATTACTCATAACGGCACTGTTACGACCACTTTTAGGAATCGCTTGTTGCTGCAGCATAAAGTTGCATAATATAACAATATGCAACTTTAAATCGTTTCAAACTATAGTGATGTGTGCGTACCGCCTTAAAGTACTTAGTGACCCCAGCGGCTTTGCATCATCCATCTCACACTATTCGTTTGAATGTAAGAGCATGAGAAGAATTTGTTGATTTGTAAGAATTATACATGCGAGTTAGTTGAAATATTTAACTGAAAAAAAAAAAATTTAATACAGAGAAACAAAAACGCAATCATAAATATTATTAATTTTATCTATGGAAATAGAACAAGCGTGATATAATAAAGATATGAAATATCAATTTTTAGATTTATCTGTGTATTAAATTTTTGAAAAAAATTGTTTCGTGAGCTTGATATTTTTAATTACATATGAAATACACGAAGGAAACAAACGAATATATGAAGATAAATAACAAACAACTATCATAATCAATTTTAAACTGTAAATGATCAATGAATTATATAGTCACTGGAATATTGTTACATTGATCTTATTGTGAAACCCATACCGTTATATACGAAATGTGTTAACTATGACTCATAGTATAAAATGAAATCGCTTTCTCTGTCCCTATATCCTTATCTATGTTTAAGTCTTTAAAACTACGCAACGGATTTTGAGCGGTTCTTTTGATAGATAGAGTGATTGAAGAGGAAGGTTTATTATGTCTAATAACATCCATTAAATGGTGAAGAAATACTGTTATTTTTGAGGTATCTAATGTGATGTCGTAAATAACTACATTTATTCCGCTTACATTGCAAACGCAGGCTGAACCCTACGAGATTTATCACAATAATGATGTAACTATTGTACAGATTAAAAAGGTCTACAGAAAACTCCGCGATAGTATATGTTTATCTCTTATTGATATCCCACAATAATATTTTTTTGACACTTCTTCCGTTTTTAGTTTTTTAAGCTATAATTTATTATATACAACGTTCACAGTTTTTCTGGTAGTATATTTAGTATCAGCATGCACCCGTGCGAAGTCGGGGCGGGTCGCTAGTAACTCGATAAAAACAAAATTATCAAAATACTACTTACAGTAAAACGAACCCTTGGCAAAAGAAAGCGCTTTTACAGCCATGGAAGTATACGTCACTCAAAGTTTATTAAACAGTTTCTTTTTTGTGTTAGAATAGAATAAAAAAAACATTTATTCGACACAAACACAACAAAACAGCAGTAAATAATTTACATAATTCGGCTGAGGTTGCCAAAACGAAAGAGTTCAGTTTCTTGCCTGTTCTTTTTAAGAAGGCTTTCTCAATTTCCGAACAGGTGTAAACATATTTTTATTTCCTTTATTAGTTTTAGTAGCTCTTCTATTTTAAATATCTTGAGGTTGTATTTGTGACTTGGCATTTAATTAAAGCAAAATAAATGTATATATAACAAAATATGCTAACAAAATATTCGATTCGAGCGGGATTAAAACCTGCGTCTTCAACAAACAGAATCGTCCTAATCGAATATTACAAATGGATTTTCACCGTTTACATTGTTATGCCAAAGTAAACTTTATTTAGTTTCGTATCTATATTATTTAGTTTTATTTAGCTCAGCACTTGTTGGGTGTTAAGACACCCGGCGCTATGACCCCGCCCAAGAGGAACGGCACTAAACACGCTTAGAATGTGGCCCAACACTAACAAACCTGCCGCAATTTAATTGACTAAGGCTGGTTATAATGTATTCACTTCCTATACAATCGGCCGCTCAATATGCTAATGTGAAATTGATAATAACTCTTCGTTGTTAAACAGCTGTTAGTTGCTATTGTGGCATTATACTTGTCGAATAAATTATTCCCGATTTATTTGGATCTTAAAATTTTCATTTATTTAAAGTTTATCAAAATAATATAGGGCCATTTTAATGACTCGAGCTTTTCGAATCTTGTTGTCAGTTGAATTTTCAAGTCATTCGAGATTTTATCCTACTCTTAACGAAAAGTCACAAAAAGGTTCTGATCCGAAATTATGAACGGAGTTGGATCGAAAATTTGCACGGGATTTCCGCCACTGCTTAATAATAGGGTAGACGACTACAATTATGGACGTTTTTATACTATAATTATCTGATTTGAGCAATATATATCTCATGAAAGTATGTCAATATAGAAATTTCAGTTTAATTATTAATTTATATTGTTTTTAGATTTACAAAAAATGAGCAATTATTATTTACGTAATTCTAATGAAACGAACACATTTCTAGCATTCTCACATTAAATGTAACATTTTATATATATATATGTATATATATATAAAGTATACCTATAAACGTATAAATAACAAAGTTATTTTAAAATTTGTTTATACGCTCATACAAATTAGGCGAGTTTACTTAGTTATGACGTCACCACGATTGCAGTGTTTTTAGTATGGAGCGTTTTTGAACGATCCGCGACAGCGCCGCAAACATGTCGATGTATCTTCAAAAGTAGTAGGCGCAGGTGTACTACTGGTTCTACAATATTTCTCATTCAAAAGAGTACTCTTATTATATATAGAATTTAAAAAATTGTCGTCTACTCAATTAAATAATAGTTGTATTTGGAATAAAATCATGGGCGGGAAATATGAGAATTAGGAACGTGGCCTCATTATTCACTTTTCTTTGACGAATTGTTCAGACCGGTAAGTTACATGTTAGTAAGTGTACCGATAAAAATATTGAAATGTATAGTCGTAGAGAAAAGGATGCAGACTGGAAAAACTGTCAAACATACATCCATTGTGGAAGAAATATTAAGAAAATGGACTTGAATAAATCGGGACAGTGCGAGTCGGACTCACGCGCCGACGTCGGTTCTGTCAATAAGTTTATAGTCGCAATCTATGTGGAGCTTTTTTGTGGTTCGAGTATAAATCAACGATATCCGGATTTTCACCGTTAGTTTTCAAATTTATTCCTTTACTTGTGAAAAAGAAAGTGGGTACATGAAATTGCTTTATTCCAAAGTTCCCAAAGAGAAAGAAGAGAAGTATCCTATAGTTTTGATTCAGTTGTGAATTTCAAAATATGTCACATAAACAGAATATAAAACGCCACATATTTAAATTGCTAGACTTAGAAGGAGGAGCGGTCGCTCACACTACCAGCCTAAGGTCATTAGGACTTTAGGGCAGAGTTTGGTTAATGGGCTGAGTTGACGCGTCTCAGGTATACGAGCCGCGCTGTATTTCTCGCCCAGCATCAGCATAGACGCATTTGCCTGAATGTTTATTTCACGGCGCGGTGCCTTTCTGTCACCATATCCCTCATTACGTCACTATATCCATAGTCAGTTACATAGACAACTCTGCTTCCATTTTCACACCGACGATGTTTTAATCGCATCCTTATCTCGTTCTTAGTATCACATAGTAACACTTTGGGTCCATTTCAAGATCTTATATTGCCGCAAATATGTATTTGAATGGGGCAGTATAGAGCATCAAGTGGCAGCTAAGGAAGCGAAGGTTCTACTTCTAGATCTAGTTTTATCTCATTGACCTGGACTCTTCAAGGACGTGACGTGGCTATCTTAGTCTTAATTTACCATTTAGGGCAAGGGAGCCAATTCGTGACAACTATTATATCAACATTGTTACTATGGCAACAAACTTCGATAAAAGTTCAATCTTTGAACACTCAGATCAAAAAGGAAGCTGTTTAGTTGTGGTTAGTGGCAAACCGCGCGCGATAATCGAAAATCTTAGCATTCATACCTTCGGATACAACCAAAAGGTTGCATCGTTATCCTTTAAAAAGTATAATTCAACCTAAAAATTGTTTATTCCTTAATGGAATCAACAATAAAAATAAAATAATAAATATTTGTTACACTAACACCAATTAGCCTAGCCCAAGGTAAGCTCTGTAAGGCTTGTGCTATGGGATCTAGGGGTAACGGATAGACATACATATATAAATATTTTTTATTGAAATATATATCAACAACCATGACTAAGGTACAAATGCTCGCATTCATCACACAAACATCTGCCCCCACCGGGATTCGAACCCGGGACCTCAGAGATGGCGACACCTTGAAACCGGTGTACTATCCACTCGACTATGGAGGTCGTCATTAGATATTGATTTTTTTTTTCCCCCCTCAGGAGAGGAGGCTGAGGATCCTCATGGATACCAACGCAACAGGCAAGCAGGGATGCGTTGATTCTGTCGGACTCCTGGTGAATCGAGGCGGCTCGACCCAACAGACCTACCGACTAAACTCAGCCTAGCCTTGGCCCTAATGGCCCTACGGCTTGAATGGAATGGTTGGCGCACCCTCAGGAGAGGGCGCGTCAGCGCTGAACTCCGAAGAGGACATATGCGCGAAAGAAGGCTCGGTACGCCAAAGTGGGTCCTTGAAATGATGGGGCCTACTCGTACATGTGCAGCAAGCTGCGAAGTATGGACTATCTAAGGAATGGCGGCGCAGATGCCGCCTCTCGCAAGGCTTGAAGAGCCAGCGTCAATGAGTCGGGAGGGTCAGAAAGGACGTGCCTGGGTCGACGATATTGTGTTACGCGGATTGACTGGGAGATATTGAATTGAGAACAACGAATTTAAATAAGGAAAATCGGTAAAAACGACATATACTCACTTCTCCGGTGGTTTTGGTGCGGGTGGAGGTGCGGGTGGGCGTGGGAGTGCAGCGGGTGGTGCGGCGACAGGGGCTGCGCGGCCGCCTGCTGCTCGCCCGCGCACGACTGGTGCAAGGCCGAGTCCGAGTTTGTGCGCCGCCAGTTACTGTCCGATGGGGGGCTGGAAGGGGGGCGGTCGTGTTTAACATTCGTTGTTGAATGCAAGCTTGATATTAAAATAAGTGATACTAGAATACGTGCGACACGCTTTACATTACATGTTTGTAGAAAAACAACCGTTATTACGAGCGACATAATATTTGTCTTTTGCGCCAGACGTTAGGTCTACAAAGAACCATTGAACGTTACAAATAAGTATTTTAATAAACCAATACAAAACTGTAAAAATTTTTGGTCGATAATAATTCATTTATTTTCGCCTTTTATATTTTTATTTACCTGTTTTTATGATGCCGGTTATCACTAGAAAGTTGAGAAATGAAACTAATTTTACGGGTTTGAGTTTGACAGTTCCAGCTACAACACGACTCCCACTCCGACTTATCGGGTTAGCTAAAGCCAAAAACATAAAAACATCAAACAGAAAGTCACAAATTTTGAGTCAATTATACTTTACGCATTTAGTATTCAAACAAAATGTATTTAATTGTTATATTTAATTAGCACAATGTCACGATATTAATGTATTAGCAAAACATAAGATAACTTATTAAATAGGACTGGACTGTGTAGCTTGAAGCCTTTGCTACTTCGCTAGTTTCGAAGCAATAACAGTACTTAATTTTTATAATGGCTCGAATTCGGCAGTCGTTGAATTCCTAAATGCAACAAATCTAATAATTCATTGAAGTATTCGTTGGTACGCGGAATCTCAATGATTCCGATAGCTGTTAAGAAAACAGAAGCACTGTAATGTTCGTATAAACATAAATCTACCGAAAAAAAACCGTTTTTTACGACAATTGAAACCGCGAGCCGAATACTAGTTACCGCCTCATGAATATAAAAATATATGCAGATTTCTATATTTTAATTAATTGCGTATACTTATTAATTTCGAGAAACATACAATATAGCTATAATGAAAGTTATTTCCAGTTTATGTAAAATAAATAAATGTAGCAAAATTAGACATAAGCATAACAAAACTTTTAAAACAAATATCGTACGGTTTCTTCGTCAACTTTTACGCCGACCCAAACGTGACTTACGTTGGATAATGTATAGAATCCCTATTTGGGTTTGGCGTTTGAAAAGTATAAAAATTGTTGAACTTTACGAAAACAAGCACCAGCTCGCCGCCCACGTGAATTGCTTACACAACAACTTACAGCAAGCAATATATATTATAAAGAAATTACTAATAAACCTGTGGAAAACTGTATTAAGCGGTCATCATTATTGCAGTCAAAACACGCACTACCAGAAAATATGCTTGCCCCCAAAAAAGCGACAGAACCAGTGCCAACATCAAGTGCATTCCTACGATCTTGTCAAAATCTTGGTTCACTTTGTAGGACTACCAACGCTGTGTTTCCTCGTATATCGTATTGCCACTTAAGAGAAAACACCAAGGTTGCGACAATTGAAAAATATGCATTTATAATGGTACATCATTTAAAAAGGCCAAATATAATGGTGTCGCGCTCGTGCACGCACTCGCCCGTAGAGTGCGATAGGGACAAGAGGAGTGCGGACAGAGAATATCTACGAATAGAAGCCGAAAACAACGATTTATAGTCTCCTCTTTATCCCTCTAAAATTAAAACGATTTAAATACATTCTTCAATAACAAATGAAGAAAATCTTTATCCGTGTACCTACATTTTGCATTACTGATCACATGAAATTTATTTGCTTCATATTTGACCACAATAATAATCTGGCTATTTTATAGGTTTTTAAGATGTTTGTTTCTGTTACTAAATAAGTAATATAAAAAAAGAAAAACATAGGGACATGATTATGGAACCACTTGATTTTTAGGAGAAAAAAAAAATGTCGCTTGTATGTTTTTCCCGGGAGACAACATGGGATAATGTTTGTATGGAAAGTACGCCCCGCAGTTTTGTATTTTCCCAACTCTAGGCTTTGTTGATGAACCTGGTTCGTATTCAAATTTAAGGAATTTGGTGAAGTGAAAACGCTTTTAATATAATGTGAAATAAATAAATAAAATTCATTCTAGAAACAGTAACTCAATAAATGTTTGTACTGCAAATCAATAATTGGGCAATAATGGTGACTCTACAATTATTGTTATTGCGAATACTGATTGTTTCAACACCGGAAAAAGATATTTGAGGGTAAGTTAGATATTAGATTGACCTAAACTTTTTATTATTAAGCAAAAACATTCGAATGACAGCCCTAAGCAACTGTTAACTTCACAGATATGCTACTTAGCTGTGGGTAGACGTAATGGCGCTCAATATATTGCTGCGTTGTGCTCCTCGAACACTGATGTAGGCGTTCAATATTAAAAATCAAAAAATAATATTTGATTTTTAAGAGAAAAAAGTAGATTGATCTATATTTACTTTTTTATAAAAACTTTTTACTTCTCATTGATACACAATTACTAGAACTCCAAATGCCAAATTGCTTGCCTAAACGGTTACTCGGATGTGGACATGTAGACTCCGCCGTACTGAAAAAGGAAAAAAGATCTCAGACCCTACTTTTGAGTTATTAGAGAAACGGTGTAAATCAGCAGACCCGAAGACACTCGCCGGTGACTAAAAGTTTTTGATTCGCGATATAAGCCACACGCCGGAAGGTATTAAAGAGGACACAGAGAAAAATGAAAGGTCCAAAGTGTGCAAAAGACTTGTCACTTGGACTGAGACTCTAGCGGACGACGGAGATCGACAGAGACGTCACATCTCGACATAAACTTATGGCTGTGATCGTACGCTTCTGTGGATAGCTTTACGAGACTTATTGCCATTATTATTATTCAGTCTAAATAAATTAAGCTAAATTAACCTAACACCTCATCCAAGACACCCTAACATCAGCCTGAGTGAGATTGACGTGCTTAGAACGAACAGAGAATGTCTGACTTGTGTTAAAATAAATCTGTTTTTCTCTCTTAGATTGGTGTCGATTTCAAGCAACTCAAGAACAAAGGCGCTTTGTAATTGTGGAGTTAGAGAAAAGCTTCTGAAATGGGGTGGAACCTGTCCTAAAAAGGCTTCAAAGACTTTTCAAGTCCGTCCTACTTAAAGGCAAAACTCGTTAAGCATGGCACAGTGGCGTCGTGGCATTATTCTACAAAAATGGGGATAGGCAGGACTCTGTGCGTGATCGAATCGGATAACTCAAAATTTGCATTTTCCAATAATTGCTCGCAGGACATTCGATCTTAGGAACATTTTGCCAAAGGTTGTCAAAGATTGTCAAAGGTTTATGTCCAGCAATGGACATGATGATAATATATAGTTTTCATAAGGAGTACAGAGTAAAAATATTTCTCGTTATATATACGAATATTTATGTTCCGGTAGCTGTTCTTTTTTGATGTATGTTTTAAAATAAAAATAGAAGGAAATATAGATGAAAATAAAAATGCCCAAACTATCCCATCATTGCGTATGCGTCATATAATTGCGATTTGTAAAAGGAAGTTAAAATGATCTAATTAGAGTTTCCAACAATCAGAATAATTTTTAAGATTTATCCGCGTATTCAATAAGCTTTTTTCCTGTTTACATAAATGTATTGCTTGAATGAAATTTCTTAGAACGTACTATAGAATTTGAAATTGAAATTATTAATCGTTGATTTACCTTGTAAACCGTTATAAATGATGACCCTATATACATCAATACCTAAAAACTGAAAATAACTAGTAATTTTAATTTGAGAATTAATCATTATTTTAGTTTAATTATAATATTAATTTTATAAGCCTTTATTTTGACCTAATGGAATACACTTTCAATTAAAATTATAGTCGAATCTGTACTGCAAGTATGGATGGATTTGCTGTTGGTTATTAACCAGTGAACTTTTTTCAAATCTATTTTTTAATACATTAACCATTTTTATTTAAGTGATTTATATCCTGTTATATTTGATACTATTTCAGCAGGAGTTAGATTACTCCAAAAGTAGTTAAATAGTGTCCATAGTATGTACAAAAAATCCTGCCTTTAATCATGCTGGTAGTACGCGGTACAGGCGAACGTTGTTTCGACTGGAGTGTCGTTATTCTTTGATTAGTTATGTAGATTAATTGGCTGTGAAAGATCCAATTTTATAGAATCTGTTCGCTTATAGACAATAGCCCTTTGTTTGGCGGTAACATTTACCGCTAACTACTATTTAAGAAATGATTTAGACATTGATATTACACAAAAAATATTACTTTTCTATCAAGTTCCTAGTCTCAATGAGCGTTGTTATCATTAGTAAACGTAATGCTGTAAAAACAATTCCCAATGCAGACTACACAACTTCTCTCCCGTCTCGAGAAACTTTGGACATTGTTTTAAACACTTCGCACACCTAAGAGCACACCCACACTAGAATCTCGTAAAACAAATGTCCATAGAAATGGTTACGCGATACATACCTAGTCGCTTGTCATCGCTCATCTCTACACAATGTTCTAATGGGTCCGATCGTGTAGGGGAGTGCATAGTTTAGGTCACCTGTTAGCTCTAAATATCGCATGGAACCATTTTAGCGTCTATTGAACACGGGCTGGCAGAGCATAGGATGGCATATTATTTTACATTGAAAAAGTGCCATATAGAGCTGGAAGGATGGATCTGAACTATTGTTATATAATCTATAAGCTCTTATTAGACACAATGCAAATAACAATATAGACAATGTTGCATTTTTTTTTATAGGATAGGGCAGCAAACGAGCAAACGGATCACCTGATGGTAAGCGATAACCGCTGTCCATAGACACCCGCAACACCAGAGGAGTCACAGATGTGTTGCCGGCCTTTTAAATGGGAAAATGCTCTTTTTTAAAGGTTTCGATATCGCATGGGTTCATAAATATTGCAGGCGACAATTCATTCTACAGTTTAGTAGTGCATGGCAGAAAATTCCTGGAAAAACGCTACTGTGGTGGATTGCCAAGCATCTAGATGATGAGGATGAATGTTGTTAAGAAAATAATAATTTTTAATTTTGTTAATTGTTTAAGACTCGCATTTTCTTTGCTCACCTCAAGTATACAGTGCTACCATATGGGCTTGTATCATGTTTGCGGTCAGCAGGCCGCCGCATCGGACCCACCGATGAAGAAGCTCGCCCGCGCTGCCCCGGTGACCGTGAGGGCGACGTTCCCCCACTGCGCCCTCCACCCAATCCGTACTGTGTCGCTAAAGTCGCCTCTTCAGGCTATCAACAAAAAAATATACATCAAGTTTAAATTTGTACAATCAGTCTGGCTGTATATTTGTACCTTGTAAATTACCACTATTAATTGTGTATAAGAATTAAATCTAAATTGGTGCCATGTGGACCTAAGCAACACAAAAATTGAATCTTAATTCACGGCAGTCATTGGGTATATAATTCAAAGATATATCTGCACAACACAAATCTCTCTAGAAACCGGTATTTAATGCGGATTTCGTCGCAACACGCCTATTCGTTTATTATGAAACTAGATTCCAGTGTGTAACGGGTTTATTGAATTGTTAAATATTAAAAAGGCATTTTATTTTTATCTATGTTCCACACAAAATTGATTGATTATATTTTCTAAAATAATTTATATCTTGGATAAAACAAGAAATGTTTTATTTAACATTAATTATTAATTAATCATATTAGGATAGAAAACAACAGATGTTGTGTGCTATTTTATCTTAACATTTACAGGATGCCTACAACAATACATTATTTTAATGTAAAAGAGGATCATTACTATTTCATTTAAAACACACAATTGTCATCTTTACAAGATTTTGTCTGACAGTGCTGTCTTTATAATATTTTGTCTGACAGTGCTGTCTTTATAATATTTTATCTGACAGTGCTGTCTTTACTATATTGGCAGCACAATAGATGTTATATAGCTACATAGATAGCAACTAACAAATAAAATTATCAGTGCATGCACATATTAGTCAAAGGACTCAATTTTAAAGTGGCCACTAAATTTAATTGAATTTGGTGATAGTAAACCACATTTTTTTCAAAGCGAGTCAGTCAATTCAACTGACATTCTCAATTTTAATTTTGAATTTGTAATGTCATATATATAACATTTTTCTGTATAAATATATTATTAATATTGTAAATGATCACTATTGTGCAACTCTACATTAAATTATTTGATCTGATGCCCTTAATTAATAGTTACTAAATAAACTATTTTTATTATTATCTTAATTATTTTTTTAAAACTAGAATTTTTACCTTGAGCTTAGATATAATTGTGGGCACATTAAATTGAGTCTACTCTCTAGATATGTTACAAAACTGTTATCTGTTTTAATAAAAATATCATACAAAACATACACAATAAATGTCTATTTCCTAACATGTACTACAATGAAACACTAATGTAGATTTTAACAACATGCAACTGGATGGCTATTTGAAGAACTAATTACATCCACGTTTTTTATTAGCAGTAACTAACTTATGTAAAATAACCCGAAAATATAAATTATGAGAATATATTTATAATATCGAAGAAAAAAGAATCAATCAAATGTAATGAAAAATCAATGTAATGTATTTCACTAAATAATATTTTATATTATACTGACTTTATATATTTACATATTGTCACTTTCAAATTGTCATTAAAAATTATGTCCTTTCACTTCTTCCACTTGGTGTGTAAAATATATAGGAAATAATATACAAAATTGAGTTGTTACTACATATTTTAATATTCCACTTAGACAACAATTGTTCAGCTCATCTTGCAGTGGTAACACATGTTGTAAAGTAAATAAAATATCTTATCATTTATAATGACAGTTGTGTAAAGCATACAATTGATCTCTAAATTTGAGCATTATTTTTACAGACACTTTGGTATATATTAAAACTAACTGACATGACATCACAACAGAATAAATTAATAGCTAAATGTTGAATAAATTAAAATTAGAAATGACTAAAAGCTAGGTATACAAATAAAAAATGCATATCAAAATAAAAATGGTAAAATATTACTCTGAAAATTCAAACCCGAGGGGGGTTTTGGGTTATATTATATATAGTGATATTTATTTTTAAAAGTTAGAAACATATTACTTTGTAGTCACTTTAATTCAGTTCTTTTATAAAATGTCGCCCCAATCTAGTATTTTTATGCTGTATTGTGGATGTAGGTACACACATATGATCTCACATGCACAAACCTTTAATAAAATAACTCAACATATATTGAAGCATCTGAAAACTTAAAAGATAAGCTGATAATTTGTTTTTTAAATGAAGAATATATAACATGATTTTCATTGAAAACAGCTGTTTAACGAATGTGTTTTCTGTGGGACTAAATAAAACAAAAAATAACATTAGAATACTGAACTCGCAGAGTACAATATAGATGAAAAAAAAAATATTGTTATGTCACAGCATGTTTTCAATTATATAAATTCTCTCAGTTAAACCATAGAAATAAACTATATAAAGTGTTATTTATTGCCATAGAATAGATATGGTAAAATATGAAATAAAATGTCAATCAATTTTATTTTTATCATATACAACAAAAACCTATTGGAATTTTATTTCAACAGTAAGCAAGAAATTTATTGCAATATCCCCTTTTAATGCCAAGCTTAACTCTTGAATTAAAATGTGATCATATTAATTTCATAAAACTATATAAAATTATTATTTGAAAGTAAACAAATATATGAAATATAAACTGAAAATACAAGACAATGATTTTATAAAAATGCTGGACAACTAAATCGTAAACAAAATATATTGAATGTATACAACACATTAGGGACTGATACAAATAATTTTA
Source organism: Scirpophaga incertulas (assembly GCA_036419045.1). Classification (NCBI taxonomy): domain Eukaryota; kingdom Metazoa; phylum Arthropoda; class Insecta; order Lepidoptera; family Crambidae; genus Scirpophaga; species Scirpophaga incertulas. The sequence goes on from CM071645.1 coordinate 13,933,699, forward strand.
CAGCCATCTACAACTGCACCACTACTATAAAACAATAATAGCTCTACAATCAACATAATATGTAATACTGGGAGACCAAAGGGAAAGCAACCTTTGAATTATTTGGCTCAGCTTTGGTAGCCTGTGGTGCAGCCACATTTGGCAGCGATCCACTGCGAAATGTGCCCAAACTTTGTTGGGCTGGTCGCAACGTGGATTCAACTGTTTCAACAGGTTCTGTGGGCACTTTCACTCTTGGCCGTCTGCTACTTGAATTGACCTGTAATTGATCTTGTCAAATGTACTGACAAAGCATCAACAGAACTTCTGAATTACAATTGAATATTCACTAAACCCATACTTTAAAATGAATTATGATTAATCATGCAACGGTAATTTGAATTCAATTCGACAATAAACAATGTAACTGCAAAAATTATAAAGAAACACAGAATGGCACTTGAAATATTAAATCAGAAAAAATATACAAAACAATGTTCTACGATACTTCAATATATTTTACTTAAAAATTTTCACTATTTACAAGCTTTTGTATAAATATTAATGTTTTAGACTAGATTAAAGGCACTGGGTAAAGTGTAGTGAGCAAAACAACAAAGAATTTTACAATGAAAAATGAAAACAATTTCTTGAAGGTGGTGCTGTTTATATCAGCTATTCAGTATAATATATGGATAACGCGCAATTGGCTTGTTGAAACGATTATTGTTTACGTCGGCTCGCACATTTGACGGCCAGGAAGCGATTGCTTGAGTAAATAGGCGACATACCTTATTGGTTGCGTCGGAAACTTCACGCATAATTTTCTCAAAAGCGGCTGTTTCTTCAGCCTGCTTTTGATTGTGAAGGGCGATCTTTTCACTGAATTTTCTTGGATTCGCCATGATGGCCAGTAAACATTTATTTTTCCCGTTTTACATCACAATTTTCGTTTCAGAATCTATCAACCTAGCTTGGTTGTCAGACAGACAAAATGCTGCCATTTGAAAAAAAAATAAACATAGAGTAAAAATATTCACATTTCTAAGTGCGTTCTGATTGACGAGGATGTCGATGTCAGCGCGCCATATGTAGTAATTTTGAAGCAAAACTAGTAAAACACTCGGTCTTGTTTCCTCCGAGGTAAACATGCGTTTATTGTTACCATGGCACCAATCTTTTAAGCTATAGATATTATGTCAATGTCAAAATAACTACAGTGTGTCCCTGGATAAAGTGCAATCCCGAAAGGGGATGAAACTAGACCATGAATCATTGACTAGAAAAATATAAAAAAAAAATTATAAAAAATTATTGTAGGATTTATTGGTATTTTAAGATTTTCATGTTTCATTAAGGACTCTATGTACAAAAGTATTGATTTCTTCCAAAATAATGGGTCTATTTCTTTGAAATAAAAAAAAAACAGTATGCCTAATACCTGGCGATGACCATGAAATAATAAATAGTCCGCAAAAAAGTAACTATCTAGTATCTAGTAGTAAGTATCTAGTAGTAAGTAGAAAATAAAAAAAAAACACAATGTTCTAACTAAAAAAAACACGCTATCTACGAACTTTTAAAGTGGAGCCTAATCGTGTTACCGTGCAGGTAGAGACCGCCCAAGTAGCAAACGTACGTGCTATAATTGTCGAGAGCACGTTCTCATTTTCGCTTTAAGTTCTATAAAAGTTCTTAAAATAGTCGAGTAAAAGCGCTGTAAACGTTTACTCAGCGCAAAAAGGCGCAAATGTTTCAGACTGAAGTCCTATATAACTGGTATAAGCGCTGAATAAGCAGCAAAAAGATGCTATAAGGTTTGAGTAAAAGTGGTTTAGATGCTTAGAGTGCTATAAAAGCAACTCAAATGCGTATATAGGATATATAAGTTCAATAAACGCAATCAAGCTGCTATTATAGCACAGAAGTGTGCTATAATAGCAGTCGAATTGCACTTATTCAATTTTTTAGGTCTGTAACAGCGAATAGAATGCTTTTATTCCACTAATAAGTGCTATAACCGATCTTGGGAGGCTTTCATACCACTAACTTAGTCTTGACGTGATAGTGAGGCCGCACCTCAGGAGAGCCGCGGTTAGCGCTGCCTTATAAAGAGGGCATATTTGTTAGAAGAGGCTCGGTATACCAAAGTGGCTCCGGCCTATATTGATTGATAGGGTCGTCTCATCAGTATCCTCTCAGTAAAAAGATGTACGGTGTTTATAATAGTTTATTACTCATCTGTGGTGGTTAAACACTTATTGCACTTAGTTTGGCTGAAGGCCTTAGCAACCATGGCCGGTAAAATAAAAAAAAAAATTACACTTAGTAGTCTGTGACAAAACCTGAAAGTAAAAAAAAGCTAAATAGTTTAATTTTTCTTCAAACTTTGCAGAAGAAATTTCTTTTCAATATTAAATTAATTATTCGTAACTCGTATTAACAAGTTTAATGAAGTCGGATTATTTATATGATATGTTAAATGAAACTCATTATTTGGTTTTTGCCGTAAATCAATTAGCTTCGAAATATAACTTAAACCGATAAATTTTGCCACATTTTTAGTAAAGTGTACTTATGTAAATTATGGAAGAGAAATATATTTTGACATTGGATATTGGCACTACGACAATACGATCATTTATATATAATTCCAGAGCTGAAACAGTGGGAAAAGCTGTATACTCGGTAATATTCCACATTAATTTCTATAAAATTAATTCAATTTCTTCCCTATTCATTAATAACTCATTTCATAGCAAATTAAGATCGACACCTAATGAAATAATTGTTTTAATATTTTTTTATGTCCTAATATACCAAATTACCCTCATTTTTAGTTCAGTGGTAGAATTCTGGCTTTATTTACATTTTTATTTACATATAGGATAGGATTAGGATTTTGCTAGATACCAGTGACTTAATGAAGGTATTTTTGTCAATATTGTATTACTGTAAGTATACGAATAGGTCTATATTGCTAAAAATTACAGTGAAATGGATATGGATGTCAGACTTTGATCTATATAAGGGCATAGACTGCTAGATGTTTATCTAGCTTTCTTTATAATTAAATGTAATGGTGTAATTCACTGACAGTAAAAGAAATTAATTCTTGAGCAATTGAGGCAAAGCTATGAAAGATTTCTTTCTTATATTTTACTCAAATCAGTCACAAGACTTATAAATGGATAAGTCGTTCAAAAGGTAAACACCACAATATAGAGTCCTCTAGTGATAGTCGTAAATATTTATTTTGTTCTTAGTTAGTAAAGCTTTTTTAGTTTATTTTGAACTCAGCCAAACATTAGTGTGAAAAAAGAATCTCTATACAAATAATAAATACTTAGATATGAAATAACTATTATTAAATACATAAAGTACTTAGTAGTTTTATTTGTAAGCTTATAAAGAGTTTTGATAATGATTTTCATTATTATAGGTTGTACTACACTACCCCAGTCCTGGTTATGTTGAGATAGATCCTGATGAATTATGGACTAAAATTGTAGCAGTTGTGCACAAATCCCTTCAAGGTAATCATCTATACACCAATCAAGATAAACCAATAGATAAACATTAAACCTAAGCGTATACATTGATCGATCCTGTGCTTTTTGCGTCCAGCTTCTGCTGCATCTTGATCTTCTTCTTTAAAGAAATAAGGAAAATTATAAGTGTTTTTGAATATTTATTTACATATCATATTTTAGATGCAAGTTTGTCAGCAAGTCTGATCTCAGCCATGGGTATATCCACTCAAAGGAGCACATTTATCACATGGTCTCGTAAATCAGGAAAGTCATTCCATAAGTTCATCACATGGAAGGATATGAGGGCTGACAAATTAGTAAAGCAATGGAATGAATCATACACATGGAAAGTAAGTTGCATATGTTATTTCTATAACTTAATGTGCCTTCAGGTATTCACCAGTTTCTGTTTGAAATAGAATGAAATAATAAATAACCATCAAAGATATACATTTTTAATGATAAAAATAAAATGTTATACATGTATAATATTCAAGATTTTAGTAATCTCAGGTTATTTCTTGTGAAAAAATACATATTTGACTTCTTTTTTAAATCATTTTAGACAAAACAAATCAGTAATTATTTATATTCATATACAATACATATACGAAAGAAATCTCTAGAAAGATACTTTAACATGGAAATAAGATTCCATTTGACATTGTACCATTGTTTATATACATATATATATATATCATTCTTACAGTTAATTAAAGCTGGTGCCTATGCATTGTACTTAGTCACAAGAAGCAAAAGATTTAGAGCAGGCAGTGCTTTGAAGTTTATGAATTCACAGGTAAGAAGGATATTATTAGATATTTGTGCAACTTTTAATTTACTTATGCTCTCAAACGAATTTTAAAGAGAATAGGTATTGACCGACAGACAATAAAGTGATCATATAGGGGATCCGTTTTTTGGTTCAGAGTATGAAATCCTAAAAACACACATTACCAGACCTTGAGTCTGGGAGTAATTATTATTAATAATAAAAAATTCTATTCTGTAGTTTATAAATTAATGTAATCAAATAAAAGAACAAATAAAAATATTATAATGCTAAGGTTAAGTAGTATACATATAATATATCAGATGCTTCTGACTTTTTCAGTATACTCTTAGGGTACCTAAAATGGCGTTATCTCTGACGAAATATTGAATTCTTTGGAAGTAATATTTCCATTATCAGTAAATCAATACTAATTTTAATTAAATTAATAATTGCTCTCTGGTGTAATCCCTATAAACATCATATGCAAGCATCGCAAGTGGCAAATAATTTTATTGCTATTTAAGAGGAAACTGTACGGCTGTAATGAACACTTTCCTAACAAAACTAGTTTTTTGTATTTTCCCTGCAAATTCACAAAAAAAAACCATTTTTATCCTATAATTCTTTGGCTTTTATCGTTATGCTCATTTTTTCATTTCCTTCACCCATTTAAAAATTAAACACTAAAAGATATTAAGGCTTTTATTTATTTTTAATTAATAAAATATTTAAATCAGTTCAGCTTTGGAGGAATCTATTTGTACGTATTTTTTGTCTGAACTGTCATTATCTATAGCGCACTCTACGAGTGAATCGAGTACAGCGCGACAGCAATAGAATTTATAAAATGCCTATTTATCACTTGTTGCGACCTTGATGTTTCCTCTTAGCGTGCACCTTTGTAAACCGTTAACTTTGGCACTATAGGTAAAATCGTCCATAGGTAAACTATAAAGAAGATAATTAATGTGATTTGTCATTAAACATTTCGCAATCGTAGCGAATAATTAAAGATCGACGAATATGACTTTACCTTGCCCACAGGGCTCACAAAAAACGCATCGTGTTGAAATTCTTCGCCTTATAATATAAATGTTAAATGATGTTGTCTGTGGACCTAATCTGCTAACAAATCACAATCGGACAGTTGTGTTTGATCAATAGGGCCTTGTACGCTTAAGATGACGTGATAATCTGGCATTCTGGTAGATTAAACGGAGCGGATCGATTAGGTTTCGGATGCAGTTTATTTGCAGATTGACCGTTTTCGAAATGTTAGACAGGTTAAACAAATACATTTCCCCAAGTTTAATTAGTCCCGTTTGATAGAGGAGCAGTCTATTGTTTTTTAATTGTTTATTAATTGCTACTTCGCTTCAATGTTCTCAAATAAATATAGATATCATGTAGTCATGCTTTCGGCAAACCGCCGTTATTACGAGTGACATAAAAGTTGTTTCAAGTGCTGGTTTTTGTTTAAAAGGAAGTAATTATTCATTTATAAAAACGTTGTTGAACCTCGAGATGATTGGTCATTAACACAAAAAATATTGATCATTATGTTATATGTTCGTTTATTCTAAGTGCAAAGAACGTTTGGCAAAGCAACGTTTCGAAATAAAAACAAGTATACAGCCTCACATAGAAATCGGTTGCTATAAGTAATGTATTCATAAAAGCTAAAGTTCAATTTCGCTTTGTTTCGATGTATCGTGGAAATATGTGCATATTTAAAGAGAATATAACGCGTTATAATGAACAAAACAAAATTAATTTACAAATTATTTTTCAAAATTCTGCAAGTTTATATAAAATCAGTATCAAAGTATATCTTATGTCACAAATTCACACAGACGAAATTTCTGATATGTCACGAACATTTTTTAACCTTATAAATTGCTTTTAGTGTGGAGTTTTTTTAGAATTTAGTTTTTTTCATACTAAACTTTTAAATACATATTTATATTAGGCTAATAAATAACATAAAATTATATCCAAATAAAAATGGTATTCAAATAGTTATAGCCAATAAAGTACATATATAATTTTGATGAAATTTTATTTTTACGTATGGAACTATTTTCGAGATTGTTTTATGTGACTCAAATAAACGATTAGGAGGAACAAGAGCAATCGATAATTTTTTGCAGTCTATGATTAAAAAGAAATATGTAAATATATAGTTTAAATAAATAGCTTTTAATTAAAAATTTATAAACATAGGTATACGAAGGGATAATAACGTTAATTAAATTTTAGTAGTTTAGCAATACGCAAGCGCGGTGTTGCCCGTCTGTGTGTGACCCTACCGTGAGGCTGCGTGCACGTCCGGCTAAGCGCGCACGCCGTGGTGGAGTCTCTCTGTCTGGGGGACTGTCCATGGGTTCTCGGACAGTCTCTCCTTTGCCGGTGGCTTGACCAGCTTTTGGTCGCGCCTGCCCCGAGACACATGGCGGTCGAATCGCGAAAGCGCACCCAGCCATGTGCCCCGTATGGGCCTAGAGAACTCGGGGGGTTTTAGTGGGTAGGCCGGTCCACTATGACCAAAGAACCCCACACACGGCCGCGCCTTGCCAGCGCGGTGTCATGGTGCACGAGGTCGCATTTCCCCCCCTAAAAAAAAAGGTGAGTAAGGTGGCCATGATACATGTGATTTTTGTGAGATTTGCAGCATATTTGTAACCTTTACAAAAACCAGTGAAATCTACCATGTTTTACAGTTCGATCCTGAGCGCAGCAATGTAGGCACTGCTGCTCAGCAGTAGAAATAGATATAACATTGATATTCAGTCATACGACGATATAGTTTATCTCCTATAAATTTCAAGACCTTGTGTTTTTCAGACAACTTTAAGACTGAATTGGGCGTTGACCAACATTGCTGCATTAAAGCAAGCAGTTCTAGATGACGACGTCATGTTCGGTACATTGGACACGTGGTTGTTATATAAACTTACAGGTAAACCATTTTTCTTTGGATTGCTACAAATCACGTTAGCTTAGTATTTCGACCAATTCGAGCTTTGATGCATGACTGATAGAAAACGACTACAAGGCTTACCATCACCTGTGTACAAAAGATTTACATACCCTCCAGCTCAGTTAGAATCCTGACTTCAGTATAAGACATGAAGAGAAGCACCTTCCGTCGGCAAAAGTAGTTTCGTCGGCACCTTTGGCAAGGCAGAAGTGCGGGTATCCTGGGCACGTTTCTTGCTCCTTGTGAGAGATTATAAGTTTCTCCTCTTTAGAGGATAAATAATTATGTATACACTTTTGCTCGAAATTTAATCCTTATAATATGTGTATAAGTATACATATAATGAACGAGGAAAGTGGCGTGGTAGCAACATAGGATTTATTCTGTAACATAACATAGTGGCAACACTACTATATATTTTGCTAGATCAGTGGTCGAGCTAAATGCAATTGCATACTTGATATTTATGAAATTATTCATAAACTCTTGACACATTTATAACAATATTTAGTCATCATGGTCTAAGGTCTACAGACATTTTTGACACCAAAACAAATTTAAAAATAAGATAATATAGAGCTACTTATTCTTGTATGTATATGCATACAAGGAAAATAAACGGATCTATCTGTTCGTAAATTGGGAGAGCTTTCTCGAAAACAACAGGCAAGAAGTTCGGCAGGTCTGTTTTGTTTCTCCTCTTTTTGATTTACATTTACAATATTATCGAAGAGAATAACAGTCATTACCTTACCATACCTTAGAATGCTAGTTATTTTTTTGTTAATGTTTTTTTTTTCACTTATTAGGTAACACTTTACATGTAACTGACGTGTCATCGGCGTCGGCGACCGGATTCTACGATCCGTTCACGATGCAATGGGCCGGGTGGGCTATGACTCTGTTTAACATACCTATGTCAGCCCTGCCTACCGTCGTCGATACCGCAGGCCGACATTTCACCAGCACCGCGCCGTCTCTTTGGGGAGATTCTATACCTATTCTGAGTTCTGTAAGGATATTATTATATATTAAAATTAGGGTTGCCATAACTAAAACCTGTCCCCCAGGACTGGATTCGTAAGTTCCCCGGATTTTGGAGCTTTCACCTCGGACATATCAATACTTTTTTCATTCACTTACATCTTGACTAAAATATATTTTATTACGTACTTGATAGAGCGTAAAGTGAAATAGCGTACGTCTTCCAAACTAGGACAAATCCGGGGAAACCCGCGCGGATGGCAACCCCAATTAAGATCAATATAAGCTTTATATACAACATATACATTTAAAGACACATACTGAAAGAAATCACAAATAGCTAAACAACTACTTAACCTTGTAAATCTACGCAGCATCTTGAAAAAGAACAATGCCCAGTTCCCACACATTCAAAAACCTGTCAAACTATTTTTTTGTATTTTGATGTATAAAGATGATAGCGGTCTAAAACTATTAATTATGTGATGAGAAATGCGTGACTAAAATATATTTTAATTTGTATGTAACGAAATCGAGATATATTAAAAAATACAATTTGAGGATATCCGTAATTTTTTGACACATTAAGCATGTTAATCAAGTGGAACCAATGATGTTGGTTTTAAATAAGACGAGAACAATTACTCTACGAGATATTATTATGTAGTTTGTTGGCCAAGTACAATAAAAAGCAATGCTTTTTATGGTTTAAATATATATAGTAATGCTCTCTTTTATGTAATTCAGGTTTTCTAAGATCACACGACCCAGTCACGATATAAATACACGCCTAAGAAAATCAAACATTTTGCATGTCAGTAAAGAATATGTTTCGGTACACACAAAGTCAAAGTAGTATCAACTAATTTTTTTTACAATTTCATCAACGTCTTAAGCATTTCGAGTAGTTATAACACTATTTATATTAACTCCAGCTTTAGATAAGCTTTTCTTTCACAAAATATTAATAACATTAAATAAAAAAATAAATGTAAAAAATATATTTGTGTTCTTTTACTGCTTGTAACGGAACGTCGACGACATAAACGGCTGCGTTCCAGTTTTGAGAATGGGCCGTAATCATATTTATGCACAACATTGAAACTATTGAAAGTGCAATATCTTTTTATCTTCGCCTACGATTTATTTTTTATTAGGACATTTTGTATAACTTTTAATGCAGAATTATTTGAGTCATAAATGATTCCAATACTTTTTACGACCTGTCAAAATGTTTGACAGGTCTCAAATGAGCATTTTTCTTTTACATGTTGACCTTGAATAGCTCTTATGTCTATAAAGATACTTAATTTTTTTTCTCCCTTGTTGTGGAATGAGAGGAATTGGAAGTAATATTGTGCCAGTAGTATCAGAATATATTTACAAGATCCTTGTATACATTCGTAAATATACACATTTTTAAATTATGTTAAAATAGTGATATTTAATTAACAATATTCAAAAGTTTTTACAAATGTACATTTTACAATGTACAAGCTTATTAATAAGACTTTTTCATTATATAACCGACAAAACTAGCTTAATTTCATATACAAATGACCAAAGCCGAACCAGAATCAAAGTGATACCACGGCCTCACAGAAAACCGGCGAAAAATAGCGCTTGCGCTGTGTTTCGCCGAGTGAGTGAGGATACCGGAGGCCCAACCCCCCCTTCCCCGTTATTCCCATTTAAATGGCCGGCAACGCATCTGTGACTCCTCTAGATACGTACGGAATGACGTCATAGCGCGTGACTTGAGGTTGAGTCGCTGGACCAATTCATCAGGAAAACGGCGACAACCTTGTTCAGAAAAGCGACCACCTCAAGTCACCCAATGATTGCCGACATCACGCCACACCACGCCCGCCCACCTGACCGGCGTTCATACTCTAGAAGCCTCATCACTACCCCAACATCAGAGGAAGATGATGACACCAACCAAGAAAACATTTAAACTCCTATCCTTAGATAGTAGAGCGACAACCTACAACACTCCTGTCAAAGAGAAAAGAATGAATTGAAGCCTAGGCGGTTTTCGCCAACCCAAAGCCACAGCCGTTGTTACGGTTGGCGATTCGCAACCACTGAAAAGGGAAAATAACCCTGAACAGTTTCCGTCACTAATCCAACAGAGACGAAGATAATCTCCACGCGTTTGACGTGACTCCTCTGGTGCAACACCAGAGGAGTCACGTCAAACGCGTGGAGACGCATGGGTGTCCATGGGCAACGGTTATCGCTTACCATCAGGTGATCCGTTTGCTCGTTTGCTGCCCTATCCTATAAAAAAAAATTGTAAACTGTTCCAAATTGAAAAATAAAGATTTTTTGCGTAGATGGCAGACCAAACAGCATCGATGTGGGGCTCGTGTTGCTTCGACGTGGGAGACGTGAAGCTCACCATGGGAACTGGCACGTTCTTCGACATCAATACTGGATCCACGCCACATGCCAGTGTCTCTGGTCTGTACCCAGTAGTGGGATGGAGAGTTGGCAAAGAACTAGTGTACTCCGCGGAGGGCGCAAACAATGACACAGCGTCGATAATAAAATGGGCACAGAATTTGGGTGTGTACTATTGTGGATTGTATCATAAGTAGAGATCGGATAATCGGATGTATATTTACCTAAAGTTAGTTTAAGACAAAGTATGGAAACGGATTTTTATTGTTTTGTTAAATAAAAATACCGGGATTGCGGAATTGGATAGCCGGATGTTTATTTATTTACCTAATTTAGTTTTTGACAAAGTATGGAACTGTCTTTTTATTTTATTTCCATAAATAAAAATCCCGGAAATCCGGTACTGTAGAACATTTTGGTAAATACGTATGCATGGAACTGTCTTTTTATTTTATTTCCATAAATAAAAATCCCGGAAATCCGGTACTGTAGAACATTTTGGTAAATACGTATGCATAGTAGCATACGTTGTATAAATGAACCCGGAGTCTCGGTCTTTTGAAAATAAATACCACATGCTAATTTAGTAATTTTCAAACAATATCACTACGTTAAATTTGCAGTCCCGTATTTTCCTGGGATTTTTATTTAAGAAAATGTATTTTAAAAAGCCGCTTCCATAATTTGTGAGCCAAAAATTAACTTTAGGTAAATATGCATCCGATTATCCGATCTCTCTAATCATAAGGGAGCAAAATTATGTTTTTATGACGAGGCCCTTATTTTGAATTACGAAGGGTGCGAGAGATTCTTATTTTGAATATTCTGAATATAATCTGGAGATAGTGAAATTGTGCTAATATGGAGCGTCGATGGTGGGGTCGATCGTTTAATTGTGTAGTAATGTGTTTATACTGTTTAAAATTTGCATACACCGAAGTAATTCAAACTCAATCAATCCGTATTGCATCAGCGTGGTTGACTAAGTCCTAATCGCTCTAACTTAGTTAGGGTATACTCGTGCCCCTATGTGGGTACGTTTATGAGATGATGATGATGATATATAGCAAGGCGTAGTGATTTATTCTCAGTAGTCGAATGAAAAGTAATTTTGCAGGCGATTGATATAGGTACTATATTGTTCATATTTGCGATTGCTATATAGTATAATAATTTTATGCAGTCTGAAAATGCGAAACAGTTCATTTTAGTATAAGATGTTCAAAATTACATTAAACATAAAGAGGACATTGATAAAACCGTCTATTTTAAAAATAAAAATTACTTTATTCACGAGAAATTCAAATTGTGTAACACGTTCTCTAACTTACTGCGACACCTACTAAATAATTATAGTTAATAAGTTCATAGTCACTTACAATTATAGTAAAACGTTATTTAAATGGAAAGCAAAACCTATTAAATGGCACTTCTAGTCAATGCAAGAGAAGATTAAGGTGTATTTGTGTATTATATATATGTTTGATTCCTTTCAGGTTTGTTCGACAATCCAGAGGACACTGCTGATATAGCTAATTCTGTACCGGATACAGACGGTGTTTACTTTATTCCGGCATTTAGTGGATTGGGAGTAAGTATTGTTTCTATTGAAAACTATGTTTCTAGAGAAACTATGTTCTAGAGAGGGCATTTGGGTATTAATTCGAAAATTGCATGTAGCAGTTTCATATGGACATTTAAGAGAGCATCCTAAAGATGTATTAGAGATTCAAAATTGTTCAAAATCAAAATTTTTTTTTCTTTAAGTAGGATATTTACATTCTTTTTTGCGCGTCAAAGATGATACGCTATGCGAAAAATATTCTCTGTTAAAATATATGCCGTTCGAAAATGCCATTTATTTTGTTTTGATTTACTTATAATTAATCTGAACATTATAATACTGGTGCACATACTTCTTGATTTGGGAAACTGTGAATATAATATTTTTGTTGGAAATTACCATGATGTATAGATTTTTTGCTGCCGTGATTATTTCATAATCCAGATTCTTAATCGCAATCTTATTTACGATATATAGGCGTCGACATCGCTACACTTCTCACTCTTACTTTATTGTGTAAATGTAAGCTAGAGCAGGACGTGTTGAGATAACGATATATGGTTTTATTATATTGGAAATGTTAGCGGTTGTGACTGCTATACTCAAAAATTGAATGCGAACACTGCATTCTATTTTTTTTTTCGAATCTTCGAGAATAACGACGAACTCTTTAGCCTTATCCCTCTCTTTCCTTTCCTTTATAGAAACACACGTAAGGGTCTTCGGAGCCATCCGTACACTATATCCCCCATTCCATACCGCACTAAGAAATTCCAAGATTCCTTCTTCTGCCGTACTTCCCGCACTTTGAATTCTCTGCAAGCGTATGTGTTTCCTTCATCCTATAACATGGGTTCCTTCAAAAGAGGCGTGAAAAAGCATCTTTTGGGCCGGCAGGGATAGGCAGGTAGGAAAGTGGAGTACAGTCACTATCCTATCTGTCATCTCATTTGGGCTTCTTTCACCGCTTAACATCAGGCGGGAGGAAGTCATCTGCCGGGCCTAGCATTAAAAAAAAAAGAATAGATTACATGAAATACAAATACGGTGTTGTTTCCCCAGCCGCCATACAACGATGGCACAGCGGCGGCGGGATTCGTCGGAGTTAAACCGTCGACCACTAGCGCACACCTAGTGCGTGCTGTGCTGGAATCACTCGCTTTTCGTACGGCGCAACTGTACGACTGCGTTCGTAACGAGACCAACTTCCAATTCCACAGCATAAGGTGAGTTTGTATCAACAGGTGTCTTTGCTATTTTTTATTTGATTGCTCTATGTTTTATTTCATGTCAAACATGTATCATAACAATTTGAGAAATATGTGGCGTATATATGTCGCAACCAACTGGTTAAAATAGCCGTTCAATCAAACAGCTAGCCCTTTGACTGAACGACATTCAATCACACAGCTATACGTCGTTTAGCCGACTTGTTGATTGCAACGTTCAACATTACAGCTAGACGACGCTTAGCCAACTGGTTAAATGGCAAATTAACTAAGGTGACCATTAGTTTAGTACTTAATTTGAGAGAATAGGAAGATTTTTTGTAATTTCTTGGGAGGTTATTCTTGAATTAAGTTTAAGAGGTGACCAAAAGTTTGATGAAATAAGTAAAAATGAAAAACAAATTATTAATCATAATATTGTTTATTGCACCAAGCAAAAAATTACAAACTCAAAAATTTACGAAGCAAGAATCATTTCATAATCTCGTAATTTCTCCTCGAATATTTGTTTAAATTTTGATTCATTCGTAAGTGACCTCTTAATTTCTGTGTTTCTAATAACACGTGTAATGTATATTTACTACTTACTTTCCGAAAAATATCTTTAAACAATCACAAACCACGTCTAGTTGACGCCATATTGAAAACAAAACGCACCGAGCGCTGCGGTGGGGAGCGCTGAACTAATTAAATTTGAACGGCGGCTTTTAAATCAGCTGTAGTGTTGAACGTTCTGAGCGACTCAAATATTCAATTAATAAGCTAGCCGTGTGGTTGAATGTCGTTGTTCAGTCAAAGGGCTAGCTGTTTGATTGAACGGCTATTTTAACCAGTTGGCTGCGACATATATATGACGTTTAAAGAATAATCCATTATACTGAAGTTTTTGCATTATATTTTAAAAAATCAAATGCAGAGGGTCGTCCTTAGTTGTCAGTTATAAAAGAAATACATATCCGAAAAGTTTTGCTATTCGATTGCATCTGAAATTTATATCAATGAAATATAAATGCTCATTTTTATCTTGTTATTAGTTGCTATACACTGTATAAAATACCCTTAATGATGCCACAGTCAGTGCATAGAGATATTATGGAGACATATCATATAACCGAAAATTATTTTTGGGAAACTATTTCTACTAGAATCTTATAATATTATTATTTAACACGAGCCATTGTGAGCTCAAGAGGCCTATAGGTTTCATTAGTCGATATTGATGGCGCAGATTATTTTTTCTGGTAATTTTATTTTGATGTTGTACAGTAAATGTAATTCATAAAATAAAAATGCTATATTTAGTTACATTTGATTTTTGTGCTATATAGTCTATGCATGTATTTCTTTTTCATTTGTATTTACAACGAATATGTTATTTATCGTTTTTAGGGTTCCGTAGCCAAATGGCAAAAAAACGGAACCCTTTAGATTCGTCATGTCTGTCTGTCCGTCCGTATGTCACAGCCATTTTTTTACCGAAACTACAAGAGCTATACTGTTGAAACTTGTTAGGTAGATGTTTTATGTGAACCACATTAAGATTTTGATGCAAAAATAATAATAAATATTGGGGGCTACCCATACCCCAATAATGGGGGGGGGGGGGCAAATGATATCGAGCTTTCAAAAAACATGATGTACATTACTATAAAAACTACTAACGAAAATTGTTTTGAATGAGATCTAGTAAGTAGTGTTTTTTAATACCTCGTAAATCGTAAACCGCTTCCTTTAATTTTATATTGATTTATATAGGTACGCAACCCTTTGTGCGTGAGTCCGACACGCACTTGGCGGATTTTTTTAATAGTTCAAAATCTCTCGATCAACTATTCAAATATTCACGATAACTTTATTTTCATTGACTGTTCGGCGACAAGTTAGATCAGCCACTGTATTTATAAACAATTTTCAGATTAGACGGAGGCGTGTCGAACAACGATTTTATAGCGCAGCTAGTGGCAGATCTAACAGATCTTCAAGTGGAGCGGCCATTAAACGTCGAGATGTCATCTTTAGGGTGCGCCCATATTGTGGGCATTGAGTTGGGTATGTAATGTTTAACAAGTAATTTTTTAACATGTGTGCATCATACATTTTGCAAAGTCCTCGACAACCGGCTTTGCTATTGGTATCGATTTTATAAATTACACAAATTCGAATGGTTTAATTATAAATTGTTCTTTGCGTAGATTTGGATTTGATTTTGAATTACTCTATGGGTATTGGGTATTAATTCGATTTAATAGTTCTAGATAGCATTACAATTTTTTTAATGAATTGGCCTGTGTTTTGGTTGGAGTTACACACATGAATCAAACAATCTCATATACATCTATTCCACGAAATCGGAATAAATTTTTGTAGGTCATACAAGGTAATCGATCGCACGACATGTAGTGCAGTATCCGATTGATAAATTTTATTAATAATTTCATCTACACATCAGTAGCATATAATAAAATTTAACAGATTAAAAATTAATAGTATGGATGTTGGTATGTTCCACAGTATTCTGGGCCAGCCAACATCCAAAGAGGCCCGTATGTTATACAAAGTACTGTGCCCGCCGCGACTACCTTGAGATTAAATAAGCAATAAGCCTAGGAGGTAGACTCTGTACCAGGGTCGTCTGCATGGGTACCTCCGTCTTACCTATTTCCGCCGCCAAACAGCAGGGTTCGCTTTGCTGTGTTCCGGCGTGAAGGGTAAGATAGGCAGTGAAATTACTGGGTACTGTGACTTTACATATTATGTCACAAGTTGGCAACGTACACTGTGGTTCTTATGAGCTTTGCAGATTTGCTGCGAATCTCGTGGGAACCACATGTACTATAGGCGACTGTTACCACTTACCATCAGGTGGGTAGCCTGCTTGTTTGTCAACTTTAGCAATAAAAAAAAAATATAATGCGCTCTGACGAGTGCTATGATATATACTGTAGTGTTATGATTAAAATATCCTCCTTATCGCAGAATAACGCGAGAGATAAAGCCAGTAATAAATTTATATATTGAATTGTAAGATGTCCAACACTTGTTGGTGGAATGTGTCCGTAATCAAGATGCTAGGAGAGATTTAATTAACAGATTAAAAATTAATAGTATGGATGTTGGTATGTTCCACAGTATTCTGGACCAGCCAACTTCCAAAGAGGCCCGTATGTTACACAATATACTGTGCCCGCCGCGACTACCTTGAGATTAACTGTGATTGTATATGTTCCGTGTTGTGTATGATAATGTATATGTTCCGATAGGACTGACGTATCCATTTGGATAAAAGTTCGTTTAAAATAAATAAAAAAAATCTATATATTGAATTAAGAATATCTCGTGAGTTTCATAAAAGAAGTTTAACTAATTTAAAATTCTTTACGTTCAATTTGGTGTAACCTTGTTCGAGAATATTTTAGTTTAGCTTGAATATAAATTGAACGTGTGCGATAATATGTATATCTATTTAGGATTCTGGAAATCGAAAGAGGAAATCAAAGCGCTCAGGAAAGTGGGTTGTGTGTTTAAACCACGCCCCAATATGCGTAAGCTATATCAGGCGAGTATAAAGCGATGGGAGGACGCGGCTAAGCGGATGTGCGGCTGGTACGACCAAAAGCCTTCACAATCCACGGATTGCAACGTATCCGACTCGAGTAGCAACTCTGTCACGCCTCAAAGCAGCTTCAAAGCTATGAAGAAGAAGAATGGGCGCTTATCTAAATAGCATTGGCCTTTTAATGCACTGAAACATGCCGCGTGTTTGCCTATGTCCAGGTGATATAAAAACTGCGATACGTATAACGCTTTACGTATGTTGTGAAAGTGAATCGGTGCAATTTGTAATTTTACCGGCGTAGAACATGTCTGGCTCGAAGGACCGTTTGTGTAACGACAAGGACGGTGTTAAAGTTCGGTTCAAATGTATTGGTTAGTTTAAGTACTAATATTGTGATGTCAGAAATGTTCTAATTAATTGGATATTTAATTAAGAACCTGACATTTCAATCATGATTAAATATTATTCAATCAATAAGCTATCAAAAGCCATGCCCCAATTGCAATTTTATTATAGGCTTTACTTATAACAGTTTAAGAAGCATGGTTTGATAAATAGATCTTATATCTCGTTTGTTCTTATTTAATATTTAAATGTCAGAATAAGGTCAAACTTACTTGATTCAGATGTAAGTTTATTGTATAATATAAAATTTGACGTATTAGGTAAATGTGACGAATGGGACGATAAAAATGATATTAACCCACTCGTAAGCTACGATTCAAACCAAACAAATACTAACATATTTGTTTGGTTCGCTGCGGAATTCGTATGCACAGTATGTATATTAAAATTCTAGCAAATTACCTATAACATGGTTTTAGCAGTATTCTTGTTGTGTTACTGTCGTCTAGTTAATGTTAAAAAGCTTAATTAAGGAGTAACGCACAAGTAATTTTAAGTGGAGTAAATACTAATAAACGTGAAGACACGAAATAAAACAGATTAAAATGGAGAGGAGTTGGTAATGCAATTTCTTTTGACACTCGAAGTACCGACTTCCACACATCTATTTAGATTGAGATCATCGCGGAGGACAATATATGTACATTATTAACGAGTTGTAAGAGATTCATTGGTCTGTGATAGCGTACAATAAGATTCAATATATTGCATTGTATTGTATTACATACATTTGTGATCGATTGTTGTGAATGCTATTGGAACCATTAAAAAGAAAAGATTTATGTACGTAGCTTAGTATTTATAGCTTTATAAAGAAAAATTGTAAACTGCAAAGTTATGCAATACTGATGAGACTACTTATGAACTCTCATGTTACTAGAATCTAATGTTTTACAGATATTCTTTTAGGAGTTTAAAACTCAATAATAAAAGGCTGAGGTGTAATATTTATTACAGAGTAATGCCCTCAAGCTAGTATTTTTTTCGAGCCTGTTGACCCTTTAAATATATAATTTCTCTCTCTATTATGCTCGATTCTTATATCCAAAAATGATTCGTTTTGGTTACGGATAGTTAAATGTTGGATATTTATTTCGTGCAATATATGTCAAAAGGCTCTTTGGATATCCACGAGAAAAAAGAAGCGATAGCACGCCTATTCTTTATCCGTTACTGATAAGGATACGTATTTATGTATTATTGTACATTAATTTTATATTCGTGAGAAAATCATCGATTATATGTGTAAAGGTAGAATCCATCCATTAACGTTTATTGATATTATAATACATTACGAGTTTTAGCAAATGCATTCCATAGGTAATAAGTATAGTGTACATTTTATTCGTAGACTAATGAAAATTCGTTACAATAAATAACATATAATCGACTGTAAATTGCTTTACCGCTTTTGAAAAATAACCTCCGTCCAATTTAAATTTTACTCAGATTTGCGCACACGTCTGGCACGTACGATTCGCACGCATGGAGAGTGAACGTTAAGTTTATTCAGAAATAATAAGATAAGAATGTGACATCTTTGTTCGAATTGTATTTTGTGCTGATACAAGATATAAGGAAGCCAAACGTGACTTTACTACCACCATAAATCGCTTAAGATTTGGTCATCACAAAACCCCTGCTAATCTGGCAAGATTTAATATAATTAGCAGTAATATCTGCCCTCACTGTAATTCATTTGTTGGTGATATTGAACATATTATTTTTAAATGCAATGCTTTTGCTTTAGATCGACTTGTGTTGGCAAGTGACATTGACGCTTTGTGCCACAATAATAATCAAAACATTGATGAAGACTCACTAGCACAAAACCCTGTCCCGCTCCGCTTACAAGATTATCTACGGAACAAAAGATATTACTTTACACTGTACAATTATATAAAGAAAACAGTTGGCAATATCTGATTTATTAAGGAAAAGAAAAAGGAAAAAAAACGAAGATAGTGAAAGAATTTAAATATTGAAATAATGCAAGATACCCATACAAGATATGGCCTAAAGGATTAAAATCCAGGCCAGTAAACCATCTCAAAAATAAAAGTATTTTGTATGGAAGTAGGTCATTCATCTTTTTTTTTATCGAGGGAAATGCACCGTTTTGGCCCCCAGAGTAGGGGACAAGGGTGTGTGGGACTCCACGGAAGCCGCGACTACCCACTAAAACCCTCGGGAGCACCTCATAGGCCATGAATGAGCGGCTACGAGCATGCGTAGAGCGCTGCGCTCGCGTGAGCCTTTCGGCCTAGTTTAGTTTGGCTGGGCTCCACCGCACTTAGCCTCATGATTGGGCCATTGTGCGTCCTTCTCCTGCGTCTGCCTCCTTCCTACTCCTTCCATCCCAGTTCCTCCCAGAACGCCAGCAGCCTCCGTGAGCTGCTGCATGCTTCTGGCAGTGATGCCGGAGAATGGAGAAGTTTCTCCCGTTGGTCGGCCACACTTGCACATTCCATAAGAACGTGCTGTGGCGTTTCCTCAGCCTCCATGCATCCTCTGCACAAGGGGCTGTCTGTCTATTATGTGTTTGTTTAAAAGGCAATGTCCAGTTATGGTAGCTATGACCTTTCGGATCTTGTCTCTCTTTAGTTTGATAATGGAACGGGCAAGCTTCTTGGATGGTACCGGGTCTGCTTCCTTCGTTCGCTTGCATCCCTCCTTGGTTATCCATTCTTTTAGGTGTAGTTCCTCTGTTCTCTTGCGCAGCCAGGTTTTTACTTCTGCCTGTGGAATGGGCATTAGGGGTTCTGGTCCATACACTTTCGTGTTGGAGCCCCTTTTTGGCCGCTCGGCCTAGCCGGCACCGCTCCAACGTGGAACAGCACAAGCTTCCATCTCCGCTAGAGGCATGGGGGTAGCTAATGTTCTCCGTAGCTACCTCCACCATCGCAGGAGTCGTGTGAAATGCAGGTGATACGGTACCCATCCGCACCACCCGCCGACTCCCACTAGGACGGCGGAATCAGTGCATTGTGCCCTCCGTCCCCGCACTGTCCTGTTCTCGTTCGAGCCTCTCCTTCGCCTCCATCACTTCATGGTAGAAGTGAGAGATGGGGAATCATTATTCTTTGCCTCGCTTGTAACCACGACCATTACACCTTGACAACCATTCGATTTGTGTGCTCTTTTTTTGTTTTGTTTTTATTTGTTGCTTTATTTTTTAGTCTTCATAAGCTTTATTCAACACAAGAAAGATTTGTCAACAAGTAATATACTGCTACCATATCTATTACATTTAATAGATATGGTAGCCATACCATTATATCACATGATAAAAAAGTAAAATATTCGTTAATATGTATATCAATAATTATTGCACAACCCAAGTTGTTCCCGATCGAATAAATGGACTGTATTAAGTAAAATGAAATACGTGAATTATGATAAATATATATTAAAATAAATACTATAAGTAAATAACAATAAGAAATATAAAAATATAAGCTATGTGGAATTTGCTGACAATCAAAACCTAACGTAAATCACCAGATGACAAATCTGACACGCATCCATAGATATTTAGCTTGACCGGCCGTCGCCAACATAAGTTAGAACGGACAAAACAATTTATCTATTGTAAATATATAGAAACCTGTCATTGTAAAACGTTTTTAAATGGAGATTAGTTCAGCTCTCGCCGAAGGGCCCCCTCCACCAGCTTCATACTGCTCCACAGTGTAACCATCACCACTATGGTTAGTGTGGTTGGAGACGCTTCACTTTCGCACGAGCCGATGCCTCATACGCCGAAGCTCATGATTAGGACTGCAGTGTTGCCGCGTAGAGCTGCAGTTCCTTTCTCCCCGATGCAGTTCGGCGCAGATCTATATTCTTCGTTCGGAAAACACAAATTAATTTCCCAGAAGTGACTCAGACATGGCAGCATTTTCTTCGTCGTGCTCATGTACGTTTATTGTGAGCCTCCATTTATCCAGCATTTAAGAGAAGAAAGTAATAGAATACTTCTTGGAATTGGCTGTTAGTCCCAATTGATTAACAATTTAATTGTTATGTGATATTTCTGCAATTTGTCACATGTTGGTGACAACGTTATTTGTCACTTAACACCGGTTTTTGATTACAGAATTTGTCGTTAAACATGACAATAAAGTGATTGTGTGTAAGTCACTTGTCAATTCAGTTACTATTTGACACATGCTCAATCACGGATGAGTACTGTTTACTTGAAATGAGGGATGATTTGACAGTTAGCTTATTGGAGACAGTGGCGCTTCTTGGGACAACGAAAATCGAAGAATGTCTCAAAATTATGTTGATTTGTCACAAAATCTTCATAATGTCTTAAAACATACATTTTTTTTATTATCTTTGTAATCAGTAGCCTAAATAAGTAGCGTATATATTACAAAATCTATATATTCTACACATGGTAGCACATATAGCTTCCCATTATATTATAATATACATATCTATAACTAAGTGTGCGGTATAATGTTAGAAAGAAAGGTACCTCATCTTTATTAGTCAGATTAAGAGGTTAATCAGATTTGTCAATGCTTGATCTGACTTATTAGAATAAACTTCCGGAGTTGGCCACAAACGTCTGCCCTCTGGTTAATTTGTCACTCGTAAAATCCCTCATTCCTTAATAAAACAGGACTCGAGTAATTGTCTTGTAAGCGACTATAGTTCTTGTGATTTTGTGACATGCAAACAACATTCTTCTTAACGTAAAGCATTTTATGGTCGATTTTACTTAGTTTTTCCTAACAGTCCAATTTCAACCTTGCCATGTCTTTATAACCAGACTCATGAGCTCATATACTTCTCTATTGAGGGAGTCGAGACAATTTTTTAGGCTTTGTTAATCACTTTGGCCAAGTGCGAAAATGTTTAACGTAATTTAAAAATAGTGTAGCAGAAAACTAGAATAATAATGTATTGTTATAGATGGAAACTTTTTAAATCAGTTTGTTTTAAAACAGTGTTATTTCATTTCAAAAGACATGGCTAGGTTGTTTTCTAAATAGGAATATTATTATAAGTCGGATATTTAATCTCATTTTTTAAATTTACTATGATAAGTCGAAGCTCAAAAGCACGAAGACTGTATATTATATGTGTATAGTTATAATATATGTAGTTTCGGATTATTAACGGGTTGAAAAGTTCGCTGTTTCCTTTATATACATTATTGATAATACGCATGCCCTGTTGTTTGTTATTTTTTTGTTTTTGTCTTTTAAAGACTGGGGGAGTTATTGTGGCAAGAGAATTTTCGCCGAGATGATTGCCTTTTGGCACTAATGTTATCGGTTCTGAGCGTTTTATTTGCTTCAAACAGAAATGTAGAGCATTATAGTGCCACCAATGTATCTGTGAACTAAAAATTGGAACCACATCCTGTTTATAATAGAATTTTTGATGATATAAATCATTCCGAAGGAGAGCCGTGGATAGCTCGACAAAAAGATGATGATGATATATATATTGTATATATAAAAAAATCGTATTTGTTACATCATCTATAAGTCAAGGAGGGCGGAACTGATTTAAATGACTTATTTGTTGCATTCGTCTTAGTCAAGAACAGCAGAATTACTATTCAAATAATAGCAAGAAAATAGAAATTCTGAAGTGAACGTTTTATTTAATATCAGTATTGGGTTTTCACTATCTTCCCTAGTTGACAGCTCATATAAATCACAAATAAAGTTTGGACTATTCTGACAAAATTTCAAGCAAAATTTTAATAAGCGAATTTACGAAAATTTGAAATTATCAGATATATCTCATTTAAACACAGGAATCACTTAAGTCTCGCCATGCCCGCCTTTAGCGCAACGCTGTATCGGTCCCACCCGAAGTGGGTCGTGCGGTAGCTTGAAAGAACTAAAAGGGCCGGAAGTCAAGGGAAATTTAGGTCGGTTAAAGTACGTCACAATTAACTTATACGGTCAGGCGCGCAGTGTATCGTATGAGTACGAGAGAAATAAAACAATAAATTCACTGATAATATTGGTCGTACTGTATGAGCATATAGAAGCATGTATATTATTTAGTTTACCATGATCGCTTAAAACAGAAATAAATCCACAGTGTAAGCGAGATGGCGCTATACGCTGTAAGAGCTGCGTCTCTGTTTGAATACTGTGTTAATCCTACTCTAAGCGATCTTGGTAACGCCTCTGATATTGTTATGTGACATTGTCGTAATGTAAAATTTTTTATGATTATGTCATATATATTAATCGTAGTTTTTTCCAGAAATGTCGATTTCGTTGTGATTTAACTGGGGCATATGAGGAAACAGCCGCAACGTATGGACAAATTTTTCATACTTTGTGTAGTTTAGTCGCGGCGAACTCGTCTGTTTCTGGAAGAGAGCGAACGCTCATACCATTTTTTATCATTATTTATATAGTACCTGATTCATTAAGTTACACTCATCACTCATCACAAATGATAGCATATTGTTATTAGCTACATAAAATACAAGTATGTGATATCGAATTGCAATTATGTCGCCACTTAGTTGCCAAGCAAAACGTGGGTGATGCTCAAAATTGTGTTACGCTAGAAGTTATTATGTACCATAGTATATAGTAATACATTAATCACAAACCAGCACAATAAGGATATATATGTACATGTACTGATATTAGTTTCGTGTTTGATTTCCTATTTTCCGGTGTGTTACTAACAATAATTCAATGCAGAATGTTAAAATTCTTTATTCAACGAATAAAGATGTTCTTAAAGGAAATAAATATGAAGATACTCATGTGCACCAGAGTTTAAAAAATGATTTATTATGAATATCCTAATGTAATGTATACATGTATACATTGATATATATTTGCAGATTTTCAATCGATTCTGTTTCAAACCCAAAACATTTCGTAGTATTTCTATTAATGCTACCAATGTAAAAATATTAAGACTATATCAAACCCCAGACTGTATAGTGTCTAAGGTATAGGTGACAATACTAATTAGTTAGACTAGGTTAGGTTAAGAAATTGATATGCTATTTGCAGCTTTTTTATATAAACTTTTCTATGATTAAAGTGCTGTAGAAAAAACAACTCTGCATACTTTTCCAGTGAAAATGATAATGCATCGTTAGACGTTAAATGTCGTTGAGCTCATCAAATTCACCTATATGGTAAGACAAGAAATAAGGTAAAATGTTCACTTTAATAAATCGTGTATATTTCAAAATAAAATATAAATTTAATGTGAAGTTTTTGCACTTGTTATATCAATAAAGAAAAAATCTTTAATATAGTTGAAATGTACAACAATTGGAAAATGTACTCGCACATGAGTCTCAAATATATTTTAATTAATTTTGATTTTCGTTTTGAGATATGTTTTTTTAACCCCCGACGCAAAAAAAGAGGGGTGTTATAAGTTTGACGTGTCTGTCTGTTTGACTGTGGCATCATAGCTCCCGAACGAATGAACCAATTTCAATTCAGTTTTTTATAGATGGCAATCACTTAATTATTAACTTTATTGATAACATCGTTTTTATCTCAAAATATTTTTTTGCAACTGTCGTTTTTACGCTTAATTTATCTATTACTAAATACTTTAGCCATTTATTTTGTATATTTAGTTCAATAAGAAAATACTATGGAATTTGTTATTTTAATGGTGTTTGGATTTTTATGTCGATATATTTTATATATGTTGTTCGTTATACATAATTAAGCAATACGTTTTATTATCGGCGCGCATGTTACCCTTTGCTTAAGGTTAGCTAAAATAATTACATTTGTAATAAAAGAGATAAAATCTGTATGATAGTTTTATTTAAACCTGTATGTTAGATTGACAAATTACAAAACAGACTTTTTACAATTCGTTCAATCTCCTTAATATTCATTATGTACGTTGCTAAATTGAGATATAAGATATAAAGTCACGTTATATTTGATTTATTCATTTAAATCGTACTTAATATACCTATTGTAATTCACAACTATTTTGATGAAAACTTTCTTCTTGCCAGCCATCTTTCCATGATGAAGGAACACGTGGAAATAATGTAACCTAACCATAATAGTCCGAAGGCTATCCGTTGTTCAGACATGTTAGTTGGAGTGTACATGCGTGATTCTGTCACTGAGTACGGTACAAAAGCCTGCAGCCCAAGTGAATATTTAGTCCAACGATAATAGGCCTCTGGCAGCCCCGCTTCTACGAGATACAGCATCAGCTGTATGACGTTTATGCTAAACGGGAAGTCTGTAACAAAATAAGGGTTTGTTAATTTACAATATAGGTACCTTGGGAATTATTTGGGGAACGAGGAATTCGGATTCTTAACCTTGCTAGCGAACAGTTCTGATGGCTTTCTTACGTCGATTACGAAAGTTGCCGGGTAGTTCGATATGTCGTGGGGAAGGAATAGCAGAGTGCTTAGTGCGAGTTTTACTCGGTCACACGGATCGAACGCGTAAACGTTAATATGTATGAAATTGAAGCAGTGTACACCTGAACAGCTAGATGGCGCTGCTTCAATTTCATACATATTAACGTTTACGCGTTCGATCCGTGTGACCGAGTAAAACTCGCACTAAGCACTCAGATACATGTTTTTACCTAGTATTATTATTGAAGTCGAGAAATGTCCACACTGTTGAACATTCCCTAAGGAACGCTTCCGGCAGACATCTGGTTTCATGGTGTCGCCATCTCCGAGAGTTGTTAACAATAATTTATAATAATTTCTATGAAAAATATTTATATACCAACTGGAGCCCGCGACATCGTCTGCGCAGGATTAGTATTTCGAGTAGCTTATATTAGCGTGGCGTATATTCTTTATAAATTGTAGCCTATATGTTATTCTGATATATTAGCTATAATTATTATAAAGTTTCATATTTTTTATGAAACTAGTACAATAATTATATTCAGTAATTTTTATGCGAAAGAATAACAAACATTCATCCATACAAACGTTCGCATTTATAATTTAAGTAAGAACGTTTATCCGTTACTCTAGGTCCCATAACACAAGATTTATAGCGCTTACTTTGGGTTAGGTTATTTGTGTGAATTTATGAAATATTTATTTTTATATATGTCTACTGAAACAGCCATGACTGCTCAGAGCCTGGACTATCAGGTATTAAGCACCCCATGCCATTAATCAAGCCCGTCTTATGCTCATCAGTTTGTCTCATACATACATTTCTTTCATATAGTATGTAACGTGTTATTTTTTACTCATGCTTTCAGCACAAGTTAATCATCAAAATGCTTTTAATTTTATTATTAATTTACAAATTTAATTCTTGTTTACATGTCCTATTAGGATTTTGTGACAGATATTTAGTTTTTTTTGTTAACCTTTTTAAGTGGAAGTAAGAGTGAAGGGATAGGAACCTGTACAGCCTCAGCATAAATGCAAGTTTTTTGTCTTAATTTATATTTCATAAATTTTACTTATAACAAGATGGACATAGGGACAAAACATTTAGTTTCTGTATTCATTTAATTAACATACAGATGGTGTTGAGTCTGTGATAGGAGTTTTAGTTGGAATTGTAATTTAAAGCTTAAATTTCAATATACAGATCTATGGTTGTAGGGGTTTGATAGGGTGAAGCCATAGACTGTCATAGAAAACCTTAACATATTTTCATAACTAATATATACCTAATATTATCTATTAGGAGTTTACTTAAAACAAATTCTTTTGTTTTGGTTTATTAAAAGAAGTTTTCGTTTCTTTCTCCTTGTTGGACAAGTCCGCCTTTTCTTCACTCGGTGATGCTTCCAATTCGGAACGTGACGGCTTGCTCTATGGCGATCCCTCCGTGGCTATTTATTAGCTATCTCGAGTCTTGGCTGTCATTTGACGTCGGCGAGGAGGACGCGAAGGATGGGTCTTTCGGCGTTCCTCTCCTGGCGGATGTGCCGATTTAGGCCGCCGTCATGTAAAATTTAGTTTTTTTTTAAATGTATTTTCTTTTTAATATTTTTTAATAACGGCTTAATGCCTTAATTCTTCCATCCAGCAATCCCCAGTTAATGGTGAGTTGTATCTTCTTCTTTTGTTTGTCTTTAAAGATTTCCCCACATGTTCGTGGGATAGAATTCTCATGTTTAATACATTGTTGTAGGGTTCACGGTATACCTCGTAATCATCACAAATATAGGGCGTTTGGGCCGTTTCATCCCAACGCGACTTCATGCACCCAGCCATGCGGTGATGTAGATTGTCTTACTTATCAGCGGAAATCCCTGCCATCACCGATGGAATCTCAACGTATAAGGTGACCTCTTACAATTTATACCGTTTTGCGTGTGTGAACCACCGTATTTTGGAGGAATTAATTTTTCTTTTGATGACATTCACCTTGGGTGACGAATGGAGGATGGCTCAGCTCAACTGAACTTTTAAATGTGTAACGTGTGCAAATACCGTGCCCATTGATTTGCGGACGATTGTATATATCTAAATTTTCTTTTTTTTATTTTTGTACAAAAATGTTTAATCAAAATGTAATTATAAACTTACATATATAAATTTCTTGGTTTAATTTTATCACCTAACCATTTGAAGTCTGTTTGTATTTATGTGGAGGCGCCCATATCATTAATTTAATACTAAATATCTACATATATCACCAGGTCGGTTCGATTCCGATAAGGATTATACCCACACCCTGATCTTAGCCGGCAAATTTCTCTTTTTTCTTAACTATCATAATAAAACGCTACAATTGGCGTACCCAACGTTAGGCCTGGAAGACTTCAAATGGTGGTGATTTAACTTTTGTTGTAATACATATCTTAATACTTTTACTTAAAAATATACATCTAGAACAGATGTAATCATATGTAATGTAATGTGTAATAAGAATATTAAGTCTTAATTTCAAGCTTACCTAATTTAATCTAAATCACATATAATTGTGTATTCTTAAGTGTTGTCTAGCTTACTTAGTTTAATCTAAATCACATATTTGTGTATTCTTAAGTGTTGTCTAGCTAACTTAATTTAATCTTAATCACATACTTGTGTATCCTTAAGCGTGGACTAGCTTACTTAATTTAAACACATTTTCTGTGTAATATTATTTGTCATCTAGCTTACTTAATTTTAATCACCTTTATTGTTTAAACTTAAACTTTAATTTTTTTTATAATTAACTTACTTTTGTATTAAAACACAACTGTTATATTTTAATGTTTAACTATTTCATTGCATATTGTTAATCATGGACTTTATCACTGCAGGATGTTCTGTTGAGTATCTCTTGAAAGACGAATTGTTACACGAACTCAGTATCAGACATTTACCAGCTGAATCATCTTCCTCAACGGACGACCTAAGGAAGTTCCTCAGACACACACTGAAATTAGCCCGACGGGGAAGCCTCAAATCCATTGACCAGTTTGGTGTTTGTGACCAGTCTAAGGAGGTGACAATATGTACTCCAAAGGTTTCAGACATTGAAAGAGATATCCCGGATGATAGTTGTACTGTATCTCGTCTGTTGGAAAGGTTAGTGTCTCGTAGTAATTATCTGTTGTGTAGGTTGTCAAGGGTAGTCGACCCTAATCCAGATATAGTGGTACTCAAGTCTACTTTGATTTCGATATTGATGTGTCTCGAAGGTGAATCCCTGTCAAATTATGAAACTTAATTTCTTTTAAATAAATATCTTTGACTGAGAACTCAGTCATGTTCTCAGGTTTATTAAATGTTAACTTCATCTCAAATATTAACCTGCTTGGTAACTAATTTTGAATTAATTATTACACTGACATATGTAATTAAAGTGTAATGCTAAATTTGCATCTATGTAATGCACTTCTATTAAAATAAAAAGGTTCGTTGCAACAAATGTATTTATTGATCTTTATTCATCTGAATGAATATAAACTGGTTTACACATTATTAACAATATGTATGGTGTGTTACCATGATAAACTTCCTCTAGTAGGAAATCTTCTAATATGGAATTATGCATATTTTTGCTTAATTTTCATTAATAATAACTACCAACTGTACACATTATTATCTGTATTTGTTGTGAGTATTATTTAATTCAACACATAGTTGTTGACTTTGGTGCATCTATGAAATGCACTTCTTTAAAATAAATGGTTTGTTGTAACAAATGTATTTATTAATCTTTATTCATCTGAATGAATATAAACTGGTTTGCACATTATTAACAATATGTATGGTGTGTGACGATGATAAACTTCCACAAGCAGGGAATTTTCCAATATGTAATTATGCATATTTTTGCCAAATTTTTATTAATAATAACTAACAACGGTACACATTAGTATCTGTATTTGTTGTGAGTATTAATTAATTGAATACATAATTGTTGACTTTAACTTCCTGACACACTTAGTGAAGAGGCGCTGATGTCAGTGACCTTTATTATTCTTTTACAAGCTGATGCATTGTAGCTTGTATGTGATATCTATGCTTTGATTTATTACTCAATTTTTATATTGCATAGAGTAATATATAAATATATGAAATGTCTTGTTGATTTGGGATTTCATCTCTCTTTATTTTCTTACGCATGGGGTGCCTAAGTATATTTATGTTAATAATGGCCCTCAATTTGTTTCTAAAGAATTTAAGGAATTAATAATTAAATATAAAGTTCCACACTTATTTTATAATCCAGTTTATCATCCCCAAACTAACCAGACTGAGCGTGTGAACCGTGAAATTGTTAGATCTCTTGCATCATATGTGCGTTCTGATCATAGAAATTGGGATAAGAACGTAGCTGAGGTGCAATGTGCTCTCAATACTGTAATCCATGATGGTACTAAATTCACCCCTTTCTTTTTGTCACATGGTAGGGAGATGATCCTGGATGGTTCACTTTATAATTTGGATTATCCTGTAGATTCTGGAAAAATTATGGTAGACAACACTTATAAATTCTCTGATTCTCTTAAAGACTTAAATACAATATTTAATAAGGTAAGGGTCAATCTTAAAAATTCACATATAAAAAATTCTCATTATTATAACTTGCGAAGGCGTCATGTCGAACTTCAAGTAGGGCAAATAGTTTTTAAAAGATGCTTTCCTCCTTCTAATGCAGCCAAACACTTCTCTGCTAAGCTAGCCCCCAAGTTCGAAAAATGTGTCATCACAGAGAAACATTCTCCTGTGGTTTTCACCCTGAAAACAGTAGAAGGTAAACCCTTAGGCCGCTGGCACATAAAAGATATAGTCAGACCAGGCGAATGTCCTACTGACTAATAAGTTAAAATAATTTCTTTAAAGTGTGTTATCAAAATGTATTTCCTTTCATGACTCTTTGAGCATTCCTTAATAATATTTATTTAGATAAATCTTAATATTTATACACTTGGAAAATGATAAACACATTAACTATTTCTATGTTAAGTGTCTTGGGTAGATACTCCAAGCACTTTAAATATTTACTTTTCATTAAAATAAGCCTGTATTGTTCAATGAATACTTTCATTTGAGTTGAAGCCAATAAGTCTGTATTTATCTGCAGCATTAAACATTTTTGTCTAGGCAACAACTTTAAAAGTTTGATAGTACTACCTTTAAGTGTTAGGTCTTTCTTTTTCTTGCTTTCCTAACGCTAATCTATTTGTTCATAAATACTTAATACACCTATGGTTCCACACATTGAGTGTATTCAGCCTTGTATTAATTAATTAATACTTTCCTTTGAGTTGAAGCCATTTAAGTCTGTAATTATTTTGCAGCACTGAGCATTCTTGTTCATTTTGTCTAGGCGACAACTTAAATAAGTTAAGTGTTAGTTTTTTTAATTTTCTAACACTAATCTATTTCTTCATAAATACTTGATACACCTATGTTTCTACACATTGAGTGTATTCAGCCTTGTATTAATTAATTAATACTTTCCTTTGAGTTGAAGCCATTTAAGTCTGTAATTATTTTGCAGCACTGAGCGTTCTTGTTCATTTTGTCTAGGCGACAACTTATAAAAAGTTAATAATACATGTAGCTGCCTTGATGGGTTAGACCATTCTTTTTGATTTTTCTTGATAATAATATACTTATTAGTTTGTACTTAAATTACATACTAGAAATCTTATTCTTACATATCTGAAAATTTAATATGTAGTTGACCTACATTAATTGTCCTACTTTGCAAGATAAACCAATCTTGAATTTGCTTTACTTGTAATAATGTTCTATTATAGTATAAACCTAGTGGATGATGTTGAAGTATTTTTGAAATTAGGAAGTTTAAGATTAGTTATTTTAACATGATAGTATTTACACATTGGATGTACTAGTGTGTATTATGAGTTCATTGACATTGAGTGATTTCCTAGTTTGCTTTTTGAGTTCTTTTGTTAAATAGCAAGAGTGATGGTATAGAAGTAACTATCATCAGTACAGTCAGCCACAAAAATACTCTTTACACTTCGTATTTTTTACGAATTATTTTATTTAAAAATTTTTAATTTTTAAATAAAATAATTCTTTTCCCACCTGGAACGGTACTGTAACGTGTTATTTTTTACTCATGCTTTCAGCACAAGTTAATCATCAAAATGCTTTTAATTTTATTATTAATTTACAAATTTAATTCTTGTTTACATGTCCTATTAGGATTTTGTGACAGATATTTAGTTTTTTTTGTTAACCTTTTTAAGTGGAAGTAAGAGTGAAGGGATAGGAACCTGTACAGCCTCAGCATAAATGCAAGTTTTTTGTCTTAATTTATATTTCATAAATTTTACTTATAACAAGATGGACATAGGGACAAAACATTTAGTTTCTGTATTCATTTAATTAACATACAGATGGTGTTGAGTCTGTGATAGGAGTTTTAGTTGGAATTGTAATTTAAAGCTTAAATTTCAATATACAGATCTATGGTTGTAGGGGTTTGATAGGGTGAAGCCATAGACTGTAATAGTAAACCTTAACATATTTTCATAACTAATATATACCTAATATTATCTATTAGGAGTTTACTTAAAACAAATTCTTTTGTTTTGGTTTATTAAAAGAAGTTTTCGTTTCTTTCTCCTTGTTGGACAAGTCCGCCTTTTCTTCACTCGGTGATGCTTCCAATTCGGAACGTGACGGCTTGCTCTATGGCGATCCCTCCGTGGCTATTTATTAGCTATCTCGAGTCTTGGCTGTCATTTGACGTCGGCGAGGAGGACGCGAAGGATGGGTCTTTCGGCGTTCCTCTCCTGGCGGATGTGCCGATTTAGGCCGCCGTCATGTAAAATTTAGTTTTTTTTTAAATGTATTTTCTTTTTAATATTTTTTAATAACGGCTTAATGCCTTAATTCTTCCATCCAGCAATCCCCAGTTAATGGTGAGTTGTATCTTCTTCTTTTGTTTGTCTTTAAAGATTTCCCCACATGTTCGTGGGATAGAATTCTCATGTTTAATACATTGTTGTAGGGTTCACGGTATACCTCGTAATCATCACAAATATAGGGCGTTTGGGCCGTTTCATCCCAACGCGACTTCATGCACCCAGCCATGCGGTGATGTAGATTGTCTTACTTATCAGCGGAAATCCCTGCCATCACCGATGGAATCTCAACGTATAAGGTGACCTCTTACAATTTATACCGTTTTGCGTGTGTGAACCACCGTATTTTGGAGGAATTAATTTTTCTTTTGATGACATTCACCTTGGGTGACGAATGGAGGATGGCTCAGCTCAACTGAACTTTTAAATGTGTAACGTGTGCAACATACCGTGCCCATTGATTTGTGGACGATTGTATATATCTAAATTTTCTTTCTTTTATTTTTGTACAAAAATGTTTAATCAAAATGTAATTATAAACTTACATATATAATTTCTTGGTTTAATTTTATCACCTAACCATTTGAAGTCTGTTTGTATTTATGTGGAGGCGCCCATATCATTAATTAATACTAAATATCTACATATATCACCAGGTCGGTTCGATTCCGATAAGGATTATACCCACACCCTGATCTTAGCTGGCAAATTTCTTTTTTTTCTTAACTATCATAATAAAACGCTACAAGTACATGTGGTTCCTATGAGAACTGTAGCATATCTACAAACTCCCATAAAAACCACACCCAGTACCATTAAATCAGTCACAGTCATTTCACTGCCTATTTAATTTTTGACATGCTTTGTAGCTACTCATGTTGTTTATTGTATTGTTTTTATTAGTTTCATGTGTCCACAAATAAAAAGGCATTTAAAAAGAGAATCGCTCATTGAGAGGTGCCGTCAGAGCCTACTTTTGTTGCTGGTCGGGGCTGCTACCCGTTTTAGTATAATCTTACCACTTCTAGCGATATGCGATAAGTACAGACTGCCGAAGCATTCGTCCACGAGGCCCAGACGTGGTTTTCCGTCTTCCGTCTTGTAGTATACCAAAGTCTCTATCTGGATGTCGGATTTTCGTTGCAGCGATGCGTAGTTGTTGTGCTCCAGTAAATCAGCTGTTGTCAAAATAAGTAACAGCTTAGAATACCATACCTATACTTAATTTTTAACAGACTTCAAAAATGAGAAGGTTCTGAATTCAACTATAGGTATCTTTTTTATGTTTTTCACCTCTAATCTTTCGACTGGGTGAACTGATTTTGATGATTATATTTTTATTTTAAGTCGGTACTTTTTGTGTGGCGCCATTTCAATTTCGTTCAGTTCTGACAATGCAATCCATGAAAAAACCAAATAAATCTTAAATTTACCTTAAGTGAGTAACTTTTACTTTCAGACTCACAAAAAACCAAAAATTTTTAGCCAAATAATACCGACTTCAAGAAATAATAATTGTAACTACCTTATATTATTATTTTTATTAGTTAATATTATTATACAATTTATACTTTTATTATTTTTTTCATTTTAGTACAAAATAATTTGTTTAAGACTGATTAGTCTGTTAGGAGGGATTTTTAACCTTAAGCAACTGTGGATAGAGCACATTGTTCGCAGGACTGAAGATAGTTGGGACGCAATTTCCTCAAACGACAAATTATGCTAATAATTTGTTGAATGATATAGGAAATCATTGGGTATTCTTGGAGTAATAGAGTCAGGTGAATTGGCCTTTGATCTTACCCGATGGTGGAAGGCTGAAAGGCTCAAAGTGGGAAACTATGGGAAACTTGTCAGAAACTGAGGACCTGGAGACCTATTTTTGAATTACGAATGCGATTTCGAAATCACCGCTGACTAAATAGTCAGCGGTGACTTTGAGGTCACGGATTCCTAAACATCCAATTTTTGAAAGTCGATCACAGAGCTGCCAACATAGATAAAGCACACACATAAATATAAGAGTTTCGGTTCCATGCAGAATGTAGCCGCTGCGATTATTGCCGATTATAGACTGAATTTACGCAAAGACTAAAAAACGTTTGAAAAAACTTTTGTTTGTTATAAAGACTTAAAAAACATTGATCTAAAAAGTAGTAAATAAAAAAAAATTAAAAAAAACTTTTAAAAAAACACGCTTTTATTAAAAAGACTAAAAACCGATCTTAAAAACTTGAAAATAAAATAAAGTCTCGCTTTTAGAAAATTTGGGTACATATCAAGAAAAATTCTGATGACAAAAAGAAATGTAACTCAAAAATTTGTCTATAAAATTTAGCAAATTAGTCCAAGAACTCAATGACTATAAAAGCGTGGGGTGTAAATGTTAAGACCATTAAATGAGTAATGTTTAATTTTGAACACCCCACGCTTTTATAGTCGTTGAGTTCTTGGACTAATTTGCTAAATTTTATAGACAAATTTTTGAGTTACATTTCTTTTTGTCATCAGAAATTTTTCTTGATATGTACCCAAATTTTCTAAAAGCGTGACTTTATTTTTTTTTCAAGTTTTTAGATCGGTTTTTAGTCTTTTTATAAAAGCGTGTTTTTTTAAAAAGTTTTTTTTAATTTTTTTTATTTACTACTTTTTAGATCAAATGTTTTTTAGTCTTTATAACAAACAAAAGTTTTTTCAAACGTTTTTTAGTCTTTGCGTAAAAAGCGTGTTTTTTTAAAAAGTTTTTTTTTAATTTTTTTTTATATTTTTTTATTTACTACTTTTTAGTCTCGTGATTATTATAACAAACATAAAGAAATGTACATAATTGTTCAGAAAATGTAGTATTAGAATTAAACATATGCATTATATCAAATTCTATCTGTTTGCTTCATTGAACCAATTCTCATATTAAAAAGTTTTTAATTTATTACAACATAATTATGTATTTTTATGATTCGAAAATGATTGAATATTGTATTGTCATCTAGAATACACATGTAAAAAAAAATTGAGCTCGATTGGAGCAGTAGAAGTGGTCGAAAAATCGATTACAAGATTTGATCATGACAAACAAACAAACAAACAAACGGAGCAGAGTAAGTCAATAAAAAGCGTGTAAAAATCAAACAAAACACAGATAACATTTCCACAAGTATGACTTGATTACGAGTGGGTGAGGGCACTCGTAATGAAATCACACCTGTGACTAAGGTAGTCACATCAGTGATATTCAAAAATAAGAATTATTGAAAATCGGTGATTATTAGTCACATCTGTGATTTCGAAGTCGCATTCGTAAATTCAAAAATAGGTCTCTCTGGTTGTCTTACATAAAAAAATAGGTAAAAAACTTTTTAATTTAAACGGTTTTATGTTAAACATACATTGCAATGTTTAAGATAAATGTACTAAAAATGTACTAAAAACCAAAAAATAATAAAATAGATACAGTCGTGGGAATTATAAACATATGCATAGACTAGACTAAAATAAAACCGTGGGGCACATTGAAACAACACAACGATTGTAGACAATTGATGTGCCCCACGATTTTATTTTAGTCTAGTCTATGCATATGTTTATAATTCCCACGACTGTATCTATTTTATTATTTTTTGGTTTTTAGTACATTTTTAGTACATTTATCTTAAACATTGCAATGTATGTTAACATAAAACCGTTTAAATTAAAAAGTTTTACCTATTTTTATTTTCTAGTTATTAGTTTTTATTTCGCATTAATTCTCTTTTAAAACCTAAGTTATCCGCCATTTTGTAGAGACCGCCAGTTTGGATTTTAATTTTATTATAGTACATTATATTCTACTAGTTGAGCACTTTCATTTGATACCCATATTGATGGGATTGATAAAACCTGCGTTATCCGCCATTTTGTAGCGGCCGCCATCTTGGATTTAATTTTTTTATAGTATATTGTATTCTGCTTGTTGAGCCCTTTCATTTGATACCCATATTGATGGGATTAATAAAACCTAAATTGTCCGCCATTTTGTAGCGGCGGCCATGTTGAATTTATAATGATAAATGAATAAATATAATTGTATTGTCACCAAAAATCCAAAGTGTATACAAAATTTCAGATTATCGGTTGACAGGAAGAGGGTGAAATTTGATTTACTAAATTTGACCCAAGAATGAATGAACCGGGCTGAGCTAATAAAACCGTTTAAAAACATAGATATTTTACAATATATACCTATAGATGACACATATCCACACTGCAACGTTTTAATATCACGGGTGAAAACCGCTTCATGACTTTTTAGCCTTAAGTTACGGCATCTAAGTAGTAAATTTATGGCTTTTCACTGCACTTTAAATTGGAACACAGCAATGTGAGCGCAACAGCTTTGTGGCTAAATTGGTAAATTATCTAGCACACGACTCTATTCTCTCCCAGATGAAAGTATATTCTTACATAAGTTATAAGATACAAGGTGGATCCGTGAATTTGGTATGGGCAGCGACTCTGGACCTCCGAGTAGACTCGTGATTGACGGTGAAGTGTAGATCTCTACATTGTTGTCAATTAGATCCTTTATTGTCTTTATTGGTTCATGGCCCACTGATGTCGTGTACACGTAGTTGATGTGACCCTGCAGCCAAAGATTTTGGTTAATCCAACGTCATGTTATCACGTCGAAATGCCTAAACCGATTGTGATGAAATTTATGTGGAGTTTGACCTGTGGAAGGAAATAACATATATTTGCTGTGAGAAAACTAACTTTTTTATGGCAAAATCGATAACGCGGATGATATTAGAATACATTTATATACATGTGTTCCATATCTTTTCGTGGATGTCGTAAGAGTTGATTGTATAAAGGACATTGTTCAATTTTGGCCTAAGAACCGATGTGAATATAAATTATACTAATAATTTTTATTTATTTTATATTATTTGAAACATATTTTAGTATTCCACGGACACTTCAAATAAATAAAATTCCAAATAAAAAGTTGGGTCACAATTATTGATGCCGTATAAAATGTTTTCCGTCAGCCAGTGCTGCCAGTTTTCGCGATTTCGGCAAATACGGATCGTTGAGAAACCTCCTCCTTTTTGAAGTCGGTTATTAAAATTAGTTGATAATACTTTATTCATTTAAATACCCTAAATTGACTAGCTAGAAAAAAACTAGTATTATATATTTTTTAAGCGAAATCGCGAATTTCTAGCTTGGCATTCGAGTATTATAGTTTTCGTATTTCTACACTGGTGTACTTCATAACTTATCTGTGTCCGTTTCATTTAATTTTTGATTGCTTTGAGACTATCGTTTCTTTTGTGATTTTCTATGTGTTTCATGGTTTTATTCTAACAACTTTGGCTTGATTACGGACTCCGATTACATTGCGTACTTGGTAGACTCGGCTGTGTGTAAAGGACTAGATTTTGTGAAATGATAATTGTCAAAGAATTATCTTAAACTTGACTAAGGTACTATCTCTTTTTCCTAGTATCTAGTAGAGTAGTCTCTGTATATCTCTCTATAGAAGTAGGAAAGTATATTAACAATACTATGTACAGCTGTCTGTTTGTACATAGTATTGTTAATATTACTTGATATATACCACTCTGATATTTCACGCAAGGTGGTTATTTTTATTTATAACCTCAAAATATTAACTTTTTTCGTAATTATTTTAGTTTCCTGAAGTGTCCGTTCGTGAAAACTTATTTCATAGGATTCCATATAATTTTAAGAGTTTATATAAGTCACTTTCGATTCGAACGGTTCTTAGGCAGAACATGTATGGAGCCGGAACAATGTCCTTTTGAATATGAATATTTTTGCAGAGACCGACAGTCCGCTCCTTATCACACGGGACTGTAAAAATTGGGCCCACTAAAACACCCCTGTATTCTCCTTGCCCCTTTGCGGTAGGGTCCCCATTCTGATGCCACTAATCACGCGCCCAGGCTTGCTCAACCATTTGGTTGGGGATCTCCAAGGGAGGATTGTCATCGAACACATGGTGAAGCCGTACGGAAGTCGATGCCCTGACGATTTGTCTATATGGTTCTTAGAACTTAGGCACAGGCAGTAGTATAGTCGGTAGGTCACGTAGCCGCGACCGATTGTCACGTGGAGTCCGATATAACTCGTGACACTTGCCGTTGCGGGGGTGGGTACGTTTCGTGTTTCTTGTGAGGATTCTCCAGCCTTCTTCTCCTTGAAGAATCTGGAGCGGGGCAGGAATAATGAAACACTGTTGACCTTGCGACGTCTATTGTAGGATTAACAAACATTTACAGATATGCTCGTATTTATATTAATATTAACTTAAAACTGCCGACATACATAATAATATTTAATCTACCTGCAATATACTCTCATACATTACACTCCTGAGGAAAAAAAATACGACAGTCCATGTCGCCCTAAGTAGGGTAGAGCCTGTGCGCCTGTGTGTGTGTGTATAGGGATGAATATGAGCTGTGATGAAAGAAATAGAATCGGCATGCTATCTTAAGAAGATACTCACTTGATAAACCGACAATATTATAATTGACGCGATGAGGCATGTGGCTCTTAAAATTGAACAATGTCTCTTCTTAGGTATCAAAATCCATCCGAATAATCCAATCGTGATGTAATCGTAGCAGTATAAATCTTCAACAGGTCTGTTGATTTTTTTTTCTATAGCCGCTGATAACTTCGCAACAACGCCTATAAGTGTCAGACCAGCTATTAGCATCGCCCATACTTGTGTATTAAAGCAGCCATATGGAAAATGCCACAGTGGGATATGTTCCGGTGTCTTCATCAAAGCACAGACTGAATCGAACGTTACGTAATGCATATATTTTAAGTCTGTATCGTATTCCCCGTACAAATATTTAACTAAGAATCTTGAATTGAAAGATATATCGAAACCATTGCGTATTAGGTATCCCAAGCTTCCAGTAACGTTTTCACCTATCGCATATCCGTACCCATCAACATTTGGTAGTACAGGGAAAGTGACATTAAATCCTAAACGGGTAACCACATCTTGCATGATAAATGCGTCAAGACCGCAAAAGTTGTGTGTGAGATTAAAATCGATTTTGGCGTAGTAATTGATTTTGTCACAAACGTAAATCGAAGTCGGAAACCTTTCAAAAATATTCACCCGTATAGGATAACCTTTAGTCAGAGACTTTTCACTTGCTTTCAAAATTGTACGTAATCTGTTTACATCGTACGCGGACGTGGTTGTTACAGTCCTGTTATATAATTTCTTTTCTGTTTGTATTGTTTTTATGTCATAAACTACAAAATAGTCGGGGCAAGTTATATGGAAACGTAGAATTACACGGAACAAAAGAAACTTTTGCCACAATGTGTTGAGAAAGTTTTCTATTTCAGCGAACGCGTCCACATTAAATTTTCCATTGTAGCACTTGTAAAAATCATCGTGGGACTTAATTTCGAAGAACGTATAAGATCGATGAGAACGAAAAATGTAACGCAGAATTGGGTGTGCTAAAATATTTGTGGATATATTAGCTGTTATAATAATGACGTTTGGGCTGAAATTGGCGTAAACCAGAGTTTTATTCGTGACATTTAATTTAATTTCGTTATTATCAGCCAAGTTTAAAATGGAGTGACCACGAGTTCTTTTAAATAAGCAACTTTGGGGAGATAAATAGGAATTATCTGTCAAATCGAGAGCGATTATTTGCTTCCTTTTACTTATAAGGTGTAGTGCCAAAGCGCACTCCTTTTTGGCTTCTATCTGAGGTAAGAATAATGACGAATTGAAGCACAAGGTTTCACGCAACATTAAAAATGTTAAAATGTTTCGTAACATTTTGAATCGACAGTTACCTAAATATGTTCTCTGTACATTTAAACTTGTCCTTCCAAAAATTTTCTTTATATAGCAAGAGTAATCTGATTTATCAATCTTAACTTATGACATAATTTCCCCCAGCTTTATACTTTTAATATTTATCTACAAAAGTAAAATATTTGAATGAGATTAAAATCTGGTTAGATAAAGATCATGACGGTAGAGAAGCTGTCAAGCTAAGTTATTAAAATTACTATGGAAGTGACTATGAATTTATGCAATTTGCTTAGTTGACATATAAATACGAAAGTTTGTGGGTATGGTCAGATGTTAGATATTCTTTCATGCAATAACTACTAACCGGATTTTATTGAAATTTAATATGGCTATAATTTGAGGCCCTGGGAGGTACATAGAATTGAATTAGATATATAACAGTTTACCACGGGAAAATGTCTTTCCTATAGGAAAATCTGGTATAATGCGGGCGAAGCCGCTGCTGGCGGAAAACTAGTAAGTACAATATATAAGTCAGATATCTTACGCTGTTGCTCTTCCATGAGTTTGATATGGATATTGGTAAGCATTTCACTTAAAGCAAACTACGGAAGTCTTATTTACTATATAAAATTAGTAAAATTTTAATTCATTATGTTTCTACTAGGGGCGTTGTACAAAATTTTGTAATAAAAATTTATGCTGTCGGTATAATTGCCTCCCTCATAATTAAGGCCGGCGCCACTTTGGCTTCCCGGGCCTCTTCAAGCGCTTAGGGCCCTTTTTATAGGCCTGCGCTGCATTGCCTCCTCTCCTGAGAGGGCGATCGCCTTCATGATTAGCCTATATACTTACTTAGAACTTAGGCGTAAGGCTGAGTTCTTTTTTGCTCCCCTGAGGAAAATGCATTAAATTGCATACCCCGGCTGTGGCGAGCCGCCGGTTATGTGGGGCTCTCCTCCCCAGAAGGGGGAGGCCTGCCCACTAAAAACCTCAGGAATGGCCTTCCTCAGGCATGTAGGGAGCCTCCAGCCTCCGCTCCCCTGTCTATACAGGGGAGCCCTCCTCGGGGGAGACTACAATACCTCTCCCGATTTCCACCACCGACGACGCATCCCGGCCACGGAAGGGGCGTGGTCCCTTCCGGGTCGCCGTATCCACGGGCGCGATTTCCTCGCGTCTGCCGGCGACCCGCGGCGGCGCCGAAGCTGTGCTACCGAACCCGGCGCCGCCTCCTTCTGGAGCATCACTGCTTCATAGAGGGAGGCCAAGACTTGGCGCTCGGCGTGCCTTAAGCCCGTCTGCCACAAGGTATAAAAAAATGATGCTTTTTTGTTAGAAAATCGACATTCTTAAAGTACTTTTACAAAGACAGTGTAAATTTCATACCTTAATATTGCCCTAATGCAAGCATATGTTGACATTAACGTCACGAATATTTATTATCCTGAATGCCTAATGTCAACGTTATAGAAGCGAAGTAGAATCATTAGTTTTCTGGAATCCAAATTGACGCTAATGCATTAACTTCATATTCTACATTATTTTCATGAGTATTTCTGATGAAATATTTGCAATTCATGTTAGTAAGTATTATTATATGGACAAAGTCGTATACAGAATAATTATCATATACTGATGCGCATTATTCATGTTTATTATAACATTCTCCGATTGATCCTTTAAAGCGATTGTTTTCCACTTGTTTTACGCAGTTTGCAGCGCTTACTCATTGAAGATGGCAAATCTCACATTTTTCATTATATTCATGTTGATTGTGAAGATATCTCACGGATTCATGGAGGGACTTACTTTGAACCCGGAACTGTTTAAGACAAGAACCCGAATATTAATCGGAAATGATTATATGGACTACAATGCAGATCACTATAATTTGTACAAACACTATACTGTAATTGAAATTCCAGGTGTATAAATGTTATATTGGTTATCTGAAGTTTTATTTTATTCTAAACATATCCTATATTACTTAGCCATTTTTTAGGGTTGCGAACCTCAAAAGAAAAAATGAAACCATAGGATTGCTTTGTTACCGGTATGTTAAGACTTTTATCTCGTGAGCGCGTGGAGGCATCCAGTTGAAATTTCTTGAATTTCTTAAAACTATAAAAATACATTGGTGTGTGTTATATACTTACTTACAGTGTAGCTATCATGATCTTATATTCGTTTGCAGTCTAAATTGACAGCGTAATTTTTTTTGAAGGTCGAGATAGAGGCTACTCTGGGCATATGTATGACAAGGATTAATAAAATATTACATGAACATTTGTTCGTAAAAAAAAATTGTTCGCGTTGGATACCGCACAACTTAACTCAGCATCAAAAAGAAGCTCGCGTCGAATGGTGCAAGAATGTGTTAAAAAAATTTAACTCAGGTGACTCATAAACTATTTATAACATCTACACAGGTGATGAATCTTGGATCTATGCGTGCGATCCCGAAACTAAGCAACAATCTATAGTTTGGGTGTTTCAAAATGAGCCGAACCCTACGAAAGTGACTCGTGCAAAAAGTACTTTAAATCAAATGGTGGCCTGCTTTTTTGGTATTAATGGTCATGTGGCTACAATACCACTGGAGAATCGTAAAACGGTCAATGCGGAGTGGTACATGACAATTTGTTTGCCGGAAGTATTTGAAGAAATACGTAAAAACAAGCGACGCCGAATCATTCTACACCACGACAATGCCAGCTGCACATCACGCGAAACAAATACATTTTTGGAGGGTCAAAAAATAGAATTGATGGGTCGTCCACCGTATTAGCCCAGACTTGGCACCTAATGATTTCTATTTATTCCCAAATGTAAAGAATAAATTACGTGGTCAACGATTTTCGACCCGTGAAGATGCCGTCGACGCGTTCAAACAGCACGTTTTAGAGATACCGCAATCAGAGTGGAAAAAATGCTATAAAAATTAGTTTCAACGTATGCAAAAGTGTATCGATCATCGCGGAGAATACTTTGAAAAACAATAAACCCATATTTAGCCATATACGTTTGTTTAATTTTTCTATTCCGGATACATAAGTAGCAGCTCTCGTATGTGGCAAAACACCCTTCTCCAGAAAAAGATTTTTCCATTGATTATTTGATATTAACAATACTGCAGATTTGTAAATGATTAATTGCTGTGTAAATATCATAAAGATAAGAAATAAATCATTCACTTTTTGATTTGACCCGAGTACATTGCTGTGTTGTTATTTTGTTCTTGGAATATTACAGACAAATAGGAACGGGCGAACACATACACCATTATTAAATTAACCAAACTCTCTCTTTACTAAGGATGGTTTTGAGACAATTGGCAACCGGATCGTAGATCGCAGTTATAGTTGATTATAAAGATGAACGCTACTGCCTTTTCCCTAAATTATTGTACTTTAATAACCTCCCTTCCATTTTCGGCAGGTAAATCGTAGTCGTAGAGAAACGTAGGTATTATTACGAAATTCCGAAACACTGAGTAGGTTTTTAATGAAAGCAGTAGGCTCAAGTACCGTGCTCACACAAAGTACATACATACTAATTTCCTTTACAAGATAATAATAGGTATATTAATAAAGATACATAAAATAAAATGATCTTCAAATACACATAGCAAAGTCTAATCTTGGCTAAGAGTGAAGTTTTATAAGTTCTTTTCATAACGAAGTTTTAATGGAAGTATTTGTATGTCCACTTTGGCACTATACAATATTTATATATAGATAGTTAAAAAGTGGCATTAGACACAAATCAGAGATATGATTTGTATGAGATGGAAATCCAGTCCACCGCCGTTTAAGCCATTGGCTTGGACAAACGCAGTAACGCATTCGAAGATCGACACAATAATTTGATTGCTTGATTTTTTTTTATTCTAAGTTTGATTGTTACTACCTCATTTTTCGCCCTGTTTCCAATTTTATTTGGGGTCGACGCAACCTGTCTACTTCTTCCACTCTCACACCTTTCTTCAAGATATCATCTTCGGTCTTCCTCTCCCTACACATCAATCCGAAAAAGTATATAGAAAAACAGCTTTTTTGTACATATTACAATTTATTAATTAATTTAAATTAGTTACAATTATTATATCTTAAATAGCTTAAAAATACTTTACATAGGTATAAATAAATTAATCGAACAGACCATAGAATAAAGTCAAGATAATATAAATAAATTAATCGTTTGAAAGTTAAAATGTGGCCACATATTTTAAATCAATGGTCTGTACAATTTAAGTTTTCCTATGTTATT
This sequence comes from Scirpophaga incertulas, assembly GCA_036419045.1. Taxonomy (NCBI): domain Eukaryota; kingdom Metazoa; phylum Arthropoda; class Insecta; order Lepidoptera; family Crambidae; genus Scirpophaga; species Scirpophaga incertulas. The sequence continues at coordinate 13,978,465 of CM071645.1, forward strand.
CAATTACAGTATAGAATATTTCTTAATTTACTAACGATAAAAACCAATCAATACCTAAATACGATGTTAAAAAATCTATCAGAGCATCATATTTATTATTTTTCAGATACTAGTTATCAAAATATTCAAGTATTAGGCCTTAAAATATTGATTACAATACCCAAATTTTATCCCAGCCATGTTGGCAAGAATTTAATTCTACGCCCATCAAGACTGGACAATCCATTCTCATACTTCAAGGCGTCTAGCTGAGCTAGAAGGTCGTTGCTTGGGTTGTCGCCGCGCAGGGCGGATCGCTTCGCAACCTTATGACCGTGCTCCTCATTCTCAGGCTCGGGGGTAGAATTTTCATCCACCAATGGAACCACAACGGGAACTGTTTCGACAACTTCAATCACTTCGACTAATGGCACATCATCAGATGCAGTTACAACGTCAGTCGTAGTCCCAGAGTCTCGAATAGGCGAGGCCACGGCGATAGTCGCGAGCGAGAGAAGGACAAACCACGAGGAAGCCATAGTTCTTAATTGGCTTCAAGAAACTTCTCCGCGTAGCAAAAGGTACTTCAAAACTTGTGAGTCGCTCTCTGTCGTTCTGTCGTGTTGTTGTTCCAACCCTTGACCAGCGTTTTATATTAGATCTTCGTGCGAGACGTGCTAACAGATGTGCCCAGAAATGGATCATTGACGCACTCTGCCGCGCTAACGCCCAGGGTAAATATTTCCAATAACACAATGGCCGTGAATATGTTTTGTTGCTCGTACAGGGATCGATAAGATTTATGTCGCTTATATTATTTGTCAATATGATGGTCTAAGTGCTTGTCCATTCATTCATTATTCAGGTTTGAGGCCGGGGTCGATGTGTAGTTACTCAATATAATCATGTTGTATAACTAAATTTCAGTACTTGTTTCCGACCTTAAAATAGAATGTCGAAATATTTCCTTTCGGAAAGATAGTTAAAATTAGCTTGAACTTGGGTGTGTCAGTCTAAATTGATTGGCAAATATCGAATGTACCTAACCTATTAGTGGTATGCAAATTGAATGTTTGTAAGGAAAACATAATAGTAAATATATTATCAGTAAAATTTTTGTTACTAATGGCACCTATATCTCTATTTATAATTAAACTGCATTTATATATCTATTATTGATGATCTCTCACACATCATAAATAACTTGTGTGACACAGTCCGATTTGCAGATGATACTTCGTTGTATCGCTTACAGAGATAATAAAAATATTGACGTTACATATATAGAGTAAAATATTGTCCTAATCACAATTAATAGTTTTACACTTAATTGAAATAAAACTATAGTTGTTTAGTATTTATTTCCGTAGATGAAAATGGTGAAATTGTAAAAATAAATAAACGATCATTGATAGTACAAAGTTTCTAGCAAACAGGCGAATAGTAAATATCACGTAGTTAAGACAAAAAACGAATAATAAATAAACTGCAAGATTGTTCTATTATTTGTCTATGACTTATTTTCATAGTAATTGTATTTTCCTTACTTTTTTATGTGCTTAGGTACGTCAATAGTACATGTGGTCACTTTGAGATTCGTGGCTTATATGCAACCCCTACAAAACTACAGTGAACGTCGCCAACATGTGATATTTTGACGACCTCCATAGTCGAGTGGATAACACACCGGTTTCAAGGTGTCGCCATCTCTGAGGTCCCGGGTTCGAATCCCGGTGGGGGCAAATGTTTGTGTGATGAATGCGAGCATTTGTACCTTAGTCATGGTTGTAATATATATTTCTATAAAAATTATTTATATATGTATAATATATGTATGTCTATCCGTTACCCTAGATCCCATAGCACAAGCCTTACAGAGCTTAGTTTGGGCTAGGCTAATTGGTGTAAGTGTAACTATTATTTATTAATTTATTATTTATATAAGATGTAAAGTCAAAGTAGCTAGTAATTCCTGCGTATCTTACCTTGCACGCCGGTACACAGTGATACGATCCCTATGTGCGAACGCTATTTTGGCATTCCCCTTTTTTTTTAGAGGGGAAATGCACCTTTTGCACCGTGACACCGCGCTGGCTAGGCGCGGCCGTGTGTGGGGCTCTCCGATCTGAGAGGACTCAGGGGGCCTTAGTGGGTAGGCCACGGGGGTCGTAGTGGGTTGGCCACCCACTAAGACCCCCCTGAGTTCTCTAGGCCCATGCGTCGCACATGGCTAAGATTAAGTGAAATATTTATCTATACTATATATAAAGAGGAAAGATTGTTGTTTGTTTGTTTTATGAATAGGCTCGGAACTACTGGACCGATTTAAAAATTCTTTCACCTTTGGAAGCTACATTATCTCCGAGTAACATAGACTACATTTATCCCGGAAAAATCGTAGATCCACGCGATGCGCAATAAAGGCTTCGCTCAAAAACTACTGCACATTTTTCATGCGGTTTTCATCAATAGATAGAATATTCTTGAGCAAGGTTTTGCGGTATTTTTTATCTCGAAAAAAGGATGCTCTCCAGCGCGATAAAACCTTCGCGCTAATAACCGACTTCCAACCATATGTAGCCGTGGGCAAAAGCTATTGACCCTTGACGCCTCTTAGACTCAATCCCAGAAATCCACGAGGCGAAGCCGCGGGCAGAAAGCTAGTAGTTCATAAATTAAATAGCCGCTTGTAAACGCCTACGAAAAATATTATTTGTATATTGATCAATTCATTGCCTTTTATTTTGCCATGCAGATTCACCAGCGGATTCCATTTCTTAGAAACATGTACAAAATGAACTCTCACTTGCTTAGACGGACAAATCATGTTGTGTATGATTTATACTCGTACGTAGCTGGAATCGCATGAAATATTCACATTTTAATTTTGTACCTGAGAGAACAAATAGGTCGTGACACAAAGGCAGCTTTCAAATTGAAATAAAAAACTGAGGACTGTGATAAGTAGATAAATGAGTGTACGGAATATATTACGATTTGCTGCGGATGTATAATTCGGGGCATTTTTATAAGGTTAGTTAACTTAAGTTCTGAGTACTATCTTTAAAGCAAGAACTTAATCAATAGTGAAAATACTAGATACCACAGCTGCTAGGCATGGGACGTTCGCATCACATCTACATATAACCTTTTACTTTGATTGTTTTTTCTTGATACATTTGGTAGGTGTGGCTGTATGAATAGTTATAGCAGTAGCATAGTCTAACTTGAAATTCTGAAAAATGCGTCCTACAATTTCCACGTTTAATTCTTAGAACAAATTATACTTTAGTAACAAAAAAAAGCCCCTGATGAATTTTCATACAATACTGACGCATAGAGTATGCTTTACTCATTTAGCGCCAGCGTGCAGCCATATCCTGGCACTATTTATTACGTTCTTACCCTTCTGTGAATTCTTTTTGGAGGCGTCGTCAGCGATGTTTGCACCCGTTTCTATCCTGCGCTTGTGTACTGCACACATTCTGCTCTATAAAACTAGCTACGTCAATCGACAACACTTTCACAGTGGTGTTCGGAATTCATTTGATCATATCTGCTGATCCTGAATTCGAAGTACTCAATTACAATCTTGTAGATTAATAACATGGTAGTGCTCGTGCTACCGTAAGTGACCATGCTTGCATAACCGTCAGATGGTTTCAGTAATAAAATCCCTTGAAGAATAATCCGTGAAAGATGGGAGTCCATAAGTAAATACACTGTGGATCTAATATTTTGTAAGAGTCCGTGATGGACTATTTAGTAACATTACTATAATAGGGGTAAACTGTATAATATTAATCACGAAAGGGATAAGCAGTTACTCTAACATAAAAGCAACTTGAAACCAAAACTGAAAGAAAGTTGAAAACAACGGGAAACCAAATGATAGATCTCCTTTAAAGATTGAATTCTTGTATATTGAAATAGCAATAATTATGAAATTCTGACACACTTCTACGCAGTTATTTGTTTCAAATGTCATGGTTATTATGACTCTGTATATAGAGTTTTTAAATCACAATGTTAAGTGTTAACTTCTGTGTCGCCACTAAAATTTATCATGCCCATCATTGGTAATGTATGTTGTTCGAGTCACGTGAAGACATAATCACAAGAAAAGTATATAGAGATAGAAACGTCGTGTTTCAGACTAAACAATTACGTATAATATTGTTTAAATAGTATTAAATTATTTGTGCAATCATGCTGGAACAATAAAAGGCGAGTATGCTGTTCAGTTGGCAGTAGACAGTATTTGAGAAGCGACTTGAAAAGCATAATTCGAGAGAGACAGAAATGCGTTCGTTGTTTGTTTTTGCGCTTTTTGCGCTGATCGCCGTCTGCGCAGGAGCTCCTGTAGATTCAGATGTGATAGAACATATTCCACCAAAAGGCAAGCCTCCAGCAGTTATAGCTGCATCTGCACCCCTTGTTAGTCACTCTGTTAATAATGCCGAAGTACCAAATAGAGTGCGCCGTAGCGTTGGAGGTCAGGAGAGTGATCTGCTACCATCGTCTGATGATGCAGGTGCATCCTATGGAGAGTCTGGACTAGTTGCTGGCAGAGGACGCATCAAGGTGCTCCCGGCGTTCATTGGTTGATATTCTTTAGTAATATTAACTGACTGTTTAATAATGACTGACGCTCCATGAATGAATTTGTATAAATTTTGAGTTTCTAATAAATATTGCAAATGTTTCTTTTTTGTTTTTTGTTCTTGCCGTTTTGTTGTGTCTATATTTTTGTAATAACTGTATTAACTTTGATGAGTTGTACCTAATACCATATAGGTATAATATTTAAAAATACTGGTTTTTTCCCCAGTTGACCTCATTTTATCCTGAATCTATCATTGGTGGAATCTAGCCTAGTACGTAAGTATATTGGATAAACATTTATTAATATTCGTATTTGTTATAATAATATTACGATTTAATATTTGAAACCAACCTTTTTTCATCATAAAACATATTTGACTAGTGTGTCGGACCATGTAAAAGGGTTTAGTTGTTATAGGTACATTTTTCTTCACCAAGTCAATATCTTTATGTTTGCGAGCCATAGCCGGTTGCGCCAGTTTCTCTTTTGATTTCATTGTATATAATCATAAAATTATATTTCTCCATGTATCCATAAAAGGTGTTATTTTTGAAAATGGGCACCTTAATATTTTGTGAACGGGTTACTAAATCGATAAATACTACTTATATAACCACAATAATTCTAAAATATATATTCAATGACCTCACTCGTAGAATTAACAAGACCTAAAGAGACGCGTATTCTACATGTAAGCGAAGAAAATATTCAAACATTCAGAATGTTAATTGTCAGACTTTGTAGCTGTGAATATTAAACACCGAACTTATTAATATTTAATTAAGGAATAACATTTTTTTCGGTATTCGGAACTAATTCTTGCCTAAGTGTTAAACATTTGATCAAGATTATAAAAAGATTCAATTATTAATTTTATTCCCACAAATTGATGATGTTGCACTCTATCATAATTTAACGGGATTAAAACGAAAAAAAATTACTTTAGAATGTTATAGTAGCAATTTTAGTACTAAGCCCTGCCAGACAGACATATAATGACACAAGGCCCGATTGACTACGAAACCCGAAGAACAATTCAAATAGCATAGCAAAACAAGAGTAATTTAAGTGACAATCTTTCACTACCGGACACTAATTTTCAGATATACAAATCTTTATCGATATAAAACTCTCGTTTCCGTATCGACTTTAATGTGGCTTGGCTACTTGGACCGAAGAATTTTATGATAATGTGTAAAATAAGGATCTTTCATTCATTTAAAGAATTAGTTTTTTGTAAACAACATTTTTGTTACTTCGCTGCTACTTTTGTGCGGCGAACGTACCTTTCCAGGCGGCTCGTTAGATCTAAGGTAGCTAATAAACTCCACTACATATCTGATTTTATTTTTTTGTATTTAATACTTTATTTACAAAACAGACAATAGACGACATACATATGTTAATCTTCATCGCTAATGGAAACAAAGTTGATAAAGATTAGCAATAGCAGGCTAATTACTCTGCAGTCACATATAAAAGAACAAAAGACGTATTTATTCGAAAGAATCAGTAATCATGTCATTGGCGATAATATTGCTTTATTTTGTTGCCAGCAACTATAATTTACTGGCAATAAGCTTTAGTATGATTATAGTAAATAAACATAGATTAATCAAACCCTACAACGATGAAGGTGCTCTTATTAATAAAGAAGAAATTGAAACCGTTAACAAGCCAGAGAATTATCAGGAACTAGAAACTGCCGAAAGTGTTGTATATCGGCCTCTATTTATATACAGGAAAATTGTGAATACTAAAAGAAGAATTAATATGTACAACGCATTTGCTAGTTAGATGAAGCAGGTATCATAATTCTATAACAATTGGCTATTAAATTCTTATTGCCAATTAGGAGGTAACATAACAAGCTGTTAGATTTGGAGAATATAGTTAGTGACTATTTGCTACCCAGCTTCCATAATGGTTAAAACTGCACAATTAAATTTTGTAATAATAACAGTTTGTGTAAGTGTTTAAACCGTTTATTTATAACTTCCATTTTGGTTTTCTACCTGTTAGACTTAGGATTTTAACCGACAATAAAAATATATTTAGTTAGTGTTTACTAATAATTTAGTATAACCTTTTATATATAATAATATTTTAATATAATCATATTAAACGTAGTCTAACTCGACGACGGACTTTAACTCATCAAACTTATAAGTAATGTTTCCAAAGTGTTCGCGAGAGTCATCACGAATGGATTCGCAGGTTTAGCTTCCCGAACAAGGTATTTCCAGAAAATTCTACAGTATCATAAACCACATAATAAGCAAAGATTATTTATAGAGCTAATGAGTTTAATCAACTAGGTATTTCACGTTTGGCAATGTCTTTCGAGAGCTGCTACCTTAGACTGTGGATACATCGAAATATTGCAGTCACTATACGAAAACGCCGCAATGTCAGTTTGCCTTCAGGATTATAATTCGAGACCAATACTCCAGTGGGGTGTGAGATAAGGCGATGTGATATCGTGAAAACTATTAACAGCTTCACTGGGGGATTTATTTATTTGAGGAAACTAGACATAAATATCATCGGCGGGAAGATGACGCACCTTTGTTTTGCTGATGATATCCTAGTCATGACTGTGCAATTGGAATACCTGGGCACAATGCTCGAAAAACTCAGCAGAATTTCCCAACTAGTGGGTCTTAAAATGGTTGAGGCGAAATACCAAATTGCCATGCAGAACGCACTCCTGTGATGGTAGGCGTAGGAGGGTAGGATGGTGGATGGTGTCTACATTGGAAGTTGTCTATAAGTATGTATATGACTTGCTTAGAAATAGTTCAGTTTCCAGAAAGAGGTTAGGTAATTGATGAATTCTACTCGGTTGGATACGGTTTGGCAAGTTAAAGTGTATATTCACACTCCATCTACCATAGTCCGTCTCCATCTGCCTTAAAACCTTGTATGAAACTTTGATTCGTGCGTGTAGCCAGTGATGATATACATATGACACTGAAACCAGGTTATTTATAACGGATCTTATAAAGGCTCAAAGTCACTTAGAGGGCAATCGAGGAGGATATGATAGGAGTTTTATCATGAGACATGATAAAATTCTCAGAAAAGCCAAGGTCACTGCTATATCTTTAAGAACGAACTCTAAATAATAGTGCGGTTCTCGGATAAAATGATTATGAATAATAATAATATGTATTTTCACAGTAGTAGCTAACCGCTACATATTTCTTTCATTTATTATTTCAGATATCCTTGTCATCTGCTGGTATATCACCTATTCATGATTTTAGGGAAAATTCTAAAGGGAATCTATTTGGCGACTTGTTTTTCACAAATACACAACATCGGGTTTTGCAACATCTTGATAATTCAATTTTGAAATCTACAAAAAATGTTACACAAAATCCGAAAATGGAAGAGACACTATATCAAATATCGAAAGATTTAATTTCAGCTATATTGTCTAAGTTGGAAATTCAGGATAAAATAACAAGGATTACAAGAGAAGCTTTGGTAGCCCCCGGTAAAAATAAAGGCATGACTGCTATAGAGACCAGACGAATTTTAGATTATATTTCAAGGACGATATCTGGTCACATGTTAAGTATAACAAAGGTCTCAACAGAACCAGAATTACACCGTCTTGTTTATGGTCTAGCACAAATAGCTGCTGAAGTGTCTATCGTAGCAGCCTTAAAAGATATAACGTATGCCACAACGCTGTCTAAAAAACAATCAATAGACTTATCCTTACGTAAAAAACGATCTGTTAATTCCACCACTGTTGTCACACTTGCACCAGTTCCTGTACTTGAAAAATCATCTCAAGTTTATGATAAAATTTTAAACAAATTGAATGTCAATATAAAGGCACCTTTGAATTTATCATCTTTACCTTTGAACAGAAAACTTCAGGCACCATTTTCAGTCGTACCTAACACTTTACAAAGTTCACTTTTTGTTATTAATAAGATGCCCTTAATGACCTCCGTTAAAGGCTTCTTAAATCAAACTACATTGGATAATGAAAATAAAAGGCTAAATCAAAAGAATGAAACAGATAGCATAATTTTAGATAAGCTTATAAATGAAACTAACTACGTAACCATAGATTCGCATTCCTCAAATAAGCAAGAGTTATATACACCAGGGCTGACAGACGACTGGCTAGATTCTAAGGATCCAGCTGCTGGCATAAATTCTGATTTCTCATCTGATAGAGACGTTGAACAAGATGCTGAAGATGAAAATTTGAATGGAAAGAAAGCCAAGCAGAAGATAGAAAAATTAGAAATTAAGGCTAAGAAAGCAATTATTTATGCTGGTGATGTAGCTTACTTAGCAGCAGCCAGCGTAGTTGCAATGCGAAGGGCGTTGACTGCATCTATTGAAGTAAGCATGTCAGTGAAATACGCCACGAATGGTATGTCAAATCATCAGGATCTGATGATGAATTTAGCGAAAACAGCAGCACAGCAAGCCGGGAAAGAAGCGAAGAGTGCAACATCGAAATCGTTGGCATGTGATCGTATGATAAAATTGGCACTAAAATACACTGCACAATCTCAAGGTGCCAACTTAAATCACGTGGCAATTAGAATCATCATGGATACATTATCTCTTGCAACCCTCACCAAATCTATGGCTTTTGTTTCCTCAGACATTGCAATCAATTCCCTTTTTGAGGCCACAGAAATAAAATCTTCAGTATGAATTAAATTAAAGTACATTGAGTAGTGATTTGCTGATTTTATTTAAAAATCTATAAAGTAATAGGGACAAAACATTTTCCAAAAATTGGTAACTATTAATAAATGCTTAACTATTGTTGGACTCAGTATTGTGGGCGTCAAAGGGTTTTCATGTTATTGTTCATTAACATCAAAAGGGCGCTCACTACTAGATATAAGCCTCTCTCGAGGATCTTCACACCGATCTATCTTGTTAAAAAGTCATTGGGGGATTGCCACGACGCTTGTTCAGTGCCTCAAAGTGGAGTGCCAAATCTTCGTCTTAACAGCATGAACTGCGACAGATGAGGTTGGTTTGGCTTACGTCATTGGTAATTCCTCATATTATAGCTGACGCATCTCCATACTGTGCATGTTTAAAAACTGATTCCGCTTTACGTTACATGAAACAGATCACACAGAAAGTACATACGGAAATAGATAATGTTACGCTAGCCAAACAACATGAAAAGGAGCGACTTCTTTATAGGGATGGCGATTCTTTCCAAAAAAGATCGATTTTATAATCGATTCGAATCGTGACCTGATGAATCTATCGACAAAAAAATCGAAGTCTAAAAGAACGATTAATAATCACAATTAACAGAACAAACTGAAAATGATAGCATCAAAGAAAAAATAAGGAGCGCTTTACTTACGTACTATCAATTAGTTATTATACTACAACAAACACTACATAAAAATGCGTATTTATTTTGCTAGTCACCGACCATACCACAGAATGTTGAATAAACAGTCACTCACACAAATGTCAATCGAATGACAAACAAATTAATGAATGATGAAGCAATGTTAATCACAGCACAGATACAAAGAGTAAAAAATTATAAACGTTACTTTTTTTATTGAAGAGAAGTGAGGCGAAGGAGACTAAACACACAACCATCTCGCGAGTTTTTGAGTAATTAACCGACAGCACTCTTGTAATACTGGCATCTTCAATTAATTTGGTTTATACCAAAACAGAAAAAATCGAATGTCGATTTTAAAGGGTGATGTATCAATCTAATGAATCGATCCAGTACTACATATCGATTTTTGGCTCGAAGAATCGATTTTTCGATTAATCTCAGATCGCCATCCCTACTTCTTTACTCACTCGCCTTTTCTGTCTCAGCATCGACGGTCTATTTTTGATCTGCGGCTACACATCTATTATATAAATTTTCCAATAGGAAAGACATACTTTCCTGTGGTAAAAAATATTCAATGTATCGGACACAATGTTATTAAATCAAGTATTGTGTGTTTTAAATGTTGAATGAGTTTGAGAGTATTGTAAGTACTGGGGGAATGGATAAAGTGAATTGATAAACGAGTCAATATTTTACAACATTTTAATACAGATAGGTATTTATTTTAAAATTAAATTTTTTGGCTTTAATTTAGGAAATTAGAAACCGTTTTCATCACCAATGGTAAAAAGGTCTCCAGTAAAATGTTGGACGGGCGTAGAAGGGGTAGAAACTGAAATAAAATGAATGAATAATTTAATTAAAGGCAATATACACTACGAGGATAATATATATAGTGGGAAGCATTTTAATCAAATGTTAAAATATAGTTGATATGTATGTGTGTTTTTTATATACTTGATATGTACATATCAAGTATATTTTATTAAAAAATGATTATACATATTAAAGTCCAGAAAACTCGCAGTACATTTGCTTAATAAATAATTTAAATGAAATGAACATATTTAATGAGGATTTTCAAGATCGTGCAAGAAGAGAAGGTAAGTTAACCGCCATAGATACATAATAAATTATTAGTATAACAATCATAACTATATGAGATACTTTGAACTGCATTCACCATAATGCTTATAAAAAATTAAAATAGATCCTAGAATTTTTTTGTCTAAGAGGAAAGAGAAGATAATTGGTATGTCAAAAATAAACACTAAAAAATATTACTTACTAAGGCCTGAAGATTGAGTAGAAGGGTCTGCGATGGAAGCCAAACCATACGTTAGAGTCAGTCTTCAAATCTTCATCACCTTTGCCTTCTGCTATTTGGGAGTCTTCATTAATATTTTCAAGCCGAGTGTTAGGTATGATATCTTGAGAACCTTCTAAGTTCCGAAGATCAGCATTTTCAACTGGCAGAGCAAGACATGTTGCTACCACCATCAGTAATATTATTTTTAGCATCTGTAATAAAATTAATAAAAAAATTACTGTGATATTAACTGCTATAGATTAGTATGGTCTTTCTTAAATCATCACAAAAATTAAGTTTACTGTTTAGTTTTAAGTATAATAAATGTTTCCTTTTTTCCTCTTATTCCTTGCCAGTTTCAAAGCTTGTATGCAGGCAGAAGAAAAACTTAAATGTTAAACGCAGGGATTCATTAGGCTTTATATGACAACTTTGAGAATATTTTTATGTTGCTCGTAATAGAAGTGGTTTTTATTAAGTGTTATACTTGCTTTGTCTAGTTAACTCTTGGACCATACCAATGAGTATTATGTTTCTCTTAGATTTAAGTATAGAATCCTGTCAGTGTGTGTCAATGATTTATTCTTTTATACCTCCTCTATGTACTTCAAAATAATTACGGATATTAACTACGTTAAACCTCTGGTATATTGACAGTTTTTGTGTCGCAAATGTAAAATTTTACGTGTTGCTGACTGTGTTTGGCAGTATCGACTGCAGACCTCCGACTAGAAGTGTCAACCATGATTTTACAAAGTCGATAGTGACATTTTTAAACTGTGAAAATTTTTAAATATGAATATTGTACAGCACTCCTTGCGTAATGAGTTATTTTTTATTTATTTTTCTTAATAGTTTGACATGACTTCTTACATCAAATACCTTTCAGAAGCGATTTTAACGGGATTCTCATGGTTCAGCTACAACACTAACTGTATAAAGGGTAAAATTACCGGCTTAATAAAAAGATTACAAGTTTAGTTCTACTCACCATCATTTGGAGATAAATTTCTTTATAGCAATGTCTCCGCGATTGGTTCTAGTGAAATACTGTTCATATGAAACTGAATCATTTCTTTATATCTAAATAGTATCGTTGATGATGATTCTGACCAGGTCACCTCCATTATCCATGGCAGCATGACAGTTATACAAAACCAGTTGAACCGACAAATTTTAATTTATTTGACGTAGAAATTAAAAAATTCCTGTCACCGTTATGTTATATTCGTAAAAGGCAATAATGAACGGGTATCGTATATCCTAAGGACCGTTTTAATAAAGACTTTTAAGCCTACTTATGTATGCCGTTGTCTCGTTCTATCTTTCGACGACTAACATAGGTTAGGAAGCAACAAAAACATAGTTTACTTTATTATGCTGACATAGCAGTTTTTAAAACATTTATTCTAATTAGTAATAGGGGTAGTCAAAATTGCTATTTTAAAAGCTGCGACGGTGTCTTCGCTGGACTGAAACCGTTAATCGTTTGGAAATTATAAAGAAATCGTATGAGCTCAAGTCGGGGTATAGGGGTGGGTAAATAAAATTTACACGTTTTCTTGTTTCAAATTATATACTTAATTAGCCGACAGTGTGCGTGCTTGAATTTGTAACAGGGTGAAGTTGTAACATCGTCATAGGTCACATTTTGTGCTTTATGGTTTTTGAAAAATACCTTCATCGGTGTTCCTGACATGACAAGTGTTGTCATGAAAAGAGATGTTTGGTTGTATAATTTTTATTTTGTTAAGAACATTTTAATAACTATATAATATTGATGTTTTTCCCCCGAAAGGGATAAAAACATTTATTTTGGGTCTTGCCGAAGCTTGACCCTAACGAGATTAACCATTGCTTTTCACACTATAACAGACCAACAATTTGCTCCCTTTCGGCGAGTGGTGTCGATATGTAGCCGTCTCGTTCGCACACCGACTCGCCGCCCGCTCGCGCCGGCTAGTGCCGCTGGCGCTTCAGTACCTTTTTAAGCCGGCTAGGTCTTAAAATCGAGGGTCAAGCTTCGGCAAGACCCAAAATAAATGTTTTTATCCCTTTCGGGGGAAAAACATCAATATTTTAGGTCGCACACAGCTGTTCGTGTTTACGCTTTGAAGCGTAAACACGAACAGCTGTGTTTGCTTTAACCTTTGAAAATGCTGTAAAGCCAAACCGGTCAGGTCGACAATAATTAAAATTAGTGGAACAGTACAGGAGTTTTATTCAACATGTATAATAAGTTCCACCAAGAGCCAACAATCAACTCAATACAGAAAATAAGTTTTTTGTTGATTCTGAAAAATGTTCGATTTTGAGTTGATACACTATTGTATTATTAGTGCGATATAATTTATTCGATAATTTTTAAAGCCCCTTTAAGTGCTAAAATTTTTTAGGAATTTAAATGTTGTTCCGACGCAGTTCATTGATTTGTTCAGCCACAAAAATAAATAAACAAAAAAAAACACTTGATAGTTATATAAAAAAGTAAGCAATAAGGACATTTTCCCTTGTGTCGTTAACGAAATTTATAAAAAAAAACATTTCCACGTAAAGCAATTACTTTATGGAGTAGAGATGTCATGAGAAAAAAATCCAAATCTTGTTGTTCCGTTTGCAAAATTATTAATGAATGTTGTATTGACGTTAAAGTCGTCGTGACATAAGGATCAAGATTATTCTTACCCTTTTCACCGAAAACGTTTGAAATATCAAAACTCTTTCTAGGTTAACGGTAAAAATATGCTAAACATTGCGGTCAAATTTTGAATAACAATTAGATTTTTTGTACTAGCGAGGTGATGAAATTGTTTGTTAATTAACACCATCTATCATACAATCGTAGCAACTTTTGTTCTGCGTTGGAGTAAAAGTCTTGACAGAGAATACTTGCAGATAGTTTTGTTATAATTCTGTAGATGACGCTACGTGTCAACATTATTTGCGTTAACATTTTTATCTTCACTAATATCATAATTCTCTTAAAATATGTTGAAACACTGTAAAGTATATACTAGCATTACATCAGACAATTTAGTTTATTATACATACATGAACATGTAATCGTGCCTGTACTCGCTGGAAAGAGAGGTGTACCAAAGACCATTTTTTTTTCTAATCTCTGTGGAAAAAGTAGCAAGTCAGTCACTTCATTCCATGCGTTCACTTGGTAAAATAATCAAAGTTTTACTATAAACAACTATCTATCCATATAATGCGATGCTTAAACCGATTTTTAAGCCCTCGAATCTAATTTGAAGATATTGTTCTCTCCATTATTTTGCGTCTAAATGAAATTTAAATTACATCTATCGTACCCGTCAATACCGCCTTCAGCGGGCCTATCCACAAACAACAGTCCATATTGGCAGAGGACACGTAGACCGCGACATGTCCTGAGCGACCCCCCCCAATTAACGCAGGACCTTCAAGACCTGCAAGCGGCGGCGTCTGAGCCATCGCCTCTTTTGTCTCCCCTTATTCGGCAGCCTTCTGCTCAGCTACGAGTAGGTTCCCAGTCAATACAGGCCGGTCCCACTTTGGAGAACCGTGTCTCTTCTAGCGCTTATGCCCTCTCCATGAGGCAGCGCTAACTGTACCTCTCCTGAGGTGCGGCCGCCGTCAATACAAGCCAGTAGGGTCACTAGGACCAAAGGCTTAGGCTAAGTTTAGTCGGTAGGTCTGTTGGGTTGAGCCGCCTCCATTCACCAGGGGCACGATTCTCATGCAATCGATTTTTTTCCATATTAAAATTCGTATACGAATTTCTCCGCTCTACTGAAAAGTTCGAATGTTTCATTTATCTCGTATTCTGAGCACCCATAGAACGATTACTATTCGAAATAGTACGTCGGGTATAAATTAAATAATAAATTACGTAATTATTAAGCGTTTATAAAAACGCTGTTACTGCTTCATCTACTAATAGATTTTATACGTAAATATTATTTTTAAAAATATATTATTTTATTAATATGACACTTGAATTTTAAAACTCTTAAGTTTTTTAGTAAACAACTTTCAAACGAGAAATTAAAAATTATTTATTTCCGATATTTTCTACATATATATATATATATATATATATATAATATATATATATATATATATATATATTATTTTTTTTTATTTTGCCTACCTTTGTTTTTAATAAGTCAATGCGTGATCGCTGTTGAATCACTGGCTGAAATATTTGGATGAGTTCTAATGTAAGGTTCTTATTTAATCGAAAATGTTTAATAAACTCGCTGCCTCTAACTCTTGAACTAATAAAATCTACAATAAATTCGTCCATTTCCTATGTAAAGTCAAATCAATACAAACAAAAAGTATATCCAATCAAACTTTGATTTAAATTCGTATTCGAATGTCCACTTCTACTGGTCCGTATCACTCGTTTTGTTCGAATGACGTTCATGCGAACTAGTTCGATTGTGAACTTCTGAGAATAGACTAACTGTGTTACATTCGAAAAAAATTCGAACTTCGAACTTTTTTACGAATGTGAACTTTTTTCTATTGCATGAGAATCGTGCCCCAGGAGTCCGACATAATCAACGCAACCCTGCTTGCCTGAAACATCTATCGCCCGAAGTTAAACGTTACAATTTGGATGAGCTATAGCGATATATCTATTTTTTGTTTATGTATTAGCATCATTAAAATACCAATGAAATAATTCATGTCAATTTTTTATTTATTCTTTTTATGTACTTGTTGTTTCTTCTCAGAATGAGAAATACTGTTACAGGAACGGTAGAAAGGATGGCGGCATCAACATATATTTAAATTAAAAATATAAAACAGGTATAAACATACATATTTAAATTTCTCAAAACTATTTGATTTATTTAAGTAGTCGACTTATGACATCCGTGTGAAGAAATGTGAAAGTTATTGTAGTATTTATCAATCATTCACTGCGCAGACATCTTTTGAAACTGTGGAAAAGTGACAGTAGGTAGTGATGTCATGACGGAATGTTTATATTCAACCAGAAGACCTATTTTTGAATTACGAATGCGACTTCGAAATCACCAATGTGACTAATAATCACCGATTTTCAATAATCGTATTTTTGAATATAACTTATGTGACTACCTTAGTCACGGATGTGATTTCATTACGAGTGCCCTAACCCACTCGTAATCAAGTCATACTTGTAGAAATGTTATCTGTGTTTTAGAGACATATTGACAAGAGTCTGAAGTTGATGTGTTGATTTTTCAGTCTATATATATAAATATGTATATATATACGTATATATATATAATGTATACTATATATGTAGTATATATTATACTACATATATAAAAAATAAAAACCATAATGGTTAAGCCGGCAATAACCGGCAGCGGCTACATTCTGCGTGGAACCGAACTCTTACATTTATGTGTGTACTTTATCTATGTTGGCAGCTCTGCGATCGACTTTCAAAAATTGGATGTTTAGGAATCCGTGACCTCAAAGTCACCGCTGACTATTTAATCAGCGGTGATTTCGAAGTCGCATTCGTAATTCAAAAATAGGTCTCCAGAGCATAAATAAACGAAAAAATATCAGTCAAACTGGTTAACGGTATACCTACAAGTATACGGTTAACCGTTATATTATGATAACTTAAGATAAGGGTACCCCAATTCAATAATAGTAAGTATAACGAAATTATTTGAGAACTTATACCGATATAGATTTTTTTTTCAGATATAGAAATGAATTTAAATAGGATTTTAATACTTAACTTACGGGGCCGATACTGAGGCAATTATTTAATTCTATGTCTGCCACGATGTTATCTATACCTCGAAGGGCACAATCTTTAGATAGAAAAGCGAAATATTTGTAACAAGTTATGAGTGCTGTTATTAAGGTGCTGCCTATGGACAGTGTCGATTTAGCAAAAAGTGGTGGTGGCAACGTCTGCGTTCCTTCATACCACGTTCCGCATTCATCCATTTTTATTTCGATACTGAAATAGTTTCGGGTTATGTACTGGTATAATATTAGTAGCATAACCATTTGGTTATCCTTTAAAATCACATAGATATAGTAATGTAGATACCTTAACCTTATAAGAGTATCTTAACTGAATACAAGCCTCGTTTTCAACATTCAGCGTAAAGTGTCGCGAATATATTTTCTTTAAATAATATTTCCAATTCTGAAACCCTATGTCACTGGTTAAAATAAATAAATAAATAAATACTTCTTATACTTACACCAATTAGACTAGCCCAAAGTGAGCTCTGAAGGCTTGTTATTTTTTTTTTTTATAGGATAGGGCAGCAAACGAGCAAACGGATCATCTGATGGTAAGCAATAACCGTTGCCCATGGACACCCGCAACATCAGAGGAGTCACAGATGCGTTGCCGGACTTTTAAATGGGAATAAGAGGAATAAAGGGGAATAAATAAGGGTTGGGCCTCCGGTACCCTCACTCACTCAGCGAAACACAGCGCAAGCGCTATTTTACGCCGGTTTTCTGTGAGGCCGTGGTATCACTCCGGTCGAGCCGGCCCAATTCGTGCCGAAGCATAGCTCTCCCACGGTAAAAACTATGGGATCTAGGGTAACGGATAGACATACATATATAAATATATTTGATAGAAATATATATTAACAATCAAGACTAAGGTACAAATGCTCACATTCATCACACACACATCTGCCCCCACCGGGATTCGAACCCGGGACATCAGAGAGCGACTCCTTGAAACCGGTTTACAAATTTCTCAACTACGGAGGTCGTCAATCAATTGCAAACTTTTGGTAATATTTTTGACCATGTTAAAAAAGCTGCACTTTTTTGTCATTTCACACTCCTGTGGATAATTTAGAAGTATATTGTGTTGAGGCAGAGACCTTTATTGGTCTTACCACAAATAATTATAATACTACAGTTCAGATGCTTCATGCCACACAAAAAATGGAACTAAATCGTGATATTCTTCGTGCGAAACTATTGCTTCTACAAGAGACATTTACACTTTCTTTTATTTTTTTACTAGAGGGAATTAGAATAAGCATGCATTCAGTCTCTTTCATGGTTGTCGATGTCGTAAAGTTCTGCTTTATTCCGTTTATACACAAATACAGTGCGTAGATGTCAACAGCCTAATACTTTTACATGTTCAGTTTAAAAAATGTATGTATGATAAATAAAAAAATTATGGGAGCACTTTGAACCTATCCCTACTAATATCATAAACGCGAAAGTTTGGATGTATAAGTATGGATGGATGATACATTACTTTTTCACGTAGAAACTACTGAATGGATTTAAATGAAACTTACTAATAATATTTCTCATATAGAGAAATTAATAAGCAAGTTGGGGCAAACCTGACTAGCCATTACATTAATTGGGTGTAATGAAAATTATTCGGTGGAAATTATTTATTTCAATTATAATAAATACTGGAGGGTATTTGTTGCATCTGCTTAACCTTCGGGCGAGAACAGGCGGACTGTGTGTGTATGTAATTTCATTATATCATCCGTTCCATTTGCCATAAGAAAGAATAGCTATCGGTAGAGGTCTTATCAAAGGCCAGAGCCGTGGCACGTTCTATCGATTGAACGATTTGTACGTGTTTATTATCCACTCCTTGGCTTATCCGGTTAACGTAAGCTAGACGTACGAGTATGTCGCAACGCAACAAAGCAAAGCAAAATATTAAATGTCGAATGAGAGGAAGGAATGTGGTGGTTAACTGGCAAATTATTATCTTATTGGTGCAAATTCAAACTCATATTTCTGTAGTAATCCCGGTATTTTAATATTATCTTAGTAACCTAGCAACATGGTCATAGAGGAGATATATACTATCTAAGAACTATGGATAAACAATATAAGACTAACGTAGTATCTATATAGTTTGTGTAAGACTAAGACAAGTCGCCACAAAGTACTTATTCTTCTTTGTTTCAATCAGAGGTCAGCGATAAAGTTTCATACCATAAAATCTACCGATTCAGTAGCAACAGCATTGTAGCGAATATCATAATGTAAAAGAAGTGTTTTATTTATAAAAGTTAAACTTACCAATGACATGTATTCACAGTTGGTCGTGAAAGTACCTAATCAAGTATTTTCTCTTTTTCTGTAAAACTAATCACAATGTGAAATTCTTTGACAATAAAATACAGATGACGTGAATAAAACCCAGAAGTTTGCAAGTATAGATGCTTGTTACTCTTTCGCATAAAAACTACTGACTGGATTATAATGAAACCTTACAATAATATCCATACTAATATTATAAATGCGAAAGTAACTCTGTCTGTCTGTATAATCGATCGATATAATTGAAATTTGGTACACAGATAGTCTAGAGCCTGAGAAAGGACACAAGCTACTTTTTTATACAAAAAAGGTTGTAAAGGGTTGTAAAAGGTTGAAAGGAGGGATCATAGGTTGTATGAAAATATTGTTAAAACCACTGAACCGATTTAAATGAAATTTGGTACACAGATAGTCTAGAGGCTGAGACAGGACAGAGGCTACCTTTTAAAGCAGAAAAGGGCTGTAAAGGGGTGAAAGGAGGGGGTGAAAGGTTGTATGGCAGTATTCTAAAAACCACTGAACCGATTAAAATAAAATTTTATACACAGATAGTATACCCTGTATATACCAATCGTAAAACCCGAGGACCCAAGGAAGGAAATAAGATAATTTTACCGACGGAAAACATATCCTTCCTGTGGGGAATTCGAATATAACGCGGGCGAAGCCGCGGGCGGAAAGCTAGTAGCGTATATATAAGAATAAGGCTACAATTTATAAAGATATTGCGTGAATTGTCTAAAATATAAAACCGCCAGTTACAAATATGTTACGTACGAGTATAATGGAAATGTTTAACTTAAATAGTCCTACAAAAAAGACCGCTACGGTATCATGCTAATATAAGCTACTCGAAATACTAATTTTGCGTAGACGAAGTCGCGGGCACTATCTAGTAATTTCATAATCATATTAAATGTTTTATAATATACATTTTATTCATATAACAAGTAGAATTTGTATATATTGCAAAATATATGTATTTAAGTATTCTCTGGAAATTTATTAACAATGTTTCAAATCTATGAAATGTGCCTTGAATTTTAGTACAAACGTAGTGCCATCTATCAGACCTGTAAAACTCGTTCTATATTTTTACAAGCTTTTATATTAGCTTCACTGGTAACTATGTAAGAAAATCTTGGAATCTTAATTTGACCCACTTCCCGGTCTCCGATTGAGCTGAAATTTTGCATGCACGTGTAAGTTAGATGACAATGCATGGTTATGTGTGTGACGTCATTCTGAATCTAACATGGCGGTATTACCAAGATGGCGGATCAATTATTTTTAATGCACCACTACAATATGGGTATCAAATGAAAGGGCTTGCAAAGAACACCTCGATAAATAATGTGATGTCACTCTTAATCAAATATGGCGGACTTTCTCAAGATGGCGGACCAATTATTTATATTGCACCCCTACAATATATGTATCAAATGAAAGGGTTTGCCAAGCTTGGTTAAGCGAAATCCACGCGGGCGAAGCCGCGGGCAGAAAGCTAGTTAATAATACATTTGTTGTCCTCGCGTCAGGTGTTACACCAACTTATATTCTCCAATATAACCACCCGCCGTAGACCGTATAAGTTCGTCTGAGTACCAGAGGGTTATTAAGACGACTACAAAAGTAGCGCACCACTTACGAGGATTCACTACCAACCTTCGTGGGAACAATAAAAATCTAACTTACATTTACTGAAGGGAGACTATGGCAGAGTCTACATGAGTTACGTACGTACGTACGTACGAAGCATCTTGCTTATATCTACATCTAAGTGCTTCGTAAGATACTGATTGATCATCGGGACTACATCTTACGCTACTAATTGACAACAACTTGAGCTCAGGATTTGCTGTAGAATGAGATATAATATTTTGAGTTTAGGAGAACGGTCCCAAGAGACTTAGGCTCGTATGTGAATTGAAATTCAATTTTAAATCTCTGCTTGAGTACAGTCAGAAAGAGATGGCCCGATGTGGGTTCAATAACACCATCCCTTTTTAACTGTACTCCGATAGAGATTTGAGTTTGATTTTAGAATACCGTCCTAAGTGATCGCAAGCTACCTTACGATTGACAACTCAGTCCAACAACGATTGGTACTGCATGTCTCGATTGCAGTGATCAAGTTACAAAATAAAAATACAAAAGAATCCGAAAATCACAAACTGAAGGTAAAATAGAACAATTTAATTATCGATTATTACAAAATACTGTATTATCTGTGGCAATACTCAACTAGATTCTTTTCAACGTCCTGTTTAGGGCAAGTATTATTTTGTCAACTGATTATAGTATTTTTCAATTTGAGCTACGAAGACTCCTTACTAATATTATAAAGGAGAAAGTAACTGTCTGTTTGTAGCACTTTCACGCCAAAACCACTGCACCGATTTAAATTAAATTTGGTACGCAGATAGTCTAGAGCCAAGAAATTCTTTTATACAAAACAGGGTTTTTGTTTTTCAAATATTACATTTCTTGCTATGCAGTGAAAACTTGATGAAATGTGATTTGTAATTTTAAAGTATTACTTTCCCTGAAAGGGTTTGTCTGACCTGATTTTAGATAATACTAAAGGACTATGTAAGGTTTCATCATACCATGTACGTAAGCATCTGTCAGTGTCTCCTATGCAGAGTGCATCAAAGAGCGAGTTTGCAAATAACTCTTTTTTTTTTCAAATTCAAATTCAAATTCAAATTCAAATTCAAAATCATTTATTCAGTCTGGGCTGTTACAAGCACTTGTGAATGTCGAAAAGCTACGCCATCGGTTCGCACACAGAACACAGATTCTGTGTTCTGTGGGTTCGCAAATCTACGGCGGGAGACCTTGTACTGAGAAGAACCGGCAAGAAACTCAGCAAGGGCTGTTTTTTTTTCCCTGTATTAAATAGATACAGAGTCGTCAATTTGGAAAATGACTTCAATATTGATAATTCATGAAGTCACTTTCCATTACATAGTATAATTAAAAAAAAAATATTTAGAAAACATGCCTATATTAGGAATGCCGTGTCATACAGTTTTAAAAGAATATATTAAAGTTAAATTAAAATTATAATAAATACGAGTAGTACCCAGTATAGCAAAGAGCAGACTCATCTCCGCTGGCAGCACCCGTTCACGAGCATGACGCATGAACCAGCCATCGCTTCGCTCAACCATGTTTTAGGGAACGTAACGACCCGCCTCACACGACACTGCCGAAGAGATTTTAATGAGAGTATGACTACCCTTAAGCCACAGAAGGATACAAATTACCAAAAACAGGTACCCGTGTAAATTAGCACAACTAAAAAAAAAATCAACCGCAGGACACGCGCATACAATCATTTAAAAACTAGCAATAATGTATTATACAAGTAACAAAAGGTTATTATAATAGGTACAGTTAAATATACATGTTATTATGTTTACACAGTTACCTAAGAATTTATTAACAATTTGTTTATTTCAACGAGCGAGGTTTTTTTAGTCCCAGACACTTCGATCATCCAAGTAATCCTGGACTCGATAATATCCTTTGCTCATCAAAGTTTTTTTTACTCGAGTTTTAAGTTTATTAAAAGGTAGATTAACAATACTGTGTGGTAACTTGTTATAAAAAGTTATACATTTCCCCAAGAATGAGTTTTGTGTTTTACGTAATCTAAAATTTGGAACAGCAAGCTTATTTTTATTTCTTGTATTTAATTTATGAACATCGCTATTCTTAATGAAATTATTGTAATATTTGTGTAGATTATATTTTCATAGATGTACTGCCCCGCCAATGTTAAAATGTTAATTTCTTTAAACTTATCCCTAAGGGAATCCCTTGGTCTTAAATTATATATAGCTCTAATTGCTCTTTTCTGTAGTATAAAAATACTTTCAATGGTGGCAGCTGATCCCCATAACAAAATGCCATAAGACATTACACTATGAAAATAACTAAAGTAAACTAACCTTGCTGTTTCAACATCAGCTAGAAGCCTTATTTTTTTAACAGCATACGCAGCTGAGCTAAGTCTGCTTGACAGAGCATCAATATGGGTATACCATTGTAATCTGGAATCTAAGTGTATGCCTAAAAACTTAGTACTCTCAACAAGAGATACCACTTCACCATTAATATTTAAGGGTGTATTAACCTGCCTTACATTTGGTATAGAAAACTTAACAAATTTGGTTTTTCTCGAATTTAATGAAAGATTATTTAATGTAAACCATTGTAGAACTTTTGATAGAGCACTATTTACCTCGTCCGAACAATTGCTGCCTCTGTCAACTTTAAAAACAAGAGAAGTATCATCGGCAAATAGCACTGTTTCACATAAAGTGCTTGTATAGTAAGGAAGGTCGTTAATATATATTAAAAATAGTAAAGGACCTAATATTGATCCCTGAGGCACGCCCATAACTAGTGAAGTTCCAGCAGATTCAGTTTTATTAATAACAACTTTTTGTATTCGATCCGACAAGTATGACTTAATAAGGCCGAGTGATTTGATAGAGACACCATAATGCCCTAATTTCCTCATTAATGTGTCGTGACTTACGCAATCAAATGCTTTAGAAAGGTCACAGAAAATACCTATTGCGTCTTGTCTGCCCTCCCAAGCATCAAAAATGTGTTTTAAAAGTGAAATTCCAGCGTCTGTAGTGGATTTACCCTTGGTAAAACCATATTGGTTGCAATGAAATAACTTGTTAAGGGTAAAATAAGATGATAGCTGATTATAAATAATCTTTTCAAAGATTTTGCTCAAGGCTGGTAATATAGAAATGGGTCTAAAATTAGTAGGGTCACTCTTATCGCCAGACTTGTAAAGTGGAATTAATTTACTATTTTTCATAAGATTTGGAAAGACCCCTTCATCAATGCATTTATTGAAAATTAGGGCTAGGTGAGGCGCAATTTCAGAGATAATTGGTTTTTAATATTAGTTGAGATACCCCACAGATCCTCTGTTTTCTTATTATTAAGTGATTTAAAAGTTTTGAGGATAAATTCAGCATCAATATGTCTAAAATGAAAAGATTCCTTAATCTTGTTTACATTTGATTCAAGGAGGGCGACCGCACCGTTTGAACATGATCCGAGGCTACAAGTAGTATCTATAGGTATTTGGTGGAAAAACCTTTCAAATTCGGAGGCTACTTCGTTATCAGATTGAATTAACTTATCCTTAACCTTTAGCGAATAAGTATGTTCGTTTTGTTTTATTTTCCCTGTTTCATGGTTTATTACTTTCCAAACAGTTTTTACTTTATCTTTTGAAACATTAATTTTATTGGCAATAAAAAGTTTTTTAGCTGTAACACAGACTTTTTTAAATATTTTAGAGTAATTTCTTACATACTCAATAAATTCAGGGTCCCTAGAATTAGATTTTAGGGCATATAGCTCATATAATTTTCTCCTACTTTTGTAAATACCTGGTGTAGCCCAGTCACTGAATTTCTTTTTACTCGTGTAAATCTTAATGGACTTTTGTTTAAATATTTTACTAGATTCACTTTTGATAACATTAAAGACGCTGTTATATAAACTATTTGGGTTACTATCATCTAATGGTAAAGAATAAATTCTATCATTAACATTATTTTTAAATTTTTCAACACCGTGTTTTGTAATAGGCCTACAAGTAACCTCAAGGACCAATGGTGCATGATGGTGCTCAATAGTCACAAATTGTCCACTATGGTCAGAATTAATGAAATTAACTATGGATTTTTTAGTAACATCACTGTTGCAAAAAATATTATCTATACAAGTGGCTGATGTAGGTGTTACTCTAGTAGGTTCATCAAAGACATTAACTAAATTGAATGATTTAAATAGATTTAAATATCTGCTAGACAGCTGTGACATGTCTAATATATTTATATTAAAGTCTCCACAAACAATTACTTTTTTATTTTTCTTACAAATAATCTCAGTACTTCCTCCATAACAGACTCAAACTCTTGGTAGTTCCCTGAGGGGGCCGGTAAACACAGATAATAATTATTTTTTCAAGTTCCACACATGATAATTCTATTGTTCGTTCAATGGAATAAGATGCCAAGTCTTTACGTTCCTTACATTTTAGGGAATTATGTAAAATTATCAAAGATCCACCTCTAATAGCTGTATTTCTGGTAAATGAACTCACAACTCTGTAATTATCAAAATTTATCATAGGTAACTGAGAGCTATTTAACCAATGCTCTGTAACACATAATATGTCAATGCTTTCATAATTAAGAAATAAACTAATTTCTAAATCTTTGCCAGACAAGCCCTGTATATTCTGATGAACAAAATTTAAGCAATTGGACCTATCTTTTGTCTTTGGATAGCAAGATGTTTTATCTTTTGTCTCATTTGTTAATTTAAACAATTGATATTATTAGTTATATTTGGAACAAATTCCAAAGACGTTCTTAATCTAATTTTATTGTCCTGCTCAATAGAAGCAGATGTACTAGCCAAAGTTTTGGCTATATGTGTAAAATAATATAATAGCGATAAAGCTATTTGTCTCTTATAATAAGAAGTAAGATAATATTTATCTTTTGTCATATACAATTTAGATATTAATTTATTAATATCAATTAAATGTATTTTTTTATAGTTGTACTGAGACATCGTACTCAATGTTGAATTCAACTTATATCTAATATTATTCTCTTCATAAGACAGGCTTTTACTATAAGGTAATGTAAACATTACTATTTTGTTTACATTAAGACAGAACATAATGTGTCATAGTAAGAAACCAAGTCCTTTTTATTTAAATTTCCTCTATTACCAACTAGAATTATTAATTTGTGTTATATCAATCTGAAGAGTATCTAACTTTGTCATTAATTGGTGCATTGTAACCCCCTTTTTTGGTCCCCTGAGGAAATGCATTAAATTGCAATACCCCGGCTGTGGCGAGCGGCGGTTATGTGGGCTCTCCTCCCCAGAAGGGGGAGGCCTACCCACTAAAAACCTCAGGGATGGCCTTCCTCAGCCATTGTAGGGAGCCCCCGGGAACGCGGACTTCCGCCTCCGCTTCTCTGTCTATACAGGGGAACCCTCCTCGGGGAGGCTACTAACTCCCCCGGTCTCCTCCACCGACGACGCCCCCGTCCACGGAAGGGGCGTGGTCCATCCCGGGTCGCCGTAGCAGTTCGCGACTTCCTCGCGCCCGCCGGGACCCGCGGCGAGCCGCAGCTGTGCTACCGAGCCCGGGCCGCCTTCTTCGAGCGGGATCGGCCATCTCCCGACCCCGCTCAGCGGCCTCCTTCTGGAGAATCACTGCTTCACAGCGGAGGCCACAGCCCTCCAACCTCCCTCGTCCGCCAGCATTGCCGCTATCAATGCGGCGAAGACAGATCTCGCCCGATTCTGCGACCAAAGACTCGGCGCTCGGAGGCCCACGCGGGACACTCCGCCAGCGTGTGCTGGGCCGAGTCGAGGTCGGATGGAGTTTGCAAATAGCTATTATTAAAAAACGTGGAGTATAAGACAAAAACAATATGATAAAGTAAAAAAAAGAAAATTTTGTTGAAGCAGTCACAGAAGCCAATTTTCCTATCTACAGCTCAACTCAACTCCTAATGCCACGCCTAAATATGACGTATGAACACAATCAATAAACGTCATGTGTCGTTTTAAGATCGATAAAACGATTATTTGTTAATGTAGTTACATTAAAATAAGACTTAAACATCAAAGCTTGGATTTTCACATTAATATACATCTACCACATCTCGAGATATATAATAAAAATGTAATTATCCTTCAAGCTGTGGCATATATTTTCATTTTATAAGCATTTTATAGCGGGAAAAATTATGCTTGGTATGCAAGCATAATTTTTCCCGCGAAATTTCCCTTGCACTTTTATAAACATTTTTTTTTTTTTAGGACAACCAACAAGTCTTACACTAATAAAAACTTAAAATTAAGTGTAAATCTAATCTTTCTAAGTGCAGACCCAATTACAGGTTGCCACGGCATGCATAAGTGAACTCGATGTTACAATATATAAATTATTAGCTTAATTTTACATGAACTATACTTTTACTTATACCAAATTATACATTGTTACAAGAAATTTTTAAGTGTTAAAAGTTATACAGAAATAAAATCAATATTGTAAGGACCCGACCGATAGACAATTTATTATTTCTCGTCTAAATTTTGCTGTTTTGTCTGCAAAAATATCACTTAATTTTCTTTGCCAGAATATTGTATTGACGCTGGAGTCTATTCATGTGGCGACCAAGATTACTCTTACTGCCCTTCACCGAAAAAGGGACGCATCTGCCAAGACGTTGCAACTTTATGGGAATATTAAGATTGATTGAGTGTAATAGTAATGGGCAAACAAACCTTATTTTACCTTTATTTAAACAAACCTTATTAAAATTATACCATACAGTTAAAAAATAACATTTCACTAACACCGTTCAGTAACAACCCTTCTTTCTCTTGTCCTGTTCCCAATTTTATTGGTGTCAACGTAACAGGTCTTTTTTTATATTTTTTTTCCTCAGGTGAGGAGGCTGAGAATCCGTCATGGATACCAACACAACAGGCAAGCAGGGATGCGTTGATTATGTCGGACTCCTAGTGCTGTCGAGGCAGCTCGACCACACAGACCTACCGACTAAACTCAGCCTAGCCTTGGCCCTAAGGGCCCTACGGCTTGAATGGAAAACAGGTCTTCCTCTTCCACTGTCCGCTATGACTCGCTATCTCGACACTCACATCCTTCTTCAACATATTATTATTCACACAGTCCATCCATTTTTTCTTCAGTCTTCCTCTTCCTACACACTCATCCACAAAAAGTTGTAACTTGTACTTAAAATGCAACAAAAATCACTTAAGTAATAGTATTCATAGATACGTAATTAGAGATTGATAAAAGACGCACTTCTAAGTAACTAGCTTCCGCCCGCGGCTTCGCCCGCGTGAAATTAGTTTTTGTCAATCCTGGTCCCTTCTGTCTAAGGTACCAAGATTCATGGTCTTATCTTCAATTCAACCCCTATTTCACCCCCACACTGGTAAACATTTCAAAATGCTTGTACAAAAGATTTTTTGTTTCTTATGACGTGATATTTGACAAACTTGCATACTAACTTTCAACCCTTATTTCACCCCCTAGCTGGTCGAAATTTCAAAAATACTAGAACAAATGTTTAATCATTTCTTATAAAGCGCTTAAATATAAAGTTTCATGGTTTTATCTTTTAAAATTAAGAAATCCCATACAAACTTTCAAACTCTATTTCAACCCCTTCATCCCTTTTTTCGAAATAAAAAGTAGCCTATGTTCTGTCTCAGGGTCTAAAGATTGTCTGTACCAAATTTCATCAAAATCGGTTGTGAGGTTTAAGCGAGAAAGCGTAACAGACAGACAGACAGACAGAGTTACTTTCGCATTTATAATATTAGTTGGGATAACATTTTTAATTAACACAGTTAACTAGGTATCCTTTTATTTGGATGGTTTTGGTGAACCAATGGCGTAGCATCTTTGACATTCAAAAGTGATTGAAAAATTCTATTTGAAGAATAAATTTTTATTTGATTTATCAAAAAAGGTATGACTATTGTTGCCAATGTCTTTTCTCGAAGGCCCGCTGGATGAAATGGGCCTCTTCGATTCTAAGTGAGGAATGGAGTTCAATGGCATGCCTTATGTACAATACCTATTGGGTATCGTATCGTATAACCTATAGCTATCATTATTAAACAACACTGGTTTAATAGGACTAAAGCAAGACTCTTTTAAAACTAGAAAAATCATTTATTAATGTCAAACAAATCATGATGTATGTAGATTGACGCAAGAGTTACAGTAATTCGTAATTCATGTATAGTATTTCTTTATTAACTTGATAGATATACATAGGTATACGACTTCTTTGTTACATACAATCGTTCGATTTTCTAGAAAATTTTAATTGCATTTATGACAATATACGTGCCTATTTGAATAACTAAACACCTTCCAAGCTACGATTCGTCTCTAAAAGTTTTACTAATATTAATAAATTCTAATTGTTTATTTTTCATGATATTGATTTAGGCTTAGGTAATTAATTTACATAATTTATGCCTTCTACGCATATATATTGCGGTATATTGCTGTATGTACTTGGTTGCGTAATGTTGTCGCATCAATTCTGCGTGTTGCTATTCCTACGAACTTAATCTGTATAGGTAGTTATCTCAATTTGATCAAATCACGTATTATTTCTTCAGCGTTCTTAATTTACACAGATTCCGGTAGTTTCATTCAAAAGTTAATAAATGTTGTAGTTTTTATTATTTCATATTACGTAAATGGCTGGTTTGTATGCAGTTTTTTAAAAATTATTCGTTTTCTTATTATTATTTAACAACCAAGCAAACAAACGTTATGAAAGGTACGTTTACAGATATGTCAATAGACGTTCATTTTATGTCATGATTTTGGAGACAACACAGAGAGGCTTGAAACTACGCTAGTTATCTGGAATAGAGCAATTGTAAGGTTTTACATAATATATTATTAATTTGGTCGATTTGCAATAAAGTTATATTGGTATGATAAAGTGTTGGGGAGTTTAATATAGGAGAGGTATAGGACAAGTTTTCAGCTTACTTACCCTACCCTACCTTACCCTACCTAAAAATTCGTGCCAGGAGACCTATTTTTGAATTACGAATGCGACTTCGAAATCACCGATGTGACTAATAATCAGCGATTTTCAATAATTCTTATTTTTGAATATCACTGATGTGACTACCTTAGTCACAGGTGTGATTTCATTACGAGTGCCCTCACCCACTCGTAATCAAGTCATACTTGTGGAAATGTTATCTGTGTTTTGTTTAGAGAACATATTGACAAAAATCTGAAATTGACGTGTTGATTTTTCAGTCTATATATATATATGAATGTAGCATATATATATATATGTGTGTATATATATAATAACCATAATGGTTAAGCCGGCAATAACCGGCAGCGGCTACATTCTGCGTGGAACCGAACTCTTACATTTATGTGTGTACTTTATCTATGTTGGCAGCTCTGCGATCGACTTTCAAAAATTGAATATTTAGGAATCCGTTACCTCAAAGTCACCGCTGACTATTTAGTCAGCGGTGATTTCGAAATCGCATTCGTAATTCAAAAATAGGTCTCCAGCTCTCCTACTAGAAGTAACTGATTTGTAGAAGTATCTCAGTATATAATACTAGACAATAGACAAACTAACGAATCTTTACTAAACTAGTTTGATTCGCCCTTCACTAGTTTAGACTCAATTTACACGATACAGTAGTTACCCAAGAATTACGTACTAGATGTTCGTTTGTATTATGATTAGATTATATTATCATTTGGTAAACATGTCCTAGTTTAAAAATATCATAACCAAGTAGATGTAGTTTATTTAACGTAAATATGTTTTTTTTACCGTTACAACAATTTTTTTCTTTATTGTATATTTTGTACACCAGGTTGAGCTTAGCTAGCTGTAACTACGTCAGGAATCGGTGGTTTGTTCTTGAGCTGTTCGAGAGTAACACTCTTCTCTTATTGACTGACATCCGAAATATCTACATGATTTGCTTCTAGATTCTGTGGCCTTGAAGGTTGTGGCTAGTTAGAGATAGGTAGATAGATAAAGTGTTTATTATTTTCTGCAAAACACACATTGACACTATAAATATATTTATGCTGCAGAAAGCAAAATATCAAAGCTAGGCCAAATATTTGCCTAATTTAAGCAAATCACCGATTTTCAGCCATCACTCTTTTGAGTGAGTAAAACTTTACAAATTGAGTAGATAAAGGGTACTAATCCAAGAAAAAAAATAGTAAAAAGAGCCGCATGATGCCATAACTATCGAGACAAGCACAGATCAATTATTTTAACGTGTCAATAAAGCGATTACCGTGTTATTATTTTTTTTTCATTAGCGAATAAACCTTCAAAGTACCACTTCAAGACTACTAACTTCGTAATATGATCCAGGCGGTCTTGTGCCACGAGCCTCTGTCTTACATTAGTTAACCAGTCAGAGAAGAGTCCTATGAACAGATGCGGTGAAAGTGTAATAAAGTCAACGCAGGCGGGGTCTCATTTGCTGCCACAGACTGAACCCTCTTATACCAATGTTGCAATCTTTGCAAGAATATTGGTCTGCTTTTTGGGGGTGGTAAATCTCCGACATATTTGAATCAATTAGGTGAAGCTGAAGAGACAAATTACACGAGTCTCTTCATATTTGTCATCAAAAACTAAGTACAGTAAGTAGTCGATAAACTTTTCACTTGTTACGTTATTGTTACAATAGTTCCTTTGTATCGAGCTGGTTTTAGTTTTGGACCCATTTCACGCATAATTTCGGGGCTCATGCACCGGTGGAAAGCTGTGATTACGGTAACTTATTAACAGATGATTTTCAATCAACAAATTTAGTTTAAAAGCTGTAAATATGTATGTAAGGAGAGCCTCGAATCAAAAAGCAATCTAATTCTTTCAAAGATATTCTTTAATATTGTTTCTTCGATATAAAGGAAACTTTTAGAAATTCACTAATTAAAACTCAATTTGAATAGTCATTAAATAATTACCGATATTACCGATGTGATCCATACCAATAGTACCTACGATAAATGAAAAGACTATAATATGGTACTTTAACTAAGGACGATATCAAGGTACAACTCACACAACACATCTCCATTCCTTGGTGACTTGCTAATTCACTACAAAGCAATAATTGAGGGAGAATACAAAAAAAAATATATAAAAAAAGTTTTGCAGATATATATAGGTACTGTCAATACTGTCGTCTTCTTTATACACTTATACAAACTCGTAAGTATCTAATCTATAACATTTCAAACGTTTTACAGACAAGTAATTTGCTTATGTGATTCTAAAATTTTGAATGATGTATGATTTACCTTTATTGGTTTATTGGTTCTGACCGAGCTCAATAGGACATTTTGACATTCCTCCATTCCAAAAAAAAAAATCGGGTGAGGCTGTGCCGGGGCACACGGCCGTTGGTTTTAACGTGAAACGTCTATGTTAGGGAATCGCTTTCAAAGTTAAATATTGAAATAAAAACAAGATTGACGGTGTTTTAAGTATTTTAATAAAAAAATCAATGTCACAACAGCGAGCTGACTATATAAGTGAAATATTCCCACCCCATTTTTGTTTCTAAGACTAATAGTTTTTTAATTATTAAGGTACGATGATATAGACCTTTTCGTTACGGTCCACTTTTCAAACCTGGTACCCGTATGTTTCGGCGCGATTTTAAAGACGTTTCACGTCAAAAGGATTACGTATTTTTTATTTATATTTGCATAAATAAATAGTAAAAATAATAAATATAGAATAAGTACACAACTGGTGTTAGGGTTACTAAAACACGTCAACTTATATACATGTAAATTACGGAATAGCTACGTTATTCCGTAATTATCAAATTCAATTTCGAGTAAGTGAAATGATATTTGAAATTTTTAGGGATATAATCTTCAGGGGCTTGGGATATTTCACTTATTTATAGAAAACGAATTCATCGCAGATTCAGATGTGAACTTTGCCACAGAAAATGTTAAATATACAATCAACAGCACGTCAAGTTTACATTTGCAATACGATTACCGGCGCTATTACGAGCAACACAACAGCTGTCTTAAGTGAAACTTGCAAAGACTAGCGTGTTGCTGTGTGTACGTTAAAATGAAGTTTCAATGACGTGAATATAATTTGCAACTTCGAAAGAAATATATGATCGAAGTTCGAAACGCCTCCATTAGTAGATTCAAGGGCATAACAAAACCAAATACATACATTTTTTGCCGACAAGTATAAACGTCATTATTTAGATGTAAAAAAAACAGGCAAAAGATGATCATCAAAGCATTTTATCAGATGACGTAGTTATTGAATTACCCATTGATATAATAAGCCTTTATTGATAAATTGTGATGAAATAAATTTTAGAACTTTTTAAGTGCACGATAAGTACCTACTTCTGTACCTGTTCTGAATTTATTATTATCTCAGTTTTACCTACGCTATCATAACGACATTAAATATGGATTTAAAAATAATATTTTTTCAATAAAAAAATTAAAAGTCGAATGTCTCGAAATGGGTTAAGTTTAGGGTAGGGTGTTTCATAGTGAAATACGTCACAAATGATGGGTACTCCACGCCTTTAACGGATCTAGCACGACTTTTCCTGTAACCCTTAAAAATGAAATCAAACATAATTAGTTTCTAGACATTCTAATTTTAAAATGATAAAAAGTTATTGTTACGGACTGGCGAGTATTTTGATAGTTTAAACTTTTTCTTTTGTCATTGTCAACTTTTTTTACTATATTGTCAATTAACAAGACTACTACGAATAATATACAAATGTTATAAGAAAATTCCTCTTTTATTCCGTAGCCAACAGTTTTTAACGAAACAGTTTATATGAAAACGTGACTAAAGCTGGAAATTAGATAAAACAGCTTGTGAGTTGTCTTTTACACATGATAATAAAAAGCATTGCATGTAGGATTTTAAATCGGGATCCAATATGCAGCAATGCGTAAAAGAAATGCTATACTTACTATATAAAATTTAAAGTTACACGCTTCCGTTTGAATTCTAATGACGTATTTATTCTACTAATTAGCGTTAAAAACCGCTCAACCATATTGTTTAAACGCAGTAGCAACAGTTTGTTTCAAATACATTATTTGTGTGACCTACTTTTTCTTTCCTAATCTGAGCTCGCAGTGTCGCAATTCCTCTACGTTTGCTCTACGTTGCTGTCCGTTCGACAACATGTTACAAAATAATATATTGAAAACCCTTACTCTTAAAATCGATCTTTCTTGAAGCGTTGTCGATATTGTTACACATCTCTCTCGAACTTTACTATATACATGTAAGTTAGAGTAGGACGGGGCGCAACAACGACATATTGGATTTTTGTGTTCAGAGTGCACGCCCAGGTCTTTGAACTTGTGACATTCAAGTTGAGACAGTATTTTCGTACCTGTGTAGGTATATGATTGCATTTTATGATGGAGAAGGTAGAAAGGTCATTGCTACTAGACAATTATGCTCTATTCGACTAAGCATGATGACGAAAATAATTATTTTGCTTTCTTAAGTATACTCACATAAATTAAACTTGCTAAGCCATCCATTTCTTATTACATGTACTCTTTATTGAGTGCTTTCACAACTATTCAATAATACACATTTTGAAGACTTGACAAAGAAATATCTATACATTACATATCAATATATATGCTATATAAGTACCCTAATACACTTTCATTAATCGAGTTCCAAATATCGCACTCCATACAAATCTTTAATACCTTTTTCATATAGGTGTTAAGTCCAGGGTTACAGGGGTGGGTGAATTTATTGTGACTATTAAGGCTTTATTTCCACACCTTGGAGCTGCTACTGATAACTTCATTATGTGAAAAAGAAACTAATAACTTGTCTAATTCACTCACTACTCGTGCAGAACGTTCCTTTATTGCTAGGTAATATAGTTGACAATCGCATAACTTATATTGTCGCTTACGTGCTGTTTAAAGTCATTTATAGTTTTGTATATCTAGTCAATGCATAACTAGTTGCCAAAAAGATGTGTTCTCAACCGATCTTCGACTTAAGGTTTTATTGTTTAGAGTCACAATTTAATTGGGTCAGATTGGCTCCATATTGATTACACTATTTAATTATGGAAACATAATGTACATACTTTAAGCATCATTGACGTCATTGACCAGTGTTGTACCTATACTACAGAGAATAAATAATAATACATTGTTTTTAGGGTTTCGTACCTCCAAAGGTAACGGAAACGGAACCTTAAAGGATCACTTTGTTGTCCGTCCGTCAAGACCCTTTTTCTCAGAAACACGTCGAGATATCAAGCTGAAATTAATATCACATACTCAGGTCTTCTATCTCTTAAAGCAGTATCAAATTTCTAAATCAACGCAATAAAAAGATATGGCCGTTTATGTTCCATGTATATTGCATATTTTCACATTTGCAAGGGAATTAAAGCCTATCGGGTACTTTCCGTTGACCTAGAATCAATGATATTAAATAAATTAAATATCATTGCCTAGAATCATGAAATTTGGCAAGAAGTAATGTCATGTAGCATAGTAAAGGAAATACTCCGAAAACCGTAAATATCTTTGAGACTTGATTCAAGTAATGAACGAACAATTTATATGTCGACAAATTTGAACGGAACACTTGCGCGAGTCCAACTCGCACTTGACCGGTTTTTTTAAATTGTAATAACATGTTTTAAGGTACCTCGGACGGCGAGTTGAAAAAATAAATAACAATATCAAGAAAGACAAAGATAAAATCATTTTATTTAGCTACGTCCTTAGACAGGGCCCCCGTAAGGGCTAATGGCGCCTGTGTGCAAAAAAAGGATTTTGGCGCCCCTTAGGCAATTGTGAATCATGTTTTTTTTTTTTTGAAGGTAGGTAGGTAGGTGCTTGAAATAAAGCAAAAAAACTGAACTTTAGAAGTCATATTTATTAGTAGACTAAAATATCAAAATGAAACAAACAAAATAAAATCATAACAAAATAAATTAAAATAAATTCTTGTTCACAGCCATTTTAGCAGCATTTACTTAACTAATGGGGTAAAGGGTACAGACACGTTGTTTATAAATACTAGAAAATAACCGAAAACTAAAATCACATTTTTTTAGGAACAAATAATAGAAATATTGCCTAATATCACATATATATAAGTACTACTTTCAACTTATACTTAGATATTTTTAAAAATATGCAGATACTGATAACAAATACCTAGGTAACTTCGTTATAAAATCAAAAATGCTAGCTAGGTACAATAGAAAAATAAAAAATAGCTATTATTGTAGTAACGATATTTTCCGAGACTTTGCTGTTGCAAATTCATTAATTACATCGCTAAAATTTATACCATCAAAAATTTCTTCTTCAATTGCTAATATTGCTAGCCCAGACAGTCTTTCTTGAAGCATTGTCGACCTTAAATAATTTTTAATAATTTTTAACTTTGAAAAAGATCGCTCGCCAGAAGCTACAGATACAGGCAATGTCAGAAGAATTCTTAGTGAAATGCTTACGTTTGGAAGGGTGGAGATTAAATTGTTTTCAAATATATATTGTAAAATACTTAAGGGGTCAATAACATCAGGTAATGAAAACAACTTTAACGCTTTAATTTCATTAAACAAATCATTGGAGTCTATATCCTTATTATCCCGATCTGTCAGTCGTTCTTCAAGAACAGTTTATTTTGCAAATTTATTTAGACCCTGGCTTTTGGCGCCCCTAAAGGATGGCGCCCGTGTGCATTGCACACTTTGCACATATGGTAGCGGGGGCCCTGTCCTTAGACATCCTACGTCATTGGTTGATAAGTCTTAGCTGAAATTATCCTAAATAGTTCTTAGAATTGAGGCTTAAGGCTGAGTTTAGTCGGTAGGTTACACCGGTCGGACCGCGCTGGTTGGTGTGGAGTCTGAGGCTGCGGTGGTATCCCGGACACGTTACGTGCTCCTTATCCTCATAAGGATATTCTCAGCTTCTCTTCCTGACAGGAAAAAAAAAGAATTCAATTTCCATTTAGTTCAATAAAGGTTCTAAATATATATTGCTGCGTATTTTCTCTTCATCTTCTCTTTTTACACGTATAAATCGTAATATTTTACTAAGAAATCTAATTTGTTGCTGCGCTGGGATGTTTCAAATAATTAATCATTATTTTGTGATTACTGTGTAGTAGGGTGTAAGGGGTTTTACATCTTTTCGTACATAAGTAAGCTAAACTCACCTGCTTGCACTCTGCCAGCTAACAGACGAGGCTCTGACGCTCCCCACTAACCTGCACTAGGCCAACATGCTGGGAAACGTATTTAAACAAGACCGGTCGAACCGCAATTAAAGATAGTGAGATTAGATAAGTGGAAAGAACCAGCATGGGCTATTTCTTCTACCATGAACGCCCATTTTTAAGTTAAATGAGATAGGGCGACGCCATATCGCCGAAATGGTAACAAATACGCTGTAAGACGTGTTTAAGCTATATTATATATATATCATATAATATATATCATTTTTGGAATAGAAAAAGCAGTTCATTAATATTAATGGCGTGAAGATGGAGCGCCTTTGTTTTGTGGCGGATATAATATTCATTGGGCATAAACACCCAATTCAGCCATGAATACTATCTCTCACAAAGATTATAGTGGTTTCCCTTTCTTTTACTTTGTTCCCCTGAGGAGAAAATGCATTAATTGGATACCCCGGCTGTGGCGAGCCGGCGGTTATGTGGGGCTCTCCTCCGCAGAAGGCGGAGGCTTACCCACTAAAAACCTCAGGGATGGCATTCCTCAGGCATGTAGGGAGCCCCCGCGAAAGCGAAGCGACTTCCGGGAACCCCAGCATCTGCTCCCCTGCCTACAGGAGAGCCCTCCTCTGGCGGTCGAATCGCGAAAGCGCACCCCGCCATGTGCCCCGTATGGGCCTAGAGAACTCGGGGGGGTTTAAGTGGGTAGGCCGGTCCTCTATGACCAGAGAGCCCCACACACGGCCGCGCCTTGCCAGCGCGGTGTCATGGTGCATAGGGTCGCATTACCTCCCCAAAAAAAAAAAAGGAGAGCCCTCCTCGGGGGAGGCTACACTACCTCCCCCGATCTCCTCCACCGACGACGCCCCCCGGCCACGGAAGGGGCGTGGCCCATACTGGGTCGCCGTATCCGCGGGCACGACTTCCTCGCGCCCGCCGGCGACCGGCACCGATAGTGGTTTCCCGAGAATTGAGTCTTACAATGAACATAGATAAGAATAGAATATGTTGAATATCTGTGGAGCCCTTTTGTCCATATTGCTTTACAGTTGTTGATGAATATACGACAAATAGGTCTAAGATCTAAAATGTGGTTAATCGACGGATCGTTTTGAAAAGTTACGCGGTAAATTCTTGGCCCATCTATCAGTACCTGAAGACAAAAGTGTTTGATTCATGTTCTTCAGTCACACAGCTTCGGCATCCGGCTGTTATAATGGGTATTATAAGAAATCTCAACCGCATACAATGGCAAGAGCCAGCTCAGAGATTCTCTACATTATCATATTGTAGTTGATGGAATATGCAGAAAAGCCAGGGCAGCGATATAGCTCAAAGCTTTGTGAAATTTAAGTGGCGGTGGGTAGGATATATTGATCAGGTACAGAGCATTGGAAATTGGCTTGGCGAACGTTATTGTGGAAGTTTCAGGAATACCGGGAAACGTAGATTTGATGAGCCTTCAGTGTGGAGACCCTTGGGGGAGGTTTGTGTGGACATCTCTCGGCAGAAACAATGACGACGTGATAATTAAGACTTAACAGACACATTGCTTCAGGGGAGCTCTCATAATGATTAGGTTAATTAAAAAAAAACCTGATGTAAATCGCAAATATAATGATTAGGTAATTTTAACAGGATATGTCATAATATTGATGACAATGTCATTAGTGTGATGGTTATAATCATTATACAGTGGAAAATGTAAACAGTAAAGTTGTTTTTGTGTGTTGAATGTCAAATTATCATTATGAATGGACATATAGGTTGGACATGGGCAATTTATTCGTAAACGGTATCTATAGTTTTCTAAATTTGATGTTTGATGATGTTTATTTTTAACTCAGTCATGTTAGCATACTCGTAGTTAGTTAAGAGGTGTAACAAAAAATTAAACGAGAAAAAAGATAGAAATCGACTCGCATTGAACCTCACATTAGCAAGAGTGAAAAAACTCTTGGTTTGTGTCTCGGAGCGCGCCTGAGTTGTTGTCGTTGTTGTGTATCTCTGTTCCTATCAAATTTTGATTAAGACTGATAGATATATTGCTTTATTAAGATTCAATGTGACAGATATCTGTAAAGTTCAATCAAAATTTGATAGTAACAGATATAAATAATCCGAGTTCTAACGTCAAACCATATCTCATAGATTGTAAATAGTGTTTATGACATTTCATAGATAATATAGATACCGCATTAATATTTTGTAATATTTACAAAACTGTATATACTACTACTACTACTACTGTATATACTGGACAAATATTTACAGGAAAACCTTCTACAGCGAGCTAAAAGTCCTTTGGTGGACAAAAAATAAAATAAAATATCCCTTAATGTCAAACATAGCTAGAATATACTTGGCAGCGCCTGGGTCTTCAGTGTATAGTGAACGCCTTTTCTCCGAAGCTGGGAATGTTTATGAAAAAAACGTAACCGTTTCATGCATGATCGCGCCGAAAGTTTGGTTTTTCTCCACCATAATCCACCTCTTATAAATTATAATTATAAATAAATAGGACTTAACTTTTGGAAGCTTTTTCAATTTAAATACTTTTCGATCTATTAAAAAGAGATTGTTTTATTTTAGCGAAAGAAGAAACACATCTTTTTATTTATTTCTTTATTGATAGAAGACTGTTACTCGTAATTTAGATTATACGTTAAAAGCTGATGTTGTGTTTAAAACTTTAGAACGATTATTAATTTAATAATTACTTACGTTACCTATCGTTCCTAATCCTAATGTTCCTATCATTTAGAGCATGCAAATGCTAAAGCTGATTAATGATTAATAAAACTTACTTAAATAAAACAATTTTGGTTTTTCTTACTTAAAGTACGGTTTATTGCAAAATATTTATATAATATATAATATATTTAAATTTTGACGCATATTTATCCCTTTTTGTTAGTTGCTTACTGAGAATGCTGGTATAGGATGTCAATCCGACAAATTACGAAACAACCTACACTCGTTATTTACTTTGTTTATTGGGTAATTATTCGGCAATGTAACCGAACTATTCGGCCGAATACGAACACTGAAAAAGTTGCCGAATATGCCGAATACCGAATATTAAACCGAATATTCGGCCCATCTCTAGTTATTTATGATTATGAAATATTTATTTTGTAATATATATATATATATATGACCACGATTTTGTGTTTTAATCTATCAGGTCAATGTTATGTCTGTCAGCAATACCTTTTTAAGTATTTAACGCGTTCATACAAATGCTCAGTTAACTAAAACAAATATAAGGCTTGCAAATTTTATATAAGCTTGCTTGTAATGTAACAGTTAAAATATTGCCTTTTATAATAAATACGTCATAACCAACAGACAAACCTGTAATAAAACAGAAGAGACATCATTCGGTTTCTCTTTGGTTGCAGGCACGCTATTAATTAATTATAGTTCTTATATCTTTCACAATAAGACTCAAAGCTTTATTTCCACAGTCCCTTTAGTTATACATCTTGTAATATCAAGTTTATATTATGAAAAGCGAATAGGAAGCCAGGCGTACATATGGTAAGCGACTTTCACTAAATTCTATTGAACATGGTTTTATATATTTTAAGCTCTTCAGAGTTAATATATTTTGAGTAAGTAAAGCACTTCCAAATAAAAATGTAAAAATAAAGTTGAATAGTCCAGTATGCACAATTGATGCTGATTTTATTTTTTAGTATTTTATTGTGTCGGTTATGTGGAATTTATTACGTTCTATTATCGAGTCAATTGCTTCAAATAAAACAATGAAAGTATAAAAATTATTCGAAAATATATATACATATATATATTTTAGAGAAATATCTCGTAATCTATATCAATATATCAGAAGCAGAAGCAGCATTCTTATATCTTTCTCAAAATGCGTATGACATGAAAAGGTAGAACTAGTAAAATATAGTATATTATATGTGTTGTAATAAATAGGTACATAAATCTTGCAAATAAATCCAAACGTATATTTGTACGGTTCCAGTATATGACTAATAAATTATGAAAATAGCGCTTGTGACGATATGATCGGTTAACTTCACTGTTGATAAAAATTTCAACTGCCTCACGGTTAATTGTTTTTTTTTTGAAAAAGAACGCTCTATTTCTTAGGACTACTAACTTTTGACTTAAACCCTTAGGATTGGTAAATTTTAAAGATTGAAACGCTTTTGTTTTATGTAGGAGACTTATGATCGCTACCTGATTATAATTTATAATCGCTA
This sequence comes from Scirpophaga incertulas, assembly GCA_036419045.1. Lineage (NCBI taxonomy): Eukaryota > Metazoa > Arthropoda > Insecta > Lepidoptera > Crambidae > Scirpophaga > Scirpophaga incertulas. Next base: position 14,019,932 of record CM071645.1, read on the forward strand.
CCTAAAACTGCAACGTACATACCTCTACATCACAGAGATCCGACTGGGGAATACTACATTATGAAAATAATGAATTGCATCCAGACTCAGTTCAGACGAGAACATAGTGTGGTGGATTCTCAAAAATCGACCATATCAGTCTACATCGTAAATATGAAAAAAAATACAAGTCACTAAATTATTCAGTTATTTATTAAATATATAAAGTTAAGTCAATAAACAATGCTAATGTACAGAAACAAATTATAAATAACATATAAAATATTATGACAAATAATAAACACTATGATCAAAAAGTAAAATAAATTACAAAATAATAATTTATTGTTGGTTCAGTGTAATTAAAGGAGAGAAAATTGTAAATTATGAATAGTAGGAGAGAAAATTATAAATTACTATACTTTGTCCTCAAGATATTGTTAGTATTTATAATTATCTACTATATAAAAATAAATCGGGTTTTCCTTCCTGACGCTATATTTATTTTTTTATTATTTTCGTGTGTAAGTCGGGGCTGATATGCATCACTGCGACCTATTAAGATCTATTGTGACCAGCCTCCTATGTAGGTTCTATGTAGGCCCTACAGTAGCTCCCTTAACTCGGCACTGACCAAGAAAGAAGGATGTTCCCAGTTCGGATTGTTTTTATTTCATCTGGGTCAAGGATGTGTTTCCCCAGGTGTCTGTTTCTTTTGTGAATCAGCGGTTCACAGTAGCACAAGAGGTGTATTGGTGTTTCACGTTCTTGTTCGCAGGCTCTGCATGTGTCAGTGTCCTTAAGTTTCATGTTGTAAAGGTGTCTATTCAACTTGCAGTGACCGGTCAAAGCCCTAACCATTATGCTCAAGTTACTCCTGTTAAGCTTTAATAGCTCGTCAGTGCGTTTGCGAGAGTATGGTTCGATTAGTGCTTTTGAGTGTGTCATCCCGGACATACTGTGCCAGTCTGCTTTTGCCTCGTTAAGAAGGCGAGTTTTTAGGTATTGCATGGCCTGGTTCTTTGAGATACCACAGATAAGCTCTGGACCGAACTGTATTCCTTGAGCCCCAGCCCTGGCTAGTTCATCGGCCTTCTCATTGCCGGTTATTCTAGAATGACGTGGCACCCATTTGAGAGTGATCTTGTTCTTTTCTCCCTGGTCATTGAGTTTTTTCACACAGTCTTGTACTAGCTTTTTCCTGACGCTATAACTCCAGAACGCACGAATCGATTTCCACGGTTTTGCATTCGTTGGAAAGGTCTTGGGCGTGGTTTCGGGTGTTGAGGTCCGTGAGGTTTATAGCAAAGAAAATTCAGGAAAAATTTCCTTATCCATAAAATAAGTAGAAAAAAAACTGCCACTACAAATCTTCTTGCCAGGACGAAGTCTGTCGGGTCCGCTAGTTCGTTATAATATACCTTTTTTTTTTGAGGGAGGGAATTGCGACCTTGTGCACCAGGACACCGCGCTGGCAAGACGCGGCCGTGTGTAGGGCTCTCCGGTCAAGAGGACCGGCCTACCCACTAAAACCCCCCCGAGTTCTCTGGGCCCATACGGGGCACATAGCGTGGTGCGTTCTCGCGATTCGATTCGTTATAATATACCTACTTTCTGAATTAAAATTTTTTATTAATTATTAAAGCATGCAAATCATTACTGTCAAGTTCAAGTGTGTAATAGAAGATGATTTAAAACGTTACATGTTAAAATGCTGCATGCAATTATATTCTGATAGATAAGTAGTATATTTAATAAACATAATTAAGATGTGCGATTGCTTGGCTGGCGTTCAAATTTACATTCGAGTCCGAATACGGTGTACTCAGGTGGGCAACGAAACGCATGCGCAAATCGAGGTTGGACTTTGGCCGTCCTTGCCGCTCGAGAGCGGACCGGTCCGAAGCCAACAACATATTTGTAACTTATGTTCTTTTCAGGGCTGCCAATAAATAATCGAATCGATTTTTCATAATAACCTGTACTTTACGCTTTAAAATTTATAAATACTATTTCGTACTGAGCATATTCAAACAATCATATGTTTTGCGTATGTTTATAGAGTTAGCAAAAATTAAATTGCAGAATTTTTGTGCCGTTTTTTGTATCCAATTATACGCAATGGTTGACTATATGTTATGGATATAATATACCGTACGATTATACATATTTTGTATTCTAATGTACGATTTGGCAACCCTGATTCTCTTCGATGTTCTTTACCGTTTTGTGCAGCTCGTGAGCTGAATGTTCTAGAGCGTTTTGTGTCCGTAAACGTTGCGAAAGTCAAAATAATGTCTGTATCTTCCATTATTGTTTATATATGTTTTGTTTTATTGACCTACCTACAAATGGTTAGGTTTACCATGATTGGTTTAGACAAGGTGAGAACTGTGAACTTTTTTTGAGCCTTCTAATGGTGTCTCCTGGGGCAAGATCGAAGCAAGGTTGTAAAAAACTAACTTAACTTCTTATACTTTGTTAAGGTGAGGATAATGTTAAAAACCTAGATTTCACAAAATATGGGGTAATTAGATGGAGGTCAAGAAATATAATTTTCAGAGGAGTGCCTATAGATTATTCGAATTATGGCTGTATTGTATACCTAATATCCATTAAGAAAAAATATGTCTAATCTTGTTTATATATATTTGAGTGTGATCACCTCCGATAAGCGTCACGAATAATCTCTAAAACGTGCTTATACATTTCGCTATACACAAATGGGTAAAAAAATTGTTTAAGGATTTGAAACGTCTATACTATTAGAATATTCTGGAAATTTCTCAGAACTTTCAATTATATGTAAAGTTTTAATCTTCTAACGTCTATATTATTAGAATGTTCTACAATTTTCTCAGGTCTCGCAATTATAAGTAAATTGTCATTTTTTAATGCAAATCTGCCCATCTGCTAGTTTTCAAGCTACGCTCATGCAATCTATGCATCTGAATTTCTATAATAAATCGTGTCATGCATGTATAGAGTTCAAGTATGGGAATATTGATCACCTCTAGATACTCGGCATGGATTGGCCTAGGAAAGTGCTCGCTACACCCAACTTGTATGTAGGATACACTGGGGGTACTCCCCCACAGCACTGCCGTTAGTGTTAAGCGAGCTGGACAGAGGTGATCTATTAACACCCAAGCCCAACACAACTTTATGTTGATTCCATTGGGAATCGCGTATAGTATTATATGCTGAAGACTTGATATGCTGAAGACTACGCAAATGCTATTAGCTATAAATCATAATCTACTAGAAAACTAATAGATGGACAGATATATTTATTACTTTATAGACTGGTTTATATGTATCATTGACTTCTCTGTTGTTACCTACCTATGTAATGTTTAAAGTCTTTGGTGTAACTACAAATAAGAATGTCTCAACTTTACCTTGGAATAATATATTATTTCAAATTTAACTGTGTACAAATGCGTTTAACACTTATAAATAATCTTATATTATGTAATCTTGTTGTATCACAAAATTGCACTGTATTTGGTTTATAACTTTCACTTTTAGCACTTTTAATGGACTAAACACCTGTAATTTACTTTTCTCTTTACTTTTTACTGTATATTTGTTATAATTTCTTAAAATTTTCAACGATTTCTCTTGTTTGTAGGTACATTCTCGATTTTGACAACGTATGACAACAGTCAGTACTGCGTGAAAACTCTGCTGCATACTACATGAAAAGAACTTCAACCGCTAAAATTTGCACCACGTATTATTGCTGCCACTTCGAGCCTCCTACGTTTTCGACCTGCCTGCCTGCTGCTGCATCCCTGCCTGTCTGTTGCGGAATACTTGCCAGCCTGCTGCTGCATACCTACCAGCCTGCTGCAGAATATCTACCAGCCTGCTGCGGAATACCTGCCAGCCTGCCGCTGAATATCTGTCAGCCTGCTGCTGTATACTTGCCAGCCTACTGCTACCTTGTCTGCTTAGTACCTGGTACCGCCTTCCTTTTCCTTCTCTACCATTTTTATTATTATTGTTTGTAATTTTAATTTATTTCTTAACTTTAGGCCGTGCTGTTTTGATAATTATTTTAATATATTAGTTTCTTGTATTTATCTTTTTCTTTTTACCTTTTCCTATTTTGCTCCGTAGCCTCCCGCTACGTGACAGATTTAATTTATTCAAATGAATAAACTCCATTGAATATAATTGAATTTTATTTGCCTCTTAAGCAGCTACAGTAAACGACGCACCAAGCTGTATTGTTTTAAGTTTGGGCAGCTCTTATATCGCCCTCAGTAGCGACGGATTTCGCTGTGCAAATGCATAGCGCGTACAATGTTATGTTATGATAAAATAGTGTTAAATAAAGATAAACTCAATATTAATTTTTTATTCAAAAATTTATGTACATTCAATTTATTATTAGTAATCTCGTTATATTAGTATACGCATGACAAATAGTTCCTAGAAATAATACTGAAGGCTGAAGCGATTCACTACATATTTTTATCACTTACCTACAATTTTGTCGGATAATTTTTGGACAATTATTTTCGATTAATTGTCGAACAATTTTTACAGACATTCGTCTGAATATAGCATAATTATTCAATTATATGAAATTCACAATTTACATAATGAATATTTCAGAATTGCTGTGAAAGGAAAGCCTGATTGCGAACAAATGATATTCAGTTGTGTACATATTTATTAGTATGATTTTATATGCTAATAACTATAAGTTCTGGTGATATTAAAACTTCTTTAATTGCCACTGGATCTTTATATTTTAGATAATTGTTATGTTTTCAGAGTGTGTCTTTATTAACACCATACGATAAAGTCAATTAAAAATAGTTCTGTGACGACCCAGTGGCGGCGTCTTGCTATGTAGATCATTTCTTGTGTCTTGTATCCAGATACTTGTACTTTCGTACAGATACTTGTAGTGACACATACAATACATGATCCAGATCATGCGATCACTGCGATGAATACAGTGTTTGTGTTTTGATACATCATAGTTACCATACATACATATATGTCACGCCTTGTTCCCAATGGGGTAGGCAGAGACCACCTCTCTCCACTTGCTACGATCCTGGCACACTTCTCTTGCTTCCTCCACTTTCATGAGCGTCTTCATGCATGCTCGTCGGTTGCGAGTACTCTTGACCCGGCCTTTCTTTAGGACATCTTCGATTTGATCGAGATATGTTAAGCATATAGTTAAGCACACATTATATATCACGGTCGTAACTTAATGCTACTATTACAGTAAATTGTAATTATTCTCTGTATACTCCTTATGTGTATCTCTATAGATCACTATACACATTCATACGAGTAGACTCATCGTCTAGGTAGATGACGCTATATAATTCTATCATATCATATATGTAATTAGTTATCATATTTTATCATATGATTTGTAAGTAGGTGTACGCTTTATCGTATCGGGTAATTGTGCTTCGACAGGCATACTTCTAGTTAAATAAATTAGTAAACTTTCTCTATATTCTTACTTTGTGCAACTATCCATATCGAAGTTTATCAATGTATTCAAAATACAATTAAGTAAGCAGTAGAACGCGTGACCGGACGCACCGACATTATCGTTACGTTGTGGTTTTATTATGACTATTTTATAGTAGTTGTGTGACGAATCGTTTGAATCATGACTAGATATTTCCGTACAAACGTCTCTAAAACAATTACAGCATCATCATAATTGCGGCAAGGAAATTTTTAATACTTAATCTGAAATCTGACAAACTGGATATAAACAGAACTTTATATGAGTATTCGTTTGGCACTCTAAAGGAGATAAGGCTGCACTGTAGAGATGTGTCAATCTTTACAGAAACGACCCAGTGAGTCGTTTCTTCCAAGTGATTCACTGATTTAAATCTCTAACAGCGCTTCAAATGAATCATTCGCTCAATCGCATCTCGGTTTCATTCGATACGCGACGCTTACACGATTGACAAAGTCAATTTGTGTCATTTGTATCAGTGACTGATACAAACTCGGTTCAGAGTCACTGATACAAATGACGCACTTTACTGATACAAATCTGTGTACTGGAGACCTATTTTTGAATTACGAATGCGACTTCGAAATCACCGATGTGACTAATGATCACCGATTTTCAATAATTCGTATTTTTGAATATCACTTATGTGACTACCTTAGTCACGGATGTGATTTCATTACGAGTGCCCTCGACCACTCGTAATCAAGTCATACTCGTGGAACCGAACTCTTACATTTATGTGTGTACTTTATCTATGTTGGCAGCTCTGCGATCGACTTTCAAAAATTGGATGTTTAGGAATCCGTGACCTCAAAGTCACCGCTGACTATTTAGTCAGCGGTGATTTCGAAATCGCATTCGTAATTCAAAAATAGGTCTCCTAATCCGGATACAAATGATCCAATCTCAATAAAGATAGGGTATAAGTTATAGGGATTTATATTTTCATTTCTTATTATTGTGGTTTTTACGGCTCTCGGTACAAGACCTTTTAAGCCAATGTTTTCCAAGCTAACTACTATGTCTGTCAGTAATCCTATAATCCACCTAATGTCACCAATTCCTGTAACCAAATCCTTTCCCTTTCTCCTTAACTTGAATATCGTGTCTATTGTATTGTATAGTTTCCCTACCTAATTAGGTATTATAAGTATCATCACACGCCACTGGCTAAATGCTCTAAGCGAAGCCATGAAAAAAGAAAAAAAAAGTTATAGGGATATAAGTTTTTCCATCATCACTGCACTGTGCTCTCTCCTGAGCTACATGATCACTACAAGCCAAGGGGTCACTAGGACCAAGGCTTAAACTGAATGTGATCGGTCGGTTAAACTGAAGTCACATCGGTTAAACCACCCTGATCGGTTTGGAGTTTGACATTATCACCACGACACTTGGTTGCGGTGATATCCATGACGATTATCTGCCTCTCCTCTCCTGGGCGGAAAAGGGAGATAAGATTTTATATCACGTCGTTTTTGAATAACACAAGCTGAATCACTCTTGTCATTTTAAGAAATTGTAATTTATGAAACCCTAGAGCAGTGATTCTCAACCTATTTTTTTTGCGGCACATATTTAACGATTTCAAAATTTGGCGGCACACAAAGAAAAAGACACTGCATAAATAGTTTATTACAAAAATTTTAAATATACAAAATAAACTAATATATACCAGAATAATAACTAAACGTTTATTAAGGGATTAATTACAAGCTAATAATAACAATATTTTTAATACGAAATTTGAGGTTGATGTTTTTTGATGATTTCATTTATATTTAGTCGTAAAAATGACAATTCTACTCTCATATTGTCTTCTACATTTAACATTCTTGATCTTTTTTTAGTTTTAATGTTGGCTAATGCTGAAAATCCGAATTCACACAAATAAGATGTGGAAAATTGTAATAATATGTTTGAAGCTTTTTTTGGCTATCATTGGATAATCGCATCTGATGTTAATCCAAAATGAATTAATTGATTCTTCTGAATGTTTTACAATTAAATGTCGATTATTGGAAAACAAAATGAGTTCTTCCTCTTCATTCAAAGTTAAGTCAAATACAGAAGTATCCGTTGTGAGAAATGGATTACGAACCCCATGAAATTTCTTTATAGGTATATAATTTTGAGAAATAATGAATAATTCTCTCCTCTAATGTTGTCTTAAAAATATTTTTCTTTTTAAATGATACATTTAATAATCTTAAAATTATTATATATTTGTAAAATTTGGCGGCACACAAAAGTGCCGCGGCACAGTGTTTGAGAATCACTGCCCTAGAGTGATTTGTGAAGTATTTGATCGATAAAATAAGATGTAGGAGAAATTGTTGAGGATCAGATTACTACTTAAAACTTACAGTCCGGCTATATTGTGTTGTTGTTATAGAAACTACCTAACTACTAAACAGTAGTGATATTTAATTATTGTTTACAAGTACGCTATGACTAACGCTTTATATCTTTACGGTTCATGCACTAATTTACGCAGGTAGTTGACAATGTAATTTCAAGAAATTAGAATAATATTACATCTATAGGTACTGTACATAATGCTGGTTTCTAATAATGTAGGTAAATATTCTTGAATATTAGATTTAGATCAAACTGCAAATCTATAGACCACTAGTTCCACTTTTGTCATATACCTACCTAAATACATCAAGTTGTTTAGATTTGTCACGAAATATTTTTTGTATAAATATTATATGATTTTAATTATAAAGCAATGCGCTTTATTTATAATCTTATTCTACGGTATACGCCGAATAAACAAACTGCCTTTTTAAATATTACATAACATCAATACATTATGCACTGATCTTTCATTTGAATAATATCTCATTGGGACTTGAGTTTTGACCTTATTACATATATAGACATACAGATACATACAGATTGTTTAAGAGCCAGCAAAATAATATTTCAGAAGTGAAGATTCTGTAGCGAAAAATATTAGTACTAATCAAGCTGCTTGTTTATGACATACATACTAAATATATTTTGATCCTACATCAGTGAACACGGAATACTACGCAGTAATCTATTGAGTGAATGTTATTGCGTAATTAGCTAGCGTTTCATTTGTTTTACAGCTGAATAGGGCTGTCATTTGGTATTTATTGCTTTTATGGCGAAGTTATAGTTAAATCGAAAAGTCTGGGTTTTAGCTCAAAGACAGGCATTTAGTCTATTTAATATGTAACTAATATGTCCATTAAATATTATTTCGCCGGTCTTGAATCCTACAAGACCTTGTATTAAAAAAATACTATTAAGCAATCTAGAACAGATACGCTGGGAATACCTTGCTCTATGTGTTTCTCTGAACATCTGTTGAAGCAAATCTGTAATTTCACAACCGCAATATGAAAATTTTATTACCAACCTTGAATGTATTGCTGAATGAATTACTCGTGTAGATTAATTATCATAAAATCCCTAAAGGACGTAGGTACGAGTACCGATATGTTCTAGAAACTGTACAAGTATGTTGCACGCAATCAAATACCTTGTTAAGTTCTAGCGAAGTAATATTTTAATTTCAATATTAATGTGTAGAAAATAAGGTTCGTGATTGTATGTGCTAAGAAACGGGTCGATGACTGCTATTGACGTCAGTAATGCTCGATAGATACAAAGGCGAGCATAAAAAGTACCAATGAGTAATGCACTAATCAAATAAAAAACAAACCTCCTTGCTGTGGAATTTGCCTAAACTTGACAGATAACTGACAGATAAAGATAATCAATAAAGTTCTGAAGTTTTAACAAAATCTCAACCCAATCTAATAAAATAAATGGATCGTTTATTTTGAAAGTGGTATAAGTCCATTTTCTTTTGTTTCGAGAAAATTAAAGGGCTACTATATTTGTTGATTTAAAAATACAGGCAAATTATATGAGGTCTGGCATTGTTTCTATTGTTTTAAGTTGTACAAAACATAGGTTTTTTTTAGAAATTAAACACGGACTAGTTATATATATAAAGATTACATTAAATTAAGCATGAATTACGTGATAGCTCATTTTTCTCAAAAATGGTCTTATACCACTTTCAAAATAAACGGTCCAAATATCAAATAACTGTTTGTCTAACTGAACTCAATGTCCCGTTGAATCCCGTTCCTGTCAGTGATATGAGATGTTAATGAAGAATTAACGACAGCCAATTAAAAAATAATAAAATTGTTGGCATAATACAAGAGACATGACGCTTTTGTAGTAAAATGAGTCAAACTCATGTTGATTTGTCACGAACTATTTTTGCAGAATTCTATATGTTTTAAAAAGTATACACTTTATTCGTAAAGCAATGTCTGTAATCCGTAGTATATATTATAGTATATAATCTATGGTAATGTAGAAATTCTTTTTTAATCTATGAAACGTGTCTGGACTTTAAGTACAAACGTAATCTCATTCATGTGGAATTGGAAAAGTCAAGTTAATCTATTTGTCACTCGGGAAATTCCTCATTTTGAAAGATGTGGGAATTTTAAATTTGGTATTTTAATGAATAAATAGATTTCATTTGTCTACTTTTTATTATATGTTTTTATTTTATTGAATACTCAGTTCAATATGCCCGTTTGCTATTCTTGTCGGAGATGATACCTACAAACAGGTGACTATTTAAATCGGTTCATCCGTTCTTGAGTTATACTCGTACATAAGATATAGTGATATGCTGTATGGGGTTTTTATGAGATTTTGGGACGAATTACGAGCATTTATTAACACAGAAAATATATCTGTTTCCTAAGGAGGAATCTACACTTTACCGAATAAGAATGAAAGGGTTTGTTAACAAGAGTGTGCTTCAGCTTAACAACCTAGATACGAGTAATTGTATGTAGATTAAAATGTAGGAACATTTTCTGTGATTCACCACTGATATAAATCTATGTTTCAAAACAGTTAGTTATTTTTTTAATCATATTATATTAACCAAAATTGATATTCTGTGTAATTTTTTTTTGTTTCGTTAACACAACAAATCTCATAAGTATTCGATATTATTCGCTAGACATTATTGAAGCATACAATTAAAGCATGAGATTATCATAGTTAATAAGTTATAACTTTCATGAAAGTGAAATATAATCGTCATTTCAGTGTTGCTGTTTTTAAATTTCCTCTCATTCACATTATATTTTACATTTAACATAAAATTTTACTGAATAATATTGTTTGACATTTTGTATAATACGAAGGTTAACTGGCATAGATCCCACCAGGGATAAGTTCGCCTTTGCATATAATATGTTAAATGTATTATTTATGTTTCTGTGTATTATTTATGTGTATGTGCAATAAAGAGTTTTACAAATAAACAAACAAACAAGGATTTTCAATAATTTGGTCCATTTTGTTTCGGAATGGATAATATAATTTAGAATCTACATAATAAACTATTGGTGTTACGTACTTATATTAATAACTGCAGCTTAGGGAATTACTGTACCTATTAGAAAACAGAACAGTCGCGTCACGAGTACCCATAACCGGCGAGCGTGCAAGAAAGCATTCGTGAAAGTCCAGTAAGCTTGGGAAGTATGGATCGTAGCAAGTTGAAAATTGTTCTCTGCGTACCTCCAAGGTATGTAAAATAGACCACGTTTATTTTTATCAGCGCAAATAATAAAATTAAACTACTTTATTTCATAGAAAATTGGGTAGACGACCAATTTTTAAATTAAATAATAAGACTACTCTTTTAAGTGAGAAATATTGTAGAACCAACAGTACACCGCGCCTATTACTTTTGAAAATACATCGACATGTTTGCGGCGCTGTCGCGGGTCGCTCAAAAACGCTCCATGCTAAAAATACTGCAATCGTGACGTCATAACTAAGTAAACTCGTCTAATTTGTATGAGCGTATAAACAAATTTTAAAATAACTTTGTTATTTGTACGTTTATAGGTATACTTTCTATATAAAAAATGTTACATGTATAGTGAGAATGCTAGAAATGTGTTCGTTTCATTAGAATTACGTAAATAATAATTGCTCATTTTTTATAAATCTAAAAACAATATAAATTAATAATTAAACTGAAATTTCTATATTGACATACTTTCATTAATAATGATAATTATAGTATAAAAACGGCCATAATCAGTTGTAGTCGTCTACCCTATTATGATTTATATAACTATACTACGTTGTTATTATGACTATAGTAGTTATGTCAATAAACATTATGGCTAAATTTTATGTGTACCTAGTTATAACAATTGCACTGATCATTATGATGAGTTTCGTAATAACAATGGAATTTCATTAAGACAATAAATTGTACGCTTATGCTCATTATAGAACCAGACTTTTGTATCGCATTGAAACCATTAACATCACTGCCCTACATTAACTACGTTGTTTTAACTATCTCAAGGCTAGTCGAAAATAGCTGGTCAACAACAGCATAACGAGCCCTCGTTGCACAACTAGGTATAAACAAAACAATAATGGACGAAGTAAACAAACCTACGTGACTGAGGGTGTGTCTGACTGTCCGTATCTGAGGTCGAACTACGCAGCTAACATGCGATAACAATACGTTTTATGTAAATAGGTGTCGCATTGATAACGATGTCTCCGACGAAAGTGAAAAGGTTTTTATGACTTGTTAATATTGCGATAACATTGTATTGGAATTTATCAAAAGATTCACGTTTTATATTTTTTTACTTTATATTGTATTGTTAGACAATATATCGCCAAATATACACAGTTTATTAGTGTACTAGCTTTCTGCCCGCGGCTTCGCCCGCGTGGATTTCGGGATTGGGTCTTTAGAGGGTTAAGGGTCATAGCTTTAGCACACGGCTACATATGCGCGGAAGTCGGTTTATGGCGCGAAGGTTTTATCGCGCTTCCCGTGGGACTATCCGTTATTCCGAGATAAAAAATACCGCAAAACCTTGCTCAAGAATCACTCTATCTATTAATAAAAACGGCATGAAAATCTGTGCAGTAGTTTTTGAGCGAAGCCTTTATTGCGCATCCCGTAGGATCTGTCAATTTTTCCGTGATAAAAAGTAGCCTATGTTACTCGGGGATAATGTAGCTTTCCAAAGGTGAAAGAATTTTTGAAATCGGTTCAGTAGTTTCGGAGCCTATTCATTACAAACAAACAAACAAACAAATCTTTCCTCTTTATAATATTAGTATAGATATATACGCTCTTTAACGCTGCATACTATTTTTTTTTATAGGACAGGGCAGAAAACGAGCAAACGGATCACCTGATGGTAAGCGATAACCGGTGCTCATAGACACCCGCAACATTCCAGAGGAGTCACAGATTTAAGATTAGATACTACAATTTTTTGAATCTACAATCTACAATCAGTTATTACTATTCTTTATACTATCCACACACACGTAAAATATTGGAACGTGTATCTTGATTTTTTTTTTCCTCAGGAGAGGAGGCTGAGAATCCATCATGGATACCAACGCAACAGGCAAGCAGGGATGCGTTGATTATGTCGGACTCCTGGTACTGTCGAGACGGCTCGACTACACAGACCTACCGACTAAACTCAGCCTAGCCTTTGGTCCTATTGACCCTACTGGCTTTATTGACGAGAATGTGTATCTTGATTTGGATCCATATATTTGGCCCTGCCAGAATAGCAGCGCTTTGCGGCATCATATATGGCGCAAAGCACATGCTGAGGTAGGAACCTTTTGGCTTGGCACATGTATACATTTTATTTTAAACTATTTATTGTATTTTATTATTTGTAATGTTGTATGTCTGTGCGAGTCAATAAATGTTTTTTCTTTCTTTCTTTCTTTATTTAAATCACTCACATCTCTATTTCATATGTATCAGACATACAACCTTGTTTTGCATTGCATTATCTATGCCAGGCTTATATGTATATCAAATTAGTGCAATTATTGTTTTCTATAACATAGATTAATACGGGCCCTATGGCTCGTATCCCTTTATATGCCTATGGGTGGGATTGATTTTTACACGGAGAGCGCAGATGCTTATTATTACCACTGATGTGACAGAACGCAATATTATAATAGAACGAGTATAAATAAACAATATACTGATACTGTTTATTTATACTCGCTCTATTATAATATCTACATAGGCAAACCTTATTATAATCGTCATTTTGAAATGAATCCTTTGTATTTTGATACTATATACAGGTATAGTATCAAAATACAATGGATTCATTTCAAAATGACGATTATAATAAGGTTTGCCTCCAGCAGTGATATTCTGTATTGAAAAACACTTTTCATATTTGAACCTGCGGTGAATTCTCAAATTGGTATTCTATAAACAAAGGAAATGTGCGAAGTTCAAGTAATGGAAGGACGAGACTATATTATTTGTGAATCTCATTAATAATTTTAAACTTATTAACTTTGTTGTATTGAGATTGTGTATATTTTTAGATGAATAATGAGTTATTCAATATTGCTACAAGTAACGGAAGATTTTTATTTATGCATTGTATTAATGTAGGTAATGTAATGTAATTTTTACATTAATGTACACTTAACATACAATTTATATTTTTCGCATAAAAAAATAATGTAAAAACTTAATGGACAGGTAACAAATAAAATGCTAAAAGTAATCAACTGTTTAGTTCGGCTGACTTAACCCTTTTGGTCTTTTGTTTCTAGAGTTACGTCATTACGTTAAAGAAATGGTATCGATAACGAATATCGCAGTATAAGACACGTCTTAAATTATGCTGTGAAACTGCCACAAAGGTTCCATAGACAATAAGATTCTTAATCTGAATATAGATGTTCTTATTATAAAACTAATTATTTAAGTAATTTTGATCTTATATTCATATATTTGAAATAAATAAATTTTCAAATCTAAAATAATAAGCAATTTTTTAAACATATTAGATTAATGTTTCTCATACTAAATGTAACATTTTTTTTTAAATAAGAAGTATACATATAAACGTACAAACAACAAAGTTAAAGGTGAAAACGCATGTGATGGCCCTATCCAATTTTGTTGTCAAATTTATTCATACCTATAATGTTTTAATCCTAAGACGATAAGATGTCAAAATGTACGGTTATGATCGGAAGCGCATGTTTAGAGCAAGTGAAAGAGTTTGTGTATCTATGGTTACAAGAGATAGTAAATATGAATCTGACCCCTTCATATAAATAGCCAATCTTATGAGGCCGTTATACACCAAATGATTTAATGTATCCAATGGCATCAATGACGTGCGTGTTAATTACTTATGACTTACTTATTGCTATTTTTAAACTCAATATAATCAGGTTTCTACACATCTTTTAAAAATAAAACCGTGTTCTTGACTTTTGACCTTCTTGTGCATTGTCTTGACTAACTTATCTAACAATTACAGTAAAAATAAAGCTGGTTTTCTCATGACATTACGATCCTCTCAAATAATAATCTGAATAAATTTTCAACTGTTCGTTATGTAGTCGACTGAACTCCAATCGCAGTGATTTTATTCTTTATTTCGTAAAATAACATAACAATGTAAGTGTAGGTTGAAACTATAAAAATGTAAATAAACAAGTCGCTCAAACTTAAAATATTTTTAATTTGGATAATTTAAATACGCCACATTAAGAGAAGGACGTCAGCAAATAAGCAGCGCGAGCCGAGGATAAGGATGAATGTAAAGTATCAATTTATGACTGACGTTTTCTTCATCAGTGACGACATCGATTTTAGAACTATCCTACCTATTAACAGGAATGTAACTGTAAGGTTCGTATTCTAAAATCAAACTTAAAGTCAATTAAAGTTAGTTTTTGACATATTCCCTAGAAAAAAACACATTTCTTTCAGTCATTTATACGACATTATAAATAAGTTATGATAATTACCAGCGACCCGCCCCGGCTTCGCACGGCTGTAATGCTTTTTAAGGTGGACAATACTGTAGTTTGATCTATATCGTAGAGTTCAGCTAGCGTTTTTGCAATATAAGCGCAAAAAAAACGTGCTTATTTACGGCATCCCATTAGAAACTTCTAAATTTATCAGTGTTTCTCTACTATATTATGCATGTATTACACATGTAAACCTTCCTTAAGAATCACTCTATCTATAAAAAAAACCTACATACATAGGGATAGACAGACGGCGGATAGTGACTTTGTTTTATACTATGTAGTGATTAACTAAAATTCACCGACAATCAAATCGTTCATGACACATCGTACAAGTTTTCACATCTCTATATATATACTAGCTGACCCGTGCCCACTTACAGAGTGTTGTTTTAATTTCTAACTGTAATATTAAAAAATCTACTTTTTGTATCTTAAATATAAAAGTTAGACATATGCTGTCGTTGACTTTTTTGTAGGCATTTTCAAGCTCCACATCTTTTCTCTAGAACTCAAAAATATATCTTTCATAGTTATGGCAGCGTTCGTAAAAAACGCTTTCATTCGTCCGTTTCTTCTCCGATACACTTTGCAAAAGGGACTACCACGAAAAAGCCTTTTTATTTTTCGGTTTTTCATATAACCTATGACACTCGGCATAATGTGGCATTCTATTGGTGAAAGAATTTTTAAAATCGGTTCTGTAGATCTTGAGATTACCCCTTACAATTTAACCAAATATAGAAACACACAAACTTTACTTCTTTATTTAAATAATAATAAATAAATAAATATTTGTTACACTTACACCAATTAGCCTAGCCCAAACTAAGCTCTGTAAGGTTTGTGCTATGGGATCTAGGGTAACGGATAGACATACATATATTATACATATATAAATATTTTTTATAGAAATATATATCAACAACCATGACTAAGGTACAAATGCTCGCATTCATCACACAAACATCTGCCCCACCGGGACTCGAACCCGGGACCTCAGAGATGGCGACACCTTGAAACCGGTGTACTATCGGAGGTCGTCTTATATTTCTTATTAAATATAACATGCATATGCAAACGGTAAGCAAAACGTAGTATCTATATAAATAAAACTGAATCGCTGAAATGTTTCTACATCTTATATTAGTATAGATACAAAAATAAATATATTTTAACTACAAGTAGCTTAAGTGTTCCGATGGAAAAAAAATGACTATAAAATTACCCATAACAGCTATCTACGACTACACACGACACCCTCGCAGCTTACCGTGATTCAACTGCGTTGAAGAAGCCGGGTGTTGCTATCACTTTTGGGGTTGAAACTCTAGGAACGTGGACCATCCGGTCATCGTCTTCGAAAGATTATTAAGCGTCATTCTGAAGTACGACTACCGACGCTGTGATATTGTAACATCTCGGTATCCGATAGTGAAGACACTAGCCATTTTCAAAAGCAAACTCCATAACCATTTTTCTGGTACAAGCATTTTCATAGCTTACATGACAAATATAGTGTATGAAAATTTTCTGCATTATCATGTATTAGACTTTTTTGACGACACACCGCCATTTGATCATAAATTTGATCATCTTTATGAAGGTTGTCTAGAAGAGATAGCTCTTAGCGTTAAGATTGTTTCTGCTGCAATTTATTTCTTACAGTCATTATTTTATTTTTGTGCAATAAAGTATTAATCTACACTTCTCATCAAAAAAATCGAAACACCTTGCAAGTTTACGTTTTGTCAGGATTATCAGAAAAATGTGTACATTTAGGAATAAATGTTAAATGTCGTTTAATAGTGAGTAATATGAGCTTATCAAATCTTAATGTTAATGTTCTAAATTTAAATGAATTTTTCATAGGTTTCGTATTTTGTTAAATGAGTCATTTTATTCCGTATGAAGTATAAAGGAAATGGATAAAACAACACACGTAAATGAAAAAAAAAGCTAAAAAACGTTTATTTAATAACTTGTATTCCCTCCCCGAGCTCTAATTACTGCTTCCATACGGTTCTTCATCGATCGGATGAGAGTCACGATCACATGCTGTGGTATATTGTCCCATTCCTCTTGGATTGCATCTTGCAGCTGGCTAAGTGTTTCTCTTGCTCGAATTCGTCTCTTTAATTCATCCCACAGATGTTCAATGGGATTCATGTCCGGGCTTCTTGCTGGCCATTCCATAATAGAGATATCGACTTCGTTAAGATAATCTCGTACGACGCCCGCGGTGTGAGCCCTAGCATTGTCGTGCATGAATATGAGCCGTTGCCAATATAATGTGCATAGGGCATCACATGAGGCTCGAGACACTCTTTGACGTACCGATGACAGTTAGTGCAGGCAGACGTGGCCCAGACACAAAAGCAAGCTCTGTCTTACCGTCGGCGCTGATTCCTCTCCAAACCGTCCACGAACCGCCACCATAGCTGACCTTTTCTTCAATGCAGCATTCTGCATAGCGTTCTCCGTCTCTTCTGTAGACCTTGTTCCTTCCGTCGTTACCATACAGCATAATTTTACACTCATCAGAAAAGAGAACTTTGCTCCACTGTAGGTATGACCAATTTAGGTGCTCACGTGCAAAGTTAAGGCGCGCTCTTCGATGGTCTGCAGTTAATTTCGGCCCATTTGCTGGCTTATGCGGTACCAGTCCACGATCCTTCAACCTTCTTCTAATTGTAGAGTCACTTACAGCCACCCTTCGTACAACACGAAGCCGCTGCTGCAGTTGAAAAGCGTTAAGGCGTCGATTTCTTAAAGAAGTTGTTACAATAAATCGATCATCTCGCTCAGAAGTGACCGATTCCTGCCAGATCCTGAACGGCGCGTGAACAAACCAGTCTCCTGATAACGTTTATAGACTCTATGAACAGATGACAGGCTTAGATGCAGTCTTGCAGCCACAACACGCTGACTAAGGCCAGAATCCAGCAATGCCACAACTTGGGCGGCTTCTGTGGGCGAAGTATCCATACGTTTTAGAAAAATAACCTTTTTTCAGACGTCCCAAAGTCACAGTATTGAAATAAAAAACAAAAAGTTTAAGGATAGGCGCCAATTTTTTAGTTTTTAAACGCTAAATGTACTCCAACCCTAAACACACATTTGTCTCAAAACAGTGATTCATTTCGTTTATAAGATAAACAAATGAAATTCTAATTTTGAATTTAGAATTTTCGCTTATTACTGTAATGGCCAAACTGCCAGCTATACATTTATGTTTTTTTTTTCATCGTATGAATTCTTTTTTGTGTTAAATTCGGACAGAAACAATGAAAACGGAAGTGTTTCGATTTTTTTGATGAGAAGTGTATTTATCTCGGACTATAATATAAATTCGAAAACTTTTGTCTTTTCCCGTTCGGGTGCCGGATCCATACTGTTGCAGAGAGGGGTGACTCAAGGGACTTGTGACTCACGTCTAGGTTAAGAGACCCGTTACGATGCATCAGTGAAAACCATCCTCATTTTGACTTCTTTCTTCATCTAGCTATATTTGATATTATTCCACGATAGCTGCTGACTGTTATGCATTTCAGGACACAATTTACGGAATTTACTCATGGCAGTCCGAGATCTTTTAACAATGTCTAGAAGGATTTAGCTGGTATATTCCTTAATATCCCTTGATAAAATCCCTTGATACATTGATACACTGATACTCGAAATAAAAAAGGAAATTTCACAAATTTTGTTGAGTTTCGTTTGGAAGCTTCGCCATTATTCCTCAAACAATCTTAGTAATACAACATTCTTAAGCTTAATTGATAATAAGTACAATATGGCAATACGCAAAGTAAAAGTACGAGGAATTCCAAAGGCTCGACAAGTCCCTGGCTGTAGTTGTTGCGTTAATAATGATTACCCAATCAAGGTAGTTTGAACTTTTGACTTTATCGATTTTTTGTTATGCAACAACTAGACAGTCAGTTAAGATGAAGTGAGTTTTGGAGTGCTTGGAACAGATTGGATAATTAAAAAAAAATCTACTAACCATTGAGAGAAAAAGTAAAGTACTATGTTTTCTTTCCGTTTTATGCTATTGGAGATGGATTTTCATTTAATTACTAGCTGCCCCCGCGACTTCGTCCGCGTGAAATAGTTATTTTGAGCATCATATTTATTTTTGCATACAACCACCTCAGCTGTTACCCGATCTTGACAACGCGACATATCCAAATTTGATTACCATAAAAACGATTCTAGTGAGTTAACTTTAAAAGATAGATATATACTGTCGCGGACATTTTTTTAGATCATTTCAAGAGGAATAATTTTTTCATACATATTTTTTTGGTATCTAGAACCGTTTTCGCAGCGCACGCAATGGAACCCTCAAAGATGAATAATTTTCCCCGTTTTTTCCACATTTTCCATTATTTCTTCGCTCCTATGAGTCGCAGCGTGATGTTATGTAACCTAAAGCCTTCCTCGATAAATGAGCTATTCAATAAAATATTTTTTCAATTCGAACCAAGAATTCAGAGATTAGCGCGTTCAAACAAACAAACAAACAAACTCTTCAGCTTTATAATATTAGTATAGATTTAATAGAGCCTATTTTGATTAAATGAATTTATGTCATATTATATTTTATCAGTGAAGACATCAATGAACTTAATACAAGTAAGTTGTAAAGTCCGAAGTTTAATTAACCTAATTAAATCTCGGTTGTTCGACATCGCGCAAAAGGGCTGAACCTAGTACTTTCGTTCCAATATTGTTTCCCGAAGCGTAATCTGAAACTTTGAGTACCTAGTCAAAGCGGTTTCGTAAAGCTTCAGATTGCTTTGACAAAATTCCATCCATTGATTATTCTTGTCACATTATCTTTACTACATTTATTATATTTAACATTAATTTATCTCGAAGTTTAGTAAAAAAGTAAATTGTACCATATATAAAAAACGGTTAAACTTTCAACTGGATTCATTTTGTTTTGGTTCTTAAAAAAATGTCAACAGTTTTGACGTTATTACTTATACAAGCCGCGTATGTACCTACACACGGATGTTTATATGTAGCAAAATATAACACAAATCTAAGTCAAATATCACATAATGCTATGCTAATAGACGATTTATATTCGTGTCATTCTAATCTAGACGTGCTATGGACTTTGTACCCGATACAGTTAGTGCTGCGTTGACTTGAAATATCCTATTGTTTTCTATTAGTTAATGTTGGTTTTAATTGAAACACTATTTTAATATTTAGACTCCACAAAGCATAAGATTTTATATGTTGCTCTTGATACAGTTCCTATGTCGTGCGTAATAACAGCGGTTTTCGTAGGACAAATGTAACGCGTGTTGCTGACTGTACCGGACGGGAAAGTTACATCGCATTATGTTCTCGAAGGCAATTCAACAATGTATTTACTAAGATTACGCAATAGTTAATTGAAACTCAATATACCTAGAGGATTATAAAAGAGAGACCACCTAGAGGACTATTTTGTAGAGTTTTATGTGTCATTATGTTTACGTTAGGAATAAGGGAAGAAGATAGGGATGTCAGTACGGAAAGACATTTGATAAAGGAAAATAAAAGAAGAAAACATTTTCTGCCAATCCCAACTAATAATAGGACAATTAGGACCATGAATTTGCAAAGTTTGCTATCAAGAAAAAGTGACCGTGGGCAGAGCTTACAGATTTCAACTCATTTAAACATATATTTATATAAATTTATTTTAAGTTTCTTCATGATACCGATTCTCGAGTTTTGAGGTCATCGGTGAACTTGAGAATAGAAACAATATCTGATTTCACCAATTATTTTAACAAGTCGTGCTCTGTGCACGCTTTTTTACATTGAAGTTATACTCTGTCTATATAAGGCAAACAAACTCAGAACACTTAAAAATATAATTGAAAAGTATTAATTGATATTTTGATTGCTTATTCATATTACTTATCTTATTTATTCTCATATACGTTTTCATAATATTTATTAACTTATTTAAAGAGATTTTTCGTCAAGCTTTTAAATTTTAAGTTCTGCCCATCTTCCCTTTTTTATGGTCCGCTACAACAGGCTATCCTACAGTATCTTAGTTCACCTAGCAGAACCTCGAGGCAGGTTCAGCGCTGCCTAAACATCGCACAAGGATGGTTACTCGTTGACGATGCCCAACCACGCTCTTTGGTTTGGGTCTTAGGTTTGGGTCTCAGGTTTGGGAACAATGTATGTCTTAGAATTATTTTCAATCAGCCAAGCTGGTTCTGTGTCTACTTCTTACTGGTGACTATAATGCCCACCAGTGATTGAGTGTTTGTGACTGTATTATAGAGCTACCAAGTGATAACACTGCGGCGGCGTTACCTCCCGTTCTATATACGACATGGTGAAAATGGTGATAGAAGTATGCTGTAAGTGAGGCTGCTTTGCAGGGTCCCAACCCACTCTCAAGACGAAAGACCTCGGTTGTCCAGTGATTTGCAGCTGCGTGAGTAAACTGGTTCACACAGGTTTTTATTTATATTTGTAAGTCATTTCTACAATAAATTAATCAAAAGTATGACTATTTTTAAAGCGCATTAATTCATGCCATTAAAACGACATTGAGAACCAATTAGTCAACTGATGCATACTAATATCGGTGGCCGCTACTTCAAGTGGAGAAACCTTCGTTGAAGATACAATTGTACTGATACATTACGCAATAGGTTTTAACGTAATCAATCGCGATTCCGATAACTGCATCGTTTCCATGGACTTCTTGGTATTGGGAAATTGAACGCATTGTTAGGTATTGGTTTGGTTTGTAAACAAAGTTTAATATAATATTTTGAATAAATAACAGCTTCATTACATATGCTCAGGACGTTATACGTGTGAGTCTTGATAAACTGCATAAATGAAACACAGGTGAAATTATATTTTATATTATCCATAAAAACAAAAGGAAAATGAAACTGATGCAATGATATTTAAATAGTTTTGAAATTATAGCGCTTGTTTGTTTTTGCAATCGCTACCTTGTGTTGATAAACTAGCAATAACTTCCGATAACTTATATATTTTAACTTCTTATAAGGTAGGTCTGTTTTCTGAAAAGATAACCATAGGACATCATTGGTTATTGTAGATGTATTATTTTTATTTATTTATTCAAACTTTATGTACAATGAAGTACAATGGCGGACTTAATGTAGGATGAAAAGAAAGAAAGATATGCAGTGAAATGAAATCTGTTACAGTGTTACTTGTGTAATTATATATCGGCACGTGTAGTTAAAAACACTGATAAAAAATAATCCGCGTAGTAAATAATTAACATAAAAAGGCGATAATGTAATGATTTTAATGAACTCATTATACGACTAATAAGCCTTACAGGTATTCGCCGACAAGACAGTGAAAAAATAAAGAAAATAATGGGAATGAACAATAAGAAAATGGTACTACACAGGGAAGAATTTATATCAGGGGCGTCTGTTTAGGTTTCTATCCATTATTTTACTCATTACCGTGTTCCGGTTCGATGAGTATTATGTGGCGGTAAAGTTACTAGTAATTAGTAATTCTTGTAGAAAATGTATATTAGGTTTTGTGGGGGTAGTATATTTGTTGCGATCAGAAACCAAATGTACTATAGGCAGCTATAATCACTTACCATCAGTTGGGGAGTCCGCTTGTTTATTACTATAGTACAATTAAAAAAAGTAACCCCATCAGCTCACACTGTTACCAATTGTTATATGGTGGAGTCAAAGGAAAACTATATATTCAGCCGAAGCAAAGCTTTATATGTGTTTACATATCAAAATTTAAACGAGTATAACGTGAAATGAGTGCCAAACAAATTCATCAAGTGCAATGAACATTATATTAAAAACAAAATTGATTATCTGCGATGACGCAGCTTCTTGGCAGCGTTGTACTTAAACGACTATGGTATTTGCACACATGCCCAAGACATTGTCGTCGTAAATGTAAGAATTCATATTTAATTAAGCCCTTAATTGCATGTTATTTGTGATGTTGCTCGTTACTCACAAAATTATTATTTTTTAACTCGGACTGACGGATTCGCTGCGAATGTAATGTAATATTAGCAAAGAATAATATTTGAATTATTTAAAGCAATAATCATAAAGCATTATTAATTTTTATACATCTATGTTATAGTTATTAACAGTTATTAGTGTCAGTCTAGATAGACAGTTTAATCCTGCCTTTGTGGGTGGCCAGAGTAGGTTTGATTGGACTCCACCGACTCCAAAATAACAATTTATACATAATAAATAGATGTAATAGATAAATCAATCATTTTGTTGGTTATTCTATAAGGCTCTTGATTTGATATAATTTAAAAATATTAATATACTTCAACGCAAGACATGAACTTATAGATTTAAAATCATAGTAAAAATGTACTATTTTAAGTAACCCGTTGTTGTCTCGCACAGTAAATAAAACTATTTGTAATGAAACAAGTGTAGTTCAGTGTCTACGCACTTATAATATCTTTAATACTACTACTACTAATACTACCTACTAATTTATAAATGCAAAAAATTTGATAAATATAGATGGATGTTTGTTATTCTTTAACATAAAAACTACTAAATTAGATTTCAATAAAATCATACAACATATTAATTATATTCAGAATAACACATAGGCTAAAATTTATTAAGATATTGTGCAAAATTTTCTAAAGTATATCGATAAGTGGTAACCGTAGTTGTCTCGCAGGCTAAGGAAACTATTTTTAATGACAATGCGAGTTCGAGTCACCGCTGACTAAATATCTACTAATATATATATACTATATATATATATTATAATATATATATAAAAATTGAAAACTGATGGATGTTTGTTACTCTTAATAAACTAATAAATTAGATTCAATAAAATTTAAAAATAGATTATATATAAATCGGTGATTATTAGTAACAATTTGTGCAAATTTTCTAAGTCGATAAGTAATTCGCAGACGAACTAGGTCTCCAGTTAGTAGATAATAAATATTAATCCCAAACCTACTCGTAGCCTACCAACTAAACACTACCTACAAGCGTTTGGTCGGGCAGAAGGTTTGGGACCTTAACGGCTTTGAACTAAAGCACCAGGGTCCAGAGCGGTGGGCGGTGCAATACAAATCCGTAAATATTCGGCTCTCAATGATAGCTACATATTTGCGCCGTTTGGTGTAGAGACAATGGGTCCATGGGGTCCAAGCGCTCGGTCCCTTTTTAAGGATTTAGCGAAGAGACTCGCCGAGATGATGGGTGATCAAAAGGCTGGCAGTTATCTCGGTCAACGTATTAGCCTTAGCCTCGCCATACAACGGGGAAATGCTGCCAGCCTTTTGGGCACTATCCCTGACGGCAGCACTGGAGGTAAAGTTTTTTTTATTTTGTAAATTTGTGTATTTTATAAGTAGTATTTTTAGTCGTTAAGTAGTTTTAAGCTTAGAATATACTCTATTAATAGTTTATTTAGTTTATTTTTTTAGATTTAATTAATACTTACTTACATATATTAAAAGACAATGTCGTACTATTTTATAAAAATATGCGAGGTTGTCCATGTTTTTGAAATTAATTTTATCCTTGATTATAATTGCTAGTAAATTTCAAAAGGAAGATTACATTTAAAAATCCCTGGTTGCATTTCATAGGAGCGCATAATTTTCAGGTCAAATCTCTCCATTCAAGCCGCAGGGCCCTTATGGCCAAGGTTGGGCTAAGTTTAGTTGATAGTTCACGCGATCGGACCGGTCCGGTCGTGTGGAGTCCAACATAACCTCCGTGACACTTGCCGTTGCGGGGGTATCCTGGGTACGTTTCGTGCTCCTCGTGAGGATTCCCAGCCTATCTCTCCTGAGGAAAAAAAAATCAGGTCAAATAATTAAAATCAAGACGCAATCACGTATCGCACACAAGACAATAATACACTGAAAGAAACAATAAGAATATGTATGAAATGCTAAGTAAGTGGGGTTAAAATGTCGTCGATTCCTGGTGGCACGTAAACAGATGGGTATAATTAATAGATTGGTTTGAAGACATTGTTAAAATATAAGTAAAACAAATTGTTTACGACATGGATAAATTGTGGCTTATCAAACTCCAAAATTTTGACACTACCTACTCCATTGGCTTGCAATAAATAAGGTTATGTATGATACAATAATCTACATTGATAAAGGATTTAGATAACAGTTGATAATTTAGAAGACTTTGATCAAGGGCAGAGAGATTGCATAAAGATACGTTTTTACAGATAAAGTGCTAACAAATATACCTACGTAAGCAATAATGAATATGATATAGATGATAAGTATGTGAGATTTAAGATAAGTAAGAATTATTTGCAGGTAAAAAAAAATTAAGTCTCCTTATTTTTGGTTAGTGGAAAATAGTAGATACCGCTAAGTATTGGAGACCGCTAATATGTTCGGCAACGACATGAAAGCCTCTTATACAGTATGATATAATCTGTGAAACCATCCAACTAATATCGTAAGTATATGAAGCAGTGTCAACTTTGTGCGCACATTTTACTATAGTGCTCGACTTATCTTAACTCAGGCGTTGTAGCATCATCTTCATTCTACACCGCGCTCTCTTGTGAGAAGCGATCGCTCTCATTCCCAGCCATAAGGTCGTTAGGACCTAAGCTCTTAGGCTGAGTTTAGTTAGTAGGTCGGTCAACATTGATTCCAACAACAACATGTATTATACATATATAAATATTTTTGATAGAAATATATATTTTAACAACCATTACTAAGGGGTAAATAGTCGCATTCATCGCACAAACATCCCCACCGGGATCAAACCAGGGGCTTCAGAGATGGCAAGACCTTGAAAGCGGTGTACTCAACTACGGAGGTTGTCAACGTGTGTTTCATCATATTCTTCTGATATTATGTTGGCACCCCTCCAAAGTAGATGATACTGTGTAAATGGCCAAGTACAAAACTATTGAATAGATATACCGAAACTTTAAACTTTTTTACCGAAACTTCATAGGAGGGAAAATGCCTCGTTAACTTTTTCTAAAAGTTGAATGTTCTGAATCAGCTCGTCAAGGAGAACAACATATCCAAAAATCAGCTGATTCTGCCGAAAACCACGATTATCTTATTCAGACTTCAGAGCCCCCAAGCCGCCAAATTTTTTGCTCAGCTCGACCAGGACAACAACATATCTAAAATTTAGACCTGGTGACTTTTTTTTTTTTAATTATGAATGCGAATACTCCTGGGTCCCGAAAATTATTAACGGAACTTTATAAGCCTTAAAACTAAAATGGAAGAGATGGAGGCTAATGTAGTAATGAAAAACATAATAGAATGGTTTTTCGTACTACGACGCCATTTATGCGATTCTAGATTCGGCAGTACTTTTGATAGCGATTTACGTGAGTAGAGTTCTATATCATCCGTGCAATTTTCTATAAGAATTATTCAGGTTTTGGGATTAAACTATGTTGTTTATTTAAGCGAAAACTTGAAGAATATCCATAATTTATAAACATATTTTATCTTGATTTCAAAAACGACTAACCAGAAAGCACAAAGTAATTCGAAATATAGATCAATTAATCACGAAAATAGAAGACAATTAGGTAAGTTTCAAATGCAATTCAGATAAGACAGGATGATTATAAGACGTTTGGGAACTATATTACACTAAATGGAATTTGTAAGGACCGTCAGGGCCGGCTCCCGTACCATGAACATCGAAACTGATAAAACAAAAAAATATAGTAGGATAAAACTGCCATATTAAAGAAATTTATCAACAAATTTGTAGGCTTATAGCTATATTATTGTTTCAATGATTATATTACGGGGGCAGGAATACTCCTACCCCCGAAGCACACGCGCCCACCTGCATATACACGTAAGATAAATATCGATTACGAAAATTGTTATGCTCTGCAATCTGGTTGAGAGAATCATAGTAGATAGAATTGGCATGTTGACAGATAGATATTAATTGCAAATGCGCATACTACAATGCGTGATGTCACCTTGTAAAATGGACACTTGATAAATTAATGAATAAAACTGCATGTATAGGTTTTGATTTAAAAAAAATGTAATTCTGTTAAATAATATATATTAGTATTAAAATGGTATATATCTGTGCTAGGAAAAACCTAATTTGATGACTGATATTGTACCTACTATGTATTAATATTAGCAGCTATGTGGGCTAACATTACAAACTGTGCGAAAAAAGATAATGGTAATTATATACCTACTTATTATCAATTTGTGGGTGTGTTTTGTTATGATAATATTAAACGGAAATATTACGAAATTGTTTTTAATATGTAGTTATAAAGAAGTGTGCAGCTCATTAAAATTAGTCGGTTATGTTTGCCAAGCGACGCGTTTATAGTATGACGAGTCTGTCGAGACCACACAGTTGCATGAAGGAGGGCAAATAGTGTTGAACCTCGCTTGTGAACGCACGTTGTACGTAACCATATCCGCGGTATACAGAACGCATTCTAAATTGTTTTATTAAAAGAAAACTATAGAAATGAATTCGATTGCTGAAGTGACCTTAGCCTTCGTAGTTCTTTACCTGTTCTCGTTTCTGTTTGAAGTAGTTACGGCGCTCGTTGTATAAAAATGTCGGCCAAATTATTAACTTAAATAAAATGTGATATTTAGATTAGTTAGCAGTAATTATTAGGTTTAAGGAATAAATTAGTCCAAATCAATGCAATTTTATAGATCTTAAGATTAATTTATTGAAAATTAAACGAAGTTATCAACTCATCTCATCATTGACGGTAAGTTTTTAAATATTTCTTCTGTATTAGAATAATTCGTTTTTATTTTACTTATAACTTATTTAATTTAACAAAATACTATGATATTATAATGCGTCTATTTATATAACTTATATAATGCTTGCATATCAGCTAGTTCCTTAAATAAAAAGAAAGTGATAATTAATAAATTATTTATGTGAAATAGACGAATGTTGCTTACTCTGGTTGTCAATTATGGTGGTACTAAGTATGAGAATATTACTCGTAAATCGATACAATTACCTCGGTAGTGTTTTTAATACATTTTTTAATTATGGTCAACCATAATAATAGAAAAATTTAATGGAACTTCTTATCTATCTAGCCTTTGTCCATATCAAGTTTTGCATGTCAGCGCCATCTCTTTGAAATATAGCGCACTATTTATACTGTGTAGCTAGTTAGTGGGTTAGTAAGAAGGCCGCTTCCAAATGACGTGCGTGTTTCACACATACGAATACGACAACATATTACGCAATATGCCGCAAGTGTTTTTTAAGATGTGAATCTTGATGTGTTTTAGTTCTCGTTTACCACATTAATAACTATTACTGTCAATCTATAATTACGAATCGACAAAAAAGGAACTATTGATATTGAAAATATTGCATTTAAGTTAAATTGTGTAGACATAGTTTCCTTTGCCTTTTTTGTAAAGAATAAAAAGCTAATGAACTGTCAAGGATCAGCTGTTCTGTTGTTTACTCAAAAATCCCTATCGAGTCAAACTATTTTAATTAATAAATATGAAATTAATGAGAGGTTATGATGGCGTTAAACATCTTAAAAATATTTTAACAAAATCATGTCGTTATTGTACTGTCAGTGAAAAGAATCATGATTGGCAAAGTGTTGTCGGTTTGGAAATACATGCACAGCTAAATACCAAATCAAAACTTTTTTCTGGTGCTCAGAATACATTTGGTGGAGTTGTGAATAATTGTGTATCATTGTTTGATGCGTCTATACCAGGGACATTGCCGGTTTTGAATAGAAAATGCGTAGAATTAGGTATAATGACAGCGTTAGCTTTATCTTGTAAAGTGAACGAAGTATCTACTTTTGATAGAAAACATTATTTCTATGCGGACCTACCTGCCGGCTATCAAATTACTCAGCAAAGAGCTCCCTTAGCTAGCGATGGTGTTATAAGGTTCCAGGTATATGATCATACATATAAATAATATAATAATAATAACTTTAAAATATAAGTGCTGCTTCATTACTTTATACTTACATGGGTATGTTGCCTTATTCCCAGGTATTTACACCGGGAATCCATAAGAAACCATACAATAAGAGCTCAAAGATAAAACAGATCCAATTGGAGCAGGACAGTGGCAAATCATTGCATGACACGGAGCTGAAACGAAG
This sequence comes from Scirpophaga incertulas, assembly GCA_036419045.1. NCBI lineage: Eukaryota > Metazoa > Arthropoda > Insecta > Lepidoptera > Crambidae > Scirpophaga > Scirpophaga incertulas. The sequence continues at coordinate 14,049,501 of CM071645.1, forward strand.
TTTAGTAGATCTGAACCGGGCTGGGGCACCACTTATTGAACTGGTGTTTGAACCTGACCTTGAAGTAAGTATATATATTGAATGTAGATTTTAAAATATTGATAATGAGACATTAAAGAGTTTAGTTCCTCATAAAACAATATCACATAAATAAATTTATTGATTCTTTAATCTAAGGCAACTAAGTGGACATTATGTAGTTGATATCATGACTTATTATCATTAATTCATACAACAGACACCGATGGACTGTGACTTTCCTCAATTATCTCCACCTGCTTTGAAGCCATCTAGTGTCATCCTGCAATCTTCAAATAATCTGTCCACTGGGCGCTAGCAGCGCAGGTGAAACTAGTGTGGAGATCCTTGGGACCAATCTATGTCCAGCAATGGGCATTTATGAACAAAAATCATGATGATATTTATACTCGTAAAATTAATCTCAAAAGTTTAATGTTTTGCATATTTATGTTTTAGGATGGTGAAGAAGCAGCAGCATTGGTGAAAGAGCTGGTACTGATCGTACAGAAACTTGGAGCCTGTTCTGGACGTATGGAAGAGGGTGCACTACGAGTTGATGCCAATGTCTCCCTACGTCGTCATGGTGCACCACTTTCAACTAGAACTGAGGTATGAATACTATCTGATATAAATATCTTAAAGTTTTGAAGATCAATAAAGTATATTTTTTGTAAATTACAGTCTTTCTATATTTCAGATAAAAAATATTGGTTCAGTCAGAGGTGTTGCGGGAGCAATTCGGCATGAGATTGACCGTCAGAGAAAAATATTGGAAAGTGGTGGGAAGATTCTCAATGAAACCAGAGCATGGGATGCTATTAATAAAGTTACCATTGCTATGAGAGACAAAGAAGTTGTACAAGATTATAGGTAACATGTTGTATCATATTAATTTTAGTATTGCAATAAATGATAACCTTTAAAGCATTATAACTGCCTTTAAAAGCCTTTCATGGATCTGGAAAAAGGATATGGTTGTGTTGTCACACATTGTATCATTTCTATAGTAGAAATTTAATTTTTTTATATAAGAAATATAGTCACAACATTTAAAGTAACTACAATATATATTAATTTTTTAATACATTTTTTTACTTATGTTGTCAATAATATCAAACACCTAGAAATAACAGTTTATTTATAGCAATGGAATACTAGCATGACTTTATGACTTGCGCTCTTCCCGACTGACTGAATACTGTCGCTGACTATATTTAATTATTACATATTAAAATCAAATGTGTAACTGTGTTCTGCTACGTGGCGCACTGTGCTGCCATCTATTGGATGACTTCACAAACAGAAATGAGACAGTAGTCAAATCCGCAATCTATCATCATGGTATAACCTCAAGTATGAGAAGTAGAATTGCATATTTACATTACAATGACTTCATATAATAATTAAGGTTTTAACACTTATTTCAGATTTATGCCAGAACCGAATCTACCACCATTGAGAGTTAATTTGGCTACCAAAGACGATACCTCTGATGTACTTAGTGTGCCTTTGATAAAACAAGGAATCCCAGAACTACCAGAGGAGACCAGGAAGAAACTTATAGAACAATTCAAATTAAGACCCGAGACTGCTGTTCAGCTTGTAAATGAACCAATTCTGTTGAAATATTTTCAAGAACTAAGTTCTAACACTTCTAGAGATCCTAGTAAAGTAGCTAATCTATTAATAAATGATGTTCTAACTGCACTCAACAAGAAGAAAATCAATGTAGATGACAGTCCGATTACAAATAAACAACTCGCAGAGCTAGTAGATTTGCTGCTGTCAAAAGAAATCAATTTGGATATAGTCAGGAATATTCTAGATGAACTTTTAACAGCTGATGATGTAGATGTATCTCCTAAGTGTATAATTAAACAAAAAGGCTGGTCCATTATCACCGATGCAGAAGAAATTACCATATTGTGTAAAGTAATTCTACAAAACAATCCCAAATTAGTGAAACAGTATAAAGACGGAAAGACTAAAGTTTTTAAAGCTTTATTAGGAATATTAGCAAAAAATTCTGAAAGAAAAGTTGATATGTCCTTAGCATCGAAGATAATGGAAGAATTAATTAGGAAATGATTTATATTGTTTTATATTTATATTGTTGTAAAATAAGTGAATAAAATAATAAAAATATTTTGAATTATCTTTTATTAACATTTGTTGACTGGACTTAGATTGACGAGCCAAGGTAGCTAGAAGCTACGTGTCTAGGTCAAAAGCTGTCGGGAAATAACATGACATAGTGATTTTAAATATTGTTCTTCAATTTATAGCTTTTTACGCAATAATCGTGTATGTGAAATAATTGACTAAGTCGTAGAATTTTACTATGTGGGTATTTATATTTTTAACGAACATACATTTGAAACTATAATAATACAATATGTTTGATGAAGTATGGAAGGGTAATAGTATAAATGAAATAAAAATAACACGTCAAGCAAAAACTTGCAGGTTCTTGGGTTGAATTTAGTTCGTCGCTTCTGCCTACCCCCTATTACGAATATAAAGAACCGATTTATTACACGTGTGTCCATGTTGCACCTATCCCCGTTGGCTTGAACCGTGAGTTGACGACTAAGCGCTGGAACTCCACCATAATCGATCGTATGTAAGGCCTAAGTACTTGCATTAACTTCCGCAAACTAAGTCAAAACGATACTTGAAAAGGGATTAAATAAGAAATGGGCTGTAAAATTATATAATGACTTAATAAATGAAATAATATGATGAGAAATTGGATAAATATTACCTGACGACAATGTTTTCCGTAACTATGTGTAACAAAGGCCAAAAAGCTTAAACCTATATGTTGTACATAAACCAAAAAGGTGCGCAACAATACTGTTAAAACAAGTCGCATCAAAGAACCTCATCAGACTATGCAAGAAAGAACAGAGAATGGTATTTTTGGAAGTAGCTTATTTTGAAAGGAAGTACATGTGTTATTAGCGATTGTAACTACTTATCATCAGATGGGCAGTCTGTTTGCTTGTCAATATATAGCAATAAATTAAATGAAGTACAAAATAACTGAAAATCTATTAAGGGAGATTATTTCGACATGGATGCTTAAATAGCTCATAATCATAACGGCCCAGCAAAAATATATAGATTGACAAAAAAGCTTGATCACACATTAAATTCTTCATTTTATGCATAAAAATTCCCTTCTTAAATTCTTATCTATGCGTTAACAAGCTAAAGTTTCAATACCGCGAATTACCGCTTGCAGAGATGACCGCAAACCACAAGGCAAGAAGTTATATATAGTATAAATTACTTTTAAATATTTTTAAGAGTTGACGGATCAGTGTATTTCTACTTCGCACGTTCAGCATTCGCACACTGGTGTATGTTTGAGTGTATAAACATTTTGCTATGCCTCTTAACATATCGTTGAAGCGGGATTTATACAATCGGAGAGATGAACAGCCCACCGCTCTGGAGGCCGGGCGCTTTAGTTCAAAGCCAGGCCTTCTGCCCGACCAAAGGCTTGTAGGTAGTGTTTAGTTGGTAGGCTAGCCTTCTGCGCAGTATGGTATCCGGTGTAAGGTCGTTCGAGCACCAAGGGGTTATTAAGACGACTGCAATAATAGCGCACCTCTTATGAGGATTCACTACCGTGAATGACAAATGATAGGGGCAAAAGTTAACTGCTTTTTCGAGTTGGATGCTATAAGTACTGGAGACAGTGCTGTCATGGCATAGGGACGCCTTGAAGATGGAGTGCGGTTCTGTTGAAGGGACAAAACGGCAACGGAACTTCGAATCGAAATAAACTACTTTTTTTCACATTTTCTTCGATCCGCCACTGTCGGAACTATGACTGCAGTAAATTATTGAGCCTTTTGGTTTGAAATTATACAGCATGCTTAATTAAATTAAATTGTCAGAGGTGTCAATAAAATAAATACAAATGTTAAATTACCTTGTGCTTTTTATGATATCTTTGTTAAAACTTTCGTAATATACTTATTGTATTATTTACTTTCATTTGATGACCAATAGTGTAGCGAAGGATTAGATTTGGAGGTAGCTGTACCTTTAGTAGTATACTGTGTAGTCTTAATTGAGTCAGAAGATAGGTACTGAATATATGTAAGGATGGTTATATATAAAAATGGTTATTTAAACCGCACACATATAAGCAAAATGTCATGTCTGACAATTATTGCGGCAAATTATTATTAAGGCTACTTTGTCGTTGATTATATAATATCTAGTATTATGTACCTTTTTTAGGGTTCCGTAGCCAAATAGCAAAAAACGGAACTTTTATAGATTTTTATATTTTATAGATTCGTCATGTCTGTCTGTCCGTCCGTATGTCACAGCCATTTTTTTCCGAAACTATAAGAGCTATATTGTTGAAACTTGGTAGGTAGATGTATTCTGTGAACCGAATTAGGATTATGATACAAAAAAAAAAAATATTGGGCTCCCCATACTTAGAACTGAAACTGAAAATTTTTTTTTTCATCATACACATACGTGTGGTGTATCTATGGATAGGTCTTCAAAAATGATATGGAGGTTTCTAAAATATTTTTTTTCTAAACCAAATAGTTTGCGTGACAGACGCTTCCAAAGTGGAAAAAAGTTGGTCCCCCCCTCTAACTTCTAAAATAAGAAAATGAAAAATCTAATAAAAAACATATGATGTACATAACTATAAAAACTACCAACGAAAATTGTTTTGAACGAGATCTAGTAAGTAGTTTTTTTAATACCTCGTAAATCGTAAACCGCTTCCTTTAATTTCATAAATCAATGGTACGGAACCCTTTGTGCGTGAGACCGACACGCACTTGGCCGGTTTTTTTGTTATCTTTGGAATAAATTATTTTCAATTGTTATAATAATACTTATAACAAATAGTTAATATATAGATTTATATACATAAAATAAATTATCATATGTAATATATCATATGTAACATTCATATTCTACTTAATTACAATGTTGGAATCGTAATGGATGTGATTGCGTGTGAAAGAAAAGTGAATACCTATCAATGCTACGTTTTCTGAAAAATGCTTGCCAGTGTAGGATTTTTTTGTCCCAACGACCGTCAATCCTACGAGCAATGTACCTACTCTGCTCACTGTAACTTAAAGTTAGTATTTCTTTGATCTGTCTATTACCCTGATCTTTCCCCGAATTTCATAATAATAATAATATATTCTTTATTTCTCCTCACATTGGTAATTTTAATACTAGGTAGGTTTACACAGAATAGTTTTATTGTGTGAGGAGCTGGTGTCCGTGATAGGCATGAATGCCTGTATTAACAAATCACCAGGTCCTCGCCCCACAGATTTATAGTACAATTTGACCAGTGTAAAATAATTTCAATTACAATTAATTAATATAATATAGGTAGGTACTTAATACAGAGTTTGTTACTAACAATAGAGAAAATAAAGTGGTAACCATATTTTTCTGTAGAATTTTTACATTATGTTTAATTACATATAAATATTAGCACCTAGTGTTTTTGTGTATGTGTGTGTGTGTGTGTGTGTGGGTGTGTATGTGTGTGTATGTGAATATATAGTATTCTTAACAATTTAAAAGTAAGGTAATTTTTAAGAAAATAACAACCGAAACAACCTATATACGATTTACCGAACTGAAATCAATTAGAACACGGAATGGTTAATTATCTATAGGACACCAATCGCACGTCCGTTGCGCACGAACCCGTAGCAAAGAGTGGCGGTCGAGGCGAGCTGTTGTCTGGCGGGGCTTGCGATTGCGCCACCGGTTGTGACGTCACTGAGTAGAGGGGCCGGGCAATGGTAAATTCTCTAACACGGCCTCTCCTGACAGCTGAACGTCCTCGTCAGCCAGGTTCTCTCCGGTCTGGGCATCTCTGTTCACCGCAGCCTGGTCTTCTTGTTCCATTGTTTATTTTTTTTTTTTTGTTACTTTGTAGCCCATCCACTCTAACCAGATCGCAAGCGTATCGGAGCGTAGAACAAGCCGCATTATCGAGGCGCGCGCGCGGGGTTCGCCACAATGTCGGGGCAAAACAATAGCCACGATGTCGGGGCGAAACAATAGCCACAATGTCGGGGCAAAACAATAGCCACAATGTCGGGGCAAAACAATAGCCACAATGTCGGGGCGAAACAATAGCCACAATGTCGGGGCTAAACAATAGCCACAATGTCGGGGCTAAACTATGGCCACAATGTCGGGGCGAAACAATAGCCACAATGTCGGGGCTAAACAATAGCCACAATGTCGGGGCTAAACTATGGCCACAATGTCGGGGCGAAACAATAGCCACAATGTCGGGGCTAAACAATAGCCACAATGTCGGGGCTAAACTATGGCCACAATGTCGGGGCGAAACAATAGCCACAATGTCGGGGCTAAACAATAGCCACAATGTCGGGGCTAAACAATAGCCACAATGTCGGGGCTAAACTATGGCTACAATGTAGGGGCGAAACAATAGCCACAATGTCGGGGCTAAACTATGGCCACAATGTCGGGGCGAAACAATAGCCACAATGTCGGGGCTAAACTATGGCCACAATGTCGGGGCGAAACAATAGCCACAATGTCGGGGCAAAACAATAGCCACAATGTCGGGGCTAAACAATAGCCACAATGTCGGGGCTAAACTATGGCCACAATGTCGGGGCGAAACAATAGCCACAATGTCGCCGGCGCAGGCCAGCGCGTGCAGCAGCTGGTCGCGCTGCGCGGCCACGTTGTTGCGCCAGCACGAAGCGCCAGTGCCGCACGCCGCCGCGCCACTGAATCATATGTTCTGCGGCCGTTTGCGTCAACAACTATAAGAACATGGCGGTAGCCATTCGATTCCGGCAATGGACCCAAAACGTCCATATGAGGGGTATCAAACGGTGCATCAGTTAGGGCCTTTACTTTAGCATGGCTCGGTCTAACCTGACCTTCGCTAATGCTTCTGCCAAGGTATTCAATTTTCGTACACAGAAAAGCACACCTTTTTAAATTAATCGAAAAGCCCACAATTCAATTGATAGCGTCACGTATGCTTTCAAGTTCCTGACTACCCAAGCCCTTAAGTACGCGGAAAGCAGGTTTACGTACACAATTGAAATGCCTAAGTAAATTAGACGAAATAAGCGATATGGTCGAGCCACTATCGATTAAAACATCAACAGGTACCCCCTGTATAACGGCTACAACTCCATCACTACTGAGGGTAGATTCATTTTCGCGACAAAAATTCACGTTATTTTTATTATGGACCTCAGATCAGATCAGAGATTTTTGTTTAGCAAAACATGTGTCAACTTTGTGACCAATCTTTTTGCAAAAAGAACAAGGTTCAGACTTAGTCGGCACAAAGACAGGTTTGGAATTTGAACTGGCACTAGTATTGGCGGTAGTTTCATTCGCTACTCTCTTAGTACAATTAGCTTGCCTATGCCCCGATAACCCACACGTAAAACACTTGCCGTCCTCAAACTTACCTTTTCTCGGAGTAAAATTAGAAATCGACTTACTCTTCGAATAATGAGTTAGGTGAGCATTAGTACGCAGTACACTTTTATTTGCGTTCGGTTTTACGTAAACAGAGAAAAACTCGACCAAGTCATTGGGCAAAAGCTTAGCGTTTGTAGCCGACGCCCGTATTTGGGGGTCTGTTACACCACGTATTACTATCGCTGAAATCAATTAATCAGAAAGAGACCGCACTATACGCAATCGCAGCAGTGAGCGACGAGCATAATCGGCATAAGTAGGGTACCTAATTGTCCGAGTTTGTACTCATTACTTCGAACAAAATGTTAGCGATATCCGGAGTCTGGGACACAAAGGCTTAAACTCCTTTTTAAAGTTGGTCCAAGTGCGTTCGCTCGTCACCCACTCGTTCAACCACGTACGTGCATCGCCCCTTAAATAGTTACCTATACGAGATAGACACTCATGATCGCTCCAATTGTTTAATTGCTTTGCGTGATCTACCTCCTCACACAAAGTCTCGATATTATGTAAACTGGGGTCAAAGTCCGAGCCTCCAATACTCTGAGGCGGGCGAGCATCGCGTCCATCTCGCGCCGCAGCCGACTGTCGAGGATCGGGGTGCGGTTACGGCGCGAAACGTGACGTGGCTTGCGACTCCTGCTACGAGTAGTCTCACGTCTTTCACTATCCACAATTTCTGCAATAAAATTCAACCAACACCAAAAACCAGATAGAATCACGCAGATCCTATCCCGCTTCTGATCTTAACAATTTAAAAGTAAGGGTAATTTTTAAGAAAATAACAACCGAAACAACCTATATACGATTTACCGAACTGAAATCAATTAGAACACGGAATGGTTAATTATCTATAGGACACCAATCGCACGTCCGTTGCGCACGAACCCGTAGCAAAGAGTGGCGGTCGAGGCGAGCTGTTGTCTGGCGGGGCTTGCGATTGCGCCACCGGTTGTGACGTCACTGAGTAGAGGGGCCGGGCAATGGAAAATTCTCTAACAGTATAATATTAATATGATTGTGTCAAAAGGGTGAAGTAAATTTTCAGTAAAAATATAATTTTGCTTACGTAGCCACTCCATGACTAAACTTTTGCATTTAATTTTAGTTAAAAGGATATAAATTTAGCTCCCAATTTAATTTATTATATAAAATTTGGACCCTAGTAACATAAAAACCTATGTGCAAATTGAGTTTTAAAAAATAATACAGAGCAGACAATATCTTTACGACGTTTGTATCGGATTTTATCGGGTTTCAAATTTTGTCAGACAATGTTGTCTAACTACAGTGTATAATATGAAAAGTTGTCGCACTGTTAGTACTTCGCTTACTTTGTAGAGGTCAATGGTTGGGTAATAAAATAGAAGCATTAGGCTTACCTTCAGAAGGGATCTTTGAGCTCTTTCAATTTTAATAAGGCTAGTTTTGCATGCACCACCCCACGAGGTGATGCAGTACACAAGCAGTGATTGACAGAGAGCGTAGTACACTGATTTTATAACCGCTTTTTAAGGCAACATGTCTTAAGGCTTTGAAAATCATAGTTACCGATTGATTCAATTATCGATTGATCTTTAGGTGATTTTTGTGTTATGTTATACGGCCTATTTGTATGGGAGTCACACAAGTTGCGTATTATTGGGCAAGTACTTCTGAAGTCAGTCTTGCACTTGTTTTGAAATCAGGCAGAGTTAACAACTACACGCTCTCACCCTCCCCTTCGTACCGTCGCCCTAAAAACGCGTTCACCGACCCTCCTGATCGCATCACGCGTAAACTCCTAACCCTGCAAGAAGCAGCATCTGCGCCGCCGAACAGCACGGGTCAGTATGTACCTTTAGTACACAGTAAAGATTCGACCGGCTCCCTCTGGGAGCTGGCTCAACTCCATGAAGCGTATGCACCAAGCGGCTGCGCTGCCTCGCCCCCTCCCCTGAGAGGGCGAGCGCTCAGATAAAGCCGATAGGGCCCCAGGCTTTCTGCCCGGCCAAAGGCATTAGGCAGTGTTTAGTTGGTAGGCTGGCCTTCTGTCAGAGTCCAACATAACCACCCGCCATAGACCGGGCGCGGGTGGTATTCGGTGCAAGGTCGTCCGAGCACCAGGGGGTTGTCATAGCGACCACTGTGGTGGCGCGCCCCCTATGAGGATTCACTGCCTCCTCCCGCGAGGAAAAAAAAATGATATATCGCGCCCGATGTTCACACAATAGGAGCTAGGCTTATATATCTGCAAGAAAATTGGTACATATGTGGATGCTTTGAAGATTTTAAAATTTTAACCAATTTTAGAAATAGGGAGTTAAGTATTTGATAACGCCTGTAGTAAAAATCTCAAGAGTTCTGATAGTGTCAAATACTTATCTTGACAAATTATCTCAAAGTGAGGAATCAAAAAATCTTTATTCACGATGGCATTTGGGGGATTTTTTGCTGCTTAGGAGAGTAAACAGGATGTAGTCGGTAAGTAAATTCTGTGACCTCTCTAAGGATTTTAACTGCGTCAGTCATCAGACACTTATTCATATACTCGGAGTCTTATGTATTATGAATACTAATTACCAGATTTTTCAGCAACTGAGGATTTGGCAATCTTATTAGGATTATTGCTAAATAACAGAACAACAATCCGAGAAGAATATAAAGTTCCGTGACGAAACGAACCCCGGACTTTCCAATCAATACATGCTGTCTAAATCGCTACAATATGGATGCTTTTAAACTGTATAATTGGAACTCTCACATATAACTCTATTATCGCACAATAATAGTCAAATCCAATCCAAATTCTAGTGCAAATGTAAACTTCTACATGTTGTTTACCATAATTAAAAACCTTATTAGCTTGTAGTATACTTTTTTCAATGTTATCTGTAATATTATTGTTGATTAACGAGAAATACTATTTACATTCCGATCAGCGAAGGCTGTTTGTTGACAAATAGTAACACGTGTCCCGAATTTCGTAAACAATTTTCAGGGCAGGCAAAAACACGAAATAACAATAAAATAAATTACACTTTATTTACTACAAGCTGGCAAAATAATAGACTACATATTGACTCTATCATGAATTCGGCTTCAAATTTGCAACTGACTGAAGAATAACATACATTAACATTTGCGTACTCAAAAAGTCCCAAGGAATTTACTCAGTATATCTTACCATTCAAACTAGAACAGTAAAGTAATGTACTATTACTTTGAGATATGGCTAAGATGGCGGTGCTCCAGTAGAGGATCCGTAACGAATATATTATTGTAGCTAGTTTCCTTCCAGTAAGAACTACTAATCCTAATATTATAAATATCTTAAAGCTGCAATAGGCACCACGCTTAATTCTTTATATAGATATTAAAAAATAAGTAAAAAATATATGTTATAAAAGATAGAGCACCTTTTCGAGTACTCGAATCATCGCCATGTACGTTTTGCCATTATTCTTAGCTTTCGTGAGATACTTTTTTTTCTGAACTTTGACAATTTACGACATAAACTTTCTACTAAAAATGTAAATATAAAAAATTAGAAGACTTTTTTTATATATTTTGTTACTAAATTACTATAAATTATATTTTTATCCATAAAATAATGAAAGTTCAGAAAATGGTAGTGTAAAATAGCAATTTCACCATTGGTGAATAATTATTTAAAAATTTAACTAGTAACTAAAATTTAAACAGGTGAATCGATTGTTTCTAAGTAGGTCTCAAAAATTCGCCAGACTCTGCTTTCATAATTATTAACTTAACCATTAACTACAATTTGTTTTTGGCACTTTTGCTATTGCTCTTTTTATGCTTTTATAACTCTTTATCTAAGTAGACTTTGGTCTAAGTTTTTAAAAGTAATTAAGTAAAGATTTGTTTAGTTTATTTACTACGCTCATAAAAAAAATATAAATAACATGATTATACTTCATCATGTTTAGACTCAAGGAGATACTGCAGTGAATATCAGATTGTATGCAAGTGAATAATCAAACCCGTGCTGGACAACCCTTATTGTATTGTTCTCTGCTACATAAAATACTTGCAACTCACGTGCAATTGCAACATACTACTTGCTAGTATCAACTGTTGGCCACTTAGATTTAAAGTATCTATTCAGTGTGTCACACGTTGCTGACGATACAATGTTTATTAACATTTTAATTCTCATTGCTGCTCTTTCAGCAGCTATTGCAGAGGTAACAGTTGCGGGGATAGACAGAACAATGACTGATGGTGTTCAAAGTAGGGGATATAAAATTGTTTATGGCGATGAAGATCTAACAATTCTTAATCAAGCGATTACTGATATTGATAAGAGTGAAGCGTTACAGAAGAGGACTAATCTCGCGGAATCTATACAGCCTTTGGCTCCGCAGGATGTGAAGTGCTTCATGTCTGTCGATCGACACTGTAGTAATGAAATGCGTCACATTAAAGGTAAATGCGTGAAATATATATTATACCTATATTCAAAATAATATTTGATCATGTCAAAGTCCTCAGACAAGTACCCAAAAAAGATGTTGTTAGAGATCTATTAAAAGTGTACATATTACAGATCTATAAAAAGTTAACTGTTTTCAGAATTTATATTGCTTACCATTATTTTATAAATTGTTTTTTGCAACAGTTACTTTAATTTTCCATAAATAAAAGCAGTGTATTGTAATGATGATTATTGAATTAATAGTATGAACTTATAAAGTGTGGTACTCAAAAATAAAGAAGGGAAGATTTTAAATTTCTATACAGATAATGTTGTAAAAACTGAGACTGTACTAGCTAGAATGCTTACCATACATTTACATATGTACTATTTGATTTTGACTGTAGGGAGACAGATCAGGGTTCAGCTTAGGTACTTCCATACCAATGTGTAAAAATTGTTGTATATTTCACAAGAACTACGTACTACAGGCTGTAATATTCATTTACTACCAGGGAGGCGGGCTACTTATTTATTATATTTAATCACTTTTTAATTATCAGGTGTCCTCGTTCAAGCTTTAAAAGATGACTGCGCGAAGTGTTCAGATGATGAGAAAAATAGCGCTGGAAAAGTTGCCGCTGCATTGATGGCTCATGATCCTGTCGCTTGGAAACTGTTCCTTACTAGGTACGATGGTCTATCAAGGGTTCAGAGGATTCTTGGTTAATATGTATTAATATAAACATCGTAAACCAAACTGTTGTAGGTACGTACTATTATATAGGTCAAAAAATACAGAATTAAATTCAACATTTCCTGAGCTCAAGTTGATTGGAGAGCCACAAATTATAAGTGGCAAGCAAAGATACTTAATGTCAGGTGTAAAAGTAAGAGTGAAAAGGTATGACGCAGAGAAAATACATAAGTCTAATAAATATTAAACTTTATTTTGTTTTATTGTCTACACCTTTCATAGGGAAGGAAAAAATCCTTTTTTAATTATTTAATTGATTTTTAAGCCACATTTTCTAAAACATTTGCGTGTGTTGTTTAATGTTGAAATTAAAAATAGAACATTTTTTTAAATGTTTTAATTTTTTTAAAATTATGTGATAATAAACAACTCAGTGCATTGATATATCTGTGTTATTGATGTCAGGAATTACCTAGGTGGTAGTAAATATCTGGGGAGCAAATTCGAAGAAGCGAAGAGCGGTTACTATTGAAGCCATTGTTTTTCGTTTGCTCTTCTTCAGTTATCTTTGCATAATATTCAAATACAGTGGAATGATGTTAATCAAATGATATCGTGCTACAGATATTAGTTTAACCCCGTTCAGTGACTATTAATATGACGGTTTAATATGAATGAATAATACAAAGAGATTTACACTGTCGATATCGTTTGCAAACGAATGTAAATTTATGTTAGCTACACTGGATTTGTGTGGGAGATTTTTTCTTCTAATTTCGATTTTAGTCTGAAAATTTCCTTGCCACACTGATTTCTTGCAACAGAGTCATGTCATGTGACATGACATGACTCATGTCTAATGGCAGGAAGAAGTTAAAAAATGATTTTATATTGATACGTTAGTAAATTAAGAAAGGAATTGCTCGAAAGAAAATATAAGGGTTTTATTATTTTAAACACAATAGAACAACGACACACTGAATATAGAATATAATATGAATATAGAATCATAAAACATAATAGCTATGTTTTATATGTGAATACATGAACTTTAATCGTAATATTTCTAATACAACATATTTTCTTAGTTATATTACTTCCAAGTAACTCAGAAATAACTAAACCGATTTAAATGCTATTCATTTGTTGAAGTTCTTTTCATTAAGAGTAGCGGAAGAAATTTTGAACAAAACCATTTATTTTTATTATGATATTAGTTTTGGAATTCCGCCTTGATTACGTAGTTATTGTATTCATTTCTATCTCTCATACAATCACTACCATACAGTAGAGTATGAAAAGAAAGAAAACCATTAAACATGAAATATTTCTATTTAGCTGAAAGTATGTGACAAATATATTCTATTAATTGTTTATTGCTACCATTTTTTTTTCGATTCTTCATTTCTTTTCTTCGTTTTTTGTGTTATTTTTCTCAGTTTCATTTACATTAACATCAGATTCGGTAGACTTATTTTTTTGTTGTTTTCGTTCTAAGTATTTTTTCTTGTAGGTTCCATCCGAATTGTACCTGAAATAAAGTTTGATTAATTTGCTGCTCCTTATGTGTGTTCTACTGTCTACATAATAGGTTATGTTCCGAGGAATTGTTCGATATGATGCCCGTAGCCACTTTCCATCATCGCACCACTTGCCATCGACAGAGAGTTCATGCTCACACACTGGAACTTAAATGGCTTGTACAGTGCGGTTCCTCCCGCGTACACGTCGATTGTGGAATGAGCTCCCTGTGGAGGTTTTCCCGAAGGTATACAGTACGGGGTTCTTCAAAAGGGGAGTAAATAGGTTTTTAAAGAATCGGCAAAGCGCAATTGACACTCCTTGTGTTGGAAGTGTCCATAGGTTACGGTAATCTCTTACCGTCAGGCGGGCCGTAGTAGGCCTGTTTACCACTATCGTGGAATAAACAAAATATAACATTAATCTTGTCACAAATTAATTTTGTTACAAATATTAATAACGTTTTGATTTACATTAAAGTGATTTGGTTACTTTATAACAATATACAAATAATTATGAACTGTAGTTAGAATTTAGTTCCTGCAAGATTCGGAAATTGAGACTACTTGGAATGTTACCCTATTATTCAATGTCCTAACATTTAGTATGTAGTACTTTTTTTTTTGAGGGGGGAAATGCGACCTTATGCACCATGACACACCGCGCTGGCAAGGCGCGGCCGTGTGTGGGGCTCTCCGGTCATAGAGGACCAGCCTAGCCACTAAAACCCCCTCGAGTTCTCTAGGCCCATACGGGGCAAATGGCGGGGTGCGCTTTCGCGATTCGACCGCAATGATTAGTATGTAGTACTTAGTATTTAGGTCTATTGTAATTTATTTGTCATGTTAGTAATAAGTGTCATTTTATTATATTTATTTTTCTGAAATTGTCTACAATTACTCTCACGTTTTACCGATTGGCTAGTACAGAATACCTTTGGAATTAAATCTGACTATTATGCACCTGATTGTTCGTTGTACGAACAATATTAAATAAATAAATGATCTATTATTAAGGTTAGTTGCAAAGATAAAGGAGGAGAGGGGTATATGCGTCACTCTCTCTGTGCCTACCATGATCTCTTGAAACAGAAATAAGACCGCAACACAAGCGAGATGGTGCTATAGGCTGTAAGAGCAGTATCTCCGTTTCAATATTGTTTTAACCTCTATGGTGATGGTAGGGCCTTTAGCTTAGGTAAAGTACCTTCAGGCACTTAAAATCAGTTTCTTGCAGGCAATTGCGCACATGTATTACTTTAATTCTATAGATATATTTCTTAATTAATATATTTTCGCAAATGGACCACTTTGAAGTAAATTAAATTGCAACGTTATTTTAACAGTAATAAAGATTTTCATGTCACACTTATTAAAAATTATAATTTCTGAATTGAGTGTAACCGAATGCTGCAAATGTTCAAATTTAAAACTTTGCTAGATTTATTATGAGGATGCAAAATATATATTGAACTTACTTTTGTTCCAATGTTTTCCATTCATTAGGTCTGTGATCTATTATGTAGCCCATGACTTGATCGGCACCTTCCCGTTGTCTTCGACTACACTTTTGACAGTTGTTTAGAATTGCATCCGGTATATTTTCTTTAGATTAAAAGTAAATTAATAAGCATAACATGATTAAATAATGGAGGTAATTTGACACAACAGTAATGTCCCGCGTTTCGGTTCACATTAGTATTGCATTGCTGAAAATCTCTTTTTCAGTTTGACACTGCAACCACTATGCACTAAAATATTTTGAATTAATGTCAAAAAATAATGTGTCATCTGTCAATAATAAACACATTTATCTTAACATTTTATTCTTTTAGATAATTATTTACGTAATTATCAATAAGTATTAGTTAAGAACGTGCAAGGAAGAAACAACTTTCGTAATGTCTGTCTTTCTATGATCTATTAGAGAATGTTAGGTAGTATAAGATACACATTTGTATCAGTATTTATTCTTCTATAGAATTTTTCAAGGCCGGCATAATAATATTTAAAGGGTATATAAGTTAAATATTAGATTGCACCCTAGGTGCTTGTCTCAAACCTGAAAACCTAACCCTTTCCCAGTTAGACGAATTTAAAATGACTTTACAGTAAGTAAAAATTTTCAACTGACATAATTAGTTATTAACATAGAAGCAATGCTAGCTACTCGTACTAGTAGGCAAGTGACGCTTAACTGAATAGACTGTTGCGTACTATTCTTTCTACAATCTACCCTCAGTGTAAAATGTGTAATTTTCATAGAGGGAATACTGTTATATTATCAGTAAATTTTATCGATATCGATTTTCAGCAAGATCAACAAATCTAAAGCTTTCACGACATCTATAAAGATTTCAAAGTAACAGTGAAAAAAAAACACCAAGCACTCCGGGAGTGCCGGCAGAAGTGAAAACTTCAATATTAACGTTGTGTTTAATTATAAGTACAAAAGTACTATCATTTATGAGGTAGAATACAATGTTTATTTATTGCGCTATCGTACACAAATATGACAGACATTCGCGCAAGCGCCCTGCGCCGCCTAAACGGAGCAGCACACTCAGGCACGGTAGAAAGAGTGGGAGATACTAGTTCCTCTCCCTTCCCCTCGATCTTACGCTTTTTCGATCAGCATCACGTGACCCTGACGCGAGTTTGGAAGTTTTTATCCATACAAAAAGTGCTCAGCGCCGCTAAAGAAGTTTTCACTTCAAAATGTACTTTGACTTGTCAAGGGTTACCTTGACTTAATTGAAAATGTCTAATTAGGACGGATAGTACTCGGTGACTAAAATGGTTAGTGTCAACACGGTTTGTAAATGCCGGTACGAGTCCCGTTCAAGTTGAAAATTTTGTTGCAGTTGCATGTTTTCTTATATACCTTCAGTGAATTCACGTTGATATGAAAATTTCAAAATTCCAAATGTAAAATTAAAACTATTCATTCTAATTTTACATTGTCCTTAAGATAATAGACAAGCCGTCGTGGAATTGAAGAAAGTAGTGATCGTGCAAACATTCTGCAGTCTTCGAGACCGGACATGATTCTTCACTGATCAAGACACTGATGTTAAGGACAGCTACAAACAAACACTTTTATAACAAATTTACTTACGTTTTAATTCCTTCGCATCTGGAGTACAAGGTCCATTATCCAATAAACATTTGATGTAGTTATTCAGAAGGCGATCGTTAGTCAATATGTCGTCCAGATTCACTCCGTCATACTTGGTCGAGTACGCTGGTTCCTCTGCGCTCACTGAACGCAAATATACTAAGAGGAGAAACGTTGCTAGTAATTTCATGTCTCTGTAAAAAATATAGATATAGTGGTTTTAACAGATTTTGTGTCTCATCATCACAGCTCCTATATGTCCCCTCCGAAGGGAACGAGCCTCTTGTTGTCATTTTTTACAGAGAATTCAAAACAAATCTTTCCTGATTAGATTGACCATTTTACATTAGTAAATTCAAAGTTTTATCCTAAATCAGAGTTTGGTAGAAACAGTTGCGAAATTGCCACAACTGTAAAGGTGAAGTGAATTAAATACATTCCGTGGTTCAATTCTTTTTGGTTATCGCAACAGAATTTCTTTCCTTCCTTTCCGTTTTTATATGATCTGTTTCATTGACTAATAATTTTGTGAAACATTAGAAGGTAAGTACGTAATTACATAGTATGGATATGCGTCATTTATTTTAAATATTGAGCTTAGACGATTCTAGCTGTTGTAGTAACTCGTTGCTAAATTTGATGAAACAAGGCATTGCTTGGAGTCTTATAAAAGCAGGACGCATTGAAAATAATAAGACGGTAACTTTGAAGCTTACTCAAAAAAAGGACAAATACTCCTTTTACAGTGTGACTACTAATTTTAATGACTAATTATCCTATTTTAGACGAAGGTCTATAGAATAATATGACCATCATATTAATGCATCCTCGAATAAATTATATAACTACTAAATGACTTTCTCGTACTAAATTATGGTGACTTCATGTTTTTTTATATTTATAGTTTTGCTATAAGTACTTATTCTACGTTGTATAAAAACTTAAACGTTTTTGTACCCAATAAATTATAATGTAAAATAATAAAATTTTTGGTATAAGGAAAAGAAAATAAGGGGAAACAATTTTCTTTTATAGTAGTGCTGCCGAGTTAACTGTAAAATTAGGATAGTAATATAAGAAGTTTTGGTACTTCAGCGCCTAATCAAAGCATGGTAGTCGAGCTTTTGATTTCGAATCGAGGATTTTGGGCAAAAAGCGAGCGACACCATTGTCACTACACAACTAAAGGTTGAACCTAGCTCTTAGCTCTAGCGAAGCCCTTCTCACTAGGTATAACTTTAAAAAAAATGGAAGTGGCATACTCCTACGAATGTTAATAAACAAAAGAAGAGATTACAATAAAAAAGGAATTAGTAACTCAAAATTGTTGGAAAATTACCAAGTCGAAAACAATCTTTAAAATGAACCTGAATTTTATTATATTTGAGTTGTATATATATTATTGATTTTTGTTATATATACTCGTAGATATAAAAAAATAGGACTATGAAAATTTACTTACCTACTTAATGAAAGCAGTACGAGAACAAATTCAGTTGAAAATGGTGACGTGACCTGATCAATCTGTTCTTATATATGTAAGCGCATAAATCATTCAGTATTGCGCTAAATTGTAGTAATTTCAAGATGTAATATTCCTACAATTCTTTTGTCATTATGCTACCTACTAGATACTCGTAGAACAATTTTTTAAACTTTTATACATACAGTCGCATTGAGGTGGTACCTTTTCCGAGCGTGCCAGTGCCAGATCTACGATTTTGTTATATTTTCTTAATCGAAGGGACAATCCGTACCTGGAGACCTATTTTTGAATTACGAATGCGACTTCGAAATCACCGATGTGACTAATAATCACCGATTTTCAATAATTCTTATTTTTGAATATCACTGATGTGACTACCTTAGTCACAGGTGTGATTTCATTACGAGTGCCCTCACCCACTCGTAATCAAGTCATATTTGTGGAAATTTTATCTGTGTTTTGTTTGATTTTTCAGTCTATATACATATAGACTGAAACATATATATATTATATATATATATATATATATATATATATATATATATATATATATATATATATAATATATATATATAGTATATATATATGTAATGGTTAAGCCGGCAATAACCGGCAGCGGCTACATTTTGCGTGGAACCGAACTCTTACATTTATGTGTGTACTTTATCTATGTTGGCAGCTCTGCGATCGACTTTCAAAAATTGGATGTTTAGGAATCCGTGACCTCAAAGTCACCGCTGACAGCGGTGATTTTCGAAATCGCATTCGTAATTCAAAAATAGGTCTCCTGAGTCGACTGTTTGATGGCGGCTACGATTTTACCTATGTCTGCCGCAGGCAATATAGCAGGATGAAAGGTAATATAGGCAGTAAAACTATTGGGTATCGTGACTGCACATCTTAATTTACAAGCAATTCTTACCGGGTTACGGTGTACCATGTGACGACGCCGTTCTTTACTATGCCGTACGAGTGTGAAGGCTTAAGTTATCTTTTCGCAGAGTATCTTTAACTTCCAGTGTATAAATTAAAATCTTACTTGCTTACAGGTGTAAGTCTACGTTCCGCGGGTCGCCGGCGGGCGCGAGGAAGTCGCGACTGCTACGGCGACCCGGGATGGACCATGCCCCTTCCGTGGCCGGGGGGCGTCGTCGGTGGAGGAGACCGGGGGAGGTAGTAGCCTCCCTCGAGGAGGGCTCCCCTCTAGGCAGGGGAGCGGAGGCTGGGGGTTCCCGGAGGTGGCTTGGTGTTCCCGGGGGCTCCCTACATGCCTGAGCAAGGCCATCCCTGAGGTTTTTAGTGGGTAGGCCTCCCCTTCTGGGAGGAGAGCCGACATTTGACGACCTCCGTAGTCGAGTGGATAGTACACCGGTTTCAAGGTGTCGCCATCTCTGAGGTTCCGGGTTCGAATCCCGGTGAGGGCAGATGTTTGTGTGATGAATGCGAGAATTTGTACCTTAGTCATGGTTGTGATATATATTTCAATAAAAATTATTTATATATGTATTGTATAATATATGTATGTCTATCGTTACCCTAGATCCCATAGCACAAGCCTTACAGAGCTTAGTTTGGGCTAGGCTAATTGGTGTAAGTGTAACAAATATTATTATATTTATACATAACCCCGGCTCGCCACAGCCGGGGTATGCAATTTAATGCATTTTCCTCAGGGGAACAAAAAAAAAAAAGGTGTAAGTCTACGTTGTAGATGAAGGAAGCATTTTTTTACACTTATGTATACTGATGCAGGCTAAGCAGGGATATTTAATTATTTTGTGAAGAATATGTCGCCCCCACGATTTGCCTATATGGTTCTTAGAACTTGGCACAGGCTGAGTTTAGTCGATAAGTCACGTGGTCAAACCGCTCTGGCCGCGAGGAGTTCGACATAACCTCCGTGACACTTACCGTTGCGGGGGTGTCCTGTGCACGTTTCGTGCTTTGTGAGGATTCCCAGCCTGCCTCTCCAGAGGAAAAAAAAGTGAATAATATTATTAAATTAATAATATTGTATTCCTAGTCGCTAATTTTATTTCATACCCTTTTCGAGTATATGTAGATTCTGAAATTCTCTTCTTGAGATTATTATAAAATTATTAATATGAAATGCCCGTTAATTAACGTACATACATACATATAGTCTCGTCTCTTTCCACTTGCTACGATCTAAACATATTATTATTTCCCTACTTTCCTCGACTTTTATGAATACTCCTATATACGCTTGTCGGTTGCGGGTACTCTTAATCTGACTTTTTTTCAATAAAACATCATTTTTATTATTATTTTGCTAATAATTGCATGTGTCTATGCTTTGTATAGCATTGTCAAATGTACGTATCTTAGCAACTGTTATTATATCAATTTCAAGCATTCAAGTCGTTTCATTACAATACAATTTATATTATTATCAACACAATTTCTACAGCATGTATACCCTTTTTTTTTTTTTGTTCCCCTGAGGAAAATGCATTAAATTGCATACCCCGGCTGTGGCGAGCCGGGGTTATGTGGGGCTCTCTTCCCCAGAAGGGGGAGGCCTACCCACTAAAAACCTCAGGGATGGCCTTCCTCAGGCATGTAAGGAGCCCCCGGGAACACAAAGGCCACTTCCGGGAACCCCCAGCCTCCGCTCCCCTCTCTAGAGGGGAGCCCTCCTCGGGGGAAGCTACCACCTCCCCCGGTCCCCTCCACCGACGACGCCCCCCGGCCACGGAAGGGGCGTGGTCCATCCCGGGTCGCCGTAGCAGTCGCGACTTCCTCGCGCCCGCCCGCGACCCGCGGACAGCATGTATACCCTATTTGTCAAGTTATCATTTTTCCATGAACCGAAGTTGCCTGGAAGTGATTGCTTTTGTATAACTTTATTTCTATATATATATATATATATATTATATATATATATATATTATATATATATATATATATTATGCAATAAAGTGTTTAATATCAAAATGTGACTAGTTTAGATCCACTTGCTGCTGTCGAATAACATTTAGTAAAAATAATCAAGCAATTATATTGTGCCTTGTTACAAACTCTGAAATACGCACTGAATGTTCACCTATTCCTTACCTTGAACTTTTCCTCATTGCTAATGGAAATTTTATTTGAATTATTTTACTCATACACCTAGCATCACACACAAATATTGAGACAAGACACGAAAAGTGGATACTAAATAATGTTGTCCTAGCTAGATCCTTTAAATTCAGTTGACGTAAATGATGAATAAACCCACAGAAAAGTATCCAATTAGATGACTGTGAGAGTATTACCGATGTTAGTAGATATTGTTTATCCAACAATTCCAGAGTCAAATTGTTATTTAAAATTTTAAAACAACATATGAAACTTGAATCTAATCACAAATCATTGGGCCATATAAAGTGCAAGAAAATGTAATAGATAAAAATATGTAAAGAATTTTAAAAATTTTATGTCTATTAAACAAGAAAGTATTTGTATCATTAGTACAGAGTTCTTATCCCATATTGTTTTCTGCACAAATTAAGATAAACATTGGTATGTTTAATTTTCCTTAGCATACTAGCAACTTAGTAATTATGTGAAATTACTGTAATTGGCTTACGTAATTAAATATTACATTTTTTTTTGTTTTTCTTTTATATATCTATTTCACTTTATCCATTGAGAAACAAAATATATGGTTTAACTAAAATTTTCGTAGTGACTTAGCTTGGGTTTTAGTATGTAAATCCATACCTTGATAACTTGTTGCTGGTATAATAATAGGTTAGACTAAAGTTGCCTAGTTATATTAATGTCTGTGCACAAACTTAATTTGATTGTTTACGTGTTTCGTGTAAGTCGACAGAGATCGTAGGTTATATAATGTATGACTATGAGTCACGCAGTTAAACTTAATGCCTGCAGTGGTGCTCTTTCATATTCATGAGAGTGAAATGTCAATATGTCTAGTGTCTACTTAGACAAAACTAGATTTTTACGTTATCTTTACATTTTAAAATCTAAAGGTGGCGACAGAATAGGTTGCTAATAAATGTGTCAATACAGTATGCATAATCAGATTTTTATCTTGTTAGTAGCATCGCAACTTAATAAAAACTCAAACTTATCAAAATTAGAAAGGACGGCACGATTTGAATGAAATAGGCAACCGATATGTTCTTGTTCTAGGAACAAGTCACTTTTTAATTAGTTGGGATTAGTGAAAAAGGAATCTATCTATTTCCTTGGCGCTGCGTAGAGATGTAGCTTCGCTGTGTATCCTCTATCGCTTATATTACGGGGAGTGCTCTGAGGAATTGTTTGGATTAATTCCAGCTGCTAGTTTCCGTCACCGTTCTACGCGACACAACATTCATCCTAATCACCTAGACGCTTGGCAGTCCACCACAGTGCGTTTTTCCAGGAATTTTCTGCCACGCACTACTAAACTGTGGAATAAATTGTCGCCTGCAGTATTTCCGAACTAATGCGATATTGAAACCTTCAAAAAAAGAGCATATTCTCATTTAAAAGGCCGGCAACGCATCTGTGACTCCTGGTGTTCCTGGTGTTGCGGGTGTCCATGGGTAACGGTTATCGCTTACCACCAGGTGACCCGTTGGCTCGTTTGTTGCTATATCCTATAAAAATCCCATTGGTAAGCATAATGCGGTAAAACTTTCATCTAAAATAGAAAACTAAGGTAAGCCATGGGCAGTATCTAGGTTAAAATATGCTTCTTTAACGTTTCATTACAATGTCATTGTACAACTAGCGGACCCGACAGACTTCGTCCAGGCAAAAAGATTTGTACAGTGGCAGTTTTTTGTTCCTAATTATTTTATAGATAATGTCGCATAGCCAACCAAATCGTAAAAAAAGTCTAAATGACTATTACATTTTGTGGCTATTCAATTTTGGAACGTGACATTAAATCCTCCAACGATGTATTCTGTGCTCCAACGCACGCACGCACACTGTTTTGATAGATATGATTGAATTTCAACTATATGTAGCGTTAATAAAGCGCAAATTGACTCTTTGATGTTAGGAACACACCTTCATTGCTTAGACAACAGTGAGTGCTTGCAATATGAACTTTATACAATAACAATAAAGCTCAATTCGACTGTACGTTTTAGTTAGAAAACGTTTGCATGGGAAAATAAAAGGGCTGTTTTTAAGTTATTTCCGATAATTATTCGAATTTTCCTCATTGTAAAACCCTCCTTGAACTTCAACGAACATTAACAAAAAAGAATTGGCCAAATTGGTCCAGGCGTTGTTGAGTTATGAGCTTACCACACATTTTGCGATTCATTTTTATATATATAAGATTATGTCAGCAATTTAAACAATCGACTTTCAGAAAAATTGTCTATAGAACATTCCATAGACAACAATAAACAGTTGTCTATGGAACATTCAAATACGTAATTATGTAACAGACAAATAATTATTTGTGTTAGTAATATTATTTCTTGCTTGCGTTTCACAGAACGGCTGTATCAACATGAAATAATTCTATATTTTAAATGATCTAGTAAACTTTATTTATTACGAAACATTTTAATAAGAATTCAATTAACTGATCTTAAATAAATAATATTATTAAAATTGTTTATAGTACACAAAGACAATATACACCGGAAAATAATAAATGGAATGTAACTAGTTTCTTGAGTAATATCTTCTATTAACTGCGCGTGAAAGAGGTTGCAGAAGTGCAACAATGAAACACGCTTTTGCTTGCTTTTGCATCACGAAGATTGGGATTTCCAATACGAATGTGAATTTACTTTTAATTTTGCTCTAAAATTCAATTGAGTACATATTCAAAGTACGATAATTCGATATCTTGTTGTCGTCTCTTATCGATTTAAACTCACAGCTCTACTTGAAACCAGTTAGAAAGGCATGGTGTTATTGTGCCAATATAGCGTCAATCCGGTAAGGCCTCTGAACACAAAAATACAAGAATAGGGTAAATGACTACAACTGAATATGGCCGTTTTTATACTATAATTATCTAATTTCAGTAATTTATATTTTATGAAAGTATGCCAATATAGAAATTCTAGTTTAGTTATTTATTAATATAGTTTTTAAATTTCTAAAAAATGTGCAATAACTTTTTACGTAATTCTAATGAAACAAACACGTTTCTAGCATTCTCACATTAAATGTGTAATTGTTTATATAGAAATAGAAAGTATACCTATAAACGTAAAAATATGATGATGTTCAAAAGTAATAAACGCCGGTATATTGTTAGTTCTACAAGGCTAGTTGACAACATTTGGAAATTCGTTAAAAACGATAGTTTAGTATCTATTTTTACCCCTAATATATATTATTTTTAGAAAAATAGGCCTGCTCATAAGTATTTTGCTTTTTTTTGAAATGAACTTCAAATTGACTTCGAAAAAGGCCAAGACTGTCATGGCGTCTTGAATGACGTCACTCCTCGCGAAACAATCGAGTTTATTTATGTCAGTCGACGAGATCATTATAATAAATAATGAATCCCTCTTATTATAAATACTGTATAGTGCCCCAATGTAAACGATGCACAAAATATATATACAAAATCTATGTTTGTTGCGAAAAATTCCCAAGCATAACGGCGTCAATTTTTGACAAATTACTGCTGTTTGCTTTGGTAAATCCTGATTCCATGGCAAATGTCTGTGTCTTTTAAGATAAACTTAAAACAAACTGTATTAATTTAACAATAGTCTCTGAAAACAAATTGTATCAAAATAACCTGTTCAGTGTTCAACAGCACAGATTAGATAGAAGATGTACAGCTACACTACAACCGGTGTTTCGCGAGGGTGACGTCACGCTTCTCTGATTGGCGTTTAATGTCACGTGAATAAATAAGTAATTTAGCCGATTTTAATTTCCAAAAATATTAGTAATCTTATATATTTTTAATAAAAAAAGTTGTTTTTTGTTTACTACATATCATGATTAATCATTAGAAACTCTAAGCCATCCGATTCATTCTTAGTGGAAACAGGCCTATACTCTTTATAAATCGAATTAAAAAATATATGTCATTAACTAGAATATATTATTCTAGTCGTTCGATTCTTCGAGCGCGAAATGCGACGTTTTCGACTGTGATATCTCGCAAGTTTGATTTTAAGAATACAATGCGGAGTAAAGCTCTATATCTATATAAGAGCGATAGATGATGATTTTTTGGGAGGTCGTATTGTTGCTGCAATAATGATGAAACTTAAAATTAATGTTTGGATACTTAGTGGTATATACATAACTTTTACAATATTGAGAAAGTTTTAAATATTTTATCTCTTGGAGTAAATCCAGTGCATTTCACGATTCCATTGCGGGGCTTAGATTGCTTTAACTAACCACACTAGCCCAATGCGCTATACGTACACCTTCAAATACCCTTTGCAGATGTATCCAGTTTACCGTACGATACTGCCCTTCATCTTACGATATTTTTATTCCATTATCACATAGGAGCCTTGAATGAGTGTCAAATCTGTGGTTGTAATGTGGTAATAATAAATGTTCTTATAGCTGTGTCTGCGAATGGCTTGATAGGGAAGAGTCGCGATCGAAATCTTAAGAGGCTTCCGCTTGACGGATGGTTCAAGGGCCGAATAGAAAAAGCAGTGACTCTCGACACGGCACGAATAGTCCGGAGATTTCTCTGTCTGCAGCCCTAATATGCGGTATGCTTGGGCCTTACCTCGGTGCCGGCGGCATACTAGGTTTAAGTTTTTTGTGTATGTTTATTTTATATATCTTTATTGTAAAAAACTTAAATTTATGAATATCAATTAAATATACATATTAATGTGATAGTATTGCCAACGCGAATTAAAATCATTTACTCAACTGGGATTTTACCATAATCATTTTTGAAATTTAAATAGTTGCGGCATTGGCTCACAAGTGTATGGAGTGTATTAGAATTAAGTGGCAAGAAGCCAGGGCAGGCTTTATTAATATTCTCGGTCTAAATATTAATGTGTTGTCAATTGAAATCTGATTTAAGCCAAATAGTTTGACAACCCCGATCAATATTCAAGAAAAAAAATATTTAAATTATTATTATTTTTTTTTAATGTGATAGGGGGCAAACGAGTAGACGGATCACCTGATGGTAAGCAATTACCGCCGTCCATGAACGCCCGCAACACCAGAGGAGTCACAAGCGCGTTGCCGGCCTTTTAAATTTAAGGATACAATTTTACACAAGCTTATAAATCATACAAGTTTCAAGAGAATAGTTATTAAAATAATATAAGTATTGTCGGGAAAAGAGTTTAAACGTTACAATAAGCCGGAGGTTGACCCTGCTACAAATTAATATTCAGATTTAAATAATATGAGGCCACGGCCTCGTATGTCATTGTGGTGAGAAGATTGTAAGTTTATGTTTACGAATTAAAATGTTGTTACTGTATCCCTGATTGCAGGTCACAAAATGCATTTTGACCTTTAGTTTTCCTGTTTTGTTTACGAGCACATATGAGTCAGTTGACTCAGAATTTTCCTATTCTTTTTGTCATTAAAATGTAATTATTATAAGCACTTATTTATATCGTATCTATTAAAGAGTAACATCGATAACAATCATGGGTTTTTAAATGAAATGACGGAAATGGTACTTTTTTTGTGTTAGTTATTTTTAATTTAGATTATTAAAACTACTTGAAGGAATTTTAAGATAAGATTCTCGTCTAAGAAGAAACTCGTATCTAGTAGGAGAAGAGGGATATAATATGCATGTAATCGAGACTAATATTATAAATGCGAAAGTAACTCTGTCTGTCTGTCTGTTCCGCTTTCACGCCAAAACTACTGAACCGATTTAAATGAAATTTGGTACACAGATAGTCTAGAGCCTGAGAAAGGACATAGGCTACTTTTTCATGCAAAAAAGGTTGTAAAGGGTTGTAAAAGGTTGAAAGGAGGGATAATAGGTTGTATGGAAATATTGTTAAAACCACTGAACCGATTTAATTGAAATTTGGTACACAGATAGTCTAGAGGCTGAGAAAGGACAAAGGCTACCTTTTAAAGCAGAAAAGGGTTGTAAAAGGTTGAAAGGAGGGGGTGAAAGGTTGTATGGCAGTATTGTTAAAACATATCCTTCCTGTGGGAAATTCGAATATAACGCGGGCGAAGCCGCGGGCGGAAAGCTAGTATACATATAAACTTTCCATTAGAATCACTCGTATTGCTAAAAAAGGCAATAAAATCTATTGAAACCGATTTTTAAAAGATCTAAACAGTTGTTAGTCTGTATTTAGTTAGTAGCAAATAGCGATTTCACTTCATTTTATACATACATAAATTTAAAAAAGCTATACATTATTTTATATAAACAAAAATCTAGCGTTACGGTGTTTTTGGGTCCCATTTTTCCGATTCAATCATTTATCTTGATTTTTTTATAAAGTTTACTTCATACCACTGGTTGACTAGGGAGTCTCTATTAAGTATACCCAATCCTGCCATATATTGTTACAAGGATCTTTTTTCTATTATATATAACATTTATCACGTTTACCTATACATCAACTAGCATATAATTAATAAATTAATATAAAAAAAATGATTAAAATATATTTCTGTGGAAATGATATTTATTGGCTGCAATAGGTACCTACAATCTTTAAACATTACATACAAGGCAAGTTAGCGCGCACTCTTTCTACATGAATTTTCATCACAGTTTTAGAACACCTATTTATGATGGCGTAACAGCAAGTCATATTAAAGTTTGATTAAAATCGGAGCTTGATGACAATCTTGGGTGAATTGAGCTTTAGGATCGGGCGCTCAGTCTCACTGAAAGCACCATTCTTGGTTATGAACTATGCTGTTGTCAAGAGGTTTAACCACCTTCTCAAGAATGATATTTTGATACAATTGTGTCGATTTCTTCTGTTTTTGTCACAAACAAAGGTTTTATTGTAACTATCAATAGTTTGTTTGTAATTCGACTAATACCAAGCGGAAAGAGACTTTCAAAATTTGTATTTGACTCCATACCTATTTGTGTAATGAAGTCACAGCGGTTCGGTTTTCTTTATTATCCCACTCCATTTTAATATCCCAAAAATATTTGACAACCTATTTAGGCACATGTCAAAAAGTAAGAGGAAATCTTGAGATTCAATAGTTCAGAAGCGAGATTCAAAATTCACAAGATTCCCAAAAATGTGTAGTTTAAATAAGTCTTAAGAAAGTTATAATATATAATTTATAGGTAAAAAGATCTAATGTAAATTGATAAATACAAAAATAGTCAAAGTTTTTGTGAGTTTTGTTCTTTTCTTTTTTCCAATATGTAGACAGAAGCATTAGATCATCCCATTTCAATTGTTTGTACACGAATATTGATTGTTATGACGACGCTATGACGAAACCGAGTGTGACAAAAAATGGAGACGGCTCGGCAAAACTTGTTTCTGACCCAAAACTTTAATAAGTATATAAGTCAATCAAGCCTGAGTCGCTTACAACATAATTGGCCTGTTGTGGAGACGTACTGTCGTGTTAAGCATTCAGGTAAGTTTGTATAATTTTTGAAGAACACTTATAAAATAAATAATTTAAGGAATAAATAGTATCTTTATAAAAATTTTTTATAAAGATTTTCTTTATAAAAAATTTCAAAATGTCATTTTTATATTTTCTTTTGGATTATTAAAGTGTTTATCTAATAATTTTCACACGTTATTTATAAAAATAACAAATTTTGTACAAACAATTATTAAAATGTATAATTTATGAAATGTTATTTTAACACTGTTATTAAAAAAAAAACAAATTTTTATTTATTTTGTTATAAAGCAACTATTTTTAATAATTAATCGACAATAATGATCGTTTGTTTTGTTTTTTTTTTAGAATGAATAATAAATATTCTCTTTTGTTCGCCACTTGTAGGTTATATTAAGCTATAAAGTGATCCATGGAAAACTGGTTTAATAAATAATATTTAATTTAATCTTCGCTCCGTGTACTATTATAAAATGTTTTGAAAACAAATGTGTCAACTACCTATTAATGTGAAAGTATCAAGTACTTGTAGGGAATCGAGAATACCTTACAAAGTTAAGGTTTAATTAAGTCAGTGGGAGTTGGTAAATACGTTAGAAAAATTTACATATCTAATTAGAAATCTCATTCAAATCTTTGCTTACTCTAATCTCCTTTTATTTTTTTAGTGTCCCACTTACTTATTTCTACTAAGTAGTTTTAAAGTTACAGAGATATATAACCGATAATATGGTAAAAGGTGTGAAAATAATCAATTTAAAATTATTATCATTTTCGAAAACTAACCACAATAGTCGAATATTAAAATAATCCATTACCTATAAATGGTAAATCAATAAGAGAAAAAAAAGCATAGACTTTAGAACAATTTTCGTCTGGATAATAACTAAACAAAAATTTGATTAATTTGTGTCACAGAATGAAAGCAGTCGTGTTGTTTTGCCTCATCGCCATCGTCGCCACGGCTTACGCTCGCCCGGCAGATGATCAGTACACCAGCAAGTATGATAACATTGATCTGGAAGAGATCCTCCAGAATAGGAGACTGCTGGTCCCGTATCTTCAGTGCATCTTGGATAAGGGGCGGTGCACGCCAGAAGGCAAGGAATTGAAATGTAAGTATTATAATTTCATATTATTTAATCAAAGAAGTATGGATAATGAAATTTAATGAAACCTTGTTTTATTAACTCACGAATTTTATTTCCACAAAGTTCCACGATTTGAATTAATCGTAACAAAGGTAATCAGTAACCCCGACTCATATAAGAAATGTAATTTAACATATTTATTAAGTCTTTATTGCACTATTACAATAAAAATGTACACATAGCAACACGTTAAGTTTCATCAGTATGTTAGTATGTTTCACGGGTCCTACAGTACCATGAGTCTATTGAATTTTATGGCCTTTAAATGTTATTGCTGGTGTTAAAACAACTATATGAGCAAAAGAAAACGATAAATATTTTTTTTCATGTTCCATTAATTTTTTTCAATAGTTATATGTGTACATAAATAAATAGACATGAATTAGATTTTCATGTCATATTTTAATAATAATTATTTTTTGAAAGTCAATAATTTTGTAGACTTTTATAAGATATCATCACAGTTTACCCATTAGTCCATACACAGTACTTCGAGGGGCACGAGACTATCCTATCCGTGTTGGAGCGAATAGACCTTAGTCAACCACGATGGTCAAGTGCGGTAAACAACAACCTTTTACCGCACTTGACCTTGTTTCTGCGCAGGTGGTATGCAGGTTGCTCCACGATGGTTTTTTTCACTGTAAGAGTATCAGTAAATATGAATTTTGATAAATGAAAAATATATCCTAGACCTCCTAATTGGAAGACCAGCGACGAGACCACGGCGCTCTTAATCTTTGTTTTGAGAAAAAGAAATACCTTCGCGAAGATAATGAGAAAAATTACGGTTTGTCTTGAATTATCAATAAAAATATATATCTTTGAGGGAGATATAATCTTCATCCCTTCACGCGCTCATCACTGTGCGAGGTCTATGGTCTAAACTAAATGACGAATTAAATCGATATATTGAAAAAAAAAAAACAAATTAGACTGTTAACTCGTCTCTATCTCTTCTTTTAATCGTGCTTACATGATATTAAATACATTTTTGTAAAGTTTATTAAGAGACAAAAATCTAAAAAGTTTTGACGTTATATATTTTGGCCCATCTTAGGTCTGACCGCTGCCTTTTCATATGCTAGTGCACTACCGCTATCTTTTGCTTAATATATTAGTAATGAGTACTTATTCTTAAAATGTCTATAACAAGTTTTTTTATTGTTATCCAGCTCATATCAGAGAAGCTTTGGAGAACAACTGCGCTAAGTGCACACCTACACAAACCCGCGGCACTCGCCGGGTCATCGGACACCTTATCAACCACGAAGCCGATTACTGGGCCCAACTCAAGGCTAAATACGACGAAGCTGGTGTCTACACCAAGAAATATGAGGAAGACCTCAGCCAAGTTAAGGCTTAAAGAATAATGACAACTATGTTCGAACATGCGAACGGAATGTAAAATGTATTTCAATTAATAATTCCTCGGCGTTTATATTGGTACCTCTATCTTCTGTTTTGAGCAAAAAGTTGCATTAAGTATTATAAATTTTTTGGGTTGTCAATGTAAATCACTGGGAAATTATTAATTGAAAAAGTAGTTTTGTTAACGACTGTTTCATTGTGGCGAACACGTATTCTGCATTAGGCAATCTCGTACTTCAAAATTGTGATAATCTATTACTAAGTTTATTAAATACTTACGAAATATGACTAAAACTATTATCATGTTAGCTATTTAAATTTATATGTTTGTTAAATTGTTCCATAAATTATTCTATTTGGTCAAACGGCAAATCGAAGGCCAAATTTTTGTAATTTATTAAATAAATTGTTGCAAAATCCTATGTTGTTTTTTCTTTTTGTAAAATTTGTATACAATGCATACTTGTCAGATAAATAATTATTCCCGTGTAATAAGTAATCATTGCATTATTTTATTTTGAATATCAATGCGTACTTCTTGAATTACTCGTGCTGCGTCCATAATATTTTTTGATGTTAATTAAACACAGAAAAACTTATTGAAGTAAGTAAGTCTTTCGCAGTTTTATATATCCAATAATTTTTTTTCTCTCTCAGGAATGAGGCTGAGAATACTTACAAGGAGTGCTCCAAGGAATTGTTCGGATTAATTCCTGCTACTAGTTTCCGTCACCGTTCTACGCGACACAACATTCATCCTCATCATCTAGACGCTTGGCAATCTACCACAGTGCGTTTTTCCAGGAATTTTCTGCCACGCACTACTAGACTGTGGAATGTTACCTGTCAATTGTCACCTGCAGTATTTCCGAACCGATGCGATATCGAAACCTTCAAAAAAAGGGCATATTCCCATTTAAAAGGCCGGTAACGCATCTGTGACTCCTCTGGTGTTGCGAGTGTCTATGGGCAGCGGTTATCGCTTACCATCAGGTGATCCGTTTGCTCGTTTGCTGCCCTATACTATAAAAAAGAGCACAAAACGTATCCAGGATAACCCCGTAACTAAGCGCTGCGTACATTATGTTGCACTCCAAGTTAACCGAGACGGCTTTCTAACTAAACAAAATTTTTTAACGGACCTACGCTAACGCCGCGTATGTCTATTCAGCTTTACTTTGAGTGTGTTTGTGGAAGACGCAAGAACTGAAGGTTCTGTCTGTTCTGCTAACGGATCCAGCGCTGTTCCGGGTCGTTCTAGTCGATGCAAAGAGAGTCGACGCAATTTGAGCGAGCGTCTACTGGCTCTGACATTCGAGATCGAACTTTATGGCTGGGAATGAGAGCGACCGCTCTACAGAAGAGCGGGTAGTGCAACGATGGCACTCACTGCCAGCTTGAAGTAACTGTATCATGCTAATCACGCATCCAAATAATTAAAGTTATAATAATATTTATTGCGTTATATCATATTGGCTTTCCACTCATAGTTCACTCATAGCACGTGATTACTACGCAGTCATGTTTGTCATATTAATTTTAATGTTATAATTAAAGCCATAGTATTAATAACTAGAATTAATTAGCAACTCCTTGACAGAAAAAGTGCTTAATTTACAAATTCATAAAAGACGATATTTTATGTTTTCAATAAAATTGATTTCATTTTTTGTGTTCGTCGAATTCTCTTCGGACTGTTGGTTAATTTTCACTATTCTCCTTTTATTAGCAAGTCAGAGTTTGATGATGGGAAATTAAAGGATAATTTAATATTTATAAAGCACGTATTTTCAGATTTTCCCAGAGTTCTTCAGGTCAGGTATTTTATATCTCGTGTTGCTAAGTTTTTTAAATAAATAAATAAATATTTGTTACACTTACACCAATTAGCCTAGCCCAAACTAAGCTCTATAAGGCTTGTGCAATGGGATCTAGGGTAACGGATAGAAATACATATATTATACATATATAAATAATTTTTATTGAAATATATATCAACAACCATGACTAAGGTACAAATGCTTGCATTCATCACACAAACATCTGCCCCCACCGGGATTCGAACCCGGGACCTCAGAGATGGCGACACCTTGAAACCGGTGTATTATCCACTCGACTATGGAGGTCGTCCATATAAGTTGTTGCTATATAAAGTTTATTATTTGGTGTTGTGTTCATTTATTATATTACGATTTTTAATTTTGTTTAGGCACATAACGGAATAATAAAACAATAAAGATTTTTTCTGTAAAATGGCAAAATTGTTAAGATCTAATTCTGTCGCATCTCACGCCTATGTCTGGCGATATCACCACTACCGTCGCTGTAGTCCGATTGAAAATATTTTACAATCTTCGTACAACTAATAGATTAAGTAGTCTGTCGTAATATTTATTATAAGAATCTGTAGCGAATACCAGAAAAGAAATGCTTAAAAACAAGGACACTGATTTTAATTTTACAATAGGAATGTTAATTTTCGTTGATGCATATTGGTGACATGACCAACGAGAGTGTATGAAAAAGTCACGGAAGCGAATGAAATATCTTTGAATTGTGGCAAGTGGTGGTATACGTTTATGCGAAAATCAGATATGAAGAAGCAAATGATCAATAAAAGAAAATGTGAAATATGGTAGATTTTTTTTAGGGGCCATCCATAAATTACGCCACACGGTTAGGGGGAGGGAGGGGGTTGACGAAGTGTGACATTGTGTGACAAGATGGTGGGAGGGATCTTAAATTTCGTGACGTCACATTACAAAATCTATTAAATCTAATAAGCTAACTGTTAAAACACAAACTTTAAATTATTATTATTAGTATGAAAAGTGCTGTAAATATTAACTTTTATTGTAAAGTCTGTATACTCAAATAAATAAAGGAATAGTATCTTCTTCTATCTATTAATAGGGGTACTCCCGAAACGTACTATTTTTCTAATTGATTATAGTACGCGATTTTGAAAAATATAATAAGAAAATCATGAAATGACCTAATACTTATTTAATATTAGTAATCGTTTTTTGTTTTGTTAATTGATATGATGTTAATTTTATTAAAATGAAAATAAAACTGATTTCGAAACCGCTTTTATCATTCAATAGTTTCAAAATTTGTGACGTCACTCTAGGGGGGGAGTCTCACAAATGTGGCAAGGAGGGGGGGGGGGGGGGGCAAAAATCACGAAATTCGTATTTGCCTGGGAAGCTATTAGCTTTTATAAAAATGAAATATATTTAGTCTAATTAATTGATGATAATTGAAACGTGATTTTTTTATTTTTATGTGGCTGTTCAAAAGTCATTCATCAGTTTCATTTGTTTGTTACATAATTATATCCCTACAGAGATTTAGTGTTCCAGTATCTGATTTGAAAGAATTCAAATAAAATTCTGCATCAAAACGTGTTTAATCAATAACACACCATCTATCTTCACGTCAATTATATAAGAATACAACAAAATATAAATAATATTCTTACATGACCATATACGTAGTATAACTACCTGCTCCTCTATTCACAACTTTCGGGCCACGGATTCTATTCGGAAAGTAACGTTCTGTCTCGTTTTAATGTGTGGCAAAAGTAAGTGACAGGTATAGAGATTCCGTGATTCGAGTATTTTCCGACAGTTGTGAATAGGGGTGCTGGTATTCGCGACTTCGTGTGCTAGGTAGTACTTCGAGTTGCATATATTAGCGTGACGTATCTTTATGAATTGTAACGTATGTATTATCTTGATGTAATAACCTATATTATTGTAAAGTTTTATTAAAATCCATGTTGTTGTTTTTACGTGGAAGAGAAACAAACATCCAACATACAAACTTTCGCGTTCATTATATTAGTACGGACTTGTTTTGTAACTACTTTCCGCAACTCAGTTAACTTAAAAATAAAGTACAATTAAATTTTATGTTTACTTTACAGCTCATCTCATTACTTTTGAGGTATACTGTAGTTATAAATATAAGGTGTTGTTTACTTATTTTGTTTATATGGAGTACAGCAATTCACGCGGAGTCTTTATTTAGCGCTTCTCTGTTTTAAAAATGATATTATTTTTGACGTTTATTTTACTTTTATTATTGGAATTAGCAAGCCCCTCAGTGAACATTGACAACTTAAATGTGGATGATATAATTTCAAATAGACGACTGCTTATACCGTATATTAAATGCGCTCTTGACAAAGGAAAATGCACCTCGGAAGCGAAGGATCTTAAAAGTAAGTTGATTACCATGGCTTATTGTAATTGTGTTACGAACATATGTACATATTATATATCTTGGATATAGGTATATTATATAGTTACCGGGAGGCCGCGTGCGCGCCTGGCTAAGCGCGCACGCCACGGTGTGGGTCTCTCTGTCTGGGGGACTGTCCAGGGGTTCTCGGACAGTCCCTCCTTTGGCGGTGGCTTGACCATTCTGCTGGTCGAGCTCCGGGACACATGGCGGTCGAATCACGAAAGCGCACCCCGCCATGTGCCCTGCATGGGCCCAGAGAACCTGAGGGGTTTTTAGTGGGTAGGCCGGCACTCTGCCGGAGAGCCCCACACACGGCCGCGCCTAGCCAGCGAGGCGTCAAGGTGCATAAGGAGCATTTTCCCCCCTAAAAAAAAAAGGTATATTATATAGTTATACATACTAATTTTATAATTTAAACAAACATTTGGCCGCGAAATTCATATACGAAAATATTGATTTACTCTACAAGGATATGGATTTTTTTTCTAACGCAACACCGGTTCAAATGTCTATATATAGGTACTTATCAATTACTTAGACTTCTTATTCAAAATCACATACTATTATTATTTTAATGTGCATCATTAAAACAGTGTCAGAGGAGTTTGCAATTCAAAAACACAAATAAAAAATACCATTTATTTTTTTTAACTTGCATTTACATTTTGAAGTCCTAACACATTTTGAAAAATAGTTTAATACACTATTCCCGCTCTATAACACCTATAGATGCCAAGAGGGGTATCAATTGCACATGAAACTTTTTTGGAAAATTCAACCATTTAGATTCTGGCAACATCTGTCAATCATATAAGTTCAGATAATTTCTGTAATGATATTTTAAATTCAAATAATTTTAAATATAGATTACAATTTAGAGGCAATGATTCACCACGCTGTTTACTTATAGAATATTTTATTAATGTCTGTGCTCCGAATTTTCTTCAGCAAGGCACTTTGTATTTCATGAAAAGATTTAAAAATATAAAATAATATATGGATAAACATGTACAACAATAATGTTATTACCATTGGACTATAACAATTAGCTTAGATTGAAAGATTGAAACGATATTCAATTTATTAATGAAAACAACATTGAAATGCGGTATCTTCATATCGATCTTAAATCTCCACACAATTCATTTTTGCACTTTTCATATTGATAGACATTGATTTAACAGATATCGTTAGTGAAATAAATATAAATGAAACAAAATTGCCTATAACTCAGATTATATTTTTCTGTTACGAATCACGCGCACGCTGATTCATAGAACAAAGTCATATAAACAAGAAAACTACTTGGAAATGACGAAATACAACAATAAAGATTGACACGGACCTTGAACCGTTGGGACCGGTTATGGCAGTTGCCGTGCATGTGAATAACAACAGCTGATATTTAACATACACCGACGAACGATAATAATAAGTCGCTTGATAATCTTGGGCATTCTGCATATAAAAAACGAAAATCTATATAAATCTGTGTCGTTACCACACCACGTCCTTCTCTAACTTGCACACACAGAGGTATGTAAGAACGAGAGGGCTAGAAAGAATATTTTATAGGAACAGCTTAACAATAGGCTTGAGTGAATTTTATGCATGCTGATACTCACAATAGGTGCCTAGATAAACGAGCTATATCTTTGGTCGTTAGAATGACGTTGATAGGTTCGGTTAGGTGCACTGCTAACAGATGTTCAGTCAGAACCATTATTAAAATTATAAGATGTGTTACATTTGATTTGTGACTTTTCTAGTACTGAAACCTCAGTTGGTCCCATAGAACTTTTTGATCAGCATATGAAACAGGATCGATTAGCATCAAAAAAAGTTTTTGTGAAAAATGCATATTTTCTTGCTAACCGTACATTTTTTTGAAATTCTGTGAATGGGAGTGAAATTTTTTTATAAATTATGAATAGTCTCCTAAGACCATTTTCTTGTAGCTGCAGCGATTAAGGTTGGCTGCCTTATTGAAACTTTCCACTCTGTATAGCCGTGTATTACATTAAATAAATGTATAAATATACATATAGAGAGGGTATTATAAAGATTATTATAGCCATTTCAACGGTAGATGTAGAATGCTAAGAACTAAGAATAGGTACTATCACTCTCAATCAATTGTGATGAAATAAATTTTAAATTGTTGTTTCTTTACAGAACGTATTACAGACGCCTTGACGCTGGACTGCAAGATATGTACAAACCAACAAAAGGATAAAAGCAAAAAAGTCTTTCAACATATGATAATACACGAAAAGGATTACTGGAGGCAAATCGTAGCTAAATTCGACCCAGAACATAAAGTTGCGTCTAAGTATGAAAAAGAGTTTGATTTGTAGGAACATTTTAAAATATAAAAAAGTACTTAAAAGTAAACAAAACGTTACAATTATTGGTTTTTAATCATTTATTATCTACAGCATCTCCTTATACAACGTGTTTCAGTTACAAATGTATAATATATAAATCAGTGAAGTGCTATAGTCAGAAACAACTACAGCCCGCTCGTTACTGACTTTGCATATTGAATTTAAGTATCTATCTATACTAATATATAAAGCTGAAGAGTTTGTTTGTTTGAACGCGCTAATCTCCGAAACTACTGGTGCGATTTGAATAATTCTTTTTTTGTTGGATAGTCCATTTATCGAGGAAGGCTATAGGCTAAATAACATTACGCTATGACCAATAGGAGCAAAGACAGAGCGGTAAATGTGTAAAAAACGGGGAAAATTATTCATTTTTGAAGGCTTTCTTTGCGTGCGCTGCGAAAACGGTTCAAGATACACAAAAAATATGTATGAAAGAATTATTCCTCTATACATGATCTAAAAAAAAGTCCGCGACGGCATATGTCTATCTTTTAAGGTTTAGTCACAATGACCGTTTTTATGGTACCAAATTTGGTCGAAATAATTTGTTTAAGTTGTATCAACATAATAATATTAATCTTTATTCAAATATAAATATAAATATGTTGTTGGTTAACCAAAAATCTGCCGGAAGTCACTATTCCACGCGGACGAAGTCGCGGGCAAAAGCTAGTTATGGATATAACTTTAAAGAATAGTCAAGTAACAGTACAAACAGATAATTTTATTTCGTAACAAGTGAGTTACTATTAACATTAAATTGATGTAGATGGTTTCTAAGATTAAGGATTAGATTTTTAGATTTTATTTATTAATTTCTAAGATTCTTAGATTTATCCATTATGAATGTTAGTACAATGTACAGTGTTTTAGAGAATTTAAAGTTAAGACAGTCCTACATTAGCGTACGAAGATTACTACTCAACAACAATCGATTTTGACAACAATCCGAGATTGTTGAGTGTTAATAAATGTCATTTGATAGTTTTTTTAAGTCAGTTAATTTAAAAAGTGTTAGGTTTTCAGGACAAATAACTTTTTTTTTTTTGGTCCCCTGAGGAAAATGCATTAAATTGCATACCCCG
Organism: Scirpophaga incertulas; assembly: GCA_036419045.1. NCBI lineage: Eukaryota > Metazoa > Arthropoda > Insecta > Lepidoptera > Crambidae > Scirpophaga > Scirpophaga incertulas. Next base: position 14,089,047 of record CM071645.1, read on the forward strand.
GCTGTGGCGAGCCGGCGGTTATGTGGGGCTCTCCTCCCCAGAAGGGGCCTCCCCCTTACCCACCTACCCACCACTAAAAACCTCAGGGATGGCCTTCCTCAGGCATGTAGGAAGCCCCCGGGAACATCAAGCCACTTCCGGGAACAGGACAAATACCTAGTGTTTGTCTAATATCTACTAACATATATGCAATATATTAGATGGACCCTAGGCACCTAAATATTATTTCATCGACCTTGAAATACCCACCCACAACTCCCTTGCCACAAAATGAACACCTCTGCCTTCTTTTCGGCCCAAATAGGTGATAATCTAAGTGAGGGTTTCCTCATAATCTAAATCTAAAATTAACATTTTTTGAACGATTAACTTACAAGCATCAAGATTAAACAAGTCAAGTCAAATCAAGATTAACTTACAATAATTTTCAGAATCAAACTATTGATACTATGAAGTCAAAGAAATATGATATTTTTGGCATATTTCTTTGACTTCATATTATCAACAGTTTGATAGTGAAAATAAATATTATTTAAATTACTGGGATTTTTGTATATAAATTTAAAATAACTATTCATGAAACACATTATGAGTCATCAATAACATTATGAGTCAACGCTGTCTAACATAACATAAAAAAATTCTGCCAAAAGTCAGGCGAGATTTGATAGTGGAGTAAAACCAGTATATGTTATTATTGAGGTTGATTATGACAAAGGTTCGAGGACTGCCTTTTAAGATGTATCGTTTGAAATAAGTATAAACAATCTAATAGATTATTACCATTTATTGTTTTGCAAAGAATTCTTCGCAATATTAAACAAACTTTTGTATGCGCTCAAACCATTTATTAAAACATTTATTCCACCCCGAAGTTGGGGTAGTCAAAATGGCCGATTTGTATGCATCAACAACTTCTTTGGGTGAGCTGAATCGTTGATCACGAAGACTGCTTAATTTTGGACAACGTAAAAAAATTGTTAGGGCTCAAGTAAGGCGGATGGTCTAAAATTGCGATATTTTTTTTGGGTGCTATAAAACATCTTTGTTTGGCGGGCGGTGTGCGAACTTGCATTGTCATGGTGCATCAAAGGACGTCTTGTATCTATTGTTTTTTCGAAATTCGGCAATGATTTGCAAACAAAATTAAAAATTAAGACATTTTAAAAGCACAACATATTGTGTACTAATCTATTGTCATCCCTTCGACTTTTCTTCTTTTCCACTTCGACGAGACGATAAGTCTTTACGAATGGAAAAGGATCAGTTATTTTCATTTAGCATTTTGAATAATTTTGTTGACTCCTCTGTGAAATTCAAGTCATAATTTTACATTTAGTGTGCCAGTAGTATCTTCTAATAATGCTAGTAACGCGTTTACTGCGTACCTGCCGTAATTATAATCAGAATTTTCAAAGTGATGACATATTTTGTTGTGCAGTAGGACCGTAGCATTGCCAAAAATGTCCCTAGCAACTAAACTTATTGAAAAATTATTTTAAATTTAAATTTTATGTATTAAACGTAGTTGTTATATGTTTTCTTTATTGGTTTGTGTATTAATTTTATAAGTTTAGCTGCCCAACAGACGTTGTCCTGTCAAATGTCTCAAATGCAAATTCTAAATGTCACGTTGTCTCACGTTGTCTAATATGTTTAAATAAATAATTTAGCTGAAAAACAATTCTAATATGACCGTATTGTGATCTAAACCATCCTCAAGCCCTAATATACACACAAAAATATTTCATCAAAATTGGTCCAGTCGTTTAGGAGGAGTTTCAGTCATACACACGCACACAAGAAATTATATATTAAGATTTATATTTTCTAGATGTATTTATTACTGTTTGTTTCCCTACAGTAGATAAATAAAAGGTAGTTTGTTTATTAATGAATCGATGATTTAATTCAACTAATGGACTTAATGTAAATTTAATTACAGCGTTAGCTAATATGGACTTTACGTAACTTTTGTAATAAACTGATCATTTTTATTATTCGTTTTTAGGATACTCTTTGTTTCTACTTAAAACATAACAATAGATTTATATTAAAAATCCTTGAGTAATAATAAACGAGAGATACGAAACTTAGTTTAACATTATAAAAGAAAAAGTTAATATTATACTGAGTTATGATTGAAGTTATACGTGCTTCAAATTTGAATCCGTGACTACAATTCTCATTTGGAATAAATAAAATAAATGCTTATTTATTTTTCCGCCTGTTGAGGTCGTAATAATAAGATTTAAGATAGCATTGCGAAAGAAATTGTCTATGAAAACGTGCTCACTATTTGACGAAATTACTGAGTACATTATTACTGCAACTTTAATGGAGAAAAATGGATTCGGAAACGCGGCCCTCATTTGGTCAAATTAAATAGTGAATTTTTCCTGCAACCTTAAGATACGTTTTCTATTTCTCTCTAATATCTATATCTAATTGACCCGTTATAACAAAACGGTACACTGAATTGATTTTTCCTCGTCATTAAATGTTTCTAGATGTATAATTAATAATAATAAATTTATTTTCAATTAATTAAATTTACAAAGTAGCATATGTATAAAACTTCCCCACTAGGTTGTGCCTCTCTCATCTCAGTCAATAGGAAAATAAACATGAAAAAAGGAGAACAAATAAATAAAGTCAAAGTAATTACAACAATATTTAACAAATGATAACATACTACACAAAATCCGGTTACTCGAAGAGTACCAAAAGGTTTTTTGGGAATGGAAGCTATTGTAAGTAAGTATATCTGTAATTATATCTGTAAAATATAGTAAGTATATCTGTAATCTGTGAATCTGTCTATGACTTGTATTTGCCTATAAATCTATTTTATAAGCAAATACAAGTCATAGACAGATCCGCAAATTACAGAAGAGAGTAGAAAAAAAACCATATGGTATCGAATTTGGGCGTCATACTGATATTGATATATACTATATATCATGGTTGAAATAGTATATAAGCAAGATGGTAGTGGTCAGATTAGGTCGGACTGTAAAAAAATGAGTAAAATTGAAATAAGAGAATACAAATTGCAATTTGAAAAACATTAATTTCACAATCCACTACCTACTTGAAGCTGCTACTATCATATTAATGAGGATGAGGCTTTCAAAAACAAATTTCTTAGTGTTCTATTATGTTTGTTAGTGTGTTTATAAAATTTTGGTAAAGGTTAAAGTTGAATAAAGATTTATTAGATTTTCATATTCATAACAACTCTGTCATGAATTTTTTTTTTGATTTCTTTGCCTATTCCTAGTGATTGACTAGGCTGCGTTTTTGACGAGAGCCACCATGATTCTTGCTAGCAAGTGGCACTTATTGAGCGAACACACCTTACATAGAACATTAGCAATGTTTCATATTGTTTACTTACAAACATTGTATAATATTCTACTGTATTGATAAGATACTGAGAAAATTAATCTAATGTGTGCACTTATTGATATATAATGCACTTGGTAATTCCTGAGATTATTTATATAATCTGTCTCCAAGCATTGGATTTGACGTAAAATTTCCACCTAATGTGTAATTAATAGTGTTTTAATCTTTTATTCGCGGAATGTCAAACTCGTTTCTGATGCTGCTGGATGCCAATGTCCTGGTGCTATATATATAATGTGAATATCCTAGTCATGGTCATTCAGATCTGAGCTTTTGTCGTGTGTAGTTTAACAGCAAACAAAGTATGTAAGTAACATTTTTATTTGTATTTATATAAAGCGGTCTATATCACTTGAGAAGATATCTTATTAGTATTTGACTTGTTGTAAAGAAAAAGTTTTGACTTGAATTTTTCTCACTTTTACTTGACTAAGTCAGTTTACTCTTCATTTGTATTTAATGATGGTTCAGTGTTTGGAAAATCGGTTAGTTTACCGCTAAAAGGTATTATAATCTACAAACTACTTAGTATGGAATCTGTAATCTGTGCGCAGGCGCAAGATTTTCTTTTAAGTTTGACAAGTTGGTGTTAAAACAAATTTATCTAAGGATTATTAATTTAGTGGGTATTCCTAAATAAATTTTGTAAATAATAACCTTTTACTTTAAAGTTAATTATATAGTGTAGGTATTCAATTATAATATAAAAATTAGTCATAAAATAAATTTTTAGTTAATAATTATTTCTGCAATCGAAAATATATCAATAATAATAAGTGTATTATTATTAAAAAATCATTTGCACCTACATTTAACTTTTTATATACAGTTGTATAATGTTAATGGAAGAGTGCTTACTATCGATTTGTAAAGATAAATTAAGTCAGGTTTTTTGTGGAGTTTGATCTTTAGAGTTTATGTAGATATGCTGACACATCATTGGTGATATGAGTCATAAAATAATTGTGGTTGCGGTTTTTTTTATGAATATTATTTAGCTGGCTACCGAATATGTATGTTGTTAATAGTTATTTTCATTTTTTCACTTAGGCGAGATTTGAACCTAATTTATATACAAAATATGTTTCGATTTCCTTTCATGAAACCTACGGAATTAAAATAGGCAACATAGTATGTAAATAAGTCGATACTGTAATATTGAATTTTTTTTCAGAATGAAATTCTTAATCGTTTGCCTTTTCGCCCTGGTGGCTGTATCATGTGCCCTTCCACAAAAATACACCGATAAATATGACAATGTCAACTTGAGCGAGATCATCGGAAACAGGAGGTTGTTAATCCCTTATGTCAAGTGCACCCTTGATCAGGGGAAATGCTCACCTGATGGCAAGGAATTGAAATGTAAGTAAATTAATATTTTTATATATTACTAAAGTGGTACACAGAATGCAGAAGAGTGAGTGGCGTTGTATTCTTGGCATCTGGGTCACTCCTATCATGTACAAATACGTTTTGTGATTTTAAAATTTCAAATGTATGTTTATTCAATTCTACGGTAACGGAAAACTTAGGGCAAACTGCATACACCAGCGAAGTAACTCAAAATTGTGTGGAAGTCGATTAATTTAGTGGGTATGAGAGCTCTCGACATTATGAAAAAGACGACTCGATACATTGACGAACTGGGGCGTTGGGAGACAGGACTATTAGTAGGAGAAAGAAAAGAGTCTTCACGTCGTCTCCAACAATACAATCTTTATTGTCCTTATGTGTCCATATTAATTTTTAAACAATATGCAACTTGACATATAATAATTCAAAAACTATGACATACAGACTTATTGTGTCAAAATCTCACAAAAAGTTCATAACAAGTGGGTCTCTGTTGTTGACTAAATCAATTTATTAATACAATAAAAAACTTGACTGGAATAGGAATCAAATCTGCATTCAAAACATTGACGTCTTTTTGTCGAAGACGTAAGTTTGATGGATGTGCGAATCGAGATTATTTTTTGATTATTTTTATATGACTTGTGTGTACAACATTTTAACTTTATCCATAATTTTGATCGTCAATACAAGCAATGACATAAAAACGGTCATACTAACTTAATCAACTGTATATTCTGCCACTCGCTAACGCAGTGAACTTTGACAATATTTCGTTGCATAAGAAATTCGTCTCAGACACATAAAATGGAGTCTAGTTCTTCCTATATGTGTTTACTAGGGTTACTAAAATGTTACTAAGGTTACTATGACGTTATTAGGGTTAGAAATACGTTATTAGGGGTCACTAGTGCGTTACTAATGGTACTAATACGTTGCTTAGTTACTAAAATGTGTACTAATAAACACGTTATCTGCAGCTCACATTAGGGAAGCTTTGGAGAACTACTGCGCCAAATGTACGGAGACTCAGAAAACGAACACACGCATTGTGTTGGGACACCTGATTAATAACGAGCCTGAGTATTGGACCCAGTTAACCCAGAAGTATGACCCCCAGCGCAAGTACGTGGTCAAGTACGAGGACGAACTCAAGACTGTAGCTGCGCAGGGCTGATTCTGACATGTGATGACTGTGATAAGCGTGATGGACTTATGTCATGATGAATAAATTTAATTTATTATAATAATATTGGTATTTTATTAATCCATCGAGTGTAAGGTTGGGTGTGATACAGCCTGATAAAGATAAATAGACCAATAATTTAATTGCGAATTATTATTATGGTCTACAGTTAATGAAGTGTCTGTTGACACCTTCAGCCGATCGATTGAAGAATACCAGAAAAAATACCAAAATATGACAGAATATGATCAATTTCACTTATTCCATTACTAGCTTCCGCCCGCGGCCTCGCCCGCGTGAAATTAGTTTTTGTCAATCTTGGTCCCTTATGTCTAAGGTACCAAGATTCATCTTCTCATCTTCAATTCAACCCGTATTTCATCCCCACACTGTTAAAAATTTCAAAATGCTAGAACAAACGATTTTTTGTTTCTTATGACGTGATATTTGACGAACTTGCATACTAACTTTCAACCCTTATTTCACCCCCTAGCTGGTGGAAATTTCAAAAATGCTAGAACAAATATTTAATGATTTCTTATCAAGTGCTTAAATATAAAGTTTCATGGTTTTATCTTTTAAAATTAAGAAATCCCATACAAAGTTTCAACCTCTATTTCAACCCCTTCATCCCTTTTTTTCGAAATAAAAAGTATCCTATGTTCTGTCTCAGGGTCTAAAGATTGTCTGTACCAATTTTCATTTCATTTCATCAAAATCGTTTGCGAATCTTAAGCGGGAAAGCGTAACAGATAGACAGACAGAGTTACTTTCGCATTTATAATATTAGTTGGGATAACGTTTTCCCTATTTATTTAATAACCAAGCGAACAATAAAGCATGTCTTTTACAACAAAAATTGGTTATCACAAAGTTAACCAACGCTGTACAAAATTCTGATACAAAAAACAGTAGGTACTTTTGAGATATTTTTTTCAGTTTAGTTTAATTTCAAGATTGAGAACGAGAATATTCCAATAAGTAATGCAAAAATATTTTTTTTTTCTATGACGTTTAAATTTAAAAAGTTATAAAGTTTTAAATACGAATAAAAAAAGGCAAAATTATAGGTAAATACCTATTATTAGCTAAAGGAGGGAAAATAAGCCCGACGAAGTCCCATTGAAAGTTAATGTTTGCAAATTTTTTTCATAGTGGTTTAAATAAAATGTCATGACCATCTAATTTATTTGACTAAAGATAATATGTTACGTTTGAGCTTCAAACGTGTATAAGGATGAGCTTATGTATATATATAAGTGGTACAATTTAGGGTCAACATATATAATCTTTTAAGTAGTTTTAAGTATCAAACTTCCATGACAAAAAAGGGCATTGGTCTCATTTGAAATATCTAATAACTTCCGAAAAAATTTATGAAAATTAATCAGTTTAAACCACAGCAAATTTCAAAATTAAACCAACATAAATATTCAAACAAATTGAATTTATTATATATAAATAAACCAATCTATTTGATACTGTAGCAGCTTTTATTTTGAAAGCCGCCTCCACTTAAATACAAGCTGGTTAGTCTTGTGCATCCTTCCCTTCCAAGAAGGGCTCGTAAATATCTTTGAACTCGTCCTTAGGGTCGTACTTGCTTCGCAGCTGCTCCCAATATTCCTTTTCGTTATCTTTTATATGTTTTACTACTTTACGTGCTGCCTCCTTCTGCTTGTCCGTGCATTTCTTGCATGCTGTTTGCATTGCATCTTTTATGTGAACTGGAATAAGGAAAAGTAAGCTTCGTTATAAGACAATCAACTTTTATTTAACTTTAAATTCATATGGTAGAAAGTACGATAAAGGGATCGAACTCTCAATTTAGATAAATGTAACATTTCTAATGTTAATAATTATTTTGGAAACTTAAATGTTAATTGCCTTTTTTGAAGGTTATCCTCGTAATTTTTTCTCTGTCGAGTTTTTAAAACAATAGTATTTTTTGAAAATAGTTTCAACCAATTGATGCCACCGTGACGGTCTGTCTAATTGTCGTCTGTCTAATTAATCGTTTATGAAAAGAATCTTAATTAAGCATAGTTAACTGTATTGTATTAGTTCACTAACTTTAAAAATTTGTCCCATACAAATTCATATATTGTGGATACTATAATTTATTACGTTTAGTTAAGGGTGTACCTTTACTACATTACCTCAGTACGTAATAGTATTCATACTTTCGCGATAACGCTAGCTTATTTTTTTAATGTTATTGCTTCATTATTAAAAGGAATAACGATGTAATTAAAAAAAAAACGAAAAAAGAACATTACAAATTGTAAAGCACATCGCAACCTTTTATTTCTAGCTAAAAATATGTCCTGTATAATAATTCTATAGAAGATTATAGAGTTTGTAACGAAGAATAAAATATACAATTTTTAAGCGACTTTTTATGACTTGTGTGTTTAATTTCAATTGCTCGCTTATAACGTTCTAAAATGTAGAAATGCTGAAGCTCGTCGCTTCACAGCGATACTTCGCAAAAAAGCGGTGTCATTGCTGCTAAGGCTACGTAGTAGTTCCATTAGTATTCTAAAGGTTATTGCTGATAGGTTTGACTGCCCCATACAAAAGCATTGGGTAGGTTTGCTGATAGGTTTCAATAACAAATAGTTTTATAAGTATTGAAATTGTTACTAACACATGTATGGACTTTGCCTGAGTTAAAAAGTATTATTATTCATATATTTAATTAATAATCTTAATCCATCCATCAAGCGAGAGCCTCTTAAGATGTTGATCGAGACTCTTTGCTATCAAGCCATTCGCAGACACAACTATCGGAACAATGATTGTTGAATCATTATTATTATTATAACCTATAGTCTAACATATAATTTTACGTAACTTTTGCTTAAAAGAAGTCTTTTAGAAACTTCCTATCAACCACACTATTTTTCAGACTTAGCTATATTATTTCCTTAACTAGAATGGTTTTAAAATTATATATTATATTTGTATTAATAGTAATGATCAAAATACCAGAGATATCAGTTTGGTTATTCCTCTGATTCTGCATACGTGTAGCATCTGTCCTTATTTTTTTATTGTTTATCACGATATTTAGTCGCATCGTGCGACGACGGTTACCCGCGAGAACTCGTCTAGTGACGCACGGTAAGTTTTTACAGTAATATAACGCTAATAGTAGCTATTAATCAAAACAGAATCAGTGTTTTTTTTTGACAATACGACAATGCATTTTTATTTATTGCTCTAATAATATTATTCTCATTTTACTGAAACTATTTTTATACATGACTTAATAGATCATTAAGTTTCGAATTAAACTAAAACTGGTTTAATACATGACGACATAGAATTAATAGACTTTTTTTAATTCTTTATTTTATGGCAATGCACCTACGGTTTAAGTCGGCCAAAGAGTTAATAGATCATTAAGTTTCGAATTTGACTAAAACTGCTTTAATACAAGACTATATAGAGTTAATAGACCATTAAAATTCAAATTTGAAAACCATCAGATAAATAGAATTTACACAATATTTTTGTCAATCAGATTGATTGCTCGCAAACGAGAATTAGTTTGTTCGTTACTAAAATTTATGAAAATAGTTTGAGCATTCGACAGCTATACATATTTGTGAATCACTTTATTTTGTACCACTTTGTAAATACTTGATTCATTTTCCTGTTTAAAGAATTTGTTTTAAATTTTCTAATCTATAAAAATTTTAGTTGGATATTTATATGTAACCATAGACAGCGAATAAAATCTACTTTAGCTTAACAAAGGATGAACAATTTTATTTCCGATTGGCCTTAATAAGTGCTCGGCCACAGTTTACTTCAAAGTCACTTCTGTCACTGAAACACGGATTATTTACGAAGATTTAAATACCGGCGATGAAACAAGTGAATGCCTTGAGAGGTATTTATTTAAATCTTCGTACATTTTGTTTGCATTGTTTATTCATATTTTTATAGATGACGAAATGGTCGGTAGTTTCAAGATACTCACTCTTGATTTCCTTCCCTTCTGCTGTGCAGCGGCCTTTGTCCAAGGTGCACTTGATGTAAGGCACCAACATCCTCCTGTTGGCTATGATCTCATCGACGTTGATGTCATCAAATCTATCCGTATACTTTTCTTCCTCTGCGTACGCTACAGCTACCAGCGCCAACAGAACTACTAAGATTGTGGTTCGCATTTTTTCTAGAAGAGAAAAATATTTTATTATATATGTCAAGTAAATATCTGTGTGGTATCTATTCTTGTCCGCTTTGAGGTTTATAAAGGTTTCGACAAAATTTTAAAATTGTCACCAGTTATAATTTAAATTTAGATTCAAATAGAAAAGTTTCTCGTAATAATGAGATGTATGGATTACGGATTCGGGCAAAAAATTATTTAATTAAAAATATTCTATTCAATTCAAAGTCTAATATTTTTTTTTCATAAGTTTACTTCTAAGTGTAAATTTTTGCTTTAACATATGAATTTATTTAACATTATTGGTTATATGTATATATATAAAGAAAAATATGTAAGTACGATATTACTCGTATATTTCCGAAAAATTTTAAATAACTTCTTTTTGAGCCGAAACTGTGAGCAAGATCCTTCAAAATCAAAACTTGACCTTGTACTGTGTGTTCAGAAGAAATTTGAATTATCGTTATTGGCTCGCCACGTCCCACGCTTACAAAAACACTGAAAAGTTAGTGACTAGATTTAGTAAAGCGATGATGATATATCGTATGTTCGAATTTGAAGCTAATATTACAAAATGAGTTTTAAACTAAAATGTCTGCTTGAGTTTGATTTTAGATACGATCCTAAGGCCCGTATTACATACCTACTGAACACGACTTAAATTCAAATTTAGAATACGATCTTAAGGCCCGTATTACGTACAGAACACGACTAAAATTCAAATTTAGAATACGATCTTAAGGCCTGTATTACAGAACGCGACTCAAATTCAAATTTCTGCTCGAGTCCAGTTAGAAAGAGATGGCGCTATAGTTGAATAGCACCATCTCTTTCTAAATATGTTTAAATCGCACACACAAATTTACACATTCTACGTTAAGTATATTAATTTCAGTTATTAAGTTAGACAATCTGTTACTTGATTTTCACTTAATTAGCAAATTGGAATATTATTAAAAGTTTTTATGAAACTGTTTAACTAAACAAAACACTTACGCCTGACGATTATTCCCTGTTAACTGTATCAACAAATGAAATCGTTTACAATTTATAGTCCATTTGATTACTTTAACCCGCGCAATTGCGGAAAGTACATTGTAAGACCATTGTTATTGAACAATCATGGACACCATAGGACTCCTTCAGACTCATGCAATTTAAAAAAAAATCAATATTTCAATTGAGGATAAACATAACATGAAACTATATAGATACCACTACTTTGCTTTATTTCTAACCGATTTCTAAAAAGGAGAAGGTTTTCAATCCGACTGTATGTCGTTTTTGTATTTGTATTCCGACCATTTTGAATTAATTTTGAAATTTATTGAGTAAATTAGCGAAAATAATAGAAAATTAAAATAATATATATATTTTTTGCATATCTATAAAAGGCGTACTATACTGGTATCTGTGGAGATTGTAGATTTGCTGCGAATCTTATAGGAATCATATGTAATATGACGGAAATCTTACCTTAAACTTACATTCACTCGAGTAGTCTGCTTCTTTGTCAATATATAACAAATAAAAAAAGGTTATTCATTTTTTATAAGAGGTATGTCCTTAAAGGTTGTCGTTTTGTGTGAAATGGAATGACTTTTAGAATTTTACTATTTTTTGTGTTTTGTGACAATATACGTATCATTGGAAAATTAAAACACCATCATGATAGCTCGTATTCTTCCTCACTGGAGAAGTCGTGTTAGGATGTAGTCTAGCTAGGTTGTAGTTGACGTGTCTAATAATATGCTTGTCTCTGGGTACAACAATGTCAGCAATGACGCTTAATCATACGTAATAAGGTATTAAATCCATTTTTTGTGTCGATTCAGTTTTGCTTTAATGATATTGTCTGATCTATCTATGATCGGTATAAAAATAGATGTGATTTAATTAAAATGTCAAATAGATGTGTAAAATGAGGAAAAATTAAGACAATGCTTAATTTCTTCGGCCTTTAGCTTTTGTAACAATAGCGGGGTTGGCAAGTGATTATAATTTTTATCAATACAAGGAAGCTTCATCTTAGCTGATGACGGTTGGCTATCACCAATCGAAGTTAATTCTACCAACTATATTTCGACGGCTCTTTGCCAATAACATTACGCACTTACATCATTTAATCTAATTGGCATGTATAATCTATCAATGATCAGTATAAAGATATTTAAAATATTTTTTATGAAAAGCCATTCCGCGGAGGATTTTATATTTTATTTAAGAATTAAGTAGAACTACACTTAATTTTGGATATGCATTTTAAGTAATAATTAATATTTAAGCTTTTATAACTTATTTGTACATTTGAATATAAAAATGAACTACTTAGAACTAAACTTGTAATCTTTAGAATTATTACAAACGCAAAAGTTTGTATGTATGGATGTTTGTGACTCTTTCACGTAAAAACTACTGAATGGATTTTAATGAAACTTTACAATAATACAGCTTATATATTAAAATAACACATAGACTGCAATTTATAAATATAAACGCCACGCTAATATAAGCTACTCGAAATACGATGACATTGGGAACAAGGCGTGACATATATGTATGTATGTATGTAAATAAGTTGCTTTAAATTACTGATTTACAATATGTATAATGTTATTAATTAGTTCCTTAAAGACATTTTTAACATTTTATAAATTCCATGAAAAATTTCATTGACTAGGCAACTGCGATATAATGTTTGGCTTAATTGATTTAGAGAAAAATATTAAATTATTTACATGATAATAATCAAAAATAAATACTAAGTCAAAACGAGTTTTTCTAGTTTTAATATTAACGCCTGGTACAGCTTCACAGCTTTGAAATGATTTGTAGACTTTGCTCCGTAGAAACGGTAGGCGAACAAACTATAAGATTAGTAAGTATTTATATATAATACTTACTAATCTTATAATGTGATAAATTATTTAAATGATAGGGAATCAACAAGCTCAATAATTTCTAATTGTGGGTTGTCATATTAAATACAGTTCAGGGAACTGTAAAAGAAAGGTAGGACATTTTTATTAAAAAAAAAAACATTTTAAATAGGGATTATGCTGATATTTTGCCAATCCCTTTCAAAGGTTACCAGGTTATCTCATTTTGTTTTTATTTTTGTCATGACATCCAACACTTTTGCTCTGGATGCAATCGATAAACATGATTAATTAATTTGATGCTATACCTCGCTAAGACGATCAGAAATTCAAAGTCAATGAAATGTTTTTATTTTTTATTAAAATATGTACAAAATATTTCTTCAGACAATTAGATAATAGTGAGAAAATGTTTCTGTCTATTCTGGGATCTCAATGCCGTTGGCTCTAGCACGGTCCTCATACTTCTTCCTCCACTTGCCCTCAGGATCGAACTTAGCCGTTAGCTCATGCCATACATCCAGTTCATTCTTGATCAAGAACTCTATGACTTTAGATGCACCCTTTTCTTGCGTTTCCGTGCATTTCACGCAACCTGTCTCGATGGCATCCTGGAGATGTTCTGAAATTTAATTGTCATAAAATGTAAGTCTATGTCTTTATGTATGGAAAAAATAAACGCTCAGAAAAATTAAATCTGGGAATTTGTTTTGATATTTCAAGTATATAAAGCCTACATTTTTTTTTTGTTTTTTGTTTCCCTGAGGAAAATGCATTAAATTGCATACCCCGGCTGTGGCGAGCCGGCGGTTATGTGGGGCTCTCCTCCCCAGAAGGGGGAGGCCTACCCACTAAAAACCTCAGGGATGGCTTTCCTTAGGCATGTAGGGAGCCCCCGGGAACACCAAGCCACCTCCGGGAACCCCCAGCCTCCGCTCCCCCGCCTAGAGGGGAGCCCTCCTCGGGGGAGGCTACCACCTCCCCCGGTCTCCTCCACCGACGACGCCCCCCGGCCACGGAAGGGGCGTGGTCCATCCCGGGTCGCCGTAGCAGTCGCGACTTCCTCGCGCCCGCCGGCGACCCGCGGAAAGCCTACATATACGAGTATATTGATTAACTATTGTGAACACAATAATAGCCCATAGATCATTGAAGGTCTCGACTTTGATAGATGGTTGTGGGAATATGGATAGGTATCAGAGTTTTGGTGTATTTACATATGTTAAGCACGACAATACAAGTAAAAAAAGAAAGATACATCAAATCAACCTCTGCCTGTTGGATAGGCACAAACGAAAGTAGAAAACATATTAAAAATATAACGGACTTAAGGAATAGTTTTGACAAGGGAGTCTCTACAGAACACCACGACAACCAGTGATGTCGACGATATTTAAAAATTAGAAAGATATATCAGGTTATCTGAATAACAAGCTAAACCATAAATTCCAAAAATTGATCATTTTGAATTTGCTAATGTAGTTTCATTTAGTAAAATAGTAAGTAAAGATTATATAGACGTGATATTACATTTAGTAAAGTTGCTACATATGTAATAGATAATTTTATGTTGGACTGTTGCATAGACAATATTGTTAAATTGACAGTATAAAGTTAATTGAAGATATAAACACTTTTTCGGAAATCAGATGAGTAAGTTCTTAAATACCTCTAAGTTCCTTTCCCTCAGGACTGCATTTGCCTTTGTCGAGGACGCAGTTCACGTATGCTTGCAACAGTCTCTTGTTCTCCAGGATCTCGTCTAGGTTGATGTTGTCATATTTATCCGTATATTTCTCCTCGGGTCGTGCGGTAGCCATCGCCACCAGGCACAGAGCTGCCAGGAATTTTGGAGATATCTAAACAAAATTTTTAATCATATATAATAACTTAACATTTGATCTGACAGATACGACGATAAGGTTAATGATGGATTTGATATGCTTATGACGTCTCGGTTTTTTTATAATGCAACATTTTCTTCACCACGTTAACCATGCATACCTTAAGTTGATGATGAGTTGAAATAGTAATGAAGTAGTCATGTAATAATAATTTATCTAGGCATTATTAAGTAAGTATTGAAGTAAGTTTATGAGATTCCAGCATAATCATAAGTCAAGCAATTTGTAAATAAATCTATAGTGTTTTAAATTTAAAAAATAACTTGACATTTCATGACTGTTACATTGATGAAATTATATTAAACATTGACCAAAATAACAATTCTTCTCAAGTACTTTTTAATTAACATCTCTAATACGTTGAAAAATTAGTCAAAGATGTAGTAAATGGATGGTTTATGAACAAAACACAATGAAACACATCAAAACTTCTATCGGATGTGCTGAAGGCAACTGAGACTTGAAACCTACCATTTTGTGTAATAATGGCCAGTGGGTAGCCCAGTGACTTATGATGCCGTATGATGTACCACCACCTATATATAGTGATGTCGTTTGTCTAAAACATCTAATTTAAACCTCGCTAGTTCATTATTTCATTTGCGTATGATGCATAAAAACCGCATCATATATAGGATGCCCTCTAATGGTTTTACATTGTTTGATTACGTCTATAGTATTCATTTTCAGAACCTAAACCTTGATAATGATTGTTCTTTTTAACGCCAATATTTCACAATTTAGTCAAGAAACAGTTTGAATTAGTAAATGACAAATTTTTATTATTTGTATTCTCATTTTATTTATCGTGTACTTTAACTTCAACATCTACTTGTACAAAAATTACTGACTCGGTCTAGTAATTTTCTGTAACATTTTGGAGCCGTTTTTTAATTTATGTTTTTCTACTCCTCTGATTTTTGGCACGTTCTTATTGCCAGTATTTCGAGGGAGTTGGTTGAATCTATTAATTTAAAAGGTGGTTGCAATTTGGAAATGAAAATTTTATCTTCCGTATTACTTACCTATCCTTCTCGAAGCTTCCCTAATTTTTGAATAGGTACATGGTTAAATAGCTTTTTGTATTCTCATTATATATATTTTTTAATTTCATTATTAAACTGTTAAGGCTTACATGGAATAAATATTTTGTACTCAATGATTGAATTTTTTCGTTTTCAAAGTGTATGTTCTATATCTACAAAATATAGTACCCAACTATATTATAAATGCGAAAGTGTGTTTGTTTGTTTGTTTGTTACCTCTTCACGCTTAAACTACGGGACCGATTTCAAAATTCTTTCACCTTTGGAAGCTACATTCTCCCCGATAACATAGGCTACTTTTTATCCGGAAAAATCGACAGATCCCACGGGATGCGCAATAAAGGCTTCGCTCAAAAACTACTGCACAGATTTTTATGCGGTTTTCATCAATAGATAGAGTGATTCTTGAGGAGTTTTGCGGCATTTTTTATCTCGGAAAAACGGATAGTCCCACGGGAAGCGCGATAAAATCTTCGCACCATAAACCGACTTCCGCGTATATGTAGCCGTGGGCAAAAGCTATGACCCTTAACCCTCTATACACCCAATCCCGAAATCCACGCGGGCGAAGCCGCGGGCAGAATAACTAATAAGTAAATTCAAATATGCAAAATCCCAACTAATATATATAAATGCGAAAGTGTGTTGTTTGTTTATTTGTTTGTTTGTTTGTTACCTCTTCACGCTTAAACTACTGGACCGATTTCAAAAATTCTTTCACCTTTGGAAAGCTACATTCTCCCCGAGTAACATAGGCTACTTTTTATCCCGGAAAAATCGACAGATCCCACGGGTATTGCGCAATAAAGGCTTCGCTCAAAAACTACTGCACAGATTTTTATGCGGTTTTCATTCAATAGATAGAGTGATTCTTGAGGAGTTTTGCGGCATTTTTTATCTCGGAAAAACGGATAGTCCCACGGGAAGCGCGATAAAATCTTCGCACCATAAACCGACTTCCGCGTATCATGTAGCCGTGGGCCAAAGCTATGACCCTTAACCCTCTATACACACCCAATCCCGAAATCCACGCGGGCGAAGCGCGGGCAGAAAGCTAGTAATAAATAATAATGTTGATATACTTTTTCAAGTGACAATTTAAATTTCTTAACTAACTTCATATATTTTAATAAGTTGGTATTAACCAACTTATTAAAAAAATCTTAAGTTAGAACTATTTCATAATATAGAGCAAACGATTTTATGCAACCTGTATATGGAAAAATATCAAAGGGGAAACACAGAAGCCGAGCTCTTCCGTTTTCCAAGATCAAGACCTCGAGCTATATGGGCGGAATTATAACATTATTCGTGCTATCTGCTTCTCAGAACTAATTTTGCTTAACGTAACCACAGTAGAATATTAAGATTAAGAGGCCGCATTTAAATATTATCATTACCATTTTATTATTCGATTTATGTCTGCAATTGTTTGTCAGCTTATGTTTTTATTGAGTTCTTTAGCTCTTTTATATGGTCAATTATAAAAATAATTTGTTCTAATAGTGTAGGTTTTTATACAGCTTGTCTTCCTTTACTACCCTAGGTGTAGCCTGCGTGGCTCTTTATGTGTATTATTATATGCCTTTTTCCTTTTGTGAATTACCTGTATGAACAAGCTTAACTCCTGCAGGCGTAAAGACCTGACCCGTAGCTAAGATAGTTGTGAGAATTTCGTTTTCAGTTCGGTATTGTGCGTGTGCGTTTTCAGTTGCGGACACCGACTATATCCAGCAATGGGGAAATAATTGTGATAATGACTTTATTTTATTGACACACGTAATTTTTGCTTGAACTTCGTACTAAATAAAAACCAGATGGTTTTTGCTGTCATCTTAACTTAGTTTGGATTGACGATATTTATGGTGGATCCATCTTTGCAGGTGAACGACAATAATGGATTTCTATCGGACAGGCATCACCTTCGATATACCAACACTGAAGTATTGTGAATAAGTGGCAGTGCATAAGGTACATTACTCGCAAGACGATGATGATAATGATGATGCATGATGGTCTTTGGGACGATATATTTGGTGGCCTTTGGAGCCGAACGCGGCAGTCTTGATAGGTCTCCAATAAGAAGATCGACAAGACGGCGCTGGACGCTAGTAGAAATGATGATGGTGTGACATCCGTTTTAAGGGTGTTTCCGTGATTGAATAGAGATATTACGTTGTTCATATGGTCGTTCGAATCATATAATTTAGGTGTTATGTATCCATAGGTTACATAACACCTAATTTGTATGATAGATGTATCCTAAGCCTAGATAGGCTTAGGGTACATCTTATCATTAATATTTCATGAAATAACCGGAGTCTTTGAGTTAGAGTTAAACTGTACACTATGTGGTGTCATGAATCATTTGAATGCATGATTTCTCCAATTATTATGATAATACTCTTTGAAATAACGATGACAGCTTATCCTACTGTACACGCGGACGGATATTGGACATTATAAAGGCCTTCACAGATCTTTAAATGCCGAATTAATAGCTAGGTACAATAACGTATGTCAATGCAACGTTGCAGTGCATTTAGGTTATCGAGCAAATAATTTTAATTTGAGTATGTCATTGGGAACGAATATTGACATTAAAGTAAGATTTATTTTTAATGTTTATAAAACTTTTTTGTTACACCGTAAACATTAACGTACATTTAAATATGATAGAAATGTATCCAGACTACTACGATGTTTCTGAATCTTATGCCTAGTGTAATAACAAAAAAGTTCATTTTCGAGAATTATTTCGGATGAACTAAAATGAATCTTATTATATGTACGCAAGGTACTGTCTACAGAATGGCATCCTATTTGCATTCTCCCTGTAGGTATAAATTCGATTTAGCTACTAACAAATAATTGTGGTATTAAATGCAATTTTCTTCTCAACACAATTCATTACAGGAAACTCAGCTTAAATTCTGCAACTATGTTCAAATTTATAAATGTAATCTTTCATTAATAAATCGCAAATTTCTATTTATTTGAATTTACTTTAGTAATTGCATACTGCAGTTTTTTCCACGATAACGCTGAGTCACGACATTAAGCATGTGCTAAACGAGACGGGGCACCTCTGGTCGATGCAAGACTTGTCAGCCTTCGCGGTTGCATGCACGATTGTGCAATCGTATATTTGTTTGTTTATGTACCGCCGTTGCAACTAATTTATGTACTGTGATATATTACAACATAGGATAATCGGCCGTCAAGCTTAAGGATCCATCACATCTTAGGCTTAGTTAAAGCAAACGCAAGACGTAAAGGTTTCGCAACATTTTGTAAAGAAAACTTTTGTTATTTTCTTACTTTATTTTGTATTTTATAGCTATTTATTGACAAACAAACAGACTGTCCAATTAATGGTTAGTGGTTATAGTCTTCTATGGTATATATGGTTCTGGTGAGATTCCCAATAAATCTGGCACTCCCATAAGATCTATATTGTTCGATATTTTGCATAAGGTGTAAAAACATGGTATGGATTGATTTCATAGTTTATCTATAAATTTTGTATAGAATAGAATATACATTTATTTGACACACATAGATTGACAAGCACAGCGAGATTACATACAGGAAACAATTATTAAACAATTGAGAGAAAAGAAAATAATAATAAAGGAAGAAAACACACACACAGGTGCAATCTACATGTGTCAAAAAGGACTCTGTCTCAGCATAATGCTTTCGCAGTTCTACAGAGGCGCTGTTCTTACGACAGGCGCTAATATAATATAGGCTATATGTCGTAGATAGGTAGTGAAATAACTATATTTATGGCATAAAATATGATAGAGAATGTAAGATAGAAATGGATAACTCTAGAAGAAGAACTCAAGAAGAATCTAGTATAGTCTCCTTCCGTTCTCAATTATTTAACGCGTTCTTATAAGACATATCAATTTGATTGTTCCACTACATCGTAATAAGAAACACCCTTTACTAATTAGTTATATTATTAATGTAAAAACTAAACCTTCAATGAACTTAATAATTGTCACACGAACTCCGCAAAAACGACTTTGATGATTAATATTCATGGGATGTAACCTTTTAATGTTTACTTGTAAAAAACATATGCCTAATTACATGTACCATTATTATGTAGAAGGCTATGGCAGGATATTTATGGACCGAGCCTTATGATTGAATCTTTTAGTTCGTCAATTTTATATCAGCAAGTAAGACGTATCTTAAATTTATATTAAGTTAAAATTGGTATTGTTATATTGAACAATAAATATTTCTATAAATATTTTTATAATACAACAAATATATATATATATAATATATATATATATATATATATATAATATATATATATATATATATATATATATATTGTTTTTGAGGGACCTGTGCTGAAGCCGTAGATGGCTATGTTCAGTTTAACTGTGAGTGTATTTGCGAAAGGTTCAACGCTTTGCCTGCCAGCGAACCCGGCGCCGTTCCGGGGTCGTATATATTACGAACAACTTATGGCCGTTTTCACCAACTTTGTCTTAGCTTAGGCGACTCCTAAGAGACATACTGTCTCACTCTTTTCAGTTAATATAAAAAGTGACAGCATGTCACTTAGGAGTCACCTAAGCTAAGACAAGGTTGGTGAAAACGGCCATTAATCTATCAAAATGCGTTTGACTCGTACATTTTGTTCTCTGGAAATGGGTATTTTCGGAAAATGTAATTTTGTTTTATATAAAACAGAATAATATTATTTACATTAACGTACGATATAATATTTGGTAGTGCTGTTGAGCACTTCAATTCTTTTTCCTGTAAACGACCCAGTTGCCGAAAACGAGGATATCCATTAGACTTAAACTGAAAATTTTTCTTTGGGCTTATAATATATTTTACAATACTACGAAAATTGCGGATGGTGTGTAATATGACTTTCAGTCATAAGGTGTTGTATAATTGTCATGACAATTACATTAAATTCAATTAATGAAATATTTTAAATATATCCTACATAAAGTATAATTACATATATTATTTTAAAACAATTCGAAGGGGGAATTAAGAGTTTTTTTTAAAGTACAATCCTCAAGATTCCTAATTGAAAATTATCTACTATCTAAGAGTTAGTAAATAACGCCAATAAATAAAAGATTTCTAATAATATTCTTATAAAAATAACAGGCATAGGATTGTACTGTAAGTTTAAATGTGACAATTCTTAATCTAAACTGCAGTAATAACAATTTATCCGCGTAAAGGTAATACCAAAAAAAAATAATTACGTGTCTCAATTCTTGAAAAGATACATTTTATATGGCCACGTACGTTAGGTCAGTCATAATATAACAAAAGTGATTTGAGTATGTCTGTGTAGTGTGATAGATTCTGACTTTATTGGTGTCATTAAAGTCTTTTTATGGGAATTATATTTTTTTAAAATGCTTGGATTGTGGAAAGAAGACCACACATGAACTCAAAAATAGAGAAATGTTGTAATGGTGAGTAATGATTGTTTAGTACACTCATAATTAATAATGACTAAATAAACCTTAAGAGAGAATAATCCCGATTACATTTATGCATGCATATAATAAAATTAGACACAATTATTTCCTCAAACTCACCAAATCAAGACATCACCAGCGGTACTAATTGCAGGGGTGGCTAGTAGCTTGCGTAACTTTTATAGCATGTAACCCAGCTGCCACGCCATTAGTATTCAATTCCTAATTGACGTAGTACTTATGCCTTCAGCATAATCGCACTATTGTTTGTTAACACCTGCATTAATTAGCCCAGTCGCAGATAAATCCATTGTCTTATGCCTTCCTGGAGGCTCGAAGCGAGTATTGTATAAGTTTGAATGTTGAAAACATTTCTTTTCTATACATTAATACAAAATGTCACAATCGAAATGTGCTGAAACCTTTCCACTACTTATATAATAATCTATCTTATAAATATATACGTCTAACTATATAATAACTTTGTTAAATTTGAGAGCTATAAAAACTGTTTTGTTTTTATGTTACATTTCGATTCTAAAGTGCAATTTTAGTTACAACTGAATTTCACAATATATTAATTATGTATATAATCTTATAACATATATGTTTATAGACATATTTTGTATAATATTGTCTATACAAATTTTATCTCTTTTGCAATTTTTTATTACTTAGTGTATTGTAGATATATCGTCCTATGTAAAAGTTTTATTAAAGCTTGGTTACTAAATAAAAAGGAAAAACGTCAATATGGTAATAGAATAAATCTTAACATTTCTATACAAAACGACAATCTCAAAAACAAAAACCTACTATGTATGTACATAAAACGATTTCGTAGTATATTGGTAATATAACTATCACTTGTTTGTGATACGTGTGCTATCTTCCTTATTTTTTTTCACTCAGAACAGGCAGAGATCCTTACAAGGAGTGGGTACTTTAATCAGGAAACTCCCGCCGCTAAGTGGCTCTGAGATTATGGTGGACTCAGTCTGAGCTGAGGTGGCTCGGGCCAGACTACTATCAGCTTAGCTCTACCTCAGCCCTAGATCCTAAGACTACCTAGCTAAATCATGATGACTGTCAGCCCTTCAGGAGAGAGAATGATTCAGTGCTAACTATTTTTTTTGGCCTCCGTAGAGATGAGAGAATCCTCATGAGTTCCACCGCAACCAAGTGCCACGATAATCATGGCGGACTCCAAACCGATTGAAGTGGCTCCACTGGAATCAACTACCGATTAACCCAGCTTGAGTTTTTGCCTCGCACTTGGATGGAAGAGTAATAACTCACTAAAGAGTTATATGCTCTTGAAGCGGCGCGGGAAGCCAAATTGGTGCTAATCGTAATTATTATGGCAGACCTATCCTTACTTTATGTATGGGGGTACGCGAACTCAGCATACTAGGAATATGCATCAATCTAATTAGCATAGTAGCCTTTGCTGACAGTTAGATAGCACTGCTTTTGTATTGATAGCTGACTAGAGATGTCATTTCAACGGTTTTGCTTTCATTCTGAAGTGATTTAAGTTTTCAGATCTTAAGCCCGTATTAGAGAATGCGACTCAACTCAAATATCTGCTTGAGTTGAGTGGAAAGGGTTGATTCTATTAATATAGCGCCATCCATTTCTAACCGTACTTAAGCAGAGTTTGAGTCTCGTTTTGTGTATACGATCGTATGACAACCTTTGGCGCAGCTACTATGCAACAGGTCCCGGATTTAATTTCCGTACAGGACAGATAAGTATTTTGTTCAATCTACAAAAATTGTTTCGGTCTGAGTGTATATGTATGTGAGATTTCTATATTTGAGACAGCACTCACGACATCGTATAAAAATCTTAGGGGCACGTTTTTAATAGAAGACATTAAATTTTAATTCAGAACACTTACGTAATCTTTAGTTTAGTATTACCTGAATTAAAACCTACGTAAATAACAAATCCATACATAACGTTGTAATTGTTACTTGTGCAGCGGCATCCGTTGTTTTACTGAATAATTAAATTTCATCACACAGTTTTGTTATGTAACGCTCTTGGGACTGGTCAGTCCCATGCTAAGTGACAACAAGGTGAGACAAGCATTTAAAGGCATTTAAGGCTGGTATATTACAAAAAAAAAATTATTTATTATTGTTAGAGTCATGACTAAATTAAAAATTGTTTTATCGAGTCTATTTTATTGAAAGTCCTTTTAATCAATATATTCGATCTATTCTTAGCTCTGAATAAGCGCGACAATGTATTGTATTTTGATACATGACAAGAGTGACAAACAATGGCGGATTTAAGATTGCCTTTTGCCCTTACCCTTGCTGAGGGTTGGTTTCCAATTTGAAATGTGACCCGTGATAAATTGACTTCTAGGTTTTAAAATTATTCTTTCCAGGGTCTCTGTTCTGCTCTCATGGTATATTTTTTTAATTTGACGACCTCCGTAGTCGTGTGGTTGGTATACCGGTTTCAAGGCGCCGCCATCTCTGAGGTCCCAGGTTCGAGTCCCGGTGGGGGCAGATATTTGCGTGATGAATGCGAGCATTTAAACCTTAGTTATAGTTGTTATAATATATTTCTATTACAAATATTTATATATGTATAATATATGTATGTTTATACGTTACCCTAGATCCCATAATACAAGCCTTGTAGAGCCTTCTTTGGGCAAGGCTAATTGTTGTAAGGGTAATTAATATTTATTTAATATACATTAGACGTTATCTTCTATTTTGGTGAAAAAGTTGCTAAAAACTTGTAACAGTTGCAGATCTTCAAAATTTATAGGAATCACATGTAACTACTATTTATAGATATTTCATAACAAAAACATAAAAGACGGCGGGAATCGCTAATATTTTCTAGGCAACTTTAGGGACAATTAATGCACGCGATTCGGAGAAATTGAGTTCCCAGTCTTTGTCCCAGTTCATATTTAAAGAAAAAGATGGACATCGGGGTAGTTTAGTGGGATATGAAGAGTGTTCTATACGAGCTTGATGACTTGCCTTCATCAGGTATGTAACGCAAAAGAATTCTACCTCCAGAAAAACTAATAGGGCAAATTTATAGCACAACATGAGTGGTCTTTCTTGTGTGTCTGTAAGAGCCTGTGTTGAATAAATATTATTTCAATATTGAATTTCCGCAAAACTTAATATCCGCAAATTGCTTCATCTTTACACAATATCCGCCTTAATGTCCCGTACGTCATGACATCATTTACGTGGTTATTGGGAATTTTACCTTATGCACGCAACTTTATTTACAAGCAACCGATTATGATAGGCAGTTTTGAACCTTATCTACTATGCTATTAGAGTTCAATAAAGTTATCAATGTTAATAGTTGCATTTGAAGTAATTAGTACAATTAACTATCATAGACGATCTCGTTGACTCTTTCTCACAATTGAGTCATTTCATAAAATCATAGCTACATATCTATGGTTTTATGTAGGTTTTGGAACAGAATACAAAAAGGCAACAGCACACAGCAGTGCCACGAAGTAACCATTCCCAGGATTAATGCCTTGTCCGTCTGTCCATCTGTTAAGGCCCGTTTTCCTAGGAATGCGTTATGGATATCAAGTTGAAATGAATGTCAAACACTCAGATTTCCAAATTTCTTGCAGTAGTGCAAAAATCAAATTCTAAGTGGATAAAATCAAAATATACGGCATATTACCGTTTACAAAACATATGGGATACTTTCCGTTCATTAAGAAATCGTGAAATATAGAAGCTATGTCAGTAATAATGGAAAATTACTAAAAACATTTAATTTTTAGTTGCATCACAAAACAATGTTTCTCATGATGTACGAACAAAGTTTAAACTAAAAACTTTCATGAATTGATTTCATGAACATGAACCAATTTAAATAATTTTTGGATGGCTCTATGTAGAGCCTGAGTAATGATATAAACTTCAATGCGGGACAAGCGGGGATAAAAGGTTTTATGGACGTAAAGTAATTTTTGTAAATTACTGTCATTATAGATCAGATCACACTCATAAACGTTCCTACTGAGTAACTCGAGATTATACATTAATTATGTTAGGGCAGTTAGGCCTTAGGCATGTTGCTAGGCGTCCGGATAAAGCCGGACATAGGTAGCCGGACATTTTGATTGCGTGTCCGGCCAAAATAAATCGTGTCCGACTTGTCCGGCTTTTGTTAGGCTTTTTACTTTTCGCAAACGTGAGGGGCCAAGCGTAGTTACATATGTTGATAAATGTTGAAGTACATATCTATTATTTAATTTAACTGATGACTATTTGACTGATTGATAATAAAGTATTTACCTAAGACTGATTTGGCATTGGATTTTATTTATTTTTTCTCTAGAATTTAACAACATTTATGATTATAATCAAAAAATCTTAATATTACATACAATTTATACATATGTCGTACCGCTTAATACTAAGACAAAGTCCTCAATAATGTAGGGTGTCCAGCCTGGAATTGGTCTGGCCAAACTGGCTGGTCTGTCCGGCTATTAGGTTTGGCAACCTGGCAACCCTAGGAATGCTTGAGCCACACTGGCCTAGTACGTATTGGTTGACTAAACACACTTTTGAATTTCTTCGTCAGTGTATGCAGTTTGCCTTACGATATAATTTTTCATCGTAGGAGCGTCGGATAAATATACATATCATACTCCAAAAAGGTATTGGTACATGGCAGGATCGATTTTGGGCAGGAGCACTGGTCTATGAAAAAGTTTCAAAATTATTGTATTGATATTGGTGAAAATTGGTATAGGGATAGTTTGAGATCCAGTAAAAAACTAATATATTTTTTAATAGGAAAATATAATTTTCCTTTGGGAAAATATATAAATAGGATAAAAACAACTGTCCGGGTTTGATGTTTGGGTACGGAGGTGGTTAGGGACCTGGGGTGGAAAATATGATATTTTTTAGGTGGCGCAGAGATACAAGAGCTTTATTGACTCTGTACTCTATTCTTAATAACCCTAATACTCCTAGTCATCTCAGTTCCCATTTTCAATTCCTACGTTCATCCCATAATAAGACCCTTCGTTCTGCCTCTAACGCTCTCCTTAAATGCCTCTCTCACCATTCTGATACGCTACACTCTTCCTTTTTTATTTGGTCCATTCAATTATGGAATGCACTTCTTCAAGAAGTGAGAAACTTCCCAAGCAGTCTTAAAAATAAATTGTGTTGTATTTTTCGGTAAATCTTAGGTTATTAAATGTGATATTAGGCTATTATGTAGTAGTGTGTTATATATCTTATGTATGTACATATTAGGATTTTTTGTAAATTTTACATATATATCTTATATATATACTTATATATATATATATATATATATATATTATACTACTTTATATCTCTGCATCAATTGAAGGTTGACTGGTTTCTACCAGAAGGTTTCTTCGAGCAAATTAAAGAGGAAGATTTGGACGATATTTAGTTGCAACAGGACGGTGTTACGTGTCATACAGCTGACATTACTATCGATGTTTTGCCCTTTCTTCAAAAATCACCATCCAGAAACATTCAAGCTGCTATTGATGGCATAAGGCCTGAAACTATCGAAAAAGTACTCCAAAATTGGGTGGATCGGATGAGCTACTGTAAAACCAGCCGTGGTGGTCATTTTACCAAAATCGTTTTCCACAAATAAATTTCATAAAATCAACGTTTGAAATAAATGTTCATCCTTCGAAAAATATCAAGCCGTATTTTTTAATAGACTTTTCAAATTTTAAATTTTAAATCAAAAACCCTTTAGTTTTCATACGCAAATTCACGCTGTCGATATCGACTACAAATGGATGTAAGCTCATGGTAGTTGTGGTAATCTGTGACTCTATTATGAGTTTGCCATCATTTTCGATAGGTATTTGACTTATAATAAATTACAGAAGTTATGTCAGTTTAATACGAAAGAGTAATACAGTTCGTTCCGCTAGGGGCGCTGTAAAATGTTGTCGTACATAAATTTACACTGTCGATATCGTTCGCAAACGAATGTAGCTCATAGTTAGCTACACTGTTACATGCACAAAAAGTATACGAGAGCAATAACAACAATGGTAATGCATAAATTCACTGGTCGCCCTTGTATCCGAAATTATACTGATTTACACCGACTATAGTCACGACATGACATGAGAAGCTTGCTGAAGATGCATAATTAATAACTTATTATATTACCGTTCCATGTGGAGATTATTAAGATTTTCTCTATATTTTACTTATTTGTGAATTTATTATCTATGCATAAATAAAGCACTCACAAATAACACGATTGGTAGATAATTACTTCAGTAAAGTTACATCTATAGACGTATACTTTAGTCGAGATTATTAAAAAAATCTATCTCAAGGTCAACTTTGTAAATATTGTGGCAAACAATAGTACACAAAGAGCTACATGAGTGATGAACTGGTGAGAAACTCCGAATTTTTTTTTTTTCTCTTGTTACAATCATTTTTATGCTTACATAGGTACAGATTAAATGTCCAAGAGGAACTTAGTACTTGTATTTTAAATAAATTATTAAATTAATAAGCGAGCTTCACCTGAACTCCTCAGCAATTGATGAACTGTCTTTCCTCTAAGCATAGGCATTCAATGCTATTATCAATGTCGTTATGCCAAATTTTATTAATAATTATTAAGTTAAATATAACTTAATAAAATTTAAAGTTAATTATTACAGTTTAATTCATAACTTTAGTAACAGTAGGAAATTATTTAGATAATAAAGGTAAGTATTAAATATTTAAGTTATGTCTGATGTTCTTTAAAGTTGGGTTCTTAATAGTTTTTAGTGAGAAAGATTTTTGCATTGAAAGTCTAGACCCACCTCATCTCTCTAGAACACAGGACGTACTCTCACGATTAAGAGCAGCGTCACTATCGCTTTCCGCGCTTCATATATTTTTTTCACGGCAAGTGTCACGGTGATTATGTTCCGACATTAGTTCTGTGGAATCCGCTCCACGCCAGCCAGAGTGGTCTGACCAGCGTGACCTAATGACTAAACTCAGCCTTAGTCTTGGCTATAAGGGCCATACGGCTTGAATGGAGGAGGGAGGACCGCACCCTTAGGAAAAGCCACGGTTAGCGCTGCCCTACAAAGAGGACATGCGCTTGAAAAAAGCGGGGTACACCAAAGTGGCTACGGCCTGTATGGATGGGGCCTACTTCTAAAAATGCAGAAAGCTGCGAGCAAGTGAGCCCGCGTTATATGGTCGGGAGGGTCAAATAGAGCGTGTCTGGGTCGACGGTGCCTAAGATTATCTGAACTGACTGCGGATCGGGTCGTACAGTTAGGCGCCTGCCTCATTAACGGGTATGGGTGCTTTTCAGCGGCAGTAAAGAACCGCTTGGAGCATTCCAAAAAGTGTTCTTGTATAGTGGTGGAGGCGCAATGGGAGATTGGCCATCCTGCGTAACAAGACTTTGAATTGAGTAAAGAATTTTTGCCTCTGTATGTGCGAATACCAGGCACGCGTAGGACATGACTGGTCCTTTTTTTTTTTTTTTTTTGTTCCCCTGAGGAAAATGCATTAAATTGCATACCCCGGCTGTGACGAGCCGGGGTTATGTGGGGCTCTCCTCCCCAGAAGGGGGAGGCCTACCCACTAAAAACCTCAGGGATGGCCTTCCTCAGGCATGTAGGGAGCCCCCGGGAACAGCAAGCCACCTCCGGGAACCCCCAGCCTCCGCTCCCCTGCCTAGAGGGGAGCCCTCCTCGGGGGAGGCTACAATACCTCCCCGGGTCTCCTCCACCGACGACGCCCCCGGCCACGGAAGGGGCGTGGTCCGTCCCGGGTCGCCGTAGCAGTCGCGACTTCCTCGCGCCCGCCGGCGACCCGCGGCGGCGCCGCAGCTGTGCTACCGAGCCGGCGCCGCCTTCTTCGAGCGGGATCGGCCATCTCCCGACCCCGCTCGGCGGCCTCCTTCTGGAGCATCACTGCTTCACAGAAGGAGGCCACAGCCCTCCAACCTCCCTCGTCGCCAGCATTGCCGCAATCAATACCGGCGGAGACAGATCTCGCCCGATCTCTGCGACCAAGACTCGGCGCTCGGAGGCCCACGCGGGGCACTCCGCCAGCGTGTGCTGGGCCGAGTCGAGGTCGGATGCGCAGTGGTGACAATGTGTCGATCCCTCCCGTCCTATTCGACACAGATACTCACCGAAGCAGCCGTGCCCGGTGAGTATCTGAGTCAATCGGTAGGTGACCTCCTCCTTCCCGTGGAGCCAAGCTTCGAGGTGCGGGAGTACGGCACCGACGGCCCGCTGGCGCGCGCAGATCCGTAATTCGAGCTGCGCACGCCAGGCCGCCACAAAGGACATGACTGGTCCTATGCAAACCTTGTAGAGTGTTCCCTTGTTTCGGAATGACATGAGGCTGTTTCTTCCCAGCACGAGACGTCCCACATATCTTCTAGCATTACGTGTTACGTTGCGGATATGCACCCTGAAATTGAGCTGCTTATCCAACGTGACACCCCTGTACTGAAGGGTCGGTCAGTATCACGATTTTCTTACATGGTTCTTAGAACTTAAGTATAGTTATATAGACTGACTTTAGTCGGTAGATCATATCGATCGCACGGTTCCAGTCCGATAAAATCACCGTGGCACTTGCCGTCACGGGTACTCTCAACCTCTACTGAGATAGTGTGTTATTTGAACCTTTAGTAGAAATGTTTGGACTGGGTGAAAGATGTTTTATTTGGTCGAAGCAACCTGTGATCAATATGCTGGTATTTTGTATATACATAGTTTTAGTTATACCTATTTTAATAAATGTTTATTTTTTATAGATTTATTATAAGTAAATAGTAAAATTATCATAAATACAATTATGGGCATATTATATTACCTTCAAGTATGTAAACAACGCAATGACCGTTGACTATGAATATCGGTGTTAAGGTCAAAACGCCCTCGGGTCCAAACAATCGATACTGTTAGCTGGGAGATAGTTTGGTAGTCTCAGGAATCAGCAGGGAATCGCCATATGCTTGAATTTAGTTCTGTTGTCCATATAGGAATATAGTTTGCTTGTGTGTACCAATATACACAGTTGTTATATACACAGGGATCTTTCTGGAAATTAGTCGTATTTTTATTAACATTTTACTAAAATTGATATATGAGATAAAAGTCAGACTCGTGAGTTTTAGTTATTGCGTTCTAATTATTTTTTGTTAGTGTTATTATGCAGTTGTAACAAGAAATCTCTATTCCATGAGCAAACGTTAATAGTTCATAATCTAAGTGTTGCATTATTACTATTATATTACGTTCAGAATTGTTGCCATTACCATCGAAATGTTGTAAGAACAGTCACTATAACAATTACTCTGTTTAAATAAATTGTCGATAAATCATCCAGGAAACTGTTATTGTTTCCGCAATGACTAATTAATGTATGCAGGGGTTAAAACAATTACTTATTGCTTTAGCTATACTTATTTTTGACATTGCTCGAGATTGTTGTAGATCATTACTTGAATAATTAGATTTGATTAACAAGCTAGTTTTCCGCCCGCAACTTTGTTCGCGTTATATCGGATTTGTCTACACTAAATATATATTTTACAAATTTTATTCACGTTTCATAATTCAGAACAATCCCAGTTGACTAGCATAAAATACCCGTGGCGTTAAGCATTCCCTTGACCACAGTACATTACGAAAAAATAATACTTATATGTATTTTAATAACTACAAAATACTATATATATATATATATATATATATATATATATATATATATATATATATATATATATTATATATATATATATTTGCCCGTTTTCCATGGGAAAAAGGTCTAGGCTATTTGGATGAGACGAAGTGCAATCCATCAACAAATTTTACTAGAGTTCAGAGATTTTAGACTTTACAGTTCTTAGCGATTATGTCATAACTTATATTTTGTAAACAGAAACACAGAATAAGTAGGGTCATATAACGTACATACGTTAATTACTCTTTAACAGCTATTTGACAGTTACTTCATGTGAATTACGTCATTCCTTTTTTTAACAATGGAAATGCTTTTATGCGACGTCTAAGTCCATTGGGTGAAGGCAAGGGTGTGTGGGACTGCGGAAAGAGGTCGTAACTACCAAACAAAACCTTCAGGAGCACGACACAGGTGTTGAATGAGCAGCAACGAGTATGCAGGGCGCTGCGTTCGCCGTAAGCCGCTTGGCCTGGATTATGTCATTCCTGTATTTACATGCATTGAATAAGAACTTTCAACACAGTTTTTAAGTCCCAATATTTTGGATAAACGGAACTAAAGAGTTTTTTAAAGTTATGTATTCATTTATACACTTGTTTACAGCATTGGGACACTGTAGCATATTGGCAAAATTAAATTGATAGTTAAAAATTCTATTTGAATTTAATACAAATTTCAATTATCTTTCTTTTGTATAAGATGCTAAGTTTTAAAGCAACAAAAGAATCGTTACGATTGACGTCATAAAATTAAGCATTAGTGAAATGAAAGGTATTTTCATTAATATTTCACCGATTTTATTCCCGGTTAAAACTGAATTTTTCTTTTAAATCTTTAAATTTTGTTGTATTTGTTTCTATATTCAAACTAATGTGTCATTTAAAATATTCAAAATAATTTTCCCGCCGCCTTGGGATGCTGTAACACTTCCTTTTCGTAAATAACACAAAAATATTGTACTAGCTGACCCGACAGACGTTGTCCTGTCTCACGTTTCAAATGTCGAAAAACAATATCTAGATGACCGTATTGTGAATCTAAGCTAAGTATGATCCTCAACCCCTTGGAATACACACAAAAAATTTCATCAAAATCGGTCCAGCCGTTTAGGAGGAGTTCAATGACTAACACACGTACATAAGATTTATATATATAAAGATATTGCTTGTTGCTTTTTCATTATATTTTAAATAGCTACTAGAAGAATCTAGAGAAATATTTACTTTGACAATTTTATGTTTTAGGGTTGCCGTTTTAATTGTATATTTGTAATTACCCTCATAAATTCCGTTAAAAGTAATTTACTAAAAAGACTTTCATATTAATTATAAAAACTTTGGGTTTCTGTAAAGAAAATTGTACATCGAAATAGACGATTAAACACATGTTCCTTTTTCAAAATACCTAGAAAACATAATCTTATAGAAAGACAGATTGTACATCTTATTAGTTAATGGTTAAGGATAGGGATAGCGTAGGATAAGGTACGGTCAAAGTCACGTCAAGCTCACATGTGCATTACAAAAACTTCTACAATAAGGTGCGATATAAGAGATGTGTCGAGGTCAACATGTACAGCCCGACGCGTTACTGTGTGTACTTATATAGTGAGATTTATTGTTGTATACATTACCTTATTTAATAGAATTGAGTGGATAGGTAATGATTTCTTACCATTCCAGCAATTAGACAAAGTAACTAAAATAGTTGCTATAGGCATTGAGTCGCAGATCTGTCTCGTATAGACCAACCCCGTCTCCATTGTTCAATGAAGCGCGAGGCTTAGGTCTGTGACGTCAGCGTTTGGTTAACGGCTCGCTGAACTATAAATGATCCTTGCCATGCAGGAGATGGCAGATACTTGTGAAGGGCCTCACGGTGACACAGGTGAGTTCTCCGTCGTATTTTGAATTAATATTAATTCGAAATATTGTTTGTAAACTACAAGAAATGTAAAGAGCCTGAAGCATAAAATATCAATTAACTTATAAATCAATTTATTCAATTGTTAAACATGAAAACGTAACAGACAAATATGCAATTATATAATATGATAATATATTTTAATGTAAAACATCCCATGAAATCAATAAACATGAATGAAAAAAAAAAGCATGATGAATCATAATTATAACTAGGAAATGTGAAAATGTAATGTATTGTTATTTTTTATTTTCTTGATTGAATCTTGAAGGTTTGATGAGTTATTTTACTAGAGAGAGTAGTATTTGTCTTCTTTAAATGTAAGAATTTTCCAACTCTCCATGGTGTTTAGATATTACATACAGAATCATCCTATAACTGGTCTTCGGATTCGGCAAAATGTGATTAAGAGATTTCCCAAGAGATAACAGAGAAGCTCTGTTATCTTTTGGGAAATTTGGTTTGAACATGATAAGATCATATTTATTTTCGTCTGCCATGGAGAGGTTACGGATTTATTTTTCAGAGTCTTTTAAATTTCAAGATATTTATCTCATAGTTATGTAGGTTTTATATTTACAATTTTTCTGATCTGCGTTCATTATTTTAAGCGGAATTAATGCAAACTTTATGTCTGATGTGTTTTAGTTTTTTTTTTTTTATTTATTTATTTAGTTATTTGTTTCAAGATTTTTCTTAGATTGGTTTTCACATTTAATCTGGCAAATGGACATACTGATCCATCGATGGAATCGATTTATACTGAACCTGGATAAGTCGTAATTTTTACATTTTATCAATTTATTTATTATTAATTTGTTTAATTCTATAATGATATTATATATTTACTATGTAAAATACTTTTTTACATTATCTCTGGCAAATACGGAATTATAGCAAAAATAAAACATAATAATGTGGAACGCTTTTTTTGCCATCATGAAACAGTTACGAAAAACGAATCATTATTTGTATTTCTGTTGCTGAGAAAAGTACAGAAATTTCTGTTAATAAGTTGATTACTGTTTATTAGAATTATGTAGGTTTTGAATTAGATACGTTGTCATATAATAATTGAAATAAGGAAAAAGATTTAGCACACGAAATCGGAGAGTATCGGAATAAAGATGCATATAAATAGACACTTTGGCTTTATCTTTTATAACTTTTCACGTTGTTAATTTATAATTCTACTAAAAAGCTGACATAATTTGTTACTCGAGCGTTTCTAGTATTAAGTAAAAAAAAAAACATTTATGATCTTTTGTTGTGGCACAAGATTTGTATGGACTTAACAACATCTAACAGGTTTGGAAGGTTATGCAGTATTTCGCATCGTGCAGTCGGTTGCACATGATTTGTTTAAAGATTTCGTATAAAGAGAGAAAATTTTGTATAAAGAAAAGTTAAAAATAATTTTTGCCATATCAGGAGGTACCATTTCAGGTGCACTATGCTTATATTTTACTGGTCTTAACCTTATCTTCAATTTAATAGACATATAACTCAACGGTTTTAGAGCTTAGACTAACATAATTTTTTGACCACAATTTTCGAAAACATTATTAGAATTTGTTTGAGGTTCATAGTAATGACTTCCTCTGAAATAGCTTAAAGTTGTAGAAGTCATTCCAGATGTCGACTCAAGTTTGTATTTGTATGTATGTATGTTTGTTTGTTTGTTTGTAAGTATTTCATACAATAATTGCCCTCAGTTTATCATTATATCAATTGCCAACATTAAATGTTCGAAGTTTGTTTAAAAATTTTCTCCATTCTTTAAATATTGTCGGTGTTTTAGATAAAATGAAATCTTTTTTTGATTTCATTAAAGGGAATTGGAACAGCAAACTTAACTGAAATAAACCTTAATTAAACGACCGAATGAATGAGTCTGAATAAAAAAAAAATGCAATATGTGTTCCTAATGACGAACGAATTTAAAAATAATGGTTAAGACTACCGGCTTCTACAATATTTTAAATATTGTATTTTTTTATGCATTAAGGATAGTCATTTGGCCTCGATCTCACCTGATGGTAAGTGACGATGGGGCCGAAGATGGTCCATGCCTATCCAGATAGTGCCTATTCACTCTTGCCTTGAAAAGGGTATTGAACAGATTGCAACTTTACAATGTGTAATGTTAGCTGTAAATTACTAATAACTAAAAATATTATCGGCAATTTTAAAGATGAAACTCAGCTGACACAATTTTAATTTTCATTTACTTACGAGATACAGATTTTTAAAACTTATACTATACTTTATCTGTGAATATATGTTAATAAGTCTGTGCAGGCGAATCGAGTTTCTCAGGCAAAGACAGATTTCAATATTGACAAAAATACATTTAATGGAAAAATCATTTTGAAACACTTTGTTCTACAACGCCTTTTGTACATCAAAGCGATCAATCATGGCAGGGAAACTTAATTTACCTTCTACTATATAAATAGGGTGAATATAAAAATAGTATATATAAAAATATATACTTTGCATTTCGATCTATCTCTGATTTCCTTTAAATACATCTCTATGGTATTAATCGTATCCTATCCTATTAATCTTATTAATCGCGATCCTCGTGTCATATGAATGCCACGGTACCGCCATTTTAGTTTCGTTGCTGGGAATGAAACACGCCAATTTATACTTTTTTACAGAATATCGCTGTGAAATAAGATCGTTTAGGCATTAGCTGATAAAAGTGTAAATGAAATTAGAGGTTATTTCGAATTATATTTTAAATAGCATCCCAATTACAAGAATACATAATAAAAAGGAGTAGTGTGCCGTAAATATTTATTAATGTCGGTATAAGAAGTAATAATTCTCTTTCTTCTTTATATTCAGAATGAGATTAATCTCTCTACAAAAATTTATTAAATTTAACTTGTTGCGTACATTTGCCCGATAAAATGAAAATGGCAATGCGATTTATACAGAAACTGCGTTTCGCTTTTTCGTACAAGAACGCGTTTCGCGATTACAGTTTGCGGGCGTTGCGCGTTGGTTCGGTACGTCAAATTAATCTAACACTCTCGACATATTTTTGCATTCCTTGGTTGATTTTAATACAAACATACCTGAATATTGTCATTCTTAGTCTTAACAATAATACAATGGACAATTACTGTCATTAATGAGAAACTAATGTTGATGAAGACCTAGACACATAAACTTGTATGTAATAAGAAATGAATGTGTTACATAGTAGTCTATAGGTCTTTGCAATAGGTTTTAAAATTAAATGAACGTCTGTTAAAGAATTATATGACTGTACTGTCTGGCAAGTAATTGCTACTTCCAAATATTGTGTTGTCGTTTTGATGGGGACTTTGAATAAGGCTAAAGAAAAATTTTAAAATACTCTCTTTATATTATATAATTGAATTTGTTTTCCTACATAACAAAATTTGCTGCACCTGTAGTTTGCTAAGTCTCTGGATAACATTTTCCATCCTAAATGTAATTTTGTTACTTATGTATGTACAGTCAGAAACACCTGAATTTTAACATTTGTACTACAAAAACCGCTATTGCAAAAGCCATAACAGCTATTTCAAGGTACACATGTAAAGTATGAGTCGTTGTTGTGTGTAATCGAATTCTTCCAGCTGTTGATATTAAATTAATTATTTAATCTGTCCGTGACTACTCAAAAATATATCTGTTTAATAGTTAATTTATGATGCTATTAAAATTTATTATCTTTTTATACTCGTTACTGAGCTGACTTTGTTACCACAAAATACCGGAAAATGTATTTTGTAATAGATTACATTTATGTAATGTTTAAATATATTAAAAATTAACTGAACATTAGAATGTTCAGTTAAATTTTAATATCTTTAAACATCACACAAATTTACAATATAATATATAATTCAATAATAAATAAATACTTCTCACACTCACATTAATTAGCTTTACCCAATGTAAGCACTTTGGGTAAAGCTAATAGGGGATAGAATCATATATAGACAAATATTTCATTTCTTTAACTAAATATATTAACAGTTATTTCATACATACAAATATATTAATAGCCATAAGGAATACCTGCTCGTATTGATAAGTATCTGCTTCCAATAGAACTTGAACGGAGGACCTCACTGATTAATATTGATGAATAGTTATTTTATATTATTAATTTTAATCCGTATTTTCTTTTTATAGCTTTATTTATATGTGTTTGTTTGTTTGTATGTCCCGGGAAAATATTTGCAATTCAAATTTGAAGCATTACCACATTTCATTAGTAGGTTTCAAAAAAGGTGTTGTTATATATTTTTAAGAATAACTTAAATATTTGTCTTTGTTCTTTTGATTTCAGACAAGCCATGAAATCGATAATTATTTTGGCTTTGACCATCCTGGTCGCGGTGGCATATGGCCAGAAATACACTGACAAATGGGATCATATAAACGTTGAAGAAATCCTTTCCTCTGATCGACTCCTTAGAGGATACGTCGATTGCCTCAATGACAAAGGTCGGTGCACTCCAGATGGAAAAACTTTGAAGGAGACATTACCCGATGCCCTTGAGAATGGCTGCTCCAAATGTACAGAGAAGCAGAAAGAAGGCTCCGATAAGGTTTTAAGGCACTTGATCAACAAACGACCCGAATACTGGAAGGAATTAGCAGCTAAGTATGACCCCAAAAACATCTACCAGCAAAAGTACAAAGATAAAATTCAAGAAATCAAAGGAAGCTCATAATTTTGTATGATCAAGCCGTTTGTCTTAACAATAAATGTGATATAGTGAATTAGACACCAGAAGACTGGAATTGGAATAAATGCTATAATTAGGAATTTTCAGATTTGTATTTATTGAAATAAATTAAATGCTATTAGAATAACTGGCTAATTATTATTAATTAATGTGGCTTCATGTGAGATTGTCAGTGGAGATGTGGTCTCGCCCCTTATTTTCTAATTGAAATATTGGGGGCTGATCTTATCATCTATTATAAGATTTTCAAAATTCATATATCAATTTATAAGACTCACCTGGCCTGGCCAGGCCTGGCAAAGGAATAATTATGAGGTTATTTGAATACACCTCAATCAAATCGACTACGAAATACTTTCACACAAAATCAGAGACTTAGATTTGATTACCCATTTTAAAGCAGGATAGGCTTTTTCGTGTTGATTTTGAAGATCAATAACATGTACTTTTAAGCTGCTATAAGTAATCAGCTCTTTAGATAAGGATTCTAAATTATAGAAATGATTCCAAATAACGGAATCATTCCTATATACATTTTGTATTAACGAAACGAAAGTCATTGATGTTAGTTTGTGCTACTGGAGGCGCTCTCTTTCTTCTGTAGATGTTGCAATAGCTGAGTAAAGAATAAAAACGTACTAAGCGTGTATTTATCGAGAAATCAAAACTTGAAGCAAAATCAATACGGTATAGCAGACCGTCTTTTCCCGCATTGACCAGGGTTGACCTATTCATAAAATCAAACAATCGATGAATAGTGATCACCATATATTTCGCAATGACATAGTACTTAGAGCGACATCGATAACGAATTTTTTTTTGTATATAGGTGTTGTACAGTGAAGTGCTATAGGTACTCCTAAATCCTTAGAATATGCACGAGTAACTATGAGTTTGCTTTAGGCAGTACGTATTATCAATATATTTTCTTTTGAAAATTTCTCGTCTGAGCACTGATAGAGGTAAATGCAACTTGTCACCGAAAGTCTCGGATATAGCGTCGTTGCGTCACGAATGTGCGTGGATAGGGTTCAAATTCTTTATGTATATAGATATATATATGGAGAGATCTGTACTTTCGTTGTTTGTTTTTTTGCGAAGTTGATTTATTTTTTTGTTTATTACATAACGATTCCCACCGTATTTACCATTGAATGATTTTTGGATAGTACCTGATGAAAACAAGCTTACCATATGAAGACATCCGTGTGTGGAAATGTTACAGAACAATACAGATATTGTGGGTTTGTAGTCATTTTTATATTAACCGATGTGTGTTCATATTATTTAATATTAAGAATAGTAAAGATATTTACGTCAATAAAGTAAACACCATATTTTTTTTATTTATTGTAAAGAAATTTAAAGTTTAACTCTAAATATGAATAACAAATTAGATTAATCCTTTTCTTCGATGAATTTATTGAAATTATCTCTGTATTTGTTGTCCTTGTCATACATATCGATTAGCTCTTTCCATGAGTCAGGGTGAGTCTCCATCACTGCTCTAATTACCTTTTTGATGAGAATTCTCTGTTTTGGTGAACATTTGCTGCAAGACGTTTCTAATGCTTCTGGTATAACCTCTGAAAGAGAAAGATCCATCAATAATTCTTGAAACGAACAGAAATAAATTTTACTATAAAAATAAGTACTAATCACTAACAAAAAACGATAGATATAAAGGATATTCAACATGTTCATTACAAGAGTTTCTTTCTGTAGTTCATAGCACATTGACAGGCATTAAGTTAAATTTTAAAACAATAAAATTTTATGGTTCTTTTATTAGTACTTTAATAGGTACGTTATTCACTTGTTTGGATGATATGTAGACATTAACGATGACGTGGTAACTAAGTATCGTGTTACATGTATGTCACCAATATTTACGCGTGCTAAGTTCATCTAGAGCTTAGAAACTATAATCAGTTATTGAAAACACAGGTGTTGTACTTATTAATTACTTAAGATGAATTATAATTCATAAAATGTATTTGGAAATAATTTTTAAAAAATGGTAATTTATTGTCTATCGCTTAAGCTCTATCAAATTGTTATGTTCATTAATCAAACAAATCAGAGACATCTGACAAAAGCTCTCGCTATCAGTCAGCTGTTTTTAAAAATTTTTAAAGTTTGGGATTTCGATGTTATATGACTTAAAAGAAAATTTTCAACACTATATAAATGCTATATTTATCTATTGGTGAGATCAACTAACAGCTCAACCAATAGATTATCATATATGTGAAATTTCTAATTCTAGTACATACAAACTGATTATACGTTAACATAACATTTTTTTTCTTTATTTTCTGACCAATTAAAAAATGTTGTGTTAATAGCTTCCAAATTCAGGATCAAGGTCAAGATCAGGATCAAGAAACTCAAAAATTCAGGATCAGATTATAATGAGTTGGATACACCATTTACAACATTATGAATTAACATATGATTGAATTTTGAAATGAAGATATATCTGCTTTCGCCCGCGACTTCGTTCGCGTGGACTTCAGGTTCGTCCCGTCTAGTCTAGTAATAAGTAAGAAATACGGTAACTAAGCACTGCAGAGCCCTAATCATAGGCCTATAGGTAGCTACTGCAGTATGCTCCTATAAACTACGTAGGATTCGGTCAGCGTTTGCAATGTAAGCGCAAAAAATGTGTTTTTTTTACGACCTCACATTAGAAACCTCAAAAATTGTAGCCTATATGTTATTCTGATGTATAAGCTATATTGTGGTAAAGTTTCATTTAAATCCATTCAGTAGTTTTTACGCGAAAGAGTAACAAACATCCATACATCCATACTTACAAACTTTCGCCTTTATAATAGTAGTAGGATTAGATATAATAAGGTTAGATATTGTTTAGTTTCTTGTATATAGTAAGAATACCTATATTGAAAGAAAATGCGACTCTATTACCACGTTTGCGGATGAACATCACGTATAATGCTTTTCGTAATGACGGAAAGAGATAATTTTAAATTGATCAACACTTTGCTAATACTAATCTATGTAATATTTTGAGACTATATATCTAGGGCTAGGTACAAATCTCGTTAGATATATTTTCATTTTCTCTTATTGATATGTATATAAATATTATAAATTGATCAAAACTTTGCTAATACCATGATCAATGTAATATTTTGGGACTATATATCTAGGTCTAGGTACAAATCTCGTTATATATAGTTTCATACTCTCGTTAGATATATCATCATGGCGAGAATATATTTATATTATATATCAGTTTAAGATCATCTGGGAGCCTAATTATAATGTTTTATTCAAGTTAATAAATCGTTAATCTATACTCCAAACATTAACGGTTGAAGATGGCTACCTTGCGGCATGACTGGTTTGGCACACAGTTGTTAGATTCAAAACCTTCTGCAAAAACTAATTGTTATCTTTCATGCAAATATAATCCTAATCAGACCAAAAGACTGTCATGCATGTCTTACTCTTTAAGTTATTCATAGATCAATTTTGTCGAAACCTCTTCTAATATCTGTGTACACTACTACTAACCTACTTTCGGTTTGATTCGGTTGTTACTTCGAAAAACCTTTATGACCTGAACAAATAACTCTCTTTATGCAAGTTAATAAATCGTTGATCTATATTACAAACATTAACGGTTGAAGATGGCTACCTTGCGGCATGACTGGCTTGGCCACACAGTTGTTAGATTCAAAACCTTCTGCATAAACTAATTGTTATCTTTCATGCAAATATAATCCTAGTCAGACCAAAAGACTGTCATGCACGTCTTACTCTTTAAGTTATTCATAGATCAATTTTGTCGAAAGCTCTTCTAATATCTGTGTACACTTTTATTAACCTACTTTCGGTTTGATTCGGTTGTTACTTTGAAAAACCTTTATAACCTGAACAGATAACTCTCTTTTGAACACTCGCTAATAATAAGATAACTATAAGAATAAGAGCTAATAAGAAGACCTAAATTTCGATTTTATGCACTATTTTACGGTTTATTTTATAAGTTTATTTTAAATACAAAAAAAAAAAGAACAATATTAGATAATTCTATTTTCGATAATGTTCAAATATGTTATTTTTTATCTATATTTCATATACAATTTATTTTATATACATTTACTTTTAGATACATTTAAGAATTATATGGAGCCGATAGACGACTTATAAAAAATAAATCCAAAATGGATGGATGATGTTACATAGAAAAATCGACACTTATACTGTCGCTCATCACTAAAAATCTATAGAGATATTTATAATCAATCTAAAGAAAGGCCAATTCTGTATATAAAATATATTTTCTAAATAACCACCAGGGCGTGATTAGGTAACGATATTGATGCCAAAAACGCAATCAGTAAAATTTTTGTCTGTTTGTATAACCGTTATAGAAACAAAAACTGATTTTAACGAAACTTGGTT
Organism: Scirpophaga incertulas; assembly: GCA_036419045.1. Taxonomy (NCBI): domain Eukaryota; kingdom Metazoa; phylum Arthropoda; class Insecta; order Lepidoptera; family Crambidae; genus Scirpophaga; species Scirpophaga incertulas. The sequence goes on from CM071645.1 coordinate 14,131,358, forward strand.
CAATTATTTTTCATACTTCTGAGCTATGATAGAAGGTTATATATAGCATGTTTTTCATCACGCTACAATTACAGGAGCAGAGCAGTGAAAGGAAATGTGGGGAAAACGTGAGAAGTTACTCCATTTTTTAAGCTTCCTGTTCTCCTTAAAATTGTATATAAAAAATATCCCACGACAGCATATGTCTATATTTTATGGTTGACTCACAATAACACGTGTAACTCCCGATAGCTTAGCAGTCCGAAGCTTTCTGATTATTTTGTATATTCTTACGCTTATAACACTCTTAGTCAATAAAAATGCTACCTAAAATTACGATTTCACGTGGACAAAGTCGTGGGCACAGCTAGTATAACATAAATATTGATTTGTGTTATATATTGTGTGGATTGTTGTTTGCAACTAGATAGACTTTTTAAATATAATAAACTTTAAATTAAATGATATTTAAATATATACTAAATTATCTATTAACCATGAATCAACATTGTAAATGAAAAAACTTACTTTTAAAGTCCTTTGCATCTGGAGTGCAAGGTCCTTGATCCAGGAAGCACTTAGTATACCCAAGTAAAATTCGATCGTTTTCTAAAAGCGGTTGAATATCAAATTCATCGTACTTTGGATTGTAAAAATCAGCACCCACCATTGCAATCGACACTGTTAGTATTAAATATACCAGCATATTTATTTCCTTAGTTGCTTGTTACGAGTGGTAAGTAAGTAAGTAAGTTAAGTAATCTGGATTATTTTAAAATTATAATCGTTGTTTAAATAAGAATAAAATATCCACAGCAATTCAACGCTTCAGTTATACTACACGAGGTATACTGCAATCTTGCTTTTATAAAGCTGTTGGTCATCGTATGTAAGAGGAACATCACGTTATAAAACCAAGAATTATCATCACAAGAAGACACGTTACTAATGTGTGCACAATCTTAACAAGCTGTCATTATGGTATATGCTGGTGAGCTAGTCCAATATTTTCCGACTACTTATCAAAGTTAGATCTATGTTTCATTTAATCTGTTCATACCGAGTTAGAATTAAAGATAATAATATGTATTTATGTACAATGGCGGATTTAACGCCTTAGTTATTTTCTGACAGTCGACCTTTATTGATTATTGCATGTGAATAAGCTTATTTGTGAATAAATTTCAGTTGATCATACATTACGAAACAAATGCTAGAATTCATTTGTTATTCTACGAGACGGCTTTGCTACAGGTACCATTTAATATCAGAAGCTCACAAAAATATGAAAGACATACGATAAGTGTCAGGACTTCCTAATCATTATTGGTCATTAATCAAGAGATTAGTTTTTGCATTTTATCATGCTAGTAGCGTATTATGTTTCTACTTAGTTTGGTTAGTATTATATTAAGGTGTGGTCAGGTTTCAGGTAGCTTGAGCCGTCGTATAAGATAAAGTCTAAGAGCTGTCCTGTTGTACATAAAAAAGTGATTACGTAATAAGTATGATTCCATACAATACTTGCGCGTGAATTTAAATAAAACCAAATTAACTATATGAAAGTTTTGAGATGGTAACACTCGTTGCAAGTCTATTTGGTATAGGTATGTGCCTAATACCTTATCAATATTGTCATCAAGTTGTCTGTATTTTGTTAGTTTTTTAGTAATCTCGGTAGTCTGTGGTTTTTGTTGATCGCTCTCTGTCACGCATGACAGTTTTTGATAAACGAAAATTATATAATTTTAGTAGATTTCTAAATTTATTTGTTATTTTGAATTTTTATTTTTATATTTGATATAATAATATGTTATAGCTATGCCTGTCGACTGCCAACGTTCAACTTCTGGCGGAAAGGGTAACTTAGGAATGTTCATTGAAAGAAATCCCCGAATATGCGCAGCAGGATTGCCTACGGCGCAGCCAGACGATAAAGTGCCTGACTCATCGCAACATTATTTACTAAAAGATCATGTAGATGCGTTGATAAGTGACGCTATAATTCCACCGAAGCCGAAGCGCCCACTACCTCCATTAAGGAAACCAATATCACGAGACAATCGTTTCGCTGGCTTATTTACTGAAGTTGCCGATTTAGTAAGTCCTTGTAAAGACGAGACTAAATTTAAAACGATAGTCGACGATTTGAAAGATACTGTTTACAGTTCCTACTGGAATAAAAGACTCGGTGAAACGAAAGACATGGTTCCCATGTTACCAAAAGACTTAGATGCAAAATATACAACATTTGGTAAGCCGACACCATACCACGGGCGTTTGTACGATATTGTAATGCCAAAGGATAAAGCCATTTTAGAAGATAAAACAATTGGTTCACAACTCAAAAGAGATTATTGTAAACCTGAGTTTAATCCCGATTTAACCTTTGGTTATAGAACTAATGTTGATAAAAGGGGTACTTATGCTAAGTGTTGTGTGACAGATGATAGAGTTAAACTTGGAAAATCTAGTCTGATGGTTACAAACACTATACAGGCTAATTATCAAAATACAAGAAAACCACTTTTAGGCACTGTTTTAGCACCGAACGAAAACATAAAAAATGTGCCTCACGGACACAGCTTTGGTAAAATAGTAAAGCCAAGCAGCCTCTTAGAATGTCTTGTTTATTGTGACATGTACCCAAACCGCGACAATGTTAGAAAAAGCTTAAAGCATCTCAATACACTTCGACGAGTTTTGTATAAAAAATTATTACCACATAGTTTTAGATCATTCTATTTAAATTTAAAATATTTAGATCAGGAGAAAACAGGGTGGCTTCCAAAAGATGTAGTATATAAGTATTGTGGAACTAAGTTAATAAGATTTGACCCTGAACTCATTGAACCTCTATTGGAACTGTGGCAAGCATTTGATGGATTGCGTATAGATTATAGGACTTTTGTGCGTATTCTTAATTATAGAGATCCATTGCCTGATATACCGTTTCTACTAGATATGCCTAAAGACTACCTTGATTATCGCACGACTTACACCGAAATGACTAAACTGGATAAGCCTGTGGACAACAATTCAATGGCTGCACTGCCTTCGGGAAGATATTTTGATTTAGACTATCCAATAACTCCAGAATATTATTGCAAAGCTATGAGACAGTACTTACCTCAAGAATCTGACATGAAATCTTGCATAAGTCCTTCTGTGCTTACTTTATTGCATGTTAACCATCGACATATGTATGCCAAACGTGAACCAAGCGTAGTAAGAAGAGTGTTTGAGGCAGCCGGGGAAAAATTTACTGATGAAGAATTTGATGAAGTTTGGAAAAGGGCAATGACATTTCACTCAAAGGGCTGGGTTTGCTATGAGACATTTAGAAAAGCGTTAGAGTCTAAATAAAGGTATTAAAGATAAGAATGTTAAACAAGAAACACATCATATCGTTCTAATATTTGTATTTGAAATAAAATAAATAAACATAGCAACATTTAACTCATCTTTCATAGATAATTGTTGTAGATAAATCCAAATGTACTTTACAGTCAAGGTTTTAAGTAATCTTGGAACGCTTCTTGATATTTACCCTGAGGATCATAGAATGCTACGAGCTCTTTCCATAAATCAGGGCGCGTTCTTTTAACTTCTTTGGCGAGCTGTTTACCCAATTGCTTTTGTCTATCAGTGCATTTGCTGCATCTGGTAGCCAATGCTTCAGGTAGTTTTTCTGAAATACAAAACCGTGTTTGTTATTTTTTTAATATGTTAACTCGGAGATGATCTTGTTCATTCCATTTCATTTAATTGAAGACGGCATAAAATACTATTCAATTCAAAGATTGATATATATAGCGGAATGTACCTCTAAAATAAGCTATACTAATAATAGCATTAGTTAATTATGATAATGATTGGATTATCGTCCCGAGTCACATACGTCAAGTCTCGTAGTCTTGCGATTAGCTTTTTTTTATTGCCTTACGTGGCAGACGAGCAAGTGGCACACTTGATGTTAAGCGTTAACCGCAGCCCATGGACTTAGCAATCCCAGGGGTGGACACAGCTAAGCCGCTGCCTATCGAGATAAGATTACTCTCTTTAAGCCTCGTTTGAAGAGGGACATGTCATAGCGCAGGGGAAACACTGCAACAGGAAGATCATTCCACAGCTCAAAAGCAGCTACACGCTTGAATATATTATATATTTGTACTTTTAACATTTTGTATACTTTCTAATCTACTACGTATTAATTTACTCATTGATAGAATGTACCTTTTTTTTGTTCCCCTGAGGAAAATGCATTAAGTTGCATACCCCGGCTGTGGCGAGCCGGCGGTTATGTGGGGCTCTCCTCCCCAGAAGCGGGAGGCCTACCCACTAAAAACCTCAGGGATGGCCTTCCTCAGGCATGTAGGGAGCCCCCGGGAACACCAAACTACTTCCAGGAACCCCCAGCCTCCGCTCCCCCGCCGCTACAGGGGAGCCCTCCCCGGGGGAGGCTACAATACCTCCCCCGATCTCCACCACCAACGACGCCCCCCGGCCACGGAAGGGGCGTGGTCCCTTTCGGGTCGCCGTATCCGCGGGCGCGATTTCCTCGCGCCCGCCGGCGACTCGCGGCGGCGCCGCAACTGTGCTACCGAGCCCGGCGTCGCCTCCTTCGAGCGGGATCGGCCATCTTCCGACCCCGCTCGGCGGCCTCCTTCTGGAGCATCACTGCTGCACAGATGGAGGCTACAGCCCTCCAACGTTCGTCCTGATAGAATGTACCTACTCTTTTATTTTGTTATCATAACAAACTTTCTATATTATCTTACTAAATACAGTCTAGCACTGGTACTGTCATTTATATCTTGTGTATATGTCACCGGAAAATAACAAGATCCGTAAGTTCATCAATCTCTAGTAGATTGATGAACTTACGGATCGAACATATTACAATTTATCTCCTGTTTAGAATTCTACGAAAGTTTATAAAGTTCCTAGTAAATTGATAAACTTATGGATCTTGTTATGTTCCGGTGACATATACACTATTACCTTACCAGCTGCTGCCTACCTGATGTTATATAGAATTCTGTTCTAAGATAAGAAAACATTATCCTTTGTTGTTCTCTGGGTTTCTAACTATTCGTATAACAATATTTATAATTTATTTCCGCTGTGACATGTAAAAGTAAAATACATACGCACGGTTACTATTATATTTGCTTATATAGTACGGATCAGGGTGTGCAAAACATAAAAGTTATTTAATTCCTGAATTGAAATCTGATATTGGACCCAATTCTGGAATTAGTTATTTTTTTGAAAAGTCATCTTTAGTGTAATATATCATTATCATTATTAGTTTAAATATGTAAATAATTATTAAGGTAATACTAGAAACATCAGAAATCGCCTTAAATTTATATCGTCTTCTAGAATTATTTTCCTGCATATAGGTTCAGATGTATCCATATTGTTTAGACGCGAAAACATATATATACAAAGATTTCAACATTAAATAATAATATATAAAACTAACAATGAATAGAAGATTTTAGGCTAGGTTTTTTTAAATTAAGTTTTTTTTCATTGCACTTTTCTGTATAGTGATTGTAACCAGATCAAAAAATGGGAGGAGGGGTGAAAAAATTTCACTCTCAGGGATTGGTTTGTTTTGAAACTTTTCGACGCGGTATGGATGAAATAATGCAGAAAAAAATACACAACTCGTCAGGGATAAATAGTAAACTTGATAACTAGTTCTTATTTTAGAATATTTTGTTGTAAGAATCTTTAGATGAAGTTTAATTATTAGTATAAATTATATATGAATATGAATGTATGAAATGAAATGCTTACTAACCTTTAACTTTTTTTATGTCTGGTGTGCAAGGTCCTTTATTTAGCAGACATTTAACGTATGCATTTAATAATCTTTCGTTACCCAGTACTTCTGATATATCAAAATCTTCATCTTCGTATTTATCTTGCGCAACCACCACGACTACTAGACACAATAACAGTATCACAAAATTCATGATTACAAAACACGTTAAGTTCGTCCTCAAAGAGTGATGGATTGTTTATGATCATATAAGTACTGGTCAACAATATTTATAGGAAATCTAGTAACAACTATAATACAAATATGTCGATAATTGTCATTATGGTCAGATCTTATAATATCATGCATAGCTAGTCATTATCGTTCAGTGGATTATCGTCGCGGCAAACTACTCGTGACTTGATTAAACTCATCATGGAGGTGATCAGTTCAATAATACAACACTTGGATTAAATATTTAATAATAAACTTACAATGCTTATTTTAAAATAATTTACGTTTTTAATTATAATAGTAAATGCAATTTAGTGCAATATCTCCCCAAACTTTTCAAGTTATATAGTTATACACCGGTAATCAGGAAATTGTAGAGGGCCTCTCTGTTAAGGCGTTCTGGGTCGTATTTGTCAAGCAGTTCTAAAAATCGAGGTTCACTTTTTGCCCTTATTCCTAGTAAGAGCTTCCGAACTACTAATTTCTGTTTAGGCGAGCACCGCGCACATGCGGTGGTCAATGTTTCTGGCAATACAACTGAAACATTAGAAACATAAAAGATTACCGCAAATACTTTTTAACCTGTTTTACACAATAAAACCAAAATTGAGCTATGTATCTCTACCAAAAAGGATCATTTTGGAAGCCTGCGTCTAATTGGATCCACTTTCAGGCTAATTATTTTTCCTCTGGTAAAATAGACCAGCAAATCCGTAGTATCCGTATTTTCTTTTCTTATTGCTTCCATTACTGTGATTTTACAGTTTTACAAGTTGTAGTGTAAATAGGTTCTTAAAAGTTCGCCATAGGCAATACGTTTGTGCAGTTTCTGGTGGCCTCTATAGTCTACGGTGACACTTACTTTCAGAAGATAAGCTAACAATCCAATGTCTTAAATAAAGAATAAATTATGTATATATATATATACTGCTACTTAAAGTTGCAGTTCTTTTGGCTATGTCGTTTAACCTGGTTCTTCTGCGAATTAAATTTTCGCTTTACATCATTTTATATGACTTGTTAATTTCCACGTTAACAACTTACGTTTAAAATTTTTCCCGTCCTTAGTGCAAGGCCCTTTGTCCATAACGCACTTGTAATAGGCGAGTAATATCCTTTCATTTTGTATGATGGAGTCTGCGTTGAAGTTGTCATACTTATTGTACTTCTGGGCTGATGAGGATGCCACCACCGCTAGCATGAAGATACACAGCACCCTACTTCTCATCTTTTTGAAAATTTTAATCTGTAAAATGGTAAAATATCTCTTTAATTTGACTAATACATTACATTTTATTTTCACGATTAGTCATTATTAATTAGTGTTAAATTATTTTTGGTCATTTAACTGATCATTAAAAGGACTTAATAAGACATTTTCCAAGTGTCCAGTTTGCTGAACTACTTGAGTTCGAGTACGCTCTACTACGAGTTAGCTATCGTTTTTGACGATAGGTAATTGACAAAAATTTACGCTGTCGATATCAATTCGACAAAAAATTACGCAAACGAATGTAAACTCGTTGTAGGAACATTGTTTATAAATGGTGTGTAAATTTGTACTTAAATTTAAGCCAAATTTCGTAGATAAATAACATCATCTTAAAACTAAATATTATTTAAAAATTCTATTGTAAAATGTATTCTTTAAAATATTAAACAGAATTATGAAATGATTGTTTCTTGACAAATCAACGATACATATCTGTTTTACCAACAAATTTATTTGACTTTTTTATTTTTTGTTATTCAGAAAATACCTCGTTCTATGCGGCCATCGTCTTACTAATCTAAACTATGTAAACAATTATAAAATTAATATTTTACCGTGGGAGAGCCATGGTTCGGCACGAGATGGGCCGGCTCGACCAGAGTGATACCACGGCCTCACAGAAAACCGGCATAAAATAGCGGTTGCGCTGGGTTTCGCCGAGTGAGTGAGGGTACCGGAGGCCCAAGCCCCCCTTCCCCCTTTTTCCCTTTTAAAAGGCCAGCAACGCACCCGTGACTCCTCTGGTGTTGTGGGTGTCTATGGGCAACAGTTATCGCTTACCATCAGGTGATCCGTTTGCTCGTTTGTAGCCCTATCCTATATAAAAATAAAAAAAAGTGCTATTCTCCGATGATAAGTAAATTTTTAGACCAACTTTTACAATAGTCTACTTGGAAATGTGCGCTATTGCTAGTGTTTATACAATAAATTTATACATTATTTGCTCAAATAAAAACGTCAAATTTAAATAAGCAACATCAGTAAGACTTGAGAGTTCGAGTAGAATGCGGCTTAGAATAAATAAATAAATAAAAATAGCGGCAATGAGATACCAGCATTCATTGCGTTGCTTCTTACTATCTGATATCGCTATCACTACTGAAGTCGTACTTTTACTAACTGAAGCATTTCGAATAGTTTACAAAAAAAAAAAACATTAAGTAAAATTTGAAGTTTAGGAAATTTCTTTCTCATTAATCAGTCGCGATTAAGCATCGCATTAAAGTTTCTAAGTATTTTGTGGTATTAACAAATTCACAGAATATTATATGGCTCTATTGAAAAGCTCTTTATACAACATTTAGTATTATATATTACACTTACTCGAATTAATTTATGATTTTGACACTTAACCTCGCATAGATTATCATAATGAGTTTAATAATTTGTTTAATAAAAAATAAAAATTTGTTTAATAAAAAAGTAAAAGGCTTTAGTTAATCAGCAATATTTGTTTTAGAATAATAACCCTATTTGTTGATTTATATGGATGAGTAACTAACACAGTTTGCGCCGTAAAAGGTTAGATACAACAGATTACCTTCCTAGTAACCACTACGTCAATGATAAATTATTATAAGCTGACGTAAATAATTGTCATACATTCATAGGCTATATCAATTAAAACACGACGTCAATTGGAAAAAATCTGCGTGATTTATAGGATAACAAAAAAATATGTACATATGTATAGAAGTTATGTATTAAGCAATGCATTACATCCATATTTATACGAGTATATAGTATTTTATATTAACAGAAGGTTGGGTTTTGATTATGTTCTTACATAATGTACAACGTTACAGATAGTACTTTTTTACGGATATGGTAGTATTATCGTATCGTTACTTCGTTAATCTATTTTTTATAATAGTAATCACAAATTATATGTCCAGAAACTTATCATTGCTTGGAGTGACAAATATGATACAAAGAAAATGGATAATTCCAAAAGTTACAAAACCATACTGTTACGACAAAAAACCAACTACTACAACTTTCTTGTTTACGGGTTTTTCTATTCTAAATTACACACGAATGCGTTTGGGTTTTTAGTTTTCTTTAAATTACCATTTTTTATTTATCTTTTATGGTTACTACTTTCATAGTAATTACAAATTTAACGACACATCTCAAGCCAAAACAGATCAAGTCGTTTCGGTTACAGAGCGTGTCAAACGAGAGTACGAGTATGTGCACAGTATAGATACTCACGGCAAACTTAACTCTCTAATGTCACAGTAGAGTAAATATGAAATGTTTAAAATCTTGACAAATGTTTGACACATTGAGAATATGAAAAACTTCATTTACATTTTGATTTTGACTGTCTGTCCCTATGTATGCTTAGATCTTTAAAACTATGCAATGGATTATGATGCGGTTTTTTGTTAGCTAGAGTGATTAAGGAAGGAAGGTTTATATGTATAATACATACATAATATAGTAGAGAAACACTGATAAATTTAGAGGTTTCTAATGTGATGTCTCAAATAAGCACGTTTTTTTCTGTATTGCTTATAGTCGCTTCGTAAATAAAGCATTATTTTTTTGTAAATGTAAAGATCAAAAAGTGGTTATTACGGTTTATCTTTAAGACATATCATCACTTTTATAGGTCCTTTTTAAGGTATAGAATACTATATAGTACATAATTTTTTGAGCGTTGAGTGTTTTTCACAAGGTCAATTAAATGTCGCGCTGTCAAGAGTAACCTCTAAGCAAAACATGTTTGTATTGTCTAATGACAAAAAAGCTGTCGTACGTTGTTTATAAGAACATTTTGTAGTAGGTATATTTACATAAGTATTGCACACGTGCGAAGCCGGGGCGGGTCGCTAGTATTATATATAGGGTTCTTAAAATTTATTACAGAGTGTATGCATTTGTTTGTTAGGTTGGTAATTTTGCCTTTTGGTCGGAAAGTTAGTGGTTGATCGCAAAAGCCTTAATGATCTGTGTATTTTTAATGATCTGTGTTCCTATATTTAGAAATCTGTAACTGCTACAAGTGCTGTTATCGGGAATGGAGTATAGATATTTTCAAGATTTATTTATAATTCTTACAATGGTTGCAATCGTGACTTTTTAAAAGATACATTTAAAAAGAACACATGCAAAAAAAAAATTGTTCCTAAAAGTTTTTAACCATAAGGTTTCTATTATCATGTACCTATATGTTATTGTTTTTATAAATTACTTCGTACGCCAGCGACTTCGTCTGCGCAGGAAAATTATCATCATTTTTTATGCAATTCACAAAATATCTTTAGCTTTGTCATCAAAGCTAGAATCACTCATTTTAGTGTACACCACCAAATATTTCTAAAGCAGCAAAGAAAATTTCTAACAAATTGTTACCGGAAAAATCTAGGAAACTGTATGAAAAGATTGAATTTACATAGTTCTTACAACACTGTACAACACCCTATGGTATGAGAATCTTTTATAGAGGATTCACATCATGATTGTAGATAAAGTCTTGTATGCAACTGTTATAATTAGGTATTAATACCCCTGATTATACAACAGTTGCATAAATAACTATTATTAACGAAAGTATTTAAATCGGTCCGAGAAATAAACAGGGACATTGAAACGTTAATTTTGTTTTATATCGTAGGTATTTTTAGTCCGAGCTGCAGTTGGCCCTGTTGTACTCTACCGGAGGGAGTTATACCAGGGTCATCAGCTAGGTTACCTCCGTCTTACCTATCTCAGCCGCAAGTTCGCAATTACTGTGTACTGGGTACTGTGACGTTAAGTCTAATGTCACATTTTAGCAAAATACCCTGTAATTTTTATGAGGATTGCACATTTTTTTGCAATCTCAAAGGACTAGAGGCGACTGTAAGCACTTATTATCAGGTGTGCAGTTTGTCAACATTTGTAATAAAAAAAAAATATAAAAGAAACTCATGGAAACTCTAGAAGTCATCACAAGCTCAGAACGACAGCTATAAATTTGGCAACGACTTGGAAGTAACAGAAATTATCGACGTATATTAATTTAAGCACAACTATATCTGTTATGTATTGTTATGTATATTATATAGTTATAAACAATACATTTTTATAATTTTTGTCATCATTTACTTTTATACATCCACCCCATTGTTACTCTCTCTAATGGTAGACTGGAAAAAAATGGCCATGATATTAAGTTCGCTTTTTTAAATAGAATAAATAAATAAAAAAAATGTGATTGTATAAAACACCAAATTTTATTAAACGTCTATTATATCTATTAAACTTACAAATGATGATCAGATAGTCGGATGTATTTTACCTAAAGATATTTTTAGTTCATAAACTATTTAAAAAACATGTTTTAATATTAATGTTTAAATGTAATCGATAACATGGCGAGAATACGTGTGTTTAGAATATGGTATTTATATAAGTAAATCAGAAATTACGCAATTACATAATAAATCATTTTAAGTTTATTTTTAACTCCCTATCGAATTATGAGTATATAGTGTAAGAGAAAGAATAGTGTGTGTAAAATAATATAATACAATAATTAAATATACCCAATTAGATTATAAAATCAAAACACAAAAATAAACATACACACAAAAAATGAAATCTGCGGTTTTCGATACCAAAGCGCATTCTACAACAGTTGAGATCTTTAATATATATAAAAGATAATCAACTACCCTTTGAATTTAAAAAAAAAACATCTCATGTAAACTATATATAAACTAATATTAAAAACAACATTGTAATGTTTTGACGGATAATACTTTAGTTGTAACAAATCAAGTTTATCCCAGATATTATCACAATTAAATCCACATTAGTTAAAATACTTTATACACTTTTTGATTTAGTAAAATATATGAAATAGTTGAGTTTAAGAATCAATTCATTTATTAAGATAAGTAAATAATGAAAAAAGAAATACAATAAATATGATATTTAGTTGACTCAATTGAATGATAAATAAACGAAACTTCCAAATAAAACTAAGGGAAAACTTAAATATGAAGATTACTAAAATATTAGATGCCCAACTATTAAGTAAATATAATATTAAAATATATGTGGGTACAAAAAACACTTTCTAAATTTATAAATAAATACTCACGATAATGAAAGTGGAGTGCTCCAAGCGCGGTGGTCTCCGGCAGTGTGGACGGGGGGACTAGTCTGACGAGGTCGCTAACGGGACGCATACAAAACGCAAAAGAAAGTACTGTTTACACTCCACGTATTAGGAATTATTAATCAAGATGAGCGTTTGTGTTCTTCCTTCAACTAGGCAGTTTACGATTGGTTTACTATCTATATTTTTAATAATCAATTGATATTTTTTATTATTTACTCTCTCTTACTCTTACTATATTATTTCAGAATAATATATATAGATATAATATTTTTGTATAGATAACAAGTTCGATAAATTATTTGAAAAAATAAAATAGGATCCACAACGATAAACTCAAATCTCTGCATGAGTACAGTTAGAAAGGAATGGCGCTATGTGGATTCAATATCATCATCCCTTTTTAAGAGTACCCCAGCAGCGATTTGAGATCATCATAAATGAAGGCTCAACAACAATGAAGATTAAAAAAATTAATTAATTAAGTCTTAAAAATTAATTTAGGTATGAATTTGTACACTTGTACTAACAAATCAAACGTTCTTGGTATGAAATTGAGAATATTGGACGATGCTACAACTATAGACAAATCAAGATCGTGAGAAAAATATAGTGACAACTCACGTTCTTCTAGCGCTACGGATATATACGATGTTACGATCGTGCGCTTATTTTGCGTTGGAACTGGATCCCTGAAGTCGTTCTACTTCCTGTCGGAAGTTGCTCAGCTTCCGATGATCACCAAAGTGCATATCGGGTACATAATAAAACGCGTTCACTGTATTTGTTAGTAAAATAATTGTTACTACTATGAGATAAGTAGTTAAAAATGAGAAATCACAGGCCCCGAGAGCGCCTTCAATCTCATCTTCACCAAAAAATCATATGTGAAAAAATGTATTGCAAACATCTGTAACTTAAGCTATAATATTTGTTACCCATAAAACTTATTAATCCACATGTAATATTTTCTGTTTAGCATACCTACTGACGTCACGGAAAAAGAAGTGAATAATTTGTATAGTTCTAAAATTATATTCAAATGTATTTCTGAAAATAACAGTCCTTATTTTCGTTCTTGTTAAAAAATCAAATATCCAATTCTGCCTAGTTTTGTTGCTGTATACTCTACATTTTAGAATTTTCTTGAATGTTCACAGAAAGAGATTTGGAGCTCTATCAGAGAAACATAATAAAATTGTCACATCACTTCACTTTATCGAAACATCAAGGACACAGGGAAGTTCTCACATAACCCGTTTGTGGAGTCAACAACCCTACTATCGGAACAAGCTTTTAATTTTAAGGAGCTTTCGTTACTCTGCGAGAAATATCCAATGAAACAACAAACAGGCTTATAAAACATTTGTAAGACATTTTGTTGTAAGTGATTTTATGATTTTAATGAAACAATAAAGAATGAGGTTTCTAATGATACAATATTATTGCTAATATTATAAACGCGAAAACTGTTAAGTATGGATGGATGTTTGTCATTTTTCACGTAAAAACCTACTTAATGAAAATTTACAACAATATAGATTATACACCAAATTACAGACAGGCTTTAATTTATACAGATAGTGTATGGATTTTCTAAAATATGTCGATAAGTGACCTGCGTCGGCGAAGTCGCGGGCATCAGCTAGTCTACAATAAAATTATGCTTAATGAATGTGTGCGATATTCATATTAGCCCTAAAAATGTATAAGTAACTCTGTCTTTTACGATTTCGATGTGATGTGAATAATCACATATAAATGTGTGTGCGATAGTCTGCTACCTGCGGAAAAATAAAAACATTACTACGGGAAAATATTACTAGTCTATAAAATAACGTGTCCGAAGCCAGAGACTAGTGTGACATAAATCAATATTTGGCTAATTACAATCTCATTCTCGATTCTATGACAGGACTTAAATTCCTGAATTCATATAAATACTCATAATGGACAAAAGCAATAAATCAGCAACGTAAACCGGCTGACATTTTTATTATTTTTTTGTGTTAATTACATATTTTTTAGTTAAGATAATTTATAAGAAATTAACATTAAGAGTTTTAAAGCATTAATATAATTTTGATGAACACGATTATAACAAAACATAAGAACAAATATTCACTCATGTGGTGATGTTTTGCAAATAAACTCCGTTAATTAAATGCCTATTGCTTATCATGTTATATGTGATTTTATTATGTTAAATATTGTTATATATTTTGCACGAGTGGATAAGCAAGGTCAATGCCCTCCAAATGGTAAAATTGCCACCGTTGTCTCAGAGGCGACTTTTGCTTTGGTAAGTTTTGGACTTACCCATTAGAGTAAGTCTCAAAATTACCATAGCAAGAGTTAAAAAACAGTTCGTTTTTTTTAATAAAAAAAATGATTTGTAAAAGCCCAAGTTTAAGCTTCAAATCAAATCTCTGCTAGATACAGTTAGAAATGGATGTCGCTATTTAGGCCAATGGCACTTGTAATTAAATAAAAAAAATCAGTTGTCTGAAAATGTACATGGAATAAACAAACGAATATGACAAATGTCTTAAGACATTGAGACGTTTGTTTATGAAAATTCTTTTTTGTCAAAAATATTGTACGCCTAAGTTTAAATATTAGCAATCATTTTAGCAGGGAAGTCGTTGCTATAATGTGATTGTACGGCCGTAAACAGTGATTAATATTATAACATAGTCACGGTCCAGGGGTCAAATGGTTCGGCTAACTAATAACATGTTCTAGCATCAAAATCATACGCGAAATAAATACGCGAAAGAGTTATTACATTTCAATGCTTTGAGACAAACCGGTTTTGTTATTAACCGAACAAAAGTTTAGTTTCTGTTCGGAAACTCGTGCAAAGAAATGGTGTATGGGAAGTCGACTAACCCATTCTGAGCCAGCACGATTGGTTAAGGACTATTGGCTGTAATAGATTTGAACAGATTGCCCTAACAGACAGGGTAGACTCGTGTGCAGTGGAGAAGGTAATGAACCGTAACGATGGTGATTATACTAGAAACGTAAATCCAGTACACGATTTCAAACTGCTAGAACAGCGTTAAAAAATTCATCACTGTGTTGTGTTGTGTTATTTGTTATCGCAGATACCAAATATAGAAATTTTTATTACTTTAAAAGTTTCAATGGGTTCAGTGATAAAATGCGAGTAAAATATCTAAGGTTAGTTTATTTATAAGCATATTTATGGCTGCAACATGGATTTAAAAAAAATCCATTGGCAAGCAACGGGTTAAGGGCAATACGTTTGGCGCAAGAAGTCGCGTGTTCAATTTCCACACGGGACACATATTTTGCTATCTACAAAAGTTGGGTGTTTGTGCATGTGAGTTTTCGTGCTACACGACACCTTCTCATGTTACGATGTTTATATTTGAAATATTTTTTTCACTTTTACTATTTGAACCAGTATCAAACCGATCATTTTCCTACTTAGCATCTTTAATATAGTTACTAAATTATTTGGGAGGCTTTTTTCTCATCACCCGCATATGCATGGGATTAAGTATATGTAGCGTTATCTGTCGTCATAATCAACGCAATGTTGTGAATAATGGATGTAGAGCTCAAATTTCAATTTGAATACACTAAGAATACACGGTAAAATAAAATACTGTTACTGGTTTTCTTGCTGGTTCTTTATCAGAATTAACGAGAAAGTGCAACGTAAGACTTATTATGTAAATCCTAATTGATAAAATATTTCTTTATGTCTTTCACATTTTATTACTTCAATCTAATAACTTCCCGTTGCTGGATTTGGAACATTGGAAGATTGGCTAGCGTGGTAAGTCCCGATCGCCCTAATATACTTAGGATAGGCTCGTGACCCACCGCAGGGACGTCTGCAGAAACTGTGATGATGTTTAAGTAGATCGAAAATTGAATAGCCAAATCAAATAGTCAAAGTAACATAGATATGCATCAAAATTAACATACTATTACAAATTAATATTTATTCAAAATAGGCATTTACAGGTACTAGGTAGGTACTAGGTTTTTTTTTGCGACCTTATGCACCATGACACCGCGCTGGCAAGGCGTGGCCGTGTGTGGGGCTCTCCGGTCATAGAGTACCGGTCTACCCCCGGAAACCCCGCCCAAGTTCTCTAGGCCCATACGGGGACATGGCGGGGTGCGCTTTCGCGATTCGACGTCAAAAAAATCCTTATATTTATCGTGCTTGCACGTCAAAACTATTCGACCGATTTTAATGAAACTTATTACCCAGATTGTTTAGGGAGGAGGAAGAGAGCCAAATTAGATTTCGAGTTCTTACGACATGTGTTGTCGTACTTAATTCTGTTATCGCATGGCCAAGGCTCACTCGAGCAAATTAATTAATATACTTGTAAAAAATAAATAAATAATTCATATTCAACAATCCGAAATCTATAAACAAACTATAAGCTATAGCTGTTGCTATGACATAAATATGTTTGATCTATCTGCACCCCAGACGACGTAACATTACAACAAATTGTATGAATATTAATTATTTGTGCGCGAGGTTCAAATTTAGTTTCAAAGTCCTTATGGCTGGTTTCGACGTAATACGAAGTATATTTCTAAATTAAAAAATAGGCTTTATCACACAAGCTTATGTTATAGTTTTTTTATGCCTACGAAAGACATATTACTTTATTGTAATATAAAATGTATATTTATTTATAGTTTAACGTCTCTATATGCGGACTTTCAGACATCTCTTATGTACTAGTAATAGCTTCGGTTATTTCTCTTAAAGTATAATAATTTTGTCAACTTGTGTTAATGCACAGTTTTTTTCTACCCTTGTGATAGAATTATCACTACTTACTATTCATATATATCATACTTCACATTCACAGAGTGAGTATACTGTAGTTTTTGTGAGAGTTGCTGATTTGCTGCGAATCTCGGAGGACTATAGGCGTAACCACATAGTCTCAGAGCAGTTAGCTTCATTGTCAACATATCATATAAAATAATTCTACAGGCGACTATGAGCACAGAGCCACTTGCCATTATGTGTAATAAATGAAAACGAACAGCTACCTTAATGATTACTTTGTCTTCACTTCATTCAATTCGTGCAATATATCCATATTTTATTCTCTACCATATTCACGTTTAAATCCTCGTATATTCTCTATAGCTCCTCTGACGTGGTAATGTATACATGTTACATACAATACGTTAGAACTCAAAATCTAAATTCCTTAAAATGTTTTGCGGTTGAAATTCCAAGAATATTGCACATAGTTAATTGTTACGCATCAAGGCACATCCTTATAATATGAATTGTGAACAAAGAACGTTTTAAAAATAATATGTATTTTCCTGATTCCTCAGTTTGTTAGGCTAAATTTGAGCGGAATAAATTTGTTCGTGTTTTGTTTTTTCTTGTCTTTACGAAAGTATCATTTATCTGGCCCATTATTTTTTCAATTGAATCTCGAATGGTGGAACCGATAAATATATCTCATCAACTGAATTAATGAGCTTTTGATTATTCTATGGTTTTAATGTACTTTTATAGAATAGTGCTGTAAAAATAATAAAATTTTCTTCAAAGTTTAAATCAGTAGGTTACCCAGTTTTTTACACTTTCCTATATCCAATTGATATATCTGTTAGGTTCATTTGTGTATGTGAATGATCATGGATTAATCATACCCACAAATAAAACTCTAATGTAATTCAATATTTTGCTAATATTGGTATAAGTACCAAGCTCTATTTTTATAAAGCAAAGAAAATATTTTTTATGAACCTACATTAATTTGCAACTGCTTAATTGAATTTCTTACATTATTTTGCCACTTTACAATAGAGAAATTGCCATAATAAATATTTAAGGAAAGAAAATTACAAACTGCAATACATATTTACATATCCCTATTTCTAGTAGAAACAGAGTCATTATTATGTATTAGTTTCAAATCGTTTGTATAAGTCATATTAATAATAATAACAGGACATTATTACGAAAAGATAATAAAGCTGTACCTAAAATTATTCTAAGATCTCCCTCAACTGAGTTACTATCATAACAAAATTATATCATTGACTATATATATATATATATATATAATATATATATATATATATATATATATATATATATATATATATAGGTGAGTACCTAAACATTAAACTATAAATATTGAGTCAATTCACAGGTAAAAGTTTTTGTACAACTTGTTTACACACGAAAGACTAACTTCGAAATTAGAGATTCACAGACAGTTCACTTGATGATAGCCACTGTTATTACGGACGCTTTAACAACTCCTGAAAGACATAAAATTTGTTAAATGTAAGAAATGATTGAAAACCTCCGTAGTCGAGTGGTTAGTACAGCGGTTTCAAGGTGTCGCCCACCCCGAGGTCCCGGATTCGAGTCCCGGTGGAGGCAGATGATTGTGTGATGAATGTGCGCATTTGTACATTAGTCATGGTTGTTAATATATATTTCTATCTATTTATAAATATATTTTTTATATGTATAACATTTGTATATCTATCTGTTACCCTAGTTCCCATAACACAAGCCTTATAGAGCTTACTTTGGGTTCGGCCGATTGGTGTAAATGTAAGAAGTATTTATTTATTTATTTGATAATGAAAATCAAAAGTTTATTCTTCACATAGGAATTTTTCAATGACTTGCACGTCACATTTGCTACGCTATTGCGTCACAAGTCTATGGCGGGAATTAGCAAGAAAACAAGCAAGAATAATTTTTTTCTCCCTGAATTTTTACAGAATCGTCAATTAGAAGCTCGCCTCCTTTACAAGCTTTTCCTTCCTTCCTTTTAGCTTCAATAATATATATAAATAAATTAATATTTACTATACTCAAAAGTAAACAATAAAATCCAAAAAAAATCGTAACGGTGTATTCTGATCACTAGTGTTCTAGTAGGGGATTGGGGTTGATCATACTGTGCAACCTATATGTATTTTCTTTTCTGAAAAGCATAACTGAAATCGAACACACAGCACTTAGCAAACTAGATTCACTAATGTCTTAGGATAATTGTAACTTAAAGTAGGCTAGACCATTTCGGAGAAGACTTATTAAGTGAATGACGTGACGGTAAAGTGACCTGTCTGAGTTCGAATGTACCAGTGTGTTGGTCAAATGGTTCGATTGTTATCGGGTACTATTGTGTAATATACGGTACAGAAACAGTAACAAATGCTTGTGACAACGACATTCAGTATAATTTTATACTTTATTAGGATTTTCCTGTACTTATATAAGCATTAACGCTTAAATATTTTTTTATGAGCGACGATATAACGAGGTGTTATTGTTGTGGTATGTACTCAGTTACAAGCAGGAACAATCACAATGCTTCAGTATTTAGTAAGCCGTGAGAAATCATAATTAATGTTCGATGACCTCGTCACATTGTGGTTAGGTTAGGTTACTTCCTTTTCGAAGTAACCTAACCTAAAGAAGTGAAGGTTTTTTAATAACAAATGATAAATAAGTGAACTAAATAAAAACACTAGCGAACATAGTCCATTAATCGTTGACTTTAAGTAAGCATTCAGATCTTCCTACTTCTCCTACAGGTTTCTGAAACAAGCTTTTATAAGTTTATTTATACTATCTTTGGAAATTACAAAAAGATACAGTGTTTCATAATTACATCGGAAGCCATTAAGAACAATAAAGTTGTAGACAATAGAAAAAATATATATTCAAATTTACATTTTTATGTGTCTAACAATTCTTTTTAGGGTTCCGTACCTCCAAAGGTAAAATTGAACCTTATAGGATCACTTTGTTGTCAGTCCGTCCGTCCGTCCGTCCATTCGTCGATGAAACCTTTTCCTCAGAAACACATCGAGATATCAAGCTGAAATTAATATCACATACTCAGGTCTCCTATCTGTCAAAGCAGTGAAAAAATCAAATTTCTAAAACAACGCAATAAAAAAATATGGCCGCTCATGTTTCATTTATATTGCATATATTGCATTTATAATTGCAAGGAAATCAAAACCTATAGGGTACTTTCCGTTGACCTAGAATCATGAAATTTGGCAAGAAGCAATGTCATGTAGTACAGTAAATTTGTAGTTAATTCACAAAAAAAATACAATATAATTGGGAAAAACAGGAAAAATCTTTGAGACTTAATTCTAGTAATGAACGAACAATTTACATGTCGACAAATTTGTACGGAACCCTCGTTGCGCGACTCCGACTCGCACTTGACTGGTTTTTAAGACTTAACTCTACTTATTCACTTACTATGTGATTATGTGAATGTTTACTTGAGGTACCGACTGGTAATTATCAATTCGCTAACACTGAACGAAACAATAAAGTAGAAACGGTGTAGAACATTTTGAAATAGTCGACAGCCCATAAAATCAATCTGATACTGTTAATTATATGATAAAACCCATCTTCCAGACTAAATGAAATGCTTTGCTTTTGATTTACAAAATTTTATATATATCAGTATGAGGGCTAATTCAGTGCTTGGAAAACCTTGAGAGTTTAGAACTACCTCGACAAAATTTACGTGTCTGATCCTAACTATAAACACTTTGTCCAATCTACCCTCTAAGTTGTTTTTTATATAGAATTATATTTTCATTGATATTATTTTAGTTTAAGAGGTGTCGTTAGATTCATATTTACTGTGAAAGTGACTCTAGGTATATTAATATGAAAAAAGGTAAGATTTTAAGACTCAAATTCAGATTTTTGCACGTTCTGCAGTTAGAATGGCTAGATGGATTTTAGTTTGACAGGTGTCATTAGATTTGTATTTACTGTGAGTCTGACATAGCGTCTAACAAAATAAAAAAGGCTTAATAAAAAAAAACATAATTACATGGAAATGCAGTCAAGTCTTTTTTTTTATTTACGCAAAGGGATGTGTCTGCACTTATTATATGGTATTGATTTACCATTAAATAAGACTTTCTGAACGCTGGTACTTTGTGTAACACCAGTTCGAAGGCGGGAATATAATTTATTCACATTTACACATTTGATGAAGGGCGGTAAAAAACATATTAAATACGGCTGAGTGTGACAATACCTAAGATAAAGTACCTTTTAATACGATTGCAAACTGTAATTTCAGAATAATCATGGTGCGTTAAGTACAATAAGTCAGTTTTCAAACATTGAACTCTCTTTGAGTATTAAATTCAGCTAAGTGTTATATTTTTGTAAAAAACAGGTGTTATAATGTTATATTCACGTTTAACGCCAGGCAATAAAATTCGGTACGTAACAATATCGTGTTAATTCCCGTCATACATTTATATTGATTATGCAACACGAAAGTTTGAAAGTTAGTATTATATTATAATCCCTATGTTCATAACATACGCACAACGCAATTCAAAGTACATATGTTATATTTTTATATTGGTAAATGAAGCTAATATTTTCCACTCAGTGCACATTAAATAAAAACTTAAGGAAAATTATTGCCGGACCCAGAAGACAACACGCTCACAACACGTAAATGTACCCACATTTACGTGTCGTGAATAACGAATTGAATTAGATGTGTAAGTGCAAAAAGTGTCCTTTGAATGAAATTTAATATGAATTATAAGTTTCTAGTATTCGCGTTTTTTAGATTTATTGCTATAAATAGTCGCAACTACTGTGA
Organism: Scirpophaga incertulas; assembly: GCA_036419045.1. Lineage (NCBI taxonomy): Eukaryota > Metazoa > Arthropoda > Insecta > Lepidoptera > Crambidae > Scirpophaga > Scirpophaga incertulas. Next base: position 14,153,398 of record CM071645.1, read on the forward strand.
CAACTACGGGAACTGCTTGTGACTCCTGTATTTCCCTGAAGGGTCCAATTTATAAATCAGTAATTAGACCTGTCGTCATGTATGGCTCGAAATGTTGGCCCGTTAAGCGAATGGATGAACAAAGATGGCATGTTGCTGAAATCCATATGTTAAGATGGATGTGTGGAGTGATAAAAAAGGATAGAGTGAGGAATTAATATATCAGGGGAAGCCTGAAAGTAGTCCCTATTGCTGAAAATTTGAGAGTAAGGAGACTTTCCTGGTATGGTCACGTATTAAACGAGCAATTAGGACTATGGTCCGCATTCATCAACAACAATCATGTAGAGAGCATTTCCTTGCACTTAGAATTTTGACTGTTCCTTGCTTGTATGTTCTGGTGTTGTTGACAAATTTAGCTAAAAATATTCATGAATATGAAACACCTGATGAGAAAAGTAAACGAGAAAATACAAGACGTAAGGATTTATTTCATAATATGTACCGCAGCTAAATATAGTTAGACACAGCTCGGCATATCAAGCAATAAAATTATTCAATTGTTTGCCTATTGACATTAAAAGTAACTTGTATTCTAGTAAGTTCAAGGCTAAATTGAAAACTTTTTTGTTGGAAAAATGCTTTTATTCTTATTGACGAATTTTGTAGACCATTATTATAGTGTATGGTGATAGGTATTAGATTGCATTTTGTTTTTATTATTATTATTACCAAATTTATTATTAGAGAAATTCATTTGACATTATTATCATTGGACATATTACTATAAACATTTAATTTATTGACATTGATTTCTGAATTTATTTTGACATACCAAATTACCAAATTCTATTCTTCTATTTTTCTAATTTTTTGTAGACATGTAACTTGTAAATTGTTGTCGTTAAAGGTATAATTAAATAGTGCCTAATTTTATTAGTAATGAATTGAATTTGACATAAATTATTGTATTGTTGTTCATGTAGGTAAATTGTTATTATTAATTATTATTTTATTACTGTTGGTATTCGACACAATGTACATTGTTATGAATAAACGAATTGAATTGAATTGAATTAAGAAGAAGAAATGATCATGGTACTAGGAAAGTTATAGATATGAAAGTGGATGGGCGTGTGGGGAGAGGAAGACCGAAGAAAAGATGGATGGACTGTGTGAATATTGATATGCTGAAGAAGTTGATATGCTGAGAGTGAGTGTCGAAATGGCGAGTGATAGAGGAGAGGAAGACCGAAGAAAAGATGGATGGACTGTGTGAATGTTGATATGCTGAAGAAGTTGATATGCTGAGAGTGAGTGTCGAAATGGCGAGTGATAGAGGAGAGGAAGACCGAAGAAAAGATGGATGGACTGTGTGAATGTTGATATGCTAAAGAAGTTGATATGCTGAGAGTGAGTGTCGAAATGGCGAGTGATAGAGGAGAGGAAGACCGAAGAAAAGATGGATGGACTGTGTGAATGTTGATATGCTGAAGAACTTGATATGCTGAGAGTGAGTGTCGAAATGGCGAGTGATAGAGGAGAGGAAGACCGAAGAAAAGATGGATGGACTGTGTGAATGTTGATATGCTGAAGAAGTTGATATACTGAGAGTGAGTGTCGAAATGGCGAGTGATAGAGGAGAGGAAGACCGAAGAAAAGATGGATGGACTGTGTGAATGTTGATATGCTGAAGAAGTTGATATGCTGGGAGTCAGTGTCGAAATGGCGAGTGAGAGGAGAGGAAGATAATTTTTGTGCGTAACCCGACTTTATATATAACGTATCTCTGTTAATTTATCATATAAAGAAAATAAACTTAAAAAAACATAACGACTTTTAATATAAATCTTAAAATAACATATAAGTACACAAATATATTAGATTGTTCTGTGTGACATTTTTGAAGGAAAACTGTTGTTACTGCGAAATTAGTTTTGTGTTTGACTAGATATCAAACAATTAAAGAAATAGTCGATAGCGCGATTAGTGCGCCTGGAAGACCGGTTCCAGGAATAAAAAAAAACCATCGTTGAGGATTAAAACTAGAAAGCTAGTTTCAGTTGGCTGAACTGCCACGTGGATTATGTAAAAAAAATAAAAACACATATTCATTTAGTCGTTTTCAATATTTTTATAAGAATCGCCAACCGGAATCTTTTTAATTTCTAATGAGATGAGACGTAAGATAATACTAATTTAAGAAAAAATAAGAACAGGTTTTTTATGCATAGTGAATATCCAAAGTAACTTAAAAAATATTGTGTAAAAATAAACCATATTATATCTAAAAGATGAGAAGCCTAATTAAAAAATTTCAAATATTCATAAATTTGGCTATAATAACGGAAGCTCAAAAATTTAAGTGCATCATATTGATTATTTTCTAGAATTTCAACTAGTTGCAGTGCAATACCCAAATAAACCGCTCTTTTGAAATGACACGATTCATTAAATTCGTTTTAATTTAACAGAATCATATTAAAATTTGACGACAACCAAATATTACTATTTATACACGCTATACAGATCCTTTTAGATTTAGATCAGATTCCATTATATAAAGATCCTTGTAATCACATTCAAACGTCAAGTCTGGTTATTATTTTTCCTGGGTACACAGATACACGCATGGTAACTTTGTTTCGTCTAATCTACATTTCGTTTTTTCTGGTGCGATCATCAACGAGATTATGCGAATGGGTATAAAAGGATGACTCTATAGGCCACTGTATTAGTTATCATATAGCCCTCACGTCAACCAAGTCGTTAGAAGTCGAAGCAGGTTTGTAGCTTTTTGTTACGTTTAGATTAATTTTATGCTAATCGGGGCTCTCTAACATTTCTAATAAAGCGATTCAGTTTCCAGTCACAGTTCAATATACATAGGTTCCTAACTCGCGTCTTATTTCGTCTAGTTTGTCTGGCAACATACGAGCAGAGACATAAATAATAACTAATTAGTCATCTATTATGACAAGGCTGTTAGTAGTGTTTGGTTTGGAAAACATTAAGAGCAGTTTAATTTTTAATAGAATTCGCGTTTAGATCGATGTTCACTTATCTTGATGTCTTATAATCATTCGTAATAAAAACGCAATTATAATAGGTTTTATTGCTTATTATGCTAACACCATCTAACTATATTATTATCCTCTTTCTAATCTTCTAAGAAGTTGTAATATTATGCATTGAATTGAATTATCTTTTCGTGATTCCTACGAGTATTAGTATGACGTTATATTCAAACATTAATAAATTTTAGTAATATACTTTTATAAAATCTATATCATCTAGATTATGCCACTCATCATTTTGAACTACATATAGTTCTAACATCTGCAATTCATGATTAAGCTTGAATAGCCTCTATGCTGGCTTAAGTATTTTAATGAACAAGTATTAATCTGCGTTGGCGTCTTCCATCTCACCTGAGGGTAAGTGACTAACTGGAGCTACACCTGTATTGGTCAACATAAGAGGAAACTGTTTCTTTTGCTTATAATTATTGAGACAAATCAACATTTGTTATTTTTGTAGCTTGTGTAAACAACGTAGGGTTTTAGCAAATCGCTATATCTTCAAGGGCAAATTTATTAGTATCTTTTTGGAACCAGCGGAATAAATAATAAACCAGGCGTGTATATGTTTCGTTTGTTTCATCTATAGGTGACGACAAAAATTTAACATTAGAACACTTACTGGATTCAATCTATAACTATCTATTATACTAATCATTGGTTTTTATATATGAATTATTAATATATGTAGTTATTAATTAAAATACAAAGATTTTTAAACTTTTGAACATACATGTTTATCCCAACTAATATTATAAATGCGAAAGTGTGTTTGTTTGTTTGTTTGTTTGTTACCTCTTCACGCTTAAACTACTGGACCGATTTCAAAAATTCTTTCACCTTTGGAAAGCTACATTCTCCCCGAGTAACATAGGCTACTTTTTATCCCGGAAAAATCGACAGATCCCACGGGATGCGCAATAAAGGCTTCGCTCAAAAACTACTGCACAGATTTTTATGCGGTTTTCATCAATAGATAGAGTGATTCTTGAGGAGTTTTGCGGCATTTTTTATCTCGGAAAAACGGATAGTCCCACGGAAGCGCGATAAAATCTTCGCACCATAAACCGACTTCCGCGTATATGTAGCCGTGGGCAAAAGCTATGACCCTTAACCCTCTATACACCCAATCCCGAAATCCACGCGGGCGAAGCCGCGGGCAGAAAGCTAGTTGACATATAATTATCTAATAATATTAATTAGAAGGTATAAAATATTGTCGAAGGCTTATCCACAAAATTCAGACAAAAAATTGTCAATTCAAAGAAACTAATTAAAAGATAGAATGATGTAAGATGAATCAAAAATTATACGAAAGAAAATATAATGCAGTTTGACATATCTACTATTGCAAAACATAGAAAGAGAGAAAATAACTCCATACATGGTGAAATCATGCTTTCCTTTCAGAATCAATATCAAGATGAAGTGTCTGGTCGTTCTCGCTTTTGTCCTGGCTGTGGCCTTCGCTGAAACCTACTCGGACAAACACGACGGACTTGACGTGGAAGCGCTGGTCACCAACCAAGAGGCCCTGCACGGTCTCTCACATTGCTTCCTTGATGCTGGTACATGTGACGATATTGCCGCTGCTTTCAAAAGTAAGTATAATTTCGTAGTAAGGCTTAAGTAGTAAGGCTTCCTCAGGGGAACAAAAAAAAAGGGAGCCATTTGTGCGAGATATAACCCTATAAGACTCGTTACTGCATTTCTTTCAAAGCATAAAATAATAATATTTTTAAATTGTTTGGTTAGGGCTTATGATGGTCTTCCATCTACAATCAGTGAACGTTGGTAACAGGCAAAGCTATCGATACAAAGACATTAGCTTAATTTCTGATTAGCTTTATATAATTTTTTTTTTGAAAGAACAGAGCTATTTTCCTGAGTAAAATAATTATTACGCATTGTCAGGGTTTCTAATTTTTCCAATCTCATCATCATCAATAATACAGTCAACTACAGAAACTGATTATATACTAATAAAATAAAGTATCTGGTAAAACGAAATTTGTCTTAGCACAAAACAATAAACAGTATTAAAAATCTATTCAGAGTATTAAGGTATAAACGTTATACGAGTACATGGACATCTTTACGAATATTATTGCTAGGTAAGGTTTGTGGGCTTGGAAGTTTAGGGTCATCTACGGTACTACTGATTAAATTGTGATGAAATTTGGAGTGGTGGAGGGGTAGTTTCCCTGGTTCACACCAGGGAAAGAAATACGATACCGCCTTATATTATTTATTACGAGAAAATATTTGATTTCTGTGGGAAAATCCGATAAAACGAACCAAATATTGGAAAAAAAATGTTTTTGATATTAAATAGTAAGTTTATACTTACGTGTTCTAAAAAAGATAATCTTGAAATGTCTGTAATTAAAAGGATTGCCAACTTTATGTGACAGGGAGCAGACCACATGCTTGGACACATGTTGGACTGACGAATATTGTTTATATATATATATGTATATATATATATATACATATATATATGTATATATGTATATATATATATATATATATATATATATGTCTACTCCACGGACTCGTAGTCCGTACCTTTTTTAAACTGTCCTCGTTTGGATCTACTACGTACTGTACGTACAGCGTCATATTATCTTATAATATTGGTCAAGGGTCCTCGAATGGAACCATTACGTTGTACGCCTTCTAAAATGTGGACGATTTGGTGTGGAGCTCCTGAATGACGCAAATATCCAGTAGTGGGCGTCTCTTAGCAGAAATGGTGATGATCATGATGATGATGATGTACCTTTTATATCACGTCAGTTCTGTTCAGTAGTCTGTCCTTGATACTAGTTTCAAGTACTTTATAATTAATAATGGTAATTATTATCAAATTGAAATTGATTTTAAACGATGTGAGTGCTATCTATTTCACTAAGATCTGCGCGATATAGACCCAATTTAAAGAACGTTTGGCTACTAAAGAACTGGTAGCTATGTACATTAATGGTTTAATATATAAAAATAGAGAACGGAACTAGTTGACAAGTAAACCTATTGAACACCTTGATTTAAATTATTTTATACCCTCGGGAGCTTGGTTCTTTCCACAAGGACGGAGAGCTCAGTGAGAACGTATATGAACTGCTATATATTCTGCTCATCATTTCAGAGGTACTGCCTGAAGCAACACAGACGGCCTGTGCTAAGTGTACCCCGGCCCAGAAACATATGCTGAAGAGGTACCTCGAAGAAGTTAAGAAGACTTCCCCAGCAGATTTCGAGGCGCTGAAACAGAAGTATGACCCGCAGGGACAGTACATCGAGGGACTCCGCGCCGCTCTCGCTGACGCATAAATTCCTACTAATATTAAGCTATTAAGTATAAACTAATTTTAATTACAGTTATTATTGTTTCACGTGGAATTTTATTTTAAAATTTCCTTTTCTATTCCTCAATTTTAGAAGAGCAATTTTTTTTTGAACCTCTGCAGCGTTTGAGTTTTTTATTATATTCTATTTTTATAATAACAATGTTAATAAAAGGTAAATGAGACGAATCTTAAGACAATCAGACAATCGTGGACAGAATTACGGTATCGAGATCATCATTAATCGAGATATATATATATATATGATCGGTACCTCGCATACAATCGACTTTTCTATTTGTTTTGATAGATATTTAAAATTTATCCGTATAAAACAAAAATAATGGATTCCCATGAAACACTACGTAGCAAAATGAGTTTCAAGCAATGTTGAATTTTTGATTGTGTAAAAGAGAAATATTGCAACAGATTTAAACTTAGTAATAACAAATTTTAATATTGACCTTGAAATATATATTTTAAATTGTATGACATAAGATTACAGATACCACCTTGAAATTTAATTATGCAATATTAATATTTAAATATATTAATTTGCATAGAAAGAAGAATAAATTAATTTTCATAAAAAAATATCTTAATTATTAACTTTAGATACATCCTATAGTGAAATTCCAACTGAAACTGATAATCAAAACAATAATAAAAAAATGTGCATAGGGAAGTGACGAAGGGTGGAAGTGTAATAATGTCATAACGAAGACGGCGTCTCGATCGCTGTAGCAGACACACCTCTCTAAACCTTTTGCCGTTCACACCAATGTTGCGCCCTTCGCACGAATATTGGCCTGCTTTTTTGGAGGGCCCATTTGGTGAGCAGCGAGTTATCACCTGCCATATTTAAATCAATTAGGAGGCTTTGAGGAGGTAGGTGATTGGACTTTCTTCCGTAGCCCGGTTCTCATTATCACCAAAATTGAAATGCAATAATCCACAAACATTTTGACCAGTAATGATAATAGTTTCTGTGTATCTAACTGGCCTTTAGCTGCATTTTTCGTGGTGCAAATAGAGATTAGACCCAGTTTGTACACTATATGCACACTTTCATTAAGTTTCGCTTCAATGGTCTTTAGGCGTTGGATCTTTTACATCCCCGTGCACGCCTTATAAAGGACCGTGTCTTTTAAAGATGCGTCATATAAGCCACAATAAAATAATATAACTATTCATGTAACTTAACTATTATTTAAATTAACTATCTAATTTAATAGAAGATTATTTAACAAAATCTACTTATAATCAAAGGTAAAAAAAAATCATTTAGGTCGTCTGAAAAGGGAAGTGTACCAATAACTCTGGTCGCATTACATTTTTGAATTGATTTATTACTTATTTTAATAACAGTATTCTTAATGTGGCTATATGATATTCAATTTATACTTCTATGTTGAAAAATAAACAGCCTATACACCCGGTAAATGACAATAGGATGAAAATCAAATATTACTATTTATGTGCACTACACTAACATCCTTGTAGTCACATCTAACCGTCGAGTCTGGTTATTATTTTTCCTGGGTGTTGCACGCATGTTTAACTTTGTTTCATCTAATCTACATTGCGTTTTTCTCTGGTGCATTCATCAATAAGATTATGTGACTGGGTATAAAAGGATGATTCTACAGGCCACTGCATTAGTTGTTATATAGTCCTCACGTCAACCAAGTCGTTAGAAGTCAAAGCAGGTTCGTAGCTTTTAGTTACATTGAGGTTGGTAATATATATTTCAGGATACTCTAACATAGCTGAACAAGCTATTAAATTCTCAGTCAGTACAATAAAGTTTATTAAATTACGTCTGATTTCATAGAGATTGTCTAGCAATATGAGTTCACAAATATTAGCTGTATGTTAAAATAAAATACAGAAATAAATAGTTTATATAAGTCATACATCAAAAAAATGTAATACATAAAATAAATTCAAACAGAGAGCAAAAATGTCAACTTTATAGGTAATTAAATAATATTTTTCTTTTAGCATCAACATCATTATGAAGTGTTTGGTTGTTCTCTCCGTTGTCTTGGTTGTGACCTTGGCAGAAACCTACTCAGATAAGAACGATAGTTTGGATGTGGAAGCGCTGGTCACTAATCAAGAGGCTTTACACAGTCTCACGCAGTGATGAAATTTCCGCTGCTGCGAAAAGTAAGTAAGACTTAAAAAAAAACATATAGTAAAAGTAATTCATTTCATCCCCGAATAATGACATGAATCTATAAGGAGAGGACGAACATTACAAAGCTTTGCAATTGTGTTGCTACGTTGTATGTTGCTTTGTGTACGCAAAGTCGTTAGAATATATACATTTTCTGAGTGGATTTATGTTCGATATAAAAAATGGAATAAAAATGATAAGAGTGTTTGTGCAAATGTATATTGCACAAAAATACTGAGTTTAGTAGTAAGTCCATCAGTTTAAAAACTGTGACTCTAAATACATCACTATATCATAATTCGATTTAGTATAATTGATGTGAAAACGTAGAAGACAAAGATGTTCACTGGAGATAGTCCAGTAGTACTGATTCGATTCAGATGAAATTCGGCACAAAGATAATTTGAGAGCCGAGGAAGGGAATATGATAAAACAATATATGCTACGATATATACTGCGTGGAAATATCTCATTTTTATGATAAAATCCGATATGACCGTCGGCGAAATGCGAGATTATTATATTGGTATCAATTTATCGTTTCGTAAAAAAAACTTAAATTATAAATTTAAATTAATTGCGAATCTTAAGAAATAGTGGACAGGGCGCATTCCTCGAGAGACTGACATTGTTGGAGTGGAATGGTCATCGAGTGGCGGGTGTATGTCGCACACCGTAATGTTGGTCGGCCTCCTATGCGCTGGATCTATGATTTGGTAAAGATCGCAGCAAGGCGCTAAATGCTATTAACGCAGGATCAACCAGTTTGGAAATACTTTTGGAGATATACATTCAGTGAGCGTTTCTCAGCTGAAATAATGATGAAGGTGATAAAAGTATTCTGTCACTTCAATGTAACATACATTACGTCCGTAGAATCTACAGAAAGTTATGTTGATTCTTGATATCCTTTCTTAGAACCTCAACATCAATACCTCTATTACACAATTAATTATAAATTACCTCTAATTATTACTACCAAATTAAATTTGATTTATATTCAGATCTGCTCTATATCGACTCAATTACTATGTACTTAAAGAGTTCGGAACGATCGAAACTAGTTGATTTACCTTCTGACACCCAGATTTAGTGTTCTGTATCCCTCACGGTTTCGGTTTCTTCCAAAGGGATGGAAAGGGAGGTTTAGCTGACTAGTTTGCCACAACGCCTCTAGAGTGATGAGATAACAATAATATATCCAAGGCGGCAAATTAGTCAACCCAATCTCTTGGGAATTGAAATAGTTTTACTGTCACAAAAACAATATCGAGAATGATGGGGACGTATATGAACTGCTAAAAATATCGTGGTTGTCATTTCAGAGGTGCTGCCTGAAGCAACACAGACAGCTTGCGCTAAGTGTACCCCAGCGCAGAAGCACATGCTGAAGAGATACCTCGAGGAAGTTAAGAAGACTTCCCCAGCAGATTTCGAGGCGTTGAAGCAGAAGTACGACCCGCAGGGACAGTACATTGAGGGACTTCGCGCCGCCCTCGCTGACGCATAAAGTCCTACTAATATTAAGCTGTCAAGTATAAACGATTTTTAATTATAGTTGTTTGTTTGATATAGATTATTGGGATATCTTATCTATTCTATCCTTTTATGTCTAATTGGGTAGACGAATTTATTTGTATGAGTGTATAAACAAAATTCAAAATAACTTTGTTATTTGAACGTTTATATGTATACTTTTTATATTAAAATATGTTTCATTTAATTTGAGAATGCTGCAAATGTGTTCCTTTCTTAAGAATTACACAATACACATTTTTTAAATCTAAAAAATATATTAGTAATAAAATTTACAGAAATTTCTATATTGACATACTTTTATGAGATAAAAATTGCTTAAATTAGATAATTATAGTTTTAAAAACGGCCATATTCAGTTGTAATCGTCTACCTTAACATTTTTTTATAAAACTAACAACGCTAGAGTTGCAACATTTTGATAATAACAAAGATAATAAAGGTTTTCTTAAATTAATACATGCAATACTATATAATATACAATACAAAATGGTGTTTTAAAAAGTGAGATGAGTTTTACAATAATCATAACACCGCAAACAGCACTGTTGTCTTTAGTAATCGAAGAAGTTGGAAGAGTATTATAGAATGGAATGGTATAAGGCAATGTAGGCATCATCAGTTTGTAAATTTGTGCTGAAATTTACAAACTGATGATGCCTGAAAAAATCGCGATATACACGTATGCATATGATATTGGCTTTAAACTAACATGTTATTTTTAAATTTAAATAAAAGTTCCATCCTTTGTGTTATTATTTGACCATTTTAGATGTGTAATTTCTGCAATAAAAATAATACGTAGAAGGACAGACCAAAAATAGTAAAATGTATTTCAAAATATTATTGTGTTTTGTTTTATTTATTTGTGTAAATTTTATTTTATGAAGAGTAAATAAAATATTATCATAATTTGTTTACAATTGACGGACGAATATATAACAGCGATTATTGCCAGAGTAATGAGGCATGGAGCGTGAGTGTATTAGATATTAAAATCAAACTTAAAAAAGCAATATAATATGCATTCTTATATTTCTTATTAAATATAACATGCATATGCAAACGGTAAGCAAAGCGTAGTATCTATATAAATAAAACTGAATCGCTGAAATGTTTCTACAGGCATACATTCTGAACGCCTGCACCAAATTAGATAATTTTCCATTTTTGTACAAAGAATAAAAGAAAATGTCTAGTAAATTTAGCAGATAATTTAATCGCTATCTTCCAGAGTTGACAGTTCACGTGTATTCATTGATTAAGGCAGTACAAAACATTTCGTCGGGACAACTTGTTAAATATAAATAAATGAAAAGATATAAATAAAAAATTGAACTGAGAGTGTGATATTCCATTGCTATGTGACACAGCTTATCAATTAAGATAAATAAGACATAATTTTCCGACAATTATTAAATTGCTTTTAAATACAATTTAAATGCATATCGATAGGTTTGGAGAATAGATAATGAATGCAGTGTAATATTCTAAAAGTCTTTCATCACACTTAAACAAATTGAATTGAAATGATTAATTAATATATCTTTTGAAATTAAATAAAATTACATATCCCATAACGGTATTTTATTTATACCCACAATATTATAGGTAACAAACTAAAAACGCAAAATGTATGCTAGTAAAAATATTGTTCTTACTGTCATTGATTGTAGCTTATTATCTACTATGTGTTAAGCTGTTTAAATTATAAGTAATTATTATGATTAAGCTACAGGAAGCTGTCTTTAAGTAGATATTATGTCGTTTTAAAGTCCATATCAAATAAAATCTTTCCATCGATTGCTTAACAAGGTCATAACATGCAAGAATGATTGTATACAGCTAATTACCTCTAATAGCACGGTGACATGAATCACTGCAAATGAAGCTGCATAATAAACCTCTTGAATACAACAAAAAGTCCCTCGGTATTAGTGCAGCGTTACGGGAATTAAAAGAAAACAATTTAATTTCTTCAGTCACACTTTATTCAAGAAACCAACCACAGATTCCATTTTGTTTAGTGGAAGGAAGACAGTTAATTATTGCTCTGCGTTGAAATCTAATATACGAAGAGAGGCCAATGCAGGCATTTTTCCTATAAAGGTGAAGTTCAATCTTCATCTTCACAAGTAGACCTCCAAAAAGGCGATGAACTAGGACGTTATATGTATGACTTCATTATAAAGTATGGAGATTTCAATGATTAACACTTAAAGTAATAAAAAAATATTTGACATTATAAAGGTAGCAAAGGCGATGTGTTTACATTCTTCCTCTATGGGAAACAATGGAACTCGAATGCAGAGGCTGCGTGTCGTGTGGTTATATATAACATTTATTAGTTTTCATATAATATTAGCTTCCAATGTTTAATAGATTAAATTCCGCTGTGAAGCCGCATTAATACCATACCATAACATACACGTTCATACAATAGTTTCAAATGTTGTTTTTGAAGAGATATCTTGAATGTAGATATTTTACAATTGTATGTATATCATTAGTTAGAAGAATATTGTTGGTTAGTAAAAGTCAAGAATATATAGCTATATCTTCAAATTACAGGAAATAAATATACAATGCGAATTAGTACTTAATTGTAAATTGGTAACCTATCTTCTAACTATGCCAATTTCTACATATTAATAGGTTTGTAACATATGTAGCTATCATCACATATTTTACTTTCGTCATATAAGTACGAGTACCTTGCTATTATGTTAAATGAATTAACTCATAATAATTAAACAAAAGGAAGAAAATATTTAGAAATACACCTCTATAAGAACTGCATAGCAACTACTCAGTAATTTTTTTGTTGTTGTCGTATTAATGTTAATTAAAAATTTGTGGAATGATATATTATTACACATTTTCTTTATTAATATTTCTTATTATATTTCTTAATTAGGTACAAATAATCTATTTTAAATTAGTATATACATTGTAATAACACTATACAAATGCAACAAGTGATATTTACTGTTCATTGAAACTACAAAACTATGGTACTTTTTTATAAATATTTAACGATTTCAAAAACCTATAAAATTTATTTGTCATCTACAACAAGTCCTGGACCCCCCACGGACTCCATATTAAAAGTTTTGAAAACGAATATGGTATTTGTAAGAAAAATCTAATTTATCAAAGTTTTCTCCGTTTGTTAATTTGTATGATAATGAGAAGCAGTTCAATTGATTGTCACGGATTTTTTATAAAGTGGTATAATTTAAGCTACTTTTTGTCTTAAAGAATTTAAACTCGGAGTAACCACCTGAAAAAATAGACAGTCCATCGTATTAATCCATAGTCGGCGAGGTCCGTTTGCTATTAGTTTTATTAACATTATAACTGTGTTATATATATATGTTTTTGTGTTTGAAGAGCTTCATTAAAAACACTTATTTAAGAAACTATGTCGCCTGTTAAAGATTAATAGCCACACTATATCTGAGAAACTGATGTCTGTTGAGTAAACAGCAGGAGTGTGATAACTATAAATACTTTTCAACTTGTATTCTCATAAGCTTGCAAGAGTTTTATAATTGTGTACTCTTATTTGCTTATAATTGGAATTTTTGGGTGAAATGGCTTTCAACGATATGATAAAAAAAGTTTTATATACTGGATTTGATCGAAAAAAGCTTTTCTTTAAAGAGAAGTACGCTCTTTTTATTTTTAAAATAATAAATTATCTGGAAACTGTTAATATGCTGATCGTCTTTGCTCTATCATCAGGATAATTCCCATGAATGTACTAGAAATGCTGAATTTACACACGGTGCGATGCTTTTCCTTTATTTATTCTAAATTTTATCGACTTTTTGTTAACAGATATTATTTCCTGATACATATAGACCGTTTATTTTGAAAGTGGTGTAAGTCCATTTTTGAGTAAAATGAGCTATCACGTAATTCATGCTTGATTTAATGTAAATTTTTAATACATAACTAGTCCGTGTTTATTTCTCAAAAAAAAACATGTTTTGTACAACATAAAACAATAGAAACAATGCCAGACCCATCATATGATTTGATTGTAATTTTAAATCAACAAATATAGTAACCTTTAATTTTTTCGAAACAAAAGAAAATGGACTTACACCACTTTCAAAAGAAACGGTCCATATATAAATACGGGTAGCGCGCGATATAAGCGGTCTTTCGGAGCATGGTTGACATCTTGTGTTTAAAATTTAAACGTATCGATAATACTTTTCTAATTATGTTCTGACTTTTTGAGTAAATCTAGTTAGTACAAATCCTAATACATTTGTATAAGTTTATCCATTCCGGCCTTTAATTACGCCCTCAATTGTAATTCAATTAATCTACAAAATGAAATAAATAAAACAGAAAACTAAGCTACTGAACGCATTAACAATGTATAGTCAACAGTAACATTGTTTTAATATTTTGGACAAAACATCCACATTTTATTAAGAGTAATTTAGTCTTGTAAGGTAACTTGGTCTTGTAAGAAAAATAGATCATGTGACATATCACATGGTCTATTTTCCTTCTAAGGTCTAAGACCTTAATTACTTTGTTTACATATAAACGAAAGTAATTTTATATTCGATAAATTGAGTTTTTATAACCAATATCGTAGGTAGTAAGTTCATTATAGCATTGAAGTAACTGCAATTATGCTCATAATGATAACATGTTTGATGTTGTAAGTACTGTGATGCTCACTGGTTTAGTTTTGTTTATGGTTGTACAGCCCCCTGATAGTAAGGGGTTACAGTTGCCTATAGTATATGGAATTCATGTAAGATTGGCAACATATCTGCAGCCCCCAGAAAAAGCACTACATATGTTATCAGCATGTGATAAAATATACACAGAACCCAGTAATTTAAAAGCAATGCGAGCACTACTAGTTTGCCCCAGAAGGTAAGAAGGAGGTATCCCTGGTATAGAATAGTTCTTTGGAATAATGAATGTGACCATATAAAATCAACAAAATGTTAATATAGATCTTTTGAAATCATGTATAAAAAAGATAATAAAATAAGTGTTATTGGACTTTTCGACTTTTTATGTTACCGACTGTAAAATTTTCGAAACTTATCGATAAAGTAATTTTTTTAACTGTTCAATTAAATTCAATTCAAACTAAATTCTAGTTAAATATTGTGTATCACATATAAATAACTTAAGTTATAAAGAATTAAAACATATATTGACCTTTGTTTATACGGACTTATTAATCGGGACTGCATTCATAAAGAAAGTTCAGGCAATACTTTTTCAGATATCACATTACGTGCCGCTTTTTTATATTAATATGAATTTTTAAATACATACAATATGAATCATCACCTAATATATATAGTAGAGGGGGCTTTAGATTTTATATAAACATAGTATATACTGCAAAATCAAATCGTCAAGTCATCAAATCGTGGATGACACTTTCGAACAATGACCGATTTATTACAAATCTATTAAGCGATTCGAACCGGAGAATCGATTAAGTATTATTATAATCTGATGTATATGAGTTTGTGTGCAATATCTAAACCATTATAGTGTAATGTATCTGTAATAATATAATTATAACAAAATTCAAAAAACGTTGTCAGGTAAATAGTCGACACAATGGCCAGAGCAGTAATTTATTTTTATCTTGTAATGGTATTATAATGTTTACTGTGGCTTATATTGTTTTGGCACTAAAATAATTGGAGGTTTCCGTCTGGACGAGGTATATAAGAATTATGAAATGTGCCAAACGCAGTAGATACCTGTCAATCGTCGTCGAATCCAGGAGCACTTATTATATCGTGAGTACATTGAATTAAATTATGTATATTTATATTTTTAAAAGGAGTCAATTAGTCTATGCAGTTACTGCAAGATTCAGATTTTTGTTTGTGTAAACATGAGATCATATACATTTGAATAACATATATATAGAAATGTTACAACATTGATGATTTGTAAGTCAACTAAGAGGTATTAGTCTTGTAAGGGTGTGTACTAAAGAATTACAGAAAAGTAGTAATAAACTGCTCTATATACATACATGTGCTGTACGGCAGATTTAAAATTTCTAAAAATATTGCATTGTGCCTTTGTGTAGTGCCACCTTAAGTATGCATCTGACATCTGAAACCCAAAATATAAAAAGTATATCAAACATATTAAAGATATTCAGAAGCGATTCATTAAATTCTTGTTTTTTCATGCTAAGAATCGATAAGCCTCTAAATTGTATTAAAGCAATAATACCTTAATGAAGAGTTTAGATATCAATTTGTGTGTGTGAGTAAAGTTATTATAAAGTAAGTGACTATCTAAATGATCACAGTATTTGGGATAGGGACATAGAGCCATGTTTGGTAACAACATTATTTATAATATTGTATTATTTTTATATGTGTATGTAAACATACAGTATACGACTGTAATCGTATTAGGTATGATTGTATCTTATACTATATTGTATTTTAATTATATTATTATAATTATTAACATTGAAAAGAGGAGATAAAAAATAGACCTTCAGAGTTTCTTGCCTGTTCTTCTCGAGAAGGCTCTCCCAATTTCCGAACAGGTGTCGAGTCAATATATTTTTTCTTTTTTTTTCCTTATTCGTACGTACGGACAAGGTTTTTGTTTTTTTTTAAGCTTTGTTTTTTGGTTTTGTCTGTTGACGTCAATAAGTGCCTGTAAAGGTCTATGTTGAATAAAGATTATTTTGATTTTGATTTTTGATTTTGTAACACCACAGTTGTGTCAGCGAGGCGTCTTTTGAATCAGCAGTTTTGAACGAGGTGGAATGTTTTTACGCTTCGTACCTGTCAATGGCTAATCAACAGTCGTGTGTGGGACTTACCCGGCGGAAAGCGGGGCATAACCACTAAACCACCTCGATGTCTATTTTGTCCTCACTTAGGGCGATCTAGGTACTACAAGAACTTGAAGGTTAGGATTAGGAGCAATTTTTCCTCCATTTCTCCCTAACCAATTTTTATTATCGAATCTTGATTCATCACACAGCTCATATACATCCCCATCAACGGGCATAAGCCTACTCTACCTATGTTAGGGGGTTAGACGTTTGTCAACCACGTTGGTCTAGTGCGAATTGGTTGACTGCACGCATCTTTTAATTTCTTCGAAGTGTATGCAGATTGCTTCACGGCTTTCCCTTCACTGTAGGAGAATTAGATAGATGTACATATCAGATTCTAAAAAAGAAAAACACATGGGTACATGGCAGGTTAGGCCCTGGGCCCTGGAATCATCCGATTCGTAGATCAGTGCAGAGACCACAGCGCTGCTGCCGCTCCTTGAACCTTACTCGCTTAACATGAATGGCAAATATGTTTGTTTTATTATTATTCCATTTGCTTTGGTTTCTTAACAGAATCGAAATGAAACTTTTCCTTCTTTTGGCCGCGGCCGTTGCGACGGTGGTATGCTATGATGAGAAATACGACAAGATCGATGTGGACAAGATCATCAACGACGACACTCTATTCCAGGCGTACATTGACTGTATGCTCGACAAGGGGCCTTGCGATCAGGAGAACTCCGCTGATTTTAAGAGTAAGTATTTTTTACATATAACAGATAACGATACAGCATAACAATTACAACAGTTCAAACTGTAAGGAGGCTCTGTAATTTATCAACATATGATTGCCTTCATCTTACCTATTTCAATCACCCATAATTGACCAAAGCCCCCTTGCAATCAGAATTACCTTATCGGCCCCTGATAGAGTTTTTTAACATATTACAAATGATAGTAAAGTTAATATAAGTTAAGTTCACGTGAACTTAACCAATACTATTAGAACGAGGGTCGGTGTTAGTTGTCTACATATAACACATAAATCACGATGAAGAGTTATGGTCAGTGTCTTAGCTATTTTGATTATTATTGTAACAAAAGTATCGTAAAATTGTTGATTATGTTCTTAGTCACGTGGACTCAGAAACGCAACCATTGAGTACAAAAAATAAACCATCATGTCTATTCTTCTAAATAGGCGAGTGTTCAAGCACTTATGCTTCACAAAATATTTTAAGTAATAATAATATGGAACAGAACTACTGGGGTAGCCTAAGTTACTTAAATAGTACAGACTGAATACCTTATTCCCAATCAGAAAATATTAGTCAAAATATAAAGTCTATCCGCCGTTTTGGTATTGCATACGAAGGATCATTTACTTATAAAAATGCTTATTTCCTTCCTCTATGGTACTTCCCTCAAGTTTTATCATATTTGTTAAATAATTAATTTTAATATTTAATCATTACATTACAAAACGATTTGAATAGGATTTCATTAATAATTAACAAATATATCGTTATCTCTTATTTGTATTCATAGAACTATTGCCGGAAGTGATCTCCACTACTTGCGAGAAGTGCTCACCGATTCAGAAGAAGAACGTGAAGAAAACAGTCAGAGCCATCACGGAGAAGAAACCAGAAATGTTCAAGGAGTTTATTGCGAAGTACGACCCTTCGCATGAGCATGAAAAAGCATTCGCTGCCTTCGTTCTAAGTTCTGATTAATGCTAATAAGCCAGTAGATACGCCAGGTGAATAGTTATGTTTCAAGTTTGTAATCATCATGATAAACTTGTCATTATAGGGTAGGAGGAAAATCTTATAACCAGTGTAACTGATCACCTGCTCAAATATTCATCAACTCAACATCTATAAATATAGGATCACGTATAAGGCTATTTTAAAATTACTAACGTCAATAACGGACATTGAATTTGGTTCTACGAAAACTATGTCAATTGTCACTATAAGGAACGCAAAATTAGCACTGTCTTGGAAAACAAAATATTTACTGATACGCTATACGATTTGTAAGCGTGATGTTCAAAGAGTGACTATTATTGGAAAATTACAACATCGCAGCGTAACAATGTGGACTCGATTAACAACAAAGTAAGTTCAAATCTTTTATTTCTTATTGTGGAATTGCAAATATGTTTTCTATCTGCCTTACATGACACTATGATTTCTTTCGAAGTAGAGTTATTTCTTCTATTGTTCGATAGTAAAAATGATGCAAAGAGTATGTGCGTGCAATGCTTGACAATATCTAAGGAGAACATTGAATGCATATATACTCGCAATAAATAATCGTACGCTTCTTATAACAAGATTTTACATTTTTGTCTAAGTAGAGATTCATTGTATATCTAAAGATAGGCGACTTTCTTCACTTTAGCGATTTACTTGCGTATTTTATATCAAATTAGTATTTAACATCAAATTCCTAACATAACAACATAACAGGTTCATTTCACCGAGTTCATCACCGAAACATAACAGTTTCATTTTAACATAGTTCTTGATATAGTATTAAGTTGCCATTGTAAAAGATTTCATGTGATTTTTTTGTTTTTTTCCCTTTCTAATAGACAATTGACAAATGAATTGGGTTATCCGACATATGACCTACGACTTGGCTATGTTACTTGGTACGCTGATTATTAAGTTATATGGAGCATTACATGTTAATTAAAGAATATGAGATTCTCCAAGTGTGTTTTAATTCATGCGACATAATTTGGGGTGTTTATAGACTGTGTGTCCTTTCGAGCTTGGAATAAAATATGTGGTGCACTACGAAAACTGTATTAGCGATATAAGTGGTTCCAAAATCAACATATAAATTCTAAAGCTTTGTTGTGTGTATATAACTAAATTCAAAAATCGAAATCACACCAATATTTTTTTAAAAATTTGTATATTGGAAGCAGTAGAAAATATTTTTTTATTTTTATTCCAAAAACTAAATTTCTAATGATTCAAAAATACATCTTCCTGGTCGCGAAATATAATGTTTGCATACCTATACCCTATTTATATTTATTACGTTAAGTAGATAGGGAATTTCTCAATCTTATTTTAGTATTAAGGTTGCTTAATTTTTTTGATACTGGACTGTATTAAAAATATGGCTTTACTTTTAAAGCCGGATTTTAAGTACAGTCTTAATCAATCTCATCTTTTAATGTATATAAATAATATGTAGTCGGTATTGAAGATTCTGCAAAAAAATGTCAGCACTAATCAAATTAGATTTATCCGTTATAAACTACATAATTTTTTTAATCCTAAGTATCAAAGGCACAACATCATTACATCAATGCTTACGCGTATTTAGCATTTCTTTTGCTCATGCGATGAATATTTCGCTTTTATTTTGAAATTAGTCAACTCGGAAAGTATTAAGTTTTTCATTTGACATCTAACTTATAATTCCATGAAATATTATTCTACTGACCCTGAGTAATTCATTCTGTATAATTTTGAGTGTAATTTAGCTTTGTAATTATAATATTTTAATGAAATTAAATGCAAAGGTAGAGCTCGCATTAGGCGGTAATGTATGTTCCTAAGACTTTTGACTTTTTATTCATCATAAAAATGTATATAATTGAAATTCACCGCAGCAAACTCCTAATAAATTATTCTCCGCGCACACACCAACAAAAAAGACGGTTTCCGAAAAATGAGCATATTTAACAAGTCTCCTTGCATCCGGAGGTAATTTATAGTTTTTTTCTAAGCGTAGATGATCAAGATTTGTTACTTTTTCAACCTTGACGTAAGCTTAATGGTTGACAAGTGAGTTGTCAGGTTCAAGGTTATCAGTTCCATTATTTTTTATTATACTTAATTGTTACACTATAACTATGTAGCTGCCTTGAGAAAATTGCCCACTTTTTTCTTTGTAACTATATATTATGGAAAAATATTTAAATTAGTATGGTTCAGACCGGTATCGATACTATAGACCAGTTGCCGGGATTTCAGCAGGGTAGTACTTAATATCAGGTCCAAAAGTAAACAAACTTGCTGTCGGTTAAGGCCATTGCAGACATTTAATAACGTTAAATACGAGCTGATTGTACCACATCTACGTTTGAAACCAGGTTCAATATAATTCCAAGATAATTTCAGTTTTTATTTGCAACGTTTTGTTTCTGATGTTTGATCCTCCATCATAGTATCGTTACAGCCAAATACAAGCAAATTTTGGTTTGTGATTCCATTTCAATGTGGCACTATGTAGAGTACGAAATATGTCAACATTTCTTGGGTTTTTAATTCGGATCTAAAGCTAAGAGTATGCTTGCTGCAGTCTTCAAATCGGAAGTATATTCTTATGAACTAGTGGTTGATACCACCGGGTGTTGATTAGGAGGGTAGGGGTTCCATTAACCACGGGTTTGATTGATAGTAGATTTTTCAACCGTGAGGAACAACCGAGCAACTAGATTAATCATTACTAACTGTCGGAAAACAATATCATTATTAAGTTAGGATAGTTAGTAGAACGAAACACAGTAATTCAATTGTCGAGGAACCTAGGTGATGTTTTCTCTTAGCATTGGCCTTATTAGGTAAGATAAAGGTGAAAATTTACTCGGCCATATGTAAAATAAACCTCATATCATCAGGACGACGATGTCCTATATAAATCTTTACGTAGACGAAGTAATCCCAGGCAAGCCCAGGTTTTAGCGAGACCTTCTCTCGCTTCTCTTAATTTGAGATGTTCAAAAAGGCCGGGTCAAGAGTACTCGCAACCGACGAGCATGCATGAAGACACTCATGAAAGTGGAGGAAGCAAGAGAAGTGTGCCAGGATCGTAGCAAGTGGAGAGAGGTGGTCTCTGCCTACCCCATTGGGAACAAGGCGTGACATAAATGTATGTATGTTCAGCAATGCTGTTTGCAAAAAAGACTGACTTGGCGAACTTTGAGTTTCCAAAATCAAAAGCAAACATATATGTGTCAGGTCACTTGCCTTCACTTTTCATGACACGACAAACTTGAATATTTAAAGATGCACCTATGTAGCTGTGAGATTTGAATGGCCTGTTGAATTTACTGGGTCGAAGTTGCAAGTATTGCTCCTCTAAAAGTTTTGATTACTTATCATGGTTTTCTACTTGCCTACACTAGTTCAAAGTTGGGCTGTAAGCTTTGACATCTGGTAAGCTGTTTGCTTGTTTGAAATTATTTGGGATCGAAACAAATTTAGTACCCAACAATAGATAAAAATATCTAAGTACAGAGGCCTGTCACCACAGCATAGATCATTGATGCTTCGCCGTGATGTAAAAACGTATGATGCGGAACGATTGCGCTGCATTATGTCTGGCTTGCACAAGCCGTTACGTCGTTGGCTACGCTGGCGCAACGTTCAATTCACATGAAATACTACACTGCGCAAATAGCCCGTCCTCAGGGAGTGGGATTTTAGGATAATTATAATACTGATTAACATCTTTGTGAGCTTAAATATAGCGCAGCAAATTATAGAATATCATAGCACATTATAGAAGAGTGATGGGGTGTATGAAGTACAATCGATTAATAAATATGATATAAAATTAGTAGCTTAGATTTCTTGTAAATTATATTTAAATCTTGCTTTAGTAAAAAAAGACCGACATCGAAAACATAATTATATAGAAAAACAACAGAAAAAAGAGGAATTAGTGATAGATGCCTATTTAAACCATAGTCATTTATTAATAATTAATCTTCTCACTCATCGACATCATCAAAGAAGATTGGCAGGACTATACATTGTTGGTACCATAGTTAGACTAAGTGTACGGCATAAAAAAATAATACCATGTATTTCTTCGTTTTTAATAATATAACCAAAAAGGTAATCGCACCATGTCTGCAACTGCTAAATAAAAAGATAAACTCATTTAAAAAATAGAGCATAGAGGTACGAAACTTATGTTTTGACTTTTGCGACGCTTTGTCGATAACTATGTGTTATCAAAACGTTGTAAATGTCAAAATATGTGTGCGATTGATTTAATATTGATATAATCTATGCACGACACGACCATAAATGATATTGCATGTGACCACAGACGAAGTAGTAGAAGCTACGTACGTTAACATAATATACTAATCTGTGACGTCAACTTGACTTTGCCAGTTGACATAATAGTGACCGATTTTTCATTTATATCTAAAAATACAGGACTCAGCTAGGAATAGTAATATTACAATCATAAATTCTAGTGATATTATCGGTATTCTAACTGTCATTAATCAATAATCAGAATATGTATTAATATATAATCGATATATCCGTAACGAATGAAATAGTTTTTTTCTTATGCATATTGCGTTTTAATATTGCTTGGCGCATAAATACGTTTTGTTATCAATATTCCCTGAAATTGTAACTTCAATTTTTCTTTATTTACAAAAGTTATAGATTTTTCTCAGTGAAAGAAAAATAGGTAACCAGTTACCGTTTACAAAATATTAAAAAATCAGAATCGTACATTAAACAATGTAATGGGTACCAGGCCTGCCAATCTTCTTTGTCTAGGGACTACATTTTTCCAATAACTAGAAAGTTACATTTTTAATTGTTAGCTCGGATGGATTGTTTTGATATAAGTTTAAAAGAAAATGTCCTTGACAGTCGGCTAAAAAATAAAAATCTTCTTGTAATCCAGAAAATCAAAACAAAGCCCTATAAGCCTAAATATCCCTAAAAATGTTGTGCAATCTTAGTGTTTATATATGGTAACCATACTTTCGTTTTCACAAAATTCAATCCAATAATTCTAAATCAATAAGATAAAAATAGTTACACCAAACTGAATACATGAAATTACCTTCAGAAGACTAATGACAGAGGTACAACAAGGTGGTTGACAACAGTCGAACCCCAGGCAAACGTAACGTAAGGTTATCAGCTGTTAAAATTTAACATTGAATGTATAACGAAATGTTACAAGATCTGAAGATAAAACCTTTATACTTGTAATGGTGTCGTTATTATAATTCGGGATCTCTTTCAATACTCTAGACAAATAAATAATAATTTCACTTTTCATCACGTTTTTGCATTTATTAAAAACTTTTCTGAGAAATCAGTTTTAGTAAATAATATTACTTAAAAATAACACTATGAAAGGCAAGTACAGTGTGTACACTCAAAAAATAACCTATCAATAGAGAGCCTGAAATCACTAATTAATTGTACAAATTCATGCAAAAGTAATTGAATTCATAATTATTGAAATGTATTCTGAAATGAACTCTATTCAAAGGCCCATGAGTTTCTAAAATCTTCATAAATTCTTATATTTTATATACAACATTATACATTTATCACTTCAGACTTTTTCGATACATGCATCCTTACAATAGTTAAAATTAAATTTAAATATTCAATGCTTGTCATTTAGTGAATGATTCCGAAGTTATCAACGTTAAGCATTCACTACGTGCAAACAAAACGATTAAACTATTGCTATTTAAATCAAGTAATATAGAAAAACATTCATAATGACAAAACAATCGATGCACACTTTTCTATTTACGGATAAGAATATGAATTTGTCCATCGGATCACAGGTATGTTTGAAAAATTTCTGTACATTTATTTCTATTAAATATGTTAAAATTACGGTGTTGTAAGTCTACAAATGTAATTTTAACATATATCAGCAGTCGCCGTTAGTAAATCTTTTTAAAAAAGTTTAAAAAATATAATTTCACCGCAATTATAAGAAGTAATCGCAAAATTTATTAGATGTGTGTTCACGGATACCAAACCCGTAGTATAATTTGTATAAGAATTCCTTTGGTCCAATTGGTAAATCTTGTGCCGACGCACAAACTAAACCTACAGATAGAAAGAACAATCTTCCCTTTGAAGTTAATAGTTAACTGTCATAGAATAATGACCGGTTGTTCTATCTGATAGGATCAATCACCATTTCATCTATTAAAAGTGTCACTTTAGACTTAGAAAGATTATCCAACGAGACATCAGTTTAAAGAAAATCTGAAGCTATTTCTACTCCACACTAATTTTAGATTTGACACATCGTTGACGATTATACTGTCCTCTTTATCACTTGATATATATTGCCCTAAAATAATTTAGCTGCCTTGGATAAATTTGTCGAAGTCAGCACGATGCGTGCCAGTGGGGTCGTTTTTCTTGACGAGCTCCTCCCACTGCTTAGGGTGTTTCTGCTGAATGGCCTTGATGACTTTGCGGATGTTCAGCTTCTGTTTCTCAGTGCACTTGCCGCATGTAGTAGCAACTGCTTCAGGAAGGACTTCTGAAAAATAAGAGGAGAGAATTAGGATCTACTTAAGTCCTCGACTCGGCCCAGCACACGCTGGCGGAGTGCCCCGCGTGGGCCTCCGAGCGCCGAGTCTTGGTCGCAGAGATCGGGCGAGATCTGTCTCCGCCGGCATTGATTGCGGCAATGCTGGCGGACGAGGGAGGTTGGAGGGCTGTAGCCTCCTTCTGTGAAGCAGTGATGCTCCAGAAGGAGGCCGCCGAGCGGGGTCGGGAGATGGCCGATCCCGCTCGAAGGAGGCGGCGCCGGGCTCGGTAGCACAGCTACGGCGCTGCCGCGGGTCGCCGGCGGGCGCGAGGAAATCGCGCCCGCGGATATGGCGATCCGGGAGGGACCACGCCCCTTCCGTGGCCGGGGGGCGTCGTCGGTGGTGGAGATTGGGGGAGGTATTGTAGCCCCCGAGGAGGGCTCCCCTATATCGGCGGGGGAGCGGAGGCGGGGGGTTCCTGGAAGTAGCTGGGTGTTCCCGGGGGCTCCCTACATGCCTGAGGAAGGCCATCCCTGAGGTTTTTAGTGGGTAGGCCTCCCCCTTCTGGGGAGGAGAGCCCCACATAACCGCCGGCTCGCCACAGCCGGGGTATGCAACTTAATGCATTTTCCTCAGGGGAAAAAAAAAAAGGATCTACTTAAGTACTTGTAATTACCCACTACTATTACAGTACTGGATAACAATCTTCTCAGCTTCTCCTATGTTATAGCGTGTTATCCAATAGGACAACCTTTATGATTATCCTATATTTTTTCTCAGGTCTTGAATCATCCCTATATATTAGTATCATCATCAGGGAGGGTCTCACTCTTAATAGGGATAGGCATAACATGTCATTCACTGGCATGTTTGGTAAGTAACTCGAGATACCGGAAATGGGAACAGACTGCTCTGATAATTTGGGATAAACTGGATGGATCATCGAACTTACAAAACAAATTCTCAGCATTAGATCTGCTCCTCACGCTGATTCTGTTCAGTTTCTATCGTCCTTTTTTTAATCAAGTTATGGATTTGGGAAACACTAACATCTAACAGGGTCATTCTCATGCAAATGTCTATCAAAATTGAATAGTACACAGGATTAGATAGCCCCGAAATCATAATATTATAAACTTAACCCGTTTATACCCGCGGACCTTTGGGGAAACTCCGTAGTTGTCACAGAATCAGTAATTGAAATAATAGCTCCAATTCTAGCTTGTATATTTAATGATTCTATTGAAGGTGGTGTTTTTCCTGATTTAATGAAACATAGCAAGATAACTCCTTTGTTTAAGTCTGGTAGCTCATTTGATCCCACAAACTTTAGACCTATTTCAGTGCTACCAACGTTTAGTAAAATTTTTGAGAAAATAATGTTAGAGACAAAATGCAAAGCTATTTTCGTATTAATAATCTTCTGCATAATAATCAGTTCGGTTTTAATAGGGGTCGCTCAACAACTGATGCAGGTGTAGAGCTTTTAAATAAGATATTTGACGCCTGGGAGGATTCACACGATGCTTTGGGTGTCTTTTGCGACTTATCCAAAGCATTTGATTGTGTTCTCCATGAAACTCTGATTAAGAAATTACGTTATTATGGTTTCAAAGGCTCTTCTCTGAACCTTCTTATTTCATATTTGAGTGACAGGATTCAGAGAGTCGATATTAATGGTACGAGATCTCAGGGATCTTTGCTTAAGATGGGCGTCCCACAGGGCTCAATTCTTGGTCCCTTTTTATTTTTAATATATATAAATGACCTTCCCTTTTATGTTAATAATAAACACGAAATTGTACTCTTTGCAGATGATACATCACTTATATTCAAAATTAAACGGAGACAAAATATTAATGACACTGTGAACGATGCAATCTCTAAAGTAGTCCACTGGTTTAACGTTAATAACTTGCTTCTAAATGAAAGTAAAACTAAATGTATCAAATTTGTATTGCCAAATGTAAAACAGGTGAAAACCGAAGTAATTATAAAGGATAGAAATGTGGACCTCGTGGACACCACAGTATTTTTAGGAATTACTCTCGATTCCAAACTTCAGTGGGGCCCACATATTGATAAACTATCAAAACGGCTCAGCACTGCAGCATTTGCAGTTTTGAGAATACGCCAATTAACTGACGTAGAAACAGCTAGATTGGTGTACTTTAGTTACTTTCATAGTGTAATGTCGTATGGTATTTTGCTGTGGGGAAATGCTGCCGACATTCAAACTATATTTGTGCTGCAGAAGAGGGCCATTCGAGCAATTTATAATCTAAAAATGCAAGACTCTTTAAGAGATAAATTTAAAGACACTGGTATAATGACAGTTGTGTCTCAATATATTTATGAAAATCTAATATATACCCATAAAAACATTCATTTATTTAGTAAAAACAGTGATGTCCATAGCTTCAATACTAGAAATAAGAATAAATTACATTTGCCTCACACTAGACTCCATAAAATTAATAATTCATTCAGAGGTAACTGTGTGCGTTTTTACAACAAAGTTCCAAGCAATATTGTACAATTAAGCCTAAATAAATTTAAAATCATTGTTAAAAGTGTACTTATTAGCAAAGCCTATTATACGGTTACTGATTATATAAAAGACATGAATGCTTGGACTTAATGTTTCTTAGTTCCACCAGGCATTGCCATGAACCTTTGTAATTATACTTGTACCTATAAGTTGACTTTTGTATGACTTGGTAACGATATATATTTTTGTAAATGTCGTTGCTTCTGTAAAAGTTATAGAGTTTCTTGCGCCCGTTCTTCTCTATAACTAAAAGAAGTCCGAATGGGTAGTAGGGAAAAAAAAAAATTTGGACTATTCAAAAGAGCATATCTAATTGCCTACTTGAAATAAATATTTTGACTTTGACTTTGACTATATATTGTATAGATAACTATACAATATCTACGCACTTACCATTTTGTATAAATATTTATAAAAATGTAAGTATGGATGTATGGATGTTTGTTACTCTTTCACGTAAAAACTACTGAATAGATTTGAATGAAACTTTACCACAAAATAGCTTATACATCAGAATACATATAGGCTACAATTTTTGAGGTTTCTAATGTGAGGTCGTAAAAAAACACATTTTTTGCGCTTACATTGCAAACGCTGACTGAATCCTACAAGATAGATCAAAACAATTTACTACAGTATTGTACAACTTAAAAAGGTCTACAAAAAAGTCCGTGATGGTATATGTTTATTAGGAATAACCCACAATAACCATCTAGACTAGACGGGACGAACCTGAAGTCCACGCGAACGAAGTCGCGGGCAAAAGCTATTATATATATAATAACAGATCACATTTCCGAAACAAACCACTAAACGATAATATATTGACGAATAACAGAAAATTTGCTTTCGTAAAGTACAAAATTCTGATCAAAATATAAATAGGAACTGTTTGATGATCGGATTGTATTCCAATCGGATATTCGATTACAGAATTATCTTTATTGGACGTAACAATTATTTCGTTTTATTAAACAAATGGATTTTAGGCCATCATAGTATTGTTATCACCCATTTCTTCCCTAAGGTTATTGGAGAAAATAAACTTTGTAATGTCCATATATTGAATAAAGTTTTATTTCTATCTATTCACGTACCCGTGTCACCAAAGCAGTCTTGGCGAAAATGCGATCAGTTAAGAAGTGGGTATAGTCATGAGAAAACAAAAATGTTTCTTGATAATAAGAAATGAGTGAAGGGGAATTAGGTAAATAAGCAAAAACGTAGTTAGTTAAAACAGAGCCTAAACCTTTTTTGAAGACAGCCGGTTCAAAGTTCATAATCAAAACAATGCATATCAACGATTATCTTTCGAAGACCATCAATTCAACATCCTCTTGTTTTAACGCAGCACAGCTATGATTTACTCAACGGCAGGGGAATACCAAATTGCAAAATGTGGCAACATTGTCGGTCCTCAACCGGACGGCTCACAAACCGTGACCTAAACCCCATTTTGTAACGCTCGACTCGCAATTGAACGCTTGTATAACTTACCATATAAAAATATTGATACATTAAGTAATAATAGTTCTGTATACCGGCCTTGACATAAAAATAAAATAAAGTTGTCAACAACCGGTCAACCGGCCAGTAAATAAATAAAATACAGACTACTTTATCGCTAATATCACATTCTAAATATTTAAATAAAATACAGACTACTTTATCGCTAAAGTCACATTCTAAATTATTTCATATCCTCTGAAACTATTTAAATGCTATCGACTTATCATAGTTGTGCACTTTAATCAAGGATAGCTATTATTTCTATATCACAATATGACCTATTATGTAATATTTAAAAAAATGAATTACATAATGTTCATTTTCTCTATATGAGCTATCACAGCTTATAAAATTCGGAAATATACTGGGAAGAAGTACTCTAGAAAGGAGGAGACCATATTTTCTTAAAATCTGTATTAATGGTATTTTCATCGACACGTTACGTTTTTATAAATAACGCCCTTATTACCAGCGGCATAAGAATGGTCTCAAGGTCAACATGTAAAATTTGATGCGTAGCTCTGTGTACAATTTTCACTCCTAATCCCTGTGATGATTGCAAATATTTGCACACGAGGAATAATATACAAAATATATTCAGTACAATACAAAATATATAAAATACATTTATGTTGACCTTCTATATATATTATATCTTAAGATATTTGATGAGAAAAATGAGTATGAGAGCGAAAGATACAATATAATTATAATGTTTTAATTTATTAACACTAACACTTAGATCATGTTATAATTTTGTATAGTCAAAAATAGTCAGTAATTTTAATTTTATAAGTATATATAATAGTAATTATAAATAAGTAAGCGTCCGTAGGCTAAGCTGACTGGTATATATATGTTAATTTTGTAAATAAATTAACTAAGAATTATGTGGAAATAATTACTATGTGTGGAAAAAAACTAATATATTCCATATATTAGTTTTTTTAAGAAGAAAATATTGTTTGGACCTGAATAAGCACTATCATAGTTAATACCTATAG
The DNA here is from genome assembly GCA_036419045.1 of Scirpophaga incertulas. Classification (NCBI taxonomy): domain Eukaryota; kingdom Metazoa; phylum Arthropoda; class Insecta; order Lepidoptera; family Crambidae; genus Scirpophaga; species Scirpophaga incertulas. The sequence goes on from CM071645.1 coordinate 14,183,708, forward strand.
TACCTACTTATATTATAATCGAAGAGATACACTAGTTATAAGTTATACTTAATTAAGTATAGTGTTGCATGTGCACAGCAGGTAACTTAGAAAAAAAATACTAATTAAAACGTTATTTCTCTATTTTTTCTTGTCTTTTAGTTAAGAAAAATAATGACATGTAAATAAAATGTTAATTTGCATATTTATACAAAAAAATTTATACAAGCAAGCGAACAAACAGATGATCTATGAAACAAAAAAAAACAATCTTTGAATTACGTTAAAAATATAAATAGTCTTATTAGGTTCTACTACTTAGTTGACCAATTTAAATTATAAAAATATTTGCCTATAGCAAAATATCTATTCAAATATTAGAAAAAACAGAAAAAGGAAGTTGTAAAGGAAGCTATTTATTTATAACGATATTATTCAGTCATCTTCTGTAGGTGATGGCTCTAATCGTGAGACGCTATGAAATTCGGTCAGTTAGTTTAAATAAAATACAAATTACACTAGAACTTTACTTAAGGTAAGTTCGTTTACTTATGTAATTATACAGTTTCGTTAAGTGCGAAAAAGCAAGCATTTAATTGAAAAGAGTTAAACGCGAATCTTAAGAAATTGTGTCCATGTTTTGGACATTACAAAAGAAGGAACATTTGAATTCGTTCAACCTGGACGGGGAATGAAAACATCGAATATACAATTTGAACAAAATGTTCTTTAAAAATCCACAAAAAACTTACTTCTGAACTCCGATCCTTCAGGTGTGCACCGGCCTTTCTCCAAAAAGCAATTGATGTATGCCCTTAATAATCTGTCGTTTGAAATTAGTGTTTCTACGTCGAAATTGTCGTATTTTGTGTTGTACTTATCAGCGGCTAGCACCATGGCGATCAGGCAACTTAGTACAACTGCAGCCTTCATGTTTACTAAAGTTCTGAAATAAGAAGTTATAAATTTTTTTATTAGTTCGTATTTTCGTATATATCGATATTTTATGTCACAACTTTGATCTCTAATTAACTTTATATCTCACTACGTTTCAATTGTAAAGTCTGAGTGAAAATGAACTATGTACTACCAGGGACTCTTATTGAAACAAAGGGCACATGAGACGTCGAATACCAAATAAGTGTAGTGAGGTGTATCACTAGCCAAAGGTATCGTGCTTCGAATCCAAATGAGGTACTGGCCAATGTCAATTGATTGATTCTAACTTTATATACAACTATGCGTGATATTGAATGACTAATCAACATTAATATACGATTTTGTCACTTCATAACTAAAATACTTTAAGGTACCTTAATTGAGAATGTAAACTTTGATGATTTACCTAAAAATTTACACGTGTGTAAGCCTATTTATATTTTATGATAAACGGATACGTTTAGTTATAACAAAAATACTGTGTAGTTTACTTGCAATTTAGGTACTAAGCTAAGTATTTCTATAGATATATAAAAAAAACATTACGCATATATCACTAATTCGAACACAATTAATAACAAATCCTAAACAAATCACTATTATTATCACATTACGCATTCACAGTTCCCAGTGCCAGTGACACAGTAAGCTATCAAAATACACAGTTCGTTCACCCACCTTTTACTCTCTATAATGGGCCCAAAGAACTAGCATTGGCAGAAAGCGACAGTGGTTTATATTGACAGCAGTACCCACTACCAAGTGGACACCTGGGCGAATAATGCAATCGCAAGTCATTCCATTTTAAGTCTAAACGCTTAGGCAATAATGACTTTGCCATTTCAAACGGCCTGTAACGAAACCCATTGAACTACACTAGTGAAATGTTACAGACTGTTGTGCTAAGTTAATTGCATACACCAGGAAAACTTAAATAAATTAGTCAAAATTCTTGGTAGCGATTTATGTTTTTGAGAACTTTTCTGTTCGTAATATTCGATGTAAGTGAGGTTTAATTATAAATAAATGGAACGTTAATTAACTAATACACAAAATTATTATGTTCGTTATAAAAACTTAAAGTTAATGAAGTTAATTGGAACAAATAAATATCGTTATCGTAAATATCGTTGCATACAGAATTCGATGTTGAAATATTTTTAACTTTGCAAAATAAGTAAAAATTTTGACTAGGGTCTAAATTTGGCACGGAAAAAACGAATTTTGCTGACAAAACTGGTGACACTGACAAATATATATGGAAGTGGTGGTCTGTGGTTGTTTGTAGCCTCAGTAGACCATGAAGTCAAAGTAACATTTTAAATGTAAACTGCAGGTAAGTACGACATATGTATACAAAACTATTCTCTTGAAAATTTTTATGACAGAATATAATAACTGGCATTTGATAATTCTTAAGTTCATTTATTAGTTCCTTATTCTGAATCGGAAGATAAATGCTAAACAGGATCATTACTCTTTCATTCTGACTTTTTGACTTGTATGTTTAGGCATTAGCGATGGCTCTCTCAAACTTGTCGAAGTATTTGCTCTGTGGGTCCAAATGCTTCTTTAGGAGTGCGTGCTGGACGGGCAATTGCTTTCTGAACGCCGCAAAAGTTCTGCGCGCGAAACTTCTCTGAGCTGGAGTGCACTTCCCGCAGCCAGTAATGATCACTTCTGGCAGAGCAACTGAAATTTTCAAGATAGAACTTTTTGATTAATTACGATCTTTTCAAGCATCTAAATGCATTTATTGTTAATTGTGATTAATGGGTCTGTCATGTATTGATTTATTTTTAAAAGCAAATTTAATATGTACATGTAATAATTGTAGCGACTCATTGTGTTAAACCATTAAGCTTTATGGAGCTGCTTTAAAACTCAACGTGTATATGAAATCGATCACCCGACAATGGACAAAATTTGATGCTTAAACACTGTTACGGTGAGAAAATTTTCTACGCGTTAGACTAAGAATATTATTTAAGTTAAGAATTGCGAAACTTATTTGGCAGGGCAAATTGCTCGTAGGATTTCATCAGGTACTGACGATTGGCCGAATATCACAGGAAGATGCTGGATACTAGTAGCGTAGAATTGATTGGGGAGGTGGTCCTTAGAGGAAGTTTATGATGGTGATAGATCATGATACAGTCAGTTTAAGTTAAGATTTAGTAAACTATAAAATTTATGTATAGCTTGTATATTTTCGCAGATTCATAAGTAAATTTTACTTAACAGATAGGACTACTGTTCTTTTTTATTACGTTAATGGGAAATTTAATGTCCAGGACAAACGCATAAATATGCTTCTTAACTACTGTATAAAATATATTAGTCGATTTTTATAGGGTTATTGCCAGTGACATTGGCAACTTGATTTTGTTTCTATAGAATAAGTCGTACGGGAATGGTTTGTTATAAGAAAATGTATATAAGTCTTCGATATATGTAAGTAACCAAACTCATCATAAGCGTGTCGAACAAACACAAATACGCAGTTCTAATGTAATGTGCTTTATGTACGTACGCATGACGTTGCTTACTGACATATTGTTTGCTCTATTAAGTATGTGCTGATAGATCGCTACTTAAATTTGGAGAGGCCTCAAGTGTTTTTGATGGCATATTTTTTGCTAAAACAACACTGGTTTTTATGAGCTGTATATACTATTACGAGAACCATCCACTAAACTGGATGGAAAGTTTATGTATATTTATTTTTTGTGATTATAGTCAAGCGAATAAAGTTTTTATAAGTTTTACAAATTTGCAAGATGTTTTTGTGATGCTTATGTTCCCTTACAGTGACTAGTAGATGGGCTTGTGTAGGATATTGCTATTCGGATAGGGCTATTCGGATCATAAGCGCCTATCGGACTATCCTGCGACTGCGCAGTCAGCCACTGCCAATTATCAAATATTACAGCATTGGTATTGTCATTAACATCATGATCTTTAATCTAGATTAAGTTTAGAACTTTAATTGGATAGAGTTCTACCCAATTAGTTAGTTTGGCTGGGCTCCACCGCACTTAGCCTCATGATTGGGCCATTGTGCGCATAGGAGAAGGCTCCTGCGTCTGCCTCCTTCCTCCCAGAATGCCAGCAGCCTCCGCGGGCTGCTGCATGCTTCTGGCAGGGACGCCGGGGAATGGAGAAGTTTCTCCCATTGGTCGGCCACACTTGCACATTCCATAAGAACATGCTGCGGCGATTCCTCAATGCACCCTCTGCACAAGGGGCTGTCTGTTATACCAATTGCGTACAGGTGTTTGTTTAAAAGGCAATGTCCTGTTATGGTAGCTATGACCTTTCGGATCTTGTCTCTCTTTAGTTTGATAAGGGAACGGGCAAGCTTCTTGAAAGGTACCGGGATTGCTTCCTTCGTTCGCTTGCACCCCTCCTTGCCTATCCATTCTTTTAGGTGTAGTTCCTCTGTTCTCTTGCGCAGCCAGGTTTTTACTTCTGCCTGTGGAATGGGCATTAGGGGTTCTGGTCCATACACTTTCGTGTTGGTGCCCCTTTTTGCCAACTCATCTGCCGCGTCGTTTCCGAGTGAGTCACTGTGTCCTTTTATCCACTGCAGGGTTACCCGGTTTGTGTCTGCAATGGCTTGGAGCGTGTTATGGCACTCCAGTATAAGGACAGAGTTGATAGTATTGTTTTGGAGGGCCTATAAGGCCAATGCGCTATCCGAGATTATCTTTATGTTTCAGTTTGTAAGACCTCTGGCCGCAATCGCCTGTGCCGCTCGGGTGATGCCAATGCATTCTGCTTGGAAGATCGAATTTCGTTTATCTAAGGTTATGAATAATTTGAGGTTTAGGTCATTTGAAAAGACGCCGGCCCCGGTTCCTGAGGTGGTCTTGGAGCCGTCGGTGTATATCCTAACTTCTTGGATGTTAGAGTAGTCTTTCCATTCTGCTGTTAGTTGGATATGGTATTTCCTGTCAAAGATATGTTGACATGGTATTCTATCCACGGGTGCATCTAGAAGAGGAGTGTCTTTCGTGCAATTAATCCCCAATTAATGTTAAAATTAACTTTGCATTACGATGTCAACTATACCATTCAAATTCCACGCGTAATTTTGACAAAGATTTAATTAAAGACGACTTTGATATTATTCGTTTTATTTTATAATAAAATTTATATCACAGAGTTCTTGAAGCGTCTAAAATGAATCGCTCATTTGCTATTCTAACTGATTCAAATTAAGTTGCAATTAATAAAAGTCAAAAGTAAATTAGGAAGTGTCTGATCAATAATTTTGTAGAGCTTTGAATTACAAACTAATTTAAAATGTTTTATTATTTGAACAAGAGAACAGAATAAAAGTACGATTTATATACGATTCAGTTAAGAAATGAAATGAAAATGAATCGCAGTTAAGGGAATTTGATTAGGAAAATCCTGAACGGAATGAAATTTTATTGCTTGTTTATAGATGATGGATTTCTTTCAGTAGACAAGTGTGCAATTGTGTCTCTCCTCTTTGGTTTACGATATTTGCCTCAAGAAAGAGGAACCTCATAAAGAAACATTGATGTATTGTGTCTAGAGAGCATATGAAGAATATCACCAGTGAGATGACATATGGGAAGGAGAATAGAAATGAGAAGGAGAAAATAAACACTTCGTCGCTGATCCCACTAAGAAATCATGCACCGTTTATTCTATAAAGAATAGCGTTTCCAGTACGATATGACATCATTATTCATATAGTATAAAATTGTACGTTTTTTATTATCATTTGTGCTTATAGTTTATCATTATTTATATATAATTTTATAAGTTAATAGTTTTATAAGTATATATATATACTAAACTAATTTAGATACACATTGGCTGTATTATTTTCATTGTTTTAAAGATACTAATGTGACATGATATAATAAATAATAAGAATACATAACAATAATCTTATGAAGATGCGTGATTAAAGCTACAATAATAATAATAAAAGTTTGATTTATTTGTGTTTGTTTTTTTATGTGTTTATTTCTGTGGCATCGCTCCCGAACGAATGAAACAATTTAAATTTTGTTTTCATGAAATAGTCAAGAGTGTCCGTCGCTACGTTTGATGGCCAATTGCTTCAATATCACCGCTGTCGCAAAATAGAAGATTTTATTTATTTTTTTGGAATTTTTCAAAATGGGTATCTAGTGAAATGACTTGACTAGATTTAAATCAGTTTTATTTAGCTATTTAAAATGTTTGGTTAAAATTGGAGTCGGTGTAATTCTGCCAAATCTTATTTTCATGAGGATTTATTAAACAATGTCCTGTGGTCAAGCTGGTAAATAGCGATACAGTTAAACTTTTAAATAAAAAAAAAGTTTAACTTAAGGGTCATAATTTCAAGGATGTTTTTTCTTTTGATAAGTTTCATGATTATACTTTTCTTGTTCTATTTTTTCATAGTATACGTTATTATTAGTTATAGGTTCAAGATTTTTAACATTAGAATCAGAGTTCTTTTTTTTTATTTATTAAAGTGTTTTAATTAAAATGTAATTTTCAACATGGCACGTGCCACCTTATATATTTATTTTAATTCATCTAAAAATATTTATAAGGATACTCATTAATTACATTTTGCCTATAAATAATCAGATTTTTCTGTGGTATATAGAAATTGTATGTTATCATCAGAGTTTATTTTCAGTGCAAATCGTCAGTTGTACGGTAAATTTAAAAATTTAATATTAAAATTTTAATATTTTATTCAAATTTTGTGGCCCAACTCGTATTTGATCTTATTTTATATCTGAAGGAAATCACGTCATTATCCTTAAAAATCTTGTAACTTAATTTGTAAAATATTATAAGCTCACCTTTAAATACCCTTCCGATTGGAGTACAAGGCCCTTTATCGAGGAAACAATCCATATACTTCTCTAACAGTCGTGGATTCTGTACCAGCGTATCAATATCAAAGAGATCGTACTTGCGGTCATAGTATTGCTCTTGACATATCACCACAGGAAACAGCACTAGGACAGTCACAGAAAGCTTCATCTTGTACACAACTACCTACTACTACAAATTTTTAAGGCTAACCAATTATACACATAATATTAACAAATTAAACATTTATTTTAGTATTATTTATTGTATAAGAATTTAGTTTTGTTGTTCTATTGATGAATTTATTTCTGTTTGATAATATTCTGAAACAATCTAGTTTTATTTGTATTTTACTGATTAAAACTGATAATTTATCGTACTGATGGACAAATATAAAGTGACGCAGAATATAAAAGTCCTCGATTTAAATCGTGCAATTACCGAATTAACCTTCAGTCAAGTACACTATTGAAGAGGAAGAAGTACGAGAAAAAATGTGTGCTTAACATCCGGAAGCGTATATTAATGGACAATTGTGTGTTGGTCTACAACACCACAAATTATGGGTAAATCGTCTTTGTCGAGATAGATAATCGTTTAAATAACACACAAAATACATCAGGTGTAGTGGAAAGTGTTAACTAAACAGCCTTTAGCAATACAACAAAAATAATTAGGATAGATTTATAAGGAAAATTTAGCAAGGTTAGGTATCTAGGGAAAACACATTTATTATGCTACCATGGCGAATAGGAATGAATTATAATTCTATGTTTGATATCAAATCTATCGTCAATTACTTATAATGCATATTGTAATTTTGTGAAGTAATTTTATCAAAAAGGCGCACAACATACTTTAGTTATCGTTTTCGTTAGGCGTTTGACGTGTATGGCGATAGAATCGCAAAAGCGCACCCCGCCGTATGGGCCTAAAGAACTGGGGGGGGGGTTAGTGGGTAGGCCAATCCTGTCAGATCGGAGAGCCCCACACACGGCCGCGTCAGCCAGCGCGGTGTCACGGTGCATAAGGTACATTTCCCCTCTTAAAAAAAAGGTGTTTGACGTATAGTAGACTACAAAAGCCATGTCAGTTTTAATATGAAAGGATAGTACCGCTATGAGCGCTGTATAAAGGCATACAAAAATTAACGCTGTCGATATCATTTAGAATCGAATGTTAACTCATGATAGCTACACCTTCCACAGACTACACAGTCTTGTTTGTTAGCTAGCTCATTGCTTTTTATTTATGGCCCGTTAAATAACGAAATACATATTGAACTATCAGGATGGAGTCATTAGATCTGCTGTTACAATGTAATACTAACACCATGATAGGCTGCAGTAAACATTTCTCTTACCATGTTTTTATAAGCTTCTATATACACTATATACATCTATATACATTCTATATCTTTTATTGTGCACAGACTGTTGTTATTACCATTAGTCATAAAAAAAGATTAAACGGATCCAAAGTATGTTACCTAAATAGTAAAATTTTATTAATTACTTTAATATATCCAAAGTTATGACATTAAAATTCATTCATACTCGTATATATTGAAATATCATTATGAGATTAGTAAAGTTTTTGAAACACTTAATTAATTCTTTTTATAATTGTTGTGCGATATTATGACTCAATTAATTATGAATTTCAACGGAAATTTAAACAAAGCAACAAGAATAATGTATCGGGAATATAAAAATAAAAGTTATAAGTATTTAGTTTTACAGTTACATCAAATAATAATAAATTTCGATGTAGGAAACTAAGCTATGTATTTGTAATTATGTAAATGTATTTGAAGATAAATCAATCAACACCTACTTAATAAATCATCACTATAATATAGAATTATAATCTATCACTATAAAAATAAAATGTAATTAAAATTTTAACAAAAGTCTCTTGAATTAAAATTTTAAACGTATTGTGCATTCTGGCATTTTATATATTTAAATTTAATATTATGGTTTTCTTAAACGTCACTCTTCACTATGATTTTTGTCTCGTGTCGTGGGTGCAGTCAAAAACAAACAGAATCTCACATGCACAACACCCAGATCAGAATAATTTTCTGTACTTAACGCTGCTTTAAAAATCATTTGGGTTTGAGTCGTAAATAGTAAAACAAATATATAATTTAAATGATTACATTTATCTATTTCTGTACAGCGTTTAAAAAGGCGTCGAAAAGTTTGTTCTCGGGGTCGTATTTCGTCTTGAATGCTTCGAAGTCTTCAGGAAGCTTCTCTTTTAATCCGGCAAAATATGTCTTCACTATATACTTCTGGCGGTCGTTACATTTGGAGCAAGATGTCTGAACGGCATCTCCGAGGTCCTCTGCACAAAGTAACATTAAATTTATTTAAATAATAATTGGAGTAATGAACAATAATATGATATGATGAGTGAAAATTCTTTAATTACTACTAAATAATTATTATGCTTGTAGATAAGTATCAACAAGCATAATAATTTACACACATCACAGAAAATGAATATAGTACACATCAAGTTTTACATCTGCGCTACGAAAATCAGTGCTGTGTTTAAGAAGTATAAGCACGATTCAACGGTTAACGAGTATTGCTCGACATGTTGCCCTTTGTACTAATTTTATGAATTGGATCAATGTGATTGTATTTAAGGATCTAGTCTATTTTTTCGGGGAAAACGAATAGATACCGATGTTTTTTTATTCTATCCGGATATATCTTGCTGTCATTTGAATTTGGAACATGAAAGTGGAGGGATACACGGGCATAGTAAGGCCGAATAAAAGATGGATCGATTGTGTGAAGAATGATATAAGAATGAAAGGAAGGCCGAATAAAAGATGGATCGATTGTGTGAAGAATGATATAAGAATGAAAGGAGGAAGCATGGAAATGACGGCTGATAGAGAGGAATGGAAGAAAAAGATCTACTGCGCCGACCCCAGATGATGGGAAATGGGCAAGAGGATGATGATGATGATGATTTGAATTTGGAACATAACAGCTGGAGATTAAATTTAAATATTTATTTCAAGTACATAAAAATATTTAAAATATTTTCTCCCACCTCCGGAGTATTTCTTATTTTATTATATCCCGGATATTATACACGTCATTACATAATATTTAGTAGTGTGTTTAGGGTATGTATTAGAAGTGAAACCATCACTAAAAAAAAATCTTTGCGTTTATATTTTTAAACTTTTTTCTCTTACAAACCAAATATTTTTTAATCCTAAGCATCGAAAGCCGATCATTATATATATTATTTTTCATATGAAAAAGCACCTTGGTTTTATTTATATTATATATCGATAAACAAGCAGACTACCCACCTAATAGTAAATGGTTACAATCACCTTTAATACATGTGGTTTTTTTTTTTATGTGAAGTGAGGCAAACGAGACGGATCACCCGATGGTAAGCAATTACCGCCGCCCATAAACGCCCGCAACACCAGAGGAGTCACAAGCGCGTTGCCGGCCTTTTAAATGGGAGTACGCTCTTCGGTACTTGTGAAATTCACACCAAATCTACAACCCTCACAAAAGTCACGTCAGATTCAACAATTTAGGGTTCTAAATCTTTATAAATAATAATAACTCCACAGACTCGAGGTCCGTGTCTTTTTTATTTTTTTTTCCTATATCGATTAGATTTGTATGTTTATTGACTATTTTACTTTTATAGCAAAATTAGGCTGGGAACTGATTTATATATTAATTTTTATCAATATCTAAGATATTATTTAGCTGCCTCTGAAATACCCGCATAATATGAAAACACAAGAAAATGAAACTTCGTCTTCAATACGTAGGGATGATTTTTCTTGTGTTTCATATTTGTACACGTATTTAGTATTATTAAATAATTGTGAATTTTCAAATAAACTATATTATAATCTGTGAATAACTATAACTTACTCTTGAAATGTAGCGCCAACTCACTGCAAGAATCCTTGTCAATGAAGCAGTTGTTGAACTTGCGTAGCTCTTCGGTGCTGGCCACAAGAGCATCAACGTCGAAGCTATCGTGCTCCTCTGAATATTTCTCAACAGCCACGGCCGCAGCCACCAGCAAAGCGACCATCAGTAAGACCTTCATGTCTGTTTTTTTCTGGAAATTAAGGAGATTGTTGGATTTGTATACGACGTGTCGAGCCTATAAAAATATTTTTGTTTATGTACCTAATAATGTATAGTCAGTAAAACTTTAAGCTTTACATGGGTATTATGAAAACCGCCGCTATTGCGAGCAACATAAGAGCTCACGGTTGACATGCAAAGTCTGAAGTGTTTCTGTGTGTACATAAAATAAGACTGTGCCAGTTATAACTTACGAAAGGCTGAATACATAATTCTTCTGCGTCCAAGACTAGCAGAAAAACTATTCAATTTAATAAAAAGGGGGGAAAGGATTTAGCAACAAATAAAAAAGCTAATTTCTAATTCTAGTAGCACAATATGGTAAATTAAATTTTATTATATTGCTCAAAATAATAATGTAGTTATTATTCACACACATGAAATAGTGTGAAGTGGTCAAAATAAGTAATGTATATATTAATGATTATTAGGTTTTTAAATTTGATTCTAGTAAATGAAATAAATTCAAGTACACGAAATAAAAATGTAATAATTGAACACTCAAAATAAATGAATCACAGTTTCATAAATTTGTTTAAATAAAAGATATCTTTATTGCGATCATTAAGAAAATGTTGGATTCAACGTATTACTATTTTAGCACAGACGATAGTTGCTATGCGTATTTTACTCTACTCTGGCCTGCTACCTGTGTCTCTGAGAAAAAGAAGGTGCCGCAAAAATGTATTTTTAAGCTAAAATACAATGTAGATTTAAATAAATTGATTAATTTAACAATGTCCAGTGATAGTGAATCTTTATTTTGGTTACTAATTGACTATATTTTTTCGCAATCAAAGTGAATAAGTATAGTTTCCACCTCGAATCTAAAAGCCGTTTAAGCTCGGGTTACTTCGGGGATATATTAACTCTGTATAATCTAGTTATAAAATATACTAATTAATAATTGATTTGACCTAGGAAAGTGGATCTTTTCTTGATAATGTTCATTTCTGACTGCGAGGACTATACATTTTCTACCGTAGGATTAGATTAGAAAACTAAGAATGTTGTGACTTACATAATATTCAGCAACGCACCCTTCTAGAACGGAGTCTGCAGCACGAATATTATTCTTGCTAAGACAACATTTTATATAAATAATTAGTCCAAGTTGATCAAGGCCGCTTACAGCTGGTTCGAAAAAACTGCATTAATTTTCAATTTCGATACTTGTTTTCTTTCGATCTTAATATATGATAGTAATAATATATTATGGCGTGTGAATAATTGATGCAGGATTTAATAAATTACGTCATTATTTTCCTTTACAATAATGCAATCAAAAAAGTACTGCTAACTGTATTTTAAATTATATCTTATATCTTCGTGTTATATAATAGTTATTTAAGTATGAACTATCCTCTGTTTTCGCTTATATTAAAAACTTTATTATATTTAAATTTTAAGAGCCTTAAAAATATTTATTTTTGCATTAGTTTTATGACAAAAGTGCAAGTTTTGGTTACAATTGAAGTTCAAAATTAGGCTATATTAGCGAGAAACATTAAAAATTACCTGTTTGTTTACAAAACAAATTTTCAATATAATTGGATATTGATAAATTAATCAGTATAATTTAAACTACATTCGATATTACACTACAAAAATAATTTCAGAAATTTATGCGATATTATTTTTTTCAACTAGATATACTTAGTTTACAAAATAAATCGCAGAGATATTCCAGAGATAAAAGCACAATAAATTAAACTACGAAAAGCAAAATTTCACTATCTTCTTTCTGCTTGTTACGAATCTCGTAGATTGCAGGAGTCCCTTTAGAGGTGACTGTAGCCATCTATGAGGTAACAGTGTTCATATTAGTCCCAAAAAAATAAAAAAAAAACAATATCGTGATGGTATTATTTCTCAAATTATAGTAATAATAATCACATTAAGATTAAAAATTTAATATGATATCATCTTTATCTTAACACGTTCCCGTCGTCAGACTTTACACGTTAACATTGATACCAGTTTAGCTCTTACGGCGTCCGTTATATCGGCCGTTTTTTACAGTTCAATTTTCAAGCATGTTTGTGCATATGAAATTTGAATAACGAAAAACACATTGGTACATGGCAAGGGCAAATACCAGACCTTATATTTAGAAGGCTACCGCTGCGATATCTGCTAGGCTAATATATCTTTTCCCTATACCAACGGAAAGTTCTCAAGTTTGCGTCACTTTGAAAACGCAATTAATATGACTTTGGAAGCTTAAGATATTTTACTTTTGTACAAAGTACATTGTTTAGCATTGTATCGCGTCAGCGTTTTGAGCGCGAGTCGTTAGCGCTCGGCATTTTATGTAATTAATTCAGTTCTAAACCGACTCTGTTTGTGTGCACACTATACAAAGATTAAATCAAGTAAATCAATATCATGTGTTTATATCAAGATCCTTATATGAAGATTCTTTATGTACGAACACTGTACATAAAAGTGGTCCTTCGAGCCGGATTTTCAAAAAAGTGGCCTGGGTGCAGGTTAACGACTCTGCCCATGAGCCACTTACCTGGCGATAAGTTTTCGTCGTGTATGAGCACCACATCATTCAAAGCGATATTTTTATGAGGCTGTTTCCATTTGCATCTTGAAGATAATGTGTCAGATATTCTGTGCGCCATCGCTTCAGAGATCTTGAAATATTTTTTGTGTCAAGTACCAGCGTTTGCGCAGATCCCTTTCGGTATCTATTATTGTTAGTGCAGGCCCACCGGGAAGGAAGTGAGCAGGTGTCAAAAAATCAATGTCGTTGGGGTCCTCGGTCAAAGCGCAAAGTGGTCGTGTGTTCATGCAGGCTTCTATCTGACTTAATAATGTGGAACATTCTTCAAAGGTGAGTTTTTGTTCACCTATGACTCTCTTGAAGTGATACTTGAAGCTTTTGACAGCTGCTTCAAATAAACCACCCGCAGAAGGCCACGAGGGAGCATTAAAATGCCACTTGATCTCCATGTCTCGTAGGTCTTCTATCAATTGCTCATTAAATACTTGTTCTATTTCTTTATATTCTTCTTGCAGGATCTTGCTGGCCCCGACGAAATTCCGTCCGTTATCGCTATACATATGTGACGGCTTTCCCTTTCTTGCTGTCATCCGTCGCAATGCTGCAATGAAGGCCGATGTGGTCAAGTCCGACACTAACTCTAGGTGAAATTTACTTTTGCAGCAAATTCCTTGAAATGTCGCTTGACCAAAGGAAACAAGTTACCGCCAAGTACAACTTGTGCAAAAATTGCCTTTATAACCATTGCGGTAAGGCGTGTACTTCGGAAAAAAGATGCCGCCAATGCAATGGAAATCATAATTCATTATTGCACGATACTGTTACCAAGTCTGGAAATATGAGTACAAACGCGCCGCCTAAAAGTACAACAAGCAACACGTCGCCGGAAACAAGTCCGAGGCAAAACAATTCATATGTAACACGACAATATGATGTTCCCGAAATCCTGCTAGCTACCGCTCTGATCAAGGTTCAAGGAGCTGATGGAATTTTACATACCATGCGTTGTCTTATTGATCAAGGTTCCCAAATTTCGATTGTCACAGAGAAAGCGGCACAACTGTTGAAACTTAAAAGACAAAAATGCAGCGGAGTGATTACAGGAGTCGGTACAAAGAACACCTCCTGTAAGGGAAAAATACAAATTAACTGTAGGTCTTTGACTGAGAATTATAACTTTCAAACAGAAATTTTCATCATGAACAAATTAACCAAGAATCTACCAAACTTCACTTTTGAAAAACCCGCATGGGAATATCTTACAAATATGCGATTAGCAGATCCCGAGTTTTACATCAGTCGTCCGATCGATATCTTATTCGGAGCTGACATTTATGCTAACATTATATTAGAAGGTATATGTCGACCAGATAACACAAGACCAGCCGCACAACATACCTGATATTCAAACGCACTCGCAAGAAGATATTTAATGTATGGAGATCTATAAGTCGACCACAACAAGAATGGAAGACGGAAAATATCAAGTCAGACTGCCGCTTAGACAAGATATCAAGGAAATAGGACAGTCGAAAACAATAGCTGTGTTGTGTTGGACAGTTTATGCAACTCGAAAGAAAATTCGCAAGAAATCAAGAAATCTCGCATGGCTACAAAACATTCATTCAAGAATATCAAGATATGGGTCACATGAAGATATCAGATTGTAATTTGACACCCGAATATTTTTTGCCCCATCACTGTATACTGCGCGATTCGGAAACGACAGCCGACGACTGCGTGTGGTTTTTAACGCATCTCAAAATACGACTAACGGAAAAAGCCTCAATGATTACATGTACACAGGCCCGAATCTACAAAATGACCTTTTTCCTTTAATACTGAGATGGAGACAATATCGAATTGGATTTACTGCTGATATCGAGAAGATGTTCAGGCAGATCTGGGTGCATCCAGAAGATCAGAAATACCAAAAAATACTGTGGCGCGATTCGCTGCACAAATTATTGCAGGAACATCAACTTACAACTGTTACATACGGCACCAAGGCCGCTCCATTCCTTGCAATGATGACGTTGCGACAGTTAGCCGAAGATGAACGTAAATCCTTTCCGGAGGCTGCGCAAATCATCGAAACAAGTTTTTATACTGATGACGTATTGCACGGTGCGCATACGCCAGATCAAGCGATCAAGCTAAAAACAAGTTTGAAGGAGTTACTCCAGAAGGGAGGCTTCAATTTACGGAAATGGGCATCAAATTATCAAGAGATGATACAAGAAAATGCGAAAAATATTCATCAAGAAGACTATAAATTTAAACAAGAAACTAAAACACTTGGGTTGCGCTGGAATCCAGAGGAAGACAGTTTTATCTTTCATTCAACAATAAATGAAAAAGATTACTCAGATGAAGGAAAAAATACAAAAAAAAACTCTTATCTGATATATCAAAACTCTTTGATCCCCTCGGGTGGTTGACTCCAGTTTTCAACTCAGCTCAAATTACTATTTCAAAAGATTTGGGATTGTAACCTTGAATGGGATAGCAAGATTCCAGAAAACATAGAAAAAGAATGGATTAAAATTAAACACGACCTAATTAACATAAATAAAATAAAGGTGCCGCGATGGCTCGGTACAAGTCAAGAGACAGCGATCGAGTTACACGGCTACTGTGACGCATCGCAAAAGGCATACGCCTGTGTCATTTATTGTAAATTGAAGACAATTCAAGAAACAAAGATAAATTTGGTCACGGGTAAATCAAAATTATTATCACGAAACAAGAATTTAACGTTACCAAAAGCAGAATTAAACGGAGCTTACTTACTAGCAAAGGTGATGCTCAAGGTCACACAATGCTTATCAAATTATGAAATGAAAATATATGGTTGGACCGATTCCACTGCTGTCCTCGGATGGCTGCAAGGAGAACCTGATCGCTGGAACGTATTTGTCGCAAACAGAGTACGCAAAATAACTAAGACAATGCCTTCACATAGTTGGAAATACGTGAAATCATCAGAAAATCCAGCTGATTGTGCGAGCCGGGCTTGAGTACCACACAGTTACTACAACATAACTTGTGGTGGAAGGGACCTTCATGGTTGTCTGAATATCAAGAAAATAAGCAAGAAGAGAAAAAGTTTTATACAACTGACGAAAGAAAAGAAACAAATCAAGTTAGTTATTTGACAGTTCAAGGTCAAAAAGAAGACAGCATTATTTCCAACATGATGACAAAATACAGCTCTCTAAAAAAAATGATACATGTGCTAGCATGGGTACGCCGCTTTATATCAAGGTCAAGAAAGCAAAACAATAAACATAATCATTCATTCTTATCCTTGTCAGAAATTAGAGAAGCCAAAATTATTGTCATCAAGCAAGTACAAGCAGAAGAATTTGCAGAAGAAATTTTTTACCTAAAAAGAGACAAGAATATATTACCTAAGAGCAAACTTTTATGCCTAAATCCATTTCTAGATGAACAGGGTATCTTACGTGTAAAAGGCAGATTGCAAAATGCACATATCAGCTATGATATGAAATACCCGGTAATTTTACCATATCAAGGTCGATTAACCGATTTAATTATTGAAGATGCTCATAAACTCACATTCCATGGGGGGGCTCGACTGACATTAGCCTTCATTCGTCAAAAATACTGGGTTTTGAGTGGCAACAGGGCTACTAAAAGAATAACAAAAGCATGTGTGATATGCAAGAAGCACAATTCGAAAAGATTGGAACAACTGATGGGTGACTTACCTGGACCACGGTCAACAGATCACGCCCGTTCATGCACACCGGCGTTGACTACACGGGCCACGTGTACATCAAGGCCAACAAGGGCCGCGCCATAAAAACTGTAAAGGCCTACGTGGCTGTTTTTGTGTGCATGGTTACAAAGGCAGTCCACCTAGAGTTAGTGTCGGACTTGACCACATCGGCCTTCATTGCAGCATTGCGACGGATGACAGCAAGAAAGGGAAAGCCGTCACATATGTATAGCGATAACGGGCGGAATTTCGTCGGGGCCAGCAAGATCCTGCAAGAAGAATATAAAGAAATAGAACAAGTATTTAATGAGCAATTGATAGAAGACCTACGAGACATGGAGATCAAGTGGCATTTTAATGCTCCCTCGTGGCCTTCTGCGGGTGGTTTATTTGAAGCAGCTGTCAAAAGCTTCAAGTATCACTTCAAGAGAGTCATAGGTGAACAAAAACTCACCTTTGAAGAATGTTCCACATTATTAAGTCAGATAGAAGCCTGCATGAACACACGACCACTTTGCGCTTTGACCGAGGACCCCAACGACATTGATTTTTTGACACCTGCTCACTTCCTTCCCGGTGGGCCTGCACTAACAATAATAGATACCGAAAGGGATCTGCGCAAACGCTGGTACTTGACACAAAAAATATTTCAAGATCTCTGGAAGCGATGGCGCACAGAATATCTGACACAATTATCTTCAAGATGCAAATGGAAACAGCCTCATAAAAATATCGCTTTGAATGATGTGGTGCTCATACACGACGAAAACTTATCGCCAGGTAAGTGGCTCATGGGCAGAGTCGTTAACCTGCACCCAGGCCACGACGGTCTTGTTAGAGTAGTTACCTTAAAAACTAAAACCGGACTCCTCAAGCGTCCTATCACGAAAATTTCAATATTATCGGAATATCAAGAAGATATAAACGTCCATCATGCAAGTGATAAAAATAAAAACAAAGATAAATCACAACGAACGAAGAAATTCAACACCGCTTCAATTTTAACTGCATGTCTAATTTTTATATTAACTCTGATAACAAGTTCAGAGTGCTTCGTGAACGTAACAAAGTTCAGAGAAAATCAAGGTCTCTTCTTTGATAAATTATCAAATATGCAGTTGATCAAGGACGAATGGAAAATTGTTGTTTACTACAAAATGGAGCCATATTGGCAAGGAAATAAAGCTTTAAATCAATATATAAACACAATACAAGCGGCATGTACACCTATACAAGATAAAAGCCCATGTCAAGCATTAATACTACAGCTACGTCACGGTTTGAGCGAGTTGGAATACTATGATCAGCTGTTGCTGAAACAGCACCTCCACACCGCGGCCGAGAAACTTGAGCGACGTAAGCGACGTGGCCTTATCAATGCCATCGGCTATATCGCGAACGATTTATTCGGAGTTCTGGATCAAAACTTCGCAGAACAGTACAAGAAAGATATCAAGTCATTACAAGATAATCAACAGCATATGTTATCATTATGGAGAAATCAAACATCCATAGTGGAAGCACAGAACAATCTATTAAAACGGACCGAAAACATTATTAATCAACAACACAAGGTTTTAAATCGACACATTACGTCATTAGAAAAGGCAATCAATGAATTGAAAACTACAACTCAAGAAAATTTAATTCTTAATGACTTTGCCATAGGAGCTATTGTTGCAAGTAATATGCTCCACAGTCTAAAAAACTTACAAAGCAATTTACTGGAAACAGTCACCGACGTTTATCATGGCAATATCAACTTACATCTGATTACGCCGCAACAGCTGAGCGATGAACTGAGTATTATTGCAAGTCAATTAACAAAGGATGTGACTTTACCTGTAAATAATGTACATGTAGATTTACGGAAGATATATTCTCTTCTTAAGATGAAAACAAGGATGTTGGAGGAATACCTCATTTTTGAGATAAGGCTACCACTGGTTAGCAGAGACACATATGAAATTTTGAAAATATTCCCGATTCCAAAAGTACAAGGAGAAAAGTCATTACGGCTGGTTCCTGTTTCTGATTATATTTCTATTAATGTGAAGAAAGACACATACATTCGCATGACTGAGAATGACGTCAGAGCCTGCCTGATGCAGTTTGGTAGCTATTTCTGCCATAGTCACAAGATGGAATACCAAATGAATGATCAAAAAAGCCTATGTGAATTAGAAAACTCGGAATGCAAGACCGAGGTTGATTTATGTAAGAACGTATGGGCAGAAAGTTATTCCATTAATTCGTTTATTTATTTTTGTTGCTATCAGTGCAACGTGAGAACAATGTGTGGCGATCAAATGACCGCACTTCAATTGCAAGCGGCCGGAATTATTACTATAGGCCGTGATTGCATTATTAAGTCAGAAAAAATAACTCTTTATCCTCACAAACCACATGCCAGTGAGGTAAGAATAACTCCTGAATTGTACGCACCTAAAATTGCATCGATAAATCACGTTATAAACATTACAATTCCTCATTTTATGGAAAATAATTTAACAAACACGAATCTATTGTTAGAAACATCAAATATAAGCAGCCGAATTGCAAACTTGAAAAACATGGAGGAAGAACTATTAACGCACACAAGTGACGTTAATTCTCATGATATTCATCACTATGCAATGATCTACATTGTAGTTAGCTTCATTATAGTGGCCGTCCTTATCAAGATCCTGCGCCAATCACGGTGCAAATGGGCCGTACCCCATGCGCGCGCGCTGCCTGTGACGGAAGAGATCGCTATGACATCACTACCTACTTCGACAGCGAGGGCCAGTACAACTGCTGAGGTCATCGGTCATTTGCCAAGAAAAGACAGGAGCACATCCCCTGTACCAATAAGATTATCAGCGTTTTAATTATTTAGCTATAAGTGATTTGTTTTTTATATTCATGACATGTACCATTTATAAGTTAGTACCTACTTTGTATCAAGTTTCGCTCATTTTAATTATTTAACTATACGTAAATAATTTGTTTTATATTCATGAGATCTAACATTTCTTAAGTTTGTACTTTATATCAAGTTCCGGTTAGTACAGCCTCCACATCTCGGGCCCCGGAATATGTACAAAGTACATTGTTTAGCATTGTATCGCGTCAGCGTTTTGAGCGCGAGTCGTTAGCGCTCGGCATTTTATGTAATTAATTCAGTTCTAAACCGACTCTGTTTGTGTGCACACTATACAAAGATTAAATCAAGTAAATCAATATCATGTGTTTATATCAAGATCCTTATATGAAGATTCTTTATGTACGAACACTGTACAACTTTTAATTGATAAAGAATTTAGCGACAAATGTTGTAAGCCAGATACTTTGATTTTCAAAATCCATTTTCCTCCCACAAGGAAAATTTGGTGTGAAGGACAAAATCAAGAAGGAAATGCTGAGATAGGTTAGTACTCGAATATAGCTTGCCCAGAGCTTTGTTTGTTGGCTGGCAAGGTGAAGTTGGCTTGGGCTGCGTCAAGTGTATTTCGGAACTCCCTGCACCCCTTAACTTATGCTTAAATATTTTAGTATTAAAATATTTAAGCCCTTTAGGTCATCTTGATTACATTGTCACGCAGTCATGGTGACAGCAATGTAGTGGAATGATACACCAAGGTTCCATTGTTACGTTTAAAAATATTTTTTTTAACAACTAACTTTGTTTTGTAAAATAAACTAAAAAAATGAAAATGAATCAAATATTTATTGTATTAAAATCAATAGGGTTTCATTAGTAAAACAAAATATCAACCACGGTCGCTATGCTATTTTGTAAAAAACAAACTCATTTAAAAACTTTTTCAGATCTCACTTTCGTTTCATCTGAGATCTGACCTGTAACTATTGAAAATTCTACAACCAAAATTAAGGGATGTAATATTCATATACTGGCATTAGTGCAATTTTTTTGTTTGTAGAATTTAAATTTGATATCCATAGTGTATTAGATATGAAAAAAGAATTTATTGCCACAAAAAAGCACTGTACGAATTTTTAAATAAATTTTAAATAATGTAGTATTTTCATAACATTAATCAATTTAGAGTTTCAGATTACAAATAATTTGATATTCTCTATTTACTTTTTAAACTTTTTTACTTTTAAAACTCCATAGAAACATTATTCTCAAATAATAATTTTCGGTGTCTTTTTATGTTATTTATATGTCTAAGTTAACGATAGAATTCATTTCAATTTATAATAAATATATATATATTTCTGTTCACATAGTAATAACCATCAACATTCAATCGTGTATCATAAATAAAGATCCACCAATTAAAGAATCAAGTTTTATACATTGTAGATATATTTAAATATTGTGTTGAATTAAAAATTATAAAAAAGGCCGGAGAACTTTATCAAAATTCTATGGCGATAATGGAGGGATGAATAAAATGAAATATTATCATTACAGGTAAGAAATTTAGAATGTCGATAGGTTAGACAACGAGTTGCTACAACCATAGACTGTACACCATGTTTTTTCATCATAGTAAAAACACAAAAAGGCGAATAAAAATACGCAAATCTTATAAACGTTTTATTTTAATACTTGTAGCTATTAATACATGCATAATAGAGAAACTCAATTGTTTTCTGTATCACAACGTAATTATAACAATATTTATCAGAAAATGTATATTTCTTTTGGGCGTGCTGTATAACGTATGCTGGATGGAACAATGCACACTATTTTAATAACTAGGATGCAGTGCCCTGTAATGTATGGCGATTTTTGTATTCGATACTTAAATTATGGTTATTCTTTATGGCATTTAATTGTCTTTGGTCTTAGTTGGATCCGTTGATGAATCTCTCGAAGGCTTCCTTATGCTCGTGCTGAGGGTCGTAGACCTTGACCAGCTCTTCCCAGACCTCCGGTAGTTTCTCTTTGAAGCCGAGCACAACTGTCCTGATCAGTTCTCGCTGCTTAGGTGAGCATTTTACGCACTCAGTTTTCAGGGCGTCTGGTATGAATTCTGTGTAAAAGCACCAATCAATCAAATTTTTGTCGTAACCATGTTTCATATTGAATTAGGACGATATTTCTTAAGAATACAATTTCAATGAAATAACTTAAGAAAACACATCCTATTAATATTATTATTTTATGAAAATGTACGAATGGATGTTTGTGAAAAATTACTTAGGTATTTTTATAAAAATTTGGTACGGAGAGACCTCGGAAAGGACGTAAGAAGATATTAGTACTTCGTGAAAATATGTGTTCACTTGTGCACTTTTACGCCGCGTTCCATCTTGAAATAAATAGCATACATTTATAATAGCATTTTTTTTTGTAATTTAACTGCAAGTAGTTCTCAGATTTTTCCTGTACTTGTTATAACATTGCTTCCTGCCAAATTTTAGGGATATAGGAAGGTCGATGACCTTGCGAGAGTGAAAATATGTGTCAAACGGAACATAACAAGCCAAATATTTTGATATCGTTGATTTAGATTTGATTTTTTTTTCTTCTGATATTACAGACCTAAGTATATGTTATTAATTTGATACCTCCTCGCCATTTTGAGACTAAAGGCAAACAGATAGATAACTAACAAAGTGATCCTATAAGGGTACCGTTTTATTCATCGCCACATGTAGCTACATACAAGTCAAGATAAGACAAGAAGTCTACAAGTCTTGTATGTACGTACACAAACAAGCTATTGCCGGCGCGATTTTTTAATTTTAAACCAAGAAACACTACGCGAAATTTATATGAAAATTCTATTTCGGTGTGCTGTACATAAGTGTGTCTGGCTGAAGAATAACATTCTCATTCAGTAATTGCTCTAACATAAAAAATGTAGTATTTAATATTAATTAGATTTAATATTATATTTTTTGAGTATTTTTTATCGCCTGCGGCTCGTCCTTCTAATTCATATTAGACCTGAGATTTCAAAGACGTTGACCAATACGCATCAGGTTAGCGTGGTTGAACTTGGCCTAATCTCCCTAATTTAGGGTAAGCATGGGCCTTTCGGTTGGGACGAATATGACTTGTGATTATGATTATGATATTACATTTATTAATGTACTCACTTTTGAAATCCGTGCCCTCAGGCGTGCAGGGTCCCTGGCCGAGGAAACACTTGCCATAGTTCTTGAGAAGGCGAGCGTTCTCGACCAGCTCTTTGGCGTTGAAGTCATCGTACTTCGTGTCGTACGTGTCCTCAGGACGGGCCAGGGCCACTGCCAGTATGGCACATAGAGCTATGATGGATTTCATTATCTACATTGAAAAAATAAAACTATTGTATAATTTTCTACTCATACGTGACATGTAATTAGATAATTGTAGTTTTATTTAATATAACTAGCAAATCTTACACGCAACAGTAACTTTAACTTTTTCCTAATATAAAGTTAAAACAAACTATTGAATGAACATTTGATATAACAAGTAAATAGAAGTCATATTTCGTTATTTTTTTATTATGTAATTTAGCACTAAGCGTGTATGTATACGAGTATATATATAAATAAAATATGTGGAATTTGTGTAAAAAGTGTTTGATATATTTAAAAAAAATATAGATAATACATACATACAAATTCTAAAGGTAAGCTTATTCAATGGATATTAAAACTAAAGCTTTATGCTAATATCTAAGACCTACTCACATGAAGCTTCAAGTCCCACGTATAACCAGACAGTGTGTTAATTGAACGTTAGATGGTTCTTATATATGTTTATGAAGGAAAACAACAGTATTTCAGTGCCGAGTGTGACGCCGCTCCTACACTGCCGAGGACTGCAAAAACAAATGTAATCATTGCAGTGTCAAAAGTCATTACCGGACTTTGGGACGGAGTGTTCGCTTGTGTTGTCTGTGTAAGTGTTGACAAAAACTATTAGCAAAAAGTGTCTAAAGAAATTGTTACATCTGATTTGCATGTAGAAATTTCTAGTTTATCAGGAAAAGGGATTATTATGTATCTTTTTGGTAATAACTATCTTGATGGAGCGTAATTTCTTCGAAAAACAGATACATAATATTTCGTAATACATTTTATTATTATTTCTCCAGTTTAAAGATATTTATACGTTGAATTATGACACTGAAAGTGACATAAATGCTACATAGTAACGTCAAATCATACAATATTGAATATATCTACGTAATAACTAATTAAGTAAATATTTTTAAACTGAACATTATAATGTCGAATCACTACAGATTAAATATTGACTATTTCACCAGTGACATTGTTACACAGTAAAACTTCTTGTAGATTTTATTACCAAATGTTTGTATATTTATGATATACGTATATTTGAAAATATGTATTTTTTATTTCTTGTCACAGTACGAGAGAAAATTGGCAATAACATGGCGGACAAGAGCTTTTAACTCGTGAATAATAGTGAATACTTTTGTTACGAATCTCATAAATCAACATTATAGGAGTAACCTATTACCATCAGATGGGCAGTCTGCTAGTCAGCCGTAAAAAACTGGTATAAAAATGAGTTTACATCAACCATGTCATGTTAAATATCAGATACATTTTTTAATTTTAACAAACGATGTTACTGATAAAAAACAGAACAATTATGATGTTACTCACATCATATTAACTGAGATATATAATAAATAATCATCGTGTAAACTTTATTGTACATTTGGGCTTTTATATTAAATATATACATTAAACGCTCATAAATTATGAGGCATTCCTATGGTGAAGCAAGTGCAATAAACTACATAATAAATATGCTATTGTTTTCTGCGGGGTATGTAATGCAGCTATATGATTTGTTGTTGGAGATATATTATTAACAACGTGCGATCCAATTATGTTTGTTTTACATAACAGGTTAGGCGGGTTTCAGCTTAGATACGACAGACTATATAAACAATATGGCCGGGTTTGATTATAGGTTTTTAAGCGGTATAGGTTTTAATTTTGCTTACGGCTTAAATCTATCAGAATCGTATCAAATGAAATCGATCAATCTATCAGAATTACCTATATCAAATCGATTGAAATCGGATGTTAAAAACAAATCTTTTCGAATTTATATAGACAAATAAATAATCGTATTAAATAAACCATGTCAATAATGATACTACCTGTATACTATTTTTCAGAATTAATAATAATAAAAAATTGACTATTGTTCATACTTACGTGCGATTAGG
This sequence comes from Scirpophaga incertulas, assembly GCA_036419045.1. Lineage (NCBI taxonomy): Eukaryota > Metazoa > Arthropoda > Insecta > Lepidoptera > Crambidae > Scirpophaga > Scirpophaga incertulas. Next base: position 14,209,067 of record CM071645.1, read on the forward strand.
TTTGATTGTGGATTTCTGACTGACTGCGACTAATCTTTATAAGAATAGGTCTACTAATTGCTTAATTAAAATTCGATTTTCATTTGTTTATTACAGTTATTACAACAGTTATTCACTAATTGCTTTTTCATTTATCTTTCATACCTAGGCTATAACGTAAAATTTATTATTTTGAATAAACTGTATATGTACTAGCAATAGTATAGCAATAGTATAGCAATAGTGAAGCAATACTCAATATATGCACATGTAAAAAAAGCACACATTTGGTGTTAGAAACTAATTATTTTTTATTCCAGAAAATTAAAATGCTTTACGTTATAAAAGTTGACTATTGCATTATTTATTTTCTTATGCCTTGTGGGTTTTAGACTGTGGACACTCCGAACCTAGTTCAAGGACGTCTTTGGGAAATGCAAGGGTATATCGTGGCGAAAATGTGGCGCAAATGCGGCGCAAAGACGGCGCCTATACGATGCAGAGAAATATTGCCAGTGATGGCAAAATCGCATAGCGATTAGATTTCTTTAAAGGATTTTTTAATATGATTTTCATAAAACTTCTCTTGATTCTCTGTCAAAGAAACGTTGGTATTACCTGAAGATTTTTATGTGAAATTATTGTGTGGGATAGGAGTTTCAACATCCAATATATTGCATCATACATAGAAGATTGTGCTCTACAGAATAATGTAACAATATTCTCATGTTCAAAAAAAAAGCAGAACTAAAAGAAAACAAAACCGTTAGTTAGTTAGTTAGTTTGGCTGGGCTCCACCGCACTTAGCCTCACGATTGGGCCATTGTGCGTATGATAGAAGGCTCCTGCCTCCTTCCTACTCCATCCATCCCAGTTCCTCCCAGAACGCTAGCAGCCTCTGTGGGCTGCTGCATGCTTCTGGCAGGGACGCCGGGGAATGGAGAAGTTTCTCCCGTTGGTCGGCCACACTTGCACATTCCATAAGAACATGCTGTGGCGTTTCCTCAGCCTCCATGCACCCTCTGCACAGGGGGCTGTCTGTTATACCTATTGTGTACAGGTGTTTGTTTAAAAGGCAATGTCCGGTTATGGTGGCTATGACCTTTCGGATCTTGTCTCTCTTTAGTTTGATAAGGGAACGGGCAAGCTTCTTGGAAGGTACCGGGACTGCTTCCTTCGTTCGCTTGCACCCCTCCTTAGTTGTCCATTCTTTTAGGTGTAGTTCCTCTGTTCTCTTGCGCAGCCAGGCTTTTACTTCTGCCTGTGGAATGGGCATTAGGGGTTCTGGTCTATACACTTTCGTGTTGGAGCCTCTTTTTGCCAACTCGTCTGCCGCGTCGTTTCCGAGTGAGTTGCTGTGTCCTTTTATCCACTGCAGGATTACCCGGTTTGTGTCTGCAATGGCTTGGAGCGTATTATGACACTCCAGTATGAGGACAGAATTGATAGTATTGTTTTGGAGGGCCTGTAAGGCCGATGCCCTATCCGAGATTATCTTTATGTTTGAGTTTGTAAGACCTCTGGCCGCAATCGCCTGTGCCGCTCGGGTGATGCCAATGCATTCTGCTTGGAAGATTGTATTTCGTTTATCTAAGGTTATGGATAATTTGATGTTTAGGTCATTTGAAAAGACGCCGGCCCCGGTTCCAGAAATGGTCTTGGAGCCGTCGGTGTATATCCTAACTTCTTGGATGTTAGAGTAATCTTTCCATTCTGCTGTTAGTTGGATATGGTATTTCCTGTCAAATATATGTTGACATGGTATTCTATCCATGGGTGCATCTAGAAGAGGAGTGTCTTTCGTGCTCCAGTCTAGGATAATCGTATGTGTTTTTCCTGTATTGTTTTTCCAAAGTCCCTGCGATCTCAGTCTTAGAGCAGCTGATTTCGCCTCCTCTTGTATTACTAGTTCTAAGGGTCTTAGTTGCAAGAGGTATTCCAGGGAGTCTGATGGTGTGGTCTTCATACATCCAGTAGTGGATATGGTTGCTAAGCGTTGTAGTTTTTGTAGTTTCGCTTTTGCTGTGATTAGTTGTGTTCTGGGCCACCATACTAATGATCCATAAGTTATACAGGGTCTTATTACTGCGGTATATAACCAAAGTGTGATTTTTGGGTTAAGGCCCCTTTGTTGCCGACTAGTCTCCTACATTGGTTAAACGCCTGGCATGCCGTCTTTGTTTTTGATTCCACAACCGTTAAAAAAAATAATAATAATAAAGAGAAAAATAAAACCAATTCTCAATCACCGTTTTTATAAATGTACTGATTTTATAAATAAAATATATACAACTAAACAAGGTACATATAGAAGAAGAAATTATTCCTCCTTCGAAAAACTATTAACGACGTAACCATCGGTTACATAGTTCGATTTTACGGTGCAGAGAATAGGGAATTAACAACATTTTAATCTGTTGTAGTAGGTGACAGTTGTTATGTAAGTAAAATATTAGTTTTAAATGGGATTTTAAACTCTACACAATTTTAACATAGTGCTTTACAATCCATTTCGCTGATGCTAACTGTGGGGCGCGGGGCTGCGTAAATTTAAAAATTATATTTTTGTTTCCTTAACACCTTATGAAAGGTGGCAATTTATTCATGACACGTAACAGGTTACAGTTGAGTTATCTATATAAATAAAAATGAACTGTTGTTCGTTAGTCTGCTTAAAACTCGAGAACGGCTGGGCCGATTGAGCTGATTTTGGTTTTAAAATGTTTGTCGTAGTCCAGGGTAGGTCTAAACGGTGAGCAAATAAGGAAAAATTGCGAGTACATAGAGTAAGACGACAATTTCATTTTCCCATATAAAAGTTGATCACTTACTTTCTGTCAAACATTTGACGGTATTTGTACTCTCAGTTCCACTCGAATTGAAGAACGCATTAAAACAAGACTTTTGAATCGACAACATAATATCAACTTTGCTTATAACATCGTGTATTTAAATTTCAAAATATAAAAATAATTAATGTGTTGACATATTTGATGGGTGCCAACCTTACAGTGTTACTATTCTCAAAAATATTTTTATTATATTGTTTTGTCATCTCATGTAAAAAGAACCCGTGTATCCGAACGTTCCATTGTTTTGTCCATATAGACCAGGTTATAAGCCTTTAAAAATAATAAAAAGCGAAAAAAAAAAACAGTATTATACGAACTTTGATGTTATGTGAAAAAAGTGTAAATGCAAAAGTTTTAGATGTTTTTATTACCTACAACTTTGCCATTTGATTTTTTTTCATAGGACATTTAGTTTTTCCGGAAATCAAGAAAAACCGTTTTTTGTGAAAAAAAGTATTGTGTCGTGTGTTTGTGACTTACTAAATATGCCTCCAATAATTAGGCGGTACGAAGTTCACCGGTCAGCTAGTAAATGAATATAATATAAATACTTAGACCGGTTTGACTACAACCTGCAACATGCATTTTACATACATAATTTGAGTAATATACAATGGTTAGAAAATCAAAATTTTAATCAAAGAAACATATGATTGACTTTCACTTTAAACTTATGAAGAGAAAAAATGTGTTATAATTTTTATTTGTTTATTTTGTTATCTAAATTCTTTATTTTACATTTTTAATAACTTTTGTTTTGTCAATTTAATTTTAAGGTCATATTTTTTGGATTGGTATCTTGTTTTATTACTTTAATTAAATAATTAGTAATCTGTTTGTGTATCTTAAATAAATACATAAATGAAACTACAATAAATGAATACTTAAGGATTGTGTTTAGGGAATTGGGAATTACATGTGTAGAGAACTAACTTTATTGTTAAATATCATTCGTTTATTAAAAAATGTCCAAGTCTTTATTATTTTGCTAAACCTCATTGTATAAGCTACAAATATGAACTAGACGATTGTAAAAAGATGTGTTATCTGTAAGGTTAGGTAAGGTAACATCACCTGTAAACAGGTGCTAAGCAGGTGCGAGTTACAGTGTTCTGTGAAATATTTTGTGTGATTTTGTAAATAAAATTATGCATTATTTTCAAGCAAAATTTCCGAAAATTAGAAAATAATATTACCTTATAAATTTAAAACGACACGATTAACACAAAATTTATTAATGTAAGCTTTGTTTAAAAGAAATTTCAATATTGAGCTGTTTTTTAGAGTATTGAGTTACTCCATTGTCTGCTTTTAAACTGAAGTTATTGCTTTGGTGGCATGAAGTTTGCAGGGACACCAAATAATTTTTATAATTAATAGACAGCCTTGTAGCATGGATAAGCAATAAACAAGAACTGATTGTTGATTTGCAGTTCTACTGTGACACCGATTACTTAAATCTAATATTTGTTCGCTCGAACACTCGCTCAGACACGTCAGTATTTCTTAATACTGACGTGTCTGAATAGCTAACGATGAAAATTTTCCGTGTTTTTATGCAGCCAGTAATAACTTGATAAGACAGTTATTATCGTTGCAGCTTTATGAAAATTTGCATATAAAGGTATTTGTAAATCAAAACATTTTTACAAAAAACGATACACGATTATATTTCCTTTTGATAATTATATATTTCGTTATTTCAATTTATTTTTGATATGAAATAAAAGAATTTGAATTGTTTTTGGAAAATAATTTGCTAATGATAATTAAGCTTATGATTTTTTATTGCCATTAATTTACAGGCTAGCAGACGCCCATACCAGATGGGAAGTGGTTATAATCGTCTATAGTAGATATAGTAGGTTCCTGTGAGATTCGCAGGCAATATCCCGAGGAACCATAGTGTACGTATGCTTTAAGATGTAGTCATGGTAGTTTCACTGCCTATCTTTAAATACTATTAAATAATGAAATAGGAAGACAACCATGCGACACACTACTGTTTTGTGGCCTGATCTGATCTGCAATGGTTTTAATCTACTCTTCTACGATATCGAATAAAAATTGGTAAACAAAAATAAGTTTGAGATTTTACTAAAACATAATATTTGTTGTTGTTTTGTCAATGTATTGGCTTAATAAATACAGACATGCGATAATTGGTAGTCGATGGTGCGATTATTAGGATTGATACTCTGCAGTGATTAAGGAGTTATGGCACTCCTATATTAGAATACAAAATAAGACCGACTCCACTCTTTATGTGCTTAAAATGCCGCCATTACAAGGAAGCGTTTATGAAGTTATTGATAGGGCAGACAGCCATTGGTTGAGTATTTAGGTGCGTCCTCTCAATGCCACGGCTTAGTGGTGGTAATCCTTACTAATTATAATTATAATAACATTATAAATCGGAAAGTGAGTTTGTTTGTTTGTTTGTTCCGCTTTCACGCCGTTACTACTGAATCGATTGCTTTGAAATTTTGCAGACCTAAAGATAAAAGTTCGCTCAAAAACTACTGCACAGATTTTCATGCGGTTGTCATCAATAGATAGAGTGATTCTTGTGCAAGGTTTTGCGGTATTTTTTTATTTCGGAAAAACGAATAGTGCCACGGGAAGCGCGAAACCTTCGCGCTATGAACCGACTTCCGCGCATGTGTAGCCGTGTGTAAAAGCTATGACCCTTAATCCTCTATAGATCCCGAAATCCATGGGCAGAAAGCTAGTGACTTATAATAAAGACCCATTTTAGCATCTTTAACCGTCGAGCTAATTGCGGGCTAGCATATGGTAATTTTGCCTTTGCCTCCTTCTCCTCTCACCATTTGCGGCAAGGGTCTAAAGAAGGCTCTTTCATTCGTGCTTATATATTACAAAATGTATTACATCATCACAGCTCATATACGTCCCCACCGTGGGGCTCGAGCCTACCCTAACTACGTTAGGGCGATTAGGCCTTAGTCAACCACGCTGCCCCAGTGCGGGTTGGTTGACTACGTACCACCTTTGAATCGCTTCGCAGATGTACGCAGGTTTCCTCACGGTGTTTTCCTTCACCGTAGGAGCGTCGGATAAATGTACATATAAAATTCGGAACGAAAAACACATTGGTACACGGTGGGGATTAGATCGCGGGCCTCCCGATTCTATGCGGCGCACAAACCAGTGCCGAGACTACAGCGCCACCGACGCTCTCTGTCTCTGTATTACATATGTATATTATATTTTTTGAGATACTCATTTACGATGTTGAGTTCCGACGTTGCAATCAATTTCCACTGGTACACTTTAATTATTGTATATATATTATAAAACGAAGATGATGGTGATTGATAGATCGGGTAAATTAGAGCTCACCGGAACTATTGATTTAGAAATCGTTGACATTTTCATCTACCTGGGCTCTAGCATCTCTAACAAGGGGTCCTGTGAATACGAAATCCGGAGAAGGATCGGTATGGCTAAAACCGCTATGACGCAGCTGCAAAGAATATGGAAGGACAGAAGCATTTCCCGCAACACCAAGACCAAACTTGTATGTGCTCTCGTATTCTCCATATTTGCATACGGCGCTGAAACGTGGATTATTAAAAAAGCTGACCGAGAGCGTATTGACGCCTTCGAGATGTGGTGCTGGAGAAAAATGTTAAGCATTCCTTGGACAGCTCACCGTACCAACGTATCCATCTTAAGGGAACTCAAAGTGCAAACCAGGCTATCCACCTCATGCCTGCGAAAGGTACTCGAGTATTTCGGTCACATTGCTAGGAAGGGAAATGACAACCTCGAGAAACTTGTAGTCACAGGCAAAGTCGAAGGAAATAGACCGAGAGGAAGAAGCCCTATACGTTGGACAGACCAGATACGCACCACACTGGAATCCACTGTCCACAACGCGTTCCACACTGCCGCAGATCGCCACCAGTGGCGGTCAATAATCATGAGCAAGGTGCTCAACAAGAGAGATCACGACCCTCAGTAACTGGGGTATCGACGCAAGGAGGAGGAGGGATATTATTATTAGCTAATTATATTTTAACAAATGATACTATTTCGCCTTTACTACCTAAAAGAAAAAAAAAGACCAAATTAATTCTCAACTATCTATTTAGGGACATTATAAATAAAATTATCAAAGTGCTCATTATATTTGTTGCCTGGGTCGTAGGTCTTATGGATGTCGGCCCACATCTCCGGCAGCTTCTCCTGGAAACCACGCACCACCAGTCGGATGAGTTGGAGTTGCTTTGCTGTGCATTTGGCACATTGTGTTTTCATGGCATCAGGTATGATTTCTGTGAAGGAGGAATGTCCTTGATATTATTATTGCGCATTGTTATGTTGTGTAAACGTATTCTGTTTATATTATTTATCATGTCATATCATTTTACTTTGATATTGTTGTAATTCATTTGTCATTATTTATTGCCTGTTGTTTTCATTTTTGCTTCTTTCGTTACTGACATGTACGCATACTTATAGTATGTGCGCTGTAGCATGGCGCGGGTGACAGTTGATTGTATGATGTTGACATCTGTCACATGACTGGGGGTGTGACGTTAAGCAATTCATTTTTATCGCTGATGATACTAGCAGCATAAATCTAGTTCTCTTTGATATTGTTATCAAAATTGGTTTAAAAAGCAAAATATTAATTAATTGGAATTTATGATGAGAATCTAGACTAGATTTTAGTACCCTACCCTAGTATTGTTAAAATTCCCACAGGACAGCATAGCCTAGTGTGGGAGTTTACGACTAATGCTTACATTGTAAATTTTATTGAAAATAAAGTAGGTGTTATTATATGATTGTGTTGCGACAGTGTACTGTTATATTTTTATATGATTTACTATTTTTTGTCAATAAAATATGTAGATAAAAAGTCTCTACATAATATAATACCTTATCAATATTAAAAATTATGTTAAAACGGAGAATTTACTATTATAAGTTGAAACTTATTCGAGGTTTCTCTCAAAATTTTCAAATTCTATATTGAAATCAGCTGTTATTAACAAATATATCTAGATATTTATCTACTAACAGATTGTAATAGTCCATATATGTAATATAATAAATTAAAAAAACGAATATAATATGTGTTTTCAGACAAAATAATGATATAATAGCCATTGGCCAAACCCAAAAATGTCCTGAACACGTTGCCTGTGGCGAAATAAGTGTCATTATATAAAGAAGTATAAATATTTTTATATCTTCATAATGACGAACAATCAGACTGGGCCTGCTGCTTCTGTGAGATATGCGTGTGAGCTTAGCAGCAAATGTGCAACTTTCACGACACACCACAGAATCACATGTAAGCCAAGCACAAGTATTGCCAGCTTCTGATATAGGACTTAAAGTCACAGCACCTAGTAATTTAATTACTTACCCTTATATCCCTTCAAAATGGAATAGAAATGTTGCTGTTTTGCCACAAAAATATAGTAAGTAATATTTCTGTATTAAACAAGAAAACAAGGTGTTTAAAAAATCGTGTGACTCTAAATACAACGTTTGCTGTTTGTTAACACACTTTTGCGTCCAATATCTTAATTATGCACTAGTTTTAATTTCTATTATTATGTCAAGTTGTTAAGCTTCGTTAAAAATTTAGATAAATTAAATAATGTTGAGTCACATCTATCATTCCCCCTATGCTACTTTGCCCCTTATATGTTTATAAGACTTGGACTTACATAAAATTGCATAGTATTGTTAATTTTTACAACTCTGCGTATGCTTTCAGGAATCAATTTGTTTACTATAATTATGTATATGCATACGTAAACAAGTTATGTATGTTATAAAAGTGAATAAGTTAAGTAATCTTTTACTTACTTTTTAGTTCTGTTCCCTCCGGAGTGCAGGGTCCGTTGCTGAGAAAACATTTACCATGACCTCTTAGCAGGCGGACGTGTTCAACAAGTTCCTTAGCGTTGAAGTTGTTGTATTTAGTATTATACGTCTCTTTATGGTCTGCTCCACCATCGCCACGATCGTCAGAATATTCAGAATCATAGAACTTTTCATCATCAGATAATTATAATATTGTCTGACTTGGAAACACAAGAAAAAAGTTAAATTTGCTGTGTTATAATAAATCCACCCGAAAATATCAATCAAACAATCTTTTGAAAATTCTTCTTATATTTTTAAAAGTAATCGGTACATACATACAATTATTGAATACAATGTGCTTTTCTTCTTATTATTGTTAAGGTTTTGGTATAACTATGATTTATAATGAAATTATGTTTAATAATTCTGTTTACTATAATGTTAGCTGCATTTAAAAAGAATTTAAAAACGTTTTCTATGGACACTTGTGAAATAAAGCACGTGTGACTTAACAGTGAAAACAGAATAGTTATAGCCAAAGCATTTGGTTTTTAATGGAAGTTACGAAGTTAGTTAGTTACTTACATATCAATGGTCTGTTTCCGATGAAATTGACTTTCTATTTCATTAATTCTTATATGTGTCACTTTTAAATACAGATGTGATGCAAAAATAAACTCTTGATTTCTAATTTACGTGAGTCAATCGAAATCAAATCGAAACAACGATTTGCAGATTCATCAAGGCTAGTGCAAGGATTAAGAAATCGAACGTGCTGTTAAATACGAATTCTAAAGAGATTAAGATATTCAGAAGACATATTACTATAAAACATGTTTTGTACGCTACAACATTATGACCTCTGCACTGGTAACTTAGATATTATTTCTTATAATCCAGTTGTTTCTTTTACAGTTATAGTCTTCCAAAAGTTAATTCCCTTAGTTACACTTGTGCTATATAGAATCTTTAAGGCTTCGCAAATTAGGCATGGCCATTTCCGTTCTGTACTGATTTAAATACGCAAAGCTATTTCGATCGAAGGTCGTAGGAATAGCTAGATTCCTACGACCGAAATAGCGTTGCGCTGGTAATCATTAAAGCCGTCTCCTACTACAATACTGCTGAACATCGTATTTGCTGAAAAGTACTCAGCAGGCGTGTCTAGTATATTTTTTTTTTCCTCAGGAGAGGAGGCTGAGAATCCTCATGGATACCAACGCAACAGGCAAGCAGGGATGCGTTGATTATGTCGGACTCCTGGTGAATCGAAGCGGCTCGATCCAGCAGACCTACCGACTAAACTCAGCCTAGCCTTGGCCCTAGTGGCCTTATGGCTTGAACGGAATGGTTGGCGCACCCTCAGGAGAGGGCACGTCGGCGCTGCCCTCCGAAGAGGACATATCGCGAAAAGAAGGCTCGGTACGCCAAAGTGGGTCCGGCCTTGAAGTGATGGGGCCTACTCGTACATGTGCAGCAAAGCTGCGAAGTATGGACTAACTCTAAGGGATGGCGGCGCAGATGCCGACTCTCGCAAGGCTTGAAGAGCCAGCGTCAATGAGTCGGGAGGGTCAGAAATGACGTGCCTGTGTCGACGATATTCAGTATTACGCGGATTGACTGGGTGTCTAGTATACAATGCTTTTATATTTTATATACTTTTTTTTTGTTGAGGGGGAAATGCCACCCAACACAACCCCCCCCCCCCGAGTTCTCTGGGCCCATACGGGGCACATGGCGGGGTGCGCTCTCGCGATTCGACCGCCAATGCTAGATATACCTACAAAGCCACCTCAATACCGTAGTAAGAGTATCTGGAGATTGAGGAACCTCCGAGGAATTTTCCTGAACTACCCAGGTCTCATGAGTTAGGGAGTCCGAACAAAGAGGTAGTAAAGAAGTGCATAGAGAAGTAATGAAACACGAGCCGCATAGACCTACTTTCAACCGCCCAAACGAGGGAGGGGCGACTCAATTTTCCTAACAGACGAACTCATGAGTAGTAACACCCCACTTAAATATTTTACTAACTTTATGGCCGTTTTCACCAACCTTGTCTTAGCTTAGGCGACTCCTAAGTGACATGCTGTCACTTTTTGTATTAACTGAAAAGAGTGAGACAGCATGTCTCTTAGGAGTCGCCTAAGCTAAGACAAAGTTGGTGAAAACGGCCATTAGAATAATAAACGCGAAAGTTTGTTAAATGGATGAATGTTTGTTACTCTTGTAAACACTACTACGCGTGTATGGATTTTCATGAAACTTTACAATAATATAGCTCATACGTAATAATAACACAATGGCTACAATTTATACATATATACGCCACGCTAATATAAGCTACTCGAAATACTGATCCTGCGCAGACGAAGTCGCTGGCACCAACTAGTATAATATAATATTGTACATTCAACGACATGTCAGACGTTACGTGTTCATCTGGATACAGCTCTCACGCTGATCGCAAATTCGGCTGTTTTTGTAATGCAATTGTGAAGCTTGAAATATTGCTATATGTACTAAATACTTTATGCCAATAATAAAATTAATAGATAACACTTTATTTGATTGAATTGTATTTGACAAAATCATTAGGTATTCTGTTTACAGGATATATAAAAATATATTAATAGACGAGATCAAAACATGTGAAAAGTCAGTTATTTAGCTTAACTCGAATATTAATTGCAATGATACTAATCACATTTTTAGATTAGTAGAAATGGTTACTTCTTAATGATCAATGATAAATACAAAATTATCGTTACTTCTAGTCAACGATAGTTTTGTATTTATCATTGATCATCATCATCATTATACATTTTTTCACTGGGAGGCATGAGCCTATATCATATTTAACTAGATTATGTTATAAAACTTCAGTTAATCACATTGGCACTTCACATCTTTGAAATTACTTCACACGCAGATTCAGGTCACAATTTCTTTGACTTTAAGAGCTTCAGATAAATGTGTAAAATACATTTGTATAAATACAATAAAAAATGTAGATTAAATAGTTTGTTATGTCGTTTTATTTTATTTCGTACGTAAAAGGTACATTTTAAATTTTACCTTTAAATCAACCTATATCTTTTATTAGAACAGTAAAAAGGTGGCAGCCCTATTTATTTCTATGAAATATTTGATGTCTTCATTTTAAGGAAAAAATAAGTAATGTACGCGAATATTTTTATAGTTTTGCATACAAAAATGTCCGTTATATGACCCTAAATGAACTGGTATTCTTTGAAATTTATTTAATAATACTTTTCCTGTCATACCACAATCTTCGGCTTATCTTCAAAAGGTCAGATGTTCGCAGTGACTCTCGGTAAATATTATCTCTGTATAAAAGAATCAAGCCCAATATTTAATCCCACAGTACAAATCGTTTATTTTTAGTGCGCATTCCTTTACAAATTCACAATGAACAAAGTGGTACGTATTTTAATTAATATTAAGTGTTAGTGATAAATTTGATCATTTTAATATAAAAGACTAAGTAAAATATAAACAGTGCTTAATAATTTTATGTTACTATTATCAATTTCTTGTAAAATCTTCCCAATTTTAAACACGAAGAATCAGCCTCGCCTCCGCTATGAATGTCTACAAAAGCGATGTTTTGATTAATATTTCTTCTATTACTTACGTAAAGTTAATTACAAATAATAGCTTTTCCTATGTAAAAAATATGCGGTATACTGTTGTAAAATACTCAATAATTTCGTGCTTGTAAAAAAATATTGGGTTGAAAAAGTTTGTAATTCAAAGAAGCACACAGGGTAATTTTTACCACAGCAATTTACTATGAGAAAATATATTTTTGTTTCATGAAGATCCAATACCGCAACGTGAGTCACTTAATAAATGGTTATTGATAAATTTCATATACTGGGTACTCAAAATCGGAGTAATTAGGTATATTTATTTTCTAACTAGTTAATGTTAATTATATGTTAAAATTTCGCAGATAATCATCGCTCTGATATCTCTATTCGCCGTGGCTTTGGCGAAGCCTCAAGGTGAGCAAACAAAATATAAGAATTACATATAAATCACTGCTGATTTTGAAACAGTCAAGAGTTTCCAAACAAGTTTTTTTCAAAAAGATAATATTTAACTACATATTAAGACAAAAGCTTAGATTTTACATGTAGTTTAAATTAGGACTAAGTTAATAAACAGCAAAAACTTATTGAATATAATTATAAAAGTTGATTAATGGACGGAGCAAGCAAATATTACTATACCTACAAAAGTTACGATTTCGCTCATAAACTATAGTAACATTACATTAAATCTAATAATTCGATGGTTGCATTTTAAATTGCGTCATTTGAAATAAATATAGACAAAATAATAGATTATTACCATTTATTGTTTTTTCAAAGAATTCTTCGCGATATTTAACAGACATGCGTTCAAACTAGTTATTTAAGCATTTATTCCACTCCGAAGTGGGGGTAATCGATATGGCCGATCTGTATGCATCAACAGTTTCTTCAGGTGAGCGGAAAGGTTGACCATGAAGACGTTGCTTAATTTTGGGGAACGTAAAAAATCTTTAGGGCTTAAGTCAGGCCTGTAAAGCGGATGGTCTAAAATTTTGACATTTTGGGTGTTCCAAAAACATATTTATTTGGCGGTGTGCGATCTTGCCAATGTAAGTTCTACGACGCCTTGGATTGTTTTTTCGAAATTCGGTGATGACTTGTGGCAAACAAGATTTTCTAGTACAATAGTGGCGACGTGATCAACCTTTGCCATAAACAAGTCAACCATTTTTTTCAAGTGCTCCATGAGCGTATGACCTTGGTCGATTTTGGCTCATCCTGGAAGACCCAGACAGTAGACTGCTGCTTAGAATCTGGGTCGTAAGCATATATCCAAGACTCGTCATCACTAACTATAGTTATATAAATATATAAACATAAACATACGGCGGTTTTTGGACGACCTTCACTTTGCTTGTCTCTGAGGCTAGACTGCCCACGTTGAAATTACGAATATCAACGTTCTATAGCCCTCAGACTGATGTGTCAGTGTCTTTACAGAAACGACTCAGCGAGTCGTTTCTTCCAAGTGATTCACTGATTCAAATCTCTAACAGCGCTTCAAATGAATCATTCGCTCAATTGCATCTCGGTTTCATTCGATACGCGACGCTTACACGATTGATTCAGAGTCACTGATACAAATGAATCAATGTCAATATTTATATCAGCCTCTAAACCGATTTAATCGGTTCAGAGTCACTGATACAAATGATGCAAATGAAACACTTTACTGATTCGAATCTTTGTAGTAATCCGGATACAAATAATCCAATCTCAACAATGATACGTTTTTTCCACCATTACCTAAGACATAGTGCTGCATCTCTAAACACAGAAGTGATTTCCTCAAAGCGCTGACGTCGCGATAATCCTCTTCGAAAGTAGTAGAAAGTAGAAATTATCGCACGAAAATTTTACTTAGATATTTCCATTTTAATAACCGACTTGTCACCTTTGAATAGACGATGCAATAAAACTATTCAGTTGATCTAAAAACATTCTTTTATTATTGTATTCTAAATTCAAAAAGACGAAAATGCATCGGTTTTTTTTTATTATTGCGGGAGGTTGGCAAACGACATAACTTAAAAGGCAGCCCTCGTACTTTACTAGGTTATTTAGTTTATTTGTACAAAGAGCAGGTATACTCGTATTGTCTTTTATATTTTGCATCATAATATTTAGGACAATGTTGGACACGAAAATTTTGTTTCGTGATATCATGTTTATCATAGTATTGCCATTGACCTTTGAGTAGTTCCAATACATGTCTGTGTCATAAATTATGTCACCTTTTTATTCATATTTTATAAACACAGCAAAACTTAAATTATCTATGATATCATATCTTAAATATTAAAAATTTTAAATGTTTGATTTTCTGTAATTTTATAGCAAAATTTGTCGAGGAGCGTGACATTTTATTTACTAATATTAAAATTGTGAAAGTAAGTAATTCTGTCTGTTTGTTACGTTTTTATGAAAAAAAATTACTAGGATAACTTTGGATGTAGGGAATGAAACATAACATTTTTTTTACTATTTGTATTTTTAATTACTATTATCCTAATAAAAATCCATTCTTTCTCCTCTCAATCATTTACTATCAAGTAGACGTCTACTTGATGGTAAGTGATTACAATCCTTAAAGTAACATGGTCGCCTATAGTGAGTGAGAGAACAGCAAATATGTAAGCTATATGCGGATAGTAAATAATTGGGCTTACCCAAAATGTTAGCTCCGTTAAATTATATAAAAGTATATGTCAGAAATAAAGTACTTATTGACATTGATTATGAAATAAATACCTACTTCCTATTAAAATGATTTTGTATTAACCAATATGTAATTGTAGTAAATTGATCGATGTTAAATTGTATTTTATCAATTAAATTGTATGTTAAATGTTTTACATTTAAATACTTTGTTTTCATTTTGTAGTTAACTTCGTGGATGGACCTTCTACACCGAGTCCAGGTATGTCGGAGTGCATAATGTATACCTAAATTATATCATTTAATTAGATTTATAATATATTCAATAAACAATTTCATAAATTTGTTATAATAAATTAGCATCGAATTTCTAGCTAAGTTTTCATCATCTATAAAATACATATCAACGAGTTTCACTTTAATTGTTACCATGTTTTTTTCGGGATTCAATTTATTCAGTGTTTGTCATTATTTAAGATTACTACACGTCTTATAAAATCAATTTCAGAGAATATATGAGATTTACCGGAGGAGATTTCTATACTAGTCACACCTGTTTCTGTCGTTAAGTGCTTGCATTTATCTACTCCTGTTTGAAATATCAGAGACGAAAAATAAAATAGTTTTGAAAAATACGTAACTTTACATTTTTTGTTACTCGTGATTCTTGCGCGGCTGATACGTGATTATTGTGGGGGTGATTCATGATAAGTGGGGATTGCAGATTTGATGCAAATCTTACACAAGCTAAATGTATTATAGGTAATATAGGCGTCACGTACTATATATAACTGAGTTGCTTTGCTTTAGTGCGCGTGATTAACCAGCTACGTTATATAATATGTTTAATTTTGAAGCAACTGGATGTTCTCTAGTGCTAGCTACGTCCAGTTTTTGCTGTAACATCGCAGTGATAAGTTTGCAATATCAAGCAAGCATCAAACATAAAGGAAATATATCACTTATGCTTCTCATATGCTATCAGTACCAGAACCATTAAGATCGATTAGAATAACAATTTGTATTTTTCAATATAATTAATTATTACATCCTATTTACACGTACTTAATTCCATCATATTATTATTATTACAAGATGACAATATACATTATCTGCTTCTATAACATTTATAACATTGTCAACGCGTTTCTTTTTTTGTTAACAGAGTGCATTTTATATATATTTTTTGAAATTTTTGACTGTATCTGTACTCGATCGTTGACTATATTTAAGATTTCTTTTTAAGGACTACTCTACATTTTTTTTATGCTTGGTGTATTATAATAATTCTGACTTCCTGTGGTTACAGGGTCTACACTACAAAAATGTGTGTCATGTGTCGTTTAGTGTTTTTATTATTTTTGATACAGAAAATTAATAGTAAATACTAAAATAACCACTGCGGAAGTTTTGTAAATGTTGTGAATATACGAAAAGGGATCATTTTCTGTAATTTTTGATGTGAAACGTCTTTAAAATCGCGCCGAAACATACGGGTACCAGGTTTAAAAAGTGGACCGTAACGAAAAGGTCTATATCATCGTACCTTAATAATTAAAAAACTATTAGTCTTAGAAACAAAAATGTTGTGCGAATATTTCACTTATATAGTCAGCTTGCTGTTGTGACATTGAGTTTTTTATTAAAATACTTAAAACACCGTCAATCTTGTTTTTATTTCAATCTTTTACTTTAAAAGCGATTCCCTAACATAGACGTTTCACGTTAAAACCAACGGGCGTGTGCCCCGGCACAGCCCCACCCGATTTTTTACTTACCTCCTGTATTATTTTTGTTTCAGTAAACTTTGTTGATGGTCAACAGCAAGGTATGTTACAAAACTTGCATTTATTAATTTTATGTCCTCGCCTTATAAATATTTATTCAGATTCAAAATCAATATCACATTTTTAAGTTCTCAAGTAAACAAGGTATGAATTAAAACCAAATGTTGTGATGAAGTAGTAGAGCGTAATTGCTCATAAACTTTTAAAATGTTTAGTTTTGTTTTATTTATTAATCGTAAACGTTTGATTGTTTTGTAAGAATTTAGTTGTAGTTGTAGGATTGTTTTGAAAATGACAATTTAATCCTTTTATATGCATTTGATTTTCTCTAATGACTAAGAAAATATTTAAAAGTAACCTTCTTTTGAAAAACCTTCTTTTGAAATGCTTCTGTATTATAATATGTTACATTGATTGTTCCTAACGTCGAAATGGTTGCTTTTCTTTTCTTTTTGCACTGATTTTTGTTCACCTATTATTGTTTTAATAATGTCAAATAATGTCACAGATTAACATATATGTCAAAGTACTTTTATATGATAATGTCACTGTCATGACCACAGACTATATAGTGTGTTGTACTGTCTTTTTACGTCCGATGTCGGGATCATGGAGGCAATATGCACTATGCCCACGTGCATATTGCTTCAATGATCTGAATCAATGGTCCTACCTGAAAACCAGCGCTTTTGCTGCGTATAGCAGTAATAGCATTAGCTGAGGTAGGGACCTTTTTGGCCAGACTTCGATGTTTTTTATTCTATTTTATTTCATTTATTTATTTATTTATTTTTTCTCTTTCTTTTATTATATCATAAGCATACTGTACAAGAATGGCCAAATAAATATATCTTTCTTTCTTTCTTTCTAATAATTCATAATAATTCACCCCAATTGTTATTTTTCAGTAAACTTTGTCGATGGACAGCAGCAAGGTATGTTAGAAATCTTACATTCGTTAATTTAATGTCCTCGCCGTATAAATATATATAAAATTAAAAGCACATTTATAAATTCTAAGTAACCGAAAGCTGTAATGTATTATACAGAATCAATAGCTCCTGCTTATTGTTATATCAAGCAATTTCGATTTCGTTTAATAGGTAACGTTATGTTTTTCTTTTCAGTGAATTTCGTCGATGGAAGCGGACGTAAGTATTAAAAACACGCTTATTTTGATTTTTTTTTCTATTTCACTATTTGAAATTATTAATATGTAATATAATGGACTCCTGTCAAATAATAGTTTATGACAAAAATGTAAAAAAATATAACAATGAATAACATTATAGAGGATATTGATGGCTATTGTTGACGCCAAAATAATCCTATATTTTGAACCAATTTGACACTTTAACATTACCCGTTACCCCTCTTCGTGGTCTAGTTGTTCACATGGTCAGCTGATCGGTAGGTCCGGAGTTTGATATCCCATAGGAGCAGATATTTTTCTGCACGGATTGTTCGGTGGTAGGCTTACGCCTACCGCCTTACCCATGTTTGTCTTCATAATTTTTACAAGCTTTTATTTACTTTCACCTGTCCCGTTGTCTGTCTGTAATCAAATCTTGCAACTTAAATTTGATCCACTTCCCGGTTTCCGATTGAGCTGAAATTTGGTATACACGTTTAGTTCGGATGACAATGCATGATTAACTGTGTGACGTCATTCTAAATGCAACATGGCGGCGTATCCAATATAGCGGACCAATTATTTTTAATGCACTCCTACAATATGGGTATCAAATAAAAGGGCTTGCCAAGAATAACTAGAAAAATAATGTGACGTCATTCTAAATCCAACATGGCGGCGTATCCAATATGGCGGACCAATTATTTTTAATGCACTCCTACAACATGGGTATCAATTAAAAGGGCTTGCCAAGAATAACTAGAAAAAAATAATGTTACGTCACTCTTAATCCAATACGGCGGAACACCAAAAATGGCGGATAATTTTCTTTTATTCGTTCCTACAATATGGGTATCAAATGAAAGGGCTTGTTCTCAGCAAGCCTGTAGAGGTACTAAAAAGTTAAAAATAAAATTAAAGAAAAAAAACCTTTTTTTGCATTTAGACAATTAGAGGTGATACAGCTATTTTCTCTTCGGTCTTATCATCCAGAGAGATGAGGGCCAAGAGCTGCAAAAAAAACAAGAAACCTTGTTTTAATGAAAATTACTAGTAATATTCTTACAGAAAATTAGTTTATCAGTTAAAATCCATGATAGTCTATGATAAGTTCATATGTTACATAATTTTTTGAAGTTTGACAATTAATTATATTAAATTCAAACTAAAATCATAACAATAGTAGAAAGAAGTAGAACTTGTTTAATCTGCGAATAACTGTCAACAAATTGATGGTAAACACTGCTTGGATGCGAACTATTTATTATTATTATTTGAGTTCTAAAAGATTTAGAGTCTTTTTGTATTTAAAAATTATTTTCACTGAATAATATCAGTATGATTATTATGATTAACACAATTATCCATGCCAACTATTATCTGTACTGTCAATAATATATTTTATCTTAATTTTCAGCTCAACCTCGAGATGGCAGTCGAAAATGAGGCTTAATTTTTATTATAGATTGTTACAAATTAATTAATAAATGTATTTTTTTATATATATAATATAATGATATAATCATTATTGCTTAAATATTTGTATTTTATTTCTTATATCTTTGTTAAATTTCTTTGTTCTTCCTTAATCCTGTACTAAATAAAGTATATATTTGCTTAGTTTTATACAAAATCCAGAAGGAGAACCTACGCTCGGTCTTTTTAGGCTGTGGGGGTCAGTCAGTCAGTCAGACAGATGATATGGAGGATAATACATATTTTCTTTGTCTATAAAACTTTGTCTATTCAATTGATGCAATAGCATCATCTAGCAAAACTGTCAAAATTTACAATGCCTCCCGCAATACAAAATATGAGCAAAATTATAAAAAGGCGATGAGGCCTTTGTTTACCATGATGGCTCAGCGCAGGTTGATCGACGTCACATATACTTTTAATTTCTTCGTAGGTATATGCAGGTTGCTCCACGATGTAGGAGCGTCAGATAAAAGTACACATTAAATATAAAAAACATATTGGTATATAGCAGTATCTATTCCGGACCTCCCGAATTTCACGATTGGAAGATTGAAGTTGAGACCACGACGCCAACTTTGACATTGCACGATATCCTCACGCCAGCGTCAGTTAAGAATCCATTAAAGTTCGGCTAAAATTGTAAAATTTTAATGCCGTACAAGACGACAATTCATTTTAATGCTTCATCAAATGTAGTTTTGTCTGAATAATTAAACGAAGAATTACGCACTATTAAAAGTTATTTATTTACAATCAAAGCTGACATAATCCTTATAATGAAGATATTAAAGCCTATTAAAAGATGATAAAAAAATAAAGACTCTTTCTTGAAAAAGATGACTCTTTCGTCAACATCACCGAGGTTCATTACATCAGGATTGCACGCTCGTGGCTTCACTTAAGCGCTGGTGGAATACCATAACTACTATTGACTGTGTTTTTCTGAGTAATGGAGAAAGAACTCCGTACTTTAGGATTTCTGTAGTGTAATATTTTAGGTTTATTTAAATAATTAAATCAAAATGGCTATAGATTACAAATCTTAAGCTCTTACATAAAACATAAAATAATTATGAATGAAAATAATATGATAATACATGGAAATAAATAACTTAAAATTAAATATAAACGTTAATAAGAATATTATTGTTTAGACGTAATATCAAACAGTTCTTATGCAGAGTCAGGTAAAACATTTGCAGCGCATATAAATTACGAATTCAAGGAAACGTCGGCTTATTTCGACGTGTATTATTTCAATACGTGTGGTAGTTTAATGATAGCAAATATACTTATACAGAATATTTTCAAATCATGCATGAGTGTACCTATGTTATGGGAATTAAGACTTTTACCTAATTTTGCCAGAGATTTTATAATGTTGAATAAGGCAAGCTTGTTCAAGACAAAAGTTGACTGAGAAGTATACTCTGTTTTTACAATAAATTTGTAAAAAACACAGCTCACATGTGCTCCATCAAAGGATTCTATTGGGTCTTTGTTAACCACGCTGGTCCAATTGTGGGTTGAATTTCTTGGGATGTGTATGCAGGTTGTCTGTGTATGCATCGTATACATATATAAGACAATGTAAAAACATATTAGTTTTTTGTCATTGTATAAAAGGGATATAAAAATTTAGTTTTTGGGTTATATAAAAGTCGGTATTTGTGATTAATTTTAAATAATACTAGTTTAAATTTAATTGACAAATTTTATACAGTATTATAACATTCTCAGCAATATCTCTGTGCTATGGAAATCTGAGACTCCGGATACGTTTATAACAATTTAATGTGATGAAAGATTTGATGTATCTCTATAGTTGATAATTCTCATGCTAGCCCATAATATATCGGTGAAAACGGTAGAAGGTCATGTGAGTTTGAAATATGTTAAATTTTATATTTAGTGTTTAGAATTCTTGGATACATCTTAATGAGGACTTAAACATCAAGGTCCAAGACTGAGCATAGACCGCACAAATGAATGAGTTTGTCACAAAAATATAATATTTAATCCATTATAATATTTTTTTTAAACATACAAAAAATATAAGAAAATATGAATTTTATAACATTAAAGATAAATGTTAGAGTGTAAGTAGAAACTTATTAACAGTGATTTCGTAAAAAATACACTATAGTTCAATATTTTATTATTATTAATTTTAACGATGGAACATGCTTGAATTAATAAATGTACATTACCTTTCAAAATCGCTTTTGTATACTTATACTTTAATGATACATGTAATTCTATTATGTAACTAAATATAAAAGAAGTTGTTTTAGCAATAGCCATAAAATAGATATTTTTATTCGAAAACATCATCTGCACTGCCCACGACCGGCCCAGTACATGTGAACTCGTATGAATACTTCGTCTCGTGTCCTATTTACCATAAACGTTAGGTCAAGGTGGTTTTTATTTAAATCAGTTCGATATGTCCCTAACAATTGAATTTACGACAATACCTAATCATATGACGTCCTTGTTATGTACAGAAATATTTACCGGTTCATTTTGACGTCAAGTACAATTACATTAAAAACAATAATCAAGCAGTAATAAGCAGTATTCACCCATTGCTTTCGAACTCGATCGGGTGTATGAGTCATTAAAAGAGAAAGTTTTGAAATTATTCCAATATCTAAACAGTACACAATTCTAAGACAGCTATTTCTAATCAGATCTCGCTTAGAAATGACCACATGACCTATCCGATGAAAGAATAAAGTAGCTTTGTGACATCACGTGCCAAAGGAGTAGCATTAATTGAACGCGACGTAACGTTCGACTGATCGCACACAGCGGCTGTCTCGGTTGAACGTGGGACACTGCACGTGGACTTGCAGCGACAAGTTATATTTAAAAATCAAGAAAGCGAAATGCTCTACATAGCTGGCTTCATATGTGCTGTGATTCTAGTGAGTATTATTAGGTTAAGTATTTCAGTTGAAGTTAGTTTTGTTTTCGATTGCTTTATCGATCCTACTGTTTTATTCCCAGGCCGCGCTAGTTCTTGTATGGATTGCATACTGCATGTTTATCAAAGAGCGACATAAGCCAGAATTTTATCAATACAACATACAAGACATACAGAAGAAGCACCATGAGATAATATTGTCGAAAGGGAAAGATGTGGAGCAGCCGAAGTCGGATATCAAGGCTGGTTTAATTATTTTGCCTTCTCGCCGCAAGCCAGCTGATGATTACAACTCAAGACCTGATTACCCAGAGAGTCCTGTTCATAAAATGGCCGGCGGTGGCGGCACAGATATGTTGATTGAGGCATTTAACGAGAACGCCATCGACGTCCATTACGGAGACGGAATCGTGGAGATCGACTCAAACTCTCATTGCCACAGCGATGTATAACAATTAAGATGTTTAAGCCAATCAGTAGTAATTGACTAATAAATTTTATCTTTTCATACAACTTCATACAATATGTTACTTTGTTATTAATTTGCAGCACTATGTATTAGTAACAATGATTTATTACATACGAGTATTTCTTTCTCAAATATAATTTTACGGAAAATAAAATATAAAACACCAATTTTGTTAGTACAATTTATTTCCTTAACATTGTATACCCCTGTATTTACCTTATTGTTACAAATAAAATAAACATAGTCTATTAACATACAAATTATATGATTAACTAATTAGGCTAAGTGTTAATGTTATTATTATGATATTTAAATATATTTGAATTCATTGCATTAATTGTATCTGACTTTAAATTTCTTTATTCACTTTTGCGCAACATTTCGCTTCAATACAAATTGCAAAGTAAAATGTAATTTGAATCATGCATGTAATAATGACCAGGCGAATATTGTAACACTTCGAAATAATGGTACTACATATAAACTAATTTACTCTTGTCAGATGTTACAAAACAGTTTAAAACAATGATAGTAGAAAAGCATTTAGAATCATTAAATTATAAATATTGAAATCTGCACTAGATTTTAGATCCATTTATATATTGATGGCAAACATCTTAAAAATTAATAATCTCTGACCTAAATGTAAACTCCTTTAAAAAGTTTTCTGCAATATTTACGTCTAGTTATTAATTGCTAGTAATAAAATAAATGTATACGATATTACAAGCAAGCTTGTATTAATCCGCGTACAAAAATACAAACTGTTGTGATTTACTTCATAATTGTAAAATTACAAGTATATCGATATTATTGGCCGAGGCTTTTGACTCCGTCCGCCATTTTGTCAATCACGCTTTTCTCTGTGGGTTTGAATACGTGCACGACTGCGTCGCCTGCATCGCTCAGCGTTCGAACCACTTCGTTCCAGGCGTTTTTCATTGACTCCATGACGTCACGTTTTTCCCTCAGACTGTCCTCGGAGGGGAGAGCGGCAACGACCGCTATGAGCACCTGAGATAAATAAAATATTTCAATGTATCTCTCTTCTCTTAATATTTGCGAGAATCATTAAGGCAATATTAGATTTTCCCGCATGAAACCTGAATAAGCTTTATAATCATTTATTTATTTATAACTTTATTGTACATCGACCATAGAATAAATAATAAAAAAAATACAGATAATGAATCCTTAAAACTAAATGTACAAAGGGCGACCTTATCACAAAGAGTGATCTCTTCCAGGTAACCTTAGGATGGACAGGAATTTAAATCAATTATTTCGTGGGAAGATGGCGATGTATAACTTAATGACATACTTACTATAAATATAACAATACATACTATAATACATATATACACTTACACACATACATACATATATATACAAACATACTTACATACATATACCAATAAAATACAAAATCATAGTGACAAATAATGTTTTTTAACAAGGCTTTTGAAAATGGGAAGGCTTTGTGCTTGTCTTATATTTAAAGGTAATTTACTGATGATTATTATCATTTTTTATATTTTAATGAAAAATTAAGTCACAAATTCACATTTATACTTAACCAGTGTCGAAAAATAAGGTTCTAAATTGGATATTGCTATATAGTTTTTAATAATTACTCTGAATAAAATCTACGTTGTCTAATAACATAAAAAATGCAGTGAAATAGTGAAATATTACATTGGAATGGATAGTTATTGATGGCTGAATGGTTAAAGAATCATTATGTTTAGATCAAAAACGAAGGTTCCAGTCCAGCCTAAGACGAATATTTGGTTAAAGTCTTTTTTTTCTTATTTGTATCAATAAAAGAGTCCGATTGGGGTACAAGACACTAATAACACAAAATAAAAATAAAAATTTTCTCTGGTTAATGCACCCCAATTTGACTCTATCATTCATGTAATTAAGACAAAATTGTAGTGTAGGATTTCCACAATTTATTAATCCATTTATACCTCATTAACGAACCGTAGGTACTTTATCGACATGCCCGATAGTATTAAACATTGTTGGATTTCTTTTAGTAACTTTTTAGTTTTTCTGATACATAATTTTATGCAGTCAAATCCAAGATGTCGGTGTTTCCGATCCCATACGAGTATATGTAATCCATACTTATTTAAGATACTGTCTTTAAATAAGCGTGGGTTAAACAAAGTCTGGTTTATATGGGCCATATATCTGGAAAAGCTCGCTGTATTGTAGAGCTTATTTCACCAATATTGAAATCAACAACAAAGTCTATTTAGTGTAAATTAATGTACTGTAGCAGATAAGCTTTTGCTATATCAATATGACCTTGATAATAAGACTTGATTAAAAAAGTTCTATGGTATCTTTTTAATTGGTATGTAATAGATGAGTACAATAAATAATACAGCGAAAAATGATAAAAGATAATAAAAAAAGTAATTATAAAAAAAGCTGTACATTGTTGGATATATTGTTAATTTCAGGAACATAGATTTGCTGCGTTAACAACCGAAATAATTAAAATATATGTCCCAAAACAAATATATATGATAGAGAGCCTCAAGCTAGGGACTCTATTACATGATTCATTCTTTATAAAATATATTGTAAATAAATATATATTGTTGACCTGGTCAAGAGTTTCCCCGTCATTGTAAAAAAATAATAATATCGAACTCTCTGACGCTTAACTATCCAAAGAATAAATGCATTACTACAATCAAGTCACCAGTTTATAATACAAGCCTCGTCTGACTCACATACCTTCACAGATCTAAGTGCTATTGAACCGTAACAATTAACCTAGAAGAGTATCACCCGTGCTTAAGTGGACGAAATCGAAATTACCGATTTAATCTTTTCAATTGTTATAGCAACAAATAAGATAACATAATTATAAAAAAGTTTTGATTACCTTATGATAAACAGTTAAAAAAAAACATTAATAATTTTAATAACAATAAATAACACCCAGGTGTCAGTGTGAAAAATGTTAAGCATTACATGTAATGCAATGTAAAGAAATATACGTTCTGTGTCTTTGGAATGTTGCCTTGTTTATTATTATTTGAACATTAAAATAATATCAAACATATATTTTACTTCAAATTGATATATTAGAAATTTTACTTGTTTTAGTAATATCCCTCATATTTATTTCAAAATAATCAGTAAAATATTGCGGCTGCCTATGGGATCTGATTATCATAAAACAAACCCGGCGAAACAATAAAAATGGAACTTACACAACACAAGAAAATCGTCAGGCGATATTCCATCTCAAGAACTGGTAATGCTATCGAACAATGTGTTATCTTCGCGATGAACCAAATCCCACTGGATTTTAAGATCAACCCGACAGGAAAGCGCAAATTTGCTTTGGAACGCACGTGTGTGACGTGCGTCGAAGTAATTGCTGGGCTGAGCGAAATAGGGGACAAAACAAACTGGCGATTCACCAACAGGAAATTGCCGTGAGGCACTCCTGCGTTTTCTAAAATAAATATCTTTTTGTATTGCTGTACTTTCAAATGAACACGAACACTATTTTAATAAAATACATATTAGGAGTTCTGACGTTTCAAACGTCAGAACTTATATCGTAAAACCGCTAATACAAGCTTCCATAGATTAGAAACACCTGAAAGAAATATTATGGATTCTACAAAAATCTGAAGTTATAAGTCTTTAATATATGTAAAACATCTTAAAGTGTGTTTAGATAACACGAATCTTTCAGGAAAAATACACACACTCTAAAAAGTCATGATGATCAATATTACCCCTGTTTCTAGGTCTCATTCTAATATTTGAAATATTTATAATTTTTAAAATTATTTATTATATAATTGTCATTTAATTACAGTGATTAATATGTTATGATTAGAATCCTTAATTTGTGATTACTCTTTATAAAATAGATGGATGAAGTAATGACACCATAATAATAGTCATACATAAATATTGTATTGCCTATAACTTGCATCGTAACCCACGTGTCAATGTAATTTTTTAACATCAATACATAGTATAAAACAAAGTCGCTTTCGCTGTATGTCCGTATGTATGCTTAGATCTTTAAAACTACGCAACGGATTTTGACGCGGTTTTTTTTAATAGATAGAGTGATTCTTAAGGAAGGTTTGTATGTATAATAAATGCATAATATAGTAGAGAAACACTGATAAATTTAAAGGTTTCTAATGTGATGTCGTAAATAAGCACGTTTTTTTGCGCTTATATTGCAAACGCTGGCTGAACCCTACGAGATAGACCAAAATAATGTACTACAGTATTGTACAACTTACAAAAATCCACAAAAAAGTCCGCGATGGTATATGTCTATCTCTTAGGGATAACCCACCATAACCATTTTTTCACTGCACCCGTGCGAAGCCGGGGCGGGTCGCTAGTTACTTATAAAACTGTTGCATAAAATGTTATAATCGGATAATTAGGTTTAGATATATTAAATGAAAGATACTTAAAAATATTGTTAGTATGGTTTTAAAACAAAGTTAAAAATGTGTTGTTTGCTTAGGTATAGCACCAAAACCAAAAATAATTGGGATTGGTAAGTTAACCACGCCTTATCAAAGACCTTAGTGAAAATGGTACTGTAACAAAAGCCAATTTTCATGTTACACACTGTACTATTTCTATCTTAATATAGACTGTCGACGTACTTTATTGACTTCTTAATAATTTATTTGCTTAAGTTAAAACTTGGAAACTCATATATACTCCTTCTCAATATACAAAGATGCTAATTCTAATATACCTTTTGTTATTGTGGACGTTTGCAATCAATATTTTTGACAACACAGTTGGTTCAGAGGTCGAGATCGGCTGCTGCGTAACGGGTTGCGTTGTTATTTTACATGATTGACAACGTAGAATGGCAATACCATGAGTTTGCTTTCGATAGGTATTTAACGTATGTTCGCCGCCTGTACGAGGGCGTCGTGCGATCCGTGGCCATGTATGGGGCTCCCGTGTGGTCGCAAGACTGCGCGAGGTCCCCCCGCTGCAGAGCTCTGCTACGGAGCCTGCAGCGGATAATGGCCATACGGATCGTACGAGGCTACCGTACAATCTCGTACGAGGCGGCGACGGTTCTGGGACGCTCCCCCCCATTCGACATCCTGGCCGACATGTACGCGGCGACGTATGCGTCGCGGCGTGTCGACCGGGGGAGCGATGGGGGGAGCGCCCTGGAACCCGCGCACGAAGTGCCTAAGCGGGAGTGGCACCGACGGATTGTGGCGGCCTGGCGTGCGCAGCTCGAAGTACGGAGCTGCGCGCGCCAGCGGGCCGTCGGTGCCGTACTCCCGAACCTCGAAGCTTGGCTCCACGGGAAGGAGGAGGTCACCTACCGATTGACTCAGATACTCACCGGGCACGGCTGCTTCGGTGAGTATCTGTGTCGAATAGGACGGGAGGGATCGACACATTGTCACCACTGCGCATCCGACCTCGACTCGGCCCAGCACACGCTGGCGGAGTGCCCCGCGTGGGCCTCCGAGCGCCGAGTCTTGGTCGCAGAGATCGGGCGAGATCTGTCTCCGCCGGCATTGATTGCGGCAATGCTGGCGGACGAGGGAGGTTGGAGGGCTGTGGCCTCCTTCTGTGAAGCAGTGATGCTCCAGAAGGAGGCCGCCGAGCGGGGTCGGGAGATGGCCGATCCCGCTCGAAGAAGGCGGCGCCGGGCTCGGTAGCACAGCTGCGGCGCCGCCGCGGGTCGCCGGCGGGCGCGAGTAAGTCGCGACTGCTACGGCGACCCGGGATGTACCACGCCCCTTCCGTGGCCGGGGGGCGTCGTCGGTGGAGGAGACCGGGGGAGGTAGTAAGCCTCCCCCGAGGAGGGCTCCCCTGTATCGACGAGGGAGCGGAGGCTAGGGTTCCCGGAAGTAGCTTGGTGTTCCTGGGGGCTCCCTACATGCCTGAGGAAGGCCATCCCTGAGGTTTTTAGTGGGTAGGCCTCCCCCTTCTGGGGAGGAGAGCCCCACATAACCCCGGCTCGCCACAGCCGGTCAGTTCAATATGAAATAATAGTACAATTACGTTGCGCTAGGGGCGCTGTATAAGTTTTTCATACAACAATTTACGCTGTCGATATCGTTTGTAAACCAATGTAAACATAGTAGGGCCCCTAGACAAACTGTCTTTCACGTTCCATTTTTTAGCGAAATAGTTTCGATGTCTAACGACTAATGAGTCCAAATTCGGATTCATTTCACATTAAAAAAAATGTCAAAGTGCTATTTTGGCTGCAAACCCTAATTTTCGTTCCGGTTTCAGTGTATTTGTGCATTTCTTTTTAAAAACAAAGAAAATAAGTAGTTATATTTATTTCAAAATGGATGCTGCTTAAGATGGCGGATTGTATGAAATGTAAGGGGTTTAATTTTTTTAAGTTAAATTTTGTGTTACTTTTTGTCCTCATCGCTTTACGAGTTTTTAATTGTTATTCAATGTATTTATTTATTTTTATTACAATTTCATTATTATTCTCTTTTGAAATATAATGTGAATGAGTTGCCAAACATAGCACTGGTTGGTAGGTATATTGATTGGTTACGCACGAAGCGATAACCACTACGGTCGTGTCCATCGAGGCGAATGCGATTTGTGCAACATTTTAGTGCCACATAAATTTGTTTATCCGTCAACTCTCAATGTCAATGTGTCAATTCTATTCCGTTACCTATATATTATCCTTTGTAATACTATACGATTTTTACGATGATACAAATGCATAATAGTGCTTATATGAGAAGAGATAACACCGAAAGTTCAGTGAAGTGAAGTTTTTAGTAATACATAAAACAATCAGCGGCATCGTTTAGGTATATTAGGTATAATAAGCCTCCGATTGCATTTGATTGATATCATACTTTAGTCTATTTAAGTTTTTTTTTGTCAGTGACGTATGCTGCCTTATGGTGGTTTGTGAATGGTGTGAGTGGTGGTTGAATGTTGTAGAAAATTATCGCACGAAAATTTTACTTAGACATTTCCATTTTTACAACCGACTTTGAATAGACGATACAATAAAACTATGAAGCCGATCTAAAAACATTCTTTTGTTTTCGAATTCTAAATTCAAAAAGATGAAAAAGCAATATGTTTTTTTTTTATAATTACGGGAAGTTGGCAAACGACACAACTTAAAAGGCAGCCCTCGTATTTATTTCTGTTACAAAGCATTATTGCTTGCATTACATAATATTTCGGATTGACCGTCAAGACAATCAATGAAATTACTAGGTACCGTAATTCTAAATATTATGCCATAAGTATACATTATACTGTTGTGCCTGTATGTAGTATGAAATCAAAATCCAAGTCAAACATTTATTCTACAAATAGATTTTTTTTAATCGCCTTTGTACGTCAATAATCCTATGTACACAAGTCTATGGCAGGAGATCTTGTATTGGAAAGAACCAGCAACAAAATCCGTAAGGGCTATTTCTTTTTCTCCCTGCATTTTTACACACTCGTCAATTAGAAACTGGCCTCATAAATAATCTGAACCCAACTTCCTTTATAAGTTTAAACAATTTCATATAAATTATAATAGCTAAAGTTTCATATTATTTACTATAGTTAAATATTTGGTAACGTAACTTTGAGTAATGTCAATGTAAGAACCACATGAATTGATTTGCTACTTGTTTGATGTGCTCGTTAAATATATTATGGCGGTAGAATCGCGAAAGCGCATCCTGCCATGTACCCCGCATGGGTCTAGAGAATTCAGGGGGGTTTTAGTGGGTAGGCCGGTCCTGTCAGATAGGAGAGCCCCACACACGGCCACGCCTAGCCAGCGCGGTGACAAGATGCATAATGCATTTCCCCCCCAAAAAAAAAGGGAAGAAATGGGTGATAAGAATACTATGATGGCCTAAAACTATTTGTTAAATAAAACGAAATAATTGTTACGTCCAATAAATCATATTCAGACTTTCTTGCCTCTCCAATTTCCGAACAGGTGTCGAGTCAATATATTATTTTTATTTCATGTTGATCTGAAATATAATTGTTAACAGTGTAGTCTTTCTATTCGGTATTCATTGGCATCGCGGTTTTAGATTTAAAAAAAAAATAAAAAATTTCTTGTCTGTGGCACTCCGGGTAGCAAATGTCACTTTTCTTTCGCGCGTTCGCCGGCATCGTAGGTCTCGTAAAACTTTTTGAACATTACTGAAAAAGTAAAACGTGATAACCTGGCATCAAAAATTAAAAATAGCCTAGAACTGAAGAAGTCTTCAGCCCAAATAAAAAAGTCAACACCAAAAGCAAATCTAGCTAAGCCAACTTACACCACAACAAGCAAACCAAAAGGCAATACTGAAAAGGCATAAATTACCAGAAAAATTGTCAGCTACTGGAAGCCCCCACCCTTAACGAAGAAATATAAGCTGTCTTAACAGATAATGCTCTGACAAGGGACAAGGCCATCGTTTTGATGCAACACCAACTGGGGCTAGCCACAGGCATTATCGGAGAGGCTATGACAAAAATTATGCTTCAAGAGCAAATAGATAGAGTACAGCATTAACTGACGCCTCCAATCTCCTTGTTGACACCCACTTCCAGAATACAAGAACACGGAAAATCTTGATCTCTCCACCACTTAATAAAAAGCACAATAACGTTTTATTTAAAAAGATTTGTGAAGGTTAACTTCATCGAAGTTTATCAATTATACTGTCCGATCGGAAAATATTGAAGAAAATCAAAAAATATGAAAAACGTCTTCGTGAAATCCGCGAGCGTCACCGTAGCCGCACAAGAAGCCGAAGCCCCATATTAACCTCGTCTCGACCTCTTTCCCCAAGCTCATCACCGGACTCACAAGGTAAAGTCTACAATGCACCCATGCCGGTACGAGATACCGTTAGGCATGAAGGTCAAACTTGGTACGAGATACCATAGCTTTGATAAGTACGAGATACTATTTCATTACGTACGAGATACGTTGAATACAATGCACCCATGCCGGTACGAGATACCGTTAGGCATGAAGGTCAAACTTGGTACGAGATACCATAGCTTTGATAAGTACGAGCTTAGAGCATTAAACCTAAGAGTACGAGATACTATTTCATTACGTACGAGATACGTTGAAAACGTAAACATTTAATATAAAAATGAAACACGTGGCCGTTGGAAAATCCAACAGCAAAACATGGCGGAATTTCCTTACCAGGCCGCATCGAGGACGAGGTGGAGGTAGACCCAGTTGCAGCTTTCCAAGATGCTCTGGGGGCCGAATACGAAGACAATTGTAAGCAGTTCAGAGGAACTATACAAAAAGAAATCACGGTTCGTTGGAACCATATTCTCCTCAACGGAATCACGAAGGAGGAAAAAGAGGCAATACTATGGGAAACCGCTACGGTCCACCACAGCCTCTACAACCCAGGGCGACGGCATCACGAGGTGGACCCAGGAACCGCACAGCGCAGCCGCCGCCCCGACGACCAGCCTTCAGCCACGCGCGCCCGAGAGGCCTGCGACACGCGGCCCGAGAGGCCTGCGACACGGGGCAACAGGCGTTAAATGATCAGGTACATGCAGGCAACATAACTAAATACTTCACCTGCTGGCAAAGGATCACTAGTGATCCTATGCTATTACAATGGGTAAATGGTTACCATATTCCCTTTCTAAAAATTCCAGTGCAAAGTTTTGTTCCCCAAAATAATATACCTCTCACTGAAGTTGATAATATGCGCAAAGCCATTGTCAACTTATTAGAACTAGGTGCAGTTCAAATATGCAACCCCTGTAAGAACCAATTTATCTCAAATTCTTAAGAATTAATTCTTAAGATCAAAACCCAATGGCAAATTTAGATTTATCCTTAACTTAAAATCTCTGAATACCTTCATCAAAATAGATCACTTCAAGATAGAAGATATTAGAACGGCAGTAAAGCTTGTAAATAAAGACTATTTTTTGTGCTCCATAGATCTCAAAGAATCTTATTTTCTCATCTCAGTTGTCCCAGAACACAGAAAATACCTTCGTTTCGAATTTGATGGCATTCTTTATCAATTCACAGCATTACCATATGGTCTTTGTACTGCACCTAGTGTCTTCACAAAACTACTGAAACCAGTGATTGGTACACTCAGAAAACAGGGGTTTTTTATCAACAATATATCTCGATGACTATCTTTGCATTGGGCAAACTTATAAGGAATGCATAAGAAATAGGGATGCAACTCTCTCCATTTTTAAATGCTTGGGCCTTATTGTAAACCATGAAAAAAGCACACTAATACCTAATAAATCTTGCAAGTTTCTTGGCTTTATCATAAATTCACAAAAAATGTCACTTGAATTACCACAGGATAAGAGAGACAGTATAAAATCTTTAGTAACAAAATTTCTATCCTTGAAGAGCTGTAGAATAAGGAACTTTGCAAAATTGCTTGGTACTTTAGTAGCTGCTAGCCCTGCTGTACCTTATGGCCTCATGCACACTAAAGCAACGGAAAGAGAGAAATATCTAGCGTTGACACACTATGCTGACAATTATGATGCTATTATGTACTTAAATACAAATATTTAAATACAATTTCAGTTGGAAATATTTTCTGATGCATCACTGACTGGTTGGGGAACACACTGCAATGGTGAAAGTAGTGGTGGTATGTGGTCTCACTCAGAACAACACCTTCATATAAACCAGTTAGAACTGACAGTAGCATTTTTTGGATTAAAATGTTACGCAAAACCATATAGCCATTGCAATATTTTATTACGTATAGATAACACAACTGCTATTGCATGCATTAATAAAATGGGTAGTGTGCAATACCCACACTTGAACAAAATCACCAGAGATATCTGGAGCTGGTGTGAACACAGAAATACAAACATTTATGCCTCTTACATAAAGTCCAAAGACAATGTATATGCGGATAAAGAATCACGTAACACAAATTTTGACACAGAATGGGAATTAAGTAAAGATACCTTTAATACTATAAAAACCCACCTAGGAATCCCAAACATAGATCTTTTGCATCTAGGATTAATAAGAAATGTAAGCTATATGTCTCTTGGGATCCTAATGCATTTGACATTGATGCTATGACCCTTAAACGGGCACCTTATTTTTTTTATGCCTTCCCACCATTTGCCCTTCTAACTAAATGCCTACAGAAGATTAAATGTGATAAAGCCAGAGGCATACTTGTTTACCCAATGTGGGAGTACCAACCATGGTACCCCCTAGCCATGAGCTTAATGATCAGTAACCCAATCATATCTAAACCAGATCCTAACTTATTGATATTTCCTTTTGGAGCAAAGCACCCGTTGAGCAGCCACCTTACCCTGGCAGTGAGCATCTTCTGCGGGAGGCATTCAGACGCAGAGGCTTGCCACAGAGCTCACTAGACATTATGCTAGCATCCATCTCCAAGGGTACTATGATTCAATATAACACAACTTATAAAAGCTGGTGGCAGTTCTGCAATACATACAACCAGGAATCGCTCTTAACACCTATACCTTTTGTAATAAAATTTTTAATAGAAAAATTTCAAAGTGGTGCTAGCTATAACACCCTCAGTTGCCATAAATCTGCCCTTTCTCTTTTAATAGGAGAGAAAGTTGGGACAGATGATAGAGTGAAACGATTCCTAAAAGGTGTATTCAGGCTAAAACCAGCCATGCAAAGATACACAGAAACATGGGACCCACACAAGGTGTTGAGTTACCTAGCAAAATTACCACCAAACTCACTGTTAAGCCTTGAAATGCTAACTAAAAAACTGGCAACATTGCTAGCCTTGGCAAGTGCTCAGCGGGTACAAACTCTTTCACTGATTAAGCTTAATGATATCTCTACCTCTGACTTAAAAATCACCATAGTCATCAGTGATTTAGTAAAAACTTCTGTACATATAAAACAACATAGTAATAATAATAAACCTTCCATTTTATTTACAAGAACCTAAAATATGCCCAGCCAGCACACTTCAAGACTACATCCATAGCACAAACACTATCAGAAATTTTCAAACATACCTTTTATTAACTTTTAAAAAGCCATACCACCATGCAAAAAACAAACCATAAGCAGGTGGATCAAGTGTGTCCTAGCAGATAGTGGTATTGATACAAACCAATTTAAATCACACAGCACCCGCCATTCTGCCACCTCATCAGCTAGCAAGGCAGGAGTGTCAATTGATGTTATTAGGAAACCGCTGGCTGGACTGAAAATTCCCTTACATTTGCAAGGTTTTATCAGTTACCTATACAAGATAAAAACAGTTGTGATGACTTTGTACAGGCAGTTTTTAGCTTTGATTAATAATATTATTTTTATATTATTATATTATATTGATTTAAGTTTCAAGTAATAAAAAGGTTATTATCACAATTTATCTTGATGATGATGATTTAAATATTGTTGATTTATCTTAATTTTCATTGCAATTATGTTGATCTCAATTATGTTTTTAAAATATTGTTGACTTATCTTAGTCTTATCTCAGAAAACCATTGTACTTACTTTTGATTATTATTACTGTTAATTTTATATTGTAAAATTAACACAAAAATTTACTTCAATATGTGAGATACAGAGAAAATTACCAAGTTGATTCCCTCTTATTGCCTTATAAAAATTAGTTAAGTAATTAAAGGCTGACTAATTAAGCTGTGATTATCTACTTAGACATAAGTGTTATAGTTCAGAATGATTTGGACCTCATCATTTATACCAGACCCTTTGTAAATTATTTATTTACAAACTTACCTTTCATAAGTGCATACATAATGATAGATACCCACTATGCAACTGTCTCTAAACAACTACACTGTTAACAATTATATTTCAGATCAACATGAAATAAAATTGAAAATTGGACGAACTTACCTAAGTGAAGTCCAATTGTAATTTTATGAAGGTTGATCTGAAATATAATCACCCGCCCAACCCAGCATCAGCTTGTTGCTGATCCCAAGCATAGTGGGTCATCAACTCATCAGAGCCATCTCACTTTAAAGCTCTAAAATAGTGACATTTGCTACCCGGAGTGCCACAGACAAGAAATTTTTTATTTTTTTTTTAAATCTAAAACCGCGATGCCAATGAATACCGAATAGAAAGACTACACTGTTAACAATTATATTTCAGATCAACCTTCATAAAATTACAATTGGACTTCACTTAGGTAAGTTCGTCCAATTTTCAATTTTTCCTTATTCGTACGTACGGACAAGGTTTTTGTTTTTTTTTTAATTTTTTTTCTTTTGTTTTGTTTATTGACGTCAATAAGTGCCTGTAAAGGTCTATGTTGAATAAAGATTATTTTGATTTTGAATTTGAAATTTGAAAGATAATTCTGTAATCGCGGTGTCACGGAGCATAAGGTGAATTTTCCCTCAAAAAAAAACTCATTAAATATATACGAAAAATTGTGCGGAGACGTCAAACCGAAGTCTAAGAGGTGAGTCGTTTGTCTCTTTGGCTTTAAGAGGAAACTGGCCGTTTCAACTTAATCCGAAAAATAACTAAGGCCAAGATGATAGGGCACAGACAAGTAGTCTGTACACAACATAGAACATCATAAAATAGACGGAGGCCGCACGCTGCTTCGTAGGCAGAATAAGAAAAACTTGCTGCTAAAAACACGCATTCCTGCCAAATAAAGGATCGCATAGTTCCCAACTCATAAGACAGTGTTGTTACCCACCACTTAAATTGAGTAATCTTCGTCCGGCGGAGGTGACGAATGTACGAAATAACAATAATAACATAATGTCGTCGGCTGAATCAGACTAACTCAGACGACGATGGTAGTTCATTTTATTAGTTTGTTTTCTTTGTCCTCTGCAAACATATAATTCGTGGATCTTTCTACCACAATCCATTGTCTGTTTATCAACTATTTTTTGAATGTTTGTACTAGCTACCTAGTAAGGTAGTATGTTATACCTAGGTAGGTATGTGTATGTGTACTATGTAGATACATGATGTTAATAATTGTTGCCTTGTAGTTTGAGTCAAAACGTTTCGTTTACGTTTATAGATAACTAGCTGACCCGACAGACGTTGTCCTGTCAAATGTCTCAAATGTCATGTTGTATCGCTGTATGTAAAAAAAGATTTTTCCGCTTTTCTGTTGAAAACGGCTTTGTCGGGAAAGATTCGATCGTCTTGGTCGCGGCATTATTAATTAAACTTCACTTCACTTCAATCCATTTGTTAATTATTTATTTAATAGAAATAGTTTTAATATTGATTTCTTACAAATATCAAATTGTCATCCATACGTCATTACATAGCTGTCATTTTACGTCAATTACATAGCTGTCATTTGCGTTTTGTTATTCCAAGTCTGATTCTTTTTTGTAATACCACGTTTTATAGTGACTGACGTTTCATGTCAAGTCACACAGGAACGCTGTCGAACGGGATAAAAAGTATCCTATGTCCATCTCCTGGCTCTAAGCTACCTCCCTACCAATTTTCAGCCAAATCTGTTCTGCCGTTCTTGAGTTATAAGTGGTGTAACTAACACGACTTTCTTTTATATATATAGATGATGATTGCCTTGCCTGGGAAAGTACCACTACTTTTACATACTGTTAAAGACTTTGTGCGAGTGAGATTTCATGACCGAGGATAGATACTTTATTTGTAACCGATTATTTGTTGTATGTTATTCATGGTGCACGTAAATAGATGACTTGAGATTTAAAAGTCTTCGTCATCACAGCTAATATGCGTCCTCACCAAGTGGTACCCCTCACTGTTTTGGCCTTTGTCAACCACTCTGCCCTCGTGCGGATCGGTTTGTGCAGGTTGCCTCATGATGTTTTCCTTCATTGTACGAGCATCAGATAAATGAACTTATGAAATTCGAGAAACGAAAAACACATTGGTACATGGCCACATCGACCCCGGGCCTCGCAAATCATCTGATTTGTAAACCATTGGCGAGATGTTGAGTGAGAAAATCATATGAACACCTCAATAGCATCATTAAAAAAACTGCGTTACTCTCTTAGAATTTGAAAAAGTCATCACGTTTGCACCAGGTGTTATTAGAAAAAAAAACATTGTGTAAAGTCATCAAGTTTTTAATTTTGAGACCAAAGCAGCTTAAGTCTTTACAATTTAAGAAGACCGCTTTGGTATCATCTCATTATTTTTCTGACAGCTAATTTATAACAGTTTGAAGTCTTAGTAGATTCCGAATTATGTTATTTTTATAACTCAACTAGCTGACCCGCGCCCACTTCGTTGGGCATAATATTAATAATCCCCGAAGCGAGCACGAAAGCGAACTGAATTAAACCCGAAGCCATCGCGCGCCGTCCGCTGATGATGATGATGATGATGATGATGATGATGATGATGATGATGATGATGATGACACTCCGCAATAATGTGGCTTTCTATTGGTGAAAGAATTTTTAAAATTGATGATGATGATGATGATGATGATGACACTCAGATTTAAACTATCCTATCTCTCAAGTTGGATCGAAC
Source organism: Scirpophaga incertulas (assembly GCA_036419045.1). NCBI lineage: Eukaryota > Metazoa > Arthropoda > Insecta > Lepidoptera > Crambidae > Scirpophaga > Scirpophaga incertulas. The sequence goes on from CM071645.1 coordinate 14,247,348, forward strand.
TGCACATGGTGTGCGAATTTTATTATAATCGGTTTAGTAGTTTAGGAGTTCATTGAGCACAAACATTGTGACATGAGATTTATATATATTAGATAAAACAGGCATTATTTTTATGTTATTGTAGATTTTATAAAATATAGTGATGGCATGATGGTGGCATATTTTATTGTCATTCATAATTTAAAAAAAAAGACTGATAGGCATTGTACACAACTTTTGTTTTGGTTAATTATCTTTATTATATTATCTACGTAAATAACGTGTGTTGGAAAAATTTGTTATTCATAAAAACTGAGGTTCTAAATCAAACTAACGAATTGACGGTCGAAATTGACACAACCACATGCTGACATTTTAAATATATGACCATATTACTTGGTCTGTGTTTTAAATATATCAAATGTGAATTTTCTTTGTATATTCCTCACTATATACTCATCGTTTCCCATCACAGATTAGGTACTTAATATTTACTCCGTAATTCCTCACTCGATTACTGTTATTCGACGTGGATACACAATTTGTAATTACACCTTATAAAAATATTCAGGAGCTAATGATATATTAACACTAGTGATAGAAAAAGTAATGTATGCAACTTTATATATGTGCGTTAAAAGACGCTTGTGACGTCTTTTTTACGATGTTCGCCTTTTCATATTGTACACTACTAGTGCAGCTCTTGCTGTTTGATCCTTTTATAAACAACGAATACTTAAAAAACTATTTTTTATTTTTGCTTTCTAAATCAAACTCTAATGATTCGTACTAGACGAATTTTGCATAGTATTGGATATAGATATATAAAGAGAAAGATTAATGAAAAAAATATTGGAGGGAGACTATCCTGGAGTCGTCTACTTGGGTACGTCAGTCTTATCTATTACGACTGAATAATAATGGCGGTGCTCATGAATTTTAAGGAACTTACTGGGTACTATACTCATCATCTTATGTCACATGTTGACACATAAACTGTGGTTTTTGTGGAGTTTGCAGATTAGCTAAAAATCTCAAAAGAATCACATGTACTATAGGCGACTGTAACCATTTAGCATCTGATGGGTAGTCCGGTTTATTGTCAATATATAATATACAAAAAAAGAAAAGATAAGTGGGGATTGGGGATCGTAGACGTGATTTATAGATAAAGTCAAGCAAAAATTAACACAAATCTCTTCGAATCGCTTAGTTTAACAAAATAGTTATGTTGGAAATCGCAGCTTTAGCTGAATAACAAATGTATAAATTGATTTACCGATTGGAATAAAATCAAATTGTTTATGTTTGTAACTTTCGTTATGTGATAGTGTTATCAGTTAATATATATATTATTATATATATATATATATTCACAACAGTAAATTTAATTAAATCTTATGGCAGTTTCCTTCAAAGTAATTAGTAAAAGCCATAAGGTTATCATTTCATATTCAATAACACTAGCACATAACGAAAGTTACAAACATAAACTATTTGATTTTATTCCATATATATATATATATATATATATATATATATATATATATATTATATATATATTATAATATATATATATATATATATATATATAATATATATATATATATTATATATATATATATATTATATATATAATATATATATATATATATATATATAAAGAGAGAAAGATTTTCTAATTACTTAGTATGGGTAACTTATAAGCTATATTTTGTAAAGTTTATCAATATCATTAAGTAGTTTTTACGTAAAAGAGTAACAAACATCCACTTACAAACTACTTACAAACTTTCGCGTTTAAAATGTATTAGTGTGTAGTGCATTTGATATTCTATGTACGTAATTGTACCCACGACTTAGGATTATTCATTTTTTTTAAATGTTACTCCACAGACTCAAGGTTTGTGCCGTCGTTATTCATATTTTTACTATAGTCGAACTTTTATTTTTTTTCAAAACATGACTTCTCCACTCTAATATCTAGGCTGGGTTGCTTATTACGTAAAATCTTATCTTATTCTACTTATTTTTTTTTTTCAAAACATGACTTCTCCACTCTAATATCTAGGCTGGGTTGCTTATTACGTAAAATCTTATCTTATTCTACTTATTTCTATAGTTATGTAAAAGGTTTCTGTCAAGATTTCATTTCATTACCATGATCTTTAGATACGTGAATAAGTAATTCTAATAGATATCTCAACAGAAGAATCTCACAATGATCCAGCTATATCATTAGAATTCCGGAATTCGTATCCAAAAATACTATCAGATTTAGTGGGATACAGCAGCTAAGGAGTCCCCTTTAAAGAATTAAATTCAAGAAAAGTCGCAAGGTCTTTAGCCAATTATTTCGTACTATTATTTTTTATTTTTGAAGTAAACAATCTTTTATATTGTTTTTACTTTCTGTATGATTCTTTTTTTATTTGCTTCACTTTTTGAGTTATTAATAACATAATCTGCATAAGCAAAACACTAGTAAAGTTGAAATAATAACATGATATTTAAATACTAATATATATTTTTAAATTTCACATTATTTATCTGTCTGTCTGTTGCATTTTTACGTTAAAACGGTGACAATAATTTTGATGAAATTTGGTAGACAGAAAGTATGAAAGAACATTTGCTTTACTAAGATAAACATATCTTTAATATGGGAAAATCCTACAAAAACGGCTGAACTGATGCTACTGTATTTTTTACTCAGAGATGTAGGTACAGAGGTTTATTTTTTAACAGGAAATTATTTTCTTATCAAATGGAAAAATAAAATAAAATCCTGATAAAACGTGATAAGAGGTTTATTTTTAACAGAAATTTATTTTCTTATCAAATGGAAAAATAAAATAAAATCCTGATAAAACCTTCATCAAAAACTAGTGCGATATAATAAATATTGCTATAAAAATATCATAATGCATTATTAATTATTTTGTGTGACACAATAAATTCTTAACTTATTGTATTTTTGCTGTAAGTTTAAAATATTTGTAGGTTATGTGGTAAATATGCTTCCTAGTTATAAACAAACCTTAATATATTATTTATGTATTTTGTGAATATAGAGTAGCTTTTTATACATTTCTCAATGATGAAAAATTACACATTAAGTATTTGCGGGGCAACGAATAAATCAACTGTGACTGTCAAGGTTTTTGACTCCAACAGTAACAAACGAGAACCAACCCACGCTGTCCTTATCATCAAATTTATTGGGTTTAATGGATTGCAATTGCCGTGAAACAAAGGACTTTCAACTTGAAACACCAAGTGCAACCTGTCTCATTACTTTATCATATGTTAATTTGTCGAACCCTTTAATTAACGCAGTGCAGATGACAAAGCCATTGATAACGAGTACCTATATAAATTGGATAAGTCCTTGTCTTCCACACAGTCAACTTCGTACAATGGCTACCAAGGTAATACTTGTATTTAATTTACTAAAGTCAATGGAAAATCAAATGGAATTATCGTGCACAATATTGTTTTTTTGCCTTTTGACTGAAACAGGCCATATATATAAATAACTGTATTGTCTCTGTTTCTATAATATTTCTGTTGTTTCTTTTTGTGCATGTATATATATGTTATTAAAATGAATATATAGTCGTAGCAGCAATAATATGTAGTCGTAGCAGCGTCGGTAATAGGCTTGTCTTCGAATCGGGGGATTCGGGGGGCCTGCGGTCGATCCTTTTATGCACCAATGTGTTTTGTTTGGCGAATTTCATATATACGTCCCTATAGTGAAACATCTTGAGGCTACTTGCATACACCTGTATATAAATTCACAAGTGAAGTAGTCCACCAGTCAGCACTGAGCCAGCGTGGTTAACTAAGATCTAATCGCTGCCACATAGGCTTGGAAGTCTCTCTAGACTTCCGTATACGTCACTCCCTTCTGAGGGAGTCTTCTCTCAGTAGGGAGTGACGTATATGCCATAATGATATAAAATGTTTAGAGTTATATTGCAGAAACTCAACAGAACTCATAAAATTTTAGCAGGAGTCCTGTTTTAAATTAGACGTTATGATTTCTGCACTACTGCTATTTTTAAACTAGATTTCATATATTTCTCGATCGGTTTGTTACAGTTGATAGAAGTTGCAACAGAAATACCAATTAAGTACTTGGCATATTTCACTAATGTAAAATGACAAATTCAAGTTGAATTAAATTAACCCTAACTATGTGATTTGTCACATAGTTAGGTATAGTAGATTCTCAATCACAAACCATTTATGATGACTCACTGGCTGGTTTGTGATTGAGAATCAGTAGGCATCCCCAGGTTTCCGATTGATCGTACACTGCTATCTCCTAGCCTTGCTGCGATCTTCAGCAAATCCTCGGTCTGTCTTATGTGCCTGCCTACCAACGCTGCGATTCCTGGCATATGCTTGCTACTCAGTCTGTTCCACTCTTTTTTAACGATGTGGAATGCTAGCTAATCAACAGGCGTGTGTTGGACTCATATGGCGGGAGTGGCCCACTAAACCACCTCGATGTTAGTTCTGTCTTCAATTAGAACGATTTATCTAACTGCCGTTCATCCTGCTTTCAATGTGAATGGGTTCTACGGTCTTTGGTTGCTTCTTCTGCGGATTCTATCACTGCTGTTTCGTTAATGCAGAGAAACTCCGAGTATAACCATCTCCCTTGTACTTAAGTTGATTTTGGGCTTTCTTGAAACAGTCTGTGGCCACCTGGCCCATAGCAATGAAACCTTTCAATGCTATATGTTACGACTAATACACGATCATATGAAGAAAATCTTATAGATCTTGTATACGTCATATACAAGATCAAAAGACTTTCTTCTTGAGACAGTATCTCAATAAGCTAGAGGTCGCTAGACATAGGTGGGGCAAATATGTCAGGTAACAGTTCCATGAAACAAGAAAAAATTCTACTCCATATTTTTTATTCCTGAATAGTAGATTTTTAAAAGGAACATAAGTACGCTACTTTGCAGAGTTAGTTGAAAATTAATAAGTAAATGTATTTTTTAAATCTTTAGTAATGCATACAATTCTTATTTTTAGGTTCAGTTATTCAACGTGGTGCTTTTAATCTGCTTGATTGGTTATATCCATTCAGCATCCATTGAGAAACGCGACGCCAATGACCCTTCGCCAAAGCCAGAAGTGCCCAACCCTAACCCCGGTGATAATTGGTTTGACAAAGTTGGCGGCGTTTTCAACATTAACGAAACCCCAGATTGGGCAAAAGACCCAGTAAATTGGATACAGAACCCGTCGAATTGGATTCAAGATCCCACAGAATGGATTGGGGGAGATAAATCAAAAAATTTGAAATCGTAATTCGAATTTTGTTTATTGAAATTAAAAGTGAAATGGTTCAGTTACACTAAATTATGACGTTTTAGACTACTAAGTTGTAAAAAAGAAATATTTGATGTCACTACACTATTAAAGACACGAAATTCTAAAATAAAAACCATTGATTATATAACTAAATCTTTATTTTTAATTTTATTCTTCTTATTTTTGAATATAAAAAAGAAATCGTTCAGAGTACTGGATGAATATTGTGATTTCTGCTTGCGAGTTACACAACTCACTTCTAAAGTACCTAAGTCGCACGCATCTCGCTTGAATGTGAGGTAAGCCTTACATTTAAAATAATATACATATTTAAAACAAAAGATCAAAAAGAAACATTATTTGATAAAGGCAAAGATCACCAGTCTATGGCGAATACAATTAATGTACACACATCAAAAAAGTAAGCAAACCTTCAAATTCTGTAAATTGTTATAATTAGAGTTTAAAATATAACATTATATAATAAAAAAATTACAGCATTCTGCAATGAATGAATAATATTGTTTTAATGACGCTTATAGAACTTGGCACTAGCGGCGGATCGTCGAATTTATGAATTATGAAATTTTACTATACGGCAACTATTCCCAATAGAATTATTAGGAGCTTGTAGTTGTGTGTCGATTACAAAGTCTAGACCTCTCAAAATCCAACTCTGGAGCATATTCTAAACGTCCTCAAACGGATTCAAGATCGACGATTAAGCAACCCAGAGTTGGAACAGCCATTCTTGTACCCTCGTAGACCAACAACGAGTGTCATCGTGCATCACAGTAAAATCTAAACTTCAAAATGTAAAAGAAGTTATACTGAAGAACGCCATTTATAAAGTCTATTCGTTTGTTCTTTACAATTATTTCTCCAAATGTTACATTTGATCCTATATAAAGACAAATCTTGGAAAAACACTTCTGTCATTTACTGTATCCAGATCTTTGATAGAGTCTTAGTCTTCTTGAACCTGAACGAAGTCGATATTTGGAATAATCACAAAACAAAAATGTATCTCGTTGAAAATCTGCATATTGTTTTGAACAGTTTTAAGCCGAAAAAAACTTTTAAATTATAGTCCCATGTCCCTATTGACTCTAAAATTATAGAATCCTCCATCCATTTATTGAAAATCATAAGTTTATAATAGACTATATTGACTTTGGTAAACGATTCCTAGGAATTTTGACCTACAAAAGCGTTTGATACTGTATTCGTACTTATTTTATTAGCCCTATAGACCAATTGGGACTATATTCGTGTAGTAAAAAGAGTGAGATAATAAATGTATTATGTCACATTAATTCATGACTACAAAACAATCTTCTATCACTTAATACTAGTCTAACGAAATACTTATGTTTCAGTAAGTTAAATACCTCAGCTCCATTGAAAATTATTTTCATACAAGTTCACTTATTCACTTGAAGCACCATCCTTGCTTGAAAAACCTCTATTAAGTATACAATATAGCCAAAATCGTTACGGTCTGGAATGGAGCACAATTCATCTCGTTATGCTCAGCCCACAACAAGAAGTTTCTTTCCTCGAAAATCATATAACTATCTTGCACTGCAACTATATACTGAGGTCAATAACGAATTGAAATTGACCACGTTATTACACGTGGTAAATCCTCCCTGGTAAATGCCTGGGGTTTTGTAATAATATCTGCAATGTTTGGTATAAATACATAATTTTGAATTTGCAATTCCTTTGTATTTGTCATTTGTTAAACTGAACTTTAGGTATTCATCATTTAAGTTAATTTATTCTTAGTCAAATTTTAAAACGCCGAGAAGTAAGGTAATGAAACTATGTTTCCGTAAGTAACAGTTATTTATAACGATAATAAGAAAAAAAAATGATACACTACGCTTAGACTTCCCACATCGACACTTTCTTTCGAACTGCCTGTGATTTTTTAGAGACTGCAGATTGACTGCAGATTGATTGGTGAAGCTGCCGGTTCACTACTTATATACCTACTTTTATTTTCCCGCTTTTTCATTTTAGTTCGCAACAGTGGCGCCAGTACCACCGTTGCGTACTTTTTAGTCAAATCAAATACCTTTTAACTTTAGAAGTGCTCTACTTAATATAAAATGAATTCATTTTTCTTTTAAATATACTAACAATCATAACAGTAATAAATCTTATAAACATTATTGGGAAAGTACTAGTTTCATAATACAGTTTACACTAGTTTTACAGTCAAGACATTACATTTGTATAAATAAGTTAAGGTGTACTATAAAATATATTATGAGTACCATTTAATGTGTTTTTCTCTACCCACTCGCGGATATTCACGGCAGCAGTATGGATATCTTTCCCTTCAGAGATAGCACTATTCTCCATAGTTTTACCCAAATTCATTATTGTATTCATGAAATAATTCCATACATTTATAAATTTTTATATTGCTTATTGCCAGAAGCAATATATGTTAAAGCAATTTGTAAATAAATTATACAGGAGTATCAGAAGCTTTTTGTTCCAATAAAATAATAACTCATTTAGGGATTTACATACTATTTCATTTCACTCACCATTAAATATATTCTCAGTATCATTTTCATTCAGAAGTATTAAATAACCTCCTATTATTTCTACTTGCTATGAAAAATAAACAAAATCATCAACATCCTCTTGCCCATTTCCCATTATCTGGGGTCGGCGCAGTAGATCTTTTTCTTCTATTCCTCTTTATCAGCCGTCATTTCCATGCTTATTCCTTTCGTTCTTATATCATTCTTCACACAATCGATCCATCTTTTATCCATCTTTTATGAACAATAAACAAAATGCACAAATAACAAAAATCCTTGTCGCTCTCCTTAAACTCAAAGATACTTTTGAGCTACACTTATTTGAAAGAAAGGTTTATTAATTAGGATAATATATTATTGAAATTTCAACTGATAATAATAGTTCTGTAATCAAAATTATTAAATACCGCTTTACGTTATCGTGTTTTGTATTCACCTTCTTGTGGATGTCAAGTCATTTGATTTCAGTCTTACGAGTATTATCGCCGAAGTAATCCCACAGTGAAAGATTTGATTTTTAATTACATTTCCTATACGCTGTACATATACGCCAAATACGCCATGCCTGAGTTTTTTGAAGTACCTACTTAGAAACAATTTGGTGCAATTTGCATTATATTTTTTGAGATAACGTAACTCGTAACGGTACAATTAATTAATGACGGGTGTCTATGTGTGCATATATATCAGTACAATTAATTAATGACGGGTGTCTATGTGTGTATATATATAGAATATGGAAATCTCATGAGGAAATATAAAATAACTTGGACTGAGGAGCGCATGGAAATCATTTATAAGTTTTTGGAAATATAAAACAACTTGGACTGAGGAGCGCATGGAAATCATTTATAAGTTTTTAATCGTAATATGGTCAAAAATCCAATAAAGACTACGGCGACTTTCACAATCGGGTGTAAGTTAGATAGATACTTTGATCATACTTTAGACACAAGCCTAAAATGTGGTAATTACAGTTGCAATATTTACTACTGCTTTCTTAGACTTAGAGCCAAAAATAATTGCATGTTGCACTTTTACTTAACATTTCATTGATGCGTACTTTCAGGCTCATTTTAAGAGGGTACCTTTAAATCAAATAAAATAATACTCCCTTAACTCTAATTCTTTCCAATCGGGATAATATAATTGGTACAGTATCGAACGCTTTTTGTAGCTCGAGATTCCTACGCATCGTTCACCAGAGTCAAATTAGTCTGTTGTAAGCGAGGAGATTCTGATTACAAATAATTTCATATTAGATTATGATTCTCAATAAATGGATGGAGCATTCGATAATTTTAGAATCTTTTCAATAGTACTTAATTAATCACAAGAAATAGCGAACATACACACTATTTAGAAGGCAGCATAAATATAAAGCACACAGAGACATCACAATCCACGGTTTAACAACCTATTTTCTATGTAAATATTAATATTTTGGTACAAGAAACACGACTCGTGTGTTCAGCTCTAACAAACCTCCAATCGTTATTAATCTTGTAAACATTGGGAAAGTAAGTACTTGCTTCCATTATACAGTTTACAATAGTTTGGGAGTTAGGATTTACATAAAATTTGTAAATAAACGTTTTGGTACAATCAATAAATTATTATTACTTTATTAGCCTTTCTGCACCCAGTCATGGATATTCCCTGCAGCAGTACTGACTTTTTTCCCTGCAACAACAACACCGTTTTCCAAAGTTTTTTTAAATGCCTTCATTGTATCCACAAAATCATTCCAGACACCTCTATTATATATATCATTATATTGCTTATTACCAGAAATAATATATGTTAAAGCAATCTGTGAATGAATTATACAGTAATATTAGGAGAAATTTTATTTCATTACATAAATTAGCTTTTTTCCAATAAAAATCAAAACATTTACTCACTATTTCATTTTACTCACCATGTAACATATTCTCAATATCATTTTCATTTAAAAATATTTAATAACTTTCCAATATTTCTATGGTAATAGGTGAGAAAAATAAACAAAGGTAGAAATTAAAAAAAAAATCCTTGTCGCCTTCCTTAAACTCAAAGGAACTTTTCAGCTACTTATTAATTAGGAAAGTATTTTATTGAAATTTCGACTGATAATACAGTCAGTACTCAATTTTTTTTAATATCACGTTACGTCATCGAGTTTTGTATTTACCTTCTTGTGGATGTTAAATCTTTTGACTTCAGCGTTGCTATCGCACAGTAAAACATTTGATTTTCAATTACATTTCCTATATGCATCAGTGACTGTACATATACACCAATTACACCATGACTGAATTTGTTGGAAGTACCTATCTAGAAACTATTTGTTTCTATTTGCATCGTATTTTTTGAGAAAAGAACTTATAACGGAGTTGTGGGGATAAATATATATATAAGCACAAGTAATTCATGACGTGTGTGTATATCATTTAGTCCCTAAGATTATTTGTATTCATTGGGGAAAACTCATGGGGAAATCAATACTAACTTGAACTAAGTAGGGCATGGGAAATCCGGCTTTGAGTTAAAAATTAAATTAAAGTAACAACTAAATTCAATATAGTCAAAAAATCTAACCAAGACTACGGTGATTTTCACAAACGGATATAAGTTAGAAAAACTACTTATCCTTGAATGGAATGAACATAATTATTTCACGCCAGTAAAGTATTTAGAGGATACTTTGAATCCAAGCCTAAAATGAAACAACTACATTTGCAATCATTCCTCCTGCTTACACTAACTGAGTAACTTACACTTAGAACATTTTTTGCTCTAAGTATAAGCACTCAGTTAGTCAGTGTAAGAATGAATGCTGATAAATTGGCCAACACTGAAGCGCTGAAAAACCACACGTTGCATCAGAAAGATTGTGTGGGATGAAGAACGCTTTAGGTTATTTTAGTAAACACCGAGGCAAGAACACTGAACTGTAATAAAAGACAACTTAGGCAATTTTGTTGTTGCCCCAAAGTAGCTAAGTAGGTCGTGATCGTGATCACATGATCCCTCACGAGTCACTGTGGAGCCACAGACATACTAAAACATGGGACTAAGAGATTCAAACAGCTACAGACTCGGAAGCAGAGAGTGCAACATCGAAGCAAATGCGATGTACAAACGTAGTCGATTTTTGAGCTAGAATATTGTGAAATTTGACAACGTCTTCTTTCTTCAGTCTTTCTGAGGAATCGTAAATGTAGTTAGAATTACAATAATACTATTTATGTAAGTGTGAGGAATGGTTACTATAGGCTATAAAATATTAATATTATATTTTTCAGCATTAAAATGCTGTAACATGTATGTAACTATTTTGCCTATAGTTATCATTAGACAAAGAAAATTATTTAAATACACGACATTTTTTCCAAGACAATTATTGTAAAAAGTATTTAAAAATAAGATAAGACCATCCATTAAAAGGAACGTATCATAAATACACTAATATAAATAGCTGTTCAGACCTGTAATGTGCAGTTGAGATAGACGCTTTGGCAAATAAAGATGCAACTTAAAAATATCTTATTAGTGGTGGTACTCACAACAAACTTAGTGATTGGGTTCGGTGAAGAAGTTCCTCAAGATAAAGACAATGTTGTGACACCAGCAACTGATTTTGACGGCGAACGTATAAAACCACTCAAAAAAGAACTCGGAGAAAATATGATGTTCTTATTCAACGTAGAGCCAGTAAAACCTGTTCCGTCAATTCCTGGATTTCGGCCGCTGCCATATGATCTACATGGCGGAATACATCCTGTCATCCTGATGCCAGCTTATGTTTATTCCAATGGCGCAAACTTTATTACCAACAAAAACACAAATATGTAATACAAATCAAATGTGTACATAACAATATAGTTATAATTTTGTTATAATACGTCGACAAACTTAAAAAACTTATGATCTTTTTCTCAGTAGTCAATCTGGGCAGTTCATTTCATATTATGTGTGACCTTACAAAAATCGCAACAACACGAAGATCTCTGATAACATCCGCTATAGAAACCCATTCGTCAAATGTAATCAAATAAAAAAATGAGCGGAGATGTTAAACGGCCGCTAATTCGCCGGCAGCTTTGTTTATTCTGCGTTCTGTTATTCTCAAAGTATTCATTGCAATTAAAACATATGAATTTCCTGATTTTACTTCCTATTACATTCCGGTATCTTGGTTAAGAAAAAATCTATTTTAAAAGTAATACTGACGTTTTCAATTACAAACATTTATAATAATTTTATTTTGTATATTATTTGTTATAATTATATATGTGTGTATGTGTATGGTACAATTGATAGTGGTACAATTACCTTAAAATTTCAAAATCTTTTTGCAATTTTACGGTAATTGGTTTTACTTGCCTTGAAAAATGCAATTAAGGTGAATGATAGTGCAATTAAGGTGGTGTCAATCGTAATTTGACGTACGGAATATAGCAAAATCAAATTTGTTAGAAAGTGTTCATTCAGTTCGAACACCGTTTATCACGATTTATTATTTATTTATTTTCTAATTTGGAACACATACCTACTGTTACAATAAAACGTAAAAACTAAACAACCATACAAACATAAAAATAAACCAACAATTTTGTAGATCATTGAAGGATCGATCTGCTAAATATGCTGGATTTTTAAAAAAAAAAAACATGGTATTATCTGATTATTAAAGGTTTTCCAAAATTTTCCTTACATTTATATTATGGTTTTTATATTTCCAAAATATTTTGGTAATTATTTTTATATTTATCATGATACAGAATTTATAGAATAAATGTCAAAATTACTTTATTGAAATACCATACAACCATATTACTTTTATAAAAAAAGTTTTGTGAAAAGGTTTCTATATAACAACAACAAAACATTTTTACGATTCTAGTCAAACTCTAGTCGTTGCAATTGATTTGAGTAACACATATGTAACTTATCTTTAGGAGATAAAAATGTAGTTTCACAATATAAGTAACAAATTAGAGAGAAAGCTTTTTTGCGCAAAGATGAAATTTAAACATTTTGTTAAATTTATTTTACTGTCGAAATTGATGAAATCAAATATGTATTACATACATACATTTAAAAAAAATGGTTTATTAATACTTTGAGAATTGTGTTTTCAGAAACGTAATATTATCACCGACTAGAATTCCCTAATCAATTGAACAAATTTATACATTTTGTTAAATTTGTTTCACTGTCAATTTTGATGAAATAAAATATGTATTACATACATACATTTAAAAAAATGGTTTATTAATACTTTGAGAAGCGTGTTTTCAGAAACGTAATATCACCGACTAGAATTCCCTATGATGTTGACTATACATATAAGACATTATTTAAACGAAGCTTGTTGACAAAACTCGCTCAGTTTCCAACTGTGAAGTCTCGATTATCATGGCCAAGGTAAGTTTTCCTCGACACAATTATAAAATGTAGTTTTTATATTTGAATATATAGGTATGTCATCAATATTTTAAGAAATTGCCAAGAAAAAGAATTAGAAACAGAATGTAAAAAATACTTTATTAAATTATTAATTTCACTTAGATTTTGTAGTATATATATATACATTGTAAGATTTTACACTAAGGTAAAGATTATAAACATGATTATATTAGCTGATAGTGAAATACATAATTATACAATATTATATATACAATTATTTATGCAATAAAATTATAAAGTTATGAACAATAAATAAAATAAAAAATATACAGTTGAAAGTCTTTCTTAACTACTTAGTAATAATATTTATTTATCTTAATATATGATATTGACGCAGGGTAAAACAGTCTTACGTAAATCTTCATGCATAAGAATAATCAAAGCTGAGTTGCAGAAATGTTACTATAAGCACTATTATTTATCACAGAAGCACCATTCATAAAGATATATTTAATTAAACAGAACTAACATTACAAACTAACGTATTATGCGAATACCGTTAAACATTATTATTCTATGCAGGTCACGTTAATATCCCTCATCCTAGTAGCACTACTTGGAATAGTAGTAGCTCAATACGGTGGCGGATATGGAGGTGGTTATGGCGGTGGCTATGGTGGAGGTTATGGAGGAGGGTACGGAAGAGACTACGGAGGATACGGAAGAGGCTACGGAGGAGGTTACAGACAATTTGGACCTGGAGGCGGCTTCGGGTCTGGAGGATTCGGACAAGGAGGATTTGGTGCTGGTGGAGGTGCTTTCGGTCAAGCTGGTTTCGGTTTGGGTCTAGGCCTAGGCCGATAGTAACTATTAATAACACATATTTTAAGATTTTGCTAAAGTAAATTATTATAAAACGGAATATATTTCATTGCTGCACTGGCGGCGTTCCTAATTGACCGATAGTTGCCCGTGCTCTTGCTATGAGTCGTGCCATTAATTCTGATAGTAACTCACCGATAAACCCCATTAAACTTGTCCTTGGCGGTGGTATAGTGGGTGGAAGTGGTGTAGTGGGTGGAGGATCTACGGGACTAGGGGGAGATGAAGGTGATGATCCACTTTGTTGTTCAACAATTATTTTAGCGGGTACAAATAGGGGAACATCCACAGGTTTGGCTTCAACTACAGGAACAGGATTTGCTGCAACATTATTCAAAGGTATACCTATAGGAGTGAAGTAGGGATTACTTGGGATTGCTGGAGATATATCTGTATTTAGTACACTAGATGGGGGTGCGGCACTAGGGGGAGAAATTGCATGAACAAGAGGACGGTATGTTGGAGCTGCAACTAATTCTTCAATATTCTCCACAACTGGTATTGCTCGATTAATCGTGATCACAAGAGGCTTATGGGGATTCATTTCTTCGCCCTTATCAATAATGTTCATATCATCTAAGTCTCTCCTCTCTATTGTATGTTTCCTTCCAAAGCGTCCGAAAGGTCCCCATTTTTCTTTGATAAATGTAATAGGCCTGAACTTTAGCGGCTTGTAGCCTATTTTGAAATTTCTTTCAATATTGATTTCTTCAAAGAAAGGCTTGGAATTCGTTTTATCGAAAAACAGGGTGAAAATCACCACAATATAAATCTGTAATAAAAAAAATCACTTCACTAAAATGATCGCGAACAAACTTAAAACGAAAACACATTTTATAAAGTCTCAAACATTTTAATAAATAGTAATATTTATACAATTACCTGTAGAAACCGTGTCATGATGCATTGATAGTCAAACTGATAGTGCAATAGAGTTGTCTGTAACAGCTGAATAAATAATTTCATTCAATGAGCTAAATTATTATCAGATATTAATCAGAATGATTTAATTCTGGCCTTTTTGAAAGCACGCAAGGGATCTCATTGTTTACTTACTAGTTCAAGGAGAGTCATCCATTAGCTGCGTTTTCAAAGAAATCCGTCATTTGTAATGTGGTTATAAAAAAAATATTATTAAAAAATATCCATAATTATTGTTAAGAAATTGGTTAGAAATATATAGTTAATACATATAGATAAAATTTTCAATATATTGAAAATACTTAGTTACAATAGAAAGTCCTGAATTTCTTATGCGATTTAAGTATAATGTTACTACCCTAGAAATATTCGTTAGAACGTTAATTATTTGAACTCCTGCATAGTAATTTAAAAAATATATAATGTATATTTATATATTTTTATTATTAGTATAGTTTTGATTGAGGTAAAAATGATCTTATGTCCTTCCTAGTATCTTAAAGTATCGCCATGCCTAATATCAGTTTAGATTTTTAATTATGTTTCCCAAAGAATATATCTCAATATTCAAATATCATCAAAATAGGCTTAGCTGTTTTATCCCGAAAACGTAACAGAGTTTTCATTTGACACAGCGCTACCGAGAAATTTCCAAAAATCTCCCTAAAGCTTTCTTTTTCAGTTTTCTATTATATTTATAATAAAAATGTACAACATCGTTAATCTATATTATATTTTAGTCTATAAGATGGAGAAGATTTTTACTATTCGATTAGATTTCAACATTTGTACTCTTTTTGATTAATTTTGGTCGATTTTTTTTATTTGTAGATTTTTTGTTCATATTTTATGTAACGTAAGACGCAAAAGTGGCGAGTTTTACATACAATTCTTCTTTTTCTTTATTTTAGTGAGAATCTATTTAATATATTTTATATAAAAATATATGTTAATAAAATACTTAGGAATATGACAGTTAAATTGAATTGCAAATGAGCATGGTACAGAGGCATAGGCAACTACGACAGCTAAAAAAATCTTTAAATAAACATATTTGAGTCTTTTACTTTTTCAACAAAAGCAACAGTACCCTTGTACGATCACCTCTCTCTGTTAAGACACTTTTTTCAGGAATCTGGGAAGTATAAAAATGAAATTAATATCGAATAGACAAGTTTGCAATCAAGCATAATAAAATTAAACTGCTTAATTACTCGTATGCGCCATATTTTGATACACCCAAGCAATAAGCAAAAGCAAAGCGAAAACTATACAAATTTTTATTTTAATTTTGAATCATAATAAATGGAATTTATTGACACTGGCATAGTATTTAATATCGCAATAAAAATAAGCCTGTGAAATTGACTCATTTACAGATAAATAATGTCAGAGATAAATTGTTTAATAACTATCTGTGTTTAGATTTGAGTTTATCATCATAGGTAAAGTCGGTAAACTCCCATAATCAGCTCTAATAATTAAGGGAAGAAATCTAAAGATACATATAACTCCATCACTACACGGACATAACAGGAAACTTTAAAAAATATCCAAGAATGCTTTTCACTAATCCAATTAATCTATACTATAAAGGCATATATATGAAATCAGGAACAACTCCCATAAAATAAGCCCACGCCAGTTTTAATGCGGAGACTCTTCACTAAACAAGTTTCAGTGCCGTGACATAAATATTTATGGACACATTGACTACTGTGAAAGTTAAAAGCCGCCAACAGAATATTAAAAAACAAAAACCTCGAATTATGTATTATTATTCAAGAATGAAAAGAAGGACTTCGTACATTATATTATACTATATTTCAAACGTAAAAAAAAAACAAATTGTAAACAAACTTTATAATTATGTATAATTTTGATGGTTAACCAGTTAAGCGTTGTCCAACATATGGGCAGTCATCCAACAACGTAAATTCATACAGTACATTAAAAATATTGGAATTACCACAGTCTAGAATATTTTATTCTAGAAAAATAAGCTCTTATTACATTGCAGTAAAAAATTCATTGCTTGTATTAATATCAATATTTTTGCTAAAATAAAAAAGAAGTATTTCTTTTTTAAAATTTAGGAATACAAAAATAGAGTTTCACTAACCTTAACATTGAAAAAATAACACTAAAAAGAAGGTAATTTCTCCCAATGTCGATCTCTCTCAATATTGTATTAAAATGCACGTACGAGTATAATAACAATAACATTTAAGTTGTCAAATTGCTGCCTTCACTCGATTGCAATACTCTAGCAGTACTAAATTGCAAGTTCTCTAATTTTTATAACACGTTATTTGACACATAGAAGTTATGAAGAAATTGAATTGAATCTTTAAAAGTTATGCCCTTTTAGTACACGAGGTACTTCATACTTTTTACCACAGTCATATGTTTGTATATACTAGTTTATTCCATTTAAATGAACGATAACTTTTCAGTTAATCTGACGACATGCAAGAAACAAATTTCTGTTAGTCAAATTGATTGCGATTTCTATTTGGAGGAAGTCAAAACATTAATGACAGGGACACGTTTTTCGATTTAAATTACATTTAGATTCGAATTTAGAAAACCAGGCGGAGAAATCGTTAGGTCTTATTAGATAGATATTTTAAGTAAACCATGTTGAGAGGCTAAGAAAGTGGAATTATTAAAATTTGCTATATATTTTCATTCTTGTCAATATACCTATAGCATCTTAAACATTATTTCAAGGAAAATACTTTAAGCCAACAAATATTTCAAAGGTCACGCTGTAGTAGTGATGTTATGTATGATAAACAATTTGCATTGATTCTGTTTCACAAATCAAAAATACCAATATGCGGCAGCAAATGATAACTAAGATTACGGGATATTTGATGTCTTCCTACAGAAACATATTTTATAACCATAGGACAGAACAAGATTTGAATATACTAACAAGCACGACAAAAGTGTGTTTTTCTAGAGCAAATAACATACTTTTCACTTCTTATCCTCTTCAAGTAAGTACGAGACTGAACGAAAATATATGAATAACGACAGAATGTGATCATGGTGAAATTTTATCACAATTCCTTTTTAGATGTGAGAATCAATACGGTTTCAATACAAGGCCTTGTGTTTACTCCTAGTGGCTGAAATGAGGTCACACGTCCAGTACAATATTGAAGCACTAGTTGTTGT
Source organism: Scirpophaga incertulas (assembly GCA_036419045.1). Taxonomy (NCBI): domain Eukaryota; kingdom Metazoa; phylum Arthropoda; class Insecta; order Lepidoptera; family Crambidae; genus Scirpophaga; species Scirpophaga incertulas. Next base: position 14,265,614 of record CM071645.1, read on the forward strand.
ACCATAAGATAAATGTGTAAATCGATGAGTAAAAAAAATATTGTACCTTCTTAACCTTTTTACACAGCTTTTAATATTTAACCGAAATAAAATGACAATGAACCTGTGTACGACAGCACACTTCGCTTGCTGGGATTAGTGAAGAATTCCGAACGGTGCGGCCCGGGGGTTGTTCCAGGAAGAAATCAAAACGCCAGTTTTCTTGTGTTCAATCGGCCAGCAGGGTCTTCAGGAGCTTTCTGTGGTTGTGGTCGGGCAGTCGTCTGCTTCAGTATGTGGTCCCCGTCGTAATCCGTGCCGGGTACACGGGTTAAACTCTCGAGAGGGGAGGGAACTGTTCGGGGGTCTTGTGTCCCCCTTTCAGTGGCTGCACTCGCGGGCAATCAATATCGCCCGGGCGTTGAGACGACGGGGATGGTCCTCCGCCTTGGTATCGGCGCTCTTTTCAGAGCTGCTCCTGACAACCGACTGGCAGCTGCTTCCTCTGGCATCCTCCCCTTCCCAGCCTAGCCGTCAGTCACTCTCCTCTGACGGGGAGAGGATGAGGCTACGCGGGAACTGTCTCTGATCTGGTGGCCTCGCATGGTAGGGCGCTATGCTACGGAGGTGATGGTGGTGCGAGCTAGCGGCTCTCCTGAACATGGTAGTAGCCAGTTTTTTGATGTGTAGCTCTATCGGATTGATCTTGAGATCCCGAGCTATCACATCATTCCTGACGTATCTGGGAGCGCAAGTTGCAGTTCTCAGCGTCAGAGCTAGCTGGGCCGCCAGCTTCCTCCTAGCGCTCTTACCTGTGAGCGCGTACCACGCTGGCGCTGCGTACGTTAACCGTGGCCTCACATATAGCTTGTATATGGTCGCCTTGTAGCTCATCGGTAGTTTGGGCACGAAAATAGGCTGTAGAAGTGCACGCGCTACTCTGACCTGCCCAACCCATTTTCGACGTGCGGTGACATGCGAAAATGCCCGTCAATGGTCACCCCAAGGTATTTAACCCTGAGGTACCACTAGATGTTATGACCATAAAAGGTCAATAATCTCGGTGGTTTGGCCCGGCCGAGCAAAATCGCCAGCGTTTTAGCGGGATTAACTACAAGGCGCCAAGTACTGAGCCATGTCGGTAAGAGGTCCAGCTGTCGCTGTAATTTCAGCGCAGCGTGGGCCACCCCGATGGAGGACACGATGAACGCAGCATCATCAGCGTATAAGGCCAGAGTAGCTCCTGGGTTCACTGGGATGTCGTTCGTGAACCAGGAGTAGCAAGTTGGTGATAGGCAACTGCCCTGCGGTACCCCGGCCTTGATCGGTTTGTTTTCTGTGGTCCTTCTACCGCCACATGGAAGTTCCTCCCCGTCAAGAAGAATGTCAGAGTCTTCAATGTTCTTAGTGGGAGCGTGGTGTTAAGCAGCTTATGGATCAGGCCTTCGTGCCATACTAGGTCGAAGGCCTTCTATCCATATCCATATCCAAAAAAACAGCTACTGGATGTTTTTTTCTTGTTTTTAGCAGCTATGCTATTTTGAAACCCCCCTAGCGAGGCTATACCGTACAGAAAGCACCTGTCGAACCCTCTTTGCCCATTATTGATCCCTTTGTTTATACAGTAAATGCTTATTTGCTATATGTTCTCTTATTTCCATCCCTTTCATATATAGGTAATCTGTAGAAGCTTATTTTTCCCTCTATTTTGCCGTTTACTATGTCACTATATCTATTATAGCTCTCGAGATATACTCGATAATACGTCTTCCAGGGTGAATTTTCATCCCTGTCGTCGGCTTAATTTACCCCCCACAAATTACCTACAGGACTTAAGTCCTCACTCTCTAGTTTTCTTTTTTTTTATTTTCCTCCGGAGAAGAGCCTGAGAATCCATCATGGATATCAACGCAACAGGCAAGCAGGGATGCGTTGATTATGTGGGACTCCTGGTGAATCGAGGCGGCTCGACCCAAAAGACCTACCGACTAAACTCAGCCTGAGCCTTTGGTCTTAAAGACCCTACTGCCTTATATTGACGGAAGCCGCACCTCAGGAGAGGCACGGATAGCGCTGCCCCATGGTGAGGGCATAAGCGCTAGAAGAGGCACGGTTCACCAAAGTGGGACCGGCCTGTATTGACAGAGAACCTACTCGTGGCTAAGCAGAAGGCTGCCGATTGAGGGATGACAAAGGAGGCGACGGCTCAAACGCCGCCGCTTGCAGGTCTGGAAGGTCCTGCATTAATTGATTAAGGGAGTCGCTAAGGACACGCTCCGGTCCACATATCCTCTGTCGAATATTGACTGTTCTCACTCTCTAGGGCATATGTTCAAAGATTATATCAAGTACTATATCTTAACCGGTGGCCACTGAGAATGCTCGGTAACATACATATACAGACACTTTTATATGTGTGCGATTGCACCGTTAAGGGCTGCGCTGCCTCGCCCCCTCCCCTGAGAGGGCGAGCGCTCAGATAAAGCCGATAGGGCCCCAGGCTTTCTGCCCGGCCAAAGGCATTATAGGCAGTGTTTAGTTGGTAGGCTGGCCTTCTGTCAGAGTCCAACATAACCACCCGCCGTAGACCGTGCGCGGGTGGTATCCGGTGCAAGGTCGTCCGAGCACCAGGGGATTGTCATAGCGACCACTGTGGTGGCGCGCCCCCTATGAGGATTCACTGCCTCCTCCCGCGAGGAAAAAAAAATATATATATGAGTGCGATAGGACATTTACCCGACATTTTCATACAATTTGCGAATTCGGAGTGGCTACCGTATTACAATCTTATAATTTATTATGCCCTAGCTATCCATTATATTGTTCATTTAACACATTAACATATAGTATGCCCAAATTCAACAATAGTTTTCATATATCTAACATATTTTCCCTAATAAACTCATATATTCTTTATTACTTACGCTACTATATTAACATATATATCAATCTTACATACTATATGTATTCATATTGTTATGGGAACCTATTCTATATGGTTTATTCATTTCCTAAGCTAAAACTTATCTTTATTTCTTAACTATGCTTAGTGCTATTCTTAATATTATTCCGCCGTTTGTTATATTTTATTTCTCTTCTATCTTATTTATAATCTTATACATTTTATTTTCTAACTATTCTATCCCGACAGTACCATTTACTAAATTCTTCTTTACTAAATCTTAAATCTAATTACTAAATGTCTAATTACTATTTATTCAAAGCGACAAGTGTAGACACATTGAAAAAATATAAAGTCGAACAATTCTTCTGAAACTTCTCGTACTTAAGTATATAATAGCTATCTTAACAAGTTACTTTAGTACCTAAGTTACGAAGAACCCATACTGCCACTAGTTACTAACAAATATTTGTAACAATAACCAAAAAGGCTACGCAAATGATTCGTTCATCAAAATGTTTGCACACATAACATTGACATGTATTATCATTAAAATATGGATTACTTTTGAAGAGCTAGCTTAGTTTTGGCCTAATATCCAAAATAAAATCCATTATCATAATGTTCGATCTTAAATTAGAAAGTTTCCGTATTGTCAATATATTCTTAACAATAGAGAAAATTAAAGAAACAATATGCAAACATTTTTGAATTGCCGACAGAGTCGTATAACTGACGCGACTGTAATTTATGCCATAATTATAGTCGACATTGGAAATAAGATAATTTGCTGTCCTCATTAATAAAACTTACCAGCTAACGTTCTGCTTCAGTGGTTAACATTTCTTGTTAGCAAATTTTTGGAATAATTCTTTTCAGTGCTCTTTTACACTAGTAGGGATATTGTAATTATTAAATTATTCACTTACTATATTTAAAATCAATGTATAAAGTACACTTACGTTTGTTTATATACTCATACATAATTATGTGACACAAAATTTGAATTAATAGAAACATATACTACCGAAGCACGATATGATTTCGATGATAAGAGTTCGTCACGTGACATTGCCGCTATAGCTATAGAAACGAGGCACCTCTCCTGCAGAAAATATATTAAGCCTTATCGTGATCTAATGGTTGACACCAATGAGTTAATGGTCATACGAGTACTACTGTGTTACATAAGATTTTACTATTTTAATATCATTGTGTCAAGACGATTGCGGGTAAGAGTTCTCCTGTCATTCAGTAAAAAATATGATTGACATTAAAACAATAAAGCACTTATTCATCTATCCAAAAACTAGTTAGAAAATAATTCTAAAAATACTATAAGGATAGGTGTGTACTTATGAGGGTTGCTTATATCACGACACATCTTCACCGTATATTACATTACATAATTCTGGTTCTCGTGTCGAATAATAAATCAAGAATTACCAAATCGATATACTTGCAATTTAAGCATACCTGTTTTCACCGAAACTCGTGAGAAAGTCGGGTATCCGGCCACGTGCGTATGCGCATCAGTCCAGTGTAGACTCACTGGGTGACTGCCGCATGCAAACCTTTTTTTTTAGTAATTAGGACCAATAAAAAATACTAGTGCTAAATAAAGATCAATAGAAAAACAAGTGAGAAACTTATTGAATTCTTTAAGATGTCAATGCAATGTTATGATATAATTTAAATATTTTAAAAGTGATTGGATTTTCGATATTTTTTCCAGACAGAATTTCCAGGTAAAGGGTTTATTAATATTTTTAAAAAATCGAGTATTTATTCAATTAACTAGTATAATGTTTTTGAAATTATTTGAGTATATCAATTGAATAGTTTTATTCTCGTATTGCCATGTATGTTTGTAAAACTTGTTTAAAATATGGTAAGTAATAAGAAGTAATATCATCTTGAATTTATATGTTGTTTACATTGTAAATTATAGCTATTTATTCTCATACATTTTTGTGATAATTGGTTTGCTATGAGTGTTATAATTACTAACAACTTATTTTAAGTTCATTTTTTTTATTTCTATAATTTGTACCGCTTTTGTTAATATTCGAATTCGGTTCGGTTAATTCGGTTGGAAGTTGTTAAGTTTATCAATTTGTCGTAAAGTACATGGCACAGTTTATAATGGTAGTTTGGCGAGCGACGATCTACTCCAAGTTTTCGATAGTTTTAGAAAAAGTTTACGACAAAAATCACCGCTAGGCGATTCTGAAGTTTTGGGTAGAAAATCCTGGTTTACGGCAGAATCTGCTGAAACTCGGATATGTTGTTGTAGGTGATCACGAATATCAAAGGCGACTCTTGTAAGGGACCCACCATGACTATTGCATGGTTTCGTCCGCCCCGAAGGATACGTCGCCGCCAAGGCTAAGACCTTATAGTGGGTCTGGCTCACTTTAATTTATAAAAAATCGCAGACCTTATAGGTCTAGCTCATTTTCTGAAGAAAAATATTCAATGCACAGTTTTTAACAAAAGAACTTTAAAGTTGAAATAGATGTCCTGACTGTGAACTGTCCAAGTATTAATTTATTTCTTGCATATACATGTAGAATTTTTGTGTTATATACATAAATATAATACACATTATTTTATCTCCTCTAAGTATTATGATACAAACTTAATGAGACACCGGGTAATTCAAACGTCACGTGTGTATTCAATAGAAGTGTAAATTCTGTAAAAAATATTAAGTGCTTATCAATCTATTGCTGTATACCCTTACAAACTATAAAAAGTTTTTTTTTATCCTAAGTATCGACAGCGTGCGAGGAATACCACTCAGCAATCTATTGACGTCGTTGTGTCTACATTACATTACGAACCACTTCTATTGTATTAACAACCGACTAGGGGTGTCATTTGAACATTTTTGCTTTTATTTAGATGTCAGATGACTCGGAAAATAGTAAGTTTTCTGGTCTTCTTTCTTCCATATAATATCAAACTTATATTTCGTAATGTATGTGACAATAATCTGTTAGTAGTTAATGTATACCCATATATGCATTTCAAATTTTTACATAAATATAAACACATACCCATCTAAACGTCCACACTATTATTTTTATTTTTAAAGTGTAATGGAAAGCTAGTAACTATGCGTTACATTGGAACAAATTGGTCACGCAAATTACTGCAAGTGAAAATTGTAATAAGACACGCAAGACTGGTATAAACAATCAACAGTCGCTGCAAACATTATATTGACAATTATTCGCCGTCCGTATGTAGATATGTTTACCTTTTATGCTCTCCTATGATATTGGTTCGATTGTGATGAAACTTTGTCAGTCTTCTGAGTACATTATATTTACTGTAATAGGTATTGCAAAATATTTTCGGTTTATTGAATTTCACATGTACATTTCTCTGTCTGACGCTGACGCATGTCTGACTGATGCTCTTGTGGTGAATTAAAAATATCGTATAGCAGCCTGTATAGACCTGCGAAGAAATATGTTAAGGTAGTGATGATGATGAATTTACGCCGGGTTCTTCAAATACTTCAGCGAATTATATTATTATTGTATCGATTATTTAAAGAAATTCAGAGCATAGCTCTTTGCATGGCCCTTTTAAAGACTAATGGCCGTTTTCACCAACTTTGTCTTAGCTTAGGCGACTCCCAAGAGACATGCTGTCTCACTCTTTTCAGTTAATATAAAAAGTGACAGCATGTCACTTAGGAGTCACCTAAGCTAAGACAAGGTTGGTGAAAACGGCCATAAGGCCCGTATTATAGAACGAGACTCAAAGTCAAATCTTTTCTTGAGTGCAGTTAGAAAGAGATGGCGCTGTATGAGTTTAAGAGCAGTTCTAAATTGGCGTAGCTGTTTATAAGACTTATTGTAAATAACCAGGTTTCCGTTCCATATGGTATCTAAGCGGGCAAGTACGCTCGATATAATTGCTAATTTCTTTGTAAAATAAGACCTAATAATCGCAGTGATTTTGCAATCATTTAATCGTAGATTAAGCAACCAGTTTTAACTTAAAGAGAAAAAAATCTGACAGATCGAAATAAACGTCGCGGAAAGCTTAATATTGAAAGTTAAATATTTTCTTTTGTAATCATACTCAAGTACAACACATAAGCAATAACCAATGCATGCAGGATAGTCCAAGTAGTTGTTTAGTGAACTGGGCTCGCCCGATCCCAAATGGGTTCTCCGTAGGGCGGAGAGGTTCTGAAAGGAGATTTAGCCATATAGTCGTATAGCCTAGCCATAATGATAAAAATATTTTATCATTAAGTAGTAAAGGTCACGAATCTACGTTAATGACAACTGCATAATACATTATTTAAATTAACATATAAAATTATACACCAACCTTTTACTTTGGCGGTGGCTTGACCAACTCTTGATCGCGCCGGCTTCGGCACACATGGCGGTCGTATCGCGAGAGCGCACCCCGCCATGTGTCCCGTATGGGCCCAGAGAACTCGGGGGGGGTTTTAGTGGGTAGGCCGGTCCTCTTGACCGGAGAGCCCCACACACAGCCGCGTCGTGCCAGCGCGGTGTCATGGTGCACAAGGTCGCATTTCCCCCCCTCAAAAAAAAAAACATCAACCTTTTGCTAATTAACCTTTGCCTTTGTAAATTCTTAGTTTTCACAAACTTTTCTTCAAATGTGTGTCACGTCTGTACTTTGTAAAATTACTATGTAATTTATGTGGACTGTGGTGGTCAGTTTATTTATACTTTGACTAGTATTAGATAACTTTATTAAGATAAACTGACATCTTAGATATTTAATAAATAAATAGTTATTACCCTAGCCCTAAGCTCTGTAAGGCTTGTGTTATGGGATCTAGAGTAACGGATATACAAATATTATACATATATTTTTTTGATATAAATATATATTAACAACCATGACTAAGTTACAAATGCTTGCATTAATTACACAAACATCTGCCCCCGCCGGGATTCGAACCCGGGACCTCAGAGATGAAACCTCACCTTGAAACCGGTGTACTATTAACCATCGACTATGGAGGTCAGTCAGTAAACAGTAATAATAGTACTGTTTTATTTTTTCAGAACTATGGCGCACGAGAGATTTCTGATGATTACGACCATCATATTCATACTGATGGTGGGTTGCGATGCGACTTTTCTGGACATGATCATAGGGTTTGTCCTTGGCACAGGAAACCACAAGAGGAGTGTAACCGAGCTGATAACGAATTACTTAGACGAAATTTTTCCCAAAGATGACTTGGATACGGAAACTATGAAACACATCTTCACCATGTACGGTGAAGATGGCAACAATCTATTCAGCGAGCAGTACGAAGGAATAGACTACTTATTCCGTAAATAGAACAATTGTGTGAAAGTGCGGAACCGAGTGCATGTTCTGTTGAAATGGACATATCTAGTGTGTGGAATTATTGATGGACAAGGAAATATGGGCCGATAATAGTAACGTCATATTTTTTTAGTTTAGTGTATATTTATATTTAAGTTAATTAAGGATATATTTAAAACTACTCCTCTGTAAACCGTTATTTGGTAAAATCTTCGAACCTATTTTTGTTAGTGACTTGCATTATTAGGACAAAATTTATCATATTTTGAATAGCTATATATTATGGTTAAAGAAACTTATTGTATAGTCGTTTCTGTGTAACAATAGAAAACTATTCCGTAATTGCTTAGAATGTCATAAAACTGATATTGAAACAATGTTACCTAATATATAATATTAAATAAAATTAAAAAGGAAATAAAAAATATTTGAAATTGTATTCAGTATTAGTATTTAATATTCAGCAGTGTTGTTACCTTAATGAAATTATTTAAAGTTAACCGATATCTACATACCGATATTTATGACAATTTAAACTAGCTGTACACAATGCAACAAAAACGTAAAAAAAAACTATTTGGTATGAATATGAAAAAACGCAAACATAGTTTTAAACTGGCGAGAGTGGTACTTATTTAAAATATGTTAATTTTATTTTAATTAAAATAAGTAATGAGTTATTTCTGTTGCCTGTTGCATATCTATGCACCCTTCGACAGTTATTAGGGAGATACACCTTAGATTTAGAGAATGATTACCCTAATAAAATTTTTGACTTGAACTATTCCATTGAACCATCATGTTTGTATAGGCAACATAATAGTATTTTTTTGCGAAGTTATAAGAATTTGCTGTAAAAAAACTGGAGGATAGCACAGCTCCTCGGGCTATTCATCAATATTTTATTCAAACAAATATACATACCTACTTATATTGAAATTACTCTGGATAAAAACTCCAAATAAGCCATTGATGCATTATATCGTGTAATTCTAGTATTACTGCTTTGAAGTTGTTATAAATAAACAATTAAAATTTCAAACAAGTTCACGACATACTATTTGATTACGCAATTCTAGGCATTTAGTGACAGGTGTTTGAGGTGTAGTACTAGGTCGTTTCAATGCTTGCATCAAGTTTTCTTTTGAAACATCAATTTGACTACTTCCTTGATCACCAATTCGATTGGTATCTTGTATATTTGGTATCGATGGTCTTCTTTGATTAATAAACGGTCCATGCACGTACCCACATTCTAGTCTCCCTCCACGAATACGACAGCCTGTACTTAACTCTATAGGATTGTTTTCACTGTTAGGCTTTTCAATGTTTTTATTAAAGCCACATAATACCCTGTCATCAACAAACGAGCAAATACGACCATCGAAATCATATGGACAACATCTATTTTTCTTTTCAGGAACTTTTGTAGTTTCGTCTCTATTTAACGATAAACTTTTTGGTTTCTGTGAATCACCGATTACCGACTTATGGAGCTCGACGTTTCCACAATATTTTGCTACGGCCAAATCAGAAATTAAAAAACATATCTGCAATAAATGTTTGATATTGTTAACTAGTTAAATAAGTTATACATTGTTTCTGATTCCTATAATGGACTGTATTTTCATATCCTGCTACTACAACATTTGTTTCTTTGTAAAATAATCTATGATATCAGAATTTTATCTGGAATCGTAGTAACAGTAAAAAATAATGTTAGACGTACTATTTGAATAGCGCTGACACTACTAATCATAACTGTTTTCGTAAAATCTCTAAGTTAACTCTTATCATAAAATTAAAAGTATCGGATTTAATTAATTTAATCTTTCTGAAACAAGGTATGGTTAAAAGGAAAAATGTTTGGTCATAATTTATTTCTTTAATAGATAAAATATTCGTATTATACAGTAATAATGATGTTTTGGGACGAAGACGAAGTAAAAAAAATCCCCAATATCCTATATAGATTAGACTGATTTTATTTTAGTAGCCAGGTTATAGTGCTTTTTACTAACTTATTTTCTATTCCTAAACCATCAACGTTTATGATACTTAGATCGACATTGTCAATATTAATTCTATCAATATCAATATTATTGTCTGTCATTAGTTGACTCAAGCGGCTGTTGTGTCTAATGATTGGCTTGGACATACTCCATACTTGTCGTCTAAGTTTTTTTTTCAGAGATATCTTCGGTAGACTTGATTTTTGGTCAGAAATCAGACTTTCATAATCGATTGGCGCACTTAGTGCAGGTTGAGATTTTCGACTCCAAAAATTAAAGCCATTTTTAGTAACAATTTGTTTATCATTATATATAGAATTCATATAATATGGATATTTTTCACTAGTCATCAAGCTTCGACTTTTCGATTTAACTGATGAAATCGGCTTACTTGCCAATCTCACTGGTTCAATAAATGTTCTTGAATTGGTTTTATTGTTCAAAGTTGTTATTGAAGTTAGCGGATTTTTTTTTATTTTATTTTCTGTAACTCCTTTAGCTTTTGCTTTCAATGAACGCGGCGATCGACTACGAGATGGGGGTAAAGAATATTTTACGCCAGACCCTGTCAATAATAAGGAAAAGAATTAAGCAAAACAAAATGTAAATGAAATGTAGTTTAAATATGTGATAATTACTTAGACGAAAATTATATCTATAGACTAATTTCATTAATTATATTTTCTTAATTAGGCTAGATATGAAGATTAGCGTTAGCGGAGATATTTTCATTTTTTTGGCTGACTGCAAATGACTTAAAATGAGTAATAAAATCTTGGGATAGGCAGTAACTGAATTGATGTTGTGACATTATAAATGTAATTGAATGATGGTTGTCCTTTACCACTAAGTGGATCACTTACAGGTCTACTACTAATAGCACCAAATAAAATGTTATTACCTCTCCGCAATTTTCTAATAGTTTCATAATCTTCGATAATTTTTTCAAGATTTTTTTTGTTAAGTGTTTTTTTTAAGAATTTGCTAGCCGATCCAGATAACGACAGGTTTCCCTTTTCATAGTCAGATAGCAACTTCTGTAAAGTTTTTGTCTGTTCTGACGATAAGGAGTACTTCTGCGCCAAGTTATCTGCATTTTCGCCATCTAATAGATACAGGTTTCTCAAAGATAACCTGCTGTGTATTTTTCTGTTGCGAAAAATTGATAATATACTAAACTGTCTTGATATCAATGATTGTCGATCGTTAGATTTGGAAACTTCTGTGATTTCTTTCATTGTAAAATATTAAGTTATTTTATTAGTATTTCATGATCTTTTTTACCTCGTTTTCGTTATTTTAGACATTATTACTTATCTTTTCTTCATCTCAAGATTTTAAAAGTAACATGTTATAATATTACAGATGAAAAATTTCCAATCATGCTTATAATATTTTAATAATCACATTTTTGTAAAATAAAAAATACACCTGAATTTTGTTAGTTTGATTAATCAATCAGCCTGTGTCAATATCAATTGTCAAAATAAAAAGGAATGCTTACATGACTGTTTCCAATTTATATAATCTTTATTGTATTTACTTTACAAAATGTACTGGTTTAATTGTCATTCCTCTACAAAACTTTTAAAAATTCTTCTATGTTCCATAAACTCAATTGACTTCAAGCGGCGATAATTGTTGTTAAATTCATCATATAATAACTTTTGTTTAATGTGCTCCTGTTTCCACCACGTAATTATTTAGCAGAATACTAAAATAGACAATATGAACATCATATCCGTGCTCCATCCATCCATCTCGTTTTATTTATTTATTTTATTTATTTATACTTCTTGTACAATTAAAAAAGTGTACAAAGGCGGACTTAATGCCCGAGGCATTTTCTGCCAGTCAACCTTCGGGTGATGCAGAGATACAATGTGGTAGATGTACCAAAAAAATAGAAAATGAGTCAATTTACAAATATTGATACTATAACTTGAAATAGAATAAATAATAGATTTATAATCCTAATACATAAATAAAAACATATTATAATACACTAATATATAATAGCCTAAATCTTATTTGCGAAAATTTATAACGAAGATGTACACAACCTACTTTCCAAATAACCTAAGTTTCATTACCCAAAACTTTCCTGGAAGAAAAGCTTACGCAACTTATTCTTAAAACTAAGTTTGCTCGGACAGTTTCTCACTTCTTGAGGAAGTGAATTCCATAAAAGAATACATTTGACGAAAAAGGAGGAATGAATAATATCAGAGTGGTGAGAAGGACATTTTAGAAGGCCATTTGAGGCAGAACGAAGATTTTTATTATGCGAGGAATAAAGGTATTCAAAGTGGGTACTGAGGTAACCAGGGGTATAAGGATTATTAAGTATGGAGTAAAGCGTCAATAAGGCTCTCATATCCCTACGCTGCCGTATAGGTAACCACTTTAAACGTAATCGGAATGCAGATACATGATCAAATTTTCTTAAGTTAAATACAAACCGAATGCAGTTATTTAAAAGTCTGTCCAGCTTATTAAGAAGATCTGCATTCAGATCGAAGTAGCACACATCACCATAGTCTAGGATTGGGAAGATTAAAGTCTGTACAAGCATTTTTTTTATGTCTGGCGATAGAAAATTTTTTAGGCGGTAAAGAATTCTTAAGATTCCAGTCACTCTTTGGCAAATGCTAGTAACTTGAGGCTGCCAGCTAAGCTCAGAATCAATAAACAACCCCAAATCCTTCACACTGTTGCACAAAGGAATTATTTTACTGTCATAAACGACAGAATGGAGACTCGAGTGCACCACTCTCGACATGCTTTTAGAGCTGCCTACCAGAATGGCTTGACATTTCGTTGGATTGACACAAATTCCAAAACACTCAGACCAGTTCTTAATGGCAGTGAGGTCTTGATTTATTGAATCGATGGCTTCATTAATATTGTCAACATCAGTTTGAGTGTAGAGCTGCAAATCGTCAGCATACAAGTGATACGCGCAGCGAAGGTGATGTGAAATAAAATTAATAAAAATTGAAAATAGAAGAGGTGATAATATGCCGCCTTGAGGGACTCCAGCTACAAGATCACACCACGTGGAGTTCGAATCTTCCCAAATAACTGATTGTTGTCGTCCCTGCAGATATGAAGAAAACCACTCAGATGCCTCTCGGGATACCCTAAGATAAGCCAACATTTTTAGAAGGATTTCATGACTAACTGCATTAAATGCATTAGAAAAATCTATGAGAATCAGTAGAGTGACCTTTTTATCCTGAATGCCAGTCTTTATATCCCCTGTGACCTTCAGGAGAGCTGAAGAAGTACTGTGGCCAGGTCTAAAACCAGACTGGAAAGGACTCAGTAGTGAGTTTTTGTGGATAAAAAATGAGAATTGTTTATGCACGCATGCCTCCAGCACTTTAGACAGGTAGGGAAGAATGGAAATAGGACGGAATTGACTGGGATCAGTTGGATTTGGTACCTTAGGAAGCGGGCGAACAAAAGCTTTTCGCCAGAGAGTTGGGAATGTTGCAGTATTAAGGGAAAAATTCACAATGTCGGTGATGGCAGGAAGGATGTACTTGAGTATGGAGACAATCATGTGACGATTGATATAGTCGCAACCCACAGCATTTGACTTAATTGATAAAATAGTCTTTTTGATCTCATCTGGAGATACTGGTGAGAAATTAAAAGGTGTAACATTTAGTACTGGAAGACTAGATATGTAATCCGTGGCATCTGTAATATCCAGAGAAGCATGACTGGCAGTATTAGAGAAATGATCATTTAGATCGTTCAAGTTAATTGAGCTGGATAGTTCAAAGTGGTGTGGCTTTCCTATACCTAGAGTTCTAAGAAACTTCCAGGTAGCAGAAGAAGAAGAAATTGAGATATTTTCAAGAACATGACAGCGTTTAGCGTTGCGTATGACCTGATTACACCGATTCCTTGCAACTCTGTAGGCATCCCACCTCACATCAGTGCGTTGCTTTTTATAGCGCTGAAAAGCCCTGTCCCTCCGCCTCATAGCCCTCCGAATCTCATCCGACATCCATGGTGCGGGTCTGTGTTTGAGTTTAATTTTTCTAATTGGTGCATGTGTGTCATAAAGCTGAGTGATAACCTTGTTAAGAATGTGGATTTTATCGTCAATGGTTGTTGCAACAAATAATGGCTCCCAGTTGATTTTTGAGACATCCGATTCAAATTTTTTAACATCCATTCCAGCATAATTGCGCCTGTACAGAAATTTAGGTACTGGTTTAGGAGGTTTCAAGTTGTAAGAAAGGAAGATGAGATCATGGTGGGAGAAATTAGGAGCAGGATGTTGGCCGTAGGAGGACACAAGACCGGGATTTGACACAAGCATTAGGTCAAGCCAAGAGTCATCACCCATAGTATTGACATGTGTTGATTGAAGTGAGAGCATGTGAAGACTATTTGACTGGATCATTTGCAGCAACTTGCGTGGACGAGGAGATTGGGGAGAAAGGATATTGGTGTTAAAATCGCCCATGATGATGTGGTGTGAGTAATCAGACCCTAACGATTCAAAAACCGATTCCAATTCCGTGAAATAATCAATAGAAGGAGGACAATAAACCACACCAAGCAATAATTTAGCACTCCCAACACCAATTTCTAAGAATAAATATTCGGCAGAAGCAGAATATTGTGGAGTAGAAGCTGCAATAATTTTGTAGGATAAGCTACTCCGAAGATAGATAGCTACACCCCCTCCACCCTTTTCGGTCCGGTCATTTCTGATTAGTGCAAATCCGGGTAGTGAATACGAAGTAGAGAGGAGGTGAGGCTTGAACCAAGATTCAGATATCAGTATGGCATGAACGTTAGTTTTAATAAATACATCATGTAACTCACTATAATGACTTGGGACACTTTGTGCGTTAATGTGGCAAACATTGATCAAACGATTGTGTGACTGATTGAAAGTGTTAAATAAGAAATCACTCAGGCTTTCGGACACCGAGCAAAAACTGTCTTCGCTAGATGAAGTTGCTGATTCCTCAGCAGAAAAATATACATCATCAATAGACATAATATAAATAATTTAAAAATATAAATATTAATAATATATATCTAAATAAAAAATTAAATGTAAATTAATAAGCAACTTACAGTACAGTGAGACAATAGATGTTTCTCTGCACCACCCACCAGCTCACAAAAAGCACGGAACAGTTATAAACTAAAGTATCACTCTAAATCTTTATAGTTAATTAAAAATAACAAAAAAACACAAACTAAAAGTAATGGCTGCAACACAATCCAAAAGTATTGTAATTCAAATGATCACAATTAACAAAGCCAAGATAAAAAAAGAAATACACATAACAAGGCTGTATATGTCTTGGTTCCCCTAGCCTTCACACAAGAAAACAAAAAGGAGAAATGTCAAAGTTAACAATTTTACACAGATTAGTATCTGATAGTAATGAACATTATTTATTAAATCTAATCAAGAACTATAAAAATCTTCAAACACCTTCACTTATAGTAAACTAAACAGAATAAAAACACAGATTAGGTTTTAGATACTGTGTTCAGAGGTGGAACCTACATGGAAGATCCGATGCACAATACAAATAGCTTATAAATAAACAACAAATACCTACATGGAAAATGAAATGTGAATGATTTAAAAATAAACATAAACAATAGGTGATTCCATTTTTTAAAGGTGTATCCAGAAGTGACAACTGAAAATGAAAACCAAGCCATAATAAGCAGTCTATGCAATAAATAAGAAAAGCATTAAGCGACCAGGCATCAATATGGAAAAGTGACAGACTGAATAATTTGGCACATAAAAATTAAATTAATGGCTCGTTTTCTCACCTGCCCAAAAGAAAAAGAGACAGAGCACTTCGTTAATATGTTATTTTCTACACTAGGCCATAGCTTATAAGTAGGAGAAGGCGGGCACACGCGTGGTGATGTCTCTCCGTTTAGGGGATTGTCCAGGGATTCTCGGACAGTCCCTCCCTTAGCGTTGGCTCGACCACTACAAGGTCGAGCCGGCCCCGGAGCTTATGGCGGTAGAATCGCGAAAGCGCACCCCGCCATGTGCCCCGCATGGGCCTAGAGAACTCAGGGGGGTTTTAGTGGGTAGGCCGGTCCTGTCAGACCGGAGAGCCCCACACACGGCCGTGCCTAATAGCCAGCGCGGTGTCACGGTGCATAATACATTTCCCCTCTAAAATAAAAAGGCCATAGCTTATAAGCATATTTTTTGGGTCGCTATGAATTTTATATATGTTTGTTGTATGCTGAATTTTATATATCTAGATTAATCTTGAAACTATAAAGTTCGTGTAAAGTATTAAGTTGGCATTTAAGCTGGTATAAATAAATAAACGTTTCACAGATAAATTAGTTTTGTCATCAGAAAGTCATCATTTAACAATGATAAGATAATAAATAATAATAAATAAATAATAAATAATAATAAAAAATGAAACAGAATAGTGTTAACTTTTGTAGTACCTTCATAGTAGTACTGTATTACCGAAGTATTTATTTAAGTGAGGCAACGTTGGGTTGCCGTTATTTTGACGATATAAATAAATATTTATCATTAAATCAGATATACCATATGCTATTGAGATATCTATACAATATTGATATATCTATACAGATTGTATATCTATACAAATGAGAAAAAGAACAAAAGTCTGAAATTATTATACTGAAAAATAAATGTTTTATATTTATTTTTATTTTAATAATGTGGTACCATAATACGATGATTGCATCATTAATGAATAACAGACGTTCAGTTATCAAAAATAATTTTTGAACGATCTTTTTGCTGACTGTATTTACAAATACACACTGTTGGCGTGACTTTTGTACTGCTTTTCCTGAAATTACAATGCTAACACAACTGACGGTGAGATATCATAACTAAACGAAATTGAATGTACAGAATAAGATATTCACGCTACTGAAATATTTTAGGTGTGCATTCTATTTTTGGATTTTTTTACAACAACAAGATGTGCGCCAAGACTTGGTTCAATATTATCTGATCCCTTTACTTCAGATGAAGAAGAATTAACCATTTTTGATTTAACAGAGGAAATTTTGAAGGAAAAACCTATTCATAAAAAATACTTTCAAAAACAGACTGACTATCGTAGAAATAGCGAACATATAAATGAGATTCCAAAAGCAAAACAATTACAAAAAACATGTAGTGGTTATGACTATGATCATTTAAATTGCAAAATTGCAAACAACAGAATACTGTGCGGGTATAATAAAAATAAACAAACCATGTCATTTGGTGATGAAATTATTGATATGGGTGATGGATGTTTCTTACGAAAAGATAGAATCGAGTGTCGATATTTTAAAGAGCGAGTAAACGTTAAAACAACTAATAGGGTGGAAATATATAATAGCTACGAAACGGATGAAAGTAAAAAAACTTTCCCTACAAAACTCCCAAGTGATGGCGCAATTGCAATTACATTGTCTAAAAGAAACACTCAGTTACCAATTAAATTAAATTTGCAATCAGATAAAACTATACCTCAATCAGATACAACAGTCACTAGTAATAAAATAGTTAGAACTCATTCCTCGCCTGAATCCAAAACACTTACAGAGTCCTCGCCGACTGAGCAAAATTATTCCGTAATGGAATCCATAAAGGATAACAAGCATTCAGACACTAGTTTTGTAAATACCACTACGATAAAACCATCAACTATTTGCATTGACAAGCAAGACAGTATAGTCTGTTATGAAACTAAAAGAATTACTGTCTATAAAAAGAAGATTCGGAAATAATTATCCTTGATCGCTAAAATCGGACGCTGTAGTTCATTATTATATTGTAGTACATATTTTTTTAAGTAAGTCTATAAGTAACAAAAGTTTGACACGGAAACGTTAAACCAATATATAGAATGTATGTAATATTACTAAAATATTATATTTATTAATGAAATAATGTTAATATTATTCGACCATTATCCTTACAAAAACTCCACTATCTCAAATACTTATTTAATGTTGTATTATATTTGATAATAATACGTAGAAAGCAGTGCATACATATAGTTTATATAAATATACGAGTATTTTTATTTTCAAACTTTTTGTTATCGAAAGCCTCACATTCAAATAGCAAAATCCCTATAGCAGACGATAAGTGATGGGGGTCGTCGGGTATTCCCATAGCGTTAAAGGTCAACGCTACAAACTAATGACGTGTCGCCATCACTGTTTTCGGTGGTTTGGTTCGAATGCCGGTGGGGGTTCGTTTTTGTGACGAGTGCGCATTTGTGACTTGGTCATGGTTCTTAATGTATATTTCTATCAAAAATATTTATATATGTATAATATATGTATGTATATCTATTTGTAACCCTATATTTCATAACACAAGCCTTACAGTGCTTTTTTGGGCTAGGCTAATTAGCGTGAGTGATGAATGTCTGGTAAATGGTTAATAATATTATGTATTTACATTTTTATTATGTTTTATGTAGAGTTGACGTTAAATTTATGCTACAACGCCATTAAAGCGATTGAGCGCTACTTTAGTCAACAAGCCAGGTAAAAGTTGATTCATAAATGTGATATCATTCTAGCATTAACTAAGCTGAACTGCTCGTCTATCATCCTAAGCAATTTAAACGAAGTTACAATTTATAAGCTTCTAGATTTGTTAAGCGTTTGATTAACTATTTCTTCACAGTGCACAATAATAACCTGTATCTTTATCTATTGCATTTAAGTATTAATATATTTATTAACATTAGGCGTAGCTAGTAACCATAAAATAATTGCACGTCTTAATACAAGAAGAGAATATATTGTCTCTTCAGTGATTGAGATAAAAAAGATTTTGTACCAAATAATACAACTTAAATATATAATCTACAATGAACTGAACGGAATTTGATTCGTTTATATATAAATAGTGGCTAAAAAGTACGAAGGAACAAGTAGTTACTTGCCACATTTAATGGCAGTTGCCAACTGAACGTTAAACAATAAAAATAAAAAATATAACGCTCACGATTTCAAACTAAAACAGCCTGTTTTCGTGGAACGGAAGGTCGTGAGACGACTGCTAAGTCGCGTCGTTGACCCGCTCTGTCCGAGAAGCTATTATAATGTCGTCATTCGGGATAATACCATCCACGTTCATTCCGTGTACTCGTTCGTGTATATGAAAGTACAATATATTTTAACATTTTAACGGCTCAGACGCCGCCGCTAGCAGGTCCTGCGTGAGTTGATTAGGGGGATCGCTAAGGACATGTCTACGTATCCTCTGCCGATATCGACTGTTGCCTAGAGATAGGCTCGCTGAAGGCGGTATTGACGGGCTGGTTACGGGTATTTTTTTTTCCCACGGGGGTTGGTAGTGAATCCTCATAGGGGGTACGCCACCACAGTGGTCGCTATGACAACCCCCTGGTGCTTGGACAACCTCGCACCGGATACCACCCGCAACCGGTCTACGGCGGATGGTTATGTTGAACTCTAGCAGAAGGTCAGCCTACCAACTAAACACTACCTACAGCCTTTGGTCGGGCGGAAGGCCTGGGACCCTATCGGCTTGAACTAACGCTCCCGCCCTCCAGAACGGGGGCGGTGCATAGGTTACGGCTACTCTTGACCTGTCTTTTAACACATTCCGTGCCGCACTCGGGTCCGAGTGGGGCGGGGCCATAGCTTAGCGGCGCCTCCCACTCGGATACGAGCGAGCATCCCGTTCATTTTGTAGTAGTCAGTAAACCGATCCGAGTGTTCGGCACCCAGCATGCTGTGTGCCGAACACTCGGATCCGAAAAATGTGTTTTTTTATTGAAATAATAATAATAACAATATACATTTATCCATATTTTCAAACATTCATACGTAATTAATCAAAATTCGCCTTAAAAAGTTTTGGGTTCCAGCTATTATTTTTTATTTATTTTGTAAGCAGTGAATATGTTAATATGTCAATCTTCAACAGGAAAGCAATTTTCTGTAGTTTCTTAAAAATAATTTGCTTAATAATTATTTTTTAAGCGGATTGAATGTAACATAATTTTGTATGGATATATATAAAGTAAATCAGTAGAGAATATGAGAGTAA
Source organism: Scirpophaga incertulas (assembly GCA_036419045.1). Taxonomy (NCBI): domain Eukaryota; kingdom Metazoa; phylum Arthropoda; class Insecta; order Lepidoptera; family Crambidae; genus Scirpophaga; species Scirpophaga incertulas. The sequence goes on from CM071645.1 coordinate 14,285,943, forward strand.
CATTTTGAGCGCCACATCATAAATTACTGCAAAGGTGCATATTTGCAACTAAAGTGCTCCGAGGAATTGTTCGGATTAATCCCTATTGCTAGTTTCCGTCACCGTTCTACGCGACACAACAGTCATCCTCATCATCTAGACTCTTGGCGGTCTACCACAGTGGGATTTTTCAGGAATTTTCTACTACGCACTACTAATCGAAACCTTCAAAAAAGAGCATTTATTCCCATTTAAAAGGCCAGCAATGCATCTGTGACTCTTCTGGTGTTGCGGGTGTCTATAGGCAGCGGTTATCGCTTACGCTTACGGTGATCCCTTTGCTCCCTATCCTATAAAAAAAAGAAAAAATAATAACACTAACCAATTAAGCTTACAATACATTATACCCAACTTATTAGAAATATAGATGGCAACGCTGTTAGTAACATAGATAATATCTAAAAACAAGTTTAAAATGATACGTCGAATTAAATATTTAAATAGAGTATTGTAAGGGATGCATATAATATACTAGCTTTTGCCCGCGACTTCGTCCGCGTGGAATAGTGACTTCCGGCAGATTTTTGGTTAACCAACAACATATTTATATTTATATTTGAATAAAGATTAATATTATTATGTTGATACAACTTAAACAAATTATTTCGACCAAATTTGGTACCATAAAAACGGTCATTGTGACTAAACCTTAAAAGATAGACATATGCCGTCGCGGACTTTTTTTTAAATCATGTATAGAGGAATAATTCTTTCATACATATTTTTTGTGTATCTTGAACCGTTTTCGCAGCGCACGCAAAGAAAGCCTTCAAAAATGAATAATTTTCCCCGTTTTTTAAACATTTACCGCTCTGTCTTTGCTCCTATTGGTCATAGCGTAATGTTATTTAGCCTATAGCCTTCCTCGATAAATGGACTATCCAACAAAAAAAGAATTATTCAAATCGCACCAGTAGTTTCGGAGATTAGCGCGTTCAAACAAACAAACAAACAAACAAACAAACAAACTCTTCAGCTTTATATATTAGTATAGATTATATAATACTTTACAGACATATATATACATATATGCAATTATATGAATTTATTATCATAACATAACTCTATGTTGTACACCAAAAATAAGAACATAGACATAAAAAGAAAACAAATAGCAAATGTACAATTGGCAGCCTTATTGCTAAAAAGCAATCCCTTCCAGGCAACCTTGGACCAGGGACTGACTACTGTCAATGAGATTTAAATACAGGGTAGGTGCAATAATTGAACAGAACAATAGGCTATAACTAATTTAAGTAAAGGAATCTTTGACAGGAAGTGAGCACGGACTTGATACTTAAAGGACTCCAGCGTTCGCGTTCTCCTAATACTCTCGGGGAGGGAGTTCCAACCGGACTCAGTGGGGACATATAGGAGCTATGATGATGATTAAAGAACAAGCTTTTCATTATATCACTTGTTCGATGGATGAAAAAATCTTAAACAGTGTTTCCTTATGTTATATTTTTGTTGACGATTTTACAATTTGACACGATTTTACAAACCCCTAATTTGATGTATTTACCTAGTTTAAGGCGTTCTTATCATGTTACCTCGTTCTCGTTCTTGTCTAAAGGAAATACCCGCGCCTAGCTAGCACTAAAACTTAAAAATCAAGTCCTAGGATCGTACGTATAGGTTAATTGGTTAAAATTCGAAGAAATATTAGACAAGAAATGTGGGTGAACTCATAAAATACTATTGAGATTGCAAATGATGCCACATAGAACTATCCAGAAAATACGTTCAGTTAAATAAAAACTCAATGCAAAACAAACAAAAATATTCCGACAGTAACATCTGCACCAAGATATAGTAGTACTCTTTCGATATCAGACACAATAATTTACTTGCTCTGACATTTAGCATTGGGATTTCCCTTCGTAAGTAGTACGACGGACCTTTGCGAAGGTCGATTAATAGTTGACGATCTGATGATGAATAAGCTTTGTTAATGTCACGTTTATGTATCATATGATTTGTCTTTTTATGACTCTATGTTTATTTTGACATTATGTTAAATGTTAATAATTCTCTAATTATAAAAAACTATTAATAAAAAACTAACCATAGACATTAAACATTGTCAGTCTTAAGGAATAGTTGATAATAGTTGTAATAGTATAATATAGATATAGATGGGGCTATGACTATAGGGACCATCTGTTCCCACAAAACGGAGAAAAGACACCTTCTCCCAACCGAGAAATGATATGTTACTTGGAAATAGATAATAAGGAAATAAAAAAACAAACACAAACAAAAAAGAGTGCGGACCAAAGAGTCCGCAGAAAATCAGACAAACCTTAAAAAAAATGTAAAATGTTTTCTTTTCTATTCTATAAAATACAATTTGATGTCTCATTCATAGTACTAATCATACTATTTTTATTTATTCATACAATAAATAAAAATTAACTTTACACAACTGATTTCCTGATGATAAATTCATGAACCTTTGACACTCACGTTTATAGATATTAAGAGATCTAATGAAATAACTGTTAAGATAAAAAGTACAATTCAACAATATCAACTTAGGACAATATCATGCGGTAAACTGTTTTATACTTATAAAAGTTTTGCGTTGCATGTTTTCGAGGGGCCCAGGGTCGATCCTGCCATGTACTAATGTTCTCTCCGTTTATCGAACTTTATACGTGAAACATTTATCTGATACTTCTAATACGAAAAAGGAAAATCGTGAGCTTGTTCAGCATCGTACAGGTTGCATACACTTACGAATAAAACCAAGGTCCATGGGGGCAGCGTGGTTGACAAAGACCCAAATCTCTCTAACATAGTTAGGGTAGGCTCGTCCCCCACAGTGGGAACGTAAATGAGTTGTGATGATGAGGTTTGTGTTTTATCGCGAAATATCTGAGGTTAGCCATTACACAGCTTGGGCCGTAATACACTAGCCCAGCACAAATGTTTTTACTCTAAAATTGAGATTAATTACTTTGCACCTATCAAGAACTCAGACTAGGACAGAGTGTTCCACAATTTTATGGTATAAATACGAATTTAATGCGTTTAATACGAAATTTTAGAATATCAATAATGCACCAATAATGCTTGGTTGTTTCTTATCCGTTTGGTTGTTCGATAGAACAAAGGAGTAGATGCAATTAACTTTTACAATTTCTGGCACATTTTCCAAAATATAGCCGATAAAATACTTAAAGCAAGGAACCTTGCGGCGTGTTTGTTAAGGCTTTGTAACCGGTATTTCATCTCTCGTTTTTTTTAGTATATAATTTTTTATATGTATGATAACGAATTTAGTATTATATAAACATAGGCTTGATAAAGTATTTAATTATTACCCGCATTAAAAGTAGGTGTTATATTAAAAATATTTCGAAGAAGCGGAGCACACATGCCAGCAAAAAATTCAATTTATTGATGTGCGTCATAAAAATAAGTAGCTAAATTTCTGTAAACAAAACCTGCACTGTGAATATAAATTTAAAATGTATATCGTTATCTATATCATAAACATTGATGACAGAAATTAACATCCATATAATAAGGAAGTTAATTCTTAAAACATTTTAATGAATTTTAAAAAATATTTTCCTTCTCTTTTGATATTACAAATTGTAAACAAATGACTAGTCAAAGTTCTGGACTTTCATTATCACGATTCATGATCACGACTTTATTATGTACACACAGCAGCTCCTGGGGCGTTATATATCAACACTGAAATAGCTCTTATGTTGGTTGTAATAGCGATTGTTTTCGTAGCACATAGGAAAGCTTACTTGTATATGTAAGAAAAAAGGCGTGGCGCAATAATAACAGCGATTAATCGAATTTTGTGCTCAATTTAAAGTGTTTTTTTTTTAATTAATTAGATCAATATGACTTCTCTATTTTACTATACGTAAAATACATATCGAAAACGATAGAAAACTCATGGTAGAGTCACTGGCTGTGTTTAGAACTGTCCACTAAACTGGTATTTCGTGAATAACTGTGTTTATCAAAATGTTTTCACGTCATCAGATGTTGACGCTAAAATATTATAGGCGTCAATTAACATCTATTTCACCACGTAGATTACCTTGTAGGTGTGAACCTGACTCATAGCGATGTCTCATACACTTGACTTTGATAAAATATACATACATATCCAAATGTTAAACCATACTTCACCAATTGTAATTATGTTCCAATGGAAAATCCTTATCCGGGCACTTTCATCTGAGAAATGCCTATTGTTGGATATAGGTCTTTGTAAAGGATTTACACACCGGGCAGTCATACGTTGCTACTACCCAGCGTCTTTTTATGATCGTCACCAAATCTATAATCCGCTACCGCACTGATAATAATTTTGATGCAATCTCTACATTTAATTAGTATTGTATTTTTCAGTCTTAAATCACCCTACGTACAGACTTATACGTATTTTTAGCAGTATCTGTATGCATGCAGTAACAGTATGTTTATGACCACCAAAACATGATACGATTTAATACTTTGAATCGCCGAAGTACAATGGATATCGAAATAAAATAAAAGCGATGGTTATATCGCACGATAAATACTTTATCATATTTTAATTCGTTGATCATGTTACGGAGGCAGGGAGCTTTACACATGTATGCCGACTTCGATAAAAAAGGATACTTCAAATTTATTTATCTTGTACAAATAAACATTGAGATATTATGAATCTCGAAGACGAAGAACAATATAAAAACTATATTCATTTTAATTTTTCCATTCTATTCAAAGAAATCGAATAGGCATATTTGCCTTCTGGTTTTATTTCTGAAATACAAGGCCACCGGAAACGTACGATTCCAGAAAACGTGCTAGTATTCGAATAACAATGGTTATAATGTTACAATAATTATTGATTAACGGTATATAAAGGCGTTTGTTATATATTTCATTAATTCATATTTATCGGTATCAAGTTTAGAATAAACGTTTCAAGGATGATGAAATTGTGCTAGAAATAATGAGAATTTGATTCGTGAGTTTGGTCCAATGCACGCCGCCACAAGGCCTTGCCGTTAGAGATTTATCATGTAGCCACAGAGCCAAGGAGAACACCGGGTGGTTTTAGAGGGTAGCACTCTTGCTAAAAGAGCCACACAGGCCTGCCTCCAGGCCAACGGACGGATACAGTGCGATTTCGCACATTTCCCCTTCGAAAAGAGAATAAATGAGAATTTAAAAATATATATACTTAACAATTATATAATCCCTTAAATACAAAGTATGGCTTGTTTTTTGTGATTTCCTTATATATGACTTTTTGTTTTTTATAGTAGGACCGTATAAATAAATAAGTGGAAAACAAATGTATTGGTACGTAGCCTCCCCCGAGGAGGGCTCCCCTCTAGGCAGGGGAGCGGAGGCTGGGGGTTCCTGGAAGTTGCTTGATGTTCCCGGGGGTTCCCTATATGCCTGAGGAAGGCCATCCCTGAGGTTTTTAGTGGGTAGGCCTCCCCTTTCTGGGAAGGAGAGCCCCACATAACCGCCGGCTCGCCACAGCCGGGGTATGCAATTTAATGCATTTTCCTCAGGGAAAAAAAAAAAATGTATTGGTACGTGGCAGGTACAAAAAAACAAATTGTTGTTTTCTACAAAACGAATATAGCTCGAACTTGTCACTTGTTCATTTTTACGTTTTAAGGCAGTTCAATTTGCTAAACAAGTTACAAGTTAATTGTCTAACATTAGATGCATCAGGAAGAAGTGCCGTGTCTAATGCGCACGTACTAAAACTCATTAACGTTGTCATCAATGTCGCACAAACAACAATCACGGTGATTAGCCGTGTTGTTAAATTAGAATTCTATTATGAGCTTATAAGCTTGATTAAATAATACAAATATGTTTTGTCCTTCATTTATCATCATTGTTTTCAACTAAAGGGTTACTTATAAAAATACAAATTATTAGCTGTAAAGGAGATCATTTTTTTTAGGCCCACTAGAAAACGGCAACGTTTATTGATATTACTGAACTCCAAAATATCAATTTATTATTAAAAGCAATTGCTCGATATTATGAGTAAAAATGAAACGTGAATAATAAAATCAATTAATTAAACTTAGTAATGACTTTTGACATTGGAGGTAAAGAAACTAACGTTTTTTAAGTCATAATGAAAGATGGTTTAATATATATACAAATAATATATAAATATAATAATAGATAAAGAATTAGAAGAAGGATATTATTTCTTTTTTATTTTATTTAAAAGTATTGAACTCACAATAATTATTTTAATACTATTTTAGATTATTTTAACTATTAGTTCGCCAGTCCAGTATCGTCGTGAAACGGAACGCGTCATCATTTTTGACAGCGACAGAAAGGTACCTACACTGACATCCAAAAAAATAATACGATTTCGGGCGTTTGGTAGTGGCCAAAGATGATTGTATTTTTCAAGAATAAAAAAGAGTTAAATAGCTTTTACGTAAAAAACAATTTGAATACAAATCAAAATAAAGCTACTAACTACTAAGAATTTTCAGGTTATTTAATCTTCATGTTTTAATTGATTTCTCAATATTCCCGTTAGATAAAAACAAGCTAATGTTCCTTATAATATCTAGGGTTAATAAGAAATTATTTAACGTATGTCTCATTAATAAACGTTACATTTTGTAGTGGGCCTATTCTCCATACAAGAAAAAATTATCTCCTTTGAATAGTTAATGAACCAGTTACTCACACAAGACTAGAGTATTGATGAAATACTTGTACTAAACATTAGAATCATCATCATGAACATCAGCGATCAATAGAGGAATAGAAGAGGAAGACATTTTACGTACTTCTTTACACGTTACCTCCGCACTCAGATACTTCGCATTCCATCTCAAGCAATCCATCCATACTTTATTAAATTTTCCCTACCTTTGTTTTCACAACCACATTCATCACTCTTTTTTATACCACGGTGGTGGCAAAAAGATTTACGGCCTGACTGCTGGTAAGCAGTCACCACAGCCCATAGATGCCACCAACATCAGGGGCATCACAACCATGCTGCTTTAAAAGCCTATTTACCTTTATTCTTCTAGCATGACTTTCATTCCTCCTCATCATATATTTAGCCAATACTGTTACGACGAGGGGCCCGCGATCGTATGTAGTCAATCAATTTAGTGTGATTGATTAGGCTCAATCGACCTATCGGGTAGGCTCGTATCACTTGGTGGGGACGTCTACGAACTGCAGTGCTACTCTTAATTTTCGTCATAAATAACCATTTCTTAGTAACATTTATATAAATATAAATTATATAATAATAAATATGGATACTGCTTGCAAAAATTTCTTCACATAAAAAGATGCTTGTGCAAAAACTCCCAAGGGTGAGAATCTAGGAACTAGAATGTAATTGACAACGTATTAGTGTGACTGAGCAATTCTATCACCCATATATCCGGCGTCGAAAACGCAATTCACCACGCCAACCATAGGTTTAAAATGCTTTGTTGTATTTATCTTCATCATTGTGCCAAAGCAATCGTGTTACGGTGAAGACATATGATAATTTGTCAAAACTGCGCCTGTCTGATGCGAGTTCTGTTATTGTGACTAAAATGTGGTCGTAGGTTATTTACCCGAGCAACAAGAAAGCTACGTGTCGTCGCAATATAAATATCTTGATTTGGAGTATCTGACCACATTGCTCTGTCAAGACCGGGAGAATGAATACGGTAAGTAAACTGTTTTTTAAATAATTTTATCGGTGCTTACTTGTTTGAATTTTTATGCAAAATCTGGAATTTACCAACCATTGCCTTAAGGAAAGTTTCCCCCTTTTTTTCAATTATAGTAAAGATTTTTTATAATTGGATTTCCTACCCTAAGTTTACATACCCATTTACAATATTGTGGAGTTCTTAAGAGTCAGTTTTAAGGGATGGTGTTATTAGTAGTAATGACAACTGCAGAGGTAATGGTAACACTCCATTCCTTATCCTTTTGTTTTTTGTTTCTAGAGTACTTACTGAAAGCTTCCGTAAGTAAATGAAACACCACAGCCCTTAGAAATGACCCTGCGGAGTAATGGCAACCATGCTTATATATCTCTATGATATGTGATATCAGCTTTTATGTCTAATGTATCATAATGATAATAGTATTGATACAATATTTTGATATTTTTATATAACTATAATGTAACAAAGACTGTATTAATAAAATATCCTGATATTTGAATATTACTCATAAAAAAACGAATCAATATATTTTGATTATCCAAAAAATAAAACAAATTATTGAAAAGTTTTACATATATTTATAAGCTGTAATAATCGAATATTTTTATTGATTTAAAAAACTTGCGATTGCAGATCACACCCCTTTGTTTACTCATGTGCGTGGCGGCCGCGTTATCCGCGAGCCTGCCAGTTGAGGAGCCGAAGCAAGCAGTCGAACCAGTCGCAGAGGTTGCAGAAAAAAATAATGAATCTTTAGAACCACAAGAGAGCCACTGGACAGGAGGCTGGGGTCATCATGGACATCATGGGCATAGAGGTTTCGGATATGGAGGCTTCGGAGGATATGGTGGCTACGGCGGCTATGGCGGCTATGGCGGCTATGGCGGCTATGGGGGCTACGGGGGCTACAGGGGATATGGTGGCTACGGTGGCTGGGGCGGTCGAGGTTTCGGATATGGTGGCTTCGGTCTAGGCTACGGTGGCTTCGGTCTAGGTTACGGTGGCTACGGCTGGTAAAACTACAAAGTGTAAACTCATAAGTGTTTATTTAATTGCAACCAGTGAAAAACTTATATTGGTATTATAGAATCTGTGATTTCAACGAAGTGCTTAAACAATAGAATTTAATTAGGACTTTTATGTTGTTTATTGTGCCTGAATATCCGTATACTGTGTGCATCCTGGTAAATGTTATGGTCAGCTCATAAGATATTATGTTATGTGAGACCCTATATATATTTGTTAAAAAATACGACGTTATGTTATATTTAAAGATTTTTTTTTAATATATCGTAGTTTATTAGTAACAATATAAAAGCCTAGTGCAGCAATTCATTTTAATATTTAGTTCATAAAATTAAGCAATAAAAATACTCTATCATAAAAATATTTTTATTTCAGTAATTGATTGTTAAAAATAATTCACGAAATCTGAAGTAAAATATATTATATTTTGTTATAAAGAATATTTTACTACACCTATTATTATTTTAGAATGAGGGCACCACATTTAAAAAAAAAATAAAAAATAAAAAGTGTTTCATAAAGTGTATTAAAAATAAAAGTATCGTTAAGAAAAAATACAAATATTATTTAGTTAACACTCTAGATTGCATCTTAATCTCAAAAGCTATGAGATATACCTCTCAGTATTCACCACCATTTATAACATCTCAAAATATTTACGAACTTATATCTTATTTACGACTTATATCTTAAATATCGTCTCGTTTACTTTTCATCGGTGCGTAAGCCTGACGCCACCGCATTATCACTAAGAAGCCCTCATAAACATGTACATCGAACCATGACTACAAACTTTACATGATCTGTTATGAGAATAAACTATATGGATTTTCCACATCTCGTGTATTCTAAGCAAATATTTAGCAAATGCTTGGAGCTTGTCCTTCAATGTCTTGTATCAACAAAACGTTTGAATGTGTCATACACAGCCTCAGACATACAAATAGTACGAATTGGTTTACGTTCCTTTTCAAGGCCTTTAGACGAATTCTAATTAGTTTTGAATTTATATGTATAACGTAGGCTCTTTAACTGAATTAGATTTTAAGAATGTCAGCTATAATACAAGCTTGTTTTCGCTAACATCAAACAAACTAAAAATGCGCTCTGCGGTCGCCAAGATCTTTATGTTTATATGGGATTAATTAAAAGTTCTGACGCTATTTTATAGTTCTGGTGTGAGAGAAAACAGTTGAGAGCACGCTATGAAGATCTATTAAAAAATTCTGTTGAATACATCATCGTCAGGCACAGATTTGTTGGGTATTGGCATTCTATCTTGGTCGGTTCTTATTTCGGAATATATGAACGGCAACGTTATTCAAAATCAAAATCAAATCAAATCAAAATAATATTTATTCAACATAGACCTTTACAGGCACTTATTGACGTCAACAAACAAAACAAAAAAAAGCTTAAATAATAATAAAAAAAAAAAACAAAAACCTTGTCCGTACGTACGAATAAGGAAAAAAAAAAGAAAAAATATATTGACTCGACACCTGTTCGGAAATTGGGAGAGCCTTCTCGAGAAGAACAGGCAAGAAACTCTGAAGGTCTATTTTTTATCTCCTCTTTTCAATGTTAATAATTATAATAATATAATATAAAAATACAATATAGTATAAGATACAATCATACCTAATACGATTACAGTCGTATGTATGTTTACATACACATATAAAATAATACAATATTATAAATAATGTTACCAAACATGGCTCTATGAATAATGTCCCTATTCCCAAATACTGTGATCATTTAGATAGTCACTTACTTTATAATAACCTTTACTCATGAGTGTATTTTTGATATGGATTTTAAATTTATATAAAGGTAAATCAATGACACTTTGCGGAAGCTTGTTAAACATAGATATACATTTCCCCAAGAACGAACAGCTAGTTTTATGGAGTCTGAACATTGGAACGGCAAGTTTATTTTTGTTTCTAGTATTCACATTATGTAGATCACTGTTTTTATTGAATTTATTATAGTTTCTATATACAAAAACTAAATTATCATATATATATTGACTAGCTAAAGTTAAAATATTAATTTCTTTGAACAATTCTTTTAGGGATTCTCTAGCCCGTAAACAGTAAATAGCACGAATCGCTCTTTTTTGTAAAAGGAAAATACTTTCAATGTTAGCCGCTGATCCCCATAGCAGCAGTCCATAGGACATAACACTATGAAAGTAGCTGAAATAAACAATTCTTGCCGTTTCAACATTAGTTAAAAGTCTAATCTTTTTTACTGCGAACGCCGCTGAACTAAGTTTGATTGCCAAAGTTTCAATATGTGGATCCCACTGTAGTCGTGAATCTAACGTAATGCCTAAGAATTTAGTATTATTTACCAAGTCAATGACATCACCATCCATATTTAAACTAGTATCAACCTGCCTTACATTGGGCAAAGAGAATTTGATACATTTTGTTTTCTTAGAATTTAAAGACAAATTATTAGTTGTGAACCAATACAGAACTCTCGAGAGAGCACTATTTACATCGTCATAACATTCCTTTTGTCTATCAACTTTGAATAGTAAAGAAGTATCATCTGCAAACAATACTGTCTCACACGATTCTGTAATGTAGTAAGGAAGGTCATTTATATATATTAGAAACAGTAGAGGACCCAATATTGATCCCTGGGGAACCCCCATAGTTATAGGCGAGCTAGCAGATTCTGATCTATTAATAATTGCAGGATGCTGTCAAGTTTTAGTGACTACGAGACTCACACAGCCGTTGTCGACCCCTGATACATTGTATGAAGTACTGAGAACCTTTTAGGGTAATCTAACGCTATGATTGACATATCGCGAATATGTATATTCTAAACTGTTTTCTAATATATAAAAATATTTCATTGAAATACTTTTTTGTAATATACTATTAACTAAAATTAGATTATATGATAAATTGTTTGCAATTTATCACAGTGATAAGTTTATATTAGTGCGACAACGGAAATGTGCGGTATAAAAAAAATGTTAGGAAAATCAGTCAGCGAATGGTTAGATGGTTTTGATGAGTATAAATTACAGACAACCTAACCGAGTATGCTGAAGGAAGGCCAGGTTCGTTGTTAGCCATAGATGGCTGCTACAACTTCATCTTCAGATTAGTTTGAGCTTTCTGGTGAACACAACAAGGTGGATATCTGTTAGTCAAGAAATGCCGCGGAAGAGTGTCCCTTGAACATAGGCAGTTCGTTTCTGAGGGATCAATGCAACTTAAACGCGCTGGAGGCTCGAACAAAGAGAAAACATGAAGGTCACGGCAAATCAAAAGTAGCATTACCAATTTTTTTTCTATCGCGTTGTGCTTGAACTCACCTGTATGGAACAATTGTAATTTAGGCAGAAAACACCTACGAATATAAATTAAAATCAAGGTTTGTTTAGCCCTTATTTATTCCTCCAGAACTCAATCGATTTAAATGTTAATAAAAATGAGACGATGAAGTGTTTGAAATTTTATTGCGTTTCGAACATTTTAATTACTTTTACCTAATAATTTATAAAATAAAGGAAAACAAGGACATGCCGACAGAAGCCATAGCTTTTGCAAAAAAAAAAATCTTTTGTGCGATTTAACAGGGAGAAAACAGGGGATTCTGATAACCATTTCATGACACCAATCACCACGACGAAACTTTCCTGGCCGGTAATTGTACATGGAGGAGTTTATGCATTTGACTCGGACCAATGCCTAAGTTGCTGATAAGTCTTTTTTGTTGAGTTCTGATATACGCTGCTACGACGACGACGATCTACGACGAGTGAAGATAACATCAGTAATGTACTGATGCTATCTTCACTCGTCGTAGAAGGTCGTCCGTTACGCAGCCCAACGCGAGATTAGTGTGAGCACGTTTAAACTTATTAAACCAGTTGAAAATGGTAGTACGAGTTTTAATCACAAAGACTAATCACAGTTTATCTCATCTTTCTTGTTCACTTAAATGACATGAAAAATCATTGCAATTCTAATTCACGTCAGCATAAATTTTGAGGGTAATTAGACAATTTTAAATATACCACTAAATCGTAATATAAATGGCAAATCAATGAAATATGCAGTCAATATTGGCAAAGAGATTAATTTCAAAATTTTATCAATTTTCATTTTATATTGTTGAAAGTGGCCTGTTCTAAAAACTTTCAGTCCCCTAATCCTGTAGTAAATTAATTTATTATGTTATTTTTATGAAAACTTTTATGTTATGTGGAAATGCAGTGATATCTACTGTGCTTGTTGTACATTCATATTCGAAAGACGAACATGCGATTTATCTCATTCATCACTCATCATAGATCATTGCATGATTACTCATTTAATAATTACGAGAGAAAGAAGATATGTTTGTATGGAAATTAGTCGAGCTATGGTCTTTTCTTTTATTAAAAATAATAAATTGAAAGCAGCAAAGTAATCTGTGGAGAGAAAACAAGTATTTGTTATTAAAAAAAAAGAAATCAAAATTAAAAATTTAAGTTGTATATTAAGTATTAATGAAGGGTTGTTATGAGTAATAATTATTCACGTGATACCAACATGTTTGGCGACATAACACAACGGCATGTGAGAACGTGGCAGGTGAAAAAACACATTTTTTATATTCTAATTATCTTGCAAACAAACAAGTTAGCCGCTTAATATTGATTAGCTGCATCCGCCTAGATAATAGAACTTCTAACAAAGGTTATATCTGGAACAACACGGATATCTCTATGAGTGGCATTAGTTACTTGTGACGAAAGATGTTTAGTTATATTAATGCCTGTAACAACCCTTCAATCCGGAATACAGCATTTCTGCTCCATCTTTTTACAGGAGACCGAGGCTCCATATAGTAAAATATAAAGCAAAGTAAATTAAATAAATAAAACTTATTTTTAAACACTAATTAGCCTTGCCCAAAGTAAGCTCTGTAAGGCTTGTGTTATGGGATCTTACATAATATATTATACATATATAAAAAATTGCGACAGAAATATATATTAACAACCATGGGAATGTAAAAATACTTTAAATTTTTTGCAATCTTTTCTGTTCTTTTTTTTTAATAATATTACTTTAAATGACAAACAAAATGAATCTTATATTACAATCTTATATAACAATCTGTTCATATATAATGATATCTACAGCTTATGTACTCATTATTTATTATACATTTTTTAACACTAAACGAGCAACTGTCGTTTTATGCTAGCTCTTTTAATAGAGTGACATTTCGATACTAGAAGCGTGTATCGAAATAAGTCGATACGAACTGTGCGAACAAATTAAAAAACAAGTAAGTATTTTTATTATAAGGTATTTTATTCTATTTACAACAGAGCTATAGTATTTAGAATTTTAAGGCTTATTCGATTTATAACTTAAAATAAGTTTCAATAAGATACTCCAGGAGAAATTGCAGTCAATTTTAGTACTACTATAATATATTTGAAAAGTATATATGTAAAACCACTAGTTTTAGCACTATGTATAACTTCCGACAAATATTTGACTGTAGCAACTTAGCAAAGACAATGTTAATTCAAGAGCAAGTGCATATATTATTATAATGTATGTATATGAAGATCTTACTATTTTAAAGTAAGGAATATATATATATATATATATATATATGTGTGTGTGTGTGTGTCTCGTGCCTAATGTCACCACTTTGTCAAGTAGAATACCAGTGCAGCAAGCTACGCTTGCTACTCGCTTTGAACTTGGCACAGTTCACGTTGTGTTATGCAATATTATATTGTTTTTTTGTTGTTTGGTCCAAAATAAATGTATTTCCTTCTAAATTAAAATATACATGTGATATAACTAATTATTAACTTACATATTAGATTTTAATAAATAATAGCTTTGTAACAGAAGATAAGATTTGGAAAGCAGGTCAAATTGTTTTGTTGTTTTATTTTATTAATTACAGGGTTCCATCCGAACCAGTCTTTATATTTCCATCCCCACATACATAAATTAATATTATTATAAATGATTAAGGTTTAAGTTATTTGCAGCCTCTAAGCAGAAAGTTACATTTAAGACATCATTTTGTGCACTGATATACTTGTGGGGGTTGAATATCATAAGAACTACACTCACACATCTACTATTTAATTGCAGCTGTAAACAACAAAAGTATAGATTTGATCACCTAATACTGTAAAACAATTAACTTTGTTTACAATTCTAAATATGTTTCAAGGCAAATCGAGATCCCTCGAGAGAGTATAAACACCATATTAACCTTAATATGTTTAGAGTTGATTCATTTATATAATATAAGGGGTGCCAGTTTCTCATTTATAAAAAACATATAACATACGTAGTACAACACGATCAAGATATATTAATAAAATCCTGTTTCACTATCTCCATGTTGTCTCATTTTATTGCAATTACGTCATTTTGTTTAGATGTTACTAGTTTTATTTTTTTTTATATTAAATTTATTCATGAGTTACACTACAAGTTTGAATGAGTAGGACCGGACGAATTATAAATACAAGCGAATTTCGTTTCCGAACAACACTGTTGTTGCTAGCTGTTGACAATGAAGCTTGTGAGTACTTTTTTATACTTTATATTAATTTATCCCTGTTGTTTTTCCTTTTTTTATGCAGTTTTAAAGCATTAGCTACAATAGCAACTATTAAAGCTAGCTTGTATGTGAAAGTGAAGTGAAAATAATGAATATAGTATAGTAAAAACTACTCTCAAGGTTTGGTTTTTAGTGAAAATACAAGTGTAGCATCCATTTAAAGGGTTTTTATGTCTAGCACATAAATTTTATAATTTAATATTGAAGATACTGTTGTTTAAAGAATTATCGATTCGGACGAGACTCGATAACACGATTTTTATATCATTTGCAGTGTTAGCTGCAAATTGTCCATCCTAATTATATTTTAAACGCATCATATATTTTCAATATTATTTTGGTACTTTGGTGTATTGCTAATTAATAATAATAATTGTATTATTTTGCAGTTTATATTTACATATACTGTATTAGATGAAACTTTCTCCAAATATTTGTTTGTCTTTAAATTAATTTAGTTTTCAATTATGATGTGTTTTTATTAAATAAATTAGGAAACTTTAACACAGTTTGGAATAGTTAATAAATATTCTAGAAAAAGAATTATCTTAAATATCTTGGTACACAACGGCAATAGGTGCCGTATTTTTGCTTGCCACCGATCTTGCGCATAAGCATTATAAGATTCACTTTAAACTTTCTTTGTTTGGTAACTGATTTTTATTATAGTCGAATGTCGATGCCAAACTCGCTTGCTCTGGATAGATACCATACCACCACTAGACGAGATTCTGGAGCTCGCTACCAACCCAAATTAAATAGGTGACTGCCCAAACTTACTCACCGTGGTACGGCTTGGTTTGGAAATCTAATGATTTCCAAACCGAGCCGTACCACGTGTCGTGGATATCCTTGGGAGAGGTCTATGTCGTGGATAACGTTTCGTAAATCACAATATGCTTGTATTTGATTTGTTAATATATAGTTATATCAATAAATTCAAAATCATTTCTCTTAAAAGCTCCGACCTTATGACCTTTCGATATAGACTTAACAATTGGCATCTTTAATAATGTTACGAGCTGGGGTCAGTAAATTAAACTGCGGTCTACCAAAACACTGAACTTTTATTAATTACCACACTAACAGTCACTAATAAACTTCACTAAAAGCACTGAAAGTCGCTTCTTAGTTCTCCAATATCACTTAGATGTTTTCGCACTGTATCGCAAAACAATAATCTTCCCGGCGGCCGGACACAGCCTTATATAGTCCCCTAAGATACTTGCCACTCTTGCCAGAACATTCGCGGACACACTCGAATGTGTAGTCCAATACGTCGCACGTTCGAGACGTTTCGAGTATAACTGTCTCGATACTCGAATATTCTCGATACACAATACTCGAATTTTCCCGTACTATCTTTCTCGAATATTCTGTGTTTGTCTATCTCTTTCTAATGATGTTTTCTCATTCTAATACTTCTCGAATGTTCTAACTATCTCTGTCTCTTTCTACTATTGCTATCTCTTTCACTCCTATTGAAATTTATGTCCTTTTACTGAAGTAGGCTTAATGGCTCATAAGGGGTCCTGAAAACGCCTGAAAACGGGTTTTCAGGTTATTGCGGCATTGGATAGAGGGTAGCCTGAAACGTACTGAAAACATGTTTCAGGCGCCTGAAAACTACTGTAACTTGGGTGTAATTTAGATTTTTTAGTATGTGAAAGAGCTACTTCTGAAACGGCCTGAAACGACGTTTCAGCCTGCTGAAAACGTTTCTAAGTCACAGAAAATCACTTTTGAAGTTGTACTAAGCCACCGGCGTAACACTACCCCCTCCTAAGACATGCTCGTCCCGAGCATCATTATTTCCGTGGTATTTCGCCAGTCGGTCAACGTGAACAATCTTACAGGGACTACGTGCATTTCGCTGTATCCGGTACGTGACGTCGTTGATCCTCTTCAAAACTCGATAGGGTCCTTCCCATTTGGCTTGAAGCTTCGGAGATTTCCCTTTACTGCGGACTGGATTATGTAGCCACACCAACGAACCCTCTTCAAAGCCCTTGTTGTTTACATTTCGGTCGTAGCGGGTTTTCATCTTCTCAGACATCTGTTGGCTTGATTGTCTGACTTGCTCGTGTACGTCGTTCAACTTGTTACGCAAATCATTCGCGTACTCGGTTATATTCCGCGGGGCATCAGGTGGAATTCCAGTAAGTAGATCCGCAGGCAACCGTAGTTCTCTACCAAAGTTTGCAAATGCTGGTGTCACCGAAGTACTTTCATGGACTGCGCTTCGATATGACATCAGGAATGGTTGGATGTGCTTGTCCCAATCCTTTTGCCTGTTTGACACAACCTTTGCAAGATACCTCTCCAATGTTTGGTTAAATCGTTCCACCATTCCATCAGATTGCGGATGGTAAGAAGTGGTCCTCGTTTTATGAGTACCCATAACTCGACACATCTCTTGAAATATTTGAGACTCAAAATTTCTTCCCTGATCACTATGAATTTCCAAGGGTACTCCAAAACGGCAGAAGATTTCATGGACTAATTTATCCGCAACTGTTGAAGCCTCTTGGTTAGGAATAGCGAAGACTTCCGGCCACTTAGTGAAATAATCCATCACAACCATGAAGTACTTGTTTCCGCATTCACTTTCCGGAAATGGTCCCGCAACGTCTATGGCAATCCTTTCCCATGGTGCACCAACGTTATACAGTTTCAATGCACCTCTGCTGCGTGTATGAGGTCCCTTTACTGCAGCACAACTAGTACACTTGCGGCTTAGTCTTCAACATCGTCACGGCAATTTATCCAGTAAAATCGTTCTCTTATTTTCAACAGAGTTCTCGTTTTATGAGTACCCATATGACCTCCCGAACATCCGTTATGGTACAGCTGTAGAACATCCGGTATCTTGGCTTTGGGTACAACCATTTGTAGATGACAACGGTCTCCTCGAGCGTTTTCCCATTTGCGGCACAAGACTTCATCTTGGATAACCAGGCTGTCCCATTGAGCCCAATAGCTCTTCGTGATGGAACTCATCGACGCAATATCACTCCAGGCAGGTTTAGGAGTACCGGCTTTGATCCATTCGAGAATCGGTTTGATGTCTACATCATACTGCTGAGCGTGCTGAAAGGTTTCTTTTTCATTTGCTAAGATCCGTGTTTAGCATTCTCACAGGTAGGTCTGCTTTTGCCTCATGTTTTACGCCGTGCTTGCAGTCTTCAGAGCAAGGTCTTCTTGACAAAGCATCTGCATTACCATGAGATCTTCCAGAATTGTAAGGGAGACTAACCGGCACAATGGTTTCTGATTTTGGGGGTAGAGCGGTTTTCTTTAAGCTATACACTTTCCCCGGTGTGGCTCCTTCCATGAACAATTCTTCTCGTCCACAACTCATAATTCCTTGCTTGACGTCGATCTCACAACCATTCTTCCTCATAAAGTCTAGTCCGAGAATGCAGTCATCGACAATATCAGCCACAATGACGTTGTGCAGGTAAACTTGATTACCCAACTTCAACTCCACCTTCTGTTCGCCTCGGACGGGTATGTGCTGACCGGTGGCGGTTACTAAATTTAATCGCTTCAGGCTGTTGTTTCTGAAGTCCCTCAGAGACCGATTCGCAAGTTGGGAACCGACAACCGTGCGAGAAGCTCCGGTATCGATTGTCAGCTTACATGACCTTCCGTTAACCTTGCCATTGATGATCAGGCTGTTCCCATCGTGGGCTTGTGAGATCGAAATCCTTGGGGCTCTGCGAACACCAGCCAGCACTCGCCCCGCAGTCCTGGCGTTTACTCGTTTCCCTGCTGTTGTTGGACAGCGCTATTAGCTGCCCTGTTCTCCTGAGGCCCATCTTCATCATTCCCTGAGCTACGCTTAGGACAACTTGATCGGAGGTGTCCCTTTTCACCACAAGTGTAGCATCTAGGGCTGTATCCCTTGAAGCGGTCACGCACAGGTGTTGCAACTACCTCCCTGACACGGTGAGACCGATGGTCTTGCCTCACAGCTTCCACTTCTAGAGCATGGGCCAGGGCGGCTTTAAGGGTTTCGTGGTGCCCGAGTCTCACAGCAGCTCTCACTTCGAGGTCCCGAATGCCGTCGACAAAAGCCTGTACCAGGTTGCCCACAATTAACGTCGGTGCGGACTGGTACGCTTTACGTACCAGTTTTTCTACCTCTAGGGCCCATTGTTGCAGGTTTTCACCAACACGCTGAACCCGATCTTTTAGCTGGGCCGAAACACATGTTCAAGGTGTGCGTCGCCGTATCTTGCCTCAAGCGCTTCCAACAGTTCCTCATAGCTCACCTTCTTGTCAAGAGCTTCGAGGACTGTCAAGGCTTGATCTCGGAGGCCTAGCTTGAGTGCGGTCATAGGCTGGGCTTTAGTCCACCCATTTGCCTCCATTACAGCCTCAAACTGTATTTTATAGGCTGACCACGAGGAACTCCCATCAAAAGGTGGCACTTTGAACCCTCGCACTGAAGGAGCGGCACTGACGATAGTGGCTGTCCCATCTCCGACCTTCAGATTACCCAAAGCCTTCTTGACATCGGCAATCTCAGATTCAGCTTCGGTGAGACGGGTCTCGTGTTGCAGAACCTTATCTTCTATCACTTTGACCTTATTGCCGAAAGTCGCTTGGAGATCTTTGATCAGGACCATTTGTTCGTCTTGGCCGAGCTGCAGTTGTTCCCTCAAAAGGCGAGTCTGCTCCTCCTGACGGCGGGCCTGCTCCTCCTGACGGCGGGCCTGCTCCTCCTGACGGCGGGCCTGCTCCTCCTGACGGCGGGCCTGCTCCTCCTGACGGCGGGCCTGCTCCTCCTTATCACGCTGCAACTGCTCTTCCAGACGGCGTGCTTGCTCCTCCTGACGGCGGGCCTGCTCCTGCATCATCGCCATGAAAGCCGCCCAATCTGGTGCGGCAGCCGACGTTGAGGGAGTGGCTTCCATAACTGACTGCTGGTCCTCGTCAGTTGGCGGCTGAGTAGCTCCGAAGCGTCTCTGGTCGGCTTCCTGTTGTCGCTGGCTTCTTGTCCGGATTCTTCCTTCCGTGTCTTCCTTTGGTAGAACCGGCATACTGATCCCACTTCTGACACCAAATGTTACGAGCTGGGGTCAGTAAATTAAACTGCGGTCTACCAAAACACTGAACTTTTATTAATTACCACACTAACAGTCACTAATAAACTTCACTAAAAGCACTGAAAGTCGCTTCTTAGTTCTCCAATATCACTTAGATGTTTTCGCACTGTATCGCAAAACAATAATCTTCCCGGCGGCCGGACACAGCCTTATATAGTCCCCTAAGATACTTGCCACTCTTGCCAGAACATTCGCGGACACACTCGAATGTGTAGTCCAATACGTCGCACGTTCGAGACGTTTCGAGTATAACTGTCTCGATACTCGAATATTCTCGATACACAATACTCGAATTTTCCCGTACTATCTTTCTCGAATATTCTGTGTTTGTCTATCTCTTTCTAATGATGTTTTCTCATTCTAATACTTCTCGAATGTTCTAACTATCTCTGTCTCTTTCTACTATTGCTATCTCTTTCACCCTATTGAAATTTATGTCCTTTTACTGAAGTAGGCTTAATGGCTCATAAGGGGTCCTGAAAACGCCTGAAAACGGGTTTTCAGGTTATTGCGGCATTGGATAGAGGGTAGCCTGAAACGTACTGAAAACATGTTTCAGGCGCCTGAAAACTACTGTAACTTGGGTGTAATTTAGATTTTTTAGTATGTGAAAGAGCTACTTCTGAAACGGCCTGAAACGACGTTTCAGCCTGCTGAAAACGTTTCTAAGTCACAGAAAATCACTTTTGAAGTTGTACTAAGCCACCGGCGTAACAATAATTATATAATTTCAATTCGTTAATTATGTTACTTTCTGTTATTAACTGTTGATGTTATCGTTTATTTAGTTCTTCATTTATTAGAATTCGTAATTCTTGTTACAGATCATACAAATCTGCTTGCTGGCGTGCGCCAGCGCGGCATTTGCCGCTAGTCTGCCGTCTGTAAAAGTTCCTGGGGTAGTTCCCATTGACAACGCGGAAACATTGGAAGCACAAGAGGACCATTACCACGGTTATGGGGATTTCGGTCACGGGCATGGTCATCATCATGGTCATTTCCACGGCCACTACCCGCACCACCACCATCACCATGATTACCCAGGCCACGGTTACCATGGTTACAGAGGCTACCCAAGCTACGATTACGGAAGCTATGGATATGGCCCCGGCTATGGCTATGGCAACTTCGAAGTCGACATATACTAATAAGTGGTTGCAGAAAAGAACTGATTAGTTGCTAAGATTACGAAACGAGTTAATGATGTAAATATGAGAAGCTTGTAATTATTGTATGCTTTTTTGTCTTAATATAAATATATATATATATATATATATATATATATATATATATATAGACGTTGTTTTATTTGTAAATAATCTTTACAAATATTATAATATATAACTCTGTCTGTCGCACTTTCATGCTAAAGTTTTACTTACATAAAAAATGGTATATAGATAGTGTAGGGCGTAAGAAAAGACATAGGCTACTTTTAAATGTTAATATAGGGGATGAAAGTATGGAAAACGTCATTTAAGTTTATAAGTTTCAAATTTTAGTTGTAGGCTATTTAATTGTATTATATAAATTAGTACAACATACACATTTTGTCAAAACTCAAAAGGGGGGAAAATAAGCGATTAAGGATTTTGTTTAAATTCGTTCACAAACTACAGAACTGATTTTGAAAGTTGATATAGGGATAGACAGACTCTCGGAGGACATACACACATTTTAACAAAGGATAATATATTTTGTGATCCGTCTGCATGTTTGAAATCAAATAAGCAAATAGGGCTGCCACCTCTTACAATAGAAATTCTGGATTCCTTATTATAAGTAAACAATTGACCCTTGAGAACAATCTTATTTTACATATAAATATTTTAATGCACCCGGAAAAGGGGCAAGGCAGCTCTCGCGCTGCAGTCTAACAGCATAACCATGCCACAACTTTGCTTAGCACATACTCCGCGCTTATAACTAACGCATTTGAATCAGAAGTCTAATAGACATGAAACGTGATTTTGTATCACCTCTATAGTAAAATTCGTATTTTTACTAATTACCTACGTATACCTCCGTCGTGGAATTGTGTGTTCGCCGGTTTCAATCCCTGAGGTTCGGAGTTCAAATTTCGAGGAAGGCATATGATAAAACGGGTGTGGAAATATTGACCAACTCGTAGAATCCATTTTGGCAAATTTTATAAAGATTCCAACTGGATCTAATCTCTATATGTACATTGAGAAATGCAGCTAAAGACTATAGCTACATTCTATAGTCTTTAGTCTATTCTTAAAGTAGGCATCTGTCAGCTGCAATGCATCTAACCTGGCAGTGAAATTGAATATAATGAGGAAAAGTAAAATAAGTTTAAATGAATAAATTAATATAAATTATCTTTGAAAATTACCAAAGTTTTAATGCAGTTCGGAAACTCCGAAAAGGAACCCAATTACACGTCCATACAATAGCACCGTACAATTTCTAATCGCCACAGATGTGTATAACCCATAAAGCACATACAGTAAGCGACCCCGATGTTCATCTCTTACTTAGTCAAGGCAATTCAGGGACTGGGAAACATAATTTTTCTGGAATGCCCTGTCACAACCAGTTACGAACCGGGTCTTAGCGAATATAGAACGTTACTGGGGCCAAAACAGTAATCCTCTGAAGGCGGACGACATACGGCTTATACCATTCAGCCATCTATGATGGAGAGGGGCGTTTGTTTCAATTCTGTTGTAGAATCAAATATCATTCTACTAATCTAAAGGTGAATAATCCAAAAGTGAATAGTGCATAAGCGATTCTTATGAGATGATGGCGATTATTGCAAAGATCTTCGTAACATTTGCAGTATAAAAAAAAAATATAGGATACAGCCAGGTTTGAAAGCTAAAAAAATACCTAAGTCACTGGAAAAAAGATAATACAATCAATTGTTGTTTTGTTTCAGTGCAAAAAATATAAAGTGCTTCTTATTTCCGTATCCATGCTATTAAATGGGTTGGACCCTTCACGAACTTGCCATTCGCACCGTATTACAAATGGCATTGATAATCAATTCCAGTTTATCTAATAAAATTAAAGCTTGCATAAGTAGGCACATATTAAATCAACATTAAATGATATTAAGATCTGTATTATGCTCGGATGGCATTATTACCTCTAACTTGGAAGCAAGAATTATTTTAGGTATTAGATTTTTTATTTAGAACTTCAGGTATTCAATATAAAGAAATGCTATAATGTGTATTTTCATTATCCTACTAATAACACGTGTGGCGCACTAAAGGTTTGCGAAATCAATAATAAAAAATCATACTGTTTGAAAAATAAATTTATTGTGTTTCAAAATATGTTCCCTTGATGAACGTTTCACACAAATGAACCAATTATGAATACATGTTTTCGTACACTTCGACAGAATCTTCTGGTGTTGAATATCGTTGACCATTTAATATAATATAAATTTTTGGGAACAGAAAACTCCCACGGTTGCAGGTCAGGACTGTCCGTAGAGTGACTCATAAATTGTACGTTTTTCGCATTCAAAAACTCGTTTGTCCTTCAGATCGTGTGGGAACTTGTACTGTCGTAGTACAACATAAAGTTTGTCAATAATTTCCCCATAATAAATGGTCTTGAACCAATTACTATTAATTGTACAAAGATTTTTTAATGAAACAGTAGCCACATATTTTTTTTATAAAAAATATACAATCATTCGCTTCGAGATACTTTACCGCCCGCCATTTCCAAATTAATATAAACACAGTCGGGATTTTTGTTTATTAAATTACCTCTTATCTAATTACTATTATACATATACGTAAAGTAAGTTGATGGCTAGGTATAGATAATAAATCGCTACATATACCTCTGTAGATTGTAGATTGCTTAAATGACGATAAAAGACTTTTCTTTCAACACATTTAAAAAAATTGAAACTAAAGTCTTCGAACGTTAAAAATTGACTAAAAATATTTCACCAGAAATATTTATTATGGGTTCCAATAACAAATCAATTGTTCACTCATTACTTTGTTCATCCTTTTCAACTTGCATTTCATATTAATATAACATTTCGCTGAGAGAGACAATGCTTTGCATTATTAGGTTTTTTAATTAATGTATTTAATACGATGTTGTCAGAAGTCGATCTCAATATAGACTAGCCGTTTGTATGAGATATATTAAAGTAGGTATTTCAGGATTTGTGAGGAAACATAAGAGACAAATTGTGAGATAATTTTCTGTTGATTTATCAACATGACAATTTGAGAAAATACTACAGTACTTTAAACTTGCGTTTCCATCTTTATTCATATAACTAGCTGTTGCCCGCGACTTCGTCTGCGTAAATTTCGAGTTGAATGTTATTGATACACAAATCATATTAATATATTAAATGAAACAGCGCCATCTAGTGATATATGAAAAAAATATTTGAAAAAACTACAATAGCGCGTTGTAGAAATTGATTAAATGAAACAGCGCCATCTAGTGATTTATGAAAAAACTAACATGCGTAATGAAACTGATTTACACTTAAATATTTTTTCTGTTCTATTATATGTATAGATTAAGCGTGAAGAGGTAATAAACAAACAAACTTTCGCATTTATCATATTATTTTGATAAAAACTGGTTTCGTTTCATCGTATTTTGGTTCCCTGTTCCATCTCACTGCCCACATGCTAAACGTGGCCTTTGGGGTCTTATAACCTGTGGCTCTGTCTACCCCGCAGGGGATAAAGACGTTATCTTATGTATGTATTGTATCATGATGATGACGATAACTTTTTTTTTAATGAACCGATTTTGATGAAACAAAGTTTAGATATTATTCTGAGTTAAAACAAAGCAAATAGTGAAAGTTTCAAGCAAATCGGTTCAGTACTTTCGGAGATAAACGTGAACAAACATACAGACAGACAGACAGACAGACAGACAGACAGACAGACAAAAAATTCCAAAAAATTTTTTTTGCTTTCTAATAATCTATTTAAGTGCCCCTCTATCCATTTCAGTCAAAAATACTAAATGTACAGACAAAATATTTTTACTGTCTTATTATATGTATAGATATTTAAGTTTCATGTAATATTTTGTTATTTTTTGATGTTATCTGTGCAAAAAGTTACAGCTATACAGTTTATCTGAGTTTGTCATAGAACAGTTGATGTTTTTATAGTTGTAAAATATGAAATCGTAGGTATAGTCAAAGTCAAAGTCAAAGTCAAAATATTTATTTCAAGTAGGCAATTAGATATGCTCTTTTGAATAGTCCAAATTTTTTTTTTCCCTACTACCCATTCGGACTTCTTTTAGTTATAGAGAAGAACGGGCGCAAGAAACTCTATAACTTTTACAGAAGCAACGACATTTACAAAAATATATATCGTTACCAAGTCATACAAAAGTCAACTTATAGGTACAAGTATAATTACAAAGGTTCATGGCAATGCCTGGTGGAACTAAGAAACATTAAGTCCAAGCATTTGATAGATTCGAGTAGTTTTAATATGATAAATAAACATAATTATATATATAAATTACACCAAATTTGTTGATCTATGTCAAAATGAGATTGATAACATTAAATACATACGATGCTTATGATTTATTTTACTTATAAATTAATTAAATATGATTAATTATAATTATACAAGATATATGTGAACTTATTTACACACAATAATATACTTTAGTTATTAGAAAATTTGAGGGAAGCGAATCATTATTAGCTTCTTTAGAATAATGACAATGTTATATATATATACAATTGTTTATATCAAAGCAAGTACTTATAGATATGTGTATATTTATATTAAATAAGTGAGTGATAATCGAGCTTTATATATAATAGATAGATAGATATACTAAGGCTGTGTATAGCCATAATAACCATTAATTGATACAACGTGACATTTTGATTATTTATTATGTTTATAACATAAATGTTGTGATTACTTTCTTAAGAAAATGTTTACTATTGGTAATATTTAAGAAACATCTTGTTTTACTTATTATTATAACTTTATATTCTTTAGTATTGATTAAAAACTGTATTTATGGTTGACGCCAGTCAGACGCCACGTGCTCGGATTTTCATATCATAATGATTTGCTCTAAAATGCTAACAATATTTTTAAAATAATGTGTAGACAATTTAAAAAGTGTAGGGTAACAAACAAGCCTATAATAACCCTTTGTTTTTAAGTTATAAGCCCAGTTCCGGTTACTTTTTAGCGCAAACGCATTTCCGCCATGTGGATTTTACTATATAAGGCCGCATTTTTGCTAGTAGGGGCAATGTTCGTTGGACTTTCGTGCGGATATAATATATTTACCCTACCTAAGTTAAGCAAGTGGATTGTGTTGTAGTAGTGAATTAATTGGCGAGACTTCTGTTACAACAGTTAAGTAATATTTCCTTTGTAATTTCGTTCTCCTTATTTTGTTAAATCTTTGGTAATTGCTTATTAGTCATGTTTACTGATTTTAATGGATATGATTCAATGTATTGTGTATTTAAGTGATATGTAGTAAATTAAAAGAGCAACCCCCGAGTTTCTTGCTCGCTCTTCTCGGGGAAGTCAGCATTCCGAGCGAGTGGTAGAGCCAGTTATTTGCAAATAAAAAGTAGTTATCATTCTTGTAGTCTATTTTCTTTATACCCTTTTCATCTATAAGCATTGAGTTGCTATTAAATGTTGATAATTAGCTTCAGTCTCAAATAAAAGCAGTCTGTATTATATTTCCATTTATCATCAGAAGTGGGATTCGAACCAAACTAATCGCTTTTTTTTTGTAGGACCTGTGGACGTGGATTCCAATGGAGGCCGCCACAATTGAAGGCTTACTCAAGGCTATCCGGGATGCGGCTACTGTTAATCAAAGGGGTGAAGATGTCGTGCTGCCACCGTTTGATCCGGACAAGAACGACAACGGGGCAGGAAGTTGGTGCAACGCCGTTGACTCCATTGCATCGGATCTAGGATGGAGCAGTGTGACGACTGTCGCGAAAGCTGGTAAAGCCCTTAAGGGCTCTGCATTATTATGGTATGAAACATGGGATCCTGAGGACGGTAGGACATGGGACATTTTTAAAACCACCCTCAAGGACCTTTACCCTGAAAAACGAAATTTATCCGACAAATTAACAAAAGCGGTATTGTTAACTTCCGAATTTGCTGAATCCTATTGTGAATACGCTAGAGAAAAATTAAGGCTTTTAAAAAATACTAAAATTAATTTCAGCGAAGAACAGTTAGTTGAGCTTGTTTGTGGAGGTATACATGACATAAATGTTAAAATGGCGTCATATAATAGTTGCGTTAAAACCTCTGCAGCGCTTATATCCTTATTTACAACTTACGTTAAACCATCCAAAAAGCGGCCTTTAGAAACTGAAAAAAAACTATTAGTTAATTCATCAGTATCTTCAACAAACAAACGTATTAAGTTTGATGATGCCTTAGAAAAACGTTGTTACACTTGCAACAAATTAGGTCACGTAAGAAGTCAATGCTTTAAGCAAAAATTTAATCAATCCGACTCCAAATTTTATCCAAACTCTAATAATTCTCATACGATTCAATGTGCTTACTGTAAAAAGTTAGGCCATGATGAATCTGTTTGTTTTTTTAAGCAACGTGCTACTACCACATTACAAATCAATAAGAATAAGGATGTCAATTGTACAATAAAAAAAAGTCTGAAGTTAACTAAGATAACTATTAACGATTTAACTATAGAAGCCCTTATCGATTCTGGAGCAAGCTGTAGTGTAATAAAAGAATCTATAGCCAAACAATTACACTATAATATAATTCTGTATTCATCGTCTCTCGAAGGAATAGGTAACGGTAAATTACAAATAATTGGCAAAATAACTGTTCCAGTAAGATTTGATGAAATATGTTTAGAGATTGAATTTAATGTAGCTAGAGATAAAGACTTCCACTATGACTGTTTGGTTGGTAGAAACGCTGTTGAGCATCCGGATATTGCTATAATTATTGATGCTTCAGGTTGTCGAATAACACGTACCCGTCTTTCAGAATCAGATAACGTAATTAACAACATTTCGATATCGTTAGATAATGAGTTAGAATTTTTAAATAAATCATTAAATCACTTAGATTCTGCGTTGCAAACCAAAATAAAAAATATTTTTATAAAATTTCCCTCTGTTCTACCCTCATCTAATAATATTGGTTTTGTTAAAACTGGAGAAATGTCTTTACGTCTGAAAAAGGACGAAATTATACATTACCGACCATATAGGCTAGCACCTGTGGAAAGGGAGAAGGTAACTGAATTAATTAATGACTTATTACAAAAAAATATCATACGAGATAGTGATTCTTCATTTGCCAGTCCAGTTCTTCTTGTGAAAAAGAAAGATGGAAGTGATCGACTTTGTGTAGATTACAGAGCCTTAAATAAAATAATTGAAAAAGAAAGATACCCTCTCCCTCTCATCGACGATCAGATTGATAGGTTAGGAAAAGCAAAATTTTTCATTTCTATTGACATGAAAAATGGGTTTCACCAAATCCCAGTGGCATCAGACTCTATTAAATATACCGCTTTTGTGACACCAGATGGGCATTACGAATTTTTAAAAATGCCCTTTGGAATTTGTAATGGACCATCTATCTTCCAAAGAGCAATTATAAAAGCTGTACAACACCTTAAGTTCTTAGTAGTATATATAGATGACCTTTTGATTCCATTTACAACTCAGGATGAAGGTCTACAATATTTAGAATTAACCCTCGAAGCTCTAAGTTCTGCGGGTTTTACAATAAATTTAAAAAAGTGTTCATTTTTTGTGAAGAATATAGAATATCTAGGTAGGCATATTTCCGAAGAGGGTATTAGACCAAGCGAGAGTAAGGTATCAGCTCTTACTAATTCTCCCATTCCTACTACGGTTAAAGAAGTACGTCAGTTTATGGGCCTGGCTAGTTACTTTCGAAAATTTATACCTGAATTTGCTTCACGTACTGCTTGTATAACCAAATTGACAAAAAAGAATCAAAAATGGGATTGGGGTTCAGAACAAGAGATTGCCAGGCAATTTGTTATAAATCACTTAATTTCCAAACCATTGCTTACAATATTTGATCAAAAACTACCTACTGAACTGCACACTGATGCAAGCTCTATAGGGTACGGTGCAATCCTGATGCAAAAATTTGACAATCAATTTCGAGTTGTGGCGTACTTCAGTAAACGCACTTCACCAGCCGAATCAAACTATTGTTTTTACGATTTAGAAACATTGGCTATCTACAATGCACTTAAAAACTTTAGAGTATATTTATTGGGAATTCATTTTACCATAGTGACTGATTGTAATGCAATTAAATCTACAATGTCAAAAAAAGATTTATCCCCTCGTGTCGCGCGTTGGTGGACTTTTATGCAGGATTTTCAATTTGATATTGTATATAAAAAGGGCAAATTTGTAGGGCACGTCGATTACCTTAGTCGTAATCCAGTTAGAAATACAAATATACCCAAATCTGTAGTTAACATAGTTAATGAAAATACCAATAATCCACCATCATGGTTAGAAATCGCTCAAAGAAACGATAGCGAAACACAAAATTTAATGGGCAAAGTTCATTCTGGAGATGTAGATGCTAACCAATATATTATTATTAATAATTTGCTACATTATAAAATTAACCCTGATGCGGCACCTAGATTATATATTCCACGAGGCTATAGGCTTAGCATATTACGGCTTTATCACGATGACAACTGTCACGTAGGATATGACAAAACGATTAATAAAATAAGGGAACATTTTTGGTTTCCTGGAATCACAGAGTTTACTAGAAAATATATATCTCACTGTTTAATATGTACTTCAAGAAAAGGACATTCTGGTCCAAAACAAGGTTTTTTACACCCGATAGAAAAAACAATTCCATTTCATACATTGCATCTTGATTGTACTGGACCCTTTAGACAAACCACAGAAGGATATAAACACGTGCTGTTGATAATAGACGGCTTTACTAAATATTGCATACTAAAACCACTTAGAACATTAAACGGTCAGGAATTGGTATTTGTTTTACGTGATACAATAACGATGTTTGGCTCACCAACCCTTGTAATTACAGACAGGGGTACAAATTTTTCATCCAATCAAGTTCAGTCATTATTTCAAGAAATGCAAGTAGAGCATCATATGATTGCCACGGGTACCCCACGGAGCAATGGCCAAGTGGAAAGATATGTAGCAACAAATTGAATATGCTATCTACATCAATAAATGATTTGTCAGAATGGTCGAACGTACTTTGGAAAGTTCAGTTGTCTCTTAACACAACTATTCAGAAAAGTACTGGTTTCTCTCCTATACGTTTATTAATTGGCAAAGAAGGAAATATACCTTCCGTTCAAGCTCGACTAACTGAAATTACGGATAGTACGGAACAACCAGTTTTTGATATGCAATATGATAGAAATCGAGCACAACAGTGTATACTAACTACTTCTAATAGGTTTAAAGAGCGTTTTGACACTAATCGTCGAACCAATAAAACATATGAAATAGGTAACACTGTATATATTAGTCAAAATCATAGACGCCACGATAAACTTAGTCCGAAATATAAAGGTCCATATGAAATTATAGAAATATTACCAAACGACCGATTTTCTCTAAGGGGTCAAAATAATTTAAGAAATATTATTGTTGCCAAAGAAAAAATTAGGGTTTGGCCTGGTGAATGGATAGACCAAAATGTTGATTTTGAAGAAAATGTTCAACAGAATTAGCCGTGATAGATGTTACTGTATTCTGTTTTATTTATTTTATTGCATTTGCATTAATTATATTGCAAAAATGTAAATTTTGTTATAGATCAATCAAATATTTTATAAATAATAGTTACGATGTCTCTATCACTGGTCAAAATGATAAAAAGAGAGAAAACTGTGATTTGAAAAATGTTTAAAGTACTGCTGGTCGGTCACTGCCCTGATACTGTTCTGTTAATTCATGCGCAGCAGGTGATAGGTTCAGTATGTCAAGGCCAGAGGCTATTGGATAAATAACTGCTGGTCGGTCACTGCCCTGATACTGTTCTGTTAATTCATGCGCAGCAGGTGATAGGTTCAGTATGTCAAGGCCAGAGGCTATTGGATAAATAACTGCTGGTCGGTCACTGCCCTGATACTGTTCTGTTAATTCATGCGCAGCAGGTGATAGGTTCAGTATGTCAAGGCCAGAGGCTATTGGATGAAATTATATATATGAAAAAAAAAAAAAAAAAAAAAAAGAAAGAAAAAGATATAAAAATATATTGGTACTTCGAGAGCGAAGTACTGGTCAGTATGGCCGTGATAGATTCGAGTAGTTTTAATATGATAAATAAACATAATTATATATATAAATTACACCAAATTTGTTGATCTATGTCAAAATGAGATTGATAACATTAAATACATACGATGCTTATGATTTATTTTACTTATAAATTAATTAAATATGATTAATTATAATTATACAAGATATATGTGAACTTATTTACACACAATAATATACTTTAGTTATTAGAAAATTTGAGGGAAGCGAATCATTATTAGCTTCTTTAGAATAATGACAATGTTATATATATATACAATTGTTTATATCAAAGCAAGTACTTATAGATATGTGTATATTTATATTAAATAAGTGAGTGATAATCGAGCTTTATATATAATAGATAGATATACTAAGGCTGTGTATAGCCATAATAACCATTAATTGATACAACGTGACATTTTGATTATTTATTATGTTTATAACATAAATGTTGTGATTACTTTCTTAAGAAAATGTTTACTATTGGTAATATTTAAGAAACATCTTTGTTTACTTATAATAACTTTATATTCTTTAGTATTGATTAAAAACTGTATTTATGCTTGACGCCAGTCAGACGCCACGTGCTCGGATTTTCATATCATAATGATTTGCTCTAAAATGCTAACAATATTTTTAAAATAATGTGTAGACAATTTAAAAAGTGTAGGGTAACAAACAAGCCTATAATAACCCTTTGTTTTTAAGTTATAAGCCCAGTTCCGGTTACTTTTTAGCGCAAACGCATTTCCGCCATGTGGATTTTACTATATAAGGCCGCATTTTTGCTAGTAGGGGCAATGTTCGTTGGACTTTCGTGCGGATATAATATATTTACCCTACCTAAGTTAAGCAAGTGGATTGTGTTGTAGTAGTGAATTAATTGGCGGGACTTCTGTTACAACAGTTAAGTAATATTTCCTTTGTAATTTCGTTCTCCTTATTTTGTTAAATCTTTGGTAATTGCTTATTAGTCATGTTTACTGATTTTAATGGATATGATTCAATGTATTGTGTATTTAAGTGATATGTAGTAAATTAAAAGAGCAACCCCCGAGTTTCTTGCTCGCTCTTCTCGGGGAAGTCAGCATTCCGAGCGAGTGGTAGAGCCAGTTATTTGCAAATAAAAAGTAGTTATCATTCTTGTAGTCTATTTTCTTTATACCCTTTTCATCTATAAGCATTGAGTTGCTATTAAATGTTGACAATTAGCTTCAGTCTCAAATAAAAGCAGTCTGTATTATATTTCCATTTATCACATTCATGTCTTTTATATAATCAGTAACCGTATAATAGGCTTTGCTAATAAGTACACTTTTAACAATGATTTTAAATTTATTTAGGCTTAATTGTACAATATTGCTTGGAACTTTGTTGTAAAAACGCACACAGTTACCTCTGAATGAATTATTAATTTTATGGAGTCTAGTGTGAGGCAAATGTAATTTATTCTTATTTCTAGTATTGAAGCTATGGACATCACTGTTTTTACTAAATAAATGAATGTTTTTATGGGTATTATATTAGATTTTCATAAATATATTGAGACACAACTGTCATTATACCAGTGTCTTTAAATTTATCTCTTAAAGAGTCTTGCATTTTTAGATTATAAATTGCTCGAATGGCCCTCTTCTGCAGCACAAATATAGTTTGAATGTCGGCAGCATTTCCCCACAGCAAAATACCATACGACATTACACTATGAAAGTAACTAAAGTACACCAATCTAGCTGTTTCTACGTCAGTTAATTGGCGTATTCTCAAAACTGCAAATGCTGCAGTGCTGAGCCGTTTTGATAGTTTATCAATATGTGGGCCCCACTGAAGTTTGGAATCGAGAGTAATTCCTAAAAATACTGTGGTGTCCACGAGGTCCACATTTCTATCCTTTATAATTACTTCGGTTTTCACCTGTTTTACATTTGGCAATACAAATTTGATACATTTAGTTTTACTTTCATTTAGAAGCAAGTTATTAACGTTAAACCAGTGGACTACTTTAGAGATTGCATCGTTCACAGTGTCATTAATATTTTGTCTCCGTTTAATTTTGAATATAAGTGATGTATCATCTGCAAAGAGTACAATTTCGTGTTTATTATTAACATAAAAGGGAAGGTCATTTATATATATTAAAAATAAAAAGGGACCAAGAATTGAGCCCTGTGGGACGCCCATCTTAAGCAAAGATCCCTGAGATCTCGTACCATTAATATCGACTCTCTGAATCCTGTCACTCAAATATGAAATAAGAAGGTTCAGAGAAGAGCCTTTGAAACCATAATAACGTAATTTCTTAATCAGAGTTTCAATATAGTAAAATACCATTGCACATAATACTTATTTTTATAAACTGTATAGTACAAAAAATATTATTTATGTATATTTATTGAAAATAGATCTCAGTGGCGTACACTTGAAGAGGCCTATGTCCAGCAGTGGACGAAGAGGGGCTGATGATGATGATGATGATGATGATATTTATTGAGTTCTTTTTACTGTAGTGATGATGGACAACGATCCACAAATATCAAAAATATCAATGATATTTGATAATAGGTTACTTGTTAAACATTATATATTTATTACAGCGAACATATAGTGTAATTTATTATATTGTTCATTCATTTCTTACTATCATTGATGGGTACAATTTTAATCTACGAGTCACAAAAAAGCACTGTTACGAATTCGCGTAACGTGCAGAGCAAAGGTTGCTTTAATGTCCGATACGATCTAGCTATAAAGATATTTCTGTACATACATAAACATGTACAAGTACGTAATCTATTCAAGTAGTAAATTTGATAATAATCAAAGAGTCGGGTCATCTTTTTCTACAGAACAATGAGAACTATCCAAATATTATGAAAGTTGTGGTTCAGTTACACATGATAATTTTATTTTGTATACGTCTCTTTTGTATATGTATATATTACACACACACATATATATATATATATATATATATATATATATATATATATATATATATATGGCAGCGATATTACTGAATACTTAGACTTTATATCTTATATTACATGTTGGCAACGTACACTATAGTTTTTGTGGGGTGTCAGATTTGCTGCAAAGCTCACCGGAACCATATTTACTATAGGCTTCCACTTCTCGTTAGGTAGACAGTCTCTTTGTTCGCATCTCACATATAAAGTGGGATATATAGCATGTAAAAAAGTGTAACTGAAAATTAAGGTGTATTTCCGCAGATCCCCCATGATCTACCAAAATACTCTTCAATGATGACCGTAGGGGTAAATCTATTATGCCTACAATGATTGACAAATTATGTATTCACGCACGTGACTCCTATTGAGCATGTCTCAGCTAGACATGTCAACACACGGCTTTGTTTTAAGCAACATATATTTCTGAATGAATCAGCGTCAGTTAATAATTTACTAAAATACGCTTCTATATATATATATGTATATATATATATATATATATATTATATATATAATATATATATTATATATATAATATATATATAATATATATAATATATATATATATGACTCGATAGACTTCATCCTGTCAAATAGATTTGTAAAGTGGCAGTTTTTTGTTCCTATTTATTTTTTAGTCAGGGCAATAAATTCTCCTGTACAGAACCGTCACCCTGGTGGTAGGGCGCTGTGAATAAAAAATAATTAATATATAAACATCCACGGATCCACTAGTTACGAATAAAAATAAGACACACAAGTTTGGTAGCATAAAAAAAATATATTCTTATTTTATATAACGTCTGAAAACAGATCGATTAATGAAAATAGAATTAGTCCATCTCTCCCAAGCAGGAGAAATCGACAGAAAATCTTGTCGACGAAATTCAGTCCCAGTGGATTCCTATACCCTTAGAATATTTTTTGAGCTACTACTAGCTACTAGCAGGGACTAAACTCCAATTATCTTTTTAAAAACTAGATTATCGGAAGGAAATCGGTCCGTCAGGAGATGAAGTGATGTAACACTACTCTAAGAAGGTGTAGTATGTCTGAAGTGGCGCTGGAACTTGTTATTCTAGCTATTAGAAGCCTCACCATTAGGATGTTAGAAACATCAAATAAGACATATTTGGGTACGTAAACCTGGATAGTGATAAAGGAGGTACTAAACCAGGGTCGTTCGCATGGGTATCGCTAGCTTACCTATTTACCTTCTACGGGAAAATACTAGTATTCGCATTGCTGTTTCTGCGTAAAAAGTTAGGCATCCCAAGATCAGGCAGCGATATTACTGAATACTTAGACTTTATATCTTATATTACATGTTGGCAACGTACACTATAGTTTTTGTGGGGTGTCAGATTTGCTGCAAAGCTCACCGGAACCATATTTACTATAGGCTTCCACTTCTCGTTAGGTAGACAGTCTCTTTGTTCGCATCTCACATATAAAGTGGGATATATAGCATGTAAAAAAGTGTAACTGAAAATTAAGGTGTATTTCCGCAGATCCCCCATGATCTACCAAAATACTCTTCAATGATGACCGTAGGGGTAAATCTATTATGCCTACAATGATTGACAAATTATGTATTCACGCACGTGACTCCTATTGAGCATGTCTCAGCTAGACATGTCAACACACGGCTTTGTTTTAAGCAACATATATTTCTGAATGAATCAGCGTCAGTTAATAATTTACTAAAATACGCTTCGTCCAAGGTTTAAAGGCGGGCAGTCAAACGGGAAATGTGTTTTGATAAATAAAGCTATTATTAAAACTCTGTGATACATATCAGGAGCACTAATTTTTTATTAAATTCCCGAAATCACTGTGTTATCTATTAATTCAAATAAAGATCAACAATTCATTGCAATATTTTGTGGGAAACAAGAAATGCTATTCAATTATTTTAGGCAATAAATATTAAGGATAATGATAATGATAATTCTTCTGTTAATTTACATTTAGATTGATGTGTTTGAGTTTGCAGCTCCAGAGTTTGCACCTAATTGTAATTTTAAAATTATCAGTTCTTATTCGTTTCTAAATATCACATATCACGCTACATTCAGTGTCATAAAAAACCTGTTTTTTATACGATTATTTGTGATAATAAATAAGTAATTCGCAGCTCACATATATATTCACTCGATTGTCCCTAAAACGTATCTATAGCATTATTTTTGCATATTTATATTATATATTTTATATAACATTTTTTAATAATTAACAATGAACCAATTGCTAAGATAAATAGTTTCGTTAAACGCTTCAGACACTTTAACGTGTAATCTTTAGTTGACTCCTTTTGCAAAAATTGGATATATATTGTTGTCGCTCGACATTTTCCTTCAATTTGAGTTAATTATACGATATATGGGCTTAATAGTGCCTTTTGCTGTACTTGACTGTACTCAAGGAGAGATTTGAGTTTAAAGTGTGATTCTGTAATACGAACCTTAACATCGAATTCACGATATATCGCCGACGATATCGCCATACTTATCGCCAATGCCCGATTAACCCTTAGGCTAATTAGGCTGCAGCCTAGGGCACGAGGATCGAGGGGCGGACCATTAATTTTGAAATTTAAAAAAACGCGCGTAAAACAAACCCTGACTTGACACGAATCGGTTCTTTTTAGGCCGACCGTAACACACCTGGCGGGGGCGCGTTCTTACAATTAGCCTTGGGCGGTCTCTCTCTCTTGATCAGCCGCTGCTTATCACTCTAACTTTGGTGAAATATAAACATGTAGTTTAGCTGGGCTTTTATCTGCACTTGGTCTCACGATTGGGCCATTGTGAGTACTTATTATACGGACATGTGTCAGTTCAAACCCTTGAAAGAACTTGGTGAAGTTTTCGAAAGAAATCATGAGATACGCATATCATATCCGGATTCATATCTCCAACAAACTATTCTCACTATTTATAAGATTCTCACTATTATAAAATTTCGTTTATAAAATTTTATAAGTATTATTGTAATATTAATTTATCAAATATCATATATGAAATATTTTAATGTTATTACTGAGCTACGAAAAAAGATATTTTCGAATTTCTTGCATGTTTTACCGGAAAATGCTCTTCTAATTTCCAAACAGGTGCAGAATAATTTTAAAATATATTTTTTACTATTTTCTTGTTCATCCCACTCTTCTCTGGAATGTTTTACCTATAAGTATTAAAGATCTAGCGGATCAAGTTTCAAAAACAAATTGCGGAAATATGGGTATGACAAGATTGTATTGTGATGTTGCATATTTTTTTATTTTTATTATCATTATATAATTATCAATGATATATATGTATTAGGATTTAAAAATTGTTACAATTGTTTTTTTAATAGTAGCGTCATTTCTTTCTGCACCACTGGAAGGTTGACTGTCACAAAATACCTGTAGCATTAAGTTTGCTATTACTTTATATTACTTTGTACATGAAGTGTATAAATGAATAAACACTACCTCTATTGGTATTTTTCGTAGTGTTAATGTAAAGATTGATGTGTTGCTCGCCGTAGAAACATATGTAAATAATCAAAATAAATAAAATAATGCTATATCATTAATGAATAATAAATAATATTGACATAATTATTCATTCATGTTGCATGACATTATTAATAATTCATCATCATCATCCTCTTGCCCATTTCCCATTATCTGGGGTCGGCGCAGTAGATCTTTTTCTTCCATTCCTCTCTATCAGCCGTCATTTCCATGCTTACTCCTTTCATTGTTATATTATTCTTCACACAATCGATCCATCTTTTATTCTGGCTTCCTCTGCCCGTGTATCCCTCCACTTTCATATTCAACATTCGTTTTGTGACATGACTTTCATCCCTCCGCATCACATGTCCAAACCATGCTAATCTACTTCCTCTCACTTTCTCACATTATTAATAATTATTATATTATTTCATTCATTGATTATTTATAGACATCCAAAATGTTTTTTTTAATATTTTACTTTAACCTTTATATGCTTGTTTAACGCATTTTATAATCTAATTGTTTATTATTAAAAAAAGCTTTTTATATTTGCATGCTTAAGAAAATCGTGAAATAATTCCCATCATAAAATAATAAACTGTTATATTCGGATTTTGTTTGATGTAAGTATAAAACAAAACTCTTGTTGAAAAATCTTTTACCAAAAAAGAAATATTGCAACTCAGAAACAGTACCGATTAAAAAGGGGATTTTTTTCAATCGAGAATCGGATAGCGATACAATGTCAGTGGCCGGCTTCATAATGTTTTGAAGGTTACAAGATCAGCGCACTTTTATATGGTCCCACGCTTTTTTGTGATATTATTAACGAAATATTGATATCGGATTTTTTGCGCGTTCAATCCACAATCATATGGACACAAATCACATAGGTTTCTGCAAACGTCATTCGAAATTATTAAACTCAGTCACTTTGTGGTTAATAGCTATTTTAGTATGTAAGTGACAAAAACAGAACGGAAAATCTATTACTCAATTCACGAAAAACCCAATTGGACATAAGACCACTAGTTGTTTATTACATCCAATCATTATTTAACAAGTAATTGAAATAATTTATGTTTCGCAATTACTCTTAACTTTAAAACTTATCTAAAGCAAAATCAAATCGTATAGCAACACATGACATATCAATAACGCCGTGATAGCTGATGTGCCCTCAATCAAACCTCGCTGGCCAAGATCTCGCAGATTGCCTTGCGATGTTTCACTCTAGGAGCGAAGGAGTATCAGATGGAAAAACGAAGAGCTTTTTCTTAAGAAAGCTTTTCTTAATCGTAAGATTTTTTCTTACTCGAGCTTATCTAATGAGAAGGACATGGTGGTTGCTCAAGGCGAATGTGAGAAATATTTTTGGGGCATCATCCTACTTAATACTGACTAAAAATAAGGCAAAAATAATGACTTCAGTTGGATTAACAGCTACAATGTTTTGAATATAAGCGTGTTTGATTATGTTCAAATAAATCAGGACACAAAAAAATCAACCAGATGGCGTTATTACCAATTTAGTGGATACAGTGACTACAACTGACATTAACAAACGTAGTACAACTTCTGCTTCGGAGAAATAGAACAACACCACAGCTCTCATAATTAACAGATAGATAAGTCTTTTTTATTTTTTTCCAACCTTATAACTTTAAATGAATCGCTAAATATCATATAGTTCCATTTATATCTTTCATATATCACTGTTCTTATTTCTGGATTTGAGATCTAAGATACTAGAAACAATTCACACCCAGCAAAGGAGATAGTTATCCGTGATCAAGATCGACTGGACTTGCTGGAGTCACAAAAGGAGTTCAGATCTTTTGTCTACATTTCAAAAATAATTGTTTAGTATGAGGCCCATATTAATTTTGCACCATCAAAACAGTACAGGGCGTATTACCTGGAAGGGATATCATCCAGCAGGATTTGCAGGAATTAAATTGGCATGGGAAATGTGCCTAAAATTACCAAACACAGATTTTTGCTATGACCCTATTTAGACTAAGGCAGTCAATAGATTACTATAAGATTTAAGTGGAGAAGAGAAAAAATAGAGGAGTGTACGTGGTTTAGTGATATATAAAGATTTTGTATGTGTATTATCTGAATGTATAATAAAATAGTAGAGAAAAGCATAAATAAAACGGCTATATTATAAACCGATAACAAACAAAAGAAGCTGACCATTCTATTACCATCTACGTAAGTATTATGAGCTGTTATCTCCAATTCTTAATTAAATTAAGTAATTCAGCTTTTGGTGCTCGGGTAGATGAAATCATTATTAGAGAATATACCTTTGATAATTTAAAAGGGAAACAATGTACAAAGACAGTATTCTATCCGTTATCGAGTTCTTATCAGCCAGTAGGAGTACAATAAAATAAAAATGCAAAGGATAATCTTAGACTCGTACAAGTAACCATTATAATCAAATTTTCTATACATAAACACACAAACATAAATTCCTTCAGATTTTCTGTAATATATGATTCCTTAAAAGCAGTGGGAAGGTGGTAAACAAAGTAGACAGTGGTATAACAAATTTATAAGTGGAGGTTATTAACCAGGATACACTCCTGTTGTTGCTGTTTGCTAGACTACCTTACACTACAAAAAGTCCGAAGATTGTTTTTAAACTGAAAAAAACAATTATAATAAATATAATTTCAAGCGTGTGTAAATACTATTCTTTTGTCTCATTTAATCATTTTTTTTACCAGTCGATTCAAAACAACCGAATGGGCATCACATCCTTTGCCTTCACAGAATGAGAAAATTAATGTAAAAAACAAAACAACCGGCCGCTTGAAAATCAAAACACTATTTAATTTTAATATAAACATGATGAATTTAACACCTTATAAATAAAAAAGTATGCATACATTTTCAATGATTCCTACTAACGGACAAGTCAAATATTTGTCTGTTCTAAAAATATTCCAATTAATTATTGCACTTTTTCAATTCCACAAACATAATGTAATCATATTAATCATGATTAAGATTCCATATAACTTTTTTTGGAAAACAAAGAATGTCTTTTCATTTTATTTCTGTTTTAAGTTAATTGAAAGGTTAGTCAGGATGTGTATAACGTAAATTAAGAATAACACAACAATATACTGTCTGTTAGCAATGTATTCTCAGTTAGTTTTCAGTTTTCATCTATGTTGTAACTTCTCAATATAAAGCTCTTTCTTAATTTGTAAGATTATAAAATGAGTGTGTTTAAATAAAACAAAAAAAATCTAATAATAAATTGTATGACACAATGAACTGTCGCATGCTAGCTAAGTATGTTATAAAATAGAATTCAGAACATATTAAGGCAAGAGATTTAAATATCCCTTACTATATTTAGGGGAAATAC
The DNA here is from genome assembly GCA_036419045.1 of Scirpophaga incertulas. Classification (NCBI taxonomy): domain Eukaryota; kingdom Metazoa; phylum Arthropoda; class Insecta; order Lepidoptera; family Crambidae; genus Scirpophaga; species Scirpophaga incertulas. The sequence continues at coordinate 14,327,658 of CM071645.1, forward strand.
GTCATTCGTAGATCATGCCCATAAAAAAGTTTTATGGTCGGCTGCACCAGTCAGCACATAGTAAGTAGATATGATCATTAACTTCAACGTATTATGTGGTTGGGAACTTGTCTTAGTTTGTTTGCTTGGTTCGTCACCCGCCCGTCATCGTCTGACAGACCCCTGCTCTGTGCTATATAAAGACCACGTCGGAATTGATATCCACATTACAACTTGGAAGCTGTAATAATGAAGACAGTAAGTACTCATAACTTACTCATATTAACCACGGCTTGCACAATATAAATTACAACTTATACTAATGCTTTAAATATTTTTTTACAATAGTACATTTCATAAATAATATATATAAACAGCATTATTATTAAAAAAAATGAGATCATAATTATATTAGCTACTCTCTGTTATCTTATTCTGCCATGTGTCTTGTTAAAGGTGAGCATATGATAAAACTTCCCATATACTCCAGCTTATAATATCTTTACCACACTAACAAAATGAACTACTAGTGACACTACTACTTCGTTTTATTAGAAAGGGTCAGTTCTCACATTTATAATTGCTCTTGTATCTTTCTTAACGTATTTTCATTGACGTAATAAAATCACAATAACAACATCTTATTTTGATCCTTATTTGTTTTGAAATGCTTTGGCGTAACATTATCAAGTGTCATTTCACATTTCGCTTATGAGATTAAGTGTCAATTTTTCTATTTCATTTTACGTTGTTACTCCATAAGAATATCTGTCAAAATTACCGATTTATTCGAGTTTGTCAAAATTTGCTGTCAAATTTTGTTTATCAAGAGTTTTATACTTGCATTATATATTTGTCTTGTGACTTTGCTACAGCAATGTTGATATTGTCGTGACTACGATTTTGCGTAATATGGTGATGATAGCAAATCGTATTATACCGAAATATAAAAGAGTCTCCAACTAAAGTAAAAATATTTGCTTCCATTGGAATAGGTAAATTAAAATTATTATTATATTTAACACGTAATCAACCGTTAGTGATTAGACTCTTCCGTGAACTTATACTGAGTTATCAAGGCAATGTTGAAGATAACCGAAATTGCTTATGACTAAACGAACAGCGCAATTAGAATAAAGAAATTTAATAAAAAAAATCGATTAAAATAAATAATATAATTTTAAATTTGGTGGCATATTTATTATTATTTTATAAGATTTTTTTTTTACTTTTATTGACTAATTTAAAAAGTTTTCTCATTTAGATATTTATTCTTCAAATTTCTTATATTTTAGATTTTTTACACATAAACAATAGTGGAAGATAAGAAAATAGATATCATAATCAATATGTTTCGGTATTTTATTTTGAATTATTATATATTAGATTAATAATAATAATGTAAATTTTCAGATCATCTGTATTAGTTTGGTGCTCTGCGTCGCTGCGGCGTGCGCTTCCGCTTTACCGGCCCAAGCGGCAGCTGAGCCAGCTATTGATATTGCTCAACCTGAGGCAGCAGACTTGGAAGAACTCACTCCCGCAGAGTCGCGATACGGCTACGGTGGATATGGAGGCGGCTACGGCGGCGGCTGGGGCTACGGAGGTGGCTACGGCGGTGGCTACGGCGGCGGATGGGGCGGCGGCTGGAGGCGCCCGCATTACAGACGGGGCTGGGGTGGACACTGGGGTTAATTCCATTAAATTCCGATAGACACTCTAACTCGATAGTTAACAGTATTACCCTGGCAATATCATACAGTTATTTAACTATGTAATAACAAACCTGTGCTGTGAATCCTGTATATTTCTTTTGTATAAATAAAACCATTTTCGTATTTAACAAGTTTGTTGTTTTTATATTGTTCTACTTGATTACGAATAATTATTTCAGTTCAGTTCTTTTACATGGTAAAATCCTAAGATTACATGTAACGGAATTGTTAATTTACTTGCAAACTAATATAGGAATCACTTGCAAGTGATTTCGAGCAATCATAGGAACTATATGGTTGAGGGGTAAGGGTTCATAACATCTTATTGGACCCAAGTCACCCTCACCTGCTCGCGCTGTACCCTACTAACATAAAAGGCTCTGGTGCTGCCCTATCAACCTGCACGTGGCGAGCGTGGTAGGAGAGCTCAAGTCAAATTCTCCCATTAAAACCATAAAGGAGAAACGCCAAATGCCTAGTGCTACCGAAGGGGGTGCCGATAGCGACGGACTTTGGCACTGTGCTAGTACCAGGGGTGCTAAGGATCTTCATGCAGCGGATCCAATTGCAAAATCGCTTCGATTACCTGTAAGACTGCACTGATGTCTACACATAGAATGTCCGGGTTGTGAAAGTTATCCTCACGGTATCAAAAAGAGAAGGAAGAACATCTCAGAGCTGACCAACTAATGAAGAAACAGTGTGTAATGGATTAGTAACCTCTGAAGACGCTAGTTGATAACTGAATAAACAGATCTCCAAGTCTCTGACTCGCCACATACGCCAATTTAATACTGTATGTATTAAATAGGCCATACAGTGTAGTAAAGGCTCCAAAGTGTTTTCAAAAGATCTATCTCTAGGACAGAGTCTGCTAAAGAATCTAAAGACAAAGGACAGCCGAGTCAATATGTGCAAAAGTCTTAGTAGAGTTTTCAAACAAGTGGGACTTAAAATGAGCATGGACAAGAGGAAAATCTTATCGAATTTCTATGCAGCATCCACACTTTTGAAGATCGGAGATTCTACACTAGAAGTTGTTGACGTGTATGTTTACTTGGGACAAATAGTCTAACTAGGTAGGTCCAACATCCAGAAAGAGGTCAATCGACATATCTAATTCGACTGGGCTGTGAAATTACGCGACATAATTTCGACCCTCTATCTGCCGCAGTGCCTCAAGACTAAAGTCTTTGATTCGTATGTGTTGCCAATGATGACGTCTGGAACTGTAAACCTGACCACTCACAATTTACCTTATAAGGAGGTGCACAGTCTCTCAAAGGACAACGGAGAGGGCTATGTTCGGAGTTTCTCAGTGGTATCATATCAGAAATTATTAAATCCGTAGAAGAACCAAGGTCATTAGCGCAGCCCGAAAAATTGCGAATCTCAAGTGGTAGTGGGCATGGCAGACTATTAGCCACTGGAATGGAACCTTTCCACCTCGAGCTGCAGGCATATATCGGATAGTGGGAAGTTGGCAGATCTCCCATAAAATGTTCGAAGCTGAGGTTCAATTTTATTAACATACATCCAGAAACTCGATAATGTTTTGGTAAAAAATATACCACACTTCATTTCTAATTTATAGTAATACTCGGCAAATCGTACATCACATGTTATCACTTCGACTTAATTGTGAAATCTGGCTGACCTAGAGACGGTTATAATAATAGAATTAATATATCATATTGATAATTGTATTATCATCCATTCAAATTTCATTTGGATGCCAATATGTTTTGAATCTATGTGAAACAGATATCAAAATCATTATCTCGAGAAAACAGCTTTTTGATTAAAAACGAAATAATCTTTATTCAAAGTTTACATACAAATTAGTTTTTACAGGAACAGATTGCGTGCGCATACGGAAATTATGATATTAATTTTATGACTAATATAACCACTATATGTGATGTATCTTTTGACTTTACACACCATTAAGTCACCGAATCTTATCCAAAACATTCTTACCATTAAAGTAATCATTAACTTTATAGTGGTCTTATTTCATAAGAGAAGTTTTACATTATCACCGTCATAAACTTAACACAAAGTTAAGATTATGAAAAGAGAGGTCAATAACATTTTATGGCACTTTGTTGTAAAAAACTATACATTTACCAATGAACAAACCTTTCGTTTTGATGTTTAAGCATTGGTACAGTAAAGCGTAAATGTATTCTTATTTTATTTATTATAAACATTTTTTAAACCCCCTTGTGGTTCTCATATCATAAACGTAATCTTGTTCAGAATGATAGAGATAGCACGCTTATCTTTTTCAAACAATTACTATACTGTGTCATGCTCAAAACAGCCCCTTTTGTCAATCTCGGGGTCTATCACACATTTGAGTCTCCTTTTTTTTTCCCCTGAGGAAAATGCATTAAATTGCATACCCCGGCTGTGGCGAGCCGGCGGTTATGTGGGGCTCTCCTCCCCAGAAGGGGGAGGCCTACCCACTAAAAACCTCAGGGATGGCCTTCCTCAGGCATGTAGGGAGCCCCCGGGAACCCCCAGCCTCCGCTCCCCTGCCTAGAGGGGAGCCCTCCTCGGGGGAGGCTACACTACCTCCCCCGGTCTCCTCCACCGACGACGCCCCCCGGCCACGGAAGGGGCGTGGTCCATCCCGGGTCGCCGTAGCAGTCGCGACTTCGTCGCGCCCGCCGGCGACCCGCGGCGGCCCCGCAGCTGTGCTACCGAGCCCGGCGCCGCCTTCTTCGAGCGGGATCGGCCATCTCCCGACCCCGCTCGGCGGCCTCCTTCTGGAGCATCACTGCTTCACAGAAGGAGGCCACAGTCCTCCAACCTCCCTCGTCCGCCAGCATTGCCGCAATCAATGCCGGCGGACATTTGAGTCTCCTAATCAACAACTCCTAATCCTATTGCGGTCTAGATTCTAAATATTTCTTTGGTTCTTAGCGGGAGCAACCACATGAAAAGCAATGCTCAGAAGACCAGTTACTAGACCATATATCCACCGACACTCCGCAATAATGTTGTCTATTTATAATCATTTGCAGTTTGTTTTATCTCATCCTTATTAATAAATCAGTCGTTTATCCTAAGAATGTAATCAATACTGTCATAAACTAGTATTTTATGCGTATTAATGTACCCTTTTTGATGTACACATAAATAAACACAACGCTGCGGTTTCCCCGTGTTTTGAAAACATGTAAGAGATGTCATAAACCAGATTTCGAATTAAATATAAAAACAGTGTCGATCGCACACGAGCACCACACTCGTTGATAGTATCCGGTGACCTGACAGTACCCGAGAAACTCTACAATGAAAACTGTAAGTTATTGATTTGTGTTGTTGTTATGTAGTTGTTATTAACTATGAAATTGTCAGTCGTATATTTAACTTTTATCGTATTTATTATTATATAGGTATATATTTAGTCCTATAGTTATATATAGTTAGTACATAAATCTGAAAATAATCTTTGGAGTTATATTTTTACATTTTTTATATAAACATGTGTGAGATTCAAAGCCAACCAAAAATCGCACTATAGGACTAAATTGAAATGCAAAAATAATAAATTTCGTAATAACGAACGAAAAAGACACGCAATTTCATACGTAACGAATAATCTAAATTTGGTATAAAGTTGATGTGAAATAATTTATTTTAGTTATTGTTTAAAACTTGAAAACAATTTAGTTTATTTTTATTTTTTTCTGAAGAGAAAATCATTTTCATGCCATTAAAAAATGTAAATGACATTTTCATTTAAATGTTTAAGGGTATATTCATCTTATCGGAGGTCCATCGCAGTTCAACCATTTTTGAATACATGGTTGGTCGTTCGAGTAAGCAAAGTGATGGGTTGTAGAAATGGTGATAAATATGTCGTAACTGGTTGAGAAAAATAAATGAAAATACCAGTCTGTGAATTTGAGTCCTGTTTACAAAACCTGAAATTCCGGGATCGAGTCACGCTCAGCGCAAACGTTCGTGTTACATTATTGTATCATTTCCATTCGTCCGAAATTTAAGAATCAGATTGCATTATGGTTGGTAATCATGTTGTTACTATTGTACTTGTCGTTAAAAGAGGTAGAAGCCAAAACTTGTAGCAGATTTTCGTATAAAATATAAATTGTCACCTTTCTTCGTTTCTTAACCAATTTTTGAATCCGTAAAGGCTTACAAGTTGCACATAAATACGTAGTTATTACAATATCAAAATAAAATAAGTAAAATACAGTTCAATATCCCATTCTATCGGATAAGTACTCTAAGGTCAAGGTCAAATTGGTCAAGGCTTTAGTAAGACCTGTTGAAGAGAGGAGTTTGAGAATCGTTTCTTACGTTTCTTTTAGTTATCTGTACTGTGTATTCAAAAATGTCCGAACACACTTTGTTTCTTCTGGCTGTCCATATCTAGACCCTTTTTCTCAGAAACAAGAGAAGATATTAAGTGAAAATTAAAATCAAATACATATATACTCGTAATAACCAAATTACCTACAAGTTGTCACATAAACATAAACTCTTTTTTTGTTGGTATATCAGTGAAATCTAGTCTAGAAGGTTTTGTAAAATACAACGTCATAGAAGGAATTTTCTTCCAAGGAAGTTTTGTGGCGTTATTACTCTAATTTTGTGTATTTACAGGCCACTCAAACGTTTCTTAGCTTATACGTTTTCCCTTCAAATTTCTGGCCAAATTCCATTCGGCAGATATGTCGTATATTAATTATTTTGTTTTTTCTTTAAATTCAGATTATTCCTGTACTCCTTCTATGTATTCTGGCGTGCGCATACGCGCTACCAGCGATTCCGCTGCCATCGGGACCACTAGTGGATGCTGAAGAACTATTAGTGCCGGCAGAACACAGACATTACAATTATCATGGACATGGTCATCATGGACATGGTTATCATGGCCATGGTTATCATGGACATGGTTATCATGGACACGGATATCATGGGCATTACGGATATCACGGCCACCACCACCATTACTGAGGACGTTAAAATACTTCAATAAGATAGTTTAATAAGTTAGTCGCTGTATATAAATATACAATACTTTTAATAGTGTCAATTTATATTTTAATAAAATAGTTGTATTTTACCTAAGTGCCGTTTGTTTTTCATATTCACTCAAAATATTGTTTTTGACTAAGTTTATTTTTCTGACTCATATAATGTAAATACAAAACATATGTTTGCGAATCAGGATTAAAGACATTAAACACATGATATTTCCGGTTCCGTTGCTGAGAAAAGTTAAGGAAAATAAGGCGGTAAACAAGTTACTGTTCTGACTTCTTATGGATACTTGAAATTGACTTCGGAATGTTTGCTACCGATTTAATTTGATTAGAAATAAATTATGTAGAAAAAATAGAAATCGATTTCAAAACTATACCTTTATGTACAAACATAAACTACAAAGAGTAGAATAATATTTTAATTATTGCAAACAAGAGCCTCTTAAATAGATAACCAACCCAACTATTGCTACTTAAATATTAATTATCAAAAAATATAATGAAATAATAATATTTTTATATTAACGTTTTATAATAATTAAAATATCATAAATTATTATTATTATATGAATATAGGAATTGACAGTCTGTATTTCTTTTTGGTCTAGGATCATTACTTTTTACTTTTATTCTCAGATAAGTTGTACATCTTATTCTAAAAGAGTTGATACAGCTTTTATAGCTTTAAGTTATTTGTAATTCATTGATTATTTATTGAGCAAGTCTTCATTCAAATATTTGATGATTAGAACAAAAATATATAAACAAGTAAGGCGCCAAAATATAAACCTTTTTTGTTTTCCCGTTAATATTATCTATTAGTAGTATTTAGTCTATTAGTTTATTTCTTCGAGTAAATAGTAAAGAATATTTGGTTAATTTTCATATTATTAATGATTACAATATGTTACTAACTGTTATTATGTTTATAGAAGTAGTATATCTAATATATTATGGAATTGATGAAGAAAATCTATCCAAGTAGTAATTAGAATAAAAAAGCACAAATCTCGAATTTGTGGAATAAACAGGCATGTAGGGAGCCCCCGGGAACGCGAAACGACTTCCGGGAACCCCCAGCCTCCGCTCCCCTGCTTACAGGGGAGCCCTCCTCGGGAAGACTTCACTATCTCCCCCAATCTCCTCCACCAACGACGCCCCCTGGCCACAGAAGGGGCATGGTCCATCCCGGGTCGCCGTATCCGCAGGCGCGACTCCCTCGTGCCCGCCGGCGATCCGAAGCTAGCTTACGCTATGATAATTTTTATTTTATTATAGCCAATTTTTATTACAACTGACGTCAATATTAGGGCAAGAAATCATAATTTTGAATAAGCGGTCAAACCAGCGCGCATCAGCTGGCGGTAAAATTCAAAATAAACAATATTGGATTATATAGTGATCATTGATAATTATGATAATGACTTGACACGCAGTTATACGAGTATAGTAAACAACACAAGCAAAAACTCCCGATAGTAATATAGACAAAGAAGGAAAATACAATTTATAGCTAGCAACTGTACATATATACAGTCGTGTATATAATCATGCTTAATTCTATACTTGTTTCATGGTCGGCGAAATAATGTTTAAGTAATATTTAAGTTAGATACTAGATAAACCGTATATACGCTTATGTAAGACCAGAAAACCAATACATTTCAAGTTAAAATTTTCACAATACCTATAAGCTTGTTTTGACAGTCATAGTTTATCTGTCAACACCGTCACTTTATGACAGACTAGCTTTTGCCCGCGACTTCGTTCGCGTGGACTTCAGGTTCGTCCCGTCTAGTCTAGTAATAAGTAAGAAATACGGTAACTAAGCACTGCAGAGCCCTAATCATAGGCCTATAGGTAGCTACTGCAGTATGCTCCTATAAACTACATTTAACGATCTTTTTCCTTCAGCATAAACATGCAGATTCTTCGCTTTGGAAACACGTGAGCAAGCCACATAGAGCTGACCGTTGCAATGTAAGCGCAAAAAATGTGTTTTTTTTACGACCTCACATTAGAAACCTCAAAAATTGTAGCCTATGTGTTATTCTGATGTATAAGCTATATTGTGGTAAAGTTTCATTCAAATCCATTCAGTAGTTTTTACGTGAAAGAGTAACAAACATCCATACATCCATACTTACAAACATTCGCCTTTATAATAGTAGTAGGATAAACTATGGACATGACACCTGTCAAACGGACTCGTTAGATTTAGAAGAGTTTAACTGACTTCACAATTAAAGCAATAATTTATAAATAGTACCCCTAGTGATGATCCAGACAGTTAACACAATAAAAATGTTCACGCAATGGCATTCTATAGATTGCTACGTGTATTCCTAATATGCTAATATAAGGCTTTCGATACTAAGCATCAAATATAATTAATAGAAACTAATCAGTGATTATTTGTCTGTAACATTATGCCTAAGTCTCAGCTCTGACTAGGATATTATACGTATTTACCAGTTCATTTCCAATTCTTCATTTATACTTAGATTTGTGAAAAAATCGAGCAAAACAGAACTACTTTACGAGTGTCAGAAATGATCCAGTCTTTCTGAGTTCTTACTTTCCTGTTTGACTTCTTTTAATTTAATAATAAGTGTAGTGTGTGTTTGCGTCAGTAGATCAAATAAAATAACTATCTACCTACCTATCTAATATTTTTATATAACAATAACAATAAAACATTCTGTTTAGATACATAATTATAAGTTTAATGCTCTTCCATTCATTTATACATTTACTATTAATTCTTCGGTTAGTGTAATATTCAAAATAGTCGTACATATCTAATTTATCTGGGAATTCCCCTGTCAACATAAAACAAATATCTTCCAACTATCGTGTTCTCATGTTGGTTGCATGTCACGTAAAAATATAGGTAGATTTTAGATGATAAGTTTGAACTCGCTCTTATGACATTCGTAATAACGGTGGTTATCGTAATATAAATATAAAACATAATATATTGCTAAGTTTGTCCGTCGCAACCAACCTATCTCAATTATTTTAAATTCACATCACGAAACAGTTCATTCACCTGTAACAAAAAATCATGAAAGTACACATCTAAGGCAATGCTACTGAAGATAGAATACAAGGAAAATTCTAGTTACGCTTAGGAATTTATCTTATATAATTTACCAACATTGTATTAATAGAGTCGTAAAAGTTAAAAAAACATCGTTTACATCTACATCTTCAGCTACCAGTTTATTTAGATTCTGTAACATCTCATTGCTCGAAAACGTTAGACCTAAACGAGTAATATGGCTGCCAACTTCAATCTGCTATTTTGGAATACATTTAACATCTATTAATAGTTTTGATCGACTTTTTGTAGGAAGTATTGATTGAAATGAATATAAGATAACAGTATATCATACATAACAGTAGCCTTAAGTTAGCGAAAGAAATTTGCTATTTTATTTTTAGATTTGATCTAGGAACAATATAAGTTACAATATCTGTAAACAGTATCGTACATCACCAATTGAGTTTGAAATTAAGCAACATAAGAGAGCTCTTATGTCGCTCGTAATAAAGCGGTTTTTACAGCGCTAATATAGAACTTGACGTGTGGCTAACTGTTCTGAACGTGCTAAAAATTTCAATAACGTTAGTATACTATTAGTCAATCGATCGTTAATTTATACGTATATCATAGTAAAAAAAAATTAGTCATTGACCACAACTTAAATAATACGGCGATTCACTTAGATAAACAGAAAAAGATCTCGGGCTCGGCTAACGGTTGGAAAAACCTATGGGTTAGCGTAAGCATATACACAGCAAAACATTCAAATTCTTTTGAAACACCATATTACATATTAAGTATATTGATCTACAATAAAGTTATTAAAAAAATGTGACTAGTAAAAATAAATTTACATTAATTGTTTTAAAATGCACAGCTAATTATTCTAATTAAAAATAAATATGAGTATTATTTGCCATGATCTTCACACCAATCCTTCTGCTTTACTAATATCTATTGATTGCCTTTGCTTTTCCAATAAATTGTGAACTCAAAAGTTATGTCGATAACCTTGTTCGTTATGCAGATTTTATCATTTCTGGTTGAATCACGTAGAGAAATACTAACTTTAACCCTCCATTGACCTTTGGGTGACTTTGAACCTCCTATATTTATGATAATCATAACAAAAAGAAATCATAAGGGAAATTATAAAATCAACTTTAATATGTAAAGTTACGAAATTATAAAATAATAATTGATACACTGTATGAACAATTTTTATTCAATTATTTCTTATTCTTACCTTAATTCTTACTTGGGCGCTCCAAGACCTTCATTCTAAATACTAAAATTCTATATATCGCTCTACTTCAGGGAACGTTCTATGAATAATATGATTGTATAAAACAAGGTCGCTTTCTCTGTCCATATATCCCTAGGTATGCGTAAATCTTTAAAACTACGCAACGGATTTTGATGCGGTTTTTAAAATAAATAGAGTGATTGAAGAAGAAGTTTTATATGTATAACATAACATACATACAATAATAAAATGAGCACCCCACGTGTTTTTTTCAATTTTTTAATTGATTATTTTTAATTCAATCTATTTTAAAAGCCTGGTTATTTTAGTTTTAAACTATAATTTAAATACAACAATATATTATATACAACGTTCACAGTTATTCTGTAGTGTACCTACTTACGAGTAGTATCAGCAAAATATAAATATTCGTTACGCGTGTTTTTCAAACATACCTACAGTTTACACTCTTGGCGGACGCAGACACGCATAAATAAATATATTATTACAGAATATTTAATAGCCTTTATCATACAAAGATTTAAGTAACAATTAAACAACACGTAACATTCTAATAGTCATTCTAAATAATTACTTCGCATATGGGAACTTCTATGTAATTATCATAATCAGTACCTTCGTGCTATATCTTAAATGAATCATTGTGCGAAAAAATCTAGCACTTCATTACGGCGTAATAATGGAAATTCCATAGATGAAATATGAAAAAAATGTGTTTATATATAATTTATTTTACACAAATATTTCATTTACCTTGAAACGAAATAGATCCACGATTTTGTCAAAACGTTATCAAAAAGTGTTATGAAATAATTGACACCTTTAATGGAACTTTAATAATAATAATAATAAACTCTTTATTGCACACAAAATAAATACAAGAAATAAAGTAAACAAACAAAGACAATTATGAGCAAACGGCGGCCTTATTGCTAAAAGCAATCTCTTCCAGGCAACCTTAGATAAGAGAAAAACGAAAACAAACTAGAACTTTATACCAGGATCGTTTGCTTGAGTGCCTCTATCTTATCTATTTCTGTAGTAAAATAGCAGTGTTAGCTTTGCTATGTTCAAAAATGTTGTTGCAGTGTAAAGAATAAGATTAGCAGTCAAATTACTGGGTACTGTGACTTTACTTCTTCTCTCACATATTAGCAGAGGTGGGAATTAGGTAGAGTTATTCATGTACTTACACTGATTTCATACAGGAGACCTATTTTTGAATTACGAATGCGATTTCGAAATCACCGCTGACTAAATAGTCAGCGGTTTGAGCGACTTTGAGATCACGGATTCCTAAACATCCAATTTTTGAAAGTCGATCGCAGAGCTGCCAACATAGATAAAGTACACACATAAATGTAAGAGTTCGGTTCCACGCAGAATGTAGTCGCTGCCGGTTATTGCCGGCTTAACCATCATGGTTATTATATATATAGTATATATATATATATACTATATATATATATGTATATATATACATATGTATATATATTCTCCAAACAAAACACAGATAACATTTCCACAAGTATGACTTGATTACGAGTGGGTGAGGGCACTCGTAATGAAATCACACCTGTGACTAAGGTAGTCACATCAGTGATATTCAAAAATAAGAATTATTGAAAATCGGTGATTATTAGTCACATCGGTGATTTCGAAGTCGCATTCGTAATTCAAAAATAGGTCTCCTGAACAGCAGAAAAAAATCCCGTGATTTTCTAAATAAAAAGATTTCTTTCAATGTACAAATGGATTTTCGACGTAAAATATTGAAAAGCTAATGGTTATATATATTAATTCTCACAAAGGTTATACAGTAATGTCGAAAGCGAACACTTCAAATCTTACTGGTAATTAATCAGACAAGGAAAATGATGGGATTGGAATAATCTCACTAGTCTAGAGCTAGAAGCAAAAGTATTCGCTCGTATGTATAAAAAAGGCGTAATATGCGTATGAGAACATACTTTAGACTATCAATAATTTGTATTGTGAATAATTGTAAAGTACTTAATAAAAAAATAATGTTAATTATCTTTGTTTTGTTTGCCTATATCTGAGGTTTTTATTATTATTTACTTGTAACATTGTTAGCCACACGGGATTGTCCATTAGAAATCCCGGGAAGGCCGACATTAATATTAACATGTCGATGCTAATATCTGATTCGGACCTCTGCATATTAGCAACGTATAATTACAGTAGTTTTTATGTGGGTTACAAAGTGGCTTTTTTTTTTTATGTGGGTTACAAAGTGGCTCGGCTCGCCGGCGGGCGCGAGGAAGTCGCGACTGCTACGGCGACCCGGGATGGACCACGCCCCTTCCGTGGCCGGGGGGCGTCGTCGGTGGAGGAGACCGGGGGAGGTAGTAGCCTCCACCGAGGAGGGCTCCCCTCTAGGCAGGGGAGCGGAGGCTGGGGGTTCCCGAAGGTGGCTTGGTGTTCCCGGGGGCTCCCTACATGCCTGAGGAAGTCCATCCCTGAGGTTTTTAGTGGGTAGGCCTCCCCCTTCTGGGGAGGAGAGCCCCACATAACCGCCGGCTCGCCACAGCCGGGGTATGCAATTTAATGCATTCTCCTCAGGGGAAAAAAAAAAAAGGGTTACAAAGTGGCTACGAATATTAAAGACATGTACTATAGGCGACTGTAACTACTTACCAGGTGGAAAGTCTACTTGTTTCTCGTATTAAAAAACCATGGTTGTGGTCCATCTTTATCATATTACATGTTTCATGACTAGTCTAGCCCTATCTTTAATATACAATATTATTTTTTTATAATTTATAGGCGGGTTATTGGAATGTTGCGGTTGCTATATAACAAATGTTCTTATACCTCTATAGGTATAAGAACATTTTACCTGCTACCTGCTAACTTATTCAGCCCTTGATCTTTTCTGTTATTATATACTCGTTGGTGACGGATTTTATCTCGTTCTGTATATAGCTCTACTCAGTAATATAACAAAATAACCGCCTTCAGTTGGTCGATAACTTGCAGATATGTTAGAACATTGAATATTCTTTATTCCATTCTTAATGGTCCCAACACTTCTAAGTACCCATTTTGAAGACTTATGCTTCTCATTTCAGGTTAGGTTTCTCCGGTCAATCCATTTTTCTCTGGAAGCTTTGCTTATATTAACTGATCCACAAAAAATATATATTCTTTTTTAAGAATTTAATAAAGAAAATCAATTTAAGAATCAAGTCCGTGTTTACTTCCTGTCAAAGATTCCTTAACTTAAACTAGTTATAGCCTATTGTCCTGTCCAATTAATGTACCCATCTTATATATAATCTCTTTTTAATACTGCCCTGGTCCAGGTTGGCTGGAAGAGATTGCTGTTTAGCAATAAGGCCGCCTATAACAAATGTACAAAACATTTGTTATTTTCTTTTTTTTTGTGTGTGTATTTTATGTATACAATAAAGGGTTATGTAATGTTATGTTATTATTGTCTTTCTTATTTTTTGGTTTTATTATCAATATAATTTATATTTTGCTATAAATAATTATATAGAACTTGATAACATTATTTTAAACACTCATTGTACACGAAGTGTTTAGAAATAAAATGATCATTGTACTCTTAGTCTTTTATTTTATTTTGAGTTAGGTACATAACAAAAGCTCGTGTTGAGAAAACCTTATAAATCGTTATATATAATCGAAAGAAATTACACTAGTTTTTATGAAATAGATGAGTATAACTTTCGACATGAGTATGCGTACCTAATTATTTCTTCTTTGTATCCAAATTCTCTCACTGTTTACTTTCACATCTCAGGAGTTCATCACGCATGACCTTGACCGATATCGGAACTCAGAAGACACCGGTTACGCCAGTTCTACTGACAAAGATACCTTGATCAATAAACATAATAGTAGTCGGGCGCTTTTTACGAATTATCGATAAACATATTTTTTTAAAAGTACGTTGTTTTTTTACAAGAATATATTTGGTTTTAAAGTAAAATGCATTTAAAATGTTACCTATTTTTTGTGTTTTAAAACAAACACGCAAATTCCGTCTGCGTATCGGAAATTAGTCCCCAATTCCTATTTTTCCACCTGTGATAATTCGCAAATTATTGTCTTGACGAAATCTTCTTTGTGAGAAATGTAGATTTTAGCAATTTTTAATTTTCCGATGGCGGATTGATGCCTAAGCTCCCTAACTAATATATTATTTGAGCAGGCGTCAACTAAAAATTATTTAGAAATAACTGAAACGTAGATGATAAAAGGTACGATAATATACATACCTTTTCGTTTCGGGTTCACTTTTTAAACCTGTGGGCATACTCTTAAAAACGATATTCGATATATCGTGGACTTCGTCGTGTTGTATCTTAATCTTAGTTACTATCGTTTAAAACATTTCAATGGACGATCGAACGAACGATATTAATTTTGACATAAGGAAGCCTCAAATGACAACGATGTATTGAATTTGACAGACGAACATTCGCAAAATAAACGTCAAATTTACGATAATTACAACGACACCTCATACCGTATCGTATTACTTTTCGCAAACATTTTTATACTTTAAAGCTATTAAAGTAACAAGTGTAAATCCAATAAAATCATTCGAACGACACTGTAAGCTATCAATCAAACGATTTATTTATTTACTTAAATTTTCTAACAACAATTCTTCGTTAAAATTCTCTTTTATAGTAGCTACGTACTTTTCAATGTAAACTTTCACATCACTATCTATTCCTATTAAAATTATTATTAGGTGGGAGAAAGTCTTTCCCTAAATTCTTATGCAATGGGATAAAACTCATCATTACTCAAAGGCTGCTCCAATGAAGAGTACAATTTAGTTTGTGATTTTGTAATATACGCTGAAGTTAAATAACTATGCAGGTAAGAGATTTGTTTTAATTAATAATATCATTTTATAATTTAATAAAAAATATATTCTTTCAGTATTTTTAATAGACAATTTATTACGTAATAAAAGCTAGAAGGTATAAATGCATTTATTAAATTAACTATTTCATTCGTATGTAATAAAAAATTTAAGAAATAAAATAGGAGCACCTTCTATTTCCAAGATCGATGTATTCATTTGTTAGAGTTTGATTTAATTTTGGAAGGTTTTAAGTTTTAACTGCATTAAGTTTCAGTATCAAGATTTATGATTATTTATAGAATCATTTTAATAAATTATGGTGATAAGCTTTTCATTATTTAATATATAGAATTAAACTAATTCCCAGAATCTGTATAGCGTCAACGTCAAGCTTGTACTAATAAAACGAGCGTCTTAAAAACTGCCTGAAAGTTAACATGGAAAGTCTGACGTGTACCTTTACTAACTTTTTTACTTACTGTGTAGATTTTTTAAAGTGATGTTGACAATGTATATCTTTTCAGAAAACAACGGCCGTTGTTCTCACCTTAGTGTTATGTGTAAGCAGTGATGTTCTGGACCCCGCTCTATTTCTCGTACCCAGCCCCCCATTAAGTGCAGGATTTGATAGTATCCCTCCGGGAGAACGATGGACCCAATTAGCGATCTCTAGGGTCACGAGAGACGCTCAAGTTTTTCCAGAATCTACAAATAAGGGTACGTGAGATTAACACAGAAGCACTTAATAAGTGTTTTTTGAGCCTGGTTTATTAATTATATGTTTTCTGTCTTTGTTATGCTATTTTTTTAAAGATGAAATGATACATAAACATAGATAAGTAAACCAGACTTCAGACAGAAATTTTTATGTATCGATTTAAAATTATAGAAATTTTCTATGCAAATGGAATAAAACTTATATAATTATTTTACTAGTGTTTTTCGGATAAACGTTAACTGACGATGAAAAATGACGTTAAAAGATTTAGAGCTTGTTGTTATGCATATTGTTTTAGGTGTAGGCTTAGCAGGTGTTCTCTATAAATGACGGTATACAGAAAGAAAACAGTTTGCCTGTGCTGATCTTGATTATTGACTCTACAAAGTACTGGTTTGTATATTGTACAAAAACTCAATATTGATTATTACCCCCTCAGATTTGTCCTCTTAGTGACGTGACTTCGATTTCCTACTCCAAACTGTCATTTTGATATCGGAACATTTTATTTCTATTTGATATTAATACACGCTACCTGCACAAACTTCTGACTAAATTAGCAATAGCTTCATAGTATTTCAAAATAATAGACTGGACTTGGCAATTCTAGTCTGTCTTTAAAGTACATTGGCTAATATGCGGGCAGTCAATTTTCTTTTCAACAAACGCTAATCGATCGACACTGAGATTATGATTTTTTGTACGTTTCGGTCACAAAACATTCATAATATTCGAGTTCGGTTTGGTTTTGGCTACAGGCTCAGATTTTAAACGGTAACTTTTGTCGCCAAATACTTAAAAGTAATGTAAATAAATGATGTTGTTAATATGTACTTATGTTATGCTAGTTATTGTTGTCATTGATTCTTGTTGATATTCAATTAACTTGTTATTTTTCTACAAATAACATAATCGTTTGTACAGCGTTACGGTTTTCCTATCATGAGTTAATCATTTGCAAACAACAACAAGAAAATTCAAGACCAAACAAAAAAAAGTGTTCTGAATGAATAGTTTCTGTATTTTCACGTGTTAGTGATATAAAAATCAACGCAAAACAATTTTTTCATCAATTTCAAAGTATTGGCATTTATAATGAAAACGCAAAGTCATAAATATTAATTTGCAAGCATGGTTTATTCGTAACCTATTAATCATCAACATCCTCTGTTATATGTTTATAGTAGTGGATGTTGATATGCAAACTTTATATATTATGTTATATTTTGACTATTATATATTGACAAACAAGTAAACCACTGACACCTGATGATAAATATATGTATATATGTACATATGTCAAAATGTATTTTAGACATATATGTATTCGTGACTGTGATATTCACAAATTGCAACTTCCTTAAAAACCTCTGTATATTTTACCTACTTGTGAAATGAGATCTAAAGTTACGGTACCCTGTTATTATACTGCCTCCACTTTTAAAAACGGGACAAGAATGTAAACACTGCAGCTTTGCAGCGGAAATAAGGAAACGGAGTTATCTTTGACGGTGTTAGCACAGAATTCATAATAAAATAAATATTACAGCGCATATTGAATTTAAGATTGAATTGAATGAACAGTCGGTTGCTTAATTGATTAACGTGGGTTCAAAATGACTCAAGTCAAAAATCTTCTTGCTTTCTTTTTACCCGTGATTGCGCAACGCAAAGTAGAAGTCAAATTCATCAACCTATATATGCGTATGTGGCACTATAGAGAACTAACGCATGGGCTGCTTTTATTTGTTCTTAGGTCTATCAACTTGTCTTAATCTTGTGCTACAGATAGCGTAACGTTAAGTAAAATTCAATATAGTACCATATTATGAGTAATACCAGAATATATATTTAACAGTTGATACCCACTGCATATATTAATCAGCTCAAATCTTACCAATTCTGTATTCTAGTGGAGTAAATTGCAAATTTGATGTTTCATTGAGGAATGCTAATATGAAAATTATCTTAATAATAAGTAATTACTATCCGACTAACATGGCGCAGTTGTACTTAACTATATCTGCTGCATACTAATACTGTTCTAACTTTTTCAAAATACCCCCATACTTTTGTCAATGTATTGCAACGACTTTATAATTATGTATTATTTACCTATGAAAGAATACAAAGATGATTGTAGTAACAGCAACAATTTTTTTTATCATTATTTAGCATAATACAGAAATATTTTATGACTACATATATACATTGGTAAATAAATAGTTGTTCGACTATTATTAACGGGGAAATAAAATTTAAGAAAACCAGGGAAAAATAGTCAATAAGAAAACAATATCGTAAATAAAAATGTATCGCAAAATGTGTTGGTAAACGCATAACTCAACAACGGCTGGACCAATTTGGCCAATTCTTTTTTAAAATGTTCGTTGAAGGATTCGTTGGAAGATGGAAAAGAATTCGAATAATTATCAGAAAATGCCTAAAAACAGCCCTTTTTCCATACAAACGTTTTCTAGCTAAACCGTACAGTCGATTTGAGCTTTATTGTTATTGTATAAAGTTCATATTGTCAAGGTCACTTACAATAAGTAGGAACAAAAAACGGTCACTTTACAAAACTTTTTGACAGGACGAAGTCTGTCGGGTCCGCTAGTTTATTATAAGGTCTATTCTTAACTTCCGTAGTTGACGACTGTCAATGACGTGCATAACCAGTTAAACTATGTTAAGTTATACGGGTCAGATATTTATCAATGAAAATAAAAAAAAAACAACCCAAAGCAAGAATACCATAGATAGATTCCGCGAAAATAAATTAAGCTTTATAAAGTCTCCAAATTCCCTAAAGGGCAATGGAGATGGCAATGCTCGGAGATTTTCTGCGTGATCGAATCAAAAATTGATGAAGAACCAATGTCACCGGCATATTCCGAACAATTGCAAACCTTAAGTGGTAGTAGGCAAGGCATATTTCTCGCAAGACTGACTGCCGTTGGGGTGGAAAGGTTTTGGGTTAGAGACAACGCATTGTTGGTATTCCGCGTTGGTGTCTTTCCAGAAGGTAGACCTTCGATTTAATGAAAATTGCAAGAAAGTAGAGAACGCTAGCAGTACGAAACCAATCAGTGTGAAGATCCTTGGGGATGGTCTATATTCAGCAGTGAACGTGTTTCGACTGAAATGATGATGAAATTCTGATACTAAAATTATATAAATTCAACAGGAACAGAAGAAACTGAATATATGTCCAACGCTGAGACATTTTGGCCGAAGTTGAGAACAACATCCTTTGGCTTGGGAGGAATCCATATCCCCATGACCTTCAGCGTGTCTGGCACTTACGGGGGAGGGTTAGAGAGGGGCGTCTATGGCAGCAGCTATGGTAGCGTTTCTGACGGTATTCACCCAGGATTAGCGGGAAGCAGTTACGGGATATACAGGTATTAAAACCGCTGCAGAAGAAAGCTAGTTTGCTTCCTGTTAATGGATCAGTTTTCGAATAAATAGTATGAAAAATATAGTTTAAACATTATTGCAGGTATCCAGGTATTAGAGTGTTCGGAAACACCGGGAAAAGAGGATGGACCGGCTGGGGCAACGGGAAATGGGGTCACTACGGAAAAGGATAAATTAATATGAAGAAAATCTTAATTCAGCTTAGTTTGGTTTTATAGACAACTCGAAATATTTGCAAACTTGATAATATAGAGAAAAATATTGTGTAAAAGACATTAAAATCCGCGGCATTATATCAGATTTTTATATGGTAAAAATTACCCTATGTACATTCGGTCTCCAACCAGTAACCAATAAATTACTTAACTTTGTATGGTTTTGTTTTCTAAGTGGTGAAAATATTATAATTAGAGATCGGATAATCGGATGCATATTTACCTAAAGTTAATTTTTGGCTCACAAATTATGGAAGCGGCTTTTTAAAATACATTTTGTTAAATAAAAATGATATTTTTGAAACACTTGAACATTTTACCAAAATGTTCTACAGTACGGAATTCCGGGATTTTTATTTATGGAAATAAAATAAAAAGACAGTTCCATACTTTGTCAAAAACTAAATTAGGTAAATAAATAAACATCCAGCTATCCAATTCCGCAATCCCGGGATTTTTATTTAACAAAACAATAAAAAGCCGTTTCCATACTTTGTCTTAAACTAACTTTAGGTAAATATGCATCCGATTATCCGATCTCTAATTATAATATATACATTTAATTTTGATATTTAAAAATAGGTATTTAGAAACGATCGTTACGATTTCGTTACATTAGAATAGATCTCATATATTCTTGCACTAGTGCGATACATACGCATATCATTGTAAGTATACAAAAAAGGAATATTTATGACCAAAATCAAAGATTTTATATACAAACAAGAGGTAGAAGTCATACTAATGCGTCGACACTGTGACTTTAAAATTTTGTCAATTAGTGTAATTTTAATTAGCTATAAAGTAATAGTGAGAGAAAGAAAGCGTCTATCGCACTGTTTTTATTTTTTACAACGCTATCTCATGCCGTCCCATGCTTCCTGTATGATTCGTTTCATTCAATACTAATCTCGTGAAACTCTAAAAATTAAATATGGATATGGATATATCAGTTTTTAAATATCGCAAAGAACGTCACCAATAGTAAAATATCATCGACAAAAAAATACAAAACAATAGAAAAATATCGCTTGGTTTTTTAGTGAAATAATTTGTAAGATTTGTTTTTATTCATGCATTGATTCGAGGTAGGTAATGACTCTCGCATCTTTTTTTCGCATTTATCGAAGGGATTACTACTGACTAGTCAGTCAGGCTTAAACAATGTCTATCGTTTTTGATACGAGTACAAGTTATAAAATTATACTTAAAAACATATGATGGATGTAAATACAGGAAAACCCATTGCAAATGGATAACTAAGCTAATCGTAAACTTATAAATGTACTATGGATATAACATAAATGACAAGTAATTGCTACACAGGTGTTTTGTTTTGATATTTTATGCAAGTATCTTCTTAAGCTCATTATATTCATGACTAAGGGGGGATGGTGTCATCATGTTTGAAGTTTACCTGTTATTAACACGATATAATAAAACTATCATGCATATACTCAGAAATTTATTTGTTGAAGGTCTCGATGTAGGTACTTAGCGAACGATTGGGTTACTAAAAAAGACAAAACTTTTGTCATTGTTTATGCGTGATTCGGAAGACGCAATTAAAAGTCGGTTATGAAGTATAGCGTTATATTTAATATCGATTCCTTAAATTGAGTAGGCAAAATCGTTGCACACCATGTGGCTATCTATGGATGCCATACCACGCTATTTTCGGATTACCTAATCCAACCAAAAACGTATTAATGTAAAATGTTGAAAGGCGAAACATATATGCCAAGGCGATACAACCTCGAACTGTCAAAAGTAGTCATGTTGAGCCAAGAAACTATGCCTAACTTTACAAACTTTAATACTTTTTAAGACGTTTCAAATGACCCCATTCAGATCGAATCGTCTAGTAAGTTTACTTAGTCGACATGACAGTCTTCAGTGATACCTGACTGACTGATCCACCTTGTGTTCAACAGCAAATCTGAGGATACACCAAAGTTATCCTTCTCTAAACTAACCTCACCAGTACACCTGGTCCGCACCCTCGTCTTCTCCATTGCTCTGTACAGTGCTGAGACGTGGACCTTTAAAGCCGCAGATAGGCAAAGAATCGACGCGTTTGAGATGTGGTGCTGGCGTCGCATGCTGCAAATACCATGGATGGCCCACCGTACCAACTTGTCTATTCTGAAACAGCTACAGATAGAAAATATACCACGTCTATCCACAATCTGCCTACAACGAATAGTGCGGTATTTTGGCCATGTTGCAGATACCAGCAACCTAGAACGTCTTGTGGTGACTGGTAAAATAGAAGGCAAAAGACCTAGAGGTAGAAGTCCCAAACGATGGTCGGACCAAATAGTGGAAGAGCTGCAAATACCTGTCTCCGACGCGCTCCACCAAGCTACAGAACGAGACCAATGGAGACGCCTAGTTGATGGAATAAAACGGAGTCACGATCCTCAGTAGTGAGGGACCGATTTTGAAGAGAAACTAACCTCAACGTGAAGAAGTAACCATCTACGACATCATTCTCTTACTTTTGCCCTGTTCCCAATTTCATTTGGGGTCGGCACAACACGTCTTCCTTTTCCACTCTCCACTATCACTCGCTATTTCGACACTCACTCCTTTCTTTAACATATCATTATTCACACAGTCCATTCATCTCTTCCTCGGTCTTCCTATTCCTCCTGGCCGTTCTCTCTTCTTAACACGTGCCCATACTGTATAACCATCTGAGACTAATAAAAAATAGTGAGAGATATGTGAAATGACATACGCTCTGAATATATAGAAACTTTTGCTGTTTAATCAGCGTATGATGATAATTTCATACTACCAATTAGCAAGTCAAATGAATATAGATAATTGTCATAGAAAATAGGTTATGTAGAATACCTAAGCATTATAGCATAACAAGTAGATAATTGCTTTGAAGCACAATTCTGCACTGTCGACCTTGGTGTTGTCTATCAAACGCCATGGGAATGAGCTGGCTTCCTGTTTCGATCCCATTTATACAGTAGATTCTCTCTCGGAGTAGCTGCGTTGCAATGAACATTGCATTCGTGATCATCTTGTCGCTGCCGACATTTATAACATGCTCGGGAGATGGGAATATCCATCTTTTGGCAGAGGAAGTTGCAGTTGCTATAAAGGCTTGTGTAATACCGTCAGAAACATCTAAGGATAATAATGGTAGGATATATTTATACCTATAATCTCTATCGATATATGTAAGAATATAAGATTAGTTTACACAATTTATTTTGCCACCTGGGGAAAAAGCTTTGAATCCTTTTGGATACCTCTAACATGTAATGGATAACCGGCCGCACAGGTTGTATGGTTTTCTATGATATTTCAGCACGGTTGATAAGACATTGCACTTTTGCCTTTAGCCTTGCCACTCAACTTCATTCGAAATTAATAGTTAAATGAGACAGTGACGCATCACTGCTCTAGATTTCATAATAGCGTTTTTTAAACTTATTCGGTTAACGGATTCGGAGATCAAGTCGATTGAGATTTCAGGATTCCCCTAAAGATAAAAACAAAATTCTCAAACCTTTTATTTCAGTTCGACAAATATACCGGATATAAGTAAGCCGTATCTATTACAAGATTTGATTGTTTAAATTAAATAATACAACAACTATTCATAAATCAGGCTTCAGACCTATATTGTCGTAGATATTCACGACCTTATAGTGGACGTAGACCATAAGTTAAGAAATACTTTTTTTTTCTTTTTTTTTGTAACGATGAGGGAAATGCATTGAATTGTATACTCGCGAGTCGGGTTATGTTGGGCTCTCCTCCCCAGAAGGGGGTAGGCTTACCTACTAAAAACCTCACCGATCACCCTCCGATTGCGCCTGGACGCGAGCGCTAATCCCCAAGGAGAGCTACATCACGCCGGGGCCGAGCGCTAGCCAATCCCGAAGGAGAGCAGCATCGCACCCCGACGCAAGCGCATTATCCTTAAGGAGAGCAGCATCGCGCCCTGACGAGGCCATGGGCACCCTTACGGACACCACCACGACCCCGCTGACGCAGGGCGACTAGCGCCCCTTCCGCTTCGCCACAAGGGCGGCCGCCGGACTCCTCCGATCAACCCACGCCGATAATCGGCTGCTGGCCTTGAAAAGGGCCTCTCTCTCGGGGCGAACCCCGCCAAGGTTACTTTTTAACGAGGTTTCCTTCCTCTTGGCCCCCGCCCCGAAGGGCGGCAGCCCCCTCCCGCCGTTTTGGCCCGCACCGTCCGAAGCCGGTACCCCCCATATCTGGGAGGCGTTCCCCTATCCACCACCTGGGGACGCGCCTGGTATGGGACGGCATACCCACGCAGGAAGTTAAGAAATACTGCTTATGGCTATATGCTTGAAATTGAGTCAGGAACTAAATTGAAGTATTGAAATGAAC
Source organism: Scirpophaga incertulas (assembly GCA_036419045.1). NCBI lineage: Eukaryota > Metazoa > Arthropoda > Insecta > Lepidoptera > Crambidae > Scirpophaga > Scirpophaga incertulas. The sequence continues at coordinate 14,352,307 of CM071645.1, forward strand.
ACAAATATTCATTGATATTTTTTATAAATATTGCAATTCCAACAAGTATTTCAAGGTCACTCGGTAACGTATCATTTTATTAGCCCTAAGTAATAGGTATATACTTGTCGCGCGTTTGCCTTGCACTGTGATTAATATTATTAAGCGTAAAACCAAACGATCATTAGTTATCAGTTGTATTAAGTTGTGTAATTTGATAAATTATAGTTAAGAATTACTAAAATATCAACTAAATATAATGTCTTAAATTTCCCATGCTACAAATGTAGTTTTCGTGATGCGAATATACACCTTGACGTATTGACTATGTGTACTTCAACATGTCGTTATACATCTTATTATACATCTCACGCTAACTTTACTGTGTAAGATAGAGTAGGATCGGGAGCGAAAACGGCAATTATGTATATATCAATTTCTGTTCAGAGCACAGCCCCAGGCATGAAATTTCGTTATCATAGAAACAGAACCCGGTAAACTTAGCTCTAAAGTAGATAGTAGAGAACAGGTGTAATTGAAACCTCTTGTGACAGAAGACAAACTTCTTAGTTCACACGGACTTTTATTTGTCTATTCTTCTCAAATATCAAAAAATAATTGACCAGTAAACCAGAGGCAACGCCGCTCCGAAGACTACCCGCGTATAGACAACGCTACCAAGTCACAAAATCAGTACAGCCACGTAAGAAGGAATGGTACAGACATCAAAGATGAGATGCTTGTACTGAACGCTACGGACTACGATTACGGTGGGAACGGGTCTGGGAATGGCGCGGAAAAGTTCGTGTCCTCAGTACCACGCCCCGCAGCAGCAAATGTGAACAATACAGATGTGAATTTGAACAGGACGAGGCGCAGCGAACCTTTGTTGAATAAACCGGATGTTGATCAGGTAGATGAATAAATTGCATTATATGTTATGGCTACCATAAGTATACACGGAATATGGCTATTTAAAATCCGTAGAAATGTGAAAAGATTTGTAAACCACCATTGATTTGTAAAGCCAAATAACTTTTTCTTATAAATTAGATCCCGCTTAAGTCAAATTATAATGATAAATTATCTTTATTAAATTTTACATAAAATTCTACTTCCACTCTCATAAAGATTTTCTTGTATTTTGAGAAACATGACATGTCACCTACTTTTATGCAGTACAATATTTACATTAGTGCTAAGATGAAAACATTATTCGCTTTTGTTTAAATTCAAAAAATGTATGGCATAAAACAATGACGTCACAAAATGTTCGTTTAAAAATACCCATGCATTACAATTTGTATGTGTAATATGAATGTGTGTATGTGGGTGTTGTATGTACATGCGTGTGTGTGACCATATTTTCTGATTTCTCTAAGTGATTTTTAAACTGTTTATATAGACTATTTTTATAATGACGAGAATTTGTATATCACATACATTCATAGATAATATTCAACGTGATGGACACCAATATTCTTTTAATTTGAGCGCAGTCACCGTGGTTTACTTAAGTAAATATAAAATGCTAGACAATAATGCAGGAAAAAAATATTGTTATTTTTACTAGACGACGGTGATATTTGGTGGATTGTATGTTTACTTGTACTTTTGTTTTATATGAAATTCTAATACCTGCAGCATTTGGTATACATTATTAGTTTCATAGTTTATTAAGCACCCTTCGATAACACAACTCATATAATCATTTATTATGGCTATCCATTACTCTAGAAGCTAATAGCACAAGCCTTACAGTGCTTACTTTGGGCTAGGCTAATTAGCGTTAGTGTAAAAACATATTTATTCAACTAACTAAATTATATCATCATTTCAGCCAATAGACGCCCACTGTTGGACATAGACCTCCCCCAGGGATCTCCACACAGATCGGTCCTGCGCTGCAAGCGTCCAGCGCCTTCCCGCGATCTTCACCAAATCGTCGGTCCACCTTGTGGGAGGCCTACTAACGTTGCGGTGTCCAGCATATGCCTGCCACTCCAGGACCTTTCCGCCCCAACGGCCGTCAGTCCTGCGAGCAATGTGCCCCGCCCATTGCCACTTGAGGTTCGCAATTCTTCGGGCTATGTCGGTGACCCTGGTTCTTCTGCGGATTTCATCATTTCTGATTCGATCACGCAGAGAAACTCCCAGCATAGCCCTCTCCATTGCCCTCTGGGTGACTTGGAGCCGCCTTATAAGGCCCATTGTGAGTGGCCAAATTATATTACAAATTCTTATTTATTTTTGTTTCAGTGCTTAAGCCAGTGTGTATTCGCAAATTTACAAGTAGTAAGTACAACATACAATCGAATCAATAGTCATAAACTAAACTAAATCTGAAACTTTTTAGCGTTTCGTTGCCGAATGGCAAAAAACGGAACCCTTATGGATTCGTCCGTATGTCACAGCCACTTTTTTCCGTAACTATAAGAGCTATACTGTGGAAACTTGGTAAGTACCTATATTAGGTGAACCGCATTAAGATATTCATACAAAAATATTTTTTTTTTGGGGTTCCCCATACTAAGAACTAAAACTCAATTTTTTTTTATTATACCCATACTTGCGGTTTATCTATAGATAGTTTATCTATAGATAGATAGTCTTTAAAAAAGATATTGAGGATTCTAACATATTTTTTTTCTAAACTGAAAAGTTTGCGCGAGAGACGCTTCCGAAGTGGAAATGGAAAAATGTATGTATACCCTCTCACATAACCTCTAAGATAAGGTAATGATGAATGTAAAATGATATATGATGTACATTACCATGCAAACTTTCACGGGAAATTGGTATAAACGAGATCTAAAATTTTTTTTAATACGTTATAAATCGTAAGCCACATTTTACGTTTCATTCAATCAACTCCAATATAATAAGGAATAAAGAAAAACATTTATTTTGATGTATAGTGGTACGGAGCCCTACGTGCGCGAGTCCGACTCGCACTTAGCCGGTTTTTCAGATAATATAGTGATCTTACATCAACAGGTTGATACGAGGGGAATTCCCAGAGAAGCGAAACTATGGAATAAGATACAATCCGCAGTCACCTCACAGCAATCGCGAACTGCACTAAAAGACCAAGTTAGGGCCTGTTTTCAAGAACTTCAGTCAGGTTAGTTGAACATGAGACAAAATCGTTCCCTTTTGTTTTTTAAAATTATAAACCAGACTAAAAATTTTAGTCATGCTCATATCAATATCAATATTGATACAAACTAAGCAATTGGCATGTGACGACAATGATTACATGGCCACATGCTATAAGAATTCCTTTTATGACCATTATTTATGAAAATTCAGGACATTCTTGAATAATAACGTTGTATGATAACGACACAATTTGATGTAAATGTTGTTATTACTTTTGATAAAGCTGATAAGTTTCTTGCGCCCATTATTCTTCTCCGCTAACAAATAGGCCCTGAATGGATGGTAGGAAAAAAAATTGGACGATTCAAAAGAGCTTTCCTTTAAGTCATATTCGAATAAAGTTAATTTTATTTTTGATTTTAATAAAACACCTTCGTGATGTAGGATTGTAGGTACTTGTGACTTTGCATTTTATAAAATTAAGGTAGAAACAAAGAAAACCGAGCACTACCTATTCCTCCCAATCGAATTACATTGATAAATTAGCAAAACCAAAGTAGATTACATCAATATTTGGAATATATCTTTAATTTATTGAGACTTTGTAGCTTACTGATGCGTACAGTTAATCAATTTGTACACATATATTCTGAGATGTTATTTTTCTAAATTCCATAGCGAAATACGAACATAAAAGAACCAGTAATTATAAAACATATACAGAATTTATAGCTTTTGCTATTGGCTTATAGCTCACTGTACACAGTAGTACTGACGTTGGTCACGAAATATTGCGTTGGCTTACTACTAAAGCGTCGGTCCATCAAAGGATTTTCCCTCGATAATTCAGTATAGATACAAGGAAGGTGTTGAACGCTGGCAACGCAGCGCAGATCGATGCTCCTTGGGGAAGCATAAATTCAGTAGTGGGAGCCTTCTTTCCTCTTTCTCCTGCCCTATTCCCAATGTTATTATAGTCGGCGCAATATGTCTTCATCTTCCAGTCTCTTCTATCTCTCGCCATTTCGACATGCACTCCCTTTTTCAACGTATTATCATTCACACAATACATCCATCTTTTCTTCGGTCAGCCTCTTTAGTAGTGGGAGCCTCTCGGTTGAAATGATGAAGTCCTAAATACGAGCCCCATATCTAACATAACATGTCTTTACTATGCATTTTATAAATATTAAATTGCCGTTTAAATCAGAGACAGAATTTTGTATGAAATTGCAGGAAAAGTAACAGCTCGACAGATGATGAAAAACGAGTAGTATACAATAAAAATATTTCTAGAATTTTGTTACTCACAAATAACAAGACAAATTGTTTAGTATATAATACTGTAAAAGATTCTAAAATTTTTGAGTAAAACCCAAGATTTACGAATTCTTTATGGTAAATGTCCAAAAAGGTATGCGATTCGAACTTTTACCACCGTTCACTTGGTAAATCTTAGGATTTACATTAAAGGCACGGTAAATGTTGAAAAAAAATCATGTCATAATGTGTTCAGCGCATCAACTCGTTGTTAAATAGAAAATACTGATCAGTTATTAGTCAACGTAAGTGTTATGTTTGTGAGAAGATAATTTTACTTGTGTTATTTTTTACTACTTAGGAAATATTTCGAAGATTTTAAAATTATTACTTCCTTATTAACAAAATAATGTTCAAATATTAGTTAGGATTAGATATTTAATTACTATCGTTTGCTACCTATATAATATGTATCTTACATTTGACTAATAGTTCATTGAAATAAATGATTAAGAATTACTCATTGCTTTATTTCTAAAACCAACATCTACCAGCTGACAGCGGTAAAACCTAGCATATGCTGTATTAGAATGGTCAAAGCCCGAAAAAATCGTTCCATTTTCAGAAATACTTACATTTACTGATTCATATCGGTAAATACTAAGACTTACTCAATAATTTTAAGATTTACCGTAGTTCGAGCTTTTACAGTAACATATATATCACAACCGTATGTAAAAATAAAATACTTTCTTTACAGAAGCTGAAGACAATGGATGTTCATATTCCAACAAATTGGAACGCTGTTTAATGCTACGGTTCGCTGAACGCAAGGCTCTTTCTGAACTACCAGGGACAACACAAAGCAGTTAAACCCTACCTTACTTACTACCCAACTCCTACCCAGCTTTTCAATGCCACGACTGATTAATTGTTTTATTTGTGAAAGCGTATGTATAATAAAATAATACGTGAAGTATTGCAGCTCGGAAATAAATCCGAACACAAAATATTTTCATTTATTTTTTTTTGTAATTGAACTTGATTACACAGAAATGATCCAAGGAACATTAAGTAACAACTAAGCGAAATTTTAATGGTTTATTATTTTATCATATGATTCAGTAATTTATGTGCTTAATCGAACAAATACTTCATTATATCTATATTTTTACCCCCTTTTGGGTAAAATTTACACCCAGGTGAAGGCAGGCAAGCGACATCAGCTTGCCCGCCTTGCGACCCTGTCGTGAAGGCAGCATGCGCGGTTGGCTACCATGCACGTCGATGAGTGCCTCTACCTAGGGGATTGTCCAAGTGTTCTAGGACCTAGAGTGGTCGAGCCCTTGGCGATGGCTCGACCACTCTAGGTAAAGCTGGCCCGTGAGCGCTGTGGCTGTAGAATCGCAGAAGCGCACCTCACCACAAGCGCCCCGATATGAGCTCAGAGAACACTGGGGGGTTATAGTGGGTAAGCCGGTCCTCTCAAACCGGGGAGCCCCACACACGGCTCGCAAAAAAAGGGTAAAAATTACATATAAATGTCATAATCGTAGCGTTTTAAAAAAAGCGTACTTTCCATAAAAACTTTCATCCCCTATTTTAACCTATTACAGCACTTTTTGGCATTAAAATCTATACTAATATATAATCTATACTAATCTATACTAATATATAAAGCTGAAGAGTTTGTTTGTTTGTTTGTTTGAACGCGCTAATCTCCGAAACTACTGGTGCGATTTGAATAATTCTTTTTTTGTTGGATAGTCCATTTATCGAGGAAGGCTATAGGCTAAATAACATTACGCTATGACCAATAGGAGCAAAGACAGAGCGGTAAATGTGTAAAAAACGGGGAAAATTATTCATTTTTGAAGGCTTTCTTTGCGTGCGCTGCGAAAACGGTTCAAGATACACAAAAAATATGTATGAAAGAATTATTCCTCTATACATGATCTAAAAAAAAGTCCGCGACGGCATATGTCTATCTTTTAAGGTTTAGTCACAATGACCGTTTTTATGGTACCAAATTTGGATATGTCGCGTTGTCAAGATCGGGTAACAGCTGAGGTGCGCAAAATAACTATTCCACGCGGACGAAGTCGCGGGCACAGCTAGTCTAGCCTATATCCTTTCTCTTTACACTATCTTTAACAAATTTCATGAAATCGGTTCTGTAGGTTTGGCTTGAAAGCGCGACAGACATTTATAACATTAGAAAGGATTTGTATTTATTGTTTGTAACGAATAAAAGTACAATATTAATATGATATAAATTTATCACTACTCACATAGGATAATATATTGTTAATCGAGAAAGTAATAATTTAATACAAATAAAGAGCCTAAACGAGCAAAGATTCATATCAACTATAGTATTCATCACTACTTTGAAAGATTGATTGAGATTGAGAATTTCTAATATCTACTTTAATTATATTATTTTGTTTTAATAGTAACCAATCATATTCACACTATTCTATTTTGTATGTTTTTTATATTTATCGTCACAGATATAAGATAACAGGATACCCTGGGAATGACATCGGCTGAGGGAAATAGATGACTGGATTTTTTAAGCTGACATTTTTTAATTCATGGGGATATATTTGTTTAGGAAGCGCCGGGGCCTTTAATGGGGACACCTGAAAAAGATTTTCTAATTACTATTTCTGGTACTATATTATATTAACACATTATATAATAAGGGTTGCATAAGCGCTTTGTTATGCGACAGATCACTAAAAATAGGATTAAACTATCCTTTTTGACTTGCATTGACATCAAATACGAGTATAACTGTTTATTGTATTTGACGTATATTCATACCGCGTAAAGTTTAAAACTGCATTGCATGTACATATTAGGAGTTAAAATATAACATTGCTGTTTTGTATGTAGATTTCAAAGAATTTGACTTATTTTATAGTAACGCTTTCCTTATTTATTTAATATCCAAGAATGCAAACATTACGATTTTTACAAATACTTACGTGACTTACTATAGACATTAAACTAAGTAATAATATAGTTTTAAAACAAAAAAAGGTGTTGTCATAAAGTTTTAGTCAATGATGTACAAAATTTTGATGTAAAAATACAGCTAGTACCTACTTTTTTTCATTTTTTTAAGTTTAATATATTCTATTTTAGAGATTTAATTGTAAACTAAACTTACACTTTAGGGTTAAAAAGTAATGCAAAATATATGTCTATTTATGGCGCTTAAATTTAAGTTTTGAATATTAGCGTTAAAACCGCAATTTTATAGTTAAGGCTCTATTACTTTAACTGGCGATAAATACATATTCTTTGAACATGTGTCGATTTGGAAACTATGCTATTTTTTAAACTGACTTATAAACTTCAAAGTTTTTAATGTTGGCAGTGTATTCTACGATTTATAACTTAATTAACAGTATGGGATTAAATAGGGACAAAGAGGAGTAAATAGGATGTGAAAGGCTCGCAACGCGAGAGTGACACCCCTCGTATTGCCAGTGTCTATGGGCTACAGTAACCGCTTACCGTCAGGCGGGCTGTAGCTTACTTGTCACCATCTATAATACTAATATTATAAAGAAGTAATGTTTGTATATTTGTTAAATTGTAAGGGGTAGTTTCGGAATCTTCTGAACCGATTTTAAAAAAAAATTCACCAATATAAAGCTACATTATTGCCGAGTGTCATAGGTTATATAAAAAATCGAAAAATAAAAAGCTATTACAAAGGATATTGAGTACGTTTGCTGATTCCGCGCAGTTGATGATGACGAGCCAGCCGCTCGTGAGACACCGAGCGGGCAACAGATCCTGAAGATGTCTCGCTGAGAGACGAAACACGTGTCGACCTTGTCTGCTTGTTGGACAAGTCATCATCAACTGCGCGGAATCAGCAAACGTAATCAATATCCTTTGTAATACAATGGACTTCCGCAAAATAACACCTGCTACAATAGAGTAAATAAAAAGCTTTTACATGGTAGTCTGTTTTGCAAAGTGAATCGGAGAAAAAACGGGCAGCAAACGGCGCGCGATGGCTTCGGGTTTAATTCGGTTCGCGTTCGTACTCGCTTCGGGGATTATTGATATTATGCCCAACAAAGTGGGCACGGGTCTGTTAGTCGTGTATAAAAAAAAACTTACGATTTTCCTCGCCGCTAAGCATAACCCAAGCAATACAAAGAATGTTACCACAGTTTTGTAAAGATTCATATGTAGGTACATTTGGTTTTTACGATTCCAAGCCATAAAGTTTTATTGTTTAGATAGATTTATGCACCTTGGTGCATACATGTTTTATACTTTTATTGAATCACACGTAAAAATGGAGACTAAGAGTAGAATGTACTTTAAATATAAAATCAGAATATTTTTATTGGTGTATCTAATAACTCATAAAAACTTATATTATACTCGTCCCCACGAAACCTACCCTAAATTAATCAGTCTTCACATACCTACACCGTTGCTTCCGTTCGCAAGTGTATGCATGCATTCAAAATATGTTTTTAATCATAGGAGTAGCAGGTAAATGTACTTAATTAGAGAAAAAGAAATCTAAATCTGGATATCTCCATAAACAGGCCGCACTCAGATCACAAGGTCACCGTTGTTGACTATCTATGTTTTATTATATACTAGCGGACCCGACAGGCTTCGTCCTGTCAAAAAGATTTGTAAAGTAGCAGTTTTGTTCCTATTTATTTTATAGATAAAAGATTTTCCCCCTTTTCTGTTGAAATTTTTCCTGAATTTTCTTTACTATAAACTTCACGGAGACCGAGACCTTTCCAACGAATGCAAAACCGTGGAAATCTGTTCGTGCGTTCTGGAGTTATAGCGTCAGGAAGGAAAACCCGACTTATTTTTATATAGTAGATAAATTTTGACGTGTTTTACTGTACTTTTCTGGTAGAAAACCGATAGCAAGAGAGAGGAGAGAAAGAGGCTCTTTCTTCATTTCACTTGGATAAATGTTCAAGTCGGTTAAATTTATTTAATTCATGATATATTATTGTCAATTTAATATCAAACCCCGCATGGGCCTTGAGAACTCGGGGGGGTTTTAGTGGGTAGGCCGGTCTTCTTGACCTGAGACTGGCCCCACATACGGCCGCGCCTTGCCAGCGTGTCACGGTGCATAATGCATTTCTCCCCCCCCCCCCAAAAAAAAGGTATACTACATTAGGGCCTCCCCTACCACTGTGGTGTATGGCTTAAATAGAATTAAAAATTACAATATTGAAGACAATATGTAAGATAATTTTTCTCTTATGCCTCACATACCATTAAATATCTTTTACCGAAAGTTAAAAGACTAGTAGTTTAGACACCATGACACCAATGTAATTGAAACACCAGAAATAAATTTGAACTTTAATTGGAAAGCCTAAAAAAAAAAACAAACCAATCACAAAACTGAAACAAATGCTTTGCACCAACTTACAGTGACAAGATCCACTCTTCTGTCTCTAGGACCACGTTAGTCGCAAATTAATGATAATGACAAAATCAGTACCTTAGTTTAGGCATATAGAAAAAAGTTACAAATACAATTTAAAAAAAAACTTAAAGAAATTAGCACCTTCAAATAATGTCTTAAGTCTATCAATATTTATGGAAATACATAAATACATACACAACAGATAATTTGGTCATAGTAGATAAAAAGAGTTTTTAATACCACGGCTAATGGCTATAGCTATTTATCAATGCAAGAATCCGAAAGAGCCCATTAAAGCAATAAAATCGAATACTGTACTGAGTTTTTTGGACGCATGATACTTTGCGACTTTGACAATGACAGAAGGTGTGTACGTAACAACTTACCCGTTCGTGCGTGCACGTTTTGTTTATGGCGCAGCCAACAGGTTAAAATAGCCGTTCAATCAAACTGCTAGCCCTTTGACTCAACGCCATTCAACCATACGTCTAGCTTATTAATTAAATATTTGAGTCGCTCAAAACGTTCAAAACTACAGCTGATTCAAAAGCCGCCGTCTAATTTTATTAGTTCAGCGCTCACCACCGCGGCGCTAGGTGCGTTTTGTTTCCAATATGGCGTCAACTAGCCGTGGTTTGTGATTGTTTCAAGATATTTTTCGGAAAGTAGTAAATATACGTTAAACATAACATAAAGACACAGAAATTATGAATCAAAATTTAAACAAATATTCGAGGAGAAATTACGGGATTATGAAATGATTCTTGCTTCATAAATTTTTGAGTTTGTAATTTTTTGCTTGGTGCAATAAACAATATTATGACTAATTGTTTTTCATTTTTACTTATTTCATCAAGCTTTTGGTCACCTCTTAATCTTAATTCAAGAATAACCTCCCAAGAAATTACAAAAATTCTTCCTATTCTCTCAAATTAAGAACTAACCTAATGGTCACCTTAGTTAATTTGCCATTTGATCAGTTGGCTAAGCGTCGCACGAGAGGTATTTGACCCAAAAAGCTGGCCAAAATCACTTTTTTTTTAAATTAGTGCTACCCCTTCAAAGCAATTTTTTTTAAATTAGTATAACCTCTCCATACAATAACAATAAAGACAAAGCTCTAGCGCCGCCCAACACGACGTAAGCTCAGTCGGAAGTTACCGTTCTGTTAAAGTGTACGTGTGATTGTTCGATGCGCTCAGATTTTAGTGTTCTAAAATATCTCCTATCTCGTGATTGAACGATTTTGTGTTGGTTTTCATTATGGATTCTGATTAACCAGGTATGTATTATATTTAGTACATAATTTCAACAGCTAATTTATTATATTATTTTAATTATATCCATAAGATGTAACCACGAAAAAAAACTCGTATAAAAACACATTTTGAGAAATCAAAGGACTTTTTAATAAGTTTCTCATCATTTCTAAGTCAAAATTTCTATTGTATGTTGTAAAGTAGACCTTATAGGATGTGATTAAAAACAAAACAGCCGCCCGAATACGCCCGCCTATTTTTCGTGATTTTTTTTCTGTAAACATATAAACTTTTACTTAACGAAATTTTACTTATATTTTATGTATTTTTGTTATAGGCTCGTCTGGAGTGAAGTTTTTGTCTCGAAATGACTTGTTCGATATAATGGAACGCTCAAACACCTCAATGTTTAACGAAAAGTTGAATTTTATGGAAAAAGAACTGATCAATCAGTATGATGAAAATGATCAAAATATTGCTAATATTAAACAAAAATTGTCAGTTATAAAACATCAATTTAAACAAAAATGGACAGCTGCTCGCAAAACAAAGGCCAGAAACCAATGCGGAGTGGCTCAAAGGATACAAATGGAATATGCGCCTTACTGCTGAGGAGAAACAAATAGTCGAGAACAGAAAAAAAGACATCCAAGATAAGTTCCGCGAGCAACTTGGTCTATTAGTGGATATACCAAATGCAAACTTTGGCAACACCAATGATGGGAACACGAGTAGACGCTTTTTTGTTAACTATAACATATCTGCAGCAATTACCGGAATAGACTTAAATTTAATTTACAGATTTAAAATTATTTTAGACACATTGTGCTGTGGTTTAAAGATAAACATAGAGAAATTTGAAAATTATTGTCAAGAAACGGCTAAATTGTACGTTTCTTTATATAATTTTTACCCTATATCTCCGACCTTGCATAAAATATTGCGCTATGGGGCTGAAGTAATAACGGAAGCCATTCTTCCAATAAGACAATTGTCTGAAGAAGCTGCAGAAGCACGCAACAAACATATTAGAATGTTCAGACACAACTACACCAGAAAGTTTTCCCGGGTAGCTTGCAACGCAGATGTTTTAAACAGGCTCCTCTTAACCTCTGACCCTGTCCTGAGGAAGAATAAAAAAAAATACAATTTTCAGCTGATCTTGTAAATTTATTAGTAAAAAGTGACATTTCAAATGTAAGTTTTGAAGATGAAAATGAAGAATAAATGATTGTATATATTACGTATGCCTTTTTTTTACCTTATTCAAGCAAAACCTTAAATAAAACATTGTTAGGCAGCCATTAAAAGTGTAAAATATTTTTGGCCAGCTTTTTGGGTCAAATACCTCTCTATGCGTCGTCTAGCTGTAATGTTGAACGTTGCAATCAACAAGTCGGCTAAACGACGTATAGCTGTGTGATTGAATGACGTTGTTCTGTCAAAGGGCTAGCTGTTTGATTGAACGGCTATTTTAACCAGTTGACTGCGACATTTATACTGTTTTTTTTACTCATCGCATTTTTATTTGAAGGTATCTAACACGAAAACCCTGCAATATCCTGCAGGAAACATTATTTTGAGACACAGGAATTTGAAGATGACATTGACATCAGATAGGACATCATAACACGTATTAATTGATGATCAAATTGACTACTAGATTTTGATAAATTAGTTACATAAGAGATCAGTAGTGCTTGGAATAGGTAGTTTAATTTTAAGTACTTGCAGAAAGAAAGTCAATGTAAGCGTAACACGGATAAACCTAAAATAAAATACAATTTTCTGTTTAATTTGCTATTTCGTCGTTTCTTTACGATTTTATTATAAAATTTTATGTTTACAACTTGTTATTACAACAATAAACTAAAAGATCAAATACTATTTTGAAAGTTCAATATAATATTTTTACAATCTCTGAAAATAGTAAGTTACCAGGCATACCCATACTATTGATGTCACAAAATTGCAAGTACATAAAATTAAACTACCTATTATGAGCACTAAAGATCAGATTCCATTGAGAGTAGAAATACAATTCATAGTTTAAAATACAAACGACTTAAATGCAGAATGATTGTCACGTTCATTCTCTGAGATCGTGCAACTAATTTAGTTACACAAAATTGTTGGTCCGGCTAAAATAACTTACCGGTCGGTCGAAGAATAAGATACACTTTCTAAGTATAAATTGTTCAGCTACCACATTCATTACTTTTTTATTTATTGATAAGGTAATGTAAATTTGAATACAAGCTAACTATTACCCTATATAAGTCTTTAAATTTCATAACAGTGTTTCAGTTCAGCTATTTCCTTTTCGGTGATATTCTCTTCATTCTTGCAATATTCGAGTAGGGATTGAAGTCCTGGAAAGGTAACAATTTATTTTACTACTAATTGTATATGCTCATTTAACTTTATTAATATATATTTACATAGAAATACTAGATTTTGCTTACGAACTTCATTACATAAAAACCAATCCTTTGTTATTTCCCATTTTCTTTGGTCTTCCCGTTTCTTACTTTGTTTAACCATAGATGTAAAAACAAACTGAGCCTATATAGACTTGAGAATATTACTTTTCTATTTTATAATAATAATAAAAAAAAACTCACGCGTCTTGTCCGAGACAGATAAGAAGTAAGCCAGTGTCGCGAATCGCTTCACTCGCGATAGAGCACGCAAGTACGCAGCGATTTTACTCTTGAAGAACACACGGTAGTTGTTCATTATGATTATCACCTCAGAAAGCACTTCACTTTCTAGAGCGTTCTCGAATATAGACGGAATCTTAGACGGTTCTATTTTCTGTTGACAAGAATATAGAAATAAGTTCATATTTTACGTGTAAACGTGACACTTAATTACTCATTCATTGAATGGAGTGAGATTACATCCAGACTATTACCACATGAGTAGAGAAACGGACAGAGTCAAAGCTTCTAAAGAGCTAGCAAAATTTATACCTATTTTGGTAGGGTTGGCACAATTGAATAAATAAAAAATATTAATGTTAATAAAACATAAATATTAATATTATAAACAATTTAATATTAATAAAACATAAATAAATATTATAATCATATTAATATTAATAAAACATAACGTTGACGAACGTATTTAAATCATAATAATTTTTAAGTCTCTTTCATTGAAAAAGTGGATTGTCTTTTGAATCGGGGCGCAAGATTTCATGACTGGAATGTGGGGTGGGGGAGGGGAAGGCACTCTGTCGTACCTCTCCCTTTTTTTGCGTAAAATAGATATAAAAGATCAACACTAGGTTAGGTTAGATATTGCGACAAAACTTCGCAAACATAACCAAAGTAACCAAGATAGTTTACAATGACCTGTCACGAAAAAAAACGCCAAAAAATAATACCAGAGAGAAGCTGGAAGCCCAATATAACCCCCCCCTCCGCTTTCCCACTTGTGAAATCCTGCGCTCCGATTCAATATATTTCCCAAAAAAGTTATTGTTGGTATCTATTCAGAATTACTTACACAATTTTACCGAAATAAATTAGTATAATTTCCGGAAAATATATGATAATGAGTATCGAGTAGTTTTGATTATAGAGTTGTATACCTTTCGATCTACATAACACATTATAAATATAAATTAAGTTACAAGTACAAACTTACCGACCAAGGAGTCTACCTTGGGATAGTTAAAATAAGAAATATTTTTAGTCTTTCTATTATTATTCATGCACACAGTACAATGTACAACCATATTTGCAACACTTTTTAAATATGTTGAATAAAACTCTTGTACTGTTCCACTAATTTTAATTATTATCGACCTGACCGGTTTCGCTTTACAGCATATCTGAATGAGATAGAAGCGTAAACACGAACAGCTGTGTACTTTAACACCTTTGAAAATGCTGTAAAGCGAAACCGGTCAGGTCGATAATAATTAAAATTAGTGGAACAGTACAAGAGTTTTATTCAACATGTATAATAAGTTCCACCAAGAGCAAACAATCAACTCAATACAGAATACTTTTTAAATACTAAAACATAAATATTACTACGTGCTATGTGAGAAACTCGGAAAGAAAAACAAAACACGTACGACGTTCGAGCGCCGCGTCACGGCTGCACGCCTGAGATTGACCACTGGCTGATCTAGTTTGAAGCGGTTTCAGTTCATACGTGACAAGCGACCAGTGGTCACGCACACACACGCGTTGCACTTATAGTGATGTACCTATCACAGTGCACTCGTATGAAGCTTTGTCTCTGTCCCGTTGTAATCACTACTAATTTATTGATATTTATTTATTGCAACTCTGGTGATAGGCGACATTTTCTCAGTATATAATATATCCTACATAAACAAAATTTTATATAAAATTACTAAGTCAATTTAAATGACCAGATTATAATAATATGCTACTTTTCAGTTTGTTTCACTAAATAACACTAATGAATACTGACAACGAAAACAACATTAAATGACGCACAATACAATCTGGGGTGTCCCCGTGAAATATAAACGGAAAAACTTGCGGGAACAAATTAAAAATGACGACCAGAACAATCGAGGGGTTGCCCGTAAAACGTTAACGAAAAGGGTTGCAAATTTGGGAGTTATAATTCCTTAACTTTTTATTTAAAAAAAAAACAATGTTACGTAACGTGTTGTAAGAAAGACCCCTCCCGCCTCTGTAACGCATCGTAACGTTTTACGAGATCGTAACACAATTTGGGGGGAGGGGGGGCCCCAAATTGCGTCACGTAGTACTTGAACGCCCACTAAGTCAGTATTTGTAATTGACTCACTCTTGTGTAACAAACTTCTATAAACATACCCTTAAATAATGGCTCCTCAGACTTTCCCTCCCTTTCAGTTTCTTCCATTCGGCCATGAATTGCACGCTGTTCATAGGGGCCACCATTTTTTGTACATAATCTTTCTCCGTCATTGTCATGTCGATTATGAGTTTTATTGATTCGGGACTGGCAATGTTAAAACTTTTTGCTTTGTCACCATCTGATGAGTTTTTACGATCTGTAACATTAAATAAGATTTGGTAACATAATATATAATGGAAAAATTTAATATCTAATTTAATTATTGATAACAAAAATCTAATGCAGTAAAAAAATCGATTGGGATTTTCTTGCTGTAGGTGTAGAATATACAATCAATGCAAACTCTGGTTTACCACATGTGGAATTTTGTTAATATGCAAAAAGAGATAAATAAGACAACCTTTATTTTTCTCTTTCATCCTTTCAGAGCGACTCCGATGCTTATTCGAATCATTGTTGTTCGAGTCGCCGCCGCCGCAAATATCATCATAATCTACAATAGTCAACCTCGTCGGTGGCTTCTCTGGTGATGCTTTACCTATTGGAATCTCTTGAATTGTAACGGATTTGAGAGGCCTCTGAAACACATAAAAAACGTTTTGTTAAGACCCCAGAATAAAATTGATCATCGTAAGTCATTTCATATAAGAGACACCCATAACACTGAAGATAGACCTTCCCCAAAAGCCTACCGACGCTATGCAACAGTTCGCAATTCTTCAGGCCACATCGGTGACCCTGATTCACTTGCGGATTTTTCATGTTTGATTCTATCTCACAGAGAATCTACGTATGCCCTTTGCTTTGCCCTTTGAGCCTCCGTATACAGCCTATTGTAAGAAGCCACAGGTTTCTGTGCGATATGTTATTAATGGTAGCATACACTAACAAGATCTCTCAGTTGCACCTTTTCCAATAATTGGACCAACCTCGTTTAACCGTCACAAGAGTGGGTGCTACATGGAAATTTAATTCAGGTACCCGCGGAACTCAAATTAGACAAAAGGCCTGTATCTTGAATCCTACAGGTGCATACAATACTATGGTTATACCAAATAGAGAAGAAAACTTCCAAAACTTTCCAGGTTGATAACCTACATTTATATTAACTTTATTAATTAACAAAATTTTTACAATATTTACTATCACTTCTATATCTTATCCGTGTCTATATGTGTGTGTTGATTATGTGAATACATGAGACAATATAAGTAACCGAGTGTGTGTGGTGTGTACATACATAATAAATAAATAAATCAGGGGTGCATACAGTTGTGTGAGGTATCCAAGTTTTACATTGACTTAGACATAATTGAGTGTGTATAGTTTTATTGATATTTATTTTAAGACCAACATCTGGGGAACCTCTAAGGACTTAAGTCATGTTTATGTTTTTTTTAAATTAAGGTGCGTCATCTCGCCGAGGATGTTGATACAAAATCTTCGTAAATCGAAAAGCTATAGAATTTTCGAGTGCAGCCGTAATTTCGGCAATACGACATCGAAGTAACACAACCCAACTAAAATTGTATGAGCGCATTTATCATATCCTAGTAAAAGTAAATCCAATGTCAATTAAAACAACATTCTTCTGCGAAGCCACAATTAATGATTAAATAGACACTTCTTCAAGATTGTGTATCTTGTTGATTTATGTTAAAAAAAAATATGCTGTTTTTCCTCTATTTTAAAAGAGTAATCTTTTGAGAGTGCGGTATTAGTCAAATCAGATAATTTAGGAGACCAGAGATCGAACCTGCCATGTACCAATGTGTTATTCGAATTTTATATGAACATGTGACGCTCCCGTAGTGAAGGAAACAACCTGCGTAGACAACAGGTAATATAAAGTTAATGTTTGTATTTTGTTTTTATTTTTAATCATTATTAAGTATGTATATACGTATGTTAAAATATATAGCGTAAATTTAAATGAGTATTTTGTATATATATTGTTGGCTGCTTAAAATAAATAAAATTGAGTACATGTTAGTTAAGAGAATTGTAATAAAATATTTAATTAAGAATTATAAAGGGTATGGACTACGAGTCCGTGGAGTACAAGTGTAATAATAAAAAAAGAACCTGCATAGACATGCGGAAACTTCAGGGATGTGTGTAGTCGACCAATCCACAGAGAGCCAGTGTGGTTTACTACGACCTAATCAGCCTAAGATATTGTAGGCTTGTACCCTTGGGTTAGGAGGTACGTGGACTGTGATGATGAAAACCTGCATTGTTTCCTCACAGGACACATCACCATTAGGTAGATATTAGTCAATAATAATAATAATAAACTCTTTATTGCACACAAAATAAATACAAGAACTAAAGTAAACAAACAAAGACAATTATGAGCAAACGGCGGCCTTATTTCTAAAAGCAATCTCTTCCAGGCAACCAGGCATTTTGGAAATAGGTGCAATTATTGTGAAAGTAAATAAAGTAAAATTACGTTAAGAATTTAAGGACAGGAAATGGATACGGACTTGGTTCTTAAAGGACTCTAACGTTTGCGCTCTCCTAATACTCTCAGGGAGAGAATTTCAATGTCAATAGAATTAATCAGAGTCCGACATAATCACTATGTCGACTATGAGAGGATTCTCTGTCTTCCCGGAAGAAAAAATAAATTATTATCTATCTACTAGAAACAATAGGATTCTTAGTCTTATTACAATGTTAGTAAAAATAACCAACCTTTGATCTCAGATGCGGTGGTTTCTTCACAGGTTTGATTACGGTGATTTGTTCGCCGACCCCCTCTCGCCAACAGTTTATAGCTGCAAGTTGTCTAGCGTTTGCTTCAACGGCTAATTCTTCAAGCGTAGGTGCTTGAGGTTGGGCTTTAGTAAAAGATTCTTTGTTCGGGAGAGTAGGAGTACTGCAGGGCGATGATTTTGATTTGGCCTGGATAAGATGAATACCATATGCATAATAGTTATTTATGCAACTGTTGTATAACCAGGGGTATTAAAAAACACGAATGTGGGTTTATATATTATGTGGGTGATAATAGTATCACATGAGTGTTTTAATACCTAATTATAACAGTTGCATACAAGACTTTATCTACAATCATGATGTGAATCCTTTATAAAAGATTATCATACTATAGGGGTATGTTGTACAGTGTTGTAAGAACTATGTAAATTCAAGAAAAGTCTAATTGCGAAGCATGTAAAATAAACAAACCTTAATAAGTAAAACAATTATTTACATATTTATATATTTTATACAGTTCAATTGCGGTCACTACCCAACTATATATTTAGTGAGATATGTAAAAAATATGAAATCCGCGAAAATAACTTTCAAGCACTATAATCCTTTAACACACATATAACCCCCATTAAATTAATATCATTTAAAAGCCCAATCGATGAACTTAAAGAAAAGAAACATTTAATTTAATTAAATATAGGTTAATACAAAAAATGTGACATTATACAAAAGATGCCACTATTTGCTCTACCTTTTGTAGATTATTAAAGGTTCAAAAAGGATCATTTGCTTTCAACCATTAAAGAGAACATATTAAAGATCTTTAATAAAACAACTTTGACACAACTAGACTCTGTATCAATTGAGTGGGCTGTCCTCTTACTAGATGAAACAATTGTTTCTTCACTGTAGTGATAGATGCAGAAGGGTTTACAAAAGAGAGAGTAAACTATTAATAACGATGAACCTGCATCCACGAGACAATGGAATACGGAGACGGTTTTGTTACCCATTTACATGATATTCTATATTACCCTGATTCTGATTTCAAATAATCTTTAGAACAGTTTGAAGATTATTTAAAAACTGAAAATTTTAGACACCGTGTGTATTTAACATTCACCCACACTGTAGGATGTATCATTTATTCAGTATGATTGCAATCACCTCTAAGCCATAAAGTGTTGGTATAATTACTGTATATTAATATATACATATATGTAATCATATGTCAAGGTAAACATATATTATATTGCATGCTATAGTGATAAGCCATCAACAAATTGTTTTGTGTAATTAATTATTTTCTTATTACAATACATTACCACAAAACTGTTACCTAACATTTGACGACCTCTACAGTCGAGTGGTTGGTATACCGGTTTCAAGGTGTCGCCATACCTGAGATCCCGGGTTTGAGTCCCGGTGGGGGCAGATATTTGCGTGATAAATGCAAGCATTAGCACCTTAGTCATGGTTGTTATATTATATTTCTACCAAATTTATTTATATATGTATAATATATGTATGTCTATCCGTTACTCTAGATCCCATAACACAAGCCTTACAGAGCTTACTTTGGGCTAGGGTAATTGGTGTAAGTGTAAGAATTATTTATTATTTTATTTATTTGTCGTAACATTAGTAATGGCATTGATCTGATGCTGACTTATATCTACAAAAGTTACATGTCTGAGAGCTCACCCCTTTCGTTCCCATTCTAGCTTTGATTGCCTCAAGCTGCCGCTTAGCCAAGTTGTTCGAAGGCTCCAATTTCAACACCTCGGTTAAATCTTGTGACGCGGACCGTAGAGATCCGAGACGTTCTCGAGCAGTCGCGCGACGCTGGTAGGCCTTCACGTAGGATGGATCAAGTTTCAGAGCCTCGGTACAGTCGCTCTCAGCTTGGTGAAATCTACAACATAATAGCAATGTTAAAATAATTTTGAGAACCAAATCACAACTTGTAAATGTACCTGGATATTAATATGTACACTGAAAGCTTGTCCGTTTTTGTTACAGAAATAGATATGGCCGTCCACACAGTGTTCATATAAGAAAAATGTGATCAAATTCAAAGGAACTTTAATGGTAAGATTTCATAGAAAATTTGTCAGAAAGCAAAAGATCTTTCTCATATCTGTAACTAGCTGACCCGACAGACGTTGTCCTATCAAATGTCTCAAATGTTCTCTCGCTGTATGTGAAAAAAGATGTCCCGCTTTTCTGTTGAAATCTTTCCTGAATTTTCTTTCCTCCTCACGGAACCCGAGACCTTTCCAACGAATGCAAAACCGTGGAAATCGGTTCGTGCGTTCTGGAGTCAGTATAGCGTCAGGAACGAAAACTTATTTTTATATAGTAGATTATGGGGAGTCCAGTGGCGAAGCAGTGAAAATCAGACTATTTAATTAAGTGAAACAATAAATACACGTTTTAATTTCTTTAAATTAAAATGAGAAAAGATTTGGGGGTGTTGGCACACAACACTGCACTGGAAGGCGGAGACCTCTTAATGCCCAAAATGGTCGTAGCCATGCTCCACGTCAAGACAGAACAGCGCATTTATAAAAAAGTATACAGATGGCGTTGACTCAAATGGCTGACCAACGAGAGTTGCGCACTTTCTAGCGCATAGTCTGTATTATTTCTGTGTGCAGTAAGTTAATTTTCCAATTATGTACTATATGTACATATTTTATTCACATTATATTTCATACATATACTTTTATTGACTATGGTATATACTATTTTGCAATGCAATATTAAAAGTTGAATAACTTTTTTGTTACTGCTCAACATAGGTTTTATAATATTTATAAAAAGGACATTTTCCTAAATATATCATAATTTTTTTATAGTAATTAAATTTTACTGGTATACCAACAACCAGGTTACAATACAACAACAAAAAGGTTTCAATTGTATATTGAATGTCATAGAAAAAATACTTCTAGTTACCAAATGTTATGCAATATCATAATGAAAACATATGTGTATAAGTTGAAATATGTATTGCGTTTAGTGATTTCTTTAACAAAAATTTCGCAAAGCTACGTTAGGGTATGACTGTATTCACGAGGACTAACACTTATGCTACCTAACTGACTCAAATGTTAACGAGGAAGAAGTAAATTCCGAATAGAAATAGATATAATGAAGGGATTAAAAATATATAAAAATATAATAAATGAAACAAAAAAAAATCATAAATATGCTACTTTTTCGATTAGTACAGTCAACATCAAAAGTGGCTTTCCACTTTAGTAATATGAAGCAAAAACGAGTTTGATGTTTTGTTACCTTGCCAGTTTAAAAGTATCAATCAATTTATTGGAGCATGGTGCTACTTGTTAAGCTAGTTTTGATGCTGACTGTACAAGAAATATGTTATTTCGCAGACACAAATTGAAGCTTTCTAATATGTTAGTACTTAGTATTTAAAGTTATTTAGTAAAATAAATTCATGTACCCTGGCACCAATATTTTTTCATTAATATCATGATGTAAACTGTTGTTGAATAGATATTTCAAATGATAGTATAAATACCATATTCAGTGAGTAATATGATTTGTGTAATAATACATTTTAAAATTCAAATTTTCCACTAATTAATAAGTATAGAAAGAAAATTGTCACTGCAAAATAAAGCTTTAATTTTAAGCAGGTTAAAATGAAACTGTTGACCAATGAAAGAAATTTATTTACATTTGCTAAACTGAGTGTGATCTGACACACATTTGACGATTATTTAATATTATGAGTCCATCCACACTCTTCAGAATATTTAAGTAGAACTGAATAGCAAATGTAAAAACCTAATAATAAACACATACAGACCTATCTTTTTTTAGATAGCATAGTCCACGATTGGCGTAGTAAATCGCATCATCTTTGACTAGTTCAATGGCCCGAGAGTAGCATGATATGGCATCGTCCCACTTTTCCTGCTTTACAAATGAGTTGCCCTGGAAACAGCAAAGAGTTTGATCAATACAAAACACTCTGCATAAACAGAAACAGAGCAAGTCAGAACAAACTGCTACTGTATTTATATAGAAAACTAATCAAGACAATATATATTTTTTTGCTGCAGATATATTTTACAGTGTTAACTTCATTTAGACACCAGTAACAAGTATCAACAATATGAATATTCTACACAATAATTAATATGAATGTTAAAATTTACGAGTATAATATAACATTAATCATTTTGCTCAGGTTGCAAGTTTGTTTTATAAGTAATTGACATTAAGGTTGAAGATTAAAATGAGCTTCATATATCTTAACTTACATTGTCAAAAGATTGTTAAATATCATAAAAAACTGTTATTAGGGTTAGATATAGGTAACATATTGCACTCAAGCTCATAAAACCTGGATATTACGATAACTACCTAATGATCTAGACCAGAGGTTCCCACATTTTTCTTGATCCAGGGCTACATTACAACCAATTTCTATATCTCGAAAGAAAAGTGAAGATTATATATATCTGAAAAAAAAACCACAGGTTTCGGTGCATTATACTGAATATTGAAGATTTTACAAGTAACAATCTCTTAAAATATTATCCAATAAGCGAACACTTTAGTTCTTCACAATCGAAACCATATTAATGTTCATGCACCCCTATTTACGATTGTGCACCTCATTTTTTTGTCACACAAGACCCCTGGGGTCTAAGGGAGACAATGGGAGTCTACGAGTCCTGGACCACTTTGGGAATGACTGGTCTAGACTAAATGGAGATGGCTACGAAAAATTATACAAGTAAAGAGTTCAAAGAAACTCAAGCTTTACAATTTACTATATATCATAATTATCATCATTATCCTCATCATCAGGACGATGACGATGGCGGAAATTACTTCATATAATAATTAGATTACTTGAAATCACAGATTAGAATATGTGCTTCGTAGTTAAAGAACTTTGAAAAAAGTATTTAAAATTCTAAATAATTGAACTCAATTTTATTTATAGTGTAAGAAAGCACTTGAATTATCTTCCCGATAAAATACTCAATAAAATATTAATATAATACTAACCCTCTCCTTTTCATGTTGTGCTTCATCTCGTAGTTTATCTTGCTTGTCTTTCTCACTTTTCTTACAATCCAAAGAGGAGGGTCCTACTTCTGCCATATCTACTTCTTCACATGCTTTATCCTGTATCATAAAACAATATAACAAGATTTATTATGTAATTTTGTCAAAATTTTAAACTGGTGGAGTACATTGTAAATAATTCGAATTGAATATAATTATTTTTATTAATATATTATTACTTTTTTTTTCTGAAACACTTAACATAAGCAACTATCACAGAATCATATTAAATATGTGTAGGTAGACAATGGGGATAGGATGGTAATACCCTTAGGCCACTGAACCTACGCCTTCAACACTGAACCTGGCACCTGTGCAAGGAATCTACGGTATGCTAAGTTTTCATCTCATTATATACTGAGACTTTGCCAACTCTCTCATTATGGCTAAAAGAACTCAGTGTCAAATTGTAATACTTCACAATGAGAGTATACATATGAGAGGGGTGTTACTCATAATCTTAATTTACAAATGGTTCACCAACTTACATACCAACATACCAGTGTTTTAATTAGAGTATGTGTGTATGTATATAAGAAACTGATGATTGTTAATTAATTTAAAACTTAATTACACTAACTTTATATTCAACTTATCTTTTTGGTTATAGTGGTACTATTTGAGATACAGAAAAGTTTTAAATTTTAAAAACATAATTTTTTTAACAATCAGAGAACTAGTTTCTAAAAACAAAAGGGGATTGGACTTTCCCATTTTCCACCTTGAACCACTTACTAACAGGTTGGAACATAAGAGCAAAGACCATTTTGTTATATATAGAATAAAAGAAACTTACAGCATCAAACCTATCCCAAGATCGATAGTCAATAGAAGAAATCCTTTTTTCTGGTTTCTTTTCTGTGACAACCGGCGTTACTTTTTTCAATTTACTTCTAATTGGTGGAAGATCCTAGATCCACAATAAGGTTATTAATAAATTAGAACATAATAAATTGTAACATACAAAATAAATTCACAGGCAGCATTATACTGTAGCACAATAAGACACTGGCAAGATTTGTCGATTTAATAATGACAGTTAAAAATATGAAACACTCACAGAATGCAAAAGCAATTACTGTTTTATATTAATATACCACTATGAATGAAAACGAAATAATAAATAACAACTACTACATGAAGCAATGTTTGTATTTTTCACTAGTTTAATGTAATTACGGGGATAAATTTATTAAACCTGCTCAAATCCGCCTTTGATTGCGGCCTCTTTTCTTTTCATTTCACTTTCCCAGTTTTTCAAATCTGTTAAGTATGATTGAAAACTTTCAACATTATTTCGCACTTGCTTCTGTATTTCAAAAGCTTTGTCCATTATTGTACCGCTATAATAAATAAAAGCTCTTTTTACCTGATAAATCAATAACTTGTTGAGGTTGTCAAGGGGATTGTCACCACAGATAAGATACGAATTACGAAATAAAATTTTTACCTACTTTATCATAACTGACGGCGAGTTCTCATGCTGCCAGGCAAAACGCAATCTTTACCTATGTAAAACCTAAATTTCATCTAACTTTGTTATAATTCATAAATAAAAACCTGATTACTCACATTTAAGAAACTTCTTGGCGTCTTTTGGATTACTCAAAGCATATTGAAATTTACATATATATTTAGAATAAAATTATAACTGTGACTGCATAGAATAAAGTCCCTTTGCTTTATGAAAAAGAGAAAGAGAAATAATTTATTGGCTTCAAATTTGAAAATCATTCGGATTGCCCATTTGAGCGCATTCTTTATTGACTACTTTGTTTTGGTATTTTTGTATTAATTATTGTAAATAGCTGACGTGACGCTGACAAATTGTTATTGCATTGCTATTATTAAAATACTTATTTGAAAATCATTGCGACATCAAGATAAGACCGTGCCGGTGAGCTGTTTGCCGCTATAGAATAGTAATGAATTTTCAATATGACTAGACTTCCACAAGTCAATATTTTTTAACTATATCGCTCTGCAGTATTCTTTAGCCATAATAAAGTGAAAAAATTTGTCAATAAAAAAGAACACGGAAACGGCAGTAAAATAAAGTCAAGATGAAATAAGAAAAAAGGAATAGTAAACCAAAAATATTTTATAAGTACAATAATTAGTCTATAATTTAGTAATTAATTAATAATTTAGTAATAATAATAAGCTATTTATATTCTTTTGAGGGGGAACTGATATAGAGAAGGGTATATGAAGAGACTAGTTAGTGCCCGTGACTTCGTCTGCGCAGGGTTAGTATTTCGAGTAGCTTATGTAAAAAAAGAACTAAAATTACGACATCAAATATCTTTATAAATTGTAGCCTATGTGTTACTCTGATGTATAAGTTATATTATTGAAAAGTTTTAATAAAAATTCATTCGGTAGTTTTTGCGTGAAAGAGTAACAAACATCCATCCATAATTACAAACTTGCGTGTTTATAATATTAGCGGGGGTGTTAAGGATTCAAACAACACGGAGTGATTTGAAGCACTAGTTAATTCAATTTTTTTTTCTGGACTCCATACCAGTCGGAACGGTTCAACCTGGGCACCTTTTTTTTTAAAGGTGCGGGAAGCCAGACCCGATCGAATGCCTTAGCTATATCTAGGCTAACTGCCAATGCCTCACCTTGACTCTCAACGGCTGATGCCCAACGGTGTGTGAGATACACTAGAAGGTCACCAGTCGAGCGACCGTGGCGAAAGCCGTATTGCCGGTCGCTGATCAAGTCGTGATCGTCTAGGTATGTAAGGAGCTGTGTGTTTATCACACGCTCCATCACCTTAGAGAGAAGAGAGGTTATAGCTATAGGCCTGTAATTCGATAGGTCCGACCTATCACCCTTTTTGGGCACCGGATGCACTTTGGCAGTCTTCCACGAAGATGGCACTTGACTAGTGTGGTAAGAAAGCGCGAAAAGTCGCGTTATCACAGGGCGCAACTCAGGGGCACACTGTTTGAGCACCACTGCTGGTATGACGTCCGGCCCACTCGACTTATGAACGTCCAAAGAAAGCAGCTCCCGCCTTACGTCGATATTTATCTAGATCGAGATATTTATCTCTGGCATAGAGAATCCACACCAAGGGATCGAAGGCGGCAAATCTCCCTCATTGTCGTTCAAAGTCGAGTTTGAGGCAAAGAGATTACCCAATAAATCGGCTTTCTCCTTTGCACTGTGGGCCTGATTGCCATCGACATTTCGTGGTGTGGACGTGGTAAGGACGGCTCGCAAAAGTTCCTCTCGGCAGCTTTGACAAGCGACTCCCAGAAGAAGGCACGACTCCCAGAGTCCCGTGAGTTGCTCACCAATTCTGCCGATGAAATTGAATTTGGCTCTGGCATAAATTCTCTTACTGGACCTCGAAGCGGCATTGTATTTGAATTTCATATCAGAGACGATCGGATCCTTGTTGATACGAGCCGTGGTCCAAGCCCTGTATGCGGTCTGCCTCCGAAGTCTAGCTTCCTTGCAGGACCGATTAAACCACGGTCGTTTTTTTTTGCCCCGCAGTTACCAGTGCTTTTGGAATAAAATATTCCATACCCACTAGAAACGTCTCAGCGACAGCGGCTGCAGAGGCGTCGGAATCATCTGATATGAAGCAAAGCTGCCTCCACGGGTGCGATGCGTTGAATTGACGCAGGTGTTTCGGCCTAGATGTAATTGGCTGCGCACATGGTACTTTTGTCCGGATGAGGCAGTGGTTGGACGAACCGAGGGGTGCATCTACTGTGACCGTCCGGACGTGTGGTCAGCAGAAGATCCAGTAAAGAACTTGCATGGTTCTCAATATCAGGTATTCTTGTTGGAGAATGTACCAGTTGTGAGAAACTATGGGCCAAAGCAAATGCGTGAGCAGACCTCCCCCGGTGGTCAGTGGACCGAGAACAGCCACTCTGAATGATGGGCATTAAAGTCTCCTAAAATCACCAACTCCGCGGAGGGGTACTGCTCTAGAATTTTGTCAGTCGTCAATCGCAGGTGCTCAAAGAGTCGTGTTGTTCCCTGTCACCGCTATGAGACCTGTATAGGCACGCGTATATCCGGGTGTGGCCTCCGTAGTCCGCGCGCGCCCACAACACTGACAGGTCCCCAGCTTCCAAATAATGGAGACGGCGACAGCAGATATCATCCCGGACGAACATGCATACACCGGCTCGCCTTATGAACTTTTGTTCCAGCTTATATCCGGGGTACATTAAGTATGATGTATCGGCCGGGCATGATATCTGCGTGTCCGTGAGGAACAACAGGGTTGGCTGCGCAGTCTCGAGGTGTTGGTGGACTGCGCTTAGATTGGCGTGAAGTCCCCTGATGTTGCATAAGTCCACATCCGTGGAAAGGGGAGCCGCTGAGAGACGTTTTCTCTTTTTATTCCTGCTCCTCATTTTCAATGGGGGGTTTTAATAGGTTTGAAGAGGATTCGCTGAGATGATGGTTAAAAGGGCCGTTTTGCGATGCGAACCGACCAAAGATCGGCATAGGTTGTTCAGTTTGTCGGCGCAGCCGGTTCCACTCCGGTTTCCTCCTCCGGCACGACTGCTGCAACAGGGATTTTTCGTGGGTTGGCAGTTCAGCCTCCCAGGGCGGAGATTAAGTGATCCCTGGGTTCGAGAACTCTCATTAAGTATTTAGGTCAGAAGTTCCCAAACTTTTTTGTGTCGGAGATCCTTTGCCATGTTTTTCGGTTTCGGGTAGACCCCCAACTTACCTGATATCAAATGTCTACATCCTACAACTTACATAAATTTACATATAAAACATATATGTATAATATTTTTTATACTTCATAGGTACTTTTACAAATAATGTATTAGTCTTTATATGTATTATAGAAGATAATAATATTACTAAATAGATACTATCAGTGTATGTTGAGATATATTATCGTGGACCCCCATTTTCATTTCATGGACCCCCAATATTTTTTTTCGCTGACGTAGACCCCTTTCAGGTTGTAATAGACCCCTGGGGGTCGATATAGACCACTTTGGGAATCACTGATTTAGATAATAACTGTTTCAAAAAATGTTATAGACAGTTATTATATTAAGATGATTTAAAATTTTTTACGCCGGTTTTCTGTGAGGCCGTGGTATCACTCCGGTTGAGCCGGCCCAATTCGTGCCGAACATGGCTCTCCTACGGTAAAGAAAAGAATCGGTAAATGTAAGTATTTCAAAAAATGGAACGTTTTTTTCGGGCTTTTACCGTTCGAACAAAGTATATGCTAGGTTTACTGCTGTCAACTGGTAGAAGTTGGTTTTAGGAATATAGCAATGAGTAATTCTTAATCATGTATTTCAATTATCTATTAGTCAAATGTTAGATAAATATTATATAGATATCAAACGATAGTAATTAAATAACTAATCCTAACTAATATTTAAATTATTTTCATTTTGAATATTATTTTGTTTTTAAGTAACTAATCATTTTCAAATCTTTGAAATACTTCCAAGTAATAAAAAATAACACAAGTAAAATTAACTTCTAACAAACATAACGCTTACACAACAGATTATGACATGATTTATTTTCAACATTTACCGTGCATGTTAATGTAAATCCTAAGATATACCAAGTGAATGGTGGTAAAAGTTCGAATCGCATACCTTTTTGGACATTTACCATAAAGAATTGGTAAATCTTGGGCATTACTGGAAAATCGTAAAATTTACCGTAGTTCGAGCTTTTACAGTAACATATATATTTTTTTTTGACGTCGCTTCACACTAGGATTTTCATCCTGTATCGTAGGCGTAGTCACAAATATAAAATCTCACATACGCACATACATAGAGCCAAAAAATCTACGCCATTCTCAAACTATAAACAAAATTTATATTCGAATTGTATTAACAATTATCCTATTTTATAAATTTCTTACAGGAAAGAGATATATTTATTTGATTAGAATTTTGTAAAAACTAACCTCATAAATTTCAGTAGATTTTGTGTTTATTTTTTAACCGAAGAAAACAGAGACTGTGTGGATTACTGTTATTGCATAAAAATATTGATTCCAAACGTTTAGTTTTGTTTTACAAGTTCACGGATCAAAAAAAGATAGTTTTATTAAGCTTAGGTGCTTTCATGACGTTCTTCAATGATAAAACGCAGTTTTCGTGGAAGTAAAATATTTGCAATATGTTCTCTGTCATAATCATTTGCGACAATTTGAGCAATATTTTTTATAGCTTTTTATTTCTAAGAAAATTAATTTGTATTTCGCATTTGTAAAATATTTATTTATAAATTATAAGTGTTTTGTTTCAAAAAATCTAGTTTGTTATTTTTGTGGACTAATATATTTTCTGTGTAACTACGTTCAAGTAAGATATTAACGGTCGAAGAAAACATATTGCGTGGAGTCCACTTTAATGACACAGATAAGTTGACAAATGAATGTGATTTTATTGGATTTAGATTTTCCATTGAATCCAAATAATCTGTCCTTTCTACTATTATTAAAAATATAAGTATATTTTATTTTACTGTTCAGTTAATACCATAATTGAAAGGAACTATATGCAAAAAATAATTTAACATAAGTAATTAAAATTAATCACCAATGATAAAGGTAATCCCACATATAGACATGCGCAGAACATATTACGAATATGCCTGACAGACGGTCTAGTTGATCGACCGACAGATCCGCGAACACGTTCAGTGACGTGCTTGCACTCCGCACGTACGGCATTAACCGATCGGTGTGCGCAAAATGGACGACGAAAACATAAATGTTGAGTTCCCGCGCAAGTTAGTTAAACGGTTAATTGAACAATATCGCCAACTTCCATGTCTCTGGAATCGTTCACATCCAAGTTATAGAGATAAAATCAAGAGGCACAAAGCGATTTCGAAGTTGACAGAGCTTGTACAGGAACATGACCCGACCGCAACTCGTGTACATGTTTTACGAAAACTAGAGAGCTTGCGAGCATGTATGAGACGGGAACACAAAAAAGTCGTTCAAAGCAAGACTAAAAGCAGCACACCCGACCAAATTTATACTCCATTATTATGGTATTATGATTTGTTTTCCTTTGCATTTACAAACGAAGATGGCGGTTCTTGTAGTGACGCTGCCGCCGAGCTGCCCAGTTCGTCAGAGCATGCTGTGAGTGCGGTGAGTGTTGTATTATCGTATAACGCATAGATGGCGCTCATATTAGTTTGAGCAACAATAATAAGCACGATCTACAGATGTAAAATGAATTATTTGTTACCATCCCTTTAAATTACTGTTGGTTTAGTTAAGTTAGGTATGTTTCTTTCCCTTTTGAATGTAATATATTTAAATATGGAACTAGATTTAGATAGAATGCAATAGACCTGAAAATATAATACATTTAAATGTGTATATATACTTAGACACATAAGTATAACAGCTTGAAAAGATATATGCAGTGGAGGGGTATAAATATTGTTACAATTAAAAATAAACAAAATATTGTATTTAAATTAGGAATCTGTCATTCTTATGATTGTCATAATGGATTCTAACTTTCGCGTCAGTTGGTTGTCTAAAGTTTTTGTGATATTAGGATAGAGGGGTGATAAAGCAACCCGAATCGCTGTACATTACACAAGAGAATGGAATGGAGCCAGATACATTTTTTTAAATTCTCAAGCCGGCTATTAATAAATACTTCGTACGCAAAAAGCGATTAAAGTAGTAGGACAAGAATTTGAATAAAAACTCAGAAAGCATATTTTTTCTTATTAGACTAATCTTAATTTCATAGTGTTAACCATGTCAAAACTAAAAAAAACGAATTTTAAGATGATTCAAGTCTTTCCTTCTATTAAATAGGAGACATCTTCAGAAGAAGAAGCAGAGTCTATTCTTGGTGGTGATAATATTGAATACGAAGCTCAGGGGTACCCAGTTTTAGAGTATACGGCAGTTATTGAAGGCAACGAGAATTCTTCAAAGTCTTACCAATTTGACGAAGACCAAAGCAAAGCAACAAAGCGTTCCTGTTCACATGTCGACGATGAGTATGATGCTATTGGTATGTTTTTAAGTCTACACACTTAATATATTATACTTTTAAAGACAATATATCAAAACTGAAATTTTAAGAAATGTCATTTTATTATTTAGCCGAATGTATTTTTATTTTCCTATTTTTGGA
Organism: Scirpophaga incertulas; assembly: GCA_036419045.1. Classification (NCBI taxonomy): domain Eukaryota; kingdom Metazoa; phylum Arthropoda; class Insecta; order Lepidoptera; family Crambidae; genus Scirpophaga; species Scirpophaga incertulas. Next base: position 14,384,178 of record CM071645.1, read on the forward strand.
ACGTTTTATCATTTTTTATACGATTCTTGAAAAAATATCAAAAGTAATTTTACGTGTATGACGTCTTAGCTTTTGAATGAGGTAGCTAATGGCTTTTTTCACAATTTAATTTAGAGAGAATTCTAGCATCTACAATCTAACGCTGTCTTTAAAGCTAGTATTATGTCCAAAAGGGGGACTAATGTCCGACAATAGGTGCCTAATCACGGTAAGGTTTGACACCTACAAGAATGATGCTAGCAACATGTTGCTGGCGCCTTTCTGCTATTTATCTTCGGTTGCGACAGATTTTGTATAAGGCAGGAATGCAATGTATACTATAATGGAAATTATACATACCTATAAAACGTTTTTTCTTTATTTCATCTAATGGTTACCAACGATAAGCGACGACCAACTCAAAGCAATAGATCTCTCTAATCCAAATCTCCAAAATCACAGGGTGGTCTCAACCACAATATACAGGTTATGTGAATATGTGGTTGGTGTTGGTTGTTTTTAATTAGGACCACATTGAATGGTATCAGTTTGTGAATTAAAAATATATTGCTTGTTCTACTCTTCAACGTACATACAGCCATAGCAGCAGTATTGTTGTTTTCGAGTTTTCTTTTGATACACTACGTAGAATTCAAAGGTGTTTAGGCCTAAGTAACACCACGCAGGTCAGGGCTGGTTGGTTGACTATCCTTACACATAAAGTGAGATATTTAAAGATTGTGACAGCTAATGTCCACCTCCAATACTTCTGACATATGGTAAAGGTAACTTAAATTTGAATGACAAAAATTAATTAAAGTAAGCTGAAGACACGTAAAGAAAGAGATCGGTGGCACTATGGAGTCGCCACTGGTCTTGGAATTGGGAGACTCAGGGTTTGATCCTGCCATGTGATGATGTGTTTTCAGTTTTTTCGAATATACATATGTAATATTTATGTAACCTGTCTATGGTGAAGGAAAACATCGTAAAGGCCTGTGAAGAAATTCAAATATGTAGTGTGAAGTCAACCAACTCGTACTTGACCAGCGTGGTAGCTAAGGTCTAATTGCCACAACATAGTAATGGTAAGCTGTACCCTTCGGTGAGGAGAGCTGTGAGCTGAGAAGATGCGGTAAAGCGGTAAACAAAACAAAGTAGTGTGTAGCTGTATGAGTCTTATATTGTATGATACCAATTAATTAGAGTTTTTTGTTTCCTAATGAAACAGTAGGGTTATTTTGAAACGTCGGAAACCCACTTTCCGTTCGGATTCGAAAACTTTCCGAAGGCGAGTTATTTTGAAATGTCGGATCGACATTAGGATTCGAAACGAATAACATTAGCTTACGGAAACTGTTCCGTGAGGTTTTTGCTGTCGGAAACTTTTGTCGAATCTCGAGTTTTGGTCAAAAGAGTGTATTTTCAACGCTTTTCAGCCTTTTGTAACACATTTAGAGGTAAGTTAATAAATTGCATCAGATAAAAAGAGATTTTGATTAAGGAATGATGGAAATGTGAATGTAAAATAGAATGTAATAGGTTTGTTAATTTTGTTCATGTAAATCTTATGTAAATATTAACTGATTAGTTACTGTTAAAATCACGATAGTTTTACAGGAAGTCGTGAATAATATGGTCTTATGAAAAAAATACACTTATGAAAACCCCAAAAAATATAGGTTATTTTAATATGCTTATAAAATATATATAATGACTAAAATATGGTGGGTGTCATTTTCTACTAAACCTACCATTTTCAATCATACTTTGTAAACGTAAAGGTAAATGCATGTTACTCTATGGTTGACTTTCCGAACGGAAAGTTTCCGTGGCCTTTCCGACGGTGTTTTAGAATAGCATTTTTCGAGTCGAACGGATTCGATTCGGATTCGAAAAGTTTCCGACGTTTCAAAATCACCCAGCAGATAGATAGATTTACGCTTCATTTTAATTGTATTAATTGTAGGATGATGGGACTAGCCAATCAAGCTGACAATTTCGATTACAGAGAAGTTGATATATTTTTTTTGGTCCTTCGGTGATGCCATATTGGTGAGATATAGACGAGTCGAATTTCTTTTTTTTTCGGAGGGGAAATGCTCCTTATTCACCGTGACATCCGTTGGCCGTGTGTGGGGCTCTCCGGTCTGCGACGACCGGCCTACCCACTATAACCCCCTGGTGTTCTTTGGGCCCATATCGGGGTGCATGTGGCGGGGTGTGCATTCACGATTCTACCGCCACTAGACGAGTCAAACTTCCTAGAGCCTCCGATAGTAATGCTAGTGCCGAAACCACAACACCACCAAAGTGGAAAATCTTAAGATTATAACTGTAATTACGGATGCTTGTATGACACTGAAAATTTGACACTGATCGCCACATAAACTTTCAGGAATAAACGTAGCTGCCAAGTTGAGGACACTGCCACCCAACATGCGCATCCTTGCTGAGAAACTCATCAACGACGTACTGTTTCAAGCACAAGTGAACGGGCTAAGTTCAACCACGGCCATAGTAACAGTAGACCCTTTCAAAATAGACCGAAAGTATACAAGAAATAAGTAGGATATTTGATCTCTGATAATTTTATGTAGTATTATTTTTAGAGTTACTCCCACTAGTTATTATAAATTTATGAAAAATAAATAATATTATATTTTAGATAATCAAGTGCCTGTTTATGTAAAAGTTGATTTGTGTTAAAGTGATTTGTTAGTTGCTAATAAATATTATTTTTAAGTTTTGCCCAAGGAATAAGTTGCCGGTTTTTTTTTATCTAGATATAAATAAATGTATTCACTATTTTGTTTTATTTTAAGTCAAGGCGCTATTCTTCATAAGGTTATTCATTCATACATTTATTGAAAAGAATGTAAGTTGCGCGTCATACCCAGTATTATCAATCTGATAATGCTCGAAATGCCGCAGACGTTTTACGTTATTGCATATTATATTAAATTTAAAACAACCAAACATTAAACGTTTGTTGCTTTTCTCAAACTCTCTTTTACCAGGGCAGTGGCTACATTGGGGCAGAAAAAAGAATTGTAACGCAACTGCAAATTTATGGCTTTTGGATATTTTCCTTTACTTGTGATATTTGAAAGTACGAGTACTTCATATCAATTTCATGATTATCATGGCTTTGAGTCGATTGCGAGTGCCAGAACATGCTTTGTGAGATTGCAGACCTGAGATTTGATACTAATTATAATGCGTTCTTGAGAGAAAGAGTCTTGACATACGGATAACGAAATGATCCTGCAAGTGGTCCATTTTTTGGTACAGAGAACGATAACATTAAAAATATCACCCAGGCTAAATTTACCACCGAAGGGGTAATGACCCTCGGTTTGGTACTGTATATACGCTGTTGCGTCGAAGCGATTGTCTTCACTAACTTTGTCGCCATAATAATATAAATAGCTAGTCTAGCTGAAGCTCACTTCAACCTCCGGCCTAATCGTCACTCTCGACGTGATGTCAGATCGTGTCAACTTTTGGTACGCTCCCGTGACGTCTTTTGGTACGATATGTAGGCCACTTCACACTGTGTTGACATTAAGGCAAAGAGTTGGTATGTCGTATGTGGTAATAAAAACAGTATATGTGTAAAATGTCACATATTCATAAAAGTTCAATCACGTAGGGACTAAGAAGTCTTAAAATCGATCTAACAGGTCTACTGTAGCTACTCATCCTCAATAAGTTCAACAAAATGACAGAATATGTGATATCAAAAGTTTTTGTCACTTTGTATTTTTCCTGAATCCGGTTCTAATGATTCGCATCGATTTCAAGTAGTTTTCATTACAATGGGACTATTTATAGTTATTAATCAATTATTATGTTATAGTATCTGTCAAGATTTAAGCAACCCGGATTTGTCGTGGGCTTAAACAAGTAGGTAGGTTTTTTTGAAGATTTTTAATAAAAAGCTTATATTACAATATGTATAATAAAGACTTTACAACGCATTCGTATACCAAAGAGCCTAATGAGTATGTACAGTATTGTCTTATATTTATAAGAACTACACATTGAATTGAAACAGCCGTCGGAGTGAATCATCCCGTAGTGCATTCAGAACGGCCGAATAACTATTAACATCAAAATTTACGCGAGCTTAATCCAGAAAGTTGTTTTATTTTAATATACATATGTGTTAAAATAAATGAAGAAAACAATTAATGCTGATTATAAATTTTTGTATAGGTGTATTTTATATAATAATTTTAATTCTACTTAATACATATTTAAAATTACATTTTAACTATTAATTACTTCTTTCCTGATCTCATGTGCTCCCTCGGTGTTACAGCCCAAGTAACATTTTAAACTGTATAAACGCTGTACAATGAAAAATTTCAAGAGTTTAGGCTGTACAAATGGCTGAATTAGGACTGTATATCCAGATATACAGTCGATATATCCGCAAAAAGGGCCCCAAATTATACAGCGCAAAGTGTAGAACTAGCTGTACAACAGCTGTGAAATAGCGCAATATCTGATTAGGCAAATAATTTGATACCAATATACAGATACTGTGCGCAAATCTTAAGTAGTTGTTTTATTCTTATATACAGCCACAGGCTTGCGAATGTCTGAATATAAGTCTAAAATTATGTTAAACCCTTCCATACGAACTTAATTCATTGAATCACTGACAAGCGGCGGCCATAATAAATACCTATCTGTTGAATTGTGAAGTGATCAAATATTATTTTGCTATATAGTAAATACCCATTACTAATTTCCTGGTCATTATTTTGCTTGCGGCTGCTACATCTTCGTGATTATATATACCAATATTAAGCCAAAAACTCACGCGCTCTCGAAATAATAGATATTAATGAAATTATTTGTGTTACAAGAACCGTGTAACCTAACATGAGACTAATTTTATAAGCCCGCAGGGCATTTTTATTGACAACAAATTAATTTCGTTGTGTTTTCAAGTGAAACTCTATGTAAATATAGCAGTAATTTTCAATAACAAATACTAAAACAATATATTAATTTTGGTAGCATGATTTTTAGGTTATGGTCTAATGGCATCTTTAATTATGCAGCTGTTGCTCTTCCAGTCCACTATTATGAAGCTTTTTGCATAAGTTATGTTTGTACAACAGCCTAAAGAGTAACTTTTGCTGTACATTAGAATTTATTTACTGTAGTAGGTGCTTAATTGAATAAGTTAAGTGAATATTACAGTAATTCAGGGTTCAATTGAAAGTAAAGAAGACCCATACTGTATATATAATTTTTATTTATTTCCGCAATAGGTACGTAGACTTAAATTCATAAATGAACTGTACTAGGTACCTGTTTACTAAGTCATGCTAATTTGAAATAAAGCAAAATCAAATCACTATGAACACAATAATACTATGCAAAACTGACATTTTGATACGCCATTTTTTACTTAGAAATTTAAATATTCGATAAGCTGCATAACTATGTATTGAAACACTATAACTGGTATAATGGTCTACCTACTGTAACACCAACAACTGTACTAAAGACAAACATTTTCGCTAATCACGATAGCTTTAAAATAAAGTAAGACTAAACCATTATTCAGCAGACAACATTGTATGACACTCTTGTACAGAAATTAGCTTTTTAAGGGTGTCCTAGATAACCATTATCAAGTCTTATATGATTACTGTACTACAGAGTAAGTATACACCGTTATTCAGAAATATTCAACAGAACTAGGCTGCAAAAAGAAATACTTCTAAAGCACTATTCACTTGATATACTGCCCTAGTCTTATAGACTTGCTTAAAGCCGCTTTTTATACCACGCATTGTATTTTGGAGTACTACTTAACAACCAAAAGTAATAATTTCGGCTTTGTACAGCCCTAAACCAGCCTTACTGTATAAAAGAATACAATTATGCTCCTACTACAGCCTTAAATATATTTGTACGCTTTTGTACATCTCAAGTCTCAAGCGGTTATTCTACTGGTTAAAATGTTTTTTTTTTTTTGCTAAAATGTTCCTTGGGAGTAATCCAGGTACTACATTGAGGTGGGAATAAGCCTGATATAATGTAGTCTAAAAGCATCCGCGGGTCGCCGGCGGGCGCGAGGAAATCGCGCCCGCGGATATGGCGACCCGGGAGGGACCACGCCCCTTCCGTGGCCGGGGGGCGTCGTCGGTGGTGGAGATCGGGGGAGGTATTGTAGCCTCTCCCGAGGAGGGTTCCCCTGTATCGGCGGGGGAGCGGAGGCTGGGGGTTCCCGGAAGTAGCTTGGTGTTCCCGGGGGCTCCCTACATGCCTGAGGAAGGCCATCCCTGAGGTTTTTAGTGGGTAGGCCTCCCCCTTCTGAGGAGGAGAGCCCCACATAACCGCCGGCTCGCCATAGCCGGAGTATGCAACTTAATGCATTTTCTTCAGGGGGAACAAAAAAAAAAGTCTAAAAGCATACCTTGCGGGTCGCGTGTTCACCGTTACCTTTAAGAAATGTTTACCTAGATTTCAATTAAAACTTTTAATCACAAGAATATCATCTTCTGATGAGTTATTTAGCAATATATCATTACAATTAATTAGCACCTACTCACATTTTGTAAAAGTGTGTCTATTTTCTGTTTTATATCCCTATTATTAATTATTAATAATATAAACGCGAAAGTTTTACATGAATATTTGTTACTCTTTCACGTAAAAAATGCTTAATGGATTTCAATGAAATTTTTTTTTAGAGCTCTGTTTGGTTTTCTGCTGACTCTTTGGTCCGCGCTCTTTTTTGTTTGTGTTGATCTACGACACTGAAGTGTCCGAGCTACGCTATGCAGCGTTTAGTTTTAGTTGCTAAATTGTAATCAACACTTAAAGAAGTACCCCGCCAACTTTTCGAATTGCTGAAAATTTCAGAAACTTTTATGTATATTTATGAATCTATAATGAATACAATCGGAAATATATAAAATCAGAAAATTGAGATGAAGCCTCGGCTGAAGGCCATTGCAGCCATGGCCGGTTAAAAAATAAATTAAAAAATTATGTTTGTGTTAGTCTTTTTACATTTCCGTATATATTATTTATTCTACAAGTAACATCATTTGTCGATCAGGAGAAAGGTGTCGTTCTCCGTTTTGTGGGGACAGATGGTCTTGTCCCCCACAAATGAAACCCTTTTAATGAAACTTTACAATAAGGCAGCTTATACATAGGAATAATCTATGTACTACAATTTATAAAGATATTAGCTGGACTTTGTCTGCATAGATGGTATATATTTTCCTACTTACTTTTCGTCATATATTGATTAATGTTTGTAGTTCCATTTATCTTTATTATACACATGGTTGCAAGTCAGTCTATAACATCAATAATATACTTGATGAATGTCACATAATCTTTCTTTGATCTACATCTAACCCTATTTTCGTTCACAATCCACGTAAACTTTGCAAAAATAAAGATGCGCATACGCAAATTGTTCCGACGACGCCGTCCTGATGGACTGATTCGATAAAAGTTCAGTCTGAGGTCTAGTCTAGTAAATGAATCCACTGTTTTAAAATGTCGAATTAACAAGCTTTGAACTGATTTTGAAATATCCTTCAAACTTATCTTAGATCTGAGGGTGTGCAATGGATTGTAAATTGCAGTCTTATTATGAAATTAGAGCTCTTCTTAAGGTAATCCACGTAATTCAATGTGGCATGAGTTCTAAAACAAATTGCTTAGTTAACTCAGATAACATTACACACATAAAACAGTTACGATCATTAGTCGTTTGATGGTAAAAAATTTGGTGTAGCCACAGAAGAGTCTAAACAACAGTTTTGTCTGACAGTAAATAATATTTTAATATGGCGAGTAACAGTCCAGTAGTTTAAACGGTACATTAATGTTTCAGTCTGGTTTAAATGGTTCATTTTTTATTCGCAATCATGAAATCAATTGCTTTTTGATTTGTAACTGTAAATGAACACACAATATATTTTGTTAATTAATTTAGCACTTTCATAAATACACTACCGCTCAAAAGTATTTGGCCTGCATTTTGTATAAGTTATAAAAAATACATTAAAAAAACATTTACTAGGTTTGATTGTGATGAGTACATTTTAATAGGTCGCCAAATACTTTTGAGCGGTAGTGTAAATTACATACCGAAAAAAGATCATGTTAAAAGTACCTGAAATCGACGAGCATGCATGAAAGTATGACAGTCGACATAATATAACAGTCGAGGAAGCTGGAGAAGTATGTTTGTATCGTAAAAATTGATATGCTGTGATGTCTGCCAATCCTTATGGTAAAGAGGCGTGAGTATGTGTTTTAAATTTCATACTTGCAGGTAAAAAATATGCTTTTTCAGAATAGCAAGATGTATTTTTAGCTATCCATATATATATTATATACTTAAACAAGACTGTGTAAGTTGCAAAACTTATAAACTTGGATTTGCGTCTGTCCAATTAACAAATTATTCATCTTCACCGCCTTCTTTGAACACTCAAACACCTCCGAACAAGAGTTAGATATCATTTAAACGTGCAGCCGTAAATTTCCTATACACGTAGCAATCTGGTAAATTCACTATGATTTACTATTTCAATGTTACTTTACTGGTAAGGCTACCCATTATAATGTTGCTGTGATAGCGGTTTCTCAAGACTAAGTATTGCTTCATGAATGTTGATGATTTTACATGTGTTGTGAACAATATCAAACGCCTAGAAATAACGGTTTATTTATTTAAAGCAATGGAATACTAGTGGGACTTTTAGGACTTGCACTCTTCCCGTCTGATTGAAAACTGTCGCTGACTAAGTCATATCTAATCATTAGACCTTTTAAAATCAAATGTGCAACTGTGTTCCGCCACGTGGCTCCCTGTACTGCCATCTATTGGATAATGTCACAAAGATATTGTATCAGTATCCAATTGAGAAATCATATCGCGATTTGTTGAAATTCGGTTTAAACTTCTAAATTATTGTGGCTTTGTATTAATCGGATAATAGATACAAGTTTAAAAGGCAGTTGATATGTAGTTATTAACATCAGTATACTCCATCTTAAGAAAGGTGAAGAATAAACAATGCTGTAGTTTTTAATTTTGTTCGAATTGTCAATAGTGGTTGTGAAATATAAATACAATATTCCTTAGATTCGTATGAATAGATTTTATGGAATAAAACAGTTAAATATATCTTGGATATTTTCATAAACTTTTATTTACGTGGTTGCTATTTACAAAGTGACATAAAAACACTATTCGATTCCCAAAAAGAACGTCATATGGAAGTACAGCAAGTAGTAAAAAAGTTTTATACAACACGTGACAGTGGTCAATGGCGCCAATTATCGATGAAAACGTAGGTTCGAATTCCTCTCAATTTAATTTTTTTTCTTGAAGGGTACTTGCATATTGGTACTTACATGTATTTTAATGTTATAAAGTAATCACAAAGCTATAAATAAAAAACAGTATAAATTTATTGGTAAAAATCGAACAACACGCAGCAAACTTGTATCGCAAGTGCAATACGTAGAGTTCACTTAATTATTTCACAACAAGCTAATTAAAATTGCTCAAATTATTACCACTTAACAGTTTGGAAAGTAATTAATTTCTCGTGGATTACGCGAGATATGGCGAGATATTGGAATAACGTTTGCTTTGGAAGTTTCGAAGTCAAGGCGCCGGCCATGAACTCCGACCCAGTGCATAAGACGAAATGAAATAAAACCTGACAGTAAACCAAATGATCAGTAGGTGAATCTATCTTGTTGTAAGGGCATTGAGATTCATGTCTTAGCATGCTACATAAATATTAATATGCTATTTGTTAATAATTTAATGAGGTATGTAACGTTTTTAATTTGTTTATTAATGGTTGTTATTTGTGAAATGCTAATATTGATATCAAGTTTTTTTTTTAATGTTATACAACATTTCCTTACCAAAGAAAAAAAATAACATTTATCTTATTAAATGAACTTCTTATGCATTCGTAAACTGTCGAGTGAAATTAATTCGTATTGAATGACATTAACATTAGCACGCAAAATGCACGACAGTTAGTGCCGCGGTGCAAATCGGCATGGTTATGTATTTTTTGTACGATAGCAGCAGGATGCAAACATAGACGATTGCTGAGATTGTATTAATTTGAAATAATTTAAATTAAATTAATTTAGTAATTTATAATTATTATCGCGAATGCTAATTATCGTAATACTATTTGGTATCTATGCAGATAATTTCAATAAGGTATACTTTTTTACAGTTTGCTTTCCAAATAAGCAAATTGCCTTTTTAAAGTTAATTGAAAGTTTTGTTTTGTTTTGTTAATTAAAAGTTTAAAACTTTTTAAAATTGTTAGAATGATTTTTATTTTCGTCCATGCAATATTTTCGTTTCTCAAATTCTTAACCAACAATTCCTATTACAATCTAAACAGTAACATACTACATCACAATAAGTACCTTAAAATTTTGCAAAATTACTTTATAATGCACCATGAAAATTGTAGTAGTAAAATTAAGGAGGCCGCCGAGCGGGAACAGGAGATGGCTGATCCCGCTCGAAAAAGGCGGCCTCGGGCCAGATAGCCTGACCTGAGGCGCCGCTACGGGTCGCTGGCTGGTGTGACGCAGCTCGCACCCATGGAGGCGACCCAGGTGGGACCTTGCCCCCGGATGACCGGGGGGTGACGTCGTAGGATGTTGGAAGGGAGGAGGCGGCAAGATCACTCCTCTCCGAGAAGGGCTCCCCTAGCGGCACCCAGGGAAGCAAAGGCCGGGGGTCCTCAGATGCGACACTCGATCCTGAGGGCCCACTACAACGCCTGAGGACAGCCATCGCTGAGGTTTTTAGTGGGTAGGCCTCCCCCTTCTGGGGAGGAGAGCCCACATAACCACCGGCTCTCCGCAGCCGGGGTGTGCAATTCAATGCATTTTCCTCAGCGGAACAAAAAAAAAAGATTGTTAAAGTACGCATGAGGAAATCTCCACAATTTAAAATTTACTAATAGAAGACTGAAAAAGCGTTTGAAAGACTTGTGAACCCAGTTAAATGACCATATTAATATGTAGGTAAGTGGATTTACAAGGTAAACAGGTGTGCGCCTTACTTGGCGACAGCAATTTCAAGACCGATCCTGGGACTGTAGAGTGTTTGAAAATACACACATAAGTGATCTCAAAATTTGTAGCTGGCCCAATGTCGGAGTGATAAAGAAACTAGAAAAACAATTCAATTCATTCAAACCACTCGTTTAGTGGGATAATCATTACTGGTAAAAACATATCTTCAATAAATTGATATAGGAAATATAATGTTATTTAGTAAACTGATATAACAATAAAAGACAAATAAGCGTCATTCAATCTACTGTTCCTCGCTACACTATGGTTTGCCTCTGGCAAGTACGTGCGCAAGATTGCTTTCGGGAACCACTCTTACGATGAGCAATTAGTTTTATAGGTTATCTTTTATTCTCATAGCTCGCCTCAGTTGTTTGTTTTGATTTTATTACATACCTGAAGAGCCCTATTTTAAAGTTTATCGTTATTGTAATCGTTTGTTTTAATATCTTATTGGTTTACCAATAGCGATAAAAAATTGCTGATTGTTGAGACAAAAGATATGATGACTGTTTTTCTGTTTTATAAAAGAATTTATATATCATTTTTAATTTATCGATTAAGAACTTTTTCTACAAAATAGTTGTCTAAAGTAACATTTTGACTACGTAGTTATTAATTCATAACAGATCCGTTATCAGATTATTTCCTAGTGTAATATTAAATAAAGAACATAGTTCGCACCTATACTAATATTTAAAACCGATTACGTGGGAGAGACGGTTAATTAGCTGTCATTGTATAAGTATTTAGGTATTTAGTAGTAAGTATGCACTTATGTAATTTCATAATGCTCTACCAATACTGTACCTACTTTATGAAGCTTTGAATTCAGAAGGAAGATAAATAAGAACTGAATTCTCGTAAGCTCGTTATCTTATATAGTAGACATTGTTATTGTCTAATGTAAGCAGCAATAGCGGAAATTTATCGGCTGAAATGTGATGGTGAATTATGTAAAACATGATTATAGAACGAATTGAAAAATCTCTCATAATAATGGTCTTCTTAATAAACAAGATTATCCTGTGAATCATGCAAATATAAATTACTAGAATTTATAACATAGCATCTTGTCACGTATTGGCAATGTAAATTCAAGGAATTTAATTTGCGATCCACTTAAGATTCAAAATCGTGCAGCAAACTGGCACCATAAGAGATACGTATGTTGCCTTGATGATGTTGTATTCTCTATGACTTACACATAGAAAATAGGTATCGGTTGACTTTCCGGATAAGGAAGTTAAAATTTTTGACCTTAATGCAAAATGGGTCGTAAATTAATGTTCTTTTCCAGATATAATCAATAGGGTTTTCGATGATACTCTTATCGACTAACTTTTTCCTAAGCATAAGTATTAGAAAAATTTTAGACTAATCACAGAGTAATTGGGAAATTTAAATCTCTTTTCTGCTATTAGTTTGTCTTACTATTGTATTATATAGAATAAAAATAAAATTGATCAAGCATTAAAAAATTGACCGGTCTTTTAAATTTATTTGATGTGTGAACTTTGTCAGTTTATAAATAGGACCTAGATCTACCTAATCTAATACTAATAATTAAGATTATCGTAATCACTTACGAATAGAGAAGCTATCTTTTGGCATAAAAATCAAAGTAGGTTCCATTCCCAAATGAATTGGTCCCAACTTGTCTACGTCTATTATGTCCACGAACCATCAGGACATGTTTTGGTTTGTTGCTAATGTCCAGCTAAGAAATTCCCTTACGGCCGTTTTCAATAACCTATCTAAGATCAAAGATAAATTGCTATCTCCGATTAGTAGTAAGCTGTTATCTATCTGTAGTCTGCGTTTCACAATCAAAGATACGAGCTATCTATCTTTGTCTAACTAAGGATAGCTTTATGCCCTCTCGTCTATCCAAGCCCTGTAGAACGTTTTGTTCGTTGCTAACCATAAAGCTTTAGTACGTTTAACACATATGTACAATTTATTGATGTATTTTATATTTAAATATTATGTTGTAAAAAGTGCATACAATGATACTATAATTGAAAACAAAAATCTTAGATCATCATTTTCACTTTATTTGCTGGTGTTCTTTATAAAAATCATAGAACAAAACGTTTATAAATGACAAGTGATGTCATTCGAACATTACTGACAGATAATTTGTTGCCGCCAATTTGTGTGTATTACATGTTTTTGATATTAAATATAAGCAAAAGTGGAAAAAATGAGTTCTGTAAGTATCTGGATTTACGATACTTTTGTAATTTAAGTTATAATGTTATTATAGTTAATTTTTTCGAAGCCTATCTGTGTTTTATTCCACCGATATTGACAGATAGCCAAATGTCGGCACTAGAGATAGCTCCGCCTATCGGAGAGTAAGTTGAAACTTTTTTGAAATGCAGTTACGTCAGATTTGTATGAGCGTCCCTATCTCTAGTAAGCTATCCGTCCTCCCGACGATGGATAGGTAACTTCGGTAGGCGATGCTATCCATCAGTAGGTTATTGAAACGCAAGTTAAGGATAGATTTTACTATCTTTAGTAGCAAAAACAAAGGATAGATAGGTTATTGAAAACGGCCGTTAGTCACTACGGATAGCAAAAGAATTGCATTGCAATACTCACCGACGACATTGATGGTATAATTTACATATGCGGTAGTATAATGTTTTTTTGAATAATTTGATGTTTCCATCATTGATAGTGAAGAAGTAACAGGTATCATGGCATCGTCATGTGAGGAGGCATGAGATTTATATTACCAGTGAAGTTTTGAACCTGAAATGGATATGACAGGACAAACAGGATAATCTGCCCGTGAAAATTTGTGAGTGTTAAGATAATGTGTAGCTTGAAGAAGAACATGTGTCGAGACTCCATATAAGTGTTGGATAAGGGCTGCGATGATGATAATGACGATTCTTTTGCTGCGTTATAACTAGTGCTCGGAATAGGTAGTTTAATTTTATGTACTTGCGATTTTGTGACATCAATAGTATGGATATGCCTGGGAATTTACTATTTTCAGAGATTGTAAAAATATTATATTGAACTTACAAAATATAAAATTGTATTTTCTTCTTCTTCTTTTGCAACTAAAACAGTTTTACAAAGCATTTATTAATAATAATTACACCATCGGAACAACACTAAATATATGTTTATTTATAAATTTGATTTATATTGTAAACTTGCAATAAATATCTGTCATATCTTGATATTGTAATGATTATATAAAATGATATAAGTTCCATTGCATTGCATTATTTAAGGTCCCGGAAAACATTTTAGGTTTACGCTTACATTGACTTTTTTCTGCAAGTACAGAAAATTTTACTACCTATTCCGAGCACTAGTTATAACTAATCAGTTCTTTATGAAAAATAAAAAACAATTACAAATATTGTCTATATCCTTTGATTAAAAAAATGTGATTGTCTTATATAAAGACAGGGTTAGTGTAGATAATTATAAGTGAAAAGAATTTGAAACATTTATGTTAAATTTCTTTAAAGCAAGAAAAAAAAATATTTAATTAAATAATAAAAAAATGCCTGTAAGCCTAAAATTTTATTGTTAGCGGCATTAATCATTGACATGATCAAGTTACTGATACGCGTGTAATTATGTTACTTGAATTTTTTTGTCTTCTTCCATCTCGATAAAGGTTTAAGCGCACTAAGATGAATTCCGATGATGTATTTTCACTAATCGTACCTACAATGTGCCCGGTTTTAACGGTGTCTGACTGAACGCAACGAAGATAATGTCACAGTGACAAATATTTAATTTGTGTGTGAGTTCAATACCCTTTGACTTGCTTTCTGATGGTAGGTTAATTTGTTGTTATTTGGATAACGTACACTAACATAATAAGTGACAATGATGGATTGTTAGACTGATATAATTAATACTGTGTAAGTAAATATAATTAGATGAACCCAATCGACAAGTAGTCACGTCACAAGTAGTGACATAGTCAGTCAGTATCATGAGTTAACATTCGTATAGAGTCTATATTGACAGCATACGTTATTACATAGTAACTTTATGTTAGACTGATATAATTAATACTGTGGAAGTAAATGTCCATAAAGTGGGACTTATAATTATTTAGATGGACCAAATTGACAAGTAGTCACGTCATAAGCAGTGACGTAGCCAGTCAGTATAATGAATTAACATTCATTCAGAATCTTATAATTGTGGTATACATTAAAGTAATATAAATGATATAATAATGAAACTTAAATAAAATTAAAAACTAAACTATATATAAAACTAATATTATCTCTAATAATTAATTAGTAAAATTAAAAACTAAACTATAAATAAAATATTTGAAATAAATCGCTGCCGTCAGGCAACGTCCCCATAAGACTAGCAGCATTGCCACGTTGTATGGCGATGCTGATTCGCTGCGCCAGATATGAGCCAGCTTTCCGGTCACATGTAGCCTCGGTCAATTCAGAATCTATATTGACAGCATACGTTATCCATGGATTTATAATTAGATGGACCAAATTGACAAGTAGTCACGTCACAAGTAGTGACATAGTCAGTCAGTATCATGTGTTAACATTCGTTTAGAGTCTATATTGACAGCATACGTTATTACATACTAACTTTATGTTAGACTGATATAATTAATACTGTGGAAGTAAATGTCCATAAAGTGGGATTTATAATTAGATGGACCAAGTTGATAAGTAGCACGGCACAAGTAGCGATTCAGTCTGTCAGTATCATGATTTAACATTCGTATTGAGTCTATAATGACAGCATACGTTATTACATAGTGACTATATGTTAGACTGATATAATTAATACCGTGAAAGTAAATGTCCATAAAGTGGAACTTATATTTTTTTAGATGGGCCAAATTGACAAGTAGTCACGTCACAAGTAGTGACGTAGTCAGTATTATGAGTTAACATTCGTTTAGAGTCTATATTAACAGCTTATGTTTTTACATAATAACTTTATTGTGCCTATAGCGGAAACACAATAAAATAATATTTTTATGATTTTAGATAATACATTTGATGACAAATGATTTCTATATTTCACTGTACGTGAAATACCTATCAAATACGAAAGAGGACTCATAGTAGAGCTATTGGTTATTCACTTCTGCGCTCGATGTCGAAATAAATATCAACTCGTGGCCGAACTCGACATCTATCCCCACGATGACTTCATTTTAGCGAATTGCATTACAGATCAACTTAAGGTGTCAGTCTGACGGCGAGTCAATGCTCTTAGGTATAATATTATATTGTATGTATCCACACTGAAAATTGAATTGACAATGATTCATGCTGAAAAGCAGGATATAAACTTTTAAAGTGTAAAACCAACAACTGAATAAGATTGTATAAAAATAAGCTAAATTTAAATGAAATCTGCATTTAAACTCAAATTAGTTTAATCTAAAATACATATTTTATTACTCGTCTGTATAGCTACATAAATACGGTATCGCACTGTATTCTCATTTGTAGTTAATTCAAATTAATGATAACACAATTAATCATAATTACTACTCGATAACAATGATTAATATACACAATCAAACCAGTAATTTTGCACACACGACCGCCTTTGGGTACAGTAACTGTGGAGATTAGTGATGAGAAATGAAATGTACGTATTTCTACTATATAGTATTTATATATGTTATTTTGCAATTAGCACCGGATATATATCCTATTCTGGAAAGACTATAAGATGTATATGTTAATTTATATAACCTGTATATGAAATTTATAATAGGCACTTATTGATGACTGATTTACATGACCTATTCAATGGCAACCATGAGTT
Organism: Scirpophaga incertulas; assembly: GCA_036419045.1. NCBI lineage: Eukaryota > Metazoa > Arthropoda > Insecta > Lepidoptera > Crambidae > Scirpophaga > Scirpophaga incertulas. The sequence continues at coordinate 14,401,095 of CM071645.1, forward strand.
TGCATTACATTCCGCTAGAGGTGCTGTATAAGGTTTCCGTACTAAAAGGAGGATGGGCAATTTGGGCCACGAGCGAACAGATATGACGAGCGCGATAAAGTACGGGTCTTATTAAGTTACGCATGCCGCTATAAGACATTGTCCTTAAAAATCACTCTTTGAATTAGTTATGGTACAATAATATAGTATCATAAAATCTGCTTGAAAATGTGAAGTTTCTTGAATTTGAACTAAATGAAATTGATAGATATTGTATTGAAATACCTTTTTAGTCATCATTTAATCTAATATTTCTTCCTATGAGTACAGCAGGAACTTAGCCAAACAATGCTTGTTACCACCTTTTTGCACGAGGAGATGCACTGGGTGCAGAAAAGAAGATTCCCAATGTATTCACTGTTTTCACTCCAAAGGACGAATTTTTCTAGTATAGCTCTGGCATATCCTTATTTGTCACGAAGAATCGTAATCTATTATATAATAAAAATTACCGTGGGAGAGCCATGCTTCGGCACGAATTGGGCCGGCTCGACCGGAGTGATACCACGGCCTCACAGAAAACCGGCGTAAAATAGCGCTTGCGCTGTGTTTCGCTGAGTGAGTGAGGGTACCGGAGGCCCAACCCCCCTTATTCCCGTTTATTCCCCTTATTCCTCTTATTCCCTTTTAAAAGGCCGGCGACGCATCTGTGACTCCACTGGTGTTGCGGGTGTCCATGGGCAACGGTTATTGCTTACCACCAGGTGATCCGTTTGCTCGTTTGCTGCCCTATCCTATAAAAAAAAAAAAAAAGTAATCATGTACATAACTTTCATTTGTGTTCGCTCGTGGCCCAGATATCAATATAAAATGCGCATGGTCCTTTACCCTGTCGATATGGTTAGCAAAATAAAAATTGAGTGCTTTGCAGAATGATTTCCTAATGTTTACAGTGACAAAGTCCAGCTCGAAAATGTCAGAAGTTTATTCTTTATAATACAAATTTATTTACACTGCTATTACAGTATCAATCTCACTCCTATGAACATAAATGAATCGCAGTTCATCCCCATAGTTTAAACTTTATAAATAGAACTGAGCTTGTGTCACTTGCTGAACGCGTAATCTTGTAGAATAATAAAAATAATTGTGTAGCATATTTTTTAAATTACCACCTTAAAAGGTACATATAATCATAGTTGTTAGGTAGGTACTGTAAGGAGTAACCACCCCCTCTTAGTCAACTCGAATGAATACTTGGGGCCGGGTGGTAAAAATAGGCAAGTTTGGTCATTCGGGCCGGTGCTCAGGCTTGCCGAGCTTGGGGTGGCATGTGTCGTGCGGGCGATCCGCCAGCTGGGTTTACAAATAGCGCCTCACAAAACCGAGGCGCTATGGTTCCACGGCCTTCCGAGGCGCCGGGAACCACCCAGTTGCCGGATCCGGGTGGGTGACGCGGTGGTCCCGGTGGGGCCGTACATAAAGTACTGGGCCTCACCCTGGACCGCCGCTGGAGCTTCGAGGAGCATTTCGTGCGGTTGTCCCCCGAGCCAAAAGGGTGGCGGCGCATTGCATCGCCTGCTGCCCAATCTCGGGGACCGAGGGATGGAGTCCGCCGCCTGTACGAGGGCGTCGTGCGATCCGTGGCCATGTATGGGGCTTCCCGTGTGGTCGCAAGACTGCGCGAGGTCCCCCCGCTGCAGAGCTCTGCTACGGAGCCTGCAGCGGATAATGGCCATACGGATCGTACGAGGCTACCGTACAATCTCGTACGAGGCGGCGACAGTTCTGACGCTCTCCCCCATTCGACATCCTGGCCGACATGTACGCGGCGACGTATGCGTCGCGGCGTGTCGACCGGGGGAGCGATGAGGGGAGCGCCCTAGAACCCGCGCACGAAGTGCTTAAGCGGGAGTAGCACCGACGGATTGTGGCGGCCTAACGTGCGCAGCTCGAATTACGGATCTGCGGGCGCCAGCGGGCCGTCGGTGCCGTACTCCCGCACCTCGAAGCTTGGCTCCACGGGAAGGAGAAGGTCACCTACCGATTGACTCAGATGCTCACCGGGCACGGCAGCTTCGGTGAGTATCTGTGTCGAATAGGACGGGAGGGATCGACACATTGCCACCACTGCGCATCCGACCTCGACTCGGCCCAGCACACGCTGGCGGAGTGCCCCGCGTGGCCTCCGAGCGCCGAGTCTTGGTCGCAGAGATCGGCGAGATCTGTCTCCGCCGGCATTGATTGCGGCAATGCTGGCGGACGAGGGAGGTTGGAGGGCTGTGGCCTCCTTCTGTGAAGCATAATGCTCCAGAAGGAGGCCCCCGAGCGGGGTCGGGAGATGGCCGATCCCGCTCGAAGGAGGCGGCGCCGGGCTCGGTAGCACAGCTGCGGCGCCGCCGCGGGTCGCCGGCGGGCGCGAGGAAGTCGCGACCGCTACGGCGACCCGGGATGGACCACCCCCTTCCGTGGCCGGGGGCGTCGTCGGTGGAGGGGACCGGGGGAGGTGGTAGCTTCCCCCGAGGAGGCTCCCCTCTAGAGAGGGGAGCGGAGGCTGGGGTTCCTGGAAGTGGCCTTTGTGTTCCCGGGGGCTCCCTACATGCCTGAGGAAGGCCATCCCTGAGGTTTTTAGTGGGTAGGCCTCCCCCTTCTGGGAGGAGAGCCCCACATAACCCCGGCTCGCCACAGCCGGGGTATGCAATTTAATGCATTTTCCTCAGGGGAACAAAAAAAAAAAAAAAAAAAAGGCAAGTTTGGTCAATACGTATAACTAGAGTCGCGCGAGCTATTCTGCTTATTTTTTCTTCCACAGGCCGATATGGGTGTAGCGACAATTTTGACGTGCTCCACAGTAATGCCATCTGACCGCTTTCTTATGATGTTTTGTTCTATAAACCTGTTTACTGCTAACTTTAAATTATTATAAAAATATTATTGAGCATAACTTTTCATATATCAAAGCTCGCCGCCTCTAGGTGTATCACTACAAGACTATATATGCGAGTGTTTGACTCATGTACATCTTTAATACTAAATCATATTTAATTATGAGTCGTTACAAAATGCTCGATGATCTTGTTTATACTACTATAGTGGCAGAAAGGCTTACGCCTCGTCCGATGGTGAGCTATCATCTTAGTCTGTAATAACGGGCTTAAAAGATCTGCAAATCGTAAATGCTTTGCTGATTTTTTAAGAACCTAATAACTAGTGTTCGGAATAGGTAGTTTAATATATGTACTTCCGAATTTGTGACATCAATAGTATGGATATGCCCGGGAACTTACTATTTTCAGAGATTGTAAAAATATAAATATAGAACTTTCTAAATAGTATTTCATCTTTTAGCTTATTGTTGTAATAATAAGTTGTAAACATAAAATTTTACAATAAAATCGTAAAGAAACGAATAGCAAATAAAAACAGAACATTGTATTTTATTTGAAATATTCTATCCTTCTTTTGCGACTAAAACAGTTTTATAAAGCATTTATTAATAATAGGATTTCGCTTTATAAATGGATTATGAATTATTATAAACATGACGATGATGATTATGTTGGCGATTTTCAATTCGAAGACGAATAATTACACCATCGGAATAACACTATGTACATACTTTAATGTCAATATATATTATATATATATATATATATATTATATATATATATAATATATATATATATATATATATATAATATATTATATATATATATATATATATATATATTATATATATATATATATATGTATACCTATAGCCTCACTCACTCGGCGAAACACAGCGCAAGCTCTATTTTACGCCGGTTTTCTGTAGGGCCGTGGTATCACTCCGGTAGAGCTGGCCCAATTCGTGCCGAAGCATGGCTCTCCCACGGTAAATTTATTAACACTTCATGTACAATGTGTACAAAGGCGGACTTAATGGCTATGCCATTTTCTAACAGCCAACTTTTAGGTGGTGCAGAAAGCGAAGTGGTAGACGTACCCATGACACAAATAAAATAATAATAATAAGTGCGTAGGGAAGTGACGACCCCATCGTCCGTTGGTGGGGCATTTAATGCCCCTTGACTGCCATAAATGCCCCATCAGTGCAGTCAGTCTGCTTCAGGGCAGCATGTGGCGAGCTGTCGGTGAGTTGCGTCACCGAGGGTATCGGTGTGCTTCAGGGGATCGTATGCCACCCGCCTCTATCTTGCCTTAACCAGCCGGATAGAGTGGAGTCGCAAGAGCAGATGCTCGAAGGTTGGAAGTGTAATGATGTCATAACGCCGACGGCGTCTCGATCGCTGTCGCAGACACACCTCTCTACACCCTTAGCCGTTCACACCAATGTTGCTCTCTTCGCACCAATATTGGTCTGCTTTTTTGGGGGGCCCATTTTGTGAGTGGCGAGTCACCACCTGCCATATTTAAAATCAATTAGAAGGCTTTGAGAAGGCAGGTGACCGGAGTCTCTTCCATAGTTCGGGTCTCATTACCACCAAAATCGAGATGCAACAGTCCACCAACTTTTTGACCACTAATGACATTAGTTTCTGTGCATCTAACTGGGTGTAGTCTTTGGCTGCAATTTTCATGATGCAGATAGAGATTGGACCCAGTTGGTACACTCCACGCACACTTTCATTAAATGTCGCTTAAATGGCCTCTACGCCTTATAAAGGTCCGTGTCTTATAAAGACGAGTGATGTAAGCTACAATAATAATAAAAGTAATTATTTTAAATCCTAATACATAGATATATGTATTTAATAATAATATACTAATACATATGACGATATCTTAAATAGATAAAATTTTATGATAATAAACTAAGAAATATGCCACATCATAATAAACTCTTCTGATATATATATTTCCGCAATTTATTCTTGAAACTCAATCTGCTGGTAGACTTTTTAATTTCAAGAGGCAAAGCATTCCATAGTAGAATGGATTGAACCACAAAGGAAGCGTGAATTGTTTCGGAATGGTAAGACGGATATTTCAGTCACATATGTTTATTTTTAAATTTGATTTATATTGTAAACTTGTAATAAATATCTGTAATTTCTGAACATGATTTTTTTCGTTCTACTCACTCCTATAAACCTACAAATAAACAATAAGTGTAATTTTCATGATTATATAAAATGACATAAGTTCCATTGCATTGCATTATTTAAGGTCCCGGAAATCACGCTAATTTTAGGTTTATTCACGTAACGCTTACATTGACTTTTTTTCTGCAAGTACATAAAATTAAACTACCTACTCCGAGCACTACTAACTACTTCCTGCTAGAAGAAGTCCAAGCTGTTCTTAGACTATAGGTTCTAGTGATGAGCCTATTGCGGGAACTTCTCAGAGATATTGCAGTAAGCTACTTAAGTCGACTGTTACGACATTCATTGGATGGCAGAAAGTTATGACAGATGTAGAACGCTAAAATTCTAATGTTCTGATTCTAATACAGACATTCTTTAATTATTTTATTGAAGATATTACAAGTGATTATCCTATAGACTCTCTTCGATAAAATATATGCTGTTCACTTCACTAAGGTGTTATTAATTTAGTAACATCGAAGACGGAACAAGATGGTTGAATACAAAAGATATCAATCAATGACAGAGCAATAACAGGTTCGTGACCTGTGTAATCCAATGGCCAATGCTCACTGCTGTTTTATTTGGATCTTTTAACTAAACAAGACTAATTACAGTGAGTATTTAGCCAGTGCAATTATGTAATTGTTTGGAGTAATTAGCAAGGTGTGATAAGTTTAAGGTTTTATTCTGTTCGTAGCTTAATGTCTATTTATTATAAATAAACACCTTATTGTTTTTATTTTAGATTAGTTATTTTTTATTTTAGATGTGTATAAATATAATAAAATATTCAAGATTTTTTTCTTAAGGGGGTCGAACATGCATCTTCAACACACTGTTTTACCGTCTTAACTGGGTACTTGATGTCGACAAGGTGTAACGAGTATCAGCAATTTCCCACCCCAATTTCACTTAATGTTCCTAATTCTTCGGGCTATGTTGGTGATCTAGGTTCTTCTGTGTATTTCATAACTATTGATAGAATTACATTAAACTTGGGGCATAGACCTCTTCATTGCCTAATTGTGAAATGTAACAATTAAAATATAAATCTGAATTTTATGTATTAGTTCATATTTATTTTTACTAACAATAAATTATTAAAGCGAAAAAAAGATGTTACCCTTCTAACATAACAGTTTCCGAGTCTTCAGCTGAAGTTGAATTACAGAGTCTTTTTGATCACACTGCCTCTCGAATCCTTGAATCTAAAAAGAGGTATTAGATCAGACACCTGATGATTGTTTGTCTAATATCTCTTTACTTGGGAAATGGGGATTCGATGGCAGCACTGGACATAATTAATATAAACAATGTTTTTCAGATTCAACTTTGGAAAACAGTAGTTTGTTAGTAACATATTATGCACCCCTTTCAAATTGTTGTAAAATTAACCGATGAAAATTGTAAAATTTTGTGGAAAAATTCTCAACCCTCTTCCACTAGATATTGCCGTTCTATTCGATTTCAATTTTTTAAAGAAACTACAGCAGTATCTTTGCAAGAGGAAGCTTATTTTAAGGATAAAATTGAAAGTTTGCAACCTACTGTTATTCAGATAGAAAAACGTGAATTAGTCGTTTCTCATAACTTGCAGCTTTCAATGGTAGATGGTAAGATTTGTAGTGCTCTAAGTGAAACATCTACAAGTATATGTTATATATGTAATGCTACCCCTAAAGAGATGAATAAAATAGACGAATGCTTACAAAAACCTGTAATAGAGAGTAGATACCAATTTGGATTATCTCCACTACATTCTTGGATACGTTACTTCGAATATTTTATTCATCTTTCATATAGATTAGACATTAGGAAATGGCAAGTTAGGTCAGATAGTGATAAACAATTGTTAGCCAATAAAAAAGAATATGTACAGTCCCAGTTTAGGGAACGATTAGGTTTAATAGTTGACAAGCCACGAAGTGGTGGAAGCGGGCGTCTAACGACGGAAACACGGTCAGAAAAAAATTCCTGAATTCAGCTGCATCTGCTGAAATTACAGGTTTAAATAAGGCTCTCATCGATCGTTGTTGTGTAATATTACAAACGTTATCTTCGGGAAATAAAATTAACGAAAGCAAATTTAAGGACTATGCATTACAAACAGCGTACAGCCTCTGTCTATAAGGTGCTCGTACATGAATCTGATATTATAAGATATGCATTGTTATTTATGGTGGAATTTTCCGAAGAAGCTGCTGAAGCGACAAATAAATATATCACGTGAAGTTACCAATGAAGATTTAATGCAACGATTACATTCAGATTCTTATATTACAAGACTTCGGAAACTTCCCCCTAGAAAAAAAAAAACACTATCTCAAAGTGTAATAGAATTGTTACATGTTTAATAGTATTAGAATGAGAATAATTTATTTCTATTTCTATTATGTTAGTTGTTGATTTGTTTGTATTTAATTTATTTACTTTAATAATTTTATTATAATTAAGGAAAGCAATAAATAATGTTTCTATTACTTTATTTAAAATATATAATGTTTAACATTCCATTTCATTTAAGTGTTATTATAATTAATGTAGGTATAAGTATGTTGTTATTTATACTTATTTTTTTTAATAAATGTTTTATTTTCAGTAATTACATATATCTTTCTTATTTTTATATTTCTATATTACTTTCACAACTAAAAACAACCAAAATAGTACAATATATTGATAGTAATAGGACTTCAACTATTTATGACCGCCCTTGTATGGAGCGTGTCCCACTGTGCGGTAGTGCGGGCTGGGCCGAGCGCTTACGCAGCGCACTGCGCTTGCTCGTAACCGCTCACCAAGGCCACATGAGGTGATCCCGAGGGTTTTAATGGGTAGTCGCGGACTTCTGCCGTGGAGTCCCACATACCCTTGTCCCTACCGAAGGGACAGTGAGTAAAAGCATTTCCCTCGCTAAGAAAAAGAACGGCTAGGTCCATTTCACTTTATACTATCTCGAGGTTATGTATGAAAATAAAAGATATATGTTATTCTAAATCTCAAAAGATGAAAATAAAATCCATAGACAATGAATCAAAGAACATCTCACAAGGTGGCCATGATTCTCCAAGGTCTTAATATATCACTCATGAGATCCAATAACAAGTCATATCGGCATCTATAACCTGTCATTTCCAATTATTGTTAAAATAAATAATGACTTGGATTGATCTGAAGAGGCTCAAAGGAGAATCAATGTTACAGTGCTTGCATATACGCCTTATTGTAAACTATTAGGGTATATATTCGAATGTATATGTTTAGATGTTACGGAGGGTGCAAAACAATTGGTCTATGAATAAAGCAACCTTAGATGCCACAGTTTGATCACGATATTTTTTCACAATATCCCCTACTATGAAACTTGTAAATATAGAACTTCTTTTATAAGTCTAATAACTGATTAATGAAAATGACAGCCTAGAGATTTTTAAAATTTATTTGATTTTACCACTCATGATAATAAATATATTTAGATTTATGCTCGATCTTTAAATCCAATCCAAAACTACCAACATCATATTAATTGGTCAAAGGCGGCCTTACCTCTCAGGGAGATTTCTTAGCCGAACCGAGATGAGAAATATAGATATGATAAAAAAAATTATTGGATACATAATCATAAATATATAAATATTCATACATACACACACACATATATACACTTACCCATAATACATATATATATAATATGACTATGTGCAAAAAGTAGTCCACGAAAAGCTAAATAGGTAGTGATCCTTTACATTGCGTTTTAAAATACTATAAACTCAAGAATATTTATAAAATGGAGTAAAAAAGATAGGTAATTATAATTATGTATAATAAATATATTATTTATAATTATCATCTTCATTAAATAGAAAAAGATCACGAATATTTTCACCAATATTATATTTTCCATTTCATGAGTAAGATTAGGGTTCAACTTTATCAAATTTAATGAGGCTAAGAAATATAAAGCTTATAGTTGGGGCAATCAATGCGTACAAACCGATTTTAATAGCGTGCATCTAAGTGCAGTGAATAGCAGTTAGCAATGTGTTTGAATGGTGTTAATTTGAACATTTCATTGTGGATGAACTGTTTATTCTGTTTGGCGCTTCAATTAAATAAATAAAGCTAGTATTTATGATTTATAGGCTATTAGATTGGCATGTATTGATCAAAGGCACGGGAAAGGCATGTGAAGAGTATAAAATATAATGATGAACAGTTTAAGAGCGATATGAACACGGAAACAATGATATATAAATGATAAAAATTACTGGGATATATTTCGCAATATTTTCTAAAAGAATAAAGAGATAGACAAAAAACGTAGCAAAATGTACTTTCATATATTTCACAGTAGATATTTAATCCAAAATATATAGTTGATGGAAATTGTGTAGGGCTAACCTATTGCTTTATAAGGCGTAGTACTTTTAGTACTGTAAATGTTCTCTTCATTCAAGCCGTAGGGCGCTTATGGCCAAGCCTGAGTTCTGAGTTTAGTTGGTAGGTCACGTGATTGGACCGCTCCGGTCGTGTGGAGTCCAACATAACCTCCGTGACACTTGCCGTTGCGGGGGTATCCTGGCTACGTTTCGTGTTCCTCGTGAGGATTCTCAGCCTCTCTTTCCTGGGGGGAAAAAAAGTACTGTAAATTTTAATGTCGAGATACTACAGATAGTGAATTTGCCTGAAAAGTACATATATCCACATTCGAGAAGACACTTGTGCGTTCTTGGGAATTATAATAGCTTTTGCTATAATAAAAATCTACGCAGCCGAATTATTTTCCATACAAAAACACACAGCATAACACGGCTATTTGTGTCACCTTACCTCTTTTTTTTTTGTTCCCCTGAGGAAAATGCATTAAATTGCATACCCCGGCTGTGGCGAGCCGGCGGTTATGTGGGGCTCTCCTCCCCAGAAGGGGGAGGCTTACCCACTAAAAACCCCAGGGATGGCCTTTCTCGGGCATGTAGGGAGCCCCCGGGAACATCAAGCCATTTCCGGGAACCCCCAGCCTCCGCTCCCCTGCCTAGAGGGGAGCCCTCCTCGGGGGAGGCTACTACCTCCCCCGGTATGTGTCACCTTACCTTACTGTGCACTGATTATGGGTTTCCAGCAACCCATCAGCTGGATGGAGCATATTCAAGAACGTAGCTACGCCTAAATATAATGGTTAGTCATTGTAAAAAATTTAACATTATTAATTCTAAATAATTGTAACTTGTCACTATTTTAAAATAGGATTACAACTTTCGTTGAAGGAACTATTTGAATGACTATCGGATAACCTTGATATTTCACTTTGTGAATATTGAATCAGCTTGCAAGTCTGATCTTGAGTAAAAGGGACAGATAGGACCTCGTATTGTAAATGCCACGCACATCCTTAAGTGAAATTATATATTTCAATGTTTTGTATTAAGTGGAGGAATGCCTATTGAATGAGACATCAAGTATGAAGAACTGTTTAATATTGATACGAATGTAAGGGGTTTATTTAGGTTGTTTTATACAGAGCTTACCAATTGCACCTATTACTGATAAATAAAGTTTCAAATAACATCAAAAGCGGGTGTAATAAACTAGTTAACATAATAGGAACATTATATATCATATATAATAGGAAATATAAATATTTGTTACACTTACACCAATTAGCCTAGCCCAAATTAAGCTTTGTAAGGTTTGTGCTATGGGATCTAGGGTAACGGATAGACATACATATATTACACATATATAAATAATTTTTATTGAAATATATATCAATAACCATGACTAAGGTATCTCGCATGAATAAGGTATATCTATAATGCTCGCATTCATCACACAAACATCTGCCCCCACCGGGATTCGAACACGGGACCCCAGAGATGGCGACACCTTGAAACCGGTGTACTCCTCTCGGCTATGGAGGTCGTCAATAAAAATCAACAAATAATAGGAAGGAACATAATAGGAATAATAAAAAAGTTTAAGCTACCTTTATTTATTTAGTATCTTGCACTGCTTCGTTTAGGGGTCGGGTAAATATGACATTCATGTGTGAATAAATATACCTATACTGATTTTTATTGAAACATTATTAATTACAGATTTTAGGTCCTTTTTTTTCTCTCGTCCTGTTCCCTATTTTATTTGGGTTCTGTGCAAAATGTCTTTCTTCGGTGCTCCTCTCTCATTACAGGTATTAGGTTTTCTAATAAAAAAGTTTCAAAATAACTAAATAAATATGCTATCGAAATTGTCAAAAAAACTCGAAAACAAGAAAACTATATACATTTTGTCTTGATAATAGAGTTCTTCTTCATTTTAGGTAAATATTTAGCTCGTAAGTCTTCATGTAAGTCTAACTATCCTCAACCTTTTGTAAGTATCCAAAATAACAAAATCGTTTTCTGACAAGTGCCTACTCAAGCCCACAATTAGCTGACATTCCTTCATCACTATAATTGATAGCTCGCTCATGATCCAATTAAGATGCAACTCATCTAACTAAAAAATGTGATAAAAATGATAACATAATAAAAAAGGTAACCCGGCCGGTATAGTTCAACAACCTTACAAGAATATAACGGCAGAGAGATGACAATTTCAAAGTATAGTAATTCTTATTGTTATAGTAATTGGGGTGTCTTCTAAATACATGTGCTTCTAAGAATAGGTTGATATTAGGCGGTGTGCATGATGTTGCAAGTGCACCAAACTAAGTACATAGGTAAACTGATAGGAAGTTTTACATTGGTAATTTGGTGTAGCGTGAATGCGTGATACGCTCAATGATTAGGTATTCATAGATACTACGTTACTGACTGCCAGTTCTCTTCTAACTGTTGTTACATTATACCTAAAACTGGATCATTTATTAATTTCATCTTACACTACTAAATCCTTGTAGTTACGTACAGTAGTAATGAATACTGGAAAAATAAAGCTACAAGAATTTTGGAATTAATAAATATAATGCCTATATAATAATAATAAAAATTTGGATTCTCATAGACATGTATACATTTTGTTATGTCCTATGCAGATAGCTAATCCTTATTGAGGACTGGTTTATGTGATCCTTTTTTTTTTTTTTCCTCAACAGAGGAGGCTGAGAATCCGTCATGGATACCAACGCAACAGGCAAGCAGGGATACGTTGATTATGTCGGACTCCTGGTGAATCGAGGCGGCTCGACCCACCAGACCTACTGACTAAACTCAACCTAAGCCTTTGGTCCTAATGACCCTACTGGCTTTATTGAAGAGAGCCGCACCTCAGAAGAGGCACGGTTAGCACTGCCCCATGGGGAGGGCATAAGCGCTAGAAGAAGGCACGGTTCATCAAAGTGGGACCGGCCTGTATTGACGGGAACCTATACGTAGCTAAGCAAAAGGCTGCCGAATAGGGGGTGACAAAGGAGGCGACGGCTCAGACGCCGCCGCTTGCAGGTCTAGAAGTTCCTGCGTGAGTTGGTTAGGGGGGTCGCTAAGGACATGACACGGTCTGCGTATCCTCTGCCGATATGGATTGGGATTTATGTGATCCTCGTCAACTGTCCACTAAATACTAGAAGCTAATAATTCAATCCATGCAAAATGTTGTATATATATATTCGTATATAGTGACTTTCAAAATCTAAATACTCAAATATTCCTTTATATCATGTGATCATCTCTATTCGTATTTGTTAAGTTTCATTTTAATCAATCAACAACGATGGTCAGCTGATGTGCAGTAAAACGATACCGCTTGGCCATGGCAAGTGGCTTTGTTCATTTAATTGACAAAAGCGCGCAATCTACAATAAAAAGATCTATGAAAATCTCGTTAGGCTTTTTTTTATTTTCTGAAATTATTATGTTATTTTTTTATCTTGGTGATCTATGGTTAAAAAAGTCACGAGATTAGTAATCCGTAACTAGGTATATTGTATATACAATTAATTCTGTCGTTCCTAAAATTTATTTTTGCTGAATTTAGTTTCATAAAACTTAGTTTAAAAAAACACAGAAAATAATAATTTTTGTTTATATATAACTCATGAAGTTCTTATTTTTTTATTAACCTGACGTGCGACGAACTTGAAGGAAATAATAGTAGTATAAACAACAATATGAACAGAGAAAATATTGAGTTACCAATATTAACTCATCGTTACATTTTAAATCAGACCAAGTTAAAACTCCAAGTTGGGGAGCATACTTAGCAACCATAAAACTACCTTTAAAATATCTTTGATCAATATATAACACTACAAACTGCGTACTAATTAGAGATCTTATCAGGGCTACAACGGTTAAACATGATTCCCTTGTCAGTTTATTGAGGGAAAGATACATCTTATTCACTTTTAGTTGTGTAATTTATACAAACCAAAATAAACAGAAGATACGTACCTACCTATTTATTTTTAGATCAGATTCAGATCAACGAAAATTGTGTTAAAAGGAAACCTACAAAATAAGTAGTGTCACTGTAATGTTGTATGTGTTAATAGCATATTATACAATATAGTGACACTTCCTAATCATAAACAGAGCAAAAAAGTATTCGATAAATATTGTTATATTAATTTTCTACTCATCAGTCTGAGAAATTTCTTATTGATATATATTTTGTAAACATGTTCGATATCATGACCAGGATTTTTAACATTTTTTTTTTTTTAAATTAATCTAAATACTTCTGTCTAATATATACATTTACACCTGTATCTATTAATGAAGCTTTGCTTGCATACAAAATTAAATATTCTAAGGAACATATATAAGTCTTATATTTAACAAATTTACTAAGTCCAACGTCTCTTCCGTCTATAAATGGCGTTTGAAATAATTTATTGTTATGACTATGTTATACCGAGACCGTCTGTTCGACAGAGAACAGTTGATGAACAGATCAAGGCAAGTGATGATAATGGTAATAGATAATTATTTTGACTTATCAGTCATGATAAAAAATATACAATGGGTATTAATGGACCGTGAAAAATTGCTAGAGTTATGTATTTAAATTGATCAATACTAGAGATTCTGTTTATTGCTTTATTGATTCTTGATTGAAATAAATGTTTATAGCGAAGGACATACACGGCTGCTGCTGGCCTAATCGGTATCATGTAGTATGAAGAAACATATTAGAACTGACAGGTTTTCGGGATGAGGATCATTATCTCATTGACGAAGTTTTGGTAATCATACTGCCAAAAACGGGAGGTTTTATGGTTATTGCGTATGTTTAGGTCTACCTAATCTATTAGGTTTCACGTGTTTTCTGTAGTGTAGTGTACTAGAATAGATTGTATCGATGCTTATATTTAACATAGTAATTTAGTATAAAGATAGTTACACAAAACATTTGGCAACTTAAATATTGAGTCATTATCATCATATAATTAAAACATTGTTGTCAGTTAAATAATCCTTAACAGTAACAGTATCGGCGGTCCACCTTATGTCTCGGTTGTCCATTGCTAGTTGCCCGTACATGTCTGCTATTCGAAGTTCTCTCCACACTGACAGCTGTTAGTCCTACGAGAAATATACCCTGCCCTGTGCTACTTAAGGTTCGCAATTCATGGGTTAACTTCTATCTTATTTTTTCTATACTATTATAATCATATATATTAAAAATTTATAACATCATCATATTTCAAATGGCTATATAAACAAATTTTAACGAAATACGGTTCCTCCGTGATTATAATGTATTATTATTACTAACAGTGTTGATTATGATTGAACCCTTTGATGATCTTCTTCCTATTATCGGTAATCGTTAAAATTCATGCATTACTTGACCTTTGTAATATGCTGAGATGGGTGTTGTGACTGTTGAAACAAACGCACATGCCTTGTCAGATAGTAAAGTTAGAAAATAAGTCTTTTTCGTAATGATGCGGATTGGAAGCAATTGAATCCAGTAACGGAACATAACTTTGTTGTAATATTGCAGAAAACCATAACAAACCTTTTATAAAAAAAGTAAAGTCATAACATCTTACTTTTAATTCAGAAACGTTAACCGAATGCAATAATTGCATAATGCTCAGACTTTACTCACAATCATATATATGTAATTTCTTCTGTGTTTAATATTCTTATACTGCGAAAATTTCATTAGTAAGTGTTTGAGTAATTAAAATAAGTAATTGAGTAATCCGTCTTATGGTACTCACTATACATGAAGTTTAATATAAAAAAAAAACATTCTTATTTGATATTATAATATACTTTTTTACTCCTTTATTCATTATAAACACAATAAAACCAAATCGTTAAATACAGCATTGTTATCCAGGTTAATTCTGTTCTCGAAGATTTCAGGTCGTAGCCTGTTTTTTTTTTTGTTCCCCTGAGGAAAATGCATTAAATTGCATACCCCGGCTGTGGCGAGCCGGCGGTTATGTGGGGCTCTCCTCCCCAGAAGGGGGAGGCCTACCCACTAAAACCTCAGGGATGGCCTTCCTCGGCATGTAGGGAGCCCCCGGGAACATCAAGCGACATCTGGGAACCCCCAGCCTCCGCTCCCCTTCCTAGAGGGAATCTCTAGGAATCCTCGGGGGAGGCTACACTACCTCCCCCGGTTTCCTCCGCCGATGACGCCCCCCGGCCACGGAAGGGCGTGGTCCATCCCGGGTCGCCGTAGCGGTCGTGACTTCTTCGCGCCCGCCGGCGACCCGCGGCGGCGCCGCGACTGTGCTACCGAGCCCGGCGCCGCCTCTTCGAGCGGGATCGGCCATCTCCCGACCCCGCTCGGCGGCCTCCTTCTGGGCATCAACTGCTTCACAGAAGGAGGCCCAAGCCCTCCAACCTCCCTCGGCCGCAATCAATGCCGGCGGAGATAGATCTCGCCCGATCTCTGCGACGTGCTATTTACTGTTTACGGGCTAGAGAATCCCTAAAAGAATTGTTCAAAGAAATTTAATTATTTTAACTTTAGCTAGTCAATATATATATGATAATTAGTTTTTGTATATAGAAACTATAATAAATTCAATAAAAACAGTGATCTACAAATGTGAATACTAGAAACAAAAATAAACTTGCCGTTCCAATGTTCAGACTCCATAAAACTAGCTGTTCGTTCTTGGGGAAATGTATATCTATGTTTAACAAGCTTCCGCAAAGTGTCATTGATTTACCTTTATATAAATTTAAAATCCATATCAAAAATACACTCATGAGTAAAGGTTACTATAAAGTAAGTGACTATCTAAATGATCACAGTATTTGGGAATAGGGACACTATTCATAGAGCCAATGTTTGGTAACATTATTTATAATATTGTATTATTTTTTATATGTGTATGTTAAACATACATACGACTGTAATCGTATTAGTATGATTGTATCTATATACTATATTGTATTTTATATATTACATATTATAATTATTAACATTGAAAAGAGGAGATAAAAAATTAAGACCTTCAGAGTTTCTTGCCTGTTCTTCTCGAGAAGGCTCTCCCAATTTCCGAACAGGTGTCGAGTCAATATATTTTTTCTTTTTTTTTCCTTATTCGTACGTACGGACAAGGTTTTTGTTTTTTTTTTTTATTATTTAACCTTTTTTTTGTTTTGTTTGTTGACGTCAATAAGTGCCTGTAAAGGTCTATGTTGAATAAATATTATTTGATTTGATTTGATTTGACCAAGACTCGGCGCTCGGAGGCCCACGCGGGGCACTCCGCCAGCGTGTGCTGGGCCGAGTCGAGGTCGGATGCGCAATGGTGGCAATGTGTCGATCCCTCCCGTCCTATTCGACACAGATACTCACCGAAGCAGCCGTGCCCGGTGAGTATCTGAGTCAATCGGTAGGTGGCCTCCTCCTTCCCGTGGAGCCAAGCCTCGAGGTGCGGGAGTACGGCACCGACGGCCCGCTGGCGCGCGCAGATCCGTAATTCGAGCTGCGCACGCCAGGCCGCCACAATCCGTCGGTGCCACTCCGGTTAGGCACTTCGCGCGGTTCGGTTCCAGGGCGCTCCCCCATCGCTCCCCCGGTCGACACGCCGCGACGCATACATCGCCGCGTACATGTCGGCCAGGATGTCGAATGGGGGGGAGCGTCCCAGAACCGTCGCCGCCTCGTACAAGATTGTACGGTAGCCTCGTACGATCCGTATGGCTTCAGGTCCTAGCCTATTGTCAAACTAGTTTAAAATAGATTGAGAAATATTACAAAAAAAGACCGAAATAAAGAGAAAGCAAGTTGATAAAATTGTTGCAAGATAGTGACACTTTGAATATGTACAACCACAGTATGTACAAAATCACTAGGATCAGGATCGACTACGTAATCAGTGGGACAAGAGCCTATTGTATCGAGATGATACTAATCAGTGAGATTAGAAGTTTGCTGCTTTATTGTCTACAATTGATTGTCTGTGAAATTATGTATTTACGACGTTCACGTAACAGAAATATGTAGCTTAAGAAAACATCGTAGTCATACTAATATATCAAGATAGTATGACAAGAAACAATCATTTTATCTATAGTTTGTATTCAAACGAGTATGCGTACTCCTGAGGTCGTTCTAATTCTTAGCTTAGGATGGTAATGAATTTTAGAGATATCGCGGGCAACCTAAAAATTTTACATATTACTTCACTCTTAAATGTTATAGCGCATGCTACTGGTGCAACTCACCAACCTTTAAAAAATAATTAGAGTCTTTAGAAATATTATACACAACACGCTTAAAATAATTTCTAAAAGTTTTTTTTTCTGCTATGGGGTATTAAGTTGAAATTAATATTTGTCTATGGTTCCTTGAGATTATAAAAAAATCTAGCTGCTAAACCACGTAATACAAAGATTCGGAAATTTAAGACTTTTAGTTATGAAAAATTTCTATTAATTCCTATAAATTATAATATGTGTCATTGGCATTTGAATTTAACTACTTCAATTATTTTTTGAATGAATTACTCAAATAAATTAAAGCTTTCCTAAATAATAAGAAACACAGTTTGTTTTCAATGATATTTGTTGTTCTACTAACTACATGTGCAAAAAAATATTAAATAAAATAAAATTAAATATACTAAAAATTTTAAAGTAGGTATTCTAGTATCTGGTTGTCCTCATGTCATGATGTTGACGATAAAATCTACCAAGTCATTCAAGTTGTCCGGTCAAATTTTAACACGCATTTAAATTACGTAAAATGAAGTAAGTTTAACATTTTGTATTTCAATGTAAAATTTGAATGATTGTTTGTAGATAATAAATTCATGCTAAAGTGCCGACATATTGATTTTCATTCGCCAAAAAACTTGCAATAAAATATTATTATTAGCTTTACATAACTACAACGCAAATCGCTGCAAATCTAGATCATATCTACTAAATACCAGTTGCAAGTTCAACAATTAAGACTGCGTAACTGTGTATATGTCGCAGTAAGATAGATAAAGCCGTAATATAGTGTAATATAGCCGTAAAAGCGATTCATTACTGTCTCACTAGGAATATAGATACAAAACGGTCAGAGTTTAGGGACATACTGAATCGCTTTCGGATGTTCCGGTACATAATTATATCCCTAAGGATATAACTATATTACGGCTTTATCTATCTTACTGCGACATATACATGGTTAATGCAAAGCAATAAACGCATTTTTAAAAAACCCTTTGACCAATACGGTAATAAATTAGTGATTTGTTTAACTATGCAAACAACAGAGTCCAAATGCTTTTATACAAAATTAGATTCTCGAAAACGTGGACCAATATATGTCCATAGAAAGCGTATCGTTAACGCACGCGCTCAAAACATATGTATGGATTTCTTTTCGCGCACAAGTCCAGTAGAACATCTTATTTTTATTTCACAAATATACGTTATTAGGATTGGTGGTTTGTTAATAACTTACAAGTAAATAATTCAAAAGACAGGATGAAATCTGTAGAAACGTGTGAAAATATAACAAACGTGTAAAATAGTAAACTGGTTTAGATTATTTTAAAAATTGTAAATTAAAAAGGATGTGGCATAATAATTTTAATATATGGAGATATTTTTGATTTAACAAAATCTAGAAGGAATTTTTACTTTATTTATATATTTCTCTTTACTTTATGTTTTTCTATTTAATATAAAAACAAAAATAAGTTTTAAAAATATATATTTAAATGACTTTGGGAAACTCTAACGAAATTTTAGTTTTTAATATTTTGTGTATTTTTTGCAGATATCAATTAACTGTCGTAATTTAAAGTCAATTTATTTCTGGCTATTGGTCCATAATTTTTTAAACACATATTTTTTTAAATGCGTGTGATCATGTTTTGTTTATAGATGTTGAAGTACTCAGCACAGCGACAGATCATCAAAATCAAGAATAATTACCAGTTCCGCTTGTTCTGCGAACCGGCTGAGTCACGATCTCATATCGGAAGTGTTAAAAAGTTAATTGGATAGTAATGGGTAATATTATGATTACTATCATAATACTTGTCATGAAATCAATACTGCTTTTAGTAAATATTAATATAGTATAAAAATATATTTAAATATATGTATATATAAACAATATTTCTGTAAACAGTTTTATTCCTATAATTATCTGTATTTCAATTAAAGGTAAGTAAAAAAGTTTGATAAAAAGTGATGTTGAATAATCTAATTTTAACTATGTATATGTCATCAAAATACATATTCATATTGTTTGTAATTAATTTCTTTCTGGCAATGAACTTGGACACGGTAATAGCAGAAACCTTCTATTGGTATTGTGTAAAGTTACCAAAACTTTGTGACTTTGGTACTGGTCGTCAAATCGGAATCCCGATTCTGTCATATACCAATAAGTTTTTCGTTTTACAGTTTATATGTACACTACTAGTTTGCCCGTAACTGCGTCCTTCTGGCCATTTTTTCATTGGTACTTTGTTTGCAAGCACCCCATTATATCATTTTTTTTTGTTCCCCTGAGGAAAATGCATTAAATTGCATACACCGGTTCTGGCGAGCCGGCGGTTATGTCGGGCTCTCTTCCCCAGAAGGGGGAGGCCTACCCACTAAACACCTCAGGGATGGCCTTCTTCAGGCATGTAGGGAGCCCCGAAAACGCCAAGCGACATCTGGGAACCCCCAGCCTCCGCTCCCCTGCTAATACAAGGGAGCCCTCCTCGGGGGAGGCTATACCTCCCCTGATCTCCACCACCGATGACGCCCCCCAGCCACGGAAGGACGTGGTCCCTCCCGGGTCGCCGTATCCGCGGGCGCGAGAAAATCGCGCCCGCGGATACCCGCAGCGGCGCCGCAGCTGTGCTACCGAGCCCGGCGCCGCCTCTTTCGAGCGGGATCGGCCATCCCCCGACCCCGCTCGGTGGCCTCCTTCTGGAGCATCACTGCTTCACAGAAGGAGGCCACAGCCCTCCAACCTCCCTCGTCCGCCAGCATTGCCGCAATCAATGCCGGCGGAGACAGATCTCGCCCAATCTCTGAGACCAAGACTCGGCGCTCAGAGGCCCACGCGGGGCACTCCGCCAGCGTGTGTTGGGCCGAGTCGAGGTCGGATGTGCAGTGGTGGCAATGTGTCGACATTGCCACCACTGCTGTCAGTGGTAGTGCGCCCTAGCTCTATAGTAGTAGTGCCCTAGTAGTGCGGGGTCGGGAGGGATCGACATCCCTCCCGTCCTATTTGACACAGATACTCACCGAAGCAGCCGTGCCCGGTGAGTATCTGAGTCAATCGGTAGGTGACCTCCTCCTTCCCGTGGAGCCAAGCTTCGAGGTGCGGGGAGTACGGCACCGACGGCCCGCTGGCGCGCGCAGTTCCGTAATTCGAGCACCCCATTATATCTCACTGGTTTCTTCTAGTACAAGGTCTCCCAACGTCGACTTGTAAACTAATGATATAGGTATTTTCTAAGATGTTATATGTTAATCGAAACTAAGCAATTGTGAAGTTATTGCAAGTATTATCGATCGAGAAATAGGTACAGACGCCAGAACGTCAAGCACTCACAATTTTTATTCTAATTGATATTAAACGCTGTGTGTTCGATATTAAGATAGATAGATAAGATATTTGTACTAACAAATTATGCTATTAGTACATTCGACGTCCACACTAATAAGAGCAAAATAAAATAATGGAAACATTACGGAACCATTAGCAGTTGTAATCTTTTGACGCGTGATACAAAGCTTACTGGTCTCGATGATCTAATAAATGTGGCTTAATAAATACAAAATGTTTTGTGAACTTTGTATGTAGAAAAAGACAAAAACATTATGAAGTGTCAGAAAAAAGTCCTTGTACACAATCAGATACGGAACTTTTCAATATAAGCATGTTTTGATAGCGTGTGTAAATGAACTACAACAATAGCCGAGTGAGTTATTACGAATGCTCTTTTTACAAAACGGATGAATGATCTGTGCGTAAACTATGTAAAAAATAGCACGCATCCAATAACTACCATAATGATGATCAATAGAATCAATTTATAATATTTTCATTAGATTTATGAATTTTGCAAGTTTGTTATGGAAATAAGTATTTGAATAGGGTGGACTTAAAAATATGGCTAATGCCTAGACTTTAAGAATTTCGCTGGAAATCAATAGGTTTGTTTAATATTATTAATTTTTCTGTAATTGTGAGGGAAATTGATTAGAATGTTTGTTACATTTTAAGGCATATAAGTTCATGTTTATATGAACAGAATATAAAACCTATATTGATCACAACCGTAATAATACAAGAAATAAGTATATCATAAAGTAACCAACTGCTAAGTATGATAAACTGGAATAGATCTATAGCAGCGCTGGTTGATCGAGATTAAGTGGGACGAAATGAAGAAACAAAAAGATACTAGTAAATGAATAAAATAGAATATAATTATATTTTTATAATTATTATTTACTTTAATATAATCTATATTTATATAATACATATAAAATAATAATAATTCTTACACTTATCAATTAGCCTAGCCCTGTAAGAAAGCTCTGTAAGGCTTGTGTTATGGAATCTAGGGTAACGGTTAGACATACATAAATACATATTTTTGTTAGAAATATATAATAACACCATGACTAAGGTACAAAAATTCGCATTCATCAGGCAAATATCTGCTCCCACCGGGATTCGAACCGACACCTTGAAACCGGTATACTAACCACTCGACTACGGAGGTCTTCAAATAAAATCAATAAGCATATTTATTGGAAATTATAAAAAAAAATAGTTTCAATTTACGTAATAATTTCGTGAAAAAGAAAACCGCATTACAAACGATATTAGAGGTATAAAAATGACACTTAAAAGGCCGGCAACGCATCTGTGTTGTGGGTGTCTATGGGCAGCGGTTATCGCTTACCATCAGGTGATCCGTTTGATCGTTTGCTACCCTACCTCATAAATATATATATTTTAATATGGTGCTTACTGTAACATACCTTTTTCCAGATCGAACTCAAAGTTCCTTTTTACACGAGTATATTCAATAAATGCCAGACAATTTATTGATGTGGAATTTTTGTACTTATTATACACTATCGTAATTAGCACAGTCCGAATAAAATCCGACTAAGTTCGAGTCTGACTCACGTAACCAGGGTTCCGTTCCCGCTTCTTCATCAAACTTTTAGTTACATAACCAACTGCAAAAAGCTTACAATTTCAATTTACGATTCCATTACTCCTTTTTTTCCTTCATTTGTGCTACATCAATGGGAAATACTTAGCATTTTAGATTTACTAGATTTTTATTAGAACTCTCTCAGTAATATGAGAAAGTTTAAACAGAATTTACTTTTTATTTCAATTTATTTTTTGTAAGGAATCATTTTTATTATTAATACTCATATATTAATTTATGTTAGTAGAATTTTATACGACCATATTTAGTCTGTTCTAGTGGTATTTGATATATATCCCTTAAAGCGGTTGGATATTACTCCCTTCAGATAGAAGTACTGCTTCATGAAGTTCAATAAATCATTGGGATCTAGTGCTCCAAACACTTTAAAATAAGTTTTGTAACGTGATTCTAATGATTACATCCTCAGAATAATCATAGCATTCTTCTGAAGGTATTTCCCATCAGTGCCCACGGGACGGAACATGATGAACCATACCAGAAAGTTGGATTTTATCAATGGGCTGCCGCAGTAATTCTTATAGGTATGAGAAAATTTTAACGAGGTAGTATAACAGTAAACAGTTGAAAATCGTTCCGGAATTCAAGTCACAACTCCTAACAGACAAAAAGAAAGTGGGAGTTTTTAATTAAAAACAGTAAAAAGGCAAATCTGCACGATGTTTATATTAAAAACTTTAATTTTTTTATATAGAATCGTGAGTATTTTTAACAAAAGATTACAAGAATCAATCAGTTATCTTCTAAATATTCTGAGACAATACAAAATGAGCAAGTATCACGTAACATGGCGATGGGTTAAGGCGACAGAAAGAAATGGTTATAACATGTTTTCTGAATGGATGTCATATGTCAGTGGCAACATCCGTTACAATTCTGACAAGTGACCAGTGATTAATTGTTAACCTTTTACATAATATGTACGTGCTATCGTTAAATAGGTAAGTAACACGTTGTTCAACAGCATCAAAGAAGAATGAAAAGCTTATAAAATTGCGACGATTGAGAAATAAACCCTTTTCAATTAAAATTCATTCAATATTTATTAATATCCTTTTTCTCTCACTCTATAAATCAAAATGTTAATTTTTTTAGACTTGATCGTGATTTACTCTACTGATTTCACATTGCATTCCCGAATCAAATTCTTAAATTTGCTGCCAGTTTTAACCGCAAATGTTGTAATAATAGCAATTTATTTGTAATATTAACTAATATATTTTAACATTCATTAATATCGGTCGTAACTCTATCACTTTTTAAATTTTATTTCTTTTATACCTTGTTCAATGTGAATCATCCTTTGATGCAGTGATTTCAAGTCTCCACATGTACCCCATAAAATTCTGCCATTTGCTTTCAGTGTCAACCACAAAATGTGTTGCAATAGCGATGGTATCTAGTTCATGAACATTATTTTTATCAATACGATTTCTATTAAAATATTAGAGAAAAAAAAATAGCCCGTAAGTGGTGTCAAATTTCGGAAAATATAAAAAAATATATAAAACCATGTTTTTGGTTTATTAAATGTTCAGAGTTTTGTTCCGTCAATACACAAAAGGCACACAATAATGTTAATAAAACATCTTATAATACGATTTAAAAGAACATACAGATTAAAATTATATAGAAAAGAAAAAATTAAAAACCCAAAATTGTAAATAATTATTTAACATATCTTTAATTATATTCAAGAGATCCAATCAAGTTATTGATTAAAACCTTTATTCAGAATTACAGAAATACATATATGCAAAAATAGTTTAATGTTTATACGTCTCCATTAACATTTTCAGGACTGTACATATTCACAAAAAAAAATTATTATACATATGTATATAAAATTCCTTGTAAATATATAATTAATTTAAAAGGTATAATTGTAAAGGTCGTTAGAATTACAATAATTACGTATGATCAGTACTGATAGTCGATGTAATAATCTATTTTAAACATTTTTGAATCCGAATGCACGATTTAAGCCTGATTGGTGATTTATGGGCGCTGATGATACACAAAAACAAATGGTTATCGCCTACTGTCGGCGACTAATTGCAAGCAATCAACGCAATATACAGAATTACAACCAAAAATTAAGTTCCCCAATCAAACTCAGTACACAAATTCTTGAACTTGGCTGATGCATCAGACAATCACCTTTACCGTCTTTCAATATTATCGACAATTAAATCGCGACTTTAAGGCTTTAAGCATTAAGGTCATGTGATATATGCACACACGTGCTGCAGCTTTCAAACGCGTTTTGTCGAGTCCGTATAGGCACGTTTTTTGGACGACTTTTCTTGAGGTATAAATAGCAAAAGACTCTCAAGTCATGCCATCAGTTAGTGTTGTGCCATCGTCCTAAGAACGTCCTGAGGGCAAAGGAGTAGATAAGGCTTACAATGAACTTGGTAATTGCATTTTCTAAGTAAAAGTTTAGGAAATGAGTGATTATATTGATAAATACCTTGGGTTGTATTAAGTTTCTTCGCCAACTACAGTGATAAGTGATTGAGATGACATTATAGATCTCGTTACCTTATTTTTATTTTATTTTCTTATGTGAACAGCAATAACATATTAGCATTAGCATATGTCGTGTATTTAGCTAAGTTTAGTTAAGAGGGGTTACAGAATAGTTAGAATTTGTTCAGGATAAGTGTAGGTTACTAATGGTATCGACATGATACATTTATTCTTTAGACATAATAAAGTAGAGTCCTAAAGCTAGTCTTAATCTTACGAACTTCCGCATTGAAGTTATTGATATTATAAATAGGGTTAATATTATTAATGATGGTTATTTTATAAATAATGCCATATTGCAGCGTCAGTAGAGCATAATTTTTACTGTATAGTTAATTTTAGGGTGGAAAAAAATTAATACGAGTCCTGACTATTTTAAATATCCGATCTCCACAATTCGTGGTTTTTATATTTCTCTATATTTATTTTCTGACATTTGGACAATTGTAGTAACTATATTCACTTACTTGTATTTTAATCATAATTAATTTTCCTGTTTTGTTAAAGTCATGCTTAAGTGAATAAATTATTTGCATTTTTCATTAACTGTTTGTTGGACCCTTGAAATTTAATTAGTTATAACTATTAATTCCATATGGATAAATAGTGACTAATGATTTTGGAAATAAATCACACGCTAATTATGGTAAAAATGATATCATAAATGCGAAATATGAAGTAACTTCGTCTTATGAATATTCTAAGCTGAACATATCAGCAATATGAACACTATTTTTATTTTTTCAGATTGTTATAGCCGCCTTTGTTGCGGTATGTGCAGGCGATAAATTAGACCGCACTTATTTACCACCACCCTCTGCAAAATCTTCTGGTGGCAGTCCTGGATCACTACAAACCCCGTTCACCGGAAACTCATTCAACCAAGGTTTAGGCGGCCTTCCAAAAGGAAGCTTCACAAACGAGTTCCAAGGGGTTGTTGTCGATGCCGCTTCAGCCGGAACTAGAGCTTCTGAAGGGGAGACTGGACTAGGAGCTCCTAGGATCTCATATGGTTCAACCAATTCAAAAGTAGGAGACGCAGCTTTTAGAGGCGTTGCAGGGTTCAAGCAAATCAATCCACAATTTAATCAAAACGTTGATTCTGATGTTGAAGCAGCTAATCCAATCACTGGTTTTAGTCAAGCTTCTACTAAAGTTGAGAGCACACCAGAGCGATCTCAAGCTCCATACGATCGTGTCGCAAATACTCTACGTTTTGAAAATGTAGTTGATACTGATTCTTATCATTATGCTTTCGAAACTGATAATGGTATATCAGCTGAAGAGAACGGTGTAGCTGCCAATGGTGTTCAGTCACAAGGAGGATATTCATACACTGGAGATGACGGTCAAGTGTATAGTGTCACTTATACCGCCGACGAAGGTGGCTACCAGCCAAAAGGGGATCATTTACCAACTCCCCCACCCATACCCGAGGAAATTTTGAAATCTTTGGAACAGAATGCTAGAGATGAAGCAGCAGGACTTATTGATGATGGTAAGTGAAATTTTAAATATTTAATAACACAACTAGGTGCAATTTTTTACATATTTCTTCATTGAATTTTAAAATTTTAACATAGTGAAATACGATTAATGATTTCATTTTATATTTTCTTTTTTTTTCAAATACATTAAGGGATAATTTTATATTATTATAAATACATGGTTTTAACTCGAAGTTCCCGGACTTCGAAGCTATGAATCTAAAATTGGGTTTATTTCTTTAACTGATACTTTATTAGAAAATAAATTTTACTTATTGAAAATTTGAATGATATCGTCTTCAATCTGAATTATAATAAGTATTTCAAGTGACATCCGTAACTGTATCTTATATCAAACTTGATACGACAGAACAATAAAAAAAGGCAGGTCGATTACCTGCTCGTTATTACATTAACAACTCGGAACATCTACGTTTCGACACCTTATTGAGGAGCATAAAGGAGTCAATATTTACAATTGACAATGCAGATGCGAGAAAAAACTGACACATCGAACAGGTTCCATTGTTTGAGCTGATGTATCTGTAGCATGCTTGTTTATCTGTAGTTATGCAATGTGAAAGATACGTGTAAGATATTCTTTGCCATGTCCACAATCGAACAGTTTTTAATGTTTTAGTTAATTATTTTCAACTAATTATTAGCCTATTATGTCTTAATTAATTAAATGCTAATGCTTAGAAAATTGAAAATAATGGTAAAAATGTATTGAGACTATTGTTCATAAAGATAATATATATATTATCTTTATGAACAGCATTTAAATTTATTACGTTGAGCAAATTTTTAACTGTATACCTGACAATATATTCCGTTTAATTGACGGTACTTTGCCTAGTGACTGATCTGTATCTATATAATGATGATTCTACATTCTCTTTAATAGCAGCTACGCTACAAACAATATCCAAATGTTAATGTCTATGTTAGAAAACGGCAACGTATTATTTTTATATCCTTTAATTTTTGTTTATACCCATGAAAGAAAAATAAATATAAACAGTCCATCATATGATGCACATACTATTAAAATAAATATAATTTTTGGAACTTCTGCATTTTTAAAAATCGGTAGGTTTAATAAATCCAGATGCGTTTTTCCTTTCAGTTAGTTCTACAGTCATATCTAAATATTTTATAATTAATGTGATGAGTCTGATAATTACAATTATATGGTTTAGTTTGCGAGGTTTTTTTTAAAGATTTTATTATACAAACAAATGACATTTCTGTTCCGTAACCTTGGCAATACAGTAACCGTAAGAGAATAATCATAAAAATCATGAGTACAGTTATAAATAAGTCTTATTAAGATCTATGGTAAGCTTGCATACACTCTATAGTTTCCATGTAAGTTCATCTGTTACTCAATACAAGGATGAGCTCACCAGACGCTAAATACAATTTCTATATTTTCCACTAAGCCTTAAAATAGTGTTTCATACATACAATATGTTGCAGATAAGCTTTGTAAGCTATTGTGAACAGTGACCTATGTTATGTATTGTAAGTCGATATTAGTGTGCCGCCGTTGACAAATGGCTAACAACTTTCATTTTTACTTGCAGGCTCATACGACGTACAAAAGTACAATGCGGGAAGTGATTACACCGAAACTGATGTCAGTCATGAAGAACAACACGACACACCATCGATGAATTTTGGTAGGCGACCAGAATCTGATGCTACTGCAAGCAGTACTTTTATTGATCAGAATAATCAACAATTTACAAGACCAAATTCCAATTTAATTCAGGATAATACTCAAAATAGTTTGAATAATAATTACCGTCCATCAAATGCAGCTGTTTCACAAGTTCATACTTCTCAAATCAATCAATTACATCAACAAAATGGCCTAGGAAATCAAAACAAGTTGGAATCTCATGGAATTGGTTTTAGTAATCGACAGTCACAGATACCAGCAGGTAAAACTTACTCAACCGAGGATGTTACAGATACCAAACCAGGATCAAGATTACCAGAATATCAATCATCTCAGTCATTCGAAAGACCTGGCTCAAATAAGTTTAGCTTCAATCAAAAGCCATTATTTGATGGAGTACAAAATACAGCGGTCACGCTACCTCAAAATGATTTTACTAACAGTCAAAATACATTTGGATCTCGTAAAGAATACTTGCCACCAAGTTCTAGTCACAATATACTATCTCAAAAATCTGTTATTCCTCAACAAGTTTCTCAATCTTCTGCAAGTTTTCAACCTAAAAGTCACTCTACGACATTATCTCAAGTTGGTTTTATTAATTCTAATATCGAGCAAGGAAATCCGACTTTTAATAATCAACAAAAATCTCAGATAGGCAATGAAGAAAGTAAAGACGTTGACGGGTTTCCACAAAACGCTGGAAAAGCAAAAGACAATGTGCCGTTCGTACCACTGCTGAATCCACAACGCCCCACATCTGTACCAAGTCTTGAATTAACTACGCCATTTGAATCTAATGAACAACCAAGGGTACAAGGAGGCCACTCCCTTAATAAGGTACCTTCGTCGTTTCCCAATTCTCAATTTTCAAATGTTCAAATTCAATCAAACAGACAGCCCTCTTCGAAACCACATTCGTCTATCAACCAAGAACCTTATGAACAACTTGAGTCTGTACAAAGTGATATTAATCAAAACTCACCAAATGATGCTCAATTTTCACCTAGCACTGTTCGACCTACATTTAATAAGCAAGCTATTGACCATCCGTATTATTACAAACAGCCAGCTCAGCCATTCAATTTTCCTACTATGACTGAATCCCGATTTCCAAGTGCGGCGGCTGGTCAGTTTAATAGAATAAGCCAGCAGCCTGCTAGTTCTCAATTCTCCAGTGTTCCACAAAATCCGGCGTTATCAAATTCGTATCAAATCCAGAGGCAACAAAATCATGGATCTACTCGATACCCTGAGCCACCTACGCTAGCACCTACCGCATCTACTTCCAGCGAACAACATTTAGGTAGTACTACTGCATCTCAAATAAATGGAATAACTCAAGCTTCAGTGAGTCCATTCCATCTACAAAATCAAGGATCGACAAAGTATCCAAGACCACCTACTGTTGCACCCACAGCACCCTCAAAACACGTTCCAGGATTTCCTCAACACTATAATGGAATAACTCAAGCTACAGCTTCATCATTTGTTTCTAGTTCACCAACATCGTCTTCTAACTTTATTTCACAATCGCCTATCGTGTCCAGACCTGCATTCCAGATGACAAAATATAACAAGCCAAGTCAATCCCAAAGTCCAACATCACAATTATTTGGCCAAGTTGGATTTCCCAACGTAGATGGTCTGGACTCCTCAATTAAAAAAGATCAAGGTCAGAGACCAAGCTCCGTTCTATCTCAACAATATTCTGGACCGATTTACGAATATACAAAACCATCAGAAAATCTACCTGCTCCACATAAAAGTGAGTTAACTTCGGACTTGCAACAAGATCCAACTTACTCTCAGTTTGGATCTACCCAAAGTTTTAATAATGAGCCACAACATCAAACTACAAGGCCAAGCTTTGACGCAAATCAATCTGGAGTACAACCACAAAGAACACAGTTTTACGCTCAAAATCAACCGGGTCAATACTCAAATTCTCAATATAATGTTCAGTCCAGACCTTTTGGTGGCAAACCTCAAGCTCCTCAATTTTCTGGCCCACAAGCCAGTACAAACTTTGTCACAAGACCGCAATCTGGATCAAAGCCATTTAGAAATCACTTTGATGCACAAAATCAAGCAGGTAAAGACTCCACTTTTCAATACAACGAACAGTCTAAACCCTTTGGTGACAATCCGCAAGCACCCCAAATTACTGGATCACAAAGCAGTTCGAGCTTCGCCACCATATTGCAATCCGGATCACAGCCATCAAGTACTCAGTTAAATAATCAAGATCAAAACTCAACTCCACAATACAATGTTCAGTCCAGACCTTTAAGTGGCAAACATCAATCCTCCCAAGTAACTGGATCACAAACGAGCACACAAAACAATAACCGACCTAATTGCTGCCAGTCTTTGAATTCAAAGATTTCCCAGCTGGAGTCTCAAAAACCTGGCAAGGACCAGGATGTTTCTTTTGGATCTCAGTTTCCTGGTACTTCTTCACAGAGTTCAAGTTTCGCTGGCAGAGGAGAAGTATTTAGTGCACATAGGAAACCACCGAGCTTTGATCGAGAGACTGGATATCACTACTAAAATACGTTTAGTAGGCAATAGACATGATTCAAAGGAATGTGATTTTAACAATATGGCTAATGGTGATAAAAATTATGGTTGTCTTGATGATATGAATCATACATAGGGCTAATTAATTTAACTTTATTTTATTTGTATATTTTAATAGGCTTAAAATGTTTTAATTATTTTTAATTTAATGAATTAATTGAGGCATACTAAGTGTACATACATACGCTTGCTTGTACAAACAATGAATAATATGTTTCCATATCTTGAGAAATAAATTATTTTGTAAATATTACCTTATCCGTTATTGTTTTTTTGCCATTTTTAAAGTACACACTGATTAACGACATTGAAAAAATACAGTATGGTTAAACAAAGTGTAGACTTATAAGCAACGATTTTTCTATTTAGCGCATAATATGTGCAAAGTGTTTAGTGTGTTAAAATTAGACTAAAAGTTTCTAATAACATTTAACTAAGTCACCAAGTCAACTGTAATTGCTTATAGTAAACCACTCTGGACGAGGCTTCAGTTCTTCATGCCAACTCGCACAAGTTTAATGTGGGTCCATCACAAAACCAGGGTAATAACCTAAACATTTCTTTGTGGGAGTGCCTTTCGAACGGAGGAGATACACACTAGATTAAGTTTTTAAAATATTTTGTTTTTAAATATATTAATGCTATAAAATTAATCACAGCTTATTTAGACATCAAAAATTCTTTCAAAACTATATTAGAAGTATAGTTATAAGTCTAAGTAAGTATTTATTATAAAAATAAGCTCTTTGAACTCGAAGCACACTATATAAATAATGCTCATTTGTTATGTTCAATTTGATTATTGAATCATTCAAAGCTGTCATAACTAATTTACAATGAATTTATAGAACTGACGGATGTTTCAATCAAGTTTTGAAGGTAGAAGTATCTAATTTGTAATTAGGTATTAATATTGGGTAGTAATATTTTTAAATAATGAAGTGATATAGGTATACTGGAAAATATATAAAGGTATATATAAAAGTTAGTAAAGTAAAAAATTAATAAAAAACTTGTGTAGGTATTCCTGTCGGCTTGCATTATCATCCATCCACCATTAAATAATACTTGATAATTTATACTGGAAGAAGAGCATAATACATCACTTAAAACTGGGTACCCCTGCACATTATTAACTTAATAATTATATATCTACATCAACGTAAAAATCTTATGTCATAAACATAATAAAATGTGAAGTATGCAGTAGAATTAGTTGATTAGGAAAAATGGTAAACCGTTTTAAATAATAATTGTTAGTTATGTGTTTATTGTGTATTATTATTACTGTTCTCACTTGGCTATCAAAATTTCACATTAATTCGTTTCGAGTTGTGCCTGAATATAATAATAATATAATACAATATTTATTTCATAAACACTTCTATAGTCAATATTACATTTTTTATCTTAAAATATATGTATACACGTATTATAATAACTGTGAACATACCTGAACTAGGATTAACCTGTATCTAAGGCTTGTAATTACAAAATAAAAATATGGACACATAAATCAAATCCAAAATGTATATTATATCTGATTAATAACTAAATTTAAACAAAGTAAGAAAGAGATAAAAGTATAAATAAAAATACAAATTATTTGGTAACTAGTAATAGTTTCTCTGTATCGTCATACGACATAACTTGAAGTGCTTCTTGAAGAAGTATTTTAGCTTTATGATAGGTACAATTAAACATACATAGCTTGGCGTTTAATCTATTATATAGAAATGGTCACAGGAATACATAAAATCTGGCCAAGAAAATATGATGAAAACTTATGTAAATACTGGCTGATAAGTATTCTAAGTATCCTCCAAGACAGTATTTTGATGTAATCGTTGTATAAAATGGTCATGAAACGCAAGTGATGTGGATTTCGATGAAAATAGAAGAAGAACATCTAAAAAGAATCACTACCAGCATTCTACGTCTAGTAAGGTCCGACTTAGGTACTAGTAAGATACTATGGTGTCATCCCTTTATAAGTTTTTTTTTAAATAGTTATCACAAATATATAACCATAAACCAATTACATACATACATACATATATGTCACGCCTTGTTCCCAATGGGGTAGGCAGAGACCACCTCTCTCCACTTGCTACGATCCTGGCACACTTCTCTTGCTTCCTCCACTTTCATGAGCGTCTTCATGCATACGGTAATCGATTGAGAAATATAATGCACAGAGAATTCAAAATAAGGAATATTTAAGATTTTAATATAAGTTTGACACGTTATCTCGATGATAAATATTGTTTTTAACTTGACGACTTCTTGCCATTGACAACATTAAAAACACTTATGTCAGTAAGGAACTAATTCGGGAAATTTTATATTTATTAAACTGTATGAATCCAGCTGTTTGTTAAGTCAGCAATTTTGCTCTAATGGTAATTTATATATTTTTAAAATATTAATTGAATATTTTATAAATACTTAATGAATTATATTTTAAAACCCATAACGCATTAAAAATATGATGATGGTTAAGTAAATATTAGATGACTTAATATAAAATTAACATAAGCGCAAAAATATTTGAGTAAGCATTCGTACATCTCAGATGAGTGTCACAGACGTAAGTTTCTCAGGTTTCAGCTAAAAATCAGCGATTTGCTCATATTTCACGAGGTAACATTTCATGAGATAAAGCTGCGTCATGGCTTTTTTATAGTTACAGCACCTATACATAATATTGTGGTATGACAGACAAGAATATGATCAAGATAAAAATTAGATTCAAAATTATAATCAAGGCGTAATATATAATAATTTTGAATTAAGTTTTTGTTATGTATAACTACTATAAACTTTATTTTAATTTTTATTATATATCATTAATATTTCTATAACTTTTGGTTGGTTTGTTTTCGATCGGTGATGTGTATGTTTATACACAGACAAAAATTTTATCTATATATCCATACACCATGTTTTGAAAAAAATATAATATATTTTTTTTTAATTTAATGAAACGGATTTAAAAACTATGTTAAGAAAAAACACATAAGTAAATAAAAAGGGCTATTAAATTGTCTTTAATTCTCATCCTCACTGCCCAGAGGCATTGTTTTTAATGGTTTTTACAACGCCAAATAACCAACAATAAAATTATTCCGTGACACGCGAGCGTTTATAGGCAAAACAATAGTTACAAATTTAATAGATCCTCAAGATGTTTGAGCCAATTGTAATCAAACTATTAGTTGCTTAACTGACAGTAATCAAGTTAAAGTACAAAATAGTTAGTAGTTCGTGCATCTACGAGCACGCACCGTATTGTGATGTTTGTGTGAACATTGACAAATTACTTTGTGTCAGAATCTGCAGTAATTTGAACTATTAAAGTCGCGTCAAGAGAAGTAAGGTGTTAGAATTATAAGTCTTTCAAATGAATTGCCTCCGCAGCTAATCTGACCTCAGAAATAAAAAAAAATTAATACAGAAGTGATTCCAAAAGTTCTCGAGTACCAGACATATGCTGGGAAACGTAGCGTCAGAAAAATAGTTATATATTGGATTGATTATTTGATGAAGAAAGCAGGAAGGCGCTCGATATTAGCAACGCAGGACCGGCTGGCGTGGAGGTTCTTGAGGGAGGAATATATTCAATAGTAGGTGACTCCAGTGTTAAATAAACCCACTATGCTGAACAGATACAGATGATGTCAACCCGACGAATGGAGTGAATATTCGTTTCTTCTTTAAGGAACATTTCTATGATAAAACTTAATATATTAGTGGAATTTTTATTTGATTGCACTTTATCACTTGTTATCTGTATTAATGAAATTACAATGCGAATCTGTAAATAAATAATCTATAAGATAATAAATAATTATAAGGAATTGTGATGTATACGAATATCTATAACCACATTGGAAAAACCTCACTTAAGATTTTCGGATTACAAATTCAGAGCTGAAACTACATTGGCACCAACACTCGCTTACTTGATATCTACGAAAATGGTACGCTTGTCTCAATTCTTCATAATGAAGTTTCAAGTGCTATTAATTATCCCAAAAGAGCGAAAGCTACATAAATTTGATTCATTCACGCGATCATTTTGCTTTCAATTCGAACTTACACACTTAATTATATCCGGTTATTGTTTTGCTATTTAATCAGCTATAAATAACACTAAGCATCGGATAACGTGATTGTAGAAAGTATTGTGCCAAAGCAAATTGTGTGAAGTACAATTGGACAAAATAAAGTACAGCCGTTTTCTAATTAATTTTTTTATTAAGCAGTAAAGCCTTTTGGAAGTAAGTCTAGTAAAAAAATGTACTAAAAACCAAAAAATAATAAAATAGATACAGTCGTGGGAATTATAAACATATGCATAGACTAGACTAAAATAAAACCGTGGGGCACATTGAAACAACACAACGATTGTAGACAATTGATGTGCCCCACGATTTTATTTTAGTCTAGTCTATGCATATGTTTATAATTCCCACGACTGTATCTATTTTATTATTTTTTGGTTTTTAGTACATTTTTAGTACATTTATCTTAAACATTGCAATGTATGTTTAACATAAAACCGTTTAAATTAAAAAGTTTTTTACCTATTTTTATTTTCTAGTTTTTAGTTTTTATTTCGCATTATTCTCTTTTAAAACCTAAGTTATCCGCCATTTTGTAGAGACCGCCATTTTGGATTTTAATTTTATATAGTACATTATATTCTACTAGTTGAGCACTTTCATTTGATACCCATATTGATAGGATTGATTAAACCTAAGTTTTCCGCCATTTTGTAGAGGCCGCCATCTTGGATTTTAATTTTATATAGTACATTGTATTCTACTGGTTGAGCACTTTCATTTGATACCCATATTGATGGGATTGATAAAACCTACGTTATCCTCCATTTTGTAGCGGCCGCCATCTTGGATTTAATTTTTTTATAATATATTGTATTCTGCTTGTTGAGCCCTTTCATTTGATACCCATATTGATGGGATTAATAAAACCTAAATTGTCCGCCATTTTGTAGCGGCGGCCATGTTGAATTTATAATGATAATGAATAAATATAATTGTATTGTCACCAAAATCCAAAGTGTATACAAAATTTCAGATTAATCGGTTAACAGGAAGAGGGTGAAATTTGATTTACTAAATTTGATCCAAGAATGAATGAACCGGGCTGAGCTAAATAAAACCGTTTAAAAATACGATTATTTTCCGTGTTGCGGCGTGATATTTGGTAAATATTTTAATTTAGTAGTAGTAAATTTTATTTAAGTACAGCGATCAAATTTCTAATTTAATGAAGTAACTTTTAACATTAAGTTACATTTCATTTGGATCGAATTGTATTGCAGCCAATCAAAGAAATGTTGTATGAAATACAAAAGATTTAATTTTATTTCGTAATTACAGTTTTTTAAATCTCTGTTTATTGAGAAACTAACAACATATTTGAAATTTAAAATTAACGTAATATAACTTTCTAAATGTCAATGACAGGTTTCGAAGAATAACCATTTGATAATCGAAACGATTTTGATAACCATTTGAACTCGAAGGATACTTTGTGTAGGGGCCTTATACCAAGAGTATGCTCACACAACATATTTATTAATTTTGTTTTTGAGCCTTTTACAAAAAAAATAATACTAAGCACTGTAGCTATTGGTTTAGTCCCATTGTCCATATCGAAAAGGAAACATACATCTAACACAGGCGCAGGAACGTTATTTTACTAGATTGTGGTAATCTGAAGGTAAATTTTGACGTCTACCGAATGAATTCATCACGATCATCGTAAGTGCTAATCGAGATGCGAGTTCACAAAATCGCATTAATTATTAAAACAATCTATGAAAGTCCGGGATGGGTTCAAACTGTTAGGGAAATTAAAAGTAAAGTGTAAGTGAAGTAGTACTCGTACTTATAATTCTTCGAACGCGTTGATGTCTTTTGTGCGCTTATATTGCAGAATATATTTCTATATTGTCTTTGGTATTTGCAACGTGTGAATGTTACGCGAATATTTATAAATTCTCTGTACGGTGTGAATTTAACTTCAGTCCATAATATAAAAGGATTAACATTTAAAGCATTTGAGGAAATCGTATTGTGATCGCCCGCAACGTTTTAGTGCTAAATTGCTAAAAATATTAAATAACAATGTTAATGTTATGACAGTCGTTGTTTACTGACTGGCTTTTTTTATATACCACGATGGGGGCAAACAGGTCTACGATCCGCCTGATGGTAAGCGGTTACCGTAGCCTATGGACACTTGCAACACCAGGGGTGTCACTCGCGAGGTATCTGAATAGTGGCAATATACCCCTCCCTATCACATTAATACCTATTTGAATTGGCTGTTTATTACACCGCTTAACTTTTTGGGAGAAACAGGCGTTATTTTAACGCATTTTAATGTATCGCCTTTTTTATTTGCCTAAAAGCTTGTTAGGCCCACGTCACGTGTTTTATATTAGAATTAATATATATTTTTTTGCAAATTAAGCAATAACGTACCTAATAAAAATAGTGATAATTGGTAGTTATTGTTTATGTAGAATCTACCAAGCACCTTCTTTGGATTGACGGATAGTGTTTTACAATAGGGTACTTCCCTCTATATTAGAAAAGATCTAAAAGCATATAACTATGATAGCTTATGCATTAAATAGTCGGAACCATCATGTTTAAGTACATAAAATAACAAAAATAATATAAAAATTAGTTTCAAAGTATTCACTTTTTTAATCTATACGTAAAACAAGAGCGAAACAGGCCGCCATGTCGTGACGTCATAAGGTACTGTAAACTTATACGTGAACAATGTCATTATGAATCATAGTACATATAAAGCCGCAAAACAATAAAAAAAGAAGTTTGTAGGTTGCTTTTTTAATGTAAGAGAACGTTATAAATACGTAAGTTAAATTGAAATCGCACGTGAATCACACTATGGAAAGCAGTTTTGTAAAGGGAGATAGTACGAATTTACCAAAAATAAATGCATTAATGATCGGAAAATTCTTTGCTGCAAATCCCGAAATTGTTTTGCCGAGTTACGGAGTATTAAAACATCGATGTCAGTATTACTCTTTTATTATTATTCCTTTATTAGTTGTTTATATATAAAAGATAATAACTCATTTTTAAATTATGAATATAATAATACATAGCATCAAACATAGAGCTTTGTTTATTATTTACATGCCGTATTGACGTCATCGCTACAGAGTAACAACTCGTGCGGTGCCTTCGTCTAATTACGCGCGAAATTTGAAAATATTAAATTTTAATGCAATTTTTATAGTACTTAACGAGTGTATAAAATTTTTATATTTTTATTATATGGTTTACTGTCAGTAAAGGAGGACGCAAGGATCAAATTAAGATTCTTTTCAAAAAAGAGATTAATTCCCTATTGTGTTTTTATAACAATGAAGTCTTATAGCTTCTGACAGAGCATAGCCATTTCAACAGTAGTGTTCTTATAAGGAATGAGAGGACGAAGACCTGGGGACTGTGGGTGTGTAGGCTGTATAGCGACGCGGGTAGTGAATTATTAGACAAATTAAAAGTTAGGCTTATTACCGTAATCATGGAGTGGTTTTTATCGGGTACAGGGAGTTGCTTATTGTTGGTAAAAAATCAGGAGTGGACTAAAGAGTTAAAGAGAGAATAGATGAACCAAGAAATGAAATTTAAGATATAAGGAAGAAGATGTAGGTAATATCTTTAATAGTGGTTGCATGACAACCTGCGTGAAGTACCAAAGAAAAAAAAGATATAAATATATCAAACAAATGTTCGCCCTAGATAAGGAGAGAGACTAGGAGCAATGGCAAAAGATTTTGAATAATTTGTAGGGAGTTAAGGGGTTACGACTCATATATCCAACATTGTTAAGACAATCTGGGAGATAGGTTTATATTTTTAAAACATGGTACTAAGTAATAAATAACATATATGTATGTAATAGATAATACTTATGATTTCTTAGTCCCTTTATGACTTGTCAGTAATTTTTTGATGTCCTGAAGGTAGGCTATTATTTAGATTAAAACATGGTACACTAATAGTGTTAGTAAGGTACTGTAAAATTACAATTTCGTCACACTTTTACCACAAGCTGACAATAAAATTATAACATTTTTATAATAAGTAATTCAACACAATATTTTAAATTAATAATCCTTTCCAATAAATACACAATCCTTGAACACAATAATTAACAATTAGTTATATAAATCAAAATACTTTTGCAAGTAAAAAATATAAGCCACTAAAATATAAAGTCATAAATTATGAACATAAGTATATACTTCAGCTATCTTACCGTCATAAAGAGATATTGACTTAAGAGGAAGGACTACAGGAATTAACTTAAACACTCAACTGCTATTAACCGTAATTCCTGACCAGCCACCAGTAAACTGTTCAAAGCCACGCCCGGTACATTAACCTACGCTCACATTTAATTACTTTTGTTAGTGTTATTACTGTGAATAAACGACTTTTCATTTGTTCCCCAGTTATTAAGATTAAAGCAAATGAATATATGTGCTGCGTACAATCAGTACTGTTAGATAGATTTATCATAGTTTTTTTAAATATATGATGCTGTAGCTCTATAATTGAAAAAATAATATCTTGTAGTGTTAAATAACTGTTTGATCAATTACATTTACAATGAATATGTTAGTTAATCAATATACTATAGTAGATCTGCCGCAATAAGAATTTTTGTATTGAAATAAATCAATCCGAGATTCCCAAAGTGTGCGGCATCGTCTAATTGGTGGTAGTTAAATTAATTAATATAGCCGCAGCTTGACCATAACTCACAGTAGTTAAGACCGAATACCCAAGTTGACATTTCTGCAGTATTGTTAGAAGATACACAATTTGATAATTTTGAATATTTATGAAACTATCAATTAAATGTCTAAAGTGTAAGACTTAATGTAATTTAAGGATAGTACTCTGAATGGTATAGTCACGAGAGTGCTTTGTGTTTCGATTTCAAAGGTTAAGCGACGTTTGCAGTGGTCGTTATATTGATGGGTTAAATATCTGGAAGTACATTGCGCATTGTGATACCTGTTTTTTTTTCAATTTTTATTTGATGACTCTTTATAGAAGTAAAAAATAGCCATTAGGTACTGTTTTCTTTTTGTTGGCGCGTATTTTTACTTAATAGTTTACTCGTCAAGAAGAAGAAGATGAAAAAGAAGAAAAATGCTTGCATATCAAACCATGTTTATGTATTTTTCTTTTTAAATATAGATACATACAAGTGACTGTGTATTATTTTTTCCAAATTAAAAGAAAACGTTATGTTGGATTGGAACAATATCATTTAACGTAATTCAACCCGTATAAACGTAGTAATTGCCTTCTCGGTTATCGACCACAATCTCCACGCCAAAAAATGATATTTATCATTTTTTGGTGATTTATTAGATCATAATAGTAAATCTTAATTATATACAGTAGCTTATAATACTGTGTTATGTTAGTGATTTAGTTTTTTATAAATATCATCTTAGTTTATTGTAAATTTATACTAATGCTTATATATTATTACTACGACTGACTCGATGAAATAAAATTATTTTGATTTTGCCTAGAGGAGTAGGGTAGGGAAAGGGAAAGCTAATGTAGGCCTGTTGTTTGCATTTATCTTTTTTTCTTTATTCCAAAATATGTGACATTATTTTGGCAATAATGTTATACAGTATAATACAATAATCTGAATTCAATTTTGTTTTGCTTCGAGACACATCGTACAACAATTACTCTATCTTCACGTATTTCTCTTCATAATACTTGAAAGACTATAGCCTGCAGCAAACAACAAAAATGGCACCAAATATCCGGCAGTTATAGAAATATTGTATATAGAATATGTTTTTTTAATAGTTCATAATCCCATATCGTTCGAATTTAGGAGTTTACGATGTTTAGAAAAAAGCATACTGAACTGATGTTTAGTTTCGACTAAATGTAATGTAATACAATTTTCATCACAATATTACATTTTAATTATGATCGAAAATTAATTATCTTATTATATATGATATCGTAATAAATTTGTACCTAAGATGTTTATTGTAATTGTGTTCAATAAGGAGTTTATATTACAGTTCATGCTTCATATAACTTACATATTACTCGTACTAACAGATTAGATAAATGTCATACTTAAATTGATTCCTGTAATACTGGTCATTTTTTTAAACGTACTGTCATAATATTTTTACTGTCAAAATCTTTATATATGTCATTATTTCTCTCTTATCATCTCATTATTTCTTTAAGGAAATCTCTCATGAGAGATAAGTCCGCCTTTGGTCCAACCAAATGTGTACCTCCTAATATTTTTGTTGTTATGTTTAATTGTGTTCAATAAAGAGTTTCTATATATTTATCTATAAATATTTTTCTTTTCCCCAAACTTGCATTTTCTTTACTATTAATTAAAAGTAAAAATAATGAATATTTTTCACTAATACTAATAACACATTACATTTCATTTTCACTAAATAACAGCTAGTCAATAAATATATTGTACAACTGTTAATTTGAAACAACAGTAGAAGAGCTTTGAATTATATTTAACTTTTATATATATATATTTTTGTATGTTTAAAAATTTATTAACAATCTATTTAAAATACCTCAATAAAATAATCTCATTTTTTTTCTAGATGTTGTAAGAATCGATTTAGGGAATATACTTTAATTATATCTTTACGAAGTCATAATTATGATACGATCAGCACCACGTCAATATTTACATTTGTAATACGAAGACCGTCGCTATTACGAGCAAAATAAGAGCTATCTTAAAGTCAACATGTAAACTCAATAAAATGTCAACTGTAGTCATTATTATGTGGACATATTTGAACTAAAGAGATAAATTTGAGTTTCAACGTTTGAGGTAATCTCCGTTACAATGTGATTGATGATGATGATGAATACCTTAATTGGACGCGGAAGCTGATAAAGGTGCTTTTTAGTAACGCGTTTTGACCTAATCAATATATCTGACACCTATACTAAAGCACTGCGCTATGATAGCATGTAATTGATGCCTTTCTGATAATAATTTGTAAAAACAAATTTTATAAACTAGATTGAAAAGGTTGACCATTAACAGAACCGGTAAAGTGCTGCGTTGATTGAAATTAAAACTTCATGTACCACTTAAAAATACTTTTTAAATAATGAATATAAAGCTCTAAATATAACGGAAGGACTTTGGTTTGAAAACCTTGACTAGTTACGAGTATGTTAGGGCGATTAGCCCTTAGTTTACTACGCTGACCCAGTACGTCTTCACGTAGCCTTTACATTTTTTCCAGGAATAAACAGGCTATCTTACGATGTTTTCCTTCACCGTAAGAATAGAAAAAATACATATAAAATTAGAAAAACGAATAACACATTTCATGTGATAAGATCGACTCAGGTCCTCCCGGTCGGAGCCTACATGCCATCGTACGCACATACAAAAATTATAAGTTGATCGTTCACACGCTTGTTCACAATCTGCTTGTCGACATATTAATTATTCATCCAACAAGGATGTGGAACTTGTGATGAGTTCCGTCACTGAGCGTACGTGATTAAATACCTATTAACTGACCATTTATTATTTCAATCAATTATGATGAATTAATTGTTTAAGGCCATCATTGTTTCACTTTATTCTAGTAAGAGTAATATATTATAGAGATGACGAGCTTATATAACAATATCAAACTGTGTACCTATATTACACATAAAAAAATGTAACCGCTTGTTCAAATATTAATAAAGATTATCTTGAAAAAGTATCTTTATACCTTTGTTAATTCGATGCGAAAGACACTTAAGGCGGCAAATCACTGTCATTAGTCAGACATCAGACATAATCAGTAATATATACAACATACATACAAATATGCATATATGAACACACTCCTCTTTCCCATAGGGGTAGGCAGAGATCACAGTTTTCCACTTGCTATGATCTAAACATTCTTCCCTAGCGTCCTCAACTTAACAGACAGACAAATACATATTTGTATATCCCAAATAACTAATTTTATTTATGTGTTAATATTAATATTTAACGAAGATTTTTGTACTATCCAAATTATATATTATGTTATTTAACAGCATTTTAGCGAAATTGTATTAAGCTAAGCTTGTTCTGGTTTTTAGTTATTATATTTACATGACCTGACCTGACCTTGAAGCTATAAGTCAGCCTTAATCATGAAATACGAAGACACAAACACACACACACACACATGATAGCATTTTTAATAGAAGCACTGGCTCCTGTGCAACGCAGCGGAGGAAACGGACATTTTTCACCAACTGAAAATATAGAGGTTGACGCCCTCAATATTTTGTATCTTGATACTATATGGAGTTATATTTGAGAAATTTTAAATGAATAGGTACTTACGTTTATATTCGATTCGTTCGACACAATCACGGTTGCGGTAGTATCCTGGGCACGTTCCATGTGAGGTATCTCAGCCTTGTCTTCAGAGAGAAAAAAAAAGATGCAACGCATTTATTTTATGAAAAAGAAAAGTATATGTATGTATGAAAGTAAAAAAAAATGAAAGTGTACGTGGAGTGTACCAACTGAGTCTAATCTATATCTACATCATGAAAATTGCAGCTAAGACTATGCCCAGTTGCACAGAAACTACTGTCATTACTGCTCAAAACTTTTGTGGACATTCGAATTTGGTGGTAATGAGAACCGGGTCATGGAAGAGAATTTGGTCACCTGCCTTTTCAAAGACACCTAATTGATGTAAATATAGCAAGCGGTGACTAGCCGCTCATGACAGTCCATATTGACAGAGGACACGTAGACTGCGACATGTCCTGAGCGACCCCCCAACCAATTAACGCAGGACCTTCTAGACCTGCAAGCGGCGGCGTCTGAGCCGTCGCCTCTTTTGTCTCCCCTTATTCGGCAGCCTTCTGCTCAGCCACGAGTAGGTTACCAGTCAATACAGGCCGGTCCCACTTTGGAGAACAGCGCCTCTTCTAGCGCTTATGCCCTCCCCATGGGGCAGCGCTAACCGTACCTCTCCTGAGGTGCGGCTCTCGTCAATATAAGCCAATAGGGTCACTAGGACACAAAGGCTGAGTTTAGTCGGTAGGTCTGTTGGGTCGAGCCGCCTCGATTCACCAGGAGTCCGATATAATCAACGCATCCCTGCTTGCCTGTTGCGTTGGTATCCATGATGCCTCAGCCTCCTCTCCTGAGGAAAAAAAAAAGAAACTAGCCGCTCACTAAATAGGCACCACTGAAAAGTAGACCCATATTGCTGCAAAGGGAGCATTGATGTTAACGGCTAAGAGTGTAGAGAGGTGTGTCTGTGACAGCGATCGAGACGCCGCCGTCTGCGTTATGACATTATTATATGTCCATCCCTAGAGCATGACAAAACTTGAAACTGTATAGATATGAATGTTAATGGACTTCATTTCAAATCATCTATTATTATTTATTGGTGAATAATTACTC
Organism: Scirpophaga incertulas; assembly: GCA_036419045.1. NCBI lineage: Eukaryota > Metazoa > Arthropoda > Insecta > Lepidoptera > Crambidae > Scirpophaga > Scirpophaga incertulas. Next base: position 14,445,621 of record CM071645.1, read on the forward strand.
TTTTAACTATATTATATGTTAATATGAGCAAAATTTCCCGAAATAAATGTTTTTTTTTTATTGAGTTGAAAGATGACAAAATTTGACTTTTTGATGAATCAGATATGTTGACAAACAAAACATTGTGCATATGTTAGTATGTACTTCGAAATGTTTTACACATCCTTTGCACTTATAACTTATATTGCAGAGCATATAAAATTGAAATTAATTAAACTTGTCGATATTTATTACACCAAAACGGACCTCCAGGGCAAATGCTGTGTAATTAACCATTAAGTGATCTATGTTTTCTGCACAAACTCCAAATGGCAATGAAAAACGGTCATAATAAATAGCCATTTATTACAGCTCCGTGGCAGTGCGATGACAGTTAAATGGGATGATCTAAAATGTACATGTTCTAGGTCAATATCGTATGCAACCAAATATTTTGTTTTAACCCGTCGTGGGTCTGTTACCAATTGAGAAAGCAATTATTTTTTGTTATTTAAATCTTTATTGTATATTAAACATAAATTAAATTATAAATCATTGAAAATAATATATTAGTAATATTTAACATTTATTTCTAGAATATATCAGTAACACCAAGTATTTTTGTTAATCTTTATAAAATGATACTTATTGGTTGCAAAACACGGATGACTGTGATAAAATAAAATAGACTGCTTCTAAAGATATGATTTTTATAATAATTATTTACAGCTTTCCAACAGAAAGAGTTTTAGTAACTTATTAATTACCTAAGTAAGTATAGTATGATATGCTCTCGTGTGTATAAATTATTATTAGCAAGAAGCGTAGAAGCAAATAGTGATTTAGTTTAAAAAAACTAAATCACTATTTGCTTCTACGCTTACGTACCCGTCCATAATTTTGTCAATTTACGATAAAGACACAAGTGTGTTTTATTTATAATTCAATGCAGGAAAGGGTTTCTCTTTTTAGGAAAATCCAATTCACGCCAATAACTATTGTCCTAACTCGTAGTTTTCTGCAAAATAAATAAAATCATATTTATAACAATTTACTTTGTCATCTTGTGACAAGTGTAAACTCAGTAACTTCTCCAGGAATGCAATAATTCTAGCACTGTTGCACTTTAATTAGTAAAATAGATCCATGATAATACAACATATTGTCCCTACTATATGGAAAACAGAAGGGACACATTAGTCAGAGAAACTTAAAGTTTGCAACACGTGCAAAAAGATATACGAACGGGTTGAATTTTTATTTAGCACTCACGATCTCGTGTCGCACATGACCCACGCTGCCCTGCGGTCACTTATTGATTTTGCCGAAATCTCGACGGGTAAGTTAGACCGATAATTTGGTAATCGACGCTGAAGTAGGTATTATACCCACATTGTGAACGTTTCAACACCGCGCCTCAGAAACTGTAAAAAGGTTAATATAGTGCGCTTAATAATTGCTTTTGACGTGTTATAGTGGGCTTTTAACTTTTGCAAAACTTTAAACGCAACGATTAGTTTTGGGCTCGTTTTGTTTAGTTCAGTTGGTGGTACACAAGAAAATATATTTTTTTCCTTTTCTTAAAATTATATGATATGATGCGATATGATTTCTCTACAAATATACACGCAAAAGTTTGTAAGTTGGGATATTTGTTACTCTTAAAAAATACAAAATCTCTTCACACTTCATTATTATAATTCTTAATAACAATTCCAGACATTAAATTTATTAAAAAATCAGATATCTATTATTAGCTTTTGAAATAAGTATTTATATTTGAAGAAATTATAATTGTCTATGGATATGTGAAAAATTGTAAATGTTTTTGTTATTTCGACACACAATCAAAGGTAAACACAATTGCCGCTGTAACCGCCCAGTTAGGCGGCATATCAGCGTCATTTCGATATTTTAAATAATACAACCTTGTGGTGTATACTTATATTGTATATACGACTTGTTGCTTTTATATTTTTATTGTTAGTTTTAGTTCCATAGACTGCAGCCGTTCATCATTTCAGTTCTTATATGCCCCTTCCAGGGGCTTTGAGCCTACTCTATATTAGGGCAATAAGGACTTGGTCAACCACACTGTCGATGTGAGTGTGTAAGTGATGATTGGTCAATTACACACACTTTTTAATATCTTTGTAGTTGTACGGATGTTGTCTAACAATATGAACTTTTAGTGTAGGAGCAGCAGACAAATGTATGTATGGAATTCGAAAAACCTAAAAGCACATGGGTACATAGCAGGATAGCCCCCGGGCTACCCGAATCTCTCGATTCGAAAAATATCGCCGCCTACAGCACCATTGACTGGAGTGGTTGTAGATTTGGAATATACTAGACGAAACCCAATGTATACAATACAACAACAACACATGTACTTGACTACCTTGAATTTGCAAGACGAGGCATATTTATTCTAACTGTGCTACTTCTCCACGTGGCAAATGGAGATTAATTTTGAAATAAGTAATAATAATAATTAAATAATTAATTTTAAAATTAATAATTTTGATAATAATATTTTTTTACTTTGTCAATAAGCGTCAATACTTTGTCAATAAGCGTTCGGCGAGCATGTATACACATAACTTTTATTTAATATTAAAGTATATACTTACGTAAACTTTCACCCTCCTCTATGCAAAAATAATATATTCTAAAAGTCATACATTCATTCATCTTCACAGCTTATTGCATCCCCATTGCTCGGCAATAGCCTATCCTATCTACGAGTATTATAGAACAACTAATGCCTTAGTTGACCAAGCTGGTCAAGTGTGGTTAACTATATACGTCTACATCTTTGAATTTCTGCGCAGGTGTATATAGTCAAGTAACCTTTACATAGTTATATTTTTATTCACCGTCGAAGCGTCGGATAAATGCTCATATGTAATTCGAAATTTACATTGGCACGGGGCACCACCCGAATTCGCGATTTACAAAACCAGTGCTGAAACCACTTTGCCACCGATGCTTCGTATAATTTTATAGGTAAACAAAAGCTTATAACATTTTTTAAATGAAAAAATAGGCACTTCACCTATTTATTTACATGGAATTCACTTCAGCTAGAAACCAATTTGTATTTGGAAATGTTTATGCAGTGTTACATTGCTTGCATTGTGTTGAGTAGACATAGGTACCACCTATCTTTTTACCGATTTGCAATTTGTATTCAACATTTTTGGTCTTGTCAATTAATACTCATATCTTTTTCACTATTAACGTTTCCAATTCAAGGTTGTTCATAAGTGCCAGTAAAAAGCCACTTTACTCTCACTTTTGTCCGAGTCAGAATTTTTTTCACGAACGAAAAAGTATTTTCCGTTGTCCTCAAAGGAAAAAGGATAAAGCTTACCTACATATACTAAAGATTATGTTTCATGTTCTAGTTTAAATCAACTCTGGAACTTAATATTGCAAGTGGCTCGTACTTAGTTCCAACATTAAATGTAACTCGGGAAATGTAACTTCTTTCAATGGCCAGTTGAAAGAAATTTTTGTGGAAGTGTACCTTAATGAAATTCTATTATAAAGTGTAGTCAGTTATAACATATGGTACTGAAAACTGGGCACTTACAAGTCGTCGACCATGCTTCGAGCTTTTCTGCATGTTACTGACATGTTACCAGTGTTACCGATATAACTGAAATAATTGCGAACCTAAGTGATAAGAAGGTAGTCACTTATTTTTGTCTAGCAACTCCGTTGTTTCTTATCATGATTACAATTCCTAATAATTTTATTTTTAAAGTGCACTATTTTCTTTGGAGGAGTCGACGATTCGATTCACTAAAAATCCGTTTTATTCAACAGTAGGATAGCACTATACATTATATCATGATAGTGAAAAAAGACTAAACTAAGCCAACATAGAAAGAAAAAGAAAAATAATTAAATTAAAATGCATATTAAGATTGAAATAGTCACAAAAAATTAAAATAAATTTTCTTATTATAAGGATGAGAAACGATATTTATTTACTGTCAATGGTTAGAGCTTTCTGCTGGAGAAAACTTTGGGTATATTTTTTTGGGCAAGTAATGCTTTTTATTCGCTGTTGTTGGTAAATGAAATGAGCTTTTCAGAGGAGGAATCGCATAAAGTAATATTTACTATTCATGAAATATATTAATCTAGAAATAGGACAGTTTTTAAGATCACGTATATTTATTAATATTTTTTTTAAATATAAATCTTCATTATAGTTTATAATAAAATTAGTAATTGTTATTTTATATTTCTCTAAAAGTTGTAACATGAATGTGAGTTGGACATATCTACACATACTACTTTAAATAACATGTAGATTATAATTAGGTATCACAAAAAATCTTATTACATGGAACAGTTTGCTATATTAATGAAAGATCCATCTGTTCGTAACCACGGCTGCAAGTATGGTTGCTGAGAAGTAGTTCGTGCAATATGGTATCACAAAATTCGATCTATAAGGTTCACAGTAGCCCCAATAAACTCTAGAGATTGGGCGGATTTAAATATTACGAGTATATTAAAACTCTATCTGCGAACCTGGCAGCGAAAAGTTGTTATTACCACATAATATCACGCCCGCTGGTTGGTTGTAGACAGATCAAATCACGAATACGATCTGAAACTGGATCGATTGCTGTGGAAATCATCGGGAGAGGTCTATGTTCTGCAGTAGACTTATCTCGCCTCCAATGATGATTAGTCTTAAATAAACAGATTAGATATAGTCTTGTAGACTTATATAGTAGATATCAAGCGTCACATTGTAATAACTAAAACCAAATAGACCGAATGTATAGTTCTTGAAGGATATTTATTAGTAGCTGTAACAAAACGTCAGATTAGGAAATTATTATAAATAATCAGTAAGTAGGATTAAAAAAAATTCTAACTATATATTTTTATAGGTGTTACATAAGTGTGACCTCAAGTAAAATGTTTATATAATTATTATTGTCATCATAGTGCATATCCATTCCCACTGAAGGGCACAATCTTACTCTAGTTAGCGAAACTCGAAACAGGGATATTTAATATTTAAGAAATACATTCTAGTTGTAGCCTACAGGATATGCATTATTTTACGTCAATGAATAGATAAAACGTTGCGTTACAAGGTATGTTGCGCTATATCCGTGGAAATAAAAAAAACGAATTGTGACACGAGCATTTTTTTTTATTATATCACATTATTTCTGTGATACAAATCGCTAATGCTTACAGAGATATTTATATATTTAATAACTTCATCATCATAACTTATATATTTTTTCACTGACAGGTGCGCGCGGTTACCTTAATTCTGTTTGGACAATGGGGTCTTAATCAATCATGCTGGTCCAGTACGGATTGATCGACTTCTCATACAATTCTTTTAATTTTCTTATAGGTGTATGGAGATCATCTCACGTTGTTTCTTTTGCCGTAGAAGTTTCAGATAAAGGTGAATATATAATTTACAAACACATGTCAGGATCGATCCTGGACATTCGATGACCTGAATCCCGAAGACCAAGGATGATATCAAAAAACAATAACAGCGTCATCGATGCTCCATGCTTGTAATTAAAAGCTAACGGAAGTTAAACTTATTAGTATTCATATCCACAAAAATCTTTTATCAAATCTTTGATTGAGTATTAAATATTATACATATGGTAAATATTTATGTATAAAAGTAATTGATAAATTTAAATATAATTATTAAATTATAATACTTATATAAAGTAAAACAAGTAGTATTCTATTAAGCTTATTATTTATTAGCGACCCGGCCCGGCTTCGCACGGATGCAATGCTTATGTACTCGTAAATATACATAATACAAAATGTCGTTATACACAACGTTCACAGCTTTGCAGCGTATGCGATGAAAGACACGTTATGGCTAATTTTTTTACATCTTCGTTTGGTTTTAATAAGAATTTCTAGATTTCTATAGTAATCTAGTACTAAATATAGCCTATGCTACTCAGTGATAATGTAGCTTTCTAATAAAAAAAAAGAATTATTAAAATCGGTCCAGTAATTTTTGAGTTTGTTTTTTATTATGACTCATCGAGTTTATTGACATACAAAAAAAAAAAATACAAATCTTTTCTCTTTATAATATTAGTGTAGATTTATTATTTATTTTATTATTCTTCTTAACATTATGAGATAAAAGTAAATTTTGATATAGACTTTTTACCCAGTCATTATGTTGGCAATAAAGCGAGTAGCGAAATAGGACGAAATTATGACAAGTTATAAATTTTAAAATCATAATATTAATATATATATATATAAAATATCGCCGTTTTGAACGCTTTTTAAGATCTTTCAATCTCTCTTTTCTTGTTTGTTGCACTTAAGCTCGAGTCTTCAGCAAACCGTAATGACACGTTAACTAAATGTAATAATTGTATAATACTACAACCGATTCCGACTAGATATAAAATTGTATGAAAGTCAGATTCTTCGTTAGAAATTAAACAGTACATACTACATACTTTGTTAAAAGATATGTATTAATATTACAACTTTATTAATCAAATATAAAAGCTAAATAATTATACAAATATTGAAATTTTGATAAAAAAATATCTAGTCGGGCGGGATTTGATACCGTGTCGTCAACAATTTAGATTTTCAATTTTGATTCATTTTTGCTATTACTCAAGACTATATAAATAGTTTAAACTTTAAAGAGTTATAGTTGATCAGAAGTAGTTTAATTTTTTGAAAACATCTTTGTGTTGGACATTTTTCTAAATTCATATTTGCAAGCCCTTTACATGCTAGTTAGTATGCAACCTTATGATTGCTAATTGAGCTTAATGGGTCTTCTAATACGATTCTTCACAAGACACCAAGACAATACCTGATCCACACACGCGAGCGCATGAGATTGCAATAATTAGTAGCGATGATCGACGTTGGGAAACTAGCTTACGACCAGTCAAAGGTTAGCCGTGAGTTCGTTTTGGTAACTGACGGCGAACGAATTTAGTTTCATATAAATAGGCTGGGAACCTGAGATGCAGCACATTTGGAACTCATCCTTTACACGCGTAACAGCTTTCAATATGAAGCTGGTATATATCTTTTCATTATTCACTGATCACACAAATTTATTTAACTAATTAAATATGTCGAATTCAAGAAGCATGCGAAATATTACATTATTTAGCAATCTCATCAATCATTCTATTATACGACTTAAGTCATACAATATAACTAATTAAAATATTGTATATAATATAGTTATCCTTATAGTTTCCCACGTTATAATTTTCTCATTAATCCATGTTTTAAATGTGAGCATGTTTAATGATAAAATGTTTGTTTCAGATAATAGTTCTGTCAGTTATAGCTTATGGCTATGCAGCGAAATTGGACAGGACGTACCTACCACCTGAAACCGCAGCCACCGCTGGAGGCAGTCCTGGTTCCTTGACCGCTCCATCCGGACCTTCGAGTCCTTCAAGGCCATCGTTCAACCAAGGTCAAGCTCAAGTTGGATCTGGCTCTTTCGGACAAAACCGTCAATCTGGGTCGTTTGAACCTAACCAGAATGTTCCCAATTATCCATCAGCGCAGTATAATGCTCCAGGACGCCAGGGAGCTCCGTCATTTGGTCAAGAACCTTTTGGACAAGATGGACAAGGATCTCGACAACCAACTTTCAGTCAAGCTCAAGCTTACTCTGGTCCCCAGCAGCCTGAGCGCCCTCAGGCCGCTGCCGATAGAAACGCTGAGATATTGAGATACGAGAACGAGAATGATGGCGAGACCTTCTCTTATAGTTTCGAAACTTCAAATGGTATATCAGCTGAAGCATCTGGCGTAGCTACTAACGGTGTGCAAGAGCAAGGCGGATTTGCTTATACTGGCGATGATGGTGAAGTGTATCGTGTAACTTACACAGCCGATGAAAACGGCTACCAGCCTCAAGGGGACCATCTGCCGACTCCTCCGCCGATTCCTGATGAAATCTTGAGATCCATTGAAGAAAATGCGAGAGCTGCCGCTGCCGGAACACAAGAAGGTATGTAATTAATTCTCATGACACAACCTTGCAAATATAACTAATTATACTGTTACCATGTTAATATTCTATTATTCAGTGTCTTGATGAGACAACATGTGCGTTTAAGATAAGCACGAATTCAATATTTAATTTACCCTTATATCCACTGAGTCAAATTTTCGATGCGGAATTGTTTTGAAAAAATTGCATTCAATATTATAATCCAGAAATATATTTCTTAAATTTATTACTTAAAAAAAATAACTACTTATTCTTGTTATTTCTGTCTTAATCATGGTATGCCAACTGACAGATCTTGTCTGTTACAATTCGATTGTACATCGAACATGTAAATATTTTACAGGTGCCTATAACCCTGACGAATACGAATCTGAGAACACCGTCGGACCTTATAACCAAGGACCATCATTTGGCCAGCAAGGTGGATCATATAACCAGGGACCTTCAAGCCAGCAAAAAGGACCTTCAACTCAATACGGTGCACCAAGTGGCTCACAGGGTCAAGGTCCTACTGGCCCATCTGCTCAATACGGTGCCCCTAGCGCTGGTCCACGACAAGGGTCTGCTCAGTATCAACAGAGCCCATCTGCCCAATACAACTCTCCGCAAGGCCCCACTGGACCAAGACAGGGCCCTTCCGCTGATTACAATGCTCCTAGCTCTCCACAGCGTCAAGAACCATCTACTCAATACGGAGCCCCTAATTCTGGACAACGGCAGCGCCCAACTAGTCAGTATGGTGCCCCTAGTGTTGGACCTAAGCAAGGACCGTCTGCACAATACAATACTAATGGCGAACAAAGACAACGCCCATCTGCTCAATACGGTGCACCTAGTGCTGCACAAAAGCAAGGTCCATCAACCCAATATGGTGCTCCGAATACTGAATTCCAGGAGCAGTCTCAATACAATGCTCCTAGTGGAGCCCAGAGCCCCACAGCGCAATACCGTACACCTACTGGTCAACGCCCAGGATCTTCACAATATAATGCTCCCAATGCTCAATCAGGACCATCCAAACAGTACGGAGCTCCTAGTTTCACAGGTTCGGGTAACCAAAGACGTAACCAGATCCAGCCTAGCCAGCCATCTCGCGGATCTCAAATTCAGGGTGGAGACAATGGTTATGAGTACAACCGGCCTCAGTCCAATGCTAGATTCCCACAATCCCAAGTTGGGCAGGGTTCTTCTGGGGCTCAGTATAACAGACCTCAATCATCTGGACCACAACAATACAACCGACCTGCTCAAGGACCAACTAGGCCTGGATCACCTGGACAGTTTACCGGGCCTTCTAAGATACAAGGATCGTTCGGCCCTTCTGCGTCTGGTCCTTCAGGTGGATCATTCCCATCTCAACAAGGTACATTTGGACCATCAGGTTCTGTAGGAGCACAGTCTACCCCATACCAATACAACCGACCAGGGTCTCAGACCGGTCAGCAGAAACAGTCTCAGGGACCTTCTTTCAATAAGTCCCGACCCGGCCAAGACTTCAGTGGTCCTCGTCAACCTCCGAGCTTCAGTGAGCAAGACGGATACAAATACTAAAACCAAAGTCAGTGATAGTGAAATTGATAAATAGAAGTTAATATTTAAATTCGCAATGAAATAAGCATCGAAAAAAATACAAAAAAAACATTAATATTATTTTGTACAGAAATGTATAGAATTATGAATAAGAGATCACTATGTGATACAAAATTTTGTAAATAAATGTGTATATTACTTGAATGAATGTAATTTTATTTAACATTTATATTCTACACTTTCTATTCCCAGGTGTAGTTTTTAAACCTTACCTTGGTTAGAAGTCACAGGGGCCGCTTCTCGCTCTCCCAATTGCAACACGATAGACCCAGCACTCGCACCATGAATCCATGGAATGCTAAAAATGTTTTATAAAATTATGTGATTGCACAGAAAATTAAAAACATAAAAACTTGAAGTATTTTCTTTAAGCTTTAAGACTCCGTGTCAGCAAACTAATTGCAATTTCAAAATAAAGGATTGAAACACTATTTCGCTCTTTCCACTTTATCGAATAACTTATTAATTTATTATGTTATAAATAAATTTCTTATTGGCGTAGTTTTATTGGCGGTTACATAACTAGTGATCAAACTTGTAGGAAACTTCACGAAAATATTAACTATTTATCAATTCTCTATATTATGTCTTGTTATAAATGATTTTTTATTATATCTATTTATTGACGATATAGGTCAATGTTTTGAGCACTCCGAATTTCTCTCTTTTTGCTGTTTACATTAAAATCTTCAAAGTGGTAAACAATTTGACTGATGCTAACAAGCTTCAGAACGACTTGAGAAGGCTGAATGTTTACTGTCACGTTAATAAACTTGACCTTGATGTGTCCAAATGTATTTCAATTTGCTTCATAAAAAAGAAAACCAACCCTTCAGACACATCTATCACCTAAGAGACAAAAAGGTATCAACTCAATGTGAGGCACGGGACCTGGGAGTTATGTTGGACAATAAACTTCTTTATGACAAATATATTACTCAAATCTGTAATAAAGCACCCCGAAGCCTTGAGTTTCTAATGCGTATTTCTAAGCCATTTAAGAGCATGAAAACATTAAAAATAATCTACTGTTCCTATGTACGGCGTCGTTTGGAGTATGAGAGCTCAATCTCATGTATATATAAAGAGAATTGAAAATATACAGAAAAAGTTCATCGCTTCCTAAATTATAAATTTAAGATACCGAAAATGATTTATAATGAGCGCTGCGCCAAATTCCATCTTTTATCATTATCCCGGGGGTTGTGTAATTGCCGACATTGTAATGCTCATTACTTGTGAGGGGAACTATTAATTGCCCTGAACTGCAAGGCAACATGTCAATTAGGGTGCCTAAATGTGTGCCTCGTGACAAAGCTCAGATAGCATTCAGTGTTCCTCTTTCTTGCACCAACTACAAACAAAACAGTTTCAGGATTAGAGCTGGTTGTTGCTTTAACGGTCTTAATGTCGAGTTAAATATATTTCATGTTAGCATCCATGGCATCAGAAATGTTCTGTTGGATTATTATCTTGGAGAAGCGGTTTAAGCACTTCTGCTTAATGGTTTTGTTTTGTATACGTATATTGTAGCATTCTTTTTTTTCCTCAGGAGATGAAGGCTGAGAATCCGTCACAAGGGGCACGAAACGTCAACAGCAAGTGTCACGAAGGTTATGTTGGACTCCACGCGACGGAGCGGTCCGATCGCGTGACCTACTACCTAAACTCAGCCTGAACCTTGACCATAAGGGCCCTACGGCTTGAATGGAATATTCTTTTTTTATATACTGTTTTTAATAAAATAAGCGAATTATAGTAAGGTGTGTTATAGTGTATAATTAAATATTAAGAATTATAGTCTATAAGCAATGGTTGTGCATACCGACAGAGTTGTAGTTATTTGTGATAGCTCATTATTGGCATGTAGTCAATTACTTTAGTTGTATTTATTATTATTGTTATCAGCTATCCGAATAAAATAAAATAAAAATAAAATTAATATAACTAAGTATCAATCCCTAAAACAATTCATAAAAAGAAGGAACAATGTATAAAATACCTGTTTGGTAATTAAAAGAATCTGTCTTGTAACGCAAGAGATTGTATGAAAGCGTTTGAATGCGTGCGCCTCATGCATTTTGAATTGTACTATTTACGATTCGCAAGCATTGTTATTGTGCAACGGGATATCACGAGCTTCACTCCATTTGTCCGCAATCGTGACTCGTCTGCCGCAGCCTAGATTCCGAACACCTTAGAAATGAAAGTCCTCACTCTGAGGTAATACATTAGAATATCTATCAAATAAATATGTTATGTGGAATCACTCGTTCAGTATGTAAATTGAGGTAAAATTGTTATAAATTTAATAAATTCAATCTAAAATTTAATTCAACAACGGAAAAAGAAATTAAAGAAGAAATAAAATTAATGAAAGAAATAAAGAATGTAGAAGCTGTTCGTATCTATTATTTGCGTTGTAATTTCACTTGTACACCGGCGCGGCGCTGATGCTATTTTCCTGGCGCGCTTTATTCAAAAACGTATTTTATTTTAATTAGCCTTAGGTAGATATTTCATAGGATTTATTAGAGTTTACCTGGAATCTTTGCTTTAAAGCTTGGCTAAACTCTAGGTAATATTGGGAATTGCTTTCCATATATTACAAGAGCCATGCTATTACATGACAAAAGAACTTAAGTCATGACAAGCTTAGACTAATTAGTTGTATTCGCTTATAATAACTCTTGACAAAACAAACCCCACATATCAGGGTTTTTACACAAAGAATCATTTGCGTTCCATTCGTTATCGAAATCCTTTCGACATTTAAAGGCAATGTATGGCAATGATTTTAAACTACGGAATCTTTCCCACATATTTTGTTCTAACGAACCGAAAACAAATATCATTAGTGTTACTGTGTCTATTTTGGATCGCGTCGAGTAATTGACAATAGTAATCGAATTTAGTGTCTTAAAAATATCAATTATGCTTATGTGTTATTAGCTATATTGCAGCTATTGATTGATTAAACTAACAAAAATGTTACTGTCATGCAGAAAAACAATGTACGAGTACATAATGCTAAATGAAAAAAAAAATTACTTAAAGTAAATAGAATAAAGAAATCTATTTGATGGCGTTTATAAATTTACTTATAAAATCACACCACAGGTATAGTTACTACGTACGACGGGAGTTATTCTGATTTATTTGTCCTGTGAACGCAGGAATATTTTCTAAACCATTATTAATTGTTCCTACATATTCCTCATTAGTGGCCAATAAGGATACTATTTCTCACGTGTCCTGAAAAATAGAACTAGATAACAAAATAGTCAACTGAGCCAATCAATGTATAGAATAACTTGGCGTCGCGAAAATCCGTGCGCTCATCCGGACTCAGCTTGGTCACGCCATTTGGTACCAAGCGGACATTAGTTGAGACTGCCTGTGAAATTTTGTTGTTAAGTTACCATAGTTCACAGTTAGCTTCAATAGACTCCAAATTTATACTTATTTATAACCAAGTAGGGTAGTTTCGATGTATAAAATGTCCTAATAATTTATTGATAGTCCAATATTGGTACGGAATCGATTGCGTACATATTGTCCAACTATCGAATAAGTTTCGAAAAAAAAGAAAATCAAGATCAAATAATTTCAGTCAAGATACGAGAACTGCCATGCGATTCATTTTGGGAGTTTTAAGCCGCCAACCACTAAGTTCGCCCAGTACCGGTTAGTGAGAAGAGGTTCTTCGGTTGGTAGGCTACACCGTTGGTAGGTGAAATTTGTTTAGATCCCATATTTAGGCCTCCTGCCTCTATTATTTATTTTTGATATTTTGTTTTAGTACTTCATGTCTGTGTCCAATGTGTTTTATATATATATATATATATATATATATATATGTGTGTGTGTGTGTGTGTGTCAATGTTATTTTTTTCAATATAAATTTTTTGGTCCTACAAAACTTCCTACATTATTAACAAAAAAAAATTAATACATTCTAGAAGTTTCTTACGGAAACTGTGCTATTTATTGGAAAATATCAGAAACCTGCAATAAAAAAAATGAGTGTAATCTTAGAAGGTTCTCAAGTTTGGTGATTATAACATCGAAAATGTAGATTTATAGATAATTTTATTTAAATACTATTTTACTAAATACATCAAAGAATTAAAAAGAAAAAGTTAAAGCCAATATCAGGACTGGTGTTGTCACTCAATAATGATACGTAATTACATATTACTTCAGTAATAGGTGTATGGTGTCGACACCGATTGAAGCCGCTGTGGGATCGTGTGAACATAAAAGTGGTATTAAGTAATTAATTATGATTATCAAATAGTATCAGGTTACGTGTTTTTATTGTTTCAAATTCCGTTTCCAACTAAAAAATTTACGTAAACTGCAGCAAACTTCTTCAAGTGTTTAGCTTTTTCGTGTCCCAGATAACAGTCAGGTAGATAGACCAACACAATCTGTGTTGGCCTATCTGCTGGTAAGTGGCTGGAATCAATACTTCTTTTTATAACATATGAGTAGGCCTTTGACTTCATCTCACCTGATGATAAAAGCAACTGTAGTGTAAGGAGGAGCTTACCTGTTCAATAGACTTGAAAAGACTCAGCTTTTACTGTAGTTGGAACACAGAGGATGCAAGAGTTCCATTTTGCTTTATAATACTGGAAGAAGAAAAAACATTCTTTGACTGTGATCAAAGAGTGCTTATAAAACAATAAAAAGCAATAGCGATAGATTTATTCTTGAGAAACTATTACAGATAATGTCCAGTTAGAGAAGTGGTCATTTATATAGACATACTCCTCATGAGCATAGAAATTTAACCAGGAAACATAACTATATAATATATCGAGCGAACCTATGCTTAGAAATATGTTTAATTAGAAGAACGTTAAAATCCACTTCATTGAAGGCATTACTAAAGTCAAGTAGTTAATATGGAGAGGTATCTTGTATCTCGGCAAGATGTTGTCAGTGACTTGAATTAGTAACGATAACGATACTATCTTCTAGCCTGAGTCCAGGTTCAGCAAGTTATTGGGCCTCATCAACATAAATTCCTAATAAAATTCAAAATTGTTTGAAGTGGATATTTTTTAAATGTCTGGTTTTTTATGCTGATTGTAACAATAGCAGCTGTATGTGCTTAATACTTAATGGAAAACGTCAATGAAAATTTGGAAATAACTATATATGCAAAAACCTCAGTGTAGGTCTATCTACTTTTTGATCATATTTTTTTAAAATTGTGATTGTAAATTGTTGTTGAAAAATGTGGTTTGTATTTTTTTAAAATTGCCGCTGTTCTTTGAAATCAAAATGTACTTTTTCATTCTTGTCCGGTTCCCAATTTTATCATAATGTTAACATTCACACAGTCCATTTACCTTTTCTTTAAAATTGTCTGGTAAAGAATAAAATTAAAAAAATAATATTTTTATATAAGATCAAATAGTTTATTGAGATACAATATTTGATTGAAAAATAAATATTTTATTAAGTGACTACTATATAATTTATTCGAAGAATATTATTTTTGTTGCAATTAAATAATAGTATTATTATAATTTCTATTTTAGACATATAGGGGTAAACAACTTTACACAAAGAAAAGCAAAATAAATATCGAAATCACCGATGTGACTAATAATCACCGATTTTCAATAATTCTTATTTTTGAATATCACTGATGTGACTACCTTAGTCACAGGTGTGATTTCATTACGAGTGCCCTCACCCACTCGTAATCAAGTCATACTTGTGGAAATGTTATCTGTGTATGTTTAGAGAATATATATATATATATAATAACCATGATGGTTAAGCCGGCAATAACCGGCAGCGGCATTCTGCGTGGAACCGAACTCTTACATTTATGTGTGTACTTTATCTATGTTGGCAGCTCTGCGATCGACTTTCAAAAATTGGATGTTTAGGAATCCGTGACCTCAAAGTTCGAAATCGCATTCGTAATTCAAAAATAGGTCTCCTGATCCAGTATTATCTCACACGTATTTATTTTATTTTATATTATTGAAGACCAATCAGTATGGGAATACCATAAACAGCGGTAGCATCGTCTTTAATAAGAAAACAATGGCCATTGTAAAACGAATTGGCAAGTATATAGGTCAAACTGCGACCAGTCCATAAATAGAAAGGATTAATAGTGAGCATTTGTAGACGATCCATCATTAATTTGGTGCGTTGTATTTATAAATAAGGTATTGTGAAACTTATATCGAAGTCAGTTCCAATCTCGATGTTGTTTTAGATACTCCAAATTACTATGGTGTTTTTAGTAACAATGCACACTTTCTAAAACTGTTCATCTTTGAATTACGATAGGGACTAGACAACGGCCAAAATTTCAATTCTAATGAAGTCTGGACCGTTCGTTTCTAACCAAGATTGAATTGATCAACCTTTAGGACTCGGCGCTGAGTTATATGATATTTTATTACACATTTAAGTCTACAATGTCTACAGAAAGATCTTACAAGGCTAGTCTTTACATACATAAATTCATGAAATTATGATTATTCTCATCAAAGAGTTTAGGCAAAGAAATAACAGACGACACACTTAGACAAATTTTGTTATGTTAAATCAAATCAAACACTGACGTCAATTTTCAGCATAAGATACTAATAATACATACGAATAACGGAATAAACTACTTCGTGGAAGTTTATTGAACATAATATATACATAAGAACGAACCCTAAGAACGAACTGCTTGTTTTATGGAGTCTGGCATATCAATTTATTACTCTTATTGTATATTAATTGTATTTAGATTATGTAAATAGCTATTTTTGTAGAAAGTATCATAGTTATTATACACAAGTCAATTTCATAAATATATTGGCTAGAGTTTTATCTTTTCTTTCTTTCTTTTAATTTCTTGGAGCAATTCTCATCTTTAGCCCGTAAACTGTGAATAGCACGAATCGCTCTATTCAGTAAGCTCCAGTGTAATAAGCGGCGCGCCTAATGTACAATAGATGTAATTGTGATATATTCCCTTAGTAGGATATTATGACTTATGGGATTATGGAATAGAAACTAAATCTAGGTTAAGGGTAAGTATCCGATATTCGACGGATTATTAGGCAAATGCTTTAATGTTTAGGTTGGTTTATGACAGGTCATGCTGAATCTTGACAGCTACGTACCTACACCACTATTTAAATTATGTGTCTCTCTATAATAACATTGTTTTATTCCAATAATTATAGATTAGTTTCTTCTATAATTTTCGTCATTCACCATTGCAATATTTCAGTTATATAGCAAAACTCGACAATAATGGAGGTGGACGTGATTTTCCACCTAATCTTTAGTAATCAACAGGTAAGATTATAGCCAACTAAGAGACAGAGAAATGAAGAGATAAAAGTGATCAAATTATTTCATCATCACAATTTCAACTAAAAGACGCCCATCGCTAGACATTTTCCTTCCCCAAGGATCTCTACTATGTCTTACTATTATCTACACCAAATCGTATATCTACCTTAAGGGAACATACTCGTAAATGTAGCTGATAGTATATTAAGTACAAATTAAAATTATTAGTTCATTATTTATCCATTTGTCTGTAATAATAACTCGTAAGAATTATTACGGTTTAATATAGGTAGGTCCTATTTTAGTTTTTTGCTAGTCACACGCTATGAAGTTGTACACCTGCGCACGCTATCAGCAAAGTTTCGCGTGTTACATTAACTGAATATAAAAAATAACAAATACATTTCAAATAAAAAAAAACAAATCACAATCGCGGATCTCTTTCATCGATTTATTTTGCTGATTCGATTTCAATGAAATTCAAAAGTG
This sequence comes from Scirpophaga incertulas, assembly GCA_036419045.1. Taxonomy (NCBI): domain Eukaryota; kingdom Metazoa; phylum Arthropoda; class Insecta; order Lepidoptera; family Crambidae; genus Scirpophaga; species Scirpophaga incertulas. The sequence goes on from CM071645.1 coordinate 14,463,052, forward strand.
TATCATGCTATAAGATTAAACTGCTTGCATACCTTAAGCCTAAATCAACTCTGGTATATAATATTGTACTGGGTAAATAACGAAAGGACATTGTTCAATTTTGGCCTAAGAACCGATGTGAATATAAATTATACTATAATTTTTATTTATTTTTATATTATTTGAAACATATTTTAGTATTCCACGGACACTTCAAATAAATAAATTCCAAATAAAAAGTTGGGTCACATTTATTGATGCCGTATAAAATGTTTTCCGTCAGCCAGTGCTGCCAATTTCGGAAGTTTTCGCGATTTCGGTAAATACGGATCGAATTGAAAACCTTCTCTTTTTTGAAGTCGGTTATTAAAATTAGTTGATAACACTTTATTCATTAAAATACCTAAATTGACTAGCTAGAAAAAAAACTAGTCTTAATATATATATATTTCTTGTGTGCGTGTGTATGTGACTGAACTCCTCCTAAACGACTGGACCAATTTTGATGAAATTTTTTGTGTGTATTCCAGGGGGCTTGAGGATGGTTTAGATTCACAATACGGTCATATAGATATTGTTTTCCAGCTAAATTATTTATTTAAAAACATTTGAGACAACGTGAGACAACGTGACATTTGAGACATTTGACATTTGAGACATTTGACAGGACAACGTCTGTTGGGCCAGCTAGTATTATATATTTTTTAAGCGAAATCGCGAATTTCTAGCTTGGCATTCAAGTATTATAGTTTTCGTAATTGGCAACACTGGTGTACTTCATACCTTATCTGTGTCCGTTTCATTTGATTGCTTTGCGACTATCGTTTCTTTTGTGATTTTCTATGCGTTTCATGGTTTTATTCTAACAACTTTGGCTTGATTACGGACTCCGATTACATTGCGTAGGTACTAGGTACTATCTCTTTTCCTAGTATCTAGTAGAGTAGTCCTTTCCTAGTTCTAGAAGAGAACATATATAGCTGTACATAGTATTGTTATATTACTTTGATATTACTACTCTGATATTTCACGCAAGGTTGGTAATTTTTATTTATAACCTCAAAATATTAACTTTTTTCGTAATTATTTTAGTTTCCTGAAGTGTCCGTTCGTGAAAACTTATTTCATAGGATTCCATATAATTTTAAGAGTTTATATAAGTCACTTTCGATTCGAACGGTTCTTAGGCAGAACATGTATGGAGCCGGAACAATGTCCTTTAAATTTGGAAAAAAAAGTACGTATTCAAATAAATACTTATTTTGCGTAGACGAATTATTTTAAAATCCATTATTCTAAGTTTGAACATTAGAGTGATTCTAGTCTAAGAAAGAAGATTGTAAATAATTATTTTGTATGTAAAATTATAAATCTGAAAACTTAATAAAAATGTATGTGTTTATTACTATTTCTGTCGGCGTTAAGAATTCTAAATATAAAAATGTATGTGTTTATTACTATTTCTGTCGGCGTTAAGAATTCTAAATATAAAAAAACCCATGGGGATCCATTTTAGATTTGTACAAGCTTCAGTTGTTCATCTTAAGATATCTTTAGGATTCATTATGCTGCACCAGTTATAAACATTGCTTTATCTTTATGTAAGGACCGTAGCAAGTGGAAGGACGTAATCTCTGCCTACCCCTGTGGGAAAAAGGCGTGAGTGTATGTATGTATGTATTTCAGCGCTGTATGTCATCGTCTACTAGGATGTGAAAAAAAATGAAAAGTTCTTTGAAAATTTAATACTGAATTTTTTCCTAAAACTTATTTTCTTTGTATCGTTATTTTACAATTATTCATGTCTCTATATTATGAGTTTAATAAACAAAATTTACAATTAGTTATAATTATATTATATCTAAGGATAAGAACATAACAAAATGAAAAATGGTAAGATGTATGTATTTTATTTTCAATTAAAATATTTCTTAAGAAGTTTTATTATAATAATTATTAACTTTATTGAAGATATATCTGAGCAACTTCTTTACAACATCTTGTTATTTATAATTGTCATAAAGTTAAAAACACAATTACAACCATAAAATTGAATAGGTACTCTATCTTACATGATTCTATGATGAATTCAATTTTACAATGGCTTGAATTAATGTAAAAAGTAAACTCAATCTGTGATTTGAGCCTTGTTCACATCGCAAATCATCCCGTAACCCTGACCTGACAGTCCATCAGAAGCTAGCTCGAACATTTGCCGCTACATAATTATGGCAAAACTATATGATGTTACGACATATTGAGCTTAGTTTTTATACGTAACTTTGAAACTGTAATCACCAGCAGATTTTTTAAACTAATTCGCTTAAAATTCTGCTCCGTTAACGATTTTATTCTGCGATCACAACTTAAACATACATATTGTCTATTTTTTCCCGTGAATGTCGATAGAAGATGGCACAGTTTCATTTAAAAAAGAAGTTAATTTTATTTTGTTATTTACACTCATCACAAACATTAACATAAAACTGATATTTTAGTACAAAGTACCTGAAGACTTTGAAATTTGCATACCTTACGCTACTGCGAGTTTGTTATCTACAAATAATTGACGTACGACAAGCGGAAAAAAAATAGTATTTCAGTTTTTCTTACATGTTTTTCTCTAGAAGGCACTGCCAATTTCTGAATAGGTGTAGAATATTTGTTCCGTATGCGTGTGCGTGGGGCTATACATATAAATTTCAGGCACTTTGTGTCGTTTTGTTTTACATTTGTTTGATTTCAATAAGTGCTTGTAAAGGCCTAAGTTGAATACATATTACTTTGATTTTGATATAACAAACCAATTTCTCATATTACCTTAACATGACTTTTATCATGTTAAGGTAACATGAAAAATTTGTTTTACCCTGGTCGATATTGACCCTGGTATTTACATTTTACGTAAACTTTACCGTATATCCAAGTAACAGTCAGTGGATTTTAAAAGATAATATAATTATAAAAAATTGTTTATTAATTAAAAACATTTAGTAATTTGCATTCATCAGCAAATAACAACTTTATAAATAAATTTAAATCTTTGTTGCTTCCGAAAGTATATTCAAAAGAAGACATTAGGAAAACTGCAAATTATAGAACAGAACCTGATAACTTATATAATGGCACAAAATCGTATGTACCTTTGAATATTGATAGATATCTTATGAAAGAGGCATTGTATCTATTAAAGGATTGATATATATATATATATATATATATCCGACTGTATAATAATAATTTAGAATTGTTTTGAAAGTGAAAGTTTAATTTTTCTTTTCTATCGCAGAGAAAAAATTCTCTCAGTGAGATACGTGGTACTGGTTGGTATGAATATACGGCAGGTATTGGTTATTTTCTGAATATACTCTGTCTTTCTTTGAGAGGGAGCGATGCAGTGCTGCCTTGAAAGCATATGCGTTTAATGCAGCTTCGGGACTAAAGTGCAATCAATAAAGTACAATCAGTTACAATTGATATAATTTGAAGCTACTAATTAAGACACCGAGAAAATATCCCAAATTTACATCGCTTGAACCATGGCTACGTCAATTATTGTGATTAAAGATACTTGTAGTAAAATAGATTGACATCTTATCTAAGATGATAAACCAACAATTCTTTGTATTTGTAGATCAATAAATGAATTCAGTCTACCATCCGACCTTGCGTGGTCACGAATGATATGATCAATAAATGTATCGGAAGCCGTATCGATCCGACCGACATGTAAAGAGGTCGCAAGTTCGTAAGTAAAATGTTTCACTTCAAGGGCAAAGCTCTTGGTGTGGTATGCTGAGTGTATAAGCCAATAATTGAAGATTTATATTTGCCAATGGACGGTGTTATGCGAGATATGGTACAATTTGTTTGATACTAGTAGTTCTTTATGTAACGTTGTGGTGACAGCGGTTAAGTAGATTCGGCCGCTTATTTATATTGTCTCCTTTACATATATCTAAATACCCTTCAAAAATATATATTAAAAGAAAGAAAGAAAGAAAGAAAGAAAACGTTTATTGGTGCTAACAATACATATATAAGTCATATATATACTAATGTTTAAAATTAGCCCAATTAGGCTATTGCCTCAGCATATGCCACAGTGACAGATGTGGCACTGTGGCGCTGGTATTCTGGCAACGCCTACAAACAATACAATTATACAAGGCACATGACATCAAAAACAAACAACAAAAACAAACAAAACACGATTCATCGCTAAGCCAATAATGTTTTAAATACGAATTTTACCACTTCTATGTATATAGATAGATAATAGATAGATAGATAGATAGATAATACTTTATTGTACATACACCACAAAACAGAGAGAAGAAAATAACATAATACACTTAAAATTATTAGTACAATTGGCGGTCTTATCGCTCAAACAGCGATCTCTTCCAGACAACCTACGGACGGAGAGATATAAAAAACTGGAAAGACGGGGGTGTAAGATACTTACATATTAACAAATAATTTTAAAAATATACTGACAAACATACCTAAAATCAAATAATAAAGAGCTAACTGACTTACAGAATTACTTTATGTTAATATATGATTTTTATTTATAAATAAATGTATGTATGAAGATGAAACTATATACATATATGAATTAGTCTTTATATAAAAAATAATGCATTATTGTAATAAAAAGGAGTGAGTTTTATGTTTACGTGTCTATTACATAATACATGCAGAAATTAGGCACGTAAACATAAAAGTCACTCCTTTTCAATATATATATACATATATACACACACACACACATATATATATATATATACATAAATAAATAAATAAATAAATAAATATTTGTTACACTTACACCAATTAGCCTAGCCCAATCTAAGCTCTGTAAGGCTTGTGTTATGGGATCTAGGATAACGGATAGACATACATGTATTATACATATATAAATATTTTTTTTATTGAAATATATATCAACAACCATGACTAAGGTACAAATGCTGGCATTCATCACACAAACATCTGCCCCCACCGGGATTCGAACCCGGGACCTCAGAGATGGCGACACCTTGAATCCAGTGTACTATCCACTCGACTATGAAGGTCGTCAATATATATATATATACCTGAAGCTTTGACTGTCACCCATAAACATCTGAATGACAGGTGCATTACTCAGATACAACCTGCTTTAAACATTGAAAAAGCTTACATCTATTTTTGAATGGTCAAAAAAATCCAAGCTAGTGATGTCAAGAAACTGAGGTTTAACCAGACATCTTGCATAACCTCATCCACAACAATTAGACTGGGTCCATCGTGAATTATATTTTGATTACGCAACGGACGACCACGAACGAGAACATCTTCAGATGTGTATCGATATGCAAGCAATAGTATAAATATTGTAATAGTAGCTCCAATTTATCAGTGCAGATATATCGACCGCTACAAGTGGTATACGATACACGAAAAAATAACGATGAAGTTGGTGAGTTCTAAATATGAATCAAAATAAAGTAGAAGTGTTTTAAAACTAGACCATTTGAACACTTTGTTACGTTTTAGTTACAATAGTGAAGTGAAGTGTGTTAGTTTACAGTGAAAATTTTGTACGACTTAGTGAGATTTTTATCGTTCATGTCTATGTCACTATGTTCAGGAGTAGGGCAAGGAAATTTGATTTTTAAGTAATTCACAAAGTTTTTGCTGTATTGTTTATAATTTCATCGAGATATATTTATTTACAATTGTCAATTATAAGACGTGAAGTTCTTTCAAATTTCATAATATGATGAATAAGTCTTAAAAGGAGACCATATTTATACATTGTTTAACATAAGCGATTTTCATTACTACGAAAGATTTGAAATATATCGTTATTTTACTAAAAAAATATAGTTTATGTAAAACGCATACATTAGTGATAATATTCAATTTATTTTTCAGATAATTCTAGTTATTGCCATCACTTGGTGCAACGCGGCAAAGTTGGACAAGACTTATCTTCCCCCTCGAAACGCTCCGACATCAGGGGGGTCAGGTAACTTCCTTCGTACACCACTGTCTGGGGCTTATCCTCAAAACAACCGAGAACGATCCGGATTCCCACAAAATAGGAACACTTACTCCCAAAACCAAAATGATATCATATTAAATGGAAACACCTATTCCCAAGGTGGAAACGATTATTCGCAGGGTGGTAATGGATTTTCTGAAAGTGGCAATGATCAATACAACAATGGAAATGGTTTCGATGGATTCGCCGGTCGTCCAGAGCGTGCTCAGGCTGCTTTTGAAAGGAACGCTGCTATATTGCGCCAGGATAACCAAAATGACGGTGAAACTTATTCCTACGCCTATGAAACTGAAAACGGTATATACGCGGAGGAAAATGGTGTAGCTACAAATGGCGTTGAAGCTCAAGGTGGTTATTCCTACACAGGAGATGACGGTCAAATCTACACTATAAGGTAATTATTAAAGATGTTTTGAACAATAAAACCAAAGCTAAACATGTTAATTCTACAAAAAACCATAATACAAGGTGTGACTTATACCCTTACCAAAATCAAAAACCTATGAATAAATTAACCTATATAGTCGTATTCTACATATCAGTTTTAACTTTCAAAGGCAAAATTTACTATTTCACTTTTAATAAATTTATAAGTAAACACTTAGTATTTAATAACTGTATTTGCTTAAAACCTTTCCTTTAAATGTATAGTAAAATGAATATTTGAATAGTGGCAACTTCTACCAGTTTCAAAATCTCGTAATATATTATTTCGTTTTTATTCTACAAAGGTAGCTATCAACCTTGTTACCCTGACGGTTAGCGCTCACCACAGCCTACTAACGCTTGAAATATCACCACTACCTGCAGCATAGGATACTAGGGTATGACTCCTAATGAACCATGGACACATTCACTCACAAGAGGATTACTTAAAGCTTCTTTGACTGCGATCTTCTGTGTTAGGAGGCACTAGCTATATGCCGGTAGAATCGCGCAAGAGCACCCCGCCACAGCGCCCCGATATGGACCCAGAGAACACCGCGGGATTTCAGTGGGTAGGCCGGTCCTTATGATGGGAGAGCCCCACACACGGCTGCGCCTAGCCAGCGTGATACTACGTATATGCTATTTAACTATAAATCATAATCATATACTACGCATATGCTATTTAACTATAAATCATAATCTACTAGAAAACTAATAGATGGACAGATATATTTAAAAGATAACAATTTACTTATAATTGCAAGACCTAAGAAAATTCTAGAACATTTTGTTAGAAGATTAAAAGTTTACATATAATTGCAAGTTCCGAGAAATTTCCAAAATGTTCTAATAGTACAGACGTTACAGTGTGATGCTGCATAAGGCGCATTTCACCATGTCAAAAAAAAAAAGAAAAAAAGAAGGCCTACCTAAAGCTAGGCTTGCCTACTCAGCGACTAAGCCAGGCCATACTTATCTTACAATAAGTAGAAAAGAAATATAAAGAAAAGTTCCTTAAAGTCAATTTTAATTGTCCGTTTCATTTTAGGTATACTGCCGACCAAAACGGTTTTGTGCCTCAAGGTGATCACATTCCTACACCACCTCCCATTCCTGAAGAGATTCTGAAGGCTTTAGAACAGAATGCCCAAGATGAAGCTGCTGGTATTTATGATGACGGTGAGAATTATTTATATAATAATTTAAAGTAATCTATAACTACAAATTCATCATAATTACTTTTAATATAATCGATATCGACAATTAACATCGTGCTAGTTATATTAAGGATAGCAGAAACTATTCAAATATAATAAGAATCAGTGTTAAGGAAAAATTGTATATATATAAGCATGCTGGGCCTTGTTATCTTTGTTTGTTAAATGTCAAATCAAATTGTTACCGCGTTTTCACTACGCCTTCAGAGAACCTTAGGTTGATAAGAAATACGTACTTAGTTCTTCTCTTCTCTCGAATATTCTCACTGGTACAGTTTAGGTACACTTTCAGTAAATATCGCGCATTTATAAAAATATAAATGCGCGATAGTTTAGCCACCACGTTGCAACTCACTAACTACCTACAAGGGAGCGCGTGCAACTATCAGTAAAAATAAATTATGAAGAAATCTTTTTATTTAAAACGATATCAGTTTTGGAATTCTGCTTTCTTCTGCAGTTGAGAGTTCACGTTTCTTCATTGAATACTAGCTTCTGCCCGCGGCTTCGCCTGCGTGGATTTCGGGATTGGGTCTATAGAGGGTTAAGGGTCATAGCTTTTGCTCACGGCTACATATGCGCGGAAGTCGGTTTATGGCGCGAAGGATTTATCGCGCTTCCCGTGGGACTATCCGTTTTTCCGAGATAAAAACCGCAAAACCTTGCTCAAGAATCACTCTATCTATTGATGAAGACCGCATGAAAATCTGTGCAGTAGTTTTTGAGCGAAGCCTTTATTGCGCATCCCGTGGGATCTGTCGATTTTTCCGGGATTAAAAGTAGGCTATGTTACTCGGGGATAATGTAGCTTTAAAAGGTGAAAGAATTTTTGAAATCGGTCCAGTAGTTTCGGAGCCTATTCATTACAAACAAACAAACAAATCTTTCCTCTTTATAATATTAGTATAGATTAGGTATTTTACTGTGAGATATAATATATATTATTTCTCGAGATATAATGCAAGAATTTAGAGATAAACATGTAACTAAAGTTAAATTGTTGGATGTATCTTTATATTTACCCGCACTTATAGCTTGCGATAATTGAATTGGCTAAGTAATATAGTGTTTCATAGTAAAAAGGGTAATTGCCACTTTTAATATGCCTCGTGATGATTTATATTATATGTTAGAGAATGAGAATTAATGATTCTCATATGATATATAATATAAATCATAGAATCAATCAATCAGGTATGAAAGTCATTAAATGGGGTACACCGGTCGCGCCAGTAGCAAATACAATACAGGATTAATTATATTATAGGCAGCTTTATAAATCAATAAAATTATTTGAATTAGGTGTTAAGAGATACGAAAGACAAACAACAACAACAATATTATTCATTACATTAAAAAATGTAAAAAAAGACGTTTAAAAGAGAAGCTACAAAACAGTTCAATTCGCTACAAACACCAATCCTGTTGATGAAATAATAATATTGCATGATTTTGTTTCACAGGCTCATACAATGAAGCTAAATATGCTGGAAATGACGAATACGGCAATGGAGGCAACATTAATACATACAACAACAATGCTTACAACCAGAACCAATATCGGGATGACGAAGATTCTATCGTTACCAACTCTGCTCTTTTCCGCAATTCTCCCGGCTCCTTCAATCAAGGAGTTAATAACCAACGAGATTTCAATAACCAGAGATCCAATGGAGTGGATAAATCATATTTACCTCCTTTCGCTCAGCAAAGAAACTCTAACCGCCCTGCCTCCAGCAGAGGTAGACCGCAAAGTTTCAGTTCAAGAAACGGGTACAGATATTAAGATAATGTTACGGTTTTGTTGTTTCATTAAAATTTATTAATTTATAATCCATGAGTACTTTTGTTTTAATCTAAAAACGGCCGTAACAGAAATAAATTAAAAACGATTTTAGACTGTAAAGTTAGTTATACAACATACACATTGCACAAATTATAAAATAAACAATATATTTAAGATCAGTTACGGTCCACTTGGACTAACATAATTCTCAAAATATATGTCTTACAATAATTTAGTTACGAAATATATGTTAAAGCGTGACTCTACACACCATATCTGAACACGAACTATGCACTAATGGTCTTCGCTGAACATTACTGTTATGGATATAGAGGTTTTTACTGAGCGAAATTCTACATCAACCAGCAGGTAATCAATTTTATTGTGCTAGTTTTGGACCACACGGGAATTTTACTGGTATATTTAGTAGGTACATTAGCCGAAGACTATAACTATTATAGTTTGCATTCATTGACTTATAAGAAGTGTTAGTGATGATGTAGTCTCGGCACTGGCCTTTTCTAAATGGGTGAAGCGCAGTTTGACAAACTCAAATACGCGTGTATTTTTGAATTTAGTTCCCACATTTATCAGAAAAACAAAAAAGACATTGTATGACAGGGTGCATACATAAAATGTAAACTCGATTAAAATAACATATATTCAAAATAGATTCGATTTTCGATTCTTTACAGTCAATTAATTATTAACGTCAAAACAAACTTCAAAATAAGAGAACACAAAGAGCTACTTAAACTAAAGGACCTATTTGCACTTGTTGGGAAATTGGGAAAGCCTTCTCGTAGCCTACGGCGGAAGATCTTGTACTGGTAAAATCAGCAAGGGTTATTTGAAAGATGATCTCAGAACAAACATTTGAACCCAACTTTACTTCATTACTACACATACTTGTAGTTATGTGTACTAATAAATAGTTACATGTAGTGTTGTTAGTTATATGTTACAATCAGTCCGCATTACAATCAGGGCAGCGGATAGGCTTGAGCCCCTTGGTACATAAACGGTAATGATGAACAAAAACAAAATACGGCTAAACAATAATATAGTATTATTGTGTCCATAACAAAGAATTAATGTAGTTATTAGAAAGCAATTATTAGAGAGATGTGCAAACTGATATGGTGACCAATAACAAACTGCTCAACATACACAGTTTTGTTCTTTTTATAACGCAAGTAAACTACGATACCATTCATAAGTTTCTTAATGCGAAGTGCTTACTTATTGATACTTAGGTTGGTATATATGTAAGTACAAGTCATAAAACTATTTAATTGATTATTGTAAAAAAATGATATAAAACAAGTCGACAGTTAATTGAACTGAATTAAAGATATATAAAACTAGATAAATGGTCGCAGTCGCGGATATATTTTTCATTCATGCTCCACTCCTATTGGTCATATACAGCCTTAGCTAAAAATGGACTATCTAACAGTGAAAGATTTTTTCAAGTTAGTATAGTAGTTCCTTAGAATAGCGCTTTCAAACAAACAGACTTTTTATACTATTTCAAAAGCGATTTCTATATTCAGAGCGAACATACGTATTTTGAACTTATGTATTATGTACATACGAATAAGGGCTACTTTCGCAGAATTATATCTAAATGTCGCTGTTTTTATACTTCAACGCCATCTCTCACAGTCCAAGTCACAGGTAGCTATTGCTATAGTTTATAGTCATAAATTAAGAAATATTACAAATATACGGTAATCAGCAAGATTTATACAAGCATCATAATAACACTATAACGCAGAATAATGATGTCTTGATTATTTTTAACGGGACCCAGCCAACCTCACTTCTTCACAGAGCCAACTAACAGATTGGGTTTTGCTGCTCCCCACCAACTAACACTGATCTAGTGTGAAGGGACACGACCTAAAAACCCTCCTTTTTTTTTTGTTTCCTGAGGAAAATGCATTAAATTGCATACCCCGGCTGTGGCGAGCCGGCGGTTATGTGGGGCTCTCCTCCCCAGAAGCATGTAGGGAGCCCCCGGGAACACCAAGCCACCTCCGGGAACCCCCAGCCTCCGCTCCCCCGCCCAGAGGGGAGCCCTCCTCGGGGGAGGCTACCACCTCCCCCGGTCTCCTCCACCGACGACGCCCCCCGGCCACGGAAGGGGTGTGGTCCATCCCGGGTCGCCGTAGCAGTCGCGACTTCCTCACGCCCGCCAGCGACCCGCGGCGGCGCCGCAGCTGTGCTACCGAGCCCGGCGCCGCCTTCTTCGAGCGGGATCGGCCATCTCCCGACCCCGCTCGGCGGCCTCCTTCTGGAGCATCACTGCTTCACAGAAGGAGGCTACAGCCCTCCAACCTCCCTCGTCCGCCAGCATTGCCGCAATCAATGCCGGCGGAGACAGATCTCGCCCGATCTCTGCGCTCTGAGGCCCACGCGGGGCACTCCGCCAGCGTGTGCTGGGCCGAGTCAAGGTCGGATGCGCAGTGGTGGGACCTAAAAACCCTCCTATCCAAAAAGATAATCAACGTGGAGATCCGTAGGGGTGGCTAATGTACAGCAGTATGCATTAGTAGTTATTAGTAGATTAGGATCGCATCACATACGATTAAGACACGCGACTGCGCTCAGGCCACATACGATTAAGAGTACAGCTTATCTGTTTTAATATTTAGTAGGTACTTGACTTTTATTCCGAGTTACATGGGATTACCAATTTAAAAGAGATATTATGCTGTTGTAAAAATCCTATGACGACATGGAATTTTTACGGCTATTGGCTATTGAGGTTCTCCAATTAATATACCAAATATATTAAAAATCGCATTAGTATTAGGAAATTATCTATAATATCCTATCTCACAAAATTTATCTCTATATAAAACATGTGATTTTGTTGTTAAGACGTATTTAATTTAATCCTATTTTTTTTAATATTAATTTATTTAACGGTAATTAAAATCGATAGATGTTGACTTGAAGTAAAAAATATATATTAAAAATAAATAACATTGAAATTATTTTAAGAATTGCATGAATCCATTGAAATATATTATGCCTCTCTTTTTGCACTGTGCCTTAAGAGTTCATAGTTCACGGTTCGAAAATGCAATTACTGAAGACAATGGCGATTATCTATTGGGACGATGGAGATCTACTGATTACGATCGTGTGCTGTATGACCTCTCCAGACATAAACGAGACACACTCTTTAAATGTCCATAAATAACAACTTTATTCTTACTATATTTCTTACAATCTTAAATGAAAACTTATCAGAATTTACGCTTGGAGTATAAATTTGAAGTTAGTATCATGAGATAATATTAAATACGTCTATATTCATAGCTGTTATCGCGATTGAGTTTATTATAGACAAAAATTTTAAATTCATATTTTGAAACTCCTCGATCATTGGCATCAATAGCAATCATCTTGATCACTTGGATAAGAAATCAATCAAGTTTTATAAATACAAGTAACAGTCGAATTTTTGAAAAATTTGTAAAGTTCCGTAAAAAAACACATTATTATTTGATTAATGTACTAATGATATTGATGATGTAAATGATGATTACAAGTAAACAAAATACATAAATCAATACGATGAAGGCGGCTGATATAGGTGTCAACCGCTCTGATTTTTGTTCTTTAGAAGGCTTGATGCATGTCTAGACAATGAAAGCATTCTCAGATTTACTTTCAGTTCATTATGTCACCGTAGATGTTAATACTTCAAGATTGTCGCTAGTAATGATACACTGGTGGCCACACAAATGTCAAGGATGGATAATTTTCATCTCATGATGAATCGTGGACTATAAACATGATGAAATAAAAATATAAACACTCTTAATAACTTGTTCAACCGTATGACAGCAACAATTAGGCGTTTGTCACGTTGGACGTCTGTCACGTCTCTTCATACACCTATGCGCAATTAGATAATAATTTTAAGGATGGTATAAATAACATTATTTGGTGGGAATGATCACACATCTCGAGTGGATCCACTGTCGGATACATCATTCGACATGAAGACATTTCTGGTCGGTATTATTTTTTAGCGTTGTGTGACAGAATGTGTACAGTGAAGAAGGATTAACAAATGAAAGTGATTAGTGCTTAGTGACAATAGTTATTCCACAATAGGAAATAGATGAAGCGATTTAACGGTGCCTTAAAGTGAAAGTGTTGCAAATAAATCGAACGTTTCTGTTTCAGATATTACTGTTCTTGAGCTATGTATGCTCGGACAAACTGGATTTGACTTATCTTCCTCCTCCAGGAACACAATATTCTGGAGGTAGACCTGAAGATATTCAAACACCACTGGAATTACCGAAACACACGTACTCTACTACATTTAGACCTCAAAGCATACAAAAGGGACAGGGACTAATCAGAACAGATGATTACAGGCCAACTATTGGAATAAATAGAGAAAGCGTTTCCAAAGATTCACTAGATTTTCCTGGTTCCAAAGCTTCTGTTTATAATTATCAAAGTTCAATTAACCCTCCTTCAACAACAACATCCTACGCTTTTTCACAAACAACAACGTACCCACTACCAGAAAGTTATGAAACTACACTAAGTTCTATAACTGGTTTTCCTTCATCAAATAATCTATTTGCCACTTCTAGTACACCTAAATTAGGTTATCAACCAAACCAAGATAATAGAAACCAGCTTGGAACATTTGGTTCCCAAGAACAAGTTATAACACAGTTTGACAATCGAAAATCGACTAATCGTCCATTGTTTCCTAGTCAGCATTTTACTACTAGATATGGAAGCCAACAACCTTCTTTTGTGACTACTCCTAGCTCTGTTTCAAAATATCAGTTTTCAAATACCCCATCCCAAAACAAATTAGCATTAAAAGAACAAAATCGAACACAGCAGCCCAATTTTTCCGACCAATCTAACTTAGGCCTAGTAACAGGACATGTCTCAAGAGGTCCATTCGGATCAAACCAAATATCTAACCAAACTAATTTCCTTAAGCAACCTACTCTTACTTCATCAAAGATATCCCCAAAGGGCACAACGGGTATCCATCCTGACATATTTAATAGTAACAATTTTGAACGATTTACTACTGTCCATCCTGGTAGTTTCCATCAAAGTTTTACAACGGAGACTCCAAATGCCGGTTATCAAGAAAACTCTCAATTTGTACAAAATGAACAAGATCTAGTACCCGGTAAACAATTCCCGTCTCAGCAAAGCGAGTATCCGATTACTAGTAGCTCCAGAATACCACAGAAACAATTTAAGTCTACCTCTCAAAAAATGTTACAACAATTCAATCCGAATCAATATGCAGTTGACGACCGCCAACAAAGTCAGAACTACGGTGATGATGAATATAGAGAATCAACTCGTACTAAACCTGGTAACGTTGTTAAATATCCCACAAATATAGATAGCGTTGAATATTCAAAGTCGCCGATTCCTAAACAAGATATTATTTCATCGAAAACATATTCTGACCGTCCTGAAAGACCGCAAGCAGAATTTGATAGAACTGCGTATGTTATTAATTACGACAGTGTAATAACTCCCGAAGGGTATGCATATTCTTACGACACTTCTAACGGCATTCATGCTGATGAAAGTGGAATTACTAAAGATGGTACAAAAGCTAAAGGATCTTATTCATATACTGGAGACGATGGAAAATTATATTCTATAACTTATACAGCAGACGAAAATGGTTATAGACCTTATGGTGAACATTTGCCTACACCACCACCTATTCCTGAAGCCATTCAAAGGGTGATTGAGAAAGTAAAACAAGAAAAAGAAGCTGGGATTGTTGATGATGGTTTGTTTTATGAAAATATATTCGACTATTTTTATATAAGAAAAAATAATAGTTGTAATAATTTTAGGCAATACCTTCCTTTTTGTTTCAGGTTCTTATAATGAAGAAAAATATGGTAGTCAACAACATCAAGATGGATATATGCACAAATCAAAAATTCCTTTTTACATTGGTGACAATATTCAGGATAAGAAACAAAATTATCCATCTAATGAAGAACAAACACAAAATCACGCAGGACTACACGAAGAAAATATTTCAAGTGATCAATCTAATAGGCCTTATGAGAAAACAAGTTCTTCCATACAAAGCATTTATTCAGGAAAAGAAATCGATAGACCTAATATTAGAAAAAAACTGATAACTAAGACCTTTGATGATTCAGTTTCGATAAGGCCAAATAAACAAAAGGAATTTGTTCAATTTCAAGATGACGGTACTAAAAAAAATAAACATAGTCGCGTCCATGATAGATATCTAGATCTTGGATATGCAAAAGAAGAAGGAAAAGTTGAAACAACCACAGACCGACCATTTAATGGAAAAAATTATGACTTAGACCCTACACAACAGGTGCCTACTAAGTTCACAGGTAAAGTCTATGAAAAACAATATTATGAACGCCCATTGGATGCAATGGAAAATTCTAAAAAGTTTAGTGATAACGAAAATTATCGACCTGACAGTAAATTTCCAATAGAAGGAACTACTGGAGAGTCAACAGTGAAAATAAGTGATGATAACATTTCTCATCATGAAAGAATTAATGACTATGAATCACCTCATTCCGGAATACCAGCAATCGGAGATGATACGTATTATGGCACTGACAAAAATTCAAAAATTAGAACTCAGACTTTTGGAGGTAATAAGCCAATCACACAATCAATAAATGAGCATGTTGTATCTAAATCTAAAAAACCGTATAGACCTGGAAACCTTAAAAATGACGAACATGAAGATTTCATTGAAAATGAAAGTAATTTTGATGATAGTAAACATGGTAGCACATCAAAATATCACTATCCAAAAGATGATTCTAAGACGTTCAATGGGGATGTTTATGAAAGTGGCCAGCAATATATTAAAACAATAAAACCAGATATATTTACTACAAAATATGCAGATACTGATTCTCAATATCGCCTACCAGGTACGGCGCAAACATACACTGGCAGTGAAAGCCCAAAAGATAGATATCATTATGGTAATAAAATCCCGGTCTCATCTTCAAGCTACAGAGATAATCAAGATAACAAATCAGGATATCAATATATTCCACCGCGTTCTATGTTTTACACTGAAGACGATGAAAAGCGATTAGCCGTTACTAGACCTGACAGTGGCACATCTAGGATACCGTCTCAGAAATTCAATGATTTCAAAAATGCCCCTTTTGAAAAAGATCAGAAAACACCAAGTTATTCGCAAAATATTGATAAAATACCTGATGGAAAATATTATGACGAAGGTATGTTTAATTATGGTGGACCTATCGATCAGAATCATAGGATAACCAAACCTTCTGAAGAAGCTTACAATCCAACACGACCGTCTCAAGGTTATAACAAATCACAGCAAGCACCGGAATATGATACTGTAAAGGACACTTTAAGACAACCACAATCAGGTAGTGATTTATTGACGACTGACGGAGAATATGAAGAAAATACACCTTTCAATCGAATTTCTTCAAATAAAAAACCATCACCAACACCATCGTATTACAGTACTACACAGAAGAATTTTGTAGTTCCAGGTGAAATATTGAGAGGTCAGAATGGAGTAGAGTACGATTTGACTTCGCCGTCTACACGCACACCCCTCCCTACTCAAGGTCCCGAGGATGATCTAACTACATCTAGACTTCCATCTGGTTCACAAACTGGAGAATTGAGTGATAAATATTATAAATACGCAAGTCGCATTCCAAGTACTACTTACAGACCTAATTATAAAATCTCGAGTAACAATACTTCATCTATTCGGCCAGGTACTTTCGTTGATATGTATGGTAGACCGGTTTCTACCGTGACCTCACAAGATTATGGCCCTGATTCTCTAAACGTGACTCCTTCCTTTAAAAATAGAAATAAGGGTTTTACTAGACCTACTTCTGAGAGAGAAAGATATCAACCTATCTCGGATGATATTAAAGAAAATCAATATAAGAGCGAGCGAATTAAAGGAGAAGATTTTAGCGGTCCCAAACAGCAGCAACGATTTGATGCTAAAACTGGTTATCATTATTAGTAGCAAGATGTAATTTATTGATCTATTTATTTGACGAAAACCCACTTAATAGAAGCATAATGTAAAAAGAAAATAAAAATTGGAATTTATTTTTTTGTTTATTTGTCATGTTCTTTCACAGAATTTTTAACGTAATATCAGTGCATATTCTTGATAAACTACATCAATGGTAGAAATAGAGTTAACAAAATAGTTAATATCACCATATTAATTTTCTATTCTGTAATGAGTGAGCATTGGGTTGATAATGACTCTATAATTTTCCAAATTACACATTTTACATCATGTAATATTCTAAAAGTTACTAATCAGAATGGCTATATCATTATTACTTATTATTTTATTGAAATAAATTTTATAGGTTTATATATACTGATTTAATTTTTGTAAAATTTGATATGACAGAATGAATACTATGATAGAATGTATATATATTTCATAGTATTTTTTTTTTATTAATATTACTGGCTATTTATGGCTCTACATTACGCAGGAGCTTTTAAAATGATAACATAAGATACTATAAAAGTTCGCAGAAAGCGATCATTGGAACACCTGCAAAGAAATACACATAGTCAGCCTAAGGTATTGAGTTGTAATAGTTTTCTTGCTATACAAAAAAAAAAAACATATTATTTCGCACTCACATCATTTGTGTTTAAGCCCCGTTAAGAAAAACAGTGTAAAAAATATTTAAATTCTCGAGTCAACTGCAGCTCACAAAGGTACGCAATAACATAATATTGCATTATGATAATTAATTCTCAAAACAAATATTAATAATCAAGTAATATCTCTTATCATGACATAACCATAAATATCTATAAAAGTTACAGTTTCAATGATTTTACGTAGTAGGTTAGGCAGAGAGATCCAATATGTAACGTGATGTTTTTGTCGCTTTGTCGTACACGGCGAAATCGCATATTTTGGTGCTTACATACCTTATGTCGCACCCTATGTAACTTATCGTACAAAATAATGTATTACTATCTATTAAAAATTAAAATCCCACTATATTCTTCAAATAGGATTTCTAGAATCACTTTTGCACGTCAAAGTTGCTACGCCATTGGTTTACAAATCTACGGTGGGAGACCTCGTACTGGAGAGAACCAGCAAGAAAACCTGGAGATCTATTTTTGAATTACGAATGCGACTTAGAAATCACCGATGTGACTAATAATCACCGATTTTCAATAATTCTTATTTTTGAATATCACTTATGTGAGTACCTTAGTCACGGATGTGATTTCATTACGAGTGCCCTCACCCACTCGTAATCATGTCATGTCAATCATCACACTTGTGGAAATGTTATCTGTGTTTTGTTTGATTTTTTCATTCATATATATATATTTCATTCATTTTTCATATATATATATATATATTAATAAGGGCCGAGTATTATGAATAGTTCCCAAGAGCCTCGGGCTATTTGATAAATTTTAGTATTTTTATTACTTAGACCGGTCTATATTATAATGCCCGACAGCCCGTGGTCCATTTAAAAAATCAACGTAAGCAATAGATTTAATTTATCACTTGGACCGGGCGGTTCACTATTAAACTACTACTACTACTACTATATTTGATTATTGAAAAATATTTTATTTAAAATAAAGGAAAGGTCACTAGTAATGTTATTTAATTTCATAATTTTATATTTGATTGTTAAATGTCTTTTATACTATTATTTTAAATAGTTTTTATGTTCCTTACTATGAAAATGTTGCAAGTTTAATTTCATTGATAAGCAAAAATACTTTTCACGTGTTTTATCATTTTGCTCAAAATTCTATAAAAATAAGGGTAATGTTGCTTACCTATGTTATTACTTTAAATTGTTTAATTTCTTTTGTACTATTATGATAAATCGTTTTGTACTATTATCATACTTTTTTATGTTTCTTCCTATGACAATTTCGAAGTTTTATATCGTTAAGAAACAAAAATATTTCATTTCATTTGTTTTATTATTTTGCCCAAATCGTATTTGTCCTTATTCATACTGACCGGGAAAAGTGATTAGGCATGAAATTTTAATTAAATGGCACATGAGACATGGGCCTTATTTAAACAGGCCGATTATTATTCATAGGGACCAGATTTCTTAAGTTGCCCGTAACATATATATATAATATAAATATATATAAAAACCATAATAGTTAAGCCGGCAATAACCGGCAGCGGTACATTCTGCGTTGTCAGCTCTATCTATGTTGGCAGCTCTGCGATCGACTTTCAAAAATTGGATGTTTAGGAATCCGTGACCTCAAAGTCACCGCTGACTATTTAGTCAGCGGTGATATCGAAGTCGCATTCGTAATTCAAAAATAGGTCTCTTGCAAGGTCTGTTTTATTCTCCCTGTATTTTTACAGAGTCCTCAGTTAGAAGCTGGACTTAGATAAATAATTTGAACCCACCTTTCTATACAAGCTTAAACAAGTTCACATTACATCTATAAAGCTATAGTTTTATTATGGTATTTAAGTACTACAGTTTTTACCTTTTTTTCATAAGAGTACTCGTATTTTGACAAATGATTTATATCTGTGAAAAAGCAAATCGGAAAAACTTTGTGGAACTTTGTTGTAAAAGGCTATGCGTTTTACTAAGAAGGCTGTTTATCTAATAAATATCGTTACTAACTAAACCTAAAGTAACTTACAAAATATTAATGTGGAAATCCGGCATTGTGTCATATATAAGCAACGTATACTGTATTTTTGTGTGTTGTAGATTTGCTGCGAATCTCACAGGATTTACGCGTACTATAGGCAACTGTAACCATTTAACATCGTTTGTTAACATATCACATAAAAAATCAATACTCATAAAAACTAATTCTGTACAGCCATAACAATAAGTGGAATAAACACATTTAGATTCAAACAACTCCATCTAGTAAGCTTCTATTAAATTCATTTGTAAAATACATGTAACAAAACAATGAAATCAAAGCACTGTGCTTGCTCTAACAGTTATAAGTTTGGCAGTACTTTCGTTCATCGCTAGATGGCATTGTTCACTTAGATTAATCATTAGCGCAGATTGATAAAAAATCTTAAGCACTCGTGTGTATTGCTAATACCATGTTGAAGGAAAAAATCGACAAGCACTGTAATTAGTAATATAATTTTTACTTGATCAAATTAAATAACGATGGTTTTTGCATTGACGATTTTTTTCCTGTAATGCTTAAAAAATCTTGGGTCAGAGGTACCCGGATTCGTTACTTGGTACGACTCATGTTCGTTGCCAAGAAGTCAAGGACGAAATGTAAAATATCTGTATTATTTTTATATATTAAATCAGCATTATCGCGCTCCTTGGAAAAGGTTAAGTACTAAGTATGTATATAAAACAGCTAAAGGGGGGAACCAGTAACAAACAGCAGTAAACTAGTAGTGTTCGCATAACTGTATTCAGGTTTAAAGGAGAAGGCAATAAAATTACTGGATGGGGTGATTTTACATCTCATGCCGTTAGTTAACAACTAACATTGCAGTCTTCTTGTTGTTTGTCATTTCCGTACACTCTAATATTACAAATTGCGATTGTGTAAACAATTTGTTTTTATTGCCTTTATTACTTAAGTAGATGCATTGAAAAATATTAAAAGTATGAAAAACATTATTTTTACTAAAAAAGCATGCTTTAGAAAATTTTTGGAGGTTATTATACATTTATTAGGTATTCATTTCAACCAATATACGCTCACTAGACATATGCTTCAAGAATCTACACATTACACATGCAAACTTCTCCAAACAGTCGATCTACTTTATTGGAATGCTTACTCTCTGTGTGGGTTCTCCGGTCTGAGAGGACCGGCCTACCCACTAAAACTCCCCAGTGTTCTCTAGGCCCATGCGGGACACATGGCAGGGTGCGCTTTCGCGATTCTACCGCCATGGTATATAGGTAATCCTGGTTCTTCCGTAGATTTCGTAATTTCTGACTTGATCAGTTATAGAAACTCCAAATACAAACTCTACATTACCGTTTGAGTGATTTGAGTCAACTAATAAAACCCATTGATCGTAAACAAAAAAAAAAAATATACAAATAGTTCGCTTATTAAATATATTTTGATAATAGAATAGATAAAATTTCAAATTACATGAATAATTTATCTGTCAGAGCAAACCTTCAAATACTTCAAAATACTCCATTAAGTCGAACTTTTTGTATGTTCTGAAGAAAGCACTCCCGAACGAGTGGAATTATATACTTTTCCTCTACGTATGCACATATAAGGTTCTTTAAAATTTATTTTAATACATTTTATGTCTATATAAATTTATAAATTGGCAGTAAAAAAGAAAACATATTTTGAATAAACAATTGTGACTATGTTTTTAACGTCACCCATAAAAATTATTCAAAGTGTTTGCGTGATGTTTATTGCGTATTATGTTGAAAGGCACAATATGGACGAAACAATTTCAACAAACGCCTGCAGCTCCATTTACCCTTACTATTTCACCTGTTGCTTGTCAATCACAGGTCTGTAATTGTACATTACTGTTTGGCTTGGAACCATAAAAACGCCATGATGAGTTTGAACCAGTAGGCCCTTTGTTTTTTTAGGATCACATTAATATTTTAACAATTATAATGATTGCTGTCAGGTATATAACGTAACATTAGTATCTACAATTCGATCGAAGACACCAAAGTATTAAAAGCTGTCACAAAAATTAAAAAGTTGTCACGTTTAAAGAAACGACACCAACAAACTGAAATCTTTTACTCTGGTAATCAATAAAAACACGATTAACTTTAAAGCTATCTTTAAATTACTTGAAAACTTTTGAAAGGTTTTAAATTTTCAATTGACTTGGATTTTTAGGATATAAGGTATTTTGCCAAATAAACAATTCAAAGAATGTATTCAAATTTCATAAGAATTGGTTATATAGTAGATATGTTACAAATCATACAACTAGGACAAACAAGGCAAACCTATAAAATTACTTAGAATTTCTAAAATCGCATTTGAATGCATTCAACTAAGTAGCATAAAACGGGCAGCCCGACTCATGAGTCAAATGAAATTGATGCTTGTTAGTTGTAATAGCCTCATCAATTTCAAAGTTGCATGCTTAAAGGTCAATCTCTAATTAAGGATTGGCCACCTTCAATTTCGTTATTCAGTTCAGATTGTTGGCGGAGTGATTGAAAAGATATTGTATAATGATCATAGTATGTTCGCATTCTTTTATTTAAACGTTTGGTAGAATGGATTGTTGGTGCCAGGATTCATCTGGCTATCTACCTGCGTCTTATTATACCATCAGTTTTTCTTTATCACTCAATACTTCTCGCTTTCTTTATCGAAACAGAATAGTTTAAATCAATACATTTACTTCACAGTACCGTTTACCTTATAGTAGAAAAAATGAATGTACTAAAGTCACATTTGTAAAGTAGACCTATACATTATATAGTTATGTCACCTGTACAATAATTTTACCGTCTGAATAAAATAAAGAAAACTACCATATTATTATATAATAAGTAAATACTAACACATATCTACAAAATCATGGTAATGTTGAGCAGATGTAAGTGAACATTAATAAAATCAAGAATAGTAGAAAACTATTTCTAGGAGAGAAAATAAAAAGAAATTGCGACGTAAACTAATTTTGTATAACTTTTGAAATCCCGACATCTTCAACATTTGATAGTTTGGGTTTTTCATAGCTTGTTAGGCAGTACTAAGTTACAAAGGGCAGATGATTGATTACACAGCTTTTGCGAGACTGTATAAAAGCTTTTGCATTATTTAATATTACTAACAGATCTAACAAGATAACTCGTTGTTATATATATGTCACAGCATTTCCATTAATTATAGAGCCATATGATTATTTTCTGCTTTATTTAAAACGTCAGGCAAGTATTTCCTAAGTGAAATCATAGATAGTGTAACAATAGCAAGTGTCGTTTTGTTGACGTTGACATTTTACGTAGTGGGGAATTAGACAACGGAGATCAGGGCTGCCAGAATTTAGAGAATTCTTCTCCATAGAAAATTACAATGGTTCCATAGTTTAATCCGTTAAGACAATATTAGTAGTGTTATAGCTAAGCTTAAATATCAAGGTTGGTAAAAATGGCGGCTGAACGACCCATTGTTACATTTCTTGGTACTGAACTAAAGACACTGACCCTTAACCCATTAGTTTTAAAGGCTGTTTGCACTCTTTCATAAGAGTAATGTGTATTTGAAATGAAATTATATTATTAATTTCCTAGTCACGAACTAGTTTCGGAGTTAGGATTGCTAACAGATATTTGAAGTTGCGTTTCGAAAATCTAATACTCCTATCTTCATCCCATCGTTTATTTCATAATGAAAGGTATTAAGAACATTAAGCGTGATAATTCTAAAGTTTCTTAAAAATGAAATATAATAAAGAAAAGAATAATTACCAATGATTCTATAAAATTATTAACAAAATATATATATTCTTGTATATTGTGAACCTTGAATGATAGTGGGTAGAGCACATTGCAAACTAACGGTCGGTGGGGCGAAAAGCTTTTTGAGTGGCGTGCATGTGCTAAAAACATCGTTTGTAGACCTCTCATAAAGTGTACCGACAATAGATGTAGATTGGCTTATAGGCCTATGTTTAGCAATGAGTGTCTTTCGGCGACAATGAAAATGATAAAACAATACAAATACAAATAATTTTATTAAAACAATAAAAACATCAGTTTGATAATAACAGTGATTCCCACACTAGACATGAAATCTGTATCGTGGGTGTCACAACCAGCGCGAATTTCTTTAAAAAGTTCAAAGCTGAAGTGAGTACAAGACATGACTTCTTTTACTAGGTAAATCAAATTCTTAAATAGAGCTATACACTTATGCTAAAAATATACACATAAACATACACGCACAAAACACAAGCATACACATACATATATATAAATGTATACATATTTAATAAATAACAAAATGCCCAGCTTGATAATGCAGCAAGGCCAGGCTAGGCCAGCAGCCCAATGATGATAATGATATTTGTAAGTGGTATCGGATAAGAATAAATGTGTCACTGTTTTTATTTATCATCATCATTTAACCCTTTGCCGTCCACTGCTGGACATAGGCCTCTCCAATCGATTTCCAGCGCGACCGGTCTATTGCCACCTGCATCCAACGAGACCCAGCGATTTTTACTAGGTCGTCGGTCCATCTGGTAGGTGGCCGTCCCACACTGCGCTTGGTGATACGTGGTCTCCACTCAATAACCTTTTTGCCCCATCGACCGTCCAATCTTCGTGCTATGTAGCCGGCTCATTGCCACTTCAGCTTACTAATCCTATGGGCTATGTCAGTGACTTTGGTTCGTTTACGGATCTCCACATTTCTGATTCGATCACGTAGAGAAATACCGAGCAAAGCTCCAAAGCTCGCTGAGCGACTTTGAGCCTTCTAAAAAGGGTTTTTGTAAAGCACCACGTCTCAGAGCCGTAAGTCATCACTGGTAATACACACTGGTTGTAAACCTTTGTTTTTAGGCACTGAGGAATGTTGGATGAGAAGACATTTCGTAATTTTCCGAACGCTGCCCAGCCGAGTTGGATCCGTCTACTGACCTCTCTCTGAAAATTGGACTTATACCTAATCGGACTGCCCGTCCTAGGTAAATATATTCGTCGATAATTTCAAGATTAAAGTTCCCAATAGTTGGTGCGGTGGGTGCAATATGGACATTACACATGACCTTTGTTTTGTCCATGTTCATTTTAAGGCCCACTTGTCGGGAAACTTTATCGAGGCTATCGAAAATTCGTCCTAGATCTTCCAATGATTAAGCCATGACTACTATGTCGTCAGCAAATCGAATGTCAGTGATGTACTCGCCATTGATGTTAATGCCGCGTCCGTGCTATTCCCGGAGCTTGAAGGAATCTTCCATAGCGGCGGTAAACAGTTTCGGAGATATGACATCTCCCTGTCTTACCCCTCTTTTTAAAGGAATTTCCTTCGTGCAATGCTCCTGTACTTGGATAGACATAATGGCGTTATTGTACAAACACTTCAACACCTCGATGTACCGATAGTCAATACGGCATCGTTGAAGAAATCTGAGAACCGCCCATGTTTCAACGGAATCGAAGGCTTTTTCATAGTCCACAAACGCCAAGCATAATGGCCGATTATACTCCTCAGTCTTCTCTATAATCTGCCGCAGCATATGTATGTGGTCTATGGTACTAAAGCCTTATCGGAAACCTGCTTGTTCGGTAGGCTGGAAGTCATCAAGCCTGCGTTCGAGACGATTCGTAATGACTCTAGAGAACAACTTGTAGACGTGGCTCAGTTATGCTATGGGCCGAATTTTAATTGTTTTATATAGTTTTTATTGTTCCCGTGGATATTGTCAGAGGCAACTAAGGAAATTGTATACTCTTTATAAATACAGTAAATTATATAAAAAGGATTTATATAATGAGGCAATAAGGTCGACTTTTATTACACTTATAAAAACTATGGAAGTTTGGGTGTTATTTATACTTCTATATTACTTTTTAAGGAGAATGATAATAAGGCTTGATTATGCATGTATTTTTCGTAACTACTAATATTTTCCCATAGAACTACATCCATAT
Organism: Scirpophaga incertulas; assembly: GCA_036419045.1. NCBI lineage: Eukaryota > Metazoa > Arthropoda > Insecta > Lepidoptera > Crambidae > Scirpophaga > Scirpophaga incertulas. The sequence goes on from CM071645.1 coordinate 14,489,230, forward strand.
TTCACTGTTTCAAGTAAGCAAATTAAGTGCATTAAAGTAATTAAATTGTACGCATCACTTAAGTCATGTGATTTAATGTAAGATAAGTTCCGACCGACTACAATTTAGATCATCCTAAGCCATTTTCATTAAGCAAGCTCCATTGAATATTCATACTCAAGATGTAAACTTTGATTAACATTACAGTTTGGAATAACATCACAGTGCTATCAATTTGATTTTATCGTGACGGTAAAGAACGTAGAATGAATGTTGTTGGTATATCAATGACAGAATGTTATGATCTTAGCAGGAGCTACAATACATATATTAATTGTAATTTTATGGATCCAGACGTAGTGAAGCCTGTTATAATTTTACATTATTATTATCGAACGGAACATGATGAAAAATAAAATATGTGAATAGTTTAAATTAGAAAACTGACTTCACAATAAGAAACTGGAAACAAAACATAATTCTTTCACGACCGACGACGACGACGACGATGACCTATTTCAATCTTCAAATTTTCATGTCGTGTATTTATATAACTTGTTAAAACATATATAACTATGTGGGCAATAAGTGTTCTAAAAACTCTACTATATTCTAGTGAGATTCGTAATAAATTTAAAACCAGTGGCAACCTTAGACCAACTTATAGGTTAAGATGTATAGTGCATAGTGCGTGTATGTATAGTGCGTGCTTTCAAACCGAAACATAGTTATATAATATATGTACATCATATTCTTCTTCTCTTTTCTCAATTATCTGAAACTACCTAGATTTGAATCCGGAACCTCAAAGACAGTAAAAACCGGCGTACTCACTAGTCAGTCGCGCAGGTCATACAAATCTGTGGTATAGTCTCCTTTTTCTTATAGTTAGAAATTTTTATATCATGTATAAACAAAAATCACGAAACGTAATTCATATTTTCCATTAATTAACTTCTAAATATTAATTTTTCAATTTTCATAACATGCTTAGTTTTTCACGACGTAAGTTCATTTCTAATATGTAAAATTTGAGACGTGATTTTGCATCTTATGTTACTAGTTGCCAATGTGCATTGTGTTCGCGAAAGGTGCTAATTTCACAGGAAACAACACATATTTTCTAACCGTACAAAATCAGAGATTCAAATTTGAGTCTCATTCAACTGTGGCACGAAGAGTAAGAAAAAAATATGTCAAATTAGCATTTCTAATAATAAGTCAGTAGAAAATTGATGAAAATTGGAATTTTATTCTTCTACAAATTTATTCGATTTGATACTTAACTTTACATGTTATTTTACAAGTTGTCAATGTTAAATGTGTTATTATAAGGTGCTAATATTATAGCAAATAAAAAGACAGAAGGAAGCTCCGCTTGCATGTCAATATATAATAATAGAAATATATGTTATTTGTCATGTTCATATCATAATTTGTTAATGACATATAATGAGTAATAATTTTCATACCTGAACTTGGAAAAAGTATTACTGAAAATTTATTATTAAAATTATTAGAGATTGATTAGAAAATAAATCCGTCCCATAAAAATCAAAATTCGTCCCAATCTGAGCCTACAACTGTCTGTGATATTTCGATGAATAGATTGTTATTTACAATTGCACTACTCGGCAGCAAGCGAGGTTATATTGGTAACAAAAGCGTTTAATACAGGTGAATCAGTTCTAAAATATTGAATACCATTTATAGTATCCCAACAAGGCATTCCGGCGTTGTCTGGTATTGATTGGGCAGTATTGAAAAGTCACGACGACAGTTGTCAGTTTCTGAATGTTCGAGAAATTTGTTTGATTATTTACGTGATATATAGTTATTATATTGTGTTAGTAACATACATACATACATATATGTCACGCCTTGCTCCCAATGGGGTACGCAGAGACCACCTCTCTCCACTTGCTACGATCCTGGCACACTTCTCTTGCTTCCTTCACTTTCATGAGCGTCTTCATGCAGGCTCGTCGGTTGCGAGTACTCTTGACCCGGCCTTTCTTTAGGACATCTTCGATTTGATCGAGATATGTTCGCCTAGGTCGACCTGCACCGATTCGTCCTATCATTCTTACCTTGTGTATCTCTTTCGTTAATCTTCCTTCATTCATTCTTTCAACATTACCGAACCATCTAAGCATCCCTTTCTCTATCTTTGTCACTACATCTTCAACTACGCCGTATCGCTCCCTTATCACATTGTGTTAGTTAGATCAATAGTATTTTCAACAGAAGCTTTATTTAAATACTGAACTGCTTTTGATATTTTAACCATTTAAGAACTTACACTTACACTATTTATAAGTAAAATTGGACCTTAGACTGCTTGATTCGTCATCGTCTTGGGGTTACTCTCAGTTTAGTTCATAACGTATCATATATACGTAACGAAATAATATTTAATAGTGTATTTAATGTGTTTCGAAATTGAAGATTCTGTATTAAAATATTGGCGCCAATTAAGTCCTTTTTTACCTTACTAATTATATAAATTATCTTCAGCAATTAACATTCTAATAAGCGCCATTGAATTTACACAATTTACAAAACTGTTTATTTTCATCCTGATGTCTAATATGTTTTTGAAATAATATTCGGCGTTACTGAAACGTTTTGTATATTACACACAAATTACATGGTATTGTTTTTGTTCAAAAATTGCAAACAATCTTAGTAACTTATGCAATGATCATAGCTTTGGTAAAAAAATTGATTTCGTGGTTAATACCACCAGTTGGTGGAAGGTGGCTCACGCTTCGATTGTCCATTGGATGGTTTCGATGAAAACCTTGTTAGCTATGTATATCGCCGTAAAAACAATATTTTACATTATGAGAAGGGGCACTTTTGATTTGGGGATGAAACTCCGTTATCAAATTATAGAGGTATCCAAATGAAGCTCTTTCCTACCTTCTGCCTTATCTTTACTTATTATCAGGTGAGATAAAAGCAAATAAGATTTTCGCATATTAAACAGTGTAGATTGTTGATTGTGCAATGCTTATTATTTCTTGGAATATTGTTAAAGTCAACGTGATCATCATTAATCATTTTAGTCGATACTAGACTAGTATTAATGAATGATTAGTCTGACTAATTTTCAACAATTATGTATATTTGGTGCGGGGTTTTACGAAGCGTGAGAAAATATCTGTCCTCTCTTACAGTAGGTGTAAATGTGTTAAGTCCCGTAAGGCTACCGTTTCTAATCTGCAGGTAATTAGCCCTGCAAACATAAAACCGAAATTCTGCAAGAGTAATAATCGCATAACACGTAATATATTGTCGCAATATGGAATACTATTCTTACACGAAATAAAATTGTAACATTTAAAAAAAAATTGCAATATATGTAGTTTTTTAATACGAGCTTTAGTAAACTCTACATACTCATTTATTATGTGATTGTCAATAGTTGTTTTTATTTATACCTATGATACAGTATATGGCACCGAGATTCATTAAATGTAGCATTTGGAGAGTAAAATCAGTTTTCTTTATTTATTCATAGTGTGATAATATTGAAGGTTTTTTTTTAAATCTTATGTAATATTGAGGGTTAGGAATCAATAAAATAAGTTACTATTTAAGGTTTCCTATCTGCCCACTTTTAATTAATATTACACTCACCAACTTAACATTTGAGTTACTATTGTAACACGTAAATACACTTCGATTTCAATAATGTATTAGGCTTTTGCAATACTTATTGTTATTTTAACAGCTGCAGGCGCAACCATTTTTGGTGTGATCTAAATTCTCCGGGCGAGGTAAGGATGATCACAATACGTCAGCAAGATTTACTTTTGACTGTTCAATAACGTAATAGGTTGGCTGAGGCAACTTAGAGGTGTAACGTTTCGCCTAAGGTTCTTGGCAGTTTGTGCAGACGAGACGACTGTCTAGATTAATTATTTAATACGTTTTTAAGGATATGTCACGAGGTTGTTTAGAGTATTCATTTTATATACTTTTACTGGTACTGGCCAAAATAGCGTGGTATTTCATGTAAAAGTTCAAGGTTCAACATCTATGGAGAATGCATTTACACATCACTTGTAACATTCGTATAACTTCCGCATATATGGGAATGAATTAACTGATAGTAATATCAAATAAACAATTCTATGAGAATTATATTTCCTATCAAATGAAAAATAATGCTAATTAAGACACCTTACAAAAGAAAACATTTCCGATTTTCTCGGTCGGTCTCGGTTTCTAAAACAAAAACAAAAACAAAAAAGGCTCTTAATGTTAAATAAATAAATAAGGCTCGTGTTTTAAAATCAAAGTTAAACTGAAATCATTGCTTGAGTATAATTTGAAAGGAATGGTGCTATTGAGCCCACATAGCGCCATCTCGTTCTAATTATACTCAAACAGTGTTTTGAGTTTGAGTCACGTTTTGTACGAGCTTGAGTCAGTCAGAGCGAGAAAGACAAATACCTATGTTTCGTTACTCTAAGCTGCAATAAATGTATTCCGCCCTTTTTAGACATTTATTGTATTTTCACAAAATTTACTGATTTTGTAATTGTAAGCACACATTCCTTGATGTATTTTTGCCTTAGTCAATACTAGACTAAAGTAAACCAATTACTCTAGTTTGTCGTACCACTTTAGAAGACATATATAGTATATATTTAATATATATATATATAATATATATATATATATATATATATATATATATATATGAAAGTAGATGAAGCGAAAGAGATATGTAAAGACCGTAGCAAGTGGAAAGACGTAATCTCTGCCTACCCCCATGGGAAAAAGCGTGAGTGTATGTATATATATATATATATATATATATATGTATATGAAATTATAAAATCATTGTGTTGATTCGAATAATTATTTGGCTGGCATCCAAAATTTTAAAATTTGCATCCTCGATTACGCTTGTCTCGAAGTGGGGGACCAAGCACTTTAAATTTTTTCTTGTGTAAGCATTGTAAACATTGCACACATCATATATACCGACAATGGTTAAATAATTCGAAGTTTATTAGCTTGTATGGAGATTAGAATAAGGTCTATTGAAAAATAAAAATAATCATATATAAATTGGACTGTAAACAAAAGTCGCAAGTATACGCTGTCTTCTGAGGATTTAAGTTTAATCGATCGATTTTATGTTGCATCATATTTGTTGCTCTACTATTATTACAAGATACGAACGGCTCGTGTATGTTAATTTTAATATCTAAGACCTTAGTGCTTACAAGCTGTCTAAGTCTGCTGAGCAAATTGTTGGATTATATGCTTTGATATTGCATTACATTCTTCAAAATACAAAGTTAAATTTGACTTTATGGTCTTAAGGGATTTTTACAATATTTGATAGCAACCTGTTTTGATAATAAAATGCGAAACACTATTAAAAAGTTTTAATCAATTGATTATTAAAATTATTCCTTATTCAGAATATTTTAACAAAGACCAATTCAAAATTACATACACGTTTTGGGGAGATTTTTAAAAGAAATAAACTTACTTTATTTGTAGTTCGTCACAGATTTCGGACATAAAACCGATCACTTAGTGTTCTTTTACATCCATAATTAGGGAGTAAATTATTTTGTCAAAATTATGAAGATAAAAGAATTCAACATAAATTGTTGAATTATTTTTTGTAACCTTTACATGAAGATCTTAAGTGAGATTTTTTATCATTAATAACGTCTCTATAACAGGCAGTTAATCAAACTAATCACCCTCTATGGCCATGTTCGACAGATGTAACTGCTAATACGGCACTAATTATGCATTGTATCGTAAAAGAACTTGTGAAGCGAAGACGACATTCTTTTGAATAAATTTGTATAAATATTGCTATAGATATGCTATATCCTTCTGTAATTTATATAATTAATGAATAAGCCCGAAAATTATATCGAATTTAAAAGTAGGGAAAAAATGCTAGAAGTTAAGATTTTAAGAGTAGCCTTGGGTACTTGGGTCTTTCAGTCAAAAGTACTTTTGTGAAAGTTGAAGGCTGTACACTGGATATTGTTGATGAGTATATTTACCTGGATCTACTTTAACTAAGTAGGTCTAACTTTTAGAACATCATTGAATGAATCCAACTCAAAAGAATATATAACAACTTTAATTAAAGCAGAAATATTCATTACTCAAACATTCGCCCTCACTAAAGCCCTACCATGGAACCTCAGAAATAGTGACACCTTGATATCAGCGCATAAACCACTACTTCAAGTACAGTATAACTCAACTATTTGCCTTACTCATAAAACTAAGATTAGATTTTATTGTAGAACCCACAAAAAACCCATAAATAACCCTTCGGCAGCCTTGCAACAAATAGATTCAGAAAAAACTCGAGATGCGACTTGAAGATTTAAGTGATAGACAAGTTACAAGTGATCTAAATAGGTACTTAATGCGATCCCTCGCCTTGAGCCTGATCTTCTTTTTAACTTATGCATGTGTATGTACGGCCTTATTAAATGATCGTAGAATTGGTCGCACCTTGAAACTAATTGTTTTTCATTAACGATATAACAGTGATATGTAAATTAAAAGCTTGTTCAGATGATTTGACTACCGATGGTAGGATATATCCACTATCGGATAGTTTTGGTATTATCACACAAATATCTAATTCAGCAGTCCAAGTATCATTAAAAAATACACAATAGTTTTCTTAATTAAATTTTTAAACAGTAAAAAGATCGTTGTTCATTCGATTCTCGTAATCAACATGACATTGATGAGAGCTTTATTAAAATATTAACTAATAATGATATAGTCCCCACAGTGTTAAAACTGAAGTTATCGTCGTCCTCATCATATGTGTATATCGTTGTATCTATATACATCACTCTGTAATTGTACGGTTTTACATATATTAGTTAGATGTCGTAACGTGATAGTGCCGTGACAACATGAACACGATACGACAAAATAAAATTTTTTATATTAACAATCTTAAAGCTTTCCGTGCTGGGAAAACAAAATTTAGGTCTCACAGCAAAATTTTTTCGGATTAAAATTATATTTATTAGGTCGCTCCTAGTCACTGTTTAAGAAAAAAGTAATTTCTCTGCCATTAAATATACTGGATCGGTGATTTTATGTTGTTTTTTTAAATTAAACACACAAGTTTTGAAATCGGAAGACATTTAGCTGAAGATGACTCCATTTCGCTCTATCACGAACTATGTCGATGTCTAATTTGATAGCATTCTTGCATTTTACTTGCACGTGTAACTCTGAAGGTACAAGGCCGCCATTATGAATAGATGCTCTGTTCATTCTTACCACGTCGTGTTATGAATGGGCGTGGAAAATTTAAGGAATTTACTATTAGTTGATTGATCCATTTGTTAGAAATCGCACATAATAGTTTATACTTACAACCAAAATTTTTTACCCTAACTAAAACTGAAGTTCTTTTTTCGCTCTATTTAATAATTGTATCATTTTTCATTTAAATAGTTCTTTCCTGCTTTCGATCATGGTACGCTCTTTGATACCGTCTCAATGAAGCTTATCAATAATCTTTTCAAACATTTGCGGGATCGTGACCCTACGCTCGACTGGGGATTCGGGGAAATTGTAATATTTTTTCACAGTTCAAATTATATTATAGTGTATATTAATCAGGGGGAATGAAGCCTTCCAACGGTGATAAAAAAGGTTATACTAAATCGCATAACACAGTACTTTAGCTTATTTTAATTGGTTTGAGTGTAACAAATATTTATTTATTTTATTATTCGTAACATTAAAAAAATACAACAATTAAAGAAATAAAACTAACACCTATGAAATTGCTTTAATTTATTCGTTATTGAATTAAATTTTATATCTTCATAAAATTTAAACTTTTATTTTTGCATTACATTTTAACCCTACAGCGGTTTTCAGTGTTGAATTTTGTTTAATCTCGCTGCTTGTGCATTTAACAATGCAAGTGTTTTTTTAATCATAAGAAAATAGATAGCTACTAAAGATATTATATGTCTAAAAATGTTAAGTTTTTGTGTCAAATAAGAAAGTTTCACATACATAAACACTCTATTTTATATTGTAATCATACCGTGGAAAACCTAATATATACTTTTCAACTCTACTACTACACTTCTATGAAACAAATGTTTATTATAAACCTAAGATTACTATAATTACTCACAATGGTGTTAAATAATCGTAATATACTTGAAACCTATTGAAAATTACATACATACTTGACTGAAAATTAAACATTGGCCTGTGCCTGGACCCAATAGAAATAGTTAAATAATAATTATTGGGTAACTGAATTTACATAATAGTATCTACAATAAATGAAATACCAGTATCTACAGTTATCGGTTCAAATGCATCGCACAATGTAGGTACTAAAAAAAGTTATTTTACCCCCCGTACTAGTTAAATAACTGTGTTACACAGTTATTTAACAGGCAGTATCAGCACAGGCTAATATCAGTCTCATGCATAATTTTCAATTTCGCTCACTTGTATTCTAATGTGCTATCATAGTGCCTAAAAAATCTATTGACAGCGCATCGAAACAAATGTATTAATTGCATCATTTAAAGAACAGAGGTTCGTGAGAAAAGGTATGGCAGACTACATTCGCGCAATTAGATGTTACTTCATAATTCTAATACCTAAGAGAGTATTCGACTTCGATTAGACAATATTTCACAATAAAAACGAGTCGGCTATGCGGTCACGAACTTTAATCTACATAGCCACCGACTAAACGCGGATAAGATTCACGTGTTAATTAATTTTAAGTCAACTATGGCAGAAAATTAACGGCTACTGGTGAATAATACTTTTTGGTGATTCATTTGGCTTTGACTTGATTTTTTATTCGAGCATATGCTATGAGTACTTTGTACTTTTTCTGATTTATATATGTTTTTGTATGTGCATAAAGGGATTAAAAATATTTGAGCCACAGCACCCTTTCCTTCTGTGGATGCAGTAAGAGAGTAAGGTGTGAATTCAATACGAAATCTCTACGAAAAGCCAGAATAGTGGCAATAGGCCCCCATAATTCATTGCGAAACAATAATAACCACCGAAGTGTGTGTATTCGAAATACACACTTCTACCTCGAACATTTAGTTTTACAATCTCTTGGAAAATACTAATATCAACAAAAGAAGCAGATATTGACATTTAGCGTTTGTTTGGTAAATTAATATGTAGCGACTAAATACTTACATTATAAATCATTTCAGGTTCGTATGTACCCCAGAAATTACTAAAGTAATTAACGAGAAAAATATTAAATAAAACATTAAATATATGTAAGAACTTTAAAACAACATCTTACTTGAAAATAATATAAGGTTTCTATGAAACAAGAAAGTACAAATTTCTAAATAATTAAAAAAATTTACAAAAATCATTACAAGTTCTTATTTATTGATTCAAATAGTTGAAATGGTTCTTAGAATACAGAAACTGCTTCTAGAAATAGAACTAGAGAAATTTATATCTAATAAAAGAATTCTAATAGAAGTAATGGGTTTAAAGGTGGAAGTAAAGTAGACTTTCAGTTCTCTTTATGTTAAGATCTCTTACATATTCAGAAATTCCATTGTTTTTATATTTTTTATTTTATTTCTATGCAAAGTATATTTTAAAACTAACATACTCGGTTATTATCACTATTTTCAATATACGTAGAAAACGTCATAGGACAAGTTCACTGAATGACTGTCAATTTTGTTATTGTTATTTTACCTATGTATAAAGAAGGGACTGGCCGTCAATGTGATTTTTTGCCTGCAAAGCTTATCACATAACAAAGAGGCACAACTTTCTATAAAAATATGTCACCAAGAAATAACATACTAAAATTTAGTCTACTGACATTGCAAGGGCAGGTAAGCTATTAAAACATACAGTTACCTAGGTATGACATATATAGAAATATGAAATCAACTCTCTTGGGATCTAATAGACCTTACACGACTAAAAAAAGGTAAATATTTCTCACTACGAGTCATTATAGGTATCTGCTTAAATAAATATTTTCTCCATAAAAACGTCTTGTCCAGCTTTATTTAAGAATAAATTGATTTCTTCTTCAGTTATTTATTCATTTAGTCATTGATGAAAATCAGCGCCCCGTACTACTTTGCCCTCAAACAGTAAGGTCGCCGAATACAAGTAGCTTGCTATACATAGAGCTGTTTTGATTTCATGTCGAGATAAGTTATTTTGTCAGGTTGTGTGAGTATCAACGTACAATATCAACCATTGTGTAATTTTTTTACAACATTTAACGAATATCATTACGGTAGCCTTAAATAGAAATAGAAAAATGTATTAAAGATTTTTATCTAACTCTATAGACCAAAAACTTGAATGCTGATTAGTATGATCACGGTGTGAAAGGTTTTGCTGATGACATCATAGTCATAGTTGAGATGGAGTGGAATGCCATGGAAGACTATAGCACAATGCTTGAAGATAGATTTTCTCAAGCAGTAAGTCCGAAAATGAATATGGATAAGACGAAAATTATATCCAGTTGCACCCACTATTATGAAGGCTCCAAGTTGGAAGTTGTTGATGAGTATATTTACCTGGAACAAGTAGTCCAACTAGGTAGGTACGATTTCTCAGCCCATACCATACCATACCCCAGTGCTTGCGGCGTCTTTCATTTGTCCATATTGCCAGTAATGATATATGGAACCAAATATTAATATCATATGTATTTGTACCTTTATATGTAACGGGGAGGGCTAAGCTTGGAGTTAATCTGCGTGATCGAATCAGAAATTATGAAGTCCGCAGGAAATCCAGGGATTCACATAGCTCGAAGCATTGCGAACCTTAGGTGGTAGTGAGCAAGGCATATTGCTCACAGGACTAAGGATCTTTGGAGTGGAAAGTTCCTCGATCAGTAGGCATATGCCAGACATCACACTGTTGGTAAGTCTTTCATAAGATTTATGGACGATTTGACCAAACCGAAGGAAGGAGCTGGGCGCTAGCAGCAACCGATCTGGAGATCCTTGATATCCATTCACTGGTGAAATTAACCGAATATCTTGAAGATTGAAATATCAGCCTTAGAGAAAATGATTAGAAAGACATTTGCATATAAGGTGTCAAAGAAGAGCGTCGGTGGCGCTGTGGTCTCGGCACCGGTCTGTGCGCCGCTTTGAATCGGGAGGCCCGCGATCTAATCCCCACCGTATACCAATGTGTTTTTCGTTCCGAATTTCATATTTACATTTATCCGACGCTCCTACGGTGAAGGAAAACATCGTGAGGGAACCTGCGTACATCTGCGAAGCGATTCAAAGGTGTACGTAGTCAACCAACCCGCACTGGGCCAGCGTGGCTGACTAAGGCCTAATCGCCCTAACGTAGTTAGGGTAGGCTCGAGCGGTGGAGACGTATATGAGCTGTGATGATGAAGTGTCAAAGTAGAAATTTGTTAATTTTTCATGAATTTGACCGTATTACAAAATTTAATTATTGTGTAATTTGTATGGGACCTAATGTGATTAAAACTTCCATCCTTCCATCCTTTATAATTCGCTCATGACACTATAGTATGCATATAGAGTTTAGCATATTCTTTAAGTATGTTGGGATAGCATTAACGATGACATTATAAGAGTTAATTGAACGAATGGCATTGATCTCGGAATAGTGACACTGGTGTTGCCAAGTATTGTAAATCGGAGCTTTTTAGGAGATGAGGGGAAAGTGAACAGCGTGTCATGTGTTTTATATGCGACGCTGGTGCACAATTAATGTTAATATTTCATAGCAACGAGCTGACATTGAGAAGTTGTTTATGTTTTCATTCAGTGAATTCTACCAATCACCCGTAGATACACTACAAATCAAGATAACTAGCGATGCGCATTTTTTTCGTTGAATGCGTTGGCCTTGGACTGAGAAATCATAAATTACACTCTACTTTTGGCATTTCCCCACAACGCGACCGAAACAATTGCTGTTAGGTCATTATAGGGATAATAACGACAATCTTGCGAACATGACATTACGTTTTTAAATTTAGAAAAAGGCAATAATAACTAGCTGTAGACTGCAGAAGTCCTGTGTGATTTGCGTTAGATGTATCTAGAGGTATAAGTAGTAAGCAAAGTAATAATAAATATGCACTTGTTATTGCAAACACATTGATAAATGATATATATCTCACAAGTGCAATATCATTCTCATACAATTCTGTACTATGTGCTGTTGCTAAATATTCTAAATAGGGTTGAACAATGTTCTAAAAGAATTAATCTTTAATAAACACTAATGTTTGATGGACAAGTCTTAATACAATGTGGAGTGAAAGATTAAATTGTATTTACATATTCAATACATTACAACATTGTGAATACATAATGTGCGACAGCGCATTGTAACGGCTACACAAGACTACACCTACCCAATTACTTTACACGACGTGAGATAATTTTATCGATAATCAACCTACGAAATGCCTTCGGAACCGCAAAATCTTTGACCTTATTTTTGTATCGCACTGACAGCGTGCGTTCACCAGCTCAAATGTCAACGTGTCAGTACCATCTCACTTTGTGCGCGAGTGACACTGATGGTATCTCTGGCGAGGGGACAAAGATAGTTAAACGGCTATGGACCTTTGATTATACTATGGACTATAAGAAATTTTATTTCTATCCATTCTTTTAACATCAAAACGTTGTATTAAGTTGCGTTGTGTCTAACTACATATTTCATTACATTACGATAAATATAATAAATCTAGTTTATCTGTACTTTTTGGATACCGTAGATACCAATTTTGTTGTGTGACTGACATATGTCAGTGGGGAGACAGTTGATTATGTAGGTTAGACTTTAGTCTATGTGTACTTATTCCACTAGTATCAGTTACCCCCTTTTCCCATACCTACTTCACTCCTTCTGCGGCGTAGCTAGCACTACACACAGTCTTCATATGTCTTCAAAACGACAACATTGTGTAATGTAATAATACTCTTACTCACCAACTAGATTTATAAAGAAAACACAAATAATACAAAATAACAAAGTGACTGATTAATTATCAACATTAACAGGATAAATGTATATTTAAGTTTTTCTTTAACAATTAAAATAACCAATTAAAATTAAAATAAGTGTACTCTTTATTATGAATAACTTTATTATGTACTTAAAATCCTTAAGAACCCTCGTGATCATATTGAGTTTAATCTCCTTCGCGAAAGATGCAATAGACTTCTCTCTAATAATTATCAAAAGTATATTAAATCTATCGAAGCATCAGTCAAAACTAATAGTAAAAATTTCTGGCGTTATATTAATGGCAAACGTAACGAGCGTTTCTCATCTTTCCCCTCATCCATGCATAACGACGGAGACAATGTTGCTACAGATGGAAAACGTGTGGCTAATCTATTTGCCTCACATTTTTCCTCAGTATTCACGGATGGGGATTCAGGTCGTGAATCTATATCGTGTCACCATAGCAGTCAAATATCATGTATAGAATTGAGTTTAACTCAAGTACATAAGGCCCTTGACCGTCTAACTATAAAGAGTGCTGGCCGGATGCGATTCCATCTTTTCTATAAAAGTGTGCTGAGACCTTAAGCTTTCCATTATTTTTAATTTTTAACTACTCATTGTCGACGGGTCGATTTCCTTCTACGTGGAAAAAGGCTAGAGTTGTTCCTATTTATAAAAAGGGGATCGAGGCAACGTTAAGAATTATAGACCAATTTCGATACTATCGTGCCCGTCAAAGGTTTTGAATCATTAATTTATACCGTAGTTTCAAACTATTTCGAACCCTTTTTATCGCCACATCAACACGGTTTCAGAACTGGCCGCTCAGTTGATACTAATCTATTTTGCTTTGTATCTCAAGTTGCCAGTGAAATGGACAAGGGTGGTAGGATAGATGCAATCTACACTGATCTTACCGCTGCCTTTGACAAGGTAAATCATTTACTTTTGTGCCAGAAGTTGGAAGCATATGGAGTGAATGCGCAGCTACTTAACTGGTTTGGGTCATATCTGTCAGACAGGCTTCAATCAGTGGTTGTGCAAGGCTTCGAATCGGAAGCTTATTTGGCTCGCTCTGGTGTCCCTCAAGGTTCTCACTTAGGTCCTTTATTATTTAATATTTATATTAATGATATCACTCAACGTATTAAACACTGTGCATTCGAATTATTCGCTGATGACATAAAAATATATAAATATGTAAAAACACCAAATGATTGCTCTCTAATTCAATGTGACCTAAACGGAATGCATGCATGGTGTCAGGATAACTGTATGGTTATGAACCCAAATAAGTGTTATTCGATCACATTTACAAATAAGACCCAACCAATAGTCGAGCCATATTATATAGACAATAGCGATTTGAAGTGTGTCACAGAGATTCGCGACTTGGGTGTCCTTATCGATAGCAAACTCAAGTTTAACAAGCATATTTCTCAGATTTTACAAAAAGCAGCCCAAATGTGGGGATTCGTACGGAGAAATACGCAAAATTTTAATGTTTGCTCAAAACTAATACTCTATAAGAGCCTAGTCCGAAGTCAACTTGAGTTTGCTAGTGTAGTGTGGAATCCAATGTATGTAACCCATTCCCAGCGTATTGAATCCCTTCAACGAGCAGTCACTAAACACTTGGCATTCGTTTCACAATCTATCTCACATAGAAGCTCCTACAAACATCGGATGGACACTTTCAGGCTTGAGTCATTGCGAAATCGACGTAAACTTTATGATGTTTTGTTTTTAAAAAAATGCTTTACGGTGACATTAATGCGAACTTATCTTGCCATGGCTAAAATATCTATCCCCGACGTTTGCCAAGAAAAGTAATAACTCACACTTTTCAAGTCCCCAACTGCAGGACTAACATTGTAGGCACGCACCACTGTGTCGTATCTGCAGTACATTTAATGAATGCAATGCATCTATACCAGATCTGGATTTTTTCCATGATTCCCTCACTAAACTTAGGTCTAAAATTTGTGCATGCTTGAATTATTAATATATTATTATATTTGTTTCACACTGACATTTTATTTATATTACCTTATCATATTAATTATTACCTACTAATCATTCAATAAATCATTTAAATCATTTTATTCAATTTTTATGTTTTTACTATATTATGTTTTCGTATTATTTTAGATTATTTTAGATTTTATAATTGAATGTTGTGTATACTTTTAAGTGGCTGTATACTAGATAGTTTTCTTATAAGATTGATTATTGTCAGAATGCTGTATATACTAGCTGTAAGTATACCTTTAAATAACCTTGAGACTTCCTAACCTTCCTTGAGACTGGGTCCAGACACTCGATTTTAACTCTTCTTTTAATATATTGCAGCTATTCTTCTTAACTTTTATATAGTTTTCTCCGAGGATTGTATCGGGGCTTTCAGGTATAACTACCTCCCGGTACCTTTTTGCCCTGTTACATATCATAAAATGCTACATTATCATAGTCATGGACTCACTGTGGGTGGTCTATGCGGTTCAGAAGGAACCCATATACATTATTGTTCTTCATACAATTAAATCTGACAACTAGGTTACAAAGAAAATATCAAACATGATCTATTGAACATTCATCAATTATGGTACATTTACATTTTAAAAGAACAAGAATTTACATTTATGATTAAATACAAACACCAATTACCTCAAATACATGAGATTAGCAGCTGAGCAGCTAATTTCAGCATGATTTTGTATGGGTGGTACCCGCTCAAAACAAATATCAATAATTATTTGTGAAAATCATTACTATTGGGAACAAATTGAAATTAAAGAGATTAAAGAATTAAAGAGATAAATGCAACAATACTGACCTTTTTATCGGGCTTTCAATATGTAAATATTTAGTTTATTATTTTTTCCTAAGTGCCGGTGGCAACTAGGTTTAAATTATGTTTCAAAAGATATGGATAATTTTATGGGAAATAAAATACTCCTGAAATTTGTGATCCTGACACCACTTTCAGTAACTTTTATACGATTTTTATATCACGAAATATGCGTGAAGATTTTTACAATAGATCGATTCCCAATTCCCAGATTTCAGATCTCCAAGTCACAGATTAGTATACCATTACAGATGGCTTACCACCGATGAGGCAAAGACTATATAGACGATGTATAGTATTTGTATGTTTGTTATTAAATGGAACTAGGATGATGTGGAAACTATGTCGATCCGCCACAAATAAAGGAAGGAAGAATTCATCTTCCTAAATTTAAGTTTAATCCTAAATGATATTTTTGTAACCGGCAGTGCAAATAATTTGTGTTAATTAGTATCCGGTATATAATCTGTGGTTATTAATCTACGAAACTGTTTTTAATCTATGAATTCCGGAGTGATGTTTCAGTATTATTGATAAAGAACCTATCTTTGTAGACGACGCTTGGCTAGATTTGGTTGCCTAATTTGCCCATAGATAATGGTGTTAGGATCATGATAAGCGGCCCACACTATAGAACTGTCAATGTCAAAGTAACAATTCGACGAAAACATAACCATGCAAGATACAATTGTAAATGTGAATTTAATCAATATAATAAAAAAATGTCTTTAATAGTACCTACTTAAAATCAGTGAAAAAAAAGTGTTACAATTGCAGATAGTCCAAATTAAACATTGAGCATTTCATCCTCATCAATCATCTGCATAGGATATATGTAACACTAGTTAGTGCCTGCGACTTCGTCTGCGCTACTCGAAATACTAATCCTACGCAAACGAAGTCGCGGGCATCAGTTAGTGTTTCATATGTCCTATACAGATGATCGATGAGGATCAAATGCTCAATGTTTAATTTTGGACTATCTGCAATGTTGTCCTTTTCAAATATAATAAAATCATTATGAATTGAAGTCTGTATATTATTTTGATATATATTGTAAAGTTTCATTGAAATTCATTCAGTAGTTTTTACGTGAAAGACTACATCCATAATTCCAAACCTCCATTTATAATGTAACTAGGGATAAACTATATTTAAGAAAGCAGTAATCCGATTCAGTCAATAGCGAATTTTAAAGATAAGCATTACACAAAATCAAGAAGTTACATAAAAATTCACAGCAGTTTATAGTTTTCATATACAGTTAAGTAACGTAGACATGTTTCGAAGGTTGATAGAGACCTTTTTCTAGAGACGCTACTAAACTAATGCCGTCAGACATGTTGATGTAGATAGCTCCATTCGCGGCTGACTCACGGGCCACCGAGCACTGGATCCCAAACAAGGTGACATCGGTCACGAAGCGTCGTCGTCTCCATTATCGTTACGCTAACGCACATTCCTTATTTTAAAGTACAGTCGATAAAATTAAAGGTTATTTTGTTTGTTGTTCAAAAATGTTCTAGTAAGCTATCATCATAAAGAGATTTATATGACCATATCACTATATTACTAAAACAAAGTCGCTATCCGCCGTCTGTCTGTCCGTATGTATGTTTAGATCTTTAAAACTACGCAACGGATTTTGATGCGGTTTTTTAATAGATAGAGTGATTCTTAAGGAAGGTTTATATGTATCACACATGCATAATATAGTAGAAAAACACAGATAAATTTAGAGGTTCCTAATGTGATGCCGTAAATAAGCACGTTTTTTTGCGCTTATATTGCATAAACGCTGGCTGAACCCTACGAGATAGACCAAGATAATGTACTACAGTATTGCCCACCTGGAAAAATTCAAAAAAAGTCCGCGGTGGTATATGTCTATCTCTTAGGGATAACCCACCATAACCAGTATTTCATTGCACGCGTGCGAAGCCGGGGCGGGTCGCTAGTTTACTCTTAATAAGGGTGTTTTGGGTATAACATAAGTCAGTTTATAATTTTTTTTTCAATTTTTAATTTCTATGTAGCTAGCTTAATGATGTGGCTTCACCATATATATTAAATATATGTAACATAAATATGTACGCGTGTAAATTTTCGAACTCGAAATAATACAGTAGCGTGGATTTTAAAACAAACAAATGAATATTGATACTTTTTTCAATATTTTTGGGATTGCCTTATCATAATGAAGCTGCTGTATGTCAGTCTTCCTATTTCTATCGTGAAGTAGAATTGCTTTATTTGAAGTTTAAGACGAGTAAAGGAATTTTTGAGTACTGTAGATTATATCTCATCTCACATCGTTATATTCGTATACAGTTTGCGACCTGTCAATTGTTTTTACACTAATAAAATCGCCTCATATTTATCATATGACGTGACATTCTACCATCGCACCTCTCGCCATCGGCAGGGTGTTCATCCTCACATGCACAGTGCGGTTTCAACGTAATTTCCTTCCGCGCACGCTCCGATTGTGGAACGAGCGGGAGCAGGGATGCTGAGGCTTTCCCGGGGGATTACAGTATGGGGTTCTTCAAAAAGGGAGTAAATAGGTTTTTAAAAAGGTCGGCAAAGCGTTTGTGATGACCCTAGTGTTGCAAGCGTCCATAGGCGACGGTGACTGCTTACCATCAGGCAGGCCGTAAGCCTTTTTGCTACCGTTGTAGTATAAAAAAAAAATATATGACGAAAGGGTGTTTCAAGGTCAAAATATAAAGTCTGAATTATTGCTGTATTTACATTTGAGGTCATAAGAAGACATTTTGTATTTGTGAATCTTATAGAAAGTACGTTATGATCCCATCTATAGCAAATAGAAAAGTAATTCCCAAATGGATGGTATAAAAACAGAGACGTTTTTATACCATTCGAAAAGAGTTCAGTATCGTGCTACACATTATTAGAAAATAACAAAAAGGTCTGAAAATTTCATATTCGACATACTAGGCATCATGACCCTGTGAAAAGAGAAGTAAACAGAGTGAGGCAACAGTACCACTAACAGTAACAGTAACATAAAAAAATTACCAAAAGTTTTGATGAAACCTATAACGGATTTCACAACCCAAATGCCTAAGGTTGTCATAATCCATAGAAGTACTTCGATTTGAATGCTATCATGCGTTCGTTAGATGAGTGGATACTAGATGTTGCATCAAGTGCAGAACAGCCAACCGGCCATGTGGTTAACCACGGGACAGAGAATAGAAGACATTAATTATAAACCTTGACTGTCAAGAAAGCGGTCGAAGTATAGTTTGTTGGAGTTGGTTTATGAAGTGAAAATATGAAAATTTGTATCCCTATCACTTCATTTATTATACACAGAAATTGTTTAAAATACAAATATGGGCTACGACCTGCTATGATCCGAAATAAAACCCTACTATGTTAGAGATCAGTAACAACTCATGTTAGAACGGATTGGTGGAATTTACATACATTTGTGAATATTTTCGCATGTATGCACGTTGCCTTACAATCTCTTATTTCACCGTTAGAGCGTTAGATAAATGTAAACTACGTAAAGTTCGAAAATCATATAGTACATGGTAAAATTAACACAGGACCCTCTAAATCTCTCGATTCGAAGACCTGGAGACGTATTTTTGAATCATTAGACGTAAATTTGGAATTCGAATACGAATACAAATCGTGCATGAAATTATTTTCTACTGCTTACAATTTCATAATTTTTTGAATCACTCGAATTCAGTGTTGTCATTAAAAACAAATTCTTAATTAGATTCTATTTCACGCAGAAAAATTAAAATCATAACAACAAAAATTAAAATTTATGTACTCAAACAATATTTATTTATTATTATGTACCTATTTACAAGCTTTACATTAACCAGAGTATATTTATCACTGTCAACGTCACTTCAACGTTGGATATTCTACTAGTAAAAATATAAAACGCATGGGTTGAACCACTCGTTGCACATCGCACGAAATGAAAGTTCAGAAATAGTAAGAATTCGGTAATTCGTATATGAATCTGGAAATTTGGAATGCGAATTGGTTTTCTATTGTATCAAAAATTCGTCTCCAGTGCTGAGACCGACGCTCAGAAAACCGATAACACTTATATTCGTATACTCCGATGATACTTGGTTATAAAGAGATAAAATTATTGAATTTGCTATTAGAAATTAAATCAAGAATCTGTAGTAACGTGTTCCATATATGGATGTTTATGACTTTAAATGTTAAACTGCTAGTAATTAGTAAGTTAGCAGTTAACTATTAACTAAGCAGAGATAGAAATTATCAATGTCCTAATAACGTTTTCGAAAGTATAGAAGAAGTTTTGTACAAGAATATATGAAAAATCTTTCATATATTCTCGTGCAAAAAATCTAATTTTTTGTTGCGATACTAATAGTTTGTTCTTCGAGAATTTGGTCATACATTAAGTTATAAAGTTTATTATGCATACGAATCGAAAACTATTACTTTGCAAACGTTTTACATGCAGCTTTTGCAATTGAGTCAAAAAGTCAACAATTTCAAAAGCAGTTTGGACAATTGCTTTTCATGAAATAATAAAATTAATTTACTCAAATATCTAATGTCGTGGTTGTATCAGCTTATGGAGTCGCTTAAATTTTATTGCTATTTGGTTTATTGTTATTGTGTGAACAAATATAATGATGAGTCGGAAAGACTGTGAATGAAAAATGAACTTTGTTTCTATAGCAATAAAGGTTGTGAACTGTAATGTTTCTTAAAGCGTGAAAACGGATATGTCAGTAACATAGCAGATCAAGTTGTTTATTATTTGAAACGGAGAATCGTGCTTGAGTTTGTATTTATTAAAGAGGAGCGTTAAATAGTACGCTGGACTGTGGGATTAAAATTTGCCATACAATGTTTTAATGACAATTTTATGCCTGACATCTGCTTACAATTTTACTGTCTTATTTCACTAAAACTAATATAGTCAAATATTGCTTATACCATGTCGATTGTTGCAAAGAGACTAATACCTGCGCAAGTCAAACCGCACAAGCTGTTTTTCGGGAGACAAATAAAACAGATAAATAACCTGAATATAATAAATTGACGACGTAGTAGAGTGGTTGGTATACCAGTTTCAAGGTGTCACCATCTCTGAGGTCCCGGGTTTGAGTCCCGGTGGGGGCCGATATTTGCGTGATAAATGTAAGTGAATGTTTGTACCTTTGTCGTGGTTGTTATAATATATTGCGACCAAATTTATATATATAATATATATATATATATATATATATATATATATATATATAAATTTTTAATTATTTATATTATTTTAATTATATATATATATAAATTTGATCTTATTTATATTTAACTTAGATCCCATAACACAAGCCTTATAGAGCTTACTTTGGACAAGGTTAATTGGTGTAAGTGGAAGAAATATTGATATATTTATATTAATTTTTCCAACAGAAACTTATCAAGAAATATTAACATCATTAACACACACGACACAGTCTATTGTGTCGAATTTGAAATTGAGTTGAATATTTACAAGTGCCTATTAGAAGATTTACTGCACTAAGTTTAAATTTTAGCAATTAACAGTTTATGGAACGCTAAAGATAATCTTAATGGGTCAGATCTAACACGTGATGAAACATTTGAAAGGAATACGACTTTAAGTCTGCTGCGATGGGCGGTTAAATAAAACTGTCCAATTGCGAGTTGAACTCGTAAATTAAGGGCTCCGCATTGCTAAATTTGATGACAAATTTCATGATTCTAGGTCAATTGAGGTACTATAGGTTATGATTCTCTAATGTATGTGGCTTAAACGGACACAAAAGGCCTTTTAATTGCGTCTACTTGGAATATTTACATATTCGTTGCAGCAAAGGATAGCAGATCTTAATATTTGATATAAATTTTCACTTGATATCTCCAGGAATCCTGAGAAAAAGGGTATTAACAGACCAATAATAAAGGTTTAGTTCGCGCAGTACAGAACCCCAAAAAAAAAGGTTATCTCTGTTTTATTTATTTATCATATTTATCTTAGAATATCTCTGTAACAAAATGCTTGTACATATATCGCTAATTTATTCTGATTGAATTAAGATTACTTAATTCAATTACTACGGCTAATCGACAGACACGAGTGAAAATGTCATCAGAAACGGAATCTAAAGTGATAATCGAATCTAGGATATTAATTCATTTTTGTGTCGCACTTCCAGTTTCTATTTACCGAAATATCATTTACTAGTAGACTAGTGACTTTATCCACAAAATAAAAAGGTTTGGCTACCCAAAAGGTATTTTCAATCAGTTACTATATGCTTTCAATCACAGGTAAAAATTAATACATCAATTTGAAAAAGGACAAACTGCATCTGTAATTCTATAACTAGTAACCACCAAAATTATTAAGTAATTTAATTGTCTTCATGGTTTAGTAGAGACCATTTCCAGATAGCGTGTCGCTCAAGGGGTCCAGGGTTTGATTAACCAAGGTGGTAGAAGAGAGGTGATAGTAGATTTTATTCAGTTTGCTTACTGTTTCGTTTTCTGTACCTGCCAGGCTCCCTATCTCTGGCTTGCCTAAGTTTGTAGCCATCATAAGAATGTTATTAGCTTTGTTGGGTTCTAAAACAACATTCTCCTGAACATCACTTATTGTCAACTGTATAAAGTAGTATGTAAGAACAGTATTTTCACATTATTTTCCATGAAATATACTGAGATATCTTTGTGAGTTTGTGTGAGGTCATATGTAAAAACAAAATATAGAAATAAAATATGGCTATATCGTCATTAGGATTTAATCGAATAACTATATTTTAAGTGTTTATCAAAATTTATTATCCAAAAATTTGTGAGTCGGTTCATTCTAATTAAATATAAATGAATATTTGTTACACTTACACCAATTAGCCTAGCCCAAACTAAGCTCTGTAAGGCTTGTGCTATGGGATCTAGGGTATGGGATAGACATACATATATTATACATATATAAATAATTTTTATTGAAATATATATCAACAACCATGACTAAGGTACAAATGCTCGCATTCATCACACAAACATCTGCCCCCACCGGGATTCGAACCCGGGACCTTAGAGATGGCGACACCTTGAAACTGGTGTACTATCCACTCGACATGGAGGTCGTCAATTAGCTTTCTATTCTCATGTAATAACATAAATTCCCGTAAATGATATATATATTTTTTTCGTCTGCATATTAATCAATCATACATTGACAGAGGTCAATGTATTGTGATATCACTATATGGGACAATCTTAGTTTCTGAGGAGATAAATACTAAGAGTGTTCCTACCATCGTCATCATCATTTCAACTGAGAGACGCTCACTGTTGGACATGTCTCCCTCAAAGATCATCAAACGATCACTTCACTGTTGACAGGTCTACTAAGGCTGCGTTTCCCAGCACATCTCTCTCGCGAACCTTGCCTCTCATATATGAAAAATAGTCCTTGATCTCTTCTTTGTTATGTTACATGAAAATATTATAATGTACAATGTAATTATATTAAATAATAGAATTTTATATTATGTCGCTGAGTGTGTGTGTCGATGGCGCTGTGGTCGCGATTTGCTAATCTGCAGGTTCTGGGAACCCGAGATTGATCCTGTCATGTCATGACTATTAACTTAATATTGAAATTGAATGAGATTCCTTGTCACATTTAAAGCCATGTCAAATTCCTAAACGAAATCTTACAGTTAATAAGCTACATGAAATATCTGCGAGGATTTATGCAAACCTGACATCATTAGTCGACCTACATGCTAAACCGAATCTAATAATTACAGTGGAAGCAATTGAAATTATTAAATTTGCAAATCGATCGGTATTGGAAAGAGGCGGGCTTGGGTGAGGTCACCATGCGGATGACTTAATAGCTATAGAAGTAAGGCGAAAGGTTAGAAGTTCGAAGTCTGCTTCGGGCAATAAGTTTGGTGCTGATATTTAGCTCGGTGTAAGTTGACCAATTCGCAGATTACACTTTATCTAAGTGTATTTTATCAATGTCAAAATTTATTAATTCCGATTAACAACTTTGTTAATATACTAAGTTTTCTTTTAAAGTTTTTAAGTTTGTACAATTAGAATAATAATAATTCTTCATTTACCAATTTTCACGTAAACATTTTACTGTTCGTCTGTTATGATCCTTCTTCATAAGAATTCCTGGAGGTATCAAATTAAAAATATTGAGGTCTGCTAACTTTTGCTGCAACGAGAAATTTAATCTACTAAGTAGACGCAATTAAAAGGTACGGTCTATTGTGTTCTGTTTATGCTGCATAAATTTTGACACTCGCAATGCAATTATAACCTCCCTGTGCCTCCCGTTGACTTAGAATCATGAAGTTTGCCATTAAATTTAACAATGCGGAGTCCTTAGAGTTCGAATTCAACGCAATTCTACATATTTCTTTAACCGTAGTTATACCGTGATAAATGATTTAGTGTGTTAAAGGTAGTCGTTTTGCTGATGAAGGTGATATTACTTTCCGTTATATTAAATCAATCAGCCGGTGGCACGTCGCGGCAGACTTAGAGTAGTCCTTTCAAATGTTTCGTCACGTGTTGGTCTAACCCATCAAGATTATTTATAGCATTCCATAAGCTGTTAATTGCTTCAAATTAAACATAGTGCAGTAAATACTTTAATAGATACTTGAAAATATACAATCCAGTTTCAAATTCGACACAATATACTGTTATAATAATAATATAGTAAGTATAAAGGTTCTGCTGAAAAATCTAATATGTCTATTTGAACTGAAATCCAAAATGGCGTAGTAAGTATTGTAATGAATACGAGTGTTCATTAGGTAATTTATTTAAATTTTAAAGGCGAAAGTTCAAGCGAGCTACTAGTAGTAGGATCGTATTTTAAAATCATTCTCAAATAGAGATTTGAGTTCGAGTGTCATTCTGTAATATAAGCTATAGTCTCCTCAACTAATAAGGTACCAGCTATAAGTAAGTATTTACCTCTAAATAACTGTAATTGCTGAAATACAACAAACGTAATTAATGTTTACAACAAAATGGCATCCTAACTGTATTATCGTAACAGACAATTGAATTATCATAAGATAATCATACATAGATATTGAAATGAAATATTTCTTAACACAATGAACATGCTCAATACAAATCAATTGCATATACTAGCGGCCTCGCAAATGCTACTAACAATTATTGACTACACAAAAAGATTTCATAATCTTTTCAATTATTGTGTTAAGTTATGTAGAACACTTGTTTTGCACAGTGTTTATTAAAATGGCGTTTTACATAAATTATGAGATTATTCTAATAATAACAAACATATTTTATACAATTACATTGATGTGGAGTTTGTTTTTCTTATAATGTTTTTTTATTATATGACATAGGTTTGCTGTCATCAAAATATTTTTTTTATGCGAATGGGAATCGGTGATGTTATCGCAGGCAACGCAGGACGTTCTAAACCTGATAGCGGCGTCTTCCTTTATCGGTAAGCTTTCTCTTAGGCATTAGAGTCAGTAAGACCAATCGCTCAGGCTGAGTTTAGTCGGTAGGTCATACAGGGCGAACTACCTCTAACGGTTTGGAGTCCGACATAATCACCGTAGCACTTGATTGTAGCCGTATTTATGAGGATTCTTAACCTCTCCTCTCCAGAGGGAAAACATAACCACGAATTAGCAAAGCTGCAGCCTAGAATGTATCACGCTTACTAGAAGAAATTTAGATCTAAATTCGATGATATGTAGATTGTACCTATCAGGAAACACAGATTTAGATTCTACAGTAGTAGTGCGAATACAAAATGTGGACTTACAGCGACAAACATAAATTACAGAAATATCAACCATTTGGGGTTTGTTTCATTGGTTCTCTAATTCTATAAACACATATTTTTAAAATATATCCGTTTCAGATCCAATAAATAAGGAGAGGCAAGCAACTTTAAGGCTATGCACAAAGTTATGCAGCTAGGATTTGAACAGAGCTTCGCGTCATATCCGTCTCATGATGTGCCTTTCAGTGGCCGTCGGAGCCTTCAGTTGGTTCTTGAATTCCAGTAGTGACAACATTATACATGATCTAACTTGCACTATGTAAAATGTTTTCTATCTGCAATATTCTATATATAAGTAGAATGAGATCATGCGGTCATGCTACCGAGCATTAGTATTCTGTAGAACAAATGCAAAACCCTTATAGGAACTAGTGAAGGTAATAAGTTGACATTAACATTAAATACTCAGGTCTAACGCAAATCTTGCAGCAGTAAAAAAACCAAACATCTAAGTCAGTGCAGTCAATTTATCTCTATTTAATCTGCATTTTTTGATAATGGCATTGGAGTCAATGAGTCTTTCCCGCTAGTCTAGAGTTGATGACAAGACGACATTAGGTATGAAACAATATGCATGTACCAGAGGAAAAGAAAAAAAAATAATTGATAACATCACATTTGTAATAACATCTCAAAAAGGTTTTGCTATTTATTGACACTCGAAAGAGGATCAAAATCTATAAGACACTTCCCGTTGATCGAGAATCAGAAACCCATAATCTTATATAAAATACGTCGCTTTTTTATGTGATTATTATAAACTAATTTGTGGTGCCCTCTCAATGCGCGAGTCCTCCAATAAATCGCTATATACATACATATATGTACATTAAAACCTATGTTTTTACAAGTCTGGTAGATAAAAGTTTCGCCACATCCTGCGTGCAGAATTTACTTTATAATAAAATTGATTTAACGATTTATTGATTCAATTAAGGCCAAATAAATTGGCACAGAAATACGTTTCATACAAATTATCGCAGAGTCTAAAATAACTGGCGACCTTCGTGCAGGCCAGTCAAAATATGTGGATGCCGCTAGCAAAATATTTTATTATTAACTACAACAACAAATGTCATCTATTCGTAAAGCTTTTTAGAAGATATAAAATAAATAGACTTTCTTACATTGAATTTAATGATGAATAAACCTAATTCTTGTATTTTTGAAAGTAAACAATAAAATACTTATTACATGACTAGATTTGTGGTCAAAATTATTCTGTCCTTCCCAAGGTCTCAAACTATCTCACCACTCAACACCTTTTGTCTAAATAGGTCCAATGTTTTTTATTTCATTCGATACATATCTTTCTCCTTTTAAATATTAATATAGATTACACAAATCTAAATAATAAACACCGTTGTGTTAAATCAGTATGGAAACGCTGAGCGCTATCTCGCTTGCTCTACTCTTTTATTCCTGTTTTTAGTAATGTTTGAAACCACACAATACAAATACATTATTCGATTTTCGAATTACATTCTCAAAGGAGTTGACTTAACTTTGTTTTATAACAATATATTGCAGATCTTGCGGAGAACACATTTCGAGTATACTGAAAGAGGTTATAGAAAATTAATCAATTTTTAATCTATGCTTAAAGAGCTTTCGGCCATTGTGATCCTACCAGCTTTAAAAAGACTAAAGGTACTCCCGAAGCAACGCGTAATAAGAAGTGTGGTTGGTTATGCACTTAAAGTACAGACGAAATTTGAGATTTTAGATTAAATTGCATAAGAATGTTAGAATATGCCATTCACGCCGTTGCCTCGTTCCACCTGAGTCGAGTGCGATGTTTGGACTCATAGTCATATTTCCTCAAGCTTAAGTAATGGCGAGTAATGTCTCAAGCTATTAGGTTCAGGTAGTTACCATTAGGCAAAGTTTTTAGGAGCACCAATTTAATATGAAATCTTCAGTAATATTCGAGAAACATGTCAGCAATTAAATATGCGGCATCAGTGACATGGTGTTATGGTGTCATTTACATAATTAAGCTGTCACTACTATAGTTGACTGTATACTGTCCCCACGTTTAATATAATAAAGCTTTCGATTTCGTTGCTGTCATATTATTTCACCTCACCTTAGCGACGGCTACCCGCCATAAATAATTGTGCAAAAGTACTAAAACTTCGACCAAATTAGAATCAACTTAACGTTTACGGCAATATAATTTAAGGCGCGTGATATACTACTCGTAATGCGATGTCAAGCGCAGGAGAACCGCTGTATAGATTTCATATAATGCTCAAATTAAAAAAAAGATAATTTATTTCTTTAGAGGCATTAATTGATATCAAACCAATCTAAAAATAGCTGAATAACCTTGTACGGGCACAAAAAAATATTACATCTGTCTGGAAATTGGGAAAGCCTTCTCTAGAAGCAGAGGCAAGTGGCATTCTAGGTCTATTTTCTTTAATGGTCATGTACAATAAATAATGTTTTACATTTATAATATAATACACATTAAATATAAAATCTGTTATTGAAAGATGGCCCAAACCATTAAAGTTAAAACTAACTGCCATTATAGTATTAAATAAGTATCAGTCCCCATATACATTTTCACGGCTATAATAATTAGTGTCATTTATTTAGATTAAAAATAACTATTTAAACGAATAAATTAAGCCAAGGCGTAATAATTTAAGACACTATTGACTTTTAAATAGTCTTTCTTAAGTAATGGAGTTAAATTTACGAAAAGTCAGATCAGTAACAAAATGTGCATCTTGTAAATATAGCTCATAAATGAAGTTCTAGTATTTTGAAGCCTGTACGTGGAAGTCTGACATCCCACTATACCAAAACATGTAGTGAACGGCGCGGCGCTATCGCTGCTTCGCGTTCAGACCACTTACTCGTATGTGTATCCCGTGCTTAACATTGATAGATTATGACTCCGAAACTTCGACGTTTTATGAATGGTCCTGTAATAGATTCTGGTATAGGTTCGTAAACAGCACTGTCACATGTGAGGGATTGACTTCGCTACAGTTGTAGAGAAATGTTATGGAATTTAGTTGAATGCAAATGTTGATATATGATTATTATCGTGCACATTGGGCCTTTATCTTATATATAAAACAGAACCGTTGCTGAATTAATCAATATATTTATAAAATAAACGTATTTTTCGCGTCTTACGGTTATTCTTTTTTCGTTCTTAATTGTGTGAGGAACAGTACAGAAAAATTGTCCAGTGCTTAGAAAAATATATCTTATTCAATGCAGTGTCTTAAATTTATATAAATACTTTTTGGTTTTGCACGTGCCTTGTAAAATAAGTTCGTTAAATTCTGTGCTCTGTAATATGTTGCAATTTATTCGTAAATTTTCATAACCATTGTATATAATATATTATGTCGTTACCCTTATGACTTAGTTAAGGAAATTGACTCCCAAATATAACAATATATTGATACGTAATAAACATAAAAGTTGCAAAAAATATTGAATATCGTCTTACAATACTGTTTTTAAAATCTTAATTATTTGCTTAAGCTGTTTACGAATCAAAAAAATAATATTATAATTGTTCGAACTTTTGGATTTTGTAGTTTTTGCATTTTAGTTTTTCATTCACTTAAAGCGTACCTTAAATCATATTTCGAATTATCTATTATCACATCATCAACTAGGTAAATTTCAGTTTTACTCCTGACCCATTTTAGCCAAAACCCAAATATCTGTCTGAGTACAGTTAGAATGGGATGGTGGAAGCAAAGATTAAAGTTTGAGTCTCGTTCTGTAATACGGACCTTAAAGTATAGGCCGTGAAATATCACAATTTTCTTCATATTCAATAGTATGAAAAATAGCTGAAAAATTATACAATCACCCTTACCTAAACCCGCAGAACAGTGAAATCAAATAAAATATCACTGTACCGCAAGGATGATTCTTGGGCGCGCGAAAAAATTGTTCCATAATATATTCCTAAAATAAGCATAATAGAAAGATGTGCAACTTATACTACATTTAAGTATAGAGTAGTATAGTGTAGAAATATTTATCTTAGTATCAAATGTACATAAGTAAGTATAAAAATGGTATCGACCTCGAATTTATAAAGTCATAATTAATAATAAAAAAAATATAACAAAGATGGTAAATGAAACAGACAAAATAAACGACATCAGATATCAAAAGAAGTCCTATGTTTGATCTTCATTTATTTTGCAAGTAATATGACGAAGCTAAGAAAAAACTTGCTGCCATGCTGCAGGTCTGTATTTAATGATTTGATTAACCTCAAACCAATACAAATTTCAATCAGCTTAATTAAAAAAAAGAGACTCCGCAATTAGTTGAAACCATATTACTTATATTTAAAGAACACATTTATTTTTCACGAACGAATCGTTTGCCTTGACTAGCTAATTTAAGTTAATAAAAATCCTTTTAGAGTGAGCGACATAAAAATCGGTAACTTTTAATATTATTACATTAAACAAATAAAAATAATTGTACCGACCATAAATTAGATATGCTGACATTTATAATTGGAATTCTATAAACAGGATGTACGGAGGTCTTGGAAGAGTACTGGTACAAAAAAGCCGAACAAATACGAGGTCAGCAGCGGGTCCCGTATCATTATGGCTTTAATAGTTACTTAAATCAAGCTATGGTGTAATCATGGTGTGTTTTAATTGTGTCAATAATGTTAGACACAGTCAGCGTTAGACTTATACTAAAACTTAGCCAGCAACTTTTAGAGAACATTGTGCAAATAAGATTGATGTAATACGGTTGGTTGATTTTTTTGATTTTATTTGCAGGTTTATTCACTATAGGAGCATCAGATAAATGTAAATACACGTGCCAGCATTAGCCTCGAGACCCCAAATCATCCGATTCGTAAACCAATATCACAGTGCCACCAACGTTCCAGTGAATGTAATAAATGGTTACAAACTATTTTACAGTAATTGAGGTATTCAATAATTTCAAAGAAATACAAATAGAAATATAAAAAATAACATCTATAGCGATATCAATACAACGATCGTTATATATATCGATTATATGTATAATGACTACTTTTTCATGAGTCATCTCTCAATATCATACTGCTCATCAATACACGACTGACTTTGATGTGCATTTAATCATTATTGAATTTGGTAATTTTTTGTTCACAAGATAATTAAGCCTTTGTTCTATATCTCACTTTATAATAGGAGGTTGAAAATGGTAACCATCTCCAACAGCGTCCTTGACAACTAAGGTACTAACTAACCTTTTTCGGAACACAGTCTTGCTATTAACGTTATTTTGATCATAGCTGAGACTGAGATCCACTCATTAGGCGGTTAACTTTAGAGTTAAGTTTACAAATACAAAACTCCTTAATAGATGGAAGTGTTAAGGTTTTGATAGAGCCACTCCCATCGATAAATTATTATTTTGAAAAATGTTAACGTACTGATTACCTTCTATTAATGTTCGTCAAACCCACTATTAATCAAAATTTTACCAAGCTGTGATAAACACGCATTCTGACAAATTCATTCCTGCCGGTGAAAGATTCTACACCAAAGTCTCTCTCATCTGCTTGGGTATCTCAGTCTTAACAATTGCTCAGGTAAACTAACAGTGTTTCCATTGCTGTGTTCCGGTGTGAAGGGTAAAATGGGCAGTGAAAGTACTGGTTACTTTGACTTTACATCTCATATATTGACAACTTACAATATGCTTTGAGTAGGGGCAGCAAATTTACTGTCAATCTGACAGGAACTACTATAGGTGACTGTTACAATAAGGGCAGCCTGCTTGTTTGTCAATATATAACGTAACAAAACAGCGCATAACGTATTACGAGTACCTATGTCTTGACTAATTCAAGAACATAAACCAAGAGTTATTGTGAGTTTTGATATGGATAAATTATTTTTATAGATAATTTGAGAATTTCAATCGCATATCAAGAATTATCGTTAATTTACTTTAAATATTATGAAATGCAATACTTTACAGTTTAATAAGGTTTTGGGGTGGTTTAGCGTTTTGTTAATCAATATATATATTTTTAAGTAACGTTGTTCTGGCGACAAATTTTGACAAGACTGGTAGCAAACCATACAGTCATGTCATATCAGATTAAAGTGAGCAGAAATAATTCTGGATTAATGACGAATCGAATAACGGATCAGACACTGCATCTGAACCACTGCGGTAATTAAAATGAGGGTAGTAAAATAATCAGTAAGTTTCGTTTCTTTAATGAAAAGGTTCTATATGATAACCGAGGAACTCTAAACGGCTGTACCATTAGAAAAGAATTTAATTCTTATCAAATAATTATAGCTCAATGTCGATCGAGTTGACGCAGAACGCATTAAATGCATCATTTTAATTGCTCAATTAATTACAGCCGTATCAGCAATCAAACAAGAAAAAACGATTTATTTATGAAATATTAACCTTTGCTAACGGATTTACTTGTAAATGATAAGACTTTAAAATCATTATGAACTTTTATCACATGATATTTAAAAAATATAGATTTTTTTATTTCAGATCTTATCAATATAGTATACAGGGAAATATAAGTGGGCCAGTAGGTAGGGAACATCCCAGATGAACATACTTGACCAAATAGGTGATATATTGGTGAAAGATTAGGTCAAAAGTACCCGTAATCGAGGAGCTTTTAAGAAAGATTAAGTCAAAAGTACGCGTAATCGAGGAGCTTTTAAGAAAATATTTATGAAAGTCGAGGAAGTTTGGATCGTCAAGAGATAGTATAAATGCCGATTTTCTGACATTTGAAATTCCTAGAAACCCTTTAACAAAATTGTTGTTATTTAAAAAGATGCGTCCTAAAAAGCATCGTGAAGAGCGATCAAGAGAATAACAGGTGTGAATCTCGAAAGAGATTTTTACCCCAAAATGATATTAACACATTCGGTGCAGTATCTGTTCAGTAACATCTACTACTAATCATTCAATATAGTTTTGTAACGTGCTAATTCTTTTCGTGTATTTTTATTTTTATACTAGCTGTACCAGCGACTTCGTTCAAAAAGTTAAATGTTTTGTAGAAACAAAAGTTACTAATAAACTTTACTAACCTATTTATTCATTACATAAATAGAGTAGACGACTACAACTGATTATGGTCGTTTTTTATATCTCATGAAAATATGTCAATATAGAAAATTCAGTTTAATTTTTTATTAATATTGTTTTTAGATTTCTAAAAAATGTGCAATTATTATTTACGTAATTCTAATGGAACGAACACATTTCTAACATTCTCATATTAAATGAAACATTTTTTTTATATAAAAAGTATACCTATAAACGAACAAATAACAAAGTTATTTTGATATTTGTTTATTCGCTCATACAAATTAGGCGAGTTTACTTAACTATGACGTCACGATTGCAGTTCTTTTAGTATGGAGCGTTTTTGAGCAATCCGCGACAGCACCGCAAACATGTCGATGTATCTTCAAAAGAAATAGGCAGGTATACTATTGGTTCTACAATATTTCTCAGTTAAAGGAGTACTCTTATTATATATAGAATTTAAGAATTTGTCGTCTACCCAATTACCTGAGTAACATCAGCTACATGCCAATAAAAGTCGCGTTAAAATCGTCCCAGCCATTTCAGAAAACTTCATTAAGTGTTAATAAAACCTATTGCAATATGAGGAAGATATATAATTACGATATATCCTCTCAGGCACTATCAACATTCACGGGATGAAAATGAAGTAACAATCGTCTTTAAAGTCCAGCACCGTACAGACAATGCTTAAATATAAATATTTACGTAAGAACTAGATAAAAGTAGGTCAATAACTGGTACAAACAATTATAAGAAGTAATCAAATCCCTAAAATAGAATTTTGTACCTATCCTAACTACGATTAATATAGGTCATTGCAAATATTGTACTCCTTCGAGTTGAGTCCGTTCTGTAGCTATGCGCATGTATGCATTTTTGCATGATAACAAAAGTTAACCAATGATCAAAATTATTTGAATCACTTTACCACTAATACATATGTGTATTGTGTGTTGTACATTACATCGTATTTAAAAATATTTGCTACAAGATCGCGATGTACTCGTAGATATTATCTCTTGTACAATAGAGTATCTTTACAACTAAGTATTTACAAGACCTAATTAGAAACAAGATCTGAAGGTCTATTAATATAAGAAAAAATGAATCAATGAATGAACAACTGTAATATATATTTAGTTTATAAAACTTTTCAAAAAAATAAATGTATATATCTATAAAATAAAATTATATATAATTACAATAAATCAAACTGGAAATCGCTTAAGCCTTAAGCGCGACATTTATTTTCATATTCGTCGATATATAGCACATTTTGCACGACAACTATATAAGGCAAAGAGTTACTCGGTAGCTGAGGAGCTTAACATAATTCTCTGCTGTATTAAAAAAATGTATCTAAATGACTATGTAAGTCTCCAAAATCGACATGGATGTGTATCAATTTTCTATTTGTAGATAATATTTAGGCGTCACCATCTTTTGAGGGTCACGACACGATCTACGACCTTTCTCACAATACTGGCTGATAACCATCGCATTAGTGAGACTAGACAAAATCGCTTAACATATTCACATTGTTCGTTGTTAAGCAAATAGAGCAGTGTACATATAAGGGAGTGGCATAAGCAGATCACTTGACTAATATGATTTTCCATTAAGCTTAAAGAAGGCTAGGGCAACCCCCAACGCGGACCACCGATTTGGTCAAAATAATAGAAGACATTAGATGCTAGCAGCGCAGGATCGATTAATGTATAGATCTTTTGGGGACATCAAAGGTCCCCAAAAGATCTATACATTAATCGTCTCTACATCTCTACCTTTAGCTTATCGTTGGCGCTTATCGAGCTATAATTGGCTGCAGTATATTATACCAAAGAAGCGCTAAATACGATATGGTTATCATAAATGGCAATTCAATCTGGTTATAATAAGCCAGATTTACCAAACAATCTACAAATAGTAGTCATTATAAGATAATCTCTACGAAACTATATGTTGTGAACTTGTGATACTCGTATAAGATATAACAATTTCATTACTATTCTTTAAATCGAAACAGAGCAATGTGACCGCATTAATGCTCCCCGATATATTTAGGTAAATAACTTGTTAAATGCACTTTTTCTATTTCATATTTGATTTTAATATCTTTCTTAAGGTCAATGCAGTCATGTAATGGTCAATGTGTCATGGTAGTCAGAATTGTAGACACATTTTAACTTCACTTTGATTTTTTTTGCAGTTTAAGCTAAGAAGTAGCCCCAAACCCTAAGCTGACCGGATAAGTCTATCCTGTAACTGATGAGTCTCATCAAACCATTTGGACCAGGCGTTACCTATAATCTGGTGTGCAGTGTGCTAGTTTATACTGTCTTCTTAAAAACTAAGTTACGGATGCCAAACAGGAGTATCGGTGATTCTGTGATCTCGGCACTGACTTTCTAATCAGGAGATTCGTCGTCGATCCTGTCATGTACCATGACCCATGTTTTTG
The DNA here is from genome assembly GCA_036419045.1 of Scirpophaga incertulas. NCBI lineage: Eukaryota > Metazoa > Arthropoda > Insecta > Lepidoptera > Crambidae > Scirpophaga > Scirpophaga incertulas. Next base: position 14,524,528 of record CM071645.1, read on the forward strand.
TTTTTCTAGCTTCATAAGTTATTGATTACTTATTTTTATTTATTACTAGCTTTCCGCTCATAAGAAAACTTCTCATTCCCACGGAAAAATCTAAGAAGCGCTATCTATAATACATCCATCAAGCAAACATTATTTTTGTTTTTCCTCGGGAATATCAATGTTTTCCAGGATAAAAAGTACCCTATTATTTAATCCTGACTTTTATCTTTACGTCTGCAAAATTTCAAAACAATCAGTTCAGTAGTTACGGCGTGAAAACGGAACAAACAAATAAACTCACTTTCCGATTAGTAAGGATAGTAATGATAAATACTTTTTTATAACTACGCACGTGAGTCACTCGCGGCTAATTACAAAATTTGACCCACTATATTTTTACAAAATAACCAAAAGAAATGAAAATTAAACTTTACTAAATAGAATATTAAAATACTAATAAAAATAGGCACGGAATATGAGCCGGTAAAAATACTAAGAATTGCTTATAAAAATATAAAGTTATTTTTGAACAAATTAAAGATTAATAAGAGAAGTATTTCTTATCAAAAAACAGCGATATTTACTTCTCCTGCCAATCTGCTCCAAATAATAAGTAAAGTTATAATAAATAACTTTCAAGGTTAGATGAGAATGATAACAAATTAAATATAGTATATGAAATGCTAATAAATAAATTGATTGTTAACAAAATGAAAATAATTGCATAAGAAAAAAACTGTAACAAAATATTTTTTTTTAGTTAATTTCCTCGGCATATGTATCCGTCTCAATCAAAAAGCTATAAAAAGATATTACCGAGAAAACTATTTATTATAATTATTATATTTGCTTTTGGAATTCCGCTATCTTCTACAGTTGACAGCTCACGTTAATTTATTAAATGTTAATACAGTCGGTCAAGTTGATCAGAAAATGATGGTCTACGAAGAGAATATGAATGAAAAACGTCCGAATAATCTCCGAATGCCAGTTCTATAATCTTAACAAAGAAATTTAAAAAAGGCATTTAAAAACATCCGTCTTAAACTTATAATTACATTGAGAAATGCACTAAATACAATATATTTGTAACAATGAATAATAACTGCGAATTGGGTTGAGAACTTGGCGCGGTATATAATAAAATGGGCTACAAGGCACGCTTGACATAGAAGATGCACATAATCTTTACCTAACTCAAAATGTCCAAAGTATTTAGTAATATATAAAATAAAATAAAAACTGTGAATCAAACATCAATTAAACGCATGTCAAAAACACATACGGATGCGGCATACAATAAAAAGAATAACAATGTAGGAAGAGCAGCCGATGGACCAGTGATACTGCGCATTGCATCGCAGTGACCATGATACCATTTTCAGCAGAACACTCTTAGAAGCTCTCGAAGGTATATAACGAGCGCATCGCTTGCCTTCGTCACACTTCGACCGGCAGCTTGCCAATACAACATCGTTTCTAAAATCACAAATATCTATTAAAATAGCACAATGAAATTGGTGAGTCCTCGGGGTCCGCCCTTGTGATAGTTATACTTAAGATTTAAATTCAACTGAGACAGTTTGTACTTTGAAATTGACAGCTTGGGTGTGCCCAATTCTCTTATATCTTTCGGGATAAAGCCATATATATATATAATAAACAACATTATTTTAAAATACAAAATAAAAGATGTTTTCTTACTTTTCAATTTTCGCATTAGATATTTGCTTATTATATAGCAGGACATTTTTAATATACATAAATATATTATTTTAATTATTTAATCTATTCACTAGGATGTATTGAAAGTTCATTAGTAAGCATACTAGCGATCAATAACATGTTAGTTAATGATGGGTCTGTTGCAAAAACTAAAGTACAAAGTAATGACGAAATAGTTTTTTCATTGAAGCAAAATTCTAATGAGTCATTCCATAAACCTATAAAATAGACTAATATGTCAAAAATATTAGAACTTTCATAATTTGTCTCAATATTTTTATAGCTTGTGGTAGCCGCTATCCTCGGTGTGTGCTTAGCAGACCGACTGGACAACAAATATCTCCCTCCTAGAGGCAACCAGGGCGCCGGTTACAGCGGCGGATTTGGACAAGGCACACCAAACTTTGGACATGGAGGCGCTGGTCACGGATCTGGTGGATTTGGAGGTGCTGGCCATGGATCTGGCTTTGGTCAAGGAAACGGTGCCTTTGGTCAAGCAGGATCAGGATTTGGTCACTCTGCTGGTGGATTTGGCCAATCCGCAAACTACAACCAAGGATTCGGTGGCGCCCCGAGCAATGCTTACGGTGCTCCCGCTGGCGGTCGATCCAATCCTGCTGATGCTAACGCTCAAATTTTGAAACTGAACAGTGACGTCACCGCGGAAGGATTCTCTTACGATTTCGAAACCTCTAACGGAATCAGGGCTGACGCGTCTGGTGTAGCTACCAACGGAGTACAGTCTCAGGGCAGCTTCGGTTACAAGGGTGATGATGGCCAAGACTACAGCATCACATACACTGCTGATGAAAATGGATACCAGCCCCAGGGAGCTCACCTCCCCACGCCTCCCCCAATCCCTGAAGCTATCCTGAAGTCCCTGGAACAGAACGCTCGTGATGAAGCTGCCGGTATTGTTGATGATGGTAAGTTAATTATATATTTTTTTAATAATAATGACAACTTAAGTCGATACAAAATATTATATTTACATACGAGTAAAAATATTGACATATAGAAAGTAAAAGTATACACATATAATTTCACGTCCATATCCTAAAAAGATATATGACAAATAAGAGGAAAATAAATGTTTTAAAGTAATAAAATTATAGTAAAAAGTCGATCACAGGTAATTATATTTTATTGCAAGACTTTTAGCAATCATACCAAATATCTGACGATCAAAATAAAATACACACAGCAATCAAATTAAAGTATATATGTGTGGAGAAAAAAAACCAAAACGAATTTTCTTGTCGGAACAATTACTGTTTGCAAAATTACGAATTAAGTTAATAACATTTTTTTACGATAATGACCCGTGGCTTTTGTACAAAAAGCTTTACAAATGGTCATAGTTCGAAGTTATTTGGACTCTATATTAGCCGCGGTTTGACCTTGCTTCGAGTAATCTGCTATGCGTAGGGTCACCAAATCGTAAAATGAGATATTTTTTTCCAGTATATACTATTAGATTTGTTATTTTAAATTGTTTTATTCAATGTATCAAACACTCGGTACTTATCGTAGTCATATAATGACTGGAATTACTAGTTTTTCGGTACTATATCATTCGGGTTATTGTCGCTTTTCCCTCGATGATTTTGCGAAAACCATATAAAAATCCGTTCAATGGGTAGTTATTTGGACCATAACCTAAATAAAAATATTAGTTTATTGATTGATTTAGTCGAATAAATTTCTATAATAGAAAATACAATGTCTTATTCATATTTCTTTTATACTGTATTTTATTACACATTAGTACAGATATGTTTGCTATAATCAGACATGAGTTTCTCTCGTGTGATAATTTCAACATATACTTGTCATTAGCTAGAAAAATATAAGCTCATGTCCGCTACTGATAGCGATTTGTTGTTACCTCGCCAATAAATTACTTACAGTCCAACTGCCGGCTTATGAGTTACAAAATGATGCGAGAACCGTTGCATTAAGCGTCGTGACCGTCCGGTGTGAACGCAGCCTATTAATGACGGTTAATCGGAGGTTCCTATCATAAAGTCTTAAAAATATAAAACACAAGTAAATAAATAAAATTTTAATATTTTTATTCCACATTTTCAAAGTCTAGCCCAGTTTTACGTCTAGACACTTTAATATGTTACCAGTAGGTCTGATTGAATTACCATTGTACAAACTCAAAATGTACATCAAATCTTGCTTAATGAAAAAAGGCTATTACCAAATTTATAAATGATAATAATTATTTTTTATAATCTATATTTTTTGTTATGCACATACGCTTCTGATCAACAGAAGTTTAGCTCTAAGTCCCTTGATGACCAATGATGTACCAAACAAGGTAAAAAAATTTGACGTGCAAGAATATTTCTTGTAAATCAAATTGCAGAATAAATCATTTCATTTCATTCATTTCATTTAATATATTATGTTAACACCAACGTCCTTTACTAAATATATCGATATTCAAAACATGATTTAATCATAGCGAATATAGAACCAATTTAAATCATAGGATTGACTACATATTTGTTAGACATAAATCGCAGTGTAGTTATAACGTACAATTGCAATCCAACCATTTCAACTCCAAATATATATTTCATCGTCAGATTCAATTGGCTATTTCGAATTATTTGATACACTCTAGGTACTATCCAACCAAAGTATTTGAAAATTATGAAATACGATTGAGGCTTTATTTCAAAGTCTCGCCATCCTTTTAGACTGCTATGTTTACTTTTGGGATATTATACGATATTTATTGAGGATAGTATAAATTCTATAACGCAATATTAAAAAAAATCGTAAGAAAATTAAAAATATAAATTTTGTTACTTTAAGTTGTTCAGATGGATTCAATTTACTTAATACATGCAAATCATTGTCACATTAATCATTTCTAAGGTTGCACGCAGAATCATCACCACTTAACCTTTCCTTTGTTGCTTGTGTAAGTGCTTCTTAACAATTATTACACTAACCCACTCTAACTGGCGTGAGAGTGTCTACGAGCCGCGTTGAACAACCTAGATCGTGTTGTTCGATTAAGATTGAACTGTGAAATAAAGGGCTTCTTTATATACTGCACGTTTGTTAAATTTCTCAGAGAAATATTTTTCCAGAAGAATTTTGCTTATGACCTTATTATTTTTAATTCACACGCGGTATTTATATTATATTAATTACTTGATTAAAATTAATTAATATTATGATATTATTATTTTTATATCTAATTTATTACTTACCAATATTATTTGCTTAATTAAAAACTACACTGCTTTCCGAAAATTGATTCTTACGCCGTTTTCATATAAATAAATCCATTTCTGTGATACTCTCTTGAAAGACGTAATCTCTGCCTACCCCCGTGGGAAAAAGGCGTGAGTGTATGTATGTATGTATGAATGTATGTGATACTCTCGATTCGAAACGAACTAAAAATATCTTTGCTAGCCACATTTGACTGTAATGTATTTCTAGGCTAAACTAAGCCCAGAAATATTCACTTACCCTATTAGCCTATTCAGCCTATTAGCCTACACCTATTTACTTTCAAAACAATGCTATATTTAACTAAATACAGCACTGTTTTAAAAGTGAATAGGCTTTAATTATTTTTAAGATGTGGAGTACTGTGCTTTGTTAAAAGACCAACATACAAATATATCTTCCGTTCTTCACAGATCATTTAAAAATTACAAGATTGAGCACAGAAAATGTTATTTATTTACAACTGATGTATTTAGTGTAGAAACTATTGTGTTTCAAAATTAAGTGCATAGAGATGAGCATTGATTTTTTTCATTTACACTTTTATTATTATGGAATAATAATAGAATTAGATTGAATGATAAATCCAATTACGTATCAATTGCAGTAGACGTTGGTTTTAATGCGATTTATTCTGAAATAGTGGTACCAACGTCAACGTCTAATGTTTAGGTATTTTGGATTGGTTAATTGCTAATTGGTAAGGAAAGTTATAGCTATCTTAATTTTCGACTTCGTCAGAGTTGGTGGTGGACCCTCTTATATAGATTATGAATTTTCAGCAAATGCTTTTTAAATTTACCATTCAGATGTAATCAGAAGAATAATAATTTCAAATTCTATTAACACATTTTAATATTTTGTTTTGAACATAATTATGAATTACAGTAAAATTAGAAAGGTAAAGTGTGTCAATGGTTTGTTTAAAATCTTGGACGATTGTAGCCAACTCCTTTCTATATTCAATTGCCACTCATAGGTCTTCAATTTCTCACGATTTTATGATAGCTTTTTGTTTTATCGCTTATCGTTTCAACCTATGTTAATTTAATGGAATTTTAAGTCAACCATACTTTATCAACCAACCATAAACGTTGCTTCTTTCTTATAGTAATATTGCGACTTTAAATAATACATATTATCTAACACTTTCATAACTTATTAATATATATTCTAGTTAATAAATAGAAAATTACGTTAATCAACAAGTCATTTCTATGCTATATTTTGAAACAGTAAAATTAAAATGATAAATAATCTAGAAAACTAGTGTTGATAACGCTAGATAGTTCTTAGAGTGGATAATATTAGCGTATCTTAACAAAAATATAATTGTATATTTGGAAATTAACCAACCAACCAAGATTTAATTTGCTAGAGGAAATTATTCATATATTACTAGAATTGCTTCATACGGATGATGAATTGACTGATTTATGAAGCTAATATATTAGTATTTGAACAATCGAATTGTAAAAGGCCAAAAGTACCAATCTCAATGTATGATTTATGATAGATGAAGCGATTGGACCGTAGCATGTGAAAATATCTCTGCCTTAATATGTATGTTATGTATATTTACTATTTTACATTTTTAGAACAAATTCTTTTTTTAGATAAGACGTGAATTGAAAGCTTCATAATTAAAAATATGAAATCTCTTAGTTTTAATTCTATCTAGAGTTCTTTCATAAAACACTGATGCAATGAAATACAAACCTACTTTGGTTGTTAGTACTAGGTATAAGTGGCGCGTATGATGAAGTTAATTATTTCATTGTACCGAGTCATAATATCTTCAGTAAAACGTCTAGGGTAAACGTGTAATTTATCGCAATCAAATATTGCTTGAAAACACTAATGGCTCGTCCCACCCAGGAATGGTTGAGTCGCAATCTCAATATTAATGAGTACTTGTGTGCAATGCCTATGCCTTCCATAATAACTCTTGCGACATGAATCTAAGTCAAACTTTGATGACTTCTCTTTATAACAAACACTAAAGATTTTTTTTCTTGCGAACTCTCTCTGGTTTTCTGCGGACTCTTTTTTGTATGTGTTAGTATTTTTACATTTCCTTATATATTATTTCTTCTATAAGTAACATATCATTTGTTGATCAGGAGAAAGGTGTTGTTCTCCGTTTTGTGAGGACAGATGTTCTTGTCCCCCACAGTCAAAGTCCCATCTATATCTATGTTAAAAAATACTAAAGATTTAGAAGAGCAACATTCTAATACTTAGGTTTTTTCAAATTAATAAAAGAGATCGTGATCCGTCCTAAGGAATGAAACAGCAGCATACCGCATAATCAATACCTCTGTATCTATAAATATTTATTTCCATTTTATAATATAGTAGTCTTAATGACTACAATTTTCTATTAAAGACTTGGACTAATCTACAATACAAAATGGTTTACTATTCTTTATGTTGTTCTATCAGTTACCTTTGCCAAAATAACAAAATCTTAGCTTGCAACTGTAAGTCTTACACACTTTGCTTAGTTAAAAAGCTTGCGTGACTAAAAGTATAACACCTTTATTAAAACGTTACTCGACAAGGGTATAAACAATGAATTGATAAGCAAACCATTCCCATACAGCAAATTTGTGGGAAATTCGGAGACAAAAGGTTGGTTCATTTGATATGATGTCCTGATTTTATGTTATTTCAATTCGATGTTATCAGTTTGAGTACCTACTCATGTGATAAGTATTGTTGAAATAATTAATTATTCAGGGTTCCATTATAAATTTTATGATTACAGAATAAATATATCAATAAATATATTTTGAACATCGCTGTCGTATAGGTTATAAGAAGTAAAATGAAACATAGTTAAAAAGCTTTAATTGAGGAAACTCTTTCGTAATATTTGTCCTCTACAAAGTCCTTCAGAGTCCCTTTTCACTTCTTTCGCCCAACAAATTTCCGAATAAGTGTAGAGTCATTTTATTTATTTTTATTTATACGTATGCGCTTATAAGGTTATGTAAATCGAAACTCTATGTGTATTTTAAATTTTATATTTCTTTGACAATAAGTGACTGTAATAAGCCTACGTTGAATAAATACTATTTTGGTTTGATTTTGTAGTAAAATATTAAACAAAATATTGCAAGTGTAACGAACGTTGATTTATATGTAGTCTACCACTGGTCATTTAAAAAAATTATTTCTTTTTTATAACGTTTATAAGAAACATGTAAAATATTGTGCATACTGAGACATGAAACAAACAAGAAGACAGTAGTATCTACGAGTATGTCCACATTTGATTTCTGTAATCAATCAAAAGTAATAGTAAGACAAATGACTTGTTGATCTTTGTCTTTAACTGGTCAGTGTATATGCAATAGCTAGTTCCAAACAAATGACCCGATGAATCGAAATGGCTTAATGTAATTGCGGTGCGCAAGCTTCAATTTGGTTATAAGACGCGCACTGCGGTCACATTGATTAAATTGTATGCGTAACAAGATATTTGGCAAGCTCAAACAAGTCATTCAGGCTGTCACTGCTTATCATAAGATTATTTTGCGTACCTACATGCATAAAGAAACTCAAGCAAGTGTTTCGCTATGTTGTGTGTTTCTTTAATGAACTTTAAATTCGACTCTGACCATTATAATTTTTACTTTATTGAAAATATGAACTGGTTAATATTTGTAAAACACTAGTTAAACGTGTTCATCATTATTATTTCCTTTATTAGAAAGAAAATTACAAAACCTTTTTAATAAACAGCAATATATTTTTAACATACAGCACAAAGCTTACAGTGAAGCTTTATAATAATTGTCGTCGGTGCACACGTATCTAGAAGTGTTTGATAGCCTAAAAGCTAAGTACGTTTACATAAGCAGTATTTAATAAAAATGTGATTCACAAATTTTATGTTCAATATCAAATTATAAATAATAATATTAAAGGTGCAATGAGAACGTACAAGAAATTGGTTTAGTTTATAAATACCACTTCAGTCACGACCTTCTGAGCTTTCGGCTCAGTCCCATCACTTGTGGCTTTGAAAAAAGCGGAATTTGTTGATATTTTTTTTAGTTTTTGATTGCTTACTAGACTTTTTATATGGATTTCTCGGCACCTCAGTGTAATATTATATGATGTCCACATAAATATAAACATGCTATAAAAAATATTTTTTTGTTGAGAGGAACGTTTTAATATAAACGTTTAAATTTACTTTTTATTCTATTTATAATAAATTTACTAAATAACAAGTAATCTGAAGTGGTACTACTGTAGTTTGTCTTCTCAATAAAATACGTAGCTCGCTAGTCTTATAGCCTCGAATGTAAACGACTCAAAGTGCGTGATACCAGTTAGCCAAGAGTCTGAATTGAATCGTCCGAGGATTATCCGCCTCAATTATACGAGATTGTCTTAAAAGTCGCACGAGGTAGCCCAGTGGTATTATTACCATAAGTGATCTATTTGCATCAAATAATCTTATAGACAAACAAATATTCTATGTAGAATCGATATGTTCAGTTATTTAATTTATATGAAGATAAACATTACACACTTCCAAAGAAAGTGGCAACTTAAAGTATTATATTATAGGAAAATGCATTATAAATAATATTAAAAAAAATATACAGTCCAGCAAATTTAAATCAATTAGTGAGACCTTGAGTTGTTTAGTAATTCGATAGTGTCGAAATACTTATAACCACATACTATTATGATAAAAAATGACGAATCTTTGCTGTTGTTGCTAATGAGATGAAAATGGTTATAAGCGTTATTGCGGTGTATTTCAAAGTTTCAACAACAAAATAATCAATCTTTAGATTTGATTTAAACTAAACCTGTTTGTAACGTGGGCATTAAAGATGTTCTTTTTTCAAATTAGATAAATAAATGACGTAATAATTTGCAATCAAGAATTTAACAAGAATTGTTATTTATTTCATTTCACAGCTATACGAGTATATAATTTATATTGAGTTTGGACTGATGATGATTTTACATTTTTCAGGTGCTTACCATGGTGAAGGTGCTGGAGCTGGCGGATATTCTGGTGCTGGAGCTGGTGGTTATTCTGGTGCTGGAGCTGGTGGTTATTCTGGTGCTGGAGCTGGTGGTTATTCTGGTGCTGGTGGATACACTGGTGCTGGCAATTCTGGTGCTGGCCATGGTGGCGCAGGGGGACACTTTGGCGCCGCTGCCGGAGGTAACTCTTTCGGTCGCCTCGGCTCAAGTGGTTTCGGACAGAAATCTTTCGGCGGAGCTGCCTCTCGTCAATACCTCGCTCCTAACGCTGGTCCCCGCGGTTCCGGATCCGGTAACTTCAACTCTCAAACTGGCTACAGATACTAAATAAAAACGACCCTATTAATGATCGAGGGTATTATTAGTTTCGATATTAAATTTTCTATGTTGCCGAATTTATTTTCTCGATATGAGTAATTGGTAATATTTTATCGGAATCTCAATTTGAATTGTATTTATATTAGCTTTTAAATTAAGAACATCGAATTGAGATTCGTATAATATGGTTAGAATTTTCACTATACCTTTCACATATTAAAACACCCTCTTTCATTAGTTTCAAATATTTTCAAGGTACCTATATATTATAACGAATGCTTTGAAATGATTCTACAAGCCAGTCATTATACTAATGACTTGTAAAGTAATTGCAGTCATTATTATAAGGCCAATTGTTATACTGTTTGCATACTCCTTTGTTACACTTGTGAAACTCTTTGTCTCCATCTATTTAATGTGATCTCAATATATTGTCTACTCCTTTCGCTCTGTGAAATAATACTCTTATTGTAAAAATATAGCACTTAGATTTATATGTACAAGAATTTAAATGGACAGTACTAGTGATAAGAGAAAAAAGAAAAAAAAAAGAGTGTATCATGACTAGTTTTAAGTTTTGTAAATACATATGAATATATGATTTTAAATGCAACTGATTTGTTTATAATTTAACATGTTCCAGAAAACATATTTTATTTTTCATATTATCATAGCTATAATGAAAACTATAAAAGAACCAGAAATTACTAAGATTTTAAAATAACGTTTATATTTATAGCTCTTTTTACGAACAATTCGTTTTTAGAGACTTTAAATGACTTATAATATCAATAACTGCCTCAACTCAATTCTAATTAACAAGATTGTGATATAAGCATGTTATATACCAGTGTTAATTTTAATTTTGTATGTACATTTACTAATACGGTGAAGGAAGATATTGTAACGTAACCTATAAATATAATATATACAATAAAAGGCATATGAAAATTCGGTTAGCCTGCGCATCAGCATGGTTGCTGATGCGATATTGAGCAGCATACTCACGTCTCTCTCTCGTTTCATATCAGCTACCCCAGGTATATCGTTCATAAACTGTTGGCGGTGATGACTTAAACTGAATTACACCTAGAAGAGGTTTCCATTTATAAAAAGTTTAAAAATATTTATTATGTTTTCTGTGTTTTTCTATGGTACAATTTTTTATTGAAATAGACTTCAATATTACATAATACACTTTATTAATAACTGTATTAAAGATGACAAGTAAATAGCCATGAGGAAAAAGAAGTAAAAATACATTATCAAAAAAATAGAAATGAGAATGTATTTATGAAAATAGGATGCTAGAAAGAGAAAGTAAAATAAAATACTTATCAACCATGATTTATAAATAGTTTATGTCATAATATGTATCTATAATATATACATTTAATTTAAAATCTTCAACTCGCCCTTACTAAGTGAAGAAGAGCTGGGATGGGATTAAATATAATTTGAATATATAATATTGTACCAATTTGTTTGTTAACTTTTTGTCATCTTGACGTTCTATGTAAGAAATCTGAAAAGACCATAATAGGTAGAAATTTCCACATGCATGGTCACGGTGATATGACTGATGCATTTACAACTCCCAGCCAAATTCGATTATTCTGAATGTAATCTGCAGATTACAGCACATATTTATTAGGTTTATTCTAGTGAGCTCACGTGACACTCAAATATCGAGGTATTTTGTGTATCTGTCAAAAGTATTGTAATTAATTTCCAGTGCTTTAGTTACGTTGTAAATACCGACGTACCGATTATGCACGACTTTCTCAAAAGTGATTTCCATTTCATTCGTCATTAGTTGACCAGAGATAAGTTTATATGTCATATCAGATTGTCATATAATCAGATTGACAACGCTCAAACCAACTTTTTATTACTCACATTTCATTAGGTCCATAAACGCTACAAAGTTTTATCTCGGCTTGTGTTGCATTTTTGTAATAAAATTATAAAATGTACTGAATTTTGTCATTAGATTCACTCGTTTTGACAAAAAGGAAAAACAATTATTTTAATATCTTTCTTCGAATTTTGTATAGTCAATAAAATCCTGCAGAACTTGTACAATAGCGCTTTCTAAAAGTGGAAATATGAATAAAGTAAAAAATTATACTATATACGTGTGGGGTCTACAAGTATCCCCACACAAGTAATATATATCGTGCACTGGTTCACGATTAAAATTTTATCTTTAAATTCCAATAAAACTAAATGTATCAAATTTTCAATCCAAATGTAAAAAAAGTAGATACTGTTGTTAATATGAATAACGAAGTGGTAGAATTTGTAGAGTTCACTAAATTCGATCCGACTTTGCAATGGGATCCACATATTGAGATCCTATCAAATAGATAACTTCTGCAGCATATGCTGTAAAAAAATTAGACAACTTACAAATGTTGAAAAGATTAATTTACTTCAGTTATTTTCACAGTGTTATGTCCTATGGTTTACTATTATGGGGATCGGCTGCTAACATAGAAAGTACTTTTGTTCTTCAAAAAAGACTAGTCCGCGCTATTTATAATTTACGAGCAAGGGATTTCCTTAGAGATTTATTTAAAGAGATTAATATAATGACTTTAGCGGGCCAGTATATTTATGAAAATTTGATTTATGTGTATAAAAATTGTCACACATTTCATACTAATTTTCAAATGCATAATTTAAACAAAAGAAATAAAAATAAACTTGCCGTTCCAACGTACAGGCTACAAAAAACTAGAGGTTCGTTTATGGGCAAATGCTTAAATTTTTATAACAAGATTCCACATAGTGTAGCTGAATTGCCTTTTCATAAGTTCAAGATACATGTTAAAAAGACGCTAATGAGTAAGGGCTATTACAAACTCAATGATTATTTAAATGATGCCAATGCTTGGTGTTGATTTGAAGATATTACATTCTAAATTGTAAATATTTGTTTTCCAGTATAAATTGTAAACGCATATGTACATTGTATGATAACGACATAATTTATTGTAAGTGTTGTTATTATTTTTGATAAAACTGATAAGTTTCTTGCGCCCATTCTTCTTATCAGCTAAAAATACATCCTGAATGGGTGGTAGGGGAAAATACTTGACGATTCAAAAGAGCTTTCTATAAAGTCATATTTGAATAAAGTTAATTTATATTTTGATTTTTAAATATATATTTCACTCAGCGGATGCGATCTGTCAATTGCTACCGCGGTCACTGAGATTCTTAAGTAGACCCCTTTTTTTTTTTTTTGTTCCCCTGAGAAAAATGCATTAAATTGCATACCCCGGCTGTGGCGAGCCGGCGGTTATGTGGGGCTCTCCTCCCCAGAAGGGGGAGGCCTACCCACTAAAAACCTCAGGGATGGCCTTCCTCAGGCATGTAGGGAGCCCCCGGGAACATCAAGCTCCTTCCGGGAACCCCCAGCCTCCGCTCCCCCTTCGACAAAGGGGAGCCCTCCTCGGGGGAGGCTTACTACCTCCCCCGGTCTCCTCCACCGACGACGCCCCCCGGCCACGGAAGGGGCGTGGTCCATCCCGGGTCCCGGGACCCGCGGCGGCGCCGCAGCTGTGCTACTTACGTAGACCCCTGCCGCATTGAAGGTTAAATTACATGATAGAGCTGGCCACTTAATACTTGAACTTCGTAAGTTGATAAAGACTAACGGAATGAAGCAGTTAAGAAGTATAGTTAATAAGCTTCGACCCAACATTGTTGACGAAAGAACAGCAGACAGTCTCTAATAGCTGCTCCCTCTGACTCAATTGTACTTCGAGGGAAGTCGGAACTACGCACTGCTGTAGTCAAACGGGCAATGATAGCCAATTATTTCTGAATTCATAGAAGATGACAGTAACCATTGCAGGTAGCTCGGTTTCCCGGCCCCCCAGGGGAGACTGAGAACAAGATCCACGAGGGAGTCTAGATGTTTGTCATATGGATTCTTTTTCAAATAGAGGTATGGGGACGAGTCGTGAAGCTTTAGTAAGGAAGAAAATAAAGACTTCTTTATACCAGATATGGAATCAGCATTAGCCTCGTATATTATATTACACACTTATAATTAACCTATTAAAAATTAAGGATACACGTAAAGATTATTCAATTATACAAATTGTTACTATTATTCAAATTTTGTCTTTGAAACATAAATAGCACCTAGGTTCATAAGAGGGTTGTGTGGTAAAAATTAATATATCCAAAAATGTTTGTCATTTCTATAAATGTTAAAGTGTGACCAATATATCTAGTCGGCATTTCTGTTGACCACTATCCTTTTTTTTTTTTTTTTTTTTTTTTTTTTTTTTTTTTTTTAATGTAGGGAAATGCAGTTACGCATACCTCGTGCTCGGGAGCAGCACGAGGTTATGTCGGACTCTCCGCCAGATGGTAAATGCGGCCTACCGACTAAAACCCTACGGACCTCGCATCTGCACCGAAAAGTGACGGGGCTACGGGAACACACAGTACACAACCGCGGCCCCGTCGGTGCGTACTCGCCGTAGCAAGCCCCCCCCCCCCATTTTCCCTGAGCATCTTGTGGGGAGCAACGCAGGTGTTCATGCACGGCTCTCGTCACCGCAATTCCCCGGCACTACGTGTCACGGGGCTGCACAATTTTTGTAACGCGAGGAGGGCGTGCATCCTCTCCACCCGCGGCCGTCTCTTGGGCGTTGGAGCCATCGGTGACCTCCATCGCCGTTTCTTCGGAGGTCTCGGGTCTTATAACCCGCCTCTGTCGTCTCCTGCTCACATTAGTCTTGGGGGAAGAGCATGTCTTGTCCCCAAGGCGATGATCCGCTGGTTTCCCAGCCGCTGTGCAAAGGGGACATTTCGGCTTTGACGAACACGTCGCAGCTTTATGTCCCGGCTCCCCGCATCGGTAGCACAGCGTGCTCCGGTCCTCCTCCGCCCTGCAGTCACATCTCAGGTGTCCCGTGTTAAGGCACCTGTAGCACCTCATTTCGCGGGCCTGAAGGACTTTCACTGTCGCGGCAGACCAACCCACCAGTAGTCTCTTGCTGGAGGCGACTTTTTTGGCCGCCTCTACCGGGCAACACGCCCACACCGTACCCAGAGTAAAGAGCCCCTGGCGGATTTCTCCGATCCGGACTTCATCAACTGAGCACTGGCCGATCTTCGCCAGTGCCTCTTTCACTTCTTCCGGCCTAACAGACTGATCTAAGCCTGAAATCAACAATTCCGCCGTCTTAGATGGTATCGACACCCGTGCAATGGCCGGGTCGATAACCAATTTGAGGGCTTTGGCGAGGTCAAGCGCACACCCCTCCCTGTTACTACCAGCCAGGAGTAAAACGGCCGCCCCGGTCAGGGCCCTGCGAAACCGGACCCCCTCTATGCCCAGTTCCGAGAGGTTTATTTTTGCCCTGGCAACCGCTAATATTTGACCATATGTATGGCCTTTCTCCTCCGCGCCTGGCTGCAGCGTAATAACTACTGCAGCTGTCTTTGGTGCTCTCAACTTGGGCTGCAGAGGAGGCACCTTCTTCTTGGGAAGGGGTGGAAGCTGTTGCTTCGGCGTGGTGGTGCTTGCCAGCAACTGCCCGGCTATCCTTTGTTTTCTACGCTGGCCACGCTTTACCACTGTGGACCAGACCTCCTCCGTGTTGAGTGGAGGCGGCGGCAGTGCACGTGGCTCTTTTGCTGTGGGTTTCTCTGCAGCGGATTTCTTCTGATTTTTTCCCCCTTTGGAAACACCTGGCGCTGAGGGGGTGCTTTCCTGGACAGTATGATGTGAAAAGGCCTCAGCCCGTCTCTCATGCTGTAGGGAGGGGCGCAGGCGTGGCTCGGGGTTCAGCCTAGGCTCCAAACCTTCGAGCCTGGCGTTGAGCCGAGCGACCATACGCCCCATCAACCTGTTTTCTAGCTCCTCGATGTCGTGAGGAGCTAAAGCTGTCATCGCCGGATTTGTTGGAGCTGGAGGGGTAGCTGGTAGACTCCTCTGTTGCATGCTGTGAATATGCGCCTCCAGCTCGCCAATTCTTTCACTCTGGGCCTTGAGTTCTCTTTCAAGACGGGAGTTCGCCTGTTGCAGGCACACAGTCTCCTCCGAAAGAGTGCGCTCGGCAAGGGTTTTGGCGTCCTCCCGGAGGTGATTCACCGCATTTTTTAATGCTTTTACGAAGGTCCCCTTTAGGTTAGAGGACTTTTCCGCCACAAGCAAAACAATGTCTAGTGTACGAGCTATACGCTCCGTAACAGAATGCGTAGGCTCGTCTCCGCTCTCCTCTAATGGAGCGACATCCGCCGCAGATGTTGTTGCGGCGTATGTATGCGAGATGGTACGGACTTCACGGGGCTCCATCTCCGCGATTTCCTTTTCGGCTTCAAGCTGGAGGGCTAGGCGTTCCTGCCGCCGGGATTGGGCTTTGGTCATTATTGGCCGGATGTACTCACCTGTAGTAGGCGGGCGGCCTCTCCCCCTTTTGCCTTTTCTGGCTGGTGCCTTGCGAAGAGCCAGCGAAATACCTTCTGATGAAAGATCATCGCTCAGATCCTCCCCGCAAGCACTAGTCTCTCGGGCTCGTTTGCGTCGCACAAAGTGCGTCGCACTATTACTGGCGCTTGCAACAGATGTTTCCGACATAAAATCGGATTCTCCCGATACCAAAGATGCATCTGCAACCTCACTGGTGGTCGTGAGAGCAGATGTCTTCCCCACATTCGCCTCGGTTCTTTTAGTTCCATCAACCGGCCCGGATACCGGTGATGGCCCGCTCTTAACGGGTTCACATATATCGCTATTCGAAAGGGTGGAACTCGGTTTAGCCAGCCCCAGATACTCCTGGCTGCCCGCAGCCGCCTTGCGCGGTCCTACGGGGGGGATTGATACCCCCTGGGGACGTTTAGTTTTATCACCGAATTCCATTTATTTGCATTTTGGGATGCATTCCCTTCCCCCGCTAGGGACTGGTCTCCCACCAGCCACGCACCCCCTCGGCACGGAGAGGACCTTAGGGTTGGGGTAATTTTTATTGTGGTTTTCTTCCACGTGACCTGGCGCTCAGTGCGCCGGGTCCCCGGCCCGCTCAATGCGGGTAACGGTATAATGCCACACGAGGCCACACGAGGTGGCCCGCCGAGTAGAACTCGGCCATCCTACGCTCCCTATGGAAGCACCGACGTCTAAAGCACAGAGCGCTACGGCGAGAACCGCCTCAATGCTATTACAGACCCTTTAACGGGTCTCCGGGCAATAGTCCTACCCCTTCTAAAAAGAAGGAGCAACTTCGCCCCTCAACCGCTTGCAGCGGTTGGCCACATAAAGTGGTCCGCCGAGTAGAACTCGGCCATCCACCGCCCCCCTCCATGGGGGCCTCTGTCAGACTATTGGCCGTCAAAAGACGTTGCCCAGGGTGCACACACGAGGAGGTTGTCTGACGTCGCACCCCTTGACCCACTATCCTAACCGACGGCTGAATACATAACTCAATAAAAAGTACTTATTTTTAAATTCAAATAAAATACTCCAAGAGCAAAAAATCAAATCAATGATTCTCGTAACCTTAAGTTTGGCTTATATGGCATCGCATCTTTCGCCGTATATGGCGTGCGCAAGAGTCATTTGACGTGCTTATGGCGATATTAGCAATATTATCGTATGGTGTCAAACTGATTAATATTAATTGAAAGAAAAAGAGAGCACACAATTTAAATTGCCAAATAGCACGTGAATTAGTAACGCTTTCTTCGATACATATTTTAGAGCAATGCACATTTAATAATTTTATATTCGTAAAGATAAAATGTATATAATAATATATATATATATATATATAATATATATATATATATATATTAGACAAATATAGGAGCACCAGTATTGTACATTCAGCAACACGTCAAGATTTACACATGCATTCGAAAGGTCTGTCGTGTTGCTGTGTGTTATAATGGAACGATGTATTGATTGTATTGTTTTGCATCATAATTATTGAGTTATAAGAAAGAAATTTTCATGAAATAGAAAGAGTTCAAAAGGGCATGGACTACAAATACTCAATATATAAATTTTATTTTAATTTGTAAATTAATAAAATCATACATTTAAAAATTAAGCTTCTGGCTTAACATATTTTTCAGGAAACTAACTCATTTTAAGCCTTTCCAGATTGAATGTTACTATTGAATATAGGAAGTATACGTATAAAAGTACAAATAACAAAGTTATTGGTAATTTTGCTTATATTCTCAGACGAATTAAGCGGCTTTATCAAATTATGACGTCACGATTGCAGTGTGTGATTGCAGTATGGAGCTTTTTTGAGTGATCTATGACAATGCCTGTCTATATAGCTAATTATGTTTAATGGAAGCCAATTTTTATATTTATATATATACTAGCTTTCTGCCCGCGGCTTCGCCTGCGTGGATTTCGGGATTGGGTCTATGCAGGGTTAAGGGTCATAGCTTTTGCGCACGGCTACATATGCGCGGAAGTCGGTTTATGGCGCGAAGGTTTTATCGCGCTTCCCGTGGGACTATCCATTTTTCCGAGATAAGAATACCGCAAACCTTGCTCAAGAATCACTCTATCTATTGATGAAAACCGCATGAAAATCTGTGTAGTAGTTTTTGAGGTAATCCTTTATTGCGCATCCCGTGAGATCTGTCGATATTTCCGGATAAAAGTAGCCTATGTTACTCGGGGATAACGAAGCTTTCCAAAGGTGAAAGAATTTTTGAAATCGGTCCAGTGGTTTCGGAGCCTATTCATTACAAACAAACAAACAAACAAATCTTTCCTCTTTATAATATTAGTAGAGACTATCCGAACAGGTTTAGCAAATTTAAAATCATTGATTGATTTGTTATGCTCTAATTCCATTTATATAGAAATTTTATTAAGATTTTCGCCCAAACGCCTAATTATAATATCGTAGCCATTCTCAACAATATATGATTAAAAATATTGTGTATGATAAATATTGTAAGCTCTGGTCCTAAATTTAAATGTTTTGTGTCTATTCTTGTCTTCCATACTTGAACTTATTTATTTCTTTGCTTTTACCAACTTTTACTTTATATTTATGTACCTAACATGATGTAAACAAAAAATAGGTTATAGCTTTGTAGGAGAAATATGATATCAACGTCAGGTTGGATATATCAACATATGCATGGAATAAAATAATATATATGGGTACCTCACTCTATCACAGATCATATAGATCTGTCAATTCAGGCTGTATATTTCGCAATAATCTCATACCTGATGCGATATGCTGCATACCAGTGTGCCAGTGTAACTTGGCATAGTTTTGGTGCTTTGTATTGTTCTGATTTATCGATGTTGTGTCTAAAATATATGCATTTCTACTTTTCTTTCTTTCCAAAAATACGTCTAGTGCTATATGTTATGCTTCACTCTCAAGTACATAATTTGTGTCAGTACTGTTCAAAAACAGCCTCCCCTGTCTGTTTCTCTACTGATTAGAGTTTTCCAATTAGGGATACTCGTTTACTTATTAAAATATAATAACAACAACAATTGTTTATAAATATTTGTATATTACAATTTTAAGAAACACTGTCCAGCCAGGCTGTGTAAACTTTGCACCCTGTAAGATTTGCAGCAAGTCAGCAACTTCCAGAAGGACAATAGAATACGAGTACGTTGACAACTTGTGACTTAACATTTAAAGTTATTTTATACCCAGTTATTTTACTACGTTTCTTACCATTAAAATTCATTTAATAGTTGAATATATATTTTGATATTAAATTATTTTATTACGTACATCAAAACTATTTTCAATTGATATCGATCAAATTGAAATTATTCCAATATAAGAGTAAATTTGAAGATATTACACAGAGTTTAGAAAGTACAAGTACATATCTTAAGTTAAGAATATACAATTCTATCTATCAAACTTCTTCACTGCAGTCAGAGTTCAAAATGGTCCATTGCTGAATATTAAACCATATATATAGCATCCAGCAAGGTCGTTGAACAAAGCAGCGAAGTTCATGTCCATTTCGCAAATTAAGTGCGTGCTATTTATCAGATCTATCCATGATCGAAATGCTCGAGTCCATTGTCTTTATACGACTTTATGACGGGTTATGGATGTTATACAATTGATCTATTTTTTAAACCAAGATGTTGAGAGTCAGATTTACGTCCTGCCTAACGGGAAACAATCACTACAAGCACTTCGGCGACCCTTCAAAAAATATTCACTGCCTTCTTGATATATTTAATATTTATAATGCTAAATGATCGATAGCTAGAGGAAATATTGAATCGGTAATCATAGTATATTTATATATTCTATTTTTAATACAAAAACGAAATTATTGTTTAAATCTGTAGGATTAATATATAACGCCCTATGATATACTAGCACGTAGAATGGAAAATGTATTTCAATTTATTTAATAAAACCATAGAAATAATGTAACATTTTTAAAATTAAATGTTCTGTCGGAAGAAATATTTGAGTTTGCAAGAGTATGAATTTCAGAGAAATGTGTACTGCAGCATTATACAATATAAAACAAGCACGAAAATATACATATATGAGAACATTAAGAACGGCAAAATGAAAATAATAAATAAAGTCATTGCGTGTGGTACAAAAACCAATGTATTGTTAATAAGCAGTGCTGAATTAAATGTCAAAAGACAGTGAAAGAAATGAATAAAGAACGTAGATTAATGCTTTATTTGTTTAAAAAAGTTGAAATGGCAAAAATTTTTGGTAAACCAATCATCCAACTTGGTACTTTCGCTTAATTGGAACTCGGAGCCTGGAGGATGATTGGTGGTAACCAGTCCTTAGGCCATCGGCGACAAGTTGCGAATCTTTCAGTATCTAAAAGATACAGCAGTTCCGGAAGTACACAGTAAGGTTTACGAGTCATTTTCCCTTTTTACCTTTGGACTACTTGAAGTATGACTAGACTTTGTGCATGTTTGGTGAATGCTTTGTTGAAGTTATTCCACCTCAATAAAATGTTGTTCATCATTATTTATTATGTGTACAGATAGAGGGTGTAATACTCTGATGGCATTTAAATTTCCAAGTTCATCACATATAAGTAGACGGCCTTCAAGATCACAGTAAATCTTAGAAAGTTTGCTCCATCGTATATAGGCCTTGCCTTTGACTTTTGGTGGTGTGTGGTCAAGAGTAACCGATTAATATGAAAAAAAAAATGTTTTATTCAAGCTACAAGAACGAAAAATTTTATGCCGCAAAATATATTTTATATCAATAATGTTAAAAAGATCTAAACCTATCAACAGAATTTACTATTATTTTAATTTTAATGAAATTTCTTCTCTAGAGAACAAATCACATAATATGTGATTTATTATATTGAAAGGAAATCTCATTTTAGTGTAAATACAGTAAAATTAGAGCCTACTATAGAATTGCAATCTATTCGTTAAGAAAATATACAATCCCAACTATAATATTATAAATGCGAAAGTGTGTTTGTTTGTTTATTTGTTTGTTTGTTTGTTTGTTTGTTTGTTACCTCTTCACGCTTAAACTACTGCACCGATCATCACGAAAATTTGCATACACATAGTCTGTGGTACGGGGAAGGATATCACATGTTATCCCGGAAGAAAGTAGCTACTGTTCCCGTGGGATCGAAATTAACGCGGGCGGAGCAACGACGGGCGGAGCCACGGGCAAGAAATAACAATATAATTATTTAATAATATTTAATATTTGCATACACATAGTCTGCGGAACGAGAAAGGACATAGGACACCTTTTATCTGTTCCCGTGGGATCTAAATTAACACGGGCGGGCTACTAACAGTGTAATCCTTACTAATATTATAAATCGGAAAGTGAGTTAGTTTGTTTGTTTGTTTGTTCCGCTTTCACGCCGTAACTCCTGAACCGATTGCTTTGAAATTTAGCAGACGTAAAGATAAAAGTCCGGATTAAATAATAGACTACTTTTTATCCCGGAAAAATCGACAGATCCCACGGGATGCACAATAAAGGCTTCGCACGAAAACTACTGCACAGATTTTCATGCGGATTTCATTCATCAATAGATAGACTTGAGCAAGGTTTTGCGGTATTTTTTATCTGTTTAGTCCCACGGGAAGCGCGATAAAACCTTCGCGCCATAAACCGACTTCCGCGCATATGTAGCCGTGGGCAAAAGCTATGACCCTTAACCCTCTATAGACCCAATCCCGAAATCCACGCGGGCGAAGCCGCGGGCAGAAAGCTAGTTAGAAATAAATGTCAACGGACACTAACAGCCAAACATGACTATTTTTCGAATGCTCAAAATAAAATAAAGAGTGATATTTTCATTATTTTAGAATCGTTATATCAATATTTGACCGGGACATGTTACAGAAAATCGACTGTACGAGTAAGTCCTGATGTGTATTTTTTGCTCTATAAATAAGGTAACCTATTAATACCGTAATAACCTCAGGACCATAAAATTAGAATGTATACATATAAACAATAAGAACTAAATAAAATCAGCAAAGGAAGGCAGTAAAATCAAAGTTCTCCTGTGCAGTTTAAGATACAACAAAGCCTGTAAGAATACATTAGAACATAATTGGTAAAAGAACAACCCATATTTGACTTTTATATGTACATATATAACCCGTCGTATCGATATTTTTTATGCATATATTACGCATAAATTGCAGATTATTATCGACATTTTTAAAGCTTTGATAATAAATTAAATTACGAAAGATAATTCTTGTTACTACTACGAAATAACAAACAATTAGTATCAAATAATAAAAATAGAAACGTTTATTATTAGATTTCACACAATCTCGTCTGGTCGGCAAAAAAGTCGTATCGTTTTAATCAATGGACACAAGCGGACCACCTAGCTCTTCGTTGCACGTTTCTGTAATATTACCGTACGCTTACACCGGTTCGTAGCATCTATCTGCCTCGATCTCAATTAGGATGAGACGCTACGACCCTGTTTATCTGAACGCAATTATCATATGACTTTGCTAATGAGAGAATGAATGCAATATAGGTCATGTGACAATTTTGTTAGCAATTCTATGCAATATTGTGGTAATAATGATAATTATGAGAACAATTATATTTGTATTTCGTCTTATTTTGCTCTTTAGTAGAAACTCATGGCACACTGAATAGCTTGATTTCTAAGACAAGATAGTTAAACGCACCATCATTACATTGTTAGCCGTGTGGTGTTGGCAATGGCGATGACTGAATCTTCAACTCTTTTCTAATTTAGAACTCGAAATATCCCAATTAAGAAATAAAGAAATAATTAACTTTCGAAGGCTTGCCGCAGACTAACCCGAAGGCAGAGATGAGACCTTCAATTGAGTCTTCGCCCACATTTATCTTCACTTTGGTTCGAAAAGGTGTCGAATCATAGAAGGTTTAAACAACAGACGCCGACATTATATTCTGCTTTTTAGCGCTATGCATAAGAAATATCTGGCATACACATCGACCAACTACTAAAATGGGACTATCAAATAAAATCCCTCATAACAAGGGTAAGAAAACTAATATATGTTTTCAAGAACATAAATAAAATAGCTGAAGACAACACCCTCAAATTGGTTTATTCCTGTTTATGCCGGTCTATTCTGTCTTACTGCATTACTGTGTGGGGTGGTGCTGGCAAAACAATCCTTTTGCCTCTAGAGAGAGCTCAGAGAGCAGTACTCAAGGTCATGGTCAGAAAACCTTTCAAATACTCGACTTCCCAACTTTATTCCGATACCATGGTCCTGACTGTAAGACAACTCTTTCTTATGAGTATTGTGTTACGAAAACATTCCCAGCTAGTGTTTAATCAACAATTTATTACAAATAAACGTAGAAATGATATAGTCTGCCAAACACCAAAATATAGGTCTGCTCTTGCTAGACGGCACTTCGACTGCATCAGCTGTATCGTATACAATAGGATAAATAAATTTTTAAACATCTACCCATATAGACAAAAGGAAGTAAAAAAGAAAATTATAGACTTCCTAATAAAATTATCATATACTGAAACCGAAGAACTGTTGGCAAAGGCATTGTAAATATTCTACAAGTTTTACATTTCTTGCATTAAAGTGTAGCAACACACATACAAAACACACACACACACACACACAAACACACACACACGCACGCAGACTTACACGCATAACTATTACTAACCTTATTGTAAATGTATTTACATCTGTGTTTTTGGCGGTGGAGAGGATTTCGAAAGCAATAGAATGCTGTATTATTATGTCACAAATTAGTTATAATAGTTCTTACTTTTGTTCTTATTGCACGGATTCTCAAAAAACAGACTTGGTCTTGTTTGAGAATTACTGCATCAATAAAAAGTCTCATTGTGAAACGTTTCTTTAGACTAATTTTGGCTTGCTGTTCTAGTACTCTGAACTATACCTATGTTTTACTTGACACTGATCTGCGTACTGCCTGAGATACAGGTTGATTCCTAGTTTGGGAGTGTGCTGATTAGTGGCAGAATATAAAAATAATATAGATCTATGTAATGTCTAGATTAAGCAAACAAAGATTGTAAAAATGAAGCGTGTCAAATAAATATTATTATTATTATTATTATTATTATTATTATCTATCAAAGACGCTTTTTGCATATAGATGGAATTTATTAGGAATAATACCCAGCGGTATGTCTAGAAGTCTAAAGGTTAAAAAATGAGGGTGGAAATAGTTTATGTAGTTCATCACCTTACTTCCCAAAATACCTACCTACATGCATGAGGAAGGCCATCCCTGAGGTTTTTAGTGGGTAGGCCTCCCCCTTTTAGGGAGGAGAGCCCCACATAACCGCCGGCTCGCCACAGCCAGGGTATGCAACTTAATGCATTTTCCTCAGGAGGAACAAAAAAAAAGACTTCACCCTTTTGCCAGTTCTATGTTCCTATTTATACTGCTGGCTTTTCGCTCCATTAAGTGCATGACAGCTATTTTGAATTTAATTAAGTCATCCCATAGATGGCAGCAATCTCTATACACGAGATTTATACAATATTATTAAATATTAAAAGCTGTCCAGGTGTAAGTATCGATTAAATGATACCCTTAGCCCAATGCCCAACTTTTTGGCCGCAGTTAAAGCTTTTAGACAATGAGGCTGCGGATGTGTAGGTTTGAACTCAGTTCAATATTAAGAATATTAAGGCTGGAAACAACGGGTATAGATCATTTTTTAAATTTGAAATCAGATTAAATGAACTTCGTTTATTGAAAAACAAACAAGCTTATATTTTGATGGCATTAAACTTGAACCAGTCAGTGTCAACTGATTGGCAGATACGACTTAAGGTTATGCTATTTCGTTTCTGATAGCAGATATAATCTTACGTTTAGTTTAAATTGGCTAAATATCTGTCTATAACCGTTTTATCGTAATTAACTTATATTAGCGTAATTACTAAGACACTTATAGTACGTCGTTGTTTTGGAGTTGCGTCGTCGTTATTTTATAAGCTTCCAGCATTTAGCGACGATTTCTTCCACGGCTAGTCCGGTCTAATGGCGCTTCTTAAGGAGCACTTCAAATTTTGATTGGCAATCAGTTCAGTAGTTTAAGAGTGAAGACGGATAGAATAACATTTCTAGAATTAATCACGTATATATATATATATATATATATATATATACACGTAATATAATATATATATATATATATATATATATATATATATATATATATATATATATATATATATATATATATATATATATACCAAAACTAAACTTTCAAGTAATATATATCATGTGATGGGTGATGGGTGTTAGGTTATCATATTAAATGATTTTTAGTACCATTTGAAAGTTTAGCAATTTCATTATCAGTACTTTTTCTGATATTTTTCGGTTTCGAAGTAATCTGATGAAATTACTTATTGTTTGTACCCCTAGTTGAGCTTAGTATTAGTGAAGTGTGTCCTCATCTATAAAACCGACATTCTAATCTCATATGCGATTGACTCATACCATACTCGGTATATTCAATTTCCGTTTGACCTAAGCCTTCAAAGTTCACATGAATCATAAAAAATCGATAAATGATTCGATTAAAAAAATTGATGTTAATTGATTTCCATTGAAGTAATTAGCATAGCACGGTTTTCTCATTACACATTAGGAAGCGTATACACGTAATACGTACTGCTGTATTTCAAATGTCCGGTTACAATTTTTTTATATATTACAATTATTAAAAAATATTATTGTCATTAAATTTAATATTTTAATTTTGATATTAAATATGGAAAAATTAATTTGATGTTGCTAAGAAACTTTAGTAAAATGTAAAAGTAACTTTTCACATCGTAACAGAAACGAGACAAATTTTCACAAGAGGCCCGTTCAGTTTTATGCGCCCGCGCGTGTTAACTAAATTGAGTTTGTGAGCTCCGACGCACAGATTCGCGTTCTTACGCACAAACTAAATTAAGTCTTCATGATGTTGTTACCCGATCAACCTCATCGTTTGAAGCTCTGTCAATACATATATAACCGAGAAATTTTAAACGCTCGCTGGAAATACTTTTTAATTAGCACTAAATTTGTAATTAGTATAGTGATTAAGTCGTGCGGCCGCGCCGTGCTCTTGCCGAATCGATACAATGTTGCGAAATCAATATAACACTGACGGATCATTTGTGTTAATTTAGCTCAGCTCATAATAAGCACCATTCTTGCTCTGTCCAAATAAATGATGATGATCTGTATTTGGAAACGAAAATTATAGTTCAACATTTGCATGTTAATAATAAATAATAATATAAGCGAAGTTGCATTGGCTATTAGGACTTAAATGTTAGACTATTAACGGATCAAGAAAAATGGTGTTCGTTGACGACTTGACGGACAGATATAGAAACATACTGTAAATAATAAATAAAGTAAAAATTTCGAAGAAAGAATACATCGTAAAGCCAAGCCGTACTCGACTGGCGGCTTTTAGCTGGTTGACCAAGACGTCTATGATGATAACTTAGGACTGAGTTACTTGACAAGTGGCTCCAGATTGTCTGTCTTCTTTGTAGTCAATCATCAAGTACACATGTTCACATGCAATTCGCATTGAAACCTAGTTAGAAGAGCAGTGGTAGGATGTTTGTATATGATCAGGAATTACTAGTGGTAAATAGCGCACCCTAGGATGTAGTACGCTTACTTAAAAGGTACCAACTTCCTCTAGATTTTAAGACTCTCAGATTGTAACTATCAAGAAACACAGATTTTGGTAGTGTTCCATAGTTTCCCAGTGTGAATGATAAATGTGGAACTTTTTACAGACAATTACAACATTAATATATTATAGTAATATTTTTTACTCTAAGCATGATCAGTCACTAAATGGCAGCTGGACGTTAGCTAAAAAATCCACTTAGCAACAGTGGGATCAATTATGTGTTGATAAAAAAATTAATGGTTATATGTAATTTGTGATAATTGGAATATTTGCCAATTCACAAATTATTTAAGGCGAAGCTATTTTGTAGGTAGGCTTAGGTATTTCTGAGTACTATTTTATAAATTTTGTGAGTGTAGTGGTTCACTGTTTCTACGAGTATCTTACTAATGGCCTTTCAGATAGGAGATTCAGATAGGTGTTATGTCGCTTATAATTTGGGCGGGGCGGTTTTTGCAGTGAAATGTAAAAATTGATTATGTCGCTTATAATTTGGGTGGGGCGGTTTTCGCAGTGAAATGTAAGAATAGATGTTATGATGAGTAGAGGTATGTCAGCTAGTTTCAAAGTTGTTGAATAGTCTAGCTGAAGTTCAATCCATCTACGATCTTATCTTCACTTAGACTCTTCATAGGTTGGTGGTTATAGATGCTTGGCACAGTTTGTCAACGTCTCTTTTATGAAACAAGATGAGTAGCTTAGTCAGACATTTTATCTTATAATTCTTTTGGGCAGGTTCGTGCCAGTCAGTGGGGACTGATATCATTTACAATATCATTTAGTATTAAGTCGTCATATTTTAGTGGCTTTCTTTCTTTTTTTTCCATTTAGGATATTTTTCGATTGATATGGACGTTTTTAATATTACTGCAACTGAACGTAAGCCTCCCCCAAAGATTTATATATATATAATATATATATATATATATATATATAATATATATATATATATATATTATATATATATATATATATATATATATATATATATATACATATATATATGACCTTCACCAAATCATTGATCCACTTACCAACCAACCAATGTTGCGTTTCTCAGGATATGCCTTCCAGTGAAGAACCTTTCCGCCCCAATAGCCCTGCTATTTATAATCTACGTTATGAACATTGTTTATTTTTTTAATGGGTGCTTAGTATGTATAGCTACAAACATCTTCTCACATCAGCATTATCACCGTCATAGTCAAGGTTATTCGAGTTATATAATGCTTAAAGTTATATAATACGATGCATTTTTTATTTAAATAATTTGCTATATATATTGGTACGATAGGTAATTTCGCCAAACCGCAGTGAATTTTTGGCGAATACTACTATGACAATGATTTATCGATCACTTTGAACTGTCATACAATAAGTTATATTATGGCAGTTATATCCACCGTTATATATCTTGATCATATTGTGTTTCACTTCACAAGTAATTAGATAAGAATCGATTTTTTGTTGCTAATAGAGGAAAATTCTATCATTGATATGTAATTACGAAAACTGACTCTGTAAGATTTGTTTTACTTTATTTATTAAGGAACGTATTAAAATTTATCGGTGTGGTAACCGTCATTGATTTTGTGTAATTGTAACTATTATTGACGACCTCCGTAGTCAAGTGGTCACCGGTTTCAAGGTATCGCCATTTCTGAGGCCCTGGGTTCGAATCCCTGTTGGGGCAGATGTTTTTGTGATTAATGCGAGCAATTGTAGTTTAGTTTTAATCATGTTTGTTATATATTTCTGTCCAACATATTTATATAAGTATAAAAAGTATATCTATCCGTTAGCCTAGATCCCATAACACAAGCCTTACAGAGGAGTACATGTTCATCTGCAAATATCTGTAGAAAATAAACCAGTATATTGGCAACACATATTTCAAACTCTCAAGCAAAAATTCATACTACAATATCTCCTAAATTATCATAAAAAACGTATGCAATTGGTTTTTTATGTTCATAGCCACAAAAATTCTGGCAGCGAAATTTCAAATGCGTATTAGCTAAAATCTTTCAAATAAATTTCAGTGTACCAACACAATCTTAGAAATTACTTGCATATGAATTTGGAACCGTTATAGTAGCCTGCATGTTTTAATATTTTTTAATTCTCACTTTATCGACCACTTACTTTAAAATAAGGTTGTATTCAATCACTATATCTACATATTCAGGTTCTATTCAGAGAGGATGGAACAAAGGGGAATGATATAAATTTTCAAGGGTTCATATATTAGAATCAACATAGAAACAGCGTTATAGTTGTTTCAATTCCAAGAATTGAATGAATGAAGAGGATTAAAAACAAATTTAACCAATCCATCAATATCGTCTACTCTCAAGACACATCGCACAGTTAGAATTGTGATGTATTTCCTTAGTTATCTCTTACAATATCCAAAGTTTAAACAAAATGTAAACTGAATTTTGAATCTGTGATTAATCTATCGATGGGGTAAATACAGTTTCAATGTGAATTGCACTTTATTGCAGATAGTGAACTGTCAAGCAGATTTTGATTATCACAAAAGGGAATTCAAATCTAAAATTTGAATGGTTTTAATCGAGTCGTTTGATAAAGATTTACATAATCGGTAAATCTATTTACAATACAATAATAATATTTTTAAATAATAAGGTCAGTATAGCAACATTGATTTACCGAAATAAAAACGCTTCGACATGGACAATATTGCTTGCCAAATTTGTAATTTAGGGTCGAGTTAAAAATTATAACATTTTTGTAGACATTTATATATTAATGTTCAATATAAATAAAATAAAAAAAAAGTTATTAAAATTGGAATCATTGTATTAAAGTGCGACAATATATATTTTATATTAAATATATAGTATTATCTCAGTATTATGAAATTATAAAGAAATACATAGTTAATTTCAAAGTATGCACTTTGAATATATATCAGTTTACAACCTTCGAAACGAAATCAGAGTGCAAAAGTACATTTTATCGGCTAGCATTTTAAAGTAGGAATTTTTCTCAAGAATTCTTATTCAATCTAATAAGTTTCTAAACTATCTATGTATTGAAAATGCTCCAACCTCGTCTTTGTAATTATAATCCAGTAGCAGGTATAAAAAGCAAGCTAAAAATTTCTCTTCTAAATTACAAAATACATCATTAACTTGTTACTTATAATTTATATTCGAATTTTATCCATAAAACCGTAATCAATATAAACACAGCGGTTTTGAGGCAAGTCATCCAACCGTTTTAATTTTGCAAGTTTCTCTCTTTTGTGGACTTACATTTTTTCATTACCTTAATCTTTACCAACGAGTACATAGAAACTCAAACATACAGTACTCGTAAAATTGTTTTTTATTGGAATACAAAGAGTAATTTGATAAATTAGCAATGTTAAATGAGCGTTTTGGTTTCTATTTTTCAAAATTTAAATTAATATAATAGTACGTGGAGCATAGAATATCAAGACAATCCTCCACACATGACGCAATGACATATATTAAATGATAAGTAACATAAGCATAAAAAATGAGTCCAATCATATGAAGCATACTCAGATCAAGATCGATCAGTACAATGCCCAGATTTGCATGCAACTTCACAAAACAGAAATCGATAGTCAAACAATCGATATTAATCGAACTGATCGATCCTTGAGATGGTCTCTCCCCCTTTTGACACATAAGGCCGACCAATCACGATCCAGTAGCCATGAAAAAAC
Source organism: Scirpophaga incertulas (assembly GCA_036419045.1). Classification (NCBI taxonomy): domain Eukaryota; kingdom Metazoa; phylum Arthropoda; class Insecta; order Lepidoptera; family Crambidae; genus Scirpophaga; species Scirpophaga incertulas. Next base: position 14,555,759 of record CM071645.1, read on the forward strand.
GTACCAGTTAATTACTTCGCCATGCATATCATAACTTGAAAATGGTCGTTTATGTTCCATAATTTATTACGTCAGTACGCATGCGTGATCTTCAGGACTTAGATCTGGTATATAATGGGTCAAAAGCTCCGAAGCGTCACAGTTTTGTGTGAACCTTACAATCAGTAGGACGAAGTCGTTACATAATATTAAATATGAAGCTGGTAAATTATAAAAAAATATAAAAGCTTTTTAGAATTTGATTTTTTATCGTATTTTTAAAACTTGTGTTTTTTTAGTTTATTGTGGCTGTCCTCATCACTGTCAGCTCAGCTGCCCGATTGGATCATCTCGAGCGTTCCTACCTCCCTCCTGATCAGGGTAACCAGGGATTTGGATCAAGGGGTTCATTTGGATCTCAAGCGAACTCCTTCGGATCCAATTTCGGATCAGCTGCTAAATCTGGATCGGGCTTCCGACCTGGTACCTTCAGTGGAGCAACTCTTAACCAGTACCTGCCTCCGGACCACGGACCTTCCAACGGAAACAACGGCTTCAGATCTCAAGGTCAGCTTTTACTATGCGGGTCACAGACTTTGTAGAGTACGTGATCCTAAACATGACAAGATTTTTATTTATTAGTAAGGATTATCGCATACATGACAAATTGAGACGTAATATTAGGTTTTCAGTTTAATAGCGGCATTGTCTAATTTTGTCAATTGGCAATAAGTAATCTTACTGTACTTAATTGCTTTGTCAACTAACAATTTGTGTTTGTGAATTAAAGTAATTATAATGAAATAAAAATATTTATTAAGTTCTGATTAAATTAATTTAAATTCTGATAATTTTTCCAACAGGCAACGTCGGTCCACAACGTTTCCCTAGCCAGCAATATGGTGCCCCACAATTCGGACAGTCACATGGCTCTCAGGGATCTCTAAGCCACTCTCAAGCTTCCAGCTTCAGTCAATCCCACGGATTCAACGGCGGTCACTCCCAAAGTCAGTTTGGTCAGTTTCAAAGCTCCCAACCCGGTCATCAAAGTCACAACAGTGGATCTCAGTACCAAGCCCCCAACTCTCAGTACGGTGCCCCTAGTTCCCAGTATAGTTCCCCCAGCTCTCAATATAGCGCCCCAGCTCCCAATACGGTGCCCCCAATTCCCAATACGGTGCCCCCAGTTCCCAATACGGTGCCCCCAGCTCGCAATATGGGGCTCCTAACCGATTTGGAGCTGCCAACAGCCGCTTCAGTTCGCCTTCTGCTGGATTTGGCGGCTCTGGTTCCTTCAAACAACAGAACTCTCAGTTTGGCGCCGCCAGCCGCCAGTACCTAGCTCCGAAAACTTCTAGTTTCCAAAATATCCCACAACAGAGCTTTGATGAGCAAACCGGCTACCATTATTAATTAAGCTAGACGCTTAGTAGAATTGTATTCAGTACATTAATGTGTTCTCAATAAAATATTGACTGTATTTTTTAAGTGTTTTACTGAAACAGCCATTTGATATACTAGATTCCTAAGAACATGTACCTATATCAAAGCACAGACACCTTTTTTATAGAATTAGAATTTATTTAGCACATTAAATGACATTTCACAGGTACAATCAGAAGCAAGTCAAGGGAAACACTTGAACTAGGAAAAGAGCGGTCTAGATTTATATATATGTTTAGTTTGTCTTGCAGTGTACAGAAAAGAATTACAAATTAGTGATAAAGAATCTTTACAAGATTATAAAGCTCCTTGAAAAATTATTATACTGGAATGATTTGCCTCATAATCTACGAGTAATAATTTAGATTATCACTCGTAATTATAACCCTGAGGCATTTATTATTTTAAAACATTGAAATTTATACAGGACCCACTAGTATAGAAATCCTTTAGAGAGACCAAAATCCAACAGTTTTAAACTGAAATAATGAAAATGAAAATTGCAGTGATTCTAAGACAGTCACTTATTGCATAAAAGTACACTTTATACTTTTAATAATATTTAACAGGATTGTTAATATATTTCATATTAAAACTAATTCTAAAAACGTTAATTCATTATCCTCGTACACTTATCTTATACGAGTAGTCAGTCGGGTAAGCAGAACAGCTTTTCTTCTCCTTCTTACTTCTACTATCTATATAGATCTGTGCTGACACCATTCAGGTGTCAGCACAGATCTAGCACATATCAATATCCAAAACTCTTTTAGTGACATACGAGTACTTTGTATCAATCTACTCCGCACTTTGTCTATCGCTGGTGCTACTTTCAGACTTCGTATAAAATATTTATTTTTAATTTGTCCATCCCGGTTACATTATTTGCACCCCTCCCATATGCAGTCATCTTTTATTCGTCTTTTTGCCTTTCCAACACGTGATACGTACTTTACAACAAGTATCAAGGTGGATTTATAAATTTTGGCCTTTAGCTTCAAGCGCAGTTATATCATGTACAGTTCCTGAGACCTGTCACCATATCATCAACCCTACATTTATCCAAGCAAATATCGTCTTCATTTTTGAATATTGAACCGAGAAATTGACATGTACTCGCGCTAAAAACGCGGAATAAATCTACTGTATACAAAAGTTCAAAATCTATTCAACTGAAATGACGGAAACTTTTGTCGATTCAGATTTTGTCTCAAAATGAAAATAGTAAGTCTATTTGAAACATTTATAATCCAATGCTAGACTTCTATGTCATACTTCGATCAGATTCGAACAATTATAGAAGTCTATTGTGTATGTAACACAATGTCAAGGTTGTAATGATGGTGATGAAGTTAAGTGTGTACACAACAAAGTCTAATAAAATATCACTTTATTAGGCGGAATAAGAAATATCACTTCATTTTTAATTGTTAACAATTTATTTTAAATTGTTTAATACCGTCTTATAGAATTTCAATGTGTCAAAACATTACATTACAAAATATCACACAAATTAATTAGTCAAATACGGAAATCGATTCAATTTTGGATTTTGTTCCATAATTTCAAGCACAACAACATGGGTGGCACGTTTCACGTGTTTCATAGCAAATCGATCTAAAGCTTTACTTTACGCATATAAGATACAATAAAACAATCATCTTCTAAGTAACAGTGTTATATCTTAGTTTTATGGTCGTAAGATACACCAATAGCACCATTAAAGACTATTAATATTTCGTTTCACTATATATGAAAAATCGGTCGTGTTTTTGTTCGTTCCCGTTTAACATCTGACCGCCAAGATCGATAACTATTACTTTAACACCACATTGATTCATTAATCTTTATTATTTGTTATTGTATGAGAAAGATCGATATTTGGATATGTTTTATGGCAGTTCTTTTCGGAACAGACTCGCAGAGATTTATTTGAAATAAAGTAACAAGACTAATTTACTGGTTACAAGGTTGTAATTACAATAGTTTTAAAAATAATCAAAATATTTATTTAATGAAAATGGCAATGAAATTAAAATTACTAAGCTAAACCCAAAAGCAATGGTACGATATGTTTTCGATTTTTTTTTAACATTTATGCTATCAAGGAAGATATTGTTTGCTATAACAAAGCTCTAACAAAGGTGCTTGTGAAATCTACCAATCCATACTCTGACAACTCTTAATGAAAACATTATAATCTGCTTTATAAAAGGTATTTTGTAACATCTTTTATCGTTTAGTTCACACGTTTCAACTGCCATTTCATATAATTGATGATACGATAACGCTACATCTGCTATCCGCAAACTTAATCAAGTATTATCATTACTTTATAATACTTTATAAATTAAATAAACTTTAAAGGTGTTAATGCCAAGCACTGGGTCACGCAATACACATTTAATAAGCTCTAAATCATCAACATAATTATTTGATGAGATATAATAACAAGAAGAACTACATATGTCGATTTGGACGTTCAAGGTTGAGGTAATGAAATCTCACGCGCGGCCTTCACTCAACCTTGAGCCTACACATATAGGGTGGGGCAGGGCAGTAAGGGCGCATGTATACTGATGATCGTGACAGTCTTTAGGCTCAAGTTTTTGCTGCTCGCGCGAATGTAATTTTTTATAACTATTTATCGAATGTTACACCAGTCAAATTTATGAATCCAAATAGATTACTTGTTACCTTACATATGTATAATGTTTCAATGTTATGATGATTACTGACTAAAAAGCCACTGGCTATTCAGAAACGGAAGCTGCAGGGTTCGATTTCCAAGAAGGGTAGATACTTTTTTACTCGTTTTGAGCCTACATGGCTCCTTATTAAAACATCCTCCCTCAAGAACAAAGAAGTTAAGGAGGAAGACCTCCTTAACTTCTTAAGAAGATAAGATAAGATTATTAATAGCAGTGTTGTGCTTCAAAATTTAGTGAAAGGACAGCAAATTCCTTCGTCATTGAAAATTTTGTCTGAAATTTGCTTTTACTTACGACGTTATTATTACTAACCATCAGGTGAGTTGAAGAAACTCGAACACATGTCTTTAAGAAACTGTCTTGACGTCTTTATCATTCGGTCATCGCGTACTATACGTTCCAATTGAATATTCCCAATGCATTCTTCGTAGTTTACTTTGTTAGGCCAACGTGGACTTTTTTATTGTTAATAACTACGCTGTTCTACTTTTATTGAATCTGAAAAACTTCTATTTGTGGTGTAGCTTTTATTTAAAAACAAGTAGTAATTTAGACGTAGAATTGAGAAAAAAGAATATGTTGACAAGAAAAATTGGTGTTGTCATTTTGGTATGTTGCCTATCAACATTATTATTAGATGTAACGTAATTAGTAGCCCTTGAAAGTTTATCAAAAGGAAGGAGTAACCAATACTAATTAAGAAATAGATAATAAATGGAAATTTCATTCCACTATTTATTTTTATTAATTTTGAGAATATTTCTTTGGGTTAACTTTTCACCAAATTAGGGATCAGTAATTAGAAATAATAGATAAAATGAATTAATTCAAAGGCCATACGTTTGTTTCATATTGGATTATTGAAATACCAAACTGAGCATAGGAGCCTCTAGGTACAATTAAAGTTCTTATCAGCTTTGGTCACGCATATGGTGATCAAAATGTATAAACATAATTAATTGTTCGCACGTTAACATCAAAATATTTATTATACGATTTTAATAATAGAGGCGCGAATCTCGTAAAATCATAATATGGAGATGCTGTGTTAGCGGAGAGATGGGTATAACAAGATAAGGTACATTAATACAAAAATACCTGGGGAAAATTCAATTCCACTTTTATTAAATGTTAGTAGAAAATCTACTAACATTTTAAATACTTTATCTGAAACCCACTGCAAGAAATATCACTAGCTCTCTCAGTTGGGCATTTCGCAAACTGTTATCGCTATATGACACCACATCTAACGTTTAATGACAATTAATGATTACTGAAAAGAAATATTTTTTTATATATTATAAAAAAAAGTTAATAATAAATAAATTTGCAAAATATTTCAACAACGTCGACGTTTGAATGTAATTCAGCTGTTTAAAATGTTAAAAGTACGTTAACGGTTATCGGAATTTTATATCTTCGATGATGAGCAATATGTGCATTTACAAGAAGAATCAAGAAATATTTTATAAATGGCATTGTTGTTAATATTGCCAGGCATACAATGAAGATGTTATATTCCAAATTATTAGTAATCACTGAGAGGTTGATTGCACAATGTTGTGAATTTCTCAAACTGACCGTAATTCAGCTTCAGTTAATGGCTCTTTTTTATGAATTTTTTTATCAATTCGAGTCTGAGTAGACCTTTCGTAGGGGATGTTGAACATTTTATCTTGAATTAGTATATTCCTCATACTTTACTTAAAAATGGTCAAACATTTACTCATTCAAATTTTAAATGTATTTTGCACATACATTTTAATAATTTTTACAGTAAAAAAATAGCTCAATATGCGACAGTGTTATTAGTAAATTTACTGTGTCTATTCAAGTACTTAAGGTAAGTTTACTATGTCATATTACTATGTCTACTCACAAAATTTTACAAAATATTACAAATTTTATGTTCCATATATATATATATATATATATATATATATATATATATATATATATTATATATATATATATATAGTTATTCTCAGATGACCAAGCTGGTAAAATACTAATGAAGCAAACAAAAAATAAAGTCATAAATCTTTATTGTGTCTGTGAAGATTTATTACAAAAGTACTTTATAACAAAGATGAAACATTTTTTCTCAAATACGCATTAGGCACAAGAAAAGATATAAAACTTTTAATCGTGACTAAACTAATTGATTGAAGTAAAAAGCGTTCCTTTGATGACGTAACTTATCGACAAACCAGGGATATAATGCATTTTTTGGTTGTATGTTTCACTAATTAATGATGGACAAGATCATCGAAGATACAAAAGGTTTATCACAAATTATGATTTTTTTAAAGTTTATTTAGCGTAAATGGCGCCTTTTTAACATTTGTATGAAATTTGACATTTAACAAGATCATGAAGCATATATAAAGGAAAAAAGCGAAAACTGTAAATTTGCAGCTGAATGTTTGTAGCCCTCGGTGCACCTTTACATTACAACATCAGTACTATATTTTCGCTTAGCCTAAAGTAGTAAGCCAGGTATTCTTTTTGTAATTACGCAACACAGTTTTCTTTTTCAATGAGACAATGCCATTTGTTAAATGTTTGTGAGAAAAAGACATCAACGCGCTGAAATGGCTGTATACCTTTCAATATTTGTTCCTTTGTTTTTACCTTTGTTTAGTACCTTTGTTTAGTACCTTTGTTTAGTACCTTTGTTTCAATATTTGAATATTAAGAATGCGTAAAGTTTACTTATTTAGCTTAGCTTTGTAACGTAGTATTTATTTTGAAAAGTTAGAAGTAAATATCATAGTTAATATATCTTCATAAGTAATATTCGCAGTTGCATCACTTTTACATTATGTTTCAGTTAATGATGTAGTATTAATATAAACAGAGTAAAAAATATTATGATCTACGCTAATGGAAGTTAATTTCAGAGCAAATAGTTCTAAGCTCATTTTCCATTCCATTATGCGATTAGATAAATGTCATATCACAGTATACATAACTGCTAAATGGTGTTATTAATTATTAAAATTAAATAAACACCAGTTGTTTTATTTACAAAATACAGTAATTTAGTAATTGATTGTTACATAAATAATGTAATAATAATAACTATAATTTAATTTGTAATTATTTATTTATTGATATCATATCTTCCTGTGATTTTATAAATAGCAAAGGCTTGTAATGTAGCGTTGTAACATGAAGTCAAAAAAATTAAGAACGACATGGTGCTTACAATAGGCGTTTTCTGATTCTATTACAACTAGAAAGGTTCTTTACTCCTGTAATGTTTTATACAGCAAAGCTTTATAACGACTCATGAGCTTATTGCAAATATGCATTTGGGAAATTCTGTAATAACTCGGACTCTAATAGTAAATAATTACTTTTATTACCTACATTACCTCATTTAAAGGTATAGTCAGTATTTCATTTGAGCTTTAGTGCCCAACCACTTAATATTTCATTACTAAATCTCGAAAAAAAATGTTTAGACATAGATTTTAGGAATTCCATTTGGAAAATGTATATTATATTTGTTGATTATATATATTAGAAATGCTTTAGAAGTATTTCGCTTCAATTGTAGTAAATTTTATCAAATACAATTAATCAAAAATAAAACTTAAGAATCAAAGCACAGGTATTTCATCAGTTCAATTAACCATCTGGTAGGTCGTACGATTTACCGAGACTTGTACAATACCTTAGTGTTCAAATAATATCTCGTCATATATAAATGTTGTTTTTTCTTATATATAAATCATTTGATTAGTATATACAAAATAATCATTCTTCATTTCATTTCTCGTAATAGATTCGAATGGAATATTATTTTTGAGGCACAAAAAAGTATAACCATTTTATTTTATAGCATAATCACGCAATATTCACTTGGTGACACTTAAACAATAATTTTGTAATGAATGATGAAACATTTGTAATATTGTAATGAATTTATTGATAGACAATTTATTGTTATCTAATTGATTTCATAGTTATAAAGATGGAATTTAAATTCATTAGACTAAGCTAATTGTCGATTAACTTATAAAATTTACCAAGACATCTCAAAGAACGACAGCAATGAAATATCTAACAGTGTCAGGCCAATCGAATATTAAATAACCCATCCGGTCACTTTATATGGTGGTATATCTTTTAATTACTTCATTTTATTGCGTATTCGCAGCAAAACGTCAATTCCGTCAGCAGGACAGAATACCGATAATATTGCTTTCCATTAATCAATCATATCATAGTAAAGTATATACTTATATTTTTCAATATTTACACAAAGCATACAACATTAAAATAATCGAGGCAGTCAAATCTGATGGCGAAACTGTGGTAACCAGCCTTTTTTTTTTTTCCCTGAGGAAAATGCATTAAATTGCATACCCCGGCTGTGGCGAGCCGGCAGTTATGTGGGACTCTCCTCCCCAGAAGAGGGAGGCCTACCCACTAAAAACCTCAGGGATGGCCTTCCTCAGGCATGTGCTCCCTACATGGGAACATCAAGCCACTTCCGGGAACCCCCAGCCTCCGCTCCCCTGCCTAGAGGGGAGCCCTAATCGGGGGAGGCTACTACCTCCCCCGGTCTCCACCGACGACGCCCCCCGGCCACGGAAGGGTCGTGGTCCATCCCGGGTCGCGACTTTCTCGCGCCCGCCGGCGACCCGCGGCGGCGCCGCAGCTGTACTACCGAGCCCGGCGCTGCCTTCTTCGAGCGGGATCGGCCATCTCCCGACCCCGCTCGGCGGCCTCCTTCTGGAGCATCACTGCTTCACAGAAGGAGGCCACAGCCCTCCAACCTCCCTCGTCCGCCAGCATTGCCGCAATCAATGTCGGCGGAGACAGATCTCGCCCGATCTCTGCGACCAAGACTCGGCGCTCGGAGGCCCACGCGGGGCGCTCCGCCAGCCTGTTCTGGGCCGAGTCGAGGTCGGATGCGCAGTGGTGGCAATGTGTCGATCCCTCCCGTCCTATTCGACACAGATACTCAAGCCGTGCCCGGTGAGTATCTGAGTCAATCGGTAGGTGACCTCCTCCTTCCCGTGGAGCCAAGCTTCGAGGTGCGGGAGTACGGCACCGACGGCCCGCTGGCGCGCGCAGATCCGTGATTCGAGCTGCGCACGCCAGGCCGCCACAATCCGTCGGTGCCACTCCCGCTTAGGCACTTCGTGCGCGGGTTCCAGGGCTCTTCCTCCATCGCTACCTCGGTCGACACGCCGCGACGCATACGTCGCCGCATACATGTCGGCCAGGATGTCGAATGGGGGGGAGCGTCCCAGAACCGTCGCCGCCTCGTACGAGATTGTACGGTAGACTCGTACGATCCGTATGGCCATTATTCGCTGCGTGGTAACCAGCCTAAAGTTTGGGATTCAATAAATCGATAGTTTTTCGAGTTTCAAGTGTTCGCCATAGATCTATCAAAACTCACCACCATTGACATTCATTGTTTTACGATTGTCATCTTCGAAAATGAACAACTAATGAAAATTTCGTTCGATAAATCAATTGTACATATACATATGTATATATACATATTCCTAACCAAACTATCATTCGTCTTCTAAAAATCAATCATATTTCACAATCCACTCTGTAGTAAGTATTTCGTGCTTGGGATGTTGATAATCACTTTATATCTGTACGAGAACATTAAAAATTAATAGATTGTACACTCGGGCATAAATTATGTTTTAATAATTAATTGAACAAAGTACGTATAATACATGTCATTCTTGTGAGATTCACATTAACAATGCAACCTCCATAAACAGCATAACGTGCGTATATGACAAATTTGAAACATCAAATATATAATCATAATGCCCTGTGATTTCACTGCCTATCGTACCTACGATATACACACTTTAATGTGATATGGTATAAACTCTTCCAGCTTGTTTCTAAATTATGATTATTAAATCTGAGTGATGTTGCAGTGATGGTCGTCCTTACGGTGTCGCATGTTATATTTGCTACAAAGTAAAGGTGAAGTTCTATGTGATTTATATTTTAGTCCAATAGACCTAAGATCGAATTCGTAATAAGGTTATTCGACAAAGAACCAGTGACTAGGTGAAGTAACCGACATAGCTCGCAAAATAAGCTCGCTGAAGTGGCAATGGGCTGGCCACGTTTGCCGAAGGACTGATAGCCGATGGAGCAGACGAGTCCTTGAATGAAGACCGCGACTGACGACCTGAAGAAGGTCGCTGGAGGGGACTGGATGCGGAAGGCGGAGGACCGGGTGTTGTGGCTCAAATTGGGAGAGGCCTATGTCCAGCAGTGAACTATGATTGGCTAAGTGATGATGATGATGACCTAAGAACTTGTTCTGTATCATAGTTGAAGACTTTTGGTGCCTGCAACTTCTTGGTTATGTCGGGATCTGGAAGCAGCAGCAATGAATGCTAACAACTTCGTGAGAGCGTTGATAAAATTGCAACAGTTTCAAGTTTTTAATTAGGATTAAATAATTTTGTATCTTACTTTAGTTGGTATCCTTAGAATGGACAGGACAACTTAAAGGTGAAGACGGTGATGTATGTCTTTATAAATATTATTCTGCAATTACAAATCCTGGTAATTGATTTATACTTTGTTATTAACACTGAATAGAGTTTAATTTGACTTCACAAAGTAAAAGGTAAAAGAAGTTCAAAATTTTAGTTGGAACGAATAGCACTCAGTAGCCGCATCGGTTCAACACGGTATATTGATAACACGATTTGGAATCCCACCTACGGAAAAGTTGATTGCGTTTTGCATATTTATCGATACAAATTGTCAAAACTAAAATATGCTCAAATAGATTTGTATATGCATGCAGTCATCATAAACGTACATTTAATTATCAGTAATCCATACCGTTATTATATAAAGTAATGAAAAATTACTGGTAGTATATAAAGTTATTAATAGGTTGGTTGAAAGCTCAGTTAAATAAAGATAAAAAAATCCCTACTAGGCTGTAGTTGATACAGATACCAAATATCAAATGGTATAAGAGCCGAGAAATCCGGTAAATGTCCTCAGACGTAAAGCAGTTTTTCCTACCCGGCGACGATGGTATCCTATACATGGATGGAGAAGGTGGCTACAAATTCGGGAAAACTGTATAGATAGTTCCACCGTGTAATCCTGAAGCTATTTTAGAAAGGTTATCGTAGAATGCTAAGGATCAAACTGCCAGTATTTTCGATGATAGTGAATAGTTACCTTATACTTACTTTAAAATGCAAGCTTAATGCGTTTTCTGATAAAAATATTATTTTAATTAACAGATAAGGTTTTATTTTATTATGATAGATCTATTATATTATTGAAGCAATCATACCCATGGTAAAGTGTGGGTATTTACTCGTATTACACCTTTTTATCTGGAAAATACACGTTTAGTAATTTATTTGTATGTATGTCTATAATTTAATAAGAACATATCAAAATTTATGTTTCATGTTATATATATTGGGTGCTATTATGAGTAAACTGTCCGGTCTTTTCTTACATAAATAAGAATTTTATGTACAAACATACAGTACCTAAATTATAAATAACAGTCATGTAAATTTTGAGAATCGATGAGGGTTGAATCATTAGTGGGCATATTGGTATCGTAGTATTACATTGGTTCCACAAATCGATAAAGGAAGAATATTTTCTATCCACAAAATAGTTTATGCAGGTATCTACATAAAATTTCCGAAAATATTCACTTAATCATTCCGCCAACTTATGACTTTTCATACAGTGGCAACTAACCTGTCCATAGTACCTCACTTTTATTAGTTAAGTTAATCGGAGCTTGTGAAACGCAAAAGTTATGATAAAGCGGTATTGATTGCTCACTTCATCTGAACAAGCATAATACTTAACTCACGCAAACATAGCTTGAGTTGGAAATACTCAGGCAATATTTATGCTGACGTTTAGTGTAGTAAAGTGACATAGTGCTGATTTTTTAGCCAGTGATCTTAACAAACGAATATAAAAAAAGTTATTAGGGCTAGGGATTGTTATGACTACTGACAAATATGTTTAATATTGAAAAACAGACTTAAAAATATTTTATTGATATATTTCCGGAAAATATTGACCTGATGGCAATGATAAGAGACCAGCTGATAAACTATGCTTTTTTTCTAATCCAGGTTTTTGTTTCTATCAACAAAGCTTCAAACACTAGATACAACACTAATAGAATTTCAACCAATACTCCATTTACTTGAACCATCAAAATAGAAGAATTTTATGAGTTATGTAATATAAATATTATATTATTATCTTTATATTGAAAATAAAGTATTCAAACACATTTCTGTTTTATGTTAATATATCAGTCAAAAAAATATTTTTTAATGTGAACTTGTAAGTCATGTTTGTATGCTGTTAAGAAATCTGGACTTTGTTTCTTGAAAGATATTAAACAACAACATACATATTTGTTACGTATCTGGATCCAAAAATCTGGATCGAATATACGCTACTATGAAGAAAACAAACAATAGCTTATGACCTTGCTTGAGCACAAATAATGAATTCACCAAGCTTTATCAATCAAAACTTAATCCCACAAGCTCTATTTGATGCACACTGTATTGCTTATACATTGATTTGGATTGAGTTCTGTACTCCGTATAAAAAAGAAAACAGATCCATTATATTATAATAACTTCATTATTCCTTTAATTGTCCTTTTGTCAAGACTTGTTTTCTCTGGAACTAGCTACGTTAAGTTAAATATTTATTAACTGATTCCTTGATGCAGTGAAATAATAATACATCCAAGTCAATGTAATCTGTTAATTGTGTCGACGGCTATGTATGCTCAGTTCAAGTCGTTATTAACACTCAAAAAAAATACTATAAACAAGTATTTTCGTTAACGTGGAAATGGTTTTTATTTGTCGTGAATAAATGTCATATAGCACAATTCAAGGAAAAAATAGTTTAAGTAAATAAAATTATATCACAAAGAAAAACACGTAACCCGAGTCCGAGTTGCACTTGGCCATAATTTCGAATAGCTACACATAGAGGACAAGCATAGTTACTTCAATAGATTTTTAAAAAAGATCCAAATGCTTACTGTAAATTCCAAATATTTTATGTAGATAATACTGTTTAAATGGCCAGGTGGTTTTCAGGACCCAGGTCTAAATTTTGGATATGTTGTTCTCCTGGTCAAGCTGAGCAAAAAATGTAATGGTCGCAAAAAAAGTTAATGACGTGTTTTCCCGCTACGGGGCTCTGAAGTCTAAATTAAAAATTCGTGGTTTTCGGTAGAATCGGCAGATTTTTGGATATGTTGATTGTTCTCCTTGACGAGCAAAATCAGAATATATAACATTTAGAAAAAGTTAACGACGCATTTTATCGCTACGGAGCTCTGAAGTCTGAATTAGAAAATCGTGGTTTATGGCATATTCTGCTGGGTTGTGTTTGCAGGCAAAAAAATAGGTTAAGTGTAATTCTTATGACTTTATATATTTAAAATATGATATAACGATACAGCTAATTATAAGGCGTGGGTAATTCTCTCTCCCTTAGAAACAAAAGAACGGTAGATTAATTGTGGTATTTGGATGCTGTAACCCAATAGCGCATGAAAAATGCAAAACTATTGAATAGATATACATAATACTCGAGTTTGATATGTTCCACTTCTGTAATATGCCATAAACTACGATTTTCTAATTCAGACTTCAGAGCCCCCAGCGGGAAAATGCGTGGTTAACTCTTTCTAAAAGTAAAGTAAAGTATATATTCTGAATCAGCTCGCGGTAAAATAAGTAAGGTAAAGTAAGTAAGCTTTCCCTAGCGGGAAAATAAGTCGTCAACTTTTTTTGCAATCATTACAATTTTTGCTCAGCTCGACCAAGAGAACAACATATCCAAAATTTTGACCTGGGTCCCGAAGACCACTTGGCCATTTAAACAATATCATCTAATTTGTCATTTTGAAAATACTGAGTGACGTTTCGGAACCAGATACAAAATGTTTTCCAACAAACCGTATGTAAACGAACAATATGCGACTATTAAACTCAACACAAAACGACCTTTTTGACAGGTTTAATTAGAGCCATCACATTTTGCCAGATAAACTTAAAAATGATGAAACCTGTCAAAACGAAGTTCCTAGTTGTTAGATTAACATTAATATTTAATTAAATTTGTTTTTATACTCCGGTCAGTTTTAATCATAACTGAAATTCTATTATAAATATGAAAAAACGCAAGTACAATTTTGTCTCAAATATAATAATTGTTTTTAGATATCATTAACAATAATACAAAATTGATTACTTTTCTTATGTCGTTATTATTTCACATTGAATATAAGAAAAAAAAAGTATTACGAGAACAATATGCATATATTTTTTATAGGATTATTTATGTTTTTTAAAACGTTACTTTAGTATATATAATATTTATATATTTTTGAGAACTAAAACATTATCTTATCTACTTATGTATAGCTAAAATCCGCCATATTTTTTCAATCAAATTTCATAAAATTTGTGACTGTTAAAAAATAAGAATGCATATTGATAAAATTAATAAAGATTATCAAACAAGGAATAAGGATAATTGTAATTATATTAAAAAGGTGTCTTAAAAATATCAGATTTTAAAGATATGTCTTTATTCATAGAATAAATAATTACACACACCATCGTATCTCACTGCTAAAAATTAAAACTATAGGCGTAGAGAAGATCACTTGAGAACTCAGACAATAGGATATTATAGCTATTAGGAATGAAACATTGTAAACCAATCCTGTAAACGATAACCCAAAAGTACTGTCATACAAAAATCCTGATAAATTTAATATTCCATACATTTTGATGTAGTTGTTGGATGACCAGCATACTCTTAGCTTATAGCTTATAAGTTTATGTGCGAAGAAACGGAAAAGTGCAGAAGACAAAAGATTTAAATAGAGTAAAAATTTAAATCAATGATAGAGTTTATCACATACAGTTTCATGATTCTTCAGCTCTTAAACTTTAATTCATTTTTATCACGGTTGTTTTTGTAGACATAAAATGTATACTAGGCAATTGTCAGTTCTTAGTATTTGTAAGGCTGTCTGTAGCCAGCGGAAGCCTGAGCGCGAGCATATTGCTGTTGCTGGCCAAATCCAGCGCTAGCATCGCCGTATTTGCCTGGATTGTATTGTCCTGAAATTAACAAAATAATTAAGTGTTAGTAACTTGTCCAAAAATTATAATATATGTGTTAAAAAGCAAGCAGACTACATGCTGGTAAATTGTTACAGTTTTATAGTGGTATGATTCTGTCGATTCACATAAAATTTACAATCTGCACAAAAACCACTGTGTACACTGCCAACATATGACATAAGATGTAAAGTCACAGTATTTCACTGCCTAATTTTACCTTTATACCGAGACACAGAAATGCGAATATTGTTGTTTTGCGACAGAAATAGGTAAGGCTGAGTACACAAGCAGTTAGGGTATAGAGGCATAAATCCTAGTAATTTTATATGCACGAGTATTTAATACTAAATTTCGTCTACTGACATTTATTATTCCAAAACAAGTATCTAATGATATATTAAGACTACACTGAGTAAAGTCTAATATCGTTTCACAGTTCATGGCTACGACATCGATTAGTTTATATTTAGTCTATGAATTGAGTACATTCATACGTTAGTAAAATTAACTCAAATTTAAAAAAGGAGACTGTGAAGAGCATTCGAAGTACTACACACGCATTGTTTTACACCGAACAAAAACATGCTAGAACGATCACATGACATTACACGCCTTCGCAAAATGATAAGTTATTAAAGATCGACCTCAAGTCCTGAGAAGCCCTTCACTGTGGATGTATTGTTGGGTTAGCAGCGGCTATTATGTTCGTTTTCTCAAAACATTCAACAATTTATGAAGCGAGACCGTCTAAAATGACATTGAATTTTTTTTTGTGAAGTTAAATACAACGTTGTGTGATCCAATTTACTCAAAATTTTGTTTAAAAGTAAAATTGAATAATACAAATGATTTTTTCCATACCAACCAGATAATTGATTAGGAATATTATTGGTATGTGACTTCTTTGCTAATTATAAACCAGTAATATAGTTTTTATATTACTAGACAGAACCTAATACGAATAACATGACTAACTTCATTCATCATTAATATTATTCAGGTCAAAATAGTGAGGTGTGTAATTCATTTCTCATACTTTATAGTTCTCTTACTTTACTTTATAGTGTACTTCTTTAAATATAACATTTAAATATTTATTATTCATTTATACTTGTAGTTTTGTAACAAGTACTTATTTGATAAGGATATGAAAGTATGATATGATTTTCCATAATATTTATAAGTATCAATACTTTTTAATTAACGTAACGAATAGTCTTTATAAAAAAAGGCCGACAGAAAGCCTAATATGAACTCTTGCGTTTAACTATGGACTAATTTGTACAAGTTTTGTAATAAATTACTTTGATGCTTAGATTGGGAAACGTGGGAGCGGTGCCGGCCAGTTCTTTTGTTTAACAGACATTTAAGTTTAAAACTTTATTTGCAATACATTAAAATTTATCTTAATTAGGTATAATTTGTAAAATGTCCACTTCTTTGCATGAATGATTAAAAACTCTCGTAAAAGTAACAATAATAATAGTATTCGATTTATTAGAATTTGTAAGACACTCATTATGATTATCAAAGATTAACTATTTATTTGTTTTGAAACGGTTTGAGATGAAAATAATGAATTTAAGCCAGCCTCACGCATTAGCTGATAACTGGATAAAGCTCTGGCCCTCAATACTAACCCGCTCTAAGCTACCGTGTTAGGTAGTGGTCCAAAAGTAACTGCATGGGAACTCTAACTCATAATATTATTGTGAGATGAACGGATTATAATCTAAATTCAATTTTTAGTTAAACTTACCATCATCAATAATGCCAGCGGCTTCGTCAGCAGCATTCTGCTCGAGAGCCTTCAAGATTGCTTCAGGAGTGGGAGGAGCAGTAGGTAGGTGAGCTCCTTGGGGCTGGAAGCCACCCTGGCCAGCAGCGTAACTGATGGAGTAGATTTGGCCATCATCCCCGGTGTATTGGAAGCCACCTTGAGCTTCGATACCGTCAGCCTAGAATCGTTAGTTGTATTATGTGTTATGGATTATTATGTAGATTCTTATATCCAAATTACAGATTTAAAACTATGAATACCATACAATCAAAGTAAAGTTTATTTTATTTGCTAAAGTTTCCTGAAATTTCAGTAACATATCTATTCTAGTTTTATAAGTTGCTTAAACTTCTTAGAAATGCTGGGAATCAATTTGGAGAATCAAGCAAATTATATAGTAATATAGATACATTAAATTACAATTTTATTATAACATCCAAATCTTTAGCTTTAATTAGCGTATTCGACTTTATCAAAATATAATACTTAATCTTGATATGAATCAAGCGCACTGAGATGTTCTTGTTACCAACATAGCCTTTACGTAACCTTTCGTCGTGGTCACTGACCTTTAAGATCGAGGTGTGTTCAATCCTGACCCAGTCACTTACTATTACTAATAGGTCAAATTAATCATTATATCTAATGTATTTTATGGTATTCATTTCAGTTACTTCTTGCATTTGTATTAATATTTATTATATGTCAAATATGTATATCCCTAATATTTTTTAGCTCCGATTTAACGTAGAATCACAAGAACAAATTCAGCACGAGAATTCGATTAATTCGCCATAATTTCAATACGAATGACTTCCTAAGCCGAGTTCATAATGTCGCAATATTATTACTTGGAAGGACAACCTCTATACTCGTAGTCAAGTGGTTAGTAGACCGGTTTCAAGATGTCTCCAAATCTGAGGTTCCGGATTTGAGTCCCGGCGGGGGCAGATGATTGTGTGATGACTGGGAGCATTTGCACCTTAGTCATGGTTTTTTAATATATATTTCTATCAAAAATATTTATATATGTGAAATATGTATGTATGTCTATCCATTACCCTAAATCCCATAACATAATCCATAAAGAGCTTACTTTGGGCTAGGCTAATTGGTGTAAGAGTAAGAAATATTTATTTATTATTTATTTATAACGACTTATGTATGTCTCTGACTTTCTGATTCTGACTCAAAACTATTTATGTTCTTGAGTTATTAATATGTATCTTAATAAAAAATTCTTTAAATAAATCTTTAATAGATTTAATTTAACTCAATATTCGTTATTATATTCTCCATGGCCAAGTGGTGTACACGCTGCTTTTAAATTTCTCACTCATAGAGGTTTCGGATTGAATCTCGATGAGAATATATGTTTGTGTAATAAATACGAAAATTTGTGTATTAGTTATGGCTACTAATAAAATCTTTATTTTTATATATCCCTTACATTGAAATAGGCTGACTGTAATATGCCAAAAAAAAAACATATTTATTTATTATCACTATTTCAAGATATTGTGATATTGCATGACGTCATTACGGAATGTTTGAACGGACTGGCAAACATTCAAATAGATACTTCTACTTGGGATCCTCTCATCGTACATCTGATGTCACAGAAACTAGACTCTACAACCTATACGGATTACATGAAAGAACTACAAGATCATAGAGAACTACAGCCACTTAGCGAGTTCCTATACTTTTTAGAGAGCAAGTTCATGGCGTACGTCAACAACTGTCTTCCTGCACACTACTCAAGAAAGAATTGCCTATTGAATATTACTGTGTACTTTTACATCAATACAATCTTACTTAAACTTCGGCAATCTTTCTCTTCGACGTGCTCATCATCCCAACCTACTACTTACTAACTACCACTAATCATCTCTTGTACTATGTCCGTGGTCTACTAAGCGGACTATACAGATATTGTATAAAATGTAAATACAATATTAGTAATACTAATTAACTGTAAAGTTACCACAAAATTATCAATATACAAATTTAGGATGAAACTAAGTCACATGATTTATATAATATAAATACTTCTCACAATCTAATTGCAGTTTTTTATTACCTTACACAAATGCTACAAATACTGTCCATATTTTTGATTGACCTACATAATTTCTACAAATACTGTCCATATTATTGATCAACCTACATAAATGCTACAAATACTGTCCATATTTTTGATCGACCTACATAAATGCTACAAATACTGTCCATATTATTGATCAACCTACATAAATGCTACAAATACTGTCCATATTATTGATCAACCTACATAAATGCTACAAATACTGTCCATATTATTGATTAACCTACATAAATGCTACAAATACTGTCCATATTTTTGATCGACCTACATAAATGCTACAAATACTGTCCATATTATTGATCAACCTACATAAATGCTACAAATACTGTTAATATTTTTGAACAACCTACATAAATGCTGTAAATACTGTTCATATTTTTGATTACCCTACACAAAGACTGCAAATACTGACCACATTTTTACAAGCCCAAATCACAATCTAAATATAATTGTAACAAATGATTGCAGCAAGAAGTTCATACTTATCTGTATATTACTGTTATTATTTCTGACATTGAGCTACTTTAACATTTATCAAAAACTTAAAAACCAGAATCACGGCGTAGAAGGATTTGTTCCAACCACTACTCTTCCGTTCACACAGACTTCAGAGACCTTAGAATACTTAGTGTAATTATCCATAACATATAATAATAGTGTAGTAATAAATTCGTGACTAGTCTATTACGTTGACTGTTATCAACGCTTCACCCAAACCTAAATTCAGTAATGATCTTTTGTTTTTAAACCACCTGATAGTTAAAAATGGTTAAAGAGTATAAGCAAGACAGTTTAGATTGGAATCATGAATTTAATTGAAGATGTTAATTGAAATCCATGATGTTACATAGTTTAACAGATGATTTGGACACACAGATTTTGACAATTTTAGTTATTATTTCAAGAACAACACAGTGCACTTTAGGTTGGTGGATTTCTGACTAAAAGATTGACACAAACAATAGCAACAATTGTATTCACTTTCATAGTTAATGTCGATTGTTTAGTATTATCTCGTATTTCCTTCACTTTTCTTATTACGACAACAATGAAAAAGCTTCAATTAATTAAGAATAATGTAATTATTAAGATATGTAACACAACGGTCATCAATAAAGCTGTCATTAGATAAAATTAAATTGATATTTGCATTCAGTAGCACTGTTACGAGATGAGATTTCTCACAGACTGCGAATGGAATTGATGGATGATCTTTATTTTGTCACGTCTTGTATAAATGAAGTCATTTGTTACGATTGCAGCTGCAGCTTCGTTGATAATATCAATAAATAAATGTATTCGTGTTTCACATAATTGCTAATTGCTTTAGTGCTTGGTTTGAACAAATATATTATCAGGAAATCTAGAATTCCCTGACTTGTTTGATATTGTACTTTCAAAAGCGTTTTATTGCATTAATGTGTCACGTCTAATAAAATTATTGATTGATACTGGGATCTGTTGACATAGGGTGAAAGTTTGTAATATATTTCGTAATTTTCTCTTTTTCAGTTCGACTTTTGCGTTTTGTAGTACATTTAACCCTTTTCATAACGGCTTGTGTATTATTAACGGATTATGTATGAATTTTATGTCTCCTATTGATAACATGACATGGAAGAAAAGATTGTAATATATTTCGTCATTTTCTCTTGTTCATTTCATTTGACTTTTGCGTTTCATAACACATTTAGCGATTTAATAAAGGTTTAATATTAAGTATTATTTTTGTGTCCAATATCCATAAAATTTTATCTAAAGTTATCGTTAATCGTATAGCATTTCTGTTACTTATTTGTTGTATAGGCTTGAGTTTACGTTCATTTAAAATATAATTTGTTAAAAGTTGGTACACATTTAGAATTAAGTAATCATTACACGACATTAAACAGTTTATATCATTATAAATAAAGAAATCAGTAATTAAAATGTCTCATTAATTCAGTCACTAATTATTCGTGATTTCCTAAAAATAAGTATGATAGTTTTAAATAAAAAGGAAACCCAAGAATAGATTTTCAAGAAGTCTCGCCCTGAAAGGCTAAAACAATTAAAAAACTATGTTGTTAGAATTTTTAAATCTTATAATTGAGTATTTATGATATGAATTATATTTTTTAAAAATTATCAGATTTATATTTATGTACTATATATACGAGAAATACGCAGTTTAACAACGAACATTTATAGTTACATTTTGATTTTATTCTACACTTATTAATTATCAAAGTTATATCTAATATGCAAGACTTGATTGACTTATGTTAAGCTTTCCTGTAAGAATATCTTAGTTTCAATAACGGTTTTATTGCCTGTTAATTAGCCGTCAATTATAATAGTAAAATTTTGTTATTTATGGTTTAAGCATGCTAGTATTCGTCATTAGTGGCTTTTACTAACTTATGAAGTATTTTCGTACTAAAGTTTGATACTTGGAATGTAAATGTTACCATATTAGCTTTATGAACCCTTACATCTTGCAATAGATGTTGCAATGCTTAGTTAATAAATATATACGTACCGTGGTCAAATATTACATGGGTATAAAAAGAAACTACATAAAACGCTAAAATAATACACGGAATAACGACTTATTAGTGATAATGAGGACTGAACAATTACGATCTCTTAGCTGTTCATTTCGAAATATTTAGTTTATTGCGCATATAATAAACATTTATTATATGTTAACCGCCCTACTGACATTTTTAGGGCATTTATGATCAGTTAAACTTATGTTTCTCCCACGGCTTATTATGAGTATCTCCCTGGATTTAAAGAAGTGTCTTTTTGAGTTTATTTGATATTTTTCCTCTACGATATCCGCGGGAAGGACACACAAATTGGAATCTGTAACCTCTAAATAAAATACGTGCTGCTCACCTAAAGCTATATGTTGAGCCAATGATATTGTTTAGCTGTGGTTTTGCTTACAGGTATATGTAACCTCACAAAGTTTAAATGAGGTTTCATAAATGAACAATCGAGTAAAACCGTTTTGTGTTTTGTGATATTTCTAGTTGCTGTTTACCCTGGATCCATCTTATCATTATGATATCAAATCTATAAAACTCTTCCGATTGACCTGCTCTACTCAATACCTGAGGAGCTGGCAACACTTTAGGTAATGCAAATTTTTAAATAAATGGGTCCAAAATTAAAACTTGAAATTATATTTAAATTTTTCGTACACTCACCTCATGGCCTTGTTCCTCTGCCTTGATGCCATTCTCGGTCTCATAGTTGTATCTGAAGGAATCATCCTTCAGATCGGAGTCTAGAGCTAAGATTCTAGCATTCCTCTCGAAGGAGGCTTGAGGCCGGTTGGACTGTTCGGGGTAGGCGGATGCGGCGTAACCGGCGGAGGCGATGCCGATCAGGGCAGAGATCAGGAACTATAATTACAGACTTAAAATATATATTCGCCTTACTATTGCTGACTTCCTTAGTAAAATACTTCTTTATTCGTGTTATGATACGGTTGCGTTTACTTAATCAGAATAAAGTAAACTAAAGGGCTGCTTTTTGAATCCTTAAAAAAATATATATTCATCTATTCAGTTTTATCTCTGTGGTAGATGCTATGCTATATCCCCAACAATATACCTTCACAAAAATATGATAATATGGAAATAACTTTTAACTGAAGTGTATATTATTCGGAGAAAATGTATACAAATGAACAACGAAAATATATTTATTTAGGAAATAAACGCGATCTCAAAAACACGTGTACACTGGCATACATATACATTGAAACTACTATAACTGAAATGTACGACAAAATATCAAGCAAAGCACCTATATCACTTAAAATAAAATTCTAATCTCGGTACATATTTCATTACACTGACGCAAAAGTAGAATAGGATTTCAAGTAAAAACGTAATAAAAGCATTAATGTAGAGAATGCAAAGCTCATTATCCTCTATTGTTCTTAAATTACGTAATTAATGACGTAGATCCTACGAAAGTAGGAAACTTGGATATGTTACTTTTTTGTGCAGATGTTTTCTTCCGGTGCGCCGATATGGGATTTGGGTACCCCTGTTCTACTTTTTATTTCTGCGGTAAAACAGCAATGTTCTTATTGCTGAGTTCCGATTTAAACGGTAAATTTACAGTTAATGTCACATGTTAACAACATACATATACAATTATAAGAATGTCTATATATTTATACATATAAAAAAATTGAGAGTGGAATCAAATACAAGAAAAGGATTACTTCTAGAATAGTCATCCTTACCGTGTTGACCCTTAAAGTGCTTATTCGCAGCTCTTTTATAGAATCTATTTGGTCACGCATATATTAATATTATTTTTAATGAGATTTCCCGTTATTACACAATTTAAAAAAAATCTCTGCTGATATTTTTTTAAATTAGAACAAAATTTAATATAAATAAAGCTGTATGCTAAATATGAAAAAAGCTTTGTGTAAAGTTTAAATTAAAAAAAAGTTCCATAATTCCATCTATTGCTACTCCTTATTTATTGCGTTGTCAAGTCGCTAAGAAAGTTTTGATGTCCACGTTTTATTAATCTCATAAACATCACATACATTTACAACATTATATTATAAAGGTTTTAGGATTCTATTAATAAAAAATACTACAGTCAACAACATCTTAATATATTGCATAAATAAGTATAATATATTGACTATATAATAATCTACAAAATATATACATAAACTAAACTATGAAACATTATTACGAGAAGCAAGACTTAATCAATTATCCGTTGTTTTAATTTTTGTTACTCTATTTACTGAGACGTACCGCATCCAAGTGCACTATTTTACAGTGTTACTATTTTACAATTGTTAAAATTAGTCTAGTCTAGTTAGTAAAAATAAAGTATTATTATTTTTCAGGTAAAAAGCAATGTACAAATTTCCATTTAATCTTTATATCGATACTTAAAATAAAATTTTCATAACAGATACTTGCCTCAAAAAACAATTGATTGACATATTTTTTAATTCTAATACAACGAATTCGTTTAAATGTAATTACTAATTACTTAATTTTCTGCTGTATGCTATGAACTGAAAGCGTGAATCTTTATAGAACGTGCAAACGTTATTCGAGATTTTTTCACCTTATCTCTTAGAATTTAAAATTTAGAAACCGATTATTAAACAAGTCGAGCATTAAAATAATCCATTAACTGAACACTGATAAATCAATGACCAAAAAGAGTAATTACCGTATTAGCATTCAATAGGTAGGTGCATATTAGATGAACTGTCGAAACTCACAAAGACACGGACTTGCTAATTACATAATCCTATTGTTTCCAGCTTTAAGGATAAAATACACAGATACAATACAAATACAATACAACAAATACATAACATTTCTGACACTAATCTCCTTTAAATAGATGACGTCTTTTAGTGGTATTGTAAAAAAAATCGTTTTAGGAAAGATTAAACGTTTACTGATTTAGTTTGACAAACCATTTCCACCACATGTGTCGTAAGAATTTGTTGTTTCTATAAGCTAAAATAGACGAGAAAATCACAATTAACATGCAAACTAACTTGTTATAAGATTGTGTTCAATATATTTTGCACACATGTTAAATAAAAGTCAATATAATTAGCAATGAATTAAAAATTTAAGTCAATAAAATCTATTTTACACAATGCAGAAAAAGTAATCGTAGTTTGACAGTATGACGTTTAAACGAAAGAGAACTACTAAACAAGTATTTTTAGTTACTAATTTAATACAAGCGTAACAACATCGTAAATTAATACCTATACAAGTAACAATCAATTCATCATTTTAAATAATTTAATGATGTCTATAATGTTCTACAATAATAACAAATTTAAAAGTTTAATTTTTGAAATAACTTTATTTAATTACTCTAGAAATCAAAAACCCACCGAAAATGTAAGTTTTATTCCATATGTAACTGCTGAAGTTATTAATAAGCAGCTTCACAACACTAATAGAGAAATATAGATTATTTCTATGATGAATGATTCAAATTTAATGAATATATGAAGCATTATGACGTAAAGGTTAGATGATGGATGTGGTCACACCCACGACAGAGAATCGCTATATGTCTTTAACGCCGATACATCATCCTTACGCAAACGTTTCAGGCCAATCTATAGATCCGATCTATAAAAAACACTCACCAGTTTCATCATCTTGTGTGCGTGTTGTGCTAGGTCGGAGTTGAAACTACGAATGAACGTACGGACATACCCACCACCTCTCTTATATATGCCTCTCATAGTAAGCGTTACAAAATTCATTCTAGTTCATAATGAAACATCTTTTCCCAATAAATATGTAAAGATCATACTCTGCTTGAAATTTTTAATATGGGCACATTCATTAGTGTATTTTTTATCTGTGCTCATTTTTTAGTGTCATGCGAATTTCTGGTCATTTATTCCGTTGAATGAGAGAATGCCTAGCTGAGAATCCGTCAAGGTTTTACGGACTTATAAAAGTGGATGCAGGATTCTTCTGGAAGAGGTCACATATTATCACGATTATTAATACTAATATTTGTATGAATTGCTTTTACTTCACTATGGTGGCACTTTTCGTACATTATGGTAAACGGGTGTTGAATCCCTATAGACGCCTGCAACACTGGTGCATGGCCGATCCTTAAAAAAATCTTCATTATAGCTTCTCATATAGTACCTGTAATAAATTCATTATGATTATTTAATTTAATTATTACGAGTTTTTTTTTGTAATTTGACTGTTGCTCTTTCCAAGGCTTTCGCAGATCAATAGAGCCATGACACTTCTTGAGAATAATGGTCTTTTCATTTTAACGAATTCGTCCATGATTTGTGTTTATCTTAATATATATATTTCTTGTGTGCGTGTGTATGTGACTGAACTCCTCCTAAACGACTGGACCAATTTTGATGAAATTTTTTGTGTGTATTCCAGGGGGCTTGAGGATGGTTTAGATTCACAATACGGTCATATATATATTGTTTTTCAGCTAAATTATTTATTTAAAAACATTTGAGACAACGTGAGACAACGTGACATTTGAGACATTTGACATTTGAGACATTTGACAGGACAACGTCTGTTGGGCCAGCTAGTAACTTATAAATTTAAGAATCTGTCACAAAATATAAAGTATATTTTATTTATAAATGTGATTTTTCACCGATTTCATAATTGGTAAAGATTATGATAGACTACAGATTATATAAAAGTTTATAATTTTAATATTTTAATTATATTTATGGAAAATGAGAATATATTTATCGTCTTTATTGTCACAAAAAAAATTAAAGGGTTGGACCTCATTCAAGCATTTACTATTTACAACTATTTCTTGAAACAAGAATTAGACTTTTAAACTCAAGTTAGACTATGGTCATAAAAAAATAATTTATTGTTGCTGTACTGCTAATATTTTTAGATAGAATAAACTAATTTAAAATAGCTTATTGTCGTAAAAAAATGCGTAACTCATTTAATTGGCTAACTATAAGTTAAAACCCGGCCGTGTTCCATGAACGGATGTGCGGAAATCATTAATTCAATTAAGAAATCGCCTGTGACGGCCATGTATTTCGGTTTACCCAATGATATTTTAGATAAGTTTATTACAGCATCGATGCCGGAGCGGTCGTTTCGTGTTGACACTAGACTTCGAATCGGGAGATTCGGGATGAGTTTTCCGTTCTTCGGATTTGTA
Organism: Scirpophaga incertulas; assembly: GCA_036419045.1. Taxonomy (NCBI): domain Eukaryota; kingdom Metazoa; phylum Arthropoda; class Insecta; order Lepidoptera; family Crambidae; genus Scirpophaga; species Scirpophaga incertulas. The sequence goes on from CM071645.1 coordinate 14,582,669, forward strand.
GTTTGTCTGAGTCTTCTACGGTGTAAAAAAAAATCGTCTAGCAACCTGCAAACACCTGCGTAAAAATTGAAAGTTATATGTAGTAGACCAATCTGCACTGCGGGCTAGGGAGTTTATGACTAAGGCCTAAACGCCTTAATGTAGATAGGTTAGATTCGAAACCCTCAGTGGGTGATGTTATCTCACCCAGAGAAGATAAATATTTATAAACTAAAAAGCTAAAAACATATTATTATTCCGTTTTTATTTTCTAATTCAAACTTAAACCCAAGTATTCAATATTTTTAAAGATCAACAAAATGAATTATTAAAAAAAATAAAAAATATATTGCTTTTAACTTTACACTTAACTAAACTTCATCTCACTATAATTCGCGTAACTTAACTTCATCTCACTATAATTTATCTATTCATCCAATAAAGAGATATTTTAGCGTTAAAGTCAAAATGTCCTGAGAACTTTTTTTTTGAGGGGGGGAAATGCGACCTTGTGCACCATGACACCGCGCTGGCAAGACGCGGCCGTGTGTGGGGCTCTCCGGTCAAGAGGACCAGCCTACCCACTAAAATCCCCCCGAGTTCTCTGGGCCCATAAGGGGCACATGGCGGGGTGCGCTCTCGCGTTACGACCGCCATGTGTCCCGGGGCTGGCTCGACCAAGAGTTGGTCAAGCCACCGCCAAAGGAGGGACTGTCCGAGAACCCCTGGACAGTCCCCCAGGCAGAGAGACTTCACCACGGCGTGCGCGCTTAAACGGACCCGGGCACGGACTCCCCCCACTTCAGGTGGAGCGAGCCGTTCCCCCCGCTCACAAATGTCCTGAGACCTAAGCGCTCGCATACATTTTGTACAAAGCTTGGACCTTGCCATAATACACATAGCGTGGGAATTCTGTCAACCTATTAGGTATGTAATAATGCGACCGCGATGATTTTATGTTTATATGTAATTTAGCTATTCTTTGTTTTAAATTTAAATAAGATTGATGACTTTTAATTTATTTGCTTACTGATCTTAATAAACCACTACTTTTCACTAGTTCCACTACTATATAATATTTTATATTTATTGTGTAAATATAAAATAATATATGTAGTAGTGGAACTAGTGAAAAGTAGTGGTTTATTAAGATCATATATAATATGGAGTTCCATCAAGAAGTTACAGCACAAAGCATAAACTATTATTTGCTTAAATTATATATTGATTTCGCCAATTCACATCTGTTGATAAAAATTTTAACGATATAATCATTATTTATTTAATGATATTCTGTTTCAAAATATTGTAATCTTTTATTTTAATTTTATACAATCATTGTTTATATCAATATTTGAATAAAATAAAGCACCCCCTTGACTTTGTTTGTAAATAAATAAATTAATGTATTTGTTTATCCTGTGAGAAACATGTGAAATTCTTGTAAAAAAATTAAACCGACGTGAAGTTTCCTTTATCCTTGTTCTTCAAAATTTTGTTGCCTATTACTAACTTTTTCTCAATAGATAATTTAATTTTATTAAAAGATCACCCTTTAAATATTTGAAAAACTATAACTATAAATATGAATGCCGTGAAAATATTCCTAATGATAAAAACGTTATTAGCGTTTTAAATTACATTGCATCCATTTTGAATAGTGTTTAAGTATTTGAGACGAATCTAACGATACCTTATCTATCGAAATCTATCTAGCCGTTAGGAAGCAAGGTAATAAAGCAATTAACAAGCACATTAAAAACGTGCAAGAAACATAGGCTAATAAACTTCCAGGCACATCAATATAATCGACAGGCATAATTGCCTTTACATAAAAAACAAATGATTACATCTACAAAAATTACACTGACCTAAAAATCATAAAAAATACAGCATTTGTAACCAAGATTTTATGGCAGAAATTAGTTGGTGAGCTAGCTGGACTAAGCCGTATCGAACCCGTCTGAGTCCGACATAATCTCTGCAGACTTGCCTGTGGCGGTATTCTGGCCAGGTTTCCAGCTCCTTTGTAAGGATTCTTTACCAATCCTCCCCTGAAGGAAAAAAATACAATAAACATAAGCGAATTCCATATTTTTTTTAAAGTAGTATTAAACGACCTAGGCGAACATATTTCGAACAAATCGAAAGTGTCCTCAAAAAAGGCCAGGTCAGAAGTACCCGCAATCGTCGAGCATGTATGAGGAATGTTATGAAAGTAGATGAAGCGAAAGAGATATGTAAAGACCGTAGCAAGTGGAAAGACGTAATCTCTGCCTACCCCCATGGGAAAAAGGCGTGAGTGTATGTATGTATGTATGTAGTATTAAATATATAAGACAACCTATGACTAAATCAAATTTTGAGTTTGTTGCGGGTAATCTTTGAAATATATTACTAATCCGATTTTCTTGATCCATCTTAATCCTACGAACCGGTTGATAGAAAGCTAGAAATTTTCAACGGAATAGTTTTCTATCTTGTTGCGTACTTAAGACAATACATGCGAATTAACATATTTTTTTTTTGTAATTGTGTTTATTATTTTTATATAATTAAATGTAATACGACGGACGACCTCCATAGTCGAGTGGATAATACACCGGTTTCAAGGTGTCGCCATCTCTGAGGTCCCGGGTTCGAATCCCGGTGGGGGCAGATGTTTGTGTGATGAATGCGAGCATTTGTACCTTAGTCATGGTTGTTGATATATATTTCAATAAAAAATATTTATATATGTATAATATATGTATGTCTATCCGTTACCCTAGATCCCATAGCACAAGCCTTACAGAGCTTACTTTGGGCTAGGCTAATTGGTGTAAGTGTAACAAATATTTATTTATATTTATATATATTTATTTATTTAATATAATGGCTTTACAGAATACAGTCGTAATAATATATACTTAGTAATGCGTGTAATTTTGTTTAAGTAATGACTAGAATTGGAATAAATTTCTGCAGATCTGACTAGAATTGAAATATGAATTACATACAGCTATATTACAAATTTTAATATTTGTGCTTAGACATATAGGATATAATTTCGCAGTCCATTAGCCAAATCTACGAAAGCTCTCACCAAGGCGAGGGATCTTTTAAAAATATTATGTGGGATTTACTCGTAGCTGCCAGAGCCCTCGCAACGATGTCAACTGCATACTAATCAACAATGTAGTCATTGCTTGCTTGATCATTTGCTTAAATTAAAGTAGTTATTGCTTTTTATCGCATTATCTTCGAGGATGTTCGTTTCTCTAACATACAGTTAAAAATATGTCTACTAGAGGTAATTTTAAATTTTGATAGAATCTCTTGATCACAATTTATAAGCGAGTAAGAGAATAAAGCATATTTTTCAATGGTTGCTGAAAAATCTCACAACAATTCAAAAATTTGAAAACCATTTAACTACATGATTTTCCATAACAATTGTTACTATAACTCAATTTTTGTATAAGAATATATATTTGTGAATGTCTTTATATATGAAAGTGCTTGATGCATTTTGTGTATCAAAATTTACTGCGATAGTTTTTTATATAATACTATCATAAAAGTTAACCACTAAAAGCTATACCGTTGACGGAATCAGTGAAAATCGTATAAGGCTACAATCAAAGCTGACCATCATTATTCACTAATCCTTTAACACTTAAAATCAGGCTTAACCTTTAGTCCCTCAATCCCTTGACCTTCCTCATGCTTGACCTTTGGAGAAAAAATAAAACAAAAGAATGTGACCTTTTTGAGCATCAGAACAGCTATTAGACGCAGTTCTACTCCCTATATTCAATCTGAAGGCCACAATGCGTTGATTGTAATAGTTATGAATTTAACCTTTTCATATTAAAATAATGAGCAAGTAAATAAAACTATAAACATTTTTATCCAGCCTGATTCGCTTATGTGAGGAAAACTTGTTCGTGTAAACTTGATATTATTATTTTTATGTAATCCAGTTAGTGCAAATTTAACGCGGTAATACCTGTTTAATTTAAATCTTTAATGATGTTGTAAATAAAGGATCTTATCATTTACTTGTTATCTTTATTACATTATATTTAGGTAAACGGTTAATATTAAATGCACTATTAGCATGGTCTTTCTTAATGGGACCATAAAATGATACAAGGGAGAAGATATGGTTCCGCGTGTCAACATTGTATTTGCTAAAGTGAACAAATGATACCCGCCGTAAACATTCTGATGGGTAGTCAAAAATACAAAATATCTGATATGATAGTTTTAATGAGAAACTTTTATATTTATGAATTACAAACTTTACCCAACAATAGCATTTTTTCTTGGCAACTACTATGTATGTATAAAAAATATTAGGTTACACTGAACGCCGTCATTTAATCATATGAACTGTATACCGTCGAAATAATCCGAATTTTACCCTGATGTAGAAAGTCTATAATCCTCATACATGCATGAAAAGAAAATTGTCGTGCCATACTGTATCGGATAATATTAATATAGCACTTATTATAATAAACTCTATCCGGTTTCCACACACCTAACTTTGCAAACTTCATAACCCTACTTTTAAATATACGGACTGAAGCATCACATTAATTATGTACTCGTACATCATCACACCTCATATGCGTCCCCGCGAAGGGGCTCCGGCCTCTCATTAGATCACCATATTAGGACAGTTAAGCCTTAATAATTAACGCTGACCCAATACGGATAAATCGACATCCACATCCAATATCACGTACACATATGTATATCTTATCTATATATATCTTATATACATATATCTTCTCAGGTGCAGGTTGCCTCACGATGTTTTCCTTCGTTATAAGAGCGTCAGATATTTTTTTTTCCCTTTACTTATATTACATGCCACATTTAATGATTCTAGATCAACGGGAAGTACCCTCTAGGATTTGATTCTTTGCGAGTGTCAAAATTCTTCATTAATGGAGCATAATCTTTTGTTATATGATGCAAGAATAAATTTACAGTTTTAATGATGCAAGTATTTTTCGGATTTGTGCCCTTACTTAGAGTACACGATATTACATCATACCAAATTTTATCATTCCAAGTTACATAGACACTACCCTATAGGCTTCGATAGTTTGTAGATTTTTTGATGCATATTTAAATTTACGGATGTATTTTTTTTTGTTATAATTTGTTATATTATTTTAAGTAAACGGGAAGTACCGGGTAGTGATTTTATTGTGAAATTCAAAAGTTTCGGTATAAACGGAGCATAAATGTAGAATGGTTATTATATAAATAGTATAATTTACAATAGAAGAGTGTAAATTTAGAAGATTGTTTTTTTTTTGACTGCAAAGGATTTTAGACTTATGTATTTAACATTAATTTCTATGTCCTACCTTTACAAATAGATGGATAATCGACAAATTGATCCTATAATAATACGGTATAGAGTACAGAACGCAAAAAAAGAACAGAAGGCCTGCACCGTGAACATAAGAAGTAAGAAACAGATATACATATCTGAATAAAGATTTTAAAGTAGTAGTGGTAGTATTTCCATTCCATTCCAGCCAGAAGTTCGGTTTTCCAGTTCCACTCCAAAAGTACCACCTTAACTATTCTTTCAAATTTTTCATCTTCTAACACTGATACTTAACCCAACCTTCTTTTTGCTTTAAAATAGCTAGTACTAGTATTTTATCCTGTGTTGTGGATGCAGTTACAAACATGTAGAATACCGGATGCATATAAGCCCAAACCGGAACAAATATCTGCAGGTCATACAAAACATACTCCCGTGCCCTTTAAAGACTACTCAAAAATAATAGGAGTATACAAAACTTGCTCAGTAATCCGACTCTTGGTTTCGTATTTATCCTTAAGTGGGTTAATGTCAGCGATGTGTAATAGTGCAGTGCCCGCTAGTCTATGGGTGTGGTGTTCAATAGTAACAAATTACATAGAGGCCTGCCCTACCCCTTTACATGAACTATATTCACACATAGTACAAGTACGAGACAAGTGGAATTACAATCAATCAAGATCAAACAACGATAAGTTTCAAATTATATATTATGTTTGATACTAAAATCAATTCTATTCCGTTTCTTTTATATTCAATTTAATTATAGAGACGAAAACAATTCTTCGTATTCAATTCTTAGTGTGCCATCGTGGTTGACGAAGTTCTACTCGTAATCGCTCTAATATGAAATTTAGGATTATGGCATAATTTGAAATTCAAATGAATAAATTTCAAATTATGTCTGTATAAAGGAAAAATACTTATAGTATTTCTTTTGCAATCACCTGCTAAATGGTTTATTTGAATGAAAAGCTTCGTAATTCCCTATCAGATTCTGAAAGTCCAATACTTTACCGACATCGTTCGTAAATATTATTTCTTATTAGATTATGTTCCTATTACTATAACTTTATAATTAGAAATAGTTGACCTTGCTTATTTTATAGCTTTACATCTGAAGATGATTAATGATGATTATACAGAATCTTACAGATGTTGCTCTGATTATATGATTTATATATTACGGAAAACCATGCAGCGTTTGGAGATTGGAATTAAAATAACTCTTAGCTTAAAATATGAAATAGGTAAACGACCTCTGTGACCCAGTGGTTGATACACAGATTTTAAGGTGTTGCCATCTTTAAAATTCCGGGTCCGAGTCCCAATGGGGGTAGATGTGTGTATATGTAATGAATACAAGCATTTATGCCTTAGTTTATTAATATATATGTATGTAAAAATATTTATTTATAACGATTAATATATTTATTAGTTATTATAGATATATTTTACAATCTTAATACTTAATAAATACTAAATAAATTAATAGTAGTGTATTTTTGTTATAAAAAAAACATTAATACATATTGTTATATACAAATGTATGCAATATGTCATTCTGGTGAACAAGTTGAATCTCGATTTTATTTTATGAACTCAACTTTATTGAACGTTTTTTAATGTTATTAGGTAAAGCATGCCAGAGAAGAATAGAGAAGAATGAATTTTCAAAGACGTAGTTTTAGTTACTTTACTGTTTGTTTAAATACAAACGATTGGTCGTGAATGCTGACCCAATGAGTTGACTAGATACAGAGATATGAAGTGGGTAAAAGGTGTCAATTGCCACTCAACATGGTACTGCTGCAACTACAACCACTAGCAAGTTTGTCTCTAATTATCGGAACACAACAAAGCTTTTAACTATTACAACGACTTAGGTAAGAGAAATGTTACACTAAATTAATCATAATATTAAATATTGGATAATTATGGAGGTCACTAAGGAAAATTAAAATAAGACTCACAACCAAACACCCTTTGCCTTTCTAGATTATACAAAAGTTTTACGACACTAAAAAAAATACTGACATAAATTGTTATAGTATTATCGTATGTTCTATGAATTTGAATTACCTTGTATGGCTCTATAGTTGGACAATAAACAGTATAGTCATGTATGCAGAATTCTTAGTCAGTAAGTATCAATTCTATAAATCATTTGTCACACAATAAAATTAACCACAATTTCACCTCTACCTATTTTGTTTCTCTCAAAAAGTGGGCGTTGACCTTTTAATACAGGTGCCTAGACTTCGACCTAGATTTTTAATGTCTTCAGTGACTAAGCAAGTCCCAATAAACATCGGAATGCACCGCATCCTCTCGGAGCAATTGATAAGTGTCCTTGCATAGGCGTATCGAATTAGTCGGTATGTTCCTTGTCGAGCTTTAGATTCGATCCCACGTCAAAAATTATTCAACTCCTAGGTATTATCTATTGTAATTATGTTTTCAATAAACCACTTCAATATTTTATGAACATTAAGTCAGGAATATTTAGAGAGTTAAAAAGCCGCAAGAAGGGCCTTGCAAAAAAAGGGTTTAGTTGAAAATAAAATATTTATATTTTTAAATAGGTCTTTACCTATGATATTGCTATTAATTTCTTTCATATTTCTAAGTTAAACTTATGATTTAAAAAAAAAATAGTAGTTATTAGACATTGCGCTATACATTGATCATATCTCCCACGAATTGATTATAACATGCCCAGAGATTCTGTTTGTTTAAATTAAAACAAACAATAAATCTAGAAAATAACGCCAATTTGTCGTTTCAAAATGTTGCACTTTACTGTCTATAACTATACATAATAGCTTTCAAATTTCGGTTTTATTTAGTTTAATGTCTATTAAGGTATTTGAAAAAGTTTTGTGAAGATTGTTTTTAATAATTAAGAAAAAAGTACGGAAGAAGCAAACTCTGGGAAGTCTCCATAAAAACCTATTATATTGACACCGGCATCTACTTCGTACTCGTACTGTTATTTGTCGTTTTTCGGTTCATTTGGCCTTTTAAGACGTAAACTTTACTTGAAAATTGAAAACTCAACTAGTTTAGAAATTCGTAAAAAAGGTAGTATTAAGTTCGTAACTACAAGTAGACATTATTATAAATATCATATAAATTATATATTTGTAACATCAAAATGTATAGATAAGTGCTCTAGTAATTTAAACGTTTGATAAACACTATATTATATAAATCATTCCTTAGTCTTTTGCGAAGTTTCCGACTACTATCTCATATACTTCGTCGATCAACATTTAAAATTTAATAATGAGAATACTTAACACTTAGTTAAGTATTTGTGATTTTTAGTGTGTTATGTCCTCATCCTACATCTGTGTCATAATTGTAAAATTTTAATGAATAATGTATAAATACGAGACAACTAAGCCTTTAACGGAACACCTACGTGACTTTGACCGATACAAGATTAATACAGTAATGCGTTGAACTCCACTACACTTACTAAATTCACTTGTGCCGGCGGCGACTAGTTACACATAAAAGTGGGTAGAATGTCAGTGGGTCATAGTGCATCAAATCAGCTGTGGCGCAGTATAAGGCTGTGTTCTAAATGGAAGCAAATGTTATGGTGTATTTATTTATTTAATATTTTAACACATTGGGCTTAATAATACCAAAGGCATTAGACAATGTTAACAGCCTAATAATCTTTGACTAACCCTTACACATATTATACATTGGAAAGTAATTCTCTGCCTGTCACGCTTTCAAATGAAATTCAGTACACAGCCTAGAACAGTGTTTCCCAACGTGGCGCGCGATAATAAAGGGGGCAATTAAAAAATGGACTCGACTCGACTTTAACCCTTTCGCTTTGGGTTATTTAAATGCAATGCTAAATATCGGTAACAAATTTTAACAAAAAAGAACAAATGAATATTGAAAAATCTATATTAATATTATTTTAAATTTTAGTTTATTGTAGTTTTATTTATTTTTTCATTATATGTTTTAAATTTTTACTTACAATGTTTTGATAACAATTTCATAGCGATTTGTTCATAAAACTTATCATTTATATTTCTTAAGGGAACAAAACAATTTTTAAAGGATAAAATTTATATATGAAGGCATAAAAATTTGACAAATGTTAAAGTGGGGCATGGCCTAAAAAGGGTTGGGAAACACTGGCCTAGAACCTGGGAAGGGGCACTTTTTAATACATAAAAGGGTTGTAAGGGGTTGCAACAAGGGATGAAAGTTTGAATGATAAGTCATTATTTAAAGCTAGAAACTTATTTTATACGCTTTTGATTAGATATAAATGCATAACGGGAGGGATCGACACATTGTCACCACTGCGCATCCGACCTTGACTCGGCCCAGCACACGCTGGCGGAGTGCCCCGCGTGGGCCTCCGAGCGCCGAGTCTTGGTCGCAGAGATCGGACGAGATCTGTCTCCGCCGGCATTGATTGCGGCAATGCTGGCGGACGAGGGAGGTTGGAGGGCTGTGGCCTCCTTCTGTGAAGCAGTGATGCTCCAGAAGGAGGCCGCCGAGCGGGGTCGGGAGATGGCCGATCCCGCTCGAAGAAGGCGGCGCCGGCTCGGTAGCACAGCTGCGGTGCCGCCGCGGGTCGCCGGCGGGCGCGAGGAAGTCGCGACTGCTACGGCGACCCGGGATGGACCACGCCCCTTCCGTGGCCGGGGGCGTCGTCGGTGGAGGAGACCGGGGGAGGTAGTAGAAAACTTCCCCCGAGGAGGGCTCCCCTCTAGGCAGGGGAGCGGAGGCTGGGGGTTTCCGGAAGTGGCTTTATGTTCCCGGGGGCTCCCTACACGCCTGAGGAAGGCCATCCCTGAGGTTTTTAGTGGGTAGGGGGAGGCCTTCTGGGGAGGAGAGCCCCACATAACCCCGGCTCGCCACAGCCGGGGTATGCAATTTAATGCATTTTCCTCAGGGGAAAAAAAAAAAAGATATAAATGCATAAGACATTGAAAGTTTGTTAAATGTTCTCCTTAAGAGCGGCGACATTTTTAAATAGGTTCTTAAACTGTTGAATCGATTTCGATGCATGTTGATATAGGAATAGTTTGTGTCCCGGAAAACGATATAAGGACATTTTTCTCTATTTGTCTCTCTACAAAAATCTGATTAAAACAGCCGCCAGCCTTCTTGGTAGAGATCCAACTGACGGGCAGACATCCGATTGGAAAAATCTAGTTTAAATATCAGATTTTTCTTTTATAGTTGAGTGTTGAATTTTTATTTAAAGCTTATGTTTTATTCAGATAAGTTGTTTTTGACATTACATGTATTTGGTCATCTTATCAAGCTAAAACCTACATAAACAGTTCATGTAAAAGACATAATATCATTAAAAAATGTACATTTTTAGATGACGTAAGTAGTTTGGTCTAAGAGAAGAAAATATATCGGTCATTCAGGATTTCAGGTCATCCATACCTGCTAATACCAAATACATAAACATAAATATTTCCGTATTAGGTGCATCATTTATCAACACAAAAACCGCCCAACAAATTGACATGCTTGTTGTGTTTTAGTAGAAAAAAGAGAAAAGAGAAATTATGCTAAAGAGACGGAAGAAAACACGCTAGAAATTATATTTAAAAATCTGAATAAATAAATCTTTGAAAAAATTACGTTACTATAATGTCATTGACTTTTAAGCAGTGTTTAGTTCACCAGATTAGCTAGTTAGACTTATAGAATAAGAATATATAAATTATAACTAACATTAATTAAATAAACATAAAAGAAATATTATTTCAAAAAAATATATGGACACTTAATCAGGGAGGTTGTAGATTAAAGTGCTTTGTAGACTGGTTGTATTCTTATATCGTTAGGATTTGTCCGAAATGTTCAGAAGCACACGGGCACACGCAAGCGCGGTGTTGCCTGTTTAGGGACCCTACCGTGAAGCTGCGTGCGCGTCCGGCTAAGCGCGGACGCCGTGGTGAAGTCTTTCTGTCTGGGGGACTATCTAGGGGTTCTCGGACAGTCCCTCCTTTGGCGGTGGCTTGACCAACTCTTGGTCGAGCCGGCCCCGGGACATATGGCGGTCGAATCGCGAGAGCGCACCCCGCCATGTGCCCCGTATGGGCCCTGAGAACTCGGGAGGGTTTTAGTGATTAGGCCAGTCCTCTTGACCGGAGAGCCCTACACACGGCTGCGCCTTGCTAGCGTGGTGACATGGTGCATAAAGTCGCATTTCCCCCCTAAAAAAAAGGATTTGTCCGAAATGTACGATATCTGCATTCAACAACACATCTCTTTTTGGAAATTGCACGTCTAGTTACGCGCAAATTCTCTTTAAAGATTTTTCGACCATTCGCACCCCACGATCTCAAGATTTTCATTAGCTCATATTTTTTTTTATTTCATCTGAAAATATTTCACCATTTTCATGTAGTCTCGACCTAAGGAATGCAAAGATTACAATCTATTACAATAGATACGTGGGCAATGAAATTGTAATGTTGCATACAACATTTGATACCGCATCTCGAAAAAGACGCCAGTTTTTGTATGTTTACTGCATCAAAGTTCATGTGTCCGTCTTGTGTTGTGAAATTTTAAGTAGGTTTATTTGTTCACAGTATCCACCTTTAAGCCAGGCATATGGGCATATGCTGTTGAACAAATTACGTTATTACAGTCTTACAAATATGTAAGACTGTAATAACGTAACTTAAACAATTGGGGCCACTCAAACAATAGTTTTAGTTGCCCCAATACTATGATGTTGATATAATAAGATTTAATAACTTGCATTAGCTGTATTGAAAAATTGCTGCTAAGTAATAATCTGTAAATGATATGTACGAGTACAGCGCTCCTAATGGTTGTTACTAACCGACTGAATACAATAATTGGGTAAGTAAAGTTTAATTACAAAACTAATGGCTGACAAAATGTACCTTGCTAACCCATACATATATATTATATATTATACGACAGAACTCTCATTTACGATAGAACAATGAGATCAAATCTTCAATAAACTTCAATAATCGTTAAGGAAACCGAGCACTATCCGCCACAAACGAATATCTGAACTGTACTCGTATCCTTCACGTTTAATTTATCCACTGTTGTTAACTATGTATCTTGATTTATTTTCCTATCACTTGTATAACAGTTATAATGAATATTGTCATTATTAATATTATTGTTATTTCGAAAATCGACCGAAGTCGGTATTTCAATATAAGTACATGTACAGTTTATTTGGAAGGACGATGTAGTTAGTGTCTGCAATAGTCTTATATAAAACTAGTACGAAGACTGACACTCAACTTATAACACTTCAAAGATCTAGCAACTCGCTATTTTGCTAGCGCCTTTATTCACCCAAACCCGCTCATTCAAAAAGCGCATTTCTTTCTATTCACTATTTTCTCAGAGATAGCGTCTCGGCTAGACACCCGCGCAAACCAATCTCTTCCGCTTGGTAACAACTGAGTCGCCCGTCACACCATACATTAGCGTATCTTACCTCGCACCGCGAGCGCGAAGACTCCGTCGAACATATACTCGCTATGTTGGCGTATCGGGCCGCTTTTCACATCCACGAAACGGCGATTTTGAGCATCCGAGCCAGTAGACGTGCGCTCAATTTGCGTCGCCTCTCTTTGCTTCGACCCTAACGAACGAGCCGGCCATCTACAGCATTAGCATAGGTCCGTCCAAAAAAGAATAAAAAATCTTATACAATCTTACAATAATTAACTTTGTAAGTCATAGTGTTCCTGATTTAACATTTTTATATTCAATTATTGATTTAATTTCAAAAATTATGTTATTACTAAATTTAATGTCTATTAAAATGTGAGTGAAAATTTCATAAAGTTTTCTCACTTGGTTATTGAATAAGCAATGAAAAGTAAATAGGTATCTAAAAGAACATCTCCAAATAAAACTGTACTTTGACCCCTAATAGATTATTTATTAATTATATAGTAAAATTTGATATTAGGTCTTTGTCTAATACCTGAAAATCGAATACTTTCTAATAATATGGTATCAGTCAGTTAACAGTTAAATTAACACAAAAGAAATGCTATCTAACCGTAGACGCTCTGTGTATGGCACTCTGTAATAGACTTCTGCATAGTATTCTTCGTGTTTGTTTGCTCGTATTACATTCGCTGCTGTAGGGCTGTCGATGCTTAGGATCAAAAATTACTTATTATTTACTTGTGTTAGATATACCAATATATATACTGTGATGTCATTAAAGTTATCTCGACTTTATAAGTATGTTATTTTTAAGTTATGAAATGATAGTTAATAAGTTATGTAATATAAATTGTGATGCTTATTTTTACAGTTATCTGTAATGTTATAATATATTAATAACTTGTAAACATGGTTTATTATATATTCATTTACATCATATTCAGATTTGTCACGTTAAATATGTTTAACAATATGTATGGTAAACAAAATTCAATAATGTTTAGTTAATAATAAATATTTAAAGCGCTAATTATAAATTACTGAATGGTTGCGAAGTAAACGAGTATTAAAATAAATTTGGAACCCTTGTTGTAGACACAATCCTTATTGTAGTCAACATTTCTAATATTAATCATATTATATTTTTTTTGAAACGGATTGTAAAAATAACTGTGACAACAACGGAATGGATTATATTATTGGATGCTAATCGTTAAAGTTAACATATCAAATAAAATTCAATGTATTTTGTTAATAAAGTGTATTCCACAAACAGTTTTCTTTTCCATCTGATACTTATACTTATAAATACATTATAACCTAAATTATTTCACTAGCGCAGAAACCCTTCTATAAGCGAATTAAATATAACAACTAATAATTGACTGTTTCTTTCTTAACACTAAATTAAATTAAATTTAGTATGTTACTACATACATAGAACTATAAAAATAATTGAAACAATAAATATATAGCATTAATATTTTTAAACTGACTTATTAAGGACTATTGATACAGGACTATACCTAAAGTTATGCCTATGCCTAAACGAAATTGCCGTTTTGTATGGAGATTTTTAAGATTTTTTCTATACTAGTTTTATTTATGTATTGTATTAAACATTTGATTTCTTCATTAAATGGAAACTTTTTGAGATTCACCCACATGTCATTAGACAGTAAACTATCTTATAACATACATTTGACGATAAAGTTTTCAGAAAGTAGAAAATTAAGACATAATAATGTGGAGCAATTTTCTCAATTGTTTTTATCAATTTAAAGAAATACATCATGGGATTCAAAAGTAATCGAACATTGCACTGTAGAGTTAAAAAAATGCAAAAATAAATATTATATATAGCTGTCAAATGAAAAAGTATATGTAAAAACGGCAAATTCATTGGAAGGTCTATTATATTATTATCAAACTAGTATAATTCTAGCATAGACGTGCACCATCTCGAGGTTACCTTAAGCTCATAAAATTTTTTCAGGAGCAACTTATTCATATAAACTGTAAAAAAGGAAGTTAGTGAGTTTAGATGTTCGGTGTAGGTTCGGTTAGGACCACGCTTTAAATTTTGTTGAAATGTTGTGATAGTATCAGACCCGAAGAAGGACTTAAGATCCACCAGAAAATATATTTTTTCTATGAGATAATCCGACAAATCGCGGGTGAAATTGTGGGTAGAAAAGCTAGTGTAGTTTAAACAAGTTCTTTTTGACTGAATTACGCTGCCACTACTCTATTCAATGCAAATTCATGATTCATCCTCATAATTATATAACTCAATATATATCTAACATCAGTCAAAGTTGACAGTGGTAATGTTATCATTACTGTTTCATAAATAACACGTGGCACAGAGTCTTCTGTTAACGCCGCAGTGAATTTGAATACAACCCGATTATGATTAACTTTGTCATAGACAATAACAACTCTGTTTCTAAGTATAAATAAAAATGTACTAAGTCATGGTTCACCCTCTTGATTATAATATTCAATATATTTCTAACTTATATATTTTTAGGCCCACTAGAAAACGGCATCGTTTATTGATATTACTGAACTCTAAAATATCAATTTATTATTAAAAGCAATTGCACGATATTATGAGTAAAAATGAAACGGAATAATAAAATCAATTAATTAAACTTAGTAATGACTTTTGACATTTGAGGTAAAGGAACTAACGTTTTTTAAATCAAAATGAAAGATGATTTAATATATATACAAATAATATATAAATATAATAATAGATAAAGGATAGTGTATTATTTTCTTTTTTTTTTAAGTATAACTCTCAATAATTATTTTAATACTATTTTAGATTATTTTAACTATTAGTTCGTCAGTCCAGTATCGTCGTGAAACGGAACGCGTCATCATTTTTGACAGAATTGACGTCGGTTTGTTTTCAACCGAATTCTGTGTTTACGTTTCAACGGCTTGATTTCGTTTTCTTTCTCGTATCAGTATTTAGAATGCAAAAAAATAATACGATTTTGGGCGTTTGTAGTGGCCAAAGAAGATTGTATTTTTCAAAATAGTGTGAAATAGCATTTACGTAAAAAACATTTTGAATACAAATCAAAATAAAGCTACTACTAAGAATTTTTAGGTTATTTAATCTTCATGTTGTAATTGATTTCTCAATATTCCCGTTAGATAAAAACAAGCTAATGTTCCTTATAATATCTAGGGTTAATAAGAAATTATTTAACGTATGTCTCATTAATAAACGTTACATTTTGTAGTAGGCCTATTTTCCATACAAGAAAAAATTATCTCCTTTGACAGTGGCAATGTTATCATTACTGTTTCATAAATAACACTTGACACACAGTCTTCTGTTGACGACGCATTCAATTTGAATACAAAGCGATTACGATTTACTTTGTCATAGACAATAACACCTCATTTCTAATCGTAATTATAAATAAATATTCACAAATTAACATCTAATGATTACTGTGGTAGTCGGCAACTGATATAGGCTGGCGATGTAATTGAGACGCATGTATGCTATGCTGGTTCGCAGATTCCACCTGCTGATAATCTTGAGCTGGCTGATGTTGGTATTTTCCTGAGGAGTTGAGGAAATGAAGTTTGTTTACTTATCTGATTGAGTCAGGTGGACTCTAAATAATATGCTATCTAGTTATTAGAAGTAATAACTATTATTTATTGAAGCATAATTTAATACATAACTTTAAAAATGTGTTTCTGCCTTCTGTTTATTCTAACTCAGCTGTAAAATTCTATTGATATTTTATTAATAGCTTATAAATAACAAAAATGATAGTTATGATAATATTGATATTACAATTTGTAATTTTGGAAATTATCCATATTGATCTACTGTCGAATTTTAATTGTGCATCATTAAAAGCACATAAATTTTTAAAGATAGATTACATTATCTTATAAATTAATAATAATAATAATAAGTTGAGCATGAGACACCGTACTATAAGTACGCACCAGCGCCAGTTCTTGAAAATGGCCGTGTGTTGCTCTATTGGGATCGTTCTATCATCACGGACAGGACTATTGCGTGCAATAGACCTGATATAGTGGTGGTCGACCGCTCCCAACGCCGTGCAATGCTCGTCGATATTACCACCCCTCATGACGAGAACCTCGTAAAAGCCGAGAAGGACAAAGCCAGTAAGTACCTTGACTTGGCATACGAGGTAACCGCCATGTGGGATGTTGATTCGACAATCATTGTTCCGATAGTTGTGTCTGCGAATGGCTTGATAGCAAAGAGTCTCGATCAACATCTTAAGAGGCTCTCGCTTGACGGATGGATCAAGGGTCGGATACAAAAAGCCGTGATTCTCGACACGGCACGTATTGCCCGGAGATTTCTCTGTCTGCAGCCCTCACCACCGGTTTGTTTGGGCCTTGCCTCGCTACCGGCGGCATACCAGGTTTAAGTTTTTTATAGTATTTATATTTATTTTATATATCTATATTGTAAAAAACTTAAATGTAAGATTATTAATTAAATATATGAATAATAATAAAATAGTTCTTTTTTAATCTATGCTTATAATTAATGGCAACCATTACGTATGTTCACCGATAGATATTGAGATAATATTCAAAGAGATCACAACCGACACCACAACTATTTGGTGGCCGATTTTTTCTAATAATGTGATGAGCAGTTTTACATCCTTGCACCTTTTACTATGTTAAAACTGATAAAATGTTTTTCATCAATTTTGTATTTTTTTATTGAGTATTTGCAGAGCAGTTTATTTTTATGCACACATGGCAACGCATCAGATTTTATATGTTGATTTAGATGTAGCTTTTGTAGCTCGTAATTAAATATTGCATTTTAAATCTTATTAACTAAACACTAAATATACTTACCGTCATCAAATATGCCATTAGCTTCATTTTTAGCGTTTTCTTCTAAGGATCTAGCAATAGCTTCAGGAATTGGTGGCGCAGTTGGAATATGTGCTCCTTCAGCTCTAAAGCCATTTTCGTCCGCGATGTACGATACTGTATAGACTTGTCCATCATCACCAGTATAGGAATAAGCACCAGACGTTCTGGTGCCCTCAAGCGTTTGTCCTTGCTCTTCAGCTTTTATCCCTGGGATTTTATATTAGAGGTATAACAAATGCAAATTCCACAGATATAAAAAATGAACAATTGTTCTCGGAAACGCGGTATAAGTAACTGTCGAGTACAATCGTAACTTATAATTACTATCTGTCAAAGTTGGAGAAATAGGGACCAGTGAAGTTACCATGAGTTTTCGTTAGAGTTGATAGCGATAGCGTAAATTTTTGTGAGAAAACTTAGTACAACGCCGCGGTAACTTAGATTGTCATGATTTCTATAGTTTACTATACGTCAAATACTTATCGTAAGCGACATCAATTATTTAGACAGGTTATAGTAAAGTTAAAGGAGTTTTAAGCAGATATTATTATGATTTCGTTTGCTAAGCAACATTAATAACAAAAACAATATTTCACCTAGTAGAAAATTTGTCCTATGTGATATTAAAATTACCAACTAAATGCTTAGTGTAAGACACCCATTAGCAACAGATATTAGGCGTTTTACTCGCTCCCACTAAAAATAAATAAAGTAGCTTTGTCATTAAATTTTACATAACCACAAAATCAATCAAAATCAAAATAATCTTTATTCAACATAGACCTTTACAGGCACTTATTGACGTCAACAATCAAAACAAAAAAAAAAATTAAAAAAAACAAAAACCTTGTCCGTACGTACGAATAAGGAAAAAAATTGATTCGGCACCTGTTCGGAAATTGGGAGAGCCTTCTCGAGAAGAACAGGCAAGAAACTCTGAAGGTCTATTTTTATCTCCTCTTTTCAATGGTAATAATTATAATAATATAATATAAAAATACAATACAGTATAAGATACAATCATACCTAATACTATTACAGTCGTATATTGTTACATATAAAATAATACAATATTATAAATAATGTTGTTACCAAACATGGCTCTATGAATAGTGTCCCTATTCCCAAATAGTGTGATCATTTAGATAGTCACTTACTTTATAATAACCTTTACTCATGAGTGTCCTTTTGATATGGATTTTAAATTTATATAAAGGCATTTGTCTTTATATAAATTTAAATATAATGACACTTTGCGGAAGTTTGTTAAAACATAGATATACATTTCCCAAGAAAGAACAGCTAGTTTTATGGAGTCTGAACATTGGAACGGCAAGTTTATTTTTGTTTCTAGTATTCACATTATGTAGATCACTGTTTTTATTTAATTTATTATAGTTTCTATATACAAAAACTAAATTATAATATATATATAATGACTAGCTAAAGTTAAAATATTAATTTCTTTGAACAATTCTTTTAGGGATTCTCTAGCCCACACACAACGCTGACACACATGTTGATTTTTCTTTGATTGTACTTATATTTAATTACTACGCAGGGCACAGTCTAAATCTATCAAATACCTACATTATAAAGATACGCAGTAAAATTAAAAAACTAACTATATAATTTTTACATGTATGTTACAAGTTAAAATAAATTTGATTTTGAGATATTTTTGTATTCCAAAAATAACAAATATTTTTTTTTACTAATATTACAAAGACGAAAGTAACTCTGTCTATCGCATTTTCCCCTCAAAACTACTGAAACAATTACTTGTAAGGGGTTGGAAGTTTGTATACGATGGACTAAATTTTTAAAGCTAGAAGTTTCAAACTTATTGAAACTGATATTCATACAATAATAATATAGTTTGAGAGGAGTACTTAGGGACATTTTTACCACGGGAAAATATAATTTTCCCGCCGCAAAATCTAATAAAAAGAGCTGACTGGAGTTTGATGTAATTTGGTACGAGGATTGTTGGAAACATAGGGAAGAACATGAGATGATTTTAACGGCGGGAAAAAAGTATATCTTGAATTGTAGACTATATATTTAGTAAATAAATAACTTATAAATTGCTTACCATTTTCCGTTTCATATGAATATCGATAATTATGCTCGTCAATATCCAAGTCTTGGTGTAACACAGCAGCTGATTTCTCGCCCGAAGGTCTGTCATAGTTAAGATGAGTGGCCTGACTTTGCTCAGCGATACTGTTTAATTGATTCAAATTGTACTGTTGTTGTGTTTTAAATGATTGTGGAAGTTTTGAGTACTGTTGGGACTGAGTATAAGTTTGTGAACTCGAAAATGGGCGTGGCTTATTGTATGAAGTTGATGAGTATCCAGATGTGCTTTGATGTTGGTAATTCGATGTCTGTGGTTTTCCGATTGATATTTGCGGAATACTTTTTGATGGGTTAGAATAACTATAAGATTGTGGCTGGGCAGAGTATGACAGAGATGAGCTAGATACCGGTTTTAGGTACGCCTGTGTGTGTGTTTGTGGTAAACTTGTATATAGTTTTTGTGCTTGGCTACTGTACTTGGTCAGAGTTTGCGGCTTACTTGTGTAAGATTGGGAGTAATCTGAAGATACTTGAGGCTGCGTTGCATATGATTGTGAGCTATAACCGCTTTGTGACTGCGAATAGCTTGAAACATCTGGCTTACTAGTGTAAGTTTGATATTGGCTGTTTAAGTTTTCGGGCTTTACGGAATAGGATTGAACGATTTCAACTTTGGGCTTACTTGTATAGGACTGAATATAGTCAGAGAATGGAAGGGTAGAGTGTGATTGGGAATAACTGTTCTCTGGCTGTTTATAGTATTGGGAATAGCTTTGTTCTGGGGTTGCATATGACTGAGAATAACTTTGTCCTGGTTGAGTCGCGTATGATACAGAGTAACCTTGATCTGGCTGGGTTTCATATGACTGTGTATAGCTTTTATCTGGCTGATTATATGTATAGCCACTACTTGAATAAGTCTGTGGCTGAATTTTGTAACTATCTAGACTGCTTGCAGATTCTAGATACGGTTGTATGCTGTACTGTAGTGTTTGCGGGTCAACAGAATACGTAGTTTTGCTGGAGTATGTGTCTGGTTGACTTGAGTACAGGTTTTTTTGTTGCAGTTCCTGTGCTGATTGGTAGACTTCTGCTGTTCGGGCATAGTCCTCCTCCTGATCTTGCGCCAAACTAGCGGTTGTAACCGCTATGACAGCGGTCAATGATAATAGCTGAAAAATAAACCGTTGAAATATTTTCAAATGTTGTCTTTACGTAACATTTTATTTGGTTTTTGTAGTTTTGTTAGATGTTTTGTGTTTTCATGTATGATGTATGTATTTCTTTATTTGATATGAAAAACTGATAGATTTCTAAATATAATGTATGTATGACTAATATTTGTGCAAATATTATAAAAAGAAAACACTGATGTATATCGATCTCTTTCAAAACCTATTAATATAACACTCTACCTTTAATTGTTATTAAATTTCTGTAAATAAATGAGTTAATCCAAAACGATAATATCTCATGAATTTGTATCAATTAAAATTTTATGATAATATCTGAAGGATCTCATTAATAAACAATCACCATTGCGAGCATAGATCAACTCATACAACTCATTTTAAAAATCTAAAACCTTTATCTTGAACAGTCCATTTAAATTAACAGTATGTGCTTAATTAATTAGTATAATTGAATATAATATATATCATCTTATGCATTGTATCTAATATATAGATCCTTACGCTATTAACTTAATAAAGAAAAATGTTGTATCTATACAACTAGGACAAATTCCCACAGCTTCACTACACTTTACTAACATAAACTAAGTAAATTATCACAAATCCATCACTTAAATCCAAAATTTTCAGAAAATAAACACTATTATGCACTATTTCTAAAATATACATAAAAAGCACTAGAAACGTACCAGTTTCATTATTGTTAAGGTAAATTACTACTATTTACGACAAAAAACTGTAAAATGTAGATGAAATGTTCTATGTTGCATTTATATACCAAAATTTGTACGTGTATGCTTTTTTACTCGTATAGAGTCACACTTCTGTGGACAGGGAACCACATAAAATTTGAACTTGCGTATAAATTTACAAATCTCTATATAATTACATCTTCGAGTTCAGATATGAGATTTAATAAGCACGCATGTATTTGATAGTATAATTATAATTTAGGTTACTAATAAACTTTATGACTAGAGTAAATCAAATCTACAAAAGTGACATGTTTCTGGAAGGCTGTCATATACTTTGCGCTTGGGCTCAATATTGCAATCTAACGTGCTAATGCTTGTTGCAGCCTGGGATGCCTGCCTGCCCACTGTCGCGATTTGAGATTAGTTTTTCATTTTTTCGTTTTATATAAATTAATATGTACACATAGTTATATATTTTTTAATTAAAATAGTTTTACCTGAATATATTTATTTAAATTATTAATATCTTAATATTATTTTTATTATTGTATGTTATTTTCTTTTAAATTACATATTTTTTGTACTTTTGTGTCTAGTTTTCATCGATATATTTTCTAGACAAATATAATTTTTAAACCTATATAACACAATTTATAAAAATGTACAAATAACGAACGTAATGTCATATGATGTTTTGGTACAAGTAACAGTTGAGCAAATGATCACACAGAGATTTAAGGCGGTGACTTTATGTGATTGATTTAGTACTCAACTAAGATAAATGCGCTCTAATTTAAAGAAACAAAGTCTGATGTACGAGCATTTTAAGCAGGATATTGTAATATTGATATAACAAGTCTTAAGCAAACAGCTTTTTCAAAAATCATAATTATATCATCTATTCATTTCTTAAATAGTTTTGTGCACACATAATTTTACAATAATTATTATTACAAAGACGATATATGCAAAGCAGATGGATACATCAAAACCAAAATCTAGCATCAAAAATAAATGCAAAACAGTTGTTTTGTAATTGACGCACATCCAAAGTTTTAGGACTCAAAAGTATACAATTTATTTTAGCAGAGTGCGAGATAGTTGTTATAAGATTGTTAGGTAATGTGACTAACTAAATGCACCCGTTGAGTGAGCAAGTAGGCTGGTGTGTATAGAGCTTTAAATGTTTCTAGAGAAGTTTAGAATATTTTGATTCAAGATGAAGAGGGTAACACTGTGGTGCCCTACAAATCGTGAGATCCAAAATTTGTTTTTCGAATTTCTTGTACAGTTATCTCACTATCACATAATATTATTTTTACTTATAGATAACCTTTCTGCATTCATAATTAAGTTGAAAATCGATTAATGATATATGATAGATATGGATAACTGAATATACGATAATGATATCCGACTAAGGCGACCTGCATACCTGTGAAGGAACTCAAAGAAAAATCACCAAACTAGGCCAGCGTGATCCGTTAACGCCTAATTACCCTCACCCTATGTTTGAAATAAAAATGCATGTAGGTAGTTCGGAGAAACACGGCTCCGAAATATTTTGTTTTGTGAGGTAGGCAGGGCGGGCGCGCCGCCAGTCGCATATAAGGCGTGTGATCCACGGTGGATGCGTGTCGATGCAGGGCCACACTGCCTGACAACTTGTCACTCCTAGGCCATCAGATTCCCTGGACACCCAGAGCGAAGTACCTAGGAGTGACCTTAGACCGCAAGTTGTCCATGATGCCACACGTGGAGCGCGCAACAGCAAACGCGAAGACAGCCAGAGCACTACTGAGGCCTGTATTAACATCACAGCTACCATATGGTAGCACGGCGCATAGAGAACTACCTTCAATATTAAAAAAGCAATGTTAAATTATCCACTACATTTTATTAATTGGTTTTCTGATTGTTATTTCTCAGGCAACCATATGTTAAATATTAATCTCATGTTATTTCAAGATTTAAACAAGTAAAGTAGCCTTAATTGAATTAAAAATGATTAGTTTTAGTTTATTTATAAATGACCAGATGTAAAACTGTTTGTAAAATTGTTTACTAGAATAAGTTTAATTATGATTCTACTTAATTGATGGAAGAGCGAGGTCTACCTGACACAGGTATTTAACTATACCTAAAAGGTAGCCTCCAAGTGTACATTTTGTTGTCTTTGTGAAGTTAAATAAATAAACTATTATTATCATATACAAGCTGTATATTAGGCCACGGCTAACATACGCTGCGGCGTGGTCCCTCCGTGGTTTCCCTAACGGGAAAGGGAGCAAGGAAGAAACTGGCAGTCCAGCAGTCCCTGGCCCTTAGAACAGCAGTCCGCGCGCCGAGATTTGTCCGAGACGACGTAATAGCCAGGGACCTGAAGATGAGCAGCATACATGCGCACATAAGATCACTTGCAACCAGCATGTTCCGCAGGTTGCCAGTTCCTCACACCCACACCTCCAGAACATCGCTCGCCCTCCCGACTGGAGAGCGCAACCAAGAACCACGGCAGTAGTAACTGCCGGCGCGGAGACCACTGCAGGGGGCCAACAGAGCACCGAACAGTTTCCTTCGCTCACATAGCGAAGATGGATGTCCCGACGACGGATGCGTGTCGGTGCGAGTAGCATTTAAGACGCTATCACAGAAGCATTTAAGAAAGCGGTGGCCCGTTACGTAAGGTTACGTATCGCGAATTAGTGTAATAGGTTTGTGACATTGTACTTGTGAGGTGGTATAATGTCCCTCGTGTCCGTGGCCAAAGGGGATTTCGGTAGCAAGTAAGGATTTTCTATTTGTGGTTCACCACATATAGCAAACACCCTATGTGAGGGTGATTAGGCGTATATTCTAAAATCAAACTTAAACTCAAAATACTGCTAGAGTTCAGTTGGAGAGGTATGGTGTTATCGAGCCTATATAGCGCCACAACCTTCACAACCATTATATCAAATCAAATCACTTTTGTTTGCAAAAACAGGTGATACAGAGGTGTTACTAATATATTAGAACCAGTACCATTCTATATTTAGCCTCTTGGCAAGCAAATTTATAATCTTTAGTCATTCACTTATTACCTAGTTACAGTTTAATTTTCCTTTCACCGTTGACACAAACAAAAAAAAATAAAACCATGAAAAAATATATAATATAATATTTTTAAATTTGTCATATCAATATTATTATAATTAATTAAGAAATCCATGTCAAGTAAATGTAAATTACAAATTGTAATCATTAAAATATTCATTCATATTATAATAGGCCCTTACCAGTAAAATTTCCTTTAACTTGCGCCGGAATATAATACTACCGAAATACAGCGAAGATTTCTATTTGCAAAATATGCAATAGTATTGTAATATATATCCGTGGTATATAACCATAATAGAATTACATACTCTACGCTTAGAAGAATAGCCACTTGCATAGATGCCATCACATAAGCAATGCTTACTTCTCTACTAACGTGATTCATTTTAAATTTGCAATAATTTTACCTACTATACCAATATATTGCTATTGTCATGTCTAAGTCTTACACACTCTACCCAAACTTTCATAGCATATACATTATCGTATAATCGTCATTTCAAACAGAGGCATTATCATACGCATAACTTTTATGAATAAAAATATGCTACATATAATTTGAGGGGGAAAATGCGTTAGGCATTATAATGTTTCCTGTGTTATGCTGAATTAATTATATTTATTTTATTATATTATATTGTCTAGGTTTATGATTTTATATTAATTCAAGATGTACATTAAGACAAGAATATACGAATTTTCTTCTATATATTATAATTTTACATACAAATATGAGGTTCAGACGTACCATTAAAACATAATTTTTTATTACTTTAATGCTTTCATAAATCTCAAGGTAAGGTGGGTCGGAACTTTAAGAACTAATCAGTATAAAATTATACCAAAGCTAATATTGTCAGTCACTTATACTTTTCTACAGCAATGCTGTAGTACTACATTGAGGTGTTTTATTTTATCTAAATTATCTGTAAATACTTTTAATGTCATAGTTACTCGTATAACATATTTTATATCTGACTTGTACAAACAAATCATTTTCTAAAGTTCTTTCTCTAACGTGCAGGATGTTTGTATAAATCTCTTCCCGTCCGCGATTGATGTTCTCCGATATTAAATGTTTTAGAAAATCAAATTTATTAACTGTATTTCCAAATATATTTTGTATATATTTTAGTTTAATGATAAACTTATAAACTGCAGGCGACAATTCATTCCACAGTTGTGCGTGGCAGAAAATTACTGGAAAAACGCTATGTGGTGGACTGCCAAGCGTCTAGATGATGAGGATGAATGTTGTGTCGCATAGAACAATGACGGAAACTAGCAGCAGGAATTAATCCGAACAATTCCTCAGAGCACTCCCCGTAATATAAGTTGTAGTTGTACATAGCTTAGTACTAAGTACTTAAATACTAAGTACCTTTTTTGAAAAGAGATCATAGACCAGTAACATCACCGCCAATTGTACCACCAAATTTTAAGTTTTTCTTTCTATGTATCTATACATAATACAGAATATTTCATCTTTAGGATACCCTTCCGATTAAAAAAAAACGATAATTATTTTTTTGTAGGAATCTTGCTTCAAGTAACTCAACTGGAGAAGTATCCTCGTTGTACAAAATACCTTTTACAGATCATAACAACTTGTGAATGTGCATAACTGTTTATTTGTGCTTTTGTAATACATCCATGAAGTTTTTCCCGAACTCATCATGCACGCGAAGGAGCACTTCAAAAGAGCACTTACCGCCACCCTCTAACAGATTGTCCATCACTAAATACATTGCAATGTAGGACTAATATGTGAATGTGTGAGAGTAGACACATGTTCTAGTTCACTTTTCCCCACAGAATCCAAACCGATTCATGTTGTGAATAAATTCAACACAGGGGACTCGCTTAAAGTAATGCCTGAGCGCTAAAGTTAGCCTCTATAACTGAAGACCTGTCACAGTTTTTGCATTTCCAAGCTAACCAAGGTAAGCTGAATACAATCATCTACGGCTTAGGTGTAAGTCCATAAAGAAAAAATCTTACAACAAGTTCTCGATGATAGAATTTGGGCAAATGATTGTGGTGGCAAGTATCTTGCTTGGACCACCTATTTAACATCGGTCGACTGTTTGTATCATATAAATTGATATTATTTTTGGATGTTAATTAATTCAATCATCTTAAATTATAATGTAAATATAATATAGGAATTACACATAACATGATCAACTGAAAAAACGAAAACTTTTCTGATAACGATTTATATTTCCTTGACTGAGAAACTTAATATCACATGGCACGGCGATTTATCAGGGCTCACTTTGTTTCAATGCACTAATAGGGATAGCGGGGCTGAGACCTGAATCCTGGTGATAGGTACTGCTTGCCTGACTGGTACTGCCGCGCGATGGCTACGCCACTGCCAGCGTCAGCGTATTTCCCGTCGTGGTAACTACCTGTAATTAGGACGAAACAACTTATTTAAACAACATATATATTGTATTATTTTACGCAAGGCACACAATTTATTTAAGAATTAATTTTTTTTTCACCATAAAGTTTCTAAGCATTGTCATCGCCTAAATTACACCTTCACATAGGGATAAAGCATTCCCACAGGGTATGACGCCTATAATATTAATAATACTATCACTGGTATAGCCTTTTGAGAAGAATAGGTATGAAACTCGAAATACATGTATACAACTCGACAGGCGACATTTTCCAGTAAATTAACTCGTATAAGTCATTCCATTATTGCATATACATAATTGCATTAAACAGCCGCGGCCATCCTTAACGTTAGATACTAACTACCACAAAACAAATTGAATAACTGTCACATAAGTTTTTTAATTTATCCTTATTCTGTTTTTGCACTAATCGAACGACGGTCTTGATCACGCGTGAGGAATCAAATTTTGCGTATGTTTATAGTATTATGTCAAGTACGACGATCTTATATATCTCAAAGCAGTTGCTCGGTAAATGAGGAACACGATACATATATATATATATTTTAGTCTAATGTCCATTGACTAACATTTAGGCACTTTTTTATGTTTTCTTTACTGCTTAATTATTCTGTTCCCACTTTTCAGTACAGTTACAGCATTTTTTTTGTTCCCCTGAGGAAAATGCATTAAAAGCACCCCCAGCCTCCGCTCCCCTGCCGATACAGGGGAGCCCTCCTCGGGGGAGGCTACACTACCTCAGCTTAAATATTTACACTTTAGTATGTGCGAATATTTAGTATTTACTCTGTAACTCTGTTTTGTGTGACAAATAAATGTCATTTAAGTCCATATCCCGAGCAAAAATGCCACCATACAATAGAATGTGCGTCCACAAGTATCACTAGAGTGTCGCTTACATCTGTTCAGTGATCCTGAGAACTAAAAAACATTTGGAACAGAACTGAACTTAAGTAATGGGTTTGAGATTTTAAACTTTTAAGTTGTTAAGTAGTAAGTTTTCTAATTTCTAAAATCTAACTCTCATACTTGCAAATACTGACCGTCATCAAAGATCCCGTTGGCTTCATCCCTGGCATTCTCCTGCAAAGCCCTGGCAATAGCCTCTGGGATGGGAGGCGGCGTGGGTATATGTGCGCCCTGAGCCTGGAACCCGTTGGAGTCAGCGGTGTATCTCACGCTATACACTTGGCCGTCGTCACCAGTATAGGAGTACCCACCCGCGGCTTGGATTCCGTTCGCTTCATGACCTGTCTCCTCTGCTTGAATGCCTGGAATTAACAAAAGTTTATTATTAGTTTTCTAAAACGTGTGTGTATGAATTCGGAAGCGATGTGATTTCGACAATGATCATCGAATCGAGCGATCTGTCCAGATCAGACCTGTACTTTCAGTTAATTGGTAGAGAATTCCTTATTGCATTAAATTCATCCTTTGTACAACCTTCAACTTGTTTCAACCTTCACTGGGCACCGTGATTAATTAAATCCACCAAATTTGGCTTTAGTCAATTTGCGCTCTTCGATCATAATTTACTGCAGCTGCATATAAAGAAAAAATATTGGTTTAATATGTTGATGTTATAGTAATTTTAACTTATTTATAAGTCATATAAAAATTGAAACTAGCAAACAGTTAACTTTTTTATGGCCTTGTGATATTATAAAAATTAACTAAAAGCATTGGTTTTATAGAACAGGGACTACAGCGACTTTCCAATTACGTCTTCATACTTACCTCTTATTTGATTATATATATTGTAATGTTAATTTATGACACTTAGTGAATGCTTAATTATTCCAACAAAAATTATTGCTTACAACACGTTCACACATGCTTTCACAATTTATTGTGATTCGCTTTAGACTTGAAAATCTAAAGCGAAACGCCCAATACGTTGGGCAAGATAACTCATTTTAATGTCGACTCTCATTTTTATGATGTCATCTTCATGTGATATCATTCTCATTACATGCCATAATTACAAATCCATAAAATATGAAAGAACATATAAAATATACATTGTCAAATTGTTATACTACCACCAAAATGACTTTAAACAATGCTAATTAATATATTAATTTTAATGTTATAAGTGTTTATGTTTTCCAAGTGTAAGACTAATAACAGAATACTAATTTGTATTATATTTTTATAATACGACTTCTACTACCTAAATACAAGAATTTATATTGAGGAACAGCCGCCGGGAAAACGTGCTACCAATGTTTTCAGAATCAAGCAATAAGATGTAAGTAACAATTAATTTCTAAACTGTAACATTTCTGATGATGTGTGGTAATAAAAAACAATGTTACATCTGTCGCCACAGGCCAGTACACACAACATGGTACTCGTTCTATCAAACCATAGGTAGAACGATTATCATACGATAACATAAATCGTTCGGTTATACCATGTTTCGGTTTTCTATCATCATAATGTGACTGACGTTGGTTATATAGCAAAACTATCCCGTTACTTTCAATGCGAGTTTGAAGGCAGCTATTGCTGTATTATATAAGAAACACTTCTGATATGCAACAGAAATAGACTGAAGTGTTCATTTTTTAACTTTACTATTATATTACTTGCTCACCATTTTCTGTATCGTAGGCAAAGTGATAGCCTTGCTCATTGACTTCGGCCACTGATCTGAGGATGGCAGCGTTTCTCTCGTAGCCGGCGCGTGGTCTCGTGTCTTGGTAGTAGGTTGGAGAGGTTCTGGAGTATGGAGCGAGATAGCTCTGCGGCAGCGCACCGGCTGAGCACGCGGCGATCAGCGCTGAGATCACTATCTGGAACGTAACAGTAACAAGTGATTTTATTTATTTATAATTCATACATTATGACACACATTCCTTACTATCTATTCAGTGCTACATAAATCTAATTAAGTTTTACCGAACACTGAGAATCATCATCATTTAGATATGTTAAATGTTATTACTATTGTCATCAGCCATATAATACGAACGTTCTAATTTTACAGACCAGTTAGGGTTAGTGCAATACCAGAGTCTGTACGTTTATCCGGAACCTACGTTTAATATTGAATTTTCAGCTCTTACCTCAATGATCCCCTTCATCTATAGATTTATAATAAAAACAAGTGTGAAATTAAAACAAAACATCCCCTATGACATGTCCAATTATAATTCAAAATCTACTTATTTTTCAAATCTATTTCACTACCTCAAGCTCAAAACGATATGAAAATTACTAAAAAGTAGGCATCAGAGTTAGGAGATATGCGTTTACATTAATTCTCAATATAATGAAGCGAATTCTTAATTAGGGAAATAATTATTTCACTAACAGGCGATTAACGATACCCTTCGGTCAAATTACAGTGACCTTGACCAAGAAGTGAGAAATTTCCGTTGATGATTTAAATTTTGTCAAATTAAGATATTATCCCAGTTTTTAATAACAACCATTTAGACCGATGTTCACATTTTAATTCACTGCTTTACTTTTATAAATTCATTGTACTTAATGGACTGCATTTTATTGTTTAACAAAATTACCTCTTTAAAATTTTTTGAATTATTAATTTATTATCGCTTCATATTTATTACATTAAGCGCTAACTAACTCATATTGAAGATACATTACAGGATATGAAAGAATTCCTCGACTAGTCATATTTATTTTTAATGTTAAAATATTGAATTACTTTAATGGCATATAAGAAGCGTTATTTATAAGCGTTTAGTACTGCTCTCCCTAATTAAAAATCTAGTACCAATTAATAACATAGAATGCACCGAATCCAATAAATTGTACGAATACATTCAGTTTCTTAAAAAATCTTTAGTCACAAAAAATTTACAATAAAAGCTATATTAATCTGCAGTCAGATCAAATTTCACAACACATTTTTTTGGTTTAATTAAGCTAAGAGAATAATTTATTTTAATAAAAATTCAGTTAGACACTGAATGAAAATCAGTTCGATCTAATGACAATTAAAAATAATAGGCACCAGATTAACACGTTCGTCACTTCACAATACACTTAGAGCTTAGAACTTAAAGCTAATTGATATAGAAATAAACTGACCAATTTCATGTTGCTTCTTTGAGTATTGATCGAGGAGTGTTGTCTGTTTGTGCATCTTCGGCTTTTATATGTATATTTTGCTGATCCCATTGTCAAGGTTGCGCGGGAGCTGTCTGGCGATGCCGCGGAGATATTTCCGGAACACCAGTTCCATTTAAGTCAGTCAAGAATGTTACATTTAATTGCCATTTCAGCAATAAATCTAACGAACTATATATTTGAAATGGCATTTTGTTTTTGTTATAGGTGGATCTTGATTAAGTCAAATGAAAAAAATACTAGGAAAGTAAATGATTGAATATGTGAAGCTATGTTGCAGGATTTGAATCAATTTTTGCTTCCAAAAATTGAAGCTATCAAAACTAGGTATTTATTTCTTTTGACAAAACTTGAACAATCATTCCTCTAGGTTTTTAACTAAAAACCTGATTTTTATGAGTCTGTTTGGTTTAACTGTTATTACTCGCATAATATCATTTTTGACAAACACAAATGACACAATTGACAAAGGCAAATTTTTGACTAAGATTTATTAGTAACTAGCTTTCTGCCCGCGGCTTCGCCTGCGTGGATTTCGGGATTGGGTCTATAGAGGGTTAAGGGTCATAGCTTTTGCCCACGGCTACATATGCGCGGAAGTCGATTTACGGCGCGAAGTTTTATCGCGCTTCCCGCGGGTCTATCCGTTTTGCCAAGATAAAAAATACCGCAATACCTTGCTCAAGAATCACTCTATCTATTGATGAAAACCGCATGAAAATTTGTGCAGTAGTTTTTGAGCGAAGCCTTTATTGCGCATCCCGTGGGATCTGTCGATTTTTCCGGGATAAAAAGTAGCCTATGTTACTCGGGGATAATGTAGCTTTCCAAAGGTGAAAGAATTTTTGAAATTTCTTGCCCGTGGCTCCGCCCGTCGTTGCTCCGTCCGCGTTAATTTCGATCCCACGGGAACAGTAGCTACTTTCTTCCGGGATAAAATGTGATATCCTTCCCCGTACCACAGACTATGTGTATGCAAATTTTCGTGATGATCGGTGCAGTAGTTTAAGCGTGAAGAGGTAACAAACAAACAAACAAACAAACACACATTCGCATTTATAATATTAGTTGGGAAGAATATATCTATAGAAAAAAAACATATTTTTTAGAAGATTCTATAATTTATTAGAAGACTTTACGTATTTTCAATAAGTGCTTTAAATTCTCAAATGTGACTTAATTACTTTAAATA
Source organism: Scirpophaga incertulas (assembly GCA_036419045.1). NCBI lineage: Eukaryota > Metazoa > Arthropoda > Insecta > Lepidoptera > Crambidae > Scirpophaga > Scirpophaga incertulas. Next base: position 14,615,158 of record CM071645.1, read on the forward strand.
TGTTATAGTAATTTAAAGAAGTAATAGTTTTCATATGCACATGGAATTATTGCTTAAGGGAATTAAAATTCATGTGTTAAGCCCATATCACATTTCCAAAACCGAATTCATAAGTTCGAATCATAGACTAGTTAGGTTTCGATCAGCTGCATTGTTCGAAGATAAGGAGAGGACGAAGGTCAGTACAAAACGCCTTCGCTAAGACAAAAGTTTTCTGATAGACATCTTTGTATATTCCTTATTTGCATGACACAAAGGATTCCCTTGGTATGGAGTTAGAAAGATTTCATGATACCGTGGGAGAGTCATGCTTCGGCACGAATTGGGCCGGCTCGACCGGAGTGATACCACGGCCTCACAGAAAACCGGCGTAAAATAGCGCTTGCGCTGTGTTTCGCCGAGTGAGTGAGGGTACCGGAGGCCCAACCCCCCTTATTCCCCTCTATTCCCCTTATTCCCCCTATTCCCTTTTAAAAGGCCGGCAACGCATCTGTGACTCCTCTGGTGTTGCGGGTGTCCATGGGCAACGGTTATCGCTTACCATCAGGTGATCCGTTTGCTCGTTTGCTGCCTTATCCTATAAAAAAAAAAAAAAAAAAAATGATAATAGTACCTATCTCGATCTCTGCTTGTTTTTGTTTATAGATTTGAAAACGGCTTGCTTCGTTGGTAATTTTGATAGGTGTCAATTTAGTCCAACACACTGAGAAATGGCATTTATACATAATAAGACAATTTATAGTATATAAGTATTATTTCCTACAGCTCTTAATTTAAAAAGTAATAAAGTTATATGTATACAATAACTATCATATTTTGAGGAGCTTGAGTAGCGCTGTGGTCTGTGAAAGGTTTGGGTAATTCGGGGTCGATCCTGTCATGTACCAATGTATTATTATTCATTGTTTCATAATTCATAGTATAATTTAAAAAAAAAACTATAATTATTAAGGTTTTGTAGCACCCCTTTGCATAACATTTTTAAATTTGATATTATTTGTTCAATTATGTACAATAATTCGTACCACATTATCCTTATGAAAAACTTTAATAAACATTATTCTCAGTGATTGAATGTTTGCTCGATAATTTAAATTAGCTTTTACACTTTTAGATTAGTTTGCTTTTAACAACATAACGTCTAATCCAATTGAATGAACAACGGATTTGGTGTTATTTGTTTAATTTTCTAGAACCATTCATACCTTAATATTATTAGAAATCTAAGCGATTGTATTCTGATTGAATGAATTTTGAGACATAAGTTTTTTAGACTCCTATGAATTTACGATAATCGTTTGAATAAATAGTGAATTTGAAATTATCTGTTTTATTTTGTATAGAAATTCATACCTAGATGTAAGAACCCTAAACTGAAACGCTCGTCTGTTATTCTCAGCGATTCCAACGATGTTAATTTATACATAATTTGATCAACATTACCGCACTTACTTTATTTTCTATATTTAAAAACTTCTATCAATATATATCAATTCATACATTAATATTAATTAGTAGTAGTTTCTTAGTTGCTAGGAATAAGTAAGTATGTACTTGACAGTCTTATGAATAAAAACTTGGCAGTGCATTTCAGCGAGATTCTTTATATTAATAGCTGCGGCAAGTATTCAAATATGCATTAAATATTCAGGACAATTTTAAAATGAAGTTACTTACGGTTTAGTATCATACAAGGTTGACAAGCATTGGACTTTTTCGATTGGTCGAATTGAAGACATCTTTGTTCTTGCTGGATGCCACTTAAGATCGAAACCAAACCATTGCACAATAGCAGATTTTAAAAAATTATGAAACGCTAAAGAGATCGTGCTTAAATAAAAATAATGCGAGCGCTCATTTTTTTTTCACAAGTTAGTTTATACATTCTTATCTTCAATTCAATTACGCGAAACCAGTAATCATAAAATTATTGATCGAAATGTCGGATCAATAATAACTAATTACAGTTCTTAGAATATATTTCAAATGCGATTCAAATAAAGACGATCTTACGCAATGATAAGATACTGTTTAAGTTATAACGCTTGTTAAATATGAAAATTGCTCACTTACCATTTAGTGTTATAGAATAAGCAGCAGTAACTACAAGTTTACTGGAATTACTTGATAGAGTTCCGTTACTTTATACAAAAACTAACGAAATCCTTATTAGACCACATTGTTGCCTGTCTGTCTATTCGTCTGTCTAGAACCTTCTAGCAGCAGTGAAAATTAAAGTTTCTAAATTGACACAATCAAAAGAAGGGTATTAAAAGCTCCATTTATGCTGCATATTTTAATACTCGCAGGGGAATTAACTTAAACTTAAATAAATTAAATTAACAGAGTATTTGCCATTAACCTAGAATCATAAAATTTGGCCTTAAACAATATCATGTAGCACAATTATACGAAATATACTGAAAGTTCAAAATGTGACTTGACATCTTATGTCGAAATTTACCAACGTATAAATACTATAATTGCGTGGCATCGCATCAGGTTTTTTCCCCAGGAGAAGAGCAGCCGAGACCCTCATGGCTATCACTCCAGACAGACTCCAGACCGACCAAAACAGTTCCACCGATGTGACCTACAGACCAAACACAGCCTAAAGCCTTGGTCCTAATGACCCTACCTGGTCCTAATGGCTTGTAGTGAGAATAACCGCTCTTCAGGAGAAGGCGCAGTGCTTTACTATCATTTTACGTTATAAAAGGTAATTATAGATGCACTAGTACACTAATGTTGCAAATTACAAGTAAGTGTTAATAAGAATTAGAAGGGTTGAAGCAGTGTCCGTGAACAAAAGACGTGGCGGAGTTCTATTACAAAAAGTTCAGAATGCCAACGAAGTCACACGACACCAAAAACTTTTTGCACATAATTAAATGAAACAAAACAACACTGAATATCAATGATCTGGCTTTACTATAAATAAATCGAATGCTCATAAAGCATTTTTTTTCCGAGGAACTCTTGCTAGTTTCGTCATAATTTGATTATTTTTTATATTTAGCTTACAAACGTATTATTATATATTTTACTATAGTTTTTCTTTGTAAAACTCAGGTATATAGCTATCTCTTTAAGGAAATGTATACACATCTGGCGGAAAAGGGGAAAGTGTCCAGCATTCTGAGCACACTACCTCTGGTGAGTAAGTGAGAATGAGAGAAGACGTTGTTATTTTGATCAACTTATTAATTTTACCATTGCCATAGTAAGGGAGCTTCTATTCGTTCAACCATGTTTAAATTAATTTTGATCAACAATCGACCTTTTTTGAATTTGATCAACTTCCCACGATGATGTTTAATTATTAGGACAACGTATTCCGATACACGCGGTATCACTTTGGTCCTAGAATTTGGTTCTCAGCAGCATTGTGACGTATTTTCTCCTGAGGGAATAATTGATATCCTTGCAATCTCCTTTAGGGTCAATAGGACCGAGGCTCTATGCTTAGTTTAGTCCGATAGATGCGGCTTCACCCAAAATCTGAAATTACCACCCACAAACTTTACTACAAAAAAGGTTATTATACTATGTTTGGTAATTATTTAGTTTAGTGGTTTAGTAGTTTTGTTTTACGTAGTTATGTGTCGCAGACTTCACTGCAGGCAAAATTTCTTTTTGTATTATATTTGTGATGTATATTTGATACGTTTATTATTATAATATTAGAAATTATTATTCTCTATCATATTAGCTTAAAAATATTCCAGAGCCTTCCTTAAATAACACATTGATTAAATATTTTTTAATTTACTATTTATTGCGTTACGTCACATTCAAAATTCTTAAAAAAAGATTGAATCAAAATATGCCACGATGAATTATTATTCTCAGTCGCATTTCCGATAGTTTGTGATTAGCCATCGACTGCATTCTGCGACGCCATCAGTAATGAGGTCAACCACTCAGTGCGTATGTACTCTATTTGTATAATACATAAATTAATTTCATACACGCATACACAATGATGGGTTTATTTTTAAGGAAAAAAGTCGTATACGATATCAAATAATTTGAATTATAATATTTTCATATTTATGTAAAATTACAAGAGAAAGAGGCGAGAGAGGGCTCTCACCTACTTCTGTTGTAAGATAACAGTTCTTGCATTACTGTATTCCGCCTTGAAGGTTAGGATATGGCAGTGAAATTATTGGGTACCATGACTTTATATCTTATGTTAGTAACTGGTTCTTGTGGGTATGGGAGCAGATTTGCTGCAAATCTCAAAGGATCCATGTGTTTTACAGACAACTGTAATCATCAGGTGTACAGTTGACTTGTCAATTATATTATTTTAAACAAAATTACTTAAGTCAGAACTATAACCTGTTAACCTGTTAACTAGCTTAACAAATTTCGAATAATACATGACTGGGAAGAAACTAATAGATCAAATCCAACATGAATATTTTCGCATCATGACGAAATGAATGAACCTTGAAATTGTAAACGGCTCCTTATTAAAGCGATCCGAATAAATTCTACACACCCATAAATTTCGAATATACGATGTAGAAAACAGCCTATAATTAGGGCACATCACCGACCAGATGCTAAAATTTCGATTCTAGTTTAGCAATCCAATTGGCGTATTCTCGCTATTCGCGTTAATATTCAATTGCAGGTCTATGTCTGTGTAATACGTGCTATTTTCGCAAACACATAAACTTTTGCTAATTGTATCTCGCAAGTCTGTAAAGAGATGAGGTTATAATTATGCAACATACCAAACCAATAATACGCACGGTTTGATATCTGTTAATGTGTCTAATGCATCGCTAACTTCAATGAACCTTAAACTGATGCTTTTGAAATCGGACGCACTTCTATCAATGATCTAATGAGTGTGAAGAAAGGTGTGAATTGACCTTAACTTATTTTTTTAACTTAGTTTTTATCTATGTATTATGCACATATTTCTTAGTATGTATCTACGAAAATTCTAATCGGAGAGATAGCATCTGGAATTTTCATATTATAGAATAAAAATTCGATGCGCTATGATATAAGTGTGCTATAAGTTAATCCTTACACGAGCGCTTCATACGCCATTTTTCAACACACTTGAAAATGATACTGAATAGCTTTTGTCGCCATTTTTACAGTTTGTGTTATTATTGATAGTAAGATATTATCATACAATGCAAATTGTAAATAAATAAAAGATAAATAAAATTCATTTACTTTACGCAATTATAGCGCATATTTTAAATGGAGTATAGTGCAAAGAGTAACTTATAAATAATATGAAGGCAATTAATATTAATAACTATACAATGTCAAGTGTGAAAGAATTATTAATAACAATATTAATAATAGTAAAGGCTCATTAGTGTAAGAATGAGTCAGAATATAGTCAGTGTCACAAGAAGTCGATGAGTGCATCTAAATTTTGCAATTTCTCGTGGCATTATTTAAAAGTTACAAAAAATAGCTTGCACTATACAGTAACCTTTATGAGAACATGAAAATTCTTGAACAAAATACGATATGTTTAAATGGGCAGAGAAACATATTCCTTATATTATTATAATTCATTAAGATATAAGTTCAACCGATTTTATTGCTAAGAATTAACTGATATGGTCCTCGTAATACTTTTTGAACAAATACTATTGACAATTTTCCCGGTCTTTAAATTTTCGACCATCTGTTAAGAATTGTCGTCCCTTTCGATCGTCGATAGAACCAGAGATTCTGAATTGGTTCCATACGAGGCTTAAAGTGAGAAGTAGATAATTCTTATGGTTATTATATATATTAACGATTCGGTTCAAATAGGGCAATTGTTTGTTACTGCTATAAAAAACAAAATCACTAAAATCGATGATTATTTAGCAAATCCAAAATGCTAATTGAGGTGGGACCAGTGAAACAATATCTCCCACGTAACTAATGCTTTGGGCTCAGGCTCATTTGATTATAATTACAGCGAATTACCAATGTCCTTCGATGCTGATTCATATGCACAATAGAATTTCTGAATCTATTATCGAGTGTTATCCTGACGCCATTTATATTTTTGGCTTCTTATGAAATACAAACATTCCGCTTAAACTTATTCCAAAGGAAGATTGATTATATGGCCCTTCTTAGTAGTATCCTATCACCTTTCCAAGATCTGATATTTCTAGATCTGACCAAATTTCATTTCGGAAGTTTAAGTGTGAATAATTTTAGTTTCCTATATTTGTGGTTAATTTTACGAATATTTAGTTTCATGTGTTTAGTAACAAAAGTATTTCTTAATAATATTTAAACATAACCTTAATTTTACGTGATAGAGACTTATTATATAGTTTAAACTCAGCTATAAAGTTGATCATTGAGGCGTGCCGCTAGTAATCTTATAAGATTTGATTGACTGCTTGTTTGTAGAGAATAAACTTCAAAACTACTAAAACGATTTTGCTGTCAGTTAGTATAGGAATAGTTTAAAATTTTACCCTTAGGAAAACATAACTGTAAAATAAATTTTGCTGCACAGTTTGTATATAATCGGTTATGGGAATACTTGGAGGAGACTCGCTAAATGGCATAAGATATTTTTAGCACGTAAAAATAAATAGTGGGAAAATCTATTGATTCCCGTGCTATGCAGACATAAACTAGTAGTCTATATATTTTGACATCAATGTTATTTAAGTTATTAGTTAGTATAAGAAGATCCACGCTCTTATTAAGAGAATGACGTAACTTTTTACAAAACTATTATTTAATAGAATACTCGTCGATTAAGTAAATGAGACTGGCAGTCGATACGAAGCCTCTGAGCTTGAGAGCGCTCGGATAAATTCGGGTGCTGTCGAACGCTCGAACGCTACATAGCACACGTAGCGCCATCTGTTTTTCGTTAGCGACAACACGCAAAAATGACGGACAGCAATGCCCGAGTCAATAGTTTGCACTCGCTTTTATACCCTCCGTAGACATATTATTTTTCATATCTTCTACATTAGTTTAATGTCTTTTCAGGTGTGTGTACGAGTTTCATACATTTTTTGTATTCTGTCAGAAATCGATAGTATGGAGAAAATAAATTATAAAATATATCAATTTTGAAATAGTAATTTCATAAGTATAAAGGCTATTTGTATTATAATGTTATGCTATTTTGCGTTGATATTACCAATAAAGAAATTGTCAGTTATTACTAATGTGCACAGAGAATTATTTGATTCCGTACACACGTGATTCAATAATCCACAATATAATAGCTTAATTAGGATAGAGTTGTCCATCTGTACATCATGGCATTGTTCCGCCAACACTCGTGTCAAGGCGAAGTGATTCATACAAAGCACATACAAACTTAATCTAGCCCCGACAGTGATCAGATTCAAATAAAAATACAAACACCCACGATTGCCGATATGATTTCAACTCTATTTATAATAACGTAAGAGTGTTGGTGTTGGTTGATTTTATTGAAATTGTACTATTGAAACACAAGGTCCTCCTTCCGGATCGTGGTTATATTGTTACATGATATGATGTGACATTGTTGGTGTCAAAGTTTTTATCGAAAGGCGTTAACGCCATCATACTTAATGATATGTTTTATGTTATATCACCGTCTCTTAATATTAATTTTTGTATCGCTTGTTGTTGGCATCTTGGCAAGACTAGTAGGTATACCTATAAGTATTAGAAATATTCGCTTACTTTCGCATACATTGTATTTGAGTAAAATCATTGTCGACTTTTCACTCGTCATCGCTTTAAACTGATAACGTCATTGTAATGAGAATATTAATAAAGGGTTTCGAACTACACTAGACTGAATGCAAGCCAACCTCACCTACTCGCGGTGCATCCTGACAACCGAAAATGCTGCGGTGCTTCCTACCAATCCGCAGTAAGCCATCGTGGTGGGAAACAGAAAACTAGACTATTAGAGAAGGCATATATCCAGTAGTAGGCGTACTTACATCGGTGCAAATTAAATTAAAAAAAATACATTATGAAATTTGAGAATAGTCAAAAATTTCAATTGTTTACAATAATATTTACAATTTTAACATTAAAAAATGTAGGATCGAAAATAATCTGTATTTTTTAGGTAAATCCCTATTATTTTATATCTGTTTCCGATAAGATATTTTTAACTATCGAAATGCTTTCATTTTGACTTGCACACCCGAATTTGGCATATAATAATATTTGTTATTTCATTCAAGTCGTTGCAGTTAAACAATCGAAAAATATTGTTTTTATAATATCAAACGAAAGTTAGTAAGATTTCGGTACTCGATAACAGACGAATGATTCAAAATTAGGTCGCGCGGTCCTCAAAGTGTCCTTATAGTAAATAAAAGAAATTTTTCATAAGTATTTGGTAAGTTGTGACCTAAAGTTGGAAGTGAAATTTCTCAAGTGTTGCAATGTAAAGCTACTATCATCAGAAACATTTACAATGTATTACTAGGCCAGCGTGATAGGTCAAACAAATTACCTTTTTACCATCTCATAATTTCGGAATATCACTGCTTTGTTTGGGATAAGGGAGTAACAGATTTGCAGGTTTTTGTTTTGAATCTCTAAACCAAACGTTCAAACTTAGGATTTGATTTTCACAAATTGACGAATTACTTGAAGATTGCTTAAGAATATTGAAGAAGCAACTGACAAAAAAATATAATCAGTTGCTTCAAATTAAGGAGTATAAGACAAGCCAAGCGAAGCGCAAGGGCAATACCTAAGCGTTTTTCTCTAAGCGTTTTCGTCCTTTTTTATAAACTTTGTAATTTGGGTTTGTACCAGATAAACAAAATTCTTGCGATGTTATGCACCTATGAGTGAGTAGTATTTCATCGAAGCATATAGCCCTCATCGTAAGTATTTTGACGAAAACCTGCACATTAATGGACAATGTTTTTAAAAGGACGAACTAATATTCTGGACAATATTGCAAGCGTCTGCAAACTGTGGTCATCACAGCAAACAATGAACTTTTAATTCTGAGCCAGATTATATGTTTGTATATGTATTTAATTAACTTACATGTTATAAAAAAATTCATGTTGATGTTATGGGCCAAGTGATTAATACGGGCAGTATTCATAATGCACGGGCAGTATGAATAATGCACAGCCATATCGGGCTAAGTGATTAATTACAATCTAAACTGACCTATTACTGGGCATTATGAATATGGCTACATGATGATCGGGCATTGTGATTAATAGGTAAATTTTACGTGGTGCGCTGCGATGCGGGGCCGGACACCGAGACCGAAACGTCAGAGACCGAAACTATTTTATTCTGTGTTGTTCTGTTCTATTCTTCACTATTCTATTCTGTTCTGTTCTCTTGTGTTCAAGTCTGTTCCATTCTGTTCTATTCTATTTCATTCCATCCTGCTCTTCTCTGCTCTGCTCTACTCTATTCCACTCTATTGTATATGATTTGTGTAAATGTAAAAACATTGATATATATAATTGTAGCTTGGCGACAGTGAGGCGTGTACTTAGTGAGGATTTTTAAGATGATTAGTTCGGATCTTAAATATTTAATAGTAATTGTTCACACCTAATCTTATTTCAATGTATGTTTCCATACGTGAAGACCCATTATTGGCCAACTGTTATATAAAAAAAAATATCTTATGTTTTATGTGCTGTCGGTCTTCCAAAACAATAATAAATAAATAAATATTCTGCTCTATTCTATTCCATTCTATTCCATTCTATTCATTCTATTCATTCTATTCCATTCTATTCTATTCCTTTCTATTCCATTCTATTCCTTTCTATTCCTTTCTATTCCTTTCTATTCCATTATATTCCATTCTTTTCCATTCTATTCCAATCAACTCCATTCTATTCCATTCTATTCTATTCTATTCTTCACTATCCTCGTAGTGATGGAAAAAATAACTTGCTACTGTTATTGAAGTAACAGCCTCTGATTTATACAAAACAAGGGGACCGGGAACACCAAGCGACATCGACCTAGTAGTATCTCGCTGCAGCAACCTAGTAGTATCTCGCCAGAGAGTTTTCAGCAGCAAAAATATAACATTAAAATAAAACTTAAAAAATAAAATTTAAAGCACACACGGATTGATCTGTGATCAAAAACATAAAATCATTTTAGTCATCAGTTTCGTTTAAATAATCAAAAATAAGATTGAATACAAAAATTATTACTTTAAGTATCCAGTAACAGATCTATTTAAAAGAACAACTGCTGCTGTGATGGCATTTTGAGTTACATAGTTTTTTCCTTTGCGACAGCTACATTTGTCAGATGTACAACCACCTTTACAGCCACCTACTACAACCTTGCTCTCCGGATTAAGAATACATTTTACAGGACTCTCTCAGCTAAATCTCTGTATCCGAGACATCTTCAGGTGAAAGAAATTTTTCTTTGCCCACTGTAAACTGATTTCTTGAATACAGTTAGTTTAGAACACCTTGTTTTGTTCCCAGTTTGTATAAATCAGAGGATGTTACTTCAATAACGATAGCAAGTATATTTTTTCCATCACTATGAGGATATTGAAGAATAGAACAGAACAACACAATAGAATAGAATGGAATGGAATGGAATAGAATAGCATAGAATAGAATAGCATAGAATAGAATAGAATAGATTTTTTTTGAAATTTATCTCTTCCACCGCATTCTCCTATTTAAAAAGCCGACATCGCCCTTGTATTGTGGTGGAACCCCTCTGGTATTGTGACAGGGGTAATGTTTACACTCTGATAATCCATCTGTTGATTGCCCCTTTTTTGCTATTTGACTTAAACAAAATAAATAGCTGTGAAGAAAGGAGGTTCTACACTGGAAATTGTTAAGGTGTACATTTACTTAAGGCAAGTAATCCAAATAGGTACAACATACATACATACGTATATGTCACACCTTGTTCCCAATGGGGTAGGTAGAGACCACCTCTCTCCACTTGCTACGATCCTGGCACACGTCACTAGGCACAACAACTTCCAACAAAAGTCAAGGGCAAATTCTCCGACCATGAAACCGCAGTGCTTTAGGACGAAGTCTTTGATTCGTGCATATCATTTCATTTTTCGCGCGAACCAAGATCTTGGTTCTGTTGCATAACCCAGGATATAACCCATAGATATAGCTCAAATAATCGAAAAACTTAAATGGCAGTAGGTACGGTATATTTCTCACTCGACTAATAGTTATTGGGGTGAAATGATCCTCAATGTAGACCAACGATTTGATGAATCCCAGAAAGGCGTTGGATGCTAACAGCTAAGAGATCTAATATCCAATACTAACGTCTCTTGATTGAAACTATGATGATGAAGTGTAATACTTTATTTTAGTAATAAAAATATTATAGACAACCCTAAAATTTCTACCTACCAGTTTACGATTATCTTGAATCTACAAGCAGTAATAGAACTTTTCACGATAAAGATAACATTCAAAATTATGTGCACTTCGATTATCGACTGCGTAGTGATGCAATTGTTACGCTGATTGATAGAATGATTACTATAATCCTTTCATCCGGTAATGATAGTTATTAATTAAATACTTGTTCCACGTTAATAATTGCATTGGTATTTACTATTACTCATAGCTGATGCACATTCGTTGGAGCGTTTTGCGTTGGTTATGCCTTTGTTGTTTAATTACTATGTAATATTTTCTTTACATTTATCACTAAAGACGACTTTAAATGACTTAGCAAAAAAATCATATCTGAGTTTGTTGCATCTCTATACTACTTTGCTAATTTGCAATGTAAATAAGCAAGATTTAATATTTGATTTTACTAGGACTTATAACCATTGTGGCCTCCTTCTGTGAAGCAGTGATGCTCCAGAAGGAGGCTGCCGAGCGGGGTCGGGAGATGGCCGGGCTCGGTAGCACAGCTGCGGCGCCGCCGCGGGTCGCCGGCGGGCGCGAGGAAGTCGCGACCGCTACGGCGACCCGGGATGGACCACGCCCCTTTTAAAAGGCCGGCAACGCATCCGTGACTCCTCTGGTGAGATTCCAGCACAAATACCTAGTAACTCAACGTCAAATTAATTGTATCTTTCTTGACAGAAAATAAATATTAATGTTATGTTTAATACCTAAACATTCAGCAGGGATCGTTCGTCTGCAAGTCGAAAAGACAAGAAAGAAGATAAAAGAAGACGAGAATAATAGTGAATCCTTAAATTCACAATTTTTCTCGTCTTCTCCAAACTAAGTCAAGGCGACACTACATAAGTTATATAGCTCACAATATAGTTTCATTAAAAAGCATATTCTTCCATTCACATAGTTCGGTAGGACGCTTTATGGACACGAAAATAAAGCTGTTGCTGCAAATCTTCCGAAACACGTGTTCACTTACTTTTATGTCATTCTGATTGCGGTTAACGATAACTACGATGTACAATAACAAAGATACACAAAGACCACACACGTAACCTACAAGATATACGAGTAACTTGTATAATCACCGCGGCCAGTTCCTTAGCTCAGCCCTTCATGCCCTTTATTACACAACAACGCTGGAACTGTCACATTGCACCTGAATTCAATAAAACGAACTTGAGTACTTAAGCAAATCTGAAATTTGTATAGATCTACTGTACGAACTTATCCATAAATATAAAATACAATAAATTATTGTCAAACAGAACTAATAACATGCCTAAATTACACGACCTGATACTATTGATGTGCTAAATACAAGCCCACGTAATTACGAATGTATTATCAATTTTATAGATGTCTCCCAAGAGGTAGGATAGTTAGTGTCGGATTATGTTAATTCATCCACAATACTCGCATGTTGATTTGACACGGTATTAATTATTAACTGCATACTATATATATCTAACAGATGGATCTATTTAACTTGAAATATTAGTTTATAATGCAACAATGCACAGTATTATTTTTATATATTACAATATTATTTGACTAAATAAATACCAAATGAAATATCATTTGGTATCCAGCGTAGTCATAAGACTGAGAGAAACTTCTATCTTTAGTATCCACTTTCTATGTGTATAATAGTTGTAAACTTACAAACTGCTCCATCCATGCCTTATTTCAAGGCCATATTCTTCTTTTTTCAACAAATCAATTTTTTTACAGAAGGGAGACTCTATGGCAGGGTTATGAGCTTTGGTATCTACGTTTTACCTATTTTTGTTGCAAGACATCAGTGACTGAATCACAGTGTAAAGGCAAGATAGGCTGTGAACTAAATACGTACTATGACTTTACATGTTATCTCAGAAGTTAGCAACGTACCCAATTACATCAACCAGGAACCGCTTTTTACTATAGATGACTATTATTAGGTGGACAGTCTGCTTGTTTGTCAATGAATGAATGAATAAGAAAGCTAGCAATAATAAAACGAGAATAATAACATATAGAATATATTCAAAACAAAAAAGTAAGTACATATATACTTGTCTTTCTCTTCATCAATCTTCTTGATCAAGTTTCATCAAAAGAGGTTGCGCTATTAGACTTTGTATGAACTTGCAGAAGTCATTCCCAAATAAGTCGCAATATAAAGAACATCAACGAACTTCGAAATGATCAATAAAATTTGCCTCCTTATGTTTTATTGCCTCCTTATGTGTGTTCTACCGCCTGTATAATGGGTTGTGTTCTGAAGAATTGATCGACATGATGCCCACGGCCACTTTCTATCATCGCACCGCTCGCAATCGACAGGCAGTTCATGCCCACACACTGGAGCCTAAATGGTCCCGTACAGTGCAGTTCCAAAGGAATTTCCTCCCGCGTACACTTCGTTTGTGGAATGAGCTCCCTGCCGATGTTTTCCCAGAGGGCTACAGTATGGGGTTCTTCAAAAGTGGAGTAAAAAGGTTTTTGAAGGGTCGGCAAAGCGCGAGTGACACCCCTTTTTTTTTTGTTCCCCCTAAGGAAATTGCATTAAGTTGCGGCTGTGGCGAGCCGGCGGTTATGTGGGGCTCTCCTCCCCAGAAGGAGGAGGCCTACCCACTAAAAACTTCAGGGATGGCCTTCCTCAAGCATGTAGGGAGCCCCCGGGAACACCAAGCTACTTCCGGGAACCCCCAGCCTTCGCTTCCCCGCCGATACAGGCGTCCTCTTTGGGGGAGGCTACAATACCTCCCCTGATCTCCACCACCGACGACGCCCCCCGGCCACGGAAGGGGCATGGTCCCTCCCAGGTCGCTGTATCCGCGGGCGCGATTTCCGGCCGGCGACCCGCGGCAGCACCGCAGCTGTGCTACCGAGCCCAGCGCCGCCTCCTTCGAGCGGGATCGACCATCTCCTTACCCCGCTCCTTCTTCTGGAGCATCACTGCTTCACAGAAGGAGGCTACAACCCTCCAACCTCCCTCGTCCGCCAGCATTGCCGCAATCAATGTGTCGATCCCTCCCGTCCTATTCGACACAGATACTCAAGCCGTGCCCGGTGAGTATCTGAGTTGGTGACCTCCTCCTTCCCGTGGAGCCAAGCATCGAGGTGCGAATGTTGATTACGTACAAGAACAAAAGTAAATTTAACTGAATGGACTGCATAAGGTTGAGAGAAAGTTGCCTAAGTGGAAAACGATTTAACAGATAAGAAAAATTTGTGGAAGAATTCATTCTCCTCCAACCCAAAATAAATTGGGCAACGGTAAAGTGAATTATAAAGTTATACCAAAAATCAATTATAAAATAAAAACTAGTTTATATACTTAGTAGGGAAAAAATAAACATCCGTGTTATTATCCTAAGAGCATAACTCCTTAAACCAAATAAGACAACGTATTCACCCTCGAACTTACATCGCACAACTTAAAGAAATTAAGCCCTACGACATAGCAATAAAGTCCACTTAACCGAATACCTAACCGTATTTTGACATTTTGTGAGCTCTTCAACATACGAAAGGAACAGTGGCAAGGACGCGAAATCGTTTCAATCAGCAATAGGAGATGGACATTGTAAATAAAAACTACATAAACTTCGAAGCTGATATAAAAAAACAATTACCTAACTAGTAATTTCAATTTATTTCTTCGGCCACAATCTACTCCAGACACTGAAAAATCGATAGAATTACCAAACTACGGAAACCTAACCAACCAATCTACGAAAATGCACCTTAGATAGGTCAGGGCAATTGTTTTCGATATGCTGTCTAATTACTAAACTCAGGTTCTACCAATTGACAAAGCATAATTATAATATGTAACGTCGATGACATTGTAGTCTCGGCACTGCTCTTTGAATCGTGAAATTCAGGAGGCCTGGGGTCAAACCTGTCCTTATTATATTTTATATTTTTCAAAATCATGTTTAAATTTATCAACAATGAAGGAACATTTCGTTAGGTAAAATTTCATACACCTGCGAAGTACGTCAAAAGTGTTTGTGAAGTCGTCTAATTTTAATTCCATTAGATCTGGACCATCGTAATTGATTAAAGTCTAATATAGTTATAAATACATATCTATAACTTATATTAAAGCGATTAGACTTCTCTATTGAGGACATGTGCCCTCAATAGAGAAGTCTAATCGCTATACGAATATGAGCTATAATTATGAATATCAATGTTATGGTTTATACCTGCCGATGTTTAGAGATATAATAGTCGTTTCATTGTATTAGGTGAATGCAAGGGAAGACAACGAGACACTTCAATATATTATACATATATTTTATGTATTATTTTATTATTGAAGAATAATTTATTTCTTTTCAGTTCTTATCAACTACATCTACAAGGCTTTGAAAAAGATATTAAATTACTAAACAGCAATCAAGTTCATAGTTTACTTAGTTAATTAACATTATCTCGAGAAGGAACTAAATAATACACGGTTGGGCACAAGGCTGCGACATTTACAAGAGATGGGCTCGCACACCAATCTAGTATATGAAGCTATATTGATGAGCGGAGCGGAAAATTAATAAGCAAAATCTGACAATATCCGCATTGTCTTGTTTCATAATGTAGATCTCATACGTCCAGACGAAGATCTGGGGTAGTGCCAGTAGTTTTCTGTACCACATTTTTCTAGATTAATACGCGATACTAATAATCATAAAAAGTTATATATACAACTTTGCATTGTACTTTTCGAGCGTTATAAGTTTTATGACCTCACTAATATAATAATAGTTAAGTATGATCAGTAAAACACAGAAACAAAAAAATGTTATAGGTTTTAACACTTATTAATTATGATCTTGAGACTACGCTATATAACTTAAATTGCAATTAGATCGTAACTATATTTTTTATACTTTAAGAGAACGTTTTATTTATTATATTATATTCATCGTCTTATCATACTGAATATTGAGTACGTTTGTCAGTATATATTGTGACAAAGTCATATGCTGACGGCCTCATAAAATTGACTCATAATTATAACAATTACTCAAATAATATTCTGTATGAAAGTTGAAAATAAAGAAAATATTAGATAAACCTTATTGATACCTAATCGTATCGGTCAGCGCTGCGTACACACACAAGTAGTTTTTAAATAAAATAAATAGTAATATTTTCAACCGCTTCCGCCTGTTCAGTGTGACAGCTACCAGATATTTATTGCTCTACTTAGCATACCACCACTTAGCAGTACGTCGGTTTGTGGATGCCTGCTTCAATTAAATAATGGCAATTAAAACGCAATCACACGAATATGAGACGGTACCATCTGAAGGTTAAGTGTTCGATGAAGGTGGTGCAGTGGGTGAAATAATAAAAAAAATGATGTAATTTTAATGGTAATTTATATCAGATAGAGATTGTTAACTTATAAATGTTTGAAGGGTAGGGAATGATTTTCATTACTTGTCACCTGAGCATAATAACTAAAAGGTCTCGAACTTCTATTAGGGAAGTCCACATTGCCAATGTGTTGTTTTCTATTTTCATATGCACATCTGAAGCTTCAACAGTGAAGAAAAACATCGTGAAGGAATTTGCACCCACATGCGAAGAAAGCCAAATGTGGATCTAAGTCGAAACTATCCTGATCCAGTGTATTTGGCGAATAAAAGCAGTGTTGTTGGAGATAACTGATTAAATCGGAGATCTCCAAACTGCCTGTTAACCGACTAACACCTCAGTAACTGATACAACAAAGATTTTATAACATAATTTGAACTTCCACGCTTACTAAAACATTATAACATCAAAAACCACTTCACAAACACATAAACGACTTTGCAAACTAGTGACATATACATATATAGATATTACACTTGAATGGATTTCTTTTCACAAATATTATATAATAAATTGAACAATCATTTTATTATTGGTGCCCTTTTTTCTTTTTTTCTTGTCATGTCAAAACCTTAAGTAGGTTAAGGTCAAAACTTGAAGAAATCTCCTGATACAAAAAAAAAATTAAATGATGGATGAAAAAATGTGCGGAAAAGAAGACCTTTTGGGTTCGAGAAAATAAGTAAGAAATAATAAGTAAGAAAATATGTTCGATTTAGTAATTGGCTGTCATACAATCCCTTATTGGAAGCCGGCATCCGAACAAAAGTTCTATACACAATAAGGTAAATGCCAGATCATAGCATAAGTGCAATTGTATTATTTAGTAAGTAATTTGCTAATATTAAAATGTAAATATCAGTGGCGGAGCGTCCGTATAACCCGATTCCCATCAGCCATACCAAACGAGCGAGCATAAAAAATATACCTAACGAAAAACCAATTTGTCTGGTTTCATTACTATAACGCAAGTACCTACGAAACCACCTTATAAACAAAAAAAAAACAATAAATAAAATCTTATCATGTAACAGTAAATAACGCGCGCGAAACAATACGCACAAGTTCCAATCAGTCATCATCGCTCTCTAGGTTCCTTCAATTAACTCGTAAAATCTCGAGTTATGGACGATTGCGATACAACATGCACACAGGCAAACGTTCTCTTGTGACGTCTGCGCAGGAGAGCTATTTTTGAATTACGAATGCGACTTCGAAATCACCGATGTGACTAATAATCACCGATTTTTAATAATTCTTATTTTTGAATTTCACTGATGTGACTACCTTAGTCACAGGTGTGATTTCATTACGAGTGCCCTCACCCACTCGTAATCAAGTCATACTTGTGGAAATGTTATCTGTGTTTTGTTTGATTTTTCAGTCTATAATATATATATATATATATATATATATATATATATATATATGCTACATTCATATATACATGTATATATTATAGGTATATCAAGGTTTATTTATATATATGTAAATAAACCTTTATATACCTATAATATATACATAGATATATATGATAGTAGCATATATATATATATATATATATATATATATATATATATATATATATATATATATATAATATATGTATATAATAACCGCAATGGTTAAGCCGGCAATAACCGGAGCGATTACGTTCATATACACATATATATAAACCTTTATATACCTATAATATATACATACATATATATATGAATGTAGCATATATTATATATATAATAACCATAATGGTTAAGTCGACAATAATCGGCAGCGGCTACATTCTGCGTGGAACCGAACTCTTATATTTATGTGTGTACTTTATCTATGTTGCCAGCTCTGCGATCGACTTTCAAAAATTGGATGTTTAGGAATCCGTGACCTCAAAGTCACCGCTGACTATTTAGTCAGCGGTGATTTCGAAATCGCATTCGTAATTCAAAAATAGGTCTCCAGGAGACCTATTTTTGAAATCGCATTCGTAATTCAAAAATAGGTCTCCAGGAGACCTATTTTTGAATTACGAATGCGATTTCGAAATCACCGCTGACTAAATAGTCAGCGGTGACTTTGAGGTCACGGATTCCTAAACATCCAATTTTTGAAAGTCGATCGCAGAGCTGCCAACATAGATAAAGTACACACATAAATGTAAGAGTTCGGTTCCACGCAGAATGTCTGCCGGTTATTGCCGGCTTAACCATTATGGTTATTAATATATATATATATATATATATATATATATATTATATATATATATATATATATATAATAATATATGTGTGTACTACATTCATATATATATATTGTATATATAGACTGAAAAATCAAACAAAACACAGATAACATTTCCACAAGTATGACTTGATTACGAGTGGGTGAGGGCACTCGTAATGAAATCACACCTGTGACTAAGGTAGTCACATCAGTGATATTCAAAAATAAGAATTATTGAAAATCGGTGATTATTAGTCACATCCGTGATTTCGAAGTCGCATTCGTAATTCAAAAATAGGTCTCCTGGTCTCTCAAAGGCGCATGCATTAGAGAAATAGTACCTAAAAATTGCTACATGCCGGCTTTTGGCGGCTTATGATACTATCTATCGATACACTACGACAGACGCACACACTCGTAATAAACTCTACGTACATTTCGCGGAAGAAGTTCAGTCAAAGGTGAATATTTTAGATCTTATTAAAATAGCCATAAGTATTGCTGTAAACGCACTGAATATCGCGGTCGAAATACTGCAACGTACCGGCTTGTATTTTTTTCCTCAGGAGAGGAAAGGCTGAGAATCCTCACAAGGAGCACGAAACGTACCCAGGATACCCCCGCAACGGCAAGTGTCACGGAGGTTATGTCGGACTCCAGGCGACCGGAACGGTCCAGCCACGTGACCTACCGACTAAACTCAGCCTGGCCTAGGTTCTAATAACCATATAGGCAAATCGTGAGGGCGACTGTCAATTAATGAAGTGTGTATAGATGAAATAAGTTTTAAATGTGAACTAGAGTGGAGTTAAATACCCAAATTAACGTTGATGTTAAATTATATGTATAATGAAATATAATTTATTTTTAAGAATTTGAAACTAATTACGTAAAAACCGAAATTCATTATAATATATTTGATCTTGCTTTATTCTACGATTATTTTTATTACCTTGTTGTATTGTTGAAAGATTGGGCGACGAACACGAAATAAATTTCATTTAGCTCCATCTCCCGTAACATTGGTAGTACTTCGTGTGATCCACAAACGATATACACGCACATCAAAAGTATACAAACTTTTCTATCAACTTTTCGTAACTGACACAAGATGACGCTTAAGAATGAATAATAAAATAGCCCTCTATTTATCATATATTTATCAAAACATAAGGTTCATTATTGCTTGTCAATTGATCAACTACGATAGTTAATTTGTACCAAATCTCAATTTTCAACCAATGAAAAAATGTATATCAACAATTCAATAATCAGAAAGTCAACTTACAAAATTTTTGACCTCATTTACTGCCTGCATTGAACTAACGAGCCGCCCTGACTTCATACCGATGCGATACTGATTCTACATATAGTATAGAATGTCTACGACTGCAACCGCTAAGCTCCTACAAGTTAAATCTATATATTCTTATTTATAAAAGCGATAATATTTTTATTATCTTTGAAAATGTTTATTTATAGTACATACTGTATTGATTTATATTAAATGAATGAATGTTGTGTTTCTTAACATTGCTTTGTAAATAAGCCATTATATCTCGCAAAAAGTAAAGATAAAGAATTTAATAATGTGACTATATTTAAAAGATAGATATATACCATCGCGGACTCATTAATAATGTTTTTAATGTATGCAATACTGTAGTACATTTTTTTGATAAATGTCGTAGGGTTCCGTCATCGTTTGCAATGTAAACGTAAAAAATATATTTGTTTAAGACATCACATTAAAATCCCTTAAAATTATCTGTGTTTTTATACTATATGTATTATACATATAGCCCTTCCTCTTTAATCAATCTATTAAAAAAACTGCTTAGAAATTAGATGCAGTTTTATGATTTTATTGACTATACAATATATATGTTTATATTATATGTTTTCTTATAAAAAAAAAACAAAGTTTAATTGTAAGTCCTATTCGCATTAGGTTCGAAATGTCGATTCCAAAAAACTTGTGATATGCTGCTCGCCAAGGGAATGTAACAAAGTTGACAAACCAAAACCGCCGTATCCAACAATGTTACGAAACCAAAAACTTTATATTGATGAACTAATCGCTCTCAACATTCTTAACACTATACAAGCGATAAGTTGTCATCATCAAACAACTAACAAATGTTGTACCATGTCAACTTTTGATTGCACAAATGGAACATTATAGGCGCCTTGGGGACAAACCAAAAAATCACCTAATATAGCAACACATTAAAATAACAAACACTGTAGATTTCGTCAATGTACAACAAGTAATACATTGAACTTTACACATGATTAACTTCTCAACATTAACATATAAAATTTGACGCGTTTCTGTAGGTCTAAAAAAGAATACTATACATATTCTTCATTAAGAAAATACTATAGATTGTCAACATAGCTCTTCAAAAAAACTTCACAACTTGTTCGTTTGAAGTTTGACCTGTCAATCAAAAATACAAGTGATACTGTTCTTACAAGCGCGTGCGCAGCTCTTAATGGTATGCCCTTTACTTGAATTCATTCGAGGAATGCAAAAACATTGTCACGATCGTTCATCACAAGGTTACTGTCATCACATTTAACTGTTACAATTACTGTCATCGGAATTACAGAGGCTCTTTCAGATTGTTTCGATTCTGATCGAGTACAGCAAAATATATCTTTTGGCTGATAGAATAAAGGTTATTATCATAAGCGACACAGGATCGAATCATAAAGTTGTTTATGCTTATAAGCTAAAATTAAAAGAAACTTGTTCTTTCTCTTACCCTTTTCCCAATTTTATTTGGGGTCAGCGCAACATGTCTTTCTCTTCCACTCTCCTCTTTCACTCGCTATTTCCATATTGACTCCCTTCTTCAACGTAATGTTTACATTACAATAACTAAAATATATCACCGTTATTTGATAACAAAATATGATGATAACGTTATATGATAAAAAAACTACGTGCCTAATTACTTTCTAAATATGGAAATAGGTGATATGTTTCAAGTAATCAGCTAGAAAATAGTTTTCAGTCTATTTTCTAGGAATGAAGGTATGCCTTTGGTGATATTATGAAATTAAGACTGTAATACCCAAAGAATCTTAACATCGGTCGCTCCTGCGCTGCTAGTATCCAGCGCTTTCCTGGATCCGCGGTCTTTGCTACCAACGCTGTGATAACCGGCATATATAATAATAATTATTATACATAATTATTCTGATATTGAGACTCATAAATAGAGTTGTATAAAAGAAAAAACATAAAGTTAATCATAACCATTGGTTTTGTAGGGTATACCTTTATTTTTAACAAGTCAAGTTAATTTAGTAAATTTCTTTGTAAATTATAAACAAAATGCAGTTGTTTCGAAATGTCGCTATGTAAATCGCCTGTGAACGATGATACGATATAATAATAGTATGACTATGAAATTGCTGTTTCTTTCGATCACTTATTAAACTTTATAACTTCAAATTTTAGCGTCACAGAAACACATATTTATCTTTGTATTACTTTATAAATCTCACAATTAAGTTGTTTTAAACCAAATAAATAAAAATCAAAAAGCACAGCTGTATTTTTCTTCTGAATTTTATGCCTACTAAATTTAATCTACTTTCTAAATTCAAAATAAAACTAACTTTCGTGCCTTCAAAACTAGATTATTACTTTGTTCAATATTCTTAGTACTCTTTTGATTATTAAATACATTTTAAACATTAACCCCTAATATAATATTAATTTGATAATCAGCTTTTCTACTCCAGTGTAAAATTTATTAACGTGTTTTATTTAAGCGATAATTTCGTACTGAAATTTGGAATTCATTGTGAAATTGATTACATAATAAATGCACTTTACTTAAAATGCATAAATGGATATTTAGGGATACTTATGCAAAAATAGTCGTAAAAGCTCAATACTCACGGAAGCGTCATCATCATAAAATGTTTAAATGAATGGACTACCCATTCAAGTTGTTAACACTATAAAAAGATATTGACCGTTAATTGGAAGAGGCAAACCGCTATTAAAGCACTTAATCATAACCTTACGATTGAAATCACGAATCGGAATTGATTTTACACTACAATAACGCCGGTCACGTGTGATTCGACTCGCGTACTGAGTGTTAAGTACAGTTGTATGTATAAATCTATTATTTATTGTTTATTCCGGATTAAAGAATCAACAAATTTTGGGTTGTTTATTTTAACTATGCTGTGATTTCATGATTCTAAGTCTAGTCCCTGTTTTGGTTCCCCTGCGAAATGTTAGAAAATAAGGTGAATACGTCTGTATTTTTGTGATAATTTGTTAGTTACGGATAGCGTTAATTTAGTAGCTTAATGTTTTACAGTTTCACGGAACCGAAGGCACTTAAGTATATAGCTTGATACATCCATGCATTTTCAAGAAAATGAGTCGACAGACGATCGAACATACAAGATTTCCGCTTATTTAGTGCGGAACCCTATTTCTATTTCGTGTGTAAGTCGGGGCTGATATGCATCACTGTGACCTATTAAGATCTATTGTGACCAGCCTCCTATGTAGGTTCTATGTAGGCCCTACAGTAGCTCCCTTAACTGGGTACTGACCAAGAAAGATAGGATGTTCCCAGTTCGGATTGTTTTTATTTCATCTGGGTCAAGGATGTGTTTCCCCAGGTGTCTGTTTCTTTTGTGAATCAGCGGTTCACAGTAGCACAAGAGGTGTAATTGGTGTTTCACGCTCTTGTTCGCAGACTCTGCATGTGTCATATATATCAACAACCATGACTAAGGTACAAATGCTCGCATTCATCACACAAACATCTGCCCTCACCGGGATTCGAACCCGGGACTTCAGAGATGGCGAGACCTTGAAACCGGTGTATTATCCACTCGACTATGGAGGTCGTCAAGTAACTTTAATAGCTCGTCAGTGCGTTTGCGAGAGTATGGTTCGATTAGTGCTTTTGAGTGTGTCATCCCGGACGTACTGTGCCAGTCTGCTTTCGCCTCGTTAAGAAGGCGAGTTTTTAGATATTGCATGGCCTGGTTCTTTGAGATACCACAGATAGGCTCTGGGCCGAACTGTATTCCTTGAGCCCCAGCCCTAGCTAGTTCATCGGCCTTCTCATTGCCGGTTATTCCAGAATGACCTGGCACCCATTTGATCTTGTTCTTTTCTCCCAGGTCATTGAGTTTTTTCACACAGTCTTTTACTAGCTTTGATTTAAGTGTGATATTGTTTATTGCTAGTAAACCGTATAATATATACTAGTAAATAGTGCAGAACCCTAATAAAACCTACATAGATCTATAGTTTCTTTTATTTATTTTTGAATACTTAGTTACTTATTGTACATAACCCAGAACAAAGATTTTGTTATTATAGCTACTAATAAGTATTTGTTTATAAAATTTTGTGAATTGTGGGTGTCCTGGGCTCAGTAGCGGCGTTAGGGTAGGGCGCGGTTGCGCGACCGCCCAGGGCGCCGGCCACAAAGGGGCACCGCAGTAAGTATTTATATGTAAAAGGAATGCTGTCGTTCTTATCTCGCCCAGGGCGCTGGTAGTGCTAAAACCGGCACTGCCTGGGCTACCTATGGTATTATTGTTCCAATTATTATAGAGATAATTTAAAAGCCAGGAAACGATACCGATAAAATGCGATGAAACAAGTGAAAACAAAGAAATTAATTTGGTCCTAACTTAGGTCAAACTTACGTGGATTAATGAGTACATGCATACAAGAGTAAACGTAAATTCATCTCTTTTTGCACTTGTATTTAGATTTTATAACTTATAATAATGCCTGATGGTAAATGACTACAGACGCCTTTAATGTGGTTCTTGCGAGATTCACGACAAACCTGCAATCCCGATTTGCTTTTAATTTATTTTTATGTTATGTTCTCCCGCGGAAAAAAGAAAAAATCCTCTCATGAAATGCCACTGTTGTGTCAATCAACCCATTGGATACCTCACTGCCAATCCGTGGGCTGTAGAGTCAAGAGAAGTTCCGTTTACAAGCTAAACTCTGCAGTGCAATTTAAACTTAAAGTTTAAGTTTAAACTCTTAAGTGCAGCTCTCGAAGGGTGCAATGCACTAGAGTGCAAAATTAAAAGCATGGTTTGAACTTATGTAGAGATGTAGCTTCGCTATGTATCCTCTATCGCTTATATTAGGGGGAGTGCTCCGAGGAATTGTTCGGATTAATTCCAGCTGCTAGTTTCCGTCACCGTTCTACGCGACACAACATTCATCCTCATCATCTAGACCCTTGGTAGACCACCACAGTGCGTTTTTCCAGCAATTTTCTGCGACGCACTACTAAACTGTGGAATGAATTGTCATCTGCAGTATTCCCGAACCGATTCCGCGCAGTTGATGATGACTTGTCCAACAAGCAGACAAGGTCGACACGTGTTTCGTCTTTCAGCGAGACATCTTCAGGATCTGTTGCCCGCTCGGTATCTCACGAGCGGCTTGAAATATATAAACATAAAAATATACCTAATATTACATCGCTGAACGAACAAACAAATCTTACACAGAAATCTATAAACATAAAAACATTAAAAAAAAAACCTAATATTACATTGCTGAACGAACAAACAAATCTTACACATTCACCTATTATACAAATAGTTGCCCAATGGTCGGTAGCCCCGCCTACCGAGAAAAAAATAAATAAAAAAAAAGCCGCTCGTGAGACACCGAGCGGGCAACAGATCCTGAAGATGTCTCGCTGAGAGACGAAACACGTGTCGACCTTGTCTGCTTGTTGGACAAGTCATCATCAACTGCGCGGAATCAGCAAACGTAATCAATATCCTTTGTAATACATTGGACTTCCGCAAAATAACACCTGCTACAATAGAGTATTCCCATTTAAAAAACCGGCAACGCATCTGTGACTCCTCTGGTGTTGCGGGTGTCTATGGGCAACGGTTATCGCTTACCATCAGGTGATCCGTTTGCTAGTTTGCTTTCCTACCCTATAAAAAAAATGGAATTGAAGCAAAGGGTGTAAGCCGCTACATCTTTAATGAGGGGATTTTACTTTTAAGTGGTATAAGAATCGCCAAAACCAATATCTAATCACCGATTCCCAAGACCTTATTTAGTGAAAGCTAATAAGCAATACGTATCTTGTAAGTTTTACGTAATTTTAACCGATGTATGATGAATAGCTTCAACTTGGAGAAGACTACTAACGCAGGCAGTTATATTGGATGCCGTTATGAGATTTGGTCTTTATGGTCTAAGTTACAAGAAAGTTTGACGATAAAAACAGACAGTACACCAAGTTCATATATATTTTATGTATATAGCAATAAAAATAAAGTTTTTTCAATGTTAAATAGCCTATTTATCGAAGAAGGCTAGAGGTAATATATCTTCATGCTATAAATACAAGCGGAGTATTACCAAAACATCGTTGAGTTTATTGTTGATTGTTTCTGCTACTAAATTGCACTGCAGTGGTATTTCTCCAAGTATGTATATCTGGTGATATACTTTCATAGAACGAATCTACTGTAACCTTTTGGGTGATTTTTAAACTGCATTGATTACTTTTAGGTTACACTAAGGAAAAGGATGTTTCCGACTTTGCCTGAAACGAGCATTCCGTATGCTCGTTTTATAATTCTTCATGTTGGTAAAATTGCGACATTAATTTACGACGTCCACGCAAGACTCCGTGACGACTGTCTTTTGTACAGCAATAATAGAATTTCATAGATCAGTTACACACAATTCATCTATAAATTATTACTATGCTTAATAAATCTGGTATGATTTTTAAACACACCAAGTAACAAACTACAGACGAATGAAAACAAATTAAATTTATTTTATTTTCGTTTCAGACCCCACACTAAATAACCTCCGAAATTTTAAGTGGATAAAAGTTTCCTCTCATAAATTGCACCACACCATAGGTCAAAGTGCAAGCACACTTCTGAAAGCTTACTCCACATTAATGAATACTTCTTAATCAAACTACTTATATATTTAGCAATAACAATTAACGTTATCACATGGCAGTAGCCGTCACGAGATTTACATGTAAGTATACAATTTTAACGCAAATATGTGCTAATAGGTTATATGAGATTTACGTCATCGATTTATAACAGACATGCCTATTTCTTTATATTGAATTGAGAAGTTTATTTCTAAATAAACCGTGATATTTCCTTTGTGACATTCATTAATAGGAAAGTAAGCACTCAATTTGCTACATAAAGTTTTGTTAAAGAGCAAACATATTAAGCATTACTAATATGCGGTCCATTAAATTAGGAACCAACGTAACATATTTTTATAATCTTAAATGTTTTCCTATTGATAAAGTTCCAATAATGTCTAATTTTGTGATTTGTGTTGTACTCGTATCCGATTGATGAAAATTTTAATAGCTCCGATATAGTATTTTTTTCCATGGTAGGATTATAAAATTTAATCCTGTATCATGGGTCCAGTTATAAACATAAATACATTCATGCGACCAAATTGGAACAAAATTCTGCAAGTCGTAGATATAAGAAGTTTGTCCTGTGCGGGAATCAAATCAGTGACATGTTGCGCAGTAGACAATCATTCGACAGCTGCGCCAACCGTGACAGTCAATTATCTTTAAACTGTGTAAGCTTGATACATAATACAGTAGCATATATGAACAATGACCCTTATGAGATGGCATCCTATTCTTCCGGAGACAACCTCATTTCGTGATAAGTTCCGACTCACCAACCCACCAACCCACACCTGCGATGTGATCTATATCCTATCAAAAGATCATCTCTAGAAATCCCAAAACAATCCCAACCTAATAACAAGTATGTAAAGTCTAATTCATTATGTCCATATTTCGAGACATTAGTGTTGTCACATGCAATATGAAAGGTTAATAGGGTGCCTTAAAGTCTAGATTTTATTGTAGAACGACGGTAAAAGGATTCGAAATAACAGCTTGACAAAGAAATCGTGCAATGTCGACGCTAACTGCGCCGGCGCACAATTTAGATCGTGATGCGACACGAAATTTATTAAGGATCGGAAATTTGTGCTGGAACCTTTACAATCGCTGCTTATCCGAGTATGTTGAATCACATGACAAGTGGGTACTTATTTCATTTTAGTTTTAACAAACACCTGAAACTAACTGGTTTATTCGTATATAGTAGGTACATGTGGTTCTTGTGTGATTCGCTGCAAATCTATAAGCATTACAAATTTAACAAGGTCACATTAGCCAATAACTTCACTGGGACTTACTTAAGACGGAAATGCCTACCTAAGCAGACCCGAACCTAAGTATACCATATACCTCCGTTAGTATTCCAATATATCATTTTAAGCCTTATATATTCTAGTTGGAAGATTGATTTTGTGATATCAGTCTCATATTAACATATTGATAAGCTCTTTTATTTCGTGAAAAAAAAAAGAAATTTTATACAATGACTCCGTGATAGTTCGCGAAAATTAGAGGTTTGTGAAGTCCTGTAGGTGACGGCAGATGCATTGCATATACATATATACTATGATAGAATAGAATAGTGCGAGCGGGTAACTTTTGAACTTTATTCGTTATATACAACTCGAATATATAGGGAAGGCGCTTTTGTACATAATTTTCACATCAAACATTACTATTCTTTAAGTTAAGTCACAAAATTAAGTGCATCTCTTAGTACATAATAGTAAGTAACTGTTAGGAATATTATATAAATAAACCTACATTTAAGTTCACGTTTTAGAATTTAGTTAAATGAAGTTATGTAATTATCTCAAGGACTTTGGCTGTGGTATATGCCTTATGTGCAGGTAATAAGGTTCAAGTCGATCGGAATGTATGTGAGTGACAGTATTTCATGTGCTTAGACGTGCAGACGTTTGTAATTGTGCAAATCTTTATCTAACTGTACCGAGTTTGGTGTAATTATGTAAAAGCATGTAGAAATAAAAAGCAAGTTATACAATTTATGAATTTCTTCATTCAGTACTCATATTTTAATTTATTAGTAGAACCCCAAATATATGAAGAGAAGCAGAACATGAACAGAACAGGCTCGGCATCTCGGTAGAGGAATAAACAGCTACTAACTGCATAATAAACTTCAACCAAATAAGGTATAAATAAGATAATTTATATTCATTTCATAATTTTATCTAATATCCATTATATCTAACGAAAGGTTTTAGCCCTCATGAACTACGATAAATACATATTACCAGCCCCCTTTTTTTTTGTTCCGGTGAGGAAAATCCATTGAATTGCATACTACGGCTGCGGAGAGCCGGCGGATATGTGGGGCTCTCCTCCTCTCAGGCATGTAGGGAGCCTCCGGGAACGATGACAACTTCCGGGAGCCCCAGCCTTCGCTTCCCTGCCGATGTAGGGGAACCCTCCTCGGGGAGGCTTCAATACCTCCCCCGATCTCCTCCACCGACGACGCCCCCCGGCCACGGGAGGGACGCCGGCGGACGACCCGTGTATATTACCAGCCCCTGTACTCTGAACACACAACTTCGATATATCGTTTTCCGACCACATCCTCACAAACACACAGTGAAGTTAGTGAGACGTGGCGCAGCGATGACGACATATCATTTGATCGATTTTAAGAGTAAGGGCTCAGAGGTCTTACCATAACTGCTTAGAGGAGGGTTAAATCAATATTGAAATAGAAACTGCACTGCAGTTTTATTGTCGCTTTAAGCGATCATAGTAAGCCAATTGGTAAGCAATATACAATTGGCTATGAGTTTTGAAAATAGAATTAATTTATTTACCTTGAGTATGCATCATTTGACGAGAGGGAACTTCCGAATTAGTAGACAGTATTTTCATGGCAACTTACAAATCATATACAATACAACCATATACAAAACATTTATTTACCTTCTGTATGCATCAGCTATATAAGAATCTGCTATTTATTAAATACAAATGTGATGTTGATGAGAGAGAACTTCTGAATTTGTAAACAGGACATCCAACCACCAAACCAGGATAATTTGTTTCACGACAACCTTCGACTGAAACTAAATTTTCCAACATTTAAAAATATTGCAAATATTTCGGAACTAAAAATTATGCCGAACGATAAGACATAATATATATTGAATATGATAAATTCAGTTTTTTAAAGTAAAAAATCATCATCGAGACATTCTTAATTTCCTACAGGGTATTGTTGAAAAATGTTAATTTGTAACGTAGTAGATTATCTACAAATCTTGGTTTGAACTAATCCTCATGCTTATTCTAAAGTGAGCTGCGTCGCTTGAAATCAAACCACTTTAAATAATACTATAAAATGCAACTTAATTTCTAATTACATTTCTATTCTTCTATATATATCATCATTATCGCAGCTCAATTATGTCTCCACCGAAAGGCACGAGCCTACCCTAAATATGATAAGAGGATTAGCGCCTATATCCACCACGCTAGCCCAGTATGGGTTAGTTGAGTACCTGCATAATTGAATTTTCTTTGCAGGTGTATGCAGGTTATAGGTAGGAGCGTTAGATAGTGTATATGAAATTCGATGAACGAAAAACATATTGGTACATAGCAGAATCGACCCCTCAAATCATCCGATTTGTAGGTCAGTGCCGAGACCACAGTGCCACCGGAATTCTATATATAACAGTTTTTACTTTGTGTCCTATTTCTCTTACTTCAATACATAATTAAGTCCGTACACATTAATATTTGTACATATTATTATTTTTACAATACTAAACCTACTAAAAGTTACGCTCGTTTTTTTTTCTTGTTGCGTTTAAGATGCAAATTTTGCGTTTACGACTAAAATATGCTTTAGAACAATTACGTCGTGCTACTGAATTAAGGCATGTGATAAAAAATAAGATTCAATCGAGGACGATAACAGACTATCGGTGCACGTTAAAACAATCACCTCTCCTGCAAATGACCTCAGAAGTCACGCTTGGGTATTGATGAATTGTAGAAATAAATCATAGTTAATCAAAATGCTAGAAACGATTTAAATTTAATATTTGGGTGACGCGAGCATCGTGGATTATTGAATATTCATTACAGGAAATAAGTAACTAGCTTAATTAAAAAATATGCTATATTTCATCGTTTATTGATTTGTTACACTACATAAAATATTTTCACCCAGTACCGATTACTATTATTAGTATATAAAATAAATTTAAAGTATATCAATTTAAAAAAAATTACTGTGTATCTACAATGAGTTTACATTCGTTTGCCATACATATAGTAAGTTCTTGTATGGAAAATTTGTACAGCACCCTTTGTGGAAACGAATTGAATTAAAATTTAACTAATCTTTCATAATAGATTGACAGGACTTTTGGCCGTCTCCACCAATCGAAAAACCTGACTAAATCATGGTAGCGCCAAAAGTAATCATACATGGTATCGTACTCAATATATGTTTCAATAATTCTCTAAATCAAATATATTATATGAATATTCTGTAAAACACAGTAAAATAAACATATTCAAGCCAAATATGATTTATTTAACTAGGTAGAAAAATATCTAGGACCACTCTAATAAATATCTTCATATAGCTATGAATCGAAAAAAGCATGTCTTCAGCTGTTAATTGTGTGTAACATAGTAAAATATCTATCAACATCGAAGTATTCTTTAATATAGAAACATGATTAATAATATTTTACTAGATACCTACATAAAGATTGTAAGCACATACACAAAAACGAAAATTACAAAACGAATAACTGTATTCCTCATCTCCAAGAACTAGGTGAATAAAGTTTGTATGAGAATCTAAGCAATTTAAAAAAGAATTTTAATCCCATTACAAATATTTTTATTTAAAATGTTGCCAAGATTGATAATCTCTCTAGGATCTCATATAGGGCAAAATTTTCTCTATACCTTAGCAAACATAAGTGGCTGTGAAAATGTTTTAGTGGAATGTTCCACTCCAATGGAGTCATACAAAAATAATTAATGCAAATAATACAAAATTTGACAGTTAATAATCATATACCGAAATGAGTGGTTGACCTACGAATAGGCATATCATTATAATTGAACTTTACTGATGATTTTAAATTATTTAAGAAAATACGGTGATATATAATGTAGATTATATAATATATATATATCAATAATATGTATATAATCTGTATTCGCCTGCGTAGTTTGTAATACTATAATAATGTAGCTATGTATACATTATTCTATATCTTTCAAATAAATTCACAGATAAAAATAAAAATTATAAAATCTATAATAACATTTCAAAGAAAGAAAGCTATCGCTCTATCGAATAAAAAGATTTGCGTGTGGTTCAATATTTCAAACATGATAGTATATAGAATATAATTTACTTACATACATTGACATTTGTTCTCCCCGAAAGGGGTTAA
Source organism: Scirpophaga incertulas (assembly GCA_036419045.1). Classification (NCBI taxonomy): domain Eukaryota; kingdom Metazoa; phylum Arthropoda; class Insecta; order Lepidoptera; family Crambidae; genus Scirpophaga; species Scirpophaga incertulas. The sequence continues at coordinate 14,647,528 of CM071645.1, forward strand.
AAGAGCTTTAATAAAGAGTCACACTCCGCTGAATTTACCAATGTACCAATAAGTATAAAAGCTCCTATTGCCACAGTCCGGCCACTTCGCAGAAATATAGCTTATTGCGTTATATTCGATAAGTCAGTCCTTGCTAATAATATTTTACCTTAGATGTCTTCACTTTTACCTTAGATATCCATACTATGCGCGATTTGACAACTAATCCGATTTGCACGTACATAATTTAAAGTTTGACAAGATTAATACTGAATGAAACGAATCATACAGAAAGTATGCGACTTAAAGAGATTTTGCTGCGTTGTGTTTTTACTGACGCGGTGTTACTATAGAATTAAATGGAATTACAACAATATTTTGAATTTAATGTCTTCAGTTTCCCTACTAAATAAATTATTGGTCGTTAAAATATCCTTAGAAAAAAAGAGAGCATTGACAACTACATATATTCTAACTTAGTCACACAAATAATAGGATTCAACAACTTGTTTAGCTATTTTATAACTTATTTAGACCAGTAAAAAGCTACAAAATGTACGAGTATGTTTGCTAAATTTAATCAAAGTTCATGCAAAGAGAGTTACCAAATAAGTCTGTACAATAAGTGTCTAGAAACTTTACAGCACATACTTATATAACATAACAGTACGATTCGTTCTTTATTGTTCTACATTTTTCACTTTAGGTGGAAATAGTTTTTCACATATACTTAATACACTCACAACATAAACATAACAAGTTTGAACCTGTTACTACATATATTAATTGCGTGTTGTGAGTAGCATTATTATGACGATATTGTCTTATTTTGACATACAGTAAGAAAAGAGCTTAAAAGAGTTTCATTCATGTAAATAAATTTGAATCAGACTATTAAGGTAGTCTTTAAAAATATGTGTATTTATTTACCAATATTTGATTTTTTTTTATTTTACAAATGATTAATAAATTGCTAAACTACGATCAACTATTTTGTTTCTGCCCGTAATAATAGACAAGTTAAAAAGCTTGATGCACAGTCTGTATAAAGCTTATAATCAATATGTCTGATTCAGACTAAAGAAGTGATTGTGTGAGTAACAAATCTATTTCACTCATAGGTCTACTTCACAATACGTGACTTCGGTACATTATTTTTTCCCTACTGTAAGGTGAGTTGTATTGTGATTAATATGTAGCAATGTATAACTTAGTCCGATTTGTGTCAATAAAAGTCGAGAAATGCCGAGCGCTAAAGAAATATTAATCCTATTGTAACCATTTTAGAATTGAAAGTCTTTTGTCATTTTGTACCATTTATCATATAATGTTACCAGTGTAATATTATTAACTATACTTTCAAACACATTCTCAACATGTGTTATGAAGTTCAAGTTCAATCGGTCGACTTTGATTATAACATACTTGTTACTTAACTGCAACGAGCCAAAGGTTATATCAAAACAAAATGATGGTGAAAGTGATGATGGGTCTAACTCTGAGTTAGTTAGAAATAATTAGCCTCATTATTATATTTGATATCATAATGACAGTTTTATTTATTCAGAGTTTACTCAATTACTTTTTTATTTCCAGGAAGCTACGCAATTTGGTCACAAGCTTACGTCGGAAGTGTTTATACTGAAAATAACGAAATAACCTGATCTTTTATTTTGGCATGCACTTGCAAAATCAAAATTACCTAAATTTGGCAATTATGTAATACAACATTCATATTAAGCCATAACAAAATACTCCTAACTCTTTACACACAACATTTTAAGTGGTGTAACGCATTGTACATGGTTAAGAAATTAGTGTAACCACCCTAAGGTTCACAATCGCTTGCAGTTTAAACAGATGTAAGGAATAGTAGTTGCATATTAGTTTAGTTTTTCCAATTGTATTTGTGCATTTATTCGACGTTGCTTTAGTGAAGGAAATATCGTGAAATAACCAGTGATACACCTCCAAAGAAATACAAATATGTCGTTATTACCTTATGTTTAGAACTCAAATGAGATAAGTTAGTTACTGAGTTTTCCCACTATCTATAGATAAACGACTCCGATTTCCCTCTTGTCTATAGTCGAGTCAATCTAGGGATTTGAAAAATTAGGAGGGCGCTAACGCTGGAGTCCTTTAAGAATCAAGCCCGTGTTCACTTCCTGTCAAAGATTACCTAACTAAAACTAGTTATAGCCTATTGTTCTGTCCAATTACTGCACCTATCTTATGTTTGAATCTCCTTTTAGTACTTCCCTGGTCCTAGGTTGCCTGCAAGAGATTGCTGTTTAGCAATAAGGTCGCCTTTTGTACATTTGCTATTTGTTGTTTTCTTTTTTTGTGTATTTTATGTGTACAATACAGAGTTGTGATGTATTATATATTTCAAACACAAATAAAGAAGTTTAGTTAAGAATAAATTCAATAATAATAATATGCAAAATTATTTATTAATTGGATTAAGTCAAGGTAATATGTATAAGGAACCTACAAAATTCCCTTTTTCTTCGATCGCACGTCTATCTATAAAACTTAATTTTTATTGAAATTGTGTAGAAACTTTTTATTTTTTCATACCTATTAACTCAATAGTGTAAAATTCTACATTATTCTTCAATTTAAAAAAAATCTCAAAAAGTGGTCCTATTTAATTGTTTACGTGTAGTCACGATTCTGACGGTGGGACAGTCGTGAATCTAACAGTCCCTTACAAGGTCAGTGTGTATAGTAAGGAGAAGGCCTGAATTCTATAAAATCTTTGCGGAAGTTTATACATAGTAACTAATCAGTGGACATCCTGCAGGTTTGTTTGTATACGTTGGAGTTAATCTTTATTAATGATTATTGATACATTTTTCCAAAAGGCAATAAAATTAATTTGAGACAGATTCTAAAGCATCAGACGTTATCAGCTGCTAGAATGGCCCAGTGGCCGCCTGGGAAGATACTGAGTAACGATTCTTAAGTTCAGCAGATATTTATAACGGTTTCGGAGTAGGCGCATGTGACATTATATGTTTGTAACAATACTCTGTCTTTGCTGTATACGGGTCTATCTTTGCTTGACTACGGGATACTATTTAGCCAAAGATCTAAAAATAAAATTGTAATATGCGATGCAATGTAACCTCAACAGATAGATATAAATTCAAATGTTTTTAACAACATATGGTATTTAAAATCGGTATCAGCGGAAGATCAGTGCTAGCTGCAAGGCTAGCTACACGCTAACTTGCAACCGTTTGACGCAAGGAATTTATACATTATATTCAGTATATCTGTTTTAATTAATATTAATTTTTTTATTTGTTGCTAACTTCATGTGCTTACTTACTAGAAGATGGGCAGTTATTTTAGACTATGGTCGTGGCAAAAAGACAGTATGCAGTCACCATAACCTGGTGTTACCATAAGGACTACAGCATTACCGACCCTTTAAAAACCTATTCTTGAAGAATCCTATACTGTATTCTATGGAGCAAATCTTGACAGGAAATCCATTCTACAATTGTTGAAATTGAAATTTCTCTAAGTACCGCATTGTGCGTGAAACTTAGACTGCAGCGAGTGAAGATAAAAACCAGATAAAAATTATTGGTGACTCACATCTAGTAGAGGCTAAGCTGCAGAGCCTCGATCACCGACGCAAGGTAGCCTCTATGGCCATCTTTTATCGGATGCATTTACGATGGAATTGCACAATTTGATTCCAGCATCCCCATTCCACCTCAGGGAACTAGACGGCGGTTGGGCTTCCACCCTTATGTTGTTGATATACCACCTATACGCACTAAGCGTTTCTACTTTTATAATGCGCACAGCAAAGGAGTGGAATTCCCTCCCGCCGGATATTTTCCCTGATAAATACAATCTGGGCCTTTTCAAGGCAAGAGTGAATAGGCACTATCTGTACAGGTATGGACCATCTTGGGCCTCATCGTCACATGCCATCAGGTGAGATCGAGGCCAAATGCCTGTCCATAATACATAAAAAAAGATAAACACAAAGTTTTATTGATTACCAACATACTACTATAAAAAATAATCAAAATTTACACAACCTTAGGTAGATTGGGATAAGGTTGATTAATAGCTAACATAAAATACAAGTTTATTAACCCATTTTAAAAATTAAAAAACAAACATTCAATGTCAAACGTCTATAACACTAATTACAATCAATTAATATTCACGTGATCCTTACAAGTAAGCCAGTACGCGAATAGCTCGAAGCATTGATACATATATTCGAAATTCATTTGGATTTTGAACTTTAAGCTAAGCAGGATTGAGGCATGTGAAGGGTTCATCCGATGAGCTTACCTTCCAATTGTGTCGCTCTAATATCGCAGTGACTGAAGTATAAAATGGAGGTATGGCACGATTTGATCACATTTCACAAGCATCCTTCCTAGTGAACACATCACCATGAAATACGTTAGTACTCATCATAATTTATTAGAAATTAAGTTTTGTGATTTATAGTTTGCCTTTCAAATACTTGAAGTTACAAGTGCGTCAAGTTCGGTAACGCTGCGGTTCGCAAGTGACTATTAGAACTTTGTCTAAGTATTGATTTGTGAAAAGTGTTTACTAAGTTTTATGACTTAAAAAATAATTTAAACTAAACGCTTAACTATTTAGTTTATTTATAATATAAATATTTCACTATGTTATTTTGTGCTTTTATAGTGTTGAATATATATTACAATATTTGATCAATTAAAGTGACCTACATTTTTAAAATTTTAATAACTAACTTAATATATATTTTTTTACCATAAGATACAATTCGTTCAGAATCAAATAAAATATTCCAACAACTAAGTGATAATGTGGTCTTTTTTTAATTTTTCAATTATTTATTTAAGTTTGCTAAAACATCAAAGGTCATTAGCGACCACAGTTCTTATACTATTACTGTATTACAAAATTTCTTTATAACAACATATTCTTTATGAAAAAGTATTTTAGAGTTTGATGACATTGATTTAAATTTTAACAAGGTATTCAAATTTAATTAATAGATTGCTATGTGATTTCTCACACAACAAAATACTGTCCCAAAATTTATCCATTCAGATAGTTAGTAGTCTACTGCTGAACTTAGATAATACGAAGTATTTTCAATTTATCGGCGTTATCGTATCCACATCCATCAGCTTAAAAATCCATCTAAAGATCATCACTAGAATTTCTATTTATCTACTGGAAAATCTGAGAGCCCTGCGTCCCGGTGCGATGCATTCCAATCAAAGTTTTCAAAGTCACACTATATTACAATATTCAGATTTTATTTGACTGCAATGATCCAGTTCATGTTATTAGCTTATATATATATATATATATATTGTGTTTTTTCTACCTAGATTCCGAGACGATATTTACCTTCATTGTAATATTATCCGACTTAAAGTCATATAGTATATATCAACAAGAAAATAATAGTACATATTTATACATTTATTACAGCTCATCGTATTAGTACTAACTTCAATAGCGGCCGGAGCTAAGCTAGACAAAGTATACCTCCCGCCCAACGCGCAGGCTTCAAGTGGAGTCAGTGCAGGACTACAAGCACCCTTCTCTGGACAGACTAACCAGCCTAGCCAGGGTAGCTACAGCGCCAGAGCATCTGCCGGAAGTAATTCTAATGCCGAAATCTTAAGATACGAAAACGAAATCGACGAAAATGGATTCCATTACGCTTATGAAACCAGCGATGGAACCAAAGCTGAACAACAAGGTAAGTGTTTCATAAAATTCTTCAAATTTGGAGAGACTGCTCTTATAAAATCGCACTTCTAATGTGTCTATATCACCTCACATCTGGATCTAAAGTTAACTTTTCTAAAACCACTAAGGGGTTATGTATGGGCTATATTTGCACTTGCTACGATTCAAACATATGTACTTCCCTAGCTTCCTCGCCTTTCATTAATATTTTCATGCATGCCTGTCGGTTACGGTACCTATTTGCTCCAAATACATTGGTACATGCCGAGATGGTTTGAAAATGAAGAAGGATAGACAAAAGACGACTGATGAAACATATTTATAAGACAAATATGAATGGGCTAGTTGGTAGATTGGTAAATTTCGAGCCTCTACAACTTTACGCCACATCAACTCTCTTACCGCCTTTTACCGAATATTCCATGTAGAATACTCTAAGTAGCGCTTTATCCTTATCCCTCCCTAACCTTTTCATAACAAAAAAAAACGTGTAGGACATTCCTCCTTTTCACACTCAATTTATTATTCTATCGTAAATCCTACACTTATAAATCGTTACCTGTGCACATTTTTTTTCTATATTATAACACAGGTTACTCTAAAGAGTTGTGAAAAACGATTTCTTGGGCAGACAGGGACGAGACAGCGTACGGATATGATATTGACTGTCACGTCACTGCTCTATCTGTCATCTTATTTGAGCAAAGAAAAGAAATATTGCTGAACCGTTTGAATCATGTTTTATCACAGTTTTAACTATTCCTTTCAAACATATAGTGAATGATATGAATTTATACCCCTAGATTGTACGAAGTAGGAACCGACACATTAGGCTGGGTTATTGGAATAACGTCGCCAACGCGTCGGAGATGCCAGTGATATTGCGTATATGATATCATCATCATGATATGATGATCGTTCATCAGAAGACACGCATGAGGGTCATTTGTAAATTAATACGAATCCCGCTAAATGCTAGTTAGTTAATATTAGTTTAAACAGATTATAAAATGCTGTCCGTATGATTGCATCGACTAAGAAATTAAATTTCTTCATTGTTGCAAAGGGTTTGAGAGCTATTATTTATTGTATTTATTAATAATTTAAACGTGATGTCTCTCCTCGTTCCCGAGGTTCAAAAGTTCCACTTTTTTGTACTTAGAACATAATGCAAAAGTAGCTATTTACGATTGTTTCAAAATGTTACCCTTGTATTACCGATTACCAGATTTTTCATGAAATTTAAGAATTAGTCAATATCGACGAAGTAGGATGAAATCCTCTTCAAACGCCCACCAAATTCGCGAACCGTGACATAAAATTTTGACAGCAAAATCGATTGAAATGACGCAAGATTTGCAACATTTTAAGTTCATATATCAATAGGAATCATTATGTGTATATGAGTATTATTTTGGGTGCTATCTAAGTGCCTATGCCATAAAAGATCTCGAGCACCTTACATAAACACTTTATCATTACTTAATGTCATCTCAGTATCGATTTCTTTTGTTAACGACCTACTTGTTGCTTTCAGTTAGGGTTGCCATGTTCTAAAACCACTAAATCGCTGATCTATTTAAAAAGCCGATCATTGTGCCCTCGAGACCGGACATAACGTTCTTTATATAAAAAATAGACACCATCTGCGCTGCGGTCTAACAATATAGAGGTTTTTCGCTTATAAAAGGGAAAAGGGCCAGACACGAAAATATGACCGGACACGACCTAAAAAACCTGAAATGTTTGGCTAAATACGAACGAATGGCAACCCTACTGTCAGTTTTATTTGTTTATTTTTTACCTCAAATCCAGTCAGCGGTTAAAATATAATTAAAATGGAACAGCCGATGACTCCGACTCTAACCTAGTGTTATACGTAATATTTCTGAGCCTATCTACCTAGCTTAACCTTATTACCTACTTATAGAGTATATTTCAGGGCCGTCGATATAATAATAAGTGATGTATACATCAGAACTGAATATACTAAAGAAGTGTACAGTAATAGCCGATAAAATATTAATAATTAGCGAAAAAAAGTAGCGATAATCAGGCAACTTTATTTCCCTACAAACTAAATTATTTATATTGATGCTAAGTATTAACATCCCTACAACAGCGTAGGCGGATTACTACGTAGCAATCTAGTCAGTGCCATTGCATCTACAAATAGCTAGCATTTCTTTTGCTTTAACAGCTGAATAAAGTTCATTTCAAAGTCTGTTAACACGGAGAGTATTAGTTTCAGGTCTAAGATCCTTTTATTACCAAACTTTATATGCCTCTTATATTTTATTGCGTTGCTCGCGAAACTTAAATAAGTTATACAAAAAAAAAATAAGTGTAAGAGCACAATTAGTCCTAAAAGCGTACTAGCTTCTAGTAATGTTTGGTGCTGTAAACTAATACTAAGATGTTATTTATAACTCTTTAGCGATATAAATATTCTACCTAAATCGTGCTTGCATTGAAATGTGAGACAGCCAGTTACTCAATTGTTGAGGAGTCCAAGTGAAACTAACTTCCACCTTAAGCCTTATCATCAGTTACCATCAACTGAGATGAAGGCAATGAGATTTCCTGGTACATTAATAAAAAAAAACATTAGGCATTAAAGCCGGCGAAATAATTTATAATTTAGATATTAAATGTGCTTATCTAAGATAGGAAAACCAAATAATTAGACTAATTTCAAAATGAAAGAATTGTATCAAATACCCCTAGTTACCTGTTTACACAAAATAAATGCTAGATAGACGCAATGCCGCTTAATAAATTGCTACGTAGTAAGCCTTGTACGCTAATGTAGGGCTGTTGACACATTACAATCAAAAAGTAGTTTATTTAAGTTCTCAGAGAAAAATAAACAGATATTTTAACAAACGATAATTAATTTCCAAAATACTCTTCCAAAAAAATTAATATGATCCAAAAAAAAGTAAGAAACAATTATGATTAGTGAATATAATTACAATTATTGTTATTCTTGGAGTCGATATCAGGTCAGTTTCGATGGGTAGGTGTTTTGTAGTGTTTCCTTGGCTGACACCTTGAAGTCCAATGCTGCCAATTCATATTATGATATTATTATAGACGAAGGCATGAGAGATGTGAACAGTTATAGAATTGTATAAAAATAAAAAAAGAATGAAATCAAATTAAATACATATTTTAATTCCAAAAAAAAAATGTTTAATCAAACAGTATAATAGAATCAACAATTCTATTATAGTGCATCAGTATTTACGTTATAGGGGAGATTTGATTAAATCTAGCTACTATCTAATGATAATTTGATAATAATAGAATAAAAATGAGTAAAATCTGGAGAGACCGTAACATAACCCATCGGACTAAAGTACACCTGGTCCGCACCCTCGTCTTCTCCATTGCTCTGTACAGTGCTGAGACGTGGACTTTCAAAGCCGCAGATAGGCAAGAATCGACGCGTTTGAGATGTGGTGCTGGCGTCGCATGCTGCAAATACCATGGACGGCCCACCGTACCAACTTGTCTATTCTGAAACAGCTACAGATAGAAAATATACCACGTCTATCCACAATCTGCCTGCAACGAATAGTGCGGTATTTTGGCCATGTTGCACGCAAAGATACCAGCAACCTGGAACGTCTTGTGGTGACTGTAAAATAGAAGGCAAAAGACCTAGAGGTAGAAGTCCCAAACGATGGTCGACCAAATAGTGGAAGAGCTGCAAAACCTGTCTCCGACGCGCTCCACCAAGCTACAGAACGAGACCAATGGAGACGCCTAGTTGATGGAATAAAACGGAGTCACGATCCTCAGTAGTAAGGGACCGATTTTGAAGAGAAGAGAGAGAATAAAAAACTCCTGTTATTTTAGTTTCTGGGTCAAATTTTGATTATTGCAACATTATGAAGAACTTAAAAATAAATTACAGTAGAACTAATCTTACAAGTGTATAATTTGAATGCAAAATCATTGTCGGTCCATGGGAATGAACCCATATATTGGTTTTCAACACCGAAATGATGTTTATAACGAAACGATTGCTAATAAGATTGTCTAAGGCCCCAGGCTCTGCTCCCTTAAAAAATTCGTTTTAATATTTATAGAGCTTATGATTAGATTAGATAGGTGATTGATTTAATTAGTAGATAACACAGTACAACATAACATAAATAACTCACTCTACCACCTTACAAAATAAATGTAGAGAACCAAAGTAATTGTGGTAATGTACGGAGCTTATAAATCACTTTATAAATGATTCTCACAATGTCTATATTGCACAAATGCTTGTGTTTCGTTAAATGTTAATGGTGAACCCAATATGTTTTCGTGTCCACCTTTTACTTTGCTGCAGTTTAAAATAATAAGTTTTATTAAGATAAATTATCATCAGTCTCTATGGTTTTGCTTTAAGTACAAACCAGAGATAAGTTGTTACTTAAACTAGAATTAATGATGACTCCGATCATTTAAATTAAAGCATTATTCACTCTATAAATTTTTAATTATCAAAGACTTTAAGCGCGACTTCAATCTTCACATCTTAGTTTGTGATCATAATATATGTGTAGTTGGAAATCAAAAGCCTCTTTCAGACGGATCTGTATAATTTATAAAATAAATACAAACAGAATCATCCGTGCCTCTGATCTTCTACCAGTTACTTTTTAAGTTCTTCCTTAATAATACGATAACACAGAATCAGATTCCTACAGGGTAATTAAAACAAATTACAATTGAATAAAATAAAATAAGTATTGTTAGTACAAAAAAAATGCTTATACTGTCTAAATATAGAAAATTTTAGAGTTTGTACACACGGCGTTTTTTTTCTGTGGTCTTCCCAACTTATATTTAAAACTTACTTGTATTAATAGGTCGCGTTCTCCCCGGATCAGCCCCCGAAGAAGGCTCACTTCAGGTCTCTGGCTCTTTCTCCTATATAGGTGATGACGGCCAGACCTACTCCGTTTCGTACACGGCTGATGAAAACGGCTACCACGCGGAAGGAGCCCACCTGCCCACCCCGCCGCCTATTCCAGAGGCTATCCTAAAGAGCTTGCAGCTTACAGACAGCGGGCGTAGTAAGTATTCTAATGAGTTTTATTAATATAACTTAATTCAACTTTTTTGAATATAATTTAATAACTTATAATTTGAGGCTTATTTTTTTTAATTTATATGTTTTAATAATAATAACTTTACGTTATATTTGTCACGTTAGTGCAATTTCGAAAATAGCTTCCACTTAATTTCCTTATAATTTAAAAAAAAATATAAAAAAAGACTTATACTTTCATGATTATGACTTTATGAAAACAGATTTATTTGCTTATTAAATTTATTAAAAATTTCGTGTCCATTGATGTACATTTCAATACAATTGGCGCCACGTTAAGACACGTTTGGCGCAGCGGTTGAGTGATCGGCTACTACTCAACGGATCGTGGATTCAATTCCCGCTCGGGACATATATATTGTATGACCTACAAAAATTTATTCCGGGCTGAGTGTTTGTGTATGTGAGATTTCTATGTCTGTAACTGCACCCACGACACATGATGAAAATCCTAGTAAATAATTATTCTCAAAGTTTGAAACTATTTTTTTATATGTTTTACCTCATTATCACTTTTTTTGGATATCGAAAACCAATTGTAAACAATAAAAAAGATTATTCTGCATTCTGAACCTTCATTTTTTGATAGATTGATGCCAATCAACATTTTATTTTAAAACTTCCTAATAAAAGCGGTCTGCTTTTTAAACACAAAAAATCGATAAAATTAATTATAAATTTCGTACATGATATTATAACGAGAGATTAATATAAATAAAAATATATACAATATAATGAGAGATTTTTGGAATGTCTAATTTTTAGTAACAAAATATCTTTTATTATTTTACGATCCCTTTTAATTTTAGTAAGATTTTAAAAAGGTCTGATCGTAATATACCTTTTTTCAGATCAATATGACAGTAAGAAAAGCAGCTACGACGCCGACGCCGGCTACTAAATTATATTGCCGACTGTACTTCCACCCACTACTGTACAGTCAAGCACAGATTGGTTTCGTTTCTTTTGTAATTTTACTGTTATTTTTAAATTTATTTTATTTAAATGTTAATTTGTGATTGATTGGACAGATGGCCAGTAGATGTATTCTATTCTACCAGTTAGTTATTTTTAATAAATAAACTGTAAATATTTTTATACAAAATAAAACAAATATTGTAGTTTTATTGTTAAAGCAAACAGTTTCTGTAATGGACAAAATTACCAATATCTAAAAATTGATTCAATCATAAAAATTAAAAAAAACGCCTTAACATTATGTCTAAGCAATCATACTAGAAGAATTCATTGTCTATTCGTTTTGGAATAGGCATATTAAAAGAAAACAAATCTTCTTAGTAAAGAAATGTAACTTAATTTCGCTTTAACATTTTTTGCTTCGACGTAACAAAAAATGGAATTTCTGTGATCTATAAAAGTATCCATATGTCTTCTCAAATTACTATTACTAATTGTAAATATTACTGCTGGGAAATACACACATGCCTTCGGCTAACCATCACTAGATGCGATGCTCAAGAATATACCACCTCGTAGAAAAGGTTTGCTGACTGGAAAAGAAATGACTTCCTCTAACATTTCAAGGGTTGATGGCTCTATGGTCTCGGCGCTGGGCTAATCAGGATTTGAACCTACTATGTAGCATTAATAATTCACATTTATATAGATACATAACTGCTTTTGTAAATTTATATTTCAATATTTGAAAAGGTTTTTAATATGTATTTACGGTGTATAAATAAATCATCTTACCGTGGGAGAGCCATGCTTCGGCACGAATTGGGCCGGCTCGACCGGAGTGATACCACGGCCGCACTGAAAACTGGCGTAAAATAGCGCTTGCGCTGTGTTTCGCCGAGTGAGTGAGAGTACCGGAGGCTTCCCCAAACCCTCTCTTATTCCCTTTTAAAAGGCCGGCAACGCATCTGTGACTCATCTGGTGTTGCGGGTGTCCATGGGCAGCGGTTATCGCTTACCATCAGGTGATCCGTTTGCTCATTTGCTGCCCTATCCTATAAAAAAAAATCATGTAACTAGGAAAGTTATGGACATGAAAGTGGATGGGGGTATGGGGAGAGAAAGACAGAAGAAAAGATGGATAGACTGTGTAAATGTTTATATGTTGAAAAAGGGAAGTGAGTGTCCAAATGGCGAGTGATAGAGGAGAGTGAGAGAGGAAGATAAGTTGCGCCGACCCTAAATAAAATTGGGAACAGGGCAAGAGAAAGAAGAGACGTTCTAATGGTGAAGGAAACTCTTAGGTGTAAGTCAAATGGATTAGCCCTTTTTTTTTTTTTGAGGGGGGGAAATGCGACTTGTATACCCTGACACCGCGCTGGCAAGACGCGGTCGTGTGTGAGGCTCTCCGGTCAAGAGGACCGGCCTACCCACTAAAACCCCCGGAGTTCTCTGGCCCATACGGGGCACATGGCGGGGTGCGCTCTTGCGATTCGACCGCCATGTGTCCCGGGGCCGGCTCGACCAAGAGTTTGTCAAGCCACCGCCAAGGGAGGGACTGTCCGAGAACCCCTGGACAGTCCCCCAGACAGAGAGACTTCACCACGGCATGCGCGCTTAGCCGGACGCGCACGCAGCCTCACGGTAGGGTCACTAGACAGGCAACACCGCGCTTGCGTGTGCCCGCCTTCGCCTACAAGTCAAATGGATTAGCCCTACGCTAACTAATGGTAGGCTCGAATTCCTCTGTGGAGACGTAATGATGTATGTATGATCATAATATTTAGTATATAAGTAATTTTACTATCTATGTGGAATACAGCTATGCGAATACAACTATTTTGTGGTAGAAATAGGTAAGACGGACGTACCCAAACAGACAACTCTGGTATAGTCTGTCTACGGTATTTTGTAAAACAACAAAAATTGTACAGAAGCTGTGAATATGTAGACAAAAAATATTGGTAATAAATTTTGCAATTTAATTAAAAATGTCTCACAATAGATGACATTTCCACATAATATTTGAAGACACCATATTTCATACATTCAATCATCAAGTTGCAAGGCGACGTTGCTTGTTGAGGTTGACGTTGATAGGAAAAAAAAATTGGACGATTCAAAAGAGCTTTCTATAAAGTCATATTTGAATAAAGTTAATTTCGATTTTGAGAAACTAATAAAAATGATTCAAAGTTTCGTCTATTATAGTAATTTTGAATAGGTTTTGTCAGAAGTAGACTTATCACAGGTGAGGTGTTACGATTAAAAGGCTTTTAATTTTTATTTGTGTATTAAAAATTATAAGTTCAATTATAATAAGCCTTTGAACGCTATAAAAGTTGGCATTTTTAATGATCGGTAGACGGTTAGACCTTAAATAAATGAAGCAAATGAAATAATATACTAGAAACAGGTAAACTGTGAAATTTTGTTACTTAAAACATACAACAAGGCATATCAGTTAATAATTTAATATAATATCATTTTTATATAAAAGAGAATAAGTCGTTTCATGGTTCGATTGAACTAGAAAAATGTTTAAGCTGTTGGTTAAAAAATTAATATTCATATTTATTAATATTAATTTTTAAATTTTAATATTTTATATTAATATTTATATAATTAATAAAATTTATATTTGTCTCTAACCCATTGAACTGTGCCAAGATTTTTTATATTACGCTGGACCGTAAAACTAAACCACAACACAAAAATCTAAGTTAACATTAACACAAGCAAAGAGTAACGATTCGTCTTAACTATGATATATTCTTACGTCAGATTCAATAGTAAAATATTTTCATATAAGATCTCACGAACTCATAGGTCGTATATCGGAGTCTAGATCTGTGATTGATGTCACCAGGCCTGAATTCTCTGATAGTATTGCATCATGAGTGACTCCATGGCCTTATTGACTATTCGTCATAGTATATTTACGTACTACAATTTGTGATTGGTCAGGCATAGCAAGAAGCGTCATTAACATTTTATTACAGCTTTTGGAGAGCAATCAATGGCTCCGGCGCAAATAATTTTATTGATATATTAATTAATAGTGTTACTTGAGCTTCCGTTTACTCAATTTTTTTCGTTTCTGTTTATATTACTTATGCGAAAATTTGTGTTCTAGTGATGAGATGGTTCTCATAGATCCATATTATAACCATCTAAATTTGAAGCGAAATTGGGTCGGTCGTATTTGTCGAATGTAGCCGGATAGATGGATCAAAGTGCTCACTGACCTACAGATAGAGAGTATCCAAAAGGAGTTGAAATAACGACCTGGAGGCCTATTTTTGAATTACGAATGCGACTTAGAAATCACCGATGTGACTAATAATCACCGATTTTCGATAATTCTTATTCCATAATGGTTAAGCCGGCAATAACCGGCAGCGGTACATTCTGCGTGGAACCGAACTCTTACATTTATATGTGTACTTTATCTATGTTGGCAGCTCTGCGATCGACTTTCAGAAATTGGATATTTAGGAATCCGTGACCTCAAAGTCGAAAAGTTCGAAAGATGATTTCGAAGTCGCATTCGTAATTCAAAAATAGGTCTCCTGGATGCCTGTGAATGGAATTGGCAATATATTGTGGCAATATATTAGCCTGGATTGTAAACTGACGAAAACTTTTTCCTAGAACTGAAACATTATATACCAGATTTAAGTTATGCTAAAATTAATTATACAGAGAGAATGTGGAATAAATAAATAATTAAGAAGTGTGTGATTTACAAATAAAATTGTTTACATCTTCAATGGTAATTTTTATGATAAAAATATATGTCCAGGACATTGGTGACATTCTTTCTATGAATGGTGAAGCTATTACGACCGAAGAACGCGCCAGACTTTTATAGAGTTATTTTATAGCTACTTTTGCATTAAAATGTGAAGATATTAATAAAGATTAATCAGATGTTCGATTATGCTTTCTAGAATCATCTCTGAAATAAGCAAATTTGATTAGTTACCAACATTTTGTATAAATATTCCATTGTTTAGAAATACTAAGAATATTTAAATTTGCTTTCCAAGCTTAGGTATAGTGTATTCACACCAAAAGATAAACTTGTAAAAATAGCGCCCAGATAAACTAAACACCCGAATTTATCTAACAACCTTGGCACCGTAGAACGCTTTTTTGGGTATTTTTAGCGTGCAGATTTATCTAGACCTGCCTGAGGTCGTCATTAGATAACATATACACTAACGAGATTTTTATAGGCATTGCTTATTTTCATATAAAATTAAGTCTTGCAAAATTTTTATCCCAGCTAAAAGATGCTTAATACTAGACATAAGTTTCCCCAAAGGATCTCCAGACTAATCGGTCTGATTTGGAAATCATAGGTAAGCTTCAGGTCATCACCTACTATGCTGCTACCGTGCGAGGAAGCACCAGAGTTGGTTAAGGAATATTTGTTTTTTTAAACAAAGTTTTTATTCCTTTTCCATATTCGATGATCTGCTAGAATGATTTGTTGAATGAAGGTTATAGAAATGATTGGAAGAGAAAGACATACAGGCTGAATCTCAAATAAACCGAAGAGCGGCAAGGTTAAATTTAGAAATTATATGAAAGCAATACAGTAGCTAGCAATGTCAATAAACAAATAAAAATCATATCATCATCGTACAGTATACATATCAAACCTACACTGGAATAGCGCGGTTGACTAAAGACAAATCACCCTAACACAATTAGGGTAGAATTGTGTCCCTTGGTGAGAAGGTAAATCAATATTTAATTTACCTCCTACCTAGGTATAATGAAAAATGAACGGATGAAAAATCGCGAAACCCACCTAAAGGATATTTTCCCCAGTACCTAAGTCTTTTTTCAATAACTAAGAATTAATTTGTACATGAGTAAAATAAGATTTATATTTTACTTATTTTTCTACATGGTTCATATTTACTTTCTAATTTGAACATACATATCAACCTACATAATCTAAACTAATTATAAGTATGAATAATGTAGTAATAATGTTGAGAAATAAGCGAAACCCATATTAAGAGTTTTGAAAATGTGTTCCGAAATGTTATCTGCAATATCCGTAGTTTTGTCTGTCACTTTTTGTTGTTTGGTGGCACGAGTAATACCTAAGTATAAATTGTAATCACTGTACTTGTAGTTATTGAGTACATCAAACAGAAAATATCTTTAAGTCTATAGGTTTCCTTATTTAATAGGTCAAATGCAATTCAAATTCAAAATCATTTATTCAGTCTGGGCTGTTACAAGCACTTGTGAAAGTCGAAAGCTACGCCATCGGTTCGCAAATCTACGGCGGGAGACCTTGTACTGAGAAGAACCGGCAAGAAACTCAGCAAGGGCTGTTTATTTTCCCTGTATTAAATAGATACAGAGTCATCAATTTGGAAAATGATTCAATATTGATAATTCATGACAATTCACTTTCCATTACATAATCTAGGAGATACAATTAATAAAAATATAATTTGAAAACATGCCTATATTAGGAATGCCGTGTCATACAGTTTTAAAAGAATATATTAAAGTTAAATTAAAATTATAATAAATACGAGTAGTACCCAGTATAGCAAAGAGCAGACTCATCTCCTCTGGCAGCGCCCGTTCACGAGCATGACGCATGAACCAGCCATCGCTTCGCTGAACCATGTTTTAGGGAACGTAACGACCCGCCTCACACGACACTGCCGAAGAGATTGTAATGAGAGTATGACTACCCCTAAGCCACAAAAGGATACAAATTACCAAAATCAGGTACCCGTGTACATTATCACAACTAAAAAAAAAAAAAAAACCGCAGGACACGCGCATACAATCATTTAAGAACTAGAAATCATTTATTATGATACAAGTAACACAATAATTGCTCATACACCTTTTGGTTGTTGTGTCATACAGAATAAATATATAATTCAAATAATAATAATAAACATAACTATTTATAATCTCGATATAAAAAGCAGTAAAGAGTAGACTCATCTCCGCTAGCAGCACCCGTTCACGAGCATGACGTATGAGCCAGCCATCGCAATTTAATAGGTACACTAACTAATATGAAAACTAACAGCTACTAAGAAAATACATTTGTCATTATGCTTTGATTTGATCACCATCTCAAACTCAATCGAGGATTGAAATGTACCAAGAAAACGGTCGACCGTTAAGGTTGTTGGCCGAATCTATATAAGTACAGCTTTTGCCCCGAGGTCCCGGGTAATCACACGGTGTCTTGCTAGCATTATGAACGATCGACTAGTATTTTAACTGACTTTAAATTCTTTCAAGAAAGTAGAATAGAGATGCATCTCTCTATTCTACTCTTGCGAGGATTGCAATGGTATCATTTAAATTCGTAAGTCATAAGTGCATAGTATAGTTTTGCACTGATGTTAAACGTGTACCCCAGCGTGGGGTGAATTATTTCTGTACCAGCTGATTCAAACTCTTATTCTTAGATAAAACCTTAGATAAACTGATGCAATTCTTTGTTTATGCAATTGAATTATAGTCTGTAAATATTTATTTAATTATGCTTGTACTTTATTTAGAAGTATTAATGTACTTAGGCGGACTTAATAAGTAAGACTTTTTCTGCCAGTCAATTTTCTATGATTCAGATACAATGTGGTAGATTTACCATAAAACATTTAATACAAGCCTATTCTATATTGATATATAACAATAATAACCTTCTCTTTATTTTTTTATTATACTCAATATTCATTCAATTTTTATGTTAAACTCTTGCTTACACTAAAATCTACACCTAAATTGTAAATATTATTTTTTTCATTTAGATTAAATGAAAAAAAATGCATGAAGAGGACCTTCTTTGGCAGGTTTCCCAATACGCTGATTTTCTTTTTATCGAATTTATTAATTATCAACTATAATCTACTTCCAAACTTCAGAAATTTCGTTTTGGTGAACTTATTTTGATGATTCGTTTTTTATTTGAAAGTTGATTCTTTTTTAATTATGTTATAATATTATATTCTGTCTTATACAAAAAAATGTAATGTTTTAATAGATTATTTACATTAGTATAAATATTCCTAGTCTAAAGTCTTTGAATTGGTATTTTTGCCATCAAGATTCTAAAATTATGTTACGTCAAAATATTTATTTACAAAAACATCATTCTGTGGATGCCAGCTGGTAATGAATTTTTCGGCAAAGTTTCCGAAAACAGATGATACGTCTATTCCGCTAAGCGCAGTTAGTCACCTATCTAGTTTTTGCAAACGTATCAGCGTTGGTCAATTAGTGCAGATTCTGCGTGCAGACTTTACTGACGCATTCACCCTAGGCCGTGGAACACAAAGAAATGAGGCTGTGTCTTGTGTTATTGTTACTCTTAGTACCTCATTCAGGATTTTGTAAATATGTAAGTAGCTTTTTGTATTTTATTTTTTGACAGTTTAAGGTATCGATTTCGATAGAGGTACGAGATCGATAAGGTATTATATTTTTCTTCTTATAGTTTTTTTTTTAATTATACACAAGGAATAGCATTTATAAGTGTATCAATACATGGTATAAAAGAAAGTCGCTTTCGCTGTATGTCCGTATGTATGCTTAGATCTTTAAAACTACGCAACGGATTTTGACGCGGTTTTTTTTAATAGATAGAGTGATTCTTAAGGAAGGTTTGTATGTATAATAAATGCATAATATAGTAGAGAAACACTGATAAATTTAAAGGTTTCTAATGTGATGTCGTAAATAAGCATGTTTTTTTGCGCTTATATTGCAAACGCTGGCTGAACCCTACGAGATAGACCAAAATAATGTACTACAGTATTGTACAACTTACAAAAATCCACAAAAAAGTCCGCGATGGTATATGCTCTTAGGGATAACCCACCATAACCATTTTTTCACTGCACCCGTGCGAAGCCTGGGCGGGTCGCTAGTATGTTTATAAGATCTAGACAGTTAAAACACGATATTTCGTTAAAAGTAATCATCGAAGAATTCAGTTTAAGGTATCGATTTCGATAGAGGTACGAGATCGATAAGGTATTATATTTTTCTTCTTGTAGTTTTTTTTTTTAATTATACACAAGGAATAGCATTTATAAGTGTATATGTTTATAAGATCTAGACAATTAAAATACGATATTTCGTTAAAAGTAATCATCGAAGAATTAATCCTACTAATATCATAAACGTGAAAATATGGATGTAGTACTTTACGTAAAAACTACTGAATGAATATCAATGAAACTTTACTGTAATATAGTTAATATAATTTATAAAGATATACGCCACGATAATATAAGCCACTCGAAATAGTAAAGCTGCGCAGACGAAATCGCGGCCACCAACTAGTAAACTATATTACATACTTAAACAATAATAAAATATTAATCTAATATATATAAATCTCATGTCACAATGTTTGTGCTCAATGAACTCCTAAACTACTTAACCGATTATAATAAAATTCGCACACCATGTGCAGTTCGATCCAACTTGAGAGATAGGATAGTTTAAATCTCAAATTATCATCATCATCATCATCATCATCATCAATTTTAAAAATTCTTTCACCAATAGAAAGCCACATTATTGCGGAGTATCATCATCATCATCATCATCATCATCAGCGGACGGCGCGCGATGGCTTCGGGTTTAATTCAGTTCGCTTTCGTGCTCGCTTCCGTGCTCGCTTCGGGGATTATTAATATTATGCCCAACGAAGTGGGCGCGGGTCAGCTAGTAACTTACTAAAACTTGAAAGTTTTGCCTAGCCACCTCACGTTCGACGTAATTTAATAAGCATAAATAATTTGTGTACAAAGCGGATGAACACAATAATTAAATACAAATTATCCAAAATGAGCGTAAGCGCTGCGAATTTTATATTGTCACTTAAATTTCTTACACCAATATGACATCACATATAAAACCAGCAAGGTAACAAGAACAAGTTACTCTTGCTTTCAAAAGACATAAATATTTACAATAAGCAATCTTAGATCTTTGCAAAGTTAGTTGTTTCTGGTTGTGCCAGGTATGAAGTAATTACCTTTTTGTTATGTGGGGTGTAAATGTTGCGAATTACATATAATGAAATCCGAGTCAACCTTTACCTGCTCGCAGTGTACCCCACCCACCCGCATTGTGCCAGAGAAGTAGGAGTCGGCACCCTAAACTACACACTGGATTGAGACTATCATTGGGCACATAAAATAGTTTTACCATTAAATATAAGTATTTCATCCTTGGGTGACGACTGAAAATCGGTGTTCTTTGCGTGTTTGTGTGATCGTACCCTTCTTGCTACTGCACACATATTCATTGCCACTGGAAAATATTAATATACACTTCATATAATATACTCATACATATTATATGAAGTATGTGTTGTAACAGAATAAACTCATTATCTATATATCTGGTATAATAAAAATTTTAATTTAGATTATCTAATCAATAAAATTACCCAAATTACTTAAAAACGTAACATTGTTACTAATATACAAATAAAAATATTTTAGGTAAAAAAGGTTTAATTTGAAATATTATTATTAAATCTTCCTGGGATTTCCAAACTATCGGTCTGGAGACCTTTGGGGGGAGATCTATATCTTCTGGCTGAGATGATGATATTCAATATATCCAAACATACTTTTATTCTAGCTTCTTCTGGCTTGCATTGTCACAGAGTTTTCTGTCTCAACTTCACGGTTGTCTGGTAGTAAATGCTTTGAGGCGTTTATTTATTTTTGACGATTTCCGTAGCCGAGTTAGTGCGCCGGTTTCAAAGTGTCTCTGAAGTGACAGCTTCGAATTCCGGTAGGGGCAGATATTTCTATAATGAATACGAGCATTTATGCCTCAGTTATGAATGTTAATATATATTTCTATTTAATAATATCAATATATGTATAACAAATATATGTATGTCGATCCTTACTTCGGGCTAGGCTAATTGGTGTGAATGTAAGAAATATTTATTATTAATGTCATTTATAATAAATATATTATAATATATAATAGTTAATTTTCAAACTGTAAGATTTGCGAGCAATCGTTATTTATATAAAAGTTACATACATTATAAGTTAATATCAGTTGCGTATAATATCAATCGTATTACTCAGCATTTATTATAAAATAAGTCGGGTATTCATAAAAAGTCAATTTTAAGGATACTAAGCTATTAATAAATATGTGCAGATTTTTTTAGTGTTTTATAAGTAACAAGTTATTAGATAAATAATAAACAGATTCGCAAATAGAATCACATTGAGATATTATCAATTTGCTTAAATTGAACTCTACCAAATAAAGATTTGAACAAGTGGTGACACATTAGCCATAACTCTGCACATATGTTTTCAGGCAATATTTTTTTTTGTATTAAGCGTCTCCGTCTAAAGTTAGTAATTGTTTGATGTTCTAGATTATTAATTTGGGTTTGTGAAACAGATGTTCTATGAAACAAAGTGTAATATTACATTTCTTTTGCTGTTGACTTTATAATATCACCGATTCTGTTCATTGTTCATTCACTGTTCATTCTAATTAACAAAACGTCTTTGAGTTAATGATTAATATTTTATTTTTATTGGATAATAGGCTTGTATCCACTATGAACAAATCTGATGCATTAGGTTGCATAACTATTAATATGATCATTTAATTATGAAAAAATAAAGTTTTATAAAATAATAACTTTTGATTATTTATATTTTTATAAACTAAAATTGCACAAAATAAGCCATAAGTCACGTGACAGCAAACACCAATTAAAAAGTGTTACGTCACGCCGTGCGAGACGTCAAAGTCAAAATGTCATTCCCAAGTGTCTTGTGGAAGTGCGAAAAAGAATGGGCATCATTCCTTCTCGCGAGTGTTAGCCACTTTTTACGTATCTGCTGATTGTTTGGCACGTATATAAATAATTTTTTTGGTGTTTTTATACTTGTGCTTGTACACTGGGGCACTATGCAGTACTTGTAATACGATGAATCCATTTTTTATTAAAATAACTTCACAATACCGAATATTCCGATACTAAAACAGCTGTGTTTTGCACGGCGTGACGTCATTCAAGACGCCATGACAGTCATGAGCGTTTTTGATGACTAATGTCAAATATTTAATTAAATGCAAAATTATTCTTATAAATAAGCATTTTTCTTCAAAAATAATAATTATTTTGTATAGAATAGGCATCAAGGTATATTAGTATCTAACTACTGAAATTTAGGCAACAAGCCTATTAATATTTTCATTCCATTATTTTCTTTTTAATATGTAACTAATAATAATTAGAGACAAATTCAAAATCAAAAATATGTATACACTATTGACCTACGAATCTATTATATCTATTAATAAAAACAATATGTTTACATCCTAAATTGTATATATTTTATTGCACGTAACAATACATAATAGCAATGAATCACTAGGTAATAAAGTATATACAAGTCAGATATAGTTGGTAAATAAGGTATTTTTAATGTAATGGCACAAATCTTATTTTCTTTTTCACGTAATAAGGTTTTGTTAAATACAACCTGGGGGAAAGTTCTCTAAAAAATGAAAATAGATTATCCCTTATATTTTAAATAGAACAATGTTATATTCAACGACTTTAAAAATACGTTTCTTACAACCAGAAATAGGGTGTTGCTTCAAATTTTATTCTTGCTTCTATTACGACTTCTATTAAGAAGGCAGGTGACCGGAGTATCTTCCCTAGCCCGGTTCTCATTACCACCAAAATCGAAATGAAATAACCAATAATGACAATAGTTTCTGTACATCTAACTGGTAACTAAGCTGCATTTCTCCTTATGAAGATAGAGATTAGACCCAATTGGTACACTCCAGGCACACTTTCATGAAGTTCGCTTAAGCAACCTTTATTCGTTGGGTATCCTGTACCGGTGGCACACGCCTTATAAAAGACCGTGTCTTATATATAGTCTATACGAGTATACCTAATAATTCTCCATAGAGATATAGATTATGTTTGGGTAGACTTCATTTTTCATTTTATTGTTTCACAATTAATGCGATTTGCTCCTCGATTTAATACTATCATCATAATTGCAAAGTCATAAAATACCAATCATTGTCATGAATTACTTAACATTTTAGCACTTAAGAAACTTAAATAAAATTAAAAACTAAACTATAAATAAAATATTTGAAATAAATCGCTGTCGTCAGGCAACGTCCCCATAAGGCTAGCAGCATTGCCACGTTGTATGGCGATGCTGATTCGCTGCGCTAGATAAGATCCAGCTCTCTGGTCACATGTAGCCTCGGTCAATCTACAGCTGCACTCTTTGAAAACTCTGTGGGCACTTTCTCCCCAGGGCCCCAGAGTCTCCACCCCAAAAGGTTCAAATATGCAACCACTATTTATGTTTGCATACTTGCGCCGTTTGAAGAGTTCAGCCGAGTTAGCAATTATGTTTTTTTGCTACAATATCAATTATCATTATTATATACAATTTTATCGTAAATGTTAATATATTCTACGATGTTATATTAAATAAAATACATTTTACAATAAATTAAATAAATTTTCAGTTAATCACAGACTTCAATATAACGCACATTTAAGACTACGACCTAATTATGATTCCTCTTACATTTATTTTCAGGATAATAGAAGTCATCAAAAAAGTACCAAAAGCCATTCGTCAATAGAATACATTACAAAGCATCGACATCGAATAACTATACCAGTCATAATACACTTTGACAAATCGCTGACGGATCGACTCGCAAAAATTTATCGAACAAAAACGAGAAAAAAACTCAAAGAAATCTCCAAAACTATACTGAAAGACGTTGAACATCATTTCAAACACGCAAGCTTAAATCAAAGCATACACTTTGCAATACAAGACACAAGGTTTCTTAGACGAAGCACCGTGAAAATGGATGAGAACGCATCAGCGTATTTGAAGAAATATTGTGCTTGGCAAGGGGATAGAAAAAAAGCAGCAAGGAGGTGGTGGTTTTCAATATTGCTGACTGCCCTTGATCTTTACTATGTTAATGGGCGTGGTCATAAAATTAAAAATAGCACAGGTAAGTTAACAAACAGAAATCTGTCGATTGATATTGTTTTCAGAAAAGCAGAATGTAAGCAGAAAAAAATGCATTCGCAAAATAACGTTATATAGGATAGATTTTTCAACAAAAAAAAAACATACATAAAAAAAATCATACTGCAAGACATACTGAAGGCCGTGGTGTGTTTTGTATTAAATACTACATTGCTCTTTTGGAACTCAGTACGCTATATATGCTATAGATGACGCGAAAGATATTTTTTATACCTTCATTCGACATTAGACATTAATAAATAATAACAATAGAAACCCATAACTCTGTGTTTTGTGACCAACATTCAAATAAAATTGGTAAATAAGCTAACTTGCGTATATCAAAGGATATAAAAAATATTAATAAGCTATATTGTAAAAAAATGTAAAACCTACTATTTCTTTATTATTTAAGTGTTTCGGCTAAGACGCGAGTAGGAACGCCATAAATTCCTCTTAAGCGCTCTCCCACATTACCAAATACCAAATATTAATGTAGACTAAAGGTTACGATATCATTGAGGGTACTATACGATCTTTGACATGTGGGTACACTTTGTAGGTAGTCCACGGATGCTGCAATTCCTGACATATTCTAGCCACTAGAGAACTTTCTACCTTAAAGACAGTTTTACAAGAAATGTTTCCTGCTCTCTGCTACTTGAAATTCGCAATTCTTTAGACTATGACGGTAATTCTGAATGTCCTACGATTTCATAATTTTTAACACTATCATACAGAAATACTCCAAATATAATATGTAATGCAGAGTAATAATGTGCAGAGTAATAATCATCCAATTAAGAGCGATCCACTCGGAATAAACTGTCCAATCAAATTACTAACCGGTGCAATTCAACAATGAACAACAATGTGAATAAAACTTATTGAATAGTCACTTCGTGGAATACAATAACTTCCAATTGATAGAGATGAACTAATTTTGAAACGACTGATATTTTGTTGCGCACTGCCTAAAGAAATGACCCAAATTGGACTATGTTTATAGCGTGGCGAGGTATGACTAAGTATTATTTCTAATAATAGAGCAGTAGGTATAGCTTTTTAAATTAACACATTTCTCAGTGCCTGTTGAGATGATTAATTTGAAAGCTGCCACCAATGAGAGTTATTAAGGTTTTATTATATAAAAAAATATATTGTAAAATACTATTTGATTTTGTAGAATGTTATCTAAAACAAATGTTCTATGACAATCTCTGTCTATCATGGCAAATTTGTATCTTCCAAATTTATTATCTATAAACAAATGAAGAAAGAAACTAAGGCTCATTATGGCCTTGCTTTCATTTCATATGTAACATCCTAGGTAGGCTAGGAATCTCCATAAAAGAAAGTGTTATACGTTAAATAGAAAAGTTAATGTAGGTTTTTGTTTTAGGTATTCTATTATTACTAAGAGGTATTTATTGCCACATTAGGTCTTAGGATAGTTTCGTGAAGGTAGGAGGAAAGTGACACTTGTATTTTTAATCTGACACCGAACGGGTAACGAGTTGGTCTACCAAATACGTCACAGTCACCTTTTAATCATAAAGTTGAAGTTTTGAAATTTCACATGCTTCTAAGATCCATATCCATTATTACTACTTATAACGGTAGAAGAGTGTACTATTTGTCGTTAGAAATATGATACGGGTAGAAATGATGGTTGTATAAAGTGCGACGCGAAGTTAAGAAACTTTTATTTAAAACAATTTATTACCAAATTGCCAATCGTTTTATGCTTGTCATCCTCTCGAAATACAATCTAAAGTCACCTGTGATCTGCTTTGAATCTAATATAATACGACTGTTAGGTAGCTGATGGTACTCACGGTGGTGCTGCAGTGCCTGAGTTATGTTATCGTAACATTTTTAATCATAAGATAAAATTACGTTGTTTGTAAAAATAAAACCAGACGTGGAAAAAATGTTGCTCCGGGATTAAGCTACATGTTGGTGAAACTAAAGTGTATCTTATAACTGATTTGTACCTTGATTTTGTACCTACTACACTTTCATCTGCCATGGCAAATCTATTTCGTGGTTTCTTGGTGGTTTCGATATTTAAGTAGCACATTTTTCAAAATTTTTATAGTAACTCGGATTTTGAAACTACTATTCGTCTCAGTCAGTAGAAGAATAGAGAGATATTTATATAATAACTTGCTTGACGGTTTCAGGGCGAAGCTACATGGGTGGTGTCTGTACCCTGACTAAGAGCTGTTCTCTTCTAGAGTGGAACCCGAAAAATATAGGATATCTTCTTACACATGAAATTGGACATAGGTAATTCGTATATTTATATAATCCTTCTTGAATTATTTAACGTAAGATACAAACATCTCTGAGGGCACTTTTTTGGAGGGGTAGAAGACTTTGACGCACTATCCCGTAACTAAGGACAGTTGTCCAGAATGACAGGATGTCTCAGATTCAATAGGGAATATCTACTAAAACTTCCCTTCGTATTCCGTCGTTAACGATGATCAGAGTAACTGTCATACTTTATCTCCAAAGTCTCACAACCCATCATACGTTCATAACCCCCAGAATATAATATATTTCTGGATCACTACGAGTTGCAGCGATATATCAGAACAGGACGATTGGGCCTTACTCAACCACGCTGAACCAGTGCGGATGCGTACTTCATATAAATACACTTTGCAAGGTGTATGCGGATTTCCTCATGGTATTACCCTTTATAATAGAGGAGTTAGTAATTGTACATATCTTCTTCTTCCTGCCCTTTTCCCACCTTAAGTAGGGTCGGCACAACATGTTTTCCTCTTCCATTCTCCTCTGTCACTCGTCAGCTCAACATCGACTTCCTTTACTCTCATATCAGAATTCACACATTCAATCCATCGCTTTCTTGGTCTACCTCTCATCCTAGGTCCATCTATATTCATATCTATCATTCTTCTTGTTATATGGCTTTCATCCCTCCTCATTACATGCCCAAACCATGCTAACCTACTGCTCCTTATCTTCTCAGTCACTGGCGCTACTTTCAAACTTCCTCTTATATACTCATTCTTGATCTTGTCCATTCTTGTAACCCTACACATCCATCGCAACATTCGCATCTCTGAAGCGTGCAGTTTCCTTTCGTCCTTCGCTTTCGTTGCCCAACATTCAGATCCATACATAAGGACAGGTCTAACGACTGCTTTATAAACTTTCCCCTTAAGCTTAAGGGGCAGTCTTTGGTCGCATACAACTCCAGAGACCTGTCGCCATTTCATCCATCCCGCAGTTATTCTATTCCTTACAGCACGGTCAATATCGCCATCGTTTTGGAATAATGATCCAAGGTACCGGAAATCGGAACAAACCGGAAGAGTTTCGCCGCTTAAGGCAATGTTCGCGAAACTGGATGCCTCACCGAATGGGCAGAACAAGTGTTCGGTTTTCGTTCTGCTCACACGTAAACCGACATTTTCCAGCTTTCTCTGCCACTCCTCCAGCCTGCTCTGGACCTCGGATACATTTTCTCCGACAAGAACAATGTCATCGGCGAACAACATACACCAGGGTGCCTCTCCTTGTATGTCAGCTGTAAGAGCATCCATAACAAGGAGAAACAGATACGGGCTCAAAGCCGACCCCTGGTGCAAGCCGACGGCCACATTGAACTTTTCAGTTACTCCGGCTTCGGACCTGACTTGTGTACTCGCTCTTTCATACATACTTCTAACAAGCTCTACATACTTCCAAGGCACTCTTTTCACATTCAAAGCCCACCATAGAACCTCTCGGGGTACTCTATCGTATGCCTTTTCTAGGTCAACGAACACCATATGCAGGTTTCGATTCGCACGACGATACTTTTCGCATAACTGCCGAAGTGCGAATATGGCGTCCGTTGTCCCGCGTCCAGGCATGAACCCAAATTGGTTCTGGCTTATCTCACTCTCTTCTCTTATTCTTCGCTCAATTATCCTTTCCCAAATTTTCATGCTGTGTGACATGAGCTTTATTCCCCTATAACTGTTGCAGTCCTGTACATCACCCTTATTTTTGAAGATTGGCACAAGTGTGCTATTGCACCATTCGTCAGGGATCGCCACTTCTTGCAGCAATTTATTGAAAAATAAAGCTAGCCACTTCCATCCATCTGCCTTTAATAACTTCCATACTTCCACTGGTATACAATCTGGGCCAACTGCTTTTCCATTCTTCATTCTTTGTATTGCCATTCTCACCTCATCCATACTTACATCTCTCACCATGTTCATATTTGGGTTGGCCTTTTCCAACTCTCCATTCCAATCATTCTCTTCATTCATCAATTTTTCAAAGTACAACTTCCATCTTTCTTTTATTGCCTCTTCATCAGTTAAAATCTTTCCTCTTTCATCCTTTATACATTTGATATTCTGTTGGGGTTGTTGGGATTTGATGTTTGTAGTGGACTGTATGACGATCGTGGTATAATTGAATCCAGTGAAGGAATTTAAGTACTATTTATTGACTAGTATAATGATAACTAAGTAAATGATTTTATGCACAGTACAAGAATTACGGTATAAATTGTAGATATTTAAGGTTTATTAGCGATATTTGTATATAAGAATATAATGTAACCCTCTAATGGTGGTTATAGCCAAGAAGAAGTTATACAACAATTCGGCACCAGAGGGCGCTTTTGTAGCACAATTTTTGTGGCTGTGTTGCCAACAATTCACAATGTCTCTTGCATTCTCTCTCGCTCTCTTACTAATCTAAAGAGATCTTTTAAGCCATCTGAGCTGTCTAGTGCATTGTACAGCTCATTACATGCCCTTGCTCTTGCAATAGCAACTGCCTTTTTAGCTATCTTTTTGCATTTGACATAGTTTGCTTTTTTGATCTCTTTAGACGTCTCATTTCCATTTTCCACTTTTTTCCATTCTTTAAAAGCGTTCTTCTTTCTTTCAGACTCTTTTGTACATCTACATTCCACCACCATGTCTCCTTTCGATCGCTCTTTTCCCTTTGGATAAACCAAAAACATTCTTACCTGTTTCTCTTATACAGTTCGCTAATTCATTCCAGCACTCATTTACGCCTATTTCCGCCATATCCTTCAAATCTATCATTTTTTCTATCACTTTCTCACGGAATACCTCTCCTAACTTCCTGTCACCAATCATATGCCATTTAATCCTTGGCGGGGGCTGGTCTTTCTTTCTAGGCTGCTTTACTGTGCTTTCAAACTCAAGGAGGAGAAGCCTATGCTGCGACACTACGCTTTCTCCTGGTAACACCTTGCAATCCTTTACCGACTTTAGCCTACTTCTTCTCAAAGAAAATAGTCAATTTGAGTAGAGTGATTCCCGCTTTTATAGGTAGCAAGGTGCTGATCTTGTTTTTGGTAGTAGGTGTTGACTACCGCCAAGTCAAATGCTTGAGCAGTTTCTAGCAAGGATTCACCCTCACGATTTCGGGCACCATATCCCCACCCACCATGCACTCTCTCGTATCCTTCATTCGTTCGTCCCACATGTCCATTAAAGTCACCACCTACATAAATTTCCTCAGTCACGGGTATTCCCAATATCATTTCATCGAAATCCTCCCAAAATTTCTCTTTCAAAGACTCGTCACATCCAGTCTGTGGCGCATACACACTAATTACATTCATCACTAAATCGCAAAACAATACTTTTACAGCAATAATTCTATCACTCACTCTCTTCACATCTGTCACAAACCTTTTCAAATTTCTATCTAGCACAACTCCCACACCATTTCTCTTTCCATCACTCCCACAATAGTACATTTTATATCCCGCTCCAATCTCTCTTGCTTTCGTCCCCTTCCACTTCGTCTCTTGCAAACATGCTACATTTATCCGCCTCCTTTCAAATACATCTGCTAACTCTCTTCCTCTACCAGTCATTGTTCCTACATTCCAGCTTCCAAACCTCATTCGAACATCCTGGACTCGCCTCTTACGTTGCACCCGTCCTTGGTGCAACAACCCTAGTCCATTTCTCACACACGCCGGGTGCTGCGTCTGCGCGTCGCCTCCGGGGTACGCCCTAGCATGAGCGCACTCTCTGTCATTACTTTCCATGTTGCATTGGGTTTGGCAATAATTTTCTGATCGGCCGCCTGCCTGACATCAACCCTCCTTGGGAATGCTATTGTTATAAGGACAAGGATATAGGATTGGGATAAACGAGGGAATAATTGTGGAATTTTGTGTGGGATAAGGTGCTATAGGATACTGTTGATAACGGAGTGGATAGCTGGGACATACCAACAGTAGCTGGGGAGACCGGGGTCGCATACCCGCATATTTACTTATCAACTACTGGATAGGTAGTTGGGTAAATACCCCCTGGACAAAAGTAAATTGTACATATCAAAATAGAAAATCTAAATACATCAATGGCTGGGTTCACTTCTACCATGTATATGTACCATTGATAGAGAATCGAAACCAGTGCCAAGACAACGTGACCGACGATTTCACAATAAAGTAATGCGTAATCATTATATAAGTAATATTTTTGATATATTGTCCGCATACAAAAATTATTACTGCACTTCGTCAATTGTGTTTCTAAGACAAGTATCCTTTGCAGATAGCAGAACGCCTACAAGAGTTAAATGATGTGTCTATAAGGCGATTTTATAACGATTTGATTTACAATTTCAGCCTCGGCATGGCTCATGATGGTCCACCTCACAATACTTGCAGAACCCAACTGAACATCATGAGCAATAAGTACCATCCTCACCATTTGCCAAAAACCTGGTCCCGATGTAACAAACAGGATCTACAGAGGTTTCTATCGTAAGTATCGTTTGCTTAAATGAAAGTGATGGCCCAAACCCTAAATAAATAATACCCTTGAAGGAGACCTATGTTCAGCAGTGGGCTGCAGTTTAAACTAGTGTGATATTGAAAACCTCCGCAGTCGAGTGGTTGGTATACCGGTTTCAAGAAGTCGCCATCTCTGAGCTCCGGGTTCGAGTCCCGGTGAGGGCAGATGTTTGCGTGATGAATGCGAGGATTTGTACCTTAGTCATAGTTGTTATAATACCTACCATTATTTCTACCAAATGTATTTATATATGTACAATATATGTATCTCTATCTGTTACCCTAGATCACAATCCCTTACAGAGCTTACTTTGGGCTAGGCTAATTGGCGTAAGTGTAAGGAACATTTATTTATTATTTGTCTATCTCTCCGTCGTATACAAAATTAGTCGAGCAAAATATCCGTTGAACAAAATCAAAAGATCAAGTTAAATTTGTCATCTTTTTTATAGTAAGAGTTTATAAAAAAGAAATAATCGTAATATGTTATAATATTATTCGGATTATTGAATTATTATAGGATATTTCGTCCAACCTAAACTTCGGGGGATACATTGAGTCCTTGGCGAAAACTGCAGATAAAAAGCTTGGCATTTTATCCAAAGTTAGGCGCTACTTCACTGCAGAACAGATGCTCAACCTATATCAAGCCCAAGTTCGATCCTGCATGGAGTACTGCTGCCATCTTTGGGACGGTTCTGCCCGCTATCAGTTGGCTGCCTTGGACTCAGTAGAAAGGCGAGCTAGAAAACTTATCGACGACGAAATACTTATAAACTCACATCTTCAGAGTCTAGAACACCGTCGAAGAGTTGCTTGCCTTTCGGTTTTCTATAGGTTGCATTTCGGAGAGTGTGCGTTGGAATTACATGAATTAATTCCACCCGCTCCTTTCCACCACCAGTCAACCAGACGTAGGCTTAACTACCATCCTTACGTGGTGGACTATCCACTTACACGTACAAAACGGTTCCAATCTTCGTTTTTAATACGAACAGCTAAGATGTGGAACTCTTTGCCGACGTCTGTGTTCCCGGAACAATATAATCTTACGGTCTTCAAGTCACGAGTGAATAGGCATTTGCTAGGTAAGCGTGTTCCATCCTAGTCCTCATCGTCACTTACCATCAGGTGAGATTGTGGACAAACGCAAACCTATTTTAAATAAAAAAAAAATTGATAAAAGAAAATTAGTCTATCTAAAAATATTATTATGGCAAGGCATATTTATTTGTTTATGGAATAACCATAAGTAGTTATTAATAGTACCCCTTCCTTGAAAATAAACAAAGTGAAACTCCTTGGACTTTTACTAATGCCCGAGTAAGTTAATTACATTATATTTATACTATTTATTTATTGATGTTAATTGGTGTACAATAGCGATTCATTGGGTATCATTTACCAGTTAACCTTCAGGTTATGCAGAGATACAAACTAAAACTATGTGATACATATAAGTTTCTCTTTTACTTTCAGAAGCAGAAACTCTTGGTGTATTAGAAAAAGACATTTATGAATTAACAAATAATACATGTAATAAATATTAAGAAATCAACTTTTTTCTTTTATTTGTGAGTTATAAAATTACACTGGAAATAATGTAAAGAATAATTCAAACAATATAATTGAGACGTGAATTATATTCTTTTTTCCGTGTTCTAAAATATTGAAGAAGTGTGAGTGTCAAAACACGTCTGCTTAACAATTAGCTGAGAACATTGATTTCAATTATTAGCCTTACTTGTGCACTACAAAAACCAGCACTATTGAAAGTTATAATAGATGTCTCAAGACTCTCAAGTTCAATTGCAAAAGTCTGATGCATTGCTGCGTACTCGTACGTACGTATACTTTATTATAACTGCAACATCACATATATACCTACTGCA
This sequence comes from Scirpophaga incertulas, assembly GCA_036419045.1. NCBI lineage: Eukaryota > Metazoa > Arthropoda > Insecta > Lepidoptera > Crambidae > Scirpophaga > Scirpophaga incertulas. Next base: position 14,681,098 of record CM071645.1, read on the forward strand.
TGTTTGTTTTTTATGTATTGAAATTGTAGCTTATATTATTAATTAATTAAAAAATCATTTTTCTTTTAGAAATCTTAGTGTACGTTTCTATATTTCACATTTCAAGTAACATTCTGGACATTCTTTAACCAAATTTTAAGCTACTATCAAAAATTCAAAAATGCTGTTTAGAAACTTAAATCTTAAAAAATCTTATTAAGTGAAATGAACATTTCAATGCATGGGTATAATTTATGTCTGGTATGAGAAACTAATCACTCAAACGGGAATTGCATAATTCTGAAAAAACTAAAACAAACAAACATTGGTCATCAATCAATCTTATTTTGAGCAAAAATCCGACGTACGTAGTCTCTTGTCTTTTCTTTTAGATTACGCTCACTCAATTTCAAACAGGAGGTAGAGTCGACATGTATTTAACGTCAATCGGAATCAAACGACCGTAATAAAGGAAATAATTAATAAAATAATAATATGCATACGTAACTGAGGATGTAATATAACCATGAGTTTACATTCGTTTGCAGTAAACTTTGCCTCTAACAGAAACGTAATTAGCTAAAATTGTACTGATTTTTGTTGATAGATTGACATAACGTCTGTAGTTTATTCTTGTAGTAAACTTCACAAGTCAAATACCTACAAAAACGAAAACAAAGACATAGTAGAGCCAAACATATCCTTGACCTCAACCGAAATACACTGTCAAAAAACATATAGCAAACGTGAAAATCGTAGAATTTGCAGTTTTATTACACATTCTATACTACATAGTAAGCAATAATAACCAGCAGATAAATCGATCTGTATGCGATCAATACAACTTGTAGATACTTACAATATCAATATTGCTATTCGCTCTTGCCAACTTTAGACAGCCACCACACCTTTACCAGCACCGTTAGGATACTCCGAATGGCGCTGAAATTCTTACTCAGCCGCAGAAAGAAAATTTAAAAGTTGTTTGGCTGCTGTACTCAATAAGCGAAGACGGTCTTGACTTGCGACATAATGAAGTCAGTATACTCAGTAATTTGAATGGTATATTTTTTGTATTCGATTGGATTTTAGGGAGACTCTACCAAAGTGATCAACTTTAGTACCGACGCCTTACGTATTTCCTGTGCAAAACCAGCAGTGTTCGCATTGCAGTGTTTCGGTTCGCAGGGTTAGATTGGCAGTGAAATTACTGGATACCTATGAGTCTCAAGCTGACAACATTTGAATACTAGAAACAAAAATAAACTTGCCGTTCCAATGTTCAGACTCCATAAAACTAGCTGTTCGTTCTTGGGGAAATGTATATCTATGTTTAACAAGCTTCCGCAAAGTGTCATTGATTTGCCTTTATATAAATTTAAAATCCATATCAAAAATACACTCATGAGTAAAGGTTATTATAAAGTAAGTGACTATCTAAATGATCACAGTATTTGGGAATAGGGACACTATTCATAGAGCCATGTTTGGTAACATTATTTATAATATTGTATTATTTTATATGTGTATGTAAACATACATACGACTGTAATCGTATTAGGTATGATTGTATCTTATACTATATTGTATTGTTATATTATATTATTATAATTATTAACATTGAAAGAGGAGATAAAAAATAGACCTTCAGAGTTTCTTGCCTGTTCTTCTCGAGAAGGCTCTCCCAATTTCCGAACAGGTGTCGAGTCAATATATTTTTTCTTTTTTTTTTTCCTTATTCGTACGTACGGACAAGGTTTTTGTTTTTTTTTTTTTTTATTTAAGCTTTTTTTTGTTTTGTTTGTTGACGTCAATAAGTGCCTGTAAAGGTCTATGTTGAATAAATATTATTTTGATTTTGATTTGATTTTTTGATAATGTGCATCTTATGAAGGGTTGCAGATTTGCTTTGCCTTTCAGAAACCACATCTACTACAGGCAACTGCAACCACTTACCACTAGTCGAGCTGTGAGCATGCTTGTTACTTAGATATATCAAAAATACGAAGTATGCAGGTACTGTTACTTTGCACCAGAAATAAATGAAACAGGGATGTAACTTCTGCGTTTGGTGTCAGGTGTATGCAGGTTCCTTACAATGTTTTTTTTTTCAATTCAATCTGCATTAAAAATAAAGAAAAACCCAGACTTAAAACAACAAGAACAATTAGAAATTCAAATTGAGAAAATAAGTCTACTAGTCAAGTGTATCCTTAAGCGTAACATAATAGTATATTTGAAACCACATCGCAGAATCTGAACAGACATGGGTAGGTAGAGATAGGCGCCATATCCTGAAGGTCAATGGTGATGTATTATAAAAAGACTTTAAATCTACGCTTAGGTCACAAGTTCCTGTCGCTACTCCTGACTATTTGCGACACTATTGAACCACATAAGCGCATGGTGGATACCACACACGGATAAAGTTTTGATTTTGAATACAATTCAAATTTTAAGATAATTATGTAAGATTAAATTAAATCTAACCTCAAATGATAAAATAGGGGTTGATATTTGCATTATAAATTACACAAACAAAGCCATTGAACAAATATTTTGTATTCTATTTCAAACGTCATACTGTTATGACATTTATATAACTTAATCGAAGTCTAAGCTAACGTAAGTTTCCGTATAATCATCCATACTAATATTATAAATGCGAAAGTAACTCTGTCTGTCTGTCTGTCTGTCTGTCTGTCTGTTCCGCTTTCACGCCAAAACTACTGAACCGATTTAAATTAAATTTAGTACACAGATAGTCTAGAGCCCGAGAAAGGACACAAGCTATTTTTTTATACAAAAAAGGTTGTAAAGGGTTGTAAAAGGTTGAAAGGAGGGATAATAGGTTGTATGAAAATATTGTTAAAACCACTGAACCGATTTAATTGAAATTTGGTACACAGATAGTCTAGAGGCTGAGAAAGGAAAGAGACTACCTTTTAAAGCAGAAAAGGGTTGTAAAAGGTTGAAAGGAGGGGGTGAAAGGTTGTATGGCAGTATTGTTAAAACCACTAAACCGATTTAAATAAAATTTTATACACGGATAGTCTAGAGCCTGAGAAAGGACATAGGCTACTTTTTCATTCAAAAAAAGTTGTAAAGGGTTGTAAAAGGTTGAAAGGAGGGATAATAGGTGGTATAGAGATATTTTTAAAACTACTGAACCGATTTTAATAAAACTAGGTACACAGATAGTCTAAAGCCCCAGAAAGGACATAAGTTACTTTTTTATACAAAATAGGTTGTGAAGGGTTGTAAAAGGTTGAAAGAAGGGATGCTAGGTTGTATAGAAATATTGTTAAAACTACTGAACCGATTTAAATGAAATTTAGTACACAGATAGTCTAGAGGCTGAGACAGGACAGAATCTACCTTTTAAAGCAGAAAAGGGCTGTAAAGGGTTAAAAGGAGGGGGTGAAAGGTTGTATGGCAGTATTGAGAAAACCATTGAACCGATTTAAATAAAATTTTATACACAGATAGACTAGAGCCTGAGAAAGGACAAAGGCTACCTTTTAAAGTAGAAAAGGGTTGTTAAGGGTTGAAAGGAGGGATGAAAGGTTTGGTGAAAAACTATATGTACCTATCCCCCGATCTTTTATCATTCTTTTTTTTATTTGCGTCCTTATATAATGATGCAATTTTCAAGACGTATTATTATATATAACGTCAAAAATGTAAGTAGGTATTTAAGGCTAATGTGATTGACTTAGGTTTTAATTAGAGTTATTTTGATGTATGTAACACAACAAAATATGTATCAATACTAATATATATATAAATGCGAAAGTATCTGTCTGTCTATCCGTCCTTCACAACACTCCCTATTAAACCAGTATTTAAACCAGTTTTTATGAAATTGGTATGAATATTGTTTGAGACTCGGAAATAACATAAAATATTTTACCGCGGTAAAATAACTTTTTCGCATACGAAAATCCGATAACAACAGCTAATCAATTTTTGTTTTACGTTTGGTATATACGGGGTAACCACCCCGTATATACCAATCGTAAAACCCGAGGACCCAAGGAAGGAAAAAAGATAATTTTACCGACGGAAAACATATCCTTCCTGTGGGAAATTCGAATATAACGCGGGCGAAGCCGCGGGCGGAAAGCTAGTTGTGATATAAATAGATTTTTATCGAACTTGCTTTCCCCAAAACATGACTTTCCCTTGAGTTTAAATAACATGGCGATATATCCGCAAATGTGTGCGTCCTAGCATGAACAATTCACAATTGTTACATTTCATATAAAATTCGGACCACGCATGTAGTTTAAGAGCTGTTGTGCCGTTATCCGATATTTTTAAGCAATTTTATATTATTTATGTTAGGAGATATGTTTAAAGGGTATATTTACCCTTACCTCCCTTTAAACACCCCTGTACCGAACTATTGGAGTCTGAATCAACCTCACCTACTCGCTGTGCACCCTGTGAACTAACAAACAAGGCTCTCCTCATTAATTCGCGTTGACTAGGGTGGTGGGTGACGGTTCTAAACTGCCTAATTATGATTGCTAGGGGCCCCTAGCAGACATAGATCTACATCTGTCCTTAAAATCTCATCAAATATAGATTAGCCTAAATCATAAAATTGCGATGATGAATCAAGAATACAGGTGTTACCACTCCGATTGGTACCGCAATTATATATCTGTGTACCCGAATTATAAGTGGCTGAACTGTAGCAATTTAGAACTATCTCTTATTTTCCATAAGGTCCTCTAGCATGGTTTGTAGTGAGGCCGAACGCTATTCGGGAGATGGCGCTTTAATATCTCTGTGAAGCTTATGAAAATTGGTGAAACGCCAATAAAAATTGAGAATTATCTTAAGTAGTTAATTTACTTTTTTATATTTTATGCATATTACCAATTTAATTTTATTGATGATCTCTGGTTAACTCGTTGATATGCCGGTTTCAAGCAGTTGCTATCTCTGACGTCCCGGTGGGGGTAGTTAGTTAGTTTGGCTGGGCTCCACCGCACTTAGCCTCACGATTGGGCCATTGTGCGTATGATAGAAGACTCCTGCCTTCTTCCTACTCCATCCATACCAGTTCCTCCCAGAACGCTAGCAGCCTCTGTGGGCTGCTGCATGCTTCTGGCAGGGACGCCGGGGAATGGAGAAGTTTCTCCCGTTGGTCGGCCACACTTGCACATTCCATAAGAACATGTTGTGGCGTTTCCTCAGCCTCCATGCACCCTCTGCACAGGGGGCTGTCTGTTATACCTATTGTGTACAGGTGTTTGTTTAAAAGGCAATGTCCGGTTATGGTGGCTATGACCTTTCGGATCTTGTCTCTCTTTAGTTTGATAAGGGAACGGGCAAGCTTCTTGGAAGGTACCGGGACTGCTTCCTTCGTTCGCTTGCACCCCTTCTTAGTTGTCCATTCTTTTAGGTGTAGTTCCTCTGTTCTCTTGCGCAGCCAGGCTTTTACTTCTGCCTGTGGAATGGGCATTAGGGGTTCTGGTCCATACACTTTCGTGTTGGAGCCTCTTTTTGCCAACTCATCTGCCGCGTCGTTTCCGAGTGAGTTGCTGTGTCCTTTTATCCACTGCAGGATTACCCGGTTTGTATCTGCAATGGCTTGGAGCGTATTATGACACTCCAGTATGAGGACAGAGTTGATAGTATTGTTTTGGAGGGCCTGTAAGGCCGATGCGCTATCCGAGATTATCTTTATGTTTGAGTTTGTAAGACCTCTGGCCGCAATCGCCTGTGCCGCTCGGGTGATGCCAATGCATTCTGCTTGGAAGATTGTATTTCGTTTATCTAAGGTTATGGATAGTTTGATGTTTAGGTCATTTGAAAAGACGCCGGCCCCGGTTCCAGAAATGGTCTTGGAGCCGTCGGTGTATATCCTAACTTCTTGGATGTTAGAATAATCTTTCCATTCTGCTGTTAGTTGGATATGGTATTTCCTGTCAAATATATGTTGACATGGTATTCTATCCATGGGTGCATCTAGAAGAGGAGTGTCTTTCGTGCTCCAGTCTAGGATTATCGTATGTGTTTTTCCTGTATTGTTTTTCCAAAGTCCCTGCGATCTCAGTCTTAGAGCAGCTGATTTCGCCTCCTCTTGTATGTCCCGGTGGGGGTAAATGTTTGTACATATATATATATATATATATATATATTCACAAGTACCAAAAAAGTAGTATAATAGTTTTAATTATATTTTTTACGAATTGTTGCGGATTTGTATCTTCACAAATCATTTATAATATTAAGTGTAAATATTATAGTTAAATTTTGCATCATAATAATTTAATTCAGTATTGTATGACTACAAATCGTGTATGGCAAATATATATAGTATAGTAACTTTGTCGTTTAAATCCACAATCTAACCCCAAGACTAATCGCATCATTTGTATTCAAACTCGATGTATAGCTGCATCTTATTAACAAAATTATAAAGCTCAGATTGGCGAAGCACATCGCCGAATGTGGTTCATACGATTCTAATAAAACACTATATTAGTATTCGTACGCTATTCAAAACCGAAAGTTTCTTGGTTTCTTAGCGAAAGTACTCGATTGAGTGAAATCATGTACTACGTGCTAATGTTCTTAGATTACTGATTGCTTTATTGGGCTGATTTTTATGACATTGAGTCAACAACTGCTCGACCAAAAACTCCTTTTAAAGATAAAGAGGTAAATATGTCATATGTCATAAATATATAATCATAGTTTTTATATAATTTATCTTGTTTTCCACAATAGTATTTTGGATATTACAACTTGATTAGCTCCATTATGGACTCTGTGGGGCACAGCAAAAGTAGGAGAAAGGATGCCTTATATTATAAGGATTATTTTTATAAGGCTTATAAAAATAATTTCATTACTTATGCTGACTATATTATATACTTTATATTTACTAATTCTCTGTCTATTTATAAAAAATGGTACCGGTTACATATGTTTCATTATATTATAATTTAGATCAATCAAATCGTAATGATTGGAATAATTTTCAGTTTAGTCGCTGAGATTACATTTACTACAATCAATATTTTTTTTATAATTATTAAGTAGTTATATGAGAAAGAATTTTGTTTATTAAGTATTCATTATATTAGGTCAGATAAGTAGACAATAATTAATTGATATAACTGTCTACTAAAAAGTAATAGATAGACATACAATACTCTTTAGGTCTTGGCCTGTAAGGAAAGATAGGATAGTGAATTTGTTTAATCTACTTTTTTATAAGTGACGATAGCTGACATATTTTAAAATTAGAGATTAGATTATACTATGAGGTTCCCTAATGTATTATAGAATTAGATTTCATATGTTTTACTAGCAGCACTGTGTTTAGTATTTATTACGCCATTTAAAGTTAAAATGGAAAAAGAATACAAATATTCACAACTTCTTGTATTTGTTCTAATAATTACTATTTAAATAATTATGCATATTATATTAAAATTAAAACAGAGATACTTTATTATTACTTAAAAGTTCTATAATTTTGTTATTGGGTATTGTTATGCCATTAATATTCAGTTATTAACAATGCATGTACAGTTTACATTAGCTTGATAGGACAAAGTTTCATCAATCTGGATGGTTAAGGATTTTTTTAAGGATTAGAGGAATGCTGAGAATCCTCACAAGGAGCACGAAACGTGCCCAGTATACCCCCGCAACGGCAAGTGTCACGCCGGCGGCAGAGCGGTCTGACCAACGTGACCTACCAACTAAACTCAGCCTTAGCCTTGGCCATAAAAGGGCTCTACGGCTTGAGTGGACGGGGGTGAGTGGTTAAGGACTCAGTAGACTATAGATGTCATAACGCCAACGCGGTTTTTTAAGACGCAGGTTCATTGTTCATTTGTCATTCATTTACAACTTTTATATATCATCTTGAATATTTAAAAGGTTATGATTTTGCATGATGGAAAAATCATCTTTTCCATTGGCTTTCTATGACATCTTAGTCGATGCATAATCGCTGGCATGATTAAGCGTGTGTGCTTTTCGTATTATTCTTTGAGGCAGCTTTAATATTTCTTATCCTTCGAGAATAATCCTTATTTGTTTACCTTATTACCTCAAATTGATTAGGTTGATGTTTGTTATTTGCATGATGGCGAGTAGTTGCTGGATAAAATAAACCTCCTATGTACAAAATTAGCTTTGTCTTTGGCATAGGTTAAAATTACTGTTAATTAGACAAAGGAGAAAATTACACATTATCACACACCTATCGAGTATCTTTAATAATGATAAAGTATAATATCTCCCATCCCAGATCCACTTTCTACCGTACTAACACTGTTATTGATGGAAATACGTGATTACTCGTAAAACGTGAGACAGCGTCAGGAATGTCTGCTGTGTACTGCGCGCGAACTTACCTTACTATTCCTTCTACCTTGTAAGAAGCAGCAGAAGAAGATAGAAGAAGGACGTAATGTATGACATGTTTGTTCTTAGGTTGTGGAGTTACGCAGGTAGGGTTAAGCAAGAATTGCTTTACGCTACCCTATCTGCAGAGTTCAAGGCCTGTAAGCTGCACCAAAACGATGACGACACGTTTAGCGCAGTGGTCGAGTAATCGGCTTCTACGCAACGGGTCGCGGGTTCAATTCCCGCACGGGACAGATATTTTGTAAGACCTACAAAAATTTGTTCCGGTCTGGGTGTTTGTGCATGTGACATTTCGATGTTCGTGATTGCATCCACGACACAGGATAAAAAATCTAGTATGTGGCGACGACTTTGAAAAAAAAAACATTTGCTACCGAGGCAAGAAAGGCCCAATCCAATGCGACAACTAAACTTCTGGCACTCCTCTGTTGACTACAAATGGCAAACTACTTCAACTGTCTGATTCTCAAAATAGAACCACAACAGATTTCTGTTCCATATTATATATTTATATAATTTGGAACAGAAGAAGAAAATAGCCATCTCCAAGAATTCCTCCCACCAAAGCTTATATAGTTATTAATTATTATATTATTATCAATTATTAATATTTTTGTTGTAGTAAGTATATTTATTGGTTGCAATTAATTATTTTTTCATTTCCACGTGAATTTTAATTTATTTGTACAAGTGATATCTGTTTACATATAGGTATTTTATTTGCAATCATTATATTGTTATGAGTTGTATCTTTAAATTCTAAGCATTATACGCTAAATAAATTCTTTTTCATCCATTTCAATTGCGTTCTTTAAAATAAAAAATGTTTAACAAAGTCCTCTAAGCGACTTTGTGTGACCCATTAAGGCCTTCTTTAAATTAAAATTGTAAAAATAAACACATTTGCGTTGCCATGTGAGTATCATCGCCCCACTATTCTAAATATACAACAAAGCCTCTATTATTAAAAGTACATACTATCACAGGTCTATCAGAGTTAATGAGCGCGTTCACATTAAACCTATGACCACAGACAAAAGCTAATTGTTAGCCGAGCTGCTGGTAATAGTCCGAACTTATGACTTTAGCAGGAATAGATTGTAACAAAGTAATAAATGTTATTGTTTGTATAAACATAAAACTCGTCTTGTTGTCTCTTCTCATTAATTAATGTGAACGACTGGACAAAAATGCTATTATTCTTCACTCACTCACTATTCCTATGCGACTAAATTAAATTACACCAATTGGCCGCATATGGACGCTTCAGTTTCTATGTGATATCTACCTCGTTTTATATAATTGGAATTCGTATTGGAATCTACGAATCTGAGGCCCGTATTACAGAACGAAACTCAAACAAATCTCTCCTTGAGTATAGTTAGAAAGGGATGCCGCTACGTGGGCTCAATAGTGCTTACTTTGGGCTAAGCAAATTGATATAAGAGTAACATATATTTATTTATTTCTTATTAAATCAATGCGGTCCTGGGAAAAGAAATCCCAAATCTGCGGTACAAATATTAAAAACTAGACAGCAACATGCATTATACTGTCATTGAATTTACAAATCAGCACAAAGAAACTCAATCTAACTCAAGATGTAAGAAGATAGATACGTAGACTGGAGAAAACCTCAACATAAAGTGCAAACAATGCTGACGGAAGACAGGGAAAAATCTTAGCAAAGAGAAAGGCTCGCGAACAATGGGACATACGATCGGACACGGCAGGTATGGTGTGACGTATCGAATGCTATCTTAATGCATTACAAATAGGGTTGCCAATTTATAAAAAAAACAATAGCCTGTAAAAAGCTGGACATCTGGCCCTCGAGGTCGGACAGAATAACTTATTTTTTTAAATTTAAAACACTTGAAGGAGAGAGAGATATCACCTGGGGGGCAATCGCACTAACAAATCGCAGTTGAAAGGAAACCAAATCGTTCCACTCGACCAATCCGAGAGCTAGAATATCACGTCATAGAACAGATGACGTGATATTGTGGCGTTCGGATTGGTTAAGCCGAACGGTTCGGTTGCGATTCGCTTGCGATTTATTAGTGCGATCGCCCCTCTGCTCTGCTGTCTAACAGACGTCGGTGTACTTGCTCAGCAGAAACTGTGCGGCAATTTCTCTAATGCATTCTGTTGTAGACCAAAAGTCAATCCAAAGCCGCAACAAAATAAGGCTTGCACATTTTACAGTAATCGTCGGAAAGGATAGATGGCAACCCTAATTACAAAGGATTACAACTAAAGACTAGCGTGGAGCTCCATTGTTTTGTGACAAAAGTTTTACTGTGTATTTAGAATACATGTCTCCTAAAAGCTTTCGATGATAGTCGTAAGAAGCGACTAAGTGAAGCACCTGTATTACATTTATACCATGGTTACATTTACGTGAGACGTAGAAACGAAACTGTCTGACTACCGTTTAGTACAAACTGTCCTCTTCGTTTGATGAGAGACCTTTAGCAGTGAATATTAAAAAAAAGCAAGGCACAGACATTATTATATTGACATTAATCTGTCCTAATATTGTAAAGAGTTAAGTTTGTGGGCTTATATCATCATCATCATCATCATCAGCCCCTCTTCGTCCACTGCTGGACATAGGCCTCTTCGAGTGTACGCCACTGAGATGGCCGTTGGGGCAAACGTGTTCTAGAGTGGATACCGCGAAACGGCAAACGTAGTGTAGGACGTCCTCAGGCAAGGTGGAGTGATGATTTGCGCAGGACGGCTGGCAGGAGCTGGATGCGAGAAGCCGAAAACAGATCTCAGTGGGCTTATATGTTCAACATTATTTTTATTTCACCCTGAGAAAATATATTACACACACCACACAGTAGATTTTCTATGAGAAAATTTACTAGCATTAAACAAAGCCTAGTACTTTGTAAAGTAGGAATTTTATAAAAGTTAAACTAACTAACATACGACAACGTGTATTACATGTCTAACATGTAATACACGTCCGCCAGCCCTGATATATTTAGTTTTCATACGTTTTTTGTGTCGGGAATTATTTAATTTGTTTTATACATATTTTTAGTCAGGTAAGTAAACACAGTCAAAGGCTTGCCTGTCTGACGACAAAGTATCACCTAAAAGCAATAAAACATATTTCGAATCAACCAAAATTTCAAATGCTTGTACAGATATTGATAAATTAGAACAAGGTGAAAAAAATTAATAAAATGTGTTCAGTCGTTTGAGATGTACCCGACAGATACGCAATATAATATTCAATACAGATAAATATTCCATCCCAAATTTTTCGTTTAGGCTTAAAAACAAAACATGTACCGACGACGATGGACTCCAATTGTGAATTTGTGCTACTTAGTTCAATCAAACTTGATAAGTTCTTAGGTGTAACTATTTCTACAGATTTCATACAACTTTCACAATTCGTTATTAAGATAGAAAAGGTTTCGGTTCCAATATAAATCATAACAAATGTTTAATCGATGGTATAAACTTACTGCCGACTCCACCGCACTTCTGTTGTTTTCAGAGACAACACTACGGAACCCAAGTATTATGCTGACTTCGACAACATTTCACTGTATTGTTTTCTCACAAAATTTATACTGTTCGTGCTCTCTAAGGATTTACATTGTACGCTGAGTGCAATCAAAGATAGACAATATTAATAGCAGCATTCTCTTCACGTTGTATTTTATACAACTATATTGAGAAACAAACAAACTGCATGTGAGATGAATTTATAATTAAATTAACAATTGCAATCGAATCGATTCGATAGCTCTGCTTGCTTTAAATACATTATTTTTTTCAATTGGCCTTAAAATTTTTGTCATCTAAATAACCGCAGCATTTGGTAATTTAATCGGACAATAGCTCTATACGATTCCACAAATTTTTGTTTTTTCATTACTATTATCTAATTCGATTACGATAGACGAGCAATCGACGCGTAAAAAAATAACCACCCTGATGTTAAGTAAGTGGGTACAATCGCCTTTTGTTCAACCCTGGACTTTAAGTAAAACACTATTAGTGCTTATTAGTTGTTTGGTAATAAGAAATGATAAAATAATTTAAATCAAATTAAATCACAAAGATATTACCTAAATTCAAATATGAAATGTATATTTTTTGAAACATTTCTAGGTTTTTTTTTTTTTATTCCATAAGGTGGCAGACGAGCAAATGGCCCACCTGATGGTAAGTGGTAACCATCGCTCATGGACATCTGCAGTGCCAGGGGCACAGCTGAGCCGCTGCCTACCTGGAGAGAAATACTCTTTTTAAGCCTCGTTTGAAGTTAGACATATCGTAGCGCTGAGGAAACAACGCAGCAGGGAGCTCATTCCAGAGTTTGCATGTACGCGGAAGGAATGAACGCTGAAACCGAACTGTACTAGACAAGATCGGTTCCAGGTGATATGGATGAACTCTACTGCGGTGGCGAGTGGTGCGATGGTAAAAAGGTGACGAAGGCACCATTGCAAATAATTCCTCAGAGCACTCTCCGTTAAAGAGCCTATAAAGAACACACAGAGAGCCAAAGTCTCTCCGCTGCTCCAAGGTCTCTGTTGAGGCCGTAATATTGGGATCACCGATGATACGGAAAGCACGCCTTTGCAGGGAGTCAAAAGGGTCGAGTTTATATTTGGGGGCTCCAGCCCAGAGGTGTGAACAGTACTCCATATGCGGCCGTATTTGGTTGGTAGGTTGAATGAAAATATCGCGATTCAACCTGCAACACTTGTAGTTGTGATAGGCTCGTGCTCATCCGTAGGGACGAGTATGACCTGAGATGATGATGTAATGATGATACAGTCAAACACTTACTCTGCTCGAGGGAACTATCCTGCAATCCAGACATTTTCATTGCGTGGCGTCGACAAAATTTTAATAAACTTACTATTTTAAATTACCTATATGTTTAAATAAGCATCCTTCTCCATCGGTAGCATTTAAGTCAATGCTACATACACCTTGACCATATCGTGGACAACTGTTAGTAAACCGAACTGAGCTAATACTGAAGTTTCTAAACTATCTAAAATTAGCGTTATTGCTTATTTGCCATATTCAATGAAACCATAATTATATTCAAATCCTATTGGAATGTGTGTTATTTTATAATCCTAATATTTTCTATCAACTTTCTAATGATGGATACTTTATTTTGGAACTGCAATGATGTTTAAAAATATGCCGGTACAAACTACTACCTTTTTTTTTTTTGTTCCCCTGAGGAAAATGCATTAAATTGCATACCCCGGCTGTGGCGAGCCTGCGGTTATGTGGAGCTCTCCTCCCCAGAAGGGGGAGGCCTACCCACTAAAAACCTCAGGGATGGCCTTCCTCAGGCATGAAGGGAGCCCCGGGAACTTACCAAGCTACTTCCGGGAACCCCCAGCCTCCGCTCCCCCGTCGATACAGGGGAGCCCTCCTCGGGGGTGGCTACACTACCTCCCCCGGTCTCCTCCACCGACGACGCCCCCCGGCCACGGAAGGGGCGTGGTCCATCCCGGGTCGCCGTAGCGGTCGCGACTCCCTCGCGCCCGCCGGCGACAAACCTATGACTAAACATAACACTTTTTACATTTTCTTTTCATATTGCGCAACTGCGGAGCTCTATCTCTGAACGTTAAAAAAGGCCGCACGCTAGATTCATTCAAATTCTAGTTTTCAACCACATTCCAGTCACAAATCCTAAGCTGGTGTATTATGGTTCGATTCCATTGCCTATTACATAGTCACTAATTTTGACCTAATATTGCACTTGTAATTAACCTTTACTAAATAACTATTATATCCCTATTATAACCCTTTATAATTTCTTTCCCTGTTTGTCTTTCGTTCTTAACTAGGACGAATCCAGCAAATAGGTGATCATTTAAATTTATTAAACATTCCTGAAATGTTATTTAAATAACACAATTTTATTTATTATAAAACATTATTTGAGCAATAAAATGTTTAATACATTAAACAAAGTTACCACTGATGAAAATATCTCTCCTGAAGTTTATAAAAGAAGTTTACCAAACGTTTCATATCAAGATCAGATGAAAAATAAAACTTTTTACCAAAATCAATAGTTGCAAATAAAATATCTAGTTCTTTATTTATTTATTTAATTCTAACAAGCCTTGTAAAGTAGTTAAGTTTAAGTTAAGTGTAAGTGTAGTAGTAGGGTCTAACCAATATCACAGAGATACACAAGAAATAATCATTAATTGTTACATTGTAAAGTGTTAATTAGGGATATTAAAGCAAGATTGGGCAAAATAAATTAATATTTTTTTTTTTATGTTAATGAAGGTTAGCTTGTAGAAATTTACACGTTTAAATATAATTATTTTATGAATAATTAATATTTACATGATTATTACGCTACTGTAAAATATAAATTATCTGCTAGTTATTATCCAACCACTACTGTTACTACACACAAAATAACCAAAAAGTATCAAATCTAGTCCTATCCTCATTTTTCCTTTCATGTCTAGATCAATTTGTAATTTACATATGTGTATTGTATTTATTGTTAGATAAATTTATAAATATTTGAACAAATTGACATCTAGAACGTAATGTAACGTTATTTTTGTGAGATCATTATTGGCGATTGGCGTTAAAAATATATTTGGCGTCAACTCCAAGCCTCTCCCCAGAATCAATCCTGTGGATACATGAACCCCATGCTAATAAAGATGGACACACTATATTATGTTTTTTTTTCATACAGAGCGTTGAACTTGAATTAAGAATCACCAATCCGATTTATAAGTAATCAGCCTTAAGTATATACGACCCCACATTCAATTTTGTCAACACTCAACCTTCATCTTCCTAAAATATTCCACGACTGTTTCCATTTCACTGACACTCAAGCTTGTATTTAATCATAGGCCACCCCACATTCCAATTGTCGATACAATCGCAACACTAGGTAGTTCTACTAACACGCGGTTGAATCGCAAACTGCACAGTCGCCAGCCGCAAAACAGCGGGAACTGTCGCCTAGAACTTTTGGTGTCGCGACAAATGCCGCAAACATTAAGTCTGTTATCTCTCTAATATTTATAAATGAAATCAAAACAGTTGCCGTTTTACTAGTGATTAAAATGTGATTTGTTGACACAATGAATTCGAATATAAGTGTTTTAATGTAATTAATGATGGTGTATTGGAAGAGAGTGCTTCTGGTTTCAGCCCTTGCGTCGGTTTTGGATGTATACAGCGAAAGCATTTTCGGCAATAATGTAAGTTGGTTAGTTTAATTTTATCATAGCTTTATTTTTAAATTGAAATGTTTATTTTAATAGTACGTGATATGTTCATAAGCCACTAATCTTTTTAGTGAGAGTGCATAGAACTGCAAATTTTGAAAATATTGTATTCGAAAAAAATAACAATTCAAGTTATCTATAATTTTTGACAGATAAGAGATTTATTTGAGGAAATAAATATATTGTCATTTGTAGATAAAAAAGATTCATAAATCGGGAAATGTGTAACTTTTTACAACACACTTCATACTTTTTTGATTACTTTTTCATTAATTTAAAGCACATGTGAAAAATACTCTAATGAAAAAAGGCTCCAATGATTTCTTGCATGATAAAAATGCTTCGATTTTTATATCACGACAAACAAATAAATAATGTTTTTGTACCGGGCATATGAATGTCAAATATGTTTATTGTGATCTGACATTCGTATAATCCTGCAATGACGACATTTTGTGTTTTAAAATAATGGTACCAATTTTTTTTTCTAACTTTGCAAGCTCGCGTTATGTTTTGTGGAGGATTTGTTTATGATACAAAAAACAACTAAGATTTTTAAAGGAATTGTATTTTGTTTACCTAATAATAACGATTTATTCATCATGAACATTAAAGTCATGTTTAGTGAAAAACCTTGAATATTTTTTTTCTTTTTATTAGCTCAGAACTGAAGTTGAGCATGTCATTTAAAATAAAGGAAATTGTTTTTACGGGGAGACCCGTCAAACTCTTTTGTTCACTTTTACTTGTTTTTATCAAGAATCCATATGTATGCTTGCGCACACAAAACTTCTCTAACCAGTTTATATTTTTTTTGCTAATAGTACCTAGCACCCTATTGTGTGAAGAATGATATAAGAATGAAAGGATAAAGCATGGAAATGATGGCTGATAGAAGAAAAAGAAAAAGATCTACTGCGCCGACCCCAGATAATGGGAAATGGGCAAGAGGATGATAGTACCTAGCACCCTATTAAAGAATTCGTAAAAGTCCAATTTAGAGTAAAACATTCAAAATTGATCGTACTATAACAAACATAATAATTCGTTACCCACAAACATCAATCAAGTTCGGTAAGTGTACAAACTAAGACTCAAACCACTGCACCCCCAACTATATACTACTATGTCGTTGAGATAGTTTTTAATTAGACATTATATAACTTAAATTTGGACCATTGTTTACACCAAGAGTATCAAAAATTAACAACCGCCAGCATCTCTTGCATTAATTTCCATATTTTTAATATGATTGCCACCGATTTAAGTGAATTGCGATATTAGAATGTTCTTTAATAATAAAATGCCACTTATTGACATCTTGACTGCAGCAGGCTAATAATTATGTGAAATTTGTTACAATTGTTTTGCACATGGAACTCGCGATATTTTTGGAAACGGAAAAAATATTTGACAAATAATGACACGAAACACGGACGCAGAAAAATTATTCCATAGTATGGCAGGTCCCATTATAAATATGGACGCGACGCGATGGAAATGGGCAAAATGACAACCACATGTGTAAACCCTCATCACGTTTTGACGATCCACGTTGGAATGGTGCTGGTGGAATTGCGATGTGCACATTCGGAGCACACTCACCGAAATTCCACAAGTAGAACACAGAAAGACACGCGACTTGACGCCGTTCGAGGCTATAGTTTGTCATACAACAAATACCTATAGAAAACAATAGCAAACTCTTATCTTATCTTATCTTATGAGCGGGGCTGCTCCCATCGGGAGCTTGCGCACTTCGACCCTTGTTGGGTCTTTTGTGCTACCCCATGTGTGTGTTTGTGGTGTGCTATCTAGCTTGCGTGGCCCTCGTCACTAGTCCAATCTATCGAACCCATGAGTCTGACGATGATCCTAGGCGATATGGTCCTATAGTCTTCCGGTCTTGGGTAACCAATTCCCGTTAGCCTTAGTCTCCTGCAGGCCAGAGCATCGCAATGACACAATATGTGCTCCATGCTCTCCTCTTCAACCTTGCAGGCCCTGCACATTTTGATCCTAGCGTGACCCATCTTATGTAGCATGACCCTTGTACCCCAGTGACCCGTTAAGGCACCTAGTGCCAGGCGAGTTTGAGGTCTGCTTGAGCTCAGTGCGAACTTAAGCCAGCTGTCCATGCCCATGAACAGTTTTGAATGTTTCATTCCTTTATGACTGGCCCATTCTTTCTGGTGCTTTTCTTGTGTATGGGCTCTGAGGCATGAGCCCACTATTTTGGGCGTGACTCCAACAAACGGTTCTGGTCCCACCAGAGGTGTTTCCGATCCAAGTCTTGCTAGCGAGTCCGCTTTTTCGTTACCCATAAAACCTTTATGTCCTGGTATCCAAACTAGGTTTACTGTGTTTGTAGCAAACTCTTGGTAAAGCCTCTGATGGCTCACATAATTGTACTCGTAAGTATTAACCTTCGCTCATGGATATCTGCAATAACAGACAACTCAGTCAGCGCCAACCTGGAAAGTAAGACTTTTTAAGGCTCCTTTGAAGTCGAACATATTGTAGTATTTAGGAAACACCGCAGACTAAACCATTTCATAGCCTGTGTATACGTAGAAGAAATAATTTCTATAAACTTAGTAGATTCTCACTTTCCATCCAGGGCTATTTAGAACCCAGAGTAAATCAATCTCTCTGCTCCAAGTCTTCTGTTAATGCGATATGCATTCATAGCTTTGTGATTTTGTGATTTGTAATTGTGATTGTAAAGAGTCTCTTCGTCTTCACCTGCTGATAACCAGCAATTTATAAATATCCCCAATAACCTCTAACAAACTATAAGTAATAATACTTAGTTATAATCTAAAAACACATTGATAAATAGGATTCGACCTTGGAAAGTTTAATTTAAATTTAAAAAGCCACTGTCGAGGCCATACCGACGACCACCAATGTTCACATCTCTCTTCGTTAAAGTGTTCAAGATAACGTCCTAATTCTTATAATATGCGCGGGTAAAATAGGAGCAGCAATAAAGGTACTCCCACCGCATTACGATTTATCACATACTAGCTTTCTGCCCGCGGCTTCGCCCGCGTGGATTTCGGGATTGGGTGTATAGAGGGTTAAGGGTCATAGCTTTTGCCCACAGCTACATATACGCGGAAGTCGGTTTATGGTGCGAAGATTTTATCGCGCTTCCCGTGGGACTATCCGTTTTTCCGAGATAAAAAATGCCGCAAAACTCCTCAAGAATCACTCTATCTATTGATGAAAACCGCATAAAAATCTGTGCAGTAGTTTTTGAGCGAAGCCTTTATTGCGCATCCCGTGGGATCTGTCGATTTTTCCGGGATAAAAAGTAGCCTATGTTACTCGGGGAGAATGTAGCTTTCCAAAGGTGAAAGAATTTTTGAAATCGGTCCAGTAGTTTAAGCGTGAAGAGGTAACAAACAAACAAACAAACAAACAAATAAACAAACAAACAAACAAACACACTTTCGCATTTATAATATTAGTTGGGATTAGTTCATTTGGAGTTTCCTTAGCAACAACAGCGTTAATAGAAAAAGTCGCGGGCGTGTAACTACTATAAAATTACACGCATCCTTGCCAGCTGTCACAATTATACCCACAACTATTTGCTCCATATCGCATGCCCACACAGGTCAAGGCCCGCGTCAACTAGCTATGGCATTAAAATAATAAAATAAATTGGTTAAGTCTTAGTTAATACTTAAATTACTTATGCTATCACGAATTTGAACCTTAACATCAAGTATTAGCCGTAACATCTTTAAGACGTAACAAAGACCTTTAATTATAAGAAAACAGAAATAATCGTTTGTGGTAAGTTAACAGGAAATTATACAAGTATTCGTTGATTGTACTCGTTTCATGTGTGCACTTGGGGAGGTGTTAGTGCAAAAGTGGTCTTCAGCAACTGAAATACGTGTCCACTGTGAGGTTCGTGCTGATCCAATTTTTTAAATATAACTATATTGACAGCATGCATACTACCAACCAGTAAGCTTTCAAAGCCGCTTTAGCTGTTATATCAGACTTTTCCGCAGGAAAGATTATATTCATGTCTCAAACTATCTTCTTACTAAATTACATCAAAATTGACTCACAGTTTTTTTACAGTCGGTTTTACAAACGTACAACTAAAAATATATATCTTCTATGTAACATTACTACAGATTAGATCGTAATACATTTACTGGGTTTAGAGCAATCCATAAATAGATATCCAAATTTGGACCTTCGCAAAAGAAAATTAGGTAGGTACTATTTCGCAAACAGGCCTTAAAGCTTCGTCAACCATGAAGGAAACGCAGCTACGAACTATGTAGCAACCCCATTTAAATAATAATCAATTATCTCGCGCATATTTTACTACAATTTTCGTAATAACTTAAAAAAAATATATTTTACAAGTCGATGGTGTTTAGGTGTATGCACTCGAATGACGATTGCAAAAGTTAAGCAATGTTGGTCGTTTCAGGCATGTAGTAGAAGAATCCTTTGAAAATTAAATAATGCAAATAGCCCCTGATAGTTAACAAGTAAAAAGGTACTATCAGTACTATAACATTTCTTATATCTGTACTTGTATTTTCGTAGCACTTGTGTTGCACCATACGATATCCCCTCGCGAATAGTTTCTGTAGAAGTTAACCGATGTAAGTGAAAGTAACAGAATAATACTAAAACTAATCAGGTTTAAAACTATCAACAACAATACTGAAATAAAATCATCATAATTTCATTTATAATTAACTTCAATGTGTAGTTATATTATACAAAGAGATTTAAAAAAAAATCATTTCACAGCCAACTATTAAATTAAGTCGAAAAAGCAATTAAGATTATGTAATATCAATAAAATAGTATAGAATATATGATACAAAACGACCTCCATAGTCGAGTGGATAGTACATCGGTTTCAAGGTGTCGCCATCTCTGAGGTCCCGGGTTCGAATCCCGGTGGGGGCAAATGTTTCTGTGATGAATGCGAGCATTTGTACCTTAGTCATGGTTGTTGATATATATTTCAATAAAAAATATTTATATATGTATGTCTATCCGTTACCCTAGATCCCATAGCACAAGCCTTACAGAGCTTAGTTTGGGCTAGGCTAATTGGAGAAGTGTAACAAATAAAAAAAAAACAGTATCTAGTAAAATATAAAACACACGGTTTTAAGCAGAATATTTTCAACTTAAATACAAGTATAATCCCAATTATAATTGTGTCGTGGCTTACACTGGCCATTAAACCAGGATGTCGGGATTAAACATATCATATACAGTCAGAAACATGTCAAGAATTACTTTTGCACTACGAAAACCAACGCTATTATGAACGACATATAAACTATCGTAGAAGCAACATGTACAGTCTGTAGCTATAGGTTTTTCATTTATATTTTATTGTACGCTCCTACAGTGAAGGAAATCTTCATAAAGTATAAGAAAAGGCAACCAACCCACACTAAGTCAGTTTACTAAGGCCTAATCTCCATAAATTATCTATGCGTGGTCTTTTTAACTCGTACTAACTCTGAGACAGGTACTACTCATTGAATCCTTTAATTCTATTATTCAAAATTAAAACGGTTGCTTTGATCAGCAACCGTTTTAATTTTGAATAATAGAGCATTCATTACAGCTTTAGAAAAGACAACTGGCGCAAAACGTTGTATTGGCGCTGCAACGATAAATATTTTACACGATACCCATTAAATGCGTTTAGTAATATTTCATATAAATAGTTTTTGATCGCTATCATTTTTGTCGCGTATATACAATGAATATCTATACAATATGTTCTCCGACACAAATGCACAGGCAGGTAATTATTTGTAATATTTTTTTTTTCAACTTTTTCATTATTTATGTATGTACATTGAACACAGTCCGAATTATCGTGAAAATATGTATATGTTGTTTTGTGACCTATTTATAATAATTCATATTGACAGGATAGAGCACTGTTTTTTTTTGAGACACAATTACTGTTATATACCTAGTTCTAAGAAATAGAGATCATATGTTATATGACAATATGTTTTTCGCCATTAAAGTTATTGTTATTAACATAACATAGTTAGAAATATCAATAATATCAATTCAAAATTCTGAACCAAAACAACCTTAACATTATCTGCTAAATAAAAAAAAGTTATTCAGCAATTACTATTTACAGATTCTATATAAACAACCTGGCTAATAAAGTACCAAGGGTTACAAAACTCTTGATAAAGAAGCTTTCAAAGAAGTTGTCCGAACACAACCCATAAAAAAGTTAATACGAACGTTTAAACTTTGTAAATGTTCAAAGTACATTTTTAAAAGTGCTAAGTAACTATAAATCAAAACCAAACTATGTAATTGATTTCGAGGCTAACTCGACAAAAGCTTTGAAACTAGCTTACTTATTCTATGATACTCCCCACTGCCAACAAGGTATGTAATGATTAATTTTTATTGCTTATTTATTCCAAAACGTAAGACTCAACTTTGTAGTAAATTCCTATGATTGTAGGTATGTGGACTTTAAAAAAAATAATGGTGATATAAAATATAATATACCTACATACATTTAAAATAAACTTACTTCACTAGCGACCCGCCCCGGCTTCGCACGGGTGCAGTGAAAAAATGGTTATGGTGGGTTATCCCTAAGAGATAGACATATACCATCGCGGACTTTTTTGTGGATTTTTGTAAGTTGTACAATACTGTAGTACATTATTTTGGTCTATCTCGTAGGGTTCAGCCAGCGTTTGCAATATAAGCGCAAAAAAACGTGCTTATTTACGACATCATATTAGAAACCTTTAAATTTATCAGTGTTTCTCTATGCATTATATTATGCATTTATTATACATACCTTCCTTAAGAATCACTCTATCTATTAAAAAAAACCGCGTCAAAATACGTTGCGTAGTTTTAAAGATCTAAGCATACATACGGACATACAGCGAAAGCGACTTTGTTTTATACTATGTATTGATTGATAAAGTATTGAGTATTGTCTGAAGCACAATTTGTAGAAGTCCTTTGATAAAAGAGGAAATAGATTTCGAATTATTATTTTAGTATAATAATAGAAAAATATAGTTAGCACGTTAATATGAAAGTTGGGAGATGCACATTTGTATCAAAAATTCTTGAGGTTGAAAGTTAATTTCATGAATTTATCCTTGCATGAACCTAAAGAAATGGTATGTACTTCTTAGATCAAGCCCAAAATTATGACGTCTAAAGTGTTCAATTATTATGTGTTATATACATGTACACAGGACATCGCCTGAAGATACAGGAAAAAGCGCATCGCCATCTAGCGCTCAGTTTAAAAACAATAAAAATGCGGTCCGTAATAATGAAACAGTTGTAAATTATATATTGCAATAAATTTAGACATGTTAATTGCATGAACAATTACTATTAAATATAGTAATTCAATGCAATAAAGATAATAAATTCAAACTGCCTCCGTAGCATGATCACAGAAACGCAATGTGTTAAATCGGCTTATGTTTTGAACTGTCAAAATATAAAGATTTTCGATCACGATTATATCGTACGATATATACTTTATTATAACTAATTTCGTTGATCGTGGTACGGATTCAACTACGCTACAGACTATTTGAATTAATATGTACCTACACATCTCTCAAAATTCAAACTTTCACATAGAAAAGAAAATATTACAATAATAACAGCTATATTAAATAGTGCACTCTGTCAAAACTAACGGTACTTAAGTAGTATAATTCGAAGACAAAGATCACAAATACGGAGACAATGAATAATTTTCAAGTACATACCCACAGAAATTATGTGCGAGAGTTGATATTAATTTTTGTGCTCACCAAACCGTTGTACATCACGAGCGCACGTCTTAGAATAAAATTGTCGAGAACGAGATTGCAATGAAAAAACTGCAATATAAAAAAAAATAAAATAAAAGCATATTCTCATTTTCGTATAAAATAATCCGACACTTGTACTCTGACTGAAACTTATAAACAAGTAAAACTTCTTTCCATAAAATTACCTTTCAATATTTTCAAATTGCGGTCACGCAGGAAGTTTTCCTTTGCAGTAAAAAAGTTGGAGAAAATTTTGAAAAAACGAAAAACAAGCTACATGGCAGCATCGACAGCTAAGTACCTGTTCCCAATTGACCTCAACAACTTAAAATAGTAATTACTAATTACGGGATAACTTAACATATAAAGAAGACGCTTGACTGATTGACTAATATCACTACGGTTCTAAATGTCTGGATACTCCTTTTTACAATAGCGTAGGTGTAAGTGGTTAATGAGACAGGCCCCTAGAATATAAAAAAAATATGTATTTTAACTTAATTGAAAGTCTTCTTATCAACAGTTATGTAAACCTAACATTCATATTGCTAGATTAAATCGAATTGGTTGAAAAAAATAGTTGTTGGTAATTTGATAAACAAATTGTTTTAAATTTAAATTGCCGTGGATACAATTTTCAATTTCAAAACTAATTTCTCAAATTAAAATTGATTCTATCAGAATTGAGAAGATACAGCAACTTAATGTTTACGCTGTAGTAAGATTTCAGTGCTAGTTTTTTGGTTCAAATAAATCACAAATTGGTAAAAGAAAATAAATGGTACTTTTACTTGTGTCGCTTTTGACAAATTACATTTAATTGAATTGTTTACGCTGAACTCAAACTGAATAACAAAAAGAATTTATTTATTGAGTTCGTACGTAACTAACAAGTACAGTTCCCTCGGTGCTTACGAGTGCGTGACGTCGCTAATTGCACTCACGCATTGTCACCGCGTCAGCGACTGGCATAGCTACGTCACTCAGCAGTGCTACGACAAAATAGCTACAAAACCCTACGACCCAAGAACTCTTTTGAAGCAATTCTTTTGAGAAAATGAAAAAATATATAACTAACGGTTTTGGAAATTGCGAAATGGGCTCAAGATGTTTCGTAGCGTATAATAAGCTTCAATTTGAGATGTTTTCACACCTAAATTACTTTATGATGGTTTGGCATTGCGTTGTTGCATGAGCTTTGGAAACATTGCAAGTGCAACAGAGCGTGTGGTAGATACACAGCCTTCACACGTTAAAAATGGAGACTTGGATGTAGTATATTATTTTCTGTAAGTGTAAAGGTAAGTGATGATAAGTTCAAGTTGGACATTTGACTTTATTTATTTCTTTACAGTTTGTGAGTCCATAATAGATTTATCAACACTACTGCACTTGAGGCTTATACACATAAACATTAGAATCTGGGAAAATTGCACGAATATAAAAAATACGCTTAAAAATTTTTGTGTACAGAAATATTATATTATCAATTCAATATTCTTAGTCTTCAATATTATGAGTCTTTGCTTTAATTAGCATTCATGTCAACTACGTATGGACCGATCAAAAATTCAATAAACAGACCTACAATTAACTATAGAATATTTAAACAAAGTGACCGGAAGTCAACAATTGCTAAGATTAAATTAAAATATTTATTGTGCTAGATCTTTTAATGCTTAAGTCGTAAACTTTATAGTTAATTGTGCCAATAAACAAAGGGGAAGAAATCTCCACGGTACTTTCTACCGCTATGCAGCAAAAGGAGGAACGCGCACTATCGCGCTCGTATCAGCACAGACGCAAGCGTTGCGTATCGCGAAAGCAAAGCAAGTGCAATTTCTAATTTTACTACAATCCATTCAATGGCTTTTCTAAATTATCATTACGACTTTAATGGTTCAATAACGAACTTTCAAATGTTCGACCAAACTCTCATATTCTATGATTCTATAATTTGAAATAAGGTTCACCTAATTTCAGAACATTTATTGTGAAAACATTTTGTTCCATAAATGTATTTTTAAATATAAAACGCTTAGAAGTAGTGGAGTTATTTTCTGATGTATGACTAATTCCTGTTTAAAATAGCAATTATTTCCTTCAATTGGGTGCACTAAGTGCTTATATGTCTAGAAGCACACACTAACTTATTCGAAGATTCGTATAAGGTGTTATTTTATTATAACGAATAAATCTCAAAATGAACTTCGTTCTGCTGATGCGCAATCCATCGGATAGATTGACGTCAAATAAATAGGTTTTTTAGGGTTCAGTACCTCCAAAGGTAATGACGAAACCTTACAGGATCAATTTACAAATAGTTTTGAAGGAATTTTTACTGTAGTTTACGTTATTTCTTTTTGTTATAATATACTTTATAATCCTACTACTATTATAAAGGCGAAAGTTTGTAAGTACGGATGTATAGATGTTTGTTACTCTTTCACGTAAAAACTACTAAATGGATTTAAATGAAACTTTACCACAATATAGCTTATACATCAGAATAACACATAGGCTACAATTTTTGAGGTTTCTAATGTGAGGTCGTAAAAAAACACATTTTATGCGCTTACATTGCAAACGCTGACTGAATCCTACAAGATAGATCAAAACAATTTACTACAGTATTGTACAACCTATGATTAGGGCTCTGCAGTGCTTAGTTACCCTATTTCTTACTTATTACTTGACTAGACGGGACGAACCTGAAGTCCACGCGAACGAAGTCGCGGGCAAAAGCTAGTATTAGAATAATTGTTGGATATAACAGAAATGTATCTCAATTGTTCGTCACATGCACAATTTCTTACGAATATTGAGCGTTCGTGTGTGCCGTACAACAAATAAAAAAACGTAAACCACCCCCACCATTGGTACTTTAGGAAGGTTTATTAATTTTTCATTGATGTTAACCAACATTGCTTCCATGTCTATTTAAATAAAAGGCAGATAATTAAAAATAAGAAATTTGTGAACGAAGAATTGCGCGCTCACCGAATTAATGAATTAAGTTATTGTGATTTGATTGATGAAAGAGATTGAATTATCAAACATGTGACAAAATAAAATGTAATTTAAATAAAGCAGCAAGCACTAACGAATATCGTTATCAATTTCGAAGCAAATCTTTCGAAAAAAAATATCTGCTCCTTTTTAACCTTGTTAGGGAATGAATTTCAATAAATTACGAATCACGTCTTCCATTGAAATCTGTTAAAGAATATTTATGCAAAATTTTTAATAAATTTTATCAAAGAATCACATTATCTCATATTTCATTTTCCTCCATTTTCATCCGTAAATTTCAGAAATTCGTTTAAAATATCGAAAAATAAGGAACACACTCTTTATATTTCCGATATCTACTATCAGTGGTCTAGACGGTGCGTTGATCCGTCAGTCAGTAAGTAATTCAGGATAAAGCGTTATAAGCAAACTATTGCTTTTTTACTGTATTTACTGCTTTTTAAGTAACAATTATACTAGAATGAATTATCGTGGACTTGTGGGTGCGTGGGTGGCGCATATCGTGTGCTCATTCATTATAGTTCCTTGTCTTTTCGCTAGCGCCATAATAATGATAATTGCTTCAATACTGATGGTTCCTTCCGATGTGAAATCAATTTTACCTTTTACCTAATTACCGTGAAATAATATAAGCTATGCGAAATAATTTTACTAATAAAAGACAATATAAGAGTGGCCTCAAAATCAATATAGAATTAATAAATCGCGTTTATTATATACTGAAATAAATACTTATAAAAACAGATTAACTTAATTAGTATTTAAGCATATTAAGTTTCCCACTTGCTATCAAAACTACTTTTATCTTAATTCTAAAGTCGCATACCTTAAATCTCCGCTGTTTTTACCTATGAAATTGCTATTAATTCTTACGTACTTCGTATTGAAAGAAATATTAGTTGTTTAATTAAGTTAAAAATAAACTTATCTTTAAAGTGCCGCCAATTTATCGTTTCAAGATATTGAACTTTACTTCTATAACTTTCCTTTAAGTATTCTTCTTGCCTTGAAATTACGTTTTTAGTTTTTAGAGATTTGGTTAAGGTTTGTCTACCTCTCAATTAAATACGGTCCTTTTTTAGTATTATCTTGTTATCATATCTCCAATTGTAACATGACGCAAGGTGTGAACTAATAGGGTGATATAAATGGAGAAATTCTAAATTTTTCGGTAACAATCGCTTTGACCTAGTCGCAGTTAATAACAACCTAAAAACACTTTTTGCCGGTACCGTTCTTCATTGCGCAACGCCTTAGTGGATATTTTTTGCTGTTATATTTCGTATTTATTATGTAGGCGTTTTTATAACGAACGTCTAGTCTGTTGTGTTGATTGATAAAAAATGTACCAAGATGAGACATAACGCAGGCGTTGTCATCGTGGTATTAAATTGTAAAATTAGTATTTTTCTAGGCTGCAGGAATTGAAATTAATTTTCCATAAATCCTTATATACTAATATTATAAATGTGAAAGTAGTAGTATAGCTGTGTTTGTTACGCAATCACGCCTAAATTACTAAAATCGCATTAATTAATATGGATACTTACGTATTTTTGTTTTTAACACAATTACGCGCAGCTATCTAGCTAGCAACCGCTAAATAGTTCAAAAAGTTGGATTGAATGAATAAGAAGGGAATAAGTCTTAAATCCATATTTACGGGTACAAAATAATACGACAACAAATTAAGGATATAAATAATGACTAGAATGGAATTTAAATCGTATGGTTATAGATAATGGTAGGCTCTCAGTTTTATTATTTCAGTCAATAATGAAAAATACTTGTCATTTTCTCAAAAGATTCAATATATACTAAGTATGATGGAAATAAAGATAGACGTGGAAAGGAACATCTAGCTATCTTCAAAACGAAATTTCTTACTACCATTTAATTGTAACTATTTCGTAATTGTATTTACATTTAAACTCAATATAGAGCTGTGCAATTCACCTTGAAATAAACATGAGAAATAGTAGTTAACAGAAAGATCAAAATGAACATTTATATAAGTAACAAAGTTACAGATTACGAGGCAGTGGAGACAACATTTTAGAAAATAAATAAAGCAAAATTGTATCCATGTTTGATATATTTTGAATTAAGTCTAAGAGTGTAGAGATATTAAACTAACGTCAATGTTTGCAAAATGTTTGAAAAACATAGAAAGCATTTTAAGCTTTAATACCGATTTTTCGAAATAAAAATACTTTTTTATTGGCGACGCCTTCGTAAAAATTATAGCTACTGTCATCCTCAAATCTCACTGTATAATAAAAAAAAACAGCATTGTAGATATTTATGCATTCGTCCGGTGAAGGCCAGTAAGCAAGTTTCCTCCGATATTCTCATAAACATCGGTCGACGAACTAGGCAGATGCACCTGTGCGAACGTAAAGCGTAGTGTACACTATTCAAAGTGCGCATAATTTTTGATAGTGTTATTTAACTCCGCGGTCTTGACATACTATCCCGCATCGAAGTTCAGCCCGTGTAGGGGTGTGTGAGACTGATCCAGTAGAGAATAATCATTGAAACTTCCTCTCAGTTGCTATCCTAAACGATGGGTCGGAATTATAGCCAGATCTTTGCTCCATAAGCACTACAAGTCATCACTTACCATCGGTTTCGTGCACTACTTCAACTATGTTGAAGTATTTGACTAGTTCCACTAACTGCCAGTCCATGTCGCTACAGATTATGGCTCTCATGACTGTTGCCAGGAACAGACCATTACGTACTATCACGTTCATGTACCATACATCTAAAAATACTAATTGCACGGAAAAAATAATAAAACATACCTTCTACCAATACTTGAAACGATGCTATGAAAATAATTCTATGTGATTTCTTGTAACATATATAACAAGTTTTAGTTTTTTTAATAAAAAGCTAGTATGGCATATTTATTATTCGTGTAAGTCGGGCCTGATATGCATCACTGCGACCTATTAAGATCTATTGTGACCAGCCTCCTATGTAGGCCCTACAGTAGCTCCCTTAACTGGGCACTGACCAAGAAAGACAGGATGTTCCCAGTTCGGATTGTTTTTATTTCATCTGGGTCAAGGATGTGTTTCCCCAGGTGTCTGCTTCTTTTGTGAATCAACGGTTCACAGTAGCATAAGAGGTGTATGGGATATGATTGGAATAGCTAATTTAACGAACGTGTTTGTTCATCATCATCACCACTATCTTATTCTATGTGAGGTCGATGAAAAGTATTTACTGCTTCCGGTCTCTGTAAACAATAACTATGACAATAAATCCAATAAAAATCCAATGGGATACAATTAAATATATCTCTAACTGGGATGGAATGCAAACTAAAAAAAATTAAAGATTAATAATGTCTGTA
The DNA here is from genome assembly GCA_036419045.1 of Scirpophaga incertulas. Lineage (NCBI taxonomy): Eukaryota > Metazoa > Arthropoda > Insecta > Lepidoptera > Crambidae > Scirpophaga > Scirpophaga incertulas. The sequence continues at coordinate 14,711,001 of CM071645.1, forward strand.
GTCTAAACTTAGCTTTATGATCGGTAACCGGAATGTCGCGATCACATTTCATCGCTCTTCCGCGCAAACACGCGACGCATCTTGGACGTTCAGCGCACGCGCAGTCGCGCACACGCAGTCGCACACGCGACAGTCGACAATTTAATCAACGCTAATACGCGAACACACGAAGGCTTGCTATTGATACATTTTAATTGTAAATAAATTTTTATCGCGTATTATTGACTTAAAAACATACGTTGCTATGTGGTCTCTGCAATTGGTAATCTACTTAGTCTGGTCATTAATGCTGTTACAATTAAAAATAGATAAAATATTATTTTTGAATTTGGAATCTGTCATTCTTGTATGAATATTTATTAAGTTTTCTTTTTAGGCTTAAGAGTACGTGTGGAGGAGATCTGGGGAGATATTGAAGCCTCCCCCGAGGAGGGCTCCCCTGCATCGGCAGGGGAGCGGAGGCTAGTTCCCGGTGGCTCCCTACATGCCTGAGGAAGGTCATCGCTAAGGTTTTTAATGGATAGGCCTTCTGGGGAGGAGAGGAGGGCCGGGGTATGCAATTCAATGCATTTTCAGCAGAACAAAAAAAAGCTTAAGAGTTCGTGCGCCTATCGATAACGTTTAAAGGACTGTGTGGAACTAATGAATATCTTTTCCCTATATTAAAGTATTAAATGACAGTTATTAGAGCAATAAATGTAGGTACTCAATATAAAAAAACTAAATCTAATAATGCCTATTATACTCGCAGAGGGAAAGATGATTTGGTTGAGTGCGTTAATCTCAATAATTTAAGGTTTGTATTACTGGATAGCAGTCGAGGAAGGCTATAGGCTATATAAAATCACGCCATGAGCAAGAGAAACGGAACATCAAAGAAAAATATATCCATGTGTGTGAAATCAAGGGTCTGCCCGTGGCACTTTCATAAAATATACATATTACGATGCTTTTACTCGTACATTACAGGAGAAACAGCAAGTGTCGTGAGGTAACCTGACAACTCTAATGAAACTAACTTGTATATATTTGTTATGTATAAAATTTCATAACGAATACATAATATTATGATTTGAAATGAATACCTATTAATGTACTGGACTGTATCATAACAAATATTGTATAAAATTGTTAAGCGATTGCTTTATTGAAACTATTCGCAATATCTCACGCGTGAAGAATCACGAATATCACGACTCGATACTAATCAGTTGACTCGATTAGGCATCGACTCGATCTATTTTATGTGTCAGTGCGTAGTTGGAGTTTCGTAATGACACAAGTAGGAGTAGCTTCATGCAGGGTTCGTGACCTGCTCCAGCCATGAGTTTGTCAGCGATTGGCTGTCGTGGAATGCTCGTAAATAATACTACATCACGATTTAATTTGTTATGAAAGCCAGTACTAATCTTATTAAATAATAAATACAAATTAGCTCAAGTGGTTGCCCATTCGCCTTCGCCGGAATGCACGTATCCTATCCCTTCTCTATTCTATTTTGTTTTATCCTGACACTCCTTTTTACTTAAAAAATCGCTTTAAGTTTCTCCATGAAACTCATTCCCGCGTCTTAAGGTCGGCAGAGAACTTAATGCTGAGCATACCATCTCACTTCACCAAATTTTATAATAAGGCCTACACGGTACAAGCAGTTTTATTGTGGAATGCGTTACCTTTAAATATAAGACAAGCACAAAGCCTTCCCATTTTCAAAAAACTTGTTAAAAAACATTATTTGTCACTATGATTTTGTTTTTATTGGTATATGTATGTAAGTATGTTTGTATATATATGTATGTATGTGTGTAAGTGTAAATATGTATTATAGTATGTATTGTTATATTTATAGTATGTCATTAAGTTATACATCGCCACCTTCCCACGAAATAATTGATTTAAATTCCTGTCCATCCAAAGGTTACCTGGAAGAGATCACTCTTTGTGATAAGGTCGCCCTTTGTACAGTTAGTTTTAAGGATTCATTATCTGTATTTTTTTTTCACTATGGTCGATGTACAAAAAAGTTAAAAAATAAATAAATAAATTATAAAAAAGTATTATGTGGAAATTAGGTGATATTCCTCAACTTTAAGAATTATTGCCTAATTTAGCTTAAGGTGTGACAAAGGCTATCATCATATTATAAACTAGCTGTGCCCGTGACTTCGTCTGCGTGGAATCGTAATTTTAGGTAGCATTTTCCTTTTAGCATGATTCAGTATTCACGCGCGATGGCTTATTTAATATTAATTAGCGTATTTCATGTATAACTTTGGTGTTTCTATATCAATTTCTATGATTCTTTTTTAAGGAATAGTTAAAACTCTTCACTTTTTTAATTAGTGTTTTCGAATTATGATGAACTAACTAAGCAATGGGAGTTACACGTGTTATTGTGAATCAATCATAAAATATAGACATAATGTGTTGTGGGATATTTTTTATATAATTTTAAGAAGCACGTTGCCGTCACACATGATGTCTGTGTAGCTTTAATCATTAAGGTTACACACGCGACGGAAGCTTAAAAAAATTTTGTAACTTATCCCGTTTTCCTAACATTTCCCTTCACTGCTCTGCTCCTATTGATTGTAGCGTGATAAAAAATATACTACAACCAACTCAGGAGTATGAAAAATAATTGTACCAAGATTCGTTAAAATCCGTTGAGTGGTTTTTGTTTCTATAAAGTTGTTTCTATAACGGTAGACAAACAGACAGACAGACAAAAATTTTACTAATTGCGTTATTGGCACAGTATCGATCCCCAATCACCCCCTGATAGTAATTTTGGAAATATATTTAATGTACAGATTTATAATAAGTATAGATATAGTAATTTATACTAAACCTGTAGGGGCGTAGACAAGACACCTATAAGGCGTCTTATAGGTGTCTTCTCATTGTATGTCATTGCGCTCGGTTACATCAGAGCTATTTCCATGCTTTCTGAAACCTCCGCTCGTACGGAGAACCTATTTGATATCGGGAAGGTCCTCGCTAGCGCTGCAGATCCCAATCATTTCAGTGTCTTTATCATTCGTATTAATCATTCCTTAGCTAGAATTACTAAGATTGGTATAGGGCTATTTAGTTTGTAATTAATACTTTATATTAAAAAAAATATTAATAATAAAAGAAGATGAAGTGATTAAATCCAAGTATAAGTTATAGAAAAAATTATGTATGCATAATTCTAAAAATACAACAAAAATTTATCGAGAAGATATTTTTCACGATATTCAACTTTGGTTGAAATCAAAATTTTTACTCTCAATAAACAAAAGGTGCATAGAATATACTATGACTAGCTGACCCGTGCCCACTTCGTTGGGCATAATATTAATAATTTCCGAAGCGAGCACGAACGCGAACCGAATTAAACCCGAAGCCACCGCGCGCCGTCCGCTGCCCGTTTTTTCTCCGATTCACTTTGCAAAACGGACTACCACGTAAAAACCTTTTTAATTTTTCGGTTTTTTATATAATCTATGACATTCAGCAATAATGTGGCTTTCTATTGGTGAAAGAATTTTTAAAATCGGTTCTGTAGATCCCGAGATTACCCCTTACAATTTAACAAATATACAAACACACAAACATTACTTCTTTATAATATTAGTATAGATAGGTATCATGTTCCCTACACGATACTTATAGACTTTAGACAGTTTAATAATAATAATAATAATAATAACTTTATTTCTGAAAAGAACATATTACAAAAAATTACGGAATTATTCAAAAAAACCCACACTAAGCACAGCTTGTAAAGTGGGATTTTTGTATTTTGTTTATGTAATATGAAAAATTAACCATTTTAACAATTTTAAGGAATACACTTACAAGTAGAAATTCAATTAACTAAGTGAAATTATACAAACAAAAAAAAACATACACACACTAGAATACCGACACCAATTGACGCACCCAGATAAGTTAAATACAAAACATAAATTAGCGAAAAGACATCAAGATGTCTTCAGAATCTCTATATGTCCACGACAAAAGTTCAGATTTAAGTTTATATTTCGCATTCCGCAAACTGAGCTGGCACAATTTATAAATCGCATTAATTTTGTTGTAAATAAAAGGTTTCCTAAACAAAGCAAAACGTGTGGCCCAAGCGGTTCTCACTGTTGGAAGCGGAAGTCTAAAAGTACGCTTTTTCAAATACATTGGTATTCAATTAGATTTAGACATTCTTTATGGGCTTGGATGGTGATGGCAAATATGTACAGTCTACGAACACTAAGCACTTGTGACTCCTGATATAAGCTGATGGTCGGGAATAGCATTGGCTTACGCAGCATTGTTTTCAAGTTTAAAATGTTTCAAGTTTAAAATGTTAGTCGAAAAATACTGTTCTTCTAAAATCTTTTGGTGGCTTTTAGTTATATGCATTGTCAATTCTAAGGCACACAATTTAATGACAACGTAAACCAATTTAACATTTCGGTTAATTGAGCCCCATCAATCATTTGACAAGAGGCCTTGGTCTCATTGCCAGGTTAAAAGTAACTTTGCTTTGTCTCGACAAACAGTAGCTTAGATCGTGAACGCGATAATTTGTTTTTCCGTCATTTCACGTCCCTACGCTTGGATTGTGTCCAATCGGAAATCTTTTTGACGTATCGTAACCACCGATAGAAATCTTTTACTTACGTTATTGCTAGTTCACTGGGCTGAAACTTTATTACTATAACTTAAATAACATTTTTTTATTTACTACTTTTGGGCATATATTTTTATCCTTTCATCAAACACGTACGTAGTACGTGTTTCAAACTTCAAATGAAATCCTCATAAAATAGACAGGAACAGCTGCATGTCATCCTCATCGTAAGTATCATCTGTCGTAATTATACCGTCTAAATTGCAGTCTGCAATCGAAGTTGAAATTTGCAATCGGAAGTGTAGTCCAGAATCGGACTGGCTATTAAGATGCTGCATCTAATCTGAACAACCTAGAAAAAAACAAATACGCAGACAAAATAAATGCTTATTTTTTATATTTTACTATTTATAAACGTTAATAAATTTTAATATTTTATCAAAAAAATTCGCAACAACTAATTAACAGTAGACAGCTGGAATTTTCATTAATTTACCTATTCGACAATGGTAATTATAAATTTAAAAGTGAAAGGTGCCTACCAAAAAGCCATTGTATCATTAACACATGCTGGAAAGTGTCGAAACCCTAGCGGAACGACACAGACACAACATTGTTAATATTCATGAGTACACACAATGTGCCGCCATAACAGATCGTGCTCTATATTGTCTATGGACTGATATATTTTTGCAAACAAGTTTGGTGCAAAGCTCTATTTTCTAATGCACCAACTTCTTTTTAAGTCCATTTGTTACTTCAATTGAATTGAAGAAACTATATGGGACGGCTGTTTTAAGAGGTAGAATGCATTGGTACCATACCAGTTTAGACATATGTCACTAATGACAATGTATTTTTATTTTCTTTTATTATTTATCGTATTAATAAGTAATAATCAAGTTACTTACATTAAGAGTGACAAAAAAAAACCAAGTAAATATCTAACTTCTATATCACATCATACTGTCTTGTTTTTACAAGTTTAGGTATCTCGAGACTAATAGAGCACACATGAGTCCCACGAGTACGTTCCCACTGATAAACTCAATTTCAAAATCCACAAGACAGATCTGATTACTGAAGACAGTTGCAACTTGTCTGCTAATTAGTGCATTGTTGATTTAAAAAGCTAGTAGCTATAAATGAGGTTAAAACACAAACCTGTCACAAAAAATACTTTGTCTTCAGATATATTATACAAAATATAATGTTAATCTCTTATAATGTTAATATGCTAACTGTCCTGAAAATCTTTTAATTAATCCCAAAAAAAAACAATTCTATAATTTCTATGTAACGTTATAAAGGAATCATGATTGATTTTATTGCATATTTGTGAAAATGAATATGTACATGCAATCAATTGGAATATTTTTGTGATAAACAAACATTACACTCATACATCGACGAATTTTAAAATTATAGGCAAACTAGCTTTCTGCCCGCGGCTTCACCTGCGTGGATTTCGGGATTGGGTCTATAGAGGGTTAAGGGTCATAGCTTTTGCCCACGACTACATATGCGCGGAAGTCGGTTTATGACGCGATAGTTTTATCGCGCTTTCCGTTGGACTATCCGTTTTTCCGAGATAAAAAATACCACAAAACCTTGCTCAAGAATCACACTATCTATTGATGAAAACCGCATGAAAATCTGTGCAGTAGTTTTTGAGCGAAGCCTTTATTACGCATCCCGTGGGATCTGTCGATTTTCCGGGATAAAAAGTAGCCTATGTTACTCGGGGATAATGTAGCTTTCCAAAGGTGAAAGAATTTTTGAAATCAGTCCAGTAGTTTCGGAGTCTATTCATTACAAACAAACAAACAAACAAATCTTTCCTCTTTATAATATTAGTATAGATTACAATCAATAAACAAAATTGCTATTACACATTACTTCGATATCGAATGTATTTCATCTTATTCAGATACATGACGTAACTTGATTTAGATTCTATTTGGAGTACATCATACATATTCTGCAGCCCTGGTTGCAACCAAATATTTAAATATAATATTCAAATAGCCTTTGTGTTTTTCTTCCACTCGCATGAATGTCCTACAACTGTTCAAATACTAGATAAAAGATATTCCCTGAAAAGTAGTTGTTGGCAAGTAAAAACAAAGTCAATTTTCAATCCTATGAAGAAGAAAGAGTGAAACTATTACGTATAGAATATTGATTTTAGTATAGAGTTTGTTTTAAAATAGTCATGACTTAGATACCAAGCTGCGTATGCGCCGACAGCATGATGTGACAAGAAATCAAGACTGCGGCTTAGAAAAGACAAATTCACATTTAAGTACGTTTTTTGTACGTTTCGTTATCGAATTCATTTGGTATTGAAAGGCAATGTATGGGAATGATTTACATGACATTACGGAATTAATCCTATAGATTCCGAATTAACAAAATGAACGCGAATGTCTCACATATTACTTTATCTAAACACCTGTGTCGTTAAGAAACAGCATTGTAGCTGTGTCGTACACTACGTACATTTTTATTGCGAGCAATGTATACTAAAGTTAATACTTTTTATCTTTTTAATTCTATCTACTTCCTAAATTATTAATGTTTACTGTGAATTTTAATAAACACTTTATTATTCTGATGTATAAATATTATTGTAAAGTTTCATTAAAATCCATTCAGTAGTCTTTACGTGAAAGAGTTACAAATATCCATCCATATAAATAAATAATAATAAATAAATAAACAATTTATTGCTTTTTTTTACACACAGATACAATAACACTTAAGAATAAAGACACTATACTATACAAATGAAAACGAACTAAAATTATATATATAAGTACCACTAAAAAAAAGACAAAAGGAGGTGGCTCAGCTTATGTTGGTAATGGCATACACCATTGACCAACGCTGTTTTTCAGCCACTCCCTCAACTCTCTGATGGATTTCGAGTTTTAAATTACAGATGATATACAGAGGACGTACTTAATTACGACAAGTTAAGTATATGTACATACAAATTACACAAAATACGAATGATAATAAATTCGGCATAAAACAACCAGTAATTGGCAACATTTAACACTTATTACATATTTCTGTAGTACCTTATATAATTTATAAAAAGTTTAATTAAAATAACAATGAAAATAAAGAAAAAAGAATAGTACGGATTTCTAAAGTAACCCCATGTATGTAAACGGTATAAATTTAATGTATGTAAGTAACGCGCTGCTCCCGAAAAATAAAACAACCAGTCAAAGATATATTTTTGTGGTATGAATGCTTCAAGTTTTCAGCTGCGATCTGTTTCTGTTGTAAAGCTCGTTTATAATGTGATTTAAATGAGCATGAACTCTATAAATAATGGATTATTTTTAAACTGCTATGGAGACAATAAAAAAATCTTTCGCGTTTATAATATTAATGTAATGTCAATTTCAAACATCTAAAATCAAAACATCTCTAACTAATAAACTTTTCTATTTACACTCCAAATTCCTTCATGTATCCAAATCTATAAAACAACAATCTATATATCTAATAAATCCATGATTTTTCTTTAATGTGTATTAAATGCACATTAGAGTCATGGGCACTAACCTCATGCTCAATTTCAGCCACTAACACATGCTCCTTAATCCTAGACAAGCTGAATTCATCAATCTTGTGGTAACTACCAGCACCCACATATCATTGTCTGTTTAACTATTCATTGACTAATAAACGGCCGTTACTTTCCTTCTGCAGCCTGTGAGGTCATGCTTTGCTCTGCAATATCTAGTATGTGGTTAATTGTTCAATGTAATTATGTAATGGTATAAGCCAGGTAATTAACCTGCATAGTCTGCAGCGTGTTAAGAATGTTTTATTCAATTGACATTACGTACATTCTTTTATTAGTTTCAGTAAAAAATCTAATGTTTTTCACATGCATTACATTAACTGCTTCACATGATTTAGTAGGCATAGACGTTTGCTTTATTATTTACGGCTGACTTGGCGAATTTCTTATCGTCTAACTAGAAGTGACTTGAGTTGTCAACGGCGAATCATGGCGGAAGATGAAAGAATTCCAAATATCAAATTATTATATTAAACTTATTATACTTCTATTAAATAAGAAAAAATAAAGATCTACAACAAATTTATGGATTTACAATTTTTTCTTTGCGTAATTATTCTAGGTCGACGGATATCTGGCGTTGTGACTATACTAAAGTTTTGTAGAAATAATATATATATACAGTCGGCCATATTAGATTTTTCAGAATCCTGTTTGAAAACCTGTTTCAAAACCTGTTTGTTTTTCATACTAACTTGCACAATTAACAGTTTTTCAATTTGTAATACAACAAAGTAACTGTGTTGAAAATATTTTAATTATATCCGAAAAAAAAATAAGCAACTTCACGATTTCTATGTAATGTTATAAAGGAATCATGATTGATTTTATTACATGTTTGTGAAAATGAATATATAGGTACATGCAATTAATTGGAATATTTTTGTGATAGACAAACATTAGGCCCATCCATCGACGTACAAATTATAGAAAAGATGCGCCCTTACAAAGATGTGCAATTACACATTGCTTCGATGTATTGCGGTGAAATTTTTAATTCATCTTATTCAGATACATATGTACGTTACATGATTTAATTATGATATTTTATTATTACTACTGATTAATTTTTAGATTTAAAGTGCATTATACATTCTCAAGAGTCCTGGCCAAGAAAAAAACATATAAATGCAAAAAAAGCCTTTTCATTGTGTCAACTTAGATGTTTGCTTTGACTATACAGCAAACAGTACGGATTTGTTATGAATATTACGTACGGGTTACGGTCGTACGGAGTTGGTATATTAAAACGTTCCTACCTATAAGCGTTAAAAAATAGGTAGGATAGACGGACAGAAAAAAGTAGATTTTAGTATGTAGTATAAAATTAATTGTTTACATAATGACCGCGTAGATTTGGTTGTCTGTAATATAAGCTTTCAATTATTTAATGTGCAGTTGGACTGACCTTTGGCGATGTCGTGCTCTTGGAAATGGTCTTTAAATTTTTACACATTACTTCGATGTCGAATGTATCTCATCTTATTCAGATACACGACGTAGGTAACTTGATTTAAGATTCTATTTATTATTATTATTCATATATTTAATAAATAATGTTAAATTTAAGTTTTTTACAATATAGATATATAAAATAAATATAAATACTATAAAAAACTTAAACCTAGTATGCCGCCGGTAGCGAGCCAAGGCCCAAACAAACCGGTGGTTAGGGCTGCAGACAGAGAAATCTGCGGACAATACGTGCCGTGTCGAGAATCACTGCTTTTTGTATCCGACCCTTGATCCATCCGTCAAGCGAGAGCCTCTTAAAATGTTGATCGAGACTCTTTGCTATCAAGCCATTCGCAGACACAACTATCGGGACAATGATTGTCGAATCACATCCCACATGCCGGTTACCTCGTATGCCAAGTCAAGGTACTTACTGGCTTTGTCCTTCTCGGCTTTTACGAGGTTCTCGTCATGAGGGATGGTAATATCGACGAGCATTGCACGGCGTTTGGAGCGATCGACCACCACGATATCAGGTTTATTGCACGCAATAGTCCTGTCCGTGATGATAGAGCTATCCCAATAGAGCAACGCACGGCCATTATTATTATTATTTATTTTCTTTGTTTTTCTTTTTTTTAGGTTTGGGATTCAGCCCTGTCATGTGTTTTTATATTAATATGCATTTATTTGAATTTTAAATATACACTTTATCCAATATCGTAATTGTGCAGGAAAGCAATATAACCTGTGTACAACACAAAACTATGTTAAATCAATAAACCTACACTGGGCCAGGATTTACCTATGTAGATGTGATTGACTAAGGGCTAATCACCGTAGTTGAATTGGTGTGGATGCTGATGATGATGTAGCCTAATAGTTACGTTTGGCGTACGTAAGATAACAATCATTGTTAAAATCATGTCTTCATCACTCAATGCATTTGTTGCGATAATACACGAAACATTGCAAAATATCCAACAGATTGCTGTTTGCAATAACTGAAATGTGTTGTTACAATTGTTGCTAACAAATGCTCTGAAAACATTACAAATTGGCCAACGCAAGCCTTCAACACAATTGAGACGTTATCTGTACAGACATCAAACAGTTGTATTTTCTCATATTAAACACACTATGGGTCTATCGTACAAGTTTAATAAACACTATTTATTCATTTGCGTACCATATTTAATATATTAATAAACAGGTTATAACAATCTAAACACTGAGAATAAATACACTAAAGTAAATTTCCTGTAAGGTGAAAACACTTGTACGGTCAGAGTTTTGAAAAATCTTTAATAGCGGTTATTTTCTCTCAAAATCAATGTAAAATTTGCTACATCTTTTTATCCAGAGCCTTCTAGCGATCGTTAGTTCCTCTTATGTTTGCTTACAATGCTTCCCGGCTTATGTTTAACACTAAAGGACCTTTCGTCTAAGTGGCCGTTAATCTGTCATGTTATACCCATTGCTACTTAAGGTTTACAATATCGCAAGCTATCTTAATGACATTAATTCTTCTCCGGATTTATCATTTGTGATCCAATCACGTAGAGAAAAAAAGAAAGAAATACGAAACAACAATACGATACAGAATATATACAATATACATGATACCAAAACTGTGGCAAGCTTTACTAAACTTAGCCTACTGCATTGGTATTTTCCTTGACAGAGTGGTGACATCAGGCACCAAGATAGAGAACAGGGAAACTCCGAGAAAACCCGAAGATGGTTATGTTCGAAGTTTCCCTTTGGATGAATTTAGTTCTTCTGTAAGACGGAATGTACGTAGTATTGTTCATGACTGTCATACCGTGGATAGGCTGAAAATACGCTACGTAACTTCTCAAACTCACTTAACTGGCAGCCTGGTTCGATATTTGAATTATTTGTCTCAAGTAAACATATTTGTTAACAACTTCCACTTCGACCTTCACAAAATTGAATTCTTCAAAAAAAAGTCAATATCAAATTCCTGCACAATTGTTGGGAAACTTTCCTGAAGTTTTCAAACAGTGTGCTAAGTTCCTTCACGGTGTCAGCCATACTCTTTTCTCACCGTTAATACTTCTAGTTAGAGCCTAGTTCACTGCATTCGAAAGGTACATCTACCAGCGCAACAGGTTCCATCAATGAAGAATTTTAGATAATAATTTTGTTTAGATTAAAATAGAATTGTATCAGTTTAGATCGTCATTGTATTAAATACACTATACAGTGTGTTAGGGATCGGACTTCCGATACTTTACCAACGTGTTGTATGTTAAGTTTTATCGAGAAAACCCTATACAAATGGGGGTCGCATCCCTCACCCCTATGAATGAGAGCTATTTTAAAATTTTATTTCTCGTATTTTAAGGAATTTATTAAATCTTGCTGTTTTACGATTTTATTTGGTCTATATACACAAAAGTGACCTTCTTTCAAAGTTAATGAGCTGTGCTAGCATTTAACAATAAATTTGTTAAGAAATTCTTTACAATAATAAACAAAATCCTTTTATTTAGACGAAAAACTGGGTAAAATTATCTATTTTTTTTTTGTTTAGTTTTTGGGCTCTACCTAAAATTCCGGGCCCTTGACATATCAATTTTTTTGTTTTAATTTATTGGCAATGAGTTGAGCTTGTAAATAAACTAACTAAAATAAATAAAAATAAAAAAAAAACAAACAATAGAAATATTACCTTCTTATGAATAGGGTTTTTTTTGTCAATTTTGACTTATTTTGTTAGACCCGTTTCTTAACTATTTGCCTGTTTAGCGGTACTTATTTTAGGTAGGACTTACTTGTATATCTACAATTAACTAGGTATCTCTCCATCTGAAACGCGTAATAAATTATCCTCAGGAAGTTGAAAATTGCAACTGTTTGAAGCCGAAGTCTAAAATTGAGGCAGGGTCACAATTAATCATTAATAATCTATTTTACTTCCCCAATTAGTTCAGTTAAAAATAATTTATTATTATTTAACGCCACGCCTAAAGGAGAAACTGCACTCCTTGGGTATTTACTCCGGAACTATCAGACCCAACAATTATAAAGTATCCGTGCAATGTAATACATTTTCTCTTCGACCGGTTGTTATAGTAAATGTAAATCGTAGGGAACGCCTATTAGATATCGTAGGTGGGAAAGGTAGCAAGAGAAATCAGATATTATTATTTTAATATAAAAGTTAGATCATCTGTTTCAACCTGAGGAATCTTCAGAAGTAGACAAAATTTTACGTAAAAGTCATATTGAGCGACGAATCGTGCTAAATAAAAATAAAAAATCTAATCTGCTAAATAAAATGCGTGATGCGTTTGTTTACCACCAAAGAGGGATCAAAAATTTCAACTCCCAAGAGGGATTTAAAACGACTCATAGCTGGCGTTAATTTACTCGTAGCGCATTGTCATATACTGAAAACATGTTCGTAAAATTCTATACCGATATTTTGTAGCTAAAATTCAATTATAAAACTTAAAAATATTACGAATAAGACGTGTTTTAAATCATAACAAGGGACTAACAATGTTTAATTAGTATGATCTATGATTAGTATTTACATTTGTGTGTTTAAATACTAAGGTTAATTATAATTTAGAAATCTTACATTGTTAGTCTTAAGGAATAGTTAGAATATAGATATAGATAGGGGGCTATGACTGTGGGAGACAAGACCATCTGTCCCCACAAAACGGAGAACAATACCTTTCTCCTGATCGACAAATGATATGTTACTTGTAGAATAAATAATATATAAGAAATGTAAAAAAAAATCTAACACAAACAAAAAAGAGTGCGGACCAAAGAGTCCGCAGAAACCAAAAAGAGCTAAAAAAAATCATAACAAGGGATTATGTAAACTTTGTTTTGTGATAGTGATTTATAGTATAAGCAATGATGACTTTTTATGGACCAATCCAAAAATGGTTTTAGCTGGTGGAATTTATGAACTGTGGTTCTTATAGTAGCGGGTGGAGAAACTTAATATTATCTACTATCAATCGAACCAGGAAAGAAAATCAATTGTATAACTGTCGAATTTCACCAATAGTTATATATTTTAACACCTAAATTACAAAATGCTCAAATAATTCCATTATTTTGACTTAATCTTAACTTGGTGTCAGTGGGGCTGACATGTCAGAGCTTAAACGGCTGAATATTAAAAAAAAACTTTATTGCTCAATTATCCTCCCATTATTGTTGAAAACATTAGAATCTTTTATTTAGGATGACTTAGGACACTAAAACTTATTTGAAAGTTTTTCTATTAAAAGTTATGTGATTTTTTGTAATTTTAAGAGAACTTTTAAATAAAAAAAAGCCCTATTATTTGAAACACCGCCAACATAATTGTGACGACGCGATTTAAAAATCAATTCATCTAAATTGAAATATTCATCATTTTTAAGAAATTTACTTGGTTTCATAATTATTATTAAAAGGCAGACAATTTTTTTATTTAATTGACACTGCGTTCTGTCAATAAAAATATGTTAACTACAAACTAAAGACGAAATGATGATCGTGAACCAAATCTACTATGTAATGTAGGTATTAGTAACAATCTATGAATACCAAACAACCTCAGGCAAATTATCAACGTAATCTTTTAAAATAATGTCTATATCCTATTCTTGTTTTTTTTTACATGATCGATGGGGACAGCTCATGGCAATAAAAGGTTGTTAAGTAACTACTATGCTAGAAGCTCGTAACTGCCATGCTTGGCAATTTGTTACTTAAGCGATCATTAACTGCCGACTTTACGTGGGAGAAATAAGGAAGTATCGTTCACAAATTATATCTGGTCAATGTTCTTTATTTTGTTTTACACTTTTTAGGCGTAGTTTCATATACTAATCACCTGTGACATTAGTTATAATGATTTTTATGCGATCTTTTGGAGAATGTTGAGACGATTGGTACTTTAGCTCTAATTTATAAATCCTATATCTAACTACAAACGACTTGATGGAGAATTAAGTGTCTAGAGAATGGTGTATACCACTGTAATAAGTGCCTGAATTCACAAGTATTTGCCATAAAAGCGAATATAAAATGGGTGTCAAGTAGGGATTGCAATCCAGCGGCGTTTTCAATCCAGCGGAATTTTTGCTGGATTGACCTGAATCCAGCTGGATCCAGCGCGGATCCAGCAAAACGTGGAACGAAAATAAAAAGACGACATTTTTAAGACTTTTTTTATTAATTTATACTTCTTACGATAATCTTTGAAATCTTCCACTCATTTGGTGATATCTTATATTAATTTGCTTTGGTTTTTTAATAATTTGAGATCAAAATAATCAACATAAAATTAAATAACAAACATATCCTTATATTCATATAACATTTAAGATAATGTTTCTAAGTAAGCACTATGTTATTAATTACGCTTATGTTTAATGATAGGACGGCTAATCAGTAGCAATCAGTCTCACAAATTCTTTTAAAATTAACTTAATTAACATTCTTTTAAAAAAGGACCGTAACAATAACACTATTTTAATTTTCAATAGTATTTTTGTATCAAACTAAAAAAGCTTTGAAATAATCTTCTCTCCGCTCGTTAATCCTTAATAATTAAGCAGTTTAAAGTCTGACGATAAGAGACTACTTCTTTTTTTGAATTCTCTGAAAGTAAGACCTTAAAAAACAAATTTTATCTATAGTCTTATCTCCCAACCTGCTTCGCACAGCACTGCATATGTAGCCGGCTGCTGAGAATGCCCTTTCGGCCTCTACACTGGTCGGCGTTGCCTTTCCTGCGGCACGTGCTACGTTGCCGCACCGATTCGAAAATGGCGGCAACTCAAAACTAAACAATAGAAATTGATACGTTTGCGGATCCGCATCGCTGGATCAAGATGTATGCTGGATCCAGCATGTTTAAAAAGGCGCTGGATCCAGCTGGATTGCTGTATGCTGGATCCAGCAATTGCAATCCCTAGTGTCAAGTTATAATAATGTTTGATAATGTTCCTAAATAATAAATTTATCCAAAGAACTTTATTCTTTGGATAAATTGTGAGAAATGCAGATTCTACATAAAAATATCAAAGGTCCACCCACTCTGCCTGTGGAGACTTATAATTCCACCGCATCAAAGAGACCGAGACAATCTTGCAAAACGACATTTTGAGATACATTAAGTAAAAATATAAAAATAAGTTATCTATTACACTATCCTGATACAATAAAAATACTGTTTATTTGGTTAAAGTGGTGTTCGAAATTATAATATCATTCCTACAACAATTACTTTTTTTTTTGATGAGGAAAATTCTTAGTCGGGTATATTCCCGGCATACTGTCCCTTCTCCTAGAGGCGAGAATGATGTGTGTTATACTCGTACCCAATAGAAACCTCATCGTTTCGACTTTGCCGTCAATTGTTGACAGCGAAATGAGGGACTCTTAGCTACATCGCGACAGTACGCTACAGCCCGTTCACCTTTAATGGACACCTCTATGTCCTTGCCTATGTCTTGGATGAATGCGGCATTGTTCCCCCTACGTGCGAAGTGTCAATTGCGACTGACAAGTCCTTTAATTTTCAGTCGCCACCTCACATAAGGCAGTTGTTCCCGGGCATAATCCCGACATCTTCCATTTGAGAATTCGTTTCTTTTACACCTCTATCCAAAACGATTCTGAGGCTTCTTCCAACAAAACTATTATCAGAATAGGATTTAATTTTTCTATGAAATTGTTATATAGGTATATCGTAGGTATTCTTACATATCTTTTTATACCTAATATAGTTAGCACGACCATGATTACTTGCCGCAGGCACTTTTACGGTCATCCCAATACTGGCTAGATGAATTGGTATGAAATATTGTTCAAAAACCTGAATTTTTCGTACAGGTATATTTATACGGCACTTTCAGCATTTACAGTATGAAAGGAAACCGAATAAAGTATCCCATAAAAATGCTCAAATACTAATAAAATTGCGATGCTACAATGATACGTTGTTATCACGTCATTATCCTTCTAATCGTAAGTTAAGTGACTAGATTCGAACCGTTGTTGACAAACGAAAATCATATTGAATATCGTTTGAATTCTATAATGTGCATACATTAGTTCAACGCTCTTACGGTGAAAGCATATTAAAGCAACTGTGTATTTTGATGAAACTCGTGGCACATTAAAGTGTGTGTTATAGCCATTAACGCGAAATAATCAATATGATTAAATAACCCATATAATATAGATCCCAATGAAATAATACATAATGTACAAACTCTGGATGTGTTGGATCAGCACCGTGGCACACTTCTTTACTTTTGGTCGGAAATTATATTCTCTATGTCTAGATCCTTTACTTAATACGGCCGGAACAACTCTAGTCCATCAGTTGTGCTGCTGCCTCCCCTATCGCTCGCTATCCTTTTAAGCCTTTAAGCCCTAATGAGCTTTTATAAAAGGTTATTACGAGTTAGGCTCCCAGGGAAAGTTTAATCGATGGGTGGGTCTTAATCCTGTTGCTATAATGTCCCGTGTACCAGCTACATGTGTATCCACGATGATTCTCTACTTTCCCGCAGTCTTTAGAGAAATGCAGAGCAAATTTAGTTAAGGTCAGGCCCACAGGGACAGAGTTGCAATGATGATACATAAAATTTAAAAGTGTGGTGAGTAAATATTAAAAAAGAGTTCCTTATCATTTTATAGGAACGGCAAAAAATCACGTCTATTGTTAACGAGCTCCACTTAAATATTTGTTTTATTTTAATTTAATTATTTATTTTTAAAATAAATATTCTGATCATGTTTCAAGCTATCGTGTTGCTGTTGTCAATATCGAGCAAAAACGAGCAAAGAATGTTACGTACGGTAGCCGACTTATATATTAATTTATTCCGTTTAGTATATATTGTTATAACAGCAAAAGAAACACATCATCTGTGAAAAATTCATCAATCAAACTATCATAGTTCATGGGATGACCTGGTGATGAACGGACGAACAGTGGAGTCTTGGTAATAGAGGCCCGTTTTACCCTTTAGATACGAAACCTTAAAAATATGGGTGTAACACCAAATGGTATTCGTGACAAATCTACTGGATTTATAAGACGCCTAGCTGCCGAACAAATCTGTGCGCGATGCTAAGTCGTGTCTTGAAGGCAAACTGCACACCTCGAGAAGTTATGACCTACAAAATCCAGTTCCTAAGCGGTCCATACATTACTGTAATAATGAATACAAACTTTTTCGTTATGTAGTTAAGGTATATTTTTCCGGACATTTTCTATCATTATTTGTAAAATAATGAATTTCTCTTAGAAGTTGTGGGTCCTAATCCTTCTTATGAACTTTTCTATCATTTACTATCCGACCAAATATTATGATGCAATTTATACATTTATCTGATGCTCATATGGTCAAAGATCGTGAGGCAACCTGCGTACACTTTCTAAGAAATTCAAAGGGGTATGTAGGTGTCTGTAATCATCCAATCCGCTATGGGCCAGCGTGGTCCACTAATAAGGTCCAATCGAGCGATTGGACCTTATTACTTAGTTAGGGTACATAGTTATCCGCTGGATTATCGCAGGGGAGCGGAGGCTGGGGGTTCCCGGAAGTCGCTTCGCGTTCCCGGGGGCTCCCTACATGCTTGAGGAAGGCCATCCTTGAGGTTTTTAGTGGGTAGGCCTCCCCCTTCTGGGGAGTAGAGCCCTACAAAACCGCTGGCTCGCCACAGCCGGGGTATGCAATTTAATGCATTTTCCTCAGAGTAACAAAAAAAAAAGGGTACATAGTTATAGTAGCCTGGAGCCTCTAGATGGGGACGTATAAGATCTATGATGAATAAATTGTCATTCCATTCTCTAATGTAAAATATAATATACGAAGTGTAATATTAACATTATAATAATAATAATAAAGCAGAAGGGCGAGGATATTAAAGTCGCGTGCGTACAATAACATACTTGTCAGAGTAATTATACTATCCAAGTTATCTTTCATTATAGCACTTTGCCTCAAGTCTCAACATGATTTTTTTACTTGAACAATACGCAGATAAGTGCATTATTATAATCATCTCAATGCTTTTTCAGCACGAAGGCCGGCTGGACACACATCAGATAAAAATACAGTCGACGACAACGCTCCATGTATGAATTGTTGGCGTGTCACTAAAATCAATTACCGCCCTAGGGTTGTCAGAATAAGCGTTTAATAAGTTTTTTTTTTATTTAACTTCACTAGTCTCAGTAACTCTAGTTTGAATTTAAATATACATTCTCAATTACCAAAAATACCCCGGGTGGATAGATAATATAAAAATAAACAGAAATATTATTAATTGTGGTTGGTATACCGGTTTGTGAAACAACCATGACTAAGGTGCAAATGCTCGAATTCATCACGCAAACATCTGCGCCCACCGGGACTCGAACCCGAGGCCTTAGAGATGGCAACACCTTGAAACCGGTATACCAATCACTCGACTATGGAGGTCGTCATCAATTCAATCCAAACTGCACAAATACCTATTTCAATTGGCGTTTCTGTATACGATTATTTAAATTGTAAAATTATATTTATAGTTAAATAAATAAGAGTCTAAAAATTTTGATCACCCAAGAATCTAATTTTAGATTTTTGTCAACCATAGTTCAGATGCGCACGAGTATCTATCGCCAAGTTAATGGCTCCCGCCACGGTCATAATTTAACACGAACACAATAATATTTTGATCCGGCCGTATGGTTGGGGAGCCTTGATTCAATGAACCTGACAACCGCCCATCTATAAGTACTAGCTGCAAAATATTGACGATGCTCAGAAACATCAAACATCGTTGATACATTTTACGATCGGTCCACCCCCAAACCCCAATCAACAAATGGAGAAAAATAGTTCAGATTTATTCATGTGAATTTCATATTAAATTTTGTGGAACTTATTAGAGGAAATATGGCTGTAATATGTTTTATTGATCGGCCGAGTAGTTAATACGCCACCGGTTTAAAGGTGTTGCCATGTCTAATGTTCCGAGTTCGAGTCCCAGAAAGGACAGATCTTTGTGTTATTAATAGGAGTATTTGTGATGCTTTAGTTATGACTATCAATATATACCTATTTATTGAAAAATATATATTTATCTATGTGTGATTAATATATGTATGTCTGTCCGTCTCCTAGATCTCTGAACTACAAGCACTTACAGTGTTTTCTTTGGAATAGACTAGTTAGTGTGTATATAACAAATATTTATTTATTGTTACTGCTATCAAAGTTCCATTATTTGCTCACAGTAATACCCTAATGAATAATTATTAATTAAGAAATATCCTTAAAAAAAATGCGTATTCACTTTGCTGTAATGGGGGTGTATATGGGCGGTGATAATCGCTTTCTGTCAGATGATCCATTTGCTCGTTTCTCCTATAACTTAAAAAATATGTTATTTCCATATAAAGACCTACATATTTAAAAGAATATGGTTAGTAAGTACTCTTGAAGTAGATTTAGGGTTTAAGAACATCAAAAGGTTTCAAAAACCTATATAAAAATAAATTTCGCTAATATCATCAATATCCTCTCATAGCAACAAAAATTTCTGAATCTTCATCTCGGCAAATGCTCTCCCGATTTCCAAATCAGTACATTCAACGTATTTAGGGTTCAGTACTCTGTACCATATAAACTCTATTACAGGATCACATCATTGTCTGGCTGGTTCATTTATTAAGACCCTTTTTCCCAGGAACACCTAGAGATATCAAGTTTAAATTAATATTAAGAACTCAAGTCTCCCATCCTTTGCGCCAATAAATAAAATAAACTTCCAAATGGTGACGCATTTAAAAGAGTGTTTATGCTCCGTTTATGCATATTTTGACATTTATGTAAAATAAACCCTATAGGGTACTTTCCTTTCAGCTAGCATCATGAAATTGAGTATCTTACACAGTCCTATAGTACAAGTAAAGGAAAAAACCCGAAAACTGTTATATATATAACAAGAAGACTATACGACTAAAGTTGATGTTCATAGAATACTTTGGGTTCCGTCTCATTATTTCTATCGCAAGCTTTATACTATGTATTACATGTCACTAATCTACAAACCTGAAAGTATTCACTATATAATCCTCATGACGTAGACCAAGACTAAATATTATTATGTGATTTATTTCGTCATAGAAGCGATGTTATGGGCAATTGCACCTCACCTGCTTATCTTCAATTAAAACACGTTAATTTGCATACACCCGGAAACTATTTTTGCGCGCCCGTCTGTTCCTTTGTTTGTACAAATCAAGATCTTAAATTTTTCGTGCCGCATCGGCGCTGGCGTAATTGCTGTGAACAAAGCCAAGATGTTTTGAAGTTTGTGCGATCTGTGCAGACTACTGCCGACAGTTCACATTGCAGTTTTGAATTTAGAATACGCCACTGCAAATAGGTATTATTTTTATTTATTTCTCAATGGAACATAATCAATAAATAAATCTTCACTTTTTTATAATTCTATTAACAAACAATTACAGCCTCCCTGATCGTAAGTGGCTATGATCGTTTATTTGTTATGCATATATCCGATAGGTTTTAATATATTTGTCAAATAATGCTGAAAAATTAAACACAAAAGGCCGTGTATTTTAATTGCTGAGTAAGAAGCTTGATCTTTCAATGCAGTGCCGGATCGCAAATGTATTTGATATTGGTTCTTGACAATTAGATAGACAACAAAATGATCTTCAGACGTCTCTTTTTTTGCTATGATGTGCGGAACCCAAAAACTGAGACAGTGTACATATCGTAACATGTATACTTAGCGGATCACTAAGCTATTCGAGAAAGTATAAATAATGCTAGTAAGTTATTTAAATTCATATCCATGAGTGTTATTAAGGCTACTGACCAACTGCTACATTTATGATTGTAAATTTGAATTACACATACAATTGACTGACGATCACATCTTGACCTTTACGTAACTGAGGTCAGTTAATACAATTCAGATTGCAATCTGATTTTGAATTAGAAATAGACAATTTTAACGGGTAATGATGTATCCGTCAAAATTGAAAGGTCTTTTTCCAAGGTCAGTTTAAAGGATGTCATTTTTAGGGATTTGGACTTCGTATATAAAAAGAAACCTTTATAGAATGACTTCGTTGTCCTTTTGTTTGTCAGAACCTTTTTTCTCGGGAACAGGTAGAGGTATCAAGTTAAAATTAACGTCAATACATAAATCTACTGACAAAAAAAAAATCAACGATTCCAACTTGAAGCTTAAAATAAATTATAAGCTCAGTCAGAGTCATAGATTATTTTTCCAGGGACGCTTAAGCGTGTATTGTTGCGTTGAGTTGACTGTATTTTAGGAGACATCCCAGAAGACCACGCTTTTAAAACCAATTATTAAATTCATGGATATGAAGCAATGTCAAAAAAATGAATTGCGTATCAAATCATTTATCTGTCAAAACTTTGACATTTTATTAGATAAATAATGCGGATGATATCTGTCAAAAAAGACTTAGATTATGAAGACTTTAAATTATGAAAAATCATATTTTATTTGAAGCTATAAACCTTCAGATTAAGCTAACTATTATGTGAAAATTGTTTCGTTACATAATTTTTACTCGTCTTAGGAGTAAAGCACCATCTTTTTTCTGTTATACCAATAATTTTATATTTTTTGAATGGCCGTCAAAAAATCCCGCATCCGATATTTAAAAGTGAAATGCTATTAAATATTTAGATTTATTTCAACTAAAGATGAATACGAGGTACAACATTATCTTTGATTGGGAATCCAAATTAAAAACGGTGGTAAACCTCCTAACTGGTTAAGTGCAACAGTCCATTGACTATATCGACTAATTATGTCGATAAAATGTAATTGTGAAATTTATCGACGTACGTGCTCTTTGTCTAGGAACCACAAGATATATTAAGCGTTATTAAAATCACTCTTAGTATATTTTGTGGTTTTTAGACCAGACCTAGAGGGATCAGTGATGAGACTTATTTTATAGACTCTAAATTCCAATACTTTACAGACTATAAATTCCACGCCAGACGAGAAGTACCTACATATACAACTTTAAATAACAAGTTTAAATTCTTGAAAGATATCTTGGATTATGTTTGAAAAATGTTACAGTAACTTAGCTTATACGTCAGTTTTCTAGTTACACCTTTTTTCTAAGAGCCTTCCAATGTACGTATTTAAATTTCACCGTAACTCCATTTGTAAAAGAAATTGTGCTATAGAATATTGACCAATAAAATTATATACAATATGGATCCAATATGTATACATACAATCTTAACTATATCTGCATTGACATTTGATTTCTCAATGTCTGATCCAAAATTCCTACACAACCTTCTAGTAGAATGTATTGTTACAAATAACAAAACAAAACATTGCAGCGCTCTAAATATTTATTTCAAGTACCAGAAGCTTAGCATACCTGTACGCGTATAAACGACTACTTACTAATAAATGCTTTTAAAGGATCTACGGACCTGTTTCAACCTATAGAAGATTTAAGCCTTTCTTGGCAGGTGTATGCAGGTTGCTTCACGATGAGGTCTTTCACCATATAGATATGTGACAAGGGTAAATATGTCATGTGTTAACATAGCAGATAGCTGGTACGAACAAGTTTACAGAATCACTATGCTCAGTCTTTAAAGGCGTAAAAATCTTGAGAAAAAATAATTATTGTAGTAACAAAAGCGAGCAAAATTTAATAGTACAAAATTATATTATTTCTTTATATAAAAGGAGATGGATCATTTTAGTATGGGTAAATGTACTGACTTTATTATTTTTGTGTCTCGGTGAAAATGGTTTGATTTGGTTATATAATAATAATAAATGATACTTACCAACTTCTGTCAAGATTCATAATGGGAATGTTGAAATAATCAAGAAAATAAGTGTAGCTATCACACAGTGATACAAAGTTGTTCTGGTACGCAACATGTAGCACCGTAGTTATAGACATACATACATACACTCACGCCTTTTTCCCATGGGGGTAGGCAGAGATTACGTCTTTCCACTTGCTACGGTGTTTACATATCTCTTTCGCTTCATCTACTTTCATAACATTCCTCATACATGCTCGACGATTGCGGGTACTTCTGACCTGGCCTTTTTTGAGGACGGCCTTTGTTATAGACACGGTATACAAACTATACAAAGACCCTTATGAAACTAATAAACACATAAACGCTAGGAAACCACTACTTTTTATTTTTATGTATTGAAAATAACAACACAAAGCAATGTAATGCGATCAACGTTCAACGTGTTGATGATAAGTGCAGATCAGATTGATTAATTATGAAGTTATCACATAAAAAGACATATCTTTATAAAAAAAAAATGATAATTCTTTAATTATTGACTTTCCATGTAATTTCTAAGAAAATAAAAATTATTGAAGAACCGGAAGATGAAAGTTTCTTTACACTGTTGAGGTTTAAAATTACAATATTATAAATAGAATAACATACATCAAAATAAAATAGGAACAAGGTTAGGAGAGGAGGCTTTAAGTGTACAAAAGTTCATCGAATGCAAAATAACCCCGACATTTCGCGTGCTGAGTCGAAAGCTTCGAATGGATCTCTATATTGGATTCTCGGCACGACCGTATCTAGAACGGTGTCTGTCGCGAGCTAAATGTCGACGTCCAAGGTGAAGGGTATAGTTATTAGACTGCTGAAAATACTGAACTTTTATATTTAAAGTGTTTAAGATACACGTTATGGATTTTTTCAAGACAGAACGTTTGGATACTCCTTTGATGTAGTCTCGTTTCATGTCACTCACTCACACAATAAAGCACTGAAACTCGCTAACGTCGGATATTAGATCATGAACCATAAAAAATATATTTAAAAAGAAGATTCGTGAACACTAAATAGTAGTAATTAATTTTCATAATCATAATTATTATATTTTACAACATTTAGAGAGTCGCTGGGGTCTCGCCACTGGTCTACGAATTCGACGATTCGTAAGGCGCAGAATCGTTCCTGCCATGTATGTATATGTTACTATAAAAGCTCGAACTACGGTAAATCTTAAGATTAGTGAGTAAGTCTTAGGATTTACCGACATGAATCGGTAAAAGTATTTCAGAAAATGGAACGATTTTTCGGGCTTTTACCATTCGAATACAGTTTATGCTAGGATTTACCGCTGTCAGCTGGTAGATGTTGGTTTTAGGAATAAAAATAAATAATAAGAATAAATATTTGTTAACTTCATTAGCCTAGCCAAACTAAGCTCTATAAGGCTTGTCAATGGGATCTAGTAACGGATAGACATACATATATTATACATATATAAATAATTTTTATTGAAATATATATCAACAACCATGACTAAGGTACAAATGCTCGCAATTCATCACACAAACATCTGCCCCCACCGGGATTCGAACCCGGGACCTCAGAGATACACCTTGAAATGTATTATCCACTCGACTATGGAGGTCGTCAAAAAAGCAATGAGTAATTCTTAATCATTTTTTAAATTAACTATTAGTCAAATGTTAGATATATTATATAGGTATAAAAGATAGTAATTAAATAACTAATCCTAACTAATATTTAAATTATTTTCATTTTGAATATTGTTTTGCTAATAAGGAACTAATAATTTTAAAATCTTTGTAATACTTCCTATGTAGTAAAAAATAACACACGTAAAATTATCTTCTCACAAACATAACACTTATGTTGACTAAAAACTGATCAGTACTTTCTATTTAGCATTTAACAACGAGTCGATGCGCTGAACACATTATGACAGGATGTTTTTTTCAACATTTACCGTATCTTTAATGTACATCCTAAGATTTACCAAGTGAATGGTAGTAAAAGTTCGAATCGCATACCTTTTTGGACATTTATTGAATTGGTAAAATCTTGGGTTTTACAGGAAAATCTTAGAATTTACCGTAGTTCGAGCTTTTACAGTAACATATATATATCTGACGTTCCTGCGGTTAAGGAGTATACTCGTATCGTGAGGCAACTTGCATACATCATACGAGATGAAATTTAAAGGTGTAAGTAGTCAAGCAATCCGCACTGGTTGACTGGGTGGTTTACTAACGCCTAATCTCCCTAAAATAGGATAATCTCGTGCCCCTCGGTGGATACCTAAATACAACATATATATGTATTTGAGTATATGTGTATCTGTATGCTCTATATGAAATATAGTTTTTTTAACGTTTGTATATGTATTACACTTATTTTGCGTAATCATTTCTTTTTTGAATGACTGGTAGAGAACAATGTTAGTTATCAAGTCCTTTGGATACTTATGTTGATGAAGTATTTGTTTTATATATCGTATTCACGCTAAAATTATTTTATGGTTCACGTACCCCAAATGCCAAGCATGATGGACATTTGCATAGTCACTCAGCGACAAACCCCATAGTAAGACCTACCACCCTCACTACTACACAGGAGCACTATCGATAATATAATACATATATTTAAAGTAACGAGTCTCTACATTATTCTACTGATCAAATATCCGGAATCTAAAAAAACCATCTATACTTCTATACAAATATTACAAAGAGTTAAAGTTAGTAAGTTTGAATGTTTGGGGTAATTTCCGGTATTATTTATCGTATTTTATTAACATTTTCAACAAGAAAATTCAGCATAAAGCACACTATGTTGCAGAACGGAAGAATAGTCTTATATCAAGTGAATCCAAGAAATTTAAAGAAACCTAGAAATAAATAAAAAATAATATAATTGCCAATTCGCAACAGACAATTAACACCCAATTGCCAAAAGTAAGTGAAACTAGTATTGAATATCAAGTGAGAAATTTTCTTTTTGTAACTATTGCGAATGACTATAACGAAATCAATAAGCAATTATGTCTGTTACTGAGCCGCTTGCGCAACGAAACTGGCTCGTGGCAATTCCCCGTCATTGTATTCAAAACACCAAAATATGCTTCATCCGGAACCATAGTGCAGAAGATATCGGTTAGGTCATTAAACTTTTTTATCTATTATTTAGAGTAAATTTTCCAACCATTGGTTAAGTTTTAACTGGATGAAAATCTGTATATCTGATATGATGTATTTTATAAAGAAACATAAGTTACGATGATTACAATCGTCAATACAAATTTCAATTATTACAATTTACCAGTAAAACCTAAACCACTTTTGGGCCGGTTTCTGGCTATTAATCAAATAACTTTTACCCGAAAAATTAATAGCTAAGTCATATATTTATATACGACTGCTATTGTTAAGCCGTTATATTTAATGTATAGTTAACAGCTAATCTCCGATTAATAAATCGGTCCTTATGGTAATGATGAACTTATTTGTTTTTTGCATTTGACAAGACCCACAGTGCACGTTGCCAACTTGTGACATAAGATACAAAAGCACGGTGTACAGTCATCTCACTGCATACTCGTATATTTACCCATAGAACCAAAACATAGTAATGCAAAAACTACTACCAAAACTACCCAAGTAAACTACCCTGGCATACAGTTACCTTTTGGTAAAATCTATGATAGCTGTAATAAAACTGCGACAAACATGTAATATATTTTTACGCATTAAATAATTTTTATTTAGTTCTTTGCTAATTTATTAATTAGATTTATATCTAACTAATTATGTTATAATGATTATTCATTACATGTATTTTCTGCATAAAAATTATTATTTCACTGAAGCAAATTGGGAAATATAGCTTTTTAAACTATTTTATTCAAACGGAACCAATAAATATATTTGATATAATTCAATATGCTTAACAGGTTCCAGCAAGCTCTAGTATTGCTTATTTAATGGCTTACAAAATCGACAATACTCTACAAACATTATAAGTACGTAATATTATGTATTTACATCAAACACATAATAACTATTTATAATTATATATTGTTCTGCATGAATCTTAACATAAACATATATAACTGTTGTCACGCACACATTCACAGCTATAATAAGTTCTAATAGAAAATTAAAAAATATTTCCCCTTTTGTAAAAAAAAATACTTTTTTCTCATAACATCAAATAGATCAACAAAAAAATCGCGGTGATAATCCATACACAAAATGGAGTAGAGTAAACTTCGAAAAGAAAACTGGCAGACATCGACATAATATACAAATGAGACTTAGTATACTAAACTCATCCTAATTTCATGTGTCAATACATAAGAGAGAAAAACGTTATCAAATGTATCATCATCATCTCAGCCTATCGCCGTCCACTGCTGGACAGTCGGACCTCTCCAGTCGATTTCCAGCGCGACGGGTCTATTGCCACCTGCATCCAACAAGACTCAGCGATTTTCACTAGTATAGGTCGTCGGTCCATCTGGTAGGTGACCGTCCCACACTGCGCTTGGTGGTACGTGGTCTCCACTGAAGAACCTTTCTGCCCCATCGACCGTCCAATCCTCGTGCTATGTGGCCGGCCCATTGCCACTTCAGCTTACTAATCCTATGGGCTATGTCAGTTACTTTGGTTCGTCTACGGATCAAAGGTATAGCAAACTAAATGTTATGTAAAATAATTCTGTCATGTATAGAAAAACCAAATATGGTTTATAATGCATGGCTAATATCAAATTGTATTTTAGAAACACATTTTATATTTAAATAAAAAAAAAACAAAAATTTTGGCTTGGTTTGGCAGAGGTTGATTAAAAGTAAGATTCATAAATATTCCCTTTATCTTTCTAACATTACAAAGTAATGAATTCATTTACTATTAATAGGTACCTAATTTAGGTTTTTCTTAATATTTGCATCATATGAGTTCGATCGATTTAGTTCAAAAACTTGATCAATTAAATTCAAAGCAAGTGCTAATAAGATCACATCGTATTTATAAACAAAAGCCAATTACATCTACTGTCTCAAATGAATTTTACTATGACTTTAGCACTTACACTTTCGCACTCTTTACGGGTCAGATTCAAAATTGGTCAATTGCAAAGAAAGCATAAATTTGACTTAACCACGTGATGAGGTAAAAGTGAGTGATTAGGTGGTTTTCTTCAAAGTTAACGCGATGTATAATTAGCGGGCAGATGAAACATTAGCGGACACTTTCGTTTGTGAAAGAGATTTATTTATTGTCTATGTGAGATTAGGTTTCATTGTATCCAGTACATTGTCATAGAATCCGCACCACTAACATATTTTACCAGTATAATTAACAGTTCAGTAAGTAACAATATAGTTCATAGATTAACGCTCAATACACATATTATATAAACAATATCTACTTGTCTCTCTGTTTTACGAATAAAATGTGTGCATTAAAACATTAAATAGGGCGATGAAAAAGATTGTTACGTAACAAATTTTATCGAGGGCAAAAGCGATACCAATAGTTTCTTAAGCCGACATTTTTTTATATGATATTGTATTAGTTTTATGTTACATATTGTTATATCAGGGTCGTGTCATTGTACGATAGTGATGTCCTTCTATCCTGCTCTATCTTCTTGTGAAGTGTTGATGTGTAAAAAGAATAAAGAAAAAACTAAGTGTAAGCTTCATTCGATATTTAATCACATAGATGAAGATCCTGACAAAAGGACGTTTTTTATATTGACGAATTTCAATTACGTAGAAACGATTTTGAGTTTTATACCTACTGAAGTTATTAATTCGTATTTCACTTCAATAACGCCATTCAACGTTGATTAAAAAGCTGAAATATTAAACAGTATTTCATTAATACTATTATTACCTGGTCATGATTACAATTCATTCGTTTTTGTGTCATTTACTTCAGTCACGAAAATCTTTCTTCCAGGAACTTTGTTGCTACTGGTACTTATAATGATTGTATTGAGTTATGATTCTCCCTAAACATCCGTATTCCAACTTCCATTATTTCCGGCATATTTCCCTCTGTGAGGAAAGATACGTTTGCTATTCCTTTCACAAACAAACCGGTTCCTATATAAAAAATCCTTTTTAACATCCTTAATAATCTCCTGAATTTCTTACAGTATCGATTCAATGTGGAGCATAGCACGAATACTGATATAAGTAAAGTCAATCACAATATTTACCATGGACAATCGCCAGCTTAATATTATAATATAAAACAGTCTATATTTGTCAAGAACATTTCGATTGATTTACTATCCACTTACTGGTGCCTTATATACACTTGTCATAATCTCCTGGCGAAAATTACTGATTTCATAGTTACCTCTTAGAACATTAGCAAATACGTCTCGAGGACTCATGATCTGATTACTGCCACGGCAAAGTGCAATAGAGCATAAAACACAACATTTCACAGCAATGACCACAATGTGAAAAAAATGTAAAGGTTTTAGCATCGTTTATATCCCCCCTTTCTAATTCTAGATAACAATATTGGTGCGAAGGGAGCAACATTGGTGTTACCGGCTAAGGCTGTAGAGAGGTGTGTCTGCGACAGCGTTCGAGACGCTGTCGGCGTTATTACAGTATTACACTTTCACCCTTCGAGCATCTGCTCTTACGATTCCACTCTGTTGAGAAGGATTAAAGTATTTTTTTTTAAACTCAATTGAAAGTATATAAAATTGCTCCACCTGAAGTGGAGGGAATCCGTGCCCGGGTGCAGAGGGAGGCTCTGCACCGGTGGGGTGTGGCACTCGCCTTCCCAGCTGCCGGCCACCGGACGATTGAAGCCATTCGTCCGGTGTTGGAGGAGTGAGTTGGGCGTCGGCTGGGCAGCCTCTCTTTCCGCATGGTGCAGGTACTGAACGGGCATAGTCGCACGTCGGGAGATAACACCGCGGTATCATCACTGCGGCGCTCCAAAAAAAAATAAAAAAAATAATTTCATATAAATACATAAGACAAAGTCTTGTTAATTTAATTACATGACTCATAACTAAAATCTATAGAACCTATTTAAAAAGTAACCTAATTTGTTAACTAGCTCGCTCAAGAATAGCATATTAACTATTCAAATATTAAAAAAGCAGGAAAAAGTAATTATGAAGGAAACGATTTACGTAATAAATTATCCGTTTTAGAATTCCGTAATCTTCCGCAGTTAACAATGTACGTTACCTACTTCGTGGTGGACTGTAAGGCGATATGACTTCCGCCGGGACAACTTGTACCATAATAAAAACCATGTATATACCATGTATGTACTATAAATTCCAAATAGACAGTGCTTATAATGAAATAATTGATTACTTGTTTAAACAATACAGTCCCACTAGTCTAACACTTCAAGTTTGAAGAGACAGCGGATTAACATGTAGATAACTAAATAACAACATGATAAGCCTCTTTTTGTTTAATAAACTGCAACGAATGGAGTTCATTTAACTTCATTAGGTACCTTTTTGTGATATCAAATCGATAATAAGAGAAAGAGATAAAAGATATCAATATAGATGTATCCATTCGAACGTCTGCACCAAATTGAATAATGTGTCATTATACAATAATGCTTTATTGTCGGGATAAGGTTTATATAGATGAAAATTTCAAGTAAATTACGACGACCAACGACCAACGTACAAAAGGCGGATTTAATGCAACAAGGCATTATTTAATAGTCGACCGAGTAGGCACAAAGAAATGTGTTTGGCGCAGACAAAGATTCAAACTACTATAAACTTACTATCTGATTACTTACAATACAAATACGTATTAGAATTTTCACGAACCACTCTCTTAAATATATATTTACTTGTTCACCATTTTCATCTTCATGTAAGATTACTGCGTAAATTTTCTGGTGGCCGTGATTAGAACCTTTTTCGAAGATTCTTTCCACACTTGCCACTACAACACTTCCATGTACTGTTCGATGAGTGCCTGATTCCGAGTAGGTATTCCCTGGCCTAGGAATGGAGGAACTCCGAGGAGAGGTTTAACTACGTATTCAAAATAGGTATAGCCCTTGTCTAATCCAGTCTAATGTCATGTTACGTATAGGCTACCCCGCCTCAGAACAGCACCCCACTGTATGCCCAAAGTTACTATCATCATTCTATGACAATATAATTCAGTATGGACAGAGTTAGTTCTAAGATTCTGACTATCGTTGAATCAATTACAAATTTCCTCCGATGATTCAAAGGAAGTAATAAGTTTGACGTTGTTTTCAACTTCTCCTAACTTAAACCTTCTAAGATCCGATTAATCGCAAGTCTCGTGTGAAACTATCCATTGTCAAAATTAACGTGTCGAGGCTATTTCTCATAATACCAATGACAAGCACAGACAATGGCGACGCTGCCGTAATTAGTGTGAAGGTTAACGAAATTTTACATCTGAAACTTCCTTAATTGGGTTTGGATGGGGTTTATGTAATTGCCCGTCAGTTAAAAACAATTGAAGTTACCCCGAAAAGGTAATAAAATAAATCAGACAGATTATAACTGCTACATACTTAAAGTTGAAGGATCGCATCGCACCTTCTATAATAATTGCATGCAATTAAGATAATAAACATTGAATAAAAACGCAATCTCATTAAACTACGTTACATTAAACAAGGGTTTTTGGGGTCCAAAAATTCTAACACACCATTTCTGAGATAAAGATATCCATAAAGCTATTTTTCCAGTAAATTTTCGAAATGCTTTCTAATTCACGGTGTTTAAGTACAGATATCAATGTGAAAGAGTCAGCCAACAGCCTCTTAACTAAAGCAATAATCCTATGGATTATCCAATATCAGGAACGTGATTACACTGCTTGAGAGTAAGACTCTCCTTAACCTTTCTTGAAGAGACAGGCATATTACAGTGTTGAAAACGAATGAAAAATATAGAATACAAATTATTATTTCATACAAACATCACAAATCATATTAATCTTCTATGCTAAAATAATATTTAAAATAACATACTTTTGTTTTGTTTCAGGAACATTCAAAACAACTATTGGAGCATCTCTCGGATTCTGAAAAACTATTCCTTTTTGGTGCAAATCCAAATGGTAAGAAATGTTGAAATTTTTCTTATTTATGCTAATATTATTAAGATTTTGTTTATATTTTGGTAATTTAGTTAACTAGATAAAACAAAGATCGTTTTTGAATTTAAATTATATCTATTTATTAATAACCTAATTGTAACGGGTTGCCTAAATTATTACAGTTAAGATTGGATGAGACAAATGTTACAATCAGGAAATCAATACAGAAGTACATTTGTATACAAAAAGGAGTATTAATCTGCTTTCCTAGTTAGAAGCAAAATAGTAAATATCCAAATCTGAACTAAAAATAAATGAAAAGTCTTATCCTCAATAAATGTTAAAACGTTTAAATATATTACAAATCAATTAAAGAAATACTTATATTGATAAATTCTATTTGCGAACTGTATATTGGTATATATTGGTTATAACTGTTCATTACCTGCAATATCTTTTACAGATGCACAATTTGAAATAGCACATTTAAAGCAGCCAAAAAGAAGAAAACGGTCGCTGTTTCACGAGGACCGTGACCTAGTCGAGCTCAAAAAGCATTTAGACTTAAAATTGAATCCTAGAAACAGTTTCCTAGACCCGCAGTTCCTACTGATGAAGCGATGGAGGAATAGCACAGAAGCTATGTTAGATCAGCATTCTGATGAGGAACTCGATGAATGTTATTACAGAAGTGATAAAGCTGCACTATACGCCTGTGAAGATGTGGTCAGTAAAAGAAAAAATTACAAATAAAAGCTTTTTTCCATTATCAAAGTTTAGTTTATTTTTTGTTTGGTAAATATATCAATTGAATATTCTTATTTTCGTTTCACTGTCATTATAATCGCAACCACACCGAGATTCTGACTAAGGAGGTCAAGCTTACTCTGACTAAACTAGAGTGATTAGGCGTTAGTCAACCAATGCTGTCCCAGTGCAGATTGGTTAACTTCAGGTCATGTTTCCCTTCACCATAGGAACGACGGGGAATTGTATTTAAAAAGTGCGATAAGCAATATTCGAGTTTGGACCTTCCGATTTGAATATATATAAATACTATTTTTAAATTATTTGAATTTTCAGCGTGGTTTAGTCAAATCTAATGACAGTTACTACTTCATCCACCCATTGCCGCAAAGATTTCACAAAGATGAATCTAAAGTACATGTAGTTGTTAAACGAAAAGTGGTTGACTTAGATAAAGAAAGAAAGGAAGAAACAGATAGCATGTGCATAGAGAGAGATGATTTGAATATTAATACTCATCCACCAACACGAACTTGGACGAAGCATAGAAGAAAAAGAGATATAGATGTACAAACAGCGAATGAAGGGAATAGCTTGAAAGATTTTAAATTTAATTTAGAACATAGGAATAAAACTATTGGTGCTTTCTTACAAAAACTTGTGACTGACGGAAAAAGGCAAAAGAGAGCTGTCTTACCCGCTGTTTTTGTAGAGACAGCCGTGTTTGTTGATAGAGATCTCTATAAACATATGACGATAAATTTTCCAAAAGATACTGAAAGAGAGTTAGTCAGATTTGTTTTAGCTATGATTAATGCAGTACAACTTTTATACCACGATCCTTCATTAGGAAGACCAGTGAATTTCATACTTAAAAGGTTGGAGATTCTTCACGAGGATCCAGCAAATTTGAAAAGACCCCACGACATTGATAGATTTTTAAGCAATTTCTGCACTTGGCAGAGACTAGAGAATCCACCTGGAGATAATGATCCTTTGCATTGGGATCACGCTTTGATATTGACTGGATTAGATTTATACGTGGTAAACAAGAATGGAAAGGTCAGCAGTCAAGTTGTTGGTAAGATCTTATTACAATTGTTGTTATGCTTTGCTTCGTCCCATATGTAGGATGTGAATCTTTGTGTAATCTGTACATATGTGAAATGTAATCTAATGTATAAATCGCGGCACAAACTAAAAAAATTTCTTTATGAATCGTGAAACAAGGTTGAAAGTCTTAAATCATTTGGTAGATTTGGATAGTGCGAGGCAATGGCTATAGAATCGATTTACTTATTTAGTTTGGTAGACATCTTTTATATGTATATACGTATTTTGATTGTCTTTTGAATCATCTATTTATATGTTTCTTGAATCGATAATTGTTTACAAACAAATAACTTTACCTAACTTTCTTTTTCAAATTTGATTACTATTGATGAAATATCAATTTAAAAAAATATCACCTAAGTCAAATTTTACCCATTGTGAAGATTCGAAAAATTGAAGAAGTTCCATTTTATGAATCTTCACAATGGATAAAAGGTAACAAGCAATTATTAAGTCAAAATATAACAAGAAAAAGAATTTTAGAATCTGTTACGCATCTTGTATCATCTGTTAGATATAAGGCAATATTAATTATTAGTAAGGCTCGATAAAGACGGACTGCAATTCGAAGCAGTCCGACTGCTAAATAGCATTTCCGATGCAATTTGAATACATTTTGTCTGTCTGGAGCCAAAGTTTTTTTTTAAATTTCTCGCATACGTTTCGACGCTGTAGATTACTTTACACATAAAAGTTTGTAGGAAATTCCCGTTTCGAGATTAAGACACGTACTTAACCGGATTATTTGTTTTTATAACGACTTTAATTATTTCTTTTTTATTCAGGTTTAGCGCCAGTCGCTGGGATGTGCACAGTAACAAGTAGTTGCACTGTAAATGAAGGAAGGCACTTTGAAAGCGTATATGTCGTTGGTCACGAAATTGGACATAAGTTAGTACTACATAATGTTTCTTTAAATCGAATTTGCAACGTATTGTCGTCGAGATTAACACATCTCTGTCTAACTTTACTGTGTATGTATAAGTACGTGTAATACACGGCGCGACGCCGACAACAGATTAAAAAACCTTAAAAAGTATATCTGGCTACGACAAAGGGATTTAAAGTATATATATTATATATATATATACTTTAAATCCCTTTGTCGTATATATATATATATACGAGGGGAGGTCAAAAAGTTCGCGGAATGACTGGGAAAAAAGATGAAATGATACATTATGTTATTTTTCCTTTTCAATATATTCCCCCTTAACACGAATACATTTTTCGGATCGGGCATATAACTTATTAATACCGTCGAAAAAATAGGTTTTGTCTTGGGCGTCAAAATACGCCGAAATCGCCGACTTGACTTCATCATCGTCTCTAAATTTTTTTCCACGCAGCTCTTTCTTCATCTTTGGGAATAAATAAAAATCGCTAGGGGCCAGGTCTGGAAAAAAAAAAAAAAAAAGGTGGATGGCGTAGTTGTTCAAAACCGCATCGATGAATGGCAGCCGTCGCAACATGACTCGTGTGAACGGGCGCGTTGTCGTGCAAAAGGAGTACACCTTTTGTCAGTTTTCCTCTTCTTTTTTCTTTAATAGCTTCTTTTAATCGGTCCAATAGGGAAGCGTAGTACTCTCCCGTTATAGAAACACCACGTTCTTTATAATCGATCAAAAGAATACCTTCAGTATCCCAAAAAATAGTCGCCATGATCTTTCCGGCCGATTGCGACACTTTAAATTTTTTAGGGGGTGGTGTGCCTTTTTTGTGCCACTGCATCGACTCCTGCTTTGACTCAGGCTCATAGTGGTGAACCCAAGTTTCATCACCGGTTACAATTCGGGCCATAATTTCTTCCCTATCTTCTCCACAGCGGTCCAAAAACTCGCGGGAACAGTTGACGCGCTCACGTTTTTGCAGCGGCGTGAGCATTCTCGGGACCCACCTTGAACACACTTTACCCAATGCCAAGATGTTGATGAAGAATATTTAAAATTGTGGTTTCTGATACTCCAACTGATGCTGCAAGTTGTTTCTTCTTCAACCTTCCGTCTTCCAATACAAGTTTTTCAACTTTTTCAATGATTTCCGGCGTAGTGGCCTCAATGGGCCGTCCAGGTCGAGGATCATCTTCAATTGACTCCCTTCCTTGCTTGAAAAGGCGTGCCATTTGTAAATCATGGTTTTACCAGGAGCAGAGTCTCCGTAAACAGCTAACATCTCTTGCAAAATAGTTTGAGGCGTTTTTCCTTGTTTGGTGAGGAACTTTACGACGGCGCGATGTTCAATTTTCTCCATAGTGGCTAGTTTGTTCCCGATTTACTTGTTTACTCGTTTGTAACTCGAAAGCTAATGACCCAATTAGGCTAGAAATTGGCATATATAGTAATTATGAGTTACTCAAGTAGCGACTACCTGGAGGAGCGACCTCACCCCCGCCAACCCCGCCATTCCGCGAACTTTTTGACCGCCCCTCGTATATATAAGTCAAGGCTTCCTCCGAGAACCACGAGCCTACCCTCACTGTGTTATGATGGTTAATTACGCTTTAGTGAATCACGCTGACACAATGCGGATTGGTTGACTTCACATAAACCTTTGAAATTCGTTTAAGTGTATGAAGGTTGCCTCACGACGTATTTCTTTATCTTAGGAGCATGAGATAAATATACTCCACGGTTTTACCGTGGTACAACAAACCCTTCCGTATATCCAAATTATTTTCTTTTTCGTCATTATTATACCCCTTTCTATTTTTTATTGATTTTTAAACTACATACATACATATATATATATATATATATATATATATATATATATATATATATATATATATATTGTTTTAAATATTATACTGACTTACACTGCTATACATACATATTTGTAATGTGCTCGCCAAAACCATTTTTTTTATAAAAATCACATAATCTCAGTAAAATTATTTTCGAATCTGAGGTTTAATTTCTGTCAAAGAAAATTTTGAAAAAAAGGATATATAGCGTATTTCATACAGGCTTTTATAACACGTTGTTTAAAAAACCGGTACAATAGTTTACGTGCTTTGATGGAACATACGAACATACTTATATAGACTACCCTTCTTGATTCACTGTAGTCTAATATAAATGAAGTTTAGTTAAACCTATTCATCTGTACTAATATTAACACTAGAGCGCACGCGTGGGTGACAATAGTCACCCAGCGCAATAAACATGAATGTATTTTGAAAACGCATCGTGACAAACTCATGCGCGCTCGTGTATTCTTTAAGCACAAAACCCCGCCTCCGCCAGTGCCGCGCCGACTCTTGCAGTGTAAAGACGTCTGAGATAAGACCTGTCAAAGTTGAGGGGTGACAATAGTCACCCGTGCGTGTGTTCTTGCAACATTTTTTTTAAATGGTGATTTACTTTTAAAGAGGTAAATAAGCTTTTATTTTGTGTAATATTTGATAATAGATATAAATTAATGGCTATAATACTGTTATTTTTCGCTTTTGCTTATACTTTTACTTGAAAAGTATGTATAATGTTTGTTTTTTCCTTTTAGATGGCGGCGCAGAGGTCAGAACAACAAATTCAACGATGGTTGGAAGAAGTTGATGAAAGTGACACATTTTCGGCTAGGCAGCTTTTAGGTATTGAGGACTATCCCTCTGAACAATCTATGCCCGTCAGGGTAGGAAGGGGTCGGTGTTTTTTTTGTAGCAGAGCCAGAGACCGTACTACCCGTAAAGTTTGCAACAAGTGTAAAAGGCGCATTTGCCCTGACCATGAAACCAGTTTCTGCCCTGATTGTGCTCAATCTGATTAATTTAGTACGTTTTTTTTTAAATTATATTTCTAAAATAAAACAATGTTAAAATTACTAACTTTAACTTTTCTATTTTAGAATAAGAGTGATTATCTCAAAGTTAATTTTTTTTTGTAATTATTCAAGAAGATTAGTTTTTAATTTTTATTATAGTAAAAAGTACATATTTTGTTTTGCAAACCTTGTTATATGATAAAAATAAAGACATTGATTCATAATTTGAAGTTGTTTTATTAAAATTGTAAAAATTAAGTAAAACAGTTAAGTGCATAAATGGGTGACACCAGTCAACCATGCGTGCACTCACGTACCATTCTGAGGCGCGTGTACTCTAGTGTTAAAAAAGCATGGATCGAAGTAGAACTAAGAAGGAACCAAGTAAAATTACGAGACATCCAAGTTCGAGGTAGTCTCCCATACTACAGATCAATTTGCTGCGAGGGTAGTTTATAGAAAAGGTTATCTTTCCTAGGGTCTCAAACTACCCTCAATATTTTTCACAAGATAATATATATTTCCTTTTGCAGGCTGACAGCTAGTTTCAAAATAAAATATTAACAAGTTACTTACATAATACAACATAGTTATATACATTAGTGATAGTGTAACTCTTTTACCTTTTCCTTGTATTTAGCTTAGGGATGAGACACGATGGACCCCAGGCAGATAACGGCTGCGACCCCAGTGCCTACATAATGAGTCCAACGCTTGGCAGTGGCAAAATCACGTGGTCACAGTGCAGCAAGAATTATCTCCAAAAGTTTCTAGAGTTAGTATTCTCTGTAACTACTTTTACTTTTCTTTTTAAGGGTAAACCTCAAAAAGAGTGTCTGAAGTAGGTAACTTCTATAACAACTTTTTAAGCAAGGTATGTATATTGGTTACAGTATAAGTAATAAAAGATCAATTATATTATATAAAATAAACACACAAGTGTTATAATAATATTTAAAAGTAGTCTTCCTATACTTCTATATTTTAAAATCTCATTAATGTTGTAATGTCTTTTACAATTTGTTCGTTTTATAATTATTACCTACATATTCTTTTAAATAAAAAATTAACCTTCAAGAAATTAAAATTAAGCTAGCGTGAGAATACTTTTAAGTACTTTTTTTTCGTTTTTTTTTTTTGAGGGGGGGGAATGCGACCTTGGGCACCATGACACCGCGCTGGCAAGACGCGGCCGTGTGTGGGGTTCTCCGGTCAAGAGGACCGGCCTACCCACTAAAACCCCCCCGAGTTCTCTGGGCCCATACGGGGCACATGGCGGGGTGCGCTCTCGCGATTCGGCCGCCATATGTCCCGGAGCGTGAGAATACTTTTTAGCACTGAGGAAATGCTGAAGGTCTTCAAGTGACCCTTAAGAACAAATTTGGTGATAGCATATAAACAGACAACCCTTTTTTTCTCAAGATGTAATGCTTTTGCGTACCATACCTGATGATTAACTCTACAGTTCAAATTCTTATTATTCTCATAATTTGTATATTTAATTTAAAAAAAATGTCAGAATTTTGTAATGTTTTACCTAAAGCAATACCTAAGATGGGCAGCGAAGAATTTTCCCATGGAAATAACGTGTTTCTATTGATTATTAACATCGACGTTTCAAAGACAGTATTGTAGCCATTTCGAATAATCAGATTTTTATGTTTTTATATTAATGTATTTTCTAAATAGGACTTCAAACATCCTACTAGAAAGTTATCATAATATGAAAATGTACAACTATAATGTTTGAGTTCGAACCCCCACATGTTACGGATCCGTAACGCGCTGCGGGGGGTTTACAGTACCTAATACAGTACATGTAATTTACTGTCACCATTTGTCTGTTTAATTACAGTACGGTTCAATCGCGGTGCCTTCTCGACCACGGCAACTCGGCGGGACAATTAGACCATAGCGCGGAGGGCATACTGCCAGGGGAAAGATTTGACGCCGATCAACAATGTAAGTTGGTTTAAGTCAATCTGCAAACAATAAGTGGATATCGCGTTGAAACCACGATGTTCAAATTCGAAATATTGCCGTATTTTCATTTTATTGCTATTTATTATTAAGTTAGCGCAACGCTCTCTTTCCGTCCTTTCTGCGTGATCTGTTTCACTCACTAATGACCTCATGAAACATTATTTATTTTCTAATTTGGGACACAAACAGTTCAATAATAAATACTAAACAAACAAATATAAAGTGTCCACAGATAGTTTACATTGGTTCTGAGCAAAATCAAGCACATCTGGGTAACATTCGAATATAAAACAATAGATAAATAAATCTCAGCTTATTTATGTATAAATTTTGCTTTGGTATTTGAATTTAGTCGTAATTAAATTGAAATTAAGTATGTCTCTATCGAGAAAATTCTTATTTTATGATTGGCATGCACAATACGAAAATATATTATGGCATATTTGGTTAGTGATAAGTACAGAAAAGACATCCCTATAAC
Source organism: Scirpophaga incertulas (assembly GCA_036419045.1). Lineage (NCBI taxonomy): Eukaryota > Metazoa > Arthropoda > Insecta > Lepidoptera > Crambidae > Scirpophaga > Scirpophaga incertulas. The sequence continues at coordinate 14,751,736 of CM071645.1, forward strand.
GAGCACTTAGTCGAGGACATCTTAAATTGATATCATTTTATAAAATGGTCGAATCTAACATGTGTATGGATAAACAATTAAAAGATAGTAATCCAGACAGTATTCGTAAGGCAAAGTAATACAAATAAGTCATTGCTTTTTCAATACATCAAATACATACAAATTTAATTCCTAAATTCGTTGCTCATAATGATAAGTTTTCTACCCAACAAAAGATTTATATAAAGTTTATTGGAATGTTATCAATACATGATAATATTGTAAGGTTATCAGGATAAAGGCCCTATGCATTTGCTATCGTAACTAATAAGTTTTTACTAAGTGTAGAACTAACAGTTATTAGGTTTCTGGTAACTACTTGATTTTATACCACAAAACGCAATCTATATGAACAGAAAACGAATCCAAACCCAGAGTAGCTAATCTAACCGTTGGCCGGCCGGCCTACTCTAGTAGCATCATAGTAACAGATTATCTAAATGCCAATTTTTTTTTTCAGGTATGCTGAAATACGGTAGAGGGAGCCGCCACTCTTCCTCGCAGAACCTGGCAGATGTCTGTAGAGATCTGCACTGTCACAGAGAACGTTACACCTGGACATCGCACCCAGCTCTCGAAGGGACTAAATGCGGCGAAGATATGGTGCAAAGATACGATTTATTTAGATACATAGCTTCTTAGAACTTGAGCGCAACTCGACAAGTACTTATAGCAAATTGCAGGACTTATGTCAAACCTCCCAAAAGGGTCTCTATACTAAAAATCAGTTCAGCGCTGTGAACCTCTAGAGCCTTCCTACGATCTAGATCAAATTATCGCTCCACATTGTAGATCTAGAAAGTCAGGTATATCCGAAATATATATCCGTGATGTGAGCAATACGATGTAATAATACACAATTGGTATAACAGACAGCCCCTTGTGCAGAGGGTGCATGGAGGCTTTTTTTTTTTTTTTTTTATTGCTAAAGTTGACAAACAAGCAGGCTGCCCACCTGATGGTAAGTGGTAACAGTCGCCTATAGTACATGTGGTTCCCACGAGATTCGCAGCAAATCTGCAAACCTCATAAGAACCACAGTGTACGTTGCCAACTTGTGACATAAGATGTAAAGTCACAGTACCCAGTAATTTCACTGCCTATCTTACCCTTCACGCCGGAACACAGCAAAGCGAACCCTGCTGTTTGGCGGCGGAAATAGGTAAGACGGAGGTACCCATGCAGACGACCCTGGTACTGAGTCTACCTCCTAGTAGGCTGAGGAAACGCCACAGCATGTTGTTATGGAATGTGCAAGTGTGGCCGACCAACGGGGGAAACTTTTCCATTCCCCGGCGTCCCTGCCAGAAGCATACAGCAGCCCACGGAGGCTGCTGGCGTTCTGGGAGGAACTGGGATGGATAGAGTAGGAAGGAGGCAGACGCAGGAGCCTTCTCCTATGCGCACAATGGCCCAATTATGAGGCTAAGTGCGGTGGCGCCCAGCTAAACTAAACTAAACGATGTAATAATATAACGCTCTCGTTCATGAATCGCATGAATCGCGCGTTCGGCTGACAGTGGCGCGAAAACAAAGGTGGGCAACACTATGCCGTAAATTCAGATTCATTTATATTATTTTCGTATTTTTTTTTCATTATATAACAATTAAAAAAATTAATACGTGATAATTGCCGAGACCCCCCCCCCTGTCCTACTTAAGATTAGATGAGATTTGACTCGACCCCCTCCCCCCCTCAAACATCTCACGTAATTTATAGATGCCCCCTAATAATAAAAATAAAAATTTGAAGATACAAAACACTGCACGAAAAGCTACTTTAGACTAGTTTACAATATTACTTCCTTTAATTTTGTGTTTTCGTATGTTTGTAGTATTGTCGCGGCGGTGAGTGCGTAGAAAGGGCAGGTGTTGGCACAGGGCGAGGTACGTGGGGCCGCTGGGGAGCGTGGTCGGAGTGCGCGTCTGCGTGCCTGCTGGACGACGCGCACGCACCTGCCGCCGCCGGCGTAGCGCTCGCTACCAGACGTTGCACGAGACCTAGGTAACGCCTACTAGTATTAGGAACCTATGAAGTTGTTGTTTTTTCTTTCCTACTTATTACCTATTTTTAATCAATGAGCTATAGAAACTATTAATAAATTGTTATACGTATAAAATTTTCATTTAGCAGTCCAATTTTCGTTTCCTACTGAACATTGCTTTAACTATTTTCGTCAGATTTTACACCTACTATATTAGTATAACTACTTCTGAAAACAATTGTTGTCTTTATCTTGCGTTATTTGTTAATGTAATGTCCTTTAAAATGTTTTTTTTTATATAATTGGGTTTCGTAGTTATTAAATAATTAAGGAAACTATTAGTATGGAAAATGCAAAATTCTTAAAAATTAGTTTTTCATCGATAATAAAATATTATAAATTTGATGATAACTTTGTTCGTCTGTCTGTGACGTTTCCACATCATAACCGAAGAAAACCGGGGAAGGAAATTTAATAATTTTATTTCTATTGGATAATTTGGTAAAATCGTCTACACTGATTCGACTAGAAAATTTAGTATATACCAGAGAATAATATATAATTCCGATATAACGCCGACAAAGTTGAAGGATGGAAAAGTTAGTTACATCATAATTTCAAAGCACACATAGAACGACAGACGGAAATAATAGCATAGCTCAACCACCAAATAAGTCTTAAAACCTCAACCAGTCTCTCTTCTCGGGGCTCCGAGGTCTATGGGGAATCTTTTAAATACAACGTTATTCTCTGTTTATTGTATGAAGGTGAACTAATAATACTTGTTATGAGGCCGTCCGTACTGGATATGATCCCGTTAATTCTTTTGCACACCGCGTCAGCAGTGGCGCGTTCTACTTTCAAGTTTTACCTAGAAAGGAGGCTAACTTCCAATATGTTCGTCAAAGTACCTACACAGCAGGCATCTGTACATTTTATACGGGAAAGCTGTGACTTTTGGTACAGGTAAACAGATCCTTACGGTAACATTACGACACCAGTGCTGATATAAAGAATATAAACTTTACCTAAGTCATAAATATATTCTTTTATTATTGGTCGAGACAATATGAAAGTACCGAATCAATCACAACAGATGTCCATTTGTCTACATTAAGTACCGAACTATTTCACGTTTCATTTCATTTATTACAGGCATGAAAACGGAAACAACTATTGTTCTGGCCATGACAAGAAATATCAGTCGTGTCACGCGCAACAGGCAAGTGATAGAAATACCTTAAGCAAAATTGTAACCAATATGTCTGTGTCAATTACGTAACTCGAATGAAAAGTGCTTATGGGTGAGATTTAAAATTCATTGCTTAATTTTAAATTGAGATATGACAAAATTTCGATATCAACCAGCAATGTATTTTGAATGACCTACGACGATAATCATTCTTACATGTCATTTGAGTTATAATAGGCCCGATAGAATGTCAATTAAAATTTACAACGTTATGATTTCAGTGCAAAAACGTCCCCAGAATGACAGTACGGCAGTTTGTCGACCAAATTTGTCTACGAGCCCGCGACGTAGACCCCGACTTGATTGGAACTGGCCTTCAACGAATCGATACAGATGGTATGAAAACGTATAATTCAATATATTCTTTTTCGTAGTTTTCCATAGTAAAAGGACAGTCTGTCGAATCGGAGTCAAAAATATAAAATACTAAATAGTTTAAGGTTTGTTTTTTTAAATGGTTTGACAGCTACTATTAAAGTCAAACAAAATCTGGTGCACTCCACTTTCGGTCCCAATTTTCACTGTAAAATATAAGGTTCCCAAAGAATCTCTACAAGATCGGTTCTGCACTGCTAGTATCCTTTTTCTTACAAATTTCACTAAATCATCCGCCCACCTTGTGAGAGCCTTACAGGAATATTCTGACCCCTCGAAGGCTCTTCACCGTCGTATAGGTGACTAAGAACATCCTTGCAAAGCACATTATAAGCGGCCACGTTTTGGTGCCATTTGTCAAGTGTAGTGAAACTACCAACATATCATGCTGTCTTATTGCATAAGGCTGATGTTGCAGGTCAAGTCAAAACTAAGAAAGAAGAAATTCATTCTGAGACAATAAGTACCTAATACGTTAACAGCACAGATATTAATTTTATATTATTAATATGACATTATTATCATTATCAAATCATTTCAATTACTATAATGAAATAGCGTACTTCGTACAAAGCTTCACTTGGACTCATCAACAAAATTTTCTACACCATTTCTATCAAGAATAAATTTAAATAAAATTGACAGTAAATGTGTCCGTATCTAGATGTAAGCAGCGCATGCGCCGTTTGGTGTGACACGCGCGGCGGCGGTTACAAGTCGCGCGGGTGGACTCTGCCCGACGGCACGGCTTGTTCAAGATTACGGCCCATGTTCTGCATATCTGGAGTGTGTCAGGTAACTAACATATAACTACAAAGTCATTTTTATTGCAACAAGAAGTACTCTTCGGAGTAATATGGATACGGAGATAAACGAAAAAAGAACACAAAACAATAACGTACAAATAAAATTAGCGTAATCTATTAACGGCGCGATTTTTTAATTTCCAACAAAAAATATCTATTTATTACATGGAAATTTATTCTCAGCTTTCGCGGTGGTGGCATTTGTATTCACATCTTATTCTCGTTCGGTAATTAGCCCTCACAGGACAAATTTTAATTTACCACTTCTTTCTTTTTTCTTGTATATAGTTTGAGTAAAACTTAGCGTAAATGGCAAATTACTGTCTCGTATAAATCAAGTGTTCTTCTGCGGCTTGTCGTTCAAACTCGCACATGCTACAATTATAAAAACGCTATTCCGCGTCCTTTGCAGTAATACAATATCAATGGTTTGTATCCGTCAGAAGCTAATATTGTATACAAAAATATTTGCGGTAATAATACTATTTTTTTTTACCATTACCAAAATATTACAGCTTTGGCAAGACAAGTAGATGAGAAAGTATTGATCATCCCTCACAGCGCAAACATAATTATATTCACGATTAACTTCCCTGTTTCAGAAATTCACGTGCACTGCTAGCGTAGACAACGAATTTTCACTGCGACCGGCTGATTGTGAGTGGGAAGCACTTCAATCTCAAAATATCACGCCGTATACTACTCAGTAAGTTCCTAAGCTGTGCATGACCTAAATTATGTATTATTAATAATTACGTCACTACATTATTTGACTCGACGCAGTGGACCGAAACCTTCCCTGCAAATCTTTACCATTCCATTTCCGGGACCTTACTGGAATATAGGATAATAATAAATAATAATAATAGGGCAGCGTGTGCCGAGCTGACGTGGGAGTTGTACCTCTGAGGGATACCATTATACCAGTAACATCTCACTCGCTGCGGCAGACACACTTTTCTATACTAGATAAACCCCCTAAAGCCCATCTAGGCAGTAATATAATGTCAATAAAGCTACGACTAATAAAAGTGTAAATGTTCTTGTTGAAATGAATGTATTCAAAACCTGAGATCGGCAATAAAATTGTCAATAACGGCTGATTGCATTACTTTTAAAAAGCGAAGGCAAAATGAATGACAGTCACGCGAACAATTTTATCATTTATTCTGGTGACTAGCTTTCTGCCCGCGGCTTCGCCCGCGTGGATTTCGGAATTGGGTCTATAGAGGGTTAAGGGTCATAGCTTTTGCCCACGGCTACATATGCGCGGAAGTCGGTTTATGGCGCGAAGGTTTTATCGCGCTTCCGGTGGGACAATCCATTTCTTCGAGATAAAAAATACCGCAAAACCTTGCTCAAGAATCACTCTATCTATTAATGAAAACCGTATGATAATCTGTGCAGTACTTTTTGAGCGAAGCCTTTATTGTGCATCCCGTGGGATCTGTTGATTTTGCCGGGATAAAAAGTACCCTATTATTTAATCCGGGCTTTTATTTTTTTTTTAATTTCAAAGCAATCGGTTCAGTAGTAACGGCGTGAAAGCTATATATATATATATATATATATATATATATAATATATATATATATATATATATATATTAATTGCAATTATTAAATGACTAGTGACGAGTGCTCACTCGTTGCAGTCGTTTGAGAACAAATATCGGGCTACGAAGTCGGACAAATAGTTCAAATTCAAAAGTAAGTCTCGTGGTATATTTGTGAGCCGCACTTTTGTTTTTGTATAGTTTCCATAATATGACAAATTCCAGAACAAAATCGTCGGGCACCTGGCGGCGCGCAGTCGGCGGGCAGTGGCGCGCGGCAAGCGGCTGCCATTTCCATTGCGTGCGCGGCGCCTCGGGGCTGCGGCTCGTGCGGGCTTCACACCGCGCCTCCATACAGCTGTGCAAGCCTGACGCTGCCCGCTTAGTGAGTACACTACAATACTACCAGATAAATTATCAAGGTTTTGGAATAACGAGACTGTTTATACTCGTATAATAGGGTACTTCCCTCTATATTAGAAAAGATCTAAAAGCATATAACTATGATAGCTTATGCATTAAATAGTGGGAACCATCATGTTTAAGTACATAAAATAACAACAATAATATAAAAATTAGTTTCAAAGTATTCACTTTTTTAATCTATACGTAAAACAAGAGCGAAACATAGGCCGCCATGTCGTGACGTCATAAGGTACTGTAAACTTATGCGTGTCAATGTCATTATGAATCATATCATAGTACGTATAAAGCCGCAAAACAATAAAAAAAGAAGTTTGTATGTTGCTTTTTTTAATGTAAGAGAACGTTATAAATACGTAAGTTAAATTGAAATCGCACGTGAATCACACTATGGAAAGCAGTTTTGTAAAAGGAGATAGTACGAATATACCAAAAATAAATGCAATAATGGTCGGAAAATTCTTTGCTGCAAATCCCGACTTTTGTTCTGCCGAGCTACGGAATATTAAAACATCGATGTCAGTATTACTCTATTATTATTATTCCTTTATTAGTTGTTTATATATAAAAGATAATAACTCATTTTTAAATTATGAATATAATAATACATAGCATCAAACATAGAGCTTTGTTTATTATTTACATGCCGTATTGACGTCATCGCTACAGAGTAACAACTCGTGCGGCTCGTCTAATTACCCGCGAAAATTGGAAATATTAAATTTTAATGTAATTTTTATAGTACTTAACGAGTGTATAAAATTTATATATATTTAGTATATGGTTTACTGACACGCAAGGATCAAATTAATATTCTTTTCAAAAAAGAGATTAATTCCCTATTACTAGCATAGTACAAATTATCACTGATTACTTGTCTGTTTAGACAAAATTTGTTTTCAAATATGATATACGATTTCTATTGCATTGGGTAGACGACATTTTTTTAAATTCTATACATAGGTAATAAGAGTACTCTTTTAAGTGAGAAATATTGTAGAACCAACAGTACACCTGCACCTATTACTTTTGAAGACACATCGACATGTTTGCGGCGCTGTCGCGGGTCGCTCAAAAACGCTCCATACTAAAAACACTGCAATCGTGACGTCATAACTAAGTAAACTCGCCTAATTTATATGCGAGTATAAACAAATTTTAAATAACTTTGTTATTTGTACGTTTATAGGTATACTTTCTATATAAAAAAAATGTTACATTTAATGTGAGATTGCTAGAAATGTTTTCGTTTCATTAGAATTACGTAAATAATAACTGCAAATTTTTTAGAAATCTAAAAACAATATAAATTAAAAATTAAAATGAAATTTCTATATTGACATACTTTTATTAAATATAAATTGCTCAAATCAGATAATTATAGCATAGAAACGGCCATCATCAGTTGTGGTCGTCTACCCTATTAGACGCCAGCCAGGGCCCGCCTCTATCTCACCACTCTACTCAATCATACCTAGATTTAAGGCCTAATTAAAAAAAACTGACACGAAATTAAAAATCAGTTTAAGATAGAGGGCAGTTCTCTGTAATATTAATTATTATTAGAGGATATGTTTAAATAAAATATTTGTATTTAGGTTTGACCTCAATTAGACTATAATCAAACCTTTATTTTATTAGATAGTAAACTATTAAAAAAAATATAAAGTAAGTAACCGTAAAGAATTAATAGTCCCACAATTACATTCTGCAGGGTTGTACTCAACAGAAAACCCCTTACCAATACGCCACTATGGTGTGCACTAAGTACAAGGAGAGAGTGCGAAGACTGTCCGGCCTGGGGATGCAGATATCTCCAGTGGCAGGTGAGTTTAAAAAGTATCTTTTTGTCAGCCGTTACAGAATTAAACTGCTAATGTATAATTGCCGAAAACAATTCATCTGTCGCGTACAATTTAGTAACGGGGATTTACTAATACCCATTTTAAAAAATAAACAAAATGTTGGCTTATTAGCCTACAAGTGGTACTAGATGAGGCAAAATTATGTTGATTTGTTACAAAACAGTGTTTTTATAATTTTATATAATGTTTAAAAAACGCATTTTATTTGTAAAGCAATGCCTTCTAATGCGTATCGTAAACATGCATAAATTTTGCATGCAAGTATAACAATAAAAATATAATTGAAACTTTAAAATAGTAGTTTTGTAAACGATTTTACTACAAAAAAGCACAAAATGTTATTATCAATTAATATTCTTTAACTTTAGTCCTCCGGCAATTGAAACAATACACGGAGAAAAAAGTGACCCTTACTTATTCTTTCCAGTAGGAACTCCTACCATAGACAAATGAATGATGTGGCTTCTTTGATAATATGGAACATACTCCATTTAAATTGTATTTTGACATTTAATTTATATATAAATTAAGCATACATATGACTGTATTAATTATAGTAAATATTATGATATTGAAAATTATGATTAAAAGTGGAGATGAAAAGTGGACGAATGAATAAGCACCCGCTGCCCAAACCTAGGCCGTAACCTAATCAAGACTAAAACTAACTTTTAAACGGCTCAATCGATTTTCAGCAAACATGTCTAAGAACACTCGCCCGTAAAACACCTGTAATACAAAAAAAGAACTAAATTGAAATCGGTTCATTCGTTCGCGAGCTATGATGCCATAGACAGACAGACACGTCAAACTTATAACACCCCTCTTTTAGCGTCGGGGGTTAAAAAATACTCATGGCTCATCCTTAGTCTGCAGAAGTTTAAACCTTAAGTCGCGTTGGGTAAGGCACATTGTTCATAGGGCTGTCAGCCGTTGGAACGGAAAGGTGGCAGGCATTTGTCAACGATTTCATGAAGATCGTAAGAAGGCACTGGATACTAGCAGCGAAAAATGGACCGATGTAAAACTGCTTGGGGAAGTCCTATGTCTAGCAATGCGGGTTTATCGGGTATAATTATAATGATCATGCTTACCTTTATTTCTGCGGGTCACCGGCGGGCGCGTGGAAGTCACGCCCGCGGATACGGTGACCCGGGAGGGACCACGCCCCTTCCGTTGCCGGGGACGTCGTCGGTGGAGGAGATCGGGGGAAGTATTGTAGCCTCCCCCAAGGAGGGCTCCCTTGCATCGGCAGGGGAGCGGAGGCTGGAGGTTCCCGGAAGTCGCTTGGTGATCCCGGGAGCTCCCTACATGCCTGAGGTTTTTACTGGATAGGCCTCCCCCTTCTGGGGAGGAGAGCCCCACATAACCGCCGGCTCGTTACAGCCGGGGTATGCAATTTAATGCATTTTCCTCAGGGTAACAAAAAAAAAGTGGAGTAGTTTATTTTTACTTAGTTTAGTTACTCGAAGGACAACACAATTTTTATATACGAATGCTTATGAATAGTCTATAGTATTTATCAAATTATCTATTTTGGTTTGCATACGTTACAGAGGAGCCTGACCGTGCGTGTCGAATCGCCTGCCAGGATGAACGGGCAGCGCACCGCTTCTACCTGGTGAACGGGAATGATGGCTGGTTCCCGTTGGGCACCGCGTGTGGGAACGCTTCTTACTGCGTTAGCGGCAAATGCTTGGTTCGTTATTATCAAATCAATCAGCCACCTTCTGGGCATCCGCTACATCAACCCATACCCAATTTGACATTTTCATGTGGGCATGCATAATCAAATCAACTATCAGGAATATATAGCGAAAAAGAATAGTCACAGGAGATTTAGAGAATATTATAATAATAAGATCACTAGATTAATATTCTTATCCAGGAATCTTGAATTTTCACTGATGGGTAGTTTTTATTAAATATTTTTACATTTCTGACTTTGTTTAGCCCCTTTTGTTATAAAATCATTTTAAGTGTGAAATCTCCTTTGTTTGTTTTCTAATATAATATGTGTATTCCTTACATGCGGGTATGCGGGTCTTAAGAAAACAAAACAATCTCGTACGTAAAAGGATAATTCTACGCTAATCCGACTTAAGCTAATCCGAATTAGCGAAATCCTAAAATCCATTTTTTATAGGTGCAGCAATTTAAAATCCTACTCCTGTAAATCCATGCAACATAATGTCAGCTGTTTTCTAACAGGAATTCGGCCCCGACAACACACCAGTATCCGAATCAGTTTTCACGTTGCCATTGCTAAGTCGCCACCGCTCGCGTCGCAGCGTGCGCCCGCGCATCACGCTCACGGCCACGCTCGACCATCAACACTTACAAACCATCATAGCTGGACTCAACTTTTCACGTAAGCTTCATCTTTTTAATAATGATTATGATTATTGTAAACGTAGCCAATGATTCAAACACTTAAACAATATTCTGTATAGAGGCGCTCACAAAGCTAGAATAGAAAAGTTTTGCCGCGTATACCGTAAATAACTTTTCACCTCTCTAAGCGAACAAAGTATAGTTAATAGGGTAAACCCTAAAAGCTACACAGCTAGCTATACATTACTATATACACACTAGAGTTAACTGCACTTTCCATTTTACTTCATAAAATCAAGATATGAATACTAAGCATTGATTCGATTTCAGATGCAAATGACCAAATCTACTACGACACAATACCGGATAACATCGAGGTGGATTTCAACAATCCTATCCATATAGCTCCTGAGGACACAATGATGGGGAAAAAGCCGAGACCTACTTGGGACTGAAAAACCATGCCTAAATTACGTTATAATTAATTACTCAAATGACTGAAATGACTTCTAATTATTACTATAATAATTACCATTAATGATCAACAACTTCTATGGATAGACAAAGGCCTAATTCTTTGCGCCCGCCTATTGAAGTTAAAAAGTCTAAAGAAGAATGGCGATATCGGTCATAATAAGATCTGAAGTCAGACAATATATTAAATAAGCCATAATAAATATCATTAAAAAATGTATTCTAATAACATGAACATGACCTACTGCTAAAATAATAAAAAAAATTAATTATATATGAAAGACATGGCTGTATAATGTATAGCTCCTTTGACTTCACTATAGATAATAAAAAAATCCTCTGTGACTATCACTTGCTACCATAGATTATGAGATTTGTGGGATTATGTCTAAATACTATTTTCCCGCATTTTGCTAAGTTGCATATTTTTCATCGATTTAGTTCAGCACTCGTGGTTTTAATATAAGGATAAAATAACATCCAGCCATGTTAGGAGACGACAATATTTCGTTTATTTATTTACTCATTGAAATATATTTAGAAGGCAAGGAATTCCGAGATACTGATCTTTAAAGATTAAAATGGTTATGGACGGCAGAGCAAATAAATTAAAACACTTTGAGGATTAGCAAACTAACGTTACGTTGGACGCGTGTGATGGCGTTGCATATACGAGTAAATATGTTAATGATTCAATGGTTTCCATACACATTCAAGTGTTGATATAATAATACGTTGAGTGCGTGGGTCCATCAATTAGTCTGAAGAAAGAGATAAATTATCTGATACAGAGTTGAACACTATTAATAATGTTTATACGGTTCCATTTTGTATTAAATGCTCATCTAATTAAAATATTACTTTTTCAGATCAAAATAATATTAAAATAGAACTGTTAGATTTTTCTTTGATTTTGGCTCGACGTCAAATCACAAGTCACAACAACTACAAATAAATCAACAACAATCAATGACTTGTTTTTGAGTAGTTCCGCATTTTAGTTAGCAAAAGCTTCTCATCATCTGTTTTTTTAAATGTCAAGACAAAATTACAAGCGTCAAAGATGCAGCACAAAGTTTGTACACAGATAAAATCTGACATCAAATTTAGGACCGCATTTCACGACGATTTTGCATATCGTTGCGTAAGTTCCTACACCGTGTACCTTTTAAGTAACACAAAGAAAATAGTATAACATTAAGCATATGAGGCAATAACAAAACATCACATTCCTATAATATTTCAAAATTGAGACAGATATTTAGCTTCCTGAAAATTTTGAATTACGAGGTGTTAGAACTGAAGTAACCATTTGTCTCTAAACATAGGGAAAAAGTAATTAAAACTCTAAAAGCGAAGCATGCATTGTATAAATAATAAATATAGATTTCGCTATATGAATCCAAACAACAATCTATAATTACTGTATAAAAGTCGGAGTATATTTAGGAAGGTGGAATGTATAGTCATAACAGGAATGAGACACTCACTTGACTGTACAATAAATTGTGATCAAACTCGTAGTATTTATTTTAGATGAATTTTTTACGCTGTTATGTAGATGTAATGGGTATTATTTTGATTAAAGATATTTTTGGAAAATAACTTTTTTATTTTTACCATATATTACTGAAAACTTTTTACACTTAGTGTTATTGTTTATTACAATAACACTTAGTGTAAAAAGAACATTTACAAAACATAGTATATTTCTCTATCAATACTTTCAAATGGATTTGAAGACAGTAAATATAGATACATTCCAATATTGAAACATGCTTAGATAAAATTGTGTTTTATTTAAATATAAATAATAGCTATTTTATTTTATTTTTCTTATTTATGATGTGTGGCCTTTTCCCCGCCCACATCAATAGACCCACACAATTCCTCCATTGTTGCTATAAGCTTTTCAGGGTCAGTGAGAAACCATTGCCATAACTTCCGCAAATCATGCTTATCACCATTCTGAAAAGAATAATATAACCAATAGCTGCATATAAAAATAGTGTAAACCCATTGTCATCATCAGAATCTCTCCTCGAATTTCTCATCAATCTATGATACATATGACACAAAATTTAAGAAAATATATTAATTAAAATATGTTGTTTGTTCGCTAGGGGGCTAAGAAACTTCATAAAGTTTCGGTAAAAAAGTTTAAGTTTCGGTATATCTATTCAATAGTTTTGCATTTGGTTACAGCATCCAAATACCGTAAGTTATCTAAAGCTACTACATAATTATTTTGTTTCTAAGGAAGAGATAATTACCCACGCCTTATAATTAGCTAAACTATATATCATATTTTAAATGGTTTCTGAATTTTTTAATTCAGACTTCAGAGCCCCCTAGCGGGAAAATGCGTGGTTAACTTTTTCTAAAAGTTGGGTAGTCTGAATCAGCTCGTCAAAGAGAACAACATATCCAAAAATTTAGATATGGGTCTCGAAAACCACTTGGCCATTTAAGCAGTATCATCTACTTGGGCACATTCACATACAGGTGAATTTTTAAGTGGGTGTAGATGGCGAAATTCTAAGCTATAGAGAATATCGAAGTACTTAAAAGAGTCTCGAGCCCAATTTTGATAAAACAAAACTGCGTCATTAAATTTTTAAAAAATCAATGATTCTTAGCCCGGCATCGAACCTATTTTGCCAAATCGGTTTGATTTCAAACACAACCTGTATGATGTAACACATCGTTCAAGTAGTGTTAATTATAAGAAAAAAAATCTGGAAGGTAAAGATAGGGGGCGTTCAAGTATTACGTAACTCAATTTGGAGGTGGGGGGGGTCTCGTAACACGTTACGATGCGTTACAGTCTGGAGGGGGTCTTTCTTACAACACGTTACGTAACATATTTTTTTTTTAATAAAAAATTAGGGAATTATAACTCCCAAATTGGCACCCCTTTTCGTTTACGTTTTACGGGCAATCCCTCGATTGTATTAGTCCGGTCGTCATTTTAAATTTATTCCCGCAAGTTGGCAAATCTTTTCGTTTATATTTTATTTTCGTTAGTGTTTATGTATACCATGGATAAAAATGATAACATAACTTTTTGCGACTTTAGGGTAAAAATGATCACTTGAGTGTTACGTAACGTTTATGGGGGCGGGGGGGGTTAACGAAAACGTTACTTTTAAATATGTATGTATAATTTTAAATTAACTATTCAAAGAGCTTGAAGAGTAACACTTATAAACTTCAATCACCTTGATGGACTTGTAAAGACGACTCGCCTCCACAACTCTCTTGTTTGTGTTCTCAATGTCGTTTATCAGTGAGTGAGTTAGCAAATTTGTAGTGACTTGACCGCTATTAGCTCGGTGCGTTTGTCCATTGTAAACACAATCTCGGAGCGGTCGCAATTTCTGCTTCCTGAAACAAAAACATATTTCTATATAGAATATTGATCACTTATTCCTATGGTTTTTGTAAGCCTGCAACCGCCAGGAAAACCACAGTGTAATGTACACTGTGGTTTTTGGTAGCTACCTTGTGACATAAGATCCAAAATCATGGTACCCAGTAATTTAACGGGCATAGCTTATACTAGTGATGTGCCGAGTCGCTGTTTTGGTGGATCGAGTCGATTTGAGTCAGCTTATAATACGGTATTCGAATCAGGACTCGATTCCCTGATTCGAGCCCAGTACTCGAATTCTGTGTTTGGTATTCGAATATTTCTAGACTGGAGTCCGATTCCTAGACTCGAGTCTAGAAATTCGAGTTAGGAAATTCTAGTCCAGTCCAGAATTAGACTCCGATTTTATAATAAAAAAGACAAATAGAAAGGAGTTAGTTTCAAACAGCATGTAGGTTAGGTTAAGCACGATCACACAAAAATAAAAATACTGTAATTTTTATAAAAAGATAATAAACATTGAATAAAGAAACTGAGCATAGGAACTTATGTAAACAGTTTGCGAGTACAAGCGAGTTAACCAACCTCGAATACTAGACTCGAGTCAGTAGGACTCGTATAAATAGAATCGAGTAATAAAATAAATTGGTATTCGAGTAGACGAGTCCAAAGCTGGAATCGAGTCTGACTCGAGTCAAACCGTAGGCGGCACATCACTAGCTCATACCACACACCGTAGCACAGCAATGCAAACTTTGCTGCTTTTCCGCAGAAAATCTTTGGTAATTCAAATTTGTTTTACCATGTTTAATAATAAAATTTAATGTTTTAATGAAAAACGCTTTCTATTAAATATCTGGTTCTATATAACACACAAAACTGCTTGGATGTGTTAAACATGTTGGGACATTTATATTGTTGAAAACGATAACTCCACCTGCCATTAATTTCTGAAACACATCTTAAAAAGCTAAATCATGTAATGTACTATTGTTATGTTAATATTTGAGGAAAGGCAAAGGAAGGAAAAGTTAATAAACCGATAGTTTCGCAGAGAGAGAGTGGCATGTATATGATATTAAGTGGTGCTGTTGCAGAGCCATATGTATATTTTTATGAATTTGATTTTCTGAGTATCACATTACACATCCGAAACGAAGCACATGATATGAATTTGTTACGTTTATTCAGTTGGAAATCTGAGAAAATTTTATTATGTCAATTGTACTTACATCTCATTCACACCTGCTTCTACATTGTTTAAAGCATCCTCCACTGAACCTTCCAAATCAACATTTGTTTCTAACAAATCCAAACGAGCTTTAGCTAATACAGCAGCGTCATTAGATTCCACGCCTAGTATTTGTTGCAATGTCTCCACTAGCAAGTCGTTAGACAACAATTTTCGTTTGCAATTTTCTTGATCAGCCACTATTTTATTCATTGATTTCTGAAGAAAAGATTATGTTAGTTAATTTGGGGTAATACTATATGGGGCTGGTGTGCAACAAAGTAATTACTTCTGTGCCAAACTATATGAAATATACCAAATAGTGTAGTATGCTTTAGACACAGTATCAAATGCAAGTCTGAATATTCAGTGAATACTAGCGATGTGCCGAGTACGGTTTGACTCGAGTCAGACTCGATTCCTGGTTTGGACTCGCCTACTCGAATACCAATTTATTTTGATTCGAGTACACCGGACTCGATTCCGGTACTCGAGTCAGGAAGAATCGGTTCGTACTCGTTAACTCGATTCTATTTACACGAGTCCTATTGACTCGTGTCTAGTATTCGAGTTTGGTTAACTCGCTTGTACTCGCAAACTGTTAACATAAGTAATGAAGTGGCGTGCGCCTAATATTAAAAACAAGTTTGAACCTGCAACTTTTTGTTTTGATCTTGTTCTAAAATCGGACTCTAGTTCTGGACTGGAGTAGAATTTCCAGACTGGAATTTCTAGACTCGAGTCTAGGAATCAGACTCGAGTCTAGAAAATATTCGAATACCAAACATAGAATTCGAGTACTAGGCTCGAATCAGGGAATCGAGTCTTGATTCGAATACCGTATACTCGAATCGACTCGATCCACCAAAACAGCGACTCGGCATATCACTAGTGAATACTGCTGCCATCATTGGATGAATCTATTACCGAGAATCTGGTACTCTTAATTTGGTAAATTCAGAGCTTTGAACACTGTCATAGAGTAGACTCTTGATTGTTTTTCACTTTGGAGTGTCGTCAAGAGCTGTTTATACTCTCGTACCAACACCCTTTTTTTAACATTGCAGCATGTAGAGTTCGGCTTATATCGATTTATGTCTTGTAGAAAACCCACCTCTCTGCACAAAGTAAACAGTAAATGAATGAAATTTTATACTGCCCTCTTTTCCTCTTAGAGCAACATGAATCTTTTGAATTCGAGTGATCAAGCTCCTATTGAATGAGGACATTCCATCTTCGACTTGATCTGCATTTATCATCAGGTGAGATGAAGTTAAGGGGACTGGCCAAATATATTAAAAACACAAATTAAAGCTATATAAACCTCATCTACCAAAATTAAAATAAAACAATAAATGGCAATCACTGGATACAAGTCTAGCCTCAGGTTAATACTATCGCAATAGAGAAAACGGCACGTTTACTGTAAAAATACTCACAATTCTACTATCCACAGCATCCCTCTCAGACACAATGTAGTCGCGCAGATCCCAAGCAAACTGAACTAAATCCTTCATATTGTTCATCTCGTGCCTATATGCAAAGTACAGGAGACGATCCAATGCCAGAGCCTTTTGCAAGTTGTTCACCAAGAAGTTCAGATTGCTAAAGATCTGCCTGTAAGTGTTGAGAATAATGTGTCAATCGATAAGGAAGAGGAAATCAGATATTAATATGCAAATTTTCTTCACAAATTATGATAAAACTAGCTGTGCCCGCGACTTCGCGTGGAATAGTTATTTTCAGTATCATATTTATTTTTGCAAACAACCACCTCAGCTGTTACCCGATCTTGACAACGCAACATATCCAAATTTGACTACCATAAAAACGATTCTAGTGAGTTAACCTTAAAAGATAGACATATACTGTCGCGGACATTATTTAGATCATTTTAAGAGGAATTACTCTTTCATACATATTTTTTTGGTATGTAGAATCGTTTTCGCAGCGCACGCAATGGAAGCCATCAAAAATGAATAATTTTCCCGGTTTTATCCACATTTTCCATTATTTCTTCGCTCCTATTAGTCGCAGCGTGATGTTATATAGCCTAAAGCCTTCCTCGATAAATGGGCTATTCGCGCTAATCTCTGGAACTCCTGATTCGAATTGAAAAATTCTTCTCGATTTCTCGACTACATTTTTCTCGTCTCGAGTAAGGCAAAATTTCTCGGGAATTCTCGATTCGAGAATTCTCGCAGAGAAACTCTACTCCCATGAAATGAACCGACGATATTATGAAAGTAACAGGAAAACACAGGATGATTTATGTGGAGATTCCTGGATAAGGCCTAACGTTAACCAGAAGCAAATATCCGGCTCTGCACATCCTTCAACACTAATATTAATGATGATGAATACTAGACATCCATTGTGACAATAAATTACATAAAACAAAAATATTTCTCTAGTTTCGTTATTAAATACCAGAATTACAAATCTTCTTTACTTTTGAGGAAAATTCACACTTTTCATTTAGAAATAATAATGACATTACTCACTCTCTCACAGAAATTGTCAACCTAGACGCAGCATCAAAAGCAAGTTGTGTTCGAGCCTTAACTAGAGCTTCTATTTCCACCTGAATTTGATTTTCCAGGATCAACTCCTCCTGCTCGAGAAGCTGTCTAGTAGTCTGAGCTTCTATTGAGCAAGACCTGAAGATTCACATAATGTCACATTATCTTTCAATTGCATACATTTAGAAATCCCACTAGTTTATATAAGCTTAACTTAGCCAACTGCAGGCAGAAAACAGTATTTTACAGAGTATTGTAGAATGCTCGTCCAAAAAGGACACTAAAAGTATTATGTGCAATTTGCAATTATGCTAATGAAGTTAACAGAATCCACCTAGATTAATGTTGGACAACAGTTAATTTTTATAGTCAAGTAAACCATAGTAAATATAATAACAAATTAATTGTCATTAACTCATTATGAAAATGTTGAATTAACTGTGCCCAGCTCTAATCTAAACAGTGGTTCGAAGTATCTACTAGTAGGTAATCATGAATTGTAATAACAAATATTGAAAGATAGAAAAAAATACTTACATAAATCGACTATGATGAACAGATTTAAAACTAGCCAATTGGATAAGTTTGGCTTTCTCGCCAGCCAATTTCACAGTTGAATCAACATATTCAAATAAAGAATTAGTTAAGCTGCAATGGAATATAAAAAGAAATTTACAATCTACATTAAAATTGAACCTCTGAAAATCGGTTGGTTATAACAATGAAATTCAACCAAAGCTTCATGAAATCCAACATACAGGCTGCAAAAAAACCAGAAGCTCTTTTATAGTGAAATGCATGACCTTTTACAATAAAATTCTACAAAATGTTGCCGCTTTACCTTTAACAGATTTAAATCAATTGTCAAAAATACTCTTATGAAAAAAGGTTAACATACTGTTAAGCATTCCTTAAGTGATAATAATACCTGGGTTTAATTTTAATGACTCAATAATTACATTGCCAAATATTTTAACAATGAAACTATAGCTTTAATAGACGTAATGTGAACTTGTAAAAGAATTCGGGTCCAGACTATTTATCTGAGGAGATTCTGTAAAAATACAGGGAGAAAAAAAAATAGCCCTTGCTGATTTTCTTGCAAGTTCTTTCCAGTACGGTCTTCCGCCATAAACTTATGAACCAATGGCATAGCATCTTAGACATGCAAAAATTATTATAAAATTCCTATTTGATGAATAAGCTTTTAATTTGATTTCATGTGAAAGCACATAAATTAAATATACGGACGGAGGTACCGTTCAAAAAAGATTGTCCGTTTTGGTGAAAATTTTTGTTCAAAAATGATTGTCTCGTTAGTTTCAATTTCGCTTAGACAACTTTTTTATTTATGAAATAAATATTTTATTACAAACTGTGTTCTTATATTATTTTAAATAGGTATCTCGTAATACATTGCGAGCAGTTTCAATTGCTTCCAAATTACATGTTAATGTTTCTGGAAGTTGATTCTTTCTGCGCAATGCTTCTTTCCCAATATGTGCTAGTTGGTAGTTATTGTTAGGTCGCACTAGAAGTGTTTGCAAAATGGCATTTCTCTTCTTGTTACTTAAATTTTTTGACTTTACTCCAGAATGTTGGATTTCCATAATTTAAGGCTATTTGGACCGCGTAGAAAATAGCAGCGGCTTATTTTTGTATAGCGTCAAAAAATACCAACTTCAGACACTGATGGTTATTGGTGAAATTATTATAAACTGAATTTTTACTTATCAAAAATTATTCTATGATTCTACTCTGCATACGGTTCATACACAAATGTCAAATTGACAGCTTATATTGTTAAGTTGGCAAATGTTTCAAATGAGACAATCATTTTTGAATGGAGGTAGTATTACTTATACTTCTATAAAAAGCAACACATTAAAAAAAACAGAACAAATCATACCAAAAGAGATTTCAATTCGAAGATACAAAGGTATATGTACACATGTTCAGTCATTTCTAAGTTTTAGTTATTAATGAAAAACCAAAATATCTGAATATTTAAAAAAATATTAAAAGTAAATTAAATATAAATTATCAAACCTTTTTTCCATATCCCTGGCTTTGGCAAGGGCTGTCTGCAAATCCTCTACAGATACATTTTCCTTGTGAAGAATCTTAGAGTTTTTCTTATTCAGATATAAATCAAAATGAGATCTGAACAGAGATTGCAATATTTTGTAAGACTCAAATGGACCGTATGTGAAGAACTTTTTAGATACTTCCTGGTGGTTTAAAAAACATTAAAAGTTGCCTTCATTTTCACTCACAAAATATCAAATTTAACAAAATTTAAAGCCCAAGATTTGATTGAAACTTAATGGATAGTGCTAATTGTACAGCTTCTCTGTGAAGACAACTGTTACATTAAATCATGATAAAACAGCAAAATATGAAATTTAATAGCAACAAAGATACATAATCAGCCTACTGGACCACATTACACTCATATTACTATAGTATTTTATCAGATTCATTTTAATTTCAATTTTCATTTTATAATATTATTTATATTTAGAGGATGTATACATAAATTGCACGACTTGATTCTACATTCTTCTTTCTAGTGTAGTACTACCCAATAAACCAAACCTAAGCACCATAGGTACACAGTTGATATTCTATGTAAATATGAAGTGTGCAATGTGCGTTGTTCAATCTGAATGTCCTCAAATCTAGAATAAGCCTAAGCTGCACTAACTTAATGTCAGGTAAAATGTGAGCCTATCTTAAATAAAAAAACATACTTTATCATCATTGCAGCTGCTGTACATATTTAGTGTATCCCCTACAAATGCAATAACATCTTCCTTACAATTTTCCACTTCCTTAGCAAGCAATAAACATTCTTCTGCCAGTATTGACTCATCCTCACAGCATTGTTGTTCGGCTGAATTGAGCATTAAAATTTCTTGATTTATTTGTTCATATGAATTCCTGGAAAATGCCCAAGATTTTCTATTTAAAATCATTGATTTGAATATCACAATAATACACATGCCAGAATCTTCAAAAGTAACCATGTATAATTGGGAAGGTATTACTTTCTTGCATAATAAACAATACATGAAGGGAAAAATTGTCTAGTCATAAATATGAGTAATCTTTGTATTTATTTTAAACTATTTTAAAATATTTAAATATACACAATAAGTCAATCCAATCCAATTATCCAGTAAAAATTGATATTGATATCTCATTAATTCACAATCCTGAATACTTAATAATTTAATTATTATATTTGTATGATTACTGTTAATCATAACATTAACAGTAATCATACAAATATACATGTTGTAACATAAATTATTGTATGATTTTAGGGCCATTTCATAGATTTTTTTTATATTACTTATAGAGGGTATATAATTTATCAAAATTTGCCATACATTGAAAATATGAAAACATGATATTATATAGATATATATTTTTATATTATAATTTTACTCATTAGCTATTTCAACTTACTCATTTTGTCTTCTAATATCAGTTAAAATGTGACCTTGTGCTTCCAACATTTGTAATTTCTTTTCATACATTTTGATATTACATTCCACTTTTTTCTGAGAATCTTTATCTCCTGGTAAAATAAGGCCACTGTATTCATTTGTCAAGGTAGCTACTGTAACATCCAGATCTTCATCTGATAACAGCTGACCTTGTTTTTCTAGTTCTGCATATCTGAATAATTTATGTATTTACAAAAATAATAAACTACTTATTTAGGGAACATTTATTCTAGAACTTCGCAAACACTACATTATTATCCAATATTTATTGTTATTGAAATATTTGAAAGTGCAAATATAGTGACCGAACAGTAAAAATTAAAAATAGTAGTAACCATTTGCAAAATGTAAGGTAAGTGGTAATGATCAATAAATAGATAATAGAGTAAGCATAGTATGGTTACCAACACGGCACTAAAAATTGTATTGGCATTAAAAAAACCTCCTCTTTTACGACGCGTTATACTGTGTGTAGCTGATTACAGCTAAAAGACAATCATGTTTCTTTTCATACCTGTATTCTTCTCGAGCTGTAAGAACGTTGTTGTGGTCGATGTTATAATATAACCATTGTAAAACCCCTGCGTAATGTTGATAGTTAAGCATCCATTCAAAAGATTTATTGAATGTCTCGACACCAAGGTTTTTAAGAAATGGAATAAATTCTTCATCTGTAATATCAGTTAACATATTCATATTAACAGTCAAATTAAACAAACTTAAATGAATAATCTAGTGTACATTTGATTTAAAGGATCAAATAAAAAGTAATTCTGGCTAGAAAGAAGTTAAGAGTTAAGTTTGCATTAGACAAATTTCAAAACATAAATCAAACGAACGATTTTTTTTTTAATCTTCGCTCGTATCGAGCAGGCAAAGAGTAGAACCCATACAGCCTATTCAGTGGTAAATCTTTATCTTCTTCTTCACTTTCCTATTTCTTTATTTTTTCCCCCTTTTTATAATTCCGAGACAGTGTGGGTTATAAATTTAAAAAGATGTGGATATGATGCGGTGTTTCTTAAAATTTCTTGAATAGAACGCGGAATATCATCTGTGTTCTTGTACAGATCTATAAGCTCATTCATTAGCACAAGGCGTTGAATGCCAAATGAAGAGCAATTGAAGAACAAATGGTCCAACGATTCTTCTCCTCTATTGCAATGTCACCAAATTGGTGAATTAGTCATAGCTTTTCTGTGTAGATGAAAGTTAATACGGCAATGTCCAATACGTAGATCAAACGAATTCTTTTTTTTTGTTCAGTTCTTATGGAAAGGCAAAGGCATCTCACACGCCATACAGCCTTGACTGTTAGTTTATATGGTTCTTCGGAATATTAATTCATATATTAATAACTGTAGATTCAATGAATTTGAAGAGCGTCTGATAAGCTGTAAGATTTTTCATAAGAACTGGAACAGAGAGCGGGATATTTTCTTCGGTCTTATTAAATTTTATAAGCCTTTCGTAGAATCCTTTACATAGAAAACTGTGAACATTCAAATAATATATGTTCCAAAGATTGTGTAGTGTTAGAGTTGCAATAAGTACATGACGGGGAGGAGATCATATTCATTCTGAACAAATGTTCGTTAAAGCGACTATGTCCCATACGAATTCTGCACATTGTTGTATAACATTTTCTAGTTTTATATTGTCGCTTCACGTCGCTAATGCTGTGATACCATCTTCCATTAGTTGCTAAAGTTGTATTCCAGTCTTGAGACCAACTGTGTAATAAATTTTCTCTAAAGGTTTGGTTCTTTTTTCAAATATTTTTTCCCTTCTTGGGAAAGGCAAAAACAGAGCCATGCAGTCAAACGAATTTGAATTTAAGTGACATTGACAGTAATTTTCTACCACGTTCCGAATGCCGTTATTAGAATGAATTGCCATTTAATGCATTGTTAGATGTCACCAATAATACTATATACAAACAAAAGTAATAGAGTCCGACAAGCGAGTCGTGGCACAAGCTTGTGGCGGTAAATTTAAAATCTTTCATATGTTAACCCTGAATTTTCCATATTTTATGATACATGTTTGAAATATAAATAATAATGAAGAGGTATATTGCGAATAGCACCATATAACAAATGATTCAATTGGTCTTTATCTATGAGATATTCATGCCTGGCTCACCAGGGCTTGCAGTGTACACATGACGGTAATCACTAACGTGGAACAATTCGTATTCGTATTTCTAGCGCCGCCAACCGACAAAAATTTATTAAAGTTATTAACAAATAAAAAACTAAACAAGTGATGTGTTTCTATGAAAACACATTATCAATTTAAAATATTATTCTTTTTAGTGTCCCGAAAAATAAATTATAATCAAGTATCAAAATGTGTTAGCTATACTTGCAGACGAAGCAATTTCGTCCAAAAGACGAATTTCGTCCTCAACATATCGAATTATTTCAGTTTTTCTTTGTTCATGCTTGTTTATCATAATATATATAACAAACTCCGAGCATTGCTATTAGTAGGTTTCGACATTTTTCAAACGAAAAAACGTATGATTATCACACAACAGCAAGATGTATATAGGTTATGATAATTTAAAGTGACATATATATTTTCTACCTATGCCAGTTAACAGTGTTGTCATTCGTAATAATTCTTGTGCCACGACTCACTTGTCAGACTCTATCACTACAACATGTAACTATGTTGAAATAACTACTTATGTAATTTCATGTTACTATTGTGATCATGGGATATTTGAAAAAATATAATTTTCTTAACAAGTGGGTCTTAAAATGAACATGGACACACAAACATTATGTCTATTTTCCATACAGCGGCCACTCTTGTAAAGGTGACGGCTCTTGTGAAGGCTCTGCATTGGAAAAGTAAATACCTGGAACAAATATTTTAAGTAGTTCCAACTGCTAGAAAATTTTAAATATTTTTGATAAATAAACAATTTGCGTGACTTATTCACAGCTCTACTACAGTATCCCAAGACGAAAGTTGGATTCGTGCTAGGAATGATATGGCACCGAAATACGCCCACTTAAAATAGATCTTATAAGAAGGATCAAAGTCCCCTAAATAACAATGGCGGGCGAAATAATCACAGTTTCTTTTTGAATTCGCAATATATTAATGTCACCGCCATAGCCCGAAGAATCGCGAATCTTAAGTAGTGAGCAGAGCACATTGCTCGCAGGAGTTAAGCCGTGTCATACTAAATTCATCAGTAGGCACCTTTTTACTCAACAGCAATATCCACATATTGGAATCCTTGGCGCTACCAATACAGTCCCAATCTGCGAGCTTATTAGGGATAGCCGACTATATTCTATATGAATTTAATGAAAAACTTGGATGTAGAGTAGTTTAGTTACCTCCGTAGTCGAGTGGTTAGTGTATTGGTTTCAAGATTTCGCCATCTCTGAGGTCCCGGGTTTGAGTCCCGGTAGAGGTCGATGTTTATATGATGAATACGAGCATTTGTACCTTAGTCATGGTTGTTAATATATATTTCTATCAAACATTTATATATGTATATCTTTCAAAATGTATCATTACCCTTTTTTTTTTTTTTTTTTTTTTTTGTTCCCCTGAGGAAAATGCATTAAATTGCATACCCCGGCTGTGGCGAGCCGGGGTTATGTGGGGCTCTCCTCCCCAGAAGGGGGAGGCCTACCCACTAAAAACCTCAGGGATGGCCTTCCTCAGGCATGTAGCGAGCCCCCGGGAACACAAAGGCCACTTCCGGGAACCCCCAGCCTCCGCTCCCCTCTCTAGAGGGGAGCCCTCCTCGGGGGAAGCTACCACCTCCCCCGGTCCCCTCCACCGACGACGCCCCCCGGCCACGGAAGGGGCGTGGTCCATCCCGGGTCGCCGTAGCGGTCGCGACTTCCTCGCGCCCGCCGGCGACCCGCGGCGGCGCCGCAGCTGTGAATATCTCCCATAAAACAGCCTTAATTACTTTGTAATAATTAGTGTAAGTGTAAGAAATATTTATTATTATTTGTATCTAAAGAGACTGCTTAGTTTGAAATATAAGATGTATTTCCACGGTACCTAGTAATTTCCACTGCCTATCTTACGCATCTAAATAGCAGAATATTTTCGACCATAAATTATTAAATATAAAATTCAAAATAGTTCGTTTTACATTCATTTTGTATTATTCGTATTTACCTAATTCATACACATAAAACAGACATGATCAATTTTACACACTTCCTACTACGCATTTCCACTTTGAAAGGAAGTCTTAAATCTGCCTGTTCATTCAATTGAGTTATCCCCTTTTGGACATCCTCGCTCTTGAATGAGTCAAGTTCAAGGTCATCGCGTTGTAATTTGGCCGTAGTGGGTGCTTTCATCACTAAATCAGTGGGAAAATTTAATACCTAAATTGACGATCTCCATCGAATTAAATTGATTATTGTGGTTACATGTAGGAATCTATTTATTTTAATTCCAAACATTTTCCCTCCAAAGACATTTTCATCTCTCGCACTATCAAATACTAGTAGTTGGGCGTTTTTCAAAAAAAGTGTCGGTGACGTAATAGGACTTCCACCTTAGTGAGATCTTAAATTTAGATTAAAAATATATGTAAATTTATTTAATTATTTATGAACTACATAAAAATAAGTATTTCTAAAAAATATATTAATAGACTTTGCAAAAAATTGTAATTGAATTTTAATTCTGTACTTATGAAGTTCTTTTACGTCACTAATTTCATAAACGTTTAATTAAAATAAAAAGAAATTTATTACTTCAAATCTTTATTTATGAAATCAAAACACAATCAGTCTTTTAAAAAATAAAAATAACTCCACTTAGGTAATTTAAATATTAAGTTTTTAAACAAAATCAGTCTTTTACGCTACTTTTGGATACTTTGTACTACAAATTATTTGTTCTAGAAAGATGAATATAAGTACGTTTTTTGGAATGTTTAATTATAACAAATTTAAAACTAATCGTTAACTATAATATATAAAAACAAAATAAAATTTCTTTGACTTATATTTATTAATCTTAGCTAATAAATCACAATATTAGAAGGACAGTGACGTAAAAGGGAACAATCGGTAACGTTTAGGAACTCTAAGGCAGTGTTGACACGCCAATGATAAAAAACAAGAAACTTGTAGATTCATATTTTTCTGGATCGTTTTTTATTTTGTCTCGATACCTTTTGGATTTCTCTGCAGCTGTTAACGGCATATTTGGACCTAAAATATATAATATAATATTTTTAAATATATAATTAATATAAAAAAAATAATAAATAATTCAATTTCTAGGAATGGGCATAAATAAGTACCTGCAAATATACAAGTTTCGCCTAAAATAAGTTAATATTACTAAGCTGAAAGGATAATAAAGATTTGATATTTTTCACAACTTTTACTATAGATCTGAAACCCTGAAAAACATGATCTGATCCATTTTATACTACATCTTTACTTAATTAAAATTGTATTAAACTGCAGAGTTTACCTGGATTTCCGAGTTGAATTCATAGTTATTAATAGTCCACTCCATAGTCATAATTTAATAGTTTTAAATATTAGTACTTAAACATCAATCCATACTTAGTATCTACCTACTCTTTTGTTTTATAAGTGAGCATTGGTAAAAAAGAGTATTTTCTCTTATTTTCTATTTTTTGTTCAATAAGGTATCTTATTAATAAACACTCAAGTCATTATCTAGGTTTTAAAGCAAGAATTAAAATTCTTAGATTTAGGTAGATTTATTGATTGAATATTAACTAAGTTGGCGCAGCTACCAAGTTGAGTCTTGGCCTATATTATGCGTCTCCACTTGGGTCTATCCTGATTGAATATTATGATATTTTATTATAAAAAATTTGGAATTAGGGTAAATTCATGTTAGTTTAATTATTTTCGATGATTTTCAAAGAACAATAAAAAAAATCTATCGTAAAAAGGACGCGAACTGATGTAAATAGATAAGAACAGATGAAAATAAATGCTTGGAAAATAAACAATTTTCTCGATTAATACTCGACAATTACTGTTGGTCTGGTAAACCGACCTTTAGAATTCCATTACGTCACTTTTATGTTCCATTCATGAGACTGTAGCGTAATGGAAGTAACGTAACCAGGTCAATATTTTTGGAAACGTATTTTACACTTAAAATATGAAACTTACGTTCATTTTAACTAAACATTTTATTTAATAATAAATAAACAAACGTAATACACAATAAAGTCAAAAATATATGCTTAACTTAGCTGGAAAAATTGGAATCGTTGATGGAGTACTTTTTAGCACAGACGAAAGCGACCACTTCTGTTACGATTTCTTGGCAAAATGGCTGTCTGAAATTAAACATGGCCGCCACCATGTGCGTAATAATGTTGCTATCTTTGAAAAAAAACGTACTGGATTGGTAATATTTTTTTAGAAGAAGTCAATAATGCGGTGACGTAGGGGGAAATTCCGCCATACACTATTTCACCAGACAACATAAAATCTGGTATATTTAAACTTTTTGCACCATAACTGATCTACATTAACGTTTCAATTCAAAAATAAGATCATATTCTATTAGTACAAGTAGAAATAAATACTGGGATAATAGGAAAAAATCGAAACTTTCGAGTCTTATCTAATAGAGGTGGGTGTAGGACATTCCAAAAACAGTGACCTGTAAGATTGTTTATTTTGAATTTATTTAGAATTTTTAAATCGTCATTCGTTATTTTTTGTCCATAAAGTAACTTTTTGTTAATCTATTAGTTAAAATGAAGTTTAGTCATAAAAGCCAACAAAATAAACGTTTATCGATCGCCAAAGTAGTAGGACACTGACTTATGTGTATGTACATTTTTTTTGAAAAACGCCCAGTTATAAGACATATTTTGATTAACTTGTAAAGTTAGATTGTGAAGAGTAAGAAACTTGACTTTATATGATGTCACATGTTCTCGTCTTGGCAACATTTTACATCAAAATGTTTTCCGCGGATTTTTTTTAGTAAATTGCTTAGATTCTCATGCAAACTTCCATCCTCTATGTCAAGAGATTGCGGAAAATATTAAAAATTTTAAAATTATTTTGTTGTTTGCGTAGATATGGATTTGAAAAAACGACTGAAAATATAAACTAATCGAAATCCTATACATACGAAGTCACGGGCTCCAGCTAGACTATAAATTTCTCGATATATCATACAAAACTTACTCAAGGCATTGTGAAATTACAATAACAAAAAATTATATTAAACAATTTTATTTCATGCATCAAATTCAATTTGTTATAAATTATATTAAATCTAATTTTAATTAATACAAGTTAAAAACTGAAATATAATAAACAATAGGGGACACGGTAGAGCGTTTATAATATTAGTAGAATAAATGAATATGAATACAGTAAATAAAATAGGCATATACTTATATGAGTATATATTTAAAGAGTGCGCTATAACTAAAGAAGGCATAAATAATGAAACAATGAGAACAGCCATCATCAAGTAGGAAGTGGGCGACGGCGAACAAGCTGAGAACCCTTGGCAAGCGCATTGTCAGCGTATGAAAACAAAAGAGCATGCATGCACAGCCTCTTTGCAATACCAAGAAACTTGTCCAACATTAAGGTTTTAATTCAAGGTGGTAAAGCTTAAAATCGCTTATTAGAACTGAATAAACACGGCTGCAAAGTTGTATTTCAATCCTTGTCGGTGTCTAAACTCTTCAGTAGGTATCTTGTATCTTGGCACTTTATGAGAGCCTAGTACCTACGAGCACTTTCTATTTGATTGAAACTTGATTTTCTATTTGTTTTACCTTAATAATTATGGAAGATATGACTTTCATACGTACGAGTATATATGTAAACGTATTAACTTACTTTAGTTCATAAGGATACATCATACAAACACTACTCTTTGGGATACATAAACTGTACTAACGTGATTGCTGTTGTTGTTGTCAATTTCGTCCATAGGGACAGGCGAAGGTACTAAGCCATACTGCCAAATCTAATATCTATTTACATATTAAATTTCATTCAGTCTAACGTGATTGCGAGTCTCGCGGGGTTTTTTTTCTTTCTTCTAGCTTGCATGGTTTGTGCATTAGCCAATAACGGTATTAAAATTTTAGTTTGTATTTTTGTGTAACAGTTAAAAGTTGAAACGGTATGATTATAAAATTATCAGGATAGGAAAGGCAGACAAGATAAAGGATCAGGAAAGCAGATGTAATATTCTATTTTGATATTATTACTAGAGATAAATGTAGAAAAGATATAGTAGATATCATAATTACAAATACTTGATAAGGAATTAAAAGATTGAGGTACGAGTAAAGGGACACGAAGAGATGACAAAGAGGCAAGGAAAGTGGAGTGATCATACAAACGGCAAGCAAAAAATATATGATTAAGATCTCCAACATCCTCATATATTCGCAGATACTCGCAGATATTATCGCTATGTTAAGTCTTGATAAGTGAGAAGGTGTGCAAACATGACTATCTACACTTCTATATAAAGAGAAAAGGTTTTATTGTTTGTTTGCATTGAATAGGTTTCGAAACTACTTGACCGATTTGAAACATTTTTCCACTGTTGAGAAGTTACATTATCTCCGATGAACATATACTATATTAAATTTTGAAAAAGTTAGAGATCTATATTGAAACTTCAATAATACGAGTATAACTCAAGGTATGAAGAAATTATCAAAAAACTTTCTTACATCGCGTACGTTGCGAAAACTATTGAATATAGAACAAAATAATGTACTACATCTTTGCAGAACATATATACAAAAAATATCGCGATAGCATATGTAATAAATAATACAAATAAATAAAAAGCTAGAAAGTATGTATAGTGTACAAAAATGTATAACTTTTGAAATGTTTGTTTAATGGCGGTGCGAAGCCGGGGCGAGCTGCTAGTCATAAATAAAGTAACCGTACATTACTATATAAATATGTTTTTTTCTTTATAAATATATTTTTACAAAACATAGTTTAAATGTGATAATTTATAAAAAATCTTTCTTTTTGTGATCGAGCAAAATAAAAAATATTGTGAATCGTACCGTATAATTTCCTGAAAGGGATGTAGGTATATAATTATGTCGTCGAAAACTAAAATACCTTCGAGTAGGTAAAATAACAATTATCACAGCATCGAAATATCGAAATGTCATTATAGGTATCTAAGCTTTAAGATGAAGCTTCAAAATAGATCAAGTCATATACAATATTTATTTTGTAAGTCGATTTTTCAATCGGCGGTTATCTTTAAACTAACTAACTTTAATATTCTCAACAAAAGCTGTCAACTCCATTCCCCGGATAAAAAAATGACATAAATATTATTTAAAGTAAATTATTTTTATGTGAACAGTATCATTTTATTCAAAAATGATTTTACTATAGCTACAGTATTCAGCAATAAAATTAAACTTGCCATTTTTCTCATTACTTTCTTGAAAAACTGCTGAAATTTAGATTCATTTACTACATAGGCCAAATTAATTTAATATTTAACATTTTAACATGAGTATTATATATAATATAATCGCGGATAGCGTTGAATCCAGTAGGTACCTATGTATATTTTTAAATTTCAATGGGACGAAGTCATTGACACTGTCCCATTTTTTTTAATATGATCAACTTAAAAGTTGAACACGAAAAACCAATTAAGGATTTATATTTGCCAAGGGAAGCTTTTCTAAGCCTAAAATAGTATTGACAGAAACTAATAAAGGGTCTATTTTGGTGATAAACTTTCCATGTTTGCATGCTCGTGTGTGCCCATGCGTTGATTTGGAACAGCGAGTGGCATGCAGTAGACCGTGTGGTCTTAATAAGGAAAGCATCTTTAATTCATAGGCAACGTTAGAATACACTAATATTCACTAAAGAAGTAGACAAGTTAACAGTCTAATTATAACGTAAAATGCTAAAGTCTTAAATATTATCTGTTTAAAAAAGAGAACTCTAAAGAGACTCGTTGACGCGGCAAACGTTGTCTTGCCATATAAAATATATACATATATTTAAAATACTAAAATGAGTATTAAAAAACAGGGGCTTATGATAGAAGGCTGAAAATTTTGGGTTGGTTAAAAATGATTGGAGTGGTCAACCCTTATCACTTAGGGGTATGAAAAATATATAGTAGCCGGCTTTCAGACCATATTAATATAAAATGTAATAATAATCGGTATAGCCGTTTCGTATTAGTACGGTAACTAACATTGTTATACGATTACAAGCGGACCCGACAGACTTCGTCCTGTCAAATAGATTTGTAAAGTGGCTGATTTTTGTTCCTACTTATTTTATAGATAAGGAAATTTTTCCTGAATTTTCTTTGCTATAAACCTCATGGAGCTTAGACCTTTCCAACGAATGCAAAACCATGGAAATCGGTTCGTGCGTTCTGGAGTTATAGCGTCAGGAAGGAAAACCCGACTTATTTTTATATAGTACATTTTATATACAAGATGTATGGGAGACGCGTACAGACGTTTTAGGGTACATATCGTACATCTATTTCTAATAAGGGTGCATATCAATGTAAATAGCGCTCTAAAAGCTGTTTCGAATTTTCGAATCAGCCTTAGCGCGTTGTCAACGTTGTTCACGATACCATTACCGTCGTGCTTCAGATCCTAATAGCTGTGAGTGGCCTATGGCCTAAGGGACTAGAATCCAGGCCAGTATAGCATCTCAAAAAAACGTGAGTGTCCTGTCAAACAACTAAACTGTCAATGTTATTTTTGTTTTTCAAATAATACATTTGAGGGATAACAAAAATTACACAGAAGTAGAGATTTCAAATATGCCACATGAGATGGAAAGAGCATAAAATGGTTGGATTGATTCACGATAGTAAATTTGGAGTAATAATAAGCATCAATATTATCGTCAGCATAGTAAGGCTTCTTATACGAAGCTGATCCTAAACCACTGTCCGTAAATTTTATAAGAACTATACTAAGATCCAAAGGATCTATTTATATCTACTGAATAAATAAAGTCGTTAATCGCAAATCATTCAAAGTTAAGCGTGTGTCATTAATACTCGTATAGCAATCCCAAAGCCTAGCAGAATGGATTTGGGTGACACTTTAAATCCAAACTCAAAACTAATTTGGGAATGAATCCAAATAAACAAACGTGCTTAGTGTTAAACGTGCGTTTAAGGGGTTTATGGGATTCCGAATAAAACAAAGCTTCAGCCAATCTCACGAGCGTCTGGCGAAGAAACAGTCGTCGGCAGTAAAGTGACCAGGAGACCTATTTTTGAATTACGAATGCGACTTAGAATTCACCGATGTGACTAATAATCACCGATTTTCAATAATTCTTATTTTTGAATATCACTTATGTGACTACCTTAGTCACGGATGATTTCATTACGAGTACCCTAACCCACTCGTAATCAAGTCATACTTTATTTATTTATTTATTTATTTATTGCTTTCATGTTGTACAATTTGATGACACTTACTAACATTTTACTGATTCAAACATGAAACCCTGCTAGGGCACTGCAACATTACGCTACACTTCATACTTCTATCCTTCACCACTTATTCTAAATATATCCGCACTAACTTACATATTTATTTACATTAGCCTATTTTCAATTATCATTCCTATTATTCTATACAAATTACATAATGCTAAATTAAACTCCCGGTCCTGTCATCAAAAAACTCCTGCAACGTATATAAAGGTCTTCCTTTAAGGTATGCTTCCAACGTGCTCTTGAACAAATTATATTTCTCCATCCATCCAATTATATTTCTCCATTACTTGTGGAAATGTTATCTGTGTTTTGTTTAGAGAACCTATTGACTATTGAAGAGTCTGAAGTTAATGTGTTGATTTCAGTCTATATATAATGTAGTGCTGTTCGCAGCTCTGCGATCGACTTTCAAAAATTGGATGTTTAGGAATCCGTGGTCTCAAAGTCACCACTGACTATTTAGTCAGCGGTGATTTCGAAATCGCATTCGTAATTCAAAAATAGGTTGGAGACCGGTGTTTAAATAAGTATAAAAAACCTAACAATATAAGTAAGATCATTTAAATGTATTAGAACTTACATCTCAAAACAAAAATCAAACGCTTAGTTTTAAGCGTTTGATTTTGGTTTTGAGATGTTTGGCGACTCCAACAAATGGACAAGACCGGCTTCAAAAATAAATAAAAAAAAATTATCCTTCACCATATAGGATATATCTATTACCAGTTAATAGTGTCTGAAATTTAATGACAATTTTATTATACGCCGTGGTAGGGATATAATACCATCGTGGAAAACCAGCTTGATGCTCTAGTGTTTGAAGTACTGCCAACAACTTGCATTGGGGTCAGCATGCCGTAAAGAAGTCAGCACCAATCTCTGAAGTATAATCATCAAAACGCAATATCATAGAACGATTTGTCATTTTTAACTGTCAAAATATAAAGGATTTTCAATATGACGCTTTTATAATTTATGCGTTATCATATCTTATTCCGTTCCTTATGTTACGGGAGCTAACCTTTTAAAGAAATACCTAATGTAAACGATTGCATTCCGACAGTTTTACCTAACACTTACATATGTGTGTACTTTATTCACGTTGGCAGCTCTGCAATGGACTTTCAAAAATTGGATGTTTAGGAATCCGTGATCTCAAAGTCATCGCTGACTATTTAGTCAGCGGCCATTTCGAAGTCGCATACGTAATTCAAAAATAGGTCTCCAGATCTCGCCTGGGTGAAAGGATGATGACAATTATTTGTAGGTTTCATTCGTCGATTGCCTGGTAGATAACATTCAAAATTACCGACATCGATTTCTCAACCATTTACTAACCCACTTCACCAATGATGTGTAAGCGCAGCCAATGTTGATTTATGGAAATAAGTCAATGCTAGACCAAACTGCAAGAAAATAGTACATTATTGCAAAGACCGTGAAGGAAATAGCAGATTGATATGAGTTTGAAAGGTGAGACTGCCAATTGCCATTTCCACCGAAACATAATACTATAGTGCTTTACAAAAAAAAGCATATCAAACTAGTAATAAAAATAAATATTGAAATATACATTTGTCATGTAAAGGCAATCACTGTACGTGAATATTTTATTGCTTGGCACACTTATATACAGCAAGCAATACAGTGAAAAAATTTTTCATAAAAATTTTGCGCAGTGTTCGAAATTTAAAAATCGCGCCAGCAATGGAATTTTCATATTTGTCCACGCAAATACATTACCTCGCGTGTTCTTTTTTTAAATAAATTATATGCCCCATAAGCTATATTAATTACTTTTTAAATATAACCCTTATAAGCTATATTGATAAAAAAAATTGCGTAGGATCATCCTGAGATCAATTAGTCCTTGTTTCGTCAAATTTTCACGTTTGACAATAGACAGATGATAGAACAAGACAAAATACGGAGGATCTAAATCTATGTTGGACTTAACGAAACTTCCTTATATTATAATAGGCTATTCTACAATTTTTTCAAATATTTTTTACAATGTTCGTTTACATGCAATAGTCAAGTATTATTTTTATTTTCGCAAAATATTTATCCTGCAAGCAGGAAAAAAGGATCAAAATAATATCGTAAAATAAAGGCGGCAAAATGCCGACCGTCATGTCTGTGACGTCAATTGTACTAAAATAAACAAATGTCAAATAATAATAATAATCTTTATTTCAGACTTTTTTTTTTTCTTTTGTCCATACAAATGTTAGTAGGTACAATACTTAAGAGCTATGTTAGTAAAAAAAATCTAAAGCGAAAATCTAATAAATAAAATTTTCAGTTCATGTACCTTTCTGAGGGACCAGGAACCAGTGTGTGCACCTTTACCCAGTGCCTCAAAAAGGAACATTCAGCAAGCAAAGTTGTCAAACGCCAAAGATAGT
The DNA here is from genome assembly GCA_036419045.1 of Scirpophaga incertulas. Taxonomy (NCBI): domain Eukaryota; kingdom Metazoa; phylum Arthropoda; class Insecta; order Lepidoptera; family Crambidae; genus Scirpophaga; species Scirpophaga incertulas. Next base: position 14,787,410 of record CM071645.1, read on the forward strand.
AGTGATGTGCCAACACGGAAAAATAAAACTCGATTGAACCCGTGTTAAAATTCACGTAACTCGGGTTGAACTCGAGTTAACAAGGTGGAAGAGTTGATGTTTTTTTTTTTAATTTTTGCGAATTTAATCTCCACCTTCGCATTAATATAGTAAAAAAATGAACAGACAAATGATATTTTTATCTGTTTCAATTCTTTCATTTTTTATATTATTTGTTTGTTATTGGAAGAGTTATACTAATTAAAGTAAAAAGGTTTTTTAATCGAATCTTTTATGTGTTTTTGGTCAGAATTTAAATTAAAAAAAATATGTATATTTATTATTAATAAAATTATGCAATATGCTTCAAAATAAAATCAAATTAACATTATGGTGCATGTATGTACATAGGTACATAGACTCACATAATTGTATTTTGATTATACATTAATTTATAATCACATTATTTTCAAGAACAAGAAAACTAACTAATTACTATCATAAAGAATATTATTGCAGTAGTTAAATTATATGTTGATATTTTAGTTTTAATTGTATTGTACTTAACTGTTTATATAAAGGGAAATTATACTAAAAACAAAACGAAAAATATTTTCTTGTCAATTAAGTACCAATTAGTGATCAACAAAAATATATAAAAATCTTATGTAAATAACTAAAACAAACTTCTTGTAAGTTCTAACAAAAACAATATTCTTATCTCAAAAACAATATTCTTCTATAAGATTTTCTTCTAGGACCCGGCATTTTGAAAAACAGAATTTAAAACACGAATAACTATAACAATAACCGGCACAGCAACCACCTCAAATCTACATAAACGTGACACTTGTTTGTTTTAAATGACCCCCCCCCCCCCCATAGAAGGAATAGACATTAAGCAAAGCGATTCGATTGTCGATTTAGGTACAAAATCACCCCACAGTTATCTAATAATCGATTGATTTCTAAAATTTGTCCCAACCCTATAAACATGGCAGATTATGTCAATTTGCTGTAAAACGGAAGCTTATTACTGATTTATTTCAGAAAATTAATCCCAAAAGGAATGTTTAATAAGCAGAAAAGACAAAATACTTAAAATATTATTGTTTTATTTTTGGTAAGAAAATCATTGAGACAATGTTTCTATAAAAAATTGGGTCGGGCTGTGCCGGGGCACACGGGGCCATTGGTTTTAACGTGAAACATCTATGTTAGGGAATTGCTTTTAAAGTAAAATATTGAAATAAAAACAAGATTGACGGTGTTTTAAATATTTTAATAAAAAACTCAATGTCACAACAGCGAGCTGACTATATAAGTGAAATATTCACACCACATTTTTGTTTCTAAAACTAATAGTTTTTTAATTATTAAGGTACGATGATATAGACCTTTTCGTTACGGTCCACTTTTAAACCTGGTACCCGTATGTTTCGGCGCGATTTTAAAGACGTTTCACGTCAAAAAGTACTGGAATGGGCAATCTTCTTTTAACTTGACGCGTTGCTTACAAACACTAGCACTACGTTTTAGTACAAATGACGTCATACCGAGAAAAACATGGCGGTCGGTGTTTTCGGTCACGTGAAATATAGATAATAAAACTTCGATTTTAAATTAGAAATATAAAATTTATCTTACGTTTTTATGAAAAAATAATATAATTTTTGCATTGCTCAGTACAAAAACTATATAAATAAAATTATTTCACATTTTTATGTTATAACATGCTTAAAAAATCTGTTATTATATAGTAGCTAGGTTAGTGCCCGCGACTTCGCAGCACTAGTATCTTGAGCAGTTTATACTATCGTGGCGTATAGCTTTAAAAATTATAGTCTATATGTTATTTTGATGTATAAGCTACTAGCGGCCCGTCCCGGCTTCGCAGTGTAATATGGTTGTATTTATATTAATAACCACTGTTTCATAATAATTATAATTTATTTGTGAGTTACACAGGATTAATATTTTATTTATTATTAGGATCTTTTATAACAATGTTCTACGGTCGATCCAGTCCAGCACCGAGAGATAAGTGTTTCTTTTTTAGGTTAATCAAATTACAAGGCAATGGCATAGCCGCCATACAGCTAATTACTTCTTACATCCCTTTTCTTTACATTAAAATTAATAAACTTACAACAACAAGTTATATAAATTTTAAACTTCAGAGTTTCAGAAATAATCTTCCCAAAACTTAGGCTTTCTTACGGCTCTACCACTACGTGTAACCTTGCTATCAGAAACATCAGACTCTAAATTAAAGCTCACTTTTTTACTTGAAGTACTGGTACTAGGATGACCACTCATACAACTCTTTAACATTACATTGTTACAATCTTCATTAAAATTCGAATTATCATTAGGTGAAACATTACAGTCTATATCTCTATAGTCTAAATTAATACTTTCACACAAGTCATTATTTAAATTATCATTATTACTCAATAAATTATTCATAACATCTTTTTCTCCCTCTGTTACATTATTATTACTTCCCAAATCATGAAAATCTTCATCGTCATAGTCAAAAGTATTTCTAGTTCTAAACTTTCTGTATTTAGATCCTTTATATACATGATATCTGTTTCTTATTATATTATGTCCATTTTCTAATAATATTTTATAATTCCTAAATCCTTGGTTATTTACAATTTTACCAGGAATTAATTTATTTGTATTTTTATCTCTTACATATACATTTTCATTCTGTTTAAAATGTAACCCTTTACCTTTACATTTCTTACTCTTCGCAGCGTATGCGATGAAAGACATCTTATGGCAAATTTTTTATATATGGTATGGTTATGGTTTTAATAAGAATTTCTAAAGATTTCTATAGTAATCTAGTGCTAAAATGACCTATGTTACTCCGTGATATTGTAGCTTTCTAATGAAAAAAGAATGATTAAAATCGGTTTGAGTTTATTCGTTACATACAAAAATACAGATTTTTCCTCTTTATAATATTAGTGTTGATATATTTTAAAGTTTTGCTAAAATTGCCCATGCTTCGGCACGAATTGCGCCGGCTCGACCGGAGTGATACCACGGCCTCACAGAAAACCGGCGTAAAATAGCGCTTGCGCGTGTTTCGCCGAGTGAGTGACGTAAATTTTGCGAATGTTCGTCTGTCAAATTCAATTCATCGTTGTCATTTGAGGCTTTCTTATGTCAAAATTAATAGCGTTCGTTCGATCGTTCGGTGGAATGCTTTAAACGATAGTAACTAAGAGTAGCATACGACACGACGAAATCCACTATATATCGAATATCGTTTTTAAGAGTACGCCCCCAGATCTGTAATTTGTATCGTACTAAGACATAGGTACCTAATGTAAATATTAGTCAGAAAGAAATAACGGCACAAAACGTAGCTAGGTTATTATTAATCAATCATGATTTGAGTGCTTGTATAAGGTATGGACACGATAGAAACTTAGAAGCACAAGCCAAACATTCACTTGAAAGTTCCGTTAAAGATGCGCGTGGGTTAATTTAGGACGTAGATCCTTGTATTATAAATTATAATGTGTGTGCGATTGTTACTTTTTCGATTGAGAAATGAACGGTTATAGAGAAATCCGCGTAGGTAGGTGATTGCTGTATGAAATTGTACTCAATATTATAAGCGTATCGATAAATTTTCAATAAATATTTTTGAGACAAAACAATTGAGGTAAACATAGTAAGTAAGTAAATGACAACCTCCCTAGTCGAGTGGATAGCACACCGGTTTCAAGGTGTCGCCATCTCTGAGGTCCCGGGTTCGAATCCCGGCGGGGGCAGATGTTTGTGTGATGAATGCGAGCTTTTGTACTTTAGTCATGGTTGTTGATATACATATATTTCTATTAAAAATATTTATATTTGTATGTCTATCCGTTATCCTAGATCCCATAGCACAAACCTTACAGAGCTTAGTTTGGGCTAGGCTAAAAAATTGGTGTAAGTGTAACCAAATAAAAAGGGTAAAAACAAATACAACCACATATACCAACAAAACCTTGGTTTAATAAATTTAGATTTTGCAAAAAAGTGACTTCAGCCATTATACGAATGCGATTAGGCCATGTCTGCACACCACATCATCTTTTTAAGCTAGGCATTAAAGATAATAATTTATGTGATTGTGGGACTGATGTGGGGGACTTAAACCACATGTTTTTTTCCTGTCCATCTTACGATTACTCCTCTTTCCTATCTAACCTTTTGTCCTCTGGTGTTCCTTTTCCGACCAATATGTCCACCTTATTGCAAGCCTTAAACTATGGCGTATTTAAATGTCTAGAACAGTATATATTGCATAACAATATCAATATTTAAATACATAAATAATATTAAATAATGGTTTGGCAATAAATGATTGAATATGAATATGAATAAATATTTATAGAATTACACATATTTCTCACATTACCTAATTATTATTTTACTTCCACAAATCTGACCCTAACTTTTTCTTTCCTTCATCTTATCCTACAATTATGAATTATTCTAAAATAACGTTTCCCAACCTTTTACCTCATCGTGGCAAATGCACAAGCCGTGCGAGCCAAAGTTAAAATAATAAAAAAAAAACAATGTCACAGATAACAATAACTGTGACAATCGAATGCGTTAACTGTGCACTTAAAATATGGTCAATTTTCGATTGTATAGCTTTTAAAATGTTATAACCTACGATGTATGCAAACAAATTCAATAGTGATTTGGCTATAAAAATATTTATGACTTTTTATGTTCGAATCAATTTTGCGACCACTAGTCGGATTTTAAGAAAATTTAATATAGAGGTTCGGGACCGCGAAAGGACACGATATGATAATTTTTATCACGAGAAAATATGTATGAGTATAGAGCTAGTTTCATAAAGCAAGTATGATAAGCTTATCCTAATTGTTTGTGGTATTCCCAGTTCCACTGGACATAGATACTTGTTCTTTTTGCTTTGTATATTAACCGCAATTAAATACTTAATGACTTATTAAAGCTTACCATTTGCCTCTAGATGAAAACAACATCTTAGTAACTGTAAAATAGCAGTACAAAACTGCTATTGCAAATGTACAATTAATGAACTAATTCTCTAATCTAATGTAACTTAGACCATATGATGACAGACATTATCTCTCTTATTACAAAAACTTCTAAAACTCGGGTTTAAACCAGGTCTATGTAGTTCGGGTCTAAACCAAGGTTTTCTGGTTTAGACCGGACTTTATTAAAAAAACAAATTCAAGTACGATCTTCCAAAACCCGAGTCTAAAGAAAATCATTCATTCATTCGTTCGTTTTTAACGGCTTTGGCACCCTAGTTTTAGTTACAAAATTATTTCGTTTTCTTTGAATTTTACAATGATATCTTTAATAAACTTATATGAAAATGGAAAATAATAAGAGATTCTATAATTGGTGCCAAGAAGACAAGGTATGTACTTATCTAGTTTATATTTTAATAAAGAACTTTTGAAAATTAAAATGTTAACTGTATATAATTCTAAGTTGATAAAACGACGTACAGTTGGAAATGTGTCCAAAATATCCAAATCGCACAAACTACAAATTGTCAGCTATCAAAAATCATAATTTCGTTTTGAAACCAGACTTAAACTAGGGGGTAGCCTAGTTTATCTTTAAACCAGAGATAAACCCGGTTCTTTGGGTAAACCGTGTCTTGTAATATCAATTTCTGTGTAACTCGCTAAAGTATTAAGTATAATACGAGAGAAGCAATGGAGAAGCTTTATGTAAAATGTAACAAAATAATTAAAATCCAAATGACAACACGGAATACAAGTCCGGCGGAAAAAAATGCCAGAAGCACTAAGCTGCAATAAATACCACGCTTTTTTATTGCAGCTTAGTGCTTCTGGCATAACAGACATGATGATTTCAACAAGGCAAACATTTTCATTACTGGTTAATTATTGAATTTACGGAGCCCCATGAAACATGTAGGTAACGAAACCATATATTCTAACTTTCGTGTTTAGTATTAATTAACTTTGCAACCTAAATCTGGGGAGGGTTAGGGGTAACACGCCTGAGTCATGTGAAGCTAAGTCATGGGGCTTTCCATAAAGCATCCAGTGTTAAATGAACTTTGAGTACATGGATTAAAGATTAAACTGCATTGTGTGTACAAACACAAACAAAGTAATGTTGTTAAAAAAGTATGCAGGAATAATCTTGATTCCTGTATAATTTTCTTTGTGTTCATGTTTCGTTTCGTTCGGATATAAGTAACACGAATATCAGTGACTTAAGCACCTCATTTTCGAGCTATAGTAATTAATTGATTATCTATTATATAATATATATTTATGTATGTGTATGTATATATGTATCTATTAGGTAGTTAGTTGTTATTTTAATTTGTGATGACCTTATTGTAAGTTATTATATGTATCTGCGCCACTTACACTTGGAACTACTAGCCATTCGGTTGACTGGTAGAGAATGCCTTGTTGCATTAAGTCCGCCAATTGTACCCAGTTTTTGTTGTGCAATAAAGTTTAAATAAATAAATAAATTTTAGAAGTTTATTTATATCTTTTATGATTAGTTTTGTTTTTCTAAATTGACGTAATTCCTGTATTTTATATTAATGTATTTTGTTATAAAAATTAACTGCGTTACCCACGCATGTAAATATTACAAAATTGTGATTGGTTGTATGTGTTTTTTTTTGTTTAATGTTATATGATCTAATTTTATTTATGATGTAAAGTTTGCTAGATAAATAAATAAATATATTACTGTTGATCAATTATATATTATACCTATATACAAATAGCTACTGACTTACAAATATGTTTATTATATTGATAATAGAATTTAAAATAATTTTAACATAGCATATTTCTTTATTAAACTTTTGTGTGTACGAAAGTGATTTTATGTTTTAAAAATCTAACAAACGATGTTCTGTCATATTAATACAAATTTTGTAAGATCGGACGGTGTTGTTTCGATAGAGGTGTGTATACCTCCCTAAATAGAAGAGATTTTTACTTATACATTTTTACGATTCTAATTCCGCGTAAGTATGTTAAGTTACTAAACTTAACTTAATAAAAAAAAATGTTATTATTATTTTTTTGATTTAGATATCGATAGAATTTTACGCGCTGTATCTACCTATAAAGGGATTAAAACAGTCAAATTAAAACCTTGTATGCCGAATATAGTCCCGTTGACAACCCTAGTATACGATAATGAATGACAACGTAATCTGTTCATTGTCTTGCGTTAGAACTTTCTTGATTTCAAGAATCTCTAAATGATTAAATATTGCGTTATAATCATACATTTATAATATACTGCCGTATAATAAATTGATGATTTTGTTAAGGACGTTAAGTATATGCTTCTATCTATAAACTATCTATACAATTACAACAAACAAATCTAAAATGTATATTTTGTTTTTAGATTTGTTTTTTGTAATTTGTGGTATAAATAAAAATTCAAAAATTTCACCTCGGTGTGTTAGGTATTGTATAAAGCACGGCAGTTAATTGGTCCATCCTGACCAGAGTTTTGCAGTGCTAAATAGGGTCGGGTAAATCACTATAAATCATAATAAACATTAGCAAGGATTGACTGAGTTATGGTCTGGGATGTCAAAGTGTTGTCGTATTTCACTCCGATGCGCAATGGCCAGTACGAGTAGGTACCTGGAGGCCTATTTTTGAATTACGAATGCGACTTCGTAATCACCGATGTGACTAATAATCACCGATTTTCAAAAATTCTTATTTTTGAATATCACTTATGTGACTACCTTAGTCACGGATGTGATTTCATTACGAGTGCCCTCACCCACTCGTAATCAAGTCATACTTGTGGAAATGTTATCTGTGTTTTGTTTGATTTTTAAGTCTTTATATACAATATATATATATATATATATATGAATGTAGCACATATATTATATTAATATATAATATTATATATATATTTTATATTATATATATATGTTATATTATATATATATATATATATATATAACCGCAATAGTTAAGCCGGCAATAACCGGCAGCGGCTACATTCTACGTGGAACCGAACTCTTACATTTATGTGTTGGTATTGGTTGGTATCGATTCGTAATTCGCATTCGTAATTCAAAAATAGTTCTCCAGTTCGGAGTTTCTAAAAATTATGTGGCTACTAAGCAAATGTAACATATTTTACAATGTACTTTAGTGTTTTAGTGTCTAATACTGTAACTTAGCGAATTGTACAATTTTAGGGCATTATATTCACGCCATAAGTTATGCAATCGATAAGATTGTAAATTCATGGCAACCAATTCATAGTTTATAACTAATGCATTTTTCATTATAATTATACTGTTTGTTGTCGATTTGTAGTATTTTTTTATTGAATTATGATATTATACTAAAAAAAATCTAAATTTCATACATATTACATATATGGATTAAGGTTTTCCCGTGGTTCTGACTATTAATTACGCTCTATTTCGAGAATAATTTTACTTTTTGATAATAATAGTCCATTAGCTCCACACTGCTTTTTATCTTTGCGTATATCAAAGATGATTGGTCTACTTGATTGTAAACAGGGCTTGCATTCGACTCGCTTGAACTTTGTAAATATGTCAAGGCGAACATTGATCAATATGGATGCTGTATTCGAAATCACTCGAAATCCTGGAATTTAATATGCAATATTAAATTCCAGGAAATATCTCGTGTAAAATTTTTAAGATATTCAATCATTTAATTTGATTATAAATATATAAGTATATGAATTAATATTTACAATTCGCTCAGTGCTGAAAGTGCACTCTTCATATTTTTTTAACATCCCTTTTTCAAATAAATGTCAGTTATTAAGCAAGTAGATATTCTAAGTTTTGCAGTAGTTCTGTAACAACCCAGAAAATAATAGTGTCCATGCCAACATGTTACATACTAAAGTCATGGCAGAAACACTTGAAACGAGGGTACTTACTCATATCGTGTATAACTAATAATTCAAATAAATATTTTGACGACCTCCATAGTCGAGTGGATAGTACACAGGTTTCAAGGTGTCGCCATCTCTGAGGTCCCGGGTTCGAATCCCGGTGGGGGCAGATGTTTGTGTGATGAATGCGAGCATTTGTACCTTAGTCATGGTTGTTGATATATATTTCAATAAAAATTATTTATATATGTATAATATATGTATGTCTATCCGTTACCCTAGATCCCATAGCACAAGCCTTACAGAGCTTAGTTTGGGCTAGGCTAATCGGTGTAAGTGTAACAAATATATATATATATATATAATATACTTTTCTTAAGTTAATAAATAATACATTTTATTCATTTTTTTTTTATACTACAACGGTAGCAAAAAGGCTTACGGCCTGCCTGATGGTAAGCAGTCACCGTCGCCTATGGACGCTTGCAACACTAGGGGCATCACAAACGCTTTGCCGACCTTTTTAAAACCTATTTACTCCCTTTTTGAAGAACCCCATACTGTAATCCCCCGGGAAAGCCTCAGCAGGGAGCTCGTTCCACAATCGGAGCGTGCGCGGAAGGAAATTACGTTGAAAACGCACTGTGCGTGACCATTTAGGCTCCAGCATGTGAGGATGAACACCCTGCCGATGGCGAGCGGTGCGATGGTAGAATGTGGCCGTGGGCATCATGTCGAACAATTCTTTAGAACACAACCCGTTGTTTAAGCGATAGAAAACACACAAAGAGGCACAGTCTCTTCTCAGACTTAAGGGCTCAATACCGCATGTGAGTATGGGATGGTCAACGATACGCTCAGCGCGTCTTTGGACCGAATCAAAAGGATCAAGTTGGTATCGAGGTGCTCCCGCCCACAGGTGAGAGCAGTACTCCATATGGGGTTACTACATTCATATTAATCAAAATTGACAAAACTCAAAATTCGACAAAGACAATAATAAAATCGTGTATTTACAAAGAGTTTGTATAGCTACTATACTCAAACAGACTACAATCTCATTCTGGAGTTACATTATTAGTATAATGTGAATTATGTAAAATTGAAATATCTATAATTAAACACATAAAAAGATTTACCTATAGATAAAATTTATTGGTGCTGTTAAAGTCATCTCTAATTTAACACTATAGAGCTTTAATAAATTCATAAACTTTCCTTACTTGAAAATCTGACTTGATATCTATAAAGATATCATAAATATTTAATAAATTATATAACACAATTAAATGTGGATAAAACCATAAACATTCTATCTAGAGGGTTTTCCAATAAAAGGAGCAAAAAACCCGTCTCATTGAAAATATTCAAATTAAAATAGCATTTTTTGAGATAAATGATCGGAAGGTTATTTCATTATAAAGAGGAAGGTATGCCGTTAATAATGAAAACGAACATCGAAATGGCCACCAGACCTTGGACCTTGAGACCTATTTTTGAATTACGTATGCGACTTCGAAATCACCGCTGACTAAATAGTCAGCGATGACTTTGAGGTCACGGATTTCTAAACATCCAATTTTTGAAAGTCGATCGCAGAGCTGCCAACATAGCACGCACTGCCATGCAGAATGTAGCCGCTGCCGGTTATTGCCGGCTTAACCATTATGGTGTATGGCTTGATAAAGAGAAAAAAAACAATATTTTAAACTTTTTTATTTCCTTAATTAATTTAAGATTTCAAATATATTTATTTCCTTATTTAATTTTAAATCCAACTGAAGAAAAAAGAAAACTAAAGTAATGTAAGTACTTTTGGTTCTATTTTGTACCTACATTTAAGTAGCTATTTTCTAGTAAATACCTACTTTACTGCTATATATTCTACATGCATACAGTAAACAGTAAAAGTTACTTAACTAACCAATTTCATATTTTCAGATGTCTGAATTACAAAAGAAAAAAGTAGAATAAGTTTATAATAGAGATAAAAAAACTATTTAAGAAGACTGACTGAAAAATTAACACATCAACTTCAGACTTGTCAATATGTACTCTAAACAAAACACAGATAACATTTCCACAAGTATGACTTGATTACGAGTGGGTGAGGGCACTCGTAATGAAATCACATCCGTGACTAAGGTAGTCACATAAGTGATATTCAAAAATAAGAATTATTGAAAATCGGTGATTATTAGTCACATCGGTGATTTCTAAGTCGCATACGTAATTCAAAAATAGGTCTCCTGCTTGATCCTTTTTATGAAATTTTCCCTTTGTCCTCGATAGTCTCACGAATTCCATCTTTGAGTTTTAGTTTTACGAACCATCTCTGGCAAAGTTTCACCATTTCATAGTGAATTTTAATAATTTGAATGTGTTGTTGAAGCGTATATCGTTAAATTTTTAGCAATGGCATAGTTTTTACTAATGAAATGTCAAAAGGTGACAGATTCAAAAATAAAACCTACTAAGATAGCGGACTATTTAAAATAACACCTCTTATTGGAAAATTCGTTTTCTGTCCTTTATCCGATTAATTATTTATGTTTGATAATCATCAACCACCCTAATTAGACATATTGACTTACATTTATTTTGTGCTTAAAGATGAAAATCTGTAAAATAATCGCACATTTAAGGTTAAAATTATATTATTGATTGTAATAGACATACGGTTCCTATCTTAAGAGGTAATTGTTCCTGCGGGGGTGATAACCTGATATAACAATTGAACCAAACATCAAGCAAAAAATTTCATATATATGTATGTTTTTAAAGTGATCATTTATAATTTTTCATATTAACAAATAATTATAACAAACAGATAAGTATTCATATGCGATTATAAGAAGTTACTTAATATCAATAAGTGTATGCATTTTTTATGTTTAATAAAAATGAACAACTTAATTTGTATCTATATTTATTTACGAAATACAGTTTCAAGATATTGGAAAAAATTGGAGCTACTTCACAATTGCTACACAATTTTCATGTGATGCAATTGACATGAAACATGACGCAAGTAACTATAAAACAATAAAAAAGGATTGCGAGCGATTCCCATATCGCATTTCGAGTCCTACCGACTATAATGATAGGGAGCCAGCATCCAACGTAAGGGCTATTAGGGTCCATTACCAAAAGAAGGATGTAGTTTATAGCTCTCAGGGCCCGTGTGATGCACTTAGAACGCCCTACAAATTGCTATAATGTATTTATGTTTTATTGGATAATCTAGCTTGATTTGTGAATTTGTGTGATTTCCGTTCTGATTTTTTTATTGACTTCTCAGCAATTTTTCTTGCAGTATCGTATTGCGGGGAACTTCAAAATAAAAGCAAAATTTATAATTTAAAGTTTCATTTTTTTCTCTATATATCATTCTATTGTTAAAAGTTTAATTTAATGCTGAGATGTGTCTTATTTCACAATGCAGCACTGCGAACTGTCTCAAGGTCTACATACAGCCTGACGTGCTGATTTCTGTACATATAAAATTCATCACAATATATGCTATATATGCAGCTTTGGCGCAGGCACCCTGAACCTTTCAATTGGAAGACTAGTGATGAGATCGCCCCGCTGCCGCTGCTAGTCTACTTATCTATCATCATAATTATTGATGTAACTATTATGATAGACAAGCAGTCTAGCCACCTGATGGTATGAAATAGCTATAGTACTTGTAGTTTCCGTGTGATTACCAATAAATATATTTTATAATCTCCATTAGAATCTAAAAAAAAAAATTAAGTGTACCTCTTGTCTACTATAAATTATGGATAGATGTTATAAGGTCTCCACAATTTAAAATTAGGTGACCCCTAGTCTTCTAATGGTGAATGAATTTTTTAAATCAGTTCTGTACGCATCGACTTTTCTCAAACAAATTAAATATTTACCCACAGAAAAATGCACCGCAGTCAATTCGAGAAATAAAAGGCACCGTCGCTCCAGACACGTTTTATCCGACCCCCCCGACCCCTCTTCAAGCCTTGCAAGAGGCGGCATCTGCATTGCCCACCCCTTAGTAGTCTATTCTACGTGGCTTGCAGCAATTGTAAGAGTAGGCCACATCAATACACACTGGTCGGAGCCACTTTGGTGTACCGCTCCTATTCTAGCGCATAAATAATAAAAAAATAGCGCATTGAAGAGGGGTCGCCCTCCTCGGAGGGCAGCGCTGACCGTACCCTCTCATAAGGGTGCGGCAAACCTTCCTCCATGCAAGCCGTGAAGGCCATAAGGGCTAAGGTTGAGTTTAGTTAGTTCACAGTAAAAATTATTATACCCCCTTTAACCATCACGTAGGTATATTGTGGAATTCTAATAAGTCTAGTAAGCTAAAAGATAAATCCGTTGGAAATAATAAAGAAATGTTTATTTATTATATGCATATAACATTTCCTCTTTATTAATATTAGTATAGATAAGCGATTAATGTAAAATTTTAATAATTGATATTAAAAACACAATATTATTCATGTATATATTTTTTTAATTCAAAACTTCAATGGCACGTTGTAAAAATAAATTTGGTACAAAAATATCTACTCTATACATTGTTTATCTATTCGTATAATATTGTAAGTAACTATTTATTAGTCCACATTAATACAATTACTTCACATTTTTTTGAAGCTCACATCTGTAACTTAATATCTTTCCTGTAGAAATGCAACAATATTACTTACATAGATAAATAAATAAATTAACAAACTAACCTTTAAATAAGATTTAAAACTTATATATGCTATTTGAAACAATCCTATGGTTATGTTAATGAGACTGTTTTATTAACATACTCAATATTTAAAAATGATATGTTTATTTACATATTACGCAAACATATATTAAAGTTCGATTTTTAATTCGAGTCAGTAAAATGACATTTCCAGTGTCATGTGTCACAAATCATATTATTTAATATGGTATGTATTACATATTTACAATAAAAAAACGCTTTGATACCTAATGACTAAATGTCTAAATCTATTGATTGCCGAACATCACTATTGTAGGGGGTTGTAGTGGGTCACCCTTTTTTGTATCAGTGACAGTTGCACTTGTCATTTTACTGACTCGAATTAAAAATCGTAGTTTACACAAAATTTTATCTCAGATAAAGACGTATTATATAGTTATTCTCTGATCTTTAAACGCCATTTTTAATAGTATATAAATATGTTATATTATATTGTCATTAATAACTTATTACTTACTTTTTTTTTGCATTCATAAATGCCCGCGTACGTAAATATACGTATAAAATATTTTAAAATCCTATTATGAAAACTGAGTTTTTTTATTATGTTATATAATATTCTATATTTATTTGTATCGTTAAGGTGAGATCGCTTCCGTAGTTCGCTTATCGTAGTAGTTCCCTTTGACTGGCAGTTGGAGCCGCAGGCTTTGGTGCTCCCTCCTCAAAGTGGAAAAATTCTTGCTTAGTACAACGCCCTATAAAAAATATAATAAATTTGATTACATGCTCTCTCAAGATTTTATATATGTTATATTATAGCCCGTGATATTTAAAAAATAATTCGCGCACATCAGCTACAAAGATATGGTTCACTTTTCGCCATATAACGTGTCGTTAAATCTACTAACTATAAATAAAAATGAATCCCTTAAATATATAATCGCACATAATATACAATCTACAATCGCACATACATAAATCTTCTGTACGTGTGTTAGTCATTGAACTCCTCCTAAGTGGTTGGACCGATTTTGATGAAATTTTTTATGTGTATTCCAGGGGGTTTGAGGATGGTTTAGATTCACAATACGATCATCTAGATATTGTTTTTTTAGCTAAATTATTTATTTATAAACATTTGAGATAACATGACATTTGAGACATTTGACAGGACAATGTCTGTCGGGTCAGCTAGTAGTATAATGAAATATTAAATAATTTAGGCAGATTATTTTTTAAATAGCATATTTTTCTTTTTTCATAAAATTTTGGCTTATACGGCTTGTATATTAGCCACAAAAGTTTAAAATTAGGTATATTAAGGGAACTAAAACTTTAAGGCAAATAGATAAGAGGAATAAATACAGTATACAGGAGACCTATTTTTGAATTACGAATGCGACTTCGAAATCACCAATATGACTAATAATCACCGATTCTCAATTATTCTTATTTTTGAATATCACTGATGTGACTACCTTAGTCACAGGTGTGATTTCATTACGAGTGCCCTCACCCACTCGTTTGATTTTTCAGTCTATATATAAAATATATATGAATGTAGCACATATACCTATATATATATAATAACCATAATGGTTAAGCCAGCAATAGGCGGCAGCGGCTACATTCTGCGTGGAACCGAACTCTTACATTTATGTGTGTACTATGTTGGCAGCTCTGCGATCGACTTTCAAAAATTGGATGTTTAGGAATCCGGGACCTCAAAGTCACCGCTGACTATTTAGTCAGCGGTGATTTCGAAGTCGCATACGTAATTCAAAAATAGGTCTCCAGGAGCAATGTAGGGAAAATCAGAATTTTGACTTAATAAAATAAATGATTTAATTATTTAGCATATATCGTTACTATTTGTTTAATATTTAAGAAATTCAGCCATCTTCTGCAGTTGACAACTCATGTCATTGTATGACAGTTCGGTTCATCTAGTATACAATTATATCTAATACTGTAAAGTTTTATTGTATTTTTTTATTATCCTTTGTAGCATTTTACATCGTGGCAAGGAGTTATCTCGGGATGTAATGTATTTTGAGACCGCAAAAATAACATTTAAGGTATAAGTTATATATAAAATGAACTATAGGTGCGGACTAGGACTTGAAAACCTAATTCCTAATTGAAGTCCGAATTGAATAAGGTCAGAATATAAACAAAAATTTGAAATGGCGCCCAATAGACTACTGTGTATTCTCAGTATGTTAATTTAGGGCGTTCGATACTTATGAGCAAAAATAAGTTATACAGTGAAAAAAGTAGCTTGTTTAGCGCTAATATTTTTTCGACAGAATGATTACTTCAGATGGATCACAATACAAAATTTGTTTAGTGACGTTTTTATCAACCGGTATATTATATAGTATAGTAAAAAGTTCACCTCAGTGTTATATTTGTATATATATTCGTGTTTTTTTGTAGTGTTAGTTTAAATGTAAAGTAATGTTGTACAAATGAAAGAAAATGATACCTATTGAAAAATAATTAAATGTCAGAAATTTTGGGAGTATCAGTAAATTGAATATAGTGTCAATGAATCAAATGAGTAAATACAGAAATGTCAAATTAAACTACCCAATAAGTTGTCCTTTAAATTGTCACTAAGGTGGTGCAAATTATATAGGTACTAGTATAATAAGAGGATAGTTAAAGAGTCTATATAATAGTTACCACGGGAGAATTTGGCCTCATCATTGTGACGATACTTACAGCGTAGTAGAAGGTGGCGGCACCAACGACTTTTTTAAGCTTCCGTTATTAAAGCTACACAGAAATCACGTATGACGGAAATGTTCTACTTTAAATTGTGGCGATACTTACAGCGTAGTAGAAGGTGGCGGCACCAACGACTTTTTTAAGCTTCTGTCACTAAAGCTACACAGAAATCACGTATGACGGAAATGTTCTACTTTAAATTGTGACGATACTTACAGCGTAGTAGAAGGTGGCGGCACCAACGACTTTTTTAAGCTTCCGTCACTAAAGCTACACAGAAATCACGTATGACGGAAATGTTCGACTTTAAATTGTGGCGATACTTACAGCGTAGTAGAAGGTGGCGGCACCAACGACGCAGCCGACGGTGACGTCCCACCAGTGATGGCGCCGGTCAGTGACGCGGGTCAGCGATGAGACAGCCGCAAACGAAAGTGACAACAGCTGCGTCGCCGGAACCACAAATACGCTGCGTGAGCGCCAGTTGAACGCACGCTTCTGCACATACCACTGGAACAAGATTTTTTTGCGTAGATAATATAGGAGTCCTAGGATTGTGGCTCTAATTGGTCATGGTGACATCATCGACCAATAGAATTCGACCTAATTTCCTAGAATCATACTACCAACCTATCATAATTCAAGTTAATTATAGTTTTATGTATCTCTTTTGCGATCGATTTTTTGTTGGAATTGAAAGATTAGTGCAGTCACATTGCTGATTTATGAAGATAATAATTATCTCAATAAAGTAGCAATATTGTCAGTACTATCTGTCAGTGTCAAAATTTTACAGCAATACAGATACATAATCAGCGTACAGGTTTAGGTACAAATGCTATTTGTGCTTAACAGCAATAGGCCATTAAAACAAAACAGTCAGTAAAAAAAATACATTTCGAAAATTTAATTTATCAAATCAAATTTTAGCAAGATTAAACAATATCTCTTCGGAGATTGGAAAAGCTATATGTATAGTATATTTGTATGTTTGCTCAAAAAATATTTAATGTAGGTACATAAGTAGCAAAACTTTTGTTAATTCTATGACTCTAAGTTAAAGTTAGTAACTCTTACTAAGTTAAAGTTAAGTTACTTAGTAACTAAGTTAAAGTTAGTAACTTTCTTCAAAGTACATCTTTGGGGTATCCAAAATATCTACATTAATATTCAACATCTAACAACGTTTTAAATTTATTCCTCACAGAATTTTATATTTCTTTTGTATATTTTTTTTCATAACTAAAACTAATCCTCACGATTATTGTAGAGTGAGCTGCGCAACTCAAAACCAACTACACACATATTAAAACTACATAAATTAAGAAAATACGAGTATTATTAAAACATACCGCTATAAACAATCCGCAGTACACAGATAACGACGTATGTCCCGAAGGAAAACTGTGGTAGGAGTCAGTTTTCATCCAGTTGGAGAACTTAGTCGAAGTGCACTCGAAAGTAGACACGAACTCGGAACTAAAAATAAAAATAATACCTACCTATATCTAATCTATACTTATAATAAATCTGTAGAGAGGTCAATTCTGTACATGTACTAATGCCAAAATCAAACAGTAAAATTTTTGTCTGTTCGTCTGTCTGTCTGTCTGTCTGTATAACCGTTATAGAAACAAAAACTACTCGACGGATTTTAACGAAACTTGGTACAAATATTTCTCATACTCCTGTGATACTTATAGTATACTTTTCATCGCGCTACAATCAATCTCAGGAGCAGAGCAGTGAAGGGAAATGTTGGGAAAATCGGGAGAAGTTACTCCATTTTTTAAACTACCGTCACTAAAGCTACACAGAAATCACGTATGACGGAAATGTTCTACTTTAAATTATATAACAAATATCCCACGACATCATATGTCTATCTTTTATTGTTGACTCACAATAACACGTATAATTGAAAATGCTACCTAAAATTACGATTCCACGCGGACGAAGTCGTGGGCACAGCTAGTGTATAATATTACAATATTAGAGTACCTCAAAACGAAAGTATATTATTTTTGCGTATTGACCATGATTACATATGGAACCAAAAAGTAGCGATTTACAATTGATCTTATAAGGAAACTTAAATACTACAATCAAGCTCAATATTGAGGGCTATAGTCGGAGACCATCTGTGTGATCGAATCAGAATTAATGAAATTCATAGAAGAATCATTCATGATAACTGAGAAAGAATAGTGAAAAGTACTCAAAGCAAAGGCACATATTTGAGTTTTTCGAATAGTGCAATTAAAATTTGAACATATTTAAAAGTGACCACTTCGGTGTGTTTTCAGTGACACGTGACATAACGTTCCATTATAAATTTATCGAACATTTTCTTTAAGTTTGCCATATGTCATTTATACTTCACAATTTGTCCCTTCTCAGGGTCCGTCTTGAATTATTATTTTTCTTTGTTTAAATCAATGGGTTAATTCCTGGCTAGGATTATTGACTAACAAAAACTTTTGAATGATAACAACAGGCAGCTATTAACATAAAAGAATTGTTAATTGGTTTTTGACACTACGATTTTTAATAGATTGCTGCATAGTATTCTGATGTAGCGCTGTCGATACAAAGCATCAAAAATAATTTATTTAGTTTGATTAGCGCCAGTTTTTTGCAACAAAATAGAACAAAACAAGACAAAACTGCAGGCACTTGTTTGTGTATAAAATAACATTCATATTCTTGCCGTGGGAGAGCCATGCTTCGGCACGAATTGGGCCGGCTCGACCGGAGTGATACCACGGCCTCACAGAAAACCGGCGTAAAATAGCGCTTGCGCTGTGTTTCGCCGAGTGAGTGAGGGTACCGGAGGCCCAACCCCCCTTATTACCCTTTATTCCCCTCTATTCCCCTTATTCCCCCTATTCCCTTTTAAAAGGTTGGCAACGCATCTGTGACTCCTCTGGCGTTGCGGGTGTCCATGGGCAGCGGTTATCGCTTACCATCAGGTGATTCGTTTGATCGTTTGCTGCCCTATCCTATAAAAAAAAAAAAAAAAATAAATACTTCATACCCAGTGCAAGTCTTTCCTGTGTCAGGTTGGCAAATATCAAAGAAGATTGGTCTGGGGCTGCCTGTGATGCCTTTCATAAGCTCTACGACGCTGAAGTTGAATATCAGCCCGTAGAGGTAATTTCTGAATATACGTGACGAGTTTCTAGCAGCTGACTTAAGCTTGTCCTTCGTTGTATCTTCGTCATCAGTGAACAGTAGCTCCGTAACTATTAGCTGTAAATAAATAAAATAAAAACAAATAAATACCAATGCGAAAGAAATAATCAAATGATCCTACTTTCGCGAACTTACAAAATACCGATGTGTCTTGGTAGAGATAATATAAAACAATTGTTCTTATTATGTGTCTATTGAAATTGACGTATCCGGTGTGCGGGCAACAAAAGCATCAATTATCGTCACTCCATGAGAATATCTGTCAAATATACTGATTTCTTGTCGGGTATGTCGATTTTAGCTGTCAAATTTTGTTTATCGGGATCAATTTCATGCTCATACTGTTGGTACTCATACTGATATGGTACTAAATATTTTCAGGGTAACTAAAACACCACAAGTAACTTTTTATCGTTTACATCAATATAACGTGTACTTATATCAATATAACTCATTTAGCGATTATGATTGTCAATTAATCTATACAATATAATATAATTACCCGGAAGCACTCCACAACTTAAAAAAATAGACAAAAAAATACTTACAACGATTAAGGGCGCAGTGAAAACGGTAGAAAGGAGAACACTCGTGGATACAGTGTCTCCTGTGAAGGGAAAAGAGAGTGCTGGATCGTTGCAGTAGAACCCCGCTTTGTGGCTGGGCAAGACCCCCAGCTCGAACAGAGACAAGAGTAATAGAACTGAGGGCAAGAATAATTCCAAATTAAAATAATAATAAATAAATATTCAATGAGTATAGTACAGATATATAGATATATAGGAACACTTCATTTTGCCACAGGTTAGGACACTACATACACAATCAGGACATTTTATGGTAGGCAACCTTACGTGCTGCAGATTACTTGGGGTAGAAATTTGTGTTAGGTTAGTTTAGTTTTTTTTTCTCTCAGGAGAGGCTGAGAACCTTCATAAGAAGCACGAAACGTTCTCAAAGGCCCAATCAGAATCACCTTCCAACCAAGCTCAGCCTAATGTTTAAATGCTAAGGACCATCTAGGCAAATCGTAATGGTGACCATCGTCGTCTCTGGAGAAGGAGCGATACAGCGGTGGCCCATAAAACAAAGTGGCACCTGTCTTAATTATAATTTGTATTAAGTCCCTTTCAATGTTATACTGGTCATTACAACTTGATTGAACTTTTTAAAAACAATTTTGCGGGACGAAGCCACAGACGTGATTAACCAGATGCCACTCCAAGAAATGACAATGTTCATACGCAATTTTTTAACACAAGTGTCTTAGACTTTTCTTCTTTTAATTTCTTTATAGGCACAAAGTCCAAGGTCGTCTTGTCTTTAGTCTTCAAAACCTGGCCGCTCTTAAATATATTTCTTAATTTATTTAATCGCTTTTCAATTACTAGAATCCCCTGTGAACACACCAAGATTCCACCCAACTCTGCATTCAGAGAAATCCGAGTCTGCAACCACTTAACTGTCCGATTACTTTGCTATGCTTGGTTCCATCGCAAATCTCGCTCAATCTATTTGTTAGGTATATATAAAGTTTAATTTAAAAAATTACATAACATAAGATAGAGATAATTGAATTTATAAGGCAACAAAACTTATAATAATTTTAGATGAAAAGAAAGTTTTTGTTTAAAGATGCGTATCCTCTTTGGGCCCCGAAAATGTACGACTTTTTTAAATAAAAGTGTCGTGCCGGTTCGATAACGCAATGAAATCGCACCCTAAATACTTAATTTAACTCTGTACATGCCGCCAAAATGGACAAATACAAATTGGTTTGTTATTGTCCGAATTGTCTTGAGGATGTCTCACAATAAAATATAATATATATTCTCGTGATGAGGAGGTATCCTAATAAGCACAGATCAGGCACCTTAAGTGGCAAGTTTAAGTAGATAACAACATCCCGATCTTGAAAAGGATAAGTGGCAGACGAGAGATTACGCAGTTGATTTTAGTTGCGCAACTTTTCAGCGCATGGAAGATAGCGAATGAGATACAAATATAAGCGAGGCATCAAAAGTAAAGAATCTGTCTGTAAGTATGTTCTATCTAATTTAAATGCAATGAAACTATTTAAAACCATATTTTGACGACTCTATCACTCTGCGCGTTAGTCCGAGGATCCTAGGAATACATAAAGTTAATATCATGACTAAAATATAATCAATTGGTTGGTATACAGTGTAGTTATAAATTCAGCACCTACCTACTCAAAAACAAACACTTGGGATACAAATATTTAATAATCTGTAGGCCTTCCTTCAGGTGGATCAACTATTTAGTGACGATCGCTGGATACTAGCATTGCTGAACTGATCGGTGGTGGAAAACCTTCAAAAAAGTCTGTGCTTTTTTTTTATGTCTGAAATAATAACAATGTTGTCTATAAACATTATATTTGCAACAAAAAAATTTAATCCACTTCCTCGGAGCTATGCAAAGAAAGAAATACATTTATTTTGGGTTTATTCTGTTATTGTTGTTGGTATACCAATAAAATAATACATAATAATACACTACAATATAGTACACATTATAGGTGCGAAGAATAATGAACTTGTTTAATTTAACGTATTAGAAAATTGGACAGATTTCGTAATGGATACCAAAAAATAGTGAGGCAACGGAAGTGTCTTAGCGGAACCAGAAACGGAAACAGATGTCAAAAGTAAATTTTAGCAGAAACGGAAACGGATGTGTAAATAATATGAAAAAAAAAATTATTAAGTATCAAATACACCAAATCTAGATTATAGGAATAGATATATTACAAATATACTATAGAAAACAATATTGCAACTTTGCAACTGAACATTTTATTAATATTCAAAATTTAGTAGTGGCAAGTTATATTTTATGAAAAGTAATCCGTCATAAATGAAAGTCGTCAATTATAAACTTCCATTTAAATCTCCGGTTTAAAAGTTGCGGAAACAAAAACAGAGATCCGTTGCACCACTACCAAAAATACATTCCTTAGCCTTCGTTTATTCCTAAGATGGGAGCAATTTTCTCGATTTTTCAAACAGATTGCTTAGTTGGTCCGTCTGCTCCAGTTTAACATTGAAATTGGACATTGGCACATCCAGAGACTGCGCAATTTGCGCTCCAAATCCCCACTTCCGCCATTTTGGCAAGTTCAAAGTCAATGTCGCGGGACGTCGCGAATTGGGTTTGACAGGTCGCATATATAACATTTGAGTGGTTATGATGGCACACCGACGTCAGACATTGTTGTGGGGAATTTATAACCGGCTGAAATCGCTTTAGGAAACGATCCAGCCACAAAGAGATATGGAAAAATACCGCTATTATACATTTTGCGTTGTTCTTTTTCAGGCGAGATACAGTGCGTTAGTTCACTCTGCTGTTATTTGTTGTAGACTGGAATATTATTATGTGTAATATTCACTAATTAATAAGTAAAACGTGGTACTAAGCTATGTTCTACTTATAATGTTTTCATCAAAGATTCAGTGACTCAATTATTGAATTTGTTATTCTACATGAAATTATAATTCTAAATGAAATAAAAAACTTTTTAACATTTATATACTCATATTTAATACCCATTTTGCTGCATTTCATACCTTAAAACTGAATAATTAAAAACCAATCTAATTTTTTTTTGATATGTATATCCTACTTACTTGCGTAACTTAAAAAATATTTTTTTTTATTTGTGTATTTTTTTCTGTACAGACTCGCAGTCCGTGCTTTTATTTGATTATTAATGATACTTCTTGCCTATACTTAACACTATATTGAGTTGCACAGCACCTTACTTACATAACTAAATTCGAATTTACGAAATCGTCGAATTGTATTTTGTTTGTTTTTCATAAATAGTCTACCTACTAACTCAATTCCACATTCACAATTAAAATATAAAAAGAACTTGAGAAGTATTAGGTGAAAATACTCTACTTATTTCCACCTGTGATTAGATTTAGAACACAATGTGCAGAAAAAATAAATAAATATTTGTTTTTCTGTAGTGTATGTTAAGTATATGATTAAGAATTAGAACACAGCGTGTAGAATCTATACTAATATTATAAGAGGAAAGATTTGTTTGTTTGTTTGTTTGTAATGAATAGGCTCCGAAACTACTGGACCGATTTCAAAAATTCTTTCACTTTTGGAAAGCTACATTATCCCCGAGTAACATAGGCTACTTTTTATCCGGAAAAATCGACAGGTCCCACAGGATGCGCAATAAAGGCTTCGCTCAAAAACTACTGCACAGATTTTCATGCGGTTTTCATCAATAGATAGAGTGATTGTTGAGCAAGGATCTGCGGTATTTTTTATCTCGGAAAAACGTATAGTCCCACGGGAAGCGCGATAAAACCTTCGCGCCATAAACCGACTTCCGCGCATATGTAGCCGTGGGCCTATAGACCCAATCCCGAAATCCACGCAGGCGAAGCCGCGGGCAGAAAGCTAGTAAGTAAATATTTCTACACTACATAAATACATTAAAAAATATACTATGTATATACATATAATATTAGAAATATACATAAACTACTGAAGTGCACCATAGAAAGTTTATGATATTGTGACGAAAGCACTAACATAATTGCTACATACGTAGCTCTTATTTAATCTAATTATCTATCTAATTACCTACGACTATGTTTAACAAAATTATCTGCGACGCCTATCTAATCTATATTATCTAGATTATATTTAATTTTCACAGATGTAGATGCACTCTCAAATTGTCTCTAATCGGGTTACAGGCTCGCGGTCTCTGTTAGCTACGCCCGCGTGTCACACCAACAGTACAAGTTGGTGTGACCCTATTACGTAACTGTGAGTCACTGTGACATAACAGGTGGGATTGACTGCCACGCCGCACACCCACGTTGAATACCACGTGTGCAGCTTGCGTACTCTGTCGCGTGGATATTTAATAGCGTTTATCCTATTGCATCAAGTAACAAGCGGGTTTAATTGTTTCAGATTACTTTCAGACATGCTCGGATATATTGCCATTATTTTCGAAATAAGAACACCGGAATCATCTATGGCTTAGTTTTACTTACGTACCGAAATAAGCCAATCAATTGCCGGCGCGCATTTTGAATTTCGATCAAAAATTCGGCGGAAATGGCAAATGCCTTTCTCGTATAATTGAAGTCTACCTGCCTTGATGCATGAATTAATCTAGGAATAATAATAAAAACATCTTTATTTGTAAAGACGGACTTATTGACAAAGCCGTACTCTCGTCCAAGCAACATGCGCGTAAAGGAAAGTTAACAGATACATCTAAATTATATGTACTATCTGTAATAACAACTAACATTCCTTCATTGTGTACTACATAAAATACTATAACAGTAGTAGTATAACAGTAGTAAGGAATACAAATTTTACTGCAAAAATGTGTTTTTATTACGACAGAGAAATTACAGGCTGGTTGAGTACCTGCCCCCGTAGAGAATCGAACTCCAGACGTCCCGATCAACAAACGATAGTCTAATCAACCAGTAGATATCACAGAAACTGCAAAGGTGCTATTGATTTCTCAAACTGATTCATAAAAGGATCTTTTTATCATCGATTAACCGACAATTGTATAAATATATTAAAGTTACATAAACTCAAGTAAAGGTCTGTGTACATTGTCAATCAAAAAAACATACCATTCATTAAATTATATATATATCAAATATCTATAAGTAAGTAATTAAGTTTTCCTTTTTTATTTTGATTGTGAGTTTCTTGCTCGTTCTTCTCGAGAATGCTTCCCGAACAAGTATAAAGTATTTTTTGTATAAGTACGTGTTTAAGGTAATGCAGCACTTAAGCGCATTGTGTTCTTTAAATTTTATATTTAGTTGACGTCGTTAAGTGGCTGTTTTGAGATTAGATTTTTGGTAGTGGGTACAGCGCTATGATGAATTAGAATTATTATTTTAGCGTTCCATTTTTATTTTATGCTAATCCTATGAAGCCCAATCAATATTATAAGTGGAATCATAACAATTTAGCTGACTGATAAATTTATTGAAGAAACTTCAAATAACAATCCTGAGAGTAGCTACTCATAGTACCAATTTATGTAAAATAATGAAGTAAATATTACTGTCATTATAATAAAAGACGATCCGATTGGCTATGACAGCGCTATTGACATTAGTTGCTATGAAGTCATTGTTTGGGTCACTGACAGCATCAGCGATAATTGTCATTGTCAGAATTTGATATCATTGAAATAATTTTCAATTACAATTTACTCCATCGTCAACTTTCAATCTATTTAATAGTACTTTTAAACAATAAGACAATCTATATACTTCTTCAATTTTAGATGTTAACATTAAGACAGTTGGAGAGTGATCACTTTGATGATCGGTTCGAATTGATATTACAATGGCAGTAGCGATATCGTGGTAATTGAATCGGACTGTCGGTGAGCAGTATCATCATTGTTATCACTGTTGTCGCCGTTCGGAACGAAAAGTCAAAATCAATTGAGGCTATTGTTAGGAGTATATAACTATATGGTTCAATTTCCCTAACATTTCTGGTAATAGCAGAGCGTAGTTTCGATCCATGGACCTCTTGATTTGCAGAGCATGCGACCTCAAATCTTCAAATAGAGTTGTTAATATACTCGATAGAAAAATTTGTTGTAACTGTACCTACATGACTCAGTCTTTAATATTGTTATTGTTTAAAAATTATTAATTCCGCGGTAAGTACCGTAGTTCCGTGGCGTTTTATTCGTATTCTCATTTGGATTCAATTTCTATTTTATTTATCAACTGCTCTACACTTACAACTAGTATGTTATGAACTATCTAATATATAAACTATAATTTTATTATATTATAAATGACGAATTTCCGTGCTGTGCTACGGTTGAAACCTGACTCCGTTTTTCATGTACATACTTATCTTTTAATATTTCACGAAATTATAAAGTAAATGTAACATGTCATCTAGAAGGTACGGGACAGAAAGAGATAACTTTGGGCGAGCTTAACATAGAATCGGAACGAGGATAATAGTGAGAGAATGTAGACCACGTTCTCTCTCACTATTACTGTGTAACTAAATAAATTACATACATTGCGGGAATTTAAACGCTTTAGTTTTGACGCCCTAGCACGATTTATATCTCTTGTTTGTATAAACATAATTAATTAATTATTCTACATTCTAACCTACGTATGTGTAGTAACTTTAAAAATATTACATTTACGTTATTTTACTTTTCATTTATTTCGCGCCATATGAAAAAATATAAATAACTAGCTGACTCGACAGACGTTGTCCTGTCAAATGTCTCAAATGTCATGTTGTCTTGCTGTATGTAAAAAAAGATTGTCCCGCATTTCTATTGAATTTTTTCCTCAATTTTTTTTTGCTATAAGCCTCACGGAGCTCAAGACCTTTCCAACGAATCTAAAACCGTAGAAATCGGTTCGTGCGTTCTGGAGTTATAGCATCAGGAAGAAAAACTCGACTTATTTTTATATAGTAGATAAATAAAAGTGAATATAGGCCCGAATCTATACTTACAAGTTTATATTTGACATACATATCACCTGTGATATATTATATTCTATATATGCTAATATAAGTTGTTCTGCAGTTATATTCAAATCATTTAATCGCTTCCGTACCTCTGCGCTTTATACCAATTAGAATAAAGGACGGATTGCCCAATTACTTGTGTTACGCTTACATACTTTAAAAATTGTCCCGATGATGCAACCAATTGTGTTATTTGTAAATAAATGTACCGTTTATAATTCTTTGTGCCGAAATAATAAGGAATTTCGAATTATCCACTCCTTCTAACTAGGTTTTATTTTGACAAGGAGTTTCGTATTATACAGAAGTTTACATAAGTATTGAATTATCACCGAAAAATCATGCTTATGCTCCATGTCTAAAAACCAAAGAAATTGTCAACACTAAAGTTTTAAATCAAGATTAAATATCAGAGGTCTATTATTTTGTTCGATGTCTTTTAAAACAATTTTATTAATACATAACAGCAACATATTAATTATCTTTTTATACCTAAAACAGCTGCAGTGCAGCAATACTTAGTTAGTGTCGCTACTCACCACTAGATGGCGCTAGTTTAGTTAATGTTTAATCTTCATGAAAGTTGAATATAAAAACTGATTTTGTAAAATAATAAAAATTAAATATATTGATTTTTTGTAGAGAACGTAATGTTATTTATTTATTTATTGTTAAATTTTCTTTAGCAACATAGAGTAATTTTTATGCTTTTGCGCATTAAAAAATGATGTCTAGGCAATTACATATTAGATCAGATATTTTTATTTGTGTATTGATTGTAAATTTATTTTTTATTTATTTTCATTTATTCTGAACATTTTTTGGAACATTACTATATTGCATCGGCAGTAAATGACATAATAAGCATTAAGTCTGCTTGTGTACCATATGTACTTAAAATACAAATAAATAAATAACTCTATATTGTGCCTAAATTTAATTTATAAAAATGGACCATAGACGATTACAGAAAATTTTCAGAATCCTTCCTTATGTTGATAGGTTAGAAAGCGAAGGTTTATCAACCATTCTCATGTCAAGTTCATTGATAATACATATAATATCATTCTAAGCAAGTAATGACACGCGGTGAAAGTTTTTATTGATAAAATTTATATTCATAACTGCATCGCTCATGCATAAACGGGCAATTACTAATGTTACGGAGCCAACATAATTAATAATGCAGTTAGTACCCGTGTCCTATGGTCGTAATCACTTTGATCACCGTAAAATTAAATTCCCTAGGAAGGTGGGGAAGGCCTATTAAAATACCTGATTCCACATTACTGATACCATTACAAGGCGCCGGTCGCTCAATATTTTAATTAGAATCTGTATCATTAAATATAAAAACTTGGTTATTTAGAGATAATCATTTTTATAGAGCTAAGTATTTCTTTTTGAGGCGTTTGTGAGTGTCTGTGCTATTCAAATTTTAGGTGTTTATATTTCTCTGTATCGTCTTCTGAGTTAAGCTGGCTATACACATTAGGTCAAGTGTGTGGTCAATAAAGAGTTTTTATTTGTTAATAACTTTTTTTACTTCTTAGCACAACATTAAAAAAGTGAACACATACTTAGACTTAACGCTATTCTCTCCCAGTCAATCAATAGCAAAGTTCTGAAGAGGTTGCTGTTAAAAAAGAAGGTTGAAGGGAATACCAACACTAATCGATCGGACAGCCAGCGTTGGCGCTAACAATTACCAAATCACCAAGTATACGCCTCAAGATATGGTAGGCTCACGCCCCTAAGTGGGGACGTATATGGACTGTGATGATGAAACTCGTACGAATGAGAAATAAGTTGGTTTAATTTATAGCAGTAATTTACTGAAATCTATTTATTTATTTTTAAATGTCTATATTGTAATCATCACAATTATTAATCATAATTGTTATTACGGCATTAATAGGCAAGAATTAATTATCATCAAACCGAGAAATCTGTACTACTGAACATACGCATAAACTAAGTAATTATTATCAACTTGGTTGGAATAACATTGCAATACTTACTTGAAGTATATCGTAATATCTGTTAGGTTTCTACAGATTCTCGTCCTTATTTTAGGTCAGTTTTTGGGCGATACGGAATTAAGGGAATGTTTGTGAAGTTCGATACCACCTTTGGATAATATATTTTACTATAAATGAGACATATTAAACTTTTTTTTTGTTTCCCTGAGGAAAATGCATTAAATTGCATACCCCGGATGTGGCGACCCGGTGGTTATGTGGGGCTCTCCTCCCCACTAAAAACCTCAAGGATGGCCTTCCTCAGGCATGTAGGGAGCCCCCGGGAACGCCAAGCGACTTCCGGGAACGAGGCATATTAAAGATATAATTAAAATAAATAAAAAAAGAAGTAATATAAATAAAATTTAAAACATTGTAAGTACCTTATATTCCTAAAACTAGACATTTAGATTTAAACCTATCTGAATCAAACAATCAGTAATTGACCATGGAAACTTAAGCTTCATTGTTTGAAGCTTAACATGAATATTAACGATAAAAAAAATATCCGTTACCGCCATTGTATTATAAAAACAATTTCCAGTTCGAGTTCAATAAACTATAATCGGCTATTGATTTAAGCTGCAAACCGTATAAGGCACGCCAAGTTTTTTTACACATTAAAAAGGTGCGCGCGCGCCTTATCGAAAACACGTCTTTTGTTGTCCGTAAAAAAGCTGAACGTGATGTTGTGATTGAATGCAAAACCGGATTAAGATTTTATTTTCAAAAGTATTTTTATTTTCGTCACTCTTTTAATGCTTTCAATATTGGTTATTTTTGCCTTACATGACAGAAATATATTTGGTTTTTATCTCACCCAAGGATCTAAAATCGAAGTACAATAATAGTATAAACATTGTTATTAAAGGCTTTACAATCTCAATCTAAGAAGCCCATTTTGACAGGTGTAATTGTCATACTTTATCTATCAAAACTTTGTCACTTTGACATAAACTATAGCGATTACATTTGTAAATGATCCCGTACTGTACAGTTCCAGAGGAATTTCCTCCCTCGTACACTTCGATTGTGGAATGAGCTCCCTGCCGAGGGTTTTCACGAAGAGCTACAATATTGGGTTCTTCTGTAATAAAAAGGGGAGTAACTAGGTTTTAAAGGGTCGCGAGAGTGAGACCTCTGATGGCCTAGACAAATGCCACTTAGCATTAGCGTTCTGTCACTGCGGAAAGAAAAATGTATGGAGATGTCACGTGACTTATCGTTACCTAATGTCATCTCCATACATTTTGTCTTTTCCGCAGTTTCGCTAACGCTAAATAGCATTTGTCTAGGGGGGCAGGTGTTGCAACTGTCCATAGGCTACGGCAACCGCTTACTATCAGGTGGGCCGTAGTCCTGAATGTCACCATCGAGGTATAAAAATTGTATGAATGTAATAACTTTAAAGCAACAAACAGTTAAATCAGTGGTAGATAGTTCTGAAACTTGAATAGGATTTATTATTTATAGTTTATTTTATTACAGTATGCTTTAAGGATAAATGAAAATATTTTCCATCACTTCTTAATATGAGAGTTGAATAACTTTATAACAAGCATAAACATAAAAAAAAGTTGCTTGAAAGCTAGCCAATTTATGTTTGTTGCTTCCATGTATTTTAGAACATAGCGAAAGTTTCTATAAGATAAGAGTTTCTATAGAAAATAAAAATAATAATAAAATTCGTCTCGTCATTTAGTAATGTGTAACTTAAAGTTAAATGGGCAGAATATACTTTATATTATTATTTATATTATATACTTATTTACTTATATACTTTTTAGATGGCGTCTAATTTTATAGTTTTTATTGTTAATTTGCTATAACCATTAATAATTATATTATAAGCTAATGTTTCGACTCAGATGAGACTCGAAATCACGTACCTATTCAATAATCTGTATTGACGATTTAACCCTCCCCATTACTATCCGTCGTAATCGAACATTTCATTTGCATTATTATTTACTTAATTTGAATTTTCAAATAAAATTCAAAATCAGAAGCAATCAGAAGAGTAAGTATTTAATAAAATACATAACAGTATTACATTATTTATAAAAATTAACAAAATTTGTTCGGTTAAATGAACATTATTCAATTGCAACAGTACTGACAAATTGACCAAGCGTAGTCATCGTCTTTTCTAGATTAGTACATTGACCAAACGTTGTAAACTAGACCTAAAATAAATATATAGCAACGAGAACAATGGTTTAACTATTTTCATTTTGTTGTCTTCAATATATCTTATTGTCACGAAAGCTTTCAAATAAATTATGTACTCAATTGCCGGTGCGTTTATACTACGCATAGACAAAAATAATATTTTCTCTATGGTAATGAGACGAAAGTGTGACTTGCTAGGAAAATTACTCGGAAAATTGAATGTATTCGAGCTTGCTTTGGGCTTCCATTTTATTATTCATTTATTTTAATTTCCTTAAGTGATTTGTTCATTCTAATTGTATTACAATAATTTTAAGGACTTTTCCTTATGTTACATACAAAATAATACTACTTTATTTCAAAAAACATTTGTGTCATTGACAGATTTTGAATTATATATAAAATTTTATACAATGAATCATTATTTCGCCATCTTACCGGCTTTATCTATACTAATATTATAAAGAAGTAAAATTTTGTGTGTTTGTATATTTGTTAAATTGTAAGGGATAATCTCGGGATCTACTGAAATTCTTTCACTAAGCCACATTATTGCTGAGTGTCATAGGTTATATAAAAAACTGAAAAGTAAGTAAATAAAGGCTTTTACGTGGTAGTCCGTTTTGCAAAGTGAATCGGAGAAAAAACGATCGAATGAAAGCGTTTCTTACGAACGCTGCCTTAACTATGAAAGATATATTTTTGAGTTCTAGAGAAAAGATGTGGAGCTTAAAAATGCCTACAAAAGAGTCAACGACAGCATATGTCTTTTTATTTAAGCTTTTATATTTAAGTTACAAAAAGTAGTTATTTTTATATTAGTATAGATAATTTAATTTTTAATATCGATAAAATAATTTAAATCATTAGGTCATATTTATTAGTCATATATTACCAAAAATTATGAATCTTTATGAAAATATGTAAACTCATCGTCTTAAGTGTGAAGGCCAAAGCAGCGGACCGCGCGCGATGGCTTCGGGTTTAATTCAGTTCGCGTTCATTATGGGCCTGCGCTGCATCGCCCCTCGCCTGAGGGGCGATGCAGCCTCACGATTTGCCTATATGGTTTTAGAACCTAGGCCAGGCTGAGTTTAGTCGGTAGGTCACGTGGCTGGACCGCTCCGGTCGCGTGGAGTCCGACATAACTCCGTGACACTTGCCGTTGCGTACGTATTCTGGGTACGTTTCGTGCTCCTTGTGAGGATTTTCAGCCTTCCTCTCCTGAGGAAAAAAAAAATCGCGTTCATGCTCACTTCGGGGATTATTAATATTATGCCCAACGAAGTGGGCACGGATCAGCTAGTCCGTAGTATGTTTCTTACTCTTTCACGTAAAAACTATTGAATGGATTTTAATGAAACCTTACAATAACATAGCTTATACATCATAATAAAACATATATAATTTATAAACACGCCACGCTAATATAAGCTACTCGAAATACTTAAGTCGCAGGTACCAGTTTGTTTTTTTATATTTCCGTTAGAGAGTCATTGTCTTTCTCTTCAGATCCTCTACTGTTAAATGCATCAGTAATGTTATTAAATTCGACGACCTACTTTATGTGTGACTCTGCCTTCATACAATGTTTCAATTTAATTAAATTTATATTAAAAATACAGAGATTGCCTATTTCTTAAGAATTTTTTATCAGCAAGACAGCAATAGGAAACTATATATTATTCACGGTGTACACGGAGTAAAATATACATGCAGTATATTTAATCACCTATCTTAT
The DNA here is from genome assembly GCA_036419045.1 of Scirpophaga incertulas. NCBI lineage: Eukaryota > Metazoa > Arthropoda > Insecta > Lepidoptera > Crambidae > Scirpophaga > Scirpophaga incertulas. Next base: position 14,820,474 of record CM071645.1, read on the forward strand.
ATATAAAAATGAATAGCAAAATGTGTTGGTAAGCTCATAACTCAACAACGCCTGGACCAATTTGGCCAATTCTTTTTTGTTAATGTTCGTTGAAGTTCAAGGAGGGTTTTTACAATGAGGAAAATTCGAATAATTATCGGAAATACCCTAAAACAGCCCTTTTATTTTCCCATGCAAACGTTTTCTAACTAAAACGTACAGTCGAATTGAGCTTTATTGTTATTGTATAAAGTTCATATTGCAAGCACTCACTGTTGTCTAAGCAATGAAGGTGTGTTCCTAACATCAAAGAGTCAATTTGCGCTTTATTAACGCTACATATAGTTGAAATTCAATCATATCTATCAAAACAGTGTGCGTGCGTGCGTTGGAGCACAGAATACATCGTTGGAGGATTTAATGTCACGTTCCAAAATTGAATAGCCACAAAATGTAATAGGTCATTTAGACTTTTTTTGCGATTTGGTTGGTTATGCGACATTATCTATAAAATAATTAGGAATAAAAAACTGCCACTGTACAAATCTTTTTCCGCTAGTACTATATATACGCTTTTGGTCCGCTAGTACTATATGAAAAGAAAATAAGTATTTCTTACACCAATTAGCCTAGCCCAAACTAAGCTCTATACGGCTTGTGTTATGGGATCTAGGGTAACGGATAGACGTACATCATATATTAAACATACATATATAAATATTTTTGATAGAAATGTATATTTTAACAACCACGACTAAGGTACAATTACTCGCTTTCAACACACAAACATTTACCTCCAACGGGATTCTAACCCGGGAGCTTAGAGATGGCGACACTTTGAAACCGGTGAACTATCCACTGGATTATGGAGGTCGTAAAAAATATAAATTATTGATATCTTTAATTAGTGTCACGAATTTACATTCGTGGATAAGGTGCGGGATTGAACTCCATAAACTTACAGTGAGATGAGCAACGGAAGTGGTATTGGAGTTACATGGCAAAAAGGATATGTATTTTTCTTTGACTATCTGACTACATAATTTTTACCAAAGAGAGATTCGAATAACTATGTTCTCTTTATTATGTTCCGACTGTATCATTATGTAAAGGGTAAGACAGACAATGAAATGACTGAGTACTGTGAGTTTACGTCGTATGTCACATGTTAGCAACGCACACTGTAGTTTTTGTGGGGGTTGCTATACTGCGAATCTCACAGTAACACTTACCATCATGTGGGCAGTCTGCTTGTTTGTCAACATATCACTTAAAAACCTAATGATGTTTCGACGTAAGACTATTATCTGAGACAGAAATTATAAAAGTGCTTCCTTAACTGGAATTTGAAAATAGTGATTTATATTCGCAATCTTCTTTTATCTCTTCATTTTGAGTATTCAAGAAGCTTGTCGCGTGATTAACCGAGAATAAGGTATTTTAATTATATAATAATAATCCTGTGGGCAATCTGCTTGTTTGTCAACATATCACATAAAAACATAATGATGTTTCGACGTAACACTATTATCTGAGACAGAAATTATAAAAGTGCTTCCTTAACTGGAATTTGAAAGAATATAGTGATTTATATTCGCAGATCTTCTATCTCTTCATTTTGGAATTTCAATAAACTTGTCGCGTGATCGATCGAGAAAGTGTTACTATAATTATATGGCAATAGTATGTGTATATTATGTTTACACCGAATGAGACCATTTTTTAAAATCATAATACGAGTACGATTGCGTGCGTTCTGCCATATGTGCCTTTAACACGTGTGTTACATTAAAACTTGTTCCTTTTAATGCTTTCAGGACCGTCTGATGCGTGTTAGATGTCATTTAAATTATTTTTAAACCGTTCTTACTTCGGATCAGCCCGGACGTGAATGTGGTACGAACAGATTTATTTCTCGTTTGTAATTGGGGTGACATTATTATGAATTACTTGCTGACTCAGTAAACTTGGATCTGCACTATATGTGGCTAACGTACTATATAGAAAGATAAATTTACGGTTTGAAATGTACTTTAAAACCAATTGTCATGACTATCAAATTCACATAAATAATATTACTAATATTATAATTATGAAAGTTTGGGAGTATGGATGGATATTTTTTACTATTTCATGTAAAAACTCCTGAATGGATTTTAATGAAATTTGATATGGCGATAATTTGAACCCCAGAGAGGAACATAGGATAGTATCAGATATATAAAACTTTACCACGGGATAATGTCTTTCCTATTGAAAAATCAGATATAATGCGGGCGAAAGCGCAGGCGGAAAGCTAGTTAAAAATAAATTAGAAATAAGGTGAGAACACAAACACAGAACATTATTAAAATATTTTTTTTTGTCACTCGTAATGGAAAACAAAATGAAGGGAAGGTTTTAAATCAAGATTGGATTGAAATTCTAATAGATTATAAAAAACTTTAGTATAATTTTTTATTTATCTAAGTAAATTTTAATAAAATTATCGTAGAAATTAATTTAACAATGCCTATGTAAAATTTACTGCCGATCCTATAATTAGCAACACACAGTTCACTAACAAGTTTCTGTAATAACCAATTCAATTTTATGTTACCGCTTTATTTATGATACTGAATAAGTTACTTATTAATAACGACTGGTTACCGCGCACGGAATACCGATGGTAAAATCGTGATAAGAATAACAACTTATTTCGTTTTGTTAATTTCAGCATGTTCAAGTACATATTAAGTTCTTATTATGGAAATTATATAGAGATATTACCATCACTTAATCGATAACTACATATATGGGTACAGAAATAACATGTTTGCATACCATGTGAACATATGCCTTGCAACTTAAATAAGTTACTGTATCATTTAAAAAAAATGATTTCAGAAAATGAGGAGGGCATAATTTTGTAAATTTACCTACAAGATAATTTATAAATTTGTAGAAACATGCCGCTTATGTCTGTAATTAAGACTTTTAAGAAGAAATTAGTTTTTGTCAATTCTCGTCCCTTATGTCTAAGAGACTCTTACAGGGGCCAGCCTCACGTTGTGTACAAAAATATTTTGTTTGATTTGTTTCTTATGATGTGATATTTGACGAACTTGCATACTAAATTTCAACCCTTATTTCACCCCCTAGCTGGTCGTAATTGCAAAAATGCTAGAACAAATGTTTAATGATTTCTTATCAAGTACTTAAATATAAAGTTTCATGATTTATCTTTTAAAATTAAGAAATCCCATACAAACTTTCAACCTCTATTTCAACCCCTTCATCCCTTTATTTTTCGAAATAAAAAGTAGCCTATGTTCTGTCTTAGGGTGTAAAGATTGTCTGTACCAAATTTCATCAAAATCAGTTGCGAGGTTTAAGTGGGAAAGCGCAACAGACAGACAGACAAACAGACAGAGTTACTGTTGAATTTATAATATTAGTTGGGAGTAGATGGGATTATCTTTAACATTTCAGACTTCAGACTTTATATGCTATATAAAAGCCTCCCTCAAAGAATCTCAATACCAGTTAATATGCTATATATATATTTGACGACCTCCATAGTCGAGTTGTTAGTACCCTGTTTTCAAGGTGTCACTCTGTGGTGGACATCTCCGAAGTCCCGGGTTTGTGTGATGAATGAGAGTATTTGTACCTGTATATATATTCCCATAAAATATATTTATATATGTGTAATATATGTATATCTATCCGTTACCTTAGATCTCATAACACAGGCCTTACAGAGAGTTTGGGCTAAGCTAATTGGTGTAAATTTATATAGCGTCGTAATCTTACCCGTTAGCAGAAGAGGTGCATCTAGAAGCAGCATCCACCATAACTTTTGTCTTGTTGAGGTTCCGTTTACGCTGCCCTGTGACTCCAAATCTCGTCTCTGAAATAATGAAAATTTTTTTTGTTCAAACCATGAACATAAAAAGCAACCTAAATTAGCTAAAGAACACTCCTTCGAGACGCAAGTGCTTCTTGAATCATAACAAGTTACACGAGTATTTTACCAGCTGGTGCTCGCGACTTCGCCTGTGCAAGATTAGTAATTCTAGTATCTTATATTTTCATATAATACCTTTATAAATTGTAACTTCTATGTTACTTTGATGTATGACTGTAAAATTGAATTAAAATCCATTCAGTAGTATTTACGTATATATAACAAACATCAATTGAGACAAACTTTCAAGTTAATAATATTAGTAGGGCTTATGAATTGGAAGCGACACGTGTTACAGAAAAAACGAAATAATATTTAACCGTGTGTATAACTTAAGTAGTAATTATTAGTGATGCGACGGATCTCTGTTTCCGTTTCCGCAAGTGCGGAAGTTCCGCGCGCTTTTCAACATCCGTTTCTGCTTCTGTTTCCGCAACTTTTATAGCAGAGATTTAAACGGAAGTTTACAACCGACGGCTTTTATTTATGACGGATTACTTTTTATCAAATATAACTTGCCACTACTAAATTTTGAATATCAATAAAATGTTCAGTTGCAAAGATGCAATATTATTTTCTATAGTACATTTCTTATATATCTATTTCTAATCTAGATTTGGTGTATTTGATACTTAATAAAGAATTATATTTGTAAATTTGTTTTTTTTGCATATTATTTACACTTCCGTATCTGTATCCGTTTCCGTTTCTGCTAAAATTTACTTTTGACATCTGTATCCGTTTCAGGTTCCGCTAAGACACTTCCGTTGCATCACTAGTTATGTAGAAAAATATATTAGTGCTTATCAAGCTTCTTTGTTTTCTATTGAATCATCGGTTCTGATAAATATATATATTTTAACAGCCGATTACACTAACATTGCCGTAGGCATGTGTTTTAGGCATGTAATCTCAAATCTCTGCTTAAGTACAATTAGAAAAGGATGGTGCCATTGAGCTTACATAGCGCCATTTCTTTGAAACTGTATTGTAGACTTGAATTTGAGCTTCTTTCTGATATATGGGTCTTGGATTAGGACTATCCTAAGCAACGTTCTGGAACTTCTAACTTGAGGGGATCTACTGAGTATATCCAATATACTGTGACTTTGAAGAAGTTTCTAGAACTATTTTAAACAATATTTACATAAAAAAGGAGGAGGTCACCTACCGATTGACTCAGATACTCACCGGGCACGGCTGCTTCGGTGAGTATCTGTGTCGAATAGGACGGGAGGGATCGACACATTGCCACCACTGCGCATCCGACCTCGACTAGGCCCAGCACACGCTGGCGGAGTGCCCCGGGCCTCCGAGCGCCGAGTCTTGGTCGCAGAGATCGGGCGAGATCTGTCTCCGCCGGCATTGATTGCGGCAATGCTGGCGGACGAGGGAGGTTGGAGGGCTGTGGCCTCCTTCTGTGAAGCAGTGATGCTCCAGAAGGAGGCCGCCGAGCGGGGTCGGGAGATGGCCGATCCCGCACGAAGGAGGCCCGCGCCGGGCTCGGTAGCACAGCTGCGGCGTCGCCACGGGTCGCCGGCGGGCGCGAGGAAATCGCGCCCATGGATACGGTGACCCGGGAGGGACCACGCCCCTTCCGTGGCCGGGGGGCGTCGTCGGTGGTGGAGATCGGGGGAAGTATTGTAGCCTCCCCCGAGGAGGGCTCCTCTGTATCAGCAGGGGAGCGGAGGCTGGGGGTTCCCGGGGGCTCCCTACATGCCTGAGGAAGGCCATCTCTGAGGTTTTTAGTGGGTAGGCCTCTCCCTTCTGGGAAGGAGAGCCCCACATAACCTAACCTAACCGCCGGCTCGCCACAGCCGGGGTGTGCAATTTAATGCATTTTCCTCAGGGGAACAAAAAAAAAATGTTACACCATAGGCAGTGTAATGCTTATCTTACTACCAAAAATGATGAATTCTTATTTACGTCGATTTCATTAAAATAATTAAGTTCTTTAAATTATACATTTAAATAATAATAAATTTTAAAAAAAAATATTAGACTAGCTTCATCGCTGACATGAGGATACTTTTAGTACCTATGAGGAAACGCTAACGTTCATTGAGCGATTTTGTACCCTAAAATTAAAAGAGTTAGACAGCATATCACTTAACATTCTTCTCCAATAACCTTGTCCTAGGTTAGGAGATTTCCTAGACTAAAACAATTATACTATTTCGATTATTTACAACATCCGATTTAAAAGATGTAATATTTCCAAACAGATTTATGAATTAATTATCAAACAAGTTTTCAAGTTTCATAATCATATTTAAGTTTTAACCGTCATAACTGACGAACAAGTATTAGGCGAAGAAGCTAGGGAAGTATGGAGCGTAGGAAGTGGAAAACTGTGATCTACCTACCCCCATGGGAATGGGGCGTGAGTATGTGTATGTAATTCCTTATTGTCGTTATGTGAATCATAAATACCAGCATGAAATTACTCAAATCAAAAGTAAAATCCGCGCTAGAACTCAGCAAGTGAAGAGATTATTGTAAACAAACAGGAAAACGGAGTTATGAGTTGATTTTTATATAATAAGTTCGAGTTTATTTATAAGTTACGAGTCAAATAACAATTTACTTTTAAGTTTCAATTCGTTACCGTACGTACGTATTGAAATGCTCTATCTATATTAAAATAATTGGAAAAGTACCTAATTTAAAAAATATGTACTAATATTTGTTTACTGCTTCATAAACAGAAACGACCTTAGGCAATTTCTAGAACTACTAGAGTAAATGGACAAATTATTTCAGCTGTAGATTGCTCATTTATCAAGGAAGCTCATATTACGATCAATGCGAGAGAAGTATTAGTGAAATATATACAGACGGTGAGAACCAGCTGGTTGGCATGTTTTATAATAATAGAATGAAAAAATCAGAAACAAAAAAATATTAAGAAATAAAATTGAGAAATAATTTCGAAACCGAAATATTAATAAAATTATAATCGAATATAATATACAGTACTGTAAAATAATAAACTATTCTAATTAAAAGTAACGTATTTAGAGTTTGGGTGGTCGGGGTAAGCCGCTATAGTACAGTATGGTGCGACTGGTCCGATTTAAAAAACACCATTGGAAGATATTTTTTTCTTATCAGATATAACATCGGCGGAAATATCCAATTTTTGTAATGGTCATGTGAATAACATGTTATCACGTGACTATTACAAAAATTCGTCAAACTTATAAACAACATTGTTCAACAAAAATGCGTCATTTTAGATCGCAGTACTTATGATTGCAGTATCAAATGCAATCATAAGATAAGACCAACATAACAGCTATTCCAAAGACAATCTGCAAACTTACTACTCAAAATATTAATATTATGTCTTTAAGTCAAAAGTACAACAGTATAAATTCGATCAAAATAACACAACTGAATTCTAAGTAGCGCAAATTGATGTTAGGCAATCTGTTACAACTTGCACCCTCCGACATTGAGCTGCCGAGGTCAGACATTTCAAGGTTAAGGTCTCAAAGGAAGGTCAAGGGATGAAGGTCGCGACGTCCTTCGGGCTCGGTCGATGCTAATGATCCACCGTATCCTTGGTTCGTACTCCGAAAAACAAACCTATGACCTTTGATTTGACACAGTCGATACTACAACGTTTTCGTAGATAGTTGATTTTTCATATTTTACAGAAGAAATATTCCATTAAAACTTGGTAGATTAATTTAATGATAAAATCTCTTACAAAATAGTAAGTATTGTTAAAGCTTTTTTACGTAAGTTTTTCCGCATAAAATATTCGATTATAGAGGTTTCGGTTTTTTTTGTTTTCGTTAGGATGTCGTGAACGTTCCTAAGATACCTAATCTGTTCTTGCGAAAAAATATCGTGATCAAAATATTTTCGAATTTTGCCGAATTACGTTTAGCCAAGCACCATGAAACATATAAATAATGAAATGCGTGTAGAAATTCGCCTAATTCTATAGATCAGGAGACCTATTTTTGAATTACGAATGCGACTTCGAAATCACCGCTGACTAAATAGTCAGCGGTGACTTTGAGGTCACGGATTCCTAAACATTCAATTTTTGAAATTCGATCGCAGAGCTGCCATGGATGCGCATAGATAAAGTACACACATAAATGTATTCGGTTCCACGCAGAATGTACTGCTGCCGGTTTTTGCCGGCTTAACCATTATGGTTTATATATTTATTTTTATTTGTGTATAAGCTACATTCATATATATATATATATATATAGACTGAAAAATCAAACAAAACACAGATTACATTTCCACAAGTATGACTTGATTACGAGTGGGTGAGGGCACTCGTAATGAAATCACACCTGTGACTAAGGTAGTCACATCAGTGTTATTCAAAAATAAGAATTATTGAAAATTGGTGATTATTAGTCACATCGGTGATTTCTAAGTCGCATTCGTAATTCAAAAATAGGTCTCCAGATCAGAATATTGTCACTTTACTTAATTTAATATTTCTTTCCTAGTTCAAGCCCCAGGCTTAGATAAAGGAAATACGCCACTGAAAAGATATTTGAAAGACTGATCTAATTTAGATATAAAATTACTTTCTACAGCTACCGACAGAATTTATCATTTTAATACCAATTATCTTGTGATACTAAAAATATTTATCACATATTCTAATACTCACATTATTCATAACGATACCGTAGGTCATTTCACACAAAATAAAATGATGTATTAAGTATTTGAGTTTGCATCTATCGAGTAATGTACTATTTTAGGTATTCTAAATAATAACAGAAAAACACAACGCGGTTAAATAGAAATATATTATTCATGTAACACCATATTTTAAGGTATAGAAGTGATTAAGCTTAACCAATTAAATGTTGTTATAAGTAAATATATGACACTACACACACAACGTGCCGATGAATCGTACAAGACTATACAACTGATGGTTGTTTGTCTACAATTTCGCGACATTCCTATTTATAACTCACAAACTTTATCAGATCTTAGTCATTCGACACCTGTCTTATCTACTATGTGTATTGACTCGACTAGACAGATTCCATATAATGCTCAAATCATCGTAGTATATTTCGGGATATCTTCAAAATCAACTAGACCTGTTAGTCCGGATGTTCAAACTAGGGTAACTTTTATCATAAATTGGCCCATTGAACGAAAAGTTTAAAATGTGAGATTGAAGTTTCACTGAATTTATATAGTAATTGTAGATTCATTTGTAATTCTAAATTTGATGTTTGAATTTTACATTGATGCTTTCAGCACAAAAAGGTCCATAGCTCAACGCCCATATTTGTATTTACATTTCTTCATGACAAAGAACTTTGAAAAATCACGAACATTTATTTACAGCTAATCTTTATTGTTATTACAACTATATTGTAACAGATTATAACCATGATTTTTTATCAGTCTTTAAATAGATATTAAGTCTGCGACGAACTCATTGGATGTTCGCCTCCTTTCTTATCTATGCCGTTTGTGCGAGGTTTGAAAAAAGAACGCGTTGCTGCTGACTCGGCGTGTTCAAAACAATTGACAGTTCACTTCCAGCACGGACGGCCTCATAACAAGTTGAAATACTTAGTCGCTCTCGTTTACAATACAGAGATTAGAGAATTGAGAATGAGAATTATCTACAAAATTCTTCCCTGTCCTAGTGAGAGCGCCACACTACCATAAATAATGCACTATCACTATCGCTTGCTAAATACGTAAATAAACTACTAACTATCACCGTTAAAACGATTTTAAACAAAATTCTGATTCTGCTAAACACCGAGAATCGCGACAATGGTATTGTGAAAGCTGTCGGTAAAATTTATTCAAGTGTTTTGCATCTGGGATTCACATAGTCAAATAGAACATTCTACACTCTGAGTGCTGAATATTATCAAATTTTCAATATTTTTTCATTATTTCTTCATTATTCTTCAATTAGTAAATTTGATATTATACCTAATTGCACAGCACTTTTCTTATGTGTTGAAAATTGGGGTTTCATGAAATGAAATTGGGGTCTACAATAGTGGATCTCAACATACATTGATAAATAATACCTAATTACTTACATTATACCATCTTGTAATATAAAAACATATACATATTTATAAAAGCACCTATAAAAAAGAAAAAAAATATTTAATTTTAAGATTTATATTATACTAGCTTTCTGCCCGCGGCTTCGCCCGCGTGGATTTCGGGATTGGGTCTATAGAGGGTTAAGGGTCCATAGCTTTTGCCCACGGCTACATATGCACGGAAGTCGGTATATGGCGCGAAGGTTTTATCGCGCTTCCCGTAGGACTATCCGTTTTACCGAGATAAAAAATACCGCAAAGCCTTGCTCAAGAATCACTCTATCTATTGATAAAAAAGGCGTGAAAACTGTGCAGTAGTTTTTGAGCGAAGCCTTTATTGCGCATCCCGTGGGATCTGTCGATTTTTCCGGGATAAAAAGTAGTCTATTATTTAATCCGGACTTTTTTATCTTTACGTCTACAAAATTTCAAAGCAATCGGTTCAGTAGTTACGGCGTGAAAGCGGAACAAACAAACAAGCAAACAAACTCACTTTCCGATTTATAATATTATTAAGGATTATTTTTATAACATTTTGTAATTTGTAGTATATAGACATTCAATATAAGTAGGGGGTCTACCCAAAAATGAAAAACATAGCAAAGGGTCTACGACACATAAGTTTGGGAGCCTCCTAGAGCATATCTTGACAAAAGCTCATAGGTTAAGACATTGAGATATTGTTTATATAATTTAAAATTATATATTAATATTATCCCATTTCTTCTCAATGTTTTATCTTATTGTATGTCTAAATATCAAAATCTACCAAAGAGAAATGTCATAGAAATTAATTCTAACGAGTACAGGGATGGTTCATTATAAAAATATATTTAAATAAACAAAATATTCTTTCAAAAATTTTTTTTATTGAGAGTCTTTTTTGGTGCCTCCTAAAATATTTTGCATCTTAGGAGGGTGCAACATAAGAAACTGTCACAGATTGGGTGGAAGGAATCTCTGTTAGAGATACGTCCACTTATATAAACTTACTTGTGAATTAAATTTAGTATTTTTTTTTATACAACTAACAGTAATAATTAACTACTTTCTTGTGTTTGCTGTTGTTGATAAATTGATCTTTTAGTTGATGTAAGTAATTATTATAACAAGCTGTCAGCGCTGGCTGTTAACGGAAGATATAAATAGTTTTGTCTTCTTGCGTTGCTGTCAGCACCGCTGAATGTGGTCGGAGCTTCTTCCTGGTTCATTGTATATGTACACAACACACAAGTTAATATAATTTGTAATTACCTACTTCAAAATGTGAAAATTATTCTGTGTAATACGAGCAACTTGTCAGCGACTTCAACCACGTATAGACAATTTTTTACTCCGCTCTTATTCAGATATTCGCAGTGATCTTATATGGCCTTCTTTAATCAAACAGTAGTTCCAAAAAACATACAAGATATTTATATAGATTTAGTAGTCAATACGATACAAACCTCACTTAAAATATTATGTGGGATTAAGGGCTCGGCTCTACCTAATTCTTAAATGTCTAATTCTTCTGTGAAATGAAATTAGCCTCAATATAAAAATTAAATATATAATTACAAACTCAAAATCTGTCCAACTGTTTTAGACACATCAGATGGGCAGGTTCTTTTTATAATTTTTGTGTTATATTTAGGTAGATATCTAATTACTTCGATTCTATTAATTTGTGTAAATAATATTAACAAACCTCGGCTAAAGATAAATGACAATCAAAAGTCACTGTAGTATAAGTGACTGTAGTTTGCAAACGGAATTTTGTATTCATAATTTTATTATTGTCCCATTGCATTAAAGGTTTAAAAAGCTTGATTATTTCCTCTTTAAAAAAACGTAAATAAAATTAACCTCTGGCGTTACAGACAAGCTTTGTCTCGCCATCTCCGAGAGACATCGGGGGCTTCGCACTATCCTCTTAATCTCTTCGATGCTCGTTCTGACAGCGACATTTTGCTGCACCATTATGACACTCAACCCGACAACAAATACTTCACCTTAAAAATACACCTTTTCTGACACTTTTTCACAACACAATTTAATATAAATTAAAAGGCACGAGTATAGGATATTGCATTGAAGGAAAAAATTATCAAGACATCAACAGTTCATAACAATTAATGTGGAGTAAAATAAATATATTGTCAGCGATATATTGTTAGCGATCACGCATCGTCGCTATAACAATAAAATAATACAATAGACAATCATTTTATATGAGCGACTAAACATGACTAACTTAGGGATAAATTCGATAAATGTAATTACGTCAAACGGGTCTTAACCTATTTTAATTGCTAATGCGTCCTCTTTGATGTAAACTGCAAAGTAGATTTAGGTCGGCTAAAGTTCTGTTCCTAGTAACTAGACGTCATTGAATTCTCAGCCACACTCAACTACTGTAACAGTACACGTGATCACTATTGTGTTGGAAATAATCATAGCTATTAGCTAGAAGAGAAAGATAGAAGGAGGCCAATTGATGAATCGTACTCAACTATGAATTGGCATATTCTCAACCCGTCTGCTGCAATGTCTGAAGACTACACTCCTCAATTCACTTTATAACAATAAGGTTTTCGGCCACTTTAGTTTCGTATTTTTTTGTTATATATATATGACTATAATAAATAAATACCTATTATTTTGGTCTTTATTTTGAGTGGAGCAAATAGGCGCGCAGACGAATAAATATATATATATATATATTATATATATATATATATATATATTATATATATTATATATATTATATATATATATATATATATATATACTAGCTGTTGCCCGCGACTTCGTCTGCGTAAATTTCGAGTTGAATGTTATTGATACACAAATCATATTAATATACGATTTTACCGATTAAAATATTTTTGGTATAAAGCAATTCCTTGAGGTAAAGTAAACTCAAAGAAAAAAACTACAATAGCGCGTTGTAGAAATTGATTAAATGAAACAGCGCCATCTAGTGATTTATGAAAAAAATATTTGAAAAAACTACAATAGCGCGTTGTAGAAATTGATTAAATGAAACAGCGCCATCTAGTGATTTATAAAAAAACTAACATGCGTAATGAAACTGATTTACACTTAAATATTTTTCTGTTCTATTATATGTATAGATTAAGCGTGAAGAGGTAATAAACAAACAAACTTTCGCATTTATCATATTATTTTGATAAAAACTGGTTTCGTTTCATCGTATTTTGGTTCCCTGTTCCATCTCACTGCCCACGAACATGCTAAACGTGGCCTTTGGGGTCTTGTAACCTGTGGCTCTGTCTACCCCGCAGGGGATAAAGACGTTATCTTATCTATGTATTGTATCATGATGATGAATTGTCTTTAGATTTTAAATTTCCCATGTAACTTATGTAAGAATGGTGTACATTATAATTCGCAATATTATCATGCCTTGAGTTCATTAAAATGACGATAACTTTTTTTAATGAACCGATTTTGATGAAACAAAGTTTAGATATTATTCTGAGTTAAAACAAAGCAAATAGTGAAAGTTTCAAGCAAATCGGTTCAGTACTTTCGGAGATAAACGTGAACAAACATACAGACAGACAGACAGACAGACAGACAGACAGACAGACAAAAAATTCAAAAATTTTTTTTTGCTTTCTAATAATCTATTTAAGTGCCCCTCTATCCATTTCAGTCAAAAATACTAAATGTACAGACAAAATATTTTTACTGTCTTATTATATGTATAGATTAATTATAAACTTGAGTATGTGAATTAACATGATTAAATGAAAGGTTACGATATATAAGTATAATATAAGTATGTCTATCCGTTACCCTAGATCCCATAACACAAGCCTTACAGAGCTTACTTTGGGCGAGGCTAATTGGGGCAAGTGTAAGAAATAGCTTTCTTTTAATTTTTGTTATTATTCTTATGAGATTGCGATCAAGTAAGTAAGTAAGATTGTAAACTAACCGAATGGAGTTGGAAGTGTGTTTCATATTGAGTGAAGATGATACCAGCCTCTGAAGTCTTCTCGCGACCACGGCTGGAGTAACCCAAACGTAAAAATAACAAAAAAATACATTTATTTATTTATTTAACCACTTTACCCTTTACCCACTTTAACCACTTTAAACGTAATCAGAATGCAGATACATGGTCAAATTTTCTTAAGTTAAATACAAACCGAATGCAGTTATTTAAAAGTCTGTCCAGCTTGTTAAGAAGATCTGCATTCAGATCGAAGTAGCACACATCACCATAGTCTATTAGGATTGGGAAGATTACAGTCTGTACAAGCATTTTTTTATGTCTGGCGATAGAACATTTTTTAGGCGGTAAAGAATTCTTAAGATTCCAGTCACTCTTTGGCAAATGCTAGTAATCTGAGGCTGAATCAATAAACAACCCCAAATCCTTCACACTGTTGCACAAAGGAATTATTTATGCGATCGCGATCTGATATACGAATATAAGATATTGATAATCCTAAATAAGGGTATAAACAAACTTAAAATACGATAATTCTATAGTTATTTCATGCCTTTGTATAGCTATCATTGTTCTATTAAAATCAATTGATGATACAGAAATACTCGGTACTATAACATCTGCATAAGTCATAAACTCTGTCGATTTGCCTACATCAGTAACAAATAATGAACAAATCGCTACTGCGCCTGCGACCTTAACCAATAGTCGTAATATTTCATAGTATCGGTTAATAAATAAAGTTAGGCATAAATATAGGGATCGTCGGGGTTATCTTTCCAATGGACGGGTACGACAGAACAGAACCAAGACAACGGTAACTCGAGACTTGCATGACTTCACTTTTTCATATCGTAAATTAATTGGTATTTTAGAAGAGCTATTTTGTCACGCAGAGGACATCACGGTTGAAGAGAGATAGTCTAGTGAAAAGGCAATGAAGTTGCATCAGAGTTGCTCTGAGATAATACGCTGAAACACGTAAGCTGATCTAGTCGGTACCTGTGGTTAATGGGCTAGTTGACAAAATTTGGAAATTCGTTTAAAACGATAGTTTAGTATCTATTTTACCCCTAATATATATTATTTTTTAGAAAAATAGGCCTTTCACATAAGTATTTTTGCTTTTTTAGAAATGAACTTCTAATTGACTTCGAAAAAGGCCAAGACTGTCATGGCGTCTTGAATGACGTCACTCCTCGCGAAACAATCGAGTTTATTTATTTCAGTCGACGAGATCATTATAATAAATAATGAATCCCTCTTATTATAAATACTGTATAGTGCCCCAATGTAAACGATACACAAAATATATATACAAAATCTATGTTTGTTGCGAAAAATTTCCCAAGCATAACGGCGTCAATTTTTGACAAATCACTGCTGTTTGCTTTGGTAAATCCTGATTCCATGGCAAATGTCTGTGTCTTTTCAGATTAAACTTAAAACAAACTGTATTAATTTAACAATAGTCTCTGAAAACAAACTGTATCAAAATAACCTGTTCAGTGTTCACTAACAGACAGCACAGATTAGATAGAAGATGTACAGCTACACTACAACCGGTGTTTCGCGAGGCGTGACGTCACGCTTCTCTGATTGGCGTTTAATGTCACGTCATTAAATAAGTAATTTTGCCGATTTTAATTTCCAAAAATATTAGTAACCTTATATTTTTTTAATAAAAAAAAGTTGTTTTTTGTTTACTACATACCATGATTAATCATTAGAAACTCTAAGCCATCCGATTCATTCTTAGTGGAAACAGGCTTATTCATGGCCTTTTTATGACTTAGGAAGATTATGTAGTTGTTTTACTTTAAGAACGTAGAGAATAGAAAGGACTCATTCCTAGATTGAGGATGTTCTCCTACACCGTAAAATCGTTTTACCTCTATATTTATAAAGCAGACTGCAAAAAATTTGAATTGTTTGCCACCTGTGTTCTTATCTCTCTATAATCAAGATGTCAAAACTCTGAGACTAAATCGGGTTTGAAGACTACAAAGAAGTGTAGGCGAACAAAACACATACAAATTAAATCAAATCAAACATTTTTAATTCAAATTGAATTTTTACAATCACTTTTGTCTAAGATACTACGAAATTGATTCACAAGACACGGGAAGACTTTGCACAGGAAAGAACCAGCAAGAAAAGCAACTGTAGGTCTACTTTTTTCTCTCGCTGTATTTTTATAGTCGTCAATTAAAAGCTGACCTCATAATAAATAGTCTGAACCTAAATGCCTTTACAAGTTTAAATACAAAATAATGAGAAACATATCCAGCATAATCCTGTCCATTCTCGGATCGTATTTTAAGAGGTGTCGGATAATCGACATGTCGGATGTAAATAAGCAAAATATTTATTAGTCATCCATTATGCTCAATTGCAAGCAATTTTGTTTGAATAGAATTCTCTGGAATTAGGAAGTATTGCGCGAGGTGTGGGCAGTAATTGTCAATTACAAATGAGTATCATCAGAGGTCGGAGACCCTGCCTAAAAGGTTATGGTTCTAAATCTGAAATTAGCAAATTTTTAAACCAGTAATGGTGGATTGTGTGAGCTGTTGTTACAATCATAATAACTGAAGTCAATGCAAAATTCATACACGTCTTTCGTTATTCGGCAAAGTTAAAGAGAGTTGTTGAAAAATAAAGCCAACTATAATACCATCATTACTCAAATAATTGGGTAGATGATATTTTTTTTATTCTATACATAATAACAGTTCTCTTTTAAATGAGAAATATTGTAAAAGTAATGACGTATCTGCGATTATTACTTTTGAAGATTCGGCGCTGTCGCGGGTCGCTCAAAAACGCTCAATACAAAGTACACTGCAATCGTGACGTCATAAGTTACTAAATCGCCTAATTTGTATGAACGTATAAACGAATTTGCCAATAACTTTGTTATTTTTATGTTTATAGATATACTTTCTATATTAAATAATGTTACATTTAATGTAAGGAAGTTAGAAAGGTATTCGTTTCATTACAATTATGTAAAAAATAATTGTACATTTTTTAGAAATTTAATAGCAATAATAATACAAAATTAAAGTGAAATTTCTATATCGACCTACGTTCATGAGATAGAAATTGAGACGGTCACTACGTATAAGGGGATAAGTCTAAAACTAAGGTTTACAGGAGAGTGAAATGAAAGGTGAAATCGCTCTGGAAATAAAAATACTTTCAGCTTTGAATATATTTTTTGCGTAACGTGTCATTATAGTTAGACATTTTTTAAATGTTTTAAAGATATTTAATTTATGTACATTTTCTATAAAAAAAACAGAAAGATGACCGTTTTTACACTGTTATTGAAATAAAGCCACATCAGACAAATCTTAGATAACCGTTTGTACGTAGGAAGAAATAATGCATTTTTTTATGATAATGATTACCTGTATAAAAAGAAAAAAATATAATTATTTGTTTACAATGGTACCTTAAATCTCTAGATCTTTAAACAATAATATAAAAAATAAATTAATGAAGACCGTGAATGACGTTAAGTTTGACAAGATCGCGCTTAGACCGAGTGGCGCGCATTTTAAAACGTAATACAAAATGACAAGCATACATATCCGCGTCTACGGCACAAATTCTGTAAAATTATAATACTTGTTCTCATATACGGTTTGTTTATGTAGTAAAATACATACAATTTAAAAAAAAACATGTATCGATATGGGCGTATGGACAATCTAAAGCTATATGTGTAAAAAAGAAATTGACCATTTTCGACATGACCTTTTATACGTAGGAACCGTCGATATAATAAAAATAGGCATATTCAGTTGTAGTCATCTACCCTATTGTAATCAATTGAATAGAGCAAAAATAGAATTATGTATTTTTTTTTTCAAAAGTCCAGTATGCGGAGTAACCGAGAAAGTAATAAATATACCTTCAAGAATAATTATATTTATATTTGGTGGTATACAAAAGTCAATAGATTATGTTTTAAAATACATTTTGTTACACTACTATAAAAGACTTCATTGACTGTCTCGTATCCTGAATTTATAGATAACCGAATAATAACCCTCCATTATAATAATTTTGAATACAGGCAGATACAGTGCATTAATTGTAATTTATTCAGGGAATTTGACGATAAAACTTTTCGTAAAAATACGGAATAGTCACAATGTGTTTATTCAATTGTGTACAAAATAAAAAGATATCTTTATACAATTCCCTGTACGAAACTATGCCATTTTGGATAACCTATCTACCCAATGCACTTGTAACTATATTAGATTTAGGTAAGCATTTTGGAAAGCCGTTGTCACCACACTTCAACGTCTGTGGTTTAAGCGCCAATATTTTTTGAAATGATTTGTAATTATTAATGAAAAAATTTACTTAATCTCTTTTGCCCGTCAAAGAAGATACTTACAAGTCTACAGGGTCAGGACTTGTATTGTAAAGAACCAGCAAGGATTATTTTTTTCTTTCTGTATACCTGATAGGTCTATTATAAAGTCATCAAGTAAGCTGGCTTGACTGCAAATACCTATTAGTCCTATTAATATCGACAACCCATTTAAAAGCATGCAGATGAGCCCCAGACATTCAGGCGTCAAATACTTCGATCTTTTAATAAGATGCGTATTTAGTGACTGAGCTTGATGCAATATTGTTTACACATTACAATATTAATTTGCACTTTCTTAATTTTAATTTTTTTTTATATATATTTCTTTTTATTCCAATATATGTATGTATGTTCGTATGTGTATATATTTAAGCATACTGTAGTCCACATTGCATGCCGTGGCGACCTATAATTAAGAAAATACTTAGCTTTAAGTTTGTATTTTTGAATTATTCCTGTTTTTGTTAATACCGGTGTTTATCTTGTTGGTTGTCCAAATAAATAAATAAAAAAAAAAAAAAAAAAAAGGCCGGCATCTGTGATTCCTCTGGAGACCGACTTTTGAATTACGAATGCGACTTCGAAATCACCGCTGACTATTTAGTCAGCGGTGACTTTGAGATCACGGATTCCTAATCATTCAATTTTTAAAAGTCGATCGCAGAGCTCGAGCTAGATAAAGTACACACACAAATGTAAGAGTTCGGTTCCATGCAGAATGTAGCCGCTGCCGGTTATTGCCGGCTTAACCATTATGGTTTTTATTTTTTATATTATTTATATCTATATATATATATATATATATATAATATATATATATATATATATATATATATATATATATATAGACTGAAAAATCAACACATCAACTTCAGACTCTTGTCAATACCTATGTCTCTAAACAAAACACAGATAACATTTCCACAAGTATGACTTGATTACGAGTGGGTGAGGGCACTCGTAATGAAATCACATCCGTGACTAAGGTAGTCACATAAGTGATATTCAAAAATACGAATTATTGAAAATCGGTGATTATTAGTCACATCGGTGATTTCGAAGTCGCATTCGTAATTCAAAAATAGGTCTCCTGGTGTTGCGGGTGTCAATGGGCAGCGGTTATCGCTTACCATCAAGTGATCCGTTTGCTCGTTTGCGGCCCTATCCAATAAAAAAAAACTATTAAAAAACAACCATAAAAAAGTAGAACCTACTAATATTAAATTGTCCAAAATATGGCGATAAGTAGCAAGTAAGTTGGAAAAAATCTACCATCTGTGCGGACGAAGTCGCGGGCACTAGCTAATATTAAAGAAGCGTCAATTCACTTTAAACATTTACACGGACATTAAGACAATAACAATTATTTATTTATTTATTTATTTTAGGAAGATTTACAGATTCAATAACAAATTTAAACATACAGCAATACACTAAAAGTATATTATAATCTACATCACTAATACACAGAACAATTTCTTGATATTATAAGCCAAATAATGTTATCATTTGAGTAAACATTATACAGACTTTGCAGTAGCCTTTTTTGATAAGAATAGCACAAACAATATTAGAAACAAAAAACAAAAATTTATAAAAAAAAATATAAGTTGTGAAGTAGTTTCTCTGTATGTGGTAAAAAACGATCACTTCGTTTTATATCTGTTAATGTCCTTCTTCTCCTTCTCTTTCTATTGGATTTTTACATAAGTGATATTTAAAAAAATATATATGCCTTTCACTAAGTTTTTAATTATCTCCATAACAACTATCGTCAATTTCAGCAATTTTTAAGTGTGTTCTTTAAAGTATACAATTCATTCTTCTTTGTTAATATTACTACAGGGCAGGGCAGGGTAGATAAGGTTTTCTTTAATTAGAATAAAATATATAGTAATGATTCCGTAATTTGAAATTATATCCATACATTGTCGTTAGATATCGAAACAATTTCGATATCGAATCGAACACAAATGATATTTTGTCTAAAGGTAGTAGACACGATATTATTCGCTGTTCCTTCCATATCGACTTCTCAGATAGATCAATATATGGGAAAGATTCCACATTACAGAATCTTTCCGAGACAATCCGTTTAAGCGAAGCGGATGCGACCTTGGTACTTAAATAAATATTATATTACAATAGTGTAAAATCACTAACAGAATTTGACGGAATTTCTTTAGTTAATCAATTAAATTTAATAAATTCATTTACATATCTTCGCAATTGAGAGCAAGTAAGTCATAAGCACGAGTTTTTGATGGCGACATCTGTCGTGCAGTAGCATAACTAACGATAACTTGGCTTACACTCGACGGTGGCGCCCGCACATAAAACAAATGATGTAGGTGTAATTACTATGTTGAACCTAGTGCGCCTGTGCTGCTCTTAACATGGACTTTCAGGGACATAGTGTAAAAAATATACCACTACTATAGTATACTAGACACTATTAGTGTTTAATGAAATATTACTTTGATATTAATATTATACCTATATAAAATATGTATTGTTATCTATTTTTCACCATGATAACAAATATCCAGAACCTGTGGCCAAACTAACATTTATAACATTTGCAAGCGAGTTAGGTCGAAATTTATAGGAGTGCTTCCGCTACCTACTTGGAATACTCTTAAAATCAAACTTACGGTATGTCGCTTTAACTTGAATTTGTGCATTTGAGGCTCTACTATGAGTTTGCTATCTTTTTCGAGAGGTATTTGACGTATAGTAAACTACACAACTCATGTCAGTTTAATATGAAAGAACAGTACAACTTTGTTCCGGTAGGGGCGCTGTACAAAGTTTTCATACAAAAATGTACGCTGTGGATATCGTTTGTAAGCGAACGTAAACTCATGGTAGGTACATTGAATGTGGCGGCATAACCAGAGAGATATATCGTATTTTTATTTCCTGAATACAAGATATTTGTCTTATTACCTAAACTTATATGTTTAATAAAAATCCATTTTTGTTATAACATATTTACATAAGGGTTTTCGTATCCTGACATAACTTATAAATAACATTTGTTATAATAATTATGAAAAAGAAAATAAAAAAAATAACTACTTATTATCAAATACATTTTATGCAAAATCTATAAATTTCTATGTGAAATTCCTATTCATGTAGCCTAGATAGTCAAAAATTCTAGAACTTGGCAAGCTGTACATTTACTCACATTAAGAACAGGGGGATTATTCTTATAGAATGACTTATCGAACTTGCTAATCGCATATCCTTTTATATTGCTGCAGGAATAGTCCGATTCATTTTATTTTATTTATTTGAGACACAAAACAGAATACTATCGATTATTAATACATATTTCTCATACAATATAATATAGCATACCAGATTATATAAGGCACAGATAGCAATATAAATGTAACATTATAAATATATAATATCCAGACAAAATAATCATGTTCTTTTTGAATTTGTAAAACTTCATCTAAAAATATCTATTGTCTTGTGATGAGTTTTTGAGATATCATTGTATTGACGATTCATCTATCTACATATAAATAACATTGGAGTATCGTTTCTCTGTCTATTTGTATATTCGGGTTAATCTCTGAAATAGCTGAACAGAATTTTGACGGAACTTTTATTGTCAGGTAACAGATGTAATAAGGAGTAACTTAGACAAAATCTTTTATTTTAGAAAAATAATGTTTGATGTTTAATAGGATAGACGACTACAACTGATTATGGCCATTTTTATACTATAATTATCTGATTTTAGTAATTTATATCACATGAAAGTATGTCAATATAGAAATTTCAGTTTAATTATTAATTTATATTGTTTTTAGATTTCTAAAAAATGAGCAATAATTATGTACGTAATTCTAATGAAACGAACACATTTCTAGCATTTTTTTATATAGAAAGTATACCTATAAACGTACAAATAACAAAGTTATTTTAAAATTTGTTTATACGCTCATACAAATTAGGAGAGTTTACTGAGTTAACACGTCACAACTGCAGTGTTTTTAGTATGGAGCGTTTTTGAGCAACCCGCGACAGCGCCGCAAACATGTCGATGTATCTTCAAAAGTAATAGGTGCAGGTGTACTGTTGGTTCTACAATATTTCTCACTTAAAAGAGTACTCTTATTATATACAGAATTTAACAAATTGTCGTCTACCCAATATATAGAATTTTTTCAATAAAGCTAGTATATACAAAAACTGAAAATAAATGATAATTATAATTAAAATGCAAAACCATAATATGCATAAACTAAGTAATCAACTTTTTTCTCTTTTTATCTTCCACGCGGACAAAGTAGAGCGGGTAGAGCTAGTTTGAAATAAGTTTGGACATTGTTGTATTAGCTAATTCGTTACTAAACGATTGCCAAATAATCATTGATAGCAGAGGTACACCGTCTTAGCTGCATATCATTGGTATGCCGACGACGGTCTGCAGCTTTATGGTCAGGCTGGCGTTGACGATTTAAATGAGGCTACTGATAAAATCAACGAAGACCTAATTATTGTCAAATCTTGGACTGACCAATTTGAAATTCTTGTCAACACAGCAGAATGTCAAGCAATCTTGGAGGGTGTCCCCAGAATTATAGTTAAAATAGACACAGGCATTTAGCCTCCAGTTGTATTTGCCAATAACCTTACACCAATTTGCACTAATGTAAAGAATCGTTCAACTGGCAACCTCAAGTTACCAGCATTTATCAATGGGCTAACAGAATGTTATAATGTTAATATATCGGTCAAATTAGATTTTTAAATATATTCTTCTTATTTATATAGTCCATTTTACATATTTTTGTGCCTTTCGCTGTGAAAACAAGAGTAATGGTAGCCGGAGTAGGAAAGCAATTTGATTTGTAAGTGAGGTAACTTGTCGTCTTACTTTTGGTTGGATTTCCATTTCCATAAAACCAAAAATAAACAATAATTACTTGTTGTATATATAATACATAGTTGAATTTTTACCAATAATTATAGTGCCATATATAATTAAATAATTAGACCGTATTCATAAAGTGTTACAAATTACTTTTCGAATAACTGTAATGTGTGACCAAATCTTAATCGAACGAAATTATAGAGCAAATTATGGCATAATGAAATTTACTACATAAAATATTGACTATCAATTTTGATAATACTCCCCCACTTTCCAAACACAATCAAGTGCTCCATAACTGAGTTGGCACGCGGTTTGCGTCCTTCAAACTCACAAGGCCAACTAAATGACATAACAGTTATTCATGGTTCACTTTACTATCAACCTTGCTGGCTTAAGCTATTTTCTTTATTTCTTTTATGTTATTTTTAGGCTAAATTAAGTTGATTATATAGAAATAAATCACTGGTTTTAGGCAAAATGGTACCAATGCTGACTAATATTATAACTGCCAAAAAATAACTCGGACACGTTAAATCTACTGAACAGATTTAAATTAAATTTGGTTGCTATTGTAAATATTGTATTTTAAACTACGCAACTTACTCTAGAATACATAAGGTCACTTATTATTATTTAATAAATCAATTTAAAAGACAAAAATAAAACCTGGCAAAGACATAATAGTTTTAAACTAAGATCAATAATTAAATTTGATACGCATCTGCGTATATGTACTCGTATATACTTTGGGAATTACTGCTCTAGACTATATCTAATCTAGAGCAGTAATTCCGAAAGTACTCTATATCGACCACTGGGGGTCTATAGACCTTCAGAGTTTCTTGCCTGTTCTTCTCGAGAAGGCTCTCCCAATTTCCGAACAGGTGTAGAGTCAATATTTTCTTTTTTTCCTTGTTCGTACGTACGTGCAAGGTTTTTGATTTATTTAAGCATTGTTTTTTTTTTTGTTTTATTTGTTTTGACATCAATAAGTGCCTGTAAAGGTCTATGCTGAATAAAGATTATTTTGATTTGATTTGATTTGATATGACTACCTGAAAGGTAACATCAGCGAATAAAAAATTTGGGGGTCCATGAAATGAAAATGGGGGTCTACGATAATGTATCTCCACATACACTGATAGTGTTTATCTATTTACATTATACTATCTTCTAATATAAAGACATATACATTATTTATAAAAGTACCTATGAAGGTAAAAAATTATTATATGTGTTTGTAAAATTTTGTAAGTTATAGCATGTAGACATCCGATATCAAGTAAGTAGGGATCTACCCAAACCCTAAAAACATGGAGAAGGGTCTACGACACATAAAAGTTTGGGAACCTCTGGTCTCGAGCCTGAGAAAATACATAGGCAACTTGCTAATACGAAAAAAGACTGAATAGGGTATACAAATAGGGGATGAAAGTTAGTATAGAAAGTACGTCATTAAGACTAAGAACATCGGAGACAGCGGGAAATATATCTTTCCTTTTGGAAAACCCGATATATATGGGCAAAGCCGCGGGCAGATAGCTAATATATAATATTCTTTATTAGTAAAAAATGAAAATTAACTATCTATACTTCCCCTTATTAATATCTAAATACCTCTACTTCTCAAAATCGATACTCAGGATAGATCTTCGATTTCTTAGAAAGTAAGTGATCGAGAGTTGATACTGGAGAACCAACTAACTGTTAAACTACTCGTAACATAATCAAAGTAATTTTCTGTCAGAAATGTTAATATTTGCTAGAATTTCTGTGTTTTTCTTTTAGAATTCTATCATATTCTTATAAATTTTTGTTATAAAATTTAAATAAAATTTATTGACGAGTTTATAATTAATAAGTATTTAAAGGTACTGGTAATAGTCGGGAATAATTGTTACCAATTTTATAGACATATTTTCACTATCTCACAAAGTCTTTAAATAAAGAATTGGCTCAATCGCTCATTAACTACTTACTGAGCTAACATTTTTATTTAGTCATCACTTAGAGCGCGAAACTGAAATGAATAAATTAATCCGTATAGCGTGCGCTTAATTAAAAGCAATTAAATATTGAGTGCGATAAACTTTTTTATGCTAATTGTTAAAGTGTAGATACAGCTGTAGTGATACGATTTGTCTTAATCCACTTTTCACGGCATGTTTTTTGTCAAAAATTCTTCTATGAGAATAATAGAAACTATTTCGGACTAGATTTCAGGGAAAAACTTTTTTTTATTGGGCAAACATTATGTATTAATTTATATTTTATTGTAACTTTTACTTTTTATCATATATGTAAATACGTTACTTTTTGCAAATTCGTTTTTATTTATGAAATTACTAAGACTTACCTAGATTATAAGATTAATCAATATTTAACGCTGATGATTGATTACAAACTATAACTGTATAATCAATAAATATGTCGAAATAAAAAATACTTTTGCAGTTGCATAATATCGTTATAGTTAAAAAAATATATATTAAGCTTAACAATTGACCATTTTAAAAACACCAGAATTATATACATGTAATAAAAGACTATGCTATAATATTATTTAAACATGCATGGTCCATGAAATGTATATATCATGCTTACTCAAATAAGTGAATTTATTTATTTACAGGTAAAAAGCAAAAAATAAGGAACAAAACATCCTTCGTTTATTTATCAAAGAAAAGAACATTTTAAATATATTTTGAAGATAATACTGTGCAATCACAGATTAAAAATTCATTTTTTTACTGACCGAAGGTTGTATATGACGGTTATAACTTCTCTATCTATAACATTTCAGGGAAGACAGGCGTGATTATGTGTTACATACAACTATCGTAGAATATAAGCGTCACTTAGAAATATTAAACTTATATTTCTGAAAGCCTTACTTATATTTTGTTATTACAACGAGCTCTGAAAACAATGACTCGTCTATAGATAACACTAGTAGACAACGTGAATCATCCAAAACGTTATAATTTGCATATGCAAGAGTTTCTTTTAGTGATTCCAGTATTAGATTTACTTCATTAACAGTTTTATTCTAATCGTAATAACTTTTATTGTATTTCATATTTCTTCTACAGAGTAACTGTTGATAAATAAACTGGTAAATAGATTTTACCTTTAGACGAGGCCTTATAAAATGAAACACGATGACACGATAGCTGATACCTTTCAAGGAAAAAATTATATCTGCCTATCTGTATCGATGCATAATCGGATCAGCAATTATGAATTCCTCAGAAAAGCCAAGAGCCACAGACATAATCTAACGAATTGCGAACCTAGAGTAGCAGCATTTAGTGCGTATTGTTCGACCATTGGAGAGAAAAGATCCTCGAGTTACAAACATATGCTAGGAAACATAGCTTCTCAAAATGTGATTCATTTATTTAGTAAAAGTGGATGTCTCTCGGCTAAAAAGATGAAGATACTAAAATAATGCTAAATAATGTGTGAATGTGTGTGAATGTATTATACACAAATGTCTTGCAATTATATTTATTATTATATTATATGTAGGTATAAGCAACATCACGTTAGACTCATTCGGAAAAGCGGCGGAAAGATAGAAGTAGATATTTTTATTAAACTACAATTACGTCACAGCTCCAAATTGTACATCCTGTTTCATTTTCTTTCTTCTACCTTAGTACCCCGATAATATTTTTCTTTTGTGATGTAGCTATGTAGTTGGAAAGTTTGGATGTTCCCCACTAGATGACATATTGCTTGCTACAATCAACTACCACCTAAGAATTTCAATGTTATCGACTTGTGTCAAATCGAAAAGTCAAAATAAGACCTACTTATACTTACATGAATTTGACGCGTAAATATATTTCTGCAATATTTTTTTTACCACTTTCGATGCTATTTCAGACAACCAGATCTTTATGATAAACTTCGAATGATCTGTCATGATAAATCCATTTCGTGTTACTATTTGTAACTGATATAATGAGTTTAAACCAGAGGTTCTCAAACTTTTTTGTATCGTTGAACCTACATGTTTATCGGTTTTGGGTAGACTCCTACTCCACTTACTTGATATTGAATGCCTACATCCTACAAAATTTTATAAACATATATAATAACTTCTTTACTTCATAGGTATTTTTATAAATAATGTATATGTCTTTATATTAGAAGACTAGCTGTGCCCGCGACTTCGTCCGCGTGGAATGTAAGAAAAAAAATATAGTTTTTTTTTTTTGTTTTTTGTCATTTTAATTTTTTTTTAAATAAAAATAAAAGCCTAAGTTACTCCTTATTACATAAGCTATCTGCCAGTGAAAGTCTCGTCCAAATCGGTCCAGCTGTTCCAGAGATTAGCCGGAACAAACAGACAGACAGACAAAAATTTTAAAAATATGTATTTTGGTATGTGTACCGTATATACATTCATATGCATGTAGTAGAAAGCGGTTATTTTAATCTTACAAACAGACACTGCAATTTTATTTATTTGTATAGATAGTATAGATAAATAGGTACTATCAGTATTTGTTGAGATCGATTATCGTGGAGCCCTATTTATATTTCATGGACCCCCAATTTCTTTTTGCTGACGTAGACCCCTTGCTGGTTATTATTGACCCCTACTGCATTCGTACTATAATCTCACCGCTGATCTGCGTGCGAGATGGCCATCTAAAGCGACAATTGAAGATAATGTCAATGTTATTAATGTGATCGAGATTATCAAAAGAATGGCCTATCAGCAGATTTGGATAACGATCATCGATACGGGAGCGTCGGTGGCGCTGTGGTCTCGACACTGTAGTGCAATTCTCGTATTTTTTTACAATCGCAATTTAGTTGAAGTTTAGCAATCGCTCGATCTTAGTCCCACCCAAAATCGGTATTCACGTATCACATTTCCGAACAAAACCAAAACTAAATTGAAACTAAAACTTAATTTCAGCGAACTTTAGATTGCGAGGTGGGAATGTTGCCAACTGAATCAAGACAAAATCCACTGAATTTAAAAAAATAAATATATCGAAAAATAAACGATACTATTAGATTTTAGAGTATAAAATCATTATTTAATTGGCATAAAAGTCCAAAGATGTATAAATATTTAATGACAACTGCATTTCAATCGTGGAATTTGACGTTTGGTAGCTCAACCTCGATCGACAGGTTATCTAAACTTTAGTAGAATACCGATTCTGTTGCGGTTAGAGTGCAGTTTAACTTCGATAAAATAGGAGAATACAGTGTAACGATTATGATTTAGCGCTACGTTTGGATCGAGCTAGTTCAAGTCCGATCAAAGTTCGATTGAAAGACGTGAATACAAAAACGTGTTTTTAGACTAAATCGTTGCTAACTCGCTGCGACTTTATTTAGGAGAATTGCACTACTGGTTTGTGCGCCGCATGGAATCGGGAGGCCCGCGATCTAATCCCCACCGTGTACCAATGTGTTTTTCGTTCCGAATTTCATATGTACATTTATCCGACGCTCCTACGGTGAAGGAAAACATCGTGAGGAAACCTGCGTACATCTGCGAAGCGATTCAAAGGTGTACGTAGTCAACCAACCCGCACTGGGCCAGCGTGGTTGACTAAGGCCTAATCGGCCTAACGTAGTTAGGGTAGGCCCCTCGGTGGGGACGTATATGAGCTGTGATGACATCGATACGAGTCAAGTGTATAAATTTCTTCATATACAGTTAGTGGAAGCTCTACTTCATAATTTGACTGAAGCCCAAAAATTTCGTAGTGTTGAAATGCTATGAATTCTGTCAAAGGGAGTTGACTCAAATGCTGCCTTCGTCATACTTATAAGTGACGAACCCTGAATTTATTTTTAATTCATTTATCTTTACTTAGTTTATGTTAAGACAATCCTGAAACTAAGACAGAGTGTACTGTGGATGTTTCCTTGCCGTGTGTTTCTGTGACGAAGCGTAGAAAATGATGAAGTCATTCTTCGTAAGGATGACTTCATCATCTTCATCAGGCCATTAAGCGACAATTGTTTAAGATTGTTGAAAATAATTTACTACAGAGTGCTATAATAACGATTATTTGCCACTAATCTTAGAAACAACCTCGCTGTTAGATCCTCCTTCACCATGACAACGCTTCATTGAACACTGCTAGGCGTCAGATCAACTTTTACTGGGTGTGATGTCAAACTCATGGGCCACCTGCAATATATTTCTAATTCCCGACTTTTTATAATTCCCGAAAATAATTTAAATATTTCCAGGCCGTTGTGCCTTGTATATGTTAGCATTATAAGAATATAGGATACCAACATGATCAAAAAATATTAGATACATAAACAATTTTTATTTAAACAACCAAAGGTGTTCATAATTATCTTAATAAGTAAATTGTTCTAGAATTTCGTGACTTCAAAAGTTGTCAAAAATTCTATGTATATGCCCTTATGATGAATAAATGAAATAAATTAAAAATAAATGTTCGATATAACGTTTGCTCATTCTGTTCTTGCTAATATTATAAAAGTTTACCTATGTAAGTACAAAGTTAAACGTATGTATGCATAAGGCAAGTACTGAACAGTTTTTCAAGCACTGAAATTTGATTCGGATGAAAATGCACCAAGTAGTTCGGTGCTACTGAACGTAGGAAGCGTAGGTGAACTATTCATGTAGATGAAAGTCATTTACGAATGTGCTAAGTTCTTTCCTCAGTGGTTCCATTGGACACAACACCGTTTTAATATAGATACTATTTTGTAATAGAAATAATAATTTGATTGTTTTCTGAGTTCTTGATTTTAAAATGGTTACCGGGGTGAAAATAAACTATCTCAAAGTAGTTATGAGTTACTAGCTTTCTGCCCGCGGCTTCGCCCGCGTGGATTTTGGGATTGCTTCCATAGAGGGTTAAAAAAAGCTTTTGCCCACGGCTACATATGCGCGGAAGTCGGTTTATGGCGCGAAGGTTTTATCGCGCTTCCCGTGGGACTATCCGTTTTTCCGAGATAAAAAATACCGCAAAACTTTGCTCAAGAATCTATTGATGAAAACCGCATGAAAATCTGTGCAGTAGTTTTTGAGCGAAGCCTTTATTGCGCATCCCGTGGGATCTGTCGATTTTTCCGGGATAAAAAGCAGCCTATTATTTAATCCGGATCTTTTATCTTTACGTCTGCAAAATTTCAAAGCAATCGGTGCAGTAGAAAGTGGAACAAACTAAGCGAGTAATATTTATTATTTTACAATAAATTCCAAATTGTCACAACTAAAATTCTTTATTTATTGACACTCTATCAACAACTTCAATCTGCCAAAATATAATGTCACGTTTATCTATGTTACGACAACGAGTACTATTACACCATTCCCCCTCTTGGTTTCTTCTATAGAAGAAAGGCAGGTTTGAGGCGATCAATTGATACGTTGTCATCTTTGCCTTTCATTGTTACAGTAAAATATTAAGCGAGTAATATTTATTATTTTACAATAAATTCCAAATTGTCACAACTAAAATTCTTTATTTATTGACACTCTATCAACAACTTCAATCTGCCAAAATATAATGTCACGTTTATCTATGTTACGACAACGAGTACTATTACAAAACAAACAAGCAGATAAACTCACTTTCTGATTATAAATCAGAAAGTTAGTTTGTCTGCTTGTTTGTTTAGTGTAGAAATTACATATTAGTAAGGATTATCGCCTTAGGCATTGTCTGTTTTGGCAGGTTCTAGAAAATGTGACTGAAGCTCAACTGGGTATTCGTAGATTTTGGTTATTCTACCTAAGGTTCCCGAATAGTTTTGAATATATGTCTAAATGTGACTTTGGAAAAAAATACATTTAACAATAAAATTGCAAAACTACCAACATTATATCAAAATTACTTAAATTACGCAATTATATAATATATCCATATCCAGTCGTATGGAAACTATGATAATCACATTTTTACAATGCTAATCGTGGCCGCATAGCGGTTCGTACACATTGATTTAGACTATGTCAACTTAAAACATCTATTTGACAATAGAGATGATAATTATTACCAAAATGCTTCCACTTTATAAGATAAGAATACATACATAAGATTGAATATTTAAAAAGAAATTCAAGAAGAGTGACTAGTATCAATACAGGTAATATTTCTAGAAGAACAGAGAAGATAAGAATCGTATCGGAATAACGTAGTTTGGGCATTATTAGTAAAAATGAAGTTCTAAATATGAATTTGGATACATATAATGGTAGGAAGACCTAAGGAAGTATAGAAGATCAATATGCATGGGATGAATGTCAGTGTTCAGATGATGTATGATAGCTATATACATGTTAAACTGAAATGTAGGATAAAGATAAAGTAATGATGCATTCTTCTTTCTTTCTGTTTCCCCTCCGTCTACGAATAATTTCATGGTCAGACTATTTTGCAAAAGATCACTATTGATGGAAATAATTAATCTATAAATGTTCATGTAGGTACTCTACTCGAAGGTACTTCAGATATGATACGCTTCCAATTGAAGAGTTCAAGTGAAGAGACACGGCACAGTAATATTAATAGGCATTACAAAAACAGTAGTCACCTAAATCTTTGTAACTGTTTTGTAAACTACAGGTGGTCGCTCATAAAAGTATACAATTCAAATATAAGTTAAGGTAAAACAAAAGATAGTTTCACCGATGATTACGAAAATGGTATAGATGAGGCTGATTATCAAAATATTTTTTTTTTATTGTAGTGTACTTTATTTTAATAATTTACTACACAAGTAGAAAATAAATCTATTCTTGTGTTAAAACACATTCATTCTTTTATCAAATACGTTTATTATAACGTCTAACCGTGTTTCTTGTGTTATGTCTTCAAAGACATGCAATTAAACTCTATAACATCACAAAGCTAAATTTTAAGGTTAATAGGTTTAACTGGCCTCCCATGATACCTGTGACTCTATTAGAGTTTGCTATCGTTTTCAATAGGTATTTGAGACCTATTGTAAACTACAGCAGTCAAATCAAACTATTATTTGAAACTAGAACAAAATTAACTCATGTCATTTTCAATAGGGCATTTTTTTTACTAGCTATACAAATACTTTGTATAGTATACAAAGTAACCATACAAAAAATTGTTTGTCGGTATCGACTGCAAACTAATGTAAGCTTACGGTAGCTACACTTTATGCCATGATTGCTTTGTAGATAAGTTTTTGTATGTTTTCACACACATATGATGAATTTAATTGCAAAGCCATTTATGTAGTTTGACATTGAGTTTGCCTTATGTCAAATGACAGTCACAATAATGGGTGGTTTCGAATAGTTGTTACAGTACTATTTTCATTTATCAAAGATTTACCATTTTGTTTTATTTACTTAAGTTACAAATCATTCATGACAACCTTATGTATTTGCTTAAGAAACTACTTAGCAATGCACAGCAGAATTATATATTTACTAAAATAAATCTAAAACCTTTTACCAATCCAAATACAGTCAAGGTCAAGTCAAAGAGCAAAAACATTAGAAAAAAATCAAGTAAATCAATAAGCAGTTTTTTAACTACCAACAGACGTGCCTCTAAAAAAGATGCTCAAACAAAATGCTTACATTCCACTAAAAGGTCACATCCTTGTTGAATCACCGGCGCCGTGTAAGTTCGCGGAAAGAATCTTGAATATAAGAAGTGCCTCTGCAATATTTGAGTTATTTTTTGCATACATGATATAATATAATGGTGGATTCTAAGAATCTTCAACGAATGCTTTGTATGGAGAATTAACAAGATTAATAAGGTATGCAGGTATAAGAGGTTATGGGGGTTAGTACAATAGTCTGACATTGGAATTTATATTTCAATAGCTGGATGCTCGCGACTTCGTCTGCACAGATGGTAAATTTGCGCAAGTTTGTATTTATCAATGTTTGTCTTTCACGTAAAAACTGTTTAATGGATCTTAATGAAACTGTAAAGTAATATAGCTTATATATCAAAATAACACATAGGCTACAATTCATAAAGATATTGTATGAATTGTCTAAAACATGACGATAAATGTTAAGAAAGAAGGAACAATTTTTACCAAATATACAGACGAACTCGCGAGCACCAGCTAAGTAGTATCTTATTCGGATGTATAAGCTATATTTGTGTACAGTTTCATTAAAAACCATTCAGTAATCTATAGCTGAAACAGTAACGAACATCATACTTACAAACTTTCATATTAGTAGGATTTTAGTTTCTAGTGTAACTAAGTATTATAACTATAACTGCACTGCACTTAGAAGTGTATGTATACATATAACTACTATGAAATATCAGCACATTTTTATGTATACAATTTCAATTGGATTTTACAATCAGATTTATATAAGATCATAAAAATAAAAAAAAAAACTTACCGTATCGTTTAACGTCGAATTTGATGATAACTTGATAGCAAAGACTTCAGTGCTCTCCGTTGGCTGAATTTTATTTGTGACGCAGTCTAAGGCACCCATAGTCCTAGATATTTAATTGGCTATATCTATATATTTGTAGATGGAGTGTGAGATCCAACGACAATCAAAGACATAAATTTCTTTCTTCGCGCGCGAATTCAAAACAAACTAAATATTACAGTTCCAATTTTATACTGAACACTAACACTAAGCGGGATCCGAGTGTAGAGACAGTTAACGGTTCATATCACTTCTCCCTTTTTACAGTATTCTGTGTAAAGCGTATTTGAAAACAAGAAGAAACTTGTCGCGAGTGTTCGTGTGAGCCACCGCAATATTACACTGGAGGTCGGCTGCGTGTGCGCAGACGTTTGTATGGCGCTAGCGTAGACTTACAACCTAACAGAAGTGTCTAATAATTGGTGCCATATTGTAGAACATATAGTTTTTTACGCTTGGTTGTTAATGAATATTACAACGCGACATACATATTTTATAAAAAGCCTCCCGTTACGAAATGCCTGCAACAGAT
Organism: Scirpophaga incertulas; assembly: GCA_036419045.1. Taxonomy (NCBI): domain Eukaryota; kingdom Metazoa; phylum Arthropoda; class Insecta; order Lepidoptera; family Crambidae; genus Scirpophaga; species Scirpophaga incertulas. Next base: position 14,854,697 of record CM071645.1, read on the forward strand.
TTTAAAATATCAGCTTCGACTAAATAAGTAAATTGTTAAATTTTATAGTAAAGTTATATAATAGAATACGAATTGTCGTGATCCCAACATGATGTTAATATTTTCTCTACTATATAACAAATATTATTTTTTACCCGCAAAAAAATGACTGTCTCTGAATTTATAGTTGGTCAGGTCTAGTAGAGTAATAACACTCGCACTGCTTGACATTAATCTCACTATGAATCACACACGTGAGCAGTCGAACCACTAGTTACTACTATTATTATGACATACTACTTTTGTGATGCTACGCTTCGCTGAACGATTGTGGGTCACTTTGGATGGCTTTTGTCAGTTAATGACCAAAACGCTTCCTATTGTAGCCTGTTATAGTTTTTGTGTCCAGTGTGGGTATAAAGTTCACTTTTTGTCAGAGTTTCAAAGAAACATGTTTTATTGATTTTGAACATTATTTGTGAACTGGTAAGCCATATAACGTAGATGACTCTTTCAAACACATGAAACTCCAACGCTCTTCCAATAACAATGCTAACGTGATAGATGATGTAGAGTCACGCTTTAAATAAAGTAACGCCTTAAATTAGTAAATTAGAACACCTTCGAGAACTTTTGAAGTTTAAATATTAATATTTCCACTAATTTTAACATGAATAATAAAACGTATTATAAATACGAGTAACCTAATAATAGAGAAAGAGGACTTTCTAGTCTTTAATGCCAAATACACATAAAAGCGATCAAAATTATACATATTTAAAACGGATCAATTTGATTGCTCGTTTGTTTATTACTGTATATAAAAAACACCTAATGAATAATCTGAAACACAAAAAAAATTGATCAATTTAATAGTTCCCTACAAAGATCATTGGGGTGTCTGCGATAAAAAGGGATTTCATAGAGACTATCAAAGGCTTTCTAAAACTTAATTCATCCATTTATTTTTTCAAATGTATGTATCTTCCTTTTATTTTTTCATGAATACCAATTTTTTCTATATTATTTAAATGAATCATCCGATTCGTAGATCAGTGCTGACACCACAGTGCCAGCGCTCCAACGTAATTAAGAAATCTAAAAAAAAACAGGATTTTTTATGTCCTTACAAATTCTCCCAGAAACAGCTTATAAATGAACTCTTTATTGAACAAAATAAAAAATACTAACAGGTAACAAGTTAATTAGTCCAAAGGCGGACTTCTTAGAAAGATTTATTCCAGCAGCTAATCCTTGAAGTTTTGTGATATTTTTTTTAATTTATATACTATTTAAATAATAAAAGGAATAAAAAATAAAAAATAAAAAAGGATACGATGTCTTTTACAATTTGTATTGTTAGATTTTTAATTACAATCTTCAAAATTTCGAAACTAAGCTAGCGCCATCGCTAACGTGAGGATACTAAAACGTATCCTGAGAAACTCTGAAGGTTATTGAGCGATGTTATACCCTTAAGTTCATAATGCAGCAATATCAAAACTGGTCAATTCTTATCGATGATTCAAGTATTTCATTCAATCACATTCACAATTTATTTTGAAAATATCAAGATAAGAGTATTTAGTACGAACCGAGTATGAGCGATACGCGTGAACGAAATGTTTTTGATGATATCTTTTCCCAGCATTATTTATTGTTATATAATAAAGATAAGTTATATTATGTTACAAAGATTATTTTTTATATATCCGAAGTTTATATTTTAATATAAAGCACTAATTTAATTTACTAATTTAAGCCAAATTAATTCAATATAATACCAAAACTACATTCTTTTACAATCTTACACTGTATTTTTTAATTTAAAAAATAATAATATCTAATTACTTTTCCAAGTGCAGTAACTAAATAACACAATATTGTTTCTCTAAATCAACCCTGCGAAGATTTATAAACCTAGGTAGATCCGGATCTCCCTAGGTTAAATAACCACTCGTGGATTTATATGTGTAACATGTGTCTTAGCTAATTATCATGATTAAAAACAATATAAAATACCACTTGAGAATATTAAGTTTACTTTTATTATTAGTCACTAAAATTACAAAAAGCGGTAGATTACTTTAGAAATCTTATAATTCTAACTCAAATGATGGCCGCGTCGCAAACAGTCGTGTCATATTAATTACATTTTCAACTTTTTACTGTTTTCATTTAATTAGAAAACTCATGATGACTAGTTACTTTTTATGTAGAACTATATATCCTTCATCTTCACCTTCATTAAACTTTGAACACCAGTCGAGTACAATGTCAACTTAACCTAAGACAATATTTAATTATATACATGGTGTGCTGGTTCGATAAAAGGCCCTACTTGTTGTGCTAAATTATCTTCAAATAAAATACTGTTAATAAAACATGGCAGATAAACACAAAAATATATTTAAAAAAAAACAACTGTGAATTACACGAATAAAAATTACATTGACAAGAATTGAAAACTTATCCGTCACCACATTTTTAAACTCGTAACGGCCAGTACACGTTTACTTAGGTATTAATACAATCCATAACACATGGGTTTTGCTCAATTACCAGTTAGTCGTATTAATCCAGTATAGCTACTATGAGTTTACTTTGTAAATTTTATCGACAGCGTAAATTTTTGTATGAAATCTTTGTACAGCGCCTCTAGCGGAACGTAATGGCACTATTCTTTCATATTAAACTGACATGTCTTTTGTAGTTTTCTATACGTCAAATATCTATCGAAAACGATAGCTAACTCATGGTAGAGCCACAGTAGTAGTTTACGGAGTGACTCAAGCCGTATTTACTTTCGCTTGCCGACTCAAGCCTGACGCATACTTACAGTTTTAAGTTAAATATTGTTCCATAAATAGAGAATCGTGCCTACTATATTTATTGCGGTCGCTGTTGTTACGCTACTCACTACTACTTAAGATAGTAATCTTATGAAGTATTTGATAAAATAGTGACAAAAGTTTGAAGCTTTAGCCACTTCATCTATATTTCTTATTTAGGGTAAACAGACTTACGTACGTCTCGTGCTTAGATATTATATCTTTTTGGCATGCTGGGATTCTATATATCGCACTAATAATACAATAGTGTATCAACTCAAAATCGAACATTTTTCAAAATCAACAAAAACTTATTACTCACTTCATGTAATAGTTGCAAATTGAATAACTGTCACATAAGTTTTTTAATTTATCCTTATTCTGTTTTTGCACTAATCGAACGACGGTCTTGATCACGCGTGAGGAATCAAATTTTGCGTGTGTTTATAGTATTATGTCAAGTACGACGTTTTGAGTTGATACACTATTGTATTATTAGTGCGATATACTCAATTGTACAAAAGTGCTATGTCTAAGATTTTTTTATCCGTACTACCACTATTAGTAATACTTATTGGAAATATTAGTAAAAATAGGATTTATCTATGTTAAAAATAAATAGAGATAACCCTTGACCATTTCATTACATTGAAATGCAAGCACCATCATGTCAATTTTTATAATTATACTAACACGAATTTTGTAATAAAATGGGAGTATTTATGAGAACACTCCCTTTTCACATTTTCAGTATGCTCTATGTTTGTTGTGGCATATGAAATAAACTGTCTACATTTACCAAAACCAAGAAAAACATACTACAAACCATAGAATTATTTCCTTTACAGAGCGCCTACTGCAATAACTAATACCTTAATCTATGATAAAAGGAAGCGATTGACAAACGTTGTCAAATATCCTCAACATCGCAATTTTTTAACTCATTTAAAAAATATACATTTTTCAATCATTTCCATTTGGAAAACTATAGTCTCTGAAAATGGATATACCGCTAGTAATTCCATACGAAGAACAGGCGATTGACATTGTGGTTTCTATTCTGAACAGCGCGAAGGAAAAGCTTGGTGACCGGCAGACTTTGAAAGGATTCGCCAGTACATTTGTTGATTACTTTGTATATTCCTAAAATTTTTATTTAGCTGTATGACTTTGACTGCGTGGAATTTTACAAAAAAGTTAATTAGTTTATTTAGTTTCTTTTTGTGTTTATAAAAGATATTTTCTAAAATAAAAGTAGCCAAGTTACTCCTTGTTACATAAACTACCTGCCAATAAAAGTCCCGTCAAAGTCGGTTGAGTCATTTCACAGATTAGCTGGAACAAACAGACAGACAGACGACACTCCATTCTTATTTATATGTATAGATTTTACTAAAATAACCTAATTATAAATATATCGATTCTCAAAGCCCAGTAAGATGGATGAATGTGTGGTGTGACAAGGATGGATAAGATAAGGAATGAGTATATAAGAGGAAGCCTGAAAGTAGCGCCAGTGGTAGAAAAAGTGAGAGGAAGTAGATTAGCTTGGTTTGGACATGTGATGCGGAGGTATGAAAGTCAAGTCACAAAACGAATGTTGAATATGAAAGTGGAGGGATACACGGGCAGAGGAAGGCCGAATAAAAGATGGATCGATTGTGTGAAGAATGATATAAGAATGAAAGGAGTAAGCATGGAAATGACGGCTGATAGAGAGGAATATAAGAAAAAGATCTACTGCGCCGACCCCACATAATGGGAAATGGGCAAGAGGATCTCTGAAGACCAGTAGCGGAAGGCGGGTGATAGAATAAGTGGACCATTGACTTGGTGAAGATGGTAGCAAAGCGCTGGAAGTTAGCAGCGCAAGACCTATCGACACGTATAACTTCGGAGATAACCTATATCTAGCAGTGGGTTCTCGGCTGAATCAATGTTAATGATAAGAGTCATTAATGTGTGTGTAAGTGGGTAAATTGATGTAGATTTCCTGCAAATATGCAACTCTACACAAAAACCACTGTAATGTGATCGGGTTGTGATATAACATTTAAAGACAATATTCTTTAACCTCATCATAAGTAAGACAGTAGCACGTCATCACCTGGAACAGGTGATTCTTTCGCTATAAACTGAGGTTCCACCTCCGTAGAAGAATTAAAATCCATGACCTGCAGTATCTCTGATTGTAGCAGCTATTCGATCACGGAGATGTCTTTGTGATGATGCCTGATCAATAGAGATAAACCAAATTCTTTCCTCTGCAAAGCATTCTAGTCTTCCTCAAATTGAATCAAGATGAAGCAAAAATAGCTATTTACTCGTATAATAATCCTGAAGAAGCCACATGGAGTGCCAATATGAGGCACCAATTACTAGCATTTCCTTGACCTCTTAGATTCGAGTGTAAGCAAACAAACGCAACCGTAGCCAGTGTGTTTTTGTAGCTAAAGATTTCTTCATTAACGATTCACCACTTGATACAATTAATTCATTATTCATCTATGTTTCAGATAGCCGAGGTTATCTTACAATAGAACCGAAAGTGTGCTTGAGCAGTCTTCAGAATCCCCTAATATCAACAGGTCTGACATTACTAAAGGATATTATTGAGAAGAAATGGAAGCTAAAGGAACTTTTTATGTATACACTAAACTATAAGGGCGCGAGGCAAGATGAATGCTCTCGGCACTACTACTTTGAAGTAAGCTTGCAAATATCTGTAGCTCTTACTTGTTTGTAAATTCGCATTTAGTTTGTGGAGTGACGAAACAAAATCGCAGGTCCGTTTACAAACATATCTTTGCACTTTTCCTTCCGTGCAGAAGGTGGTATTGTACAGATTGACTGATAAGTGCGGAGATCGAATACCGCACTCGGATTGTATTTCTGTGATAGAGAGTCGTAAAGTCTGAATGAAACTTTTTTTTTCATTTCAAATTTGAGTGCGTTTGACAACGATCTTACCTGATGTTAAGTGAAGATGTTGCCTAAGGTGGAACACGCAATCTCAAATAAATAAGCCTATTTACCTATGTGCCTTGAAAATCCCGATATTATAAGTATCGGAGAACAAAGACGCAGGTAGGGAATTCCATTGGCAAAATTTGGCTATTTGAAAGTGTGGGTTATTTTATGGAGAAATTAACTAAGTATGAACCACATACATCTGTATCAAATATTACTGGGAATACACTGTGTTGAAATTAAAACATACACTGTGAATTTGGTAGAGGTTGCAGATTTGCTGCAAATCTTACATATACCACATATCAGATGAGCAGCCTGCCTGTTCGTCATCATATAACCTAAAAAAAACATTGATATATATAATTCATTACGAACTGCAATACGCTAATTCAAAAAAGTTTTGATATAACGGAATATTTTCATCAATGCAAAATTTTATTGACAGGCTATATTTAGTCAGCCAACTGCAGCATGTCCCATTCCTCAAGCTACAGTATCAGTGTTGTTCAGGATTCAAAACCAACTCCTTCTGTCTCCGTCATGCCGTGGTGTACCACAGGTAATTACAGACTTTCATAAATGATTATCATCAAAAACAAAATAAAATTTGTATAATATTTATTTAACATAAACCTGTACATGGCACTTATTGACGGTATTCAGGCATAAACTTAAAGCTACAAATACCTTGTACGTAAAAAGAGGCATGGCGTCTTTGTTACATAAATGATGTCCGCCATAATCTCATATCATGATTAACTACGCTATTCACACTATATTTATATTCATATTAAATATTAAAATAAAACCAATGGTGTTAAAATAATACATTAGAATACAAGTGTGATAAATTGAAAATAACACATAAGATTGGTGTTTGGCACCAGCTGCAAATTAGTGCTTAGTATTCATTCGAATATTTTTCCATAGCTTACAAGTGTTTTACGACTATTTTCAACGGCATTAATTTATTTCATAGAACAATTATTGGAAATACAATTTAAATACTATATATTAAGTGCTCCGCGAAAAGTTTGTGACATATGATTATTTATAATAAAAAATGGAGTGTTTTTAGTAGTTACTTATTTTACAAAGAGTTTAAAATTTTTAAATATAAAAGTTCTTTGGTTGCTATTATTTTTTCTTATAAAAAACCTCGTGTCTTCGAATTTTTCACAAAACTGAGTGTAATATGAGAATTATGTACAATATTTTAATTGGTAAAAGAACATATCGTACAACTATAATCAATATATATAACTATGTTTATACATATATGTAGATTTACATACTCGTAGCTATTTCGTGAGTGTTGTAAGTCTCGTCTCGTGCAAAATTTTCGATGTAGCTCACTTTCAACTTTTTTTTTCCAATTAATACAAATGAATAAGACATGTAATTTATTTCTTCTAGTAAAATGTGTCATCTAGTCATCTGGTCATCAATTTATTATTAGACTGCTTTTACTTGGATGAATAATTCTGGTAGAAGTGATTTTCCAACTGCTCTGCTACAATCTTTCCATTTTAGACCTATTGTCAGTGACCAACAGGATTATATCTATAGTACAGTTATATTTGCAAAAGGAAAATACACTCGAGCCCTGTCTAGTTAATACTCCAATACATAATACGATTTTTAGAAATTTGAAAAAAACTTTTGTGAAAATCACAGTAAAGTAGTTTTACAGTTAAACTACTTAGCTGAACCAGCTTAGCCAGTAACTTTCCAGAGGAACGTATGAAGGGGTAAAGATTATGTTACTTATCTAGAGCATTCTTCGCTGCCAGGTAACTTTCACAGTGGAAGGTCATAACACGGAATACGATGTGCGGTACGTGAAGATCATACCCGATTGGATTTTGGCAGAGCTACAAATGAAGATATCTCTATTCAGAAGAATTGAAGAGCTAAAGATATTTTGATTGGAAGCATGTTTGTTTACAATTTTTTTAAACAAAATTTCTTCAGTATTGTGGAAAGAGCTTGATAGTTTTAAAGAGAATTTCTTGTTTGTCATGCAGTTGTATTACAATGCGTTAACAATTTTTTTTACAATGAATATATGCTGTCCTGTAGCCTTGTTTAAAATAATAAACTATGTTTTAGTATGACATATATATACATATATATACTCACTTTTCGATTGAGAATATCAATAATCATAGTTTTCCACTTGCTCTATGCAAACATATGCCTAGCTTCCTTGGATTTCATGGCTTTTTACTATGTCACTGTATTTGATTTTCCTACGTTTTGGATAAATATTGACCCATAAATAATAAATAGTATTTGATGAATCTAGTATTAGATAAATATTGACCCATAAATAATAATATTATTTTCTTCAAATAATGCCAGCCAAATAGTATCTATGAACTTGATTTTAAAATGTAAAATCAATTATTCACTTCACTTTTTGAGGAGTTCTCTTTTGATCTCATTGATCTTATTCATAATTTACTATTAGGGGAGTCAGGATCAAGAACATTACTACAATATGTCACATAAAACCTATGTGTCTGTGTAGTGAAGGGCTAATGGCTCTCCCTCGTTTCATTTAGATTTTTTAAAGCTTTTATGGACTTTCTTATCATATCTCTGCAAATTGCCCGGACGGTGATAATAGACCCGGCCCTTAATACACTGGGAGTTGTTAAAAATTGGTCCTATACCTAAATTTTCGAAGAGAACTGGCGTGATGATGCATGTATTATAAATTTCTTAGAACATGTCATTTAGATGACAGTTAATTTGATTACAATACGTGTTTAGTTATCAACGTCAATTCTAACTATCACATTTATTTTTAATGCCTTCATGACACTAGTTCCGTGACTATCATAATAAAATCTGACGGTGCAGCTTGATTTGTGGTTTGCGGCCGCTATGGTCGACAAGTTCACGTTTCTACTTTCAAATCGAAGTTTACTTTTGTAGTTGCATTTTGAAATCTGATAGTAATCCAAATATCACGACTGTATAAAAAACACGTTCCTATCTGAGCAAGATACTATTGTAATAATAGATTTATTTACAGCATCGGTTGCACAGTTAAGGCGGACATTAATTAATTAAAGCGATTTTTTTTTAAATTAGTATAAGTATTATGTATTTCTTATACTTATACCAATTAGCCTAGCCCAAAGTAATCTCTATACGGCTTGTGTTATGGGTTCTAGGGCAACGGACAGACATACATATATTATACATATATAAATATTTTTGATAGAAATATACATATATCTCAACAACCATGACTAAGGTACAAATGCTCGTATTCATCACACAAACACCTGCCCCCATCGGGATTCGAACCCGGGACCTCAAAGGTGGCGACACCGTGAAACCGGTGTACTATCCACTCGACTATGGAGGTACTAAATACTATTTACAATATGATCTACATCCAAACTATCTTTTTTGTTGTAGCTTATAATTGACCATATTGCTATATTAATATAAATTAATTTTTGCCCAGTTAATTAACTTTCGTAAAAAGTAATAACAATAAAATAACTAGAAGAATGCTAATATCTGCCCAAGGATATATTTAAGTTAATTAATAAATTAAGAAACACTTGTATATAAGATTTTTCTTCTAAAATGTTAAAAATCCTAATAAATTTATCAAGTTTTTCAAATTTATCCCAGAACAACTTGATAAACTTGAGCGACTCCAAAACTTTTGCATACGATTTATATTTGGTTTACGCAAATATGATCATGTTTCAGAATTTCGTGTTAAGCTCAAGTGGTTGCCCATTCGCCTTCGCCGGAATGCACGTATCCTATCCCTTCTCTATTCTATTTTGTTTATCCTGACACTCCTTTTTACTAAAAAATCGCTTTAAGTTTCTCCATGAAACTCATCTCCGCGTCTTAAGGTCGGCAGAGAACTTAATGCTGAGCATACCATCTCACTTCACCAAATTTTATAATAAGGCCTACACGGTACAAGCAGTTTTTTGTGGAATGCGTTACCTTTAAATATAAGACAAGCACAAAGCCTTCCCATTTTCAGAAACTTGTTAAAAAACATTATTTGTCACTAATGATTTTGTATTTTATTGGTATATGTATGTAAGTATGTTTGTATATATATGTATGTATGTGTGTAAGTGTTATATATGTATTATAGTATGTATTGTTATATTTATAGTATGGTCATTAAGTATACATCGCCATCTTCCCACGAAATAATTGATTTAAATTCCTGTCCATCCTAAGGTTACCTGAAGAGATCACTCTTTGTGATAAGGTCGCCCTTTGTACAGTTAGTTTTAAGGATTCATTATCTGTATTTTTTTTTCACTATATGGTCGATGTACAAAAGTTATAAAATAAAAATAATAAAATAATAAATAAACTGTTTAAAAAAACTACTCTTAAACAGAAAAAAAAAACTACATTTAACGGTTGTTATTAGTATACATCTTTTCTAGGTGCCTTTTTAAGCTTACGACCAATGCTACCGACATAAACTTTATTAGACCTAATTCTATCACTTTTTATCATAATAAATAATAACAATAAACAATAAAAATGATTATGTTTTAAATGTTTACTAGTATCAATGAAATAAAGTAAATTGAAATACATATTATAAGTCCTGAGTGGTTTAAGCAATTGGTTAAGCTAAAGGTTAAAAGGTAAAGGACATTGTTCAATTTTGGCCTAAGAACCGATGTGAATATAATTATACTATAATTTTTATTTATTTTTATATTATTTGAAACATATTTTAGTATTCACGGACACTTCAAATAAATAAATTCCAAATAAAAAGTTGGGTCACAATTATTGATGCGTTATAAAATGTTTTTCGTCAGCCAGTGCTGCCGGTTCCGGAAAATTTCGTGATTTCGGTAAATACGGATCGAATTGAGAACCTCCTCCTTTTTGAAGTCGGTTATATAAAATTAGTTGATAACCTTTATTAAATTAAATACCTAAATTGACTAGCTAGAAAAAAACTAGTATTATATATTTTTTAAGCGAAATCGCAAATTTCTAGCTTGGTATCCAAGTATTATAGTTTTCGTAATTCGCAACACTGGTGTACTTCATACATTATCTGTGTCCGTTTCATTAAATTTTTTATTGCGTTTCATGGTTTTATTCTAACACTTTGGCTTGATTACGGACTCCGATTACATTGCGTAGGTACTTGGTAGACTCGGATGTGTGTAAAGACTGATTGGATTTTGTAAAATGATATTGTCAAAGAATTATCTTAAACTTGACTAGGTACTATCTCTTTTCCTAGTATCTACTAGAGTAGTCCTTTCCTGAGACTGAGAGAAGAAACATATATAGCTGTACATAGTATTGTTAATATTACTTTGATATTACTACTCTGATATTTCACGCAAGGTTGGTTATTTTTATTTATAACCTCAAAATATTAATTTTTTCGTAATTATTTTTAGTTTCCTGAAGTGCCGTTCGTGAAAACATATTTCATAGGATTCCAAATGATTTTAAGAGTTTATATAAGTCACTTTCGATTCAAACGGTTCTTAGGCAGAACATGTATGGAACGGGAACAATGCCCTTATAAACAATAAATAAAGAGGCAGAGAGAGAGAGAGAGATATGTCATCTGTATTATCCAACGATTGTTTTTATCGTGGCGCTAATTATCATTCCGGTGGCGCTAATTAACAGCTGGTGATCAAGCGCGACTGCGTATTTTCCTACTACTGAATATAGATGTCATAATTGTAACTAATTATAATCTCACAACTATACGTCAAAATGAAAATAACAAATATGATTTATTTTTTAAATAAAATGATATCAAAACTTTATAAATTACGCAAACATTTTTAAACATAACTAGAATAAAACGATATCAATTTAACGTTTCTTACATTATATTTCCGAAATCGGAAGTGTACATATAAATAAATGCACAGATAATAAACAAAGTTTTGGTCAATTTCGTTTATACGCTCATACAAACTCTACAGCACCATATTGTGACATCATGATGCAGTGTATATTAGCATGAAGCAATTTCGAGCATCTGTGTCGCTGAAGTCGCTGTATCTTCAAAAGTAGGTAACATTTGCAGCAACACTAACAGTGTTCTTCTTAATATATTTAGAATAAACAAATAACTGATACCCAATTTTATGTTTCAATAAAGTATGAGCGTTTATTCATAGTTTTTGATGCTCTTTCAACGTCCACAAGAATATGTGTAATGTGGTGGTTCTTACTTACGTGAATCTGCATTGTTCGTAAAATAATCGTGCCAGGTTGCTAGAATGGGATGGAAAATCTATGTTATTTTCTTAGTTATCTATGTTATTATTATTTGTGTTTTATTTGTTGGATATAATGGATGACATAAAGAGAAGGATAACGGCATTTTTATATTATATCTCGGATAGATAGAGATATCTCGGTAGAAAAATACCTTGATTACAAAGTATATTCTGCAATCAGCTTTTACATGAAAATCTGTTTATGGGCGAGTTGAGGTAAAAAAGTAATATAAAATTGCGAAAGAATTTCTTAGACGAGAGAATGGAACCGTTACTAATCACTAGATTACTTATTTAAGCCGATCTAGTGTGACTGTCGCTCTACAGATACCAAAAAGTATTTAATTAACACTAAATGGTTTGCATAATGTCTGTTGGGTAGCGTAACGCGAAGTGCTACAAGTGGCCGTCCTTGCTGGAGATTCACTTTCACTGACGCATAATGCATTTGAAATGCTAATTGTGGATTGCCTCGCTAGCTATATGTGAGTTGAGAATCGATCATAAAAGTGTGGTATAGTAGTCGTCAAATCAAGTTTTACCTGTGCGCTACGAAAACTGTCATTGTTGTGAGTAACATAAGGTCGGTCAGTAAGTCAAGTCGGTGTGAAAGAAGATGTAGTGTAATGTACATATCGAATAGGGAATGTTAAGGGGATCCCTTCACGTGCCTTCGGAGACATTCCTGTACAGTACTAATCTTTTCACACCGCATCAAGAATATAATTATTCCTCCTTCTGTCGCTCATCCTATACTTGAAACTACCTACGTAAATCGTGTTTCCTTCTTAGCATCTCTTGAACCAACTTACTCTATGCCGGTTCCAGGCAGGAGGATAGTGAGGCATTGTTGTTTTATTTCATTTGGATCTCTTTCACCACATAATATCAGGCGGGTGGAGGCCATCTGTTAGACCTTCCATAAAAAATAGGAAGAATAAGGAGGCTAGAAATTTATAAAACGGATACAAAAAGGTAAGGGATGACCTACATGAACTTACCTGTAACAAATAGCAGGTATTTTGATGAAAGGTCAGATTCTGAATATCTGGAATCAACCAGCATACATGAAAGTTGAAAAAGCTAGAGAATAATGTTTAGATTTCACTCATTAGACCGCCAGCAAGAACTGCATAATTACTCTTTTCGTCATAAGACCCTTGTGGTGCCTGACTAATCCAAACCAGATCAGATCCATTCATTAGGAATTCTGAGGATCTACGGTAAAACCAGCCATATCTAAAAAAAATATCAAGCTTTTTACCAATATAGTTGTGGAAGTTCTGATTAGACGTAGGAAAGTAGGAACAAACATACAGATTGTATTTCGAACCGTGATATTTTAATTATTATTCATCATCCACGGTAATTTTCTTTATTTTTTCTTTCGCCGAGCTTAGCATACACGATGCACTTTGCCAACTGTTGACGTACCGATACCGTACGTACGTATACCGAACCGATACCGAATAATTTCACTGCCTATCTTCACGTCCCTTCCTTCACACCTTCCTTCACCTCGGAATATAGCAATGTGAACATTGCTAATTAGCGGCAGAAATAGGTAAGACGGAGGTAGCACTTTGATATAGAGTCCCTCCTCATAATTAACATTCTATTTACATGAATCGCAAGTTGCTACGAATCTCACAGGTATATACTACACGCGACTAAATATTCAGGAAAAAATATTTTAATTTTGCTTCTAAAAAATTTACATTAAATTAAGCATGAATTACGTGATAAGCTCATTTTGCTCAAAAATGAACATACACCACTTTCAAAATAAACGGTCCATATATATATATATATATATATATATATATTATATATATATATATATATATATATATAATATATATATATATATATATATATACATAAATCTGGGAAGTAAGTAGACAATGCAGCATAAATATTACCTAGGAGTTTTTGTAAAAAATTATAAATTGATAGAATCCCTATAATTATTAAAATAAATTTTCACCTAGATTGGCCCTACCGCTAGCACTACCGCGAATCAAATAGAGATCAATCCTTCCGAACAATCGTGACGCCACAGCTGCTGGTGACGTCATGAGTTCGCATAAAGCCTCTTGCACCGAACCACCACTGACTCATAGTAAGCCACCCATGACAACTTACCTCGGGCGTAATGACCCAAACCTGTCATTCGAACGCGCTTACCTTGCGCGCGCGCACGTGAAACAGAACACAGTCTGCATTCGCGATAAACATGTTCGTATTTTAAAATGAAATCTAGTGATTTCTGAATAAAGAGGTGCTTTTTCATTCTGTACTTGAATCGCGAAGTATTAGTGTGTTCGATTTGTTTATTTTGTGCGTGTATGTGTGTTTATTGCAAAAATGGTGCGTACATACAAAACAGTTGGATGCTTCAAAATGCCAAAACGTGGTGGAAAAGTGGTGCCGGCCCAAAGTAGTTCCGGGGTTTTTACTATAGACATGTCTTCAACCTCCACACTAGATGTTGCGGTAAGAAAATCGATAAAATTTTATGATTGAACCATTTTTTAAACAGCTGAGCGATTAAGCATTAACAGCTTTTAATTGGTTCTTATTACATGCGCATAAGGTTGAATAAATCGTGCCGTTGTTATGATTCGTTTGAACACAGGTGCTCTATTTTCAAGGTCCATTAAGTAGAGTAGACGATAAATTGTTATAAAGAACTTTTAAGTACGTACGATAAAAGATGAGCGAGATGATATCTGCATTTATTAGCTGGTATTATACCGTTTTTAATATCAATAAACATAATACGCAAGTTATTCAAAGTAATGTATTCAATTCGCACATTCGTGTTTGTAGACAAACATGGCTTAGTTATTAGTCGTGTTATTATGTATATATTAACATTTTAACATGTATAAATAGTTTTAATTGCATATTGATATAGCTGCTTATTATCAAGTATTATGGAATTATGACCCTTCGCGACTTTCTATCCAGTTTGTAGAATATAATAGAATATCTTTATTTGCTTTAAATAAGGTACAGATTGAATAAGCTAATGATCTAGCCATTAACTAATAGCGTGCAAATATTACATTACAATATAGGTACGTTACATTATAAGCAACAAATATTAACATAAACCATATTTTTCCGTTTCAGATAATAATCTTTCTTAAATCACCTACATTAATTACTTAATAAACATTAATTTATGTACTTTATTATTGAAGAATTCTTGAACAGAATAAAATGCTCGAGTGACTACCGTGGGAGAGCCATGTTTCGGTACGAATTGGGCCGGCTCGACCGGAGTGATACCACGGCCTCACAGAAAACCGGCGTAAAATAGCGCATGCGCTGTGTTTCGCTGCGCTTGCGCTGTGTTTTCGAGTGAGTGAGGGTACCGGAGACCCCCCCATACCCCTTTATTTCCTTTTAAAAGGCCGGCAACTCATCTGTGACTCCTCTGGTGTTATCGCTTATCATCAGGTGATCTGTTTGCTCGTTCGCTGCCATATCCTATAACAAAATCCAATCACTTCCACAATGAGGTCTTAACCATTTTTTTTTTTTGGGAGGGACTTATGTTGAACCCGCAGATGGCTATGTTCAGCTTTCCCGTGAGTGTGTTTGTGGAAGTCACACGAACGGAAATTTCGACACCTTGCCTACTAGCAACCCCAGCGCTGTTCCGGGGTCATTAGAGTCGGGTGAAAAAGAGTCGACGCAGGTTGGGCTCGGATGCTCAAGATCGCCGTGTACGGGTAGATGCTCATCCTCTACTGGGTGACAATCTACCTGTGCGTGACGGTACCGGGTATATGTTTGACGGGGGAACTCTTAAACAAATTAAATGAGTAGCCTTTTATATGTTGAGGAATCTTATTAAAAATAAGTAAACACATACTAAAACAGTTTTTTTTTTATTCGAGTACTATTTTGGATTACTTGTATTCCGTGGATCGTAATCTTTAGCTTTTATAAAATGACTAGGGTTCCGTTAACCAATTTAGCTATTTCGAGTATATTTTTTTCGTACCGATAAGGAGAATATTATTTTATTACAATTTGCTAAAATATTGTTATTTTGAACAAGTTCTTTTGTTCTTTAAAAGGTTACAATGACCCTGAATTGCTATCCCTGCCCATTGTTTACTTAAGTTATAGTGTGACAGCTGTTAAAAATGATATTTTATACTAAACAATAAAAAATGCAAAGAAACGGGCGCCAGCGCAGCTTTCGTTAATGCTAAGAATACAAAGAAGAAAATCTACTTGTATTCACAATGTTATACGTCACAGACTTGTATTGATATCATCTATATCTACTGAATAAATATAACACTGATTAAATATAAGACTGAATAAATATAAGAACAGGTTTGTTTTGTTGAACACGATATTCTCAAAAACTACTGATTCGGTTTGAAAAATCTTTTGCGTGAAATAGGTAATTTATTGAAAAAGACTGTCCGTAGTCTTTTTAAATAAATCACATTATAACCCATAGAAGCAGAATATCAATGAAATATGTTGTAAAATAAGATAATTATCAAAAGCTAGTGAATTATAACTTTTCAAGTCGTGGTTGAGAAATGGTAGCTTAGTACGAAGTAGGACGGTGGTAGAATTATTTTATTTTTTTTTTCATGGAAAACAAACAGCATTTGTTACGAAAAGTAGAACTAAAAATATGAGACAAGCATGCCTTATGCAGTTTTCACTAATAGTAGTATCTTTTTATCTTAAAACAATAATAACAATGTTACTTACTTATTTAAACAATTTTGTGTCACATTTCCAAAGAAGTCAGCATTAATCCTATGAACGAAGTAATTGTCTTTTGTCATGAATAAATCAACATGCATAGAGTGATTACAGTTAAAATTAACTAGTACTCTATTCAAATATGTTTTTTTTCTATAATTTGCACATGCGTCAGTATAGAATTTAAGGTAGTTTCGGCGCTTGTAAGTAATTTTTTGAGAGTATTTCGCTACTCTCAACTTTATTCGTAACAATATTGTGTAAATATTTTAGATCAGTAGCTTCTCTTCTAAGACTTAAAGGTAACAGATGGTGGTGTTTACAGTCATTAATATAATTAGATTTTGAGGTAATTTTGTGTTTGAAGTTTATTAACCGCAGAAATTTTCTTTCAATTTTTTCATATTTATCAACATAGATCCCGTACTGTGGATTCCAAACTATACTCGCGTATTCAAGTAGGCTTCTGACTAAAGCACAATAAAGGATCTTTAACGATTTCACATTGCAAAAAATAAAACCTAAGGTTTTAGTAGCTTTGGATGTAATGCTATCAATATGTTTATCAAACAAAAGCTTTGAGTCTAGTAGAACACCCAGATCTCTTATATGGTCAACTCGCTGAAGTAACTGCTGGTTTAAAGTATAATTAAATTGTAATATGTTACGGGATCTACTGAATGTTATAGCTAAATGTATTTACCTAAATATAATTTACCTAAATGTAATGTAAATTAAGGGTTCATTTATTAGCACGACAATAGTGCTCTCTCAAGAGTTCTGTATTGGTTCACAACTAATAATTTGTCTTTAAATTCTAAGAAAACAAAATGTATCGAATTCTCTTTACCCAATGTAAGGCAGGTTGATACTCGTTTAAATATGAATGGTAATGTCATTGACTTAGTAAATAATACTAAATTCTTAGGCATTACGTTAGATTCACGACTACAGTGGGATCCACATATTGAAGCTTTGGCAATCAAACTTAGTTCAGCGGCTAACACAGTAAAAAAGATTAGACTTTTAACTAATGTTGAAACGGCAAGAATTGTTTATTTTAGCTACTTTCATAGTGTTATGTCCTATGGACTGCTGCTATGGGGATCAGCGGCTAACATTGAGAGTATTTTCCTTTTACAATAAAGAGCGATTCGTTGTCGAGTCGCCTTGATCGGTCTGGAGTCCAATATAATCACCACAGCATTTGGTGGTGGTAGTATCCATGAAAATTCTCAGACTCTCCTCTCTTGAGGGAAAACTAAAACGAAAAATACATTGGTATATGGCAATGACCAGCGAACTGCTTAACATCGTAACCTGACGAGCGGAGAGTGAAACAAATCAAACGGTGTTAGTGTTGAAAATGTCAAATCCGGTTGATGGTGTGGCATAGGCGAATCACGTGCGTGACAAGTGACGGATGTAGCTTGTACGCTTGATCGCAACAAACTACATGCAATTCTTTTTACTTGTGAAAGAGGTTAATACTTGTATAACGATTGGTAAATAAATTGTTGTTAAAAATAACGACTGGTAACCGTTATTATCGCGATCCGTCGTCGAGAATCGTGGGCCTGTGAAACCCTGGTAAGCAACAATAAAAAGACAACAAAATGCCCGCAAATGTGACTATTTTACAGCAGTAACATTCATTGAATGAACAATGTTGGTAACAACAAAAAACTGTAGAGAAGAACAAAACTACCTTCCAATAGAATATTTCTTGTTCATTGTTTAGGCACGTCGGTGGTGTACTCGTATTAATAACATGTAGACAATGGTGAGAATTTTGTATCTAAAAGTTATTGACGATTATACTACTTACGTCACTTAATCGATCTAAAGACTATACATACGCCAGTGTATTGTAATTCTATGAGTCTGAATATCTTAATCTATTTTAAATGACTTTATCTCAAGTTAACAAATACGATAAGCATCACGTCACGCTGTGATGAAGTTACCGAAATTCTAAATTGAAATCACCTAAATAATTTGTTGTATTATTTAAAATTGTACCTAAATCAAATGATAATAACAACGAATATTACGTTCCACCAATTTATCTAATTGATATTTCATTACTACAAAATATCTGATTCGTATATCATCGCCTATCACCTACCACTTGGCACTTGGGCTCTACTCTTGGGTGATAGGTAGAATCTGCAGATGGATTTGCGCAATGAAAAGTATTGCAAAACATTTAGTTTTATCCTTACTAAACCTTTCTAATGTTATAAATGATAAATTAACTTGGTCTGTCAGGCTTTCACGCTACTAGTGAACCGACTTTTAATATTTATTATTTTAAATAAATCACAAATAAAACAACAGGCTTTGAAGTTATTAATAAATAGACAAGTATCGTACTAAATAAAGTTCTAAAGTTCTGTACCGAGAAAATACGTTTTTGCTAAAAACCTGTCAAATTCCAATGACGAGTATATTCTCGTACATATAAAGTTTAGTTTTTGGAACCGGTCTTAAGAACCTAAAAATGTACCTTATTCAATATATTTAAAGGTTTAATTCAAAATTCATTCTCTCAGTGAACAGATAAGGAAATTATCTCTAGATTATAACCGAACCAACTAGTACAAGATCAAAAGAGTTCTACGTCATTTGTATTTTATATAACTAAAAAGTGATATAAATATACAAAAAAAAAAGGACGGACTTTAAAATCCATGAATAGGTCAAGATAGCCTTACTCTACACATTTATAATCCTCTAATAAAAAAAACTGATCCCTAGCTGTGGTCATAAAATAATAACAAGTGACTTAGCAGCCTTACCTGCTAACTGGTGACTTGAATAAGTAATCATAAATGAATTGTAGTTAAGATCATTTTCGCTTATCTATACGCAAAGCTTTGCATATTCTTGTAGGAAATACCTCGAGCAAATGCTTTGAGCATGCCATTGTGCTGTTTCATGCGATAACATATTACATTCTTAGTTTGTCGATTACTATGGTAACTTTATAGCAGAATAAATATGCAGGTTTATTAAATTATACATTGCAATAAACTTTTTGTTCGTATGTACAATCAAAGTTTATAATTCAAGATCTATATTATTATTAACTAATTATTTATGCATTATTTTAACCCTATAGACACATTATTGATTACTATTTAATGTCACAATTTGTTTATTTGAATTGAAGCAAAAAAACAATCTCGAAAATAGCTTCAATTTTTTTGTACTCTTACTTTCCTTAATTGACTATGCTGACGCCGCGTGGATTAATATGTCTAAGGACCTTCTCGATAACTTAGAGCGGCTGCAAAATGTAGCCATTAGGTTCATTTTCAATCTGCGTCTGTTTGACCCTTTTTCTCACTGTCGCTCTCAACTAAAATGGTTACCTATTTGGCAGCGCAGAGACTTACATGTTTTATCCCTACTTTAATATTTTGTATCTTCCAACATCTCCATCCTACCTTAAACTTTTGTTCTTTTGTCGATCCCATTCGTCAAATCGTACTTTACGTTCTAATTTTAATCTGACTCTTGATATGTCGCACCGAAGTACCGGTTTCTTTTCATACTGTTTCTCGGCTTTTGCCCTCCGGTTATGGAACTCTCCCCCTGAGAGTATTAGGAGAACGCGAACGCTGGAGTCCTTTAAGAATCAAGTCCGTGTTCACTTCCTGTCAATGATTCCTTCACTTAAAATAGTTATAACCTATTGTCTTGTCTAATGAATAATAATTATTTTTTCTTGGGATGTAATATATAATATGCTCTGAGATGTAAAGCTAGACATATTAATAGGCGCCGGACACAAAATAGAGACGCAAAATAAGTGTTACGAAATTAACACGGCGCAGCGCCTTCTACACATCCAATGGCTCTTATGTACGAAGTTAATTAGGTCAGCTATCTATTAATTTTATTTATATTTTATTACATATTTGTTCACAAAGATGTTTCCATCAACCTCAAATAATCAAAATAACAGATTTTTTTTATAAAAACAAAACTCTTTTATCTTTTATTTTACTAATCGTTTATTTCAATTTGATTTTTATTAGACAGAAAGAATAAAAATTATTTTTCTGTCACGCTCTATCAAACTATGGAATAAATTGTCTTATTTCCGAACAGATGCAATCTCCAAATCATCAATAAAGTGCGTGTCCCCATTTAAAACGCCAACAACAAATCTGTGACTCTCCTTATGCGGTCTATGTCCATGGACAGCGGTAATCACATACTCATGTGACCCATTTCCTCGTTTACCCTCCTCTCATAAAAAAAAAATATATAAGTACGTTAACGATTGGTTGCGTCAATGCTCGTAATCTATTCTGGATCCAATCTGCTGCATCTGAACGCACACTGCATCTAATAAACGATAATAAATAATAATATCGCATTATAATTGAAATTGGAAAGTAGCAGTGGTGCTGGAACACAATAATTTGAATGCGTTTCCGCGTCAAGATAATAATGCGAAAGCAATCCAATTATTTGTGATTATTGTACACGTAAACGTCTTACATGAATAATTTAATGTTCACTGATCTTAATCTTACTGCCCTCAGGATACGGCAAGTACTGAATCACCAGGAATTATGCTGACAGTAAATTATAGTCCAATAAAACTATATCATAACTGTTCAATTGGTAAGAAACTATAACTTATAAACATTAAATTTTATAGATCGAACAACATGTTAGCGTTGCCGTGAATTACTTATTAATCTACTGTAATTATCTATCCTATAGTAATTATGGTACAAAGTATTTGATTAGCTATTTGAAACGCATGTTCTTTTTTCAATAAGTTTATTAGGTAATATGTAACTTGATAAGGTTAACGGAAATTATGAATACATTTATATCTTAAACTATTGTTGTCTGATCTTGTATTTGATCAACCGCCTCTAACTGATTTGTTAGCAAGTATGTAATTTCAAGTAACCAGGATTTGTTATCATTATGAATATGTTTATATTTAATTCTGTATTTAAACTTTTTGCACAATATTTATATAAGTACACAAAGGGCGAAATTACTGTCAAGGGCATTCCCTTTCAGTCAAATAATAAAGCGTGCAGAAATGTTATTGAAAAGGCAGGTCTTGCGCCGCCACTATCGACAAGGGAGCTGTACAAGTGCTTCATATAAATTTTTACGCTGTCAATTGCAAACGAATGTAAACGCACAGCAGCCTTTGCTGATTCGTTTTGTACCGTGACAATTTTTTTTACAGTAACTACACAGTAAGTTCACAACAAGCGGTTGAGCACACACAAACCACCAGTGGGTCAGCATGACTTCCTGCCATTCATGAGCTGCGCCGGCGCCAGTAACAGTGCCAATAACTACGAGTAATATCACTCGCGCGTATATTGTATTTGCTTTGTTCTTTCTGGAATTCGCTAAAGCAATAATCGTTTTTTTATTTAATTTATGGTGTCTACATTTACCCAAATAATTTGTTTTCGATACTGTCATTGAATGTTGTAGATATAAGTTGAAATTTTCGTTAATAATAAAGCACCAAGATTCTAGTGCTAATTGACTTTATATATTTTATGCACGGACAGAATTGATATGAAAAGGGCTTACAAAGTAGTTTGAAGTCACTCACAGGGCACGTCCAACATAACCGACCGGTCGCAGGTAGTACGAGTATGTGGTTTAAGGTCGTCGCAAAAGTAGCGCACCTCTTATGAGGATTCTCTACCATCCCCCGTGGGAAAAAAAGTTCAAATATACCTGAGGCCTTTTAAGCATATGTAAATAGAGGTTAATATAACAATTTTTAGACAGGTTCAGGCAAAAAATACAAAATCCTGACAAAAAAATCGATGCAATAGAATACCTATATATATATATATATATATATATATATATATATATATATATGTAGCGTTCGTGCGTTCGACAGCAGCCGAATTTATCCGAGCGCTCTCGAGCTCTCAGAGGCTTCGTGGCGACTTCACTTCTCATTTACTTGTCGACGAGTGAACACATGTTTTTCAAATTACCCTCTATTGCTTTCTATTAAATATTAGTTTTGTAAAATGTTACGTCATTCTCTTAATAATAGCGTGGATCTTCTTATAATATATATATGGAAATATCGTTCAAAATCGTAGTTCAAAGCTCTGTTTCCTTCTTACAATTTATACAATCTTTTATAATTTTTATATATACTATAAGCGGTTACCCCACACGTTGCGTAAGGTTGCCGGCCGTTGCCTATAAAAGCCGCTGCGGTTGGCTAGCGACTCACTTATCGTCGGGCATTCGGAGCGGGTAGACCGGTCGTAACGTTATTACGTGTTGCGTTGCGTAACGTTGCGTAATTCGTAAAGTAGGCGTTAGGCTGATTTTGTTCCTCTGTAAAATTATGTTGATGCCAAATTATTATTTTTTTAAGGAATTTCTCTTCTGATTCCTAAAATCAGAATTGGGATAAGCAACTCTTAGCCCACAATTGCGAGGAACAAAGTCTTCTGCGTACTTTAGTGTTCGTGTTTGTGATAATGGCTGGCGGATCCAGTCGGAGTGACCGTAGGTCGCGAAGTCGTTCCCGTGATAAGTCGCGGCACCGTTCACGTAGCCGTCACGAAGTGTCCACTAGGAACCGCCGATCGCGACGTCGGTCATATAGTAGGACGCGTAATGAAAATTTCACACCGTCAGAAAAAACGCCTAATCGTGATCGCCATCATCGTCGCTTGAACAGATCGCGGTCTTCAGCAGGTCACATACCCCGGATTTGGCTATTCATTCCACGTTGAATTCGATCATGGACCGTCTTGCGTCGATCTTGGCAGTGTGGGTGAGGGTCAGGTTGGGCCGAGTCGGGGGGGGGTTGGACCTTTGATTGGCTCGGCTGAGCCTCGGAATGTTGGGCGGATGCAGGTGCGGACGGGTGTGGTGCGTCGGGGACGTCATCGGATCGCGGTGCGGCCTTGGCGTTCAGTGTGAAGACATACAGTTTTGTATGTATTGGACTTTATGTCCGGCAGACATACAGTTTTGTATGTATTGGACGTTGTGTCCGGCAGACATACAGTTTTGTATGTATTGGACTTTATGGCCGGCAGACATACAGTTTTGTATGTATTGGACTTTGTGTCCGGCAGACATACAGTTTTGTATGTATTGGACGTTGTGTCCGGCAGACATACAGTTTTGTATGTATTGGACTTTGTGTCCGGCAGACATACAGTTTTGTATGTATTGGACTTTGTGTCCGGCAGACATACAGTTTTGTATGTATTGGACTTTGTGTCCGGCAGACATACAGTTTTGTATGTATTGGACTTTGTGTCCAGCAGACATACAGTTTTGTATGTATTGGACTTTGTGTCCGGCAGACATACAGTTTTGTATGTATTGGACTTTGTGTCCGGCAGACATACAGTTTTGTATGTATTGGACTTTGTGTCCGGCAGACATACAGTTTTGTATGTATTGGACTTTGTGTCCGGCAGACATACAGTTTTGTATGTTCCAAATTCCAAATTCCAAATTCTTTATTCACATTAACAGACACGAGACACAATATAAATTAATCTTACAGGTACAGGGACACAAAAATAATGCATGCAGAAACTTAAAAATAAGAATAGAATTAAGGTTTAAGTGAAGTCTCGCGACTGCTGTGTGAAAGGGTACCTAGATCAGCATGAGGTTAGTGAAACTAACACTATCTAACCCTAGTCTAACTAACCCTAGTCTATGTATTGGACTTTGTGTCCGGCAGACATACAGTTTTGTATGTATTGGACTTTGTGTCCGGCAGACATACAGTTTTGTATGTATTGGACTTTGTGTCCGGCAGACATACAGTTTTGTATGTATTGGACTTTGTGTCCGGCAGACATACAGTTTTGTATGTATTGGACTTTGTGTCCGGCAGACATACAGTTTTGTATGTATTGGACTTTATGTCCGGCAGACATACAGTTTTGTATGTATTGGACTTTATGTCCGGCAGACATACAGTTTTGTATGTATTGGACTTTATGTCCGGCAGACATACAGTTTTGTATGTATTGAACGTACGAGTGGACGTAGCTTGAATATGATGATAGAGGTATAAGAATGAATGAATGACTGACAGACGAGGATGGTGGAGTTGCAGCAGATGGCAGCATACAAAGTGGTGACAACCCCGAGGCTCGTGTCGAGGACGACACTATGTCAGGAGAGGCCGTATAAGCGGTTACCCCACACGTTGCGTAAGGTTGCCGGCCGTTGCCTATAAAAGCCGCTGCGGTTGGCTAGCGACTCACTTATCGTCGGGCATTCGGAGCGGGTAGACCGGTCGTAACGTTTTACGTGTTGCGTTGCGTAACGTTGCGTAATTCGTAAAGTAGGCGTTAGGCTGATTTTGTTCCTCTGTAAAATTATGTTGATGCCAAATTATTTTTTTTTAAGGAATTTCTCTTCTGATTCCTAAAAATACATATAAACTCTTTATTGTACACAATAAAAGAAAGTTACAATAAAACAAAAAAAATAATAGCAGGTACCAAGTTAATTGGTCCAAAGGCGGACTTATTTCTCAAAGAGATTTCTTCCAGCCAATCCTAGATGGTTTTGTGAAAAATTTTATAATATGATCAAGTGTAGAATATAGTCTAAGACAAACTACATACATAGGTAGTGTTCCTTTACATTGCGTTTAAAATAAGCAATGGATTGAAGTAAAGGAGCGGTAGTAGAATTTGGAGTACGAAAGAGGTAAATTTAAAATAGGTAACACACAGGCACGCTGAGGCCGGTAGAAGATAGTAAGTCAAATCTACAGCGTAAATAATGAGGAATTGTAGGGGTATTGAGAATCTTAAAAACATAATAGAATATGCATATCTCGTCGATATCTGATGGGCAGCCAATTTAGACGTGAGCGATATTCAGAGATGTGGTCAAATTTACTTAAACAATAATACATCTGATTGCCAGGTTCTGAAGTCGCTCCAACTTCCACCGAATGTGTATTAGTATTGTAGTAGGCATTTCAAGCCCATCCTGGTCCGCCAGCTATCAAATAGTTATCATAAATAATTGTGGAGTTACTCATTGTTTGAATCATCGCGTCTGAATCCTTAGTTATAATTGTCTGTTTGTCTCTTTTTAATGATCGTTTACGTTGCGATGCGTTGCTAATGACTTCCTCTTTGACTATTTAATCGAAGCAATGAAATTAATCTTTATCTTATAGTAGCAGAAAACTCTGAATCAAGGTTCAGTTTCGTTACTTCTTCTTATTTCTGCCACAAAGTAACTGGGTTTATATTGCTGTACTTTGGTTGAAGGGTTAAATATGACTACAAAATTACTAGGTGCCTCGACTATATATTGTTCCCGGAAGTACGCTTGGCGTTCCCGGGGGCTCCCTACATGCCTGAGGAAGGCCATCCCTGAGGTTTTTAGTGGGTAGGCCTCTCCCCTAGGGAGTGTAGGAGGGTATAGTCGAGGCACCTTTTCTTTTTGTTCCCCTGTCAAACCCCGGCTGTGGCGAGCCGGGGTATGCAATTTAATGCATTTTCTTCAGGGGAACAAAAAAAAAGGTGCCTCGACTATACATCTTATGTCACAAGTTGGCTTAGCAGCTGAGTACAAGGTTTACTAAAGATCTGGACGCATCAATGCCGGTCTAAATGTTTTGTATAGTTGTTTTGTTTTAACACGACGGTTTGTCAGATAGTAAGTTCATCATGTTCTTCTTATAATAATAATTATGGATCTGACGATCTTTTTATGGAAAATATTGCTACTTAGTTTGAGAACAGCATTCGTGTCATTATCCATTACTGATAGCATCCCCTGTTTGTTGTTTGCATTTGATGATATTATTTTGTTGCTTTAAATACACGCATAGGTTTATTCTCCGATCTATTTATAATATTTCAATAATTAAGTGAAAACTTCACTAGTGAATGAATAGATATTTTATGTATTCACCAAAATTCCATTCGTTAAATATCTATAAATAAAAATAACTAAGCAGTCGATGTAATCTATGGACTCCTGCCAAAACAGGCGCATCGCAAGCGCGTTGCCGATTACAACCTACCATCTGCTAGTAGCAGATGATCCAACAGTAAAAATCTTTCTATAAATAATGTGTTTGCGTGTTTCATAGACATCACCGTTTTATCGCAAAATCATTGTAATGTTAAGGCTTCTGGAATACTGGCGTGTTTTACCTTTGTCGATCAAAACACTTACTTTTCATAATATTTATAATAATCTTTGGTCCGAATTATAAAATATCCATTAATAACATTGAATGAAAAGACAATTCTGCTATACTGTTTGTAGAATATGAAATGACAACATTTCATGTTCGTCACGCAATAATTAGTAGATTCCTCTGTAACCTTCTTTTTATCTAGATCATCATGGGAAAGTTTGTAGCGACATAATTACTGTAGCAACTATGTTTGCTTGTTACTATATAGACATCGATAGGTGTTTTGCGTATTATTACAGCTCATGTCTGTCCCTTACTGCCGCCGCACACGAGCCACGGGCCCCAAGCCACAAACGCCGCCACGAGAAGCTAGACGCAGCTACAAAAGTAGCTGAAGCGCGCGACAGCCACTTGTGGCCGGTGATCGCTACTTGTGGTCGGTAGCTGCTACTTTTTTTAACCCAGGCATTCAGCATCATAATACGACGAATAAGGTTTAATTGCGATACTTTTGATAAAAAGACGTCGTCGTAGAAGACGAAACCGTAGTTATTGGATAGTTTACTGAAAGGGAGAGAGGGCGCGGAATCGCGCGAGTTGCGTGTGGAGGCTTTTTGTGTGGGCGTTTAGTGGCCGTTGCGGGCCACAAGAAACGAGCTGCGACGATTTGTGATGTGTGGCGGCCACCAGCGCCAACCGTATGCGGCGAGTCCATATAAAATGTATGAAAATTACAGGAAATACGCCAGTGGCGGCGTTTTGTGGTTGTGGCCGGCGGTGGCCCGTGTGCGGGAGCGCTTAGGGCGGTTAACTCTAAGTCAAACACGCTAGCTCAGAGCAGATAAATTCACTTCACATACACCATTGAATTTCTTTGCAGGTTTACAACAGATACGACTACATGGCAGAATTAATCCTGACTCCCGATTTAATTGGTTACAAACCGAGGCCAAAGTAACACTAATGGCATCGGCTTTCGTTTCGACCTAAATATACGGGAATACGTAATACTATTATTTGGAATCAGTTCTATACATCAACGATAGATATCGAAACGATTACGAAAATGAATCGAATGAAAATAATACTTTATCTAAAGGGCCCAGACTATAGCTTCACCAACACAGTGACTATTGAAATATATTGAACGTTAAAATAGTAATGTTAGTTCACTAAATTTACGCTAGAGGCTCTGTAATTCGAGTATTATTAGGTGAGACTTGTCTTAAGATAATGTTAAGAAAAACTCAGACTCAATTGATGAAATTCAAATTCAAATCTCTGTTTGAGCACCTACAGATTAATAAACAGTTAGAAAAGGACCGTGCTCAATACCTTGTTAAAAATATTTACAAAACTTGACATAATGCTTATTACGTCAAAATAAATTTTATCTTATGTCATTAAGATAAGACTGTAATTAAATGCCTTGGTATTTTTTTCCTACTGCCGTGATGTTTACATATAATATTTATTGTACACACAAAAAAAATAACATATTACAGTTATGATAAATAGCTGACTAAGGGTGACTTTGTTTTTAAGAGATATCAACCAGCTGTCTCTAGCAGGTGTAATGAAATAGAAATAGTGCAGGATGTACACAATAAACGGTTTGGCGCTGCTTGAGGAGGCACCGACTCTAAAAATAACTATATATATGAAATAGATTATACATAATTATCATTTGACGACCTCCATAGTCGAGTGGATAGTACACCGGTTTCAAGATGTCGCCATCTCTGAGGTCCCGGGTTCGAGTCCCGGTGGGGGCAGATGTTTGTGTGATGAATGCGAGCATTTGTACCTTAGTCATGGTTGTTGATATATATTTCAATAAAAATTATTTATATATGTATAATATATGTATGTCTATCCGTTACCCTAGATCCCATAGCACAAGCCTTATAGAGCTTAGTTTGGGCTAGGCTAATTGGTGTAAGTGTAACAAATATTTATTTATTTATTTATCTTTGTTTAATGTTCTTGAAGGCTCTTGCTTTGTAACAATAAAATTCTTGTTTTTTTTACTTTTTAGTTTAGTATTATACCGGATAGTATAGTATTAAATACGGTTTTTATGCTTTAAAAAAGAAATTAATCTCATTTTGTTATTTTTCTCAAAAATCTACGAATCAATTTCGATCAAATTTAGTTACTTAGGATTAAAATATAATTTACTAAACCAGAAAGAGTAATTAAAATTTTGATTGACGGAATGATCTTGTAAGACATATAAAAATAATATGTTCTTTTTTTTAGAAACATATCTCTAAAATATATAAAAGAATGTTCAAAAAAATATATATTAGTTTATTTATTTTTTGAATAACAGTTTTCACTCCTTCATTCATTCATTTTTGACAGAGCTGATATTTTAATGTAATTTAACAAGAGAAAATACATATGTTCAAACACTTTTTCGCGAATGTTGAATTTATTATTAAAATTTTCTGATTTATATAAGCACCATATAATATTCAAGGTCTTCGAAAGAAAACTTATTATTTCTCTCGAAATCTATTCCAGCTAATTTCAGATTTAAGCAACCGTTGTACGTTTATATAAATTAATGTAAAAGGAGTGGCGAGATAAATATACTTCATTCTCCAAATAAATATATCAATATTTCCAATTTTAATTTTACGTCCACTCAAATAAATCTGTGTGTTGAAGGAGTTAAATTGGTAATAGTTTGAAGATTTCCGAGTATCGCCGCTGCCATACTAGAGACATCTTGCGTTGAATAGTTTAACAAAATTCCGTACGCCATCTATCGACGAGAAGAAAATTTATAACTCATTTCGTAACGCACTGCTACGACTACGATATTGTTTTAAATTAAAAACTTTTAATACAAAAAAGCTTTTAATATAATTCACCATGAACTTACAATGATTAGAAAGTTACTTAAAGATAATAAAGTTATAAAATAGCTAATAATATAAATTGCTTAAAAGATTGTCTTCCGTGAGAGATGTGAAATTATAACTTGATTAATCAAAATTTTCTCATAATTGTTTTGTATTCGTAAACATAACCATTAATTCATCGGAGAATGACAACGGGAAGGGTAATATACCTACCTCCAATCTTTTAATTCTCGATGTCCATTCGAGTCGGGAACCACGTCACTTGCGGTAACCTACCAAGAGCCGGCCGATTCAGTCGGCCAGTATTCGGGTGCATTACGTGTGGAGTGAACGCGCCGTCTCCCGCATTTGTTTCACCAACTACGATCGAACGTTCGAAATTTTGAAGTTTGTTAGTGTTTTGTTACAAAAGAACATTGCTACTTTAAAAACTGTGCGCCAATTAGTGAAGTGTTCCAAAGAGTTTTGGAATATTAGATCGAATTTTGTGTCAAATTTTGGAAAATGTTTCAATATTCCCTCTGCAAATTGGGAGTTCAATAAATTATTTTTGGTAAGTTTTCTTTTTTATGTACTAAGTAAATTACGTTTAGATAAATAAATATTCAGTTCAAGATATCGTGCAAAATTCAAAGTTCGTTTACAAAGTTAATTGTCACTGATTATAATTCTTATCATGTTCTCGCCAATACGATTCATAATTAACTGTTAAATGTCCGTTTAAATATAATAATATCGGTAACTGACATTTAACGTGAGACGTGTAACAGTAAATTATAATTATTAATTGTTGTTACGTGAACATTAAGTAATTGTGGGGCTATAAACTTCCGCAATTTGTTTTGTTTCTAGTATACGGGTGGTCTACTCCCCTTTCCCCTTAAATAAATTAAATTAATATTTTTTTTCATTCGTACTGATTTATAACATTTTTAATTTAAGCTACTTACTTTTTCGTTTTATTTAATTCTAAATTAAATAGCTCTGCTTTTTCATCAACATTTCTGTACTCTATTTCATTCCTTTCATTCTGAATGAAATCATATTATTAGTTAATTTTATTTGTATTGGCATGTGAAAACTCCTGTACTATATACCTATATAAGTATGTTACATTATTATTATACTATATGTAGTCATGAAATATATATTGTAGGAAACATATAAACAAGAAAATTAAAACAGAAAAATTATATTAAACATAATATTAACTTTCATTCTAAGCTTGCGTAATTCACTACTAAGAAAACAGTTTATTCTCTACACAACTTATAATTTTAAAGATTCGTCGCTTCTCTCTTGACAAACAATCAGTCAGTCACTAGATGCAATTGAATTGGAAATATGTAATATAAAACAAAAACTGTGTATATGCGAAAAAAAATCCTTAATTTCTCAATTCTTAATAGCATAGATGTTACCTCATGAACACGATCTTCCTTATACCAAAAATATGTAGACAGAGCAGATCCAAGAAAAAAAAGTATACTCCAACAAAACTCACTCCAAATCCAACAATTAATTGCAAATTGGATGCCCTTGCATTAGATCTTATTTCTCGATAAACGATTATTCATAAATTCCTGAAGTGCCATTAAGGTTACGTTACCAAATCTGGAAAAAATGTTATGTAAAATATTATCAACAAATGAAAAATTTGCGATGTAGGTATTACTCACACCTTATCACCAAAATTGTGAGATAAAAGCGATAGCAGTGTTAGCTAAATTGTTTGATGTTTAAATTGCAAATACAAATGCAAATAAGTGATAAAGTAGTACCAAATATGGGAGTCGGTACTTATTGCGTAAATGAAATTTTAAAAAATGAGATAGCTTAAGGAAATACTTCAAAAATTTTTTTTTCCTTTTTTTTTAATTTTTATATGTTATCTCAACTCGTTAAAACAAAGAAATACTAACGGAACCACCAGCAAGATCTCTTAAAAAAAGTTAGCCTCGATGCTTCACTACACAATGAACTACTATTATAAAATAAATATTAAATACGATTTTATTTGTTACACATTCAGCTAATGATCTGATAAAGATCAATATTTTTAATAAGATATTAATACAGACATATTTATGTAACGTTTAACATTTTATCAACAATTTAATGCATGTTTATGTATGAATTCATTATCTTGGATTCTATATTAACAAGAGTTGTAAAAACGCCAGAAGCGACTTTATGAATAATACTCGTATAACAACAAGAGACATGTCTACTTTGTATTGGATAATTTTTATGATACTAAAAAAATTATATTTGTTTTCAGAAAAAATGTATTTTCAACAACAGGTCAAAAGTTGATAAAACCTTTATTCAGAGATAAAACATACTTTCACGCACGCTCGTCGGTTACGGGGTACCCTTGACCTGACTTTCCTTCAGTAGTATACCACCTATTAGGCCCAATTATTTATATAATATCGTCTAGGTCGTCACTGGCCCATTCATATTTGAATTAAAAATTTCTTTCCTCAGTCATCTATCCTTCATCCTTTCTACATCCAAACCTTCTAAGTATAAATATTAAAAAAATACAATACAATATACATAAATTCTAAATTATATAAATAAGAAGCTGTAGAAAGTTCCGTAGCGGGTGTTTCTCTTTCCCAACACTGACATTCGACTAGTATTAACAGTGTGAAGAGAATAGTGAGCATTTGTCCTGATTAATTAAGAAATAGGTTAATTGATGACTTTGTGTAGCGCGATTACATCCAAAACGTCGTGCGGAAGTGAAAAAGTACATCACTAATAAATAATTTTTTTAGATAATTTAACCAATCTAATTTTCATTGCAATATTATATAGTGTCTGCATACACATGCGAAGAAATTAAACGGTATTCAACCAATAAAGCGTGATTGATTAAGGCTTAATCGCCCTAACACTTTTAGGATAGGCTCATGTCCTTCGGTGGAGACGTATATGAGCTGTGATGGATGAAAAATATCTGTTATTGTTATGTGAAAATATTCTCGGAAGAAAAAATTACGTGATTAGTATTTTGATGTGCTTTTTAAGCATTAACCAAATAAAGCAAAATAGATTAAATCTGAGAGAAAAATACGAGTATATTGGCAACATCTTTGTATATTTGTATATTTACAACATATTTGTATCGACAACATTCACAAATTAAAACGATAAATATTAAAAAATCTATGAAAATGTTAATTTAACTTCTTTCGAAATACCAAGTAAATGTAACATCGATTAATATGTTCCTAAAAAACTTTATCATAAATTCAATGGAATCTGTGACAAAAAAGACGAATCCAACCACAATTCAAACTTTGAACATTTCTACAGTAAAAATATTCAACATCGTTTAATTTCTTACCCTTCCAAATTTAAAGTATGCTTAACACTGCGTAACTTTTCGACAATAGATTCCAAAAAGAAGCCACACACAAAAAGTCCCGCCACTTGAATCTGTCACAGATAAAAAAACGCTACGTTCGCTTGTTTATTTGCCGGCACCGCGTGCCTTGACCTCGCGCGACAGAAAGATCGTAATATTTTCACTGATAACATAGTTCCGCAATATTTTCATAGATAAAAAATAGCAGGGGATTAGTCGATAAAGTCAATGGCTTTACACAATACAATTGAGCAATTTCAATGCGATTAAGAGACGAAGATTGTGAAATACGTTCATTGATTCTTTATAAAAAAAGTCATAGTTGATGAGTACCATTAAAGGCCGAATGTTTATTTAAAAAAAAATATTTTAACAGTATACAGATAACGTATAATTTTTAATTATTATAATCAAACGTCAAAGATAGACGTTAATTTATAATTTAATCTGGCAAACTGACAGTTAGTACAAACGCAACACTGACAGTTGATCATTGTTTTGTGATATTTGCCCATTGTTCTCAACTGTCACTGGCGCAACTAAATTAAAACTTAAATGTTATAAAAATGTGACATAATCGATATCGTTAAGAACATTCACTAAGTCTTGGGAAAATAAATAAAAATAAAAAATAAACAAGCAATGGGATATCATGGACGTTGAATTGCCGATGCACAAATATTATTCAAACCTTGATTTCAAGTATGTATCTATCATACCTACATAAAGCGAGAATCATTGAGTGTTTGTATGCGAAAATGATATCCCAAACTAATAATATTATTAATATATTACATCTGACTAGTTTTCCGCCTGTCTTACAGTTTCCTGTATCAAAAATTGTCCTGTCCTTCCCCGGATCCAAAACTATTCATGTACAAAATAACATTAGAATCTGTTCGGTCGTTTTTGTAGAATTCTAACTCAGGAAATATGTCTTCTCGATTAAAGTTTTTGTATATATTTAATGATTCCTAAACAATCCCAGTACCAAATTTTACCAAAATCGGATTAATGGATTTTGATGCAATTATAAGTTTTAAATAATAACATATTTTACAAACTCTTCGGCTACAAATATAAATATATTTATTATAAGTTAAATAGCCCACAAAGAAAATCGTTCTAGAAAATTAAAATTTTCTGCATCTTATTTAACCGAGCCATCTAGTTATCGTTTAATTTCTATTTCCTGCGTTGGATATATAGGAATTTATTTTATGCTTTTTCCACTTGTTACATTTCCTTATAGTTATATGCAATAAAACCGGCGCACGTGCTAGCGGAAGTGATTCGAAATTTTATTGTTTTTGTCGCGTGTAAAATTGCAACATGCTTGACTTAACGTATTAACCTTGAAACAGCTCTTATGTTAGTCGTTTTAGCGGCGGTTTTCGTGAATCACTTGTAAAGCTTGACGAGCTGTGAGTTGTATGCTTAACTGCGTGTGAAAACCACGCCGATGCCCTGAGGGAAATCATTAAGCTATTATGTAAATAAATAATAATAAAAGTTTAATAGAATATAGAGAAATTATTAAAAGATAGAAAATAATTGGAGTAATTTATATGAACTTAGGCTCTTAATTTTCAGATCAGTGACAACTGTTGGTTACTTTTGTTAGAGAAATAATGCTTATAGCTTTTACTTTGAAATTTGAAGGACCAGTTGACTTCGCTTTACGTACCACGAAGAAAGATAAAGTACCCTGTCTCCCACTTCCACACCATTTTTAGCCAGGTCTATTGTTATAGCCCGAGTACTTTACGCAAATATATCAATGTAATATCATAATAATATAAGATAACGTGGTAATCTTAGTCGGCTTTACGACATTCATGCGAAAAATTTGCAATAGCTTACTGCTGTACTCAGAGACGTTAAAAGTATGTTTATCTCTTTCTATTCCTTAATAATATTAAAAGACGTCACGTTATTCTACAATGTGAGTATTGCTTTAAAATTAATTGACATTTCTAAGTGCAGCAGTTGACCTCCAAAAAACGCATAGATACTCTATTTTAGCAGGTGTTATTTTGCGGAAGTCCATTGTATTACAAAGGATATTGGTTACGTTTGCTGATTCCGCGCAGTTGATGATGACTTGTCCAACAAGCAGACAAGGTCGACACGTGTTTCGTCTCTCAGCGAGACGAGAGAGAGTCTCTCAAAATTATGATAAACATTCCTTCTATCCGCGAGTCAAAAACCTTTCAAATATTCAGTTCCCAGCACAAGAAATGACCCTCTTGGAAAAAGGACCAAAATATAATCTAGCGCCACGTAAACAGATCCTGAAGATGTCTCGCTGAGAGACGAAACACGTGTCGACCTTGTCTGCTTGTTGGACAAGTCATCATCAACTGCGCGGAATCAGCAAACGTAACCAATATCCTTTGTAATACGCATAGATACATTAAGTGTTAATCTTGAACCGAGATCAGAAAATTCATGAGCATAACCAAAACAGCAGCGGTCAAGGACTCGAACTCAGGACCACGTAAGCAAGTCTCGTCTTCACATATTGAATTACGTCATTTGTCTTGTACGTACTTATATTTAACTAAGGACACAACCTGCATACAGTCGCGAAGAAAGTCAAAGGTGAATTTGACGACGATGAACATTGGACCTCCAGCTGGGCTGACTATAAGCTAAATAGTATATTTTAAAGTATGTATGAGCGCTGGTTACGAACATCATCATAGCTTGGAATCCCGGGTTAGATCTGGGATAGCTCCTGCCTGTTCCAAATGTGCTTTTCGTTTTTCTTATTTCATTTGCACATTTATAAGGAAAATGTTATCATGAGGCTGTATAAATTTGGTTAAGGGCCAGTGTGGTGGACTAAGGCCTAATCACTCTTTGGTGGAGACGGATATGAGCTAAGGCCAACCTACAATTAATCAAGTTACTCAATATTTACTATATGTGAATGTCTATGATGAGGAATGGAATGAGCAAGAGAGCGTGTAAATCGTTTTTTATTTTACATACACTTTTTAATTTCTTACCAGGTGTGTACAAATTGCCTCACGTTTTCCTTCACTTTAGCAGCATTTTATTAAGACTAAGTAGGTAATCAAAATAAATTAATTTTAATTTGTTTTAATTTGTGTTATAGTTAGAGCACTAATTAGTGTCGCTGATAATACATATCTGATGCATTGTTTTCTTGACTTTGTTGACAGTTTAACATCATGACGATAGATAATGTCTTTCTAGTTCTACACTTAACGAATATATGTTATGACTATCACTACACTAGGTTTCATATAAAACTTGTATTTTCTGCTCTCACTTGTATGATTCTGACAAAGAATATACAACTAATTTAGTACCGAGTAATTTATATCATAGCTTTTTTTATTTATTGTCTATGTACAATTTGTATCTTATAGACTAGTATATCTAATATATATTACTTTATCTTATAATCTATAAATTTAACAAAATAAAATTTATATATATATATAGTTTGGTCCAGGAATGGAATTAAGTTTGATGCTGCTATTTCTAATTAGGTTAATAGATTATCTTAAAATTTGAACAATCATTCTATTTCAATTTTACCAAATCACTTGTTTGTTTAATTGGTAACCTTTCTAAAGTAATCGCAGTACTTAACAAATCGCTAAAAGCGATCTAATACAATAAAATAAATAATAAAATAAAGGTGTCAACAGAAATCGAAGGGCGCATTCCTTGACAAGAATCAGATAGAAATACCTATGGTGGTATAAGAACTGTTTACCAAAAAAACTAATTATTTTGTCCGTTTTTTTGGCTCCTCGCTTTTTAAGTAAAATAATCAAATACATAAACTTAATTGCAGTAAATATGTTCTTTGCTAAACATCAGTCATTTAAATGCTACAAGCAGTAATATTAAATTGTAATTTCACACATTCTATGTTATACTTGTATTGTCAGTGCGATATCATTAATCCTATGTATATTATCATATGAGTGACTTTGTAAAAATACATAAAAATATACAATTTACATTATACATATATTGCAATAGGTGATAATTGTACGGCAATTTTTAAATATACATTTCTTTATAAAGTTCGATCATTACTTATGTCACTGACTTATAACAAAACTAATTAAAATCAGACAGGATGAAAGAATTAATGAAGAAAATTAATTTAAACTCACATTGAGTTCAAACGTAATCCTAGAATGTATGTAGTCACTATTTACCGGTATTTTTATTATCAGAATCAAATTATGTAAGGCCTCCAAGAAAGAACAATAATCATCTATTGTGCTACTATGATACTCTAGCCTACTATGTTTACTAGCTCATTATGTTCTTGCTCACGATAGATTGGATCGATGGTAGAGGCTAGGTCAGAGGTTCCTAACTTTTTTGTGTCTTGTGCAATATTTTTCGGTCTTGGCTAGACCCCTACTTACCTAATAAAATAAAATACTAAATACCTACATATCAACTTACTTACTTGCTTAATTTTTTTTACTTCAGAGGTACTTTTATAAATAATTTTATGTCTTTATATTAGAAGATAGTATAATGTAAGTAAATAGGTACTATCATACTATAGGTGTATATTGAGATCCATTATCTTGGACCCCCGTTTTCATTTCATGAACCCCCAAATTTTTGTTTGACCCCTGACCCCTGGCAGGTTGTCATAGACCCCTAGGGGTCGATATAGACCATTTTGGGCTAGATGTTTAAAATAGGATGAGGTGGTACATAAGATCAAAGGTGGGTCAAAGTACAAGGCGATACTCCACTTCTAATATAAAATGCATCTCACCTTACCTGAACGGAAAATGTAAATTTTATTTTAGTTCGCCAAGCTGTATTATGGCTTGTATTTTCCATGAGCCCCATAACCGGTTCTAATGACATCCATGGAAAGAATGGGAGCAACGTCACATGTATTCTAAGTTAGCACAGGAAAAGTAGAACAACAAAAAAAAAACATTTAATCAGCTGGAGTTACTGCATAACCCTTTGTGAATAGAGTTACGCCAGTAGTTTACTTTTAGGCTTACGCAATTTTTACAGAGTCGTAACTTAAAAGTTGTCATCAAAGCAAACACTTAGAAACACAACTTCCATTACAAAATTTGGTGTAAGTAAGTTAAATGGAAATAATGCTTACTAACTTAATAACATTTGTTAATATTGTAAGGAACTATTAATTTAATAAATAATTAAGCCTTAGCATTTTTACTATTTATCATTTAAGCAATCATAGGCTGGATTATGATTTCAAAGTATGAAATGCCAAATCAGTAATTTAGAATTTTGATGCAAAAAGCATTTTGACTTTTCGCTATATATGGGTCGCTTGTTATTTCGGCATACGTTGTAAAACAGCAATTAAACGCCTTTTGTAACAAACAAATATATAACATTAATCTACTGTAAGCTTAGCGCTAAGCGGTAATTTAATGCGCTAAGTTATTATTATTGTTAATATATTAAACACTTACATATACATACATATTTAACACAAATATCCAATACCTATATAATATCAATTTTTATATTATGTAGTATGATTCAATTTAACTACGATTCATTGATTTGTGCTATTATATAATATACATGATATATAATATAATAGCTAACTTAAACTCGTAACTCACCTCACGTGTAGACGAAATTGGTTGAGACAGCAATCTCGTGTACACGTGACATTTTTATTACTACAGAAAATGTAAAAATAAATATTTCACTTAAAGTAGAAATTTATCGTTAAACATGATTATGTACTAGTTTTATTTTAATTCTGTTTGAAGCTTAAATGTGAGAAGAAGTCTTTTAATCTGTGTAGTTGGGAGGAAGAAAACATCTTATCCCAAGACGTAATTTATAACTTTATAAAAAAAGAGATTGCACAATCACGAAGAAAGGGAAAGACAGAAAAGCATTGTAAATTATTAACTAAAATAGTAATTTGTGAATCAAAATCTATATTATGTAGTTCAATCTATAAAATACAATGTAATAAATTGCCAAGGATTATATCTTATTACTAAGTAGAAAGACGAGCAGAAATAATTTAAAGTCGTAACCAGACGCAGGAACTATTAAAATACCACAGGCACTAAATTTACACCGCTATCAGCTGAGTGTCAGAAGAAATTAACACTAATTGGGTCATTTTACGAGTGCATACATGTGTCGCTTAGGGACGATGTGCCTAGATGTATTTCTGCCCCTGTCATTCACGTTGACGTTTATAAGACTATAGGTATTTCTTACTGTGCGGCTATTTTCGACAGTCCTAGACATATTCTTGACATATAAAATTGTTAAAAGTGTTTTGCAAGTTGCATATGCCACGCAAACGTTTAATAAATGGTATATGCAAGTTGTACCTGCTATGCAAATTCCTTATCTTTAAATTTTTCGTCGCGATCAGTAATTTTCTTGCAAGTAAAATTTGTTATTGAACTTCTTCCTTATTTATTAAATAACTTAGAAACAATCATAAATCTTACACACACATATCAGAAAAAAAAATAGAAAACATGC
Source organism: Scirpophaga incertulas (assembly GCA_036419045.1). Classification (NCBI taxonomy): domain Eukaryota; kingdom Metazoa; phylum Arthropoda; class Insecta; order Lepidoptera; family Crambidae; genus Scirpophaga; species Scirpophaga incertulas. The sequence goes on from CM071645.1 coordinate 14,894,458, forward strand.
AATCATAAATGTATTCACTGAATAACATAAAAATTACGAAATGCATGCATAATAGGAGTTACTTTCGAGATTGGTTGTTCAACTTACAAAAACGATTCCAAATGTAAAATGCAATATTAAATAAGATTGATTGATGACTTTTGATTCATAAATATATACAAATTCGCGCCTCTTTCCCATGGGGGTAGACAGCAATCAAAGCTTTCTATTTGCTACGATCTAAGCATACAATTCTAACTCCCATAACTTTCATTAGTGTTGTCATGTACGGTCTGTACTGAGTACCTTGATCTAACCTTTCCTCAGGATATCTTCTATTTGTTCCAGGTAAGTTCGTATGCGTCCTCTTTTATTAATTTCCTCATTCGCATCAGCCATATAAATCTTTTATTAATCGTCTTTTTTCTATCCTTTTTACATGTCTAGACCATGCCGATCTTTGTCAGTTTACACACAAATTTTCTTGTGTAGATTCAGACCAAAATTGTAAATTCGGACTACTAAAAAAACTGTTTTATATTGTGTATTTTTTTTTTCAATTTTTGTCAAGAATTATATCTATGTTTGAAAATAATGAACGCAGTCAAAATCTAAATCAAAGTCATCTTTATTTAACATAGACTTGTACAGGCACTTATTTGACTTGACGTCAAACATATAAATGTACCTAATGTTAATACTGAATCAATTTTATATGCTGACTATTTGAAGTTATTGAAAAATATCAGAAACTTAAAATGTTACAGTTTCAGCACTAATCAACAATTGTGGTAACTACTTCTATTAATAGCCTGTAAGGATAAATTGGAATTTAGCTTATTATTCGTATAATGATTAATAATTATTTATATAGAAAACTGTTTAGAATATTGTGTGTAACGCCTTGATTTAAAATAATAATGCAAACACTACGAACTACATTCATATAACATAATTATTCATACAATTGTTGATTTGTATGACCGATCACGGAAACCTTATCTGATTGAGGTTTAGTATTTCCCCGCGCTGATAACACAGCAACGTATCATTATCCAACGGACTCCTGAAAAATATGTTTTTTTTACGGTACCGCCATAATCACGTAGTGATATAAATATATTATATTTGTGACGAACTTTCATGAACCTTTTGATATACAAAGTGATTTTTTAAGTGGTAAATCCGCAACTATGATGAATGGTGAAAAGTAAGCAAAGGAGTTTTAGGTTCGATTTTAATGAAAACTAAAACTCATTGAATTTTCGAAAAATATATATTCATAGTTAAGATCGAACCCATTGATTCTGACAAAAAACCATTATTATTTATTACATTGACATATAATGAGGAAGAATCATGGTATGCGACAAACTTTAGAATACAAGCTCATTAAAAAAAAAACTTTATTTATCTTACGTTACTATAATACCGTAACCAATTTATTGTTCAAAATGGAGGCCATTGTTCTCAATACATAGCTGGATTCGATAGTGCGAGGATTGTACTGCATTCAGAATTACATTATTAATTCCTATTAGAATATTATCCAAAGATCGAATCCAAGATCCGATCCCTGTGTGACTCTTAAAACTCCATTGTTCTCAAGAAATTGTTACAATCTGGCAATACTAAATTTAAGTAAAAAACACACTTATATCTTTAAAAAAAACTAATAAAATAACAATAATAACATATATTTAAGGAGGTCCATCTGCTGAACGGCGAATCAGCACCTGCCATATTTAAATCAATTAGTGAGCTTTGAGAAGAAGGTGACCAAAGTCTTCCATAGCCCGGTTCTCATTAACACCAAAATCGAAATGGAATAGTCCACATACGTTTTGACCTGTAATCATAATAGTTTCTGTGCATCCAACTGGGTGTCTAGCTGCATTTCTCATTGTGCAGCTACAACGATCAGCACAATGAGATTCTATATATCTATATCTGCACAATCTCTATAGATTAAACCTAGTTGGTACACTCCACGCACACTTTCATTAAATTTCACTTAAATAGCGTCTACGCGTTGTAACTATATCCCCGCGCACGCCTTTTAAAGGACCGTGTCTTATAAAGACGCGTCATATGAAGCGATATAACATTATATTACAGAGGTGTTAAAAAGGTAAAGTTGTATGTATAGTGACTGATAGATGTATTCCTTAAAATGTATTACTGCTCGCTCAATCTTACAACGTCCCAATCACAAGACGCCTAATGTTTCCGATTAGGGATGTCTGCCTGTAGGGTGGTCCCACCGATCCGACGACAAGATCTTATACAATCGAGTCCATATTGAGTTGGAACTATCCAGTTTGGGCAGACTCTACTCTCTACTGGGTCAAGCGGATACCTCCGAAATGAATATCTGACCACTAAAAACCCACTAGGATAGGGCGCTTGCAAACTTGTAGATACAATAGTTCTCGCCTCCCTCGAACTAAATCAAGGTGATACTGTAAAAACTATTCTCGATTACAAACACAGTTAGGTCCATCGAAAAGACATGATGCGAGCATTTCTTACAAGCTTAGTCATGGTTGTTAATTTACATACAATTGGTGTAAATGTAAGAAATATTTATTATTATCTATTTATCCATGTCCATTTAAAAAACAAAGATTCAACAAAAATTTACGTCGATGGCGCTCTCGCTGTAGTTTCGACAATGGTATTCGATTCCGGAGGTCCGCAGTTGATCTTGCCATGTGACATTATGTTTTTCGTTTCAAGCATACTTTTTTCTGATGCTCTGATGAAGGAAAACATCGTGAGGCAACATAGACCCGTACTCTTAAAACCAAACATTCGATATAACGTCATCGCTTCGCTACACGTTTCGCTCTAACTTCACTGTACGTATGTTAGTAAAAGCAGGACATAACGCGATGATGATATACGATATTGAATTTGAGTGTTCAGAATACAGGGCCAGCATACACCTGCGAAGAAATTCAAAGGTGTATGTGAAGTCGACCAATCCGCACTGGGCCAGCATAGTTGACTAAGGCATAATCGCCCTAACACTGGTTATGGTTGGCTTCTGTCCTTAAAAAGTCTATACACTGACATAGTTTGAATTACGAAAGATGTGTGCCCGCGGTTATTCCGCGGGTACCAGATTGGCAGAAAATAATTTGCACCGCGAATTGTTTTTTATATCCCATAAACGATTAAAATTAATAATATTTTTATAGAGATCTTGTTTATTAGGTTTTCATTGTTAATTTGTTTATTGATTTCATTTAATTAACTACAGATATTACAATATTAAACCAACACTAAAGAATACGAACGGAAATTAAACGCAGGTGATGGTTTGGTTCTAATAGAAAAACGTCGCTGCAAAAAGTATTTTTTTGACATCAATATCTTAAACTTCCTCGGCATTTAATTATGGAGAATCATAGATCAATGACAATGGCAGGTCTGGTGACACCTGCACAGTATGATAACTACATAATATTACTATCAGATAGAATTCAGGTGTGGAATATTACCAAACTAATGTGACTAAAATGTGTCAGCTATCCGAACCAAATTATTTAATTTATATTATCTAAATAACTTAGATTATCTTTAGATAATTTATTATTAACTTCGATCATATTATAATTCATCTACTTTATCTATAATTATTTTTGTTTTATTTATACATTTATATGAAATATAGGAAAATAAAATATTACAGAGGTAGATTATCTCCGTGTAAGTAATGATTTTAACCAGGTAAATTATATTTGAACTCAATTACTATCATCACTAAGGAACAACTTTTGTTCTTCTTTCATAACATTTTCAGTTCTGCATTTCCAGCTCCCTATAGTTACAGAGCCCTCAGTTATATAATATATTGATTATTCCTCAGACAGTATATAGAGAACTATGTAAATACATAACCTCCATTAAGGTTTAAACGTTTAGTATCCATATACACATAATACATATAGCAAATGAGAATAATAGAGTTTCATAAAATTGGTTTATAGGGTTGTCATCTTTATTCCCATACAAACTTAATTTTGCAGGACTCTATTTTTGTCCATACTACTCTCAAAACAAGACTCCCTATAAACTGAACATACTATTACAGCAAAGCTACATCAATCAGTTGTTACAAAACTAAAATATTACTTGACGTAGGTACTTACGCGTCAGTGAGGAACCAAGCCAACGAAATGATTTACATCTCACTCCTGTCCGAGCCATTACTCTGAATAGTGAAAGCCCATTCCGAGCGGCTTATGGTGCGTATTTGTCAAAATCAAAAGGTCGTTACCACGACCACAAATCATCGAATCACCTCCCCTTATGTATGCGCGTACGCAGTAATTGACGAATGCAGTTGGATACTTACAATCAACACATGCCGTGTCGTGTAATAAAGTTAATTTAATTTCGTTCCTTTCCATTTAAATTTAATGTAATGGAAAAATAATCATATTTTAATAAGATCATACAAATTTTGAATTCATAACTTTAAAAAAAAAGAAAGATTTATGAATATTGTATCAAGTGAACTGTACATACATGATCTCTTATTCGACCGAAAATATATATCTGTTTTCTTAATATGATATATTTTAACAATAAATAAAAAAAATATTAATAATAACCATCAATTCGATGACTTAAGTCTATAACTTGTAAAAATGTGGCAACTTTCGTATAGCTTCGAGCATCTCAAGAATATTGATTTAAAAAGGATTTAAAAGAAGAACGAGCCGCTGCTTATTCGTCGTGTTTAAAACAATTGACGGTTCACTTCCAGTACGGTTGCTTTCATAACAAGTTGTATTAGTCCGCATACAATACAGAGAATAATCTACAAGTTTGTTTGTATTCTTCCAACTCTTTAACGTTCCATTACCGGTGAGATCGTCGCATAGTACCAACTCATATTTAAATAATATAATACAAGAAATTTCTTGGTCGTTTTCTCGTTTAGTAAATGATGAAGCGAGCTTTAGCTAATTTCTCAACAAATTAGAAATTGTTTTATTTCCTTTTTTTAGCACAGAATAATACCTATAACTTATCACTATGATGGCAAACTTAAGTGATATGGTTGCAGCTATCTACTCGCCAGGTTGTCTTAAGCCCGTATTAGAAAATACACTCGAATCCCTGCTTGAGTCCAGTTAGAAAGGGATGGCTATGTGGGCTCAATAGCACCATCATTTTCGGACTCTACTAAAGCAAAAATTTCAGTTTTATTTTAGAATACGATGCCTAGAACGTCTATTTTTAACCAAACCTCACATAAAATCTTTCTGTCCCAATATGGAATCTATGCCCGAACTTGACAATCGCTGATCTTTACTAGATCACAATAGAAAACGATCATTCCAACTATTCAAGAATTAGGTCAAATGCGTAATTTATTAGTCCATATTCATCACAATTACAGTTTTTTACCTGCACTCGTTGAAAGACGTCATTATCATTACAAATACTCAGCAGTATTTGTTTTTCTGCCGAAGCTACGAAGCGTTGAAATTTTGTTCTACTTTGTTACTGATATTGTATCTAATTGAATTATTTAATCTCAGTAAATCATATTTTGAAATGTATGCATTAATTACTATTTGACAAAATTGAGATGAAAATAGCACGCTGAGAATTGCCTAAAATCTGAATTTAGCAATTCAAAAATTTTTTCTATTCGGTTCATTGATAAACTAAAAAAAACCATTTCATTTTTTAACAAGCACTGTCAGGTAATAATTATGATAAATAACGATGTGACAATTTTGCATTCCTTTGTAGTCGATATCTAATCTATTGACTGTTAAAAATTTTAGTATGATCTTGTACATACAGCGCCCCTAGCGGAAACCTGGTGAACTAAAACTGAACTATTTTTCTATTATTACCTACTAATTTTCGATGACGTTCGATAGCTGACAATACGTCAACTACTTATCGAAAATTATAGCCACTCATAGTAACTATATAAAACCTTATGCTTAGTAATTACTGGTATATGATCGATCACCTCTATGTCTTTTATTTTATTCATCTTGAATTTCGAGTGATCGATTACTACGCAATGGGTTCGATTCCCGCACAACTAATCAACTAGAATTTAAACTAATTACAGTTTTTAATGACTAATATATTACCTTTATCAATCGTTAGATTAATAAATAAATAATAATTACGTACTAGGTCGCTTAAGGCTTATGTTATATAACAACAGGTAACTCAGAAAAGGGAACTTTCAAGAAAACATAGACCGTCTAATCCAAGTATTCCATTACCATATTTTTTATCTGTAGCGAAAATAATAATGTACCTAGATTTTTTTTGTATACCTATATTAAAATGTTTGCAAACAGGCCTACGACTCGTCTGATGGTAAGCGGTTACCGTAGCCTGTGGACACTTCCAACACCAGGGGTGTCACTCACGCGTAAATCTAAAAAAAAATATTTTTTTGTTCCTGTAAACTTTACATTTTTGAGTTACGCGATATTAGATCGTAAGCGATGATTTGTGCTGTTCACGCTATATACAAAGCGCCATAAGGATCGTAGACCAATAACTGTCTATTCGGCTGACAGAAGTCTTCTGGAACCAGTAATTTGCAGCTCCTTTTACTTAATTATAATTGACTATGATGTAATTGACGGTCCGAAGTTCGCTGGGTCAGTTACTTAGTAAGTAAACACAAATAGCTATCAGCTTATTAATAACTAAGTAGATTAACTAAATCACTTATATTATGTAAGCAAATAACAAATTATCACAGTCACCCGATTATATAACTTGGATTTTAATTAGAATTCAAGTCAATGATCTTGAATAAATAACAAATATTTTATTTAAAGACATTGGTGTACATACGGAGCTATAAATAGTAAACATTTCTACACAAGTATGTTATTGTTTCTGTTCAACACACAAACACATATTATGTAACAGCGACTGAGATACGTGCGAGACAACGAAATGAATTGTTCGAAGTACATTGTGGTTTCACAAAGTAAACTAAACTACTAAATCATTATCAAATAAGGAATTGATTTGTCACCGCTTCCTTTCTTCACGTTGATATCGTAAAAGCCGTATTTGGAAATATACCGCAATTATATATCTGCAAAGTCCCGAATAGTGCTACTAGAACCGCCTTCAATTACACTGGCGCTTATAAAAATCGGCCAAACCTCTGCTTAACCTTTACAACAGTAAAAGATTGTAAACCAAAGGCTGTTTTAAAAATAACTTCTGTTGTTGGAAGTAAATTGGAAATCAACGTGTTATCAACGTTAAATCTTAAATTATACTCAAGTACCTAAACAACATTAAAACTATCCGCAACATTATTACAGTTCATTATTAACACTTGATAAATGTTATCAAGAATTTCTCACCAGTTTCTCCGAGCTATTTATAAAAGATAAAGTTAGTGGTCGGGCGGAGTTATTCCATAATGCTCAATTAAGTACTCATTTAGATGTCTTTTGTTGTCACCGTATAGAAAGACGGTCAAGTGCGCAGTGACGTCACCTCCACAGCTGGGTCACATTGTCACCCTTTCTGAAATAAAAATTTCTTAGTGGAACTTTCATTTGGTAAAATATTAATGATCAACTTAATTTGTAACATTTCCTAATCTGTCATCTTTTTGTTAAAAAGGAAACTTGATAAAATTTTTAGTTAAGAATAGAAGTGATTTCTCAGAACTATTTATCTAAGTAAAATGATTAAACATTATTTTATATATTTCGTTGTTTCGGTAGAGTTGGACATTAGTCTAACGTAGTTACGCGGTGGTAGCGAATGTCCCTCATTTATTTAATGTTTTTGAACCGCGTAAGCAATAAAAACTATTATAAACTTTTTCTCAATTATCATTAGAGATCGGATAATTGGATGCATATTTACCTAAAGTTAATTTTTGGCTCACAAATTATGGAAGCGGCTTTTTAAAATACATTTTGTTAAATAAAAATCCCGGGAAAATACGGGACTGCAAATTTAACGTAGTGATATTGTTTGAAAATTACTAAATTAGCACGTGGTATTTATTTTCAAAAGACCGAGACTCCGGGTTCATTTATACAACTATGCGTACGTATTTACATGAAGTTTAGTTTCAGTTCCCCGTGCGATTTATGAATGTACGATTTATAACATGAAGAGTGTTAATGACCAACCCATAGTGATAGATAGTGATTAAAACTGTAGTAACCGAGGTAATATTTACGCCCCATTTTAAATAGGATATTATAAGCTCATATTACCGACTAGTTTTGCATTACCAAAATGTTCTACAGTACCGGAATTGCGGGATTTTTATTTATGGAAATAAAATAAAAAGACAGTTCCATCCATTGTCAAAAACTAAATTAGGTAAATAAATAAACATCCGGCTATCCAATGCCGCAATCCCGGGATTTTTTTTAACAAAACAATAAAAAGCTGTTTCCATACTTTGTCTTAAACTAACTTTAGGTAAATATGCATCCGATTATTCGATCTCTAATTATCATCATCATTATCAGCAGAGAAACGCTCATTGTTTGCCATAAAATCTCAGAATATATCGGTCCTGATCTTTCCACATCCAATGCTCCTCCACTGCTTTTCTCTATCACATCGTAGTAAAAATGGTTTTTACTACGATGTAGCGTATATCCTTATAAATTGTAGCCTATTTGTCGTTCTAATGTATAAGCTATATTATTGTGAAGTTTCATTAATATCCATTCAGTAGTTTTTACGTGAGAGAGTAACAAACATCCATCCATACAAATGTTCATAATAATAGTAGGATTATCAATTTCATCGGGGGAGGTAGTGTAGCTCCCCTGTATCGATGGGGAGCGGAGTTGCTTACGGAAGTTGCTTCGCGTTCCCGGGGGCTCCCTACATGCCTGAAGAAGGCCATCCCTGAGGTTTTTAGTGGGTAGGCCTCCCCCTTCTGGGGAGAACCCCACATAACCGCCGGGTCGCCACAGCCGGGGTATGCAATTTAATGCATTTTCATCAGGGAAAAAAAAGGATTATCAACTCTTTAACTGCTATTAAATATATCCGATATATACCTTCAAACATGATTCTCGTTTTATAATTTTAAAACGACGTGTGAACCGATAACATACTTTAATCGCCAGCAGTGGTGGTCTTCGTTGACGTCATACAAGTGCAGTCTGCAGCATAAGCACATACGCATTACGGATCCTGACATTCCTTTAAGAGCGATAAACTGCAGACTATCACTTAGGAATACGACGTCATACTATACTAACGATCGATTAATTTCTCAGATTTAAATGGATTTTCCTTTTATATTTCGGTACTATTTAAGTAGAATAAGAAAGAAGAAGAGCTGAAGATTAAAATGATACTAAACTGTAATTATCAATTCTTAGGAAATCATTGAAGAGACTATCTCATTTAGAATTGTTACATCATCACTCTTAACATTATTACGGTGAGGTTTCAAATGAAATGATGATAATAAAGTACAAATTTGAACCTATATAAAAACTTAAAATGTAATATGAGATGTAAGGGCGGGACTATCTTTGATGTTTGTTTGTTTTTTAATGCACCCCAAGCGGGCCATACACAAAACCCATTTGCTCGACATATGCGAGATAATTAATCGAGTATTAGTTAAGCTCGCGTTAAAAAAGGTAAAACTAAGCCATAATCACCGATAACTGACCTGTCTTAAACACATGATGATTACGATTAATAATAACGAGGTAATAGAAGCTCAAACATAGACCGCCGCAGAATATGATTTTTTTTAATTGATTGGATATAGAATCCAATGCATATGATAATAAATTTAAAATGCTTTACGAAATATAATGGAAGCAATGTCGACAATGATATATCGATAGTTCAATTGTAAATTTACGGATCCTGCCCTGTAGAATGGTCATGTTTTGATGTTGTATGACATAATTAATATTGAAGTATATGACGTACTTAATTTTGGAATTAACAACAATAGCTAAATGTATAATATATTTCGTAAATAATAAATAGAAAGTCAAGTAAAATTCTTTACGAATTCATTAGAGACTACCGTAATCCAAATGAAGTTTCAATAGAAATTGATTGAAATAGTAAACTGTTTTATTTTCGATAACGACGATATTAACCCATTAAAATAAAAAGCTATCCACGAATGAAGAAACGTGCTAAATACGAGTTATTTTTTCATTTTAAGAAATACAGCCAGAAATTTATTTTCCTATTAAACCTTTACCTGAACAGTTATTAGTGTTGCAAAATCTTATTAAAATATTTAAGACACCTATATTCGAGTTTTCTAATGTATGTAGCAAATACATATTCATTATCCAACTATTAAGTGCTGTCATCAGAGCACCTATACCAGTTTTATCATACGACAGCTCAATATTTACCTACCTTCATTAAATCTTCAAAACTATGACGAAAGTATTCTGGATTATGATCGCTATCACTTAAACCCAACCCGTCAAAACCGCAAAAGCCCGCTACTAGTGTAAGTAATTCGGTTCCACTGGAACCCAAGTTTATTGTTTCCTTCGTAACCGTTAATTATAGCTCACAGCTATTAGCGCCATAGCGAGAACAATAACGTTTAAGCAACGTTATGTAACATTGATAACTCCGAAAATAGCGTCACGAAGTAATGTTTGGCTTACTCTTTTGTAGTGTTACGGGGATAATTACCATTCCCTTGGCCAGACAGGTTTACGGGTTTCACGAAATACAGTTTCAGTTTATTGCATCAGCTCTGCGTTGCTATGGACAATATCTGAACTGGTTAATCCGAATAAATATCTACTAATACTAATACGAACCAGAAATACAAATACAAAAATAAACATATATGTGGTAGCATAACATAATGCACGTTAAAAACTGTGTAGCGGAGTCATAGCCCTCTCCGGACACATAAAAAAAACTAGTTTAGCTTAGTTTTAGTTGTTTATTCTATACAGATAGATTTTTGGAAAAGTTAATACATACTTAATTACGTAATATATGGAATAAATAAAATTATATATATGTGAAAGCAAAAACCTTCAAACGACACCCCTGCTAATCAACTGTTAACACAAAAGAAATGCTAACTAGCTGTGGACGCAATGAAGTTCAATAGATTGTTGCGAAGTATCCCCCGTTTGTTAACGTAGGGCTGCCGATACTTAGGATCAAAAACAATTTAATTAGCTTATAAAGAAAAAAAATCACTTATGATGGATACACACCATTACATGCACCTGCGATATGAAAATTACCGACACTGCAAATTCCCTCTCCACGCTGCAGACATGAACAATTTTTTCATGACTTCATGTTCACACTTCGAGTAGGAAGCATTAGGCTAATTAGTTATAGTTAATGTAATTTTATTATTTCAAAAAAATTTGCATTGATCAGTTTTGTTTTTATTTTTTCGATCTTCCGGCTGCAGTAAACGTAATTGACGCAGTCGGTATTAAGATACTTGCAGGACGTCGCGAATTTTAGAGAAATTATATCGATATCCGAGTTCGCGTATCTCCAGGGCGGGTACCAAGCCCCAAGTAAATATTATTTCGGCGGCCCTGATACAGATAGTCAAATAGAACATAGATTTTCTATTTAGCTGTGATGAAGCAATCCACTTAATGTGCATTCATTATATTTTATCATAAATCAATCCTTACGCCGACATAAATGCATGCAATTGCTTTGGGCCATTATCCGTAAAGGCCAATGACTGTACCGATTAAACCAAAGTAACGATAATTGATTTTCAATACTTATGCATGTACTTGTCCTAATTGTCATTAAGAGCAAACGTTGAAGAAAAAAAAATATATTTTTAAACATACAAATATTTTATAAGTGTCCATATTTGTTTTAAAGAATGTTGTATTTGTTTTAAGTATGTGCGCAAAAAATATATCAACTTAGGTTGATCGTGAGAATTCTATGTTGGAGTTTTTATTTTTTAATCATATTTTTTCTTGTTATTTAATTGTTTATCTACACGTCAAAGATAATACACGAATCGACAATAGCATATTAATAATTCTCAGTGTAATACAATATTATAAATCAATGTCTCTTATTTTTTTTTATACCTTGCTTACATATCTAAAAAACAAAATGGCATCGTGCAAAATGACACTTGTACAACATAAACAAATATTTCTTGCAGAAGCCATATTTGTTCAGACACAGTTCCATGTTTGACACGTACATGAAACGAGCTTAACATACACTTAGCATGTTTTAAATGAAACAAATACCAGTCCACGTGTAACAACGTTCTTAATATGGCGCCGTAGCCACCCCTAACCATAAATCAAATTAAGTGCGCAGGAGTCGCCCAACGACTTAATTGTAGCTGAGCACGCCCGTTTATCGCCTTCTAATAGTACGTTATGTAAAGTCGATTATTTTAATGCGTGAAAGACCCCTTTTTATTAGGAATATAATTTTGATCAAATGAGTTTTTTGCTAATGACTAATGTAATTTCTTTTCGTAATTTTACTAGTTTTGTTTCTACTCACGCGAACTACTCTCTATAAAATGTATGATTGGGAGATGATTATGACTTTTGATGTATAAGGGACTCGAACTTATTTTTATTAAATCCTTTATATATTTTTCTGTGATAATTTAAAGAATATTTCCAATTTTTTTTAATCAACGTTAATTTAACGTCCGTCAGAATAAATTACACCAAAAATGACATAGTTATCGATTTGAAAACTGCAAACTTTTGGTTTTCTTATAAACCAATAAGTTGACCTCATATCACAAAACGTCGAAAAGCTTCTACGATAAACACCGCGCTATCTTAATTTTCGACGATTTCGAAATCGTCAATTAAACTATCGAACTATTTACATAATATAGAAATACTTAAACAAATTGATCGATTAGCATTCCCCGTGATAAAAATTGGTATGGCGTGCGTTTGTCGGGCAAGTTTACGAGGCGATTGAGTGACATGTAACAAGAATTTGTGTGGGCAACAGACTTTGTTTTTATTGAATTTCAATTAATTTATGAAATTTAAATGTATGTCTTAATATGTACCTACCTACATGTTGAATTTCAATTAATATATTGAAGAAATATAATAAAGTGGTGACTTCGATATAATAATTTAAAATTAAAAATATTTAAATGCATCTCATTTTAGAAAACTCTACTACAAAAACGACGATCAAATTTTTGTGTTCGAAATGTAAGCTCGTATATGTGATCCATACTCTGAATAGAACATACGATATCGTCTTGGCTTCATCACACGTCTCGTTCTATCGTCACTATGTGTATGTAAGATAGAATAGCACGTAGCTTGACATAGCAAAGTTTCATTCAAACACGTCGTAGCAAAGTTTCATTCAAACACGTCAAACTTTACTAGAGATGAAACGGCTGGTTCAAGGTCTACACATAAAATAACGTTGCTGTTTATACACGTGAAATTCTAATAATGAAAATCCCATTGATACACGACAAGATTAAACTCTGGACTGGGAGGTCAATGCCGAGACCACAGCACCGGCGACGACATTACTTCTATTATTAAATGTATAAAGAATAATAAATAAACAATAAATTATTTCTTACACTTCACCAATTACCCTAGCCCAAAGTAAGCTCTGTAAGGCTGATGTTGTGGGATCTAAAGTAATGGATAGACATATATTATACATATATAAATAAATTTGGTAGAAATATATTATAACAACCATGACTATGGTACAAATGCATTCCTCATCCACCACCCCCACCGGGACTCGAACCCGGGACCTCAGAGATAGCGACACCTTGAAACCGGTATACCAACCACTCAACTACGGAGGTCGTATCTATATTAGTATAATCTATATTATCTATGGCCAACTATTATACAAAGAAACTGGAACTAATTTTAATCAACTCCAATTTCTTTATCTTTTTACGTAACGTCAGAATACTGGTCATATTATAGGTAAATTAATTTAAAAGTAACTCTAAATATGTTTTATAATACGGTGGCTAACTGACCTTTAAAATATTCTACACATGAGACAGCGGTGAGTGCAGACAATTCAAATATTCAAATTCAAATTCAAATTCAAAATTCTTTATTCAACATAGACCTTTGCAGGCACTTATTGACGTCAAACTCTACCACCAGTTCAGAAATTGGGAGGCCCTAGAGAAGAACTGGCAAGAAACTCTCAGGGTTTATTTTTTATCTCCTCTTTTTTAATCGTTATTTACAATTAGTCATTTATAAAAAAAAAATAAACTTAAAGCTACAATAAAGCTAACATACATAATATAATTTTCGTATGTACATTTACATACACATTAAATGTCAAAAGGAAAAGACAAAAAATAATAAATAAATAATTATGTTGTTACCAAGCATGGCTTTTGGGATACCGCACCTAGCTCCATACAGTGTTATCGTTTAAATAATCACTTACTTTATAATATGCTTTACTAATAAGTGTCTTTTTGATGTGATTTTTAAAGTTGTGCAAAGGCAACTCAATAATGCTTTGTGGAAGCTTATTAAACATTTTTATACATTTCCCCAAAAAGGAACAGCTAGTCTTATGGAGCCTGTACATTGGAACGGCAAGTTTATTTTTATTTCTTGTATTTACATTATGTAAATCACTATTTTTATTGTATGAGTGGTAGTTTCTATATACATAAATTAAGTTGTCAAAAATATATTGACTGGCTAAAGTTAAAATATTAATTTCTTTGAACAATTCTCTAAGCGAATCTCTAGCCCGTAATTTGTAAATGTTACGAATCGCTCTTTTTTGTAGCACGAAGATGCTTTCAATATTGGCCGCTGATCCCCATAGCAATAGTCCATAGGACATAACACTATGAAAATAGCTAAAGTAGATTAATCTTGCCGTTTATGCCGTATGTCGTATAAAATATTTGCTCATCAAATTAAATTGGATTTTACAACAAGACAATTCCAGTAAAAGTGTTATTGGTTTCTTGTTGTTAACTGTAACAGCAGAGCAAATATTATCTATATCAGAGAGTTATCATTTGAAGAAATTGTAAATTATTAACTAATTTCATTATAATTCTTGTGCACATCTCATTTGACTATTTTCTTTGCATCTCTGTACCTTTAGGTGTTACTTTCTTTGAATTTCTTTTTCTATTTCTGTCCCAGTTAATAACTTCATATTTAACCTACATTAATATCTTGTTTTTAATATATTAATACTACAGTTTCTGAATATTTGTAACTTTGTGAAAAGTCTTAGTGTATTTGTGCTTTTAGGCTATTGGAACATACTATTTAAACATGCTGACCCGAAGAGCTGCATCTCTCAACACTGAAGCAAAGTTAAAAGAAACCTTGCTAGAATTGAAAAAGGTAAAGGAGTCTTATGACCAATTATTGCAGGAGAGAGATGATAGTGAAGTAGAAATAAGTCTAATCGTAGGAAAAAACACTGAACTCAAAAGTGAGTTAGGGCTAGTACACGCTCAATACCAAGATGTACTTGATGAAAGGGATCAATTAAAACAAGTATTAGATAACCTTGTTCAATGCAACAACACCTATGAGAAGGCCTTGGATAGAATCGCTGAACTTGAATGTGAGCTTAGAGATGCTAATCGACAAATTTCCTATTACGAAAAGCTGAAACAAAAACAGGAAATGAACCATACACATAGTTTATTTGAAGAACTCGTTCAAACTCCTGATGGTAAAAACCTTGCATGCCACTCACAGATAGATCAAAATAAATATGCACTTAATGGACCTTCCAGTAAGAAAAAATTGAAGAAATATATAAAAATTGGCAAGTTCATTAAAAAAACTGAACAGCTGATAAAGAAACAAAAATATTTTAAAATTAATTTAAAACTCAGAAAGGAGCGTGCTGACTTATTAGATACTATAGATATTTTTGATAGTAAATTAAAACAGAGCAGAGACATGTATAACAGGGATACAAAATGTCTCAATAAAATGATTGAAGATCTCAACATAACTATTGACGCTTTAACTTGTAAGTATGTCAGTTTTCAAAATTCCATGGAGGAGAATAGCCACTCAGTAACTGACTTAGTTCCAACTGTCCATTATAATACATGCCAAGTAGACTCTTTATTTAAAGACATAACCAATAACTCCAGTAGTAATCAGTCATTAGTTGTGTCATCACCTCAAGTTGATGAACCAGTATTGTTGGACAATGTGACCCATTATGCATCCTCTGCTCAGGTTAGACTGTCTTCTCCATTGAAAGAAAGATATGTATTATTTAGTGATGAAATAGGGAAGAATATAGGATATATATTAAGTAACCAGTTAGGTGAACCTGTTATAAACAATTGTATGCCGGGTTCTAACTTTCATAATATTGTCAGCAAAATCTCAGCTTATGAGTTCAATTGTAATGACAGTTTAATTATATTATTAGGAAACGTGAGTGGTGTGAACAAGAATTCACTTAAGCACCTCTACACTGTTTTAAGTGATTTAAAAATTAATAGGGTTATTATGTTCTCATTTCCCTATTGTCAAAGTTTAGGCAAAAAGAAAAATAATTTTATATTTAAATTGAATTGCATGTTGGATACCATGACTCAATACATGGAAAATATTCATATTATTGACATTAACCAATTATCAGATATAACAAATAATTTCTTTTTAATTAAGGATAGAATAAGTCTGACTACATTTTACAAAAAACGATTAGCAATGGTGCTAAAATATTACTTTTTAACTTCAGCCAAGAACTTGGCTGCTAATTTACAAAATGACAATGCTTTTATTGAGCAACATATAGAATATAATTTCTTGGAATCTGTTCCAAAGAATTTAAATTAAATAATAAGACAACAGAGATTATCTCTGGCTCTTTAAAGACAATAGAAAAGCCTCATTATCTACGAATTGTACATCAAAATATCCAAGGCTTTTCTGGCAAAGATTTAGAAATTAATTTGTTGTTAACATGTGAAAAAGTTGATATATTGTGTGTTACCGAACATTGGCTTAAGAACTATGAATTAATCACCTTTGATAATAATTATAGTATTGTAAGCTCATATATTAGACATTCTGCAATAAGAGGGGGGTCTTTAATCATATTAAACAATGTATTGCATTATAAAGAACGCAAAGATGTTGTATCACTTTCCATTGAAAGAGTTATTGAAATATCGTGTGTGGAGCTTAACAATCTTATTATAGTGTGTATCTATAGGCCCCCATCTGGAAGCTATATAGAGTTTGAATCCACCATGGAGGATGTTTTGCAATTAGTGTGCAGGAAAAATAAGAATGTAATTGTATGTGGAGATTTTAACATTAATATTCTAGATATATCACCTCTGTCCCAAAGGTTTATTAATTTATATAAATCATTTGATCTGCATCACGTATTTAACGAGCCAACTAGAATAACACCCACATCAGCAACCTGCTTAGATAATATTTTTTGTAACTGTAAAGTAATTGAATCTGTTGTAATAAACTACATTAACTCTGACCATAGTGGACAACTAGCCTGTATTGAGCACCATCATGTTAGCCCTAAAACGGAATTGATTTGTAGACCTATATCCCAGGGAAGGTTATGTAAATTTAAAAAAAAAATAACATCTCAAATTACATCTTTGCCTACTGTTGGTGGAGATGCTAATAATTTATATAATAATTTATTTAATTTAGTAAGAATGGAAAGCAACAATATGTTCCCACAAAAGGTTGTAAAATTAAACAACAAAAAGAAATTTAGTGACTGGGCTACTCCAGGCATATATAAAAGCAGGAGAACACTTTTTGAATTATATGCTTTAAAAACTACTTCTGTCGACCCTGCCTTTTTAGATTATGTAAAAAAATACTCAAAGACTTTTAAAAATGTTTGTTTATGTGCTAAATCTTTATACATATCAAATAAAATAAATATGTCAAAGAACAAAGTTAAGACTACATGGACTATAATAAATCAGGAAACGGGAAAAAGTAGAAGCTCTGGGAACTCTTTCTCTTTAGAAATTAATAATAAGACTATCAAGTCGGACGATGCAGTTGCGAATGCATTTGTTGATTATTTTTCTCAAATTCCTGCTATAACTACCAGTAATCTTAACTCATCTCCTAGTTTAGCCGTCACCCTCCTGGAGTCAAGTGTGAATAGGTGCAGTGAATCATTCAAATTTAGCCATATTGATGCTTCTTCAATTAAGAAAACATTCCGTTTACTTAACAAGAAGAAAACTGAAGATCTCTGGGGTATATCAACTCACATAATTCAATCTGTCATCGATGAATTAGCCCCATTGTTAGCACAAATTTTTAATTCTTGTATTGATGAGGGTATCTTTCCTGATCTAATGAAATATAGTAAATTAATACCACTTTTCAAATCGGGTAACAAAAAAGATCCCTCAAATTTTAGACCTATATCCATATTACCTACTTTCAGCAAAATCTTCGAGAAAGTTATTTACAATCAACTAATAGGTCACTTGAGAACAAACAGATTCATGCATGAAAGCCAATTCGGCTTTACCAAAGGTAGATCCACTACCGATGCCGGAACTGCACTTATGAAACATATTTTTGACGCATGGGAGGGCAAGCGGGATGTAATTGGAGTGTTTTGCGACCTTTCCAAAGCGTTTGACTGTGTGAGTCATGAAACGCTTTTAAGTAAACTTAGACATTATGGTGTCTCGGATGGAGCTGTTAGCCTTTTAAAATCTTATTTATCAGACAGATTGCAGAAAGTCGTTATTAATAGATCAGAATCTGCTAGCTCGCCTATAACTATGGGGGTTCCCCAGGGATCAATATTGGGTCCTCTACTGTTTCTAATATATATAAATGACCTTCCTTACTACATTACAGAATCGTGTGAGACAGTATTGTTTGCAGATGATACTTCTTTACTATTCAAAGTTGATAGACAAAAGGAATGTTATGACGATGTAAATAGTGCTCTCTCGAGAGTTCTGTTTTGGTTCACAACTAATAATTTGTCTTTAAATTCTAAGAAAACAAAATGTATCAAATTCTCTTTGCCCAATGTAAGGCAGGTTGATACTAGTTTAAATATGAATGGTGATGTCATTGACTTGGTAAATAATACTAAATTCTTAGGCATTACGTTAGATTCACGACTACAGTGGGATCCACATATTGAAACTTTGGCAATCAAACTTAGTTCAGCGGCGTACGCAGTAAAAAAGATTAGACTTTTAACTAATGTTGAAACGGCAAGAATTGTTTATTTCAGCTACTTTCATAGTGTTATGTCCTATGGACTGCTGCTATGGGGATCAGCGGCTAACATTGAAAGTATTTTCCTTTTACAAAAAAGAGCGATTCGTGCTATTTACTGTTTACGGGCTAGAGAATCCCTAAAAGAATTGTTCAAAGAAATTAATATTTTAACTTTAGCTAGTCAATATATATATGATAATTTAGTTTTTGTATATAGAAACTATAATAAATTCAATAAAAACAGTGATCTACATAATGTGAATACTAGAAAAAAATAAACTTGCCGTTCCAATGTTCAGACTCCATAAAACTAGCTGTTCGTTCTTGGGGAAATGTATATCTATGTTTAACAAACTTCCGCAAGGTGTCATTGATTTGCCTTTATATAAATTTAAAACCATATCAAAAAGACACTCATGAGTAAAGGTTATTATAAAGTAAGTGACTATCTAAATGATCACACTATTTGGGAATAGGGACACTATTCATAGAGCCATGTTTGGTAACATTATTTATAATATTGTATTATTTTATATGTGTATGTAAACATACATACGACTGTAATCGTATTAGGTATGATTGTATCTTATACTATGTTGTATTTTTATATTATATTATTATAATTATTAACATTGAAAAGAGGAGATAAAAAATAGACCTTCAGAGTTTCTTGCCTGTTCTTCTCGAGAAGGCTCTCCCAATTTCCGAACAGGTGTCGAGTCAATATATTTTTTCTTTTTTTTCCTTATTCGTACGTACGGACAAGGTTTTTGTTTTTTTTTTTTTATTACTTAAGCTTTTTTTGTTTTGTTTGTTGACGTCAATAAGTGCCTGTAAAGGTCTATGTTGAATAAATATTATTTTGATTTTTGATTTTTGATTCGTTTCAACGTTAGTTAATAGTCTAATCTTTTTTACTGCGTACGCTGCAGAACTAAGTTTGTTTGCCAAGGCTTCAATATGTGGGTCCCATTGTAAACGTGAATCTAATGTAATACCTAAGAAATTTGTATTGTTTACTAAGTCAATGACATCACCATTTATATTTAAATGAGTATCAACCTGCCGAACATTCGGCAACGAAAATTTTATACATTTGGTTTTTCTTGAGTTTAATGATAAATTATTGATTTCAAACCAATACATGACTCTGGAGAGTGCACTATTCACATCGTCAAAACATGACTTTTGTCTGTCGACTTTGAATAACAAAGAAGTATCATCTGCAAATAAGACTGTCTCACATGAGTCTGTAACGTAATAAGGAAGGTCATTTATATATACTAAAAACAGTAAAGGACCCAATATTGATCCCTGGGGCACACCCATCATAATAGGTGCGCTAGCAGACTCTGACCTATTTATGACCACTTTTTGTAGTCTGTCCGATAAATACGATTTAATAAGGCAGCCAGCTCCATCTGAGACACCATAATGTCTAAGTTTAGCTAAAAGCGTTTCATGACTCACACAGTCAAAAGCTTTTGAAAGATCGCAAAACACTCCAATCACATCCTGCTTGGCTTCCCAAGCATCAAAATATGTTTGAGAAGTGCAGTTCCTGCATCAGTAGTGGATCTACCTTTGGTGAAACCAAACTGTTTTTCATGCAATAGCCTGTTAGTTCTTATGTGACCTAATAGCTGATTATAAACAATTTTCTCAAAAATTTTACTAAAAGCTGGTAATATAGAAATAGGTCTAAAATTTGAGGGGTCTTTTTTGTCGCCTGATTTGAAAAGGGGTATTAGTTTACTGTTTTTCATTAAATCAGGGAAGATACCCTCATCAACACAATTGTTAAAAATTGGGCTAATAGTGGGGCTAATTCATCTATGACAGACTGAATAATGTGAATTGAGATACCCCAGAGATCCTCCGTTTTCTTCTTGTTAAGAGAACGGAATGATTTTACAACTGTGATAGCATCAATATGGCTAAATTGGAAGAGTTTACTGCACTTATCCACACGTGACTCAAGTAGGGTGACTGCTATATCAGGAGATGAACTAAGACCACTTGTAGTTATCACAGGTATTTGAGCAAAATAATCGACAAATGCATTAGCAACTGCATCATCAGATTTAATTTCCTTATTATTTATTTCCAAAGTAAAAGAGTTGCTAGAAGTTTGAACTTTTCCAGCTTCCTGATTTATTATATTCCACGTGGTCTTAACTTTATTTTTAGACAAATTTATTTTGTTTGATATGTATAAAGACTTGGCAGACAAACAAACTTTTTTAAAAGTTTTTGAGTATTGGCTTACATAATCAATGAAGGCAGGGTCAATAGAAGTTGATTTTAAAGCATAAAGTTCAAATAGCTTACGCCTGCTTTTATATATACCGGGTGTAGCCCAATCACAGAATTTCATTTTGTTTTTTAATTTTACAACTTTTTGTGGGAATATTTCATTGCTTTCTTTTTTAACTAAATTAAATAAGTTATTATATAGATAATTGGCATCTCCATTTGTCGCCGGCAAAGATGTGATTAGAGACGTTATTTTCTTTTTAAATTTACATAACCTACCATTAGTTATAGGCCTACAAACTATTTCCACTTCAGAATTTACATGATGGTGCTCAATACAAGCTAACTGGCTACTATGGTCAGAGTTGATACAACTTATAATAGCATATTCATACACTTTGCAATTACAGAAGATATTGTCTAAGCAAGTAGCCGATGTGGGTGTTACTCTAGTTGGTTGATTAAATACATAATGCAAATCAAATGATTTAAATAAATTGATAAACTTGTTGGACAAAGGTGATAAATCTAAGATATTGATATTGAAATCGCCACATACAACTACATTCTTATTTTTTCTGCATACTAACTGTAAAACATCCTCCATTGTAGCTTCAAATTCTAGATAGTTTCCAGTTGGGGGTCTATATATACAAACTATTATAAGATCATCAAGTTCCACACACGATATTTCAATAATTCTTTCAATTGAAAGCGACAGTACATCTTTACGTTCTTTGCAACGCAATATATTATTTAATATAATTAGAGAACCACCTCTTATTGCATACTGTCTAGTAAATGAGCTTACAATGCTATAATTGTTATCAAATGTAATTGATTCATAGTTTTTCAGCCAATGCTCGGTAACACATAATATGTCAATATTTTCACAAATTAAAAACAAATTAATTTCTAAATCTTTGCCAGGAAAGCCTTGTATGTTTTGATGGACAATTTTTAAGTAATTTGGCTTTCCTCTTGTCGTCAAACAGCCAGAGATAACCTCTGTTGTCTTACGATTCAATTTAAATTATTTGGAACATATTCCAAGGTCTTATTTTCTAAGTGTTGCTCAATAAAAGCATTGTCACTTAGCAAATTTACAGCCACGTTTTTATTCATTTTAAATAATCTATAACTCGGTAGGTATGTAAATAAAACCAAATTGTATACTAATAAAAAGAAACGAACAGTTACTTCATGGTTTATTCATGTATCGTTTAGTTTAAACCTTGTACAGATGTTCGTTTATTTGCATTGGGTCCAAATGAATATATCGTAAACACCAAATCGACAGTTGATGCATTTGTTTCGAGTAAACACGTCAAACTGACAGCATGACAGTGCATTTTACGATTATGGCTGTAAACAAACCTGTAGTTTTTAGAATTAATTACTCCTTTATTATTACAACAGCAACTCTGCTATTAAAACTTATTTGTTTCTTGGTTTTGGTTGTTATATATACAAGTATAAAACGCTTAGTTTATTACTATTTTTTTTATATAATCTGTTTTCTATAATATAATCTGATCTCCCTGATACCGCGACAAATCGAGGGAGGGCAGAAGATCAACGGCAGAGGAGATCAGTTATCGATCGTTACCCTGGCGTTATCAAGTTGCACCATTCGTTGGAACCTAATTATACTTGGGCCATCAAATAGTTTTGAATATTTGCGAAGAGAAGTTGGGATTAATCGTTGACCAAGTTTACGTCGCCCTAAGTCGCAAGTAGGACGCCAATGGCCGCATATCGACAACTTTGAGTGCCATGGTTCTAAATACTTCATTCTTTTATTTGATGCGACTCTCACGAGATTCTCCATGAATAGTATAATGATATTCACTAAGAACACATGCAACTTGACCAAGTCCATCAGAACGGGATCAGATTTGTTCGCTGAAACTGTCCTGCTCGTTACGACTTGAGTATTATATGGTACCTTTTTACCTATAAGGTTATAGTTGAAAGCGAGTTCGAAGTGAAGTATTTTGATTGGTTGGTGATTCCAATACAAATATTGGGTGTTGATCAGTATAGAGTTTTTGTTACTTGGAGCCTTCAGTAGCAGACTGCACCATATTTATTACGTCATTCCACACTCCATAACTGAACTAGCCGCCCTGCAACTCTAACAAAAGGTATCGACCCATCATCATTCCTTAGGTTCCTGATCCCTTTGAATTTGATGTTATTGCGGTGCATCGTCAGATCATCTTTGACAAATCAGTAATAGGCACAGTTTAATTACTAAGCTTGATAGCGGCCCTGATAGATTTTGACCTACGCTATTAACAAATGTCTTTCTATCCTCTGAAGTTACAATGAAAGATATTATCAATATTTACTCACATAATTTTTCTAGTCTCAATCATTGGTTTTGTTATAACTGACAAGGATAAGATTTTGCTTATAGTCATTCTTTCTCATGAAATTAAATAAGGTCAATAGAGTAATAACCGAGACAGACAAATCATCCGGGTTTTCCATTAAATGTAAGGAAAACAATGATCAGACGGCGTAGGTACGCAGAAATTAACTTATGAAATAATTTTTATGTAAAATTCTTTCTTAAGATAATTTCTTCTGCGTGAATTTTTTAGATGCCGAATATGTCTCCCTGTCGTACTCCACGATGTAATTATATAGATCATATTGTTAAATAGTGTAGACGAACTAATGAAATCCTCCATGATTTTGTTTTAATATTTGGGTCACGGTCAATATGATATGAATATAGTCTCAATAATATATACAGTATCAACGTTTTCACTAAATCAGATGTTGACAAAAAAATCCATTAGTTTTTTTTTTAGTTTTTGCATTTTTATTTAAAGTGGCATGCATGTAAAATACGCACCGTACTAGACAGTACTTGGATATTGCAATATTACTTATATTTCTAAAATATTTATTTTTCTAAAATTTCCATAATACATCAGCTACCTGCCAATAAAAGTCTCATCAAAATTGGTCCAGCCATTTCAGAGATTAGCCGGAACAAACAGATAGACAGACCGACAACATTCCAATTTTATTTATCCACACTAAGTGGCACATTACCATTGAGGCACAAAAACCGACCAATAAGAGAAACCATTTGAATAAAGGATCCGCTTAAGTTTTACTACTTTTGTCTTATGAAGTAAGCACATTTCTATTGTGACGTTTTACTTGTAAACAAATCACTTATCTAAAACTTCCGGTCCGGACAAGCATATCGTGCATTCGTATATAGGTATAATATTGCAAGATGCTTTTTGAACGATCATTAATTATATTCACACGTGTAAGATTTTTAAATATGTAATTCTATTTTTTCATCATTTTTTGTAATGTGTGACTTCATAATAATAAGTTGAACGCCATTTTTAATGTTTGGTAATTAACATTTCACTTCATCATTTCAAACAACCTCAGCTTATTGTCATGCTTCTGTAAAGCATGGGTGTCTCCCAATACAACAAATAAATGACCTACAACACCATGCTGAATTGCTATCACGTACCTATCATTCATTCATGAATGGAACCTTGATCCATTTCAAACAATGTAGAGTGCTCCTATTTTGGAATCCAATAAAAAAAGTTACTCTATAGTACCACTGGATCCTTTTAAGTTTGCTTTTCAACCCATAGACAAAAAATAGTCATACGCACTATTTGTCGCACGGTGTCTTCCGTCCAATAACCCTGGTCGTAATTCATTACGTGATGTCATTATCCAGTCAAAGATTCGCGAACAATTAAATGATCTCCATTGTTTTAATTGTCGATTAGACAAATAATTTATTCTCCACATTACTTTGGTGATCGTCTTGAATATAAATCGCGGACAGGTGGGCACACACTTGACGGTTATGGTACGACTGACAGCTGTCACGCCAAAGTGGGAGCTGTCAATCTGTCATTGACCAGAAACTATGGTATTGCGACGCGGATTACTTGAACATTATCGACATAGACCAACATTCTTAAGCGCACCTATATTAAGAGAGTTGACATAAAAATTGAACCATATGTTGTTAAGACTGAAGTTAAATTGGTGCACTATTTTATTTAAATTTTAATAAAAAATCGCGAGAGTACTAGAAGCTCCTGTCACCAATAAATGTATAGCAGCAGGCAACGCACAAGAACTATGTAGGCAAATCATGAGGTCAAGCGCCTTCTCAAAAGAGGGGCGATACAGCGTTAAACCATAAAGAAGGCCATATGCGCTAGAAAAGGCGCGGGAAGCCAGTGACACCGGCTTTTATCATGTTGGGGACAAAATCGTGACTAAGCTGAAGGTTGCCGATTAAAGGATCGTTGAGGATTTTGCAGTACAGATATCGCCTGCAGTGACAGGTCCTGCGTTAATTAACTAAGAGGGTGGACGAGGGCACGCCGAGGTCTGCCGTATCCATAAGGAGGTGCGAGGGTATAAGCCACTGCCTCCCCGATCAGGGGGTTAAAATGCTTCTCTACGGCTTTGAAAACCGTTCGGAAGAGAATCAGAAATGTTGTTGTATTGTGGTTAAATCTAAAACCCAGTTGAATATATTTAAAAATCGCTCGTGTGAAATCATATATAGAAAATCATAGGTACTCTAGAGCACATTTAATCGATAAGTCGTCGCAATTATTATGAATAATTGCGATAAAATCGACTTTGTCATCTTCAACCCGCAGATACACATAAAAAAAATTGCTACAAGTACCGCCCAACAAGTCAGTATACTCGTATGATTGCCATCATAAAATATAGACGGAAATTTGCCATATATTCTAAAACGTATTAACAAAAGACATTAAATACCATAATGTTATAAGTTAGATACAAATACAAAAGATGAAAAAATGCAGGAGATATAAAGTTCCAAAAGTAGATATTTAATCTCAGAGATTTTTGCGGAATAACCGCAATAGTCATTTCAATCTGCCTACATGCGAGTGTTATTACGTAGTCGCTACAATCAAACAGATTCGCAGTTCGTGTGATTGCAAGAGAAAGTCTCTCAGCATTGTACGTATGAAATAAAATGGTTCGCTATTTTCCTGATGCCAGGTCTGCTTTCAAAGCCTGGCTAACAATGAAATCGACTTTCCAAAAGGTGCTATTCAGATTTGTCGGTTATGGAAATATATAAATGAACGTTGCCTTCAATTTAATCTACAATGAACTTTAACTACTGATATAAGTACAAAATTTTTGCTAAACTCTAAAAGGCTAATGTTTGTAAGTTTGGTTTTAGATGTACCTGGAAGTTATTCTCCAAAAAAACCTATCACGAATGCATTGTGTGTGACTGTAGCGACTTTTATAGTAGTGTACACAAGACTCTGTACCGCCAGTTATTTACAAAGCAGCGCTGGATAGACTAGAGCTATCAAAATTACCACATGTTTGAAAGATGTAGAGTTAAACAATCTTGATACGAATGGGGATTTTACAAGTTTCTAATACCGCACATTTTACTAATATAATCTAACCTTGTTTTGTTTTATACGAGCATAGCATACTTTATATAAGTCATATTTTTTGTCTACCTTAATTGTTTTTAGAAGACATTTTAAAATAAAGATAACTTTTGGCTGTAAATAAGGTAATATCAAGAATACATTAGAATATAATGAAAATTTAATTATTTCTATAGAATCACCAACTGGTTAAACAATTTAACATTATAAGTTATTAATTGTAAGGAATCGCCACTAATTTTATTATAACATTTTAATAATAGCATACAATTAATTTAAGTTTAAAATATTTAACCTACTGTAATAAAATTAAGAAATCGAAGAACCAACACAAATGTTAAGAGCTATTGCTTCAAAGATTATTTTAAATCGGTTGCAAAAATCATCAAAATGTAAATTTTTGTCAGTTAAGTGACAAACCAGGAATAATACAAGCAATAGAGATAATGATCGGTACACACATATGCTTGGGATCTTGGAGTAAAAATTTGCATCATAGACTTCCTAAGCCAAAGTCAATCTGAATGTGAGGTAGTAACAACTAAATTAGATCATTTAAAAAAGACAGCCAGCTCTGTTTGCGTGAAACGGGCCGCATAAATATATAAGATGAATTTATTTTGATAATAAATTTGCTATTTATGTCTACTTTATGACTTTCTAGCCATCCTGTGACCACGAAAGCTGAAAATCATTGGAAAGTCGGACAGACACAATAACCTGAATAAAATCTGAAAAGTTGTTTTATTTTAATGTGTAGTGCTCGTGTAAATACAAAAAAGCAATATATACGACCAGCACGTGAATGTTAACACAGGTTAGTTCTAGAAAGAAATACTGAATAAAACACGATTTTTGTAGTGTAATCTAACGGAAACGAAGAGCAAATTTCTATTGAATTGCACGAAAACTAATTTTATTAATACATTTCTAATTTTGTATAAGAATGATTGATTATTTCAATATATAAAGTTTGCAATCTAAATTTAATTTTATCGAAGTAGGATAAGATATATTAACACGACCCAGATTTTTTTGGGACGTGAGGTAGGTCGTGACAAACGACTGTGGATCCGTGGTTTACTGATACGATAGTCAATATTTGAAATATTTATCACGCGGTCTAATATGGCAAATGATGGATAAAGAGTCCTTGGGGAACTTTCACCACCTTGCTTAAGTCGGATATTTAGCAACAATAATTAATAACAACGATGCTGGATTTCCATAGCTGGTAACCTTATCAGTCTGTATCTACTATCTAGTGAATACAAATTTATTAAAACTTGCCATAACTTACCAACAATCTATTTTTTTATGCATGTAATTATAACTATACAGTGCAATTTTTAGATAATTTGAATCTCACAATTTTTTTATTTGAATTGCGATTTTTTTCATAAACAGTTCAAAATTGTTTCGCCAGAATTTTGTACGTTATCTGGAACTTTCTGAAACATTTTTATTTTGAGTTCAAAATTATGTAATTGGTGTTTACAGGTTTCAAAAATGTCACTTTCTTAGTTATAAAATTACTAATTGTCGTTAACTGTAGTATGGAAATTGCAAATTTTGCTATTTCATTTAAATTATCTAAACAATTTCATTGATAATGTCACAGTTTGCGACACGGCAGATCAGCTAGAGTTTAAACATTTCTGAACAATGGTCAAAATTGTTTGTTTGAATAGTATTCCGACCACGTCGCGAACTGTAGTCTGACAACTAATACTTTTAATTGATTTTACTAAAACAATCCAAACTAAAGTCAGCAACCTTTCTGAACTACGAAAAACAAATTAATAATAATAATACAAGTGACATTAGTTTTTTTTTTGAGGTGAAATGCGTGATATCGCACCTTATCCGTCCGTTGCATTGACTAGGCGACGAGCACGTATGGCGCCTAGCTCCTAGCAAGAGTGCCAGGCCTACCCATTAAAACCCCCAGGTTGTTCTCTTTGCCTCTTCGGGTGCGGTAGGGTCTACACTGCAATGCCACCACACACGCACACGGATTAGAAGAAATTCTAAGAATAATTTAAGATTTATTATCTTAAGCTACTACTACAGTTGCTCCTCTTAGAATAGAAAAAAAAAACTGTAATTAAATTGACTCTATGGAAAGCTATTTTTATATTATTTTGCGCCCAATCAGTGTCATTGGGCATCATTTAGCTAATAAGAAAAATTTACGTAAGAAACGTCAAAGATTTGCCACATGTGTCATCAATTATAATAACTTACTTGTCTAATTTTAATCGTACAATTTAAAAAAGCACCTAATATCATATAATAATTCACAATATCCCACTCTCCTTCTCTCTCTTCGCATATAGAGTTTACGCCGAAAATGGTACCACGATTAAGGTTTGTAAGTAAACGAAATCATATATTCCATTAGATATAAAATTAAACAAGGAATTTAAGAAACGCAACTAATCAAGTATTTTACAAGATAAAAGTAGAAAAAAAACCTTTTCAAAATAGCAACATAGTTAGTTGTGAAATTCGTTTGACATTATCAGAAAACTTTAAATAAAAATTATTCAGAAAAAAATGCTAA
Source organism: Scirpophaga incertulas (assembly GCA_036419045.1). NCBI lineage: Eukaryota > Metazoa > Arthropoda > Insecta > Lepidoptera > Crambidae > Scirpophaga > Scirpophaga incertulas. The sequence continues at coordinate 14,923,977 of CM071645.1, forward strand.
CAGCTCCACTTTCAAAGAGAGGTGCCTTGATTCCTGATTTTAATTTGAATTATAGTCAACTTACGAAACAAACTCAAAATGTCATAAATAACTGCATAAGCATTCCATAATCTAATAGCGATTCTGTAATGACTTACAACGAGAATTACGCCGCGATCGGTGGAACATCAAAGCGGTTATCTCGTATATAAATAATCGGCAGGTCGCCGGGTGAACGCAAACTGGCACTACTTACGGACATTTTATTGTACAATCAATTGTACAATATTGTTTTGGAAACCTAATAAGCAGCAGATGTTCGGAGTTTATCGACCCATGTGCAAACTTTAAGCAGGATTTGCGCTTTAACTGTCATAAAATTATTTATACCTACAAATATGCCGTCGGATCTCTGCATTGATTTTGTTTTTTATCCTTCAAAGTTCATATGTTACTTTATATTTGGATTAGGAAAACCACCGCTATTACTAGCGACATAAGAACTACAACCCGCATGTGTAACACAGAAAGAGTTTCAATTTCAAAGCATGGCTAGACTATGTTTAAAAATTATGTGAAGAAACCACTTCATCTATCATTATGATGGTTGTTGATATTCTCCACAAACATTGTTTTATATGTATATATTGCCACCAGAAACTTAATCAATTGAAAATAAGCTGGAGTTAAATAATCAAAATTACTTGGATCTTCTCTAACTATAGATTCGCATCGCATAATATCCGGCTCGAAGGACCAAAATATGTAGATAAAACTCAATAATTAAGTAACACATACAGAAATGGCAAATGAAATAAAAAGAAATAACATACCATAAAAAGTTCTTAACACAAATGAAAAATCGAACTCCTGGTCTTTTCAGTCAACACCTAATGGTTTTAACATAACGAGCGGGAAAGTCTTCGTTTATAAGCCACATCTTCTAGAAAAAACCGTGGGCTAGTTCACTCTTCTAGTTCATCAGCGGGGCAATCGTACTTTTCACTTTTATCATGCCTTATGCCATGCAATTAATAACTTTAAAAAATTAAATGAATTTGGAACTTCCAGTATATTTAAATTTATAGTAAGTGAAGGCAGGATGATTCCAGTATGGATTCCAGGATGAAACATAAAGTTGTAGTGAAAAGGACTGAACTGTTTTTATCAATAAAATTCACAATACATCTATTTTTAAATATTATTTTGTAATACAATAACGTTATGCGAAAAAGTCAAAGAAATTACTGGAACAAATGATAATTTCTCTGCGAGATCATCTAAAAGAATTGCCTCGTCCCTTTTTCAACTTTAATGAGCTCAAAGCGTTGGGATGTGGCACGTGATTGGAATACTTGATGCCTTCATGTTTATTTCCAGCAAAACACTAATTGGCTGGAATATTGGATAAAAGAAAATTATTGTGAAATTAATCATTGTTATATTTCTACACGTATGAAAATTGTAGAGATATCCCAACTAATATTATAAATGCGAAAGTGTGTTTGTTTGTTTGTTTGTTTATTTGTTTGTTTGTTTGTTTGTTTGTTACCTCTTCACGCTTAAACTACTGCACCGATCATCACGAAAATTTGCATACACATAGTCTGTGGTACGGGGAAGGATATCACATTTTATCCCGGAAGAAAGTAGCTACTGTTCCCGTGGGATCGAAATTAACGCGGACGGAGCAACGACGGGCGGAGCCACGGGCAAGAAATAACAATATAATTATTTAATATTTGCATACACATAGTCTGCGGAACGAGAAAGGACATAGGACACCTTTTATCTGTTCCCGTGGGATCTAAATTAACACGGGCGGGCTACTAACAGTGTAATCCTTACTAATATTATAAATCGGAAAGTGAGTTAGTTTGTTTGTTTGTTTGTTCCGCTTTCACGCCGTAACTCCTGAACCGATTGCTTTGAAATTTAGCAGACGTAAAGATAAAAGTCCGGATTAAATAATAGGCTACTTTTTATCCCGGAAAAATCGACAGATCCCACGGGATGCACAATAAAGGCTTCGCACGAAAACTACTGCACAGATTTTCATGCGGATTTCATTCATCAATAGATAGACTGATTCTTGAGCAAGGTTTTGCGGTATTTTTTATCTGTTTAGTCCCACGGGAAGCGCGATAAAACCTTCGCGCCATAAACCGACTTCCGCGCATATGTAGCCGTGGGCAAAAGCTATGACCCTTAACCCTCTATAGACCCAATCCCGAAATCCACGCGGGCGAAGCCGCGGGCAGAAAGCTAGTTTGTAAATAAAACTTTCGAGCTTTCGCAAGTAGTGCAACTGTGGAAAGCAATAATTAGTTTTCCATTGTGTCACCGCTACTTAACTTTCGACTTAAGAATCGACTAAGGTTGTACCGATAAAGAAAATATAATGTCCATATTAACATACATAATAAAACTTATGTATAATGTATCGTAACAAATGGAAGTGTCTACCCTATGCGAAGCGAAAGTATATATTTTTTTATTTATTTAATATTTATGTCGGTTTGGAAGAAGACTGTCATAACTCAAAAAAATGCACTGTTATGTTTTCACAATGAAACAACTTCAATTTGTCTATAATAATAATAAATGTCTATATAATAATAGAGCCACCTGTAAGAATATGATTTCTAATTATTTAATGAGATCGAGATCTGAGTACATTTTATCCAGTAAAATGTTTACATGCTTCCCCTGAAAGTTTGTGTATTTTGAGTTGTGACCGTCTTCTTCAAGCCGACAATTTATTGCTCCATAATATTGCTAACAGTGAACTTAACGCCAAAAGGCATACTCAACCAGTCAACCGAAATGGAAGTTGTATACTATTATAGTAAGGCGATGGAAAAAACGAAACAACAAAATTTAATAAAAGGAAACAGGCATGAAACCCTTAATATGAATTTTTTATCTCCTTATTTACAATATCTTAATACTATATTTAATACAATTATACATCATATAATATTACCACATGTTCTCACGCATGCATTAAATGTTGAAAGGGAAAATAGTATTTAAAATAAATTATGTTACAAGCTATGCTACAAGTATATCTTGTACTGGAACGGAATAAGAAAGAACAATAAAATAAATAAGAAGACCAACAATAACTATCCATTCAATAATAGGGTCTTGACTGTAGTAATAAAATGATATGTTGTTTTGTACAGGGATAGTGTATGCGGTTAGAATTAATTATTAACAGGAATAATTAGATAAGAATTATAACTTTATTTATTTTTAACATAATAAATTATTATTTTTAATGTGAAAGTCACGTGACTACAAACGCCAATCACAGCGCGTGACGTCATTTATCATTGTCACTCGTCACCTACTACTTGTTTAAGTTGTTTGTGATTTCGAAACCTCGTTAATATCTTGCATATTCTCTATGTCATAAAGTTTCAGTCGTTTGCTTGAAGTAAAATTTCAGTTTATTTACGATGGCAAAGAAATCGTAAGAGCTGATAGTTCAAATTTGCCACGTATCGACGTCATGATGGTGGCAGAATTTTTCGGTAAAAACCCTAATTTTATCTCATCGGAATTCAGAAATGTAAAAACTGTCGCGTAAGTATCATTACACACATGAAAAGTCAATCAAAATTTGGTTACATTTGATTTTAAGTGACCCATGGTTGATTACAATGTAACCTTAAATGTATTGTTTTTATTTTAGATCGTGCATGGAAACGTATGGAGATGATGCTATATGTTTTATGTGGAACTGTGCCGAGAAAACGATATATGTACCTATGTGTAGTTAAATGCAAAATGTGCCCACAACACAAAGTTCACAATAAACAATATAAAGTAAATCATCGACTTTATTGATTGATTTTTCCAGTCTCGTCTTGCCAGTAGTCTTATTTGTATTATTTTCGCACAGGGGAACTAAACAATACTGATAATATTTAATTGCACTCATTTTCGTTATAGATTACGAAATATAACCGAACTTTTACACACGCTGTATCAATGAGCATGTAACCTCTGTATGATAAGTGACGACGTCGATAAGTGACGACATAATCGAGACATAATAAAAGAGTGGTGTTTTAGCGCGAAATTCAAACGTGAAAAATAATTATCAATTTTTTAACAAAGAATAAAGTAATTTCAGTAGGAAAATATTTTTAGCAGCTTTTTAGATAAGTAAACAATAGGTTGAAATGGTTTTCATGAAACAGTCCAAGACCCTATTGAGTAAAGTACTTAATGTCTATGAAGGTTTACTAATTTACTTTCGTGGACACATTTTTTCACCATAATTTTATCTTTGAGAACTAAATGAACAAAACTTCCCTTTGCGGTAGAACCTCGTATCTGTGTGCGTACGAATGACGTAGGTCACGTATTGACTCTATATGACGTAATTGAATTACTTACGGGGAAACCTGCAATGTTTCCTGTACTGTAATCCCGCTGAATGTCGATGGTTCATTGGACTCGACTGCGCCGACCTGCATACGTAGACGATATGTTTGTATTACTTGAATACTTACAACGGGTAAGTTCTATGTTTGCTTTTATTATCACTTTTTAAAAATAGAAACCCGCTTTGACGATATAAAATAATATAAGTTTATTAATTAATGCAATAATAATTACTATAATAGACGGCATTCTAAAACATTTTTAAAATGGTGAAGATTTGTCTTGAAATAACGTGTTCTTGATCATGACACTAATAAAGTTTTACTGCATTTGTTTTATCCGTAAAGCCTGTCTTTAACCCTTCGTATACTGTGGGGTATGATACACCCCTAATTATACACGTGATAAAATTATCATATAATTTTTTTCGGCTGAAACATTTCAAATATGATTTTTACAATCACTTTTGTATGTCAAAGATATAACGCCATGGTTTACAAATCTACGACAGGAACCCATGTACTGGAAAGAACTAGCAAGAAAACCAGCAATTATATATATTTTTTCTCCCTGTATTTTTACAGACTCGTCAATTAGAAGCTATTATCAGATAAATAGTCTGAATCCTACTTCCTTTACAAGTTTAAACAATTTCATATTATATTTATAAAAGCTATAGTTTCATTGTGTTATTTACTATAGTCAAAATATTGGGCAACGAGTCATTAAATTTAGTCAACTGTACTGTGTTACTGAGTAACAAAATATTTTATTTTCGCATACTTGAATGACGTTTTTATTTGACAATTGTTATCTTCAAATAAACATAAATACATGAGAAAGGTATATTTAATGAGGTAGATTATGTCGTACCCACGCACACTTTAGTTGCATGTAATTCACTAAGCACTCGCAACCGGACGTACTTGGCTACATTGATCGACATGATAACGTCACAATTCCAGCTACTGGGAATCCAAACTAGGTCATTGTTACAATTTAAAATTGTTTTGACAAACTGGGGTATGTTATACCCAGTACCTGATTAACCCTTAGGCTAATTAGGCTGCAGCATAGGGCGCGAGGATCGGGAGGCGGACAATTAATTTTGAAATTTAAAAAAACGCGCGTAAAACCAACCCTGACTTGACACGAATCGGTTCTTTTTAGGCCGACCGTAACACACCTGGCGGGGGCGCGTTCTTACAATTAGCCTAGGGCGTTCAGAACTCTTGATCAGTCGATGACTCCACCTGGTATACGGAGGGCTATGCATAGGGTACCTAGTCAAGCAGAATTAAGACTTTTCATAAAACACGCAATACTGTATTTAATCTGTGGATTTTATAAACATTGGTTTTTAACTTATGAAATTGAGTTGGAAACATCTAGAGCAACCATTTTCATATTTTTATTCATTTTGATCTACATACTTAACATTTATCCCAACTAATATTATAAATGCGAAAGTGTGTTTGTTTGTTTGTTTGTTTATTTGTTTGTTTGTTTGTTACCTCTTCACGCTTAAACTACTGACCGATTTCAAAAATTCTTTCACCTTTGGAAAGCTACATTCTCCCCGAGTAACATAGGCTACTTTTTATCCCGGAAAAATCGACAGATCCCACGGGATGCGCAATAAAGAAGCTTCGCTCAAAAACTACTGCACAGATTTTTATGCGGTTTTCATCAATAGATAGAGTGATTCTTGAGGAGTTTTGCGGCATTTTTTATCTCGGAAAAACGGATAGTCCCACGGGAAGCGCGATAAAATCTTCGCACCATAAACCGACTTCCGCGTATATGTAGCCGTGGGCAAAAGCTATGACCCTTAACCCTCTATACACCCAATCCCGAAATCCACGCGGGCGAAGCCGCGGGCAGAAAGCTAGTATTATATAAATTTATTTATTATAAATATAACATATGTGTGTCTATCCGTTACCCTAGATACAACCCATAACACAAGCCTTACAGTTCTTACTTTTGGCTAGGCTAATTGGTATGAGTATAAGAAATAATAAATAATTATTCAATATATCGAGAACAGGTTTGGATTAGATTCGGTAAATCCCTCATTGACATATTGTTGAAATCTTAAACAATACAATTTTTAAATTTTTTAGATGTTTATTTATATAAATCAAATAATATTTAACTGCAGTAACTAGTTGCAGTTAATAGTAACCGTACTGCGCATACGCATGTATCTGTGACTTTTTCGTCATTCATAATGTCGGGATTATAGTTGATGTAATTTGTTTATGAATGAATTTGGCGATAATTTCATTGATTTCAACCTTCATCCGTCTTTTTTATATTGTTAGTAGTTATTATTGTTTTATTGGCTATTTACTCGTTATGGACCACGATGTTCGATCCACGGGCGCTGATGCATACTTATATTGAACCGGTCGATTGACCCCCACTAAGAAGATTTTGCAGTTTGTACTTTACGAAGAAAAAATATTTTGACCCAGTATAAACAAATTATTACTTTACTGTACTTTAAACATACAAACTAATTGAGTTCACATATATGTACATAAATGCTTAAATGTTTCCGTTTTAACCTTTTTATTTATAGCAGGAATGCCCTTTTTATGACCACCGATAATAGGTTTATCCCATTTTTGAACTCTACATTTCTTTTTCCTCTTCACATTTTTGCTTACGAAAACAATTCCTCGGTAATCTGTGCTATAAAATTCTTATTTTTTTTTCTGTTTTTTAACAGCTTTAACGGCTCGTGGCCGTTCTCTTTTTAGCAAATGAATTCAATGAACTGCCAAAAGACGTTCTGTAATTTTATTTCCGATTAGTATTTAATAAGATATATTAGTAATTAATACGTATTTATGATCTATTGTTTTATACATTATGCATGTTAAATTAAATATATCATTTAGGTATACGTTTGAACATCCACCTCATTTTCTCCGAACCACCCTAAGACTGAGAGAGAATGCCATAACATTAATCTGCTATTGTACACTGTACATTAAATATAAATAAATGAGTGTATGAAAACTGAATGCCTGATGTATAATAATTACAACAATACAATCTGAAACAAAAATATCAACTATAAGCTTTGATTATTAAAATAAATAAAGTTTCAATAAAGTTTGATTAAAATTATTTCATAGAACATATATTTAACATAAGTTTTGCAGTTTTACAACAAAACAATTTCTTTTGGTAACTTGCCATATTAAATCTTATTCAAAACTAAACCTTTGACACCTAAACTGATTTATTGCGCGTGAGTGTAATGAAATATGGGGGCAATTCATATTTATTTTATGCAATGTTGCGAATAATATGGAAACTGTACTTAAATATGGAAACATGCGGGTTACTTTATTGTTAGCTTTTATTGTATTTGTAATGAAACAGTTAAGATCTATGTACTATAAATTTCTTACGATTCCGTGTTATGGTAAACTATTGATAATTTTATATAAAACCTTATTTAAATTCCCTTAAGAAGCCTGGTCGATTAATAATAATCTGTAGAAAAACTTTTTGTCAAATTAGTTATCTATTTCTCTTAAGTTTATATACCATCACTACATACTACAAGATAACTGCAACAAGCTGTAACTAGTTTTCATTCAAATGGACAACTTACAAAATCAATGTAAAATTTTCAGTGAACTAACTTACAGTCCATTGGTCATTAATTGTTCGTTCGTTCGTTTCGTTAAGGCCCTTATTTTACCGTGTATATTTATATTTCAATACCGAATTTAAAAAAGAAATCTATGTCTATAGCATGTACGCACGTTACATGCAATCAATTCTTTATAAGTCTCGATATCCTGATTTTCTTTAGCAGCTCAGTTAGAGGAATGCGGCCAGCACACGCCAACGCAGCCAACGGTTTGATTCGCGAATATTAATTCGAATCCATAGATAAGTATCTTGTCGATACTATCTTTTGTATACTAAACAATCGTCTGTACGGTTGCCAACCAAAAGCTGGCAATATGCTGGCCAATAACACAATCAAGATATTGAGTTCAGTTATTTTGTGCATATGTACTATGTCTAACTAAAACATTTAAATCTGACCATGTTTTCAATTTTCTGCATCAACTGAAGACGATCCTGTTAAGACAGAAGTAGCACGTTTACTGGGTACTTTTTAATATTCTACATAATCCATACTCGATTTCAAACTCAATGTTATTCGATAATGAATGCTTGTACTTCTTCATACGAACCGAAGCACAAAAGCCTTTTCACTTTTACTAAGTTTTAGTAAGTACTTTTAATGTAGATATTGTTTTTAACATTGTAACGAATCTTAATAGGTATCATGATATATTTGTGTATTTATGTTTTTACATATGACAAGAAAACCTTGGTCTCACTTGATAGTATGCCATGATAAACCTTATGGTGGAAGCAACCTTTAGCAAGACCTCTTAACAAATGAAGAATTGGTTGTTCTCACCTCATATGATGTTAAACTTACTTTGTGCAAGACGGTGCTAACCATTGACCATGGTGCTAACTAACAAGCTTATCAACATCAGCTGTATATGATAGTAATAAATGTACTAATAAGAACCTAATGTCTAACGTGTCTCCGACCTGATACAGCTGGATATTTCAAACTCTTTTTGTACGATATATGATGAAAGAAATCTTATATATAAAAATGAATCGCAAAATGTGTCGTTAAAGCTCATAACTACAATGCCTGGACCAATTTGGCCAATTCTTTTTTGTTAATGTTCGTTGAAGTTCACGGAGGGTTTTTACAATGAGGAAAATTCGAATAATTATCGGAAATACCCTAAAAACAGCCCTTTTATTTTCCCATGCAAACGTTTTCTAACTAAAACATACAATCGAATTGAGCTTTATTGTTATTGTATAACATTCATATTGCAAGCACTCACTGTTGTCTAAGTAATGAAGGTGTGTTCCTAACATCAAAGAGTCAATTTGCGCTTTATTAACGCTACATATAGTTGAAATTCAATCATATCTATCAAAACAGTGTGCGTGCGTGCGTTGGAGCACAGAAACATCGTTGGAGGATTTAATGTCACGTTCCAAAATTGAATAGCCACAAAATGGTCATTTAGACTTTTTTTGCGATTTGGTTGGCTATGCGACATTATCTATAAAATAATTAGGAACAAAAAACTGCCACTGTACAAATCTTTTTGACAGGACGAAAGTCTGTCGGGTCCGCTAGTTCTAAATAAAATTGTATATTACAAAAAATAATATTTTCAAAATGTCCGTTATTGAAACAAGTGGAATGGTATCTTAATCGGACATTCAGGTCGTATGTCTTCCGACTTGTCACAGCTAGTTCAGCTGTGGCATTAGCATAGGCATGCAGGCATTGAAAAGTTCAAACAACATATCCAATAAATTAACATAGTAATATATCCTACCCGCCGCCGCAATGACCAACTGTAACCTATCATTACGAGTATGAAGCAAAGCTTCTATTTGTATGCTAGCCGAAGCTAAATGTGAAAGAGTTTCTCCTAGATAAACTAAATTATCCCAACTAATATTATAAATGCGAAAGTGTGTTTGTTTGTTTGTTTGTTTATTTGTTTGTTTGTTTGTTACCTCTTCACGCTTAAACTACTGGACCGATTTCAAAAATTCTTTCACCTTTGGAAAGCTACATTCTCCCCGAGTAACATAGGCTACTTTTATCCCGGAAAAATCGACAGATCCCACGGGATGCGCAATAAAGGCTTCGCTCAAAAACTACTGCACAGATTTTTATGCGGTTTTCATCAATAGATAGAGTGATTCTTGAGGAGTTTTGCGGCATTTTTTATCTCGAAAAACGGATAGTCCCACGGAAGCGCGATAAAATCTTCGCACCATAAACCGACTTCCGCGTATATGTAGCCGTGGGCAAAAGCTATGACCCTTAACCCTCTATACACCCAATCCCGAAATCCACGCGGGCGAAGCCGCGGGCAGAAAGCTAGTATAATATATAAATATATAATAATATATATATATATATATATTATATATATATATATATATATCAATGTGATACCACATTTAATAACAAATAAAGCATTATCATAATTGATTGGAATACTAACCGGTATCCCGGCGAATGTTTTTGCTTATGTTTCCGGCGTAAAATGTCGTATGTATGAACACCGAAACAACATATTTCAGACGGACCAATAATCAGAAAACTTTCTTTTGTTTATAGTTTAAATTTAGACAATTAGGTAAACGGAAGTTTTTTAATTAAATAAGAAAGTAGAGAATACAATCATGTATAACTAATCGGTGGACTAAGTACGGTATCGTACTGACTGACAGTTATATGTTTGGTTGCAGACGCTACCGGAGCCGGCGCAGACTCCAACGGCACCCGAGATGCAGGCGCGCCATAGTTACTGGTGGCACCTGCTAGTAGATCTACCAATACTACTGCTTGGTAAGTTTTTTCTTTGACAATTTTACGTTCATTTTTAAGTCAGTTAACTGAGAATGTATTCGGCTTTCAAGCCTAAGGCCTTTACTGAAAGGGACTCCAACTAATATCTCTGCTTGTGTACAGTTAGAAAAGGACGACGCTATGGGCTCAACTGCACTCTTCTAAGCAGAGATTTGTGTATGAGTTTGATTTTCCGTAGATTTTCCATAGTCGAGTGGTTAGTACATCGGTTTCAAGATGTCACCATCTCTGAGGTCCCGGGTTCGAGTCCCGGTGAGGGCAGATGTTTGTGTGATGAATGCGAGCATTTGCATCTTAGTCATGGTTGTTAATATTTATTTCTACCCAAAATATTAATATATGTAATTTTACCCCTGACCGTAATCCCATAACACAAGCCATACAGATCCTTAGCTTGGGCTAGGCTAATCGGTGTAAGTGTTAGAAATATTTGTTATTTTAGAATATGATCCTTGATCTCGTTCTGTATTACGGACTTTAGACAAGCACCCAGGCTCCCTCTAATATCTAACATGTATGCCCTTTGAATATAATTTCGCCAGCCAATAAACGCCCTATATATTATATTATATCCTGTAGTGTAACTAACTTAAAAGGTAAGTATAAATATATCTTATAATAGTTCACACTAAGTGAAATAAGTTACACAATTGATATATTATGCAACTGAAGATGAATGAAAAAGCTGTTACGCAATGTAATAGACATTACTGAATTGACTTCTCCCAGTGTTACATCTCTCGTTCGTAGCATTACGAGTTACGTTACGCCAGTTTTGCTTCGAAAAGTTACTTTTTATACTACATTATATTTCCGTATTAAACTTTTCGTTATAGAACTTTACGTAATTTCTTGTCGTGTATGACTGTTGACTGTACCGCAACGAGAAGAACTACGTTTGTGCTTCAATCAGTGTAGCAGCTACAGTCAGTTTTCATTTGTTTACAAACAATATCGAGAGCGTTAAATTTTGTATAAAAACTCTGCACCAGCGCCCCTAGCGGAACGTAATCGTACTATTCTTTCATATTAAACTGACATGAGTAATTTACTATATGCCAAATAACTATCGAAAACGATAGTAAACTCACGGTAGAGTCACAAATTAGACTACACTCAATGTCACACACTGGTATCACTTTTAATTACTATTCAATTTGATATTTTTAATTTGTAGTTCTATTATTCATATAGAATTTTGCCGTATTCTCTACTCCTTCCGAATTATGATTATAATTTCACTCGTTCTCCGTTCATGCCGCTCACAACTTTGGAATAAACTCCCAACTAATATACAAAACTGTCCATCCATATTTTCGTTCAAACGTCAGCTTAAAAAATTATTACCCTTCGCAAATCAACACATAGGTAACGTATGTCGGAGCTTCGAGGAGCATTTCGTGCGGTTGGTCCCCCGAGCCAAAAGGGTGGCGGGCGCATTGCATCGCCTGCTGCCCAATCTCGGGGACCGAGGGATGGAGTTCGCCGCCTGTACGAGGGCGTCGTGCGATCCGTGGCCATGTATGGGGCTCCCGTGTGGTCGCAAGACTGCGCGAGGTCCCCCCGCTGCAGAGCTCTGCTACGGAGCCTGCAGCGGATAATGGCCATACGGATCGTACGAGGCTACCGTACAATCTCGTACGAGGCGGCGACGGTTCTGGGACGCTCCCCCCCATTCGACATCCTGGCCGACATGTACGCGGCGACGTATGCGTCGCGGCGTGTCGGCCGGGGGGCGATGGGGGGAGCACCCTGGAACCCGCGCACGAAGTGCTAAGCGGGAGTGGCACCGACGGATTGTGGTGGCCTGGCGTGCGCAGCTCGAATTACGGATCTGCGCGCGCGCCAGCGGGCCGTCGGTGCCGTACTCCCGCACCTCGAAGCTTGGCTCCACGGAAGGAGGAGGTCACCTACCGATTGACTCAAGATACTCACCGGGCACGGCTGCTTCGGTGAGTATCTGTGTCGAATAGGACGGGAGGGATCGACACATTGTCACCACTGCGCATCCGACCTTGACTCGGCCCAGCACACGCTGGCGGAGTGCCCCACGTGGGCCTCCGAGCGCCGAGTCTTGGTCGCAGAGATCGGGCGAGATCTGTCTCCGCCGCATTGATTGCGGCAATGCTGGCGGACGAGGGAGGTTGGGGGCTGTGGCCTCCTTCTGTGAAGCAGTGATGCTCCAGAAGGAGGCCGCCGAGCGGGGTCGGGAGATGGCCGATCCCGCTCGAAGAAGGCGGCGCGGGCTCGGTAGCACAGCTGCGGCGCCGCCGCGGGTCGCCGGCGGGCGCCGAGTAAGTCGCGACTGCTACGGCGACCCGGGATGGACCACGCCCCTTCCGTGGCCGGGGGGCGTCGTCGGTGGAGGAGACCGGGGAGGTAGTAAGCCTCCCCCGAGGAGGGCTCCCCTGTGTCGACGGGGAGCGGAGGCTGGGGGTTCCCGGAAGAAGCTTTCTGTTCCCAGGGGCTCCCTACATGCCTGAGGAAGGCCATCCCTGTGGTTTTTAGTGGGTAGGCCTCTCCCTTCTGGGGAGGAGAGCCCCACATAACCCCGGCTCGCCACAGCCGGGGTATGCAATTTAATGCATTTTCCTCAGGGAAACAAAAAAAAAAAAAAAAAAAAAAAAGGTAACGTATGTCATTATATTTCAACAACTCCATCGTTTTGTACTGATCTGTATTTTTTTTTATATTATCTTATTTATATATTATTTATTATTATTATGTAATATGTATGTAATATATCTATTAATATTTATATATTTGTGTTTAATATTTATGTATGCATTATATCTATTATATATATGTAAGTATGTATATACTTTATAGGTGTTATCTTTTAGATATACCTATTGTTAAAATAAATATTTAATTAAAAATTAATACTAGATTCGAATACACTTGAGTCATCTCACCATTCTACTACTTCCACTACTTAGGGCTGACTGGAAGAAATCTCTTTTAGAGATAAGTCCACCTTTTGTTTACTTTATAGTCTTAATAACAATATGATTTACTACATGTACAATAAAGTGTATAAATAAATAAATGATTACAATAAACTAACAAAATAAAAATTATGCCATGATTAATCACAATGGTTTGCAATCTCACAGGATTCACATGTAGTATAGGCGACTGTAACCACTTACCATTAGATAACTAGTCTGCTTATTTCTCAATAAACAGCTATGAAAACAATGTAAAATGTATAGAACAATTAACTAACAATCCGACGCGGCTTCACACGGTTTTTATATGCTTTTCATTACTATAATACGTATATCGTAATAAATATTCCTCTTGAATCAATCTCCCTATCTAATCTACACCGAGCCTACATTAAAATTCGTTAAGTAGTTTAAAAGATCTATGAGAACAGACAACGGAAGTGTCTTCATTAAATACGTACATACATATATATGTATATAAGTAAGAGGTGTGAATATATATATATATATATACTCACACCTCTTCCACCCATGGGGGATGGATAGGCAGAGATGGCAGTTTTTCATATGTTTCGTAACATACTGCCCTAACTTCCTCATCTTTCATAAATACATGTGACTTTGCCTTCCTTCAGGATAGGTATCTACTTCATTAACAACTATTTCTCTACTTTTTCTATTATTTGAATAGTTATTCTGTTATTCTTAACGGAAACGAATTTAACTAATAGCTGATTTAGTTCAATCGTTTCAGTCGTTCTTAAGTTACGAATATAAGAAATATATCCAACAGGCTTTGATTTGTGTATAAATAAAAATTATACCATACAATTACTGCAATAATATTCCAATGATATTGATCTTGACCGATTTTGTTGTGTCGGTTTAGATTTGTTGCTGTCAATTTTGACATTTGACATGCGCTTTTACAAAATGTATGTCGATTGATTGTAACGAATATTGACATAGTTATTCGGTTGCGTGATTGATTATTTGTATCGAGGAATTGGTTATGAAGATACTAACAAGTTCAAGTACTAATCAGTGTTATTGATGCCAATTCTGTTGTACAGTCAGCAACATGTGAAACTTTAAGTCAGACATAAAAACAATCTCAAGGTAATATGTAAAATCTGATCGTTGTGTGTGTATATACCTAGTTTGGTTATAATATTATTAGTTATAATAAATAGTTATTATAAGTTAGCTTGGTTATAAGAATAATTAAAATCCTTCAAATTATTCTATTGTTACTACAAACTAAATTTAAAAATCTCGTTTACATGTTACTTATATTCGATTTTGACAGCACTAAATGAAGTGTTGCCAGCCTTATATTTAAAACCGTGAAAATTTGTCATTCACTGCGGAATCGATGCACAAGTAAAATTAAATATTTAAATTAATACATTTCAATTCTATGTAGTAGGGATACAAGTTTAATATAGCAAAATCGCTAAATAAAATAAGTAAACGATTTTAGTCCTATCAAATGCTTTTAGTTTTTGATTTTCTGTCATCACTCATCACCATTTCGTTCGTCATCACAAACTACCCTTATGTTCATTAGGTTTTACGACATATTGATCAATATCACCCAGAACCTCAAAATTCAGTCTAGTTTATAAGTAATACCTAATCTATGGTATAGTTTGATTTGCATCAACAGAATTAATCATAGCGTCATTACTAACTTATATCAATAATAAGCAGGTAATTCTCTGCTTAGTACATTTTCCACCAATTTTTAGTAGATACAAACAGAACAATAGTTATATTAACATGTCAATGAAAAACAATGGATAAATAAAAAGATATCAGATATAAATTTAATAATAACGTATTACTGTTCTATTTTTGCAATATTATTAGTTATTATATTTTGATTTAGCTTTATGTCAGAATACAATTAAGAATTATTAATTAAAAATATTTTAACAAATCTTTCACTTTGCCTTACCCGACCTACAGGAATCCTAACTGTATGACATTCACAATTCCGCTTGTCGTCTTCAGTGTGATACTTTTAATATAAATATTTTTGTAGCCCTATTCATCATGTGCTGTGCGTACGCTAGTAATATTCTCAAGAGACGTTTTAGTATAACACATAGCATTAAGCTGTCACGCATAGACGCAAGTGTGCAAGAATCATGTATCATATAAATTCACTGTAAGTTTAATCCTACTATGTTATAATCCTACTAATGTAATAATCCTACTAATGTAATAATCCTACTAATGTAATAATCCTACTAATGTAATAATCCTACTAATGTTATAATCCTACTAATGTTATAATCCTACTAATGTTATAATCCTACTAATGTTATAATCCTACTAATGTTATGATCCTTCTAATGTTATAATCCTACTAATGTTATAATCCTACTAATGTTATAATCCTACTAATGTTATAATCCTACTAATGTTATAATCCTACTAATGTTATAATCGCGAAAGTCAAGTTTGTAACACTTTCACGTAAAAACTACTGAATGGATTTTAATGAAACCTTACAATAATATAGCTTATATATCAGAATAATAGATAGGCTATAACTTATAAAGATATTGATGACCTCCGACTAATATTTTAATTTTTGCAGAGAAATTAAATTATGACTACGAAATTACGTTTGCATTAGTTTATTTGCCAAATAACATTTCTATCAGTACATAACTAAACATTTTACCCACTATGACGTAGTCAATAAAAACCAGTCAAATTAAGTACGTCATGACAAATTTACTCATGTCATATGGAATTATTCACTGAAGAGTCAATGCGATTCACTTTTCATGTTAATTACATCTATAGATCATGTGTTTTAATTGATCGTTCTCACTTCAAGGTGTTGTGGTCATTCTAATGTCCGTTAATCAATGTATCTCTAATGATCATTTAGTGTGTAATACATCAATTGTTTGTCAGCGTGTCAGTTTATTTCAGTTACACTTCGCTGATCAAATATAATTGCTCACGATGCTATAGATTTGCAACATTGTTCGTTCTTATATTGCATAATGATTGTTTTGCAGACGGATTAAGAATACTCTCACATCTCTAAAACTTTCATCAAGGGGGACTATCGGTATTCTCCATAGTTGTGGTATTGACCCCACCAATCGTTCATGTATTTTTATCAAAACAATATTTCCATCAACTTTGCATAGAAATACAATATTTAGACCTTACTGACCGATATTATCAAATAATTGAATTAGTTTATAAAATTATCACTAATAAGTTATTACAAAAGAAATCTATAAAACAAAGTATTAAAAAAGGGATGCTTTCACAAAAATGAGTTTTGGTAATTATAGGGGGCTAATGGAAAAGTCTCTATAAGGTAATATCTACAACCTAACCCATTTGGGAAAACAGGCGTGTTTAGCTGTAATATGTATGTTGGTTAACAAGCAATCGGTACCCGTAATGTTAAGTGGCTACAGTTACTTGAAATAAATAAATGTATATAAAAATCGCAAAGTATGAGACAGAGAAAACATTATATGGACGGCCCTCATTTTAAAACCGACTTAAATATCTGCATTTTCAAATATAGAAAACAAAATCGCTATTCAAACGATGTTGATATTTTCCTCTTGCGTAGTTCAAATGGTTTGGTACTTTTAGCGATAGATATTTGAGCAATATCAAAATGAAACATTTTCACGAATGGAAATCTCTGCCGCATTCTTATCGATTTAACGAACGTTTTAATGTTGATGCGCCTACGCACGTAACAGTATTCGGATACGAATATGCTTACAAAGCTCAATCTATTTCTATAGATTGATACTTTATTGATGATGTTGGATAGTTAACTCATCTGCTCAACTATTTTAAGAGGGATTAAGACGCATTGCATCTTGGCTTGATTTCCCTTTAAATGTAAAAATATTACCATTTTACTTAAGCTAAAAAGCATTATCTAAAACTGCTAATAAACTATAATGATTTTATCAGACATTTTTGTTAAATATTTTATGTTGTATTCCATAGCTCTTACATACTCGTACACTAACTGATTATTAGTACAATTTTTAAAAGCTGTTTCAATATTTTCTCATTAAATACATTATTGTACCTAAATTGTTTAGGGAAATGATAAAATATGTCTACTTTTATTTAGCTATTAGCTATCTTTTTTTTTTGTACTGCGTAGTCTTATTATTAGTGTTATCGATATATTTGTTGAAATAATATTTTAATGTAGTTGCGTGTAATTTTGTTAAATAATCTCTAACCGTGTATTTACTCTACTAAAGTCCATTTTAACGAAGCCCTTACCATATACATAATCATTTAAATAGATCTATAGCACTGACTTCTCAGCCACCCAATTACAATGGATGATCTTCCAATTTATAAATATCATTTAAACTTTTTGTTAGGGTGCTTGACAATATAAGTAATTTAAAATGTTATTATGTTCTACTCGACTGTCAAAAAAAGTGGTAATACAGATGAAGATATTGTATGTAAATTTTTAAAACCCTCTAATCTTCAATACTAAAAGATCAGAATTATTTAGCCCCTTTAAAAAGTAATGTGATTTCTCTTATTTTATTATGAACCTGGTTAATTATCACATAAATTATACCCGCGTTTATATTGTCACGCTTTTTGTATTTAAAAGTGCACGTAGTGTTTATCTGTAATGGTTACGCAACGGAAAAATGTATGTTTAACAATCGATGGTTTAACTAATAAATAAATAAATATCCCACATTTGCTCCCTCGTCAAACTTATACCCGTTACGGTCACGTATCGGGTATATTCTCACCCTCCGCTACACGGCGATCTTGAGCGTCTAATGGCCGTTTTCACCAACCTTGTCTTAGCTTAGGCGACACCTAAAGTCTAATCATTAATTCACTGGAGTAAACTGACGTTTACGGTGTTACCACTTTATGATGAACAGAAAATAGTGTTGTGACTAGAATATTGAAATCAAACTCATTCATTCAATTTCATTCCGTCCTCAAATCACATTACTCATTTTATTTACTTTATTAAGAAATCTGAATCCAATTTTGTTTAATCGATGTAATAATATTAGCATGGTACCTTTAGGGCAAATAGGTGATAACTTTGATATGTCGTTATTACTCGAATTATATATATGAAATGAAACAAAAATATTCAATGGATAGCTTTTTATTCGTCTTCGTCAGACATAATTTTATCACTATCGTCGTCGCTGTCAGTGACACTTATTATAAAACGGTCCGTAATATTGTCCATCATATGGTCGAGATTAAACATTTTATATTCTAAGTTTATTACATGTTCACACAGCTTCTCCATCTTGTACCAGTAACCAGTAATAACCAGCAATAAATAAAAAAAAAAACTTGACGTAAAATTGTCGTGGTTATATCCATTACAACGATAAATAATTTACAGAATTATGTTTTGTCTAAAATGAAATACAATAACTACTATTACACAGTGGTTAAATCTGTATTTTTCTTTTAAAAAGATTGCAATAATGAAAGTACTTCCGAATGTTCGAATAATTACAGTTCAAAAAATTGATTTACTGATTAACTGAACGCATAGTTCGGGAACGCTAGCAAGTGAGTGAATTTCATTTTTTGTATCTGATAGAATTCATGTACCTATATTATAATTAATTGAGTACTTTTTTTTAATAAACGTTGTTACTGACTTTGTGTGAGTGATCTGAATAACAACGAAGGGTGAAGTCCTTATCGATTTATTCAATTTATCCAATTATATTTGCAGGTCACCTCACTAGTACGATAAATATGGCAGCACAATTTTACAATGTGACATTAGCATCTGTCAGTTTACTCCAGTGAATTAATAATCAGACTATAAGTGACATGCTGTCACTTTTTGTATTAACTGAAAAGAGTGACACAGCATGTCTCTTAGCAGTCGCCTAAGCTAAGACAAAGTTGGTGAAAACGGCCATAAGCCACTAGACGGCGCGCTCATTTTGCGTCGACTCCTTTGTACCGACCCTAACGACCCCGGAACGGTCGCCGAGGTCGCTAGCAGGCTAGCTGTCGAACCTTCCATTCGTGTTCCTTCCACAAACACACTCACGATAAAGCTGAACACAGGCATTTGTGGCTTCACCACCTTCCTTCCTTCCTTCCTTCAAAATTTTACATTTGACCTTGACATTGTGGTATATATTCTACATTACAACTTAACGGCAAACGAACCACAACCGAGTTATTCTTTCTAAAATGCCAGCTTAAGTTGTTTTGTAATTAACAACATTTTTTAACGAGCATCATAAAGATACGTACAATTAATAAATAACAACACCGCAGGTGCCTTTTTAAATTTAGTTTAGTTACAGTTTATATTACTTTAAATAGCTTTAGAGTACTTCGTTTAAAATTAAAAAAAATGATTTTGTTTGAGTCTTTAAATAGTAATAATGATACATGAATTAATAAATCGTGTAATGTTTAAGGGAAATTTAGAACATTAATTAATATCTTTTATTTTGGTGTGACTTGTGTTAGTATTATTTTAGATTCTTTTTTTTAAGATCACTACCAATTCAAAATAATCTTTCTTCAACATAGATATACAGATATATTTAACATAAATAACTTATTGGCGTCAAAACAGATATACGCATAAGACAAAAAACCTAATACGTGCATACGAACAAAGAAAAAAAATAACTATACTCGTTTTGGGAAATTGGGAGTGATATCTCGAGACGAATAGGCAAGAAACTCTTAGAGTCTATTTTTTTATCTTCTCATTTAAATCTACATTAACAATATTGTTATAATACATAAATAAGGATAATCATACGTGTTAGGTACAATCATAGTCGTATGTACAAATACATTAACTTAAAATAAAATGTTTTATTAAAAATTATCTTGTTACCAAACTATGAATACTGTATCTATCTGTAATAAATGAATGAATAGAACTGGGAGTTCCATATAGTGTAATCATTTAAATAGTCACTTATTTTATGATAGTTTTTATTCATATAGGTTTTTTCGATGTGGTTTTTAAATTTATACAAAGTCAATACAATAACACTCTGTGTAAGATGATTAAAAATGGATATAAAGAACGATCTTCTTATTTTATGGAGAGTGGAGACTGAATATTGCAACAGAAATTTTATTTTTATTTCTTGTATTAACATTATGTGAATCACATTTGTATGTACAAAAACAAAATGGTCATAAATATATTGACCAGCTAAATTTAAAATATTTATCTCTAAACAATTCTCTTAGAAAGTGTACTTGTGAACTGGCACGAATCGCTCTTTTCTGTAAGAGGAAAATATTTTCAATATTGGCTACTGATCCTCATAGCAACAATTGACAGTACGTAACACAACGACAGTAACTGAAATAAACAATTCTTGCCATTTCAAGATTAGCCTCATCTTTTTTTACTATTATATTGTACTAGCTTTCCGCCCGCGGCTTCGCCCGCGTTATATTCGAATTTCCCACAGGAAGGATATGTTTTAACAATACTGCCATACAACCTTTCACCCCCTCCTTTCAACCTTTTACAACCCTTTTCTGCTTTAAAAGGTAGCCTCTGTCCTTTCTCAGGCTCCAGACTATCTGTTACCAAATTTCATTAAAATCGGTTCAGTAGTTTTAACAATATTTCCATACAACCAATAATCCCTCCTTTCAACCTTTTACAACCTTTTACAACCTTTTTTGCATGAAAAAGTAGCCTATGTCCTTTCTCAGGCTCCAGACTATCTGTGTACCAAATTTCATTTAAATCGGTTCAGTAGTTTTGGTGTGAAAGCGAACAGACAGACAGACAGACAGAGTTACTTTCGCATTTATAATATTAGTATGTATGTATGTATAGTATGGCACAAAACAATGAGCTTTTCCACAAATACTATTTTCACAGTACTTTTGATTAAAATTTCACCGTCTTCAATTTTCACAGATGACACTCCAGTTTTATTTAATTGAGTTCATTAAAATGACGATAACTTTTTTTTTAATGAACCGATTTTGATGAAACAAAGTTTAGATATTATTCTGAGTTAAAACAAAGCAAATAGTGAAAGTTTCAAGCAAATCGGTTCAGTACTTTCGGAGATAAACGTGAACATACATACAGACAGACAGACAAAAAATTCCAAAAAAATTTTTTTGCTTTCTAATAATCTATTTAAGTGCCCCTCTATCCATTTCAGTCAAAAATACTAAATGTACAGACAAAATATTTTTACTGTCTTATTATATGTATAGATAAACAAATTTTTGGAACTCATAGTTTCACGACTTGACATATTTATTTATAATTACATTTTTAATCAGCTGATTTTCAGGTATTAATCTAATTGTATGTACTTATATTAAATATATACATATCAAATGGTTTATGTTAATATAAGAAAATGCAGATGACGCTTTTTCTCTTCAGATATGTCCAAATCGTGTTGAATTGTCACAAATGCTTCTCATAAACCTATTTAATATTTTAAACCGTACATTTTATTCGAACAGTAGTATTATTGTAATCCATAGTATAAATATATAAAAATAAACATTAATGTAAAATATCTCTATTGTACATAATCTATAGAAATTTATAAACACTATTTTTAATCTATATTTAAGTACAAACATAACGCCATCTATGAGCAGACTTGGAAAACTCGTTATTCGTTATAACGTTACTCGGGAAAACCTTCATTACACTATAATTCCGTATATATTGTCCGGTTCGAAGATTCGCCTGTGTTATATCAAAATTTTCCATAGAAAAAATATGGTTAATGTCCTTCCCCGTATGTCAAACTCCGCCCTCAAAAAATCATATAAAACGGAATAATAGTACCGAACATTACCCTGAACATTCCAACTCACAAATAAGTAAATGTGAATTTAATACAATTCAGATACTCACAACTAACAATAAAAAAGATCTGTCAAAGAAATTATTTGCTTTTTACCTAAACTCGAAATTAAATATCTCGTTATAATCATCTATCTCGTTAAATGTTGTAAATAGATTCGTCCGTGACATTGGCAATATGGATTTTACATAGCGAATCCGCTGTGGCGAATCCATTGTAACAATTCTTCCACTAATTAACAAAATACACTGACAAAATGATTGACAAATGAAGCGAGAACAACAAAAAATCTACAAGTGTCAATTGCGATATATATGTATGTATTACTATTGTTATATTTCAATTATACTTTTAACGTTCTGCACATGTTCGCTATTTGCACAATTGACTAGTATTGATTCTTTATGTATAGTTATAATATTTTATTATTTACTTACATAAATTTAAATATTTTAGAGATTACATTACTTAAGTTAAAAAAATACTGTAAGTTTGTAGAAGTTTCTAAAACGACGCTTCTGAGCAACATTTATACTATAAAATTAGTTACAATATAAATCACGAACGATCTATTGTATTGCTTACGTAAATTTAATACATTAAACACACCAGTGAAAAGGACATATTAAAAAATTGTGTTTTTATACTCCTATTAATTTAATTCGATACTCACTCAAAGACGCCTAAGGTCGACGGGTAAAAAATGCCTAATGCCATAAAATTCACTGTTGTACATTTTAATTTTTTTTTATAGTATAGGGCAGCAAACAAGCAAACGGATCAGCTGATGGTAAGCGATAACCGCTGCCCATAGACAACCGCAACACCAAAGGAGTCACAGATGCTTATATATTTATTTAATTTTACATGTCAATAACTATGTATAATAATATATTAAGTGTTAATTAAATGTAAAAAATTAAATTAAATAAACTATTAATAGAGTATATTCTAAGCTTAAAACTACTTAACGACTAAAAATTACTACAAATAAAATATACAAAATTTACAAATTTACTAATAATACATTAAATAAAAAAGTCATTTTGTTGGTACTCTTGGTACAATGCCGTGACCACGTGAGTGTCATCATTTCATCAACTCACGACGGCCACCCAGGGCGATGCAAGCCGACACCGCGGTCAACCGGCACGAATTTCAGACCATAACGTCACGACATGAACTTAACGCCGAAGGTTAGATTGCCAGGTCTAATTCACAAGTCCATAAGCAATCTTTTAAAAATGGAACGGCTTTTCTTATTGTATACTTTATGCGCAGTGTGCTTTATTAGACGACTTAATTACTTAATATATTATATGTGTTATGAACTTTTTGATAACTGGACTTTAAAATGAGTTTTTGACACAATGTCTGTTTGTCATAGTATTTGAATTATTATAGGTAAAGTTTTTTTTTAATTAATAATAATCTAATCGTCCCACAAGGACAATAAATATTTTATTGCTGATGATGACGTGAAGACTCTTTTCTTTTCTCGTACAATATGTATCAAATTACTAACAAATTATATTATATATATACCTTTCGAAGAACATCAAGAAGATGTATCTATTTTAATAAAAAAAATAATTCATAATTGTTAAATCAATGTGTAGATATGAAAAAAATGCAAACACAATGTTCGACTTGGACAAAATAAAAGATGAAGAATGTGATGTAACATTTAATTGATTTAGGGGTCAACGCGCATGTCGAAGATGCGGCTTTAAATCCTGTCAGAGGCGATTTTCTTTGCACGTTTTTATGTTTTCATTGTACCTTGTACTTCATATACCTACATAATGAATATGATTAAAGAAGCAAAATAAAATATATGCATGCTTTGTCTGTTTTGAAGAAAAAAGACCTTTTGGTTTGAAGTTAACTAATCCTACAATTACAATAAAATTATTTAGATAAATGTACAGTTAACTAAAATTATTGTGAGTAATACTTACAACCTAACAACAGTTAATACTAATGTGACTTTTTTATCTTATTCTAGAACTCAGAAATATATCTTTCATAGTTAAGGCAGCGTTCGTAAGAAACGCTTTCATCTGACCGTTTTTTTCTCTGATTCACTTTTCAAAACGGACTACGACGTAAAAGCCTTTTTTCGGTTTTTTATAACCTATGACACTGCACAGCAATAATTTGGCTGTCTATTGGTGAAAGAATTTTTAAAATCGGTTCAGTCGATCCCGAGATTACCCCTTACAAGTTAACAAATATACAAACACACAAACTTTACTTTTTTATTATATTAGTATTGATTAAAGAAATCACATAAAATAAAAGCTTTATAACATCTCCATATCATATTTACCTAAACAATATGTATAGATCATTTACACTACCCACTCTTAATATACCACTGCTATCATATATCGTATGAGTCGTCGCTGCACCATAAACGGTTGATACACAAAAATATTTTACTATAGACGTATCTATACTACGTGACGTTTAAAAACTGACTCGGCTTTGCATGTTACATACTTATCTTTTAATGTTTCACGTTAGTGTGAAACAGACCATTCAGAAAATATGGGATAGAAAGAGATAGCGTTACGTTAGTCCAACATTGCACCGGAGTGAGAAACGACGTCAGCACTCATTCGCTATTGCTGTGCCGCTACATGAAATGATTTTCTTTTCTCTCAAGAACTGAATAAGAGAAGTCTCCCTTGTTCAGTTCTTGAGAGAAAAGAAGTGAGAAGTGAAGGTTTCGTGCTTCTTGTGAGGATAATCAGTCGACTATCCTCACAAGGAGCACGAAACGTGCCCAGAATACCACCGCAAGTGCAAGTTTTACGGTGATTATATCCAACTATGAAGTCGGACTCGACTAAACTCAATCTCAGCCTTCGCCTTGAGGGCCCTACAGCTCGAATGGACTAAATGAAATGACACCAACTGACCAAAGACATGGCACAGTTAATATGGCAGTTTGGCGAGCGGCGATCAACTCCAAATTTTCGATAGTATTGTTCTCCTTGACGAGCTGATCACGAATATACAAGTTTTAGAAAAAGTTTATGACAAAAATAGCCGCTAATTGGCCGCTAGGGGGCTCTGAAGTTTTGGGTAAAAATCCCGGATTCGGCAGAATGAGCTCAAACACGGATAAGACATTTATTTCAACTTTAAAGTTCTTCGTCGTTTTTTCCATCATTATTGCCTATCCACCATACCATTGTACAGCGATACACCGGATAATGGCGGCTCGGTTACTCGGAACTCGTATGTTTGCTGATCCGTAGAATGTAACGACAACCATTTCATAACAACGAATCGTGTTACCGAAACCGCTGCGGACTCCGTCGGCGGCGGCGTAATGCGATATCTGGCTTTCGAAATTAATAATTTAATGACGTATGAATAATTGATATTAAGCTGTTAATGTACTAGACTGCAAAAACCGAACCATTCACATGGTTAATTATATTGTGTGAATCATGTTCGCCGGTGAGAGATTATACTGCATCGTCGCTTATCGTCCGTCTTTCCTACTTCAGTCTCAAAATAGCAGTGTCCGCATTTCTTTATTACGGTGTGAAGGGTAAGATCGATAGAAATTGCTGGGTATTATGATGACACATCTTATGTCAAATGTTGGAAAAGAAATTCATGCTCTGTCTGTTTTGAAGAAAGATCTTTTGGTTTAAATTTAACTAATCCTAGAATTAGAGTAAAAGTATTTGGATAAATGTACAGTTAACTAAAATTATTGTAAGTAAAACTTAAAACCTAACCACAATCGATACTAATGTGACTTTTTCATTTTATGTCACATGTTGGCACTGTGATATAAGATGCATTTTGTGGAGGTTGCAAATTTGCTGCAAATCTCACAAGAACAACGTGTAATATAGGCAACTGTGACCAGTTATCATCAGGTGGGCTGTGTGCTTGTGTTTCAATATATCACAAAAATAATTAAATTTAAGTCACCGTCTCACATATTAAGTTTTATAATTTGCAAAAAACAAACGCAACGTGAAAAACAACATCTATTCCTTTTTATTTTGTAACAAACATTATTACGTTTATGGATTATTGAAAAATCGCTTCAGTTGGGATTCAACCGGACAAATGCGACTATAACATGCCTTTAATCAGATGTTCCCTAACTCTTTTGTTTAATAGACTACTTTCAGAACCGGAGAATCTCGAATAAAAGTGAAGATTAGATTTATCTAAAAAAAGGTCGCCAAGTCCCGATGCGATGTACTTACTGAATAGTAACAGTCTTTCTAAATCTAAAAACAATGAAGATTAAACCTACCTAAAAAAATGGTCAACAAGTATCAAGTGCAAGTTTTTATAAAATGACAGTCGCTGAGGTTCTTAGAATATTATCTGTCTTTCTTGATAGAAGTCAAGCCAAACATTTTAGTTCTTCACTTTAGAAATTTAATATAATAAATTTCTTAATTAATAGAAATCACGATTGTGGATACAAACTTTTGTCACACCCAATGTCCACACCCTCGAGTCTTCCGTGGACCCCTGAGGATCTACCTGGACCACTTAGAGAATTACTGCCTTAAATTATTCAGATCGAATTTTTATTGCCATAGCTACCGTCTTGGCCAGTGTTCGTCGACTGAGAAAGATTCTCGCAGATCCATCCGAGCATTTAATATGTACGAAAGAGCTGCTTCTCTAATTTTCTAACAGAGATTCACACTCAGACACCGCATTCATAGAACGAGGGTGCATAGACGTCGTCTACACTCTGTGTGACATCCATACCGAACGCCTTTGCAGTTGAATTGAATTTTTATTATAATTTACCCATCAACGTATTCATCATTGTGAAATGTGCATACTTGTTTATTTATGAACAAGACCACCGAAATTCGATATAATAGAGCGAATGTTATCACTTTTAACTGTCAACATTCAAAGGATAAATTTCAAAATGGCGGTATATATCACCATAAACTCTTTATCCTATCTTGTTTCGTTGCTCACGCTACGAGGG
This sequence comes from Scirpophaga incertulas, assembly GCA_036419045.1. Classification (NCBI taxonomy): domain Eukaryota; kingdom Metazoa; phylum Arthropoda; class Insecta; order Lepidoptera; family Crambidae; genus Scirpophaga; species Scirpophaga incertulas. The sequence goes on from CM071645.1 coordinate 14,951,637, forward strand.
CTATAAAGATATCGTGTATAAATGATATAACAGCGAGGTTCGCCAATAGAATACCAGGTCATGTCTGCTTCATATAACTATGTGGCACGTATCTTTCAGCAGGGCATGGCCATTACACAACAGTTAAACCCCAGAAGTGGCACACATCCAGTTTGGGCCATTTTACGATGCTACCGACCATTGGCTTTACGGTTTGACAATCTTGTATGTATCAAGCTACAGTGCGCCGAGTTAATCAACGATTTACAAAATGCCTAGTGATCTATTATGATATGTTGAAATAATACGCTATTCCAGCAATATATTTTTAGGCATACATACAAATGCATAAAAAGAATATATAAAGTTTATTAATTCAAACATTATAATTTTGTATTTAATATTTAGTCGTAGAAATCACCGGTGTGAAGTTAGCAGCCAAAAGTAGCAGCCACTGTATAACCCGACCAATTTGAAATGTCGATTTTAAAACATAAATTTAATTCTAAGATTTTGCGTCTAGAATGCTAATTAATATAGACGACATCAAATTTATGAAGATATCCAGGGGATAGATTAACTAAATCGCCCAGCAGCCACTTCTATGTCTTGAAAATGTTCCGTATTATTTGCAAATTATAAAGTTGGATGTTAGAAAATTTCTAGCTCAAAAACAAAGCCGCGTACCACTTTGGGACCTATTAGGTATTGAAGGCATATCCTGTTCTATAAGAAACATTCAATTTAAGAAGATATCTAGGGGATAGGTTAGCTAAATCACCCAGCAGCCACTTCTATGTCTTGAAAATGTTCCGTATTATTTGCAAATTATAAAGTTGGATGTTAGAAAATTTCTAGCTCAAAAACAAAGCCGCGTACCACTTTGGGACCTATTAGATATTGAAAGCATATTCCTGTTCTATAAAAACATTCAATTTAAGAAGATATCTAGGGGATAGATTAGCTAAATCGCCCAACAGCTACTTCTATGTCTTGAAAATGTTCCGTATTATTTGCAAATTATAAAGTTGGATGTTAGAAAATTTCTAGCTCAAAAACAAAGCGCGTACCACTTTGGGACCTATTAGATATTGAAGGCATATTCCTGTTCTATAAGAAGACATTCAATTTAAGAAGATATCTAGGGGATAGGTTAGCTAAATCACCCAGCAGCCACTTCTATGTCTTGAAAATGTTCCGTATTATTTGCAAATTATAAAGTTGGATTTTAGAAAATTTCTAGCTCAAAAACAAATACGCGTACCACTTAAGGATCTATTAAATATTGTAGGTATATTCCTGTTCTATCAAAAGACATCAAACTGATGAAGATATCTAGGGTATAGATTAGCTAAATCGCCCAGCAGCCACTTCTATGTCTTGAAAATGTGTCCGTATTATTTAAAAAGTATAAAGTTGGATGTTAGAAAATTTCTAGCTCAAAAACAAAGCCGCGTACCACTTTGAACCTATTAGATATATGAAGGCATATTCCTGTTCTATAAGAAGACATTCCACTTAAGAAGATATCTAGGGGATAGATTAGCTAAATCGCCCAACAGCCACTTCTATGTCTTGAAAATGTTCCGTATTATTTGCAAATTATAAAGTTGGATGTTAGAAAATTTCTAGCTGAAAAACAAAGCCGCGTATCACTTTATGATCTATTAGATATTGAAGGCATATTCCTGTTCTATAAGAAGACATTCAATGTAAGAAGATATCTAGGGGATAGGTTAGCCTAAATCACCCAGCAGCCACTTCTATGTCTTGAAAATGGTTCCGTATTATTTGCAAATTATAAAGTTGGATGTTAGAAAATTTCTAGCTCAAAAACAAAGCCGCGTACCACTTTGGGACCTATTAGATATTGAAAGCATATTCCTGTTCTATAAGAAACATTCAATTTAAGAAGATATCTAGGGTATAGATTAGCTAAATCGCCCAGCAGCCACTTCTATGTCTTGAAAATGTTGTATTATTATTATATAAAAAGTAGTAAAGTGGATGTTAGAAAATTTCTAGCTCAAAAACAAAGCCGCGTACCACTTTCGAACCTATTAGATATTGAAGGCATATTCCTGTTCTATAAGAAGACATTCCACTTAAGAAGATATCTAGGGGATAGATTAGCTAAATCGCCCAACAGCCACTTCTATGTCTTGAAAATGTTCCGTATTATTTGCAAATTATAAAGTTGGATGTTAGAAAATTTCTAGCTGAAAAACAAAGCCGCGTATCACTTTATGACCTATTAGATATTGAAGGCATATTCCTGTTCTATAAGAAGACATTCAATGTAAGAAGATATCTAGGGGATAGGTTAGCTAAATCACCCAGCAGCCACTTCTATGTCTTGAAAATGTTCCGTATTATTTGCAAATTATAAAGTTGGATGTTAGAAAATTTCTAGCTCAAAAACAAAGCCGCGTACCACTTTGGGACCTATTAGATATTGAAAGCATATTCCTGTTCTATAAGAAACATTCAATTTAAGAAGATATCTAGGGTAGTTAGATTAGCTAAATCGCCCAAGCAGCCACTTCTATGTCTTGAAAATGTCCGTATTATTTAAAAAGTATAAAGTTGGATGTTAGAAAATTTCTAGCTCAAAAACAAAGCCGCGTACCACTTTGGAACCTATTAGATATTGAAGGCATATTCCTGTTCTATAAGAAGACATTCAATGTAAGAAGATATCTAGGGGATAGGTTAGCTAAATCACCCAGCAGCCACTTCTATGTCTTGAAAATGTTCCGTATTATTTGCAAATTATAAAGTTGGATGTTAGAAAATTTCTAGCTCAAAAACAAATACGCGTACCACTTAAGGATCTATTAAATATTGTAGGTATATTCCTGTTCTATCAAAAGACATCAAACTGATGAAGATATCTAGGGTATAGATTAGCTAAATCGCCCAGCAGCCACTTCTATGTCTTGAAAATGTTCCGTATTATTTGCAAATTATAAAGTTGGATGTTAGAAAATTTCTAGCTCAAAAACAGAGCCGCGTACCACTTTGAGAACTATTAGATATTGAAGGCATATTCCAGTTCTATAAGAAGACAATCAATTTAAGAAGATATCTAGGGGATAGATTAGCTAAATCGCCCAACAGCCACTTCTATGTCTTGAAAATGTTCCGTATTATTTGCAAATTATAAAGTTGGATGTTAGAAAATTTCTAGCTGAAAAACAAAGCCGTGTATCACTTTATGACCTATAAGGTATTGAAAGCATATTCCTGTTCTATAAGAAGACATTCAATGTAAGAAGATATCTAGGGGATAGGTTAGCTAAATCACCCAGCAGCCACTTCTATGTCTTGAAAATGTTCCGTATTATTTGCAAATTATAAAGTTGGATGTTAGAAAATTTCTAGCTCAAAAACAAAGCCGCGTACCACTTTCGGACCTATTAGGTATTGAAGGCATATTCCTGTTCTATTAGAAAACATTCAATTTAAGAAGATATCTAGGGGATAGGTTAGCTAAATCGCCCAGCAACCACTTCTATGTCTTGAAAATGTTCCGTATTATTTGCAAATTATAAAGTTGGATGTTAGAAAATTTCTACTTCTAAAACAAAGCCGCGTACCACTTTGGGACCTATTAGGTATTGAAGGCATATTCCTGTTCTATTAGAAAACATTCAATTTAAGAAGATGTCTAGGGATAGGTTAGCTAAATCGCCCAGCAACCACATCTATGTCTTGAAAATGTTCCGTATTATTTGCAAATTATAAAGTTGGATGTTAGAAAATTTCTACTTCTAAAACAAAGCCGCGTACCACTAAAGGATCTATTAGATATTGTGGGTATATTTCTGTTCTATCAAAAACATCAAATGTATGAAGATATCTAGGGGATAGATTAGCTAAATCACCCAGCAGCCACTTCTATGTCTTGAAAATGTTCCGTATTATTTAAAAAGTATAAAGTTGGATGTTAGAAAATTTTTAGCTCAAAAACAAAGCCGCGTACCACTTTGGGACCTATAAGATATTGAAAGCATATTCCTGTTCTATAAGAAGACATTCAATTTAAGAAGATATCTAGGGGATAGATTAGCTAAATCGCCCAACAGCTACTTCTATGTCTTGAAAATGTTCCGTATTATTTGCAAATTATAAAGTTGGATGTTAGAAAATTTCTAGCTCAAAAACAAATACGCGTACCACTTAAGGATCTATTAAATATTGTAGGTATATTCCTGTTCTATCAAAAGACATCAAACTGATGAAGATATCTAGGGGATAGATTAGCTAAATCGCCCAGCAGCCACTTCTATGTCTTGAAAATGTTCCGAATTATTTGCAAATTATAAAGTTGGATGTTAGAAAATTTCTAGCTGAAAAACAAAGCCGCGTATCACTTTATGACCTATTAGGTATTGAAGGCATATTCCTGTTCTATAAGAAGACATTCAATTTAAGAAGATATCTAGGGGATAGATTAGCTAAATCGCCCAACAGCCACTTCTATGTCTTGAAAATGTTCCGTATTATTTGCAAATTATAAAGTTCGATTTAAGAAAATTTCTACTTCAAAAACAAAGCGGCGTACCACTTAAGCATCTATAAGGTATTGTAGGTATATTCCTGTTCTATCAAACGACCTCAAATTTATGAAGATATCTTGGGGATAGATTAGCAAAATCGCCCAGCAGCCACTTCTATGTGTTGAAAATGTTCCGTATTATTTAGCGATTTAGCTAATCTATCCCCTAGATATCTTCATAAATTTGATAGTGTCTGATAGAAAAGGAATATACTTACAATACTTAATAGGTCCTAAAGTGGTACGCGGCTTTGTTTTTGAGCTAGAAATTTTCTAATATCCAACTTTATAATTTGCAAATAATAGGGAACATTTTCAAGACATAGAAGTGGCTGCTGGGCGATTTAGCTAATCTACCCCCTAGATATATTCAAAAATTTGATGATTTTTGATAGAACTGGAATATATCTACAATATCTAATAGATCCTTAAGATGTTCGCTGCTTTGTTTTTGAAGTAGAAATTTTCTAAAATCCAACTTTATAATTTGCAAATAATACGGAACATTTTCAAGAGATAGAAGTGGCTGCTCGGTGATTTAGCTAATCTATCCCCTGGATATCTTTTTTAATTGGATGTCGTCTGATAGAACAGGAATATGCCTTTAATAAATTATACGTCTTAAAGTGGTACGCGGCTTTGTTTTTGACCTAGAAATTTTCTAACATCCAACTTTATAATTTGCAAATAATACGGAACATTTTCAAGACATAGAAGTGGCTGCTGGGCGATTTAGCTAATCTATCCCCTAGATATCTTCAAAAATTTGATGATTTTTGATAAAACTGGAATTTATCTACAATATATAATAGATCCTTAAGTGGTACGCTGCTTTGTTTTTGAAGTAGAATTTTTCTAAAATCAAACTTTATAATTTGCAAATAATACGGAACATTTTCAAGACATAGAAGTGGCTGCTGGGCGATTTAGCTAATCTATCCCCTAGATATCTTCATAAATTTGATATATTTTGATAGAACAGGTTATACCTACAATATCTAATAGATCCTTAAGTGATAACCGCCTTTGTTTTTGAGCTAGAAATTTTCTAAAATCCAACTTTGTACATTGCAAATAATAGGGAACATTTTCAACACATAGAAGTGGCTGCTCGTTGATTTTGCTAATCTATCCCCTAGATATCTTCTTAAATTGAATGTTTTCTAATAGAACAGGAATATGCCTTCAATACCTAATAGGTCCTAAAGTGGTACGCTGCTTGTTTTTTGAAGTAGAATTTTTCTAAAATCAAACTTTATAATTTGCAAATAATACGGAACATTTTCAAGACATAGAAGTGGCTGCTGGGCGATTTAGCTAATCAATCCCCTAGATATCTTCATAAATTTGATAAATTTTGATAGAACAGGATTATACCTACAATATCTAATAGATCCTTAAGTGGTAACCGCCTTTGTTTTTGAGCTAGAAATTTTCTAATATCCAACTTTATACATTGCAAATAATAGGGAACATTTTCAACACATAGAAGTGGCTGCTCGTTGATTTTTCTAACCTATCCCCTAGATATCTTCTCAAGTTGAATGTTTTCTAATAGAACAGGAATATGCCTTCAATACCTAATAGGTCGCAAAGTGGTACGCGGCTTTGTTTTTGAGCTAGAAATTTTCTAACATCCAACTTTATAATTTGCAAATAATACGGAACATTTTCAAGACATAGAAGTGGCTGCTGGGCGATTTAGTTAATCTATCCCCTAGATATCTTCATCAGTTTGATGTCTTTTGATAGAACAGGAATATACCTATAATACCTAATAGGTCCCAAAGTGGTACGCGGCTTTGTTTTTGAGCTAGAAATTTTCTAAAATCCAACTTAATACATTGCAAATAATACGGAACATTTACAAGACATAGAAGTGGCTGCTGGGCGATTTAGCTAATCTATCCCCTAGATATCTTCATAAATTTGATATATTTTGATAGAACAGGATTATACCTACAATATCTAATAGATCCTTAAGTGGTAACCGCCTTTGTTTTTGAGCTAGAAATTTTCTAAAATCCAACTTTGTACATTGCAAATAATAGGGAACATTTTCAACACATAGAAGTGGCTGCTCGTTGATTTTGCTAATCTATCCCCTAGATATCTTCTTAAATTGAATGTTTTCTAATAGAACAGGAATATGCCTTCAATACCTAATAGATCCTAAAGTGGTACGCTGCTTTGTTTTTGAAGTAGAATTTTTCTAAAATCAAACTTTATAATTTGCAAATAATACGGAACATTTTCAAGACATAGAAGTGGCTGCTGGGCGATTTAGCTAATCAATCCCCTAGATATCTTCATAAATTTGAATAAATTTTGATAGAACAGGAATTATACCTACAATATCTAATAGATCCTTAAGTGGTACGCGTCTTTGTTTTTGAGCTAGAAATTTTCTAAAATCCAACTTTATAATTTGCAAATAATAGGGAACATTTTCAACACATAGAAGTGGCTGCTGGGCGATTTAGCTAATCTATCCCCTAGATATCTTCTTAAATTGAATGTTTTCATATAGAACAGGAATATGCCTTCAATACCTAATAGGTCCAAAGTGGTACGCGGCTCTGTTTTTGAGCTAGAAATTTTCTAACATCCAACTTTATAATTTGCAAATAATAGGGAACATTTTCAAGACATAGAAGTGGCTGCTGGGTGATTTAGCTAACCTATCCCCTAGATATCTTCTTAAATTTGAAGTCGTTTGATAGAACAGGAATATACCTACAATACCTTATAGATGCTTAAGTGGTACGCCGCTTTGTTTTTGAAGTAGAAATTTTCTTAAATCCAACTTTATAATTTGCAAATAATACGGAACATTTTCAAGACATAGAAGTGGCTGCTGGTGATTTAGCTAACCTATCCCCTAGATATCTTCTTAAATTGAATGTCTTCTTATAGAACAGGAATACTTCTACAATATCTAATAGATCCTAAGTGGTACGCGTCTTTGTTTTTGAGCTAGAAATTTTCTAAAATCCAACTTTATAATTTGCAAATAATAGGGAACATTTTCAACACATAGAAGTGGCTGCTGGGCGATTTAGCTAATCTATCCCCTAGATATCTTCTTAAATTGATGTTTTTTGATAGAACAGGAATATATCTATAATACATAATAGGTCCTAAAGTGGTACGCGGCTTTGTTTTTGAGCTAGAAATTTTCTAACATCCAACTTTATAATTTGCAAATACGTAATACGGAACATTTTCAAGACATAGAAGTGGCTGCTGGGCGATTTAGCTAATCTATCCCCTAGATATCTTCTTAAATTGAATGTTTTCAAATAGAACAGGAATATGCCTTCAATACCTAATAGGTCCCAAAGTGGTACGCGGCTCTGTTTTTGAGCTAGAAATTTTCTAAAATCCAACTTTATAATTTGCAAATAATACGGAACATTTTCAAGACATAGAAGTGGCTGCTGGCGATTTAGCTAATCTATCCCCTAGATATCTTCTTAAATTTGATGTTTTTTGATAGAACAGGAATATACCTATAATACCTAATAGATCCTTAAGTGGTACGCGGCTTTGTTTTTGAAGTAGAAATTTTATAAAATCCAACTTTATACATTGCAAATAATACGGAACATTTTCAACACATAGAAGTGGCTGCTGGGCGATTTAGCTAATCTATCCCCAAGATATCTTCATAAATTTGAGGTCGTTTGATAGAACAGGAATATACCTACAATACCTTATAGATGCTTAAGTGGTACGCCGCTTTGTTTTTGAAGTAGAAATTTTCTTAAATCCAACTTTATAATTTGCAAATAATAGGGAACATTTTCAAGACATAGAAGTGGCTGCTCGGTGATTTAGCTAATCTATCCCCTAGATATCTTTTTTAATTGAATGTTTTCTGATAGAACAGGACGATGCCTTTAATACCTAATAGGTCCCAAAGTGGTACGCGGCTTTGTTTTTGAGCTAGAAATTTTCTAACATCCAACTTTATAATTTGCAAATAATACGGAACATTTTCAAGACATAGAAGTGGCTGCTGGGTGATTTAGCTAACCTATCCCCTAGATATCTTCTTAAATTGAATGTCTTCTTATAGAACAGGAATATGCCTTCAATACCTAATAGGTCCCAAAGTGGTACGCGGCTTTGTTTTTGAGCTAGAAATTTTCTAACATCCAACTTTATAATTTGCAAATAATACGGAACATTTTCAAGACATAGAAGTGGCTGCTGGGCGATTTAGTTAATCTATCCCCTGGATATCTTCATAAATTTGATGTCGTCTATATTAATTAGCATTCTAGACGCAAAATCTTAGAATTAAATTTATGTTTTAAAATCGACATTTCAAATTGGTCGGGTTATACAGTGGCTGCTACTTTTGGCTGCTAACTTCACACCGGTGTAGAAATCTACACCCTGGAAAGAATTTAGCGTTGCATGTTTGTAAACTTTTGGCAGACTACTATTTAACTTCAGCGCTGCAGCGAACATTAGTTACAATACAATTTAAATGTTATGGTATGGTATATCATAATTTATTGTTTAATTTTTACATTTGTAAAAGCTATAATTAATTGGATAAAAAAATTAATTGTTATTGTCTATGGTAGTCATGAATACGCTAGTATATGGATATGTTGACACATAGAACAGATCAAATTTAGCTGTTTCTAAAATATAAAGTGACTTAAGAAACAAATAAGTTATATAAGGGTAGTTAGCCTACCTCCATTTTTATACCTATATCAGTCCCACCTTGTTTTTGGTTTAAATGGTAGAAGCACATGAGTACAGAAACGGTACTTTACTCATGTGGTAGAAGGACATGTCATACCTAATTTGGCAACATATATTGAGTATCATCAGTCTGCTCGTTTGTCAGTGCATTATAAAAAAATATTTTAGATATATCATCCCATTCTCACCTATAAACCAGTAACATACTTATATGGTAGACCAAAAATCAATCTAATCAAATTGAATGAATTATATTTATCGAGGTGAAATAATTTCTCTTTCCGCAACTGGTGCTTATTATGGAATATCCAGAAGCTATAAATATCTACGAAAAATAAACAGAGGCTTATAGTCATTATTTCTTTGCTTCGCCCATAACGTACGTACAACTTTTTTGTATGTTCGATTTTCTGGAAATGAATCTGGTAAACTGAATCGCGTGAATGTTCATTTTAATAAAAAAAAATAATTTTCCGAAAGGCGAAGTCTAAAACAAAGAAAATCATGTATTCAGTTCAGTGCACATATTCAAGCGCAGGCGCAACTAAGGTAAATGTCCGACTGCCATCAGTTTCCGGTCATCACTGAAACAATAATTACAATGTAATTTTGCACAGACAATAAACATTAAAATGCAATGTTGCTAATAGTACAATTTAAGGCTGGTATAGGCCAAAAATTATGAAGAACGCGCAACATTGTAGAATTAGGTGATAGTGGAAATATTATTTTACTTTACGTTTCAACAATAAACTTAAAGCATTTATATAAATATTTATATTATATAAGTACATATTAGATGCCTATTTTCCGTTAAACAAGGTACCCTCGGGTTGTAGCAGAATAACAGTGCTTTGTTCACAGCCTGTTTAGAATTAAGTTACTGAGACACTTTTACGCTACTGCAGTGAACACAATTTAATCTTTATCATGTAATTGTTAAGATTCTTTGTTTGTGTACGTGTGTTATACGAGCGCCTTAACTACAGCTGGGTCAGCGCTTGTCTGAAGTTCAACCAAACAATTCACATGTAACGGTACACTGGCAGATGGAACTCTGGATAGCTGTCACGTTTTATTGAAATGTTCATAGTCAATTTAATCTCAGAAAATAAATTGATTTCCGATACTACTTTTACCTATACAAGCCATAATCTTGGCTTATTTGCTGATCTGGCGAGCTTACGCTACAGCAAGTTTGTTCGATAAATTCGGAACAAATCGGTGGAAAATTTACCAGAGGAAAACTTAGCCTGGTTTATACTATGTGGTGTGACCAGTGTCCTACTTAAGCAAGCAGATTAGTCAACTGCCTTTATAACGACATTTTAAAGATACTTTGGTATATATTTTGAAATGTTAATAATTTGAAAATGTTTCTGATGCACCTCGAGCAATGCTCTGGGATCCGAACGATGGGCTGTTTAATTAAGCAACTGATATGGTTATTTATTTTCATAATTTGAAGATATTATTTTGATACCTAATCCCGGTTTGATATTAAGTGAAGACTCACTCTCTTTGATTGCTTTCGGCCCCGAGCCAAATCGTGAATGACTTAAAAAGGTATGGTCGCTATGGACTAAAGAAAAACGACCCATCAAAGACCTTGTCACAATACCAACCTCATTACAAATAACTAACATATAATTATGTTTATTTTTAATAATAATAATGTTTTTAATAATAAACGCATTTCACAACATTGCAGAAGAATGGGCCTTTAAATCAGGTACCAGCGGAACTCAAACTAGACCAAAGCCTGTATCTTGAGTCCCACAGGTGTTTACAATACTATGGTTGTACTAAGACTTCCAAAACTTTCCTAGTTTGACGACAAAATGATAAGCTATGTTAACTTTATTAATTAACTATTTTTCAATTTTGTCTACCAATATAGTACCATAATTATGTATTGATATATTGATTCTCATTTTCTATAACTTGTTAGTAGTTGTCTTATGTAAACTAACCTTTTACTGGTTATGTTAACAATAAAAGTGATAAGTTAGGTATCCACTCGTTGCTTTGGCTCGACAATGTCCAATAAATAAGCTATCGAATAAATTAATATTCTTGCGTAAATGCCAAAAGGTCTACATTAAGATGCCTAAGGCGTCAGGTATAATAAGATTCAGGTATGTGCAAAGCGTATATAAGTACTTATACGCTTTGTGTGTGGGTATAGAGAGCGAATCACACGAATGTACATGAGAGGCAAAATATTTGGCAAATAGAATATTATTCATAAAATAAACAAATAATAAAAGCTTGTTTTTAAAAAGGTTTTTTTTTCTTTAATTTTATTTTTAACTTTTTAGTACCTCTACAGGCTTGCTGAGAACAAGCCCTTTCATTTGATACCCATATTATAGGAACGAATAAAAGAAAATTATCCACCATTTTTGATGTTCCGCCGTATTGGATTAAGAGTGACGTCACATTTTTTTTCTAGTTATTCTTGGCAAGCCCTTTTATTTGATACCCATATTGTAGGAGTGCATTAAAAATAATTGGTCCGCCATATTGGATACGCCGCCATGTTGGATTTAGAATGACGTCACATTATTTTTCTAGTTATCCTGGCAAGCCCTTTTATTTGATAGCCATATTGTAGGAGTGCATTAAAAATAATTGGTCCGCCATATTGGATACGCCGCCATGTTGCATTTAGAATGACGTCACACAGTTAATCATGCATTGTCATCCGAACTAAACGTGTATACCAAATTTCAGCTTAATCGGAAACCGGGAAGAGGATCAAATTTAAGTTGCAAGATTTGATTACAGACAGACAACGGGACAGGTGAAAGTAAATAAAAGCTTGTAAATATGCATTGTTTTTCATTTTTCAAAATTAACATATATCTGCGTTTGAAGATTTAATAAAATTCGCTTAGCACAACCGGACATCGAATCCAATTATTATTGAAAATAATCAGTACTATTAGTAATAAGCATTAACTCCAAAGAAAAAGGAAAAAGAAGTAGATAGTTATTTAATACCAACGAATCGTATGGTCTACCTCTCCTTCTTTTGTTATATCTGGGAGACTATTCTGTTTAGAAGTTTCAGCTTTAGCCCGTTTGTCTTTCCAACTCCTTACCATGTGACCTGACCATTTTAGTTTCCACTTTAGTTTCTAGACTACATTTACGTTTGTTTATGATTTATAGGTCGTATTTTATCTCTTATCTTGAGAATGCTGCGTTCCATGATCATCATCATCATCATCTCAGCCTATCGCCATGATATTTTGACAAATTTGTAGTATTTTTATGTGTTGACTTTATTATTGACTTATTATGACCTTATTGAAATTGTTTACCTAAATTTAAACAATACAAAATAAGATAGAATTAATAAGAATCAAGCTAAAATTATAATCCACGATTAATGTAAGAATAATCCTTTTAATTAATATAAAATATTAATTCATCAATCTCTGAAGACTATAACGGCTATATTGGATATTACTATTACATTTCATAATCTATTTAGATTGATCTAGATACCAAGGACTTAAAATAAACAGAACCAAAGACGCCATATGGCATATGGCAGAAATAACCTACCTACTGTTTGTATTCGGTGACCCTATATTCTCACTAATTATGTGAACGAAACGATCCGCTGAACCAAATTACCTTAACACAATTAAACTAGTAGTCGAAACCATATGTCGGTTTAATTATATAATTTAAAAAATGGGATATTGACACAAGGAAACTTTCGACTATTTCGAATATGGTCTGGTGTTATTACAATCATTGAAACTACCAACTACCACAACTGTTACAAGTACTAAAAACAAATCAACTATGAAGTAGCTTCGACTAGTTTGTTCGAAAGACGTGAAAAAGAATTTGACAGTTAAAAGAATTCATTCCAATAAATTGATTTTATAGCTATAGGAAATCCTGTGTATTCCACACACTCCATACTTAATTCTTCTGATCTCGATCTTTAGATAGTAAAAACTAAACAGTTTTATTTATATCTCGAGCGAAAAGAACACTAAAACGTGAAGTTTCCGATATTGATAATAATTATCATTAGCTACTATTATTAATATTTAACACATCGTGTTAATAATAAAAAATCAGAAACTTATTTATAAAGAAACAACAATTTCGATTTCTAACGCACTTTGCTTAAAAGTGGTGATAGCTTCTATTATAGATTTTCATTAACAATCAATTAGATACCTACAGACAATAAGACAGAGCACTGTTTGCAATAGCTTAAGTTGCAAAGATTTATTTGTCTTATAACTTTGCATAGCTTAAATAGAAACGTAAGTCCTTGATATTTACTAGCAGACTTCACATAATTAACGTAGATGCATTATTTACTTGAGTGTAACACTTCAAAGGTACAAGCTCGTGGCAATTGTGTATTGTTGTTTCGTACGCTCGCTTTGTCACTTGAAACAATGGAACTGTCTTGAATTTTACTGTGTCTCAACAAAGTAATCTTTCCCAATAAGCCCTATATCAGTCAGTTACTGCTATTATCTATAGCACGATCTCTTGAGACATCAGATCGCAAATTTATACCTGCGATATGGTGTCGAAATATATTGTCTTCATTACTCCATTGCAATTTGCTCCGACACTTAAGGAAAGTATTTTTAATGATCATACATGAGTTAAAGCATTAGTCTACAGATTAACTTGCAGAATTTCAGCACTTAACGTCAACACGCTCATAATCTGAGGGAATATTTTAACATTTTAATTGGCATTTGCTGTTTATTGGCAACATTTGTTTTTTAAGGGGGGGAAATGCTACCTTGTGCACCATGACACCGCTCTGGCAAGACGCGGCCGTGTGTGGGGCTCTCCGGTCAAGAGGACCGGCCTACCCACTAAAACCCCCCGAGTTCTCTGGGCCCATATGGGGCACACGGCGGGGTGCGCTCTTGCGATTCAATGCCATGTGACCCGGGGCCGGCTCGACCAAGAGTTGGTCAAGCCACCGCCAAAGGAGGGACTGTCCGAGAACCCCTGGACAGTCCCCCAGACAGAGAGACTTCACCACAGCGTGCGCGCTTAGCCGGACGCGCACGCAGCCTCAGGCGCTGCGGTCCCACGGTCTAACAGTCTAACGAAAATATCTGAAGGTTCGAAAGGCCCGGCGTCGAAGCTGCCTTGTACGAATTTGGTTTTCGAATTTTATCCCTACTAATTATATATATAAAAGCTAAAGTTTATTGTTTGTTACTCTGGATTATAATGAAACTTAAAAATAATATAGAATATTTGATATAATATATCAAAATAACACTATACGCCAGACTAATATAAGCTACTCGAAATACTAATCCTGTGCAGGCGAAATCGTGGGCACCAGCTTGTATTTAAATACATCCGACTACTACAGACTCTACGGTGAAAGATCTTGAGATCTTGGTGGCAATAAGTATGCGAAAGAAATTCAAAAGTATATTTAGTCAACGAATCAGCTACTATTAATACTATCTTATCTCCGTAACATAGTTTGTACACGAGTATACCACTCGTACCCCTCGGAGAGGTACTGGTATTATGTTTTTTTTTTTTTTTTTTTTATGTAATAAGAGGCAAACGAGCAAGACGGGTCACCTGATGGTAAGTGAGTTCACCGCCGCCCACGTCACCAGCGACGCCAGTGCGTTGCCTACCCTTCAGGTAAGAGTATGCTCTTTTCTTGAATAACCCAATGTCGCAGTGTTGGGGGAAGACAGCTGATGGCAACGAGTTCCAGATATTCACTGTGCGTGGCAGAAAACTTTTTTTAAAACGCACTGTAGTGGAACGCCAACCATCCAGATGGTGCGGATGATAGTTCCGGCGAGACGATCGGTTGCGAAAATCAGCGGCTTCTATTAAATTGAACAACTCCTCGGAACACTCCCCATTGTAGACTCTGTAAAGTATGCATAGGGAAGATAGCTCCCTACGCAGTGCCAAAGGATCTAGCCGATCGGAAAGTTCAGGATCGTCGACAATCCGAGATGCCCTACGTTGGATTCGGTCAAATGGAGATAGCTGATAACCCGG
This sequence comes from Scirpophaga incertulas, assembly GCA_036419045.1. Classification (NCBI taxonomy): domain Eukaryota; kingdom Metazoa; phylum Arthropoda; class Insecta; order Lepidoptera; family Crambidae; genus Scirpophaga; species Scirpophaga incertulas. The sequence goes on from CM071645.1 coordinate 14,966,947, forward strand.
AGCCCCGGCCCAAAGGTGGCAACAATACTCCATGTGAGGCCGCACCTGTGCCTTATACAGTTTAAAGGCGGTGAGCCGGCTTGAAGTACTGTTTGGCCCTGTTGAGTACTCCGAGTTTTTTGGAGGCCATTTTGGCTTGCTCTCCAAATGACCACCAAACTGTACAACACTCGAAATATCGACGCCCAGAATGCCAATGTTTGGCTTGGCACAAAGGTGAGTGTTTCCGAAGAGTGGCGATGTGCTATTGGTTTGGAATCCTTACTGTATTAAGTTTATATACATATAAATAGTCATCGACAGCGAGTTAATGCTCGCACACTGGAACCTAAAAGGTCCCGTACATTGCGGTTCCAAAGGAATTTCCACCCGCGTACACTACGACTGTGGAATGAACTCCCTGTTGAGCTTTTCCCGAGGACTACAGTATGGGGTTCTTTAAGAGAGGAGTAAATAGGATTTTAAAGGCACCTCTAGTGTTGCAAGTGTTCATAGGCTACGGTAACCGCTTACCATCAGGCGAGCCGTAGGCGTGTTTGCCACCATCGTGGCTCCATTCAAGCCGTAGGGCCCTTATGGCCAAGTCTAAGGCTGAGTTTAGTTGGTAGGTCACGTGGTCAGACCGCTCTGCCTACGTGGAATCCAACATAACCTCCGTGACGCTTGCCTTTTTGTGGGGGTATCCTGGATAGATTTCGTGCTCCTTAGTGAGGGATCTCTGCCTCTCTCTCCTGAAGAAAAAAAACACCATCGTAGTAGAAAAAAGAATATCTTAGCCTATTTTCGAAATCAACTATTAGATTGATTATATCCGATGAACGTAATTCCATTTTTAATAACTAAGTACTCACATCGTTTATTACGATTTTACGATTACAAATCATTAGATGCATTACAAAACAACGTCTAGGTTTAGTCTAGTGTAAACTTGAAAAAACGTTGTAATAAATATTTATAAGGAATTTTTTATAACATTTAGTTGAGGTTTGTTTTAATGTGAACGGAATTGTGTAGGTACCAAACTAAAAATGGGTGTATGTTATAATTTCGTATCTATTGTAGGCCATTTGATCTTGACAATTTAAATCCATTATCTGTAGGGTTGTATGTCTAACAATAGAGAATACACACACTTTTATCGTCTTACAATATACCTTTCTCTATTAGATAAATACAAAGTTTGCGATTAGGGAAAGAGATCCGACGTCCATCTTATTGAGACATAGTATAAGTTTGCTACAAAACGCATTCAAAAATCAGTTTTGCGAGAAGGAAATAGCGTGCAATTTTTAACAGCTAATAACTTTTACATTTTTATTAAGTACATTTGAATTTAATTCATGTTCTCTGTTGTGGTTTTTGCCGAGTCTATTTCAGTAGTATACATACGTAGAACAAACTGACACGCGCATTTCCACGTGGTTTAAGATGTGACCAGACGATCACGTGTAGGGCTCAGAGACATACAAGACTATGAACAATAATGTGCTAATTATATACTTTGTAATTAACATTAGAACCGAGAGTTCATTAAAATCAAAGTGGTAATTTGTTGCCGATATACTGTGGAAACATTTCTATTATCTATTACACTTACAACAAATTGTGAATTTAATAAATAGTACAATTTTTATTATGTACATAGATATATATCTTGTTTGTTGATTGATTTTTAAATTTTTACGCCAATAATGAGATTGATATCTTTTATAACATTCTGCTTACTGATAAATGATTTAGTTTGACAGTTTTATGGAGAAATTTAATGCGGCCATGCATTTGTAATACATGGTTGTTATTTTGATAACCAATTATAATTTTTATTTATCTTTCTCTTATAATAAAGCTTTATAAAATTGTACTGTGTTGCTGTAGCATTGAGAAGAGATGAAAACTGTATATGGCACTCGAGACTTTGCATTTTATTAAAAATGCTATATTAACGCTAACTACATATTCCGCTAACTAAAATCCGTGAAATAGATCCGCCATTTTATCTAAAAGAGATTATAAACTTTGCGTCGAACATAATCTTCCGAGCACGTTTCGCACTTCTTGTGACGGATTCACAGCATAGCCTCTCCAGAGAATATAAAAAGTTATGGTATTTAACAGTCCATTATTAAGCCGAGGTAAGCGCATAATTCAACAACATCTCGACCGATTTGCCCAATTCTCTTTTTAAAATGTTCGTAGAAGTTCAAGGATGGTTTTTACGAAACAAATTCGAATAATTATCGGAAAAACCCTAAAAACAGCCCTTTTATTCCCATACAAACGTTTTCTAACTATTTATTGATTTATTATTATTGTATTAAGTTCATATTGCAAGCACTCACTGCTGTCTAAGCAATGTAAGCGTGTTCCTAACATCAAAGAGTAAATTTGCGCTTTATTAACGCTATATATAGTTGAAATTCAATCATATCTATAAAAACAGTGTGCGTGTATGCGTTGGAGCATAGAATACATCGTTGGAGGATTTAATATCACGTTCTAAAATTGAATAGTCACAAAATGTAATAGTTCATTTGGACATTTTGTTGTAATTTGGTTGGCTATGCGATATTATCTATAAAATAAGTAGGAACAAAAAACTGCCACGTTACAAATATTCTGTCGGGCCCGCTAGTGTAGGCATATATTAGTGTACCATAAGTTAACATTCGTTTGCACCAAAACCTCTCACCGCCTAACGACCGCATCTCTAACACGACACACTCGCGAATCACTCCCACACACTGCGCTGGCCGGAGAAAGACTTGCCTAACTGATTATGTAACTCTGTATTATAATGAAATTGACAGATAGTTCAAGTACATTGATGCTTCATATACACAATTGTCACATTGAATCTTAATATAGCATTTAAATTCTAAATTTGATAACACCAACAGGCATGCACCGATCTCTATTCACGCACGAAACTATAATCTTGAGCGAGCGAGCCAGTAGACACGCGCTCAATTTGCAACGACTCCCTCTCAGCCCTAACTGCAACACGATGCTGGAACGACATTCCACCTCCTATTCGTAACTCTCAGTCTGTCATGTCTTTTAAAAATAAATTTAAGTCATACGTCCTTAATGCCCAAAAAGCGTTACCTTAGCATTTGTATATATTTTATTTTGCATATTCTATGGACCCAGCCCAGTCGCGCTTTTATGACAACTTTCTTAGGTATATAATGACGAACTTTATGCTGTTATTATAGATATGATTGTAAGTTATTGTGTATTTGGGGTTTTTGGTGTTTGTTTATTTGTATTCGGATTATTTGGTTAATCACCATTGTACAGTCAAACTTTCATTTAATCAATTTTTTATTTATATATTAAAATAATATTATATGTATATTAATATCAAATTATATATTTATAAAATTACTCATAGAAAAATATGGTTAGTTTATTGTTTAGTGTTTATTATTTGTGTTTTTTGTTTTATGTTATTTCATTCATTTTTTTATTTTTAATTTTTTAAAATGGCGTCCGCGGATGATCAGCGTCGTGGTGTACGCCGACATATGCTGAGTGGAGACCATTTTGATAACAAAATGACTTGTATGCATGTTTGTTTTTGTATTTTCCGGACCGTTATTTTGCTTACCAAATAAACGTTTGTCTTTCTTTCTTTAACCGCATTAGTCGTTAGTAGCAATGCACAGAATCTTCAGTTTTCATGCCTTACAAAAATAACACTCAATGTATAAACTGAATGTCGCCACGTATACTCTCAGCGTACCTATATCCATTCTTAAATAAAAGGATATTCGTTTGCAGTTTATATCGATAGCTTTATTTTTTTATGGCAACTTTGTACCGCATCCTTAACAGTAACGTAATAAGGTAAATTCGTTCTAATTTTAGTCAATAAATTCACATGATTTCTACACTTTACTATAGGTCAAATACTTATTTCATTACAATAGAAATTTTATATCATAGTCATCTAAACTTACTATATTGTTTACAAAACAAAGTTATTGTTAAGAGGCTGTTTATTAAATTTAAGCCAAAAGCGATTCAAAGTAGAAATATAGTTAGCAATGTATGAGTTGCGTATTGGAAGTTATATACTGTAATCCTCATTTCCACATCTTACACATCCTCAATTCACATTTATTAGTCTGCAATGCTTACAAGTGACTTGTTTAGAACGAATTATCCAATGAATATATCCCTACATTGCTGACGTACGGACAACGCACGGGCTAGGACGGGGTCATTATGCCACTACTCCTGTCATAATTTTCTAACAGCAAAACATACGCTTTCAAATTACAACCAGGCACACTAGACAATGACTCACTTGACAACTCTACATCTGTCAATTCGCACACAAACCTAAAGCGTAGGCAACTTTACCAAAATAAATTAAGAACTCGTATAAGTATTCAAGTCGTATGCAAAGATACTTAGAAAATGCAGAGTTAAAGCAGCGTAGATTACACTTTCGCAACTATTTCGTTTCGACTTTCATTCTAGAATAAAAATAATATTCTAAGTAAATGAGTGTAATATTTCATGATTATGTTTAATATTAGCGAACAGTTATTTAATTATTTGTAATTGTTTTATCTTATTATCTTTGCGGATTATTTGTATCATTCAAGTAAAACCACAACGGCCCTTTGAAATTGACTAATTGTTATCTTTGCGGATTGAGAATACACGTTTCACCGTCCCTTTTATCTCTCGTGTCGCAAGAGCTGCCGTAAGAAAAGATTCTCGATTGATGGTATCACCAGTACTGTGTCTGCGTTGGTTAATAGGCATTAAGGTATGTCGTAGACGCGAAGTCAATAATTTTGCACTACGAAAACAGCCGCTATTGTGAGCAACATAACAGCTATCTCAAGGTCTTACATATAATATCTGACGGGTTGTTGTGTGTACATAAATGTCTCATTAAACTAGTCCTTATACCTTTAGTACAGACTTGACATAATATACAAATTATTTAATTTGATTCGAATATTGACTAATATTTGAACACTTAGCCTAACCTATATTATATTATACAGAGCCTCACAAACATGCACCATGTAAAATATTAATTATTTAAATTGCCTAAGCGCTCATTAGTTATTTTAAAGGGCTGTATCAAAATCAAAATTAACTTTATTCAAATATGACTTTATAGGAAGCTCTTTGGAATCGTCCAATCTTTTTTTTCCTATCACCCATTCAGTACGCATTTTTTATTTTTAGCTTTTTTTATTAAAACTTGTTGCCCACGCAGGCCCGGCTGATACATCAAACCGTGTGTTTCCGTACAATCGGCGATTAGTATCAGTTGCACCTCGTACATACAATTGCACGATGCTATCATAGTATGTGGCCTACTTGCGTTAATTTCATACGATACATGCATACATTTGGCATACATTGCCATTGTTTTATATTCTGTGCTTGTTTCAGTAGAACGAATATTAACAAAGGTATGTGAAAAAAAATACCAACCAGTAAAGACGATAAAATACGTTTAAAAAAATACTAAGCTACAGTCCGACACAAGAAAGCAGAGAATTATGATATTAAATTCAGAATATTAAAATTAAAGTCATTCAGTGGAACAAAATGAATACATACAACTAGCTAATTTCATTTCAGGTAAATTCAGTCGATATAAGCAACGTAAATTTGTACAACTTTGTTCGCGAACAAATGTAAGCTTATGGTATTATGGAAATGTAGTTTTCATGTAATTGATTACGCCTACATGTTGTTTTAATCTAAGATGTTAATAGTGATGGCAAGTTATACAGCTGCATTGTAGGAAATTGGGCACGGTAGGTCGTGGTACTTGTCAAAGCGTTACTGAAAACAGTGAATACATGGAAAGGTCGTCTATATATATATAGATAGATAACTGGATAAGATAATTAGAACAATTTTCCCTATAACTAGCTGTGTCCCGCAGTTTCACCCGCGGACGATTAGCATTGTTTATATATTTCTACAGTAATCTAGTACTAAATATAGCCTGTGTCACTCAGTGATAATGGAGCTTTCTAATGAAAAAAGAATTATTAAGATCGGTCCAGTACTTTTTGAGTTTATTCGTTACATATAAAAATACAAATCTTTCCTCTTTATTATATTAGTGTAGATTTAAAAAAAATTACATATGTATATCTTAACACGTACTTATTGACGGCTTAGTGGTTGCCATCTCTGAGGTCCCGGGTTCGAGTTCCAATGCGGCAGATATTTGCGTGATGAGTGCGAGCATTTGTACCTTTGTAATGATTGTTATAATATATTTCTACCAAATTTATTTGTATATGTATGTGTAATATATGTATGTCTCTCCATTACGCTAGATCCCATAACACTAGCTACTTTTGGCTAGGCTAATTGGTGTCAGTGTATTATATATTTATTTGTTTATATTGATGTATTTATATTGCTCTATATAGGCAAGAAACTAGAATCACAATTTTATTATTATATTTTCTGCTTTCAAATGATTTTTCAAGTCTGTTTAACTGTGATACTGAACTTAAATTATAATAAGACTAGCGACTCGCCCCGGCTTCGCACGGGTGCAATAAAAAAAATGGATATGGTGGGTTATCCCTAAGAGACAGACATAAACCATAGCGGACTTTTTTGTTGAACTTTTTAAGGTGGACATTATTTTGGTCTATCTCGTAGGGTTCAGCCAGCGTTTTTGCAATATAAACGCAAAATAACGTGCGTGACATCATATTAGAAACCTCTAAATTTATCAGTGTTTCTCTACTTTATTATGCATGTATTATACACATAAATCTTCCTTAAGAATCACTCTATCTATTAAAAAAACCGTATCAAAATCCGTTGCGTAGTTTTAAAGATCTAAGCATACATAGGGACAGGCAGACGGCGGATAGCGACTTTGTTTTAGTAATATTGTGATGATACAGAATTTCACTAAGTACTCTATTGGTTATTGTGTTCCAATAAGTAGAGTATAAATAATAAATTATAGTATAGTATTAGTAAAGTGGTATTATAGTTTAGTATTTTACTTTACTATTATTCCCCGATTCACAACTTAACGTGCATTTGAGTAAAACAACCCGGAAAGTATTAAAATAATAACCAATGTTTTAGGTTATCTAAATGATAAACCGCGACACAAAGACAATTTTGCTAGTCCGCCCGCACTGCGCCCGCGCACCTCGCCCACGTGCTTATGTATCTTCGTGTATACTTTCACTAAAACAGGAACGTCCACACCACATTCACATCTAATCTGTCCTCGCGTCTTTCTGTTAATTATTGCCGTCGACCACAGCTAACTGCTGTTTGTCAACAGCGCGCCTAATGATTTGTTTATTGCGCTACATTGTTGGAGGAGCGAGAGTCTGTGTAGACACGTGTCAGGTGGTGGGTGGGAATGTTTAGACTCAGGCTCCACCAAAACAGTTGAGAGAAGAACATCCGTATATTATCAATAGATATTGTGAAGTAAAGATTTTACTTTGTGAATTAGTGGGAAAAGTAAAAGTTGTGGTAGATCCTTAAACATTGCAGGCGAATGATCCCGATGTATTTTATTGGTTCATTATTATCTGAAAGACCTAAAAGGACGACCTAGACCAACATACTTAAACCAAACATACTGTAGGAAGGTCAAGTTAAAAGTACCCGTAAGTGACGAGCGTGGATGAAAGTGGAGGATTTTATTGAAGAATGTTGGGATCGTAGCGAGCGGAAAACTGTGATGTCTGTCTACCCCTATGGGAAAGAGGCGTAAGTATATGTATTTCTACCGCCAAAAATTAAAAGATGCTACTACAAATTAATACATGAATACCAAGTAACTAAAATGCAGTTTCAAAGAAATTACACCGTATTCTTGTTCGCAGCAAATCATTCGATATGTGACAGCCGCGTCACAGTTTCTTTATCAGACACCTTTCCGCGTTCTATAATTAATTACTGTAACTTAATACATTTGAAATTCATTAGCCCAGTTGTGTAATTAGGCGAGCGAGCTCCGTCCATTTTTTTACTGTTTTTTCTTATTATATTTTCCATCTCCCGCAGAGATTTGATTTCGTTTCGACTCGATATCGAGTATTATATTAGTAATTGGTGCTATCTTATATACCTTACTGTTTCCAAATGTGTTTGGCATTAGAACAATATATTTTCTTTTCAACTTAACTAACGACCTCCATAGTCGAATGGTTGGTATTCCGGTTTCAAGGTGTCGTTATCTTTAAGGTGTCCCGGTGTCGGGTTCGAGTCCCGGTGAGGGCAGATATTTGCGTGATGATTGCGAGCATTTGTACCTTAGTCATGGTTGTTATATTATTTTTCTGTCAAATTTATTAATATATGTATAATATATGTATGTTTATCCGTTACCCTAAATCCCATAACACATGCCTTAAAAAAGAGCTTACTTTGGGCTAGGCTAATTGGTGTAAGTGTAAATATTTATTACTCACTATCTCTCGTACAATTTTAATTAGTACATATTTCTATAAGTAATATACAAACATGGGGTTTGCATTTAGCTCTAACTAAACCAAACCTACGAAAAACGTCTCAGCTTATTTCCGCCCCCATCAAGGGGTTGATCCTACCCTAACTATGTTACGGAAATAAGGGCTTTGTTTAGAGCTCCGCCGCGCCCGTGGAGGCGACCTCAGCCTCGGATGTGACGGTGACATCGTAGGAGATTTGAGGGGGCAAGATCACTCCTCCCCGAGAAGAGCCCCTAGCGCACCCGGGGGTCCTCAGATGCGACACTCGATCCTAAGTCAACAATGTTTGAGGACGGCCATCGCTGAGGTTTTTAGCGGCCCACATAACCACCGACTCTCCGCAGCCGAAGTCTGCAATTCAATGCATTTTTCTCAGCGGAAAAAAGGGCTTAGTTTATCAACCTGGCCCAGTATCAATTGGATTACAGTTGTATAAAAGGTTTGAATTACTTTTATGGATGAATGCAGATTGCCTCACGATGATTTTCTTAATCATAAGAGTTCCAGATAAATGTACATATGAAACTCCAACAATGAAACATCCGTATGTGGCCGAATCGAATCCGCGCTTCCCGAATATAATAATTGTAAAATACTAAAATACACATGAAAACAGTTAGTTGTTTAGAATAATAATAAACTAACTACTATTATACTAATCACAAAATAACCTTTGTATTTTTGTAGAGCAGAGTTTTTTTTTTTATATTATAAGTCACTATTTTCATCTCTACCTTCTAATTTCTTAATTTCTAACTGATATATTTCTAACGTTATCTAAGGTCACTAGGACTTCAGAAGTATAGCTTCTAAAGAGGCACCTTTGGGAACTGATTTAAGTTTCCGAAGCAAATTTTCCATTCATATCGACATTTGTTTATTTACACTGTGCAAAAGGCAAAGGCCGCGTCGTTGACCTGCTGCGTTCATTAAAAATCAATCTTACGACCTTGCTATTATTATATTGCAAAGGAAATAAGTTGAATGAGAAATAATATAATATTTAATAGGCAAACATAACATTTAATATAAGAATTCTGTGTAAAACCTTCCATTCTGTATCTTACAGAAAGGACTCATGGTCCAATATGACTTGCATTCACATACCAAGAAAGACCTCAACATTAAGGCCCTGCGTAATGAAGTAGCGATAATGCGCACGCGTGTTACATTGTAGGGTTGTCACCCGTAATTTATTATGAACTAGCTGATGCCCGCGATATCGTCTGCTCAAAACGCCATTCGTCATATTTTGGTCAATTCACACAATATCTTTATAAACTGAGCCTATGTGTTATTCTGATGTTATCTTATCTTATGATATAGCTATTATAGTCAAATTTTATTGACATCCATTCAGTCATTTTTACGTAAACGAGTAACAAATATCCATACTTATAAACTGTCGTGTTTATTACATTAGTACGATATATATTAATATTATTATATTATTATTATATATTACCGGTTTATATTCGTCCCCACTGAGGGTTTGATCCTGCCCTTTGTTACGGCAATTAGGGCTTAATTCACCAAACTGGCCCAGTGTCGATTGGATGACTATACGAGACGAAACTCTTAGCAATCCATGGATTCACCGTGCGGGTGCCGGGTCCATCGTGTGACAAAGAGAGAAACTCCGAGCAGCTCCCGGGACTTGCGACGCGGGTGTAGGTTTAAGAGTGTAGGATTTCTTTCCGAATCATTCGACAAAAAAGTTGATAAGTTATTTTACGTAATTAAAGACTGTAATATTACAGTGCAGATTTGTAGCCTTAATAATTACTTAATTTATAAAATTAGCGGTAAATATATACTAACGCTTAATGATATAGTGGATAAAATTGTACTTTATTGTTAAACAATGTAGAACAGTAATAAGCTGGCAGCCCTAACGTAACTTAAGGTACCTATCGTATTTCCAATAAAAAAATATTTTGCACGAGACAAATTGATATGTACTTAACCCACCATATTAGATAGGCAGCTTTGGCTGCACATTTCATCATCTCAACAGCATCAGTACAAAACTCGTGTTGTGTAAAAATATGATGATAATATATTATCTATTCATCTCGTAGACACCACCACTACGTAACAAAACCGCTTCTCACGGGTCGAATGTCAATATTACCGATTTGCCAACGTGACCTTTGGCTATAAACACGTGGTACAGCTGACACCAGCAACACCCGATAGCTGTGGACAATATTTATAGCGCGATAACAGTATCTTCTCACTAATTGATTGCTGTTTTGTTTACACAGAAACTTGGAGCTGAACCCAGCGTAGGTGACGCTCTGGTCTTGGCACTGGCCTTCTAATTCGGAGGTCCAGGCTTCGGTTCTACAATGTAATACAATATCTTGAGACATCCTTGCATAGAGAAACAAATGTATACCAAGTTGGTCGGTAGTTAGCAAAACTTCTTTAGGGTAGACTTGCACTTCAAAACAGGATGTAAGATAACGAAATAGAGCTATGGCGTGTACATTATTATCCGCCAAAGATAATTAAAATTTATATTGATATTTTATTGTGACTTTATTAAACAAATATTAAATCCATTCATTAATGAACCCAGACTCTACGCACTTCAGGTCAACGAACATAGCTGTCATCTGCAGAAAATGACAGAATTCCACAAATGAATGAACTATATTCAATATATTGTTTTATTCATGATTTTATTTACCAGATTTTTACTAAATTTTGTACATTCTTCACCGATTGAATATTCTGTAATGCTTGACAAAAATGAATGCGAACAATTCTAGATCATTAATAAAATAAATAATAAATAATTGTTTCTTACATTTACAACAATTAATCTATCCCAAAGTAAGCTCTGTAAGGCTTGGGTTGTGGGATCTATAGTAATGGATCGATGCATATAATTATTAATATTTATGATAGAAATATATATGAACAACTATGACTAACGTACAAAAACTCGCATTCATCACACAAACATCTATCCCTTCCGGGACTCGAACCAGGGATCTAGGAGATGGCGATACCTTGAAACCACTCGACTACGAAGATCATCAAAACCACCATTTAAATCAGTCGTTCTTGAGTAGTCTTGCAAATAACAAGACTTTGTTTTATGTGAGTTAGTTAGCTGAAGTTATATTACTTTTGCTCTCTCTGTACTTATTTATGAGAAACGCTAACAATGATTTATAATTATGATAAAAACCTAATAAAATATAAAACCATACAACTCAGGTGAGCGGTAATCTATAAGTAATCGTGAATCAGTGTCTGGCTGTCCGCGCAATGGCAGTGCGGAAACGAAGCGTGTTCCTCGCCGGACATCCGACCGAACGCGACCAGAATTACGACGACGAATTTAGATCCCGCTAATTGCAAAATCTCTCTCTAACTAAAAAGGCGTAGGCATTTCAATAAATTATTAACGAGTGTAAACATTTTTAAAAATCCACTGTTAATGTTAATTTTTGTACTTATTAAGAATATAAAAATGAATTATTTACACACACACATTACAAGGCTATGTAGCGCTTAAGCACTTTGCGTGCTTAACTATGTTTAACGACAATAAGTGCCTTAAAGGTTTATATTGAATAATATTATTTTGATTTTAATTATTTTAAATTTTTTTTTTTTATTTTTTTTTTATTTTTTTATTTATTTTATTATTAATTTTTTTATTTTTTAATCGAAAGTGTCCTCAAAATAGGCCAGGTCAGAAGTACCCGCACGTCGAGCATGTATGAGGAATGTTATGAAGTAGATGAAGCGAAAGAGATATGTAAGGACCGTAGCAAGTGGAAGGACGTATCTCTGCCTACCCCCGTGGGAAAAAGGCGTGAGTGTATGTATGTATTGATTTTAACTATATAACACCACCTTGAAAATTAGGCATTAGCAATCGTTGCTTAATCTTAATTAAAATATTATAAACATGTATAAATTGTTTTTTTTGTCTCTTTCTTGCCTTTGGTTCTAAAAATTGTATTTTATATAATATCGATTTGGCCTTCATTTCAGTTTACTAAAATAGGTTTATAAATACAGTATAAGTGAGAAACCAGCAAAATATGCTTACATTTTGTGATGCTACTTCAAGAAAATAATGTCTAGATACATCTCTTTGTATTCATAATCGGCCGAACTGCAGTGTAAGCTCCATTATACTTTATCTATCGCATACTGTACCTCATTCAGTGGTCATAAAAGCTCTTTGGATAATATCCGTTCATTGCGCATATATCATTTAATTCAATGATACTTAATCTCCATGGATTCATTCTTGAATAGACCTTAAGCTTAGTCAGTTAAGCCGTAATTTAGAATACCACTACATTGGTATACTTATTTATGGTTAACACTCGGAAGGTCGCGGGTTCAATCTCCTGGCGAAGGTTGGTTTGTTATCAGTGAGTGCTGTGACAATGACTTATGTGGCATTGTTGGTTTTCTGAAATATAAATTGCATTCGTGTGAACCCGACTGTAAAAAACGATACCAATCTGCTTGGAGGAAGCACCTACTCATTATGTATTTATTATCATTGGACTGACTCGAATCATAATAAATAATTCTTTTTTTAGACCCGAGGTCGTGGCTTCATCATTCTCACTTCCTTTTATATCTACGATACTTTTCTTTTTACTATTCTGCGCTTATTACTAGATTGAGTTGCTTATTTCTATAAATATATTCTTAGAACTATAACTACATAATATATTAATGTATATTATAAATTTCAGATGTATATTTATATAAAGTGCAAAATTAGGAATATTAAAATATTTAAATCTTTTAAAAATAACTAATACTGAACTAATTAGATCGAGAAAGCTGATCGAATACGCACTTAAGTACAATGAAAAACTGTCATTAAACTGTCACAAAACTAGCCTTAACATTATTATGATAGATTGGAATTATTAGAACTTAGATGTAAAGTAACTTTTGGTTAGTAATATGTTATTATCACTATAAATTTAGTAAATATAAGGTCTAAGGATAAAGAAGAATTTCCCTTAATCACGTATTATATAAAATGTTACTTGTAATCTGTTTTAATAATCTGTGGCAATAATACAACACATTATGTACTCGTATATGCATAAGTATAAAAGGTAGAGCAGAAAAATGGTAAAAAATATTTGCTTAAATGAATAACTTTTGAATGAATATTTACTCGACTTCTTTTTCTTTTATTATTAAAGATTTTTTATTTGCTATAAATAGCAGGCGAGCAGACAGCCTTCTTAAAAAGCAGGTAAAAGCAGTGAAAAGCACATTTTTTTATATATATACATATAATAACCGTATATTATTATGTCTTTGAGATTAGAGAGCAAACGCAATGCTTCTCCGTATTTTCGTAATGAAAATGCACCCTGAAAACTAACTTACTGGCACCTCTAGGTAATGTGGAGGAACCTTGACATTGAGAGCTTCATTTAACACTCCGAACATAGGATGTATTCCATTCGTGAAATTATGCTATCGTTTTTATATAGTTTCGGTTAGAGTAACTTATACGTGGTTTCCGTTTTCATAGATATGTGTGACTTTCAAGGTGACTCTTGGCCTTGAGACAATTCGTCATAACGGCGACTTTCGAAGTGCAAATGTATATTTTGACATGTTGTTGACTGTACCAATTACAATTAAGTAACCACATTATATCTACAGATTTAATTCACAAATACATTTAAATTTCTAGTATCATAGGGCAACTTGAGAAAAATCACAGTGATAACTAGAAAGTCCCCCCAATGCATATAAATCCAGAACAGCCACTTCGTTTAAGACATTTACACTAACTGCATAGCTTTGCCAAACCACTTTTCCTTCTAACTAAGATCAAAGCGCAAGGCGCAATCTTTAAGTGAAACTTACTTAAATCTCTCAAGTATACTAACGCGCAATGCGCCTGCGCATTTGCGAGAGTCCATATTCTTGTACAAACAATACAAAATCATTCAAGGCGAAGATATGTTGCTAGTTCATGTTTGAATATGTATGGTAAAATAAAGAATACAAGTGTTTTCTTTACATCACAAAAAGTGTCGATATGTCGGAAGTTTTAACAGTACCTGTAGAAGCACTGAGTTATTGTTTTATCTGGTACAACCCAGATATTTCCTGCAGACCACTCTTTTATGAATTAAAAATTACAACTGTTGTATTCTTATACATTCTCGAGGTAGGACAGCATGTCAAGAGTCATTACAATTCATTTGTACTGACAAAAGTACCTGAGAAATTCTAGACATCAGTAGATGTATATATAGTGTTCTAGTTGTTAGATCTAGAACAAGCCAATATATTGATTAGCGCTTGTTCTAGATCTAACACCTAGAACTGCATGCTTTCAAATTTCAAATTATCAATGTTCATTAAGTTTTTTAATAAATTACCAGAATACATAAATATTCTCTCATATAACGCATTTTAAAACGAATTGCGCCTCTAGATGTTGTAGATAACATTTTTACTCTATGGAAGAATTTTCCAAATATAGATTATAAATATTATTAAATGCTCATGAAATTGTTGTTATTATATAAACGTTAGCTAAAGCGGTAAATATAATACACTATGATTGATTTGCTATGTCTTACTCGGGCTGTATACTAAGACTACGAACTGGATCAACTTATTAGACATTACATTTTTTTTTTATAGGATAGGGCAGCAAACGAGCAAACGGATCACCTGTTGGTAAGCGATAACCGTTGCCCATGGACACCCGTAACACCAGAGGAGTCACAGATGCGTTACCGGCCTTTTAAAAGGGTATAAGGGGGGAAGGAGGGGTTGGCCCTCCGGTATCCTCACTCACTCGGCGAAACACAGTGCAAGCGCTATTTTACGCCGGTTTTCTGTGAGGTCGTGGTATCACTCCAGTCGAGCCGGCCCAATTCGTGCCGAAGCATGGCTCTTCCACGGTTGAAAATTTAAAATTACATGATGGCAAATAAATAAATGGAAATTATAACTAATTTCCCAAGTATGAACTTTAACTCTCGAACATGCAATTACATGCAAACATGTAAAACATGCAATTCGTATAGTTGATAATCCCAATATCACGATACCAATAGGCCTTGAAGCAGCGGAGGTCTTAACTTCTCCATGCATTCTACAACATCGGCTCTTTAACGAAGAGTTAAAGCGGAGAGCTCTTTGGAACTGTTTGCTAAGCTATATTCTTCACCTTTTTACTAATACACTACCCGTCACCACAGAAGAACTTATATGTTTATATTACGACGTTACATTTGTAATTAGTATACATAAACCAATATCTATATGATTCTACAAGAAGTAAGTCCAAAAACCGTACTCGTTAAAATCTCACTGCTGACTGTGACCATTTATCGCGCGATAAATCCACAAATTAACGTCAAATTTAATCGATACATCGAAATATTAGTCTACAGAGCGGCTTCCAAGTATTCACCTGTTTGTGGGTCGCATCACTTTATCTTAATACCTTCGGAAATAGCTCTACAATTTATAGCTTAAAAGGTATTTTCTATGCTAATTTAATTAATCAGCCTTTACTACAGTGGATTAAGGTTATAGAGCAATCCACTAATAAAATATCTCTATAAAGGAACGAATGGAAATGAGTCAGTAAAAGCTAAAAGCAAGTTAAAAACTGGACTAATTTCATCTTAGAAATATAAGTTAATAGAATTATATTAACTGTAAGGTGCTTCCAGGTGAAGACTTAGTATGCCAGCACCGACTTCTGCTGGCTGACATCTGCCTAACTATTCGCCTCAACAATATATAGGACCGTCCTCCACCCAAAATAAAGTGGCACGTGTTGCAAAAAGAGGAGTATGCAAGTGAATTTAGAGAGCAAGTTGTAAACAAGATGATAGAGATGGGGGATATGGAAGGAGTGAGTGTGAATGAGTGCTGGAAGGAAATGGCTGATTGTATCCGAAGTGTGGCAAGGAAGGTAGTGGGAGAAACAAAAGGAAAGCGTATGATAGATAAGGATGGGTGGTGGTGGAGTGAAAGCATTAGAGAAGTTTTGAGAGAAAAGAAAAAATGCCTTTAAAGAATGGCAGAACGTAGAAGACCAGAATGAATCTATGAAAGAAAGTAAGAGAGAGGCTTATAAGGAATGTAAGAAGAGAGCGAAGAAGGAAGTTGCTATTTGTAGGGCAAAGGCACAAGATAGTTTATATCGGTCCCTTGAAAGCACCGAAGGTCAAAACGCCTTTTTAAAATTACAAGAGCGAGAGAAAGGAATGGAAGAGATGTTTCACATGTAAAATGTATAAAAGATGATTCTGGAAGGATTTTGACTAACGATGAAAGTATAAAGCGCGATGGAAGGATTATTCTGAGAAATTGATGAATGAGGAGAATGAATGGAATGGTATGCTTGAAAATCCACCAGTAAATATGGGCTTAGTGAGAGAGATTAGTGTGGAAGAAGTAAAAATGGCTGTTAGGAATATGAAGAATGGGAAGGCGGTCGGTCCAGATGGACTACCAGTAGAAGTGTGGAAGTTGCTTAGTGCGGATGGACGGAAGTGGCTGAGTTTATTTTTCGGTAAATTGTTGCACGAAGAACAAATACCCGAGGAATGGTGCAGTAGTGTACTGGTCCCCATCTTTAAAAACAAAGGAGACGTTCAAAACTGCAGCAGTTACCGGGGAATAAAACTCATGTCACATACTATGAAAGTCTGGGAAAGAATAATAGAGAGAAGAATGAGAGAAGAGTGAGAGATAACACAAAACCAGTTCGGATTCATGCCCGGTCGAGGTACAACAGATGCCATTTTCGCTTTACGCCAATTGTGCGAAAAGTACAGGCGCGTGCACAAAAATCTGCATATGGTTTTTGTCGACCTCGAAAAGGCGTACGATCGGGTTCCCCGTGAGGTTTTGTGGTGGGCGTTAAAGATGAAAGGTGTGCCTGGGAAGTATGTGAGGTTGGTCCATGCTATGTACAGAGCATCTTGTACATGTGTACGATCTGCCGCGGGAACGACGGACTGTATCGGTGTGGCTGTGGGGCTGCACCAGGGGTCGGCATTGAGTCCCTACCTCTTCCTTCTGATCATGGACGCTCTGACGTCGGACCTGCAGGAGGAGGCACCCTGGTGCATGCTCTTTGCCGACGACATCGTGCTTGTCGGGGAAGAGGGCATCGAGGTACAAAGCAGACTGACGGGGTGGCAACAGAGGCTGGAGAGTGTTGGCCTGAAGATCAGCAGATCCAAAACTGAATATCTGTTCTGTGATTTCGGCGGTCTTTCCAGTCCTGTACCCATGTCTTTAGATGGCGCTATACTTCCTACCTGCTCAGATTTTAAGTACTTCATTCAGAACGACGGCGAAATAGACAGAGCTGTGCAGCATAGGATTAACGCAGGGTGGATGAAATGGCGACAGGTCACAGCTACAACGTGCGATCCCCGAATGCCAATAAGGCTGAAGGGGAAAATTTACAAATCGATCATCCGACCTGTCGTCATGTATGGAAGTGAATGCTGGGCCGTCAAGAAGAAGGATGAAAATAGATTGCATACAAATGAAATGAAAATGTTACGATGGATGTGTGGTGGACAAGGATGGATAAGATAAGGAATGAGTACATAAGAGGAAGCCTGAAAGTAGCGCCAGTGGTAGAAAAAGTGAGAGGAAGTAGATTAGCATGGTTTGGACATGTGATGCGGAGGGATGAAAGTCATGTCACAAAGCGAATGTTGAATATGAAAGTGGAGGGATACACGGGCAGAGGAAGGCCGAATAAAAGATGGATCGATTGTGTGAAGAATGATATAAGAATGAAAGGAGTAAGCAAGGAAATGACGGCTGATAGAGAGGAATGGAAGGAAAAGATCTACTGCGCCGACCCCAGATAATGGGAAATGGGCAAGAGAATGATGATGAGAATTATATTAACTGAATTAATTCTCCAATTATTAATCTAACTGGTATTGAAGTAGTATATTTATAAAAATTTCACTGAATTCAATCTGCAGTAAAAGTTTCCGTTGATTATGAACATTGCATACTTTGTTATCTTCCTATTTATTTGAGATCGGAGCAGTTCGAGCTTCTAAACAATTTACTGTCACTGTTATTTACTGTTACTTCAGCAACACCAATTTTATATCCCCCAAGGAATAAACCTCGCCTCATTCACATTCATAATCGTCGCCATTATTCTTAGAGATATCATACATCGCTACATGTATGTACATACATACTGTAATGAACTTCTTGATAACTAGACTTTAGAATTCCGGGCACTGCTGCTTCGGTGAGTATCTGAGTCGAATAGGACGGGAGGGATATCGCGCCCGCGGATACGGCGACCCGGGAGGGACCACGCCCCTTCCGTGGCCGGGGGGCGTCGTCGGTGATGGAGATGGGGGAGGTATTGTAGCCTCCCCCGAGGAGGGCTCCCCTGTATCGGCGGGGGAGCGGAGGTTCCCGGAAGTAGCTTGGTGTTCCCGGGGGCTCCCTACATGCCCGAGGAAGGCCATCCCTAAGGTTTTTAGTGGGTAGGCCTCCCCCTTCTGGGGAGGGTGATTTATTTTCAGCAGCATTTTAAAGTCGCAAATAATTATTAATATTACCTCCAACAATCTTACATATATATAAAGAACTACATTCAGAACGTAAGCACCATATAGATTGCTAGAGTCTGGTGCTTGAACTAAGCCAATGCCTGTCTCAATACACCTGGTTTCTCCCCTCCTTTACATGTGGCTTCATTTTTTCAGCAAAAATAAGCGTCAATTATTATAAAATATGTACCTTATATAGTTAATTGTATTCACTTAATATAAAATAAAATAAAATAAAGATAGTTACCGAGACCTGTCTCCACTTCATCTTGCTGGAACTGATTCATATTTTTTGACTCTGTCTGTTGGTGACTTGGATTATGTTGGAATTTTGATAGCTATTATAGATGAATTTTCTATTACCTTAATTATCTAAATAATAATATATATGTCACGGCGCTTAAGATCAGACAAAGGAAGCTTACAAGAAATCGTACAGTAATTTGGCCTGATAATTTAATTTAAATTGAATACAAACTAAAAACTAACTTTACCAGAGTGTTAATCATACTTTTGAATAATAAATATTCCATTACCTGCCATTTTTCAAAGTTGTAATGAACTTTAAATTAGCTGTTTTTCTACGTATCAATCGCCTCTTTGATTTTCAATGTTTTCAATCAAGCTAAAATTCTTAGTTTCCATTTCTATCTTTATTTGAAACTTTTTAAGATTTTTTTTAGCAATATTCTTATACTAAAATTCATTCTTCAAATCAATGAACGGAACGGATGAAAACAGTTATGATTCCCACAAGAGATATATTAACACAGTTATGGGAAATATGTCACTGTTCTTAGAACCCAGCGTGTAATGTGTGAACTGTTCTTTAGTAATCACCCGTGTCTTGGAATGCACCTATCAAGGGATGTGTTAAATAACTGTCTAAAGTTAATAGGCATAATGAGAGAAACATGTTCCCTACATAATGTGGGACGATAAACAAATTTAGAACAGTACACTTTTGTATAAATTTTTATTTCTGTCCCAATCTGAGTACAGAAATTGTATGTTTAAGAGGAAAAGATAATATATTTATATAACTCTTTGGGGGTGTTCTAAAGAAAATACTTACAAATTGATAGGACTATTTTTCAAAGCTTGCGAATGAGACAAACCACTTGCAAATAAGTATCATAAAAATCGTCATACTACATGATTAGTTAAATTAACTGAGAATATATTCAACCGACCTAATTTTGAGTCTCCGGCAACCGAAATTAAACCGTGTATCCAGCTATTAAAGTTTGAAGTTTATTACAATGTGTATACTTACTAGACATGAAACAAGTGAATATTTAGACTACCTACTAGACTACGAGTATAAACTATGGAACTATTATGTAAATTCTAAATAAACCTGCAACAATGATAGAGAATTGAGTTTCAAAATGTTTTCAAACATTACAGCTAGCGTAGCCCGTAGCGAACTACTTGAATTATTACGATACCGCTCTTATTAATGCACTGCAACTTTTGCTATCATAATTATATAAAGTATTTATATAACTCTTTTCTCTTTAAAGTAAGTTGGTAGTACTTTTCTTTATGTGAGGTTGCTACTATTGCGTTACTGAAACGATTTTTTTTAATACATGTGTGCATTTGTTGATCTACTATATCTATTAATGTATGTGTTCCTATTATTTAAAGTATTTAAATATATTAAAATTTATAAGTCTTAGTATAACTGTTCTTTTATTATATTTATTTGATGAAAATTGCACACCGTCAGCAGTTGTTAACACATTTTGCAGGTTGACTGGCAGAGAATGGCTCTGGCATTGAATCTGCCATTTGTACACTTTTTTGTGACTATTGAATAAATAAATAAAATATGAATGATTTACAGTTTATTTTAGCCATCATATTTTTCATAGACTAGCAAGCGTATGGTTTGCCTAACTCAAATTTTCGAACCTAGAATATTCGTGTTGCAAAACACATGTAGCGCTATAATGTTTCATTTGCCATTCTGTATTTGAAAGTTTAATTATATATTGTACTCCAATAATCAAACCATTTCATTTGGTAACGAACGTAAACAAAAGAGGTGGCAAAATGGTAATACGCCTATTTATGCTTTTTTGATTTTAAATGAAGAACGACACGAAACAGATCAGAACTAAAGGTGTATAGATGTCAATAGGAAAACAGTAAAATCAGTTATTGATCAGTAAAAAACAAGGCAATCTAAAAAACCCTTTAATTTAGACAGTATTATAAACTATATCAAAACTTTCTGTAACTAACATAACAAGGTACAAGGCCACTTTAGTCAGAAGTAGACTGCGTCAATAGTTATAAGTAAACTACGTCAATAATCGAAAGACTTTCTACCGGTTGTAAAATAATGCCCCTGTATAATTGATTTCTCTAGGCACCGTGAACTGCCGTTGCTTACTCAATGTTAAAATTAAACTAATAATGGAAACCGACACGTAGCCGGCCTGTTACCATAAACACAACATCCGAAATACAGCCACAATAATTAAACATGCAAGTCTCATGCGGCAATTTAATGGGCTTTATCTTGGACGGCCAACCTATTACCTCGCTCGAATAACTGTTGTTGACTTATAGCAATCTTAAACTTATTTTTACGCATAATTTGTGACAAATTATTACAAATAGTCAGTGTTATTCTAAAATGAAACTGGAGAGCTTTATTTTTACATATTTTAGATATAGAGCATTTTATCACAAATACTACTAAACATATACAGAACTAAAGAGAAAATTAATTAAATTCTAAACACCTTTGAGTTTAAATTAAAATACACAAAGGCTGCACTGTCGCAGCCTCGGACGCTACTTGTGTTCTTACTTTAAAACATTGCGGAGACCACGATCTTCATTCGTTCCATCTCGTTACGCGTGCACTACCAGAAAATAGGATTTTTTTCGTAAATATCACTAACTATAGTAATTATGCTCTATAGTAATAACACTATGATCTTTTACTTCCCATATCAATACTAGCTTTTATCTTTCCTGCAATCATTAACATTTGTGACATACATAATTAAATAACAATACAATTGTAAGATATAATTGGATTTCTCATTTTCTTGAGATTTTTTTAAAAATGCAGGACAAAATATTCTTCAATGTTAAATCACTACATAGTATAAAACAAAGTCACTTTCTCAGTCCCTATATCCCTATCTTTAAAACTACGCAACGGATTTTGATGCAGTTTTTTTTAATAGATAGAGTGATTGAAAAGGAAGGTTTATATGTATAATAATATTATCCATTGAATAGTGGAGAACTTTGAGATTTCTAATGTGTGGTCGTAAATAATAATATTTCAATCAATTTTAAAAGCGCGTTTTTTTTTTAGTTTTTTAAAATATTCTTTACTAGCGACCCGCCCCGGCTTCGCACGGGTGCAGTGAAAAAATGGTTATGGTGGGTTATCCCTAAAAGATAGACATATACCATCGCGGACTTTTTTGTGGATTTTTGTAAGTTGTACAATACTGTAGTACATTATTTTGGTCTATCTCGTAGGGTTCAGCCAGCGTTTGCAATATAAGCGCAAAAAAACGTGCTTATTCACGACATCACATTAGAAACCTTTAAATTTATCAATGTTTCCCTACTATATTATGCATTTATTATACATACAAACCTTCCTTAAGAATCACTCTATCTATTAAAAAACCGCGTCAAAATCCGTTGCGTAGTTTTAAAGATCTAAGCATACATACGGACATACAGCGAAAGCGACTTTGTTTTATACTATGTATTGATTATATACAACGTTTACAGTTTTTTCTGTAGATATTTAAATGATATCAACATAGCACCCGTGCAAAGCATTGGCGGGTCGCTAGTTTTATATAAAAAAAGAGACCAAGAACTGAATTTATATGGAAATATAGGTATAGATCCAGTAGTTCTGGCTCTACGGGCTACCAGTGACCTTCGTCTATATCTCCACTTCATTGCTCGTTGCGTTGGTACCACAACCGCGGCCGTAATGCAAAAGCAAGTGTCAGCACCAATTACCGTCATTTGCTACCTTCACGAACTACCAACCACTCAATGCCTAAACAACACTGTTTTGTGTTGCAATTTCTCTTATTTCTTAATAATTTAATACTAGAATTAAGATTACTTATGTTAGCGTGGCTTATATCTTCATAATATATACACACTAGCTGGCCCAACAGACGTTGTCCTGTCAAATGTCTCAAATGTCAAATGTCTCAAATGTCACGTTGTCTCACGTTGTCTCAAATGTTTTTAAATAAATAATTTAGCTGAAAAACAATATCTATATGACCGTATTGTGAATCCTAAACCATTCTCAAGCCCCCTGGAATACACACAAAAAATTTCATCAAAATTGGTCCAGTCTTTAGGAGGAGTTCAGTCACATACACACGCACACAAGAAATATATATATTAAGATATAGCCTATGTGTTATTCTTATGTATAACCTATTTTATTGTAAGGTTTCATTAATAAAAAGTAAAGTGTCTAACTTTCGCGTCTATAATTAGTAGGATTAACGGAATTGATTTATTAGAATAATCTAGATTAAGAATTTTGTTGTAATACTTGTCATCGTTTGAAGGAAATGCGTCGTTAATTAATCTAGATTTAATATGAATTACTAAAGTCATTAGAAAATTATGACACTATACTTATGACACTTCGAATTCTTTGTATGCCTAACAATTACCTTTATTCACAAATAATGCGAGGTTGCTTTGTTCCCATTGCGGTCAACATTTGCCGCGGAGGCGTCAAATCTCACGGTATCATTACAATTATCCTATTTCATTTGGAAACGACATCAAAACAAATGTTAACATTAACATATTATTTTATACATAGCTTTAATTCTACATGATAGAAACTTTAGGTTTTACTACTTATAGGCTATACAAATGGCAAATAAAGTAAGTGTCCAGTTATTTTAATAATCTTGTAATTGTCGCAGTATTAGAAGTATCTTAGTTGTCAATTTAGACAGTTTATATGAAGGCTACTAATTAAAATCTATATCCTCAAGCATTTATGTCTCTCACCAAGAACACATATAAGTCCTATGATGTTCTGATCTTAATACCTGTATTTCTTGAACTATAAATATTGCGTACTTTAAGCAAACCGATGCACAATTTTGTAGCTAATCTTGAACGTTTGGTGAGACGAAATGTAAATTTTTATTTTCGAAATATTTAACAGAAAAATTGAAGTCATTTTCGACTTTATTTAAAGCATTTAAATTGTTATTAATATTAATCATCCACAAATTAACTCCATTGCTAATCAAGATCGCGTTACGATAACAGTAGCATATAATATGATCAAAGGCAATAAATCTCAATGACAAGTTCGGAGCGTAGATTTGAATCTAAAGTCGCCGGAAACTTAAGTAACAATTATCAGTTGCACTTGATATGCAATAGTTCAAGCACTATGCAGTAGGTCAATTTTTCACTACATGAGACGACACTGATTGTAAACGTCTATTCCAAAACCACAATTTTAGCCTTTAAAGTAAGCATATTTATGATGTAATTGGGTGTTTCTTAAAAATAAATAAAATTTTAATTACAACTTACTTTCGTCATATATATTTAATTATTCACCACTTTGTTTGAAGCCTATATAATATATAGGGATATATTTGGTTTCTTATTATAAAGCAAGAAAATTTTTGATAAAGAATTCAATTGTTAGGAAATACAATTGATTGATTGATTTAGTCAAACGTAGTCAAATACGTAACAAATATAACCCTGTTCTCGAAAATAGGCGTTACAAAAGGATTAGTTAATATTCTTCTTCCACCCGTGTGCTAAATGACAATGGTAGAATTAATTTTAACACTATATCACCTAAAAGTGATCGAACTTTTATGGATAACTTGATAAGACGATACACATGTTTAAAATTTCCCAAGAAGTCTACAGGTAATATAATATTTTATTGCTTTCAAAATAAATAATACTTTACTTTAAATTTTGGTACAATATATACGGTTCCATCGTCAACTGTACGATAATCGTGTATAGTGCTCATCGTGGCAACTGCATCCAAGCGCAAGCTGCACTCATTCTGGAGATGGAAGGGCACGATTACCGCGCGTGACTTATCGGCGACTCTCCGCCGCGTTGAATGACGTTACCCAGTTATGTAAGGGCCATTACGTAGTTGCCAAGCTACGCTTTGTTCGCTATTCATTCAAAAACACCTAAATCTAAAGCTCGGAATCGGCCATATTAACGACGATCCTTCTTTGTTACCTCCACACACTATTTTTCATATTTACTGTTTTTCTTCACCTGCAACTACATACTCGAAAGATTACAGTAGCAGTGAAATAAAATTTAAATAAAGAATGGAATTAATAATGAATGGTTTTCGATAACTCGGCTGCTCAAATTCAAAACCTAGTAACACCTAATTTGAAAATAAAACGGTTTTTGGCATTTTTCGACTACTAGGTAGTACCGAAACGATGTGGACCTTTAAGGTCCACATCCCATACGTAATTTTTAAGATATAATTTAACAAGTCTAAGCAATTTGCCATGATTACCATTTTAAATGCCATTTTGAATCTGGCGCCGATTATAAAATCAATGAAATTTAAAATTTTAATTCGAAATTGATAACCTAGTAAAACAGAATTACTAAGTATTGATACTGCTTTTATAGTTATATTTGGGTAAATTCACGAAAAAATAAAATAAAGCGTGAGCGATTTTAGTGTAACTATAATCCAAAAAGATTATGAGTATTACAAAGTAAAATGTCAACCATATAGCATAACTTTTCGTCAAACACCCAAATCTTTATCTCTTCTGGTTTCGTCGGGCTAACGAATCAAAGTAGCCGACCCGTTTTTTTGCTTTATTATAAAGGAAAAGAAGGATGGAAGTACAAGGTTTTTGGATGGGTCGTCATTCGAAACGTAGCTTTGTATAGCTTTATCTAGACGACAACTTAAAATGTACTTGTACATTAAGAGATTCGTCGACGAAACTAACATTCTAGATAGGAGCCGATTAGTTAAAACCTGTTAAAGGTTAAAACGGTAACAACTGTTATTTTTTAAATGGGCCTTTAGTTTATAACGGCGATTCTGTTTACACTTAAGAAGGATAAGCCTTAACTTGGAAGCAATTGCTTTCGCTTATGCGTTGATATATGTCATAAATTTTGAACATAGATTATATGTGATAAGTTAATGTGACAATGACTTTAGTGGTATCGGATTACCTAGAACCGAATAAAATGGAATTAATGGAGGTTAAAACTACATGTTTTTACCATGGGGGAGCCATGCTTCGGCACGAATTGGGCCAGCTCGACCGGAGTGATACCACGGCCTCACAGAAAACCAGCGTAAAATAGCGCTTGCGCTATGTTTCGCCGAGTGAGTGAAGGTACCGGAGGCCCAACCCCCCTTATTCCCCTTATTCCTCTTATTCCCTTTTAAAAGGCCGGCAACGCATCTGTGACTCCTCTGGTGCTGCAGGGGTCCATGGGCAACGGTTATTGCTTACCATCAGGTGATCCGTTTGCTCGTTTGCTGCCCTATCCTATAAAAAAAAAGATGTCTGTTTAGAATCATCTTCATATCAGACAAAATATGCCCACCGCTGGACTTAGTCCTCCCCAAAAATAAGAGGGAATTTTGGGTCGTGTGTCCCACTATGTAGGCCTGGTGTGGGGCAGAGTGCACCGTGAGCAGGTGAGGTTGGATTGTAATGTAGTTTACATTTTTCAAATAGCTACTTTGAAATCATAGACTTAAGATTCTACGTGACCCTCAAATCTTAGAGAACCTGCATTATTCCTCACTAGCGACCCGCTCCGGCTTCGCACGGGTGCAGTGAAAAAATGGTTATGGTGGGTTATCCCTAAGAGATAGACATATACCATCGCGGACTTTTTTGTGGATTTTTGTAAGTTGTACAATACTGTAGTACATTATTTTGGTCTATCTCGTAGGGTTCAGCCAGCGTTTGCAATATAAGCGCAAAAAAACGTGCTTATTAACGACATCACATTAGAAACCTTTAAATTTATCAGTGTTTTTCTACTATATTATGCATTTATTATACATACAAACCTTCCTTAAGAATCACTCTATCTATTAAAAAAACCGCGTCAAAATCCGTTGCGTAGTTTTAAAGATCTAAGCATACATACGGACATACAGCGAAAGCGACTTTGTTTATACTATGTATTGATAATCACAGCTCAGTTTTAAGTTAACAGAAAGTACTGTATAAGTTTTGATTGCCTTCAAGATCAAAATGTGCATATGTGTCTGCATTAATGAAGCATAAAAGGCTGTATATTTTTATTGCGTTGATTTAGATGTTTCATTTTTTCACTGGTGCAAAGAATTACAGACTTGAGTAATTAGTATTGATTCAACTTGATACTTGTTTGCGTTTCTTAGAAAAAGGGTCTAGACAGATAGACAAAGAAGTCATTCTATAAGGGTTCTTCAAGACTTTTAAGGACCACCGTTCCTTGGAAACATCCCAAGTGGTCCACGGAGCCTTCCTAATAAATAAGTGACAACGCTTCGAGATGTAACTAAATACTTTAAGTTTAAGCATAGTTTTGTATTTGTATATTGCATATTGTTTCCAAGCCTCATAGCCAGCAATTTTGACGAATGACTAAAACATTACTGAACTCTGAAATCATAAAATTACATATCATTCTTGACCCTTAAACACTTATGGAAGTTCCTGTAATAAAAACCACCATCACACGTAGCTACAGAATCGTGGCGGAAATATTACAAGATTGTTTATCAATAACATCAAAGTTATACGTAAAATAACAAGTACAACTCCCACGGATTAAAAGTGAAAGATTGTGGAGAGAGGAAACATAAAACTTATTATGATTTCCGTATATAGAATACGGTATTTTCGACCTTAAAGTTGAAGGTATCAGGTCTGATTTAAACTAAAATATAACTGTAATAGTCCATCTAAGTGAACAAAATTTGATAAATTTGGACATTTATTTCAATTAGATTAGTGATAAGTCATAAAACTAAATCACAAATAATTATAATTCTTAAATTATGAAGAAATTACTAATAATTACCACGAATGATCCTATATATTCTTAAGTAATTGTAATAAATTTTTATGCAAATTATTTAGACACCATATTTAAATTTTTTGCACATACAGCACAATAAGAATTACAAGACAACAATGAGGTCATATGTTTGTTTTCATATCCGTTCAAAGAATCCGTCATAAAATTTAAAGAAATATAGGTGCGAGTAAACTTAAATTGTTTATTACAATTACTTTTTTAATTACAATAAATAAATATGTGATTGTAATAAATTTGAATGCAAATTGTTTAGACACCATATTTAGATTTTTTGCTGTTATTTTCATTTTTATTGTAGAAATACTTATCCCTATAACTAGCTTTAATTTGAACACTAAAGATACGACCCTAAAACATAAAACAGAAATCAATAATACTAATAAACTTTATTAATATTGAATTGATGAAATTTCCGGGAATTATTTTATGATGAATACCTGAGAATATTCGACGTGTTTATCAGACCTTTTATTGAGAAATTGTCTGATTTTAGTACAGTCGTAAATCTTGATACTTCATGCCTCGAATTTTAATTGGAATAAGAATTACAAGACAACAATGAGGTCATATGTTCTTTCATATCCGTTCAAAGAAACCATCATAAAAATAATTAAATATACGAGCGAACTTAAAAAAATATAAACATGATCCCACAAATCAAAATGAGAGTAAAAATATTTGAAATCTATAATCGTAAATCAATAGCAGATGTTCTGTCTGTATCAATAAATTTAATAAGACAAGGTAATTCACTGTGAGCAGCGCCTTTTTTTGTTTTTGTCACATTTGTTTCCAAGTCTGGTTACAGATAACAATCAAACACCTTTTTCATTTTGCAGTAAATTATCTTCTATTGCTATGAATCTATTGAACCTAAGCATTTCTTTCTTGTTTATAATTTTATGATAAAGTAAGTTATGTAAATTTTCAATATCATGTTTGTAGACAACAGTACTTAATTTAGATTCCTATTAGCCTTCATAACTCATGTCTTTATTTATAGTTACGTAACAAATAGTGTCATGTATAAAGTATTTATAACAAAAGACATTTTGTATAAAAAAAACTGCACATGCTCACTGTGAATATTAGTGAACGTAATTTTAGAAATAGCAACAGATGGTATTTACTCCCGCAAACTGCGATCCTACTTTCTAACACAATCGGTTAAATCGAGCATTCAAAATATTAATCAAAAGTCGGCAAAAAAATAGACAGTAAATCAATCATCATAACAGCTCATACCGAGGGATACGAACCTACTCCAATTAAGTTGTGGCGATTAAGTCTTAGTCAACCACACTGGCCCAATGCGGATTAGTTGAGTACAGACATCTTAGAATTTCCTCGCGTATACATAAAGGTTACCCTAAAATGTTCTTCACTGTATGAGTGTCAAATAAATGCACATGTGAAAATCAAGAAAGAAATTATTATTCAAATATCCTTACTAATATTATAAATCGGAAAGTGAGTTTGTATGTTTGTTTGTTCCCCTTTCACGCCGTAACTACTGAACCGATTGCATTGAAATTTTGCAGACGTAAAGATAAAAAAGACGATAAAAGTCCGGATTAAATAATAGGCTACTTTTTATCCCAGAAAAATCGACAGATCCCACGGGATGCGCAATAAAGGCTTCGCTCAAAAACTACTGCACAAATTTTCATGCGGTTTTCATCAATAAATAGAGTGATTCTTGAACAAGGTTTTGCGGTATTTTTTATCTCGGAAAACGGATAGTCCACGAGAAGCGCGATAAAACCTTCGCGCCATAAACCGACTTCCGTGCTTATGTAGTCGTGGGTAGCCCTTAACCTACAGACCCAATCCCGAAATCCACGCGGGCGAAACCGCGGGCAGAAAGCTAGTAATTAATAAATACGAGAATTGCTAAATATAAGCTGCAAGTTAAACTTCTCCTTTCTCCGCTAACATGGAGAATAGGTTCACCTGCGAAATTGCTGTGTTTTCGTTTGTATCTACATTAATTTTAACCCTTCAGAACAACTTATTGCTTGAATTTCTCAATTTGTTTATTGAAATAAAAATAAATATATCCTAGAAACAACTATTTCTTTATCTGAATTTTGCACTTTATTAAATGAGACAGTCTGAGAACAATTTTTATTACATTTTAATTTATCTTACCCTTAACCCTCTATAGACCTAATCCCGAAATCCACGCGGGCGAAGCCGCGGACAGAAAGCTAGTATTCTATAAAGGTGGAAAATGGATTTCAACAACTGTTGTTAAGACAACAGCTATAGTTACTGAGATTGTCTATGATAGTCACCCTAACGCTAGAGCCACTGGCTCTACAACAACTTAGCTAATGTTTTCAATATGTGATTTATCTGAACAATTTAGCTCATTGTATTTCCGCCAGGGGCGCAGCACAGTTTCCATACAACGTCAATATCCATACAACGCCAATGAATATAAACTCGTGGTAGCTACACTGGTCAAAAGAAAACGGGTATAATGCAACTACAAATCACGATAGAAAATCCAATGCTCTTAATCCTTTTAACGGTTTTGTAGCCCTCGTAATTAACGATGCTATGCGCTTACCCGTTATCGCTAAAAGTATAGTTAGAACTAAGTGTAATAGAAACACGACTATTATAGTGTGTTATGCCATCTCGTTTTTACTGAGACTGTTACATTAATTTAAGTGACT
Organism: Scirpophaga incertulas; assembly: GCA_036419045.1. Classification (NCBI taxonomy): domain Eukaryota; kingdom Metazoa; phylum Arthropoda; class Insecta; order Lepidoptera; family Crambidae; genus Scirpophaga; species Scirpophaga incertulas. The sequence continues at coordinate 14,997,838 of CM071645.1, forward strand.
ATCGTAAGCCACCTAATATCGCAGTAGTTGACTTGAGCAGGTGGCCAGTTGGTTTGTGGGTTAATTGCAATTGTTTTTAACATTCCATGGAGATATACGATGCATTTAAAGCCGGGTTCCAATTTGGATTTCAGAGACAACTTTTTTTTGACACTTACAACCCATTTCCGATATAATGAATTGGTAATACTGAATTGTTGTCACACGCAAGGAGCACATTTTAGCATGTCTTCTAAAGCACGTGAATTACATTTTGGGTTTATTACTGCATCCAATGGCACTTTAGCAATTGTTTAGCAAAAGCAAGCAATACTTTTCTATTAGAGAAATATAGAGGGCACCCTGCCCTCTCCTGAGGAGTGGTCACTCTCCCTACAAAACACGGAGTCATTAGCACCAAGTCTTAAGCTGGATTTGGTCGGTAGAATTACACCGGTCAAGCCGCCTCGATCGGTTTAAAATCTGACACAGTCAACGCGGCACTTGTTGCAATGGTATCCATGAGAATTATCAGCCTCTTCTCGCCTGAGGGAAAAAAATACTACAGTACGCATGCAATAATCTTCTTTCCGTTGCAACGTCGTTGAACTATATTTGCTATATTTGCTTTGCTAACGATATTTTGAAAAAGACATCTTAGCACGTCTTTGCCCAGGCCAAAACCAGCTGTAAAAGAGAACCGTTTCGAGAACTAGTTTTTGTTATTGAAAAATCAGTGGCATTTCGTTGTCAAACAAAAATATTAATTTTGATCAAAACGCTCAAACGATCAAATCCGCGTCGTTTGGTTGCGTTATCGCTATCGATCTCTCAAATAAAAAAAAATAATTAACTTATAAATAAATCAAAAGATAATCATTAACAAATATTCAAATTAGTCCGTTTTTTAAAAAACTTTTGATACACTGTCACATTAGGATATAGCCTAATGTGACAGTGGTAGCCTGTAAGGATAGTGTAAGGAGATAAATAAATAAATGTATATCACAAAATTTATAATTGTAGCTCTTTGATCATATCCTAGTCTGTTGTCCACAGTTGCCGCAATATGTATACTCCTGGAAGTGGGGGCGCTGCCGAGCCGACGGGGCGGTTTCACCTGCAACGACCCAGCCCTGTCTTTCCCGTACACCGGAGACACATTCTCAATCTCACTCGTCGCTCTCGTCACAATCCTAGCACCTTTTCTTGCTGTAAGTATAAACTTTATTGACTTATGAATAAAATTATGATGAATATCGATTAAAACTGATGATCGGATCGGCTTTGCCTGAAACTAAAAAAAAAAGTAAAAAACGAGACAATATGATCCTTACACTGCTCTCGTCCTACAATAGAAAGAACTTTATTTTTCAAATGTTCTTGTCGATTTTCTTAATCGCCACCGAATCAATTTCGATATCTTCAAAATTTATTCATAATTAACTGAATAATAGCGTAATAATCATAAAAAAAATACAACCGAATTAATAACCTTCTTTTTTGAAGACGATTAAAATCATTTATTGTTTTCTAGATGTGGATAGTAGAAGCCATGCACCATCGCGCTGATGAGTACAGCATGAAGCAAAGCAAGCTGGTGGCTAGCGCGAAGACATCGGCGCTAATATACAGGGACTACATATACGGCTCCGTGGTTAACTTGACCGTGCTGGAGGTGGTCAAGTGCGTTATAGGCGCCCCTCGGCCTGTGTTCTTCGACTTGTGCCAGCCGGATAAGGCGAAGACTTGCAATGGGTGAGTTTTGTTTTATGCAATGCTATTGGATAAGCATATTCTTGGTAGAAGTACATTATCTAGCAATCAGAAGAAACATCAAGGACAAAATATTTCTTTTCCCTTCTGGAAAAGAGAGCCTTATATTCCCCATGGATACCACAGCAACCAAATGCCACTATGATTATGTCGGACTCCAAATCGTTCGAGGCGACTCAACCGCGATGAACTATCAACTAAACTCAGCCTGAACCTTGGCCAGAAGGGCCCTACGGATTGAATCGAAATTCTACAAAATTTCTAGGTAATCCTAGGTAATGAAATTAAACTTATAAGAACAAGGAAAACGCAATGTTAGAATAAACATCGATACGCTTAGGCCTACATCATTGTAAATTTACAAATAAAGGAAAAGTAAAGCCTTTTATTCAGATTTCTTTTGCCTATGCGTCAAACAATAAAATCTTACATCTAGCACCATGAGACTTGAATAAATAATATGATAGAAATCGTTGTGTTATGATGTCACAAATCACATGAACGCGGCGCAACAATTCCTTGACAGTTCTGTCTTATTAGCATAAATTTTGCTAATCATCGCCATTAGAGTTTTAAAAACTGTACACCCTATTCAAATTTTAATGTCCATATTTTACGGTTTCAATAGGATATTATTATAAGGAAAGATGTGTGATAATTTAAAATAAATATTTTCGTCTCTCAATGATTTAGGTTAAACTGAAGTCATAAAGGCAATAAAAAACGAAACGACGAATGACAAGAAAAACGTCATCAACATCACATGCTAAAACCTTCTCAGAGCTCATACTCTAACGAATTTAACAATTACATATAAATTTGATAAGTTCGCAAAGACTGAAATAGATTATTCAAATTGGTCTTATAAAGTATGTGGGTATGTTATTATTACTTTTAATTATTTTATAACTAGCTAATCCTACAAATTGCGTACCACCTAATTGTCGCTGAAAAACTAATAAAAAGTGCGGAATATATATATGAAATAAATAGTGTTCTTCCCAAAATATTTTTTCTGCTTATATTAATATTTCAATAGTTATTCTGCCTTTCTTGATGTAAGTAACATAACGTATATTATGTGTAGTTATAACTGTGAGATAGACACATATTAGACAAAGTAATATAGATAACAAATCTATAATAATAATAATAAAATGGCAACACCAGCCTTCACACCACAGACAAAGAAGAAGAATATAATAGAATAGATTAAAGCTTCTCAAATACAGTTACTTGACATCTAATGTCAAAAGTTGCAAGTTTTGTACATGGACAAAGGACAAAAACTATAAAGTTCTTCCCATATATATCCGAATTAAGAGTTTCAAGTATCAGTAGAGTGAGCTGTCTGCTAGTAGACCAATATAACTGAAAAAGGTTTTTTCGAATTTATGATCGATTGTCTCTTGCAGGTCCGAGTACGTGTCCAACTACCAGTGCACGTCGACGAAGTACTCGAGGTACCTCGTGATCGACTCAACGCGAAGCTTCCCATCGGCGCACGCGTCGCTCTCCATATACTGTGGTCTCTTTCTAGCGGTCAGTCAAAATTCCCACGATTAGTAGATTACTAAAGGTTTCATTGATTTCATAAAGTCAGACATCTTATTTCGTTAAAATGGATTATTAATCATATTTAATTTATTTACCTATCATTTTATTCTTTCTTTATGTAATATTTAGCTTCTAAGTACAAAATCACAAGCAACTAGGTAGGTATTACAGCGATTTGCCCCTCCAATGGCCGGGGGGCGTTGTCGGTGGAGGAGGTCGGGGGAGGTATTTTCCACCCCCGAGGAGGGCTCACCTGTATCGACGGGGGAGCGGATGCTGGGGGTTCCCGGAAGTCGTTATCGCTCCCGAGGACTCCCCGATGCCTGAGGAAGGCTATCGCTGAGGTTTTTAGTGGGTAGGCCTCCCCCTTCTAGGGAGGAGAACCCCCACATAACCGCCGGCTCTCCGCAGCCGGGGTATGCAATTTAATGCATTTTCCTCAGCGGAACATAAAAAAAAAGTATTACAAGGATACTTATCGATATCGATAAACAGGCCGATGTTTATTTTACACCTCCAGAAATGGCACAAGTTCTGTGCGGATGTGATGTGTCAATAATCCACGCCTTATCTCAGACACTCTTAGCTATGACAACCTGTTACAAAATAGAGATCGTTATCACCAGAGATGTGGAGATATGAAGGCAATGAACTTGCCTGCATATCTATCACGCTATCAAATGATAGCATGCTCGTGACGTCAATGTCGTGCCGCTACTGACTTAATAACGTACGCAAACGGTCTGTTTCCCCCGCATTCTGACATAGTCTCTATTACTTTACACCCACGCATGAATCCCGCACACACGCGAAAACCCAGTCTACATACTAGTGATACTATAACCGTACTAAATACTAAAATATTCCATTTTTTTTTCCTCATGAGAGGAGGCTGAGAATCCATCATGGATACCAACGCAACAGGCAAGCAGGGATGCGTTGATTATGTCGGACTCCTGGTTACTGTCGAGACGGCTCGACTACCACAGAACCTACCGGACTAAACTCAGCCTAGCCTTTGTCCTATTGACCCTACTGGCTTTATTGACGAGAGCTGGCTTTATTGACCCTACGCTTTATTGACGAGAGCTGGCTTTATTGACGAGAACTGGCTTTATTGACGAGAGCTGGCTTTATGACGAGAACTGGCTTTATTGACGAGAACTGGCTTTATTGACGAGAACTGGCTTTATTGACGAGAGAAAATATTCCAGGTCACTTCACCCACCTTCCACTACACAACGAATATAAGTACGAGTGTCTGAGCGTCTGAGCGAGTATGAGTGACTGATCCTCCAGTTCTCTAGCTAGAACAGCCGTGGGATTATCAGGCTACAGACAAACTTTCCAGATGATATCTGATAGACAAAACTCCACCGGGATCGCTCGAGTCACTTCAGGATCTTCCACTACTATAGGCTTTCCCAAAACGACGTCAATCTTGTACTTGTATTGTACAAAAACATCAGTTCCTTGTAATAAACAGTATTTATGAAATGACTCCGAAAGATTAAGTTGGCAGCTTTTTTCTGCAACGATAGCAATTGGATTACAAGAAATAAAAAAGCACAAGGACTGGTTATCGAGTCGCTGGGTTTAATGAATTGATCATATGTGACAATTAATCTTTATTCAAATCGTTGAATTGTACAAATATTACAAGTTGAATTTGGAATACTAAGTAAATTTATTGAAATTACAGATTAAATATTATTATTTACCTTGACGTTCAGCAGAGTTGCATCCATCACGGTCATAAGAAAACCGGAGAATGTAGGTGTCTACGCCTAAAAAGTGAAAGATGACAACAGAAACTCGCACTTAATGATATAAAATTGTTAATTAGATTCAAGTTTCTGTTAAATGCAATCCGTCGCCTGATTAAAATTTGGATGCAATTAAAATTCCTAATTTCCACTGCTTCATAGTAACCTTGAGTAATAATGGTGTTACGTGGGGATGATTTTTATATGTGCTTAAATAGTGAAATCTTTAAAGTTTTATTGGTATACTTAATTATTATTTGTCTTACACAGTGGTACTTGCAAAGGCGAGCGTTCAGCTGGCGCAACCGGTCGGTGCTGTTGGTACCACTGGCACAGATAACGTGCGTGGCGTACGCGGCGGCGTGCTCGCTGTCGCGGCTCGCCGATCGCCGCCACCACTGGTGGGACGTGCTGGCTGGCGGCGTCATGGGGATCGCCACCGTCTTCTATACGGTAAGTTTTGTTATCAGACAACAGATTATATTGTAGTTACTACTCAAGTCATGCTGTTGGTACCACTAGTATTATATATCGGTGCGGTTGGTACCGCTACCGCTAACGTTAACGGCATGCTCGCAAACGGGGCTCGCCACCATCATATGGTAAGAGGTAATATTAGAAGCAAATAGATGGTAGTAGTAACAACCACTAGTATTCTGTTGTTGGTATTATTGGTGCAAATTTCGTGCGTGACATATATTTAGTGCATTCACAGTTCACACATAAATTAGTCGTACAGAGGTTCTCATAGGTATAATATACCGTGCTGGAAAGTGGTCTTATATAAAGGTATATCCGATATATTGATTGTGTAGATATGTAAAAAATGTCATTTTATTATTTTGTGATTTTCAAAAGGGAAGATAATAAATTAGACCGTAAAGTTTCTTGCCTCTTCTTCCCGAGAAAGTTCTCCCAATTTCCGAACAGTTATAAATTAACTTTTTATTTCCTGTACCTATCCGCGTATAAGGTTATGTAGCATGTTATTTAAATTCTATATTTGGTTTAAATATTATTTTGATTTCGATTTGATATATCCACCAGCGTCACAGTGATGTAACATGTATGTAAATATATTGTATATATGTATATATATAATTATATAAGTATATTATATATAAGTACATAAATATATAGGAGCTATTACAGTTCGGAATTCACAAGCGTCGCAAGCTAGCCAAAATTATTGGTACCCGCAATTTCGTCTGGGCAGGAGTTAGTTTCGAGTAGTTTATATTACCTTTATTAATTGTAGCCTATATGGTTTTCTGATGTAATAAACTATATTATTGCAATGTTTCATTAAAGTCAATTCAATAGTTTTTACGTGAAAGAGTAACAAACACTTACAAATTTTTGTGTTTATAAAATTAGCAGGATTTAAAACCTTTATAATACAAACGACACGACACTAATTTCGTAAAAACTTGATTTTATTTCATTCTGGCAGATTCACTTGACTATTTAAAGACATATTTACTCAACCTACCTCCATCAATGCAGCGGTCCCAAAAAAGGCACAGTATCTAACCCGATACTGGGAACTCTCCAACCCTCGCTAATTAAAGCCAAACAGCGCGATACACGTTTTATCTGCTTGCTATCCATGGTCGTATTTACTGAGAGCCGGCAAGTTTGAACAAGCAAATGAAATGTGTCGTAATGCTGCAGCGGAACGAGTTATGTTTCTGAAATGTAAGGGATCGGGATATAATGTATAGTTTGACTAAAATATACTCACGATGATTAGTACGAGACGAACGCCACCTTAAGTTAAATATTTATTTATTAAATATTGGTACAGAGGCTGACTTAAGATTCAAAATGCACTGATCATTTGACTATGTAACAAAATACTCGCGCGTCAGATGTACGAGTAATATATAACTAAAAGGAAATTGAAATCTACACCAAATACCTATGTGTATACAATTCCATACCTCTTGAAAAATGCATGACTTCACTCAATATTGTTTCAAACTTTCAAACGAAGCATTTTAGACCACTCTGTTCTTACTCACTCATCTTTGATAAAGGAACACAGCAGTAAGCATTGCTGTGTTGCATTTTGATACCTTGGTATCGAGTCTTCTTCCGATGAATTTTGATGTCCAACTACTGCTGGACTGATTCCAGTCACCGTAATATTTTACAACAATAGGCAGATATGTACTTAATAAAAAGAAAGAAAGAAAATCATTTATTTACTACACATATACCCGCAGTAAAAAGGCTACTCAGCTATGATGCTGCATCATCACGACTCTTCGCTAGTTTTCTGTCGCACCTAGGCTGTTTATGATTACATAGTATACCTTTTTTTATGTTCCCCTGAGGAAAATGCATTAAATTGCATACCCCGGCTGTGGCGAGCCGGCGGTTATGTGGGGCTCTCCTCCCCGGAAGGGGAGGCCTACCCACTAAAAACCTCAGGGAGGGCCTTCCTCAGGCATGTAGGGAGCCCCCGGGAACGCCAAGCGACTTCCGGAAACCCCCAGCCTCCACTCCCCTGCCTCCCCCGATCTCCTCCACCGACGATCCATCCCGGATCTAGATAGTATACCTAATACACAGCAAAATAATAATAATAATACAAGTTTTTTATAGTATTTAAATTTATTTTATATATCTATATTGTAAAAAACTTAAATTTAAGATTATTTATTAAATATATGAATAATAATAATAAAGAATAACCAATACTGGTATGCTTTTTAGGGCCCATTTAGTATGCACCGAATCACCTGCCATATTTAAATCAATTAGGGAGCTTTGAGAATACAAGTGACCGGAGTCTCTTCCATACCCCAAAACCGTCCTCATTACCACCTAAATCGAAATATAATAGTCCACAAACGTTACGACCTGTAATGACAATAGTTTCTATCTAACTGGGTATAGTTTTAGATGCATTTTTCATGGTGCAAATAGAGATTAGACCCAGTTGGTACACTCCATGCACACTTTCTTTAAATTTCACTTAAATGGCCTCAACGCGTTGGATCTGTATCCCCGTGCACACCTGACATAGGAGCGTTTCTTATACAGACATGATATGAAGCAATATGAATAATAATAAAAATAGAAGGATGGTTACCGCTACCTCTGTTTTTCAAAGTTGATAACTCTAAACAACCTCGGATAAGGTTCAAAACAGCAGCCCACTATTTGAAAAATAGGCTATCAGCCACATTTTGCAATGCTTAACAACACTAAACTATACTTGTTTAACTATAACAGGTTCATTGGTTATAGGTACTGGTTCTATGCAAGAACTTCTCGCAGCCAACTGTGGTGAGTACCAGCGATATCTCGAGCAGTGACGGCAACAACCATCAATCAGTACGGCGGCTGCTCTCCAGCGAGCCGCACGTAGTAGTTCCCTAGCCTCAAGCAGTGTAAGCTTCGAGCTTACAAGGACTTTGATTTCAACCCAGTGAGCTTTAGAATTTCATTTCGTGACATAATTTAAGTATTAAGTGACATTTTGAATCTGAAATTCTTTCTTTGGAGTCTGTCGTACAGATCGTTTTAAGAGCTGACAAAATATTACGTAGAAAATTATTAATGTTAAGTTTAATATTGAATTTGATCTACTTGATGTGTTTGTTGCAAACAAGCTTTTTATTGAAATAGTACATTACTACTTGTACTATATATTTTTAGTGCATATGTATTTTGTAATTACATGCTAATAACGAAAATACACACGTAACAACAGTGATTTGTGTAAATAATGATTTCGAAAATATAGAATTTCGGTTGGTAGCTAGGACTTTTGACCGACGCCATCATTATTTACTCGTTGTAATAACCTTAAATAAATTCAAGTTTTTTTTGTTATGAAAATTTTGTCGTTATGGACATGGTATTGCAATTTTTCTCTGTTTTAACTATTAGCCCATTGATCGTAAACAAATGGACCCATTAGGTGTAAATCAGTAATAAATTTGGCGTCAATTATGCATAGAAATATTATCGATAGGAAAAAGTATTGTCTGCCATATTAGATACTATTCGAAACGTATTATATTATTATTCATATTATTGTTCTGTCTTTGTTTTTGAAATTTATTGTAATTCGCTAAGAATAGGAATTAAATATTTAGTCCTTGTTCTTAGGTTATAGATAAAGAATAGTTAAAATGGGTATCTATTGTATTTCATGATAATAGCATTTTTGTTTAAAATGGCTAATTTAATGTTTTGTAGATTGAATCGTATCGCTTATGTAAGTACAGGTTTTCATTAGGTTTCAATAAAATTTTTGTCTATATCAAAAATTTAATTAATATTAATCAATTGAATAGCAATAACAAACTTTGAATCAAAATAGTCTAGTTTACTTTGGATAAAAAGGGAGAACACACACAACTCATTAAATGTTTAATAAATAAGTACACTTTCAAGTGTAATTTGTAAATATATATAGTACTAGAAAAATTGTGAGATAAACGTTTATCTACAACGGGAGGCGGTTTTGTTAGGCCTTATATTATCGATGTCGCAGGATGCCTTGATAAAACTTACGCTAAAGCCCCAGAGATACCTGTTATATGTATATAGCATACATTACAGGTATGTGAAGTATATATATATATATTATTCTTATTTCTGAATCTAATTGATAATGTTAGTGTCAAAGTTGTTTTAGTAATACTGATTGGTTGGCCCAGATTTTATTTGATGGCTTGAAAGATGAACGGCAAAAGTCCTAGAAGCAATTTTTAAAATTTTTCGTTCACCACCATAAAACGATGAGGTAAGACTAGAAACACATCGGAATGAATCTTGACTAGCAAGTAAAAATCTAGCCAATCAAACACTCAACCAATCAGACAATCAAACAGTAACTTGTTTCAGTAATATTTACAAAGATTTTCGTCGTCTTTAATTGCCTGCGTTTATACAACAATTTTAGATTTTTCTCAATAATTCAGATTATTAATCAGCCTGCGATATTGATAAGGATGCCAGAACATGAATTGTTAAGATGTATGTACAGTCGACTATAGAGATCGATACTGTCAGCGTGATAAGAATATGTGTTCTCTACTTTATTAAAGTCGTGTTTACATACTTATTTTGACCGTATCAATCTATGTCACTTAACTTTCAATCGTGATTTTGAATTAAGAAAGAGCCCTATAGCACGAATAATTAGTACATGCTTCGATTTTGAAAAATCGATTGTTAATTAGTCGATTCGATGCAAACTCATAGTAATGGTAGTTAGTAGCTTTAGGTTTACCAGAATATTATGGCAAAATTACAAGCAGATTATGTGTGAAATGTTAAAAATCTACTTTCACATAAAAGGTGATATTGACATACATAAACATACCATTTGAAATTATAAGTTCGTGCCATAAGATTTTGGTAGCCCCGGCCTTTTGGTTACACAGCTATTATTAATGGCTATTCGCTACTTATTTAAATATTAACATTTATAATCATAATTAATGCTCAAAAGATGGAAGATCTTTTGAGGTATCTATATAAAACACAGAAATGAATCCAATAGATGCGCCAATCCCTCGTCCCACTACCTTAAATGTAAAATAGAGCGTGCGATTTTGACATTACTTACGTTATGTCAAATGAGCTCTTGAAACAATACAATGTTGGTAGTTGGACTATACAATTACTACACTGTTGATAATTTTTTCGCTATCAATCCGACAAACGAATTGTTGTTTAAGATGTAAAACCGAATGTCAACCTTAAAGTAATAAGTAGAGATCGGATAATCGGATGCATATTTACCTAAAGTTAGTTTAAGACAAAGTATGGAAACGGCTTTTTATTGTTTTGTTAAATAAAAATCCCGGGATTGCGAAATTGGATAGCCGGATGTTTATTTATTTACCTAATTTAGTTTTTGACAAAGTATGGAACTGTCTTTTTATTTTATTTCCATAAATAAAAATCCCGGAATTCCGGTACTGTAGAACATTTTGGTAAATACGTACGCATAGTTGTATAAATGAACCCGGAGTCTCGGTCTTTTGAAAATAAATACCACGTGCTAATTTAGTAATTTTCAAACAATATCACTACGTTAAATTTGCAGTCTCGTATTTTCCCGGGATTTTTATTTAACAAAATTTATTTTAAAAAGCCGCTTCCATAATTTGTGAGCCAAAAATTAACTTTAGGTAAATATGCATCCTATTATCCGATCTCTAGTAATAAGTCAAATTTTGCGGACTACATCTATTAGCTTCATATCTGTGACATAAATAAGATTTATAAATCATTAGAATTAACAACACACGACAGTATTTGCTGTACAGTACCTGGTCTAGTCGTAAGTTTAATGTAACAGTTATTTAATTATTGAAACTTAACAAAGTTAGATTTAGTAGGTATTAATGACCCACCTACGTTTTAGCAAAGCCGGCTTGGACAGGTTTATTATAGCGGACATATTTTATAAATATATCTTCATGTTATAAGTTCTAACTTTGTTTTATTCTAAATAGGACGAATAAAAATTTAAGTTATTGTTTGTGTTAAGTATAAAATAATAATTTATATAGAAAAGTGGATAATGCAAGTAAAACTTTCAGAAATTATATATTACATTATTATCAAAAGGTAGGTGCGTGATTGTTTTTTTTATGTAATTGTAAACTTATAATATACCTTCTACTTATAATTAAGTATTATATTGTTACCACAAATCCCAAGAAAGAAGTTTGTGAAGTCAAACTTACTTATCTCTACATAAAAAGCAAATTTAGACTTTATTTTTATTATATATACTGTTTATATTATTCTGTTGCCAGTATGAACCGTAAACAAATATGCAAATGTAGTTTTATTGTGAAAGAAGTTCAAAGCGTGTGGTTTAACATATTGTAAACTATTTGACGTATAGTAAACTATAATGATAATCTATTAACTCTATTTAATAGAATTTTAGTTCCTTACGTTTCCACTAGGGGCGCTTTACTAAGATTCCATACCAAAAACGCTGTCAATATGAACTGCAAACAAAAGTAAGCTCATGGCAGCTACACTGGGAAGGCTTGTGTTTGCAAGTTATCAAGTCATATTTCGTAGAATAAATTGTTTGTGAAATTCCAGAGACTACTATATCATTAGTATATAGTGCCTGTAATTTAATACAGTGATAATACCTACAGTCATAACAAGGTATGGTATTAATACTTTGTAACAGTTTAAAAATCTGTTCGCAAGCTCTGAAACTTTGTTTATATTTATCAATACATTATTGTGTGACAATTTGACATATCTTAGTACAAAAGCACTGCCTGTTTTAATTACTCTCCGTAAATCTGTAATTACTATTGAGTACACGTGATCTAAATTTTACTTTTGCTATGGTTTTTGCAATAATTTTGATATATTCGGAATAACAACTTTCAAGATATTCATTTATATTATTTCCATATATATATATATATTATATATATATATATATATATAATATCAATTTACATTACTTTATATTTTCCATTTAAGACAGTTAACGAAGGCCTTAGAAACCACGGTTACAATGTAATGCCTTTAGGTTTTCGAAAATACGTACCTACCTGCTTAATCCCTCTGCCCTATTTTCTCCCAGTATGTTGTTTCTTGATACTATATTTATATTTTTTTTTATTTATTAAACAAAATATCTGAAAAGTTGTGAATTAACACTTCTTTCTTAAATGACATTCCTTCGCATTTACAAGTAGTTACGAATAAATATGTAGATTTAAGTCAAATTTGTAAATATACGCAATAGCGATTGACGCGTGTGCGGCTGGACGTAGAAAAGTGAAATTAATAAATGATGACACTGATCTTTTGTTGTTTTATTACCATTTACCAGTGACTTTTATTTCATTATCAAACTACCATATAATTTTAGTAGACACCCTCGTGTCTACTAAATACTACTATGGTAGAGTCTACACCGACGAACTCATGTCTACTAGATACTACTATGGTAGAGTCTACACCGACGAACTCATGTCTACTAGATACTATTATGGTAGAGTCTACACCGACGAACTCGTGTCTACTAGATACTACTATGGTAGAGTCTACACCGACGAACTCATGTCTACTAGATACTACTATGGTAGAGTCTACACCGACGAACTCATGTCTACTAGATACTACTATGCTACAGTCTACACCGACGAACTCGTGTCTACTAGATACTACTATGCTAGAGTCTACACCGACGAACTCATGTCTACTAGATACTACTAGGGTAGAGTCTACACCGACGAACTCGTGTCTACTAGATACTACTATGCTAGAGTGTACACCGACGAACTCATGTCTACTAGATACCACTATGCTAGAGTCTACACCGACGAACTCATGTCTACTAGATACTACTATGCTAGAGTCTACACCGACGAACTCATGTCTACTAGATACTGCTATACTAGAGTCTACACCGACGAACTCAAGTCTACTAGATACTACTATGGTAGAGTCTACACCGACGAACTCAAGTCTACTATATATTATTAAATTACACCATTAATCACATTATTAATCACCAACGCTGGACTGGTTTATGTAATTAACATCGTAGTAACATTTTTTCATATACAGTATTTTACACAAGTGAAAAGAATCTTTAAAACGGCAAATCAGTAACTTTGTTGTTAAAAGCTATGCATTTCCCCAAACAGGTAGAGATTTCTTCCACGTTTACTCTTATCGTCCTATACCATCAGGTAAATGGAAGGCCAAGAGCATCTAAGGAAGCAAGCGACTAATATCTATCCGACATCAACATTCAGTTTTGTAGACAACAAAACTGTATTAAATAGTTTTTCTAGTTAAAATATTTGCGTCTTTTTAGATTCTCCGCTGATACTCATTTTGTAGCTAAAAGACATCACACACACTAAAGGTCATCTCAACTTCCATTACTTAATATTATTTACCGACATTATGATCGGTTCCATAATAAATACTACATCAATAAGCGAACCCGCATACTAGTGAGTTAGTGATGGATTTTTAATTAAATAACCCCAACGAAACCGATATTTCATTATTTATCGATGCTGGTGTGCGAGCATGGCATATAGATCAAAAAATAATTCATCCTTTATTCGTATTCATTCGTCTGTTAGATTTGCCGTGTTTTTGTCGAGTATATTCATTTTAACTGCAAATTATGTTTATAAATAATTCCTTGCTCACACTTCTTGACTAAGTAATAATATAAATAAAAATAAATAATTTTTTCTTAACCGACAGAGGTGTGTAGATTGGCCCATTTAATGCGTGGCGAGTCACCAGCTGCCATATTTAAATTAATTAGGAGGCTTTGGCAGATGATCGTAGTCTCTTCCGTCGCCCTGTTCACGTTACCACCTAAATCGAAATGCAATAGTCCACAAACATTTTAACTTGTAATGACAATAGTTTCTGTGCATCTAACTGGGTATAGTCTTTAGCTGCATTTTCATGGTGCAGATAGAGATTAGACCCAGAACTTAAATGGCATCTACGTGTTGTATCTCTAGCCTCCCGCGCACGCCTTATAAGACGTGTCTTATAAAACGCGTGATATAAGCGACAATAAATGTTTTCATTTCTTTTTTTTTTCTTTCATTTTGTTTTAAACGCGCCTCACACTAGGATTTTTATCCTGTGTCGTGAGAACAGTCACAAATATAGAATCCCACATCCACATACCAGACAGGAATAATTTTTTGGAGGCCATATAGAACATCTAAATATAATAAATTTAAGTAGACAATTATTAATATTGCTATAATATTTATCACCGTCATCATCATGACACCCTACCCTAACTATGTAAGAGCGATTAGGCCTTAATCAACCAGGCTGCTCAGTGGGAATTGATTGACTAAATACCCTTCTTCGTAAGTTGTTTTCCGTCACCATAAGAGCATCAGATAAATGTACATACATATGAAATTCCAAAACTCCTCCTAAACATCCAATTTTTGAAAGTCGATCGCAGAGCTGCCAACATAGATAAAGTACACACATAAATGTAAGAGTTCGGTTCCACGCAGATGTAGCCGCTGCCGGTTATTGCCGGCTTAACCATCATGTATATATATATATATATTAACATTTCCACAAGTATGACTTGATTACGAGTGGGTGAGGGCACTCGTAATGAAATAGCACCTGTGACTAAGGTAGTCACATCAGTGATATTCAAAAATAAGAATTATTGAAAATCGGTGATTATTAGTCACATCGGTGATTTCGAAGTCGCATTCGTAATTCAAAAATAGGTCTCCTGTGCCACAGCATTTATTACATTATATTAATTTTCACAATTTATTTAGACGGTAGTAGTACATACAAAATATCATACTTGACATGTTGACCTTAATGTGACTTTAAGACAGCTCTTAATGTTGCTAATAATAATGCCGATTTTCATAGGGCAAATGAAGCTTGGTTTTTGCTGACCGTGCCGTCGTTATTTCCGACGTAGGCGTCGCCAGTCACGAGTCGCGTCTTTTATTGCTTCGTGATTTCATACCTTGTTTCAGTTTTGTTTTATTTAAATAAATAATTTGTTTTAGTGGTGTACTAAGTCGCTTATTGCAAATCTTGAACAAAAACTAACTTTGCGATATTTTAATTATTATTTTCGCGAAAAGCTCAAACTAAGGTAGCAAGTCTGTATATACAGAAAGAACGAAAAATGGTATTTACTGATTTTAATGTGACTGAATTATTGTCGATTTTAGGGTATTCAAATTATAGTCATAGCTTCTTTGAAACATCCCTACTAATATGTATTTGTATTATAAATGCGAAAGTTTGTATGGCTGGATGTTTGTTGATCTTTCACGTAAACACTACTGAATAGATTTTAATAATGATATGATGATGATGAATGATAAATCTTTACAATATTGTAGCTCATACATCAGAATAACACATTAATAAAGACATACGCTACGCCAATATAAACTACTCGAAAAACTAATCCTGCGCAGACGAAGACACGAGTCTTCTGGTGCTTATACGTATATATACAAATATATACGTATAAGCACCAGCTCGTATAATATACACACATTAATTAATTTGTATAGAATAGGGCCTTGGACTGTTTCATGAAAACCATTTCAACCTATTGTTTACTTATCTAAAAAGCTGCTAAAAATATTTTCCTATTAAAATACTTTATTCTTTGTTAAAAAATTGATAATTATTTTTCACATTTCAATTTCGCGCTAATACACCACTCTTTTATTATGTCTCGATTATGACGTCATTTATCATACAGAGGTTACTTGCTCATTGATACAGCGTGTGTAAACGTTCGGTTGTATTTCGTAATCTATATCGAAAATGAGTTCAATTAAATATTATCAGTATTGTTCAGTTCCCCTGTGCGAAAATAATACAAATAAGACACCTGACAAACTATTTATACCTGTGCCTCATGATATATACATGCGAAAAAAATGGATGGTACTGGCAAGACGAGACTGGAAAAATCAATCAATAAAGTCGATGATTTACTTTTGTGAAGATCATTTTGATGTAGGTAAGTATGCGTTTGCACGATCTAAAACAAAAACAATACATTTAAGGTTACATTGCAACCAACCATGGGTCACTTAAAATCAAATTTAAAGAAATTTTGATTCGCTTTTCATGTGTGTAATGATACTTACGCGACAGTTTTTACATTTCTGAATTCCGATGAGATAAAATCAGGGTTTTTAGCGAAAAATTCTGCCACCATCATGACGTCGATACGTGGCAAATTTGAAATATCAGCTCTTACGAATTTCTTTGCCATCGTAAATATTATTTAACTGAAATTTTACTTCAAGAAAATTACTAAAACTTTAAATTACAGAGAATGTGCAAGAAATAAACGAGGTTTCGAAATCACAAACAAAATAAACAAGTAGTAGGTGACAAGTGACAATGATAAATGACGTCACGCGCTGTGATTGGCGTTTGTAGTCACGTGACTTTCACATTAAAAATAATAATTTATTATGTTAAAAATAAAGAAATGTTATGATTCTTATCTAATTATTCATGTTAATAATTAATTCTAACCGCATACACTATCCCTGTACAAAACAACATATCATTTTATTACTACAGTCCAAGACCCTCAGATTTAAATACTATATTCTAGGTTCAATACAATTTGAAATATCAAATAAAAAATCGTTTTATAAAGTGCCACGTACAAGAAAAAAAAATCATGTCCAGCAGTGGACATCTAGAAGCTGAAATGATGTAAATTAATTAAATAGTATACCTACTACAATATTTAAAAGGGCTGAAAAGAAAAATATCCGATTAGGCGCAACTTTGGCTCACACATCGACGCTTTCAAATTTAAGGTCTTTTCTTTACTTTTACTACATTAATTTATGCAAATTTCATGATTGATGTCAATAAAAAGTAACCTAAGCAAAAGGAAAATGGAACATATAAGGCCGTACCGTTTGATTGTGTCGTCTTACAAATTTCGTGTGTTCACAGCTGCAAGGGAATATAGATCAAGAATCAACAGACACCCCAATCGAAAGTACTGAAGTAACAAAAAAAATACAATGGAATTGAGAACCTCCTCTTTACTTGAAGTCGGTTTAAAAAAGTATGTTTTATCGGGAAAAAGCCAAATCAATTATGACAAAGCTATAAATGACGAAATTTGATATGGGTATAGTTTGATAATCAATATAAAGAATATTTGCGACAAAATAACTCGCCTACTGGAGACCATTTTTGAATTACGAATGCGATTTCGAGATCACGGATTCCTAAACATCCAATTTTTGAAAGTCGATCGCAGAGCTGCCAACATAGATAAAGTACACACATAAATGTAAGGTTCGGTTCCACGCAGAATGTAGCCGCTGCCGGTTATTGCCGGCTTAACCATTATTGTTATGTATAATATATATATATATTATATATATATATATATATATATAGACTGAAAATCAAACAAAACACAGATAACATTTCCACAAGTATGACTTGATTACGAGTGGGTGAGGGCACTCGTAATGAAATCACATCCTGTGACTAAGGTAGTCACATAAGTGATATTCAAAAATAAGAAATATTGAAAATCGGTGATTATTAGTATCGGTGATTTCAGTCGCATTCGTAATTCAAAAATAGTCTCCTGGACAATTAGATGCAACGGGAGAAGAAAGTTAGAATTTAATCAATCTATGTGTCTTAACTACATTGTTGGTTCAGAAACTATGTCTATGTTAACTGTTAGGGAAAAATATATTACAAACAATATGCTGGGCCCTGTTATCGTTGTTTGTTTGTTACCGCGTTTTCACAACGCCATCGGAGAACCCTAGGTCGACCATAGGGATTACAACTCAGTTCTTCTCTTCTCTTCAATATTCTCACTGGCACAGTTTACACTAAATATATACATTCACAACAATACACTCACAATAAATAGGAATAAAAATGTAAAGGCGAAGGTTGCGTATAGGTCGGTCTGCTATTGTCGCGTCAGTCCAGTCGCCACGTTGTAAAACACACTAATTAATGTCTACTAGCGAGCGTTTGCGGGGAACAAGCGCGAAACCAGTTTTTGGCGTAAACATTAACTTTATTGGATTAATTTAATACTTCATTAACGTCCCCACATTGGACACGAGTTTACCGTAACTAAATTAAAGTTGTGCCTTTAAGACAGTTGACATCTAAATTTTCTTTCAAAAAACATATTAAGTTATTTCTTTTACAAAAACAACGATTAGGTATTCCAAAGGGGTATTCGGTAGCGGATTTCGCCATTTGAACGGCGGACTCACATTTTTCGCTCCATCTTTTACTGCTGTGATAGTATTAAAATTATTATATATTCTACTTGTGTGCGTGCACGTATGTGTGTGTGTGTGCTATTATACTTGTATACGCAAATACGCTTGCTTATGGACGCGCAAAATGATTTAAGTCACTGTAAGACCTTTGTAATTTCCTGCTAAGAAACCCTCGGATGGTAGCAGAATACCAGTGCTTTGCTCACATCCTGATGTGAGTAAATTTCAGTCACTGAGCTACGACCCTTTTGCACTTCTGCAGCGCACACAATTTAGTTTGTTTTGTGTAATTGTTAAGTTTGTATTATTTTAAGTTCTTTGTATTTGTGTGTGATGAAGTCAAGTGTAAATAAAGTTTTATCTATCTATCTAACTAACCACACTAGTCTAATGTGGAGAAACACAATTACAGCTAAGCTCAACAGGCTACTCGAGGCGGCTTCTGCGTCGCCGAACTCCACAAGCACGTAAGTAGCAACCACACACCAACACCTGTGTAGTTAGCGTAACTGTTTATTAAGTGCATAAGCGCACATGTTATACTATTCGGACCACTCTGGCAACCGAACCCACATCAGAGCGCACGCACTCTCCTGAGGCTGCGCTATGCACCGCCCCGTTCTGGAGGGCGGGAGCGTTAGTTCAAGCCGATAGGGTCCCAGGCCTTCCGCCCGACCAAAGGCTGTAGGTAGTGTTTAGTTGGTAGGCTGGCCTTCTTGCTAGAGTCCAACATAACCACCCGCCGTAGACCGGTTGCGGGTGGTATCCGGTGCGAGGTCGTTCAAGCACCAGGGGGTTGTCATAGCGACCACTGTGGTGGCGCGCCCCCTATGAGGATTCACTACCATCCACCGTGGGGAAAAAAAAAACTAATGTGGAGGCTGACTTCACAAAGCCATGTTCAAACGAGATGTTCGGCTAAGCGACGACCAAATATCATATGTTCGATTTTAAAAGAACGGATCCTGTATATGTAGATTTATTTTAATTTCGCAAAATCGATATATTTTCTACTGCGTAAAATTGAAAATCCACACTAATATATATATAATAAACTCTTGCTTTCCGCAACTTCGTCCACATTATTAGTATTAGGCGGTATGAATTTTAGTTGAGCAACTAGTATTTTATCAATGCATCAAAAATGAACCTGCCCCGTAATCATGTCAACAACTCCATTATTTACAATCAACTCTATTATTTAAATTTTTTATTGAAACAGACACATATAGCACATACAATGATGCTTAAGGTTCAATATGACAATTATCTTCATAATTGTCACATTGTACAAATAGCAATGTACCTGCACTATTTATCAATTTTAATCAAATTTGATAGCAATAGATAAATACAGGGTGCAGCTATCGATGGGGACCTGCGGAGGCGCGTGTACGCCAACTTCCAGAAGCGTTTGCAAGAATGTATTGATGTAAACGGAGGCCATTTACCTGATGTAATTTTTAAAAAATAAACTTGTAATTTATGTAACTTAAATGGCATACTTGCCTCTATCTAAAATGTTATTTTTTGTTATTTCCTTGCTCCCGCTTATAGTGTATGCTTGTTTGAAATGTGTCAGCCGGCTCTGAGCCACCCTGTATAATATAAGCCGTTTGATCGATGATAATTCGCATCAAATAAAGATCTCATCTGCGCTTTATATATAAACCAACATGATTCCGATGTTAGACCAGCTCATAGCTCAGATTAGTAACTTCCTCAGTACTCTGTGTTCCTATAACCTGAGCATAGGTTGTATACATGTCAAGCAGCCCATTGTTATAGTTTCGTTAAAGTTTCTCACTTGACTTTGCAAATGATTCAAAATAAGGTTTTAGCTCCCTCAACATACGTACTATTACTGGACGGCAACAAAACATGGCGTGGACATTTTTTACATTTTCTCAAGTACAATAGCGCTATAAAGCCGGCTATGAGCAGTAAGATTTTATTACCGCATTCTACTAGTACGCTACTTTTCTTTATACCATTATTGTGTACTACGGGCCTACCTGCGTAAATAACTATTGATGCCGTGGGAATTACTTTCTAATACGAGAAAGTATAAAAATAACTATATAATTAAAGTGATACAATTTAAAATAATTGTTATATTCGTATATTGGGCCGTCATCGAGAAAATGATTTGTTTTTATTGCCTCTACATTTCCGCTAGGTTACACCAGCATATAATTAAGCGAGGGTAATTTTGACACATCACAGAGTTAGAGTAATTGCAATTGTGTTTTTAGCATCAGGTGAAGACTAAGACATCCACCACCTCAGCTGAAACATAGTGATATAATATATATTTTTGCGTTCGCGACCCGATATACTATATATTTAATTATATTTACAATTTAGAAATTCAAACATGACTGCGTTACACAAAATGCCTTAGTTGCGACATAGAATAAAGTAAATATATTGTCTTTGTTTCATTATAATGAAAATATTTATTATTTATTCATATCAGCAAGACTGCGATGCACGTGTAGTCCATCTTGAATCAATCATACCATCATAGCACCAAATATTGGTGTTTGAATGACTAAAATAAAATATATACTTACTAAAATATATTAGATAAAATAGTAGATGTAAGATCACTTATAGATGTATCTTTTCGCAAAGAAAAATACGGTTATCTCGCACAGAAAGTGAGCACACTCCACGTGAGCGGCGGGACATCTAGTAATATTTTTTTCTGTGACAGCGCTGTGACAAATTAATGCTTTTTTTCAGGAGAGGAAGGTTGAGAATCCGTCACAAGGAGCGCACGAAACATACTCAGGATACCCTCGCAACGGCAAGTGTCACGATGGTTATGTTGGACTCCACACGACCGGAGCGGTCCGATCGCGTAACCTACCAACTAAACTCAGCCTAAGCCTTGGCCATAAGGGCCCTATGGCTTGAATGGAGAGTTGATTAAGGTCTAATCGCTCTATTAAAGGTAAAGTAGGTATGAGTTTCTCGGTGAGGAAGTATATTACGAGCTGTGATTGAATTGAAGGCTTCAGGTGGTCGGCACGCACACGGCGTCAAGATCTGCCCGACGACGGTTTCCAAAAATAAAACTTTGTTTTTTTTTATCTCACCTCAGCTTTTAGTCTATTTGTCTATGGGACGCCTTAAATCAGGGGAGTAAGGTGGTATTAGCGTGAATAAAAGTCGTAGTAATAACTTAGCGCTATCTTATATCACAGCCACGCACTGCCATCGTATTTATTTTTTAGTCGCAGCCATATAAAGGCATTGCGATGTCGACGCAAAGCAAGTTTTAGTACTTGGCAATTGGCAGTGCTTTATTAACTACATAAATTTGTTTAACATGGGTTTCGTCTCGTTGATTTTTTAAATCACCAGATTAAAATCTACGGTATGTGTATGCTGACCGTATAATCGACTGGTTTGAATTTACTATGTCAACATTTATTTTTAGTAATCATTTTTATATATCTTTGGGTACCAATGAGATTTACGTTTTTTGAATTTCATATGTACGTTTGTCTCACATTGTTACGGTGAAAGAAAACGTCGAGAAGCAATCTGGTATTATCTGCGAAGAGAATCAAAGATTTACTTATTTATTTAATTGCCGGTATATAACGTACTAGCTTTCTGCCGCAGCTTCGCCCGCGTGGATTTCGGGATTGAGTCTATAGAGGGTTAAGGGTCATAGCTTTTGCCCACGGCTACATATGCGCGGAAGTCGGTTTATGGCGCGAAGGTTTTATCGCGCTTCCCGTGGGACTATCCGTATTTCCGAGATAAAAAATACCGCAAAACTTTGCTCAAGAATCACTCTATCTATTGATGAAAACCGCATGAAAATATGTGCAGTAGTTTTTAAGCGAAGCCTTTATTGCGCATTCCGTGGGATCTGTCGATTTTTATAGGATAAAAAGTTGCCTATGTTACTCTTCATCCCTTCTACTATCTCCACATAAAATAAAATCACGTCAATTCGTCGCTCCGTTTCGCCGTGAAAGACGGACAAACAGACAGACACACTTTCCCATTTATAATATTAGTATGGATAATAAGGCGATGCAATTCGTACTGTATATAGGCCGAGTAAGTCATAGCAATTTATACTAATTTCTATGTAAAATGTGAAAATTACGAAAAGTCAACCTAATATAATTAAACCAAAGTGGTCCCTGCGCATAACAGCAAGGAAACCATCGCCTTGGAGGCAAAACAAGCCCTAAAGGCCTCTCCTTCTGGCTAACCTGATTGTTCCTGGTTAAATATTGAAGTTAATTTAGCAAACATTTATATTAGCAAACAATAGTTTCAAGGCCAAATACTGATTTATTTCAAGCGTTTTATATCAGATTTTTTGATGTTTATATCTACCTTGAAAGTTTTCCAGAAACATCAATTTTTAAAACCACCATACAAGTAAAATTTGAGTAACGAATAAAATATAATCCTTGAAAAGGAGTCGGAGGGCAGTAGTGCGCGAGAATTTTTTTCGACATCTCCGATTGAACAATTTATCTACCATCAAGTGAATTAATTATGAGCGCAATTAGTCTTATAGTACAGATCAAAATAGCATTGATTTTAACGTTTAATTGATATATTTATTGGTAACTCTCTATTAGCGATTTAGTGAAGTAAGCTACAGAATTATTGTTTTAAATTAACGCGTCTTTATTATTTTTATTAGTGACTCTACTATGACTAAAAAGTTAAGTCAAATGAAAACAACGCAAAGGGACGCAATATCAAGGGCTAAAATATAAAATTCCCGATTGAAAATTTCAACGAATTATTTCATACTAACGTTTTCCTTATTTACTTCATAATCAAGAGTAAAAACATTATTTTTTTTATACACGCATGTTAATAGAGATTAATCTAAATACAAACAATTTTTAAAGCAAGAAAATTAGTTGAAAGTACGACATACTGGCGAAAAAAACAAGAACTATTTGAGATTTTTTAAAGTTTATTTAATTTAGTTTAAGTAACTTAATTTAAAAAACTAAGATTCAATTGTAAGAAAAACCTACATTTTAGATTTAAAAAGTAATGCAACAGCAAACATTTTCTATGGCGCTTAAATTTAAAAAATTATAAAGTATAATATTCTAATATGTACAAGCGACCAGCGGCAATTTTATTGTCAAATACGAGTATCTATTATTCCCGCTCCTACCATTTGCACTTCAGATCTTAGGACAGATAAAACCTTCTAAAAATGAAACAAACCTATTTAATCCTTTGAAAGTTCATTGCAATTCCACTTTTTAACCGAAATACTTAGAGTTAGTAATACTTAGCACAAATCTATGAGTAATGTACTATAATCACTTAAATTACCCTCATGAGAGTGCCACAGAACGTGCAGTTTCCACCTATCCTTGGTCTGCGGTTAGAAAGAAACTAAAACCGAGTAATTGCTTTATAATCACCACAGTCGGTAGGTTCATGGAAATGTTTGAGGTATTTGCAATTGGTATGATTGTGAAATGATATGTAACTGGGCCTCCCTCTTCCAAAGTTCTTGTCCAAATAAAAACTTATTTTTGAGTTCTTTACTTTTATTTCTTTTTAATTTTTGTAGACACCAAAACCTGTAACAAAAATAAGTACATCTCTACTGCAGCGCTTAATAGGGTCAAAGCTCAGCTAAAGTTTTACCTATAAAAACGAAACATTGTTTTTCAGCTTGAAATTATTGAATTAAACAAATTTTCCTTATAGCAAATTTGGATTACTTTAAGAACACTAGCGAAATTTGTTTTATTCGTAGATTTATTATTTAATAAATTATAGTTTTACTACTGAGCTATAAACATGCCGCGTATCAATGTCTGTCACATACAATTTTATTTCGTTTCATGCATTTTTTTTTTATTTTCTTACGTACGTATTTAATTTAAGACAAGAAGTAAGCCTAGCTTAGCTACACTACGAGCATGTTGCAATTGTTTTGATTGCGCAACGATAGTCATCTCCTTAGCGGGAAATCTGATACCAAATTGTAAATGTGAGATAAAAATTCATAAGATTCAATGGGTAATACACTCATCTTGCACGCAGCACGTATTATGAATTGCTATTTATGACATGTGCTTATTTATTCAAATTATTTAAAGCTTAAATTTTTATAGCGCCAAGCTTTACATTTCAATGTTGTAACTGCAGAATGAACGTAATGGCGACGAATGAATGTTAAAATCACTATATTTATACGATCAGTTTTTACTTAACAAATAAATTGCTTTTTTACCATCATACAATTCGTACGTTTGTATTTTTATTACAAGTTTAAACCTGGAATTGACAAAAGAACCTATACGAAAATCTCCTTTTCTTCTAAACTTTGTTTGAATAGCTGTAAACTTCGCAAACAAATTATCAACATCACAATAACAATTGTATTATTTGTAAGATTAATTCCAATGGGCACCAATGTGTATAATAGTTTCGTAAAATTTCCATCTTTAATCTCCCCTGTACATTAGCAACTAAACTCTTAATTAAGAAGAGTTAAGAAGTTCATTTTGACACAGTTTGATGATGGCTTGAATTATTATAAAGCATGCATTAAAGAAATTTTTAAACAAAAATACTCCGCCGTATTTGCATTATTAGGGCCATGAGGATTATGCTGGACTCGGCCAGAACCGAGACGACTTGGTCCAGTAGGGTTATTTTGAAACGTCGGAAACCCACTTTCCGTTCGGATTCGAAAACTTTCCGAAGGCGAGTTATTTTGAAATGTCGGATCGACATTAGGATTCGAAACGAATAACATTAGCTTACGGAAACTATTCCGTTTGGTTTTTGCTGTCGGAAACTTTTGTCGAATCTCGAGTTTTGGCCAAAAGAGTGTATTTTCAACGCTTTTCAGCCTTTTGTAACACATTTAGAGGTAAGTTAATAAATTGCATCAGATAAAAAAAGATTTTGATTAAGGAATGATGGAAATGTGAATGTAAAATAGAATGTAATAGGTTTGTTAATTTTGTTCATGTAAATCTTATGTAAATATTAACTGATTATTTACTGTTAAAATCACGATAGTTTTACTAGGAAGTCGTGAATAATATGGTCTTATGAAAAAAAAGACACTTATGAAAACCCCAAAAAATATAGGTTATTTTAATATGCTTATAAAATATATATAATGACTAAAATATGGTGCGTGTCATTTTCTACTAAACCTACCATTTTCAATCATACTTTGTAAACGTAAAGGTAAATGCATGTTACTCTATGGTTGACTTTCCGAACGGAAAGTTTCCGTGGCCTTTCCGACGGTGTTTTCGAGTCGAACGGATTCGATTCGGATTCGAAAAGTTTCCGACGTTTCAAAATCACCCAGCTGTCGCCTAACAACTAATGACCTGCTCATCAGTTGCCATGTTTGGAATAGTAACTAGGCGTCTAATTGCGTCGTCCTCCTTCAGGTGCCAGTAGAAATATGTGAAGCACACTTCGTTCGCTTTATTGCTGCCACCACGTGAGGGACACTATCATGAACATGATTTCTCTTTTCAGATCCCTGGAGCATCACGACGTGCTTGTACTTATTTTTAGTTCTTATGCCTCGTGAATCGTCAACAGTCTGCATCTTTCTCCGGTAGCGAACCTATCTCTCTTATATTATTTTTCCTCAACTTCAGTAAAGGTAAGGAAGAGAATATGTGAGCACCTTCATAATCCTCACCTCTGATGCCATTCTTAGCTACGTTAGAGACTTCAGCATGTTCCTGGATGTGTAAACTCTGTGTGACTTGTTATGGAGGTCGTATACCACATCGAAAATACACTATTGGCCACGATGGGTGCAGAGAAGCTTTTTTTTTACTAATGTAAAGGCGGCCGGACTTCCGTCACACTTTTCAACAGGTTGTTCCTGTCGATGAAGAGGTATTGATATTCCTATCATTTTTGTTAACCCGGTTAATCTTGATGACATGATATTGGCATCTAAAATGAACAAGAGAACCTCATCCACCAAAAAGTGTTTTGATGTTTCAGCCCCTCGCGGCGTCTCACAATCGACTCGTCACTCTTTCCATCAACTCTTTTACTGTTTCAAACATGCTAATGACTATCATGATTTCCTTGATTTGGAAATTACTGAGGAGTGATGTTATTTTTCCGCACCCCGGCATTAATTCTACTCATCTTATCGTCAGTTTACTTCAAGGTCTTTGTCAGTGACAGCCACTAAGTTCAGATGTGTGTTTATGATGTGACATGCAATAAGTAAATCGAATACGAGTGGTAAAGCATTTCTAAGAAGGTCGTGAAGACGTTGAAGATAACGAACATCCTTTAGCCGTAAATTACATTAAAAGCACATAACTAGAAGAACTATAGACTATCTCGAGCGGGTTTGAAAAGTGTTTCGAATATTGGCAGAAGCGCTAGCACAAGTGAAAATCTCCGTTAGAGAGTATTTTGAAGACGACAACATCAATGGTAAAGAATAAATTAATATTTTATTCAAAAAATCAATATTCTCGTTACTTTCCAAACACACCTCGTATAAAATCAGATTCTCTCTGTAGGTTGACAGGATGCACGATCAGCAGTTGTCACCCTTGGTCCCGTAAATGTAGTTTGGAACCCCTTACACCTTGCCTGCACGTAACTAAAAAGTGGGTAAACGTACTAAGTACAGTCAGCAACACGCGAAGCTTTACATTTGCATTTATCTACTACGAAAACCATCGCTACGATGAACGATAGTTCTAGTGAACTGTATGTACATCTGCTAGAAACAATAACACATTTTTAATGATGCAGTTTCCCGTTTCAATTATATTTTGACTAGTCCAATTTATTAATTAGCTTTCTGTCCAGTACTTTCTGTATATTGCATTCACAAAGAATCCCATGTAAATTAGGTTCCCTTTTAAATTAGTCCATGCAATTTGGTCTCAGTTATTGTAGAGAGAGACCATCTATGCAAACATCAATTTATATACTATTTATTTATAGCTATATATTTATGTACACATATATATTTTGGTAAACAAGAAATCCCTAGGGTTGAGCAGAATACTAGTTTTGCTTTGCTCACATGCTGTTGTGAGTAAAATTCAGTCTGTGAGTTACGATCTTTTAGACTTCTGTTTTACTGAATTTTGTTTGTATTGAGTAATTGTCAAATTCTTCTTCTTCTTCTTCTTTTGGGTTTGATGGGGGTGCCCATAGGATTTCGGCAACCTCGAGTTTTTTTGCTTTTTTTAATTAAAGTATGCGCGACTCATGTTATTATCCAGGCCGTGAAAGTACAAGTGAATGCAAAATTAAAATTAAACAAGACAAATAAAAAACAATATACCCTGTTTGCTCTCTATGAAGAAATATATAAAAAAGTTAAAGAGTGGAATCCAAATCAGAGAATAAAAAGATACCAATTAAAGTTTAATACGATTGTAGAATAAATAATGACAAAGAATATTGATGAAGGGTGAATTAACATAAGAAAGAAGAGAGTTAAATTGACACGGCTTAGGGATATAAGGGGGAATGACATCATACAAAGAATATGAATATTTTGTACAATCGAAAAATATATGATCAGCCGAACCTTCGTCCAAACCACACTCACATAGGGAGCTGTCTTTAACCCTTATTTTTGTCAAGTGCACCGGTGTACTTGCATGCCCAAGACGTAACCGACATATAGTAGATATGGAAATTTTAGAGGCCTGCTTAAATTTAAAAAACCAATGTTTAGAAGGAATTTCCTTTTGAATTTGAGCAAAATGCCTTCCTACAACACAATTGTCAAATTGATATAATATTAAGCCTTTTTGTGTTACTATATTTGTGTGTAATGAAGGTCAACGTAAAGCGCAATACACATTGAGCCCACCGGGCCGCCGACATATGTCGGCAACTTTTTGTCGGCGGTCTAGTTGGCAGCTTCACTCATTACAAGTCGGAAAATTTTGTCGGTGACATGTCGGCGGCTTGGGATGAAAACTTTTTTTTCTCTCTATAATAGTGACTGGCTAAGTTTTTTAATTTTTCTTTCTATTTCTAATGCATTTGTATTAAAATGGTTTGCTATTTCATCAATGAGTCGAAACGCTTTGGTCGACTTTTATAATCTCGGTGTTTTCGATTCCACAATACCTCTTTCTCGTGATAATGATTAATTAACGTAAGACATTTTTCGTCGTCCCACTCCATGTCGCTTTGTCGGCGGCTCAGTCTGTATTGCGCTTAAATAAAGATATTATCTATCTATCTAAATCATTATTGCAAGGAAAATGGAATAATAACATAATAAGAATAATAAACTAATGGGTATTCTTAAATCAAAAGATAGAAATGTCTAGCTGTGAATCTATTTATCAAATGCAATAAAAAAGACTGAACCAGATAGTTACAATTACGATTTTGAATTTTATGGGCTCAATAATAAAATTAGATTTAGTAGGTGATGTTTGTCGTACAACATTTATTTTATTAATGTATTGTGGTTATATTATCATTAGGATACTTTCTTACTTTATCATTTTTACGTAATACGGTTGTTTTTCGAACGGAATCAGCTTTGGATTGCCGATTAATGGGATACATCTCAGCTTTTGAAAGCGATGTTATTTTTTTTGTCTGCTCTTTAGATCCAATTTTCTGTCCTTGAAAGCTTTTGACCTTCAATCTGTTGGGCGGTAAATGATGTGTCTTGCTCTTCAGTTTGCCCAATTCTTCTCCTTTTACTGCTTTATTATGATCAAGTTTTGTAGCTGTCAACTCTGATTGAAAAATATTTTCTTCCTCGTTGTCAAACCTAGCATCTAAGGGTCTAGACAAATTCGACAGCATTAGCCTAAGATCAACCAATGTCTGCCCTTGGAAACTTACGTCAGACTGTAATTTATCCAGCTTTTTCTCAAAATGCCTCAAAGTGTCCCTCATCTGCTGAAACATTTCCGGTGAGCGCTTAGCCATTAAAAATATGTAATATCACGCTACCTACAATAATTTAAAAATTATATATTTTATTTTATTTTTAGTGCACCATTTTAATTTATGTCAATATTCACTGTGTAATAATATCACGTCACACACGGCACTTTAGAAAATATAAAATGACAAAATTAAGTGCTCCATGGAGTATTTATATCTAGATACCATAAGTAAGCAAATGTCAAACTTTTTAATCGTATTAAGTCACATAGTAGTAGCATTGAAACATTCTATTTAATCTTTAGTTCTACTATAAATTAACTGCACTAATTTCAGTTCCATCGTTTCCATCGCAGTCTAGCTACCATAAGTTCCCATTTGTTTAGTACAGTAGATATTAGAGGCGTAAATTATGTGGAAATTTCATACAGCAGCTCCAACAAAATCTCAATGACCTAAAATCGTTTTTATTTAAAATTTGTATTTAAAATTTTAGTTAATAGGTTGATAACTTCCGACATATCTATAGATACCGAATGCGAACTCTTGAATCTCAATAATTCATTAAACGGAACTCTGCGTATAACAGCAAAAGGCAAACGTTAATATTTTAATTATGTTAAATTAATATTAAATAAATTGATTCTGACGGTTCTGACACTGAACTGTTCGAATCAATTTATTTCAAATTGGTATATAAAGACTATGGCTGTATGGCTCTGCCTTTGCCTTTCCCAAGAAGGGAAAAAATATTTAAAAAAATCAAATTGACATTTAAACTTAACCAAAGAAATCTAAAAATTTTCTATTAATAACGTAAATATATTTATC
Organism: Scirpophaga incertulas; assembly: GCA_036419045.1. Classification (NCBI taxonomy): domain Eukaryota; kingdom Metazoa; phylum Arthropoda; class Insecta; order Lepidoptera; family Crambidae; genus Scirpophaga; species Scirpophaga incertulas. The sequence goes on from CM071645.1 coordinate 15,028,466, forward strand.
AATACAATTAATTAATTAGAATATTAAGCAATAATTACATTTGGTAACACGATTCAGTTTCCCTAATAAAGTTGTAATTTTATTCAAATTAAATTTTAAGCTTTGTGATCTAATTACTATAGTTAAATAAATCTACAATGTTACTAAATTAGTGAAAGTGACTATTGGTTTCTGTATATGGTTAAAACTGTAACTGTTACACATTCCAACACAATTTCTAGTTATATGATTTTATATAACTTTAATATAGACTACGTAGGTAATAACTATTTAAATATGTGATGGATAAAAATGTATAAATCACACTGATCAAAGTAACTACTTTAAGCGAAATTCAGACCAAAAGTTTTTCATAGATAATTTTTAAACATGTATAGAGTAACATATTTTTGGAAAAAAACTAACAGATGGCATCGATGTAAGTATCAATATCATTCTCATTACAACTGAGATACATCCACTGCTGATTAAAAATTGACCTCAGACCTCTTCACCCCGTACCAGGCCTAGAATTCTTGTTCATAATGTAACTTACTAAATATACTTTTGTCTGAAATATTTTAAATTTATTACAAATACAATGCTTAAAGTATTTCATTTATAATTGAATGTGATTTGATATGTTATGTGTGTCTACTATACAATTTGTTACATAGGTGCTGTTTCCATCTGGCTCTTAAATTAAAATAAATACATATGGTTACAACAATATGATAAAAATAAGAATACTTGACTGATAATATTCAAAGAGATAAAAATCAACACTACTTTTATTTTAGTTTACAATTGATGTGTAAAAGAAGTTGACACAACTTTATGTGAATTTAAAAAAGCTAGACCAGACTCTAATAAAAATATATTTTCATTTTTTATTTTATTTACTCTGTCTAACTTACCATAAAAACCTTTACTAATGGAGAGTCTTCCATACAGAATGTTAATCTTCAATGGGATTAAAATATTCATATACAATGCATAGCTTATTTTTAATCATTTTGTTTTCTATTAGTGTATCTATAACTTCTAGTACTGTTCCTGTTCTTGTTGGTGGAACTGCGAGTGATTCCGAAACGCAAACTTGGTTTTGAGTGTAATGATCCAAAATTGTCACACCCTTATACGGGTGACACAATATCATGGAAATGGCTGTTATCTACTGTGTCCCTTTTACCTTTGATTATTGTGAGTGTAATTCAGTAATGTATATAGTATAAGAAAAAAAAATTACTTAGCTAGGAAACAAAGGAAAATCAATTGAATATATAGAAATAATATGTTAAGTTAATGATGCATGTTTGATTCTTCACTAAGCCTAAAACTATATTGATTTCTTATTAATTAAAATATATATTTTTTATAAAATTGAATTAGTAATAAATTAATAATTTCAGCTTTTATTAGTTGAAAGAGTATATCACAAAAATGATATGTCAAAAAAGCGAGCAATCCATTGGTATAAAGAGTACTTTTATGGGATGCTTATTAACCTCACATTAGTGCAGACATTGAAAATTTTTGTTGGAGCACCAAGACCACATTTTTTTGACAGTTGCAAACCACTTGAAGCATCTACATGTACAGTGTATGTATTTAACATTATCAATAGTAAATATATTTTTAAATTATGTATTGAGCAATTGTGACAACACTGTATGGTATAGTTAAACATCTTGAGCTTTTCTGTACTTCAAATCCTAGACCTGATGATATTTCTGTCATGTCATCATTGAACCATTATTAATTATGAAGCACTATATATAGTTCTATTATAAATGTATACATTCATGTCTAATCTCTGTTGTGATTTAGCTACCACAACTAATATTCAATTGTTAGTTTTATTGTTGTACAGAAATTTTGTAAGATCAGAAAGGAAGATGAAGGCACCCAGCCTTTATCTTCCTCATTTCTGCAGCATAACAGAAGCACTAATATTGATATGCTCAGGTGTATAAGGCAATAAAATTACTGGGTATAGTTATAATACATATTAAGTATGACATGTTTCTTTTCAGTTCGGAGTATATTTTTAAATACACTTGCAATAATGAACGCTGGGTTAGTGAGTCAGACACCAGCTTCCCTTCAGGCCATACTTCTCTGGCCATACATACAGGGTTTTTTATAGCTGTAAGTATATAATTGTTATGTTAATTTAAAAATAATTAATAACTTAAATTGTAAAAATAATTATTTACTCGTAATATGTAATTTTAGATAATTGGTGTTTTATTGCATGCACAATTAACTAATACTTTTAATACAATTGTATGCTTAAGAGGACTTAATGCCAATGGAATTATCTACCAGTTAATCTTTAGGTGATGGAGAAATGGAAGTAGATGCATTTTAGGGACAATATGATATAGCATACAATATTAATAATGCTGATTGTAAATTAGTAAAATTTCTAAAACAATGTTAAAATATATAGAAAGATAATATAAGTCATAGATATACATTACAAATATATATTTTCCTATTGAATTAGATGATGATTAAAGTAAATCTATAACCATAATTGTGTGGCCAAATAATTCAAGTGATACAGCTTCTGTAATTTGTTTTTGAAATTCATTTTACTTCTGGACTGTTTACTACTATAATATGTTGGTACTATAATGTTTCCAAATGTATATAAAACGAAAAAAATAAGTATGTATATCGACATATGTATAATTTCTATCCTTGTTAGGTTTGGAAAAGTACCTTTCTCATTCAATGGTCCTGAATGTGAGGGAGGGTTATTAGATGTGTATGTATTTACACTAACATTTTGTAATATAGATTTGTCAATAGCTCATAAAAAAGCTCAAAATACCTGCTATTTTTTTCGACAGTGTTTTACGAGGGCTTTTTTTTTGTTGCCCCTGAGGAAAATGCATTAAGTTACATACCCCGGCTGTGGCGCGCGGTTATGTGGGGCTCTCTTCCCCAGAAGGGGGAGGCCTACCCACTAAAAACCTCAGGGATGGCCTTCCTCAGGCATAGAGGGAGCCCCCGGGAACGCCAAACTACTTCCGGGAACCCCGATCTCTGCGACCAAGACTCGGCGCTCGGAGGCCCACGCGGGGCACTCCGACAGCGTGTACTGGGCCGAGTCGAGGTCCGATGCGCAGTGGTGGCAATGTGACGATCCCTCCCGTCCTATTCGACACAGATACTCACCGAAGCAGCCGTGCCCGGTGAGTATCTGAGTCAATCGGTAGGTGATCTCCTCCTTCTCATGGAGCCAAGCTTCGAGGTGCGGGAGTACGGCACCGACGGCCCGCTGGCGCGCGCAGTTCCGTAATTCGAGCTGCGCACGCCAGGCCGCCACAATCCGTCGGTGCCACTCCCGCTTAGGCACTTCGTGCGCGGGTTCCAGGGCGCTCCCCCCATCGCTCCCCCGGTCGACACGCCGCGACGCATACGTCGCCGCGTACATGTCGGCCAGGATGTCGAATGGGGGGAGCGTCCCAGAACCGTCGCCGCCTCGTACGAGATGGTACAGTAGCCTCCTACGATCCGTATGGCCATTATCCGCTGCAGGCTCCGTAGCAGAGCTCTGCAGCGGAGGGACCTCGCGCAGTCTTGCGACCACACGGGAGCCCCATACATGGCCACGGATCGCACGACGCCCTCGTGCAGGCGGCGAACATTACGAGGGCTGCTACTTAAGTAACCGGAATCTGGGATTTCAACATTTAAACGCAATATATGACCTCCATGGTAAAATTCGTTCATTTTTGAAATACTGGCCGCTATTTTTCCTTATGTACGCTAGTGTTTTGTTTCTGATGGGTTTAAAATGTCATATCGCTGAAATGATGGAACTCACACGTGAAAATATTCGTGCTATGATTTATTACGATTTTCGACGTGGTTTTAACGCAACAACAGTGCGTAGATCAATTAACTTCAACTTTCGGTGTTGAAGCTCCATCAAAAACCACTGTGCATCAGTGGTTTAGTGAGTTCAATCGTGGACGGAGTAAGCTCACGGACGAAGTTAAGGAAGGTCGCCCGAAATCAGTCGTTGTACCACAAAACATTGAAGCTGTACGAAAACTAATTATGCAAGACCGTCATATTACGTATCGCGAGATAGAGGCTACTCTGGGCATATGCCCAGAGCAACCTCTATCTCGCGATAAAATATTACATGAACATTTGTTCGTAATAAAAATTTGTTTGCTTTGGATACCGCATAACTTAACTCAGCATCAAAAAGAAGCTCGCGTCGAATGGTGCAAGAATATGTAAAAAAAAATTAACGGAGGTGACTCTAAATCTGTTTATAACATCTACACAGGTGATGAATCTTGGATCTATGCAACAATCTACAGTTTGGGTGTTTCAAAATGAGCCGAACCCTACGAAAATGACTCGTGCAAAAAGCACTTTAAAGCAAATGGTGGCCTGCTTTTTTGGTACTAATGGTTAGCTACAATACCACTGGAGAATCGTAAAACGGTCAATTCGGAGTGGTTCACGACCATTTATTTACCGGAAGTATTTGAAGAAATGCGTAAAAACAACAAGCGACGCAGAATCATTCTACACCACGACAATGCCAGCTGTCACACATCACGCGAAACAAATACATTTTTGGAGGGTCAAAAAATAGAATTGATGGGTCATCCACCGTATAGCCCAGACTTGGCACCTAATGATTTCTATTTATTCCCAAATGTAAAGAATAAATTACGTGGTCAACGATTTTCGACCCGTGAAGATGCCGTCGACGCGTTCAAACAGCACGTTTCAGAGATACCGCAATCAGAGTGGAAAAAATGCTATAAAAATTGATTTCAACGTATGCAAAAGTGTAACGATCATCGCGGAGAATACTTTGAAAAACAATAAACCCATATTTAGCCATATACGTTTGTTTAATTTTTCTATTCCGGATACATAAGTAGCAGCCCTCGTATCTACACAAATATTGTAAAGAGGAAAGATTTGTATTTTTGTATGTAACAAATGAACTCAAAAAGTACTGGACCGATTTTAATAATTCTTTTTTAATTAGAAAGCTACATTATCACTGAGTAACATAGGCTATATTTAGTACTAGATTACTATAGAAATCTTTTTAGAAATTCTTATTAAAACCAACCGAAGGTGTAAAAAAATTTGCCATAAAATGTCTCATCGCATACACTGCGAAAAGTATTAATAATATGACAAAAAAAATGTTCGACAATATTATAGAATATATCAATATCTACAAAAAACTTTGCGAGACCATATGTCTAACTATTTTTTTACAGTCACTATAATTACATTTTTACATTTAATTATCTATAAAATAAGTAGGAACAAAAAACTGCCACTTTACAAATCTTTTTGACAGGATGAAGTCCGCTAGTTGATTATAACTTTGTAATAATCAAGTTACATGCCTTTAAAACTATGTTAGTGCCTAATTTGATGTCAATTGAAGTATGTGTAAAGTTTTCATAAATTTTGCTCTTAGTTATTAAGTAAATAATGAAAACACAAGAAAACAAAGAAGTATGGAAAAAGCGAAATTCTATAAAATCTCCGTATAAAACGGTAATTTCATACTTTAATCTTTATTATGAGAGGGCAGAAAGATCCAAACACCCTCTCATAAAGAATATAGCCCCACAACACGCCAGGGCTCCCGAAGGTAGATGGAGGAAACTACCAAGAGACCTGGTAGAAGAAGATTAAGACCAAAAAACCACACCTGAAGCCTACAAAAAGGAAAGAAAGAACAACAACATATCATACTAATATGACGACGACACCACAAGGCCCAAAAATGGCCAAACCCAATGACCCACCCGTCGTTACGAGTGGCTTAGGACACCACCGCAAAGGGCCCCCGGCCCTGTATCGGTCACCCCAGCTCCAGTATAAGCTGAGAAGAAAGTCGCGAGTTAGTAACCTTTATTATTTATGTGTTGCCAGTATTACCTCCAACGACGCATCAAGCATATAGCTCCGAACACAACACTCGGCGGTCAAGTGCTGAGCGTGCTAGCCTCGGTGTTTTGCAGTCTCTCACGCATCACGGACCGCCGGCACCACCCACGCGATGTAATCGGCGGTTTTGTATTAGCTGTTCCTATACTTATATACACTGTGAGTAATTACTTTAGTTACTAGAATCCGTACTAATATTATAAATCGGAAAGTGAGTTTGTTTGTTTGTTTGTTTGTTCCGCTTTCAAGCCGTAACTACTGAACCGTTTGAACCTTCGAAATTTTGCAGACGTAAAGATAAAAGTCCGGATTAAATAATAGGGTACTTTTATCCCGGAAAAATCGTTAGATCCCACGGGATGCGCAATAAAGGCTTCCCTCAAAAACTACTGCACAGATTTTCATGCAGTTTTCATCAATAGATAGAGTGATTCTTGAGCAAGGCTTTGCGGTATTTTTTATCTCGAAAAAACCGATATTCCCACGGGAAGCGCGATAAAACCTTCGCGCCATAAACCGACTTCCGCGCATATGTAGCCGTGGGCAAAAGCTATGACCCTTAACCCTCTATAGACCCAATCCCGAAATCCACGCGAGCGAAACCGCGGGCAGAAAGCTAGTTATTAATAAATACGAGAATTGCTAAATATAAGCTGCAAGTTAAACTTCTCCTTTCTCCACTAACATGGAGAATAGGTTCACCTGCGAAATTGCTGTGTTTTCGTTTGTTCTACATTAATTTTAACCCTTCAGAACAACTTATTGCTTGAATTTCACAATTTGTTTATTGAAATAAAAATAAATATATCCTAGAAACAACTATTTATTTATCTGAATTTTGCACTTTATTAACTGAGACGGTCTGAGAACAATTTTAGATAAATTAAAATTAATTTATCTTATCATTTAGTTTATATCTATTGAGAAGTATTCAAAACTTTCAAAAAACAAGTTTTCTTGGTTATTAAATAACTACGCAAACAATTATATTCCAACTGCTCAGAGAATTCATTTCCGACAGGTGCTGTCAATTCCTTATATATGGAATCAGGTTTATCATAGAATTATTTTAATCACGATTCTCAAAAATGAACTTTAATTATACAGGACCTAAGAATCTGACATGCTCCATTTTCTTCGTACGAGCTGTAATATATAAAATAATATAGTATGTAAAAAAGACATGTTTTTTTTACATAAACATAGTATTAGTACTTAGCTTTGTTAGAGTTTACTGATACTTAGAACTAGTAAGCCTTTATCTAATCATCTGAAAGAGGAACGATGCAACGCAGCTCCAGAACTGTTGATAATAAATTGATTAGTACATATTATAATTACAATATTTTAAAATTATTTAAATTAGATTATTGGTGAATTTAATAAATAGAAACGCAAATTATACAGTTTGGGTTACTACATAAATAAGTAGCAATAAGCAGCCTCATCGTTGTAACAGGTTCTGCCAGCCAACCTTTAAATACAAATATTGCTTGTATATAATGTTAAAGGTTAAGATTTAAAAATACTATCTATTTACATAGATAGTATTTTTAAGTCTTAATATATAATAATCATTAGTACATACAATTACTTCAGATGTTCAATTTATCCACATTGGTTGTGATTGAACATATTGTTTCTGTGTTACAGATATTTTCTTTATGCAGAAACTTTGACTGTCGTGAGATGGAAGAGGAACAGTCACCAACTAAAGAAACAGAAGTTACAGAGAACGGCACATTACCAATAGCAGAGGCAAGGGACTAGTCATTTTAAAATCATGCAATATGTTAGTTTACAATTTATACCTTTAGAGAAATACTTTGATAGTAATGAATCATTGTGTAAAAAGAAATGCATAATAAGTACTTGTGATATATCTTTGGATATTATATTTTTTACAAGAAATAATAATATATAACTACGAGTATATGAAATATAGTTAAGAAATTTATTTAATCATTTTTTATAAAAGAAGTAAAAATGTTGTGGTTTGGAAATCGATATGTTTAGAGGATTTTATTTGTAAACTAATAATCTAATTGCTTAAAGTACAGCAGATCCGAGGATGACTTAATATTTACTGTATTATAAAAATTAAGTTAGCCGTTGATATAAAATGCCCTTGACGTATGTGAGTTAGAAATTACATTCTGAGTTAAGCTAGTTTAAAATAAAAGCAATTACTTTCAACCCCCTACCCTAGGCTGCTATTAGCATGAAAGAACAGTTAACTAGTTGTAACCGCAACGGCACTCAATAGATTGCTGCATAGTATTCTTCGTAGGGCTGTCGATACTTAACTACTACTAAATTATTTATTTTTTGAGGAATAAAAAGAAGCTTGGTTAGCACTAATATTTTATATGTACATACAATTATTTAATACAGAATCTTTACTTTGTTGGATAAGCAGTAAATATTATTTTTTCAATCTTTATATTTATAAAAGCCAGAGAATTAACCAATCAAACTACAGATAGCGCGCGAGTTGAATGCAGAGCTCAGGAATGCGATAGTGCTGTGACCTAATTAGAATTAATTATGACAATATGTCGATAAATTTTAAAATCGTTTTAAGTTTAGAAGAAAAAAAAAACAAGAAAATAATTATCACACATTTTTTATTAACTCACACATAGAAATCAAATAAAAAAATTACAATTTATTCAGTATCAGATTCTGAAAGTCTGTAAGACTTGCTTGAATCGGTTTCACTATCCTCACCATCGCTGACCGCAATTATGAATCGATCTATGGTATCTTCTATTAATCCATCTCTTTGCCAATAATTTTCTTCTAAAATTATGACGTGATCGTCGAAGCCACGCCAGTCTTCCTCTGTGACCTGAGTGAGAGCCAGCTCCGTAACTTCTTTTAACCTTTTTAGGGAGAAATCGGAAGTAACATTGTGATGCCTCACTATTCTTTTTACTTTTGCCCAAGCCAACTCAATAGGGTTGAGGTCGCACATGTACGGTGGTAGTCTTACTACGATATGGCCTTGACTTCTGATGAATTCATCGATTTTGAAAGATTTTTCTGTTGGTTTATGTAACTGAACGAAATGAAAGAGCTCATCCTTTCTCATAGTAAGTGAAGCTTCCACATTATTCTTGGTTAACCATTCCAACATTACTGATTTGGTACTGGACTTTGTTGGGACTTTATTTTCTTGTACACTATGGTATGGTGCGTTGTCCATCACAACAACGCTGTTTTGTGGTAGATTAGGGATTAACATGTCAGTGGCCCACTTCTCAAAATTAACACTGTTCATCTGTCCGTGATAATCACCTGACGTAGTACCAGCTTTAAAAAGTAACTTTGCACCATTTAAAAACCCCCCTCTTGATCCTGCGTGGACAAGAATGAGCCTGTTCGTGGAGCTTGTGTCCGTCAATACTGCGTCGATCATTTCGTTTCTCCAGCATTTTTTAAATGTGAGGTTGTTGTCTATCCATGTCTCATCCAGAAAAAAAATATTTCGATCGTCTTGCCTATATTGACGAATTTTCCGCAAATAAATTGATCGTGCATATGCGACAGCTGGCCTCTCCACTAAAATTCTACGTTTATTATGACACTTGAGCCATCTATATCCCATGTCTTTTAACAATTTTCTTAAACTCGTCACTCCCCATGGAAACTCTATTTTTTCTCGAATAGCTGCAAGGAGTTTAATGCATGTCGGAACAATTTTTTTAGTTAAATAAAATTCTTCAATAATTCTGTGTATAACACCTCGATCAAAATCATCCACGTTTAAATTTGTCTTCTTGTTACATGGTCTTTTCCTTTTAGAAGGCGAACAAAGAGGCCCTTTTTTGGCTTCATTTTGAATTGCAGCCAATGTTCTCTTGGAAAGTCCAGTGTAACGGCTCGCTCGATCGTAAGCATTATTTAAAGTGAATGTCAAATTGTTGTTCTGCCTTTCTTCAATACACATGTCTAGAACATTTTTCGCCATTTCCCGTGTTTGGCGATGAATAAAAACTCGTTTTTTTTTTATAACAGAACTTGATGAACTCTGATCAGTCATTATTAAAAAAGAAAACACGCAGCTGCAACTTGAATTTTAACGCGATAACACAATAAACGTATGACAACTGTCAAGGACAGCACAGCACTACACTGCAGGCGTGCGGGACGCGGCGTGCGGACGGCGGGGGGAGATGCTCCCGCCCTTCGTCTCAGGCCCCGACTGCATTCAACTCGCGCGCTATCTTTAGCTTACCTGTAAGCGTCGTTCGATTGAGATTATTCCTGTTGTTGTCTCGTTCGAATATGATGAATTATTTTACTAAGGTAGTACATTTCCCTTCAGGTAACCTACCTGAAGGGTCACATAAGTTTAAATCTTGAAAGGAGAACGAAAAAATCGATATCGGACCGCTCCCGTACGTTGCTCACTACTCTATAATCTATGGATGTCATTTAGTTAAAAGCCTACGGAATATCTGATTGTTACAACCATCATGGGTAAGGGAGGGGTTGGGATTCATCATAAATAATCATGTCTTTGCAATAATTTGCAAACTGTACGGTAATCCTCCAATTTAAAATGGTCAGGTAGCATAAATCTATTAAGTTTTGTAAGGTTAAGAATGAACCTATATTCCCCATTTGGTTTCTTAACCAAAAATATAGAGGAACAAAACTGATCCTTAATCGGTGAACAAACTTCAATAGCCTGTAAATTTAATCAATCACCTATTTCCTTTCTTATAAGAATATTTTCCTTGTAGGGTAAACTATTATTTAAAGGTATTTCCGTTTGATATGGAGTTTTTGCAAAATCAATAACATATCCGGATACCCAAGATAAAATAATAGGATCATCTGTTATAGACACCCATAGATCTTTATTATGTTTATTGGCGTCTCGATTTGTTGCGTCAACTGCGTTGCTGCTGATGTGGCTGAAGCGGACGCCTTATTTTCGTTGACTGATTTTTCGGACATTTCTTCCCCCCTGAACCCTGTTGGTTGTTGCTGTTCTGATTTATCATTATTGAGCGTTTGTACGTTGATTGAGGAGGGACCCGCGAGTTTAAAGTACTATGGTTAGGGGGTATATTAGGTTTTGGTAAGACCTTAGCCAAATCTTATGCAGACTTCTGAACGGCTTTAGCCACCTTTATTTTTTCAGTCAGACCCCCTCCAAAAAGAAACTCATCTGGACTTGCATTAAGACAGTCTTTCATGTCCTTATTAATAACAGTTTGAATGAGAGTCCGTCTGCTCTGAGTTTCAGTGTGAATCATTTCACACAACAGCTTTGCAGCATCATTGAAATGATTTATACCGTCGATTTTATTATGTTTTGTTAGGAAACATTCCAAACCACGACCAATGGCTGCTAAAGAGATTGCAATATTATTGCCGATTTTCTATAATGCTGTCACGTTTCTTAACGGGCTCTGATACTGCCCCTGAAATCTCAGGATTAAGTTTTGGGGTAATCATTGCAGGAATGTTACAGAAAGGTGTATATTCCTTGATGAGTAATGCCTTCTCTTCTTTTTTAAGCCCATTTGTTAATATAGAGGTCCAGCGTTGCACAATTTCTTTGTGTGCAGCTGGCCCTTGTGTTGATTCCACCTCTACAGTGCCCATAGCGGCTAAAATTTCCGGGTCAATCTCAGTCACTGCTTCTTTAGCAGAATCAAGTGTCACCTCCATTTCATTTTCCTTATCCTGTATTATTGGCTCCGGAGATTGTAGCCTGGATGTTGGTCGGCTTAGTGTGCATAAAGTAGGCGATCGACTTCGTGTATATGTACTGGGCGATCTACTTCGCGAAGAACCTGCATTAAGGAAACATGTTGGTGTATACATTGAACGATTAAGCTTATTGTTCGGCACTCGGACAGTATAGCAGCAACAAGTAAGATGACTTGTTGTTCGATACTAGAACAGTACAACAACAACAGTGCTTTAATTTTTTGTTCAATACTAGGACAGTATAGCAACAGAAAGTATTTATACTTTCTGCTCTATACTCGAACAGTATGGCAACAATATTTATGTAATTTATTAAAGACTTGAACAGTATAGCAAAAACAATTCGACCTGTTGTTCGACACTCGAATAGTCTCTCAACATTACATGATTTTCTCGTAAATACGTTTGTATACACGTAAAGAGGTAATTAATTGTGTTTGAAATGAACAACGAACACAAAAGTTACTAGAATTCATACTCCGTAAATAAAATTCCATTTACGTATCTACATAAAATTTCGGTAAACTACAGGTTTGTACCTGCTTCACGGTCAATTTTAAACATATAAACATTGTTAAATCTAATCTGGGTATCCGAATCAGGGCTATATTACAATTTTTAATATCAGATTATTTTGCTATAAATAAGTTATATAAAACATAAAAAGAGAGGAGAAAAATAAAAGATTAAAGGATTTATTTCGCAACTAACCTTTTGCTTCTCGTTCAAGTTTTTTAATTTTTCTTCGTGATTTTGATAGTTTTTTATCAAAATCATCATTTCTTTTGCGCTTACCCATTACTCACAAACTTTTCACTTTTATAATTTATATAAAATAAATATTTTACTGCGAGCGATAGTGACGCATCAAGTGACATAAGAAACGAATGACATCCACAGATTATAGAACAGTGAGAAACGTACGGGAGCGGTCCGATATCGATTTTTTCGTTCTCCTTTCAAGATTTAAACTTATGTGACGCTTCAGGTAACCTGGAAATGTACTAGCTTAGTAAAATAATTCATCATCGAGGACGAGACAATAACAGGTATAATCAGATGTAAACAGTATTATTTGAGATTGTTGATAGTTTGTGCTAGCTGTGAGTATTAATCATAACTTTGTGTTTGCTTTGGCGTAATTACAATGAGTTGATTATGTAGCCAACGACACATGAAGCTACCTCTGCATGACTTTTTTCTATTTGATATTGTACTCTATGCCTTCAACATTAAGTTGGAAATCAGATAAACAAAGAACAATGGCAAGCTTGCAAACTATATATATGTATATAATATATACATAGTATACTATAGAGATTTGATTCGTAAGTATAGTGAATACTCTCTGAACTTTTAGTTTCACAGGTTGTTATAAAAGCGCCAAGTTTTAATAGCGATGTATTATCCCTGTACAGCATTCGAGTAAATCATGTCTCGAATGTAAAATTAAAATGATTACTAAGAAAACTGAGAAATAGGATTAACAAAATAAGGATATTATTTAGTCTATGAATTTACCGTGCAAGTCTATGAAATGTGGTTTGCTTGCACGTAACCCCATCTCGGTTGGAGGTTGAGAATCCTCATGAATACCACCGCAACGCAAGTGCCACGGTGATTATGTACTCCTAACGAATCGAGGCGGCTCGACTCGAAAGGCCTACCGACTAAACTCAGCCGTTGATCGAGCCGTTCGACTTAATGACCCTATGAGCGAGTACATACTAGGCGTTTTGAAGCGCGCGCTTTGGTAACGCGCGTTTTGAGAATCAGTAGTTCTTACCTAGGCGTACACATGCAAGCGCGCGTTTCGGATCAAGCGCGCGTCGAACGCGCGCTTTGATATTTTCGTTCAAACGCGCGTTGGGAGGGCGTCAGCCGCGCGCTTCGAGATATATGAGCCGTCATTGTGTTGTACATTTGAACGCGCGCTTTCGTGTAGAGTGCACGCATATTCACACCAAAATGGAGACCGACCACTTCGATACAGACTTATTTATCGACGAAATCCAAAAGCGTCCTGCCATATGGGATATGGAAAGTCCTGATTATAAAAACAAAACAATAAAAAAAAGGAACTGGGAAGAGATTGTTGAAATTTTTAGCGATTGTGAAGACAATTTAGAAAAGAAAAAGCTGTTGGGTGAGTATAATTATTTATTATATTTCCTATAATTTCGTCATATTTGGTAATTACTTAAATCATGTTGTCTTGCCAATGTAATTTTCCCTCGTTTACAAAATAATTGGGGAATTTCTCTCGTGTAGTCGTCTCTTTGTCTCTGCCGTCGTCGTCTATAGCGACGATATAAAAGCCACACACAACCAATCACATCGACGTCCATTTTCGAACTGAGCTGAGTATGGACACCTTGGTAACGCTCGTTAAACGCCGTACTAAGCGCGCTGTATGTACGCTATCAACGCGCGTTCAACGCAACGCCGAGCGCCTAATGTGTACTCGCTCTATAACTTGACGTGATAAGGAAGACCGCACCTTAGTGTTGAGTAGGACATACAAAAGGCGCTACATTTGTCCCGTGCATGACGTCAAAATGTAAGAGCGGCTCAACATTTATAAGTGTACTAGGTAGTTCAAATTTAATGTCGCACCTGTAATCGGTCGCGTTACTCACTCTCGGTACATAAAACCAAAGGGTGAAAGAGAGGAGTCGAGGCGCACAAGCTAAACTAAAATTGTAGCATTTGTTTGAGTTACTCGCTCCTTCTCAAAGACATTGAACATAGACAGTTTATCGTACCGCTCGAACGAGAGAGTGCTATATTGCCATTCCATTACTATGAGGCGGCCACAGTGAAGAGACTGTTTTGAATTTTGAATAATATTACGTATTTTACAAACAATATTACAAGTTCATGGCATGACATTTGATACTTGCACTTGTAACACTTCAAATGTTGTATTCCATGCTACATGCTTCAAAAGTATGGCTGAGCTCGTACGCCTCGCCTCATTTGAACTTTGAAGTAGGACATTGTACTGGTTCAGTACAAAAAGGAGGCTACTCTTACAAATTCTTTTTCATGTCATGTTCTACGCAACACTACCGCACCTCAAGAGAGATGCAGTCGGCGCTGCCCTATAAAAGAGAGCCTATGTGCTAGAGGCACGGTACACCCAAATGTCTCCGGCCTATAGGCTGGAACCTACTCGTGGCTAGTGATTACAATCCGGCGTCATTTTCAATCCTCAAATAATCAAATAGGATTTAGGAATCCGGTCGTATCCGGCCATACGACCGGATTCCTAAATCCTATTTGATTAAATTTTGATGATTTTCGCTTATTAATACAAAATAAGTGAGTTATCAAGTGTCTCTGCACTTATATGTAGGTAGTTTATAAAAAAATAAATCACAAATATATAAAATAGACTTTATTTCCTAACCAATGTTAATTTTTATACAACAAGAAAACAATTAAAATTTAGTAGTGTAGGTAACTATAGTAATAATTTTACGACGTAACGAGTAGCTCAGTCTTTCTAGATTTCACTTTCACAGATAGATCAATTTATAAGGAACAATATTAATTAACTATAATATCTAATAGATACAATTAACCTTACGTAATCAACTGAAATGAGATCAAAATCATTATTAAAGTATTTGAGAATGCTAACAAACAAGTCTGTAACAAACAAGTGAGCGTCGGTGGCGCTGTGGTCTCGGCACTGGTTTGTGCATCGCATAGAATCTAGAGGCCCGCAATCTAATCCCCACCGTGTACCAATGTGCTTTTTCGTTCCGAATTTCATATGTACATTTATCCGACGCTCCTACGATGAAGGAAAACATCGTGAGGAAACCTGCGTACATCTGCGAAGCGATTCAAAGGTGTACGTAGTCAACCAACCCGCACTGGGCCAGCGTGGTTGACTAAGGCCTAATCGCCCTAACGTAGTTAGGGTAGGCTCGAGCCCCTCGGTGGGGACGTATATGAGCTGTGATGATGATGAACAAACATGTCTTATAGGTATTTATGATTATGACTGGTCCATCATGATTACTAACTCCTAGCACCGGATCCGGTAACCTTATATGATGCCGGATCCGCCGGATTACCGGATTCATTTTTTCCGGATTGCAATCCCTACTCGTGGCTAAGGAAAAAGCTGCCGAGAAGGGTGGGGAGGAGTGCAGCAGCTCAGACGTCTTACGTTAATTGATTGTGAAAGTCGGACGTGTCATGGTCTGCGAAGTCTTTGTCGATTTGGATTGTGATGTCCGCTGAGGCAGTACGGAGATTAACATCCCGAGGTAACACCTGTCACAGAAAATCCTTCATTGACAAATAGATTCTGCGGTCCGAATCAACATTGTTTCTCGAAACAAGTGAGAGTGCATTCACGTTAACAGCTTTGATTTATGTTCTAGCTATTACACTATTTGTTTTGTACATACAGTTGCAAAGATGTTGTTCTGATGTGAGACCTCTGTACTATCATAAGAGTACCGTGCCTGTAATTACTCTCAACGTCTCACTAAGTCCAACCTGCACTGACTTTTATCAGCAATTAGGACCGCCGAGAACTAAAACGAAATTTTAAATCATTTATCGTATTTAATTATATCTACATTTCTCTAGACTTTGTCACGTTCTTGTTTTTTTTTTTAACACTTTTAAGAATTCTTTTTAAGTAAATTCGTAATAATGGAATTTTTGAACGGTAAAATTTTATTTTATATATTATTTTGCCATTGTTCTTTGGCAGGTTTGGATAACGTGATGTGTTGTTGATAATCTTGTCTAATTCTTATTATTACATTCCAGTGTGTAAAATTTATTATTAATGTTCGGCTATATTATTTATTTACTACAGGATTTGTATTAATGATAGTAATAATCTCGAAGGATGGAAGTGTATGATGTAATAAGAAGGTAGGCGAGCGGAGTCTTTTCCATAACCCAGTTTTTTTTATACTATACTACAACGGTAGCAAAAAGGCTTACGGCCTGCCTGATGGTAAGCAGTCACCGTCGCCTATGGACGCTTGCAACACTAGGGGCATCACAGGCAGTTCTCTTTACCCACCAAAATGCAAAAATCTTACTTTACTTAAATCACTTCTATGCGTCTATAACCCCGCGCACGCCTTATGAAGGTCCGTCTCTGACAAAGGCGCGTGCTAATAAACTATATAATACTTAACTTACGTTAAGTACCTACTTAAGTTAGTACTGCATTTACAATTTTCAAAAATAATCGAAATCGATCTCGTGAAATATGAAAAAAACATTTATTTTATGATAACTCTCGAAAGGATTAATCATGTGGATTGTTTTTCCTGACAAGTTAAAGTGAAAGAAAAATCAAATTATTATTATTTTGTTTTGTTCAGGAAACGCTAGGTCAGTCTCTCTGACGTTCCTGTGCTTTTAACAACTAAACTTACTGAAATTTGTAAAAATAATGATTGGTTGAGAAACAACACCAACTAGGTTAGGGAACGTACCCATACTACGTGACCCATATTTTACAATTTTTACCCCCCTCCCCCCCCCTCGGTGACTACCCGTAGTATATGCTAAGACCCCCTCCCTCCCCTCTAGTTTTCACGTAGTAATTCATAAATATGGTTTTGAATTATTTTTTGCAAATAGAAAGTTTAAAAAAAAATTAATTTTTTTCATATTTATCTTTATTAATACGGCGCTTGCCTATAATACCTATAATCACAAGTTAAAAAAATATTATTAAGAAGAATAAACATACGTAGTCATATTGTAACAGAATCTTAAATCACAAAAAACAAAAGTGTGATATGATGGACATGGGACTATTATATGATATATTAAGTGGGCGTATCGATAGTCCAGAGTTGTTGTCACGATTAATATTTAACACACCTAAGTACCGCACAAGGCATACTCCTATGTTTTATATCCCTGGACATATCACATGTTATGGCAAAAATGCAGTGATTACAAGAATCATGCGAGAATATAATGAATTCTTTAGTGATGTTGATCCGTTCATTGTAAACAAGAAGTCCTTCATGATAAACATTAAAAAAAGAATTTTTTTTAATCATTTATTTTAACGGCTCTTGATACAGGTCCTTTTAAGCCCTAATGAGTTTGAAAAGCGCTAACATTGCCCGCCATATTTGAATATAGCTCGCAAAAACGCGAGATTTTCCTAAAGTATATTGATTACGTGACGAAAACTTAAGGCCCCCCCCCCGCCCCTGTGCCCAAGCGTGGTATTTTGACGATCCCCCTCCCCCCCTAAACGGGTCACGTAGTATGGGTACGTTCCCTTACGTGGTTTTGGGGGGATAAATCGGAGCAGCGGTTTATAATAACAAAATTAAAACAGCGAATTATTCTTGAATCTCACAATTTGTTTAATAAAAAAAATACTAATATGAGATATTTGTTGCTTTTCTGTCTATTAACATTTGTTTAATGCTTTCTTGAACGAAAATTCATAGTTAAAGAAATAATAAAAAAGTTATATAAAAGTAAACAAAAACCGAATCATTAGTACTTGCTGTCGATTAAATTTTGAAATTTATTTTCCTTGCAAAGATGATTAAATTATTTTTTTAAAGTTGTGTTGTATTCCTTTAATTTTTGTGCAATACCTTATTTAATCTGTATTAGTGTTATATATATTTGTTATCACGCGTAGACTGTGTTTGAAAAGTGAGCATTCCATCTAGAAGAGTAAAGTAGGAACTGTAAGCAAATGTGTATGTAGAAACTGAAAAAGCATAGACACTGGTAGAAGCTTGTACTCCAAAGAAACTATGATGTGATAACTCTGCAATAGAATAATTTTTATATTGTTTTAATAAGAATAAATTTATTTTAAGGTACTATCTACTTGAATTAGTGTGTTAATTTGTAATAATATACTAAGTCAAAATTTGCTTCACTATATATATATAGCGTTATTTTATTTGTACATGTAGGTACAAATATTATTGTATATTATAAACTATTTACAGTCATTTCCTGTTGTGTATCTTAACATAAAACACTTTAGGTTCAAAATAGCATGTATCAGGATATTACTGCGCATAAATGCCGGTAGCTACAGAATTGTTGATATCGTCAAAACGTATACAAGCACGCACTGAGGTTGCAGTTCCTTTTATTTCAGTACCACCATTATTTTTTTGAGGGGGGAAATGCGACCTTATGCACTATGACACCGCGCTGACAAGGCGCGGCCGAGTGTGGAGCTCTCCGGTCATATAGGATCGGCCTACCCACTAAAACCCCCCCGAGTTCTCTATATAGGCCCATACGGGGCACATGGCGGGGTGCGCTTTCGCGATTCGACCGCCATGTGTCCCGGGTATTTCAGTACCACCAAAGATTTCTGTCGAACAGTAAAATAAAATAAATTATTATTTATTACACTCACGCCAATTAAGACTAGCCCAGAGGTTTCCAAACTTTTTTGTATCGTAGACCCTTTGCTATGTTTTTTGGTTTTGGGTAGACCCGCTACTTCCTTATATTGAATGACTACATCCTACAACTTGCAAAATTTTATAAACATATTTAATAATTTGTTTACTTCATTAGTACTTTTATAAATAATGTCTATGTCTTTATATTAGAAGATAGTATATAATGTAAGTAAATAGGTACTATCAATGTATCTTCAGATCAATTATCGTGGACCCCCGTTTTTATTTCATGGACCCCCTTTGTTTTGCTGACGCAGACCTCTTGCAGATTGTTATAGGGGTCGATATAGACGACTGGGAATCACTGGACTAGCCCAAAGTAAACACTGTAAGGCTTGTGTTATGGGATCTATTGTACATATATTAATATATATTATATACATATATAAATATTTTTGATAGTTTTTAAAAGCCATAACTAAGCCACAAATGCTCGCATTCATTACACAAACATCTGCCCCCACCGGAACTCGAACCCGATCTCGGAGAATGCGACACCTTAAAACCAGTGTCAAAATATGTATATTGTGGTATTACTTTTTCAAAATAGAAAGCGTTATATTTCTGTATCTTTAATGTAATTCAAATGGTTAAATTGATTTGTTTTTGATATAATGTCAAACTAATTTTCCAGTGCATTTATAATTTTCACAGCGATATTTCCCATTTCTACAAACGTTGCTTTTAAGTCGGACGTAACATGCAGTTAATAATATAGTTGATAATATTATACTATGAGACATTATAATCACTAGAAATGTGTGACGAAATGATTCCTCAATAGAGTTTATGATAATCGAGACGTGATCATCTAAAGTCAATAAAGTAATTGCCAAAGCTTGTGTTTATGGTTTATGAGAATTTACTGATAATAACTAAATAAAAATATTTTTTATTGATTGTGGATAGAAGGTATATTTATAATTGCAATAAATTTAGCTGGTGATATTATATTTGCTTCCGTTTCTGAAGAAAATAAACATTTTTTATTGCAACAGTTTTTTTTTATTTAAATACCTACCGTTTTGAATACCATTTAATATTAAAAAAACATATTTTGTACTTTCGTTTTATAATTTCTTTTTATTTGATAATATCATTACATATTACATAGTATAAAACAACGTCGCTCCCGGTGTCTGTATGTATGTATTTAGCTATGTATGCTTAAATCTTTGAAACTACGCAACGGATTTTGCGGTTTTCTTTACTAAATAGGTATATTCAAGAGGAAGGTTTATATGCATAACACATGCACAATGTAGTAGTGGAAGTTTGAAGTCTGAGTTAATATTGCAACATATTTTAATCATACGTAATTGTTTACCTAAAGCTCATGTTGCAATTCATTAATTTTAGATGAAATTAAGTATGTAAAAGAAGTCCATTAAGTGCGGGACTGAAATTTCAGTACAAGAAATTCCAAATCATTCATGTCAACAATTCTCGAGTTTTAGTCTTGTCAAATTTTACGATTCTGAGTCTGCGCTTATCTTTCGATATCCTTGATTTTTCTATAGTTTCAAAAGACTGCAGACATAAGAACTATATGTTAATGAAAACTTGATAAAGGGTTCGACAAATGAATAAAGTAATATTAAATGCCATATGGGTTTGATTTTCCTCTGGGAATGTATGGAAACCTGGATTATTTCACCCTAGAATTATAACGCACTAAACAAATTTTGAATGTCATATATTCCTACATAATAGTGATACTCATATTTATTAATGCCGGAATACCAAATGGACTATTTCTGATTGATTTAATTACGTTTGCTGAGCTTCTAGTAAATTACTGTTTGTCTGACCGACGGTACGTACAATTATCAGTAATTTAGTTACGAAGGTAGCATTTAACTGAATTTCGAGATTAATTTTTAATATGGTGATTTAGTGAAGATAGAAATAAAGCTTCTGACAAAGTAGTGCAGTCCTCATTACAATATTATCCGTGCCTAAAGAAGGGGTACCAACTTAATGTTTTGGATGCTGTTATTTACATCTTTTCTTGAAAAATGAAACTTTATAAGTTTTATTTTTATATCCTATTTTTATGCAGGTGTTCCGCAAGGGACTCCATTGCGACCAATTTCATTAAATGTTACGTTCTTAATGAACAAAAACCTACGATGGTAATTTTTTTTCAATTGTGCTGGAGCAAAGGTAAAATGTTAAAACAACTTATAAAATAACATTTCCTTTACTCATGAAGTGATGTTTTTCTTATTTTCATTATTAATAAGAGTGCAATAAACTTACTTCTGGTTCGTTTTCTACATTGCAGCGCAACAGGTGAGCTTGGCAAATAACTTGATACAAGCTGGAATTCGATCGTCGGCATCTTTGGAACTTGACCATAAATTTTATTTGTATCATCATCATCATCTGTTTCTTGTCGATTTAAATTGCCCTAATTTTAAGGAAATACTTTCTAATGTAAGGCTTCAACATGCATAAGTTTAAATAAATCCCAATATACGGGTTTCGGTTAATTTCACTGTTTTCATTCTTACAGGCGACAAACAAAGAACTTTTTCGATCACCATTTCGTTGGTTATTATTAACTAATTCAAGCAGCGAAGATAATTTATTTCCATTTACTGAAACACCTATCTTGCCTGATAGTGATGTAGTTTTAGCTGAAAGACTAGGAGATAAATACAAAATGACGGAGAGTAGGTTAAATGTATAGAAACTTAAGTATAAAAAAACATAGAAAAAAAATATTTGTAATATTATAAGTAATAATTACTGATAATTTTAAATTTCTATTCAAACAAAATTAACTAACCTCATTTCTTTTTATAGTTCATAAAACGTCGCCCGAAACTGACTTAACCATGACTCCTAGAGGTTATTATAACAATAGTCTTACTGATGTGCGAGTTCACAGGACGCTGTTTAGAAGGAGACGTGATGTGATGGGTCATCCTCTGACGATGGCTAATGTGATTCAAGACAGTAATACTACCCAGTATCATCTGCCTCGTGAAGATAGACTGTAAGGCCTTTATTTTAAAATCAAACCGACTTCAATCTCTGTTTGAGTACCTACCATTAGCAAGGGAACCCTCCCTTGCTAATGGTACTCAAGCAAGGTATTGAGAATATATAGCGCCATCACTTTCTAGTAGTACTCAAGCAGATATTTAAGTTCGGTTCTCCTTGTGTAATGCATTAGATTCTTTACACTGTTACGCCTGTTTTAATAAAGTTTTCTTGGTGTTTACTTTTGTGTAAGTATCACTAATTAAAAAAATAATTATTGAATATTCTCACACTTACACTAATTAGCCTAGCCCAATGTAATTTATAAGGCTTGTGTTATGGGATCTAGGTAGATAGACATACATATATTAAACATATATAAAAGTTTTTGTTAGAAATATATATTAACAACCATGACTAAGGTTCTAATGCTTTCAAATTTATCATTGCAACATCTGCTCCCATCGAGACTCGAACCTGGGACGTCAGTGTTGGCGACACTTTGAAACCGATGTACGAACCACTCGGCTATGGAGGTCATCATCACTTTTACACGATTCATTTAAAGATGCGATGAGAAACATTTATTAAGACTTAAAGACTAGATTTATTTGGACTCAAAGAGATACTTCAATTAATACGTGTTTAAATGTTTGTTTTGGTGGATTCGAATGTCATAGAAACCCTTGGACGAGGCATAGTGCAAGGTCGCTTACTATCTTAAGCGAAGGTTGCAAAAATAAAAGATACATAGCTGCACAGAGCGGTTTCAAAGGATTTTTCTCTCGCGCATGCTCCTATTGTAGATGCTCTTTGCTGAGGCCTAGAGAATGAAGTATACAGTTTTTTAAGAAGGGAGCAAATTGGTTTTCAATTGTTTGACAAACCTCTGATATTTACAGACGTCCATTGGTTATGGTGATGTGATTATAATTATTTTTCCTTTTTTCTATAATATGTATCTATATAATAATTTTATTATAAATCTATATATATATTGTATCTTTTGTTTTTTACCTCACTTAGGCCCGATAGAATATCAGCGCTGCCACAGATCAGTCTGTTAGCTTATGCTGAGGTCGGGTCCGAATTGGTCATTTATTAAATTATTGTATATGTGCTTGTAGTCTATAAATGTTTTCTATTCTATTCGAACAGTTACCGCATTGCTAACACACAGTTACATTAAAAATCTCGTTCATGTAACACACAGTTACATTATAGGGAGCCACAGTTCGATTCAATTGCGAAGATATGTTGGATGAATGTGAGATTGGCATTTGAAATGCTGAACGCTACGCCCCGGTACATCTTTGCCCATCGATGGGGCTACAAACAAAATGGACAGTGGGATGGGATGATCAACGAACTAAACACTGGCAGAGCTGACTTAGGTGAGAATGGTATAAATAAATTTATCAGTGGCAATCAACCTGCTTGTGATAGTTCAAAACTAAATCTGCGGCTTGAGCGAACCACGAGTCGAGGCATAAAATTAATAGCTAATGAGGCATTTAAGATGTTAAAGCCCCAAATTAGTATTTATTTTCGATTTTGTAAAAATATTCTACATAGCTTCTGCAAATCTTTCAATTTACTTCAAATTATATATTTTATATTGATACTGTACACGTCAAAAGTACTTAGCGTCTACGTCACAACTATATGTGTTAACGTTTTAACAATAAACTAATAAAAAAACCCACGCCTTTTAATACCAGATACCTACTAACACAGTAGTAGATGAGCCTCTTTAAGTAGCAGAGGCAAAATGTTGAGATTTCGCCAGCACTTTAGATGTAGGTATTTAGATAACTTGCAGTTTATAGTACCCAGTAATTTTAATATTATAATCACAATGGAAACGCGACGATATAGTTGCATTTATTAGCAGAATAATCCCATACTTTTCTACTATTCTTTCCGGCCATAGAAAATTCATGACGTGTGCGTTAGTCGCTCACTAGGTCTGGAAAGTCAAATCAGTTTATTTGATCGCACAAAGAGCCATACAATTAAGAGTATACAGAAATTGTACTCTGGATACACACATTACTGCAATGAGCTCAACACCTTCAGGCATTTGTGTGCTGGATACTTAAGTTTGGACAGCCCAATAAAAGAAATACTACGCAGCATTCTATTGAGCACCACAACTAGCTAACATTTCTTTTGTGTTAACAGCTGACTCGGGGTGTCATTAGAATATTTTTACTTCCACTTTAAAGTCATTTAATTCAAAAAGACAATCACCTTTTTATTATAAATTATATTCCCTTTAAATAATATTTCCCAAGCCCTGAAATAACCTCCATATAAATTTGATTTCATTGATTTTTTGGCACAGGAACAAACTGCTTGGTATCTGACACGGAGCGGCTGGACGTGGTGACATACACTGACATGGTGGCTCCATTCCGAGTGCGGTTCGTGTTCCGGCAACCTCCACTGTCTTACGTGTCCAACATATTCTCGCTGCCATTTTCCTCATGGGTTTGGACTGCGATTGCCGTCTGCACCGCCTTATCAGCGGCCATATTGTATTTGGAGAGCAAATGGGAAGCATCACTTGGGAGAGTATGTGCTTTTTAGACAAGACCTTTTTTATGGCAATCAAGTTTACACTTACAAGATATGTTAACAAATTATCTTTTATGTCTAAAATCATGTTAAAAAATTACACATATTCGGAAGTGCTTTATCTTGAGAAACTTTACTATTTACTTAAATCAATCACAAATATCCAATACATACCTACCTACCTAGTGAAAAAAACATTAAATAACAAAAACCAATCAAAAACTATAAATACAAAAGAAAAATCAAACTGTACAATAAAAAGATGCAAAAAGTAACAAACAAATAACTTAAAATAATAGGTAAGTAACTAACTACATAATTTTAAATGTGTATATGAATTAACCGACTTAAAAATGAAAGCAAACACTCAAATAACACCACTAGTCAGCTGTTAATAAAAATGAAAGACTTGTTAGTTGTAGACGCAATGGCGCACAATAAATTGCTGTGCAATATTTCTCGTAGGTTCATATAGGGCTGTCGATACTTAGGAATAAAAAAATATTTATTTAGTTTGTAAGCGAAATACAAATTTCAAATACGAATTCATGAGCGCTAATGTTAAATTTGACGACCTCCATAGTCGAGTGGATAGTACACCGGTTTCAAGTGGGGCCAGAAGTTTTGTGTGATGAATGCGAGCATTTGTACCCTAGTCATGGTTTTTGATATATCTAATATATATAAATCTCATGTCACAATGTTTGTGCTCAATGAACTCCTAAACTACTTAACCGATTATAATAAAATTCGCACACCATGTGCAGTTCGATCCAACTTGAGAGATAGGATAGTTTAAATCTCAAATTATCGTTGCAATTTTAATTTATTGCTAATTATTTTGCTGTTATTATTTGACAGTCACAATTATCTGTTAACTCCAAATGATCCATTTTTTCACTGCACCCGTGCGAAGCCGGGGCGGGTCGCTAGTATTTGTATAAAAATTATTTATATATGTATATTATATGTATGTCTATCCGTTACCCTAGATCCCATAGCACAAGCCTTACAGAGCTTAGTTTGGGCTAGGCTAATTGGTGTAAGTGTAACAAATTAAAAAAAAAATGTTTTTCTACAGAATCTTAACTTTAGATGGATACACACCACTGAATATTATTTCGCTGGCTCTGCTACTGACTAGGTATAACATACCAAATATAAGTATATGGTATGTTATTAAGTGATCGAAAACGTAATTCATATCTGTGGATAAAAATCTTAATTATAAATTTTCAATAGTGATAGTGTATAAAGTAGAATAACCTTTTTTTCATATTTATTAACGGATTTTACATCTCTGCATGTTACCCAGTTTGTATTAAGTACCGAAATAAGTATAATCTTGAAACGACTTAAAGACAAGATTATTAAAATTACTTAAAGGAAATTTGATCATGTGTCCAAATATCGTCAGCTTTTAAAGTGGTTAACTATACGACAGCGCAGAGATACAAATGCTTTATTGACTCTGTACTCTATTCTCAATAACCCTAACACTCTTAATTACCTCAATTCCCATTTTCAATTCCTATGTGCATGCCATAATAAGACCATTCGTTCTGCCCTAATGCTATACTCTTCCTTTTTGTTCGGTCAATTCTATTATGGAATGCACTCCCGCAAGAAGTGAGAAACTTCCAAGCAGGCTTAGCCTTAAAAATAAATTGCGTAATCTTTTCTTTGAAGGAAGTCATAGGTTATAAAATGTGATATTAGGCTATATAGTAGTGTTTATTATGTTTTATTTATGTAATAGGATTTGTTGTAAATTTTATATATAAGGATCTTCTGTGTATGTATTAACATCTTTTTTTAATGTCTTTTGTACATCTACCTCTTTATCTCTGCATCACCTGAAGGTAGGCTGATAGAAAATGGCTAAGGCATTAAGTCCGCTTTTGTATTCCATTGTACATAAAGTTTAAATAATAAATAGGCTGTTATAAAATTTGATTGTACCGGCAGAGCTCAACACAGCTGTACGGTATTGGTGACTCGTTGCTGTTGACAATGAGCGCGGTGAGCCAGCAAGGTTGCGTGTTGGAGCCACGGAGGATATCAGGTGCGTCATCATCATTGCAGGTCACGAAGATGCTAAAGAAGGCGTTCACGAGGTATCGACACGAACATGAAGCGATGTGATTTTGTATTAAAAAATCGTATATATATATATTATATATATATATATATAAAAAATTATGTGTCATTTGAACCACCAGGTGACCTATCTTGAACGATGTAAGATCATAAAATAATAAGATTCAGCACTATGCCGTCACGAGTACAGGTAAGAATTCAAAAGTACAGGTAGAGTCACTCTACTAGAGTGAGTTTATTCGACACTTACCAGGGTATATTTGGTCATTTGATTTTGTACGGCTTCAGTTTCATACTGTTTCAATACTGCTTCTAATCCATTATTCCGCAGCGGCGTACAAAAATCATGCCACATGGGGAAAAACACGAGGTTAAGAACGGGTAGATAAAGACCGTGGACTCTTTTTCCGAACTCCGGCCAACGCGCACGTTTGCAGCATATAAAACATCAATTTCATTAATTCATTTCACCTTTTCCTCGCACCGGCGATCCCGTCAGCAACAGTATGGTACCTAATAGAATCATTATTATAACTGAGAAATCGGGAAGTTCAACATTCATTTGCTTCATCGA
This sequence comes from Scirpophaga incertulas, assembly GCA_036419045.1. Taxonomy (NCBI): domain Eukaryota; kingdom Metazoa; phylum Arthropoda; class Insecta; order Lepidoptera; family Crambidae; genus Scirpophaga; species Scirpophaga incertulas. The sequence goes on from CM071645.1 coordinate 15,055,829, forward strand.
CAATCAGCATAACGTCCTCAGGAAAGCATGGTATGAGAATAAAAAGTAAAATGAATACAGAAAGCATAGAGAATAAAAAAAGTCATTAATAAAATAGTGCCCCATTACATTATTTCGATCAAAATATATTGTGAAGTATTCCTATTGGGAAACCACGTCAAAAAAAGCGCCTCAGAGGTGGTGTGGGTATGTGTGCATATGGTCGAAAATACGACTTTCCTGCGATCTAAAGTCACGATAACTCGAAAGCCATGCTTTGTTGAAGAAAAGTGATGAGATTTTTTTTGTAGACAATTTTACGATCTACAAACTTTGTCAGAACCAATTTTCGATAGCTCTCGTTGTTTCAGAGATATACCTACGCGAAAAACGAAAATTTGTGACCTTTGACCTCGAATAAAAAATAACGCACAAGCAGGATCGATGGGGACTTTTGACATATCATTTCTAATGACGTATTCAAGGCCTGCACAAAAATCCAACTTGTTGGGAATTAATGCAAACTGGAATGTCTAGTTTGACTGGACTATAAGCATTTGTATGAATGATGAAGTATGAAGAAGAAGCATTAGTATGCGAACCAATTATCGTTTTGGTATCTTCTGTATCAATTTGTTTTTAAGAGCGTTGACCACAGATTAAATATTGACCCTGTTCGAAATTACGATTTGAACATGTCATTCTGACGTTTGGTTCAACCGGTAACGATCTCCCTCGGTGAGGCCGTTTTAAATATACGACCTTACCGAGAGACGCCGAAATACTCTCTGCTGGCCGCACAAAGCCCAAGAGGCTGGCCCCTGTAAGAGTCTCTTAGACATAAGGGATCAGGATTGACAAAAACTAATTTCACGCGGGCGAAGCCGCGGGCGGAAGCTAGTATAATATATGTTATCAGGCCGGATAATAGTGTGGGTGTTATTCACTGCACTGATGGCGCTGTACGCGGCGTACTCGGCCAATATCGTGGTGCTGCTGCAGGCGCCGTCCAACTCCGTGCGCTCACTGGCACACCTCGCCGCCTCCAAGATCACGCTTGCCGCAAACGACGTGGACTATAACCACTTCGTGTTCAAAGTACGTGCCATTTAAATTCATCGTACATAGATAATCGCATAACAAAACAAAAATGTGACAGACCGTCGGTGACGCTGTGATCTCAGCACTGAGTCCGTAGTCAAATAAATTGCCTAGTACTTTAAAAAGCTGACATTGGAATTATTTAAAACCAAATAGACATCATTTTTAATTAATCAATGTTACTATACACTGTGTTTCTAAATGATAATGTTTAAAATTTATTTCACATGTAGATATACACTAAGTAAAATAATTAATAATAATAATTGATTTGATTTATATGTATAAATAATCTAGATTGAATTTATTTATACTAGTCTAATCTAACTAATGAAATTTGATTCTAAACTTCTGTTGCATACCAATAATTGGTAGATTGTACAAATTGTACATTCTATATAAATAAATACATATGTTTAATTTGACTTGATTCAAAGTATCGTTCCGATTCGATTTGTTATCAAAATCGTTTTTATAGCTAACGACCATATAGATTATGTATACTAACTAAACGAAAACGAATGTCATTGGTGTTATTTTGGCGAGTTTTTCGAACTTCATATATACATTAAATTTGTCAAACTCTCTTACGGTAAAGGAATATATTTTTTCTATGTAAGACCTTTCTTATTGTCGTTTCACGATTTTAGATACATGAAAAGCAGCCTTAATGTTTTAATTAACTCAATTGGCTGTGTGAGTTCCATTGATTTATTTTTCAGAGGTATAAAATGTTATCCGTTAATGCAAAGTTAATTAAAATCATCGATGCATTCCGAGAAACACGGTCTTTAGTAAAGACCGTTGTTCACGGAAGGACGAACAAGAAAGTAAGCCTATAAAGGACATTGTTCCGGCTCCATACATGTTCTGCCTAAGAACCGTTCGAATCGAAAGTGACTTATAAACTCTTAAAATTATATGGAATCCTATGAAATAAGTTTTCACGAACGGACACTTCAAGAAACTAAAATAATTACGAAAAAAGTTAATATTTTGAGGTTATAAATAAAAAATAACCAACCTTGCGTGAAACATCAGAGTAGTAATATGAAAGTTATATTAACAATATTATGTACAGCTATATTATGTTCTCTTCTAGAACTTAGGAAAGGACTACTCTACTAGATACTATAGGAAAAGAGATAGTAGATACCTAGTCAAGTTTAAGATAATTCTTTGACAATTATCATTTTACAAAATCCAGTCCTTTAGACACAGCCGAGTCTACCAAGTACGCAATGTAATCGGAGTCCGTAATCAAGCCAAAGTTGTTAGAATAAAACCATGAAACGCATAGAAAATCACAAAAGAAACGGTAGTCGCAAAGCAATCAAAAATTGAATGAAACGGACACAGATAAGGTATGAAGTACAGCAGTGTTGCCAATTACGAAAACTATAATACTCGAATGCCAAGCTAGAAATTCGCGATTTCGCTTATAAAATATATAATACTAGTATTTTTCTAGCTAGTCAATTTAGATATTTGAATGAATAAAGTGTTATCAACTAATTTTAATAACCGACTTCAAAAAGGAGGAGGTTCTCAATTCGATCCGTATTTACCGAAATCGCGAAAACTTCCGAAACTGGCAGCACTGGCTGACGGAAAACATTTTATGCGGCATCAATAATTGTGACCCAACTTTTTATTTGGAATTTATTTATTTGAAGTGTCCGTGGAATGCTAAAATATGTTTCAAATAATATAAAAATAATTGAAAATTATAGTATAATTTATATTCACATTGGTTCTTAGGCCAAAATTGAACAATGTCCTTTCCGTTTTTTTCTTTCAGGTGCCTTTAAAATATACTGCTATTGTAAATAAATGATGAATTATGTTTTAGCTTTACAAAGAACCGGTGCGGGTGACGATATACAAAAGAATTGACCCAGAGAAAGGGAAGGGACAATTCTATGATATTAATGATGGAGTAGAGAGAATTAGAAAGGTCTGTATACCAGTTCTGCTACAGTGTGGTAATAAGAGTTTTTTATTACCCTTATTTTTGCAAAGACAAAACTTTGACTCTTTGATTACTTATATCAATCAAGCAACGGATCTTCAAAATTTTTCATTGTATTTTGACAGTTCAAAGTGATATATCGCTCTATCGTATTGCGTTTTTGTATCTATTTCAGGGTTTGTTCGCGTTCCATTCGATCGTGGAGCCGATTTACAGGCGCATTGAAGAAACATTTTTAGAGATAGAAAAGTGTGATCTAGAAGAAGTAGATTTTGTTAACGGTTTCGATCCGTTCATACCAGTTAAGAAGAACTCACCATACTTGGATTTGTTGAGGGTTTCGTATGTGTAGTTTAATTGTTTCTAACTAAACAAACGCAGATACCAAATTGTAGTTTGAAGATGGAGGAAAAATAATACTCGCGTTCATTTCATTAACAAAAGAACTAAATTACAGATTCAAACAAATCCGTGAGTCAGGAATCCAGTCTGCGCTGGTGAAGCGTTTGCAAGTTCAGAAGCCACGTTGCTCGAACAAGGCAGCGTCATTTAGTAGCGTAGGCGTTTTGGATTTGAAGCCGGTGCTTCTCTTCATGTTGTACGGCACAGCGCTTTCACTGCTTATACTTCTGGTGGAAGTTTTCTACTACAGACTGTACGTACCAAGCTTGGCATGTTCACATTGAGAGATTGTACAAGTGATATGTCAACAAGTATACCAAGCATTTCATAGATGTCGCTGGGTGCTTGCAACTGACGTTAAGACAAGAGTTAATACAAATTTGAAATTCAGTTATCGATATTTATTTTTCATTCCTCATGCTCGGAAAGGAGCGTTTCCTTGATCTGAGTATTGGGAGAAAAACGCTAGTTCCCACCAGCGGGCGGGAAATTCTCATACTATTTACTTCCCACCTTAGGGCGGAAAGTAAAATTTTGAAAATAGAACTGAATTAGGTTACGTACATACAATCTTTGGTACAATGATAATAAAAGTATTTGGTGAATGGCCAGTAAAAGGTAACGCGATGTGTGAATTTAAAAATACCTGTGAAAAAGATAATTTTGGCGGGAAGGGAATCTGTTACGCTGTACCGAAATCTTGATTGTGTGATTTAGGTATTCAAGAAAAACAATGAAATTCAAGCGATTCTGAAATTTCGGCTCCAGATTCAGTCACGAACGAAGAAAATACAATACTCGAAAATCTTTTGCCAAAAATTTTAAAGGAATAGTAGATTGTTAACCGAGGGTGGAAAGAATCAATTCCCGAGGTATTTAGGCTATAGTCCGAGAAGGAATTGATTCTTTTACCCGTGTTAAACACTCTACTTTTCACTTCGAATATATGAGGAAAATAAAACATTGGTTGTTTATTTAATCTATTTATTGATAATATATGATAATATCAGTAGACCATCAGTAGGCAGAACACCATTTCCGTCGTCTTTAATTGAATCTGGTGTCAATATTTCGGAATCGCTTGAACTCATTTTTAACATTAAAATCTTAACTAGTATAAGAGATTATTTAAATTTTTTCAAGTTCCGTCACAGATATATATAATAAATTCACACCCCGCCAATTTATGTCGACTGTTTAAATTTTAAATATGGAACTCACCGCGTGTTTGTTGCGGCTTATTCCGCTGGAAGTAGTTTGCGCTAAGTTCACACTGGCTGTTTAGAAACTAAATACCTCGGGAATTGATTCTTTCCACCCTAGGTTAACAATCTACTATTAAATACATATTCCGACTTTTTGAAGTGGCGAGATGCAAGGAATATAAAATCATTTTCTGAAAATGTATTTCCTTGCATTCGAAATGAAAAGTAGAGTGCTACACACGGGTAAAAGGAATCAAACCCTACTCGGACTATAGCCTAACAACCTCGTAGGGTTTGATTCCTTTCCACCCTTATAAAGCAATCTACTATTTTTTACAATCAATGGTAAAACCATTACGTCAAAATCATTTGGTGAGTCAAGAGTAAACAAAACTGATACAGCCGCTGAGCACACAACCGAATAGAAACTAAAGTCGCTTCTCTCTTTTTGTGTGAATGAAATTTCCAGTGTGATTTGAAATAACAATTAGGTAAACTGTTGCTGGCTTGCTGGTGCCTAAGCTGTTGTCATTTTTTTAATTACGCATTATTTGCAGTTGTGTGATCGTTGCAATAATTAGTGCCGTGTTTGGATTTGCCGTTGTGTGATCGCGTATGCAAATTAAATTACCTATTCGTTGCAATAATTAGTGTCGTGTACTTTTGAAGTAACTAATAAATAATTAGAGTAGATATTGTCAATAAATGGAAATGGAAGAATATTGCAAATAATGTAAATATAACTAGCTACAGTAACAATCGTACTCAACAACATTTGTCAATACAACAATATAACAGGATAGCAGACAACAGTTTACAATAACAGTTATAGGAAAATAACTTAACAGTGTTATTCATTATTACAAAACAGTCGTTATTGCCATTACTAACTATAGGTCTGCCCCAAAATTAAAATTTGCTATCACCTGTTTGCATGCAAACCCTTTAAGGGTTTTTCACTCTGAATTCAAAATTAGAAACCATTTACATCATTTAGTCAATTTATCAATCATCACGTTAAAACAGTTACTTTGTAAATCCGCACCTTTGGGGTAGATCAGCTCAGGAATAAAGGTGCAAAGATTCGATCTAAATATTATGCGGTACTGACTATAGTTATAGTTTAGTGTGCGCTTGGAGTTTCCACATTCTCTCTTTGTTTTGTATATGTATCAGATTTCTGAGGTAAATAAGAATCTGTGGTATGTACACACTGTAGGCCACAAATAACATAATTCAGCCATGATATTTATATGGAGATTTCCCTTCGCTTAGGCTTAAGGATATAAACTTAATTTATTTTATTTATAATTATGCAAATCCTGCTCTTGTTTCAGATATATACGCCGAAGGACATACAAATTACTGACTAAGAAACAAATGCACCACAAGGGATTGTAAACTGTTCTGAACTGTAGGATTGTAACATTGTAAAAAAAATTGTACACTATCAAAACTTGTTGTTTAAATCGAAGACAAACTGTAGAATAAAAAACGTATGCACATAAATAAAATGTTTCTTTAATAACCACAGTCATGTAACTAAAACTATTTTATTACATTAAGAAAGCTAAGTTCTGAGCTTTGTGAAATTCTGTAAGTTCAGTCGAACGAGCCTTTGCGACTTAACCAAAATATACAAAATATCCAATTAAAAAGCGCGCTTTTAGACAATGCAACAGTTTAGCATAAACTAAATGTTATAAATCTTCAAGAAGTCAAATTAACAGATAGTTAACAAAACTCCTGAAAATTGTTTTGAAGACAATTATGTACTGTGTACACATTAAATAAAAAATACATTTTTAGGCTTGTTTCACGCGACGTAAAACTATGTTTCACTAAGACCAATCTCAGACATCGAGGAAACAACCTAAACCTCTGAAGAATGAAAAAAACTAATCACTAGTTAAATACTTTTAAGGTACAACTAAACCCAAACAAATATATCCATGAATGCAAAAATGTTATATTCGAATTCACTGTAACTATTTATATAGTAAAAGAAATAATGTTTAAATGCACATATGTGGAATAACACGTAATTTTAGCAACACACTGCGTTCTTAGAAACATAAGTAAACACACATAACCTACTAGAGTTGTCAAAATAAATTTATTTTCTCTGTTCTGTCTGCGGTGCTACACTCCCTAAGAATCGGCCAACTCCAAATATTCCTTCAGTATTATTCTCTATTAATCTCTGATTCTTCTTTAAGCTTTCACAATATGAAACCTATCTTAGTTAACATAATGTTAAACTAAATGCGAGATATTTGACTTATAATAGTAAAATTTATGTTTTAGTGTGAAACTAATACGGAAACATTATAGTTAAAACTTAATGGAGGTTGTATGATCGCTTCGAATTTCTATAAATGGTTATTTAGTGAATGATAAGTGATGTTCAACATTAGTAGGTCTACGAAGGAATGCGATAACGTGGGTAAAAGGAAATTGTATAGTTGTAACAATAGAAAAAAACTGATAATTAACATTCAATCCTATTCATATTACAGCTGTTAAATAAATAAGTTAAGACCAGGAATATGTAATGATGACAAAATCTTTGATGTACAAAAACAATGTATCGTTTCCACTCTCCGACAAGGGGGCGTTCAAGTATTACGTAACGCAATTTGGGGGGAAGGGGGGGGGTCTCGTAAAACGTTACGATGCGTTACAGGGGCGGGAGAGGGTCTTTCTTACAACACGTTACGTAACATTGTTTTTCTTTAAATAAAAAATTAGGGAATTATAACTCCCAAATTGGCAACCCTTTCCGTTTACGTTTCACCCACGTTTGACCAGACTAATATAATCCCTCGATTATATTAGTCTGGTCGTCATTTTTAATTTGTTCCTATAAGTTGGCAAATCTTTTCGTTTATATTTCACGGGGAATCCCTAGATTGTATTGTACGTCATTTAATGTTGCTTTCGTTGTCAGTATTTATGTATATCAAGGATAAAAATTATAACACAACTTTTTGCGACTTTAGGGTGAAAATGATCACTTGAGTGTTACGTATCGTTTACAGGGGGGGGGGGGAGTACAGAAAACGTTACGGTGTGTTACAAAGGAGGGAGGGGGGTCAAAAATCTTCAAAAATTGCGTTACGTAATACTTGAACGCTCCCCAAGTGTGACGCTTTAAGTTACTTAAGCAACTCGCTGTCTTCAGATAACGTACGCTCCTTTACTTGTTTCGCGAGATGGTCGATCAACGCTTGAATGGACATTTCCCCGTGCACCTTGTTGTCTCTGGTACGCACGTTAACTGTTCCCGAGGTCTTTTCGCGTTCTCCCACCACTGAAAGCATCCTTACGATCATTAACAAGTCAACAAGGGGTAGTATCTACTCAATATATTTATTTCATTGTTAAATTAACATATAAAAAAAAAATCAATACAAAAGAAAACATAAGTACAAAGGAACTGCTTAGTTCTTAATAAAATTCTTCCCACAGGAGACGTATTTTTGAATCATTAGACGTGAATTTGGAATTCGAATACGAATACAAATCGTGTGCGAAATTATTTTCTACTGCTTACAATTTTATAGATTTTTGAATCACTCGAATTCAGTGTTGTCATTAAAAACAAATTCTTCATTAAATTCCGTTTCACGCAGAAAAAATTAAAATCACGACAACAAAAACAAAAAACCGGCGATGACTCACACGTGTAACGGATACTGTCAAGGTCACACAGCGTTGGATATTCTACTAGTAGAAATCAAAAACGAGTGGGAAAAACGAAATGAAAGTTCAGAAATAGTGAATTCGGTAATTCGTATACGAATCTCACGATTTCGGATGCGAATTGGTTTTCTATTGTTTCAAAAATTCGTCTCCAGAAGTCGATACAATTCTATGTATTTTGTCTATTGTATTGTGGGACAACATTTATACATGTAGATGTTATATTTGTTATTTTTTATATAGTAAACAATTATACATTTTACTACATAACGCAATATATACATACCATGGGAAGTTTATAAACTGATCCCGCTTTACATGGTCATACTTATCTTTCAAAGTATCACGAAATTATGTAAATAAATTATGTAAAAGTACGGAACAGAAGAGATAGCGTTGCGCTAACCAAACATAGAATCGGAGCGAGGAACGTCTTCATTCTTACACTATTACTATTTAACTAATTGAATTTACACCAATTGGCCCAATTTCAGATCGATAGTGCAATATCAACCTCTTGTTTGTATATAACATTCTTAATGACATCTAGTTTCTAGTATATTTGAATGAAAGTGGTGTATTATATTTCTGTTAACATAAATGTTTCTTTCTAAATTGAGTTGAAATTTGTAAGTTTTCTTTCAGAAAAATCTGCATTATTCTAAACATTATTACAATAAAAAAAATAGCAAAATGACATGTCGAGTAAACGAATTGCAGAAACGCAATCCGTTTACTCGACATGTAGAATCAATGACATAAAAATTTACAAGCAAGCTGCAAAGAAGCAAATTCAAGGTTTTTTAATTCTGTAAATAAATTATTATTAATCCCTAATAATTTCATTTGAGATGGCGTAGCTTTTCGACATTCACAAGTGCTTGTAACAGCCCAGACTGAATAAATGATTTTGATTTTTGATTTTGATTTACTCGAAGATTACTTGCAATATTGCAAATTGGACAAATGAAAATTACTATATCCCAACTAATATTATAAATGCGAAAGTAACTCTGTCTGTCTGTCTGTCTGTTACACTTTCCCGCTTAAACCGCAACCGATTTTGATGAAATTTGGTACGGACAATCATTAGACCCTGAGACAGAACATAGTCTACTTTTTATTTCGAAAAGAAAGGGAAGAAGGCGTTGAAATAGAGGTTGAAAGTTTGTATGGGATTTCTTAATTTTAAAAGATAAAACCATGAAACTTCATATTTAAGCACATGATAAGAAATCATTAAACATTTGTTCTAGCATTTTTGAAATTTCGACCAGCTAGCGAGTGAAATAATGGTTGAAAGTTAGTATGCAAGTTCGTCAAATATCACGTCATAAGAAACAAAAAATCGTTTGGTTCTAGCATTTTGAAATTTTTACCAGTGTGGGGGTGAAATAGGGGTTGAATTGAAGATAAGACCATGAATCTTGGTACCTTAGACATAAGGGACCAGGATTGACAAAAACTAATTTCACGCGGGCGAAGTTGCGGGCGGAAGCTATATAAGAATACATAATTCTCACCCAAAATGTAGTTGAACTGCGCCAATTGCGCGTTGCGCACTTTCTTGTTGAGGGTGTCGCCGGGGTCCGTGTCCACTTCCGACATGAAGCCCGCTTCGAATAGCTGCTTGTTCACCTGCCACAATATTATTATTTATTTATTAACACTTCATGTACAATGTGTACAAAGGCGGACTTAATGCCTATGGCATTTTCTAACAGTCAACCTTAAGGTGGTGCAGAAAGTAAAGTGGTAGATGTACCCATGACACAAATGAATATATATATATATATATATATTACATATAATAATAATAATTAATAGTCTCTGCCATAGTCCGGGTCTCATTACCACCGAAATCGAAATGCAACAGTCCGCAAACTTTTTGACCACAAATGACGATAGTTTCTGTGCATCTAACTGGGTGTAAGTCTTTGGCTGCATTTTTATGATACAGATAGAGATTAGATCCAGTTGGTACACTCCACGCACACTTTCATTAAATACGCCTTATAAAGGACTGTGTCTTATAAAGACGCGTGATGTAAGCTACAATAATAATAAAAATAATTAATACATAGATGTAATTAATAATAATATACTAATACATATAACGATATCATAAATAGATAAAATTGTTTATGATAATAAACAAAGAAATTTAATATGCCACATCATAATAAACTTTTCTGATATATATATTTCCGCAATTTATTTTTGAAACTCAATCTGCTGGTAGACTTTTTAATTTCAAGAGGCAAAGCATTCCATAGTAGAATGGATCCACAAAAGAAGGACGGATATTTCAGAAGCAAAATTTATTAAGCAATTATTAATAAACATTTCAGAAGCATTGAGACAGCTTATTGAAAATAGGTATACTTGGTTGCAAATTGTCCTATACATGTCCACGTTGAGACCGCCTCTATTCTTTACGTAATAAAAACTGTTTTCGTAATTCAACTATGATGTTGCTGATTGTACCTTAAACTCGTATAAGACTTTTGAACTTTCACTGAACTTTCAGTTCACCTGATCTCACCCGATAAAGCCAATTTTTATATCTACTATACAAAAATAAGGCGGGTTTTCCTTCCTGACGCTATAACTCCAGAACGCACGAACCGATTTCCACGGTTTTGCATTCGTTGGAAAGGTTTCGGGCTCCGTGAGTTTTATAGCAAAGAAAATTCAGGAAAAATTTCAACAGAAAAGCGGGAACTCTTTTTTCACAAATAGCGAGAGAGCATGACATTTGAGACATTTGACAGGACAACGTCTGTCGGGTCAGCTAGTATTATATATAATAACAGTACTCTTAGATGTAAAATATTGTAGAAGTAACAATGTATCTGCGATTATTACTTTTGAAGACAACGTGTTTGCTGCGCTGTCGCAGATTGCTTAAAAACGGTTCATACTAATCGTGACGTCATAAGTCCGTAAATTCGCCTAATTTGTATGAGCGTTTAAATAAAATTGCCAATACTTTCTATATTAAATAATGTTACATTTGATGTGAGGAAGCTAGAAATGTATTCGTTTCATTAGAATTAGGTAAAAAATAATTGTACATTTTTTAGAAATATCTAAACAATATTGATAAGAAATTAAAGTGAAATTTCTATATTGACATGCATTCATGAGATAGAAATTGCTCAACTTTGATGATTATATTATCTATTCCGACAAAAATGCTATTAATTAAAATATTACGGCGCTAAACTTCGATGCGGAACTGCACCTAATAAATAGTGGGCCTCGTGCAACAGATGTATTTTATTACAAAACCGATTGTTGAAAATGTAGCCAGTCCTAATAGTTACTACTTGCAATGCAAGTGCACAATATGTTGGGGGAAAATTAGGCGGAACAAATAAAACGATGTTCGTTCAACGGCGACAACAGTTATAATAAAATTAGTATAGCGGTGACAGGCAAAATAAATAAAAATCGATATAACGGACGTAAGATGAACATAAAAAGTATTTTAAATAAAAAACTCAATGTCATAACAGCGAGCTGACCATATAAGTGAAATATTCACACCACATTTTTGTTTCTAAGACTAATAGTTTTTTAACTATTAAGGTACGATGATATAGACCTTTTCGTTACAGTCCACATTTTTAAACCAGGAGACGAATGTTTGAAACAATAGAAAACCAATTCGCATTCGAAACCGTGAGATTCGTATACGAATTATCGAATTCACTATTTCTGAATTTTCATTTCGTGCGTTGTGCAACGAGTGGTTCAACCCACTCGTTTTTGATTTCTACTAGTAGAATATCCAACGCTGAAGTGACCTTCACAGTGATCCGTTTCACGTGTGAGTCATCGCCGGATTTTTGTTTTTGTTGTTGTGGTTTTGAATTTTTCTGCGTGAAACGGAATTAAATTAAGAATTTGTTCTTAATGACAACACAGAATTCGAGTGATTCAAAAATCAATAAAATTGTAAGCAGTAGAAAATAATTTCGCGCACGATTTGTATTCGTATTCGTATTCCAAATTCACGTCTAATAATTCAAAAATACGTCTCCCGGTACCCATATATTTCGGCGCGATTTTTTTTTTTATTGCTAAAGTTGACAAACAAGCAGGCTGCCCACCTGATGGTAAGTGGTAACAGTCGCCTATAGTACATGTGGTTCCCACGAGATTCGCAGCAAATCTGCAAACCTCATAAGAACCACAGTGTACGTTGCCAACTTGTGACAGAAGATGTAAAGTCACAGTACCCAGTAATTTCACTGCCTATCTTACCCTTCACGCCGGAACACAGCAAAGCGAACCCTGCTGTTTGGCGGCGGAAATAGGTAAGACGGAGGTACCCATGCAGACGACCCTGGTACAGAGTCTACCTCCTAGGAGATATAGTTGATTTTAAAGAAGTTTCACGTCAAATAAATGTTTAGTGGGAAAGAAAATGAAGTGTGGAAGTGTGGCATACTTGCACGGCGTAGTCATCGAACGCGGGCCCGATGGGCACCACGCACACCTGCCGCGGACTGAGCCACAGCGGCCACTTGCCCGCGTAGGACTCGCTCAGGATGGCCACCATGCGCTCCACCGAGCCGAGCACCGCGCGGTGGATGATCACCGGCCGCTTCTTGTCGCCGCTCTCGCTGTTCAAACAAAGCTTGTTCTATCAAATATGGGGTTGTCCATTAATCACGTGAGGCTTGAAAGGGGGGGGGGAGGAGTTTGATAAAAATAACACAAGGTACGGTGATGCCTGACTAATGACCAGTGATGGCAATAACGACTGTTTTGTAATAATGAATAACACTGTTATGTTATTTTCCCATAACTGTTATTGTAAACTGTTGTCTGTTATCCTGTTGTATTGCTGTTTTGATAAATGTTGTTGAGTACGATTGTTATTGTTATTATAACTAGCTTAGTTATTCTTAACAATGATTGACTTAGGACTGTCAGAATATTAGGCAGTAATTTAAATAATTTAAAACTAATTACCTAATCAATATCATTTTCTGGCATATTTAAAAGTTCATTGATCTGTACATACTTTGTTATTTACATTCAATATTTACATTACATTCAATGTTAACATTATTTACTTATGGCAACGAATATTTAATATGCATACGCGCGATCGCACAACAGCAAATAATGCGTGACTAAAAAAATGACAGCAACAGCTTAGGCACCAGCAAGCCACCAACAGTTTACCTAATTGTTATTTTCAAATCACACTGGAAATCAAAATGAGTCTAATTGTCATACGAGCGAAGGTACAAAATTGTGATTTGGGATTAGTAAAATTACTGTAAGAAATAAACAAATAGGAACTTTATTTCCTTGTGAGAAAGGTTAATATCATAAGAATAGGCAGTCAGGCAACAGAGCGTGCACCTACGCCTACACAACGGTTTGCTTTCTTCTGTGCTTTGCGAGCACAGTCGTACTCGCTCGCTCCGTGCCGCACACACGCAAGTGGCAACAACAACAATGCGACTAGGCAATAATTTTGTCAATAGCAACAGCAGGATAACAGTATAAGCCGTTGTTAAATAACGTGTTATTCATTACGGGAAATAATTCATTATATTATCTGTTATTTAAATAACGACCATTACTACTAGTGACCCCACCGCGAGCCTGCGTGCGCGTCCGGCTAAGCGCGCACGCCGTGGTGGAGTCTCTCTGTCTGGGGGACTGTCCAGGGGTTCTCGGACAGTCCCTCCTTTGGCGGTTTTAGTGGGTAGGCCAGTCATAGAGATGACCGGCCTCTAGTCCTCTATTCCCCCTCCCCTCCAAAAAAAAAGGGGGGGGGGGTGTAGTAAGATATCACGTGTATTTATTTTTTCGTCAAACGTCAACAAATCTTGACTTGCCACCATGACGATGACGGTGACGTAAAACAACGTTTTTTAACATTGTTTCGGCAATAGGAATCCACACATACCGAGCTTAATTTATTCCTATACTTATGTACTATTTACTTAAATAAATATTTTTTGATTCGCTATGACGGGACTTTCAGTATTACTGGCTCCGCGCCTATTATCATGGTCCTTAATTTCAGAATAAAATAAACTTATAATTTATACTTGTATTTAAAAGTAATGTTTTGAAAATATTAAAATTCGGGGGCTTAAAAAATGCTAAAAGATCACGTGATTAATGGACGGCCCCTATATATACTGCATTTATTACACTTTTATTTGTTTCTCCCAAAGATGAAGATTATTTAGTCCTAAAATTGTGTGTAGAAATAATGACAAAAAATCTCGCTAGATTTTATTTCGTTTAATAAATAATTTATATACAGACTTAAGTTTAAGTCAATTGAAACTAATAATAAATGTTGTTGATTGATAAATGTTGTTGAATATTGCATCAAAAGCGTAGTTTTATTGTTAAAACACACATATTTTTAAAAATTTCCACCACAACCCGAGAATTCTCGAGAAATAGTAGTCGAGAATTCTTGTGCTCCGAGAAATAAAACAGCTCGAGAATTGAGAAACCCTAAGCTTAACAAACTAAAAGGCAATGCAGTTCGATTATAACATATAGATGTATATAATATCTATAGAAGTGCTAACACGGCATGGAATCCCCGTTTAATCGAAAGCTTTGTTTGTACAGTTTCATATTTATTATACGTAGTAATGTGCAATGCCTGATGAATACCTGACGTAGGTGAGGTTGAATCTCTCCGGCAACTGGAAGTCCAACTGAATAGTAGCGCACTGGTGTGAACGGCGAAGGGCATCTTGTATGGTGATGTCAATCTTGGGTCCATAGAATGCTCCATCACCGGGGTTAAGCTGCCATGGCTTGCCAAACTTGTTCAGAGAGTCTTCTAGAGCCTATAATAACCATGTTGTATTATAGTTATTTATGCAACAATGTGGGTTTATAAATAGTATCACATAGGTGTTTTAATACCTAATTATAACAGTTGCATACAAGACTTTATCTACAATCATGATGTGAATCCTCTATAAAAGATTCTTCTTCATACCATAGAGTGTTGTACAGTGTTGTAAGAAATATTCAAATTCAAGAAAAGTCTAATTGCGAAGCATGTAAAATGAACAAACCTTAATTAATCCGAAATTAGGAATTAGTCTACAATTTATTCTTTTTTCAAAATTTTAGCGATCTGGTGGTGAAAATGTCATTGCATGAGAATGTTCTTTCTTGAAATTCATAATATCACGCATTTGGATGATATAATGATCTATTGTTGTAATGAGCTTATTGTTATAGGTTTATAGAGGATTAATAGCATGATAGAGATAAAATCTATTATTATATGACTTTTACAAAATTTATATATTAATCCTTACTAATATTATAAATTGGAAAGTGAGTTTGTTTGTTTGTTTGTTCCGCTTTCACGCCGTAACTACGGAACCGATTGCTTTGAAATTTTGCAGACGTAAAGATAAAAGTCCGGATTAAATAACTTTTTATCCCGGGAAAATCGACAGATCCCACGGGATATGCAATAAAGGCTTCGCTCAAAAACTACTGCACAGATTTTCATCCATAGATAGAGTGATTCTTGAGCAAAGTTCTTCGCGACATAAACCGACTTCCGCGCATATGTAGCCGTAGGCAAAAGCTATGACACTTAACCCTATGTAGTGTATGTGGATGTTAGAAGTATGCTGTCGTCTCCTTAGCCTAGGTCAACAGATAAGAAAGAAGTAAACAAGAACTGTCAGAGTGACGTGGGGGAAGCGGGAAGTGACGTCCAGATAAGGAGCCGATATTATAGAAAATTTCTAATTAGTCAGTGTAGAAAACCAACACTACACCCTCTACAGACCCAATCCCGAAATCCACGCGGGCGAAGCCGCGGGCAGAAAGCTAGTATATTGATAAAACTCACCATTCATTCATCAATCAAATCGTACCTTTTCAGCTTGCTCCCACGTGGCTAATTCTCCCAGGTACTTCTCAGGTCTGGTAGACAATTTCAGCTGGTACGTAAATCCAAACGTCGAGTACACGCAGTCAAGAAACTCCAAGCATCCAAGCTGAAAATGGATTCCAATTACATACTTTTTCATTTATATTAACGAATTATTTAAATAAAACATAATACAAATAGCGTCAGAGCGTTCAAAACGCGAATTTTGATCCTCCTCCCCCTTTGTAACGCACTGTAACGTCTTTCTGTAGCACCCCCCCCCCCTGTAAACGTTACGTAACGCTCACGTGATCATTTTTACCCTAAAGTCGGAACAGTAATGTTATAATTTTTATCCTTGGTATACATAAACAAATACTGACAACGAAAGCAACATCAAATGACGTACAATCTAGGGATTCCCCGTGAAATATAAACGAAAAGATTTGCCAACTTGCGGGAACAAATTAAAAATGACGACCAGACTAATATAATCGAGGGATTACCCACCCATAAAACGTAAACGGAAAGGGTTGCCAATTTGGGAGATATGATTCCCAAATTTTTTATTAAAAAAAAAACAATGTTACGTAACGTGTTGCTAGAAAGACCCCTCCCGCCCCTGTAAGATTGCGTTACGTAATACTTGAACGACCCCTTATACAACCGTTGGTAAAAACAGACATTTATCGTTTTTGCCATATAGACGTGAAGATTTAGTGTGTAGGGTATGACCTAAACTTTTGGTGCGGATTACTTAACATTAAAAACGATGACAAAAATGAGTAAGTTACATTCGTTAAAAGATAGATAGATAACATTTAATAAAGTGGATCATTTTATAACCCATTTCATATAATGTGTAATCACAAATCGTGAAATCTTGTGAATTGAATACTAAGTCAAATCTTAAAAGAAAAAGTAATTTTATTTTGAATATTAGCTAATATACAGCGATGGTCATATAATTAGAAACACTCCATACAATCGCATAAGCATCAACTTGAACTAGTAACAATCATTAATAACAGTAAGAAATTATTTAATAATTGTTATGCAACAATGTTGCCACTACAATTAAATATGAATACCATTAAAAAATATAATCTACTGATTAGAAACTCATGTCTGCATTTCGTTGTTGCAAAAGTTAGTTTTCTATAATCCGGGTATTTTCGTTTTATATTCAAATTAACAATGTCGCAGATTTAAAGAAATAGGTCTTAGAAAATAACTAGATAAAAAGAAAATGGAATGTGACCCGATATATCGTGTTGGAATAGTGACCACAAAGCAACCTTCATAGAAATGTTTCAAAGATTCAAGTAAAAGAAAACGTTTTGACTGACAGCCATCTTGTCTCCGTAGAATTGTGCCGGCCGCGACATTGCTCTTGTATTTACACTTTATTATAATAGTCAGTTCAGCCAATAGACGCCCACTGCTGGACATAGGCCTCCCCCAAGGATCTCCACGCAGATCGGTCCTGCGCTGCAACCGTCCAGCGCCTTCCCGCGATCTTCATCAAATCGTCGGTCCACCTTGTGGGAGGCCTACCAACGTTGCGGTGTCCAGCATATGCCTGCCACTCCAGGACCTTTCCGCCCCAACAGCCGTCAGTCCTGCGAGCAATGTGCCCCGCCCATTGCCACTTAAGGTTCGCAATTCTTCGGGCTATGTCGGTGACCCTGGTTCTTCTGCGGATTTCATCATTTCTGATTCGATCACGCAGAGAAACTCCGAGCATAGCCCTCTCCATTGCCCTCTGGGTGACTTTGAGCTGCCTTATAAGGCCCATTGTGAGTGGCCAGGTTTCTGTTCCGTATGTCATCACTGGCAACACGCACGAATTGAAGACTTTCATCTTGAGGCACTGCGGTAGATGGGCCGAGAAAATGCCGCGTAGCTTCCCAAACGCTGCCCAGCCGAGTCGGATCCGCCGATTTACCTACCGATTTATTATAATAAATACCGTGTTAATCTGAATCTTCAACGTTTATTTATTTCCTACAGGTTATGGGCCCAGCACGCTTCCAATGAAATATATCGATATTATATTCGATACTAGATGATTCGATAATATTGGATTGAAGCGATATATCGCGCACATGTATCGATATTTTTTGAAATATCGATTTATATCGCCCACTCCTAGTACAAATGTTAAAAAAAATAAGTTAAGATATACAGACTATTTCGCTCTGTATCAGCTGCGGAGTGCAGAAGAGGTGCGCGTCGTCCTGCTGGAACCGCCGCACTCGGGTGAGCCCGGACAAAGCTCCGCTCAGCTCATTTCTGTGCAGCACCCCGAAGTCGGCCAAACGCAGCGGCAATTCGCGCCACGAACGCGTGCGATTGTCGAACATCAAACTGTTGAACATTTAGGAGATTGATGGCCAAATACTGAAACGCCTCTTAAATATTTAACGGCTTCTCAAATAATTAAGCAGCTCCCAAATTTTGCATACTCAAAAGCAATAGATAAGCAGCTGTTAATTTTTGAGTATATCTCAAATTAAGTCGCACTTAAAACACACTCAAATGAATTTTCGAATACTGAAACGCAACTCAACGCTAACTCTCACTCAAATCAGTTGTCAAATCGCCTTGAGACGTCGTTAAATGTGAGAGTGGTCGCGAGGTATCTTAAACGCTATATAACGTTTGCTTATATCCCCGAAAAGTGATATTAATGTCTGTATCATCGTTATCGTCTCTTTCAGATAGTGAAGAAATACCTAGAGCTCTTTGTTTTCAATTATATGTTGATATCTGAAAGTACATAAAATAGTACCTATACATAACCTATTAATAATAAATTTACATGAATGGACATATAAGTTGTGCCTGAATGTTTTATTAATAAATCACCCGGTACAAGTACATATCAATCACAAGATCTCACTTCTTTAATACAATATTATACAATTTATGTTTCATATTTTATTATTTACGTACCTTTTGATTACTTTTAAAAGTATTTCTTTTTACCTGGTGTATAATTTGAGCCGCGTTTCTTTTTGATATTTTCCATTGTTATATATGTATATCTTGTAATTAGATAAATATACTCGTAGAGTAATTAAATAATTAATTTCTCAACTTTTTATAATTTGGAAAAACTTTTGCTCTAAACTAACCGCGTACTTTGTCAACAATATCATGTGTCAACGTTTCGTTCCACGCATATCGCCTTATCGATTTTAACAAAAAAAAAGTACTAATTTTCATTCACTTTTGGATTTGTTCAAAATCAAGCATTCATTTTACATGAAAATCTAATATTAAACCGTTTTGTCTTATGATGATAAAATGTTATTTGCATAAAATACATTACTTATCCAAACAATGCTGCGTGTAATGGATACACAACGTAAAGTAATCTTATGTGTAACTGAGAACATACTTTTTTAAAGAATGACGGTTGCTTACTTGATCACGCCTTCAAAATGCTGCGTGTAATGGATACACAACGTAAAGTAATCTTATGTGTAACTGAGAACATACTTTTTTAAAGAATGACGGCTGCTTACTTGGTCACGCCTTCAAATCTTATAACTGATGTTTGTGAATACCATTTAAATTTGAGAGATACTCAAATGTGAGAGGCCCTCAATTGAGTAAAAGAGTTGAGTAGTGTTTCAATATTCGGCCGCAAGTCAAGTTACAGTAAACAAAACTTTTGTAAAATATTTTATAATAACCATGTATATGTCGCAGCCAACTGGTTAAAATAGCCGTTCAATCAAACAGCTATACGTTGTTTAGCCAACTTATTGATTGCAACGTTCAACATTACAGCTAGATGACGCTCAGCCAACTGGTTAAATGGCAAATTAACTAAGGTGACCATTAGTTTAGTACTTAATTTGAGAGAATAGGAAGACTTTTTGTAAATTCTTGGAAGGTTATTCTTGAATTAAGTTTAAGAGGTGACCAAGAGTTTGATGAAATAAGTAAAAATGAAAAACAAATTATTAATCATAATATTATTTATTGCACCAAGCAAAAAATTACTAACTTACAAATTTACGAAGCAAGAATGATTTCATAATCCCGTAATTTCTCCTCGAATATTTATTTAAACGGCTAGTTGACGCCATATTGAACACAAAACGCACCTAACGCTGCGGAGGTGAGCGCTGAACTAATTAAATTAGACGGCGGCTTTTTAATCAGCTGTAGTGTTGAACGTTTTGAGCGACTCAAATATTCAATTAGTAAGCTAGACGTTCAACCATAGAATGGCGTTGTTCAGTCAAAGGGCTAGCTGTTTGAATGAACGGCTATTTTAATCAGTTGGCTGCTGACATATATACAGTAAGCACACAGTAAAAAATAAAACTATTTTTTTTAATACAAGCTTTTATTAAATGTGCTAAAAAGAACAAAATAAACTTTTACATATAAAAGCTTGTCGCGAGATTTACTTACTTATAGAATACTTTTAACGACGCATACACAACGGTTTCAAGTGGCAACAACAAAAATGCGACTAGGCGATTCTTTTGTCAACAGCAACATAACAGTATAAGCCGTTGTTAAATAACGTGTTATTCGTTACGGGGAAATAATTCATTATATTATCTGTTATTGAAATAACGACCATTACTACTCACCAGTGTCCAGGACAATTCATGGGCTTGAGGGCGAAGGTTTCCTTTTCGACGTCAAAGGAGAACATGTTGTCGGCGTAGTGCGCCCAGTGGCCTGAAGTTTGCCACAGCTTCGAGTTGTACATGTTCGGAGTTACCACTTCTTGAAAACCACGTATCCTGGCATAAATATTTATTCTTTTGTTATATAGTCGATGAAGTGACAATATCTCCTAACTAACATTTTTTTTATGAAATCCACTTTTTTGATGTGACTTCTCTTTAATCTCAAATTTCCTCTTTAAAGAGCTGTTAATACTTTGTGGAAATAGCTGCTATATTCACTAGTAAATATTTACGTATTTTTTTTTATAACAATATCTCCTAACTACTCTTCCAAACGACTATACTCTGACTTGTTCGGTATTTAACTGACCATTACTGTACAATTATTCGACCAGGACGAAAAGCGGGTGATCCCACGGTAACAAATATTCCGTGGTATCAAATATACGGTTGACGGGGCAATTACAGTTAAATTGAATTTTGACGACGATTGGATAAGTTTACCCATACGGCTAAAATATAAAGACATTGTTACCTACTCCCAATTAAACGTGAAACTGCTTCCCGATTCGATTACGAAGTATAACCATTAACAAAGTTTAAAGTCAGTCATACCATTGAATTGTCATAATTTCTACAATTCGTTGCCTAAAATTTAGAATATTCCATTATAA
This sequence comes from Scirpophaga incertulas, assembly GCA_036419045.1. Taxonomy (NCBI): domain Eukaryota; kingdom Metazoa; phylum Arthropoda; class Insecta; order Lepidoptera; family Crambidae; genus Scirpophaga; species Scirpophaga incertulas. The sequence continues at coordinate 15,077,428 of CM071645.1, forward strand.
AAATTAACTTCATTAAAAAATAGATGATTGCATATTATTGATGATTGTTGTTTGTCTTGAATTAATATTACTTTAAGCAAAGTTAGAATTTTGATTGTTGATTAAACAGTTTTGTCAATGATTATCATCGGATTGTCATATTGTCTGGTATTGATTGCTTAAAATTTTCAAATATTTGTTTAAATATGGTAGAGGATCATTGATTTAATGTATAGCTAATATTTAAAGTTATTATTTTTATTAATTAAAAAGTTTGAAATTACTCATACATGCTATGGCATTGTCACAAATACTCTGATTTGTTTGTAATTAATGTAACAAATTGTATTGTGTTGTGTTATTTTCTTAATTTAAGATTAAAGTTTTAATTTTCATTGTCATATTTTATTACTAGCAATAAATACATCCTAACTTGTTATTTTATAATATTATTTTGAAGAATAGAGTCAATACCTCCTAACTGACAGTTTGTTTTGTTTGTTTGTAAACTCTTTATTGCACATAGACATAAATAATACACAGAAACATAAATAATACATTTAACATATTATATGCAAAGACTTATCCCTGGCGGGATCACTTCCAGTTAACCAGTTAAAGAATTCATGACTATATTTAAATCATTTGTTATTTAGTAAAAAAGTAACACTGAACTTAATTTAACTTTTAATGCAATGCAGACAGCATTGCATTAAAAGTTAAATTAAGTTCATGTGATGAAATGTAATGAGTTAATCGTTTTTTTTTGCTTGTCCTGTAAAATAAACATAATAACAGTTGTTTTTTTTTTGCAAGGGGAAAATGCACCTTATGCACCTTGTCACAGCGCTGGCTAGGCGCGGCCGTGAGTGGGGCTCTCCACTAAAAACCCCCCGGTGTCCTACCTACGGCACATATCGGGGCGCGTGGCGGGGTGCGCTTTCGCGATGCTACCGCCACACGCCCACGGGCTAGCTCGACCTTTGTCGGTCGAGCCTTCGCCAAGGGAAAATTGTCCTAGACACTAGGACAATCCCCAGGTAGAGAGACACCTCACAGCGTGCGCGGTAAGCCAACCGCGCACGCTGCCTTCACGGATAGTAATCCGGCCCCTGTCTAATCCGGCACCCCCTGTAATCCGACATGGTCTATTATTTATTATTCAATACATACATATTCGCTAATGCCTAATTGAACAAGTTACAACTTGTACGCTCTACTATTGCGCTCGACGTGATGTTGTTTTGATTCTGATTGCTTAGTTTGAATTTGACTACATTTGACAACAAAGCTTTAATCTTGCATTTTAACAACGTTAAAAAAATTATAATTTATGAATATTTTTATGCTTCTTAAATTGATTGATTCATAGTTTTTGATTAGTTTAGCTTGTACATTTGTTTTACACAATTATTTCCTAATGTGAAGTTATTGCATATTTTTTAAGTTCTATAGCATTAATGACTTTAATTTTATAATAAAACATAAGCTCTCTATTGTGTTGTTAAATTTACTAAATTTGAGATACATAATGAAGTATGATTTCTACTTCAGCGTAATTACATATATATATAATAAAAAGAATCTTATCATTGTTGAAAAAATTCGGGCTATAAGGGGTCATAGGCGTTATAATCCGACAAATTCTCTGCCGTGCAAAATGATTGTCGAACTACCGGGGGTCCACTTTATTTGAATTTGCGTGTTCCACCTTAGGCAACATCTTCACTTAACATCAGGTGAGATCGTTGTTAAGCACACTCCAATTTGTATAAAATAAATAAAAAATAAAAGAAAAAAATTCGTGCTCTCGTAGCCTTCAAAGAAATATAGCTATCACAACAAATTATTTTATTTCTATAATATTGTGAAAAACATACAGCTAATAAAAAGTATAGATAGTTGCGAATGAATTGATTAGAGCCAAATACAAGTCTTCGCAAATATTTGAACACCATCCAAAAAATAATAGTATATAATATAAAAGGCAATTAATAAAAAAAGTAATCATATATTTTTTAAATTTTGAAAAAAAGTGCAAGCAAGGCGATATCCATTTTGCTGCAAAATTTTTATCATCATATAAGTCACAACACTCCCCCTCTAAACCAGAATACAATTTCATATTTCAAGTTTTATAATTATTTTTGTTATTTGAAAAATATTGAAAACTTTATGTGATGTAAAATACTCTATATTCTATCGTTTTTTTTTTTCAATACGTTAATCCCAACTAATATTATAAATGCGAAAGTGTGTTTGTTTGTTTGTTTGTTTATTTGTTTGTTTGTTTGTTACCTCTTCACGCTTAAACTACTGGACCGATTTCAAAAATTCTTTCACCTTTGGAAAGCTACATTCTCCCCGAGTAACATAGGCTACTTTTTATCCCGGAAAAATCGACAGATCCCACGGGATGCGCAATAAAGGCTTCGCTCAAAAACTACTGCACAGATTTTTATGCGGTTTTCATCAATAGATAGAGTGATTCTTGAGGAGTTTTGCGGCATTTTTTATCTCGGAAAAACGGATAGTCCCACGGGAAGCGCGATAAAATCTTCGCACCATAAACCGACTTCCGCGTATATGTAGCCGTGGGCAAAAGCTATGACCCTTAACCCTCTATACACCCAATCCCGAAATCCACGCGGGCGAAGCCGCGGGCAGAAAGCTAGTATTATATAATTACGTAGTAAGTGCAATGACTAAAATATCATCTTTACTCGCAGAATTACCATCTACTGACTTAGGACAAAAAAGTACAAAAAAGTTGCATAAGTTATATGAATACGTTTTATTACCTATGTATGATACTCACCTATATTGATCCTTGATGAAGTTCACCAGAGTGTTATATATGTGAGCACCGCGCGGCAGGAAGAAGCAGGACCCTGGAGATAGTTCATGGAAGAAGAACAACTCTTGCTCCTGGCAACAAGCAAAACATCATGTATTCAAATGTCCTGAATTTAAAAATCAATCTGAAAATATTTGTAGCATCAATCACGCAAAGAGTTGTTTTTATATCTTCTCTGTTCAGAGAAGACTTAATACATGAACATAATAGGAACCTTATATTTGTAATTAGTAATAGCAATAACGACTGTTTTGTAATAACGAATAACACTGTTGTGTTATTTTCCTATAACTGTTATTGTAAACTGTTGTCTGTTATCCTGTTGTATTGTTGTTTTGACAAATGTTGTTGAGTACGATTGTTATTGTTATTATAGTTAGCTATTCTTAACAATGAACTTTCCTTCATACTTTTTCAGGCTTAGGACTGTCAGAATATTAGGCAGTAATTTAAATAACTTAAAACTAATTAATCAATATAATATTCTGGTGTATTTAAAAGTTCATTGATCTGTACATAATTTGTTTTATCTACTATTATGCTATTAATCCTCTATAAAAGAACCTATGACAATAGGGAATTAATCTCTTTTTTGAAAAGAATCTTAATTTGATCCTTGCGTGTCAGTAAACCATACACTAAAAATATAAAAATTTTATACACTCGTTAACTACTTTAGAAATTGCATTAAAATTTAATATTTTCAAATTTCGCGCGTAATTAGACGAAGGCGCCACACGAGTTGTTAATCTGTAGCGATAACGTCAATACGGCATGTAAATAATAAACAAAGCTCTATGTTTGATGCTATGTTTTATTATATTCATAATTTAAAAAGGAGTTATTATCTTTTATATATAAACAACTAATAAAGGAATAATAATAAAAGAGTAATACTGACATCGATGTTTTAATACTCCGTAACTCGGCAGAACAAAAGTCGGGATTTGCAGCAAAGAATTTTCCGACCATTAATGCATTTATTTTTGGTAAATTCGTACTATCTCCTTTTACAAAACTGCTTTCCATAGTGTGATTCACATGCGATTTCAATTTAACTTACGTATTTATAACGTTCTCTTACATTAAAAAAGCGACCTACAAACTTATTTTTTTATTGTTTTGCGGCTTTATACGTACTGATTCATAATGACATTGACACGCGTAAGTTTACAGTACCTTATGACGTCACGACATGGCGGCCTATGTTTCGCTCTTGTTTTACGTATAGATTAAAAAAGTGAATACTTTGAAACAAATTTTTATATTATTTTTGTTATTTTATGTACTTAAACATGATGGTTCCGACTATTTAATGCATAAGCTATCATAGTTATATGCTTTTAGATCTTTTCTAATATAGAGGGAAATACCCTATTAGCTTATTGCCAACATTAAAACACTCAATGATATTATGACCATTATATCATCCAAACGCGTGATATTATAAATGTCAAAAAAAGAACATTCTCATGCAATGACATTTTCACCACCAGATCGCAAAAATTTTGAAAAAAGAAAAATAAATTGGAGACTAATTCGTATTTTCGGATTCTCGTCTTATCGTGTTATTTCCCGCCATTTATAGTTACATAGTTCTTACAACACTGTACAACACCCTATGGTATGAGAATCTTTTATAGAGGATTCACATCAGGATTGTAGATAGTCTTGTATGCAACTGTTATAATTAGGTAAGTATTAAAACACTCATGTGATGCTATTATCTCACCGGGATAAACTCACATTCGTGTTTTAATACCCCTGATTATACAACAGTTGCATAAATAATTATTTACATTCAATATTTACATTATTTACATGCAATATTTGCAATATTCTTCCATTTCCATTTATTTACAATATCTACTCTAATTATTTATTAGTTACTTCAAAAGTACACGACTTTTGCAACGATTATTGCAACGATTACACAACTGCAAATAATGCGTAACTAAAAAAATGACAACAGCTTAGACACCAGCAAGCCAGCAACAGTTTACCTAATTGTTATTTCACACTGGAAATCAAAATGAGTCTAATTGTCATACGTGCGAAGGTACAAAATTGTGAATTAGTATTATTAACTGTTTTACCAACATATATATATATATATATATTATATATATATATATATATATAATATATATAATATATATATATATATATATATATATATATATATATATATATATACTTTTCAACCAACTGTAGCAACATTTGCAAGTTCTATCAGAAATATAAAAAATGATTTTGTATAGTGATTTAACACTCTGTCTAGAATAGTGTCATAATGATTATAAAATAAAGACGGCTCAACTCCCAACTCGAAACCACAGACTACAATCATTAGATATGTATAATTATACGCGTAGATAATCAGTTATTTAATATATAACTAATCTGTGAAAGTGTTCTCAATCAGTATTTAGTTGTGGCTCAAAAGTGCTAGTAGCCAAGCCATAAAATCAGTGTCTAGTTTTAATAGGAAGTTACTCATAATGTTTCAATTAAACTGATATTTGTAATACGTACTTTATAATGTATTTACATAAAGTAAAATACTAATTACAATTTAAGATAACATAGACATTTATGCCCTATATCTGTAAATGTTTTAGAAACAAGAAAGTATTAAACCGACTATCACTAGAGAGTAACCGAGGTGTGAAGATAAATGCAGGCCGCCATGCAGTCAATCGTTGTTTGGCGCCTCTTGTGGTAACACATACAAAGTTATAAGTGTGACGAACTAAAGCGTATAAGTGTGGATAATTTCTAATAAAAATGTTTAGTATACACCGTGTTTTTAATAGTGCAAACCCAGTTCTTATACAATTGATTATACTGAAACAACTAACCCTGCCAATCTTCCTGTGATCTCTTTTGGCAGCCTCTTCCTGAATATGCTCCCACTCTTTCAATTGTTTCGGTTCTGGAAAAGACACTCCGTATACGCGTTGAAGGCTCTCCGCATCTGCCTTACCTTCCCAATACGTCGATGAGCTCTATATATATAAAAAAAATAACATTAAATTTTGTATACTGAGGAATATATTAATAAAATAAAGTGTTTCATGTAGTTTAACAGTAATATTTACAATAACTATGTAACTTTATTTGAAGTATAACAATACGCACTTATAACAAAAAGTCGTAACTAAACTTGCGTCGAAAATGTTTTATTATGTAAACAAAGCGAGCATCATGGTTTACACCTTCTGTGAAAATCTCGTGAAGCTATTTACAGAAATGAAGGAATAAATGCAAAAATACAAAAATTTTGAAGAGAAGTGTGCCAGGATCGTAGCAAGTGGAGAGAGGTGGTCTCTGCCAACCCCATTGGGAACAAGGCGTGAAATATATGTACTTATGTAAAAATTTTGCGACTTACTTTGCGGGTATGCATATTTACATTTATTCGTTTTAGAATTATCACGCTGATAAAGTCATAATTATGTTTACGTAAATTTTAAAAGAAGATTTACAAGAAAATCTATAACGCAAATATACATAATTACTTGTTCCTGTATTTAACAATCTAGAACTATTGTGTAATTCTAATTACTCTATGTACAAAGGATTTTCCGTTAAATAACAACGTGATTATACTTACAACTCTAGATTATAATGAAATATAAGAGTACAAAGCCGTAAGTAGGGTTAAATTAGTTCATATATCTCAAAATACATAACTAACAACCAGTAATTGTTGTTACCCCTACAAATATGCGATGTGTTTCGTGGAATAAAGAAGTAACCGTGTTTTTTTAGATTATCTCGAACTACATCAATCTGTTACTAAATTAAATAGCACGTGTAGTTGAAGGCAACTGTGGCGTGCGATTATCTCATTGAAACTTTTTTCTGGACCTCATAATAAAAATATAGGACAGTTTTTTTAAGCTCCTTAAAAGTAGGTGAATATCACTTACTTCCTTTTTCCAGGAATAGTGCGAATTATTACCAAAATGTTAGTTGTTACCTATTTTATTTGAAAACAATTTTGCACAAGAATACTTTAATCAATACTTCAATCAACAATAACTTAACCGTAAATCAACTAATTTGAATCTCATTGGTTGAGATAAGTTATCCCATCCCTGTTTTAAAACTGGCAATCCTGATATTATTTCCATCTTATTTACATTTTAGACAATCTTCTAAGATTATAAATTCATACAATGTTCGGTCAATGTTATTATAAAATCTGTTATTTCAAGGCAAAAAAAAAGATCTTTGCTTTCATTTTCGAAACGACTAAATTAGGTACTTATTCAGTAATTGAATCATTTGTCACTGTTAATGTGAACATCACACGGATTGGAAAGAAAGCGAGTGGAAGTTCACTACTCATCATAATCACTTTTGATCAACTATATAATAACAGATATGTGGCAGAATTTCATCATATTATTTCATCACTTTATTGGATATATGTTCAATGACACACATTCAACAATCTATCAATATATTGTCAATAGTTATCTGAAAGATAGTCATGCCATAGCTAGCTGTCGAGTTCAAATACAAAAGAGTAAAATCCAAACTTATATTTTTTGACATTTATAGTCAAAAGGGAATATGATTACATAAACTGTTTAGTAATTTAACACGTGAGTTAATAACTCACCTTATACTACCTATACACCTATAACTCACCTATAGGGGGGGTGAAGTTGCTCGCGTCCGTAGGATTTACCATCTTTTCCTAGACCCACCCTACACGTGCCCCCTGGGTGGTGCCAAACGAGCGACAACGCCGAACAACAGGCGGCGGTCAACTAACCTGACAATAGGTAATCACAAGCCTTGAGGGACTAAATCCCCTCTAAAAGAGTGACTGCAGTGCCTTGGGAAAGCACTGTTAGTATTATCCCACCTTTTCTTTTAATAAGCCCTATAGTAGGTATGTAATAGCATCCTTATAAACGCATATCATATGTAATAGTATCTACACAATTATATAAACCTAATATCTATCTCCCCAACCACAGAACTGTAGGCGGTTCTGCTGGTCTCATATGTAATAGGCTTGTTGCCTAAATTTCAGTAGTTAGATACTAATATACCTTGATGCCTATTCTATACAAAATAATAATTATTTTTGAAAAAAAATGCTTATTTATAAGAATAATTTTGCATTTAATTAAATATTTGACATTAGTCATCAAAAACGCTCATGACTGTCATGGCATTCTTGAATGACGTCACGCCGTGCAAAACACAGCTGTTTTAGTATCGGAATATTCGGTATTGTGAAGTTTTATTTAATAAAAAATGGATTCATCGTATTACAAGTACTCATAGTGCCCCAGTGTACAAGCACAAGTATAAAAACACCAAAAAAGTTATTTATATACGTGCCAAACAATCAGCAGATACGTAAAAAAGTGGCTGACACTCGCGAGAAGGAATGATGCCCATTCTTTTTCGCACTTCCACAAGACACTTGGGAATGACATTTTGACTTTGACGTTTCGCACGGCGTGACGTAACACGTTTTAATTGGTGTTTGCTGTCACGTGACTATGGCTTATTTTGTGCAATTTTATTTTATAAAAATATATAAATAATCAAAAGTTATTATTTTATAAAACTTGTTTTTTCATAAAATTAAATGATCATCTTAATAGTTATGCCAACCTAATGCATCAGATTTGTTCTGCTGGTCTACATGTAATTATATCTACATTTACAGTCTATGTATTAGCGTCATACTCTTCATTATGTATATGTGCCTGGGCAAGCACCGAATATCCCCTTCAACTATAAGCCCAATTATTTATGTAAGTTTTCATTAAATATACATAAAAATAAATCACCTACCTGCGCTCGGACCTGCGCAGTAGAGCCGTACGCAGGGAAGAAGGAGTCCTGGGCAGTTGAGTCGAGGCAGACCACCCGGCAACACGCTGCCTTCGGTCCCTATTTCAGGCTAAACGGTAGCCCTTGTGTCTAGCCAACATGAGGGAAATGGCCATCGTGTCCCGTCAGAGGGCCACAGGCGAGGTGGGGAGGGGGAAGCGGCGGGGTCATGCTGATGGGGTAAGGGTGCGCTGGACCAACTGGAGTGTCTGAAATCCGGCCCTCCAGCCTCGCATAGTGACGGTCCTAGACCTGACACGTCCGAACCCCTGATGTCGCACCACAACGCCAACCCTGTCCACCTATATTCGTGTGTAATCCTAGTGACCGTAAGGTGCACTCCCAGTTGCGGGCTCCATGGAGGGTGGGAAGCACACGAACGAACTTTTAACACTTTCTATATGGATAAGAAAGGATTTCAACAAAAAACTCCACTCATGTCTGAAGGGAAACCGGAAGACAAAACAAACAATACAACCAGCGCTGGTGGGTCAGAAGCGGGCACATCCGCATCAGAACCCCGCGCAGCACCAACTCTCATCCAACCCAAAGGGAAAGGGGGAAAAGGGCCCAAGGGACCAATTCCGACCCGCCCACCTAAACAAACCATGATGGTTAGGGTACAAGGAGAGTCGACCACGGCTACTGGAATGGTTAAGCCGGTGCGGGAGGTGTCGGACTCGGCCAGGGTACGGACATCGGCACCCAGCTCGCTGGAGCCGAAGGTCACGCGCTCGGTCGGGCCCGAGAACTCCCGCGCGACGGTAGGGAAGGCATCAGGGAACAACGGTTCTGCCCCCGCGATGTCGGTTGGCGGGGACGGCCCAACTGTCTTGACCGGGAAACCGGCGGACGTTCGGGTGGTCACCACAATCGGCGGCGAGAGGGCGGGTACTACGGGGTACTCAAATGCCGACCCTGTTACACCATCGACCAGCAAAGAGGCGGGCGACTCTTGGATCTTGGTGGAACCAAGACACAAAAAACGGCCCGCTAACAATGATGTCGACCGCCCCCGCAACCAGATGGCAAGGGGAGAGGCCCAGACACCGACCAAGCGCTGCCTATCGCAGGAAGATGCGAAACAGACAGCTCACCCAACAGGCAGGGACCTCAACATCGGCCCCGGCTCAAAACCCTCCCCGACTTGCGAGAGACGAGGCCCGCAGGAACGCTGCCGAGACGATTAAGTTCGAGACGGTAACGAGCGATGGCACGTCAAACCAAGCCGGGTCGACGGGTTCTGAGGACCACACAAAGGCGTCGAAGAGGTCGCTGGACGAGACGAGCACACCAAGAGGGGAGCACAAAAAGATGCGTACGGTGACCCCTCTCAGGAACTATGCCGCAGCCACGAAGTCGGAGATTATAGCGGCGATCACCACAGCGAACGTGGGACATCTATCACGTTCCCAAGCGGACGAGGTCCAGGAGCTCCTTATGAACAAGCTCCGGATGTTCATAAGGGAACATAAACCACCTCCGGAAGAGAGGCCAGTGTTCCAGGGCAAACCAACCTACATCGATGGGTCACTGCAGGTTGGCTGCACCAACATGGAGGCCATGAAGTGGCTCAAGACCGCAGTCGATGGCGTAAAGCTGTCCTCGGACGTCTGCCTGAAGGTTTGCAAACCATCGGAGATGGTCCGAAGGACAAGGTGCGGTATCCTTATACCGGAACAGGCTTCGGCCAGGGATATCGGAGAGAGCCTCCAATATTTTAACTCTTGGGCAGCAGTCGAGAGGTGGACTGTTTACGCCACCCACCCCCAAGAAGCAGGAACCTTCGCCATCGTCGGTATCCCCGACGATATCATACCAGCCCTCCTAGAAAGAGGTAGGAAGATGGCATACATGTTGGGGACAGTGTATGTCAGATTTGAGGTACGCAAGGGCAGATTCTCCATCACCCCACCCCAGCACCTGCGGCAGAGCACGCCAGAGGGTAACTCCCGGATGGACACAGAGGCGCCAACCCCGGTAGCTAACACAGTGCAGGAACCCTCTTCCCCCGCCAGTACTCTCCTCGACGAGTCTGAGGACGCTCTCCTGGACAGTCAACCGACTGCCGAGGGGGACGCCCGGGAATTCGTCGCGGGGTGGACAGGTGGGTTGGAGGAGCTCAACCTGAGCACCGGGGAGGACGGCGAAGAGTCCCCACTCATTTAAGGGCCAGGCCCTTCAAACTAACCTCCACCACAGTCTTACGGCAACTGCACAACTGCGGAAGTGGATGGAGGGAAACAACAGTGCCGTTGCCCTGCTTCAGGAACCATGGCTCTCCAGGGCAGGAACAATCCAGGGCCTAAGCAACTTAAATGGTAAGCTGATTACTTCATCAGAACCCTACCCCAGGGCCGCCATATTTGTGACTAACAACATTGAAACATATGTATTAACAGACTTCTGTTCCAGAGATATAACATCAATTGTGATCGGTTCTGGCACAAATAAAACAGTCCTGTCCTCAGTATACATGCCGGAGGGGGAGGAACCGCCACCGCATGACATGGTGCGGCTGGTCCACCACTGCGAGGCGGAAGGGCTGAACCTCGTCATCGCAACAGACTCCAACTGCCACCATACCATCTGGGGCAACAAAGAAACCAACAGCAGGGGTAAGGTACTTTTAAATTATCTCTCCACCACTAACCTAGACATACTGAACAAGGGCAACAAACCTACCTTTGTCAATAGACGCGCCCAAACTATCATTGATTTAACACTAGCCAACGAAGGGGGAGCTAATATGATCACCAATTGGCACGTGTCGGATGAAGCCTCATGCTCGGACCACAGATGGATTCGATTCGAACTGGGGCTAAACACGATCACCAACGAACCACACCGCAATCCACGGAAGACCAACTGGCTGGCCTACCAGCATCTGATGGAGGAAAAGCTCAAAGATCTCGTCTACCCTGAACAGATTCAAGATGCACGGGAACTGGAAGATCTTGTTACCAAACTAAACCTAGCAATAACAAATTGCTACAAAACTACCTGCCCTCTCGTGGACCCCAATAAATCTAACAGGAACAACTGCCAATCATGGTGGGGTCCCGAGCTAAATAGGCTGAGGAAAAATGTCAGGAAAACTTTCAACAGAGCTATGAACACGTCCAACAACCATGACTGGGACAAATACTACGAGGTAAAATCCTTGTACAAGAAACGCATACGATACCGAAAATCGGAAGCCTGGAAGAAGTTCTGTGGAGACATAGAATCCTTTCAACAAGCCAACAGGGTCAGGAAATTATTAAGCAGTGGCCCGTCGCTGAGAATGGGATCACTGCTGAAACCTGACAACACCCACACCAAATCACCAGAGGAAGCGGATAGAGTACTACTAGAGACCCACTTCCCGGACTGCATAATCACAAAGGACCTGAAATGGCCCGTATCAGACTACACCACAAATAATGAACACTGGGAGTTAGCAAAACAGGTCGTCACCCCAGATAGAATCAAATGGGCTATAAAAAGCTTCCAACCCTACAAAGCGGCTGGCTATGATGAAATCTTTCCAGCTCTTTTACAAAATGGAGGACCAAAACTATTGATGTTAATCCACACCATACTAATATCAAGCTTGGCTCAAGGATATATCCCAGAACACTGGAGAGAAGTCAGAGCCATCTTCATCCCAAAACCCGGTAAATCAAGTTACTCCGAGGCAAAATCGTACAGACCTATAAGCTTAACGTCTTTCCTCCTAAAAACTTTGGAAAGACTATGTGATAGATACTTAAGGGACGGAGCGCTGAGACACCTCCCGCTTCATCACAATCAACATGCCTACAGCTCAGGCAAATCAACTGAAACAGCTCTCCATGCCGTAGTCACCAGGATAGAATCGGCAATAGAGAACAAAGACGTATGCTTGGGTGCCTTTATAGACATTGAAGGTGCCTTCGATAAAACGAACTTTAACAGTATAAATACAGCCCTCGAAAGACACAAGGTAAATCACACCATAATAAGATGGATTCAGAACATGCTTAGATTCAGAGTAGTTAGATTAGACAACAACCAAACACAGGGGGCAATAGTGGCCAGAGGTTGCCCACAGGGGGGAGTACTTTCACCACTACTCTGGAACTTGGTTGCCAACGAACTCATAGAAAAGCTAAACAGGAAAAGTTACTTCACAATAGGTTATGCTGACGACCTGGCTATACTGATTTACAGCAAATCGACAAACATGGCCTGCGACCTGATGCGAAGAGCCTTCCTCATAGTAGAAAACTGGTGCGCTGAATATAAATTAAATGTCAACCCATCGAAAACAGAACTCGTATTGTTCACAAAAAAACGTGTATTCGGAAACTACAGACTACCGAAACTCCTTAACACCGTAACACCGAACTCCCACTCAAAACGGAAGTTAAATATCTCGGTATAATACTTGATAATAAATTATCATGGTCAAAACACATAGACTCCAAACTTGAAAAGGCCAGCAACACCTTCTGGCAATGCAGAAGGATGCTAGGCAAAAGATGGGGTCTGAACCCCAAGCTCACGCTCTGGCTGTATACCGCCATCATCCGACCAATGATAAGCTACGGAGCACTGGTCTGGTGGCGTAGAACAGAACTGTCCACCGTAAAACAGAAACTACAAAGTTGGCAAAGATTGATAAGCATGGCAATCACGGGTTGTATGAGAACAACCCCCTCTACTGCACTAGAAGCCTTACTCAATCTAACACCACTTCACCTCTTCATACAACAGGAAGCCACACTCACAATGATTAGGCTAAAGGAACTAGATCTTCTCAGCAAGACCCCTACCCCACACACGCGCTCCCTGAAGGAAGCCATGATTGAACTCCCTTTGATGGAAGCCCCAAACGACGGAATGTACATCCGATACTTCTTTGACAAGAAGTACAAAATCCAGCTCCGTGATGACGGAAAGGAAGGCCTCAACATAAAAGATCTGAGAATCTTCACAGACGGATCCAAAACAGATTCGGGATCAGGATGTGGTGTTTTCTCATATGACTTTAACATGAACATCTCCATACCCATGGGAATTCATAACACCGTATATCAGGCTGAATGCGTGGGAATCATTACCGCCGCCAAAGAAATACTGAGAAGGAACATAAAAGGACAACACATAAGAATCTTAACGGACAGTAAATCTGTATTACAATCACTGTCAAACAACCAATGCTACTCTACATTAATCCACGAATGTCACCACGTCTTGATGATGGCAGGGAGGGATAACCGCATCACCCTACAATGGATAAAAGGTCACAGCAACTCGTGCGGCAACGACAAAGCGGACGAGTTAGCTCGAAGAGGATCAGGAATGAAGGTCTACGGACCGGAACCAATAGTGCCTCTCCCCAAACAATGGTCTAAAAACCAAATAAGAAACAAAACTAAGCAGCTCCATAGCGAGACCTGGAGAAACACTGAAGACTGCAAGCAAACAAAGGCTGCATTACCAGAAATAAACACAAAACTGTCAAAGAACATCCTTAAACTAAACAGGAAACAACTCAATCAGGTAACCGCGGCAATAACTGGCCACGGACCTTTTAACAAACACCTCTTCAACCTAGGTTTCACTGACAGCCCCATATGCAGAGCATGTTTGGAGGCAGAAGAAACGGCCGCACATGTGATCATGGAGTGTCCAGGTGTGGTGGACTACCGGGTAAGACATCTCGGACAGCCGAGCTCACTGCCGGAGGTTTTCGGTAAGTTAAAAAACTTATTGAAATTTCTGAACGAGCTAGGCTGGCGAGAATAGTAACATCATTCCCACACACGCAAAATAGGCGCTTAGACGTCGAGTTGCGGAAACCAGCCCGTTTGACCTTATACCTTATACCTTATAACTCACCTTAGTTATTTTAACAGCCTTGACTTTGCCGGTGTGCCGAACGTGCGGCCCCTTGCACAGATCTATAAGTGACCCACACCTGGAAAGAAAATATAAAGTTTAAAATGTAATTCCTTCAGGAATGCAATAATAGTAAAAACTCAAAAGAAAGTTTAAAAAGCACCTGTACACTGTTGTGGTGGGTGTATGCACTTTCTCTTTCAAAATGCGAACTTTAAATGGATTATAGTCAAACATTTCCAGCAGCTGTTCTTTAGTCAGTACCAATCGTTCAAATGGCTGCTTCTCCTTGGCTATCTTTTTTACTAAATTTTCCAATACTGGATAATCAGAAGTGGAGACCTAAAAAATACAATTTAAAAATCTTTATAATTTAAAATGTTTTCCTTGTTAATTATAAAGTTATTATAAAGAACTGGCAATACAACAGACATCACAAAATTTATTTTGTTGCAAAGTTCGTGTATTATTAAATATACCTGGGAATTTATAAGAAAAATACCAATTTCATGTCTAAATTTAAGTTATTATAATTTTCAACAATAAAATTTATAATTTATGATCTACATATACTAGTATAACATACAATTTTCGTAATTTTGTATGGGTATTATGCAATAGAATTCCTATACAAACACGATATTTCTAAATTTATATTCTATAATGATACACATGAGTCAAGAGAAATATTTCATAGATATGACATAAATGAGACGCAGTATTTCATTATTCCTTTGATGTATACTTCAGTGATAATTACTATATCATGTCGTGTTTCGGTGGTCACACTACAGGGGCACATATACATATATAGCACAGGTGTATAATGTGCAGCGCCGGATCTAGGGGGGGGCCGGCGGGGGCCCATGCCCCGGGCGGCAAGTTCAGAGGGCGGCCAAATTCACACTTTACAGACGAATAGAAAACTCATCATTTACTTAACTGTGGCCACATAAATAATAGATAAATAATAGTATAAGTGCAGAAATTTCATGGCCATATCAACTCGACCGATATCCAGAGCGCGGAGTGAGACGTGCTGAACGAACATTAGGTATTAGTGGCGAGCGAGGCGCGTAGGTATAGTTCAAAAAACCGACACAAAAAACATAAGCTACCTTTAAAAAGTAAAAAATAATAAAAGAAAATTAATCCTAAAGTACACCTATGTATAAGTATGGACGGCTCCAAAACTAAATTACTAACTATTAAACAAAATTAAAAATTATTAATCTAAGCAACAAACATGAATTTAAAAATAGAATTAAGAAAAAACGTTAATAAAATTAATTACTCCGAAATATTGCGGTTTAGATACGATATCAATTAGATTAGATTAGAGATTATTAGAGTAATTCACTCAGAGAAATAAAAATGGAAACAGATCCTGCGTATTGTTATGGATTGTATCTATCTATCTGCCTTTCTTTTCGTGGGTCCCACGAAACTCCAAGCGATCTCATCACGCAATATCCTCAACCTAGTCAAGGTAACTTCTTAAAATTAATTTCTCTACTCGCCAAACATAATTCAACTCTTGAGTTTCATTTAAACTGTAATATTTCCACTTTTGCGTTTGAAGTGCCACGTTACTATTTCAAACTATAAAAGTTTCTGTTTTCTTTTTTCGTGCAGGAAAAACAGCGATGGATGCATTATTTCCGGAAGGCATATGCCCAAATATCAATCAATTAGTGGATATCTGATAGCTGAAATTATATTAATGATAAACGTAAAAATAAATATAAGGGGCGGGGGCGGAATTTTTCAGATTTTGCCCCACCTAAAAAAATTTTAAGATCCGGGGCTGATAATGTGTTACTCAGGGCTTAAGAATACAGATCTACAAAAGTATTATAAAATTGTCCAGATAGACACCTTTTTTTAAGAGGGGAAATGCACCTTATGCACTGTCACACTGTGGCCATGTGTGATAGGACTGGCCTACCCACTAAAATCCCCATGAGTTCTCTAGGCCCATGCGGAGCACATGGCGGGGTGCGCTTTCACGATTCTGCCACCATGTGCTCCGGGGCCAACTCGACCTAGGTCTGGTCGAGCCAATGCCAAGGGAAGGACTGTCCGAGAACCCCTGGACAGTCCCCCAAACGGAGAGACATCACCACGGCGTGCGCGGTAGCCGATGGACACCTAACATTATACTGGTACTAGTGTAACAATACACTATAATAAAACAAAATGTATATTTAGATACTAATATTTTACCATTCATTTTTATACATATTAATTACTTATACAATTTAAAGATTAAAGTTTTAACTTACGCCTTTTTCAGGATAGTACATGTCGTAATAGAAACCTTCTTCAATAGGGGGCCCATAGCATAGACATCCCCCATATACCTGTAGAAAAATAAATATTTTAACAACCATCAATAAATATTACATAGCACATCACTAGATGTAATTGAAAGGTGTTAAGGCAAGTGAATGAGAGAAGCATTGAAAGAATTTTTCAATTTTCGAAATGAATCAACAGATACCTATATCAAAACTTTTAAATAAACACAACCTCTAGTTTTAATATGAATATATGTATTTCAATATCTAAGGTTCTATATTATATCTTATGTATGTCTGCAGCACCTGCATGGAATTTCTCCTCTTTTAGCCTGTCAATTATTACTTCTATTAGTTACAGTGTTATGTTAAGAATCTAAAGCCTTCATTGATAAATGGACTATCTAACACAAAATAAATTACAAATCCATCAAGTAGTTTCTGCAATTGGCACATTGAACCTAACAAAAAAACTCTTTAGCATACTGTATTTAAAAAATTGTTATTAATCATCATCGGCTGACTAAATTATAGTGCTTGTGGTTTAGACAACTATGTTACCACAGAGAGAATATATGGACCATTTCTTTAAAATAAAATGAAAGAGAAATGGACAATACATTAACATTTAAAATTCAAGTTTCAAATGCATAAATACTAAGTCATAACATACACAATGTCATTAAAGTCACATTTTTGCTCTTATGGTGCTTGTTTACTATATGACATTCAACTTTAGATGGGTTGCAAATAAAATTCTATGACTGTAGATATGTCACCAACATCAAATATTGGTAACATCTGACTATATCATGTAAATTAATAAATGTGGATTTAACAAACAAAGCTTACTCTCTCCATAGCCTCCCCCATCATATGTGCAGATGAGTGCCAAAATACTGACTGAGCATCAGTGTTGTCCCATCTCAAGAGCTCCAGCTTACAGTCCCCTTCTAGAGGTCTGTCCAGATCCCAGAGTTCATTGTTAACCCTCGCGATAATTGTTGAGTCTGCCAAGCCCTGGCTAGAGGAAAAGAGAAATCAGTATTAGGTAAAAGGGATTTTATTTTAGACAGAACTTGAAATAGTGTCACTGATCATTCCTATACACATTACTAAGTTATCAATAACATAATAACAGAATTGAAGTGTCAGCAACTAAAGTGACATTCTGAGGACTCTTATATGACTAGATAGAAAGAAGCTGGGGTGGCAAACATAAATGCTCATAAGTACATAAGAGGTCTCAACTGGGTGTAGAAACACCCAGGAGCTGATCTGGCTCTCTTCTACAAACCAATGACTTAACACCATGGTAATACCATACAATGCTAGAAATTTAATCAAAAAATATTCAGCTTCTCAATCAATTGTTAAAATGACAACTGCTTTTAAGTTTAATTGGTAAATATATTTATTTTATCTTGTGTTTGCAGATTATGATTACAGTTACACAAAACTGATCCATGTGTAGATTGTTGGGGAAGCATATGTTTGCAAATGGTGAACTGATGTTGGATGATGACAACTGTTTCATTCAAATTTTTATAACCCAATGATTCACAGGTCTCACCTCTGTTTTTGGTGTACCTCAGCCATAAATTTAAAGAAATCCAGATTCATATATATAGTTTACAAAATATTCATATTTTTAGTACCTCGGCCACATATTGGTAGAAATACAGATTCATACATATCAAAACAGATTTGATTATGTCTGCAAATTCGACTTTAAGTGACACAGTTGTTTCAAGTTCTACCCAAGACATATACTTACTAGTGCGTCCAAAATTCACTTGGGAGCAGGTAAATAAGAGTGTGATTATTTTTAATACTAACAAACCTAGTTTACTATTAACAAAAATTAAGTCTTAGAATTCAACTATAACACTTGGTTCAAATAAAAGTAGGATTTCAAGCCATACGTAGGCAACAAGCTTTGAAGAGCTATTAATTTCAAAAGC
The DNA here is from genome assembly GCA_036419045.1 of Scirpophaga incertulas. Taxonomy (NCBI): domain Eukaryota; kingdom Metazoa; phylum Arthropoda; class Insecta; order Lepidoptera; family Crambidae; genus Scirpophaga; species Scirpophaga incertulas. The sequence goes on from CM071645.1 coordinate 15,096,264, forward strand.
AATCTTGCTTAAGCTGCTACACACCACTTACTGTACTATTTATTGCTTACCTGATTCCTTTAGCCACATCATAAGGAGTACTTCTCCAGGCACTAGCCTCCACAGTTTTCCCATCGGGAAGTGTTACCACAATGCTCATCTCAGGTTGTGAAGCCAGTTTTTTATCATATTCTGTTTTAAATTTGTCCCATAGTGCAATACGCTTCTGTATAAATTCCGGCCATGGGTTTAGCTCAGAAACGCTGGACCCATCCTCTACTTTCTTCTTTTTCTCTTTCATTGCCTTTGTTTTAGACTGCAAAACATACATAATGATATTTAAAATGCAATTAATAACGTTGCTTGATAGTCTACTTTTTTTATTAAGGGCTTGGAAAGCTTGTAGTATTGTAGTAGTAATATAATTTATATTTGAGACAGACTTCTTCAAATATATATTTTTCTAACTGTTCAAACATTTCTGTCATAACATTCAATATCAACTTTTAAAATTTACGGTTTTTTACTATATTTTCATAAATGAACCAGTTCTGACGAAATATGCCTACAAACCCATGTGGCATAGCAATGATTCACGCGGATGATGGATCCACCACGGAAGTTTAGAAATTTTAGCATCACTTAATAAAAATACAAAAAGAGCATTTCAAATAAATTAAACTATTTATAACCCTGCCTTTTCATTAATATTAAGGTTTTTTATATTTTCGGCAGCCGTGTCGCCCATTTCGATCTCGTTGCGTTGCACATCTGTCAACTGTCAATTAGACAGTGACATTGACATTAGCAATAAGTCCCTTATTCCGAATATTACTAATAAACTTATGAATGATATGCTATATAGCTTAATGTTGTTGATTATGTATATATAAATAAAACACTGTATTTCTCACTGATTTTTCTTTATATTATCAATTATAATGTGTTTTACAAACTCTATATAAAATCATGTCGATAATAATTTCAGTTCTAAATTGTCAAACCAGCAAACTAAAAAGTCCGAATACGGAACATTAATCATTCGCAGATATCTGTTAGGCTTAAAATTACTTTAAGTGGTTAAGAGCGAGGGCACAATTACTACCATTTTCACACGCTTTACGCCGTAGTGGGCTGAAGGACAATAATGAAACACTTATTGTATGTGACATTTTAATCTCTAAATAATTACTACTATTTCTACTTGAAGCCTAAAGTTTGAAATGACGTGACGAAGTTGACGTGAGTAAAAGTATATTGATCACGTTATGCTTATCATATAATAGTAATATTAACACTACAGTATTTTATTTATTTATTTGAAAAACATACATCAATTATACAAAGCAATTGTTGTTGCACTACCCAGAAATAATTGTTCGTTTTTAATCACGAATAGAATTGTATTTGAGAATGTATTTTGTTTAATCTGACGGTTCAGGATCATCATTTCAACTAGGAGACACCCACTGCTTTCCATACGTATAAGTCCTTTTTTGTAGTATCGAGCATCTTCCCGCATTCATTATCAAACCGTCCACCACTTTGTGACCAGGGTTATCGATGATGTTTTCTATAAGTCTATCACTGGAAAACCTTTCCCTCTCAACAACCAGTACAGCGAGCACACTTTAATACTTCACATTATTTTGTCACTGGGGTTTTTAAAGTTGATCCATTTTCCATTTCTGAAAAAATAATCCTCGATCAATTTGATCACCGCATATTATACATTGTGTCTAAAATACTAAGCAAGTGTTCATGTCAAATGAGCAGGTGTAGGTGCACGAGCTCGTTTATTTCATAGCATAATTTATTGAAGCGTAGCAGGATTGATGCTTCTTTCTTGCGCCCGCGCCCGTATAAGTATTTCCATGCATTAACCATCAACTCGGGAACTGGTTATTTAATACTATTATAATAGATATCTAGCCATGTAGATTCAGAAAGACATGTTTAGGACGATATAGAACAGTTCACGTTACAGTGACCCAGTATATTGACTGAATCACGATATTTATTACATATTGTGAAAGTAACATCATTTATTCGTTTCAAAATTTATATTTTAATGGTTATAAATTAAATATATAATCATTTATAGCTTAAACAATATATCATTAGTTAGTTTAATATCTATTAATATGTGTGTAGAGGTTTCATAATGTTTGCTTTCTTGAGTTTAAAAAAGGAAGGAGTAAGTTAGTATGGAAGTATGGAAGAAACAAAACAGGGATCAAGTTAAATTGTCGATTAGTTTGAATCAATTCAGCTTTGACAGATTAAGTAGGGGATTACGAAACGTAGATTTTGCTTCTCTTCGTAGCGTAGACAGAGTATATCTACGCTTCGTAGGTATTTTCATTCCGAATTGCAGTTGTCCCTATTGCACTACGGGCGTGTTTAAGTATAGCGCGACAGTAATAGATTTTATAAATGCCGTGAACTTGATGTTTTATCTTAAGCAGATAGTCAGATGTTAGCTCTTAAGAGTAATAGCCCAATCATACAGATAGGCTGGTCTTCTGATGGTCATGCTGGTCCGCATAGGTGTTCATCTTTTATTTATTTGACACTATAACACTTACAACACATTATCTTTCCTGCCTATCTGCATAATATTACTCGAGTCTCAAAATAAAGATTTCTACACGGCATTAGAAACAGGAGTACTGCTAAAAGTGAGTTATGGTATATAATATATAGAAAATGTCAATTCTGTTTATATCCAAAGATATATATTTTTAATAAGGTCAGATTAATTGTTATACTGTTTGTGGGTTATTAAGCGTATAGTAAAGTTAACAGTTGAATTATTTAGATAAGTGTAGGTAAATGTCCGTGCAAATGTTTGAATATAGTAGAATGTAGTGATATGCCCAGTCGCTGTTTTGGCGGATCGAGTCGATTCGAGTCAGTTTAACGGTATTCGAATCAGGGCGCGATTCCCTGATTCGAGCCCAGTACTCGAATTCTATATTTGATATTCGAATATTTCTAGACTCGAGTCCGATTCCTAGACTCGAGTCTAGAAATTCGAGTCTGGAAATTCTAGTCCAGTCCAGAACTAGAGTCCGATTTTAGAACAAGAAGGAAAAATAGAAAGGAGCTAGCTTCAAACAGCGTGTAGGTAGGTAGGTTAAGCACAATGACACAAAAAAATACTGTAATTTTTATTAAAAGATAATAAACATTGAATAAAGACATAGAGCATAGGAGCTTATGTAAACAGATTGCGAGTACAAGCGAATAACCAAACTCGAATACTAAACTCGAGTCAGTAGGACTCGATAAATAGAATCTAGTTGGCGAGTAGGAACCGATTCTTCCTGACTCGAGTACCGGAATCGAGTCCGTCCACTGGCTTAGAAACCTAAATCAATGAGTCCCGCGTACTCGAATAAGTCAATGAGTTTTTTTTTTTTTTTTTCCTCAGGAGAGGAGGCTGAGAATCCATCATGGATACCAACGCAACAGGCAAGCAGGGATGCGTTGATTATGTCGGACTCCTGGTACTGTCGAGACGGCTCGACTACACAGACCTATCGACTAAACTCAGCCTAGCCTTTGGTCTATTGACCCTACTGGCTTTATTGACGAGAGGGCCGCACCTCAGGAGAGGCACGGTTAGCGCTACCCCATGGTGGGGGTATATGCGCTAGAAGCAGGCACGAATCTCCAAAGTGGGACCGGCCAGTATTGACAAGAACCTATTCAGGCTAAGCAGAAGGCTGCCGTTAAGGGGTTGACGGTACAATTAGTAAGAGAAAAAAATGGATTAAGTAATCCCAATATGGGCCTTGGTGATCTATCTCAGTGGGACAATTCAGTCAATAAGTCACAACTTGGTTTTTACCATGAGCTCTATCAGGATAAGAAGTTTTAATTTTATTCACAAAACGATATTTAAATATTAATAATAATTATGATCATGTAGCAAAAAAGTAACTACTTAGAATACACCGTGACACACGTGTATACATGTACTACGACACTGATATTCTACGGAAGCCTTTCACAATTCTTGTGTAGACTTTCTTAGGAACTTTCAAGGAAAGAGCGTACTCCCATTTAAAAGGCCGGCAACGCGCTTGTGACTCCTCTGGTGTTGCGGGCGTTCATGGGCGGCGGTAATTGCTTACCATCGGGTGATCCGTCTGCTCGTTTGCCCCCTATCACATAAAAAAAAAAGACTTTTAAAGTAGCTCTACGTAAATAGAGATCAAAAATACATTATTTTAACACACATTCTACTAGCGATGTACAGAGTACGGTTTGACTCGAGTCAGACTCGATTTCTGCTTTGGACTTGCCTACTCGATTACCTATTCATTTTAATTCGAGTACACCGGACTCATTGACTTCACCCGTCAATACCACCAACTGTGAGCCAGTCACAAGGCAACTCTAGTCAATACCGGCAGAGGATTCGTAGACCGCGACATGTCCTTAGCGACCCTCCCAACCAACTCACGCAGGAACTTCTAGACCTGCAAGCGGCGGCGTCTGAGCCGTCGCTTCCCGACCGAAGAAGAAGGGGTTGAAGCAAGATTGCTTCTACTGTTTCACCTTGTTTGAATAATAAGCCTAATTCTCAAAGTAACCAAGACAGGAGATGGCAATGTCTAACATTCCCCTCTGCCAAAGCATAAGACTCGGAATCTTGTACGTTATATAAAACTAGTTGAGCTGCCTTATGGGCTGTCACAACATTGTGCATGTCGCGGCGAACAGAGCTCCCACTAAAATGCCTATTTGTGCTGTTTTTTCGTGTAAAAAGAAGTCTAACACGTCAAGTATGCAAAAAGATGGTGTCACCTTTCATTTGCAAGTATTATTTTTAAGATTTATTGATTATTTAATTCATAATTTCATGTTTTACAATTCTGCAAATTCAAATTTAACGTCATATAGTCTCGTGAGGAGTGCGGTCTGACGTCATATAGTCTCGTGGGGAGTGCGTGAGCTAGGGTTGAACATTATCATATTTCAATTAATTATGACATTTGACATATAGAATTTGTATAGTTCATATAACAATTTTCTAATCTGGTAGGTATTAATTTAATCAGTAACAGCATCATTTGGTACTCTGCTGTCTTAAATTGCCGATGCCTTGTTACAATAATACACAATTTTACTATTTTTTGATACTTTAACAGTTCTATACATAACGATGTACTAGCAATTATACCATTTAAATTAAATATTTTTATAAGTATTTATATAGGTGCATTATTTAAAACAATCAATAATGTAAAAATGAACTAAACTCAAACTTCCCTTCAAATCAAGTATAGATGATAAATCAAGTAGCACACTGCTGTTATTCTATCGAGACATACACTTTTTGTACAATACCAAATGGTGAAGGTACCTTGATAGAATAACAGTTAAGTAACAAGTTTAGTTTCTATTAGCGGTTTCTATATATAGAAATCAAAAAGATGTATGAGGAGGGCATTTGCAATAGTTTTTTTATCTATCGCGAATTACTCAATCTGTCACTGTTAATCTCATTGTATGTTATTTTTGTTTATAAAAATAGCAGTAATAAAATAGTAACACTTACTTTGTGAGTGTAATTTTGTTAAAGGAAATATAAGAGCCATGCTTAAAAGGTAAGCATCTGTAAACTAGCGCCAACATCATCTCTAAGAAACTTAAAAATTTTAGTTAAAAAATATTATATTTTTTAATCAGCAGCCCTAATTGATTTTCACACTTGAAATAGGGATGCAACTATATCGATATTTTGGTTTTACGAGTAAATAGGAATGAATGAATGAATGAAATAATTGACATTAATTAAAAATATTATGCTTAAATCTTATTGAATAATAAAATATAATTGACAAACAAAGTGAGTAAACAGAAAATAAGTACGCTTTGTTTAATATTGTTTAATAATGACGTCTCGGATTATAATACACTAAAAGGTGCAGTCGAAAAATTACCTAATGATGTAATATTAATTACATCAGTGACCGGAGCATGGGGGTTCACAAAATATTATAACCCAATATAAATCTGCAAAAAAAATTACTCAAAATTATTGCTAACATATTAAGGATAAAAATCAAAAAATTTCGTTTAAGAGATATTGTTGATTGTTAAAGTATTTTTAAGATCCCTATCTGATATTTAGCTGTATTTAATACGATTAAACTTATTTAATTATTATAATGACATACATGGGAATAATAGAACTAACTGTCAATCCCGTGTCAAAAAACTTAATTATTTTTATAGTGTGTATCAAAACGTGTTTTTCAATAAAATATTTCTTTTAGAAAACGCATTTTTAATGTTATTATAACAATGTCGGTGTTGCAGTATCTAATTTTGATGTAAAAATACAATTTTTGTTGTATCCCCAACTTGGTGTCAATAAAACTTATTTTAATTTCCGGTTTAATAGGACTTCTGTAGCTTCAACAAAATTCGTATTTTTACCTTAATATCCTACCAAATAACAAATATGCAGTTAAAAAGACACAAAAATTAGGTAAAATTATTAGATGTTATAATTTACTATAATAAACTACTGAGTATAAGTTTGCATTTTATTAACCTTCGATATCTGTCAATTTTATATTGACTACATACTAAATGTCGAAGCATGATATTTTAATTATGTTGAAATATTAACGCCAAGTTAACATTCATTCATTGAACGAAAGCGATTTATCGATATCATTCTTTTGGGTGATGTCTCGTTACTTCCCACACTTTTACATTTTTGTGTTCGAATAGAACGTCAACGTACTTTTTTAAGGTTTGTTTGCGTGAATTTCAAAATTGTGTGTCATGTGTCCATGTGTGCATTTGTAAAAACGTTAAAATTTTCTGTTTATGTGTGCTGGTTTAGAGTGTAGTAGTAACCTCGCCCCCCGCAAGATATGACAGAAAAATTTGTTCGAGAAATTTGACTGATGCCTACTCCAGTTCTATTTACTCTGAGGCCTAATTATATAATTAGGCCTATCATTCAAATAAGGCTTAAAAATCTTTATACGGTTATATAAATATACGGTTCCTAAGATTAAACGAGTAGTCTAAATTCACACTCACAGCCTGTTACCAACAGCTACTATTAGTACCTTTTTTATATACATTATTGTATTTGTTTATACTTTTTTTTTATATGAATTTAGTTACCTGTTTCTTTGATTTTGTTTTGTTCTGTCAAAAAGTTGGTTGTCATTAAAAATCAATGCCAAGCAGCAGCCTAACATTTTATTTTTCTTTCAAAATTTCCTTTTTACAATATTTAGTTTCGAACTTATCTTTCACTTGACGCTGGCGTAATTAATAAATGCCATAAGGAAAAAAAAAACATTTTATTTCTAAGATTAACCAAAATTACCTGAACCAAAGATGACAATTACAGTCTGTAACATAGCCCATGGTACAATATTTCTGCCAGTAATATGAACAGAGATAGCGCGACGCCGTACAGCATGAAGACTAGCACGGGGCGCATGTCCAGGATACCTACGCTACTAAATGAAGCTGCACTACTGGTGCACTTAGGTTTCGGCACTTGAAGGCGCTTGATCTGGGCAGATTGAATACCAGATTCCCGAATCTGCTTATAACTGAAAACCGATATTTTAATTAAAGTTGGTGGAAGAAATAAATATATATAAATATATAACAACAATTTATAATAATTTCAAAATCCGGGAAACCCGTTAATCTGTCACTCGGAAAATCCCTCATTCAAGGCTTCATATACCATATCTAGATATTTTTAGAACCAGTTCTAATAGTACTTGGAAATGGTATCTGATGAATAATATACCTATCAGTGTTGATAATCGAAAGGTCGTTTTAAGGATCATTAACCCATCTAGCATTTGATTCTTGTCGTTTCTCGATAAAACTAATTTCGGCATGTTTAGCAATAGTTGTGACTTTTATAAAAAAATAATTTTGAAAGTCTTTTGAATCGAAATTTGGAATAAAATATTTAAATATCGTAATATTTTAATGTTTCCACAAAAGTAGTACTAACACTACTCTGATCAGTTCCAGAAAGGGGGAGTCTTTCTTGACAGGTGTGAAAGCATCGAATCTATTGACGTAGTCTATCTCAGTTAGATCACACTTCTCCGTCTCCAGAAACGTCTCTTCAATACGCCTGTACACCGGCTCAACGATAGAGTGGAAGGCGAATAAGCCCTGGTAACATAACAAAATATAAATATCAGTATTCGTTCGTACGTAAGTAACCACGCATATAATTTAAAAAAATTGTTGGGTTTATGGATAGATATTAATAGAACACAGAAAATCTACGGCCTCATAGTGTAGATAGGTAACAGAACTAAGATTAGATTTGTTTCAGTTCCCTTCGACTACATCATTCGGTGGATATAAATTAAGGGCTATGATTTATACATAAATTTCCGAGGTAGATATGCTAGCGTTTCGGGTAATGACTGATTTCCTAAAAGACAACTTTGAAAAAACTGGTGGCATTATATAGATATCACTTTTGTCCTTAAAAGAGTAAATACTATTTATTTTTTTAAGCTTATATTTCATTGTAATCTGTAGAGTAAACAGCAATTATTATTAAATAATGCAAAATATACTTTACATAATCTATGGTAGGTAAATTGTTACGAGTGCATTGGCACCCTACCCCATATATATTTTATATAATCCAAACACAATTAGTCAGAGACCCCCCAAGAAGTCCCGATGTCTCAACACTCCATTTAAACGTCACAATGAGGACCAGCATAGGTGTCTTTGAGCTCAATCGCGGTGGCGAACAGACAGATCAATCGTTGATCACTAGTAATAAGCCATGTTATAGTTATATATTGTAATTTCATTAATAAAAGTTAATAATTAATAACGTGTAGTTTTTAAAAACGCCTGTCGACGGCCCAAAATAGTAATTAATTTGTAAACATTGATTTTAATTTATCAAATGTTGTTTTTAGCTTGCGTTATACCATCTCGTACTTTCTATATAATCTGTTTCGTTCAATAATAATCTCGAAAAACATTATAAGAACTATCTATTCTATTGTATTTTAACTGCTTTTTTTGATTCATGTTATAAACATTCCGGTATATTGTGTGTTAGTTAGAACCTTCAGTTACCTTCAGTTTGACCCACCTGACGAATTTTTTCGACACCATTATAAATGTCATAAAATTCTGGACTCCCACCATCTGGTATGACTCTCTTAAATATTTGCACATGAATGGGATCCTTGAAGTCCTACAACAAATATGTTTCATTATCGATTGTTAACACTTGTAACTGCAATAAGGTGTGGTGCGTTATGGTCTATCGTGACGATTAGTATCGATGTCTGTAGACTGAGAACTTTCTAGTATTCTTAGCGGTGTCGATGGGAGCTGCGCAGTGCTAGTAGTGGTCGGCAGGTAATCGAGCGTCTCTACTCACTACTACACTACTAAAAACTAAAAAGAAACTACTACTAAAAACACTACTAAAAAGAAAACAAAATCTTCTCATTACCTTGAAAACAAAACGGCTGTAGTCAACGTCATTTGCGGCAAGCGTGATCTTGGAGGCGGCGAGGTGCGCCAGCGAGCGGACGGAGTTGGACGGCGCTTGCAGCAGAACCACGATGTTGGCCGAGTATGCCGCGTATAGCGCCATCAGTGCAGTAAAGAGCACCCACTCCATTATTCTGCCTATAACAGTCTAATAGCTACATTGCCAGAACAGCTTATCGTAAGTGCCATAAAGCCGAAGTTCTTAGGAACTAGCTTGTTCATATATAATACTCTGGATTCTAAAATATACAAAAACTGGCGGCTAACTTGGATAATACGGCGATAGCTAGAAACTTGGACTCAGAAGCACTAGCAGCAACCAAACAGAACAGAAAAATTTATGCCTCGGGATATGATCTAATCCAAGACCCATTTCAATACTCGGTTGTCTCAACCAATAGACATTGAGACTGCTTTAATTTATTCAGGGAGTCGTGGGGTATGGGGCGGGGAACATACGAGTAAAGTCACTTGTGTAGCAAGCTTTCAAATCTGTGCTGATCTCTTATTATGATCAGACTCACACACTATTTATAGTATAAAGAAATAATAATATAACGTGCAAAATGTTCAGACCATATTTGTTTAAAATATCTAACCATTCATTAATTTTAGCTGAGAGACGCTCCAGCAACAATCTCCAGACCAATCGGTCTTGTGCTGCTAGCCTAGTCAGTACCTTTCTAAGATCTGTACCTAATCGTGGATCTATATCGGGAGGTCGATTGATCGTTTCTGGTAGTTGTAATATTTCCCCAGGGAAATATATTTATAAACAACTTCTAATGAAGAGATTCACAAGAGTGATTTCAAAATATATGAAATGAAAATAAATTTATTTTCAAATTGAGAATTGATACAAATGTTGCACCTGGTGCTCTTCTGGGCTCTATGAAGCACCCTTGTTGAGCTACAGCGCTGAGTGTCAGGAGCAATGCGTCACCCATGCTACCATCTAGTTGAGAGGCACTCTGTAAAAAGATGACAGCTATTACCAATGTGAGGAAATGTGGTTACAGGAACAGTTCGAAATATTAGATTATGTAAACTAGCAACTTAGCAAGCAAAAAACCTAAGTAGCTAAGAATGGTTTGGACTAAGTGGGCGTAGGTAAATATCGAAGGTTGGTAAATGTAATATTAATAATACAAATTACATGTCGGATAGCAATAAAGCGTCGAAAGCAGGGAAACTCTTAAAAATAATAATTTCATACAGTTTCCGATTTGGTTTCCCATCTGCTGGTGAGATACAGAGTAACAGTAGATGCAACCACGCAAATGATAATGGCAACCCATACGTTGGTCGAAAACGGCAGAGAAAAAATGTTGGAGACGTAGGCGAGGGATGGCTGTCTGAATATGAACCGCATGTGCAACGGAGCTACCACGTCCGTGTACGTCACGACGTCCAGCCTGTCTGGATAGAGCACGCAGTTGGTTCCTAAAAATGATTTCTATTTCAGTATTAATTTAATTGTTTCTATATATTCGATTCCTGTTCTGTAATTGCCTGAACGCATCTTTATTCCACAATAATACATGTAACGGAACGCACTATATCTTTTATGATGACTACCGGACGCACTCAAGGCACTCGGCAGTAATATTTTTGTATTTTCCCTATTAAAAGTAAATGAGACACATTATAATTCCCTAATCTGTCTTAATTATACACCTCGTGTTGTAGTATATTTGCATCATTTTGAGGTTGCTTGCTAGGACGCTACCTACGTCGCACTTTGCAACGTGGCAACATCACTTTTCTAAAAAATTACAATTGCTGAACTCATAGATTTGTGTTGGGTGTAAATACGTTGGGTTTTGTTTATAACATTTTGGTATTTTTTTATATTAATTTGACATTTCATGGACAACCTAACACTTCCGCTGCATTTATTTGTGGCGGAATATGTTAAGGCTCGAATTTTGTTTCTTATTTCTTTCGTTCTATATAAACTTTGAGCGATAAGTAATTACAGAATAGTAACTGATTATACGTTGGTTGTTTGTCCCAGGATATGTCAAATGTGTTGAATTTATTGTTGATCCTCTATTTGTAAATAAATTATTATTCATTTTTGAATAAGTTCTTTACCATAAAACAGGCGACAAATAGCGAACGTAACGTTATTTAGTCAGTTAAGTAGGCATAAATAATATATATATATATACATATATATATATATATATATATATATATATATATAATATATATATATATATATATATATATATAAAATATATAACTCAAATAAATAACTTATTTGAGTATGTAACTCAAATGACAACTAAAAATTATTATCACTGTAAGTGATTCAAAAAACATTCAGTAAAAAAATTGTGTCAAATATAAGTGTAATATATATAAGTAAAAAATACCTAAATCAGCTTTATTTGAGTTAATATCATTGATCATCCCCGACCACTGCCCATTTACTTTATATCCCCATCTATAACTCCATATGTATTGAGGGGTAGCGTTCAACATTTCAAAAGCATGCTTTGCACAAATCCAGCATAGTTTGGTAGCCGCGTCATATTGCAGGTTCCTAGAAGTAAAGTTACAACTACAGCTATACTATTTTGCAAGGACTAATTCATCTCAGTTCAAACTCTTCACCTGATACCTATACCTCTACTTATAGTAATTTTAAATATTTTGGAACCAAAATCTAGGCCAATCGAAAGGTTCTGGGGGACTGTCCAGGGGTTCTCGAACAGTCCCTCCTTTGGCGGTGGCTTGACCAGCTTGGTGTTGACGTCAATAAGTGCCTGTAAAGGTCTATGTTGAATAAATATTATTTTGATTTGATTTGATTTGATTTTGGTCGAGCCGGCTTCGGGACACATGGCGGTCGAATCGCGAAAGCGCACCCCGCCATGTGCCCCGTATGGGCCCAGAGAACCCGGGAGGAGTTTTAGTGGGTAGGCAGGTCCTCTTGACCGGAGAGCCCCACACACGGCCGCGCCTTGCCAGCGCGGTGTCTGGTGCAAGAAGGTCGCATCCCCCCCCCCAAAAAAAAAGAAGGACGATTGAAAGGAAATAAGACATGAATTCAATCTGTAAAATTTTTAGATGTTCATACACTGACACCAAATCAGATATCACTTGTATCTATATCTATTTATGACGAGCATATTATAATACGAGTTGGATATTTCACTGCATATTTACATGTGAAAAAGAGTTTGTCGCTACAGAATAGCAGTTGCTGTTAGATAATGAATAACTCTCTTTCTAGTGCAGATGTTGAAGTTAATCACGACATGTCGTCCATTCAAGCCGTAGGGCCCTTGTGGCCAAGGCTAGGCTGAGTTTAGTCGGTAGGTCTGTTGGATCGAGCCGCCTCGATTCACCAGGTGTCCGACATAATCACCGCATCCCTGCTTGCCTGTTGCGGTGGTATCCATAAGGATTTTCAGCCTCCTCTCCCGAGGAAAAAAAAACGACATGTCTAAATGTTAAAGGTGAAACTAATGTTTTGCATAGATGTCACACCGATATATATATATTTCAGTACGATATTAAATACAGTCCATATTATTATTATTATCATTTTATTTATGTGTATATTATGTGTATATATATGTATGTGTGTGTATATTTAAGTAATATATCCCAGGGTGTCGATACCGCAACTCTGTTTTGACTAATATACCTTTATAATCACAAAATACAATCGATAAGCGTTAAGATCAGTGCGTACATCGCGCGCAGCTGAGTGTCGCAGACTTGGTTCCTTCAGGCTGTTGCTGAAAATCAGCCATTTGCTCATAAATTATGAGCAAATATTGACGCTGAGCTATGGCCTTTTTGTGTTGCTGCAGCACACACACACAATATTGTAGCACGGTACACGAACTGTCTTGTATTTTGTTTTTCATTTATGTAATGTCGCTGACATTCTAACACTACAGGTATTTTATACTTACTGTGCTATATTTGCTTTTAATTCTGTCCGTTATAACTGTATTTATATTTTGTGTGTGTGTGTGTATGTCCGACCAAATAAAGATTTATCTATCTATCTATCTATCTATCTAATTAAGCGAATGCAAATCGGATATACATATATATACATATTTTTGTCTCATACACAATCAAAGTTAAGTAGTGTTTAATTTCAAATTCTCCAGTCAAAGCCGCCTGATAGTTTGGAGTGGATTCTTAATTTGAGATATTTTCGTCGATAAACTTATCTCAAAAGTTTATGAAAAAAAGAAAACAAAGTGGGTTGATGTAAACATTCGCTCCCTCAGAATAATTTCAAAATAAATTGTTTTTGTTTACTAGTGTTTGTAAAAGTGAATAAACCTGGAAGATAATCGTGTAACATACAACTGTGAACGTTATCCAGACATTTTATCATCAATCAACCAATAAATAATATTTGTGTAAACCACTTCACTTTCTTCACTTTCAAATATTGAATAGAAATCAGCAAGAAACATACCTAATAATATATAGTGGATAGAAGATTGAAATTAGTGAGTCTAAATAAACAAACAGAATAATAATTAATACGAAACATATTAAAAAATAAAACAATAAACTTAACAATATTCAGACAAAAGCGGGTAGCCGGTGAGTGAATACTTATGTTTACAATGTATTAAAACAATTTGAACGCAAGGAGATAACGAAATTTTCTGCTGCCACGACAACAGTACATTATTTTCGTCACGTCTAGTACGATACAGTTGGTGTGTCGTATAAGCGACAGGATTAACTAGGCTGCTGCCAGCTGACACGAGTTCAAATCCCAGTAACGAGAAATAACATTTTGTTTCTTCTTAAATTTTGTAAAGACTTTTTAAAATTAAACATTCACATTTTTTTATTATATTTTTTTTTTTGTTTTTTTTTTTTTTTTTTTTTTTTTTTTTTTTTTTTTTCCTGATCAATAAGATAGGGAAGTATTGAGAAAAATGGAATCTGAGTACATAACGATTCGTAAACATAAGAAGAGATCAAGTTCTTTATGCGAGTTATCAAGTTCAGATAACTCAACGTTGTTTGACGCTACTATGACAAGTTTGCCCAACACCTCACTAAATGACAATGAAAGTACTATCGACCTAAAGGAAACTATCCACCGACCGACTATTGAGCTCCAGAGCGCTCATCAGGAAATTGATAATCTTAATTGCCTAACAATGAAATTAAAATCGGAATTGGAAAAGAGCAACCAGGTCATAGAAGCTTATAAGAAGGTACAATTGCCAACTAGGAAGCCTGCCACCCCATTAAGTAACCGCAAGAAGAAACAGAAGTTTTCCGAAAATTATGATACACCTGTTAAATCAGCAATTACGACTACTATCATAAGTCCCACGGATGGACTCAGTAGCTCAAAGTCCTGCGACATAAAAACTTCTATAATCCCTGAAAGTTGTTTAAGTAAAACAATTAATAATAGCATTGCAACGAATGAAAGATTTAAACTGAAAGACAAAAATTACATTTCCAACGTAAATTTTACTACGGGAAACGATAGCAGAGATAAAAGTCAAATAATCGTTCTGGCAGATCAACAGGGGCGGAATATTAGAAAAGTTCTTCAAAGATATGTTGGTGATCAATATATGGTAACGTGCTTATGGAAGGCTGGTGCTAAAACTCAAGAAGTACTTAACTGGAATAGAGACATTATATTCAATCTAACTAAAAACGACTCAGTAATAATATTATCAGGCTCAAATGACCGAAACCCATACGAATTTAAAAACTGTATAAAAGAATTTTGCAAAATTGTTAAGAATACTAATATTATTGTACCTGAAATTCCATATAATAAAAATCTGCGTATTGAAAGTTTGAACTGTGAACTTGAAAATATTTGTAAAATGTTTGCTAATGTAATTTATATTGACATGGATTATTCTAGATTTATACCCAATCGCTTTTTTTTTCCTATTTACTTGTGCCGGTCATTGTTGAGAGAGTTGTTACGAGTAGATTATAGAAACAAATTGACAATCAACTGTGACAATCTAAATAATAATTCAAGGTTTATATACGTGGCACATAGGAGTACTCAAACGGACTCAACCGAATTTCCCTTCACTAATGCAACTACGAGTACATGTGAGGTTTCGGCACGCTCTAATGATTTTTTTCGTTGCTCAGAATATTAACATAATGCATCAAAATATTAATGGTCTCATGAATAAAGTGGATTTGCTATATGTAGGTATCGACTCACTACTCGACAACGGTATTAACTTAGATATAATATGTGTAACTGAACATAATATGACTTACAATGACACAAAATTATTCAGAATGCCAAATTTTAACCTAGGCTCATCCAGTACGCGTAAAAAGAGACACGGTGGCTCATGCATATTAATCAGAAACGATTATCTTTATAACCCAATCTCTGACATATGTATGTTTAATGTACCGAATATTATAGAATGTAGTGCCATTGAACTTATTAACTACAAATTAATTATTGTATGTATATACAGGCCACCTAAAAACAACCTGGAGGACTTGGATATTTTTTTTGGCAAGTTAAATGAGCTATTAAAAACATTTTGCTTTAAGAAGAAAAAAGTTGTAGTATGCGGTGATTTTAATATCGATGTAATGAAAAATAATAAAACTTCTTTGACATTTAAAAACTTATTAAACGAATATAACTTAAAATTAGCTATCAATTCACCAACACGCCTAGTGAGCGGCACTTGTATTGATAACATTATACACAATATGCGAGGATGTAAATCTGATATACTGGAACTTGCAATTTCAGATCATACAGCTCAGTTACTTATATGTCCCATAAAGTCAGCTAGTAATTTAAAATACTGGTTCATCAAAAGAAGAGATTACTGTAATGAAAATCTTATAAAATTTGCTAACTGTCTTCAATCACTTAAGTTCAAGGATATATATGATTCTGTGGATCCTAACTCTGCTTTTGATCAATTTCATGAATTGTTTAGTTTATTTTATGGTTTGTGTTTTCCCGTAAATAAAATTAAAATCACACACCAAATGCGACCTAAATGGTTGAGTAAAGGTATGAAAACATGTGCGAAACGAAAAAGGTGCTTACTGTGGAGATACCGGAAATCACGTGACGTTAATGATAGAATCAAATTTAAAAGTTATGCAAAAAGACTTAATCACATTATTAAACACACACAAAGAATCCAAAATAAATATTATATAAACACTGCTAACAACAAATCAAAAGCTAGCTGGAATATCATTAACAATTACAAAACCAAAAAACCAAAAGAAGATATTAAAAGAATTAAAGTGGATGGAAATATTATACTTGATCCGAGGGATATTGCAAATCAATTTAATATTTTTTTATAGACCAAGTGACATCAAATAGTAATAATCAGGACAATAAATGTAGTAATATATTTGGTAAAAAAGTGACTAATTTTAATTTACATTCCATATTTATAAATCCTATTATTCCAGCTGACATACTAAAAAATATAAAATCCCTTAGGAATACAAATAGCACGGGGGTTGACGAAATATCGACTAAAGTCATCAAATTTGTAGATATTGAGATATCAGCGGTTTTGTCTCATATATTCAATCTATGTATTACTAATGGCGTTTATCCGGAAAAATTAAAACGAGCTATAGTCAAACCTATTTTTAAAAAGGATGACAGTGAAAATATGTCGAACTACAGACCTATTGCCCTTATACCAATATTTTCAAAATTATTTGAAAAAGTAATTTACGACAGTATGTACAAGTTCTTGGAAAGATATGAAATGTTTGCTCCACAACAAATGGGATTTCGTAAAAACAAGAGTATTAATCAAGCAATTTATGGGTTTTTAGAACAAATTATAAATAACATTGATAAAAAGAAACCGGTATGTGCACTATTTATGGACCTTACTAAGGCATTCGACTATGTAGATCACAGTATTCTTCAAAATAAACTCCACGCTTACGGCATAAGAGGAAATATTCTTAATCTATTAACTTCATATTTAACACAAAGAAAACAAGCAACAATTATTACAAAGATATGCCCAAAATCTAAATTAGAACTCAGTTACATATCGGATTTCAGAAATGTTAATTATGGAGTACCACAAGGAAGTATTCTGGGACCATTATTATTTTTAATTTATATAAATGACTTTCCTAAGTGTATAAGTTCCTCAATGATTTTATTCGCTGACGACAGCACTGCTATATTTAGTAATAGTAAGTTTGACCAGATTCAGGAGAATATTAATAGCGCATTAACTGACATAATAAGATGGTTAGAAAGCAATAATCTTTTAATTAATTTAAATAAAACTAAAGTTATGACATTTCGCAATAGGACTAAGCTTCCATTTACAATGGATATTAATTATAATGGAAACAGTATTCAAGAAACAGAAACCGTAAAATTTCTGGGTCTATATGTCGATTGCAATATGAATTGGAAATCACATATTGAGTCTGTCTGTTTAAAACTAAGTAAATGCTCCTATATGCTATATATGCTGACTAAGGTTGTTGATATATCTACAGTACTAACTGCTTACCATGCATATGTTGCATCCACTCTGAGATACGGATTGATATTTTGGGGTAATTCAACTCACTGGGAATTTGCATTTAAGTCGCAGAAAAAATGTATTCGAGCAATTTGTAAATTAAAACAAAAAGAAAGTTGTAGACCGTGTTTTAAGGATTTAAAAGTCTTAACTTTACCTTGTATGTACATATACGAAATTGCTTGTTACATAAAAAGTAATATAGGTTTATATAAAAATCTTGGTAGTATTCGGCACCGCCATAAATTATGCATACCACCACATAATACATCGCTTTATGCTAATAGTGTGTTTTGCAAAGGTCCTCAAATCTACAATAAATTACCTAGTGACTTAATACAAATAGCGAGTCTACATCTGTTTAAGAGGCGGTTGTTATTGTTGTTGCAAGAAAAGACCTATTATAGCATTGCTGAATATTTAATGGATAAATCATTATAAGACCCCAATAAAATTGTTATTTGATCACGTAATTGACAATAATTTTAAATAAGTATAATTTATTATTTGGGATATTAATAATTAACTTGTTGACATTGAGAGTGTATTAATGAATTAAAATTTTGACATAATTTTTGTTATGCATGATGATAATAATTAACATGATTTTAAGAACATTTGATATACATGTAATAAAAATTTGTATACCCAATGGGTCGGATATAGCGGTCACCAAATCTTTATAACATTATTGTAATACCTATATTCACAAATAAATATTCATTTCATTTCATTTCATTTCTATTTCGCGAATAGACCTTTTTTATATACCATGATGGTGGCAAACAGCCTACGGCTCGCCTGATGGTATGCGGTCCCGTAGCCTATGAACATAGAAACACCTGGGGTGTCACTCGCGCGTTGCTGACCCTTTAAAAACCTATTTACTCCTCTCTTGAAAAACCCCATACTGATTACAGGCCTTGATCTCAAACCACATTAAATAGAATCTTACAGCCTATCCTCTTTTAGCAGGTGCAGCTTCGTGTCATTACTATCCTGGATAACATTAGCCATAACAAGTGGATGACGCATCAAATTCTTTCTTCTCCGATACAATTGTCGATGTTGTCTTGTGTCCACGAAGCTCCAGTTATAATAGCCTCGCATAGTTATTATCATCGCATCTTTAACTGTAGGTCTATAAACTAAGAAAGGGTAATAATTTTAATAAAATATAAATCCAAACTAAACCAATTTAGAAATTCTGCGATAAATAAATGCTTACGGTTGGATAAATAATTGTTGATGCAATGGATGTAAATAAATAAATATTTTTAAAGTTAAAAACGATATCATCTGATAGACAAGGAGCAATGTCAAATTTAGATCCATTTACACCAATAGTTTAACATGAAATTAGATAACTGACAAACTATTTTTGACACTTATTATATGGTTGACATGTCAAAAGCAGTTTGTTAGTTGTTTAATGCTCCTCCTGTTAAGCTATTGGCGAAACTGAACCTTATTCTATCAATGGATAAATCACAGATTAACAGTCAAACATGACATTATGACAAGTTATTAGATAATGTATGTAAATAGAAAATAAATCTAAAATAATATATGCTTCAGTAGTATAAAATAAATTAAGCGTTAAGTTTTCATTGATGCAAGCCGCAGATTAATAGAACTGTGGCAAATAGTCGTATAAATAATCCATATTTATACTATACTTCACTGATAGACAAAGCATACTGTCACTATAATACATACTTTCTGTCATAAGGAACTGCTCATTTCCCATATTTTCTGCTAACACCAAATCGCTGTCAGTGCGAATGGGACATTGCCAGAGGACTGTAGCGCTGGCATTGATATCTTTCGTTGATAATACTAGCCAACGGAATGGGAATTGGAACTGCATTTCTGATGTTGCCTAGACATAAAAAACTTCATTATTTTCGCTTAGTGTTGATAGATGCATTGATTAATTGTTTATATCTGATTCAGCATTATCCGAGACAGTTACTTGATTGTTATAATAGTTGTTACGACCAAAAGAATGTATAGGTATTTGTAGTAACAACTATTGTAACATTTATATCTTTATTTCTGTTATTATATTACCTTACCTATATATCGACCCAAGAAAACGTATTTGCTGTAAGTAGCAAAAATGGCGTAAGTAGACTAAATAACAGCTAGATTCAGAAAAATTTTCTACGTCGTATGATCAGGAGACCTATTTTTGAATTACGAATGCGACTTCGAAATCACCGATGTGACTAATAATCACCGAATTTCAAAAAAATCTTATTTTTGAATATCACTTATGTATTTTTGAATACCTTAGTCACGGATGTGATAGCATTACGAGTGCCCTCGACCACTCGTAATCAAGTCATACTTGTGGAAATGTTATCTGTGTTTTGTTTAGAGAACATATTGACTCTGAAGTTGATGTGTTGATTTATCAGATATATATATATATATATATATATATAATATATATATATTATATATATATATATATATATATATATATATATATTTATTTATTTATTTATTTATTTATTTATTTATTTTTGCACACACATACAGTAAATGGAAAAATCATTATAAAATTCAGCAAAAGGTACTGCATATTTCCTAGGAAATCTCTTCCTGCAGACCCGGTGGACAGGTGAACACAACGGGTTAGACTGTGTGTACCATAGTAAGTATTAACATACTAAATATTACCTAAAAATAGATATAAATAAATATATAAACATCACATAAATAAGAGAATATATATATATGTATATATATATACATACATACACAAACAAATTCAAATACATATTTATATACCTACACTAATAAAATATATACAAAATAAATCTATACTACCATACTTACCTACTATATATATATATATATATACAAAACTACATAATGGCTGTTATGATTCGTAACATTGTTTCAAATAATATTCCTTCAGGGATACCTTGAATGTGGATATTTTGGTACAATCTCTAATGTAGGCAGGTAACTGGTTCCATAGGTGTGCAGCAAAAACAGTAAAAGACTCGGTGTAAGTTTTAGAACTTCGGTAAGGAATGAGGAAAAGCGTGCGTAATCGAGATCTACTAAGCATGCCAGCAGGACGCAAGAAACTAAAACGCTCTTTAAGATATTGCGGAGCCAAAGGATTGTGGAGAATGTTAAAAAGTAAGCAGAGAACGTGGTAGTTCCTGCGCTGTTTTATCGGGAGCCACTTTAATTGGCAACGGAATTTGGAGACATGGTCAAATTTCCGAAGGCCGAAAATGAATCGAATGCACAAATTTTGCAATCGTTCCAATTTATTTAAAAGATCCTCATTCGCATCCAAAAAACAAGCGTCGGCGTAATCAATAAAAGGTAAAATTAGGGATTGAGTAAGCGAGATTTTAGTGTGCAAAGGAAGGAAGAACTGGAGTCGCTTAAGGTATGGAAGGAGAAATGTACTTTTCTAGAAATAAGGTCCACGTGATTACCCCAGGAAAGATGTTTATCAAAGATGACACCAAGGTTTTTAACGCTATCAGAATAAGGTATATTGACGAGTTGAGACATATCTGCGGAATAATGGAAAAATCAATTTGGTTCCTTGTAAACTTACTCCCAATAATAATTGCCTGTGACTTAGACGGATTTACCAACAGTCCGTGGCTGCTTGCCCATTCATATATGATGTTAAGGTCGTGATTAATATTGTCAATTGCACTTACGGTATTAGATACAGTGAAGTGATTGTATAGTTGCAAGTCATCAGCGTATAGGTGAAATTTTGAAGACAAGGAACTGGTGATTGTGTTAATAAAAACTGAAAAAAGGAGAGGGGAAAGAACAGCTCCCTGTGGTACTCCAGCAGAAAGTGGGCACCAATCGGAAAAAGAATTATCAAGACTAATACATTGACTTCTGTCGCGTAAATAAGAGTCAAACCAAGTAATCGCTGAGGAGGAACATTTAGGGAGCGGAGGGTGCTGAGAAGAATATCGAAGTCAACACAATGATCTATGTTGGCAGCTCTGCGATCGACTTTCAAAAATTGAATGATTAGGAATCCGTGATCTCAAAGTCACCGCTGACTATTTAGGCAGCGGTGATTTCGAAGTCGCATTCGTAATTCAAAAATAGATCTCCTGGGTTTCATATCGCTATGACGACAAAAATTTGTAAAACAGGAAAAGTTTACGTGTTCAATTTGCAGTAAGTCACTAAAAAAACGGTGTTTCATTTACGACAAAAGTGTTGTTTATTATTAAACATCTGATGTAACTTACAGCCAGTGGCGTAACTATACCGTTCGAGGCCCGTGGCAAATTCATCGGAGGGGCCCTCCCATCTCCCCATTTAAAAAAAAGCTGAACCAACAATAATAGCATTTTTTTATTTTATAATACCTATTCATTTATACACTTTTATTTGTAAGAGGTAACTAATAAATCACTACGTGAAGTAGGTTCAAACAAACTTTAAAATTATAATTACTTAATATACACATTTTGGAGGTATGTTTGTCCATGCATGTTTCCGAAATTATTAATTGGATTTTACCCATTCATTCTAAAACTGGTTAAATCTTTTTTACTAATTTATTGAAAAATTATAATACCTACCCGTATTCTTTTTTTACTTGTGTAAGCAACTAAGGAGGTGACAAATAAATTAAAGACAATTTTTTTTTTTACTTAAGTGTAATAATAAATGTACTTAGGGAGTTGAGACTTTCCTGAACGGGGGCCCCTTCGGGCTGGGGGCCCGCGGCATTTTGCCGACTTGGCACCCTATAGTTACGCCACTGCTTACAGCATTTTTATTGAATGAAAGTAACATGAGGAAACATTACTTACAGCGTTCTTTTGGGATGCGAATTGAATACGTCATTACTTACAACATACTTTGGAGTGTATATTTAAAATAATATTACTTACGGTATTCTTTCCAGTCTGTAATTTAAATTTGCCATAAGGTTACAGTACTTTTCTATTGATGTTTTTGAATATACTTTGTTACTATATTTGAGCGTGTTCTAAATACTCAGAAAATGAGGAGAAACACATTTTTTAAGGTAGGTATGATATAATTATTGAACATTAGAGGCAGTGTTTTGTGACATTTAACTTACAACAAAATTGGTTACGCCGCAAAATTTTAGCCCGCGCTTCCTTTTATCCCTATAATAGACGATAGCGAAAAGCGACGATGGCGCACGCAGTTGAACTACGATCGCGGTGGTAGATTGTTAATAAAACATAAAAAAAAACTCAAAAAATTATGATGTCTCATATACGTATACGTTTCAAAAAAGTAAATCAGATGTAATGCTTGTTGTGACTATTTTCTTTATTGGGTTACACCCATAAATACTTACTATAAATAAGTTTGCTTAATGTTCAGTGTTCCTACTTAGAATAATGATTCAAATGTGATTATGTAAGTTCTTATAGAGCAAGCTATATTTTTATGTAACAGTAATAAACAAAATAGTAAACTTACAACATTTTATTTGTGCAATACATGGAAACAAAACTTTATTTATACCAATTAAGTGGTATTAGTATTTTTTTAGAGTTAGTCTTACATCTTTTAGTAGTCTGTACTTTATTCAAAATTTCAAGTACAGCATTTTAAAGGTCTACAAATATATGGATCTTAGATATCTCCATAGAAGTCAGTAAACTACTTACGACGTTCTTCAGGTCTTTAAAATGAAAAGTCAATTGCTGTAAGTAGTGAAAAGCTTACTATTAATAACTTTAACAAACATATTTTCATTTATGTTTATGAGTATTATTTTAACAAAACTGTGTTCCAAAAATCATCTTTCTGTTACTGATAATTACAAAGATATTATTTTGTTTCTAATTTTTCTAAAGTTTTTTGGCTCTAGTAAAAAGTTAGGTTTAGGCTCCTTACAGCAAATACGTTTTCTTGCGTCGATATTATTTATGGATACAAATTCTTGTGTAATTGTTGTTTCAACAATCTTTGAACATCTAATCATTTAGACCTAATAACAGTGATATTTCTAATTTGAATATAGATATAAATCAAATAATACAATCTTACATTTTCTAGCACTGCATCAGAATCTGCACACCCCAGATCAGTCAGAAACAGAATATCATGATCTCTGTATTTAGATATATTATATTTTGACGACGAGCTTCTTATTCCAGATTTCGATAATTCTTTTGCCATTTTTACTAGAATCACTGCAACCCAATGTTGTTTTAAAATGGAAATACACATAAGCTGGTGGCTTTATCAATCCGTCAAGGATAAGTGGACTAGGTGGTTCTTTCAAATTCTGTATTTATGTTGCTCTATAAATATTTACATATCTATACGAGCTGTCTAAATTGTGGAAGTTATTTGTGCCTTAAAATCAGAATAGGCAAAAGTGAAAAGCAGATGATTTGCTGCAAATAAACTGGAGATATCTATTGGTTTAAGGGTAAATCAATTTTTATTTAACGCTGCTTGCTTTTATTACGTCAAATTTTCTAAATTTAAGTTAAGTAATAGCAATGAAATATATAATTTCTTGAGGTATTGATCCGCTGTGTGCGTCTGTGTTTACAGTGGGTTGATTTCTATTCCACAGTGGATCAAATATTAGAAAATGAATAATACAGAAATCGAGCAATTAATCAACGGAACATTTATTTTTAGTTCCGTCAACACTACCTCTTAAAAGAAATCGCCAATTTTGAGCCAGTTGTTATGCGAGCACCAATTGAAAAAAGTGCTGCAATACTAATGTACAAACTCAGATGTATTTGATATAATTTTTACTAAGTTTTTTTTTTAATTTTACGTTTCAGGTTGCTTATTGTGTGAAAAACAAACTATTTAAAAACAATTTAAAAAATTCTTTCGTTATTTTTACTATGTGTACAACTGTAGACGCAATAACCACTTAAATCTAAACGGAAAGTTTTTTAACAGAAAGTATAATGGTGGGCTGTCTAAAGATGATCACGTGTGCTCCATTGAAAGTTTACCTCAAATTGCAACTTAATGAGTTACATTGGTTTCTTCAGTGCCTGAGGTAGCGGAATGGGGAATACTATATACAATTTTACAAACTTTGTATATAGCACGTGTTTATATCTAATCAAAAGTCTTAAAAAATATTTTCAAACTTCTAGCTTTCATCGCCTATTTCAACTCCTTAAACCTTCACTTCGCATTAAAAAAGTAGCCTATATTTTTCTCAATCTTTAGATTATCTTTGTAAAAAAAAATATTTATGTCGGTTCAGTACTTTTGGCGTGAAAGTGTGACACACAGACGGAGTTACTTTCTCATTGATAATATTAGTAAGAATTTTAATAGTTTATGCTTTGTGCTGTAACTTCTTGATGGAACTCCATATTATGATCTTAATAAAACACTACTTTTTCTCTAGTTCCACTACTATATAATATTTTATATTTATTGTGACCGGTTTTCGGAACATATCGTCAAACAATCAATGATTGTCTGACTAGTGAAAAGTAGTGTTTTATTAAGATCTTAGTAAGAATTCATACATAATTAAATGGCTTGCGGCAAAGTGCGGCATAATCTACTGTGTACAACTGATTAACAACTATTCACAACTTATACAAATTCACAAAAATATCTTGTTCATATAAATTTATCTCTTACTTTTATCCCAACACAACCTGTACATCAAATGTGTAGGCTTATTTTCATTTTCGATAAAGCTTTTAATAAACTTGATCGTGAAGTCATTTCTTCCTTGCACACATTTGAGTACTACAATAATGATAACGAGAAATAAATGCGTTTGCATTGTGCTAACGTTTTTGTGTCTGTCAATATGCTTTATACGCCTCCTTATTTTAAAGGCACTGAAATCGTTAATATTTCAAACCGAAAATTACTTGCAAATTGGTTGAAGCTTTCAGTAATTGCTATGAGTGACAATATAATGACTTACAACTAAATTATCTGTGATTGTTCCGTCAACTTGTACACAAAACACCGCAGTCGTGAAAAAAAGTCAACAACAATTTTCTGATAATTTATTTTCCTATTATGTGTGTGCTTGCGGTGACCTAAGTTGTCTAAGCTGCTTGTTATTCATGCCACTAATTATTTAACGGCCAACATTTGTTATATGTTTCTTCATCTCCCTTATCCTCATTCTGTAACAAAAATTATGACTGAATAATTTAAAAAATAATTCACCTTCGAAATATAGTAAAACTATATTTTCTATGAAACGTAAACGTTAATCTTACTTTCAAATTAAAAAGTCATAGTAATAACTCCAAAAGCTTATGTAAAAATTAATGTGTGCATTTTGAGTTTTGATTATTTGGATTGAAAATCACCATTTTCCTATTTAAAGAAGTTAAACCAATGACCTCCTATTTTTTTTTGTTAGAATTTATATCTACGTCTTTGGATATAACTTATTTGACCAAATCAAGCTTTTAACTTTCATTAATTATTTTAATGTCAATTGATACGCGTTTCAAAAAATATTGTGAAGTTTATAATAGTTATTTATGCAACTTAATTAAAACACGAATGTGGGTTAAAACACTCATGTGATTGTGAGTGTTTTAATACCTAATTATAACAGTTGCATACAAGACTTTATCTACAATCATGATGTGAACAGTAATTGTTTGTTTGTGATTTCCAATATTCGAGTGAAAAAATGGCGGGAAATAACACGATAAGACGAGAATCCGAGATTACGAATTAGTCTAGAATTTATTGTTCTTTTTTCAAAATTTTTGCGATCTGGTGGTGAAAATGTAATTGCATGAGAATGCATTCTTTTTTTAAAATTCATAATATCACGCGTTTGGGTGATATAATGATTCAAAAATTCAACATTCAAAATTATTTATTCAGTCTGGGCTGTTACAAGCACTTGTGAATGTCGAAAAGCTACTCGTACGCCATCGGTTCGCAAATCTACGGCGGGAGACCTTGTACTGAGAAGAACCGGCAAGAAACTCAGCAAGGGCTGTTTTTTTTCCCTGTATTAAATAGATACAGAGTCGTCAATTTGGAAAATGACTTCAATATTGATAATTCATGAAGTCACTTTCCATTACATATTTAATAAAAATTTATTTTGAAAACATGCCTATATTAGGAATGCCGTGTCATACAGTTTTAAAAGAATATATTAAAGTTAAATTAAAATTATGATAAATACGATCATAATATCATTGAGTGTTTTAATGTTGGCAATAAGCTAATTGTTATAGGTTCTTTTATAGAGGATTAATAGCATGATAGTAGATAAAGTGATTAACACTTACAGTCTATGGTACGCTAACTCCATCATGAGAACTACTGGAGCTAGCAGTGCGCCATATAAGCCAGCCAGCATGGCAGGCAGCATTTCGGTGAGCCCCACACTGCTGAACGTGGCTACGGAGCCCGCACACCGCGGCCGAGGTACGTGCAGCCGATGGTGGATGCACGCCTGGACCCCTGACTCTCGGATTTTGATGAAGCTACCGGAGTAAATTAGTTAGTTAGCTGTTGTTGTTAGTTGGTCGTCTAGTCAGATAAAACAAGAGATTGTGCATACACACAATATACAAGATAAAAACATTTAAGTAGAGGCTGCAACGATAACATATCTGAAAGTTCTGAAACCTATCTAACGTTTCTCCGGCATTACGTAAATCCACAACAAAAGCATGTTGAGGGTGACAGAAGCATGGTCTAGTGTCATTTTTATGCATAAAATTATTAACTGCGTCAAGCAGCAAATATCTTATAACTAGTGCTCGGAATAGGTAGTTTAATTTTATGTACTTGCGATTTTGTGACATCAATAGTATGGATATGCCTTTTTTTGTTTTGTTTCCCTGAGGAAAATGCATTAAATTGCATACCCCGGCTGTGGCGAGCCGGCGGTTATGTGGGGCTCTCCTCCCCAGAAGGGGGAGGCTTACCCACTAAAAACCTCAGGGATGGCCTTCCTCAGGCATGTAGGGAGCCCCCGGGAACATCAAGCCACTTCCGGGAACCCCCAGCCTCCGCTCCCCTGCCTAGAGGGAAGCCCTCCTCGGGGGGGGCTATACTACCTCCCCCGGTCTCCTCCACCGACGACGCCCCCCGGCCACGGAAGTGGCATGGTCCATCCCGGGTCGCCGTAACAGTCGCGACTTCCTCGCGCCCGCCGGCGACCCGCGGCGGCGCCGCAGCTGTGCTACCGAGCCCGGCGCCCCCTTCTTCGAGCGGGATCGGCCATCTCCCGACCCCGCTCGGCGGCCTCCTTCTGGAGCATCACTGCTTCACAGAAGGAGGCCACAGCCCTCCAACCTCCCTCGTCCGCCAGCATTGCCGCAATCAATGCCGGCGGAGACAGATCTCGACCGATCTCTGCGACCAAGACTCGGCGCTCGGAGGCCCACGCGGGGCACTCCGCCAGCGTGTGCTGGGCCGAGTCAAGGTCGGATGCGCAGTGGTGACAATGTGTCGATCCCTCCCGTCCTATTCGACACAGATACTCACCGAAGCAACCGTGCCCGGTGAGTATCTGAGTCAATCAGTAGGTGACCTCTTCCTAGAATGGATATGCCTGGGAACTTACTATTTTCAGAGATTGTAATAATATTATATTGAACTTCCAAAATAGTATTTCATCTTTTAGCTTAAATAATAAATTGTAAATATAAAATTTTACAATAAATGTGTAAAGAAACGAATAGCAAATTAAAACAGAAAATTGTATTTTATTTTAGATTTATTCATATTACGCTTACATTGACTTTCTTTCTGTAAGTACATAAAATTAAACTACCTATTCCGAGAACTACTTATAACATATCCGGTAGAAAAATTTACAAAAATATAGGAAGGGTAACAGCCCTTCCCCATATTTGTAATAGTTTTCTTAAAATCCGTTCAGACAAATCTGTGTAGAGTCAAAACGAAACATCTCAAATCCATCTATGGCAAATTAAAAACAAGCTTTTTTTAACATTGGCCTTTACACATATTGATGTCAAACAAATTTATGTAAGTGAATACCAACGACTATACAATATTAATAATAGTTGAGGAAGCTAGGGAAGTATGTATGCATCGTAGTAAGTGGAAAACTGTGGTCTCTGCCTTCTCCATGGCAAAGAGGCATGAATATATGCATGTATGTAGAATACAAACGATTATACGAACATTGATTATGAACTAGCTTTCTGCCCGCGGCTTCGCCCGCGTGGATTTCGGGATTGGGTGTATAGAGGATTAAGGGTCATAGCTTTTGCCCACGGCTCATATACGCGGAAGTCGGTTTATGGTGCGAAGATTTTATCGCGCTTCCCGTGGGACTATCCGTTTTTCCGAGATAAAAATGCCGCAAAACTCCTCAAGAATCACTCTATCTATTGATGAAAACCGCATAAAAATCTGTGCAGTAGTTTTTGAGCGAAGCCTTTATTGCGCATCCCGTGGGATCTGTCGATTTTTTCCGGGATAAAAAGTAGCCTATGTTACTCGGGGAGAATGTAGCTTTCCAAAGGTGAAAGAATTTTTGAAATCGGTCCAGTAGTTTAAGCGTGAAGAGGTAACAAACAAACAAACAAACAAACAAATAAACAAACAAACAAACAAACACACTTTCGCATTTATAATATTAGTTGGGATTAGTTGGGATTTAATCTAATACCTAAAAAATGTGTTGGTAGAATGGCTCCAAATACAATTCACATATAATAATAATCAGAAGGATTACAAGAAATAATGGCACAGATAACAAGCATATAACATAAAGAATCTGCATCGTCCCTCTCCTGAGGGGCGGTCGCCCTCACGATTTGCCTATATGGTTATTAGAACCTAGGCCAGGCTGAGTTTAGTCGGTAGGTCACGTGGCTGGACCATTCCGGTCGTGTGGAGTCCAACATAACCTCCGTGACACTTGCCGTTGCGGGAGTATCCTGGGTACGTTTCGTGCTCCTTGTGAGGATTCTCAGCCTTCCTCTCCTGAGGAAAAAAATCACTAAGCACGAGCGGGCTGCGCGCGCGTCTTATGTTGCGAAACTTGTGCCAGTAGATGCGGCATCCATTTTTTTTCCTCCTCCTTTAGAGGAAGGCTGAGAATCCGTCACAAGGGACACGAAACGTACCCAGGATACCCCCGATGGCATGTGTCACGAGGGTTTCCAGAGGGAGGGACTTCACACGACCGGAGCGGTCCGATCGCGTGACCTACCAACTAAACTCAGCCTGAGCCTTGGCCATAAGGACCCTACGGCTCAAATGGAGCCTACGGCTTGAATGGATTAGCGGCATCCAGAAATGTGTTTCCCTAACACCGCAATAAGTAAGCGCGCCGTAATATCCGATAATTTATTCCGATAGCTTTATAAATGTTTATTTATTATTATATAAGTTACCTACAAATGACATCATCATTCATATTTCAATTGGTATCAACCTTTTGTACACTGAGCAAATTGATTTTGATACATTATGTGTTTTTAAAATTAAAAAGAAATCATTTCCTATACTTAAAAATGTACAATTATCAAAAGATACCTTTGTAGATTAAATTATTTAGAGTAAGTATACTTACTTTATCTTGAATAGATCCTTGTATGGTGAACGCTTCTGCCCTGGCACCCATGGATCTATTTCATTTATGTAATCAATTTCCACTAAATCGCATTTTTCATCTTCATGGTATGTCTCTTGAATCAGACGATATCCCGGATTGGATTCCATGTGGAAAGCAAATAGCCCCTAAAATATTTTGATTAACTCGTTCAACTTATATATCATTTACACTTAATTTTGTCAGTTAAACTACTTTGATCTTTTAGACGGCTGGAAAATAATACATTTTATAAAGCTTCCGATGAAATGAACTTTTGGTTGACACTCTAGGCTTTCTTTTAGATCTAAATAATAACTTAAATATATAGTAATATAATTAAGTAATTAATGTTAATTGTATATCGTTGGATGCAAGTGGCAAGGTACCGGTCGCGCTGTAAATCGATTGGAGAGGCCTGTCCAGCAGTGGACGGCGATAGGCTGAGATGATGATGATGTATATTTGTATCGTTTTGTGGCTTAGGGGTACTCTCATTAAAGTCTCTTCGGCAGTGTCGTGTGAGCCGGGTCGTTACGTTCCCTAAAACATGGTTGAGCGAAGCGATGGCTGGTTCATGCGTCATGCTCGTGAACGGGTGCTGCCAGCGGAGATGAGTCTGCTCTTTGCTATACTCCGTACTATTTATTATAATTTTAATTTAACTTTAGTATATACTTTTGAAAATGTATGACACGGCATTCCTAATATAGGCATGTTTTCAAAGTATATTTTTATTTGTTGTATTTCCTATATTATGTAATGGAAAGTGAAGTCATTTTCCAAATTGACGGCTCTGTATCTATTTAATACAGGAAAAAAAACAGCCCTTGCTGAATTTCTTGCCGGTTCTTCTCAGTACAAGGTCTCCCGCCGTAGATTTGCGAACCGATGGCGAGCTTTTCGACTTTCATAAGTGCTTGTAACAGCCTAGACTGAATAAATGATTTTGATTTTATCTATAAATGAGATTTATATAAATTGCTGTAAAGCTAAATTTAGTTACTTTGTCTGAAAGCAACATTTAGTTATCTACAATTATCTAATTAAAGTCATTAACCCGAATCAATTCACTAGTAAATAAAGAGTCTATGATACTTAAGAACGGTTTACGCAACCAGGTTCATAATGTAATAAATTTTCCAACTAGAAGCATTAGTGATTCTGTAGTCCAGGAATTTTTCAATTCAATCGATGTCTCAACCAGCAATTTTGTTTGATATAAAATTATACATTTATCAGAAGCACCTACTGTGAAGGGAAATATACTAAGGCAACTTGAATATACATGTGAATAATATTAACAGCGCGTATGAAGTGAATAAGATCAACTTAGTTGATTAAGAACTTAAAGCCTCTTACTTAGTTACAATGTAAGCTGATGATCAATTTTCCATCTTATAATAAATCAAATAGACAGAATTGTGCGTATGTCAATTCTTTGTTACTTGCCTGTCTTATTTTTTCCACTCCCTCCTTCATAGTGTAAAAGTTAGGTTTCTTGCCCTTTGGAGCAATCTTTTTGTCGTATATTTCTTTGCGGATTGGTTCGTTCAATTTCTATGAAATAATCGGTGAAGTATCAATAGAATAATATTTTTTTATACTCTAACTTTCTAATGTAATAAATAACTGCAAGAGTATTCTAATTTATCAATAAATAGGAAGATAATAATATAACCTCACCTTGAAAAAGTACCTGTTGTACTCGAAATCACTGGCCCCGATCTTCAGAGGGGAATGAAGAATATCATTCAAAGTCCTGATGGAGGAGCTGGGAGCTCTAAGCAGTACTACAATATTGGCGGAATACGCGCTGTATAGAATTGTGAGCGCCAAAAACAGAAGAAGAGTTACTGTACGACCTACAACCAAATCAAATAATATTAAAACATAAATACCAATTTACTTCAATCATAACTTTGTCTACATGAGGCGATTAGAAATAACAGTTTACGCGAACCTGCTGCATATCGCGGCTCTAATGTGCAACCCTGTTGAAGTACTGCACCAATAATCAAGATTATGATGTCAGCCCAAGACCCATCTAATTGAAACTGATGCTAGAACAGCAAAGAAACAATTAACTTCATTAAATCTTATAGGTGACTAATTAAATTGTTTTTTTTTCATATTCAATATTATTTCTGCTAACTTGGATTTTGGGACACTTAGGTATTAGGAATTATTAATATTATTGTAGCAACTTGGAATAAGAATAAATGTCATTATGAATCCATTCATGTAAATCAATCGCAAAATCAAATGTTTAACTGCCTCCGTGGTTTACTGATTGAGAACACCGGATGATTACCGATTTATATGGAATTCGAAGGTTCTATTCTCCTATGGAGTAGATGGTTTTCTGCTCGGTTTGCTTAATATTAGGGTTTCTGATCCCACTTGTCTAGCAATTTAATCGTGTTTATGAAGATAAATAATCTGTAAAAATATACACAGATGAAAACTCTCACCTTGCTCATGTTAGCTTCCCACCGAGAGGTAAAGTACAAGAAGATAGCGCAGCAGAGCACGCAGACGCCGATGGCCAGCCAGACAGCGCCGGTGAAAGGCAAGGCGAATATGTTGGAAATGTAAGCCAGAGGCGGCTCGCGAAACACAAACCGTACAGCCGTGGACCCTACCATAGCTATGTAGTCTATTACTTCCATGCGCTCTTGAGTGAATATTGTCAAAGTGCCTAAAGATAAAATGTTTATCACCTATTTGGATTCATCAATAAATGAGGATCGTTGAAATTGGAAGGATCCCTTTGTAACGAATATTGATAGGATTTATACAGGGTGGCTCAGAGCCGGCTGACACATTTCAAACAAGCATACACTATAAGCGGGAGCAAGGAAATAAAAAAAAAATAACATTTTTAGATAGAGGCAAGTATGCCATTTAAGTTACATAAATTACAAGTTTATTTTTTAAAAATTACATCAGGTAAATGGCCTCCGTTTACATCAATACATTCTTGCAAACGCTTCTGGAAGTTGGTGTACACGCGCCTCCGCAGGTCCCCATCGATAGCTGCAACTTCGTCAACAATGGCTTGCTTGAGTTCTTGAAGATTCATGATGCGCCTCTGGAACACACGCTCTTTCAAGAGCCCCCATAAAAAAAAGTCTGGCACACTCAGGTCGGGTGGAAATGTTTGGAACGGTCATCTCTCGTTTTGGTGAAATAACTTGGCCAGCTCGATCACCCGACCTGAGTGTGCCAGACTTTTTTTATGGGGGCTCTTGAAAGAGCGTGTGTTCCAGAGGCGCATCATGAATCTTCAAGAACTCAAGCAAGCCATTGTTGACGAAGTTGCAGCTATCGATGGGGACCTGCGGAGGCGCGTGTACGCCAACTTCCAGAAGCGTTTGCAAGAATGTATTGATGTAAACGGAGGCCATTTACCTGATGTAATTTTTAAAAAATAAACTTGTAATTTATGTAACTTAAATGGCATACTTGCCTCTATCTAAAAATGTTATTTTTTTTTATTTCCTTGCTCCCGCTTATAGTGTATGCTTGTTTGAAATGTGTCAGCCGGCTCTGAGCCACCCTGTATTGGAGATGAGGACGAATCTCATGATTATACTTAAACTGACTACTGAAATACTCTTCAGAATGCTCTTGACTTATTTAATGTCAGACTGCCATTCGTAGCAAATCCAATTATAAATTACACGACTTCCACGACAATTTATGACAATTATAAATATTGTCATAAATTCCACGAGATATACTTATCTATTATGTTATTTTATGTATTTAACAAACAAACTAATTTAATTAAATTAATTTACTCCCCATAACTTCCAATGTTTGTGAGACTTTTTTGTCTAACCAGTTATTAAGTAGGAGGAAACTCTTTCTCGTTTCGATTATTGACAAGATTTCCGAGCCCCATGTGGATAGTTACTGAGTACCGCCTTATCAAAAGTTGTCGCCATGTTAACTGTGATGTATTTCAAAATCGAGAAGCAAGATAGCTGTAACTCTGTTGTTAAAGTACAGTCCACGGTTATAGTAAAAGGCGAAGTTCGGTTCCTCCTTGTGGTCACTTACTATCAAGTGAATTTTGTGAATTTTTACCAATACAATAAAAATATACTTCATTAAACACGAGCACAATCATTGCGGCCACAATTATTTTGATATATTATAATAACAACCAGATATTAATAAAGATAATATTATTCATATGTATGTAATTATAATACATTATGTGTTTGGGTTTGGGTTGAGTTTAGTTGGTCATGGTTGTCCAACTGCTCCACCCGATGTGGAATCTGATATATTCTGCAGTAGTATTCGTGCTACGAAACGTGCTCGGAAGAGGCTAAAAATCTGTCACAAGAAGCGTCTCGTCGACAGATTTTTAGCCTCTTCTCTCCAGGGGAAAAAGAAAGTTACCCTGTCACACATAAAAATAAGTAGTCGAATAAAAAAATATTAAAATTGTTGATATCAATGTTATAATTTGTATTCAAAAATATGTTTTCAAGTTTTCTGTTTTTACACGATTGACGTCAAATGATTTTAGGAAATAGTTTATTATTCGTGTTTTGTTTATTAAATTTATAATGTCAAAAATGTATTTAGTCAGCTATAAACCTATTTAGGTATTGGTTCAGGAATTTATACTGTAGGACTTACCAAGATCTGCTTCCTTTTTGATCAGATAATCGACTATGCCTTGCCAGCTACCATTTTTGTCCCTGTAGCCCCATGTGTGAGTAAATATCAAATTCTCCGAAGCGTTCAGCATCGCAAAACATATACTTACGACACTGTATGACATTTTTGTTATTGAATCTTGATGAAGTTGCCTAAAAAATGTATTAATCTTTGTTAATCCATTTTTGATCACCTTATAAAATATTTGCTTTAAATAGATCTATAAATTTTGTTTTATATCAAAAGTTTTGTTAACTAGATGTATGAAATATGAATATTTTTACTTACAATCTATCTGTTAAATGCTTCCTAGTGTCATTGCTATCCGTAATCACGTTAACCATGGTCAAGGTATGTCTTCGCAGATCACTTCTTCGCGTTGACAATGGTTTGGACGTCCTGCAATCTTCTAATTTGCCTTCCGTATCAATACTCCATTTACTGTTGTTAGATCTACTATATATATCTTCGTCTCTTCGTTTTATGGGGTTCCAAGTTGCTCTTTTGGAGTACAATAGTTCTGAACCTGATGCGACTTTGTACACTAAAATAAACATATATTTTCGATGACATGTTATATTTCAGTTTTATTTAACTAGCTGCTATTTAACCACGTGGAATGTAGTAAAAAAAATAGTACATAAGCTATCTGCCAGTGAAAGTCTAGTCTAAATCGGTCCAGCCGTTCCAGAGACTAGCCGGAACAAACAGACAGACAGACAAAAATGTTAAAAATATGTATTTTGTTATGTGTATGTGTATATATGATATGCATGTAGTAGAAAGCGGTTATTTTAATATTACAAACAGACACTCCAATTTTATTTATTTGTATAGGAAATTCAATTTTAATTTAAATAGTCCTCATGTCGATTTTGTTTATGGGTTCTATACACAATGGGATTGCTCCGTTACACTCACAATGTATTATAATCATAAAGATTATTTTTCAATAAAGATATACGTATAATAAACATTTTTATGTATAACAAAACTAAGGATAAAGGACATTGTTCAATTTTGGCCTAAGAACCGATGTGAATATAAATTATACTATAATTTTTATTTATTTTTATATTATTTGAAACATATGTTAGTATTCCACGGACACTTGAAATAAATAAATTCCAAATAAAAAGTTGGGTCACAATTATTGATGCCGTATAAAATGTTTTCCGTCAGCCAGTGCTGCCAGTTTCGCGATTTCGGTAAATACGGATCGAATTGAGAACCTCCTCCTTTTTGAAGTCGGTTATTAAAATTAGTTGATAACACATTATTCATTTAAATACCTAAATTGACTAGCTAGAAAAAAACTAGTATTATATATTTTTTAAGCGAAATCGCGAATTTCTAGCTTGGCATTCGAGTATTATAGTTTTCGTATTTGGCAACACTGGTGTACTTCATACCTTATTGCTTGCTTTGCGACTATCGTTTCTTTTGTGATTTCCTATGTGTTTCATGGTTTTATTCTAACAACTTTGGTTTGATTACGGACTCCGATTACATTGCGTACTTGGTAGACTCGGCTGTGTGTAAAGGACTGGATTTTGTGAAATGATAATTGTCAAGAATTATCTTAAACTGACTAGGTTACTATCTCTTTTCCTAGTATCTAGTAGAGTAGTCTCTGTATATATGTTCTCTTCTAGAAGTAGGAAAGTAATATTAACAATACTACGTACAGCTATCTGTACATAGTACTGTTAATATTACTTTGATATTACTACTCTGATATTTCACGCAAGGTTGGTTATTTTTTATTTATAACCTCAAAATATTAACTTTTTTCGTAATTATTTTAGTTTCCTGAAGTGTCCGTTCGTGAAAACTTATTTCATAGGATTCCATATAAATTTAAGAGTTTATATAAGTCACTTTCGATTCGAACGGTTCTTAGGCAGAACATGTATGGAGCCGGAACAATGTCCTTTATTCACCTTAGCATAAATTAAAGTCATTAGGGCTTACATAAGATTGATTACTGTCATTCATAATATAACAATATTTCAAACATTAACATCTTCTAATAATAAATCTGTAGAGGGGTCAATTCTGTACATAAAATATATTTTCAAAATAACTATCAGGGGGTGATTAGGGATCGATACTGATGTCAAAAATGCAATCAGTAAAATTTTTGTCTGTCTGTCTGTTCCTTATAGAAACAAAAACTACTGGACGAATTTTAACGAAACTTAGTACAGGGTGGGTCAATAATTTTTGCAAATAGCAACACTAAATTTCTCGAATACCGTTGGAGGGAGGGGTGCGCGGTTGGCGGGAAACTATGCGTCGCTACATGCAATTTTAGTCACGATGGAGCGCTTCACGGGACATCAGCGTGCTTTTTGTGTTAAACAATTTTACAAAAACAACGATTCCTACGTTACTGTACGACGCCTGTTTCGAATTGAATATGGATTTCGCCGTGTAAGCGAGTGTCCAAGTGTGAATTTAATCAAAGCTTGGGTCGTGAAGTTCGAGCAAACGGGATCGACAACGAATATTAAACAAACAGGCCGGCCACGTTCAAGAAGAAGCGATGAGAACAATCGAGAGGTTGAAATTTCCGTTCGGCACTATCCAGAATTATCTACGCGTAAGCGTTCGGCGGTTCTGGCATTACCGAGAACCAGTCAACGGCGGATTTTGCATCTAGACCTCAAACTGCACCCGTATAAGCTTCAAATTGTGCAGGAGATGAAACCAAATGATTACATTCAACGTAAGTTATTGGCTGACACAATGCTGGAGCAATTCTCTAGCCTGGAGAATGTATTGTTTACAGACGAGGCCCACTTTCACATCAACGGGCACGTGAATAAGCACAATTGTCGATATTGGAGCAGGGAAAACCCACGTCTTAAACACCAAAAGCCACCTAAAATGACAGTATGGGCTGCCATATCAGCAAAGGGCATAATTGGTCCGTATTTCTTTGAAAATAATCAAGGAAATAATGTAACTGTGAATTCAGCGGAATACGTCAAGATGTTGCGAGAGTTTTTGACGCCGCAGTTGCATGAATTTCAAGGATACAACAGCAGGACCTGGATGCAACAAGATGGCAGCAACATGCCACACGTCAAATGTGACTTTACGGTAGTCAAAGAAATGTTCCGAATAAATTGATTTCTCGCAGAGGTGATATTCCATGGCCTCCGAGAAGCCCGGATCTTACACCATGCGATTTTTTCTTATGGGGATACCTGAAAAGTCGAGTCTACCTTAATAAACCGACGAATATATCCCAATTAAAAGGAAACATCCACGACGAGATAGCCGCGATCCCCCGCAGCATGTGTCAGCGAGTTTTCCAAAGTTTGCGTAGTCGATTGCTAGAGTGCCAACGAGACGGTGCACATCTCGACGATGTCATTTTTTAAAAATAAATTTCATTAAATTTTCAAAAAATATAATTAACAAAATAACAGTTGTACCTAGTTTTATTTCTATTCAAGTTTTAAAATTGCAAAATTTATTGGCCCACCCTGTATAATTATTCTTCATACTCCTGGGCAGGTTATAGAATACTTTCCATTACGCTACAATCAATAGGAGTAGAGTAGTGAAGGTAAATTTTGGGAAAACGGGAGAAGTAACTCCATTTTTTTAGCTTCCATCGCGTTTGTAGCCTTAATGGTTAAAGTCACATAAAAATCATGTATGACGGAAATATTCTACATTATTACAATTGTCTAAAAAACATCCCGCAACAGCATATGTCTATCTTTCATGGTTGACTCACAATAATCTATACTAATATTGTAAAGCTGAAGAGTTTGTTTGATTGTTTGTTTGTTTTTTTGTTTAAACGCGCTAATCTCTGGAACTCCTGGTTCGAATAGAAAAAATATTTTTATTGAATAGCCCATTAATCGAGGAAGGCTTTAGGCTACATAACATCACGCTGCGACTAATAGGAGCGAAGAAATAATGGAAAATGTGAAAAAAACGGTGAAAATTATTCATCTTGAGGGCTTCCGTTGCGTGCGCTGCGAAAACGGTTCTAGATACCAAAAAAATATGTATGAAAGAATTATTCCTCTTAAAATGATCTAAAAAAATGTCCGCGACAATATATGTCTATCTTTTAATGTTAACTCACTAGAATCGTTTTTATGGTGATCAAATTTGGATATCTCGCGTTGTCAAGATCGGGTAACAGCTGAGGTGGTTGTTTGCAAAAATAAATATGATGCTCAAAATAACTATTCCACGCGGACGAAGTCGCTGGCACAGCTAGTATTAAATATAGTTGTTGATATCTATACTCCTTATCTATAAATGTATTATGCCTAATGTCTATCATTTTTTTATTTACATATACAAAGTTTGAAAAAGGAATAATAAGGTAGGAGAATTAAATATAACGGAGTTATGTAATCACGTTTGTATTTATTGTACATATTACTATGATTGGTAAAGATTGCTAAGGTTTGCCGGCAATATGAATATTATGCAGGTTATTAATTATCCTAATTGATAATCCATGACTAAGTAATGGCCGAACGAAGGCTCTACAGGTATATAAATATGCTGTCCTATTTAGTTATAATGACATAGTAGAGGTTGAAAATAATAATTAAACACATACCTACACAGATAATTTCACGGATGGAGATATATATATATATATAATCTTTATTGAACACAATTAAGCATTACAATAAAAATATTAGGAGATACAAATTTTGTCGGTAAAAAGGCGGACTTATCTCTCAAGAGAGATTTCTTCCAGCCAACCCTAGATGGTTAAGTGAATTTTTTTTAAAGAACAATTTGCGGAGACGCAGTATTTATATATAATTGTTTTTAAAATATAAATAATTGAAAAGTCATATTTATACTACATACAATACATACATTATTAAAATTGGTATGATTAATTAATTTGAAACATCACATAATCATAAATATACTCACCCATAATACATACATATATATACATACATACACATACACATATATACAATATGATCAAGTGCAGAAAGTAGTCTAAGACAAACTACATAGGTAGTGTTCCTTTAGATAGCGGTTAAAGGAAACAATGGATTGACAATCTTGAACACTGGCTGGCAGGACTGGCAGCTCATTCCACAATCTAGTTATAATATTTAAGAGGCATATAAGTTATAACTAGGGTTGCCAACTCTCGAAAAGACCAAGCCGTGAGAATTCTATGTTTGAGATACTTATGAAGGGGGAGGGGGGCGGAGGTCTGGATTGAAAGAAAATCATTAATTAATTTTTAATTTGATAAATATTTTGTTATTCTATAGCAGCATTTCAACAATATATGTTTGCATCTCACGCAAAAGTCCAATTTGCGTGAGTCCAGTCGTCGTACAATTTGTCACAATCCAAGTTAATATTTAAGACGAACAGATTTAGACCGGGACCGAAGCGGTGGGCGGTACTGCCGCTTTGATGTATTTAATTTTTAGAAAAAACCGGAGAAATCATAGCTGTCCAGGAGGTCGGGAGGTTAACCATTATTACCGGAGTCTCCCGGGAGGGGTGGGAACCCTTTTTTTTTAACAGGATAAATGCACCTTAAGCACAATGACACCGCGCTGGCTAGGCGCGACCGTGTGTGAGGCTCTCCGGTCTGAGAGGACCGGCCTACCCACTAAAACCCCCGAGTTCTCTAGGCACATGGCGGGGTGCGCTTTCGCGATTCTACCACCATGTGCTGAGGGTTGGGAACCCTAGTAACAACAGATGTATCCTTTTTTTAAGGCGGAATAAACGATATCGTTTATAAAAATTAATTAAGTGCGTTGGGTAAGATAGACCGTAATATAACTGGGTACTGTGATTTTAGGTTCCATCACATGTGCTGGCGATTGTAACCACTTATCAACAGGTGGGCAGCCTGCTTGTTTTTCAATAGGTATATCAAAAAAAATTAATTAGCTTGTAAACATGAGTATGCATGACATGGACTTAGTCAATAAGACTTGCAAGTAGATGCAACAAAAATTTTGATGTTTCGGTGAAATCTTAATTATTCTGGAAAATAAAGATTCTAATTTAATTACAACTTATTCTTATCGCATGTACCAAGGATTCCTACAACAATTAAACACAATTTTTACATACGATCCGCAATATTTTATTATGCAAATTTAGTATTATTTTTATCGATTTCACAATATTTGTTATGCAAATATTTAATAATAGTTTTTTTCAAAGACGTAATAGAACAAAATGCAAATTTCATCTATACTAATATATAAAGCTGAAGAGTTTGTTTGTTTGTTTGTTTGAACGCGCTAATCTCCGAAACTACTGGTGCGATTTGAATAATTCTTTTGTTGGATAGTCCATTTATCGAGGAAGGCTATAGGCTAAATAACATTACGCTATGACCAATAGGAGCAAAGACAGAGCGGTAAATGTGTAAAAAACGGGGAAAATTATTCATTTTTGAAGGCTTTCTTTGCGTGCGCTGCGAAAACGGTTCAAGATACACAAAAAAATATGTATGAAAGAATTATTCCTCTATACATGATCTAAAAAAAAAGTCCGCGACGGCATATGTCTATCTTTTAAGGTTTAGTCACAATGACCGTTTTTATGGTACCAAATTTGGTCGAAATAATTTGTTTAAGTTGTATCAACATAATAATATTAATCTTTATTCAAATATAAATATGTTGTTGGTTAACCAAAAATCTGCCGGAAGTCACTATTCCACGCGGACGAAGTCGCGGGCAAAAGCTAGTATTATATAAAATATTTCTTTTGGTTGTAAAAATAAATTGACGTGGTTTGTGCATAAAATATATACCTACAGTCCGAATGTCGTCTGGAGGTCACAAAATATCAACAATAAGATATGTTGTCGCATACTCAATTAAATTCATTCAGTGCACGTACTACAGTCGGGCCAATTTAATAGGCCACATTTGACATTTGTTCATAGTGAGGTGACCTGCTTAAACACTCCGATTATGGTGAAAAAATCGATATTTACTTCAAACATATGTGAATCGAATACAGTTATTATGGAAAAGTACTATTTTTTTTAATTTTAATAGGCAAACGAGCAAATGGATTACTTGATGGTAAGTGATTATCGCTGCCCGCAACAACAGATGTGTTGGCGGCCCTTTAAATGTGAATACACTCTTTTTTATAGGTACTGTATTAATATATTATTTCTCTGTTAAAGAAGTTATTATTGTTTTTTTTATTATAAAACAAAAGAATAACATGTTTTATTTTAATAAAAATTTGACTCAAAAAAAAATCTAAATTAAAATCAAAATAATCTTTATTCAACATAGACCTTTACAGGCACTTATTGACGTCAACAGACAAAACAAAAAACAAAGCTTAAAAAAAGAAAACAAAACCTTGTCCGTACGTACGAATAAGGAAAAAAAAGAAAAAAATAAAAAAATTGACTCGACACCTGTTCGGAAATTGGGAGAGCCTTCTCGAGAAGAATAGGCAAGAAACTCTGAAGGTCTATTTTTTATCTCCTCGTTACAATGTAAATAATTACAATAATATAATACAATATAGTATAAGATACAATCATACTATTAATTCATGGTCAAACTGACTGACTATTAATTCATGGTGAATAATGCTTTCACAAGTAATCATTGCATTCATTCGATTTATTGAGGGACATCACTTACGTATAGACTTCACTGAACGCAACATTGTAACAACGGTCATTTGTGCATTTCCAAACTAAAAAAATATTGAATATTTTATGTCCGCCATTACAAGGTTAGTTGAGGAATTTTAATGAAATGTCAAATGTGGCCTATTAAATTGTATGCGATTAACAAAATATTCTAAGTCAATTGTATGTAGGTAGGTTGTCCTTTGTTCTATTATTATATACTCATATTTATATTTAGTAAACGGTGTCAAGTCTGTTGTATATCAAACTAAACTAAAATCTCAATAAAAATTAAAATATAATAGTTATGTGATTCTAATAAGGTATTCTGTTCGTTGTCAATAATATCAAACACCTTCTAGAAATAACGGTTTATTTATCTAAAG
This sequence comes from Scirpophaga incertulas, assembly GCA_036419045.1. Lineage (NCBI taxonomy): Eukaryota > Metazoa > Arthropoda > Insecta > Lepidoptera > Crambidae > Scirpophaga > Scirpophaga incertulas. The sequence goes on from CM071645.1 coordinate 15,139,617, forward strand.
CAATGGAATACTAGCGTGACTTTCAGGACTTGCACTCTTCCTGACTGACTGAATACTGTCGCTGACCAAGTCATATCTAATCTTCTTCTTCTTCTTCTTTTGGGTTTGATGGCGGTGCCCATAGGATTTCGCCAACCTCGAGTTTTTTTGCTTAGAATAGGTACTTTTTTTGATTAAACTATGCGCGACTCATGTTATTATCCAGGCCGTGAAAGTACAAGTGAATGCAAAATTAAAATTAAACAAGACAAATAAAATACAATATACCCTGTTCGCTGTCTATAAAGAAATATATAAAAAAGTTAAAGAGCGGAAACCAAATCAGAGAATAAAAAGATACCAATTAAAGTTTTTTTTTTTGTGTGCGCGAAAGTGCTGCGCAACTCACGTCACTGTTAAGTCACGGAATAGTATTATAAGATAATATGACGCTGTACGTACAGTACGTAGTAGATCCAAACGAGGACAGTTTAAAAAAGGCACGGACTACGAGTCCGTGGAGTAGACAATATATATATATAAAAAAAAACAATTAAAGTTTAATACGATTGTAGAATAAATAATGACAAAGAATATTGATGAAGGGTGAATTAACATAAGAAAGAAGAGAGTTAATTGACACGGCTTAGGGATATAAGGGGGAATGACATCATACAAAGAATATGAATATTTTGTACAATCGAAAAATATATGATCAGCCGAACCTTCGTCCAAACCACACTCACATAGGGAGCTGTCTTTACCCCCTTATTTTTGTCAAGTGCACCGGTGTACTTGCATGCCCAAGACGTAACCGACATATAGTAGATATGCAAATATTAGAGGCCTGCTTAAATTTAAAAAACCAAGTTTAGAAGGAATTTCCTTTTGAATTTGAGCAAAATGCCTTCCTACAACACTGCTGGATTGTCTCCATTTAATATCCCATGAAGAGGTCATTCGCTGTCTTGCCAGACCTTTTTTTTTTTTTTTTTTTTTTTTTTTTGTTACGCTGAGGAAAATGCATTGAATTGCATACCCCGGCTGCGGAGAGCCGGTGGTTATGTGGGGCTCTCCTCCCCAGAAGGGGGAGGCCTACCCACTAAAAACCTCAGCGATGGCCATCCTCTGGCGTTGTAGGGGGCCCTCAGGATCGAGTGTCGCAACTGAGGACCCCCGGCCTTTGCACCCCTGGGTGCGTAAGGGGAGCCCTTCTCGGGGAGGAGTGATCTTGCCGCCTCCTCCCCTCCGACCTCCTACGACGTCACCCCCCGGCCATCCGGGGGTGAGGTCCCTCCCGGGTCGCCTCCACGGGCATGAACTGCGTCGCGCCCGCCAGCGACCCGTGGCGGCGCCTCAGGCCAGGCTATCTGGCCCGAGGCCGCCTTCTTCGAGCGGGATCGGCCATCTCCCGATCCCGCTCGGCGGCCTCCTTCTGGAGCATCACCGCTTCACAGAAGGAGACCACAGCCCTCCAACCTCCCTCATCCGCCAGCATTGCCGCAATCAACGCTGGCGGAGACAGATCTTGCCCGATCTCTTCGACCAAGACTCGGCGTTCGGAGTCCCAAGCAGGGCACTCCGCCAGCGTGTGCTGGGCCGAGTCGAGGTCAGATGCGCAATGGTGGCATCGTGTCGTGTCCTCCCTCCCTATTCGACTCAGATACTCACCGAAACAACCATGTCCGGTGAGTATCTGAGTCAAGCGGTAGGTGACTTCCACCCTCCCGCAGAGCCAAGCTTCGAAGTGCGGGAGTACCGCACCGACGGCGCGCTGACGCACACAGCCCCCACGCTCTAGCTTCGCACGCAAGGCCCTCTCGGCCCGTCGTGTGCAACTCCCGTCTGTGCATTCCGTGCGCTGGTGCCGGGGGACTCCCCCCGTCGCCCCCCCGACCGACATGTCGCGGTGCGTTGTACATCACCGCGGCGTACATGTCGGCCAGGATCTCGAAAGGGGGACCGCCCCAGAACCGTCGCCGCCTCGTACGAGATCGTACGGTAGCCTCGCACGATCCGTATAGCCATTGTCCGCTGCATGCTCCGGAGCAGAGCTCTGCAGCGGGAGGACCTCGTGCAGTCTTGCGGCCCCACAGGGGCCCCATACAAGGCCACGGACCGTACGACGCACGCGTACAGGCGGCGAACACCATCCCTCGGTTCCACGACATTGGGCAGCAGGCGATGTACGGCGCCCGCGACCCTCTTGATTCGGGGGACCAATCACACGAAATGCTCCTCGAAGCTCCATCTGCTGTCCAAGGTGAGGCCAAGGTACTTGATGTAGGGCCCCACCGAGACCTCCGCGTCACCTACCCGTATCCGGCAGCTGGGTGGTTCCCGGCGCTTTGGAAGGCCGTGGAACCATAGCGCCTCGGTCTTGTGCGCGCTATTTCTAGACCCAGCCGGCGGATCGCCCTCACGATACACGCCACCCCCAGCTCGGCAAGCCTGAGCGTCTGCTCGAAGTCGGCCCCGGTCGTCACGACGAGAGTGTCGTCAGCGTAACAGACGACACTCACGCCGCAAGGAAGACTGGTGCGAAGGACCGCATCGAACGCGAGGTTCCATAAGAGGGTCCCAAAACTGACCCCTGCGGAACGCCGCATTCGATCCCTCTCCAGACCTAATAAGTCATGAGAATATGTTACATAGTGTGACTAGACAGCCACTATGAGTGGCATCCTTAGCAACTCTGTCTACTGTGTCATCAATGCCTTCAATGGCCAAATGACTTGGGATCCACGCAAGCACGACTTCATATCTAATCATTACACCTTTTAAAATCAAATGTGTAACTGTGTTCCGCCACGTGACTCACTGTACTGCCATCTATTGGATAATGTCACGAACAGAAAAGAGTCAGTAGTCAAATCCGCAATCTATCATCATGGTATAACCTCAAGCATGAGAAGAAGAATTGCTTACTTACATTACAATGACTGCGTATAATAATTAAGGTTTTAACACGTTGTTACCTCAAACGATTAAGAGATCACGTTTGACGTAACTGACTTCGATTTTGACAGCACTAAATGAAATTGTTGATTCATAATCATAATATTCTCTTCCATCGTTGAAATTAAACTCACTTCTAGTGTATATAAATAAACGATAAATCAGACTTGTCTAGCTACCATGAGATTGCTTCATAATTCATTTCATTTATTGAGAATCTTCTTTCTAATCTGGAAGATCATCCTATGGGGGAAGATGTTATACCCCAAATGTGTATGCATTAGTGCTAATCTACCAATACTGGTAAATCAGCAGCTCCAGTCGCTACTGAGGCTGACTTTGAGACCGAGTTAGTCTGCATCACAGTTAATTACATTGAAATGAAAAAAAATTAAAACCTAATTTGTAAGGGTTTATAATTATTACCATACCCTTATAACCATTCGATTGCAGTCAATATCAATAATTTTTTTTTGTATTGAAACTGTACTACGCTCTAGTCATAACATAATAAATTAAATTTGTACAGTTTATTTATATTTTACAGTTTACAATACGTCAAACTCCTATCAAAAACGTTAGCAAATTCATGAATTGGACATTTATATCTTGTATAATTTATTATTTTAGACGAATATACTTAGACCGAATAGGTGATATGAAAGAAGAGCCTGGAGACCTATTTTTGAATTTCGAATGCAATTTCGAATCCGTGACCTCAAAGTCACCGCTGACTATTTAGTTAGCGGTGACTTTGAGGTCATCGGATTCCTAAACATCCAATTTTGGAAATTCGATCGCAGAGCTGCCAACATAGATAAAGTACACACATAAATGTAAGAGTTCGGCTCCACGCAGAATGTAGTCGCTGCCGGTTGTATATATCCCATATATATAATAATATATATATATACTAGCGACCCGCCCCGACTTTGCACGGGTACAATGCAGATACTAAATACACTGCAAAAAACCTGTAAACGTTTTATAATATTAAGATTTATCATAGCAGCGCCATCTATTGATTACTTACTCAACCCAGTCGAAAGGTATCGACATCTGTTAGAATCATTTGGAGTTAACAGATAATTGTGACTGTCAAAATAATAACAGCAAAAATAATTAGCAATAAATTAAAATTGCAACGATAATTTGAGATTTAAACTATCCTATCTCTCAAGTTGGATCGAACTGCACCATGGTGTGCGAATTTTATTATAATCGGTTAAGTAGTTTAGGAGTTCATTGAGCACAAACATTGTGACATGAGATTTATATATATTAGATTATATATATATATATATATATATATATATATATATATATAATTAATATTATATATATATATATATATATATATATAATATATATATATATATATATATATATAGAAAAATCAAACAAAACACACTCGTAATGAAATCACACCTGTGACTAAGGTAATCACATCAGTGATATTCAAAATAAGAATTATTGAAAATCGGTGATTATTAGTCATATCGGTGATTTCGAAGTCGCATTCGTAATTCAAAAATAGATCTCCTGCATGAAAGTATCACCACCCACTGGAAAGAGGCGTATGTATAAATATGTATGTGTATATTATTCAAAAACTTTATAGTGTCTGCTCTAAAAATAATAATTAACATATTACCTTCGAATATATCGTAACGTCCTTGTCCAAGATTTTTTGTGAAGATCACATCGCTGTCAGTCAACATATCTATTTCCTCCAGAATTGTTGAATTATTAGTGTGTAAATTTAGCAATAACCAACGATACGGTGATTTGAAATATCCTTCTTTGTTTGCCTGTTGGAAATTAAATATAAGTATAAAAAAATGACAAAAATATTTAGGTTTATGTTGTTTGAGTTAATTCAACATTTACGCTTCAAATTTCAACCTTTACATTCAAGCGGGAATGCCTTGACGTTGTAATTATATAATAAAAAGGAAAAAGATATAATTATGATAGGCTCCAGTAACTGTGTTCCGTCTCACTTTTTACTATTAGTAACTCAATCACAATCGTAAACATTTATAAAAAAATAAATTCTCAGAAATGAATTTGTGTGATTGTCTAATATGCATTTATAATATACTAGCGGCCCGTCCCGGCTTCGCACGGGTAGACATTTACTTACTCTTCGCATACGCTATGCGATGAAAGACATTTTACGGCTAATTATTTACACCTTCGGTTGGTTTTAATAAGAATTTCTAAAGATTTCTATAGTAATCTAGTACTAAATACAGTCTATGTTACTCAATGATAATGTAGCTTTTCAATGAAAAATTAATTATTAAAATCGGTCCAGTACTTTTTGAGTTTATTCGTTACATACAAAAATACAAATCTTTCCTCTTTATAATATTAGTATAGATAATATATTTTTGTCGCACTGTAATCGATCTCGCCTGTGGAGTGCAATAAAGACAACAACGATTCGAACAAAAAATACCTACGATTAGAAGTGAAAATCAGTGTTTTGTTAATGCTGTTTTTTCAATGGTCACGTGTATTGCCGGATGTTTAATCACATCGATAAATAAATTCATAGCTTTGAAAACATTTATAATTCTGAGGGTTACAAGAGTAACACTTCGCATCAATGGACGATCACCGCCGTCTTAAACTAAGCTGGGGCCCTTGGGCACACACAAATTGGAGGCCCTTTTCGAAAGTAAAAAACGTAAACTATACTAACATTTTAACACGCCATCCCGCGGTTGGAATACTGCACTAAAAGAACGTTACTGATTAAGCAATTTCGACGCTTCAGTTGTTGGAATCCCGAATTACAAATCCATAGGCGTCTCGGCTCAGCTTCCAGATAGAAATGAGCCTTGTTAAACAGTGTCTTCGTTAATATAATGGCAATATACTACTACTAGCTTTCTGCCCGCGGCATCGCCCGCGTGGATTTCGGGATTGGGTCTATAGAGGGTTAAGGGTCATAGCTTTTGCCCACGGCTACATATGCGCGGAAGTCGGTTTATGGCGCGAAGGTTTTATCGCGCTTCCCGTGGAACTAACTGTTTTTCCGAGATAAAAAATACCGCAAAACCTTGCTCAAGAATCACTATCTATTGATGAAAACCGCATGAAAATCTGTCCAGTAGTTTTTGAGCGAAGCCTTAATTGCGTATCCCGTGGGATCTGTCGACTTTTCCGAGATAAAAAACAGCCTATGTTACTTTCCATCCCTTTAACTATCTTCACGTAAAAAATAACGTCGATTCGTCGCTCCGTTTTGCCGTGAAAGACGGACAAACCGACAGACACACTTTCTTATTCATATATTCCGTTTTACCGTGGGAGAGCCATGCTTTGGCACGAATTGGGCCGGCTCGACCGGAGTGATACCACGGCCTCACAGAAAACCGGCGTAAAATAGCGCTTGCGCTGTGTTTCGCCGAGTGAGTGAGGGTACCGGAGGCCCAACCCCCCTTATTCCCCTCTATTCCCCTTATTCCCCCTATTCCCTTTTAAAAGGCCGGCAACGCATCTGTGACTCCTCTGGTGTTGCGGGTGTCCATGGGCAACGGTTATCACTTACCATCAGGTGATCCGTTTGCTCGTTTGCTGCCCTATGCTATAAAAAAAAAAAAAAATATATTCGTATGGAGGACTCGTTATGCAGTGTAAATACCTTCTTATAATGTTACTAATTTGCGAAAAAAAAGCAATGTCTAATGCGTCCGGCAAAAATATTATGTCTGTGTCTGTATGAGAATAAATGTCTGTGAGGAGGGCCCCGACGGTAAAGACGGTATTGTGGACGACCAAACGGTTCATGTACAGTAAGTGTTCATGGTCTGCTGATGTATGACACAGTGTTCAAGAGGAAAAGGAAAGAGACGTTTCTATTATTACATGTTTTGTAATTACGAAGTAAGAGTAGATACTATTGCTTATAATGGTGCAAATAAATAAATAAATTAAGAAATGAATAGTATCCTCAAACTGGGCCAACCCTTTGTGTTATATCGTAGTCTTATTTACAGAACTGTTCAATGCCAATATTAATCAGCTTCGGTTTTTTGTTATAGCGACTATCTCTCAGGAGAGCAGCGCTGTCATAAACCAATCTAAAACTTAACTAGGTCAATCGTAACTATTTATGAGGGCGCAGGAAGATGTTCGAGCAATCAGGGATTATGTGTGTGAGGTGGCCACCTACAAGCCAATATATCCTCCATCCTTTACATCGTAACTGATACACACCTTCACCAGCAAGTTTTCAGTCTCATTACAATTGAAGTCGACCATGACAACAAGATGTTGTAAAAAGAATTCTGATCGATGACCTTGTAGAGAACTCGCGACCTGGACACCCGACTTGACCATATGCTTTGCCAGTGCCAGTGATTCCTCTGAAAGGTTCCAGCTATATCAGATGCTTCGGAAAGCGGAAATAATATTTACTGATGTGTTAGCGTTAATTAAGCTACTATTTTTCTACTGAATTTTCATTATTATTCTATTTTACACTAGCTGACCCGTGCCCACTTCGTTGGGCATAATATTAACAATCCCCGAACCGAGCACGAGCGCGAACCGAATTAAAACCGAAGCCATTGCGCGCCGTCCGCTGCCCGTTTTTTCTCCGATTCATTTTGCAAAACGGACTACCACGTAAAATCCTTTTTATTTTTCGTTTTTTTAAATAACCTTTAACACTCAGCAATAATGTGGCTTTCTATTGGTGAAAGAATTTTTAAAATCGGTTCAGTAGATCCCGAGATTACCCCTTACAATTTAACAAATATACAAACACACAAACTTTACTTCTTTATAATATTAGTATAGATATAGATTATTATGTTATGATTACATTGCGGCCCCGAGTATCCGTACCCGACGAGCGTCCATGAATGTCGAAGAAGCTAGGGAAGTGAGTTTGGATCGTAGGTAGCAAGTGGAAAATTCTGATCTCTGCCTACCCTATATATATATATATATATATATATATATATATATATATATATATATATATATATATATATATATATATATATATATATATATATATATATATATATATATATATATATATATCCAACATTAAAAAAAAAAAAACTTGAACTTTGAAGCAACCATTTTATTCCAAAGTTGGGGTATCCAAAATAGCCGTTTTGTACTTGTCAACTGCTTCTTCGGGTGATGAAAATCTCTGACCACGAAATTTACGGGAAAGTATAGAAATCATTAGGGCTTAGGTCGTAATAAATTCGCCATTCCATGACGATTTCATTCCATTTCCACGACAAAACAAGTTTAACAAGACCTTGTGAGAAGAGCGAAAATCTAAGTAAATAAATGGTATTCGATTTTTAAAATCAAGGAGTTTTCAATTAAAACGATTTTAATATGACAGCAATAGTGGAAATTCATTCTCGATACTTTTAGTACAGCCCTCGTGACTAGAGTAGTACGCATATATTTAATTAAGAATAATAAGCCACAGATGGCAATATAAATTTTAATTTTAAAATGAAACATCATAAGCACAGTCGCATCTTAAATAATACGTAATGTATGTATTTACATGGTTGCATGAAGACAGTTTTAATCCTGTTGATAGGTTTTCTACTCTATCGATTTACAAATATGACATTAAAACAAATAGGTATATATATTGCATAAAAAATAATTAAATAAATGTATATTGTTACGTACGTTTATTCCAACAAATATTTGGAGACAGCAAAGAACTCGGGCGACTGTCTTGCACAAGGACGGATAATACCATGTTGAACAAATTACTATCGATGTCACTACATTTTATGACTGACCCGGAAATAAGGATAAGTGCAAATATGGGCCAGCTCATGGCTTTTATTGAAGGATTTTATTTGTTTATAGGTAATTTTCCGATGTCCGATGAGTTCTAGCTAAGCTTTCTGTAAATAATAAGTTATAACACAGATTAAATTATTATAATGCGGCTCACAACCTTATAAACGATAATAGCATTCAAAATAATGTTGATATGCGTGGCCTAACCGCATTAGATCGAAATACAAGTTGTCTTTCATGTCCTCACTTAAAATCAACTTAGAATTTTGTACCTATTTATGGTACAGTTAGGACATAAAAAGCAGTGAAGGTTGTTTTTTTATTGGATTTTGAAAGAGTAAATCAAAATCATCTGAAAGTACATGGCACAGTTTATATGGCAGTTTGGCGAGAGACGATCGACTCCAAATTTTCGATAGTATTGTTCTAATTTTCACGAATATACAAATTGTCGGTATTAAAATTATCTATAGCAAGCATTGGCATCTGACTCACGTCGGAAAAAAAAGATTAACCTTTTTACCCTACCTAGGGTATCTTCGAATTTCCGTTTTGGTCCCCGTCGCCCCTGCTATGTGTATATTCTTGATCAGTTCGTCAAAGAGAACAACATATCTGAGTTTCAGCTGATTCTGTTCTAAACCAGGATATTTTGCCAAACCTTCAGAGCTCCCTAGCGGAGATTTTTGTCGTTAACTTTTTCTAAACCTTGTATATTCGTGAGCTCGTCAAGGAGAAGAATACTATCGAAAATTTGGAGTCGATCGCCGCTCGCCAAACTGCCATATTAACTGTGCCATGTACTTTGAAAATGTTGTCAATAATTTCACAGGTCACAATATGTGCGATTTATTAATACTATAATTTTCTTTTTTATTAGGGCAATGTGTTATAATATTATGGAACTATATTTTCAAATTAGCAGACTACCCACCTTATGGTAAGTGAGTACAGCCAAGTATAGTATATGTAGTCAGTAAGTTCGCAGCGATATTGTACGCTGTAGCTGCCATCTTAAAAGGAGTATGCCCATTCGTAGTATCACCTTTACTCGTCCTTGTGCCTTAACCAAACTAATACCAAAAAATAAGTAACAATTTTTAACAAAACTCTGCAATATACCAAGCCGAAACTTCGCCGGAGATAAATCCACATAATAATTAGTAATTATTTCACTTCCGTTTCATTCGCCGTGTATTTTTATTGATGATATTCTAATTTCATTGATAAATAGTCTCTTCGGTATTGCCATATATTAACGATCGGATCGATTGGTCAAAAATATATTCGATACATTCCACTGTCCTCTCGTGAAAGGGTAAAATGAATACCAAAACAATTAATTTTCTTTAGTCTTTTTTCTGCTTTCTCTAATATTTTAGTCATTATTCTGCTTTAAGAGTTTCTTTATACAGATAGCTAATATCAATGTTGCTAAAACAATTATTTTTAAATTAATTAATTATTTTATATGAATTATTGGATAGTTGTAATATTTATTGGATAAGATAGACTTAATCATTTTATAGTTTTAATCTTCTACAATTAAATAGGTATTATCAAAAATGATGATAGGAAAAATTCGTAACTTGAACGTCTTTGGTGTTTAATTTCTATTTTACCCATCGAAATAGAGTCAAATAGTTTTTAATAATTGAATATATAGTTAAAAATCTACAATATACCATAAAAATCATTATGGTACAAAATCATTTTTGGCGATACTAAAGTCCATACTACAATGGGCATTCTCCTTTATCCTATGTATTTTGACAGTTCAAAGTGATAAATCGCTCTGTTATATCGGGATTTGGTGGTCATGTTACGGGGGCTATTCGATCACATAATATTAAGACGAGGTTACAAATATGTTGTTATTGTGATACGAATATTCATGGATGTTGGCAAGCATTTATGTCAGCAACTGTACGCCATACGACTAAGCGGACAAAATTACACGGTTCTATAACTCTAATGATATGTTATACTTATGAAATGGAAATCTCACATGCAGCTTTAAATTATACATCATTTTGGAGTTACCCTACTAGGAAAGTCAAGAATTATCAATATTAATACAACGTTCGAAAGCTATTGAGAATGACGTCCTCGGTTGAATTTAAATTAACTGCGTATGTTATTTTTAATTAAACTTACTTGTGTTATTATTATATTATACAGTCAAACACATGTCAAGCTTTACATTTTCAATACGAAAACCCACTATTACGAGCGATATAAGTATTGTATCAAAGTGGAAACATGGAAAGTTTAACGTGTTGCTGTGTGTACTTTTGTTTGTGTATCTTCTAGATTTAACTTACAAAGTTTGGTACAGTATAAAGTTTTTTATTGCTGTTCCATTTTTTGCCATTTGGCTACGGAACCCTAAAAAGGAAGAAATACCTATTTATTGGTCATACAAATATAAAGATATTAAAGACTATGTAATAATAAAAATTTAAAATAAATAATTCTTACACTCGCACCAATTAGCCTAGCCCAAAGTAAGCTCTGTAAGGCTTGTGCTATGGGTAACGGATAGACATACATATAGTATACATATATAAATAAATTTGATAGAAATATATGATAACAACCATGACTAAGGTACAAATGCTCGCATTTATCACGCAAATATTTGCTCCCATCGGGACTCGAACCCGAGACCTCAGAAATGGCACCTTAAAACCGGTGTACTAACCACACAACTACGGAAGTTGTCAAAAAGTAATGTCAGGGACTGGCCAATCCTGTGCCTAATACTTCGCGTATAATACTTGCCGTAAGCCTCGCTGAATTATGGATATATTATAGTGCAACTTAATACGGGTACCTTAATGAAGTTGTGGTTCCAGTGTAATCAAAGTGTGTCAAGTGCATACAATGTGCAGAAGCCGCAGCGCGTTCGTAACTCATTTAAAAGCAATTAACTCAACTGCATATTCTGGGAGGCGTCACAACTTAATTTATTTAATACTCGTCTAAAGTGATCTGAGAGGTGACTATTCTCTCACTCTAGCCAGTTTTGTTCCAGCCAGTACTTCAACGTACTAAGTATCCTAAAGCTACATGGCGGTCTCACAATTAACCTACCTTAATCCTTCAATGAGATATCGGCCGTTAGTCACCTATTCCAAACTTGTTTCCGCTTCGAGGCAAAGGAGTAGGAACAGCCAGGTTGATTTCTGCCTTTGTTTCGTGTTTTTACAACGCTTACTGCGATATTTCTGTAGCAAATTTAAAAAAGAAAATATGTAAAATTTTAAAAATAGTTATATAAAAAAGGGAATATAAGTATAAAAATTGTGTTGATTGCCGAATTTTTTGTAATCACAATTTGTTTTTACACACCGTAGTGAGGGCAGACTGAATTTATCTATGGAATCTGATGATGAAATAGACATTGTTTATAAAATTTGGCTTGATGTAAAGTACGAATACTAACGCCTTCTGAGAAAGGCGTCACTAGTTAAATTCGTATTTAGATGTCTTTCAATAAACCATACTGATACCACGCGAAGCTGGACTCGGAACGAATTGCAAGTAACGTACAATATTATAGTGAGATCGTTTCGTTGTGAGTATCGAGTTGAAAGAATAGGTTGTTCATAATAATGCTTCTCAGAATATATTGAATAAAACTTGAACCAGACAGGATAAAGCTTTAGATGGAGGAAAATTATTTGACATTCAACATGAATAAAACTTCTTTCCTGTTGGCTTTCTTCTCATTAATAAATACAATATACTTAAATATTATATTCTATTACGTAATACTTTAGCTTTACTTTTATTTAATTTGCTGACCCTATCTAATTTGATCGCCTAACGGTCAAAGAATAGATGTGAGCTGTCAATTGCAGAAGATGGCTGAATTACAATACAATTATAATATTATCTTGTTATAACAGTCTTAAGAACTGCTGAAACAAATTATAGGTAATTTATTTATTGGATTGCTCTCCGTCAAGAATAGCAAAATAACTGTTCAAATAATAAATTAAAAACTATAGCTCGTATACGGAAAATAGGTCTATAAAAAGGACGAAACTGACGATACAAAAATTATGATAGGGACACCTCCATTAAAAACTTTGACGACCTCCATAGTCGAGTGGATAGTACATCGGTTTCAAGGTGTCGCCATCTCTGAGGTCCCGGGTTCGAATCCGGTGGGGGCAGATGTTTGTGTGATGAATGCCAGCATTTGTACCTTAGTCATGGTTGTTGATATATATTTCAATAAAAATTATTTATATATGTATAATATATGTATGTCTATCCGTTACCCTAGATCCCATTGCACAAGCTTACAGAGCTTAGTTTGGGCTAGGCTAATTGGTGTAAGTGTAACCAATATTTATATTTTTTATTTATATATTATATTAAAAAGACACGGTGAGACCACGAATAATCTTAACTATTTTCGTACTATCCTTTTTGGGTTCACCTTAGTCGAGTAGCAGAACAATGAAATTCAATATTTTATGTTTTATTTAAAATCTATATGCTATATCTAAGAATTTATTTCTTTGGTCTTTTAGATTTCTTTTATGGTTTTTGAGTTATGATTTATTGTCAATTTTACCGATTGATGATATATTTCATATTGACTTGAAGCATTGCTTTAAACTTAACAAAACATTATGCTTTCCCGATTATAATGTTCGTTATACAGCACTATAATTGTATAACGATAAAAATAGTTTAAGAAGTAATTTATTTATATTGTCTTTTTCATTTAAACATAGATACTGATAATGTGGATTTTTTTTGCAATTTTATTATATTCCAGTATAGATTTTAGATTTGTGATGCATAATTTAAAATCAAAACAATACTCGAAAATTTTGCACAGCATCGGAAAAAAGCGCTGACTCTACTTTTGGAAATTAGGGCAGTTTTCATCGAAAACTTGAAGGCTATTTTATTATTGACGTCTTGATTATTTGCACCTATGATTAAATTTTATCTAGCAGCGTGGCTTTTATTTACTTACTTCAAGTGGTCATTACTGTACGATAAATCTTTATAGCGCGCTAATGGCGTAAGAAATAAAGCTAATTACATACTATTGCATTCCAGTTTCAAATTAAAATATTCTTATTTAAATACTTCAACCAATTTCATTTAAATTGTATACTTTTATTGGTTTTATTTTCTATTGTGGTGAAAAGTACTTTTGTGTCAAAGTGTTTGTTGTCGCAGAATCACAAACACTAAACGGCTTTTAATGCCTTTTTATATATTTGTGAGAGGAAAAATATCGTATGTAGTTTGTTTTATACCACAAAGTATGAAAAATTAAGGTTTCCTATATTATGTATTTAATATTTTTTTTAGAGTAAAAATCTTAATGGCTTGGATCTACAATAGATTAGGAATTTTTAGCATTTATAATTTGAAAACTATGAGCCATGCGTTGTCCTATATATAAATATAACAAAAACATAAATATTTGTTATTTGTGTTAACAATTCCTTATACATTAGACAGCTAGTAATGTCATTATACAGTTATATACTTTACATAGCTAGCTACATTAATCTATGCCGACTTCTATGTAATTACATGGCGAACTAAACTTTGTGTAGAGTACATATTAATTATTGTTTATACTGCCCTTGAATCTAATTTATTTATTTAGTTAAGTGTAGAAATTAGTAAAACATAATTTTAATTTAATATTTAAATATGATTTGGCATATTATTACTATAGTTACATTTCGTATAATATCACTACAGCTTACGTAGCTTTTTTTTCCTCAGGAGAGGAAGGCTGAGAATCCTCACAAGGAGCACGAAACGTACCCAGAATACCCCCGCAACGGCAAGTGTCACGGAGGTTATGTCGGACTCCACGCGACCGGAACGGTCGGGCCACGTGACCTACCGACTAAACTCAGCCTGGCCTAGGTTCTAAAACCATATAGGCAAATCGTGAGGGCGACCGCCCCTCAGGAGAGGGACGATGCAGACTAACTCTGACCGTATCTACCAAACCACTTATGCCTTTATAGGCTCGCACATGTATCTGAAATATGTTATGATTACCATTTAATGTTATGAATGTGACACGCAATAAATAAATAAATAGGTCTTAATACAAATTGACGTACAGTGGATCTTTATTGTACCATCTTGCAAAATTTTCAGAGAACAGGTCACTTCATATGTATATACTAGCATTTTGCCAGCGGCATCATCTGCGTTACATCGAATTTTCCAAATGGAAAGATTTATTTTCTCGTGGTAAAAATTATTTTGTTCTCTAATTATCACCATAACAAATTCCATCGGAACCAGGCCAGATTATCAGCTTTTATCAGATTCTCCCGCAGGAAAAACATTTCTTTTCGTGTTTTATAATAATTTTTGTATGTTCTTCGGATCTCAAACTATCTATATCAACCGATTTTATTAAAATCGGTTCAGTAGTTTCGGAGCCTATTCAAAGATTCATTGAAGTATTATGCAAGATTTTATAACAACAATAAAGCGACAAACTCGTATATTGTGTTCATAATATACACTATAAGTTCATAGTAAAAATTTTAAAGGATAATTTACTTTTATTCTTTTTAACGCCTTTAAATATAAGCTTGTTTTTAAAGAAGTTATTTAATTTGATATTAATTTTAACTTTATTTTTCGTATCTATTTAATTAATTTAAATATCAATTTAATTAATATAATTTTAAGTAATTAATAGTTCGTATTCGTATTTGATACCTATTAAAAGCAAGCGCGCATTAAAACTTACTTCGCTATCTCTTGCAATCAATCATATTGGATTTTGATTGGCGTTACTTAATTTTTTGTGTTATTCTTAGCAAGGCATTAAACATTATTAGTGAGCGATTTTGAATCTTCCGCCATATATGAATAACATCGTACAGTTAACCATGCATTGTCACCCAAACTAACGTGTAGGTATATAGCATTTCAGCTTAATCGATTTAAGATTTACTTATTTATTGAGAGATCACAAACAGTTACAATATATAAAGTTTAATTTACTTTACTATATCTATTATCTATTCATGCTAATACTGCAACCAAGAACGTTATCCACAAATTAAAAAAAATAAAAATAGAGCGCTAGACCTAGGCACCACACAGTACTCACACACACGCACATAAATACAACTTGTCCCAAAATTCAACGATAAGCGACCACCAGAGAATGGACCTACTCATGGCTACTCTAGAAAAAAAAAGAAAAAAAAAATTCTTCATAGTTTTTGTGTATGATTAGTTGGTATTTTTACGCTAGTTTCCGTAGAGTATTATACCATTTTGGAATCCTGGTTAGTAGCGTCAACTTTTTAAATAACTTGCGATAGTAGGTAGTATCGATGCTATCGAGCTGGATGCGAGAAGCCGAAAATAGATCTCAGTGGCGTACACTCGAAGAGGCCTATGTCCAGCAGTGGACGAAGAGGGGCTGATGATGATGATGATGATGAGTAGTATCGATACAATTTTTATACACCACGATGCGTGAAAGTGAACCAGGGGGCAATCGCACTAACAAATCGCAGCTGAAACGAAACCAAATCGTTCACTCAACCAATCCGAGAGCTAGAATATCACGTCATTGAACAGATGACGTGGTTAAGCCGAACGGTTCGGTTGCGTTTCGCTTGCGATTTATTAGTGCGATCGCGCCTCTGAAAGTAAAAATCTTTGAAAATTTTAGTAGAAAAAAAAATATTTTGATAAATTTTTGTGTAAAAACTATTTTTTTTTTCCTCAGGAGAGGAGGCTGAGAATCCATCATGGATACCAACGCAACAGGCAAGCAGGGATGCGTTGATTATGTCGGACTCCTGGTACTGTCGAGACGGCTCGACTACAGAGACCTACCGACTAAACTCAGCCTAGCCTTTGGTCCTATTGACCCTACTGGCTTTATTGACGAGGTAAAAACTATCTGCATTCAGGTATTTTTAAGGGTTTTGGTGGCTGGATAGCAACGCTACTTAGGTTGCCAATACAAAAAAAATATATATGAAATATTTGAAAAAATGTAGTTGTGGTAGTTAAAAATACCATAAGGGGTGTAGATTTTCGAAGAATTTCATTTTTATTTAGTAATTTAAAAAACATTGAGAATTTTTTTCTTCTATTTTTTCTTAAAAGATATCTGCTTCAAAATTGAGTTGTAAGATTCCATTCGAACAAACGTATATGTACATACATTGCGAGTTAAATAAAATAAGGTGGATCCGAGAACTCTGCTATGATTACATCTGTAAAGCCCTTATGAGTAAGCAGTCGGTGATGCCGCAGATTAGAAAGAATATGTCCTGATCACACGGATGTCACGAGGTGTGATCACGACGGAGTACCCGCATGACTAATGAGACAAGTTTGAATAATTCAATCGGTAATTGTGTGGTGAATAAATAAGTTATAGCTTCTAGGATTGATAATAATGCAGAAAATGCCATTAGTTATTATAATAATATGTGATTGAGTTTTCTTTGTTTCGCTGTTTCACTGCTTCTGTTAGATGTATTGCAAGATTAGTCAACAAAAACAATGAAAATAAATACATTAATTACTTAAACGCATTGTTTTAGAAGCGTATTTACAGTGTATTAGAAGCGAGTTAGAAATAAAAAAAAAATCAAGTAAAATTCAAATTGTAAAAAATCTTTCTGATGCAGTTTAATAACTTTGTGATTGTACATTAATATGTATACTTCCTATATGGGAAGTTAAACGTGCAAATGATCTTGATAGCGTTGCCGGCATTTAATACCCTCCTTTTTTGAAAGGTTTGAATATTGCATCTAAATTGAAAAATGTTGCATTTAATGGAAACAATTTCTACAATGGAAACTGTTTTCTTCATACATTTTGGAGGTACAATAACAGTATAGTTTTATTTGTTGACCAGCAAGCAAACTTCCCACTTGATGGCAAGTTTCCAATCGCCTATAGTAAATGTGGTTCTTGTGAAATTCACAGCACATCTGCAAACGCCATACTCACGGAAACCAAATTGCACGTTGCCAAATTGTGACAAGATATAAAAAATGAGATGTGGTCACCGTCATAGTATACCCCAGCCCCCGTACCATTACCATCAAAAATCGATATGATAGAGTGATTTATCACTTTGAGCTATCAATTTAGATGGATAAATTTCAAGATATCGTGTTTAGTTGCTCATACCACGGGAATTGAGACTGAAATCACAACAATGCAAGCATTGCATACCGAATCAGATGATCTTGGCATAGATAGTCCGTCCTTCCGGTTAATTCTAACCAGTAATACCTACGTTGAGCTTAACATTTGCACTGCAAAAACCACTGCAGTTAAAAGCGATATAAGAGCTCTTTTGAGGTTAGCAAGAAAAGCCGGATGCGTTGATGTGTATGCATAAAATAAATGGTTTTCACCTGTACCTACAAGAAAGTGTATCTAGCTTAGTATTGTATTAAGCTGTAATCGTTATCATGCAGAAAGTCCCATTTAGTGCATTGCTCCGAGTCCTTGCAGTCCCATTTGCTCGGTGCAACTCTGTGGGAAGACGCTCAACAGTAATGCACTCGTTATGGCTAAACCCCAGAACCTAGACCGGAGGACCAGGCGCGGCAAGAGTTTCGTCCTTATGTTGTTGAGATTTCTCAGATTCGTACGAACGATTACGATTACGAACGATTTGTCTGTTTTCTCAGTTTGTTTTCCCGGATCAGTAGAATCTGAATATCTGTAAGATCTGAGTGAACAAGCATCATCTAGGCAAGCTTAAAGTAATCTCTTAATTGTTTTTTTTCAGAACTGGGTAATGTCGAAAATTTTGTTAATATTTTTTTTACTTTTATTAAATGTTTCAGAAGAAAAATAATATGTAAGAAGCATATGTAAATACTAAATGGATCATAGGTACTTACTTAAAACCTAGGATAATTAGTTACTTTCCAAGTTAAAATAACAGCAAAAACTTATAAATGTCATCCCTAATCAGTTGTTAACACAAAAGCAATAACCCAATGGCGCTCAATAAATTGTTCTACACTGACGAAGGGCTGTCAATCCTTATTATCATAAAAAAGTAGTTTAGTTATAAAGTTAGTTAAGAAAATTAATTTGATTAACACTAATATTTTTTCTACAGTATATTCACTTCTGATGGATAGCACTTACTAGATACTTATAATAATATTTCGCTGATAATGAAACTACCTTTATATTCATTTTTTTTATAGGATAGAGCAGCAAACGAGCAAACGGTTCACCTGATGGTTAGCGATAACCGTATAATTCAATTAATAATGTTATAATCATCAGGTCTATTTTTAAATCTACCGGACCCTTCATTTGGTTGAATGAATCATTCACCAGTGTAATTACACAACAAAAAGCATGACGTACCTTACAAGAGCATAGGGTTTTTTTACGTGACTTTTAAGGAAGAACGATTTCGGCCATTGCTATCGACTTCTCATTGAGATGCGACCGGCTTACGACGAATTGAGTCATGATGTTGAGTCTGTAGTGTCATTTTTGTTGAATGCATGACAAGCAGACAAAATTTGAATGATCATATTTGAAGGATATGACATTATGTAATTAAAAAAAGTGATTACTAAGTAATATTTCCAAAATTTGTTGTTATGTTGTGTTTCTATTTTAATTTATTAATTATTTCTTAGTTATGTTACACTGTAAATCGAAAAAGAAAAAGTTTATTGTAAAAATTGCTTGGTTTCTTAGTTCAATGAAAATTATATTAATAGTTTCATTAGACAATTTTGATGTTTAAGATATTAAGAATGAATAAGAGTTAATTTCTATTACACTATTGTCTAGAATCATGGCTTCTGTTGTAAGAATATCAATTTTTTTAATATTATACTTGAATTTATGTAATCTACTAATATAAAATCTATTCTTATTTCGGATGTTCGGATATTTAACTTCGTTTTGTTTTATTGCATGTATTTCGGAATAAATAAGTGAATACAAATAACTGGTATATATTTGTGATTGTGGAGTGCTGGATAAGCGAGTGTTAAATAAGAAGAAATTTGTTGTTGTTAACGATATATTGAAAAAGTTTACAAATGTTAAATGTTAATGTTTAGAGCACACCCGGCCGCGATAGTCGCGTGTAATGCACTAATTAATTGTCTTTAATAAGAGCGACGCATAGCTAATGATTGCGCCACTCACGTGTTCGGTTATTTACACCGAACAGTGATAATATAAATTATTCGTCCGTCACTGTTGAATGGGTGTCGAATATTTTTATTAATGAGGCAATAGCAGTAAAATGTATGTGTGAATATAGTAATTTAAATTTAAAAGTTTGAGAATAGTAAAGATTGTATTTAATGTTATCGACCTAATTTGAATACATTTCTAAGAGTTACAATGTAAACAAAAATGTTATGTTAAATTGTTTCCAAATCAATTTTAGTCTACTACCAACTAAGCTCAGCCAGAGCCTTGGCCATAAGGGCCCTACGAGGGCTTGAATGGAGAGAGGTTTGCCGCACCGTCAGGAGAGGGTACGGTCAGCGCTGCCCTCCGAAAAAGACATATCCGCGAAGGAAGGCGCGGTACACCAAAGTAGCTCCGGCCTATGTAAATTGATGGGGCCTACTAGTACATTTGCAGCAAGCTGCGAAGCATGAACTATCGCGGCGCGGCCGTCTCTCGCAAGGCTTGAAGAGCCAGCGTTAAGAAGTCGAATTTTAGTCGATTGTTATGTAACTAGCTAAGAAAAATGTCTATTATTAGTGTTTTATATAAAATTTACATATAATAACAAAATGCTACTAAATTTGATTACGGCAACGGGTCAAGTTTTACATGTTGTCCTTAAGTCAGCTTTTACTCGTATGTCACTCGTAATTGAGGCGCTTTTAGTAACTTTGAGGTGTTGCCAACTGTACCTTGTACTTATTTCGCATCGTTTTAAGTACATAGGTACTCACATTAAATAATGTTACATCATTTTAGAGACAAAACAACATATAGCTATTGGTGTATCATCGACTATAAATGAGCCTCTAAATTTGGCTGATTTATTTAGATTAGACAATTATAATTCCTCACATAGCAACGATGATACGCGGTATCCACTTCATATTCAAAGTCGGCACGTTTAGAAAAACAGGCAATAATAATATTTCATATTAATATTCTTGGTTCCATAACACCTATGGTGATTGGTAAAGAAATATTTTTGACTAAGCTTTCCGCCCGCGTTATATCAGATTTCAAAAGGAGAGATATATTTTCCTGCGGTAAAAGTTATCTTGTCTCTACTCATCCTCATAACAAATTGCAGCAAAACCCGGTCAGCTGTTTCTATCAGATTTTCCCAAAATGTTCCTATGTCTTTCTTTGGATGTCAAACTATACCTATTTCAACTCTCATCAAAATCAGTTTTATAGCTTGTGAGCCTGCAGACAAAATCTTTCACTACCCGGGGGTGTACATATAATATTTTACAAATTATGAATGTCATATTTATTTATATTTAATGAGAAACATAAAAATCTAGTTTCATGCTTTATAAATTACGTACTTTCCATAAAAATTTCATCCCCTATTTCAGTGTTTGTTTTCGCTTTAAAAGTAACGTATTTACTTTTTCAAGCTCTAGATTACGTTTCACGTAGATTACATTTTATTTAAATCACGTTTGTAATATTGGTAAATATTTCTCAATAAATTATTACGATTCACACAAATACACGTAAATTGCGTCATAAGAAATGCGCTTTCATTCGAAGTAATACTAATCTTATCTTATGGGCATAAGTGGCTCTAATAAAGAGCCGTCGTACTTGGACCTATTCAGAACTTTTGTGTTGTTCCCTCATTAGTCCGTAAAAACATCCTCGCCCTCGGCCCAGTTAATCGTGTCCTTGGGCTTGATATGCTTCGATGACATTGGTTTTGTATTACAGTAAACTCCTGGAGGTTGAAGCATCACAGTGACACAAAATGTGTTCCATACTTTTCTCTTCTTACTTGCCGTCTCTACATGTTTTGTTACTGGTATGTTTTATTCTGGTGCATGATCATAGTGCCAGAATGGCCAGTTCAAGTATTTGTAATCTAATTTATTGCTTATTAAGTTCGAACATATTTTGACTCGAGCATCGATGGAGTTGTGGTCTCGGCACAGGCCTACCAATCGGATGATTCGGGAATCCGGGGTCGATACTGCGATGTACCAATGTGTTTTTCGATTTTTCGAATTTTATATGTATTTTATATGTATCTGATAGTTCTACGGTGAAAGTAACAATCGGGAGGCAACCTTCAAATACCTGCGAAGAAATTCATGTATCTAGTAGTCAACGAATCCGCACTGGGCCACGGTGGTTGATTAAGGCTTCATCGCCCTAATATTTGTTAGGCTAGGCTCGTGCCCCTCGATGTAGACGTATATGAGCTGTAATGATGATAACTTAATTAGATCGAGTATAAATAAACGTTTCTCTGTAATATTTAATAATTTGTGATTTCATTCAAATAAGTACCTACTTATTTCAAGTTGCGTGTGTTATAATATTGCTTCCACTAACTAAATATTCAATATCCAGAAGTCTCGTCTGAAAGATCGCGTTCTCTTGGCATACGTTCAAAAACTGAAACAGATGTACGTTAGGCTACCTAGAATTATAATATTTGACGACTTGCATCATTTTACATATAATAAAAATAGGTAAAAACTTTTTAATTTAAACGGTTTTATGTTAAACATACATTGCAATGTTTAAGATAAATGTACTAAAAACCAAAAAATAATAAAATAGATACAGTCGTGGGAATTATAAACATATGCATAGACTAGACTAAAATAAAACCGTGGGGCACGTCAATTGTCTACAATCGTTGATTAAAATGTTTGTTTTGTAATGTTACACTATAGTTAGGCGTCTGCGGGCCAACTGCCTAACGACGAATTAAACGATTCTTCTATCGCACATTAAGTTGATAATTTGTAGACAATTGATGTGCCCCACGGTTTTATTTTAGTCTAGTCTATGCATATGTTTATAATTCCCACGACTGTATCTATTTTATTATTTTTTGGTTTTTAGTACCTACATTTTTAGTACATTTATCTTAAACATTCAATAATGCAATAATGTATGTTTAACATAAAACCGTTTAAATTAAAAAGTTTTTTACCTATTTTTATTTTCTAGTTTTTAGTTTTTATTTCGCATTCTGTTTAATTAAAACCTAAGTTATCCGCCATTTTGTAGAGACCGCCATTTTGGATTTTAATTTTATATAGTACATTATATTCTACTAGTTGAGCACTTTCATTTGATACCCATATTGATAGGATTGATTAAACCTAAGTTTTCCGCCATTTTGTAGAGGCCGCCATCTTGGATTTTAATTTTATATAGTACATTGTATTCTACTGGTTGAGCACTTTCATTTGATACCCATATTGATGGGATTGATAAAACCTACGTTATCCGCCATTTTGTAGCGGCCGCCATCTTGGATTTTAATTTTTTTATAGTATATTGTATTCTGCTTGTTGGGTATCAAATGAAAGGGTCATTTGATACCCATATTATATTATTATATATTATATTGATGGGATTAATAAAACCTAAATTGTCCGCCATTTTGTAGCGGCGGCCATGTTGAATTTATAATGATAATGAATAAAGATAATTGTATTGTCACCAAAATCCAAAGTGTATACAAAATTTCAGATTAATCGGTTGACAGGAAGAGGGTGAAATTTGATTTACTAAATTTGACCCAAGAATGAATGAACCGGGCTGAGCTAAATAAAACCGTTTAAAAAAACCGTTTAATAATTCGCCTCTGATCTGGCGACGGTAACTAAACATAAAAACATTATTATTTTGATTATGGAATTTAATGTAAATGTCCATCCAGAAATGTCTTGAAATATGATAGAATCATGTCTGAAAATTATTCTGCACATTGACATCCGATTTCGCACAGTCGGGGAAACAGTTTCTTCTCCACATTTGTTATCATTTTTTTTGTACATTTATATAAAATACTAGCTTCCGCCCGCGGCTTCGCCCGCGTGAAATTAATTTTTGTCTGGTCCCTTATGTCTAAGAGACTTACAGGGGCCAGCCTCACGTTGTGTACAAAAATATTTTGTTTCTTATGACGTGATATTTGACGAACTTGCATACTAACTTTCAACCCTTATTTCACCCCCTAGCTGGTGGAAATTTCAAAAATGCTAGAACAAATATTTAATGATTTCTTATCAAGTGCTTAAATATAAAGTTTCATGGTTTTATCTTTAAAAATTAAGAAATCGCATACAAACTTTCAACTTCTATTTCAACCCCTTCATCCGTTTTTTTCGAAATAAAAAGTAACCTATGTTCTGTCTCAGGGTCTAAAGATTGTCTGTACCAAATTTCATCAAAATCGGTTGCGAGGTTTAAGCGAGAAAGCGTAACAGACAGACAGACAGAGTTATTTTCGCATTTATAATATTAGCTGGGATTATGAGTTTTATTCGATGACTTTTTGCCATCTTGTATATAGGTAATGATATTTCTCATAGCTGCAGAAATTTTGATTCTGCTCATTTCTTGACTCCTTTTTTGGCATTATTTTGATTTTGTAAGACTATTCCTGTTATTCTTGGTTGCTATTATTGTCAAATTGTGTTCTATGAAAAATACACCCACGATAACATTTAACAAATTTTGACTTTGTCTTTTCTGCTCTTCTCTTGACGTTTTTCTTTTTTGATAACGTTAAAAAAGAACAACGTCAAGAGAAGAGCACTTGAAGATAACACAACTTGACTTCGTAAGACATTTCTTGTTATTCTTGTTTGTTACCATTGTCTTAAACTCTCTATATTAAGAAGAAATTATTAACAATTTGTGGTCCATCCACACACACCTAAGATAACATTTAACCACTATTAGTACTAACCCTATGATGACAAAATTATCTAATCAATTTTCGCTATTAATGATCATAGTTTCCCCATAGTCGTTATTACATTTTATTATCGTTTTTGGTACACGAGGTGACTGTTTGTTATTTCCTTCATTATTTCAAACTAGAGCTATGATAAAATGTGATTCAACTTTAAATTGAGGTTTCGATGACAAACAAAATGTCTAATTATTGCGTATATTTAATTGAGACCACACGTCGAATATATATACTTTATAGTCATAATTATTCAATTACGTAAAACTTGCACTATGTTCTTCCACAAAGGTGAACTTGTCTATATTAGAGATTTCTTCCAACCAACATGTAAGTGTCTACGGAATGATACTTGTAGTGAGAAACCTCAAAGTACATTACAGCGTTGTTATAATACTACATTAAACTTTACTAAACTCATATGTATATTTGTTTTTTTTTTCCTCAGGAGAGGAGGCTGAGAATCCTCATGGATACCAACGCAACAGGCAAGCAGGGATGCGTTGATTATGTGGGAATCCTGGTGCTGTCGAGGTGGCTCGACCACAAAGACCTACCGACTAAACTCAGCCTAGCCTTGGCCCTAATGGCCCTACGGCTTGAATGGAATGGTTGACGCACCCCCAGGAGAGGGCACGTCAGCGCTGCCCTCCGAAGAGGACATATGCGCGAATGAAGGCTCGGTACGCCAAAGTGGAACCGGCCTTGAAATGATGGGGCCTACTCATACATGTGCAGCAAGCTGCGAAGTATGGACTAACTAAGGGATTGCGGCGCAGATGCTGCCTCTCGCAAGGCTTGAAGAGCCAGCGTCAATGAGTCGGGAGGGTCAGAAAGGACGTGTCTGGGTCGACGATATTCTGTGTTACGCGGATTGATTGGGTGTATTTTTGGACAAGTATAATTACTATTTATGTATTCCTATACATACGATACATTAATAGATACATAAGATGTCGATGAGGATGTGATAGTTATAGTCGACTGTAAGTGCTGCTTTAGCCTACATTTAAATGTATGAACAGACGGATTCTATTGAACTACATGCGAATAATACATTTAAAAAATACGTCGTAAAATTGTTCTGTTTTGATTACATCTGGTGTGGCAACATAGCTTTTACTGAGGCTTAATCGTTTCTTCCACCCTTCATTATACGGAGAAGATGAAAGTCCTAGCTTTTAGAGGTGTTCATGTTCCATTAATGCTAAACTCCGTCCAATTCCAAACAGTACACACCCACGTATCAGCTCCACTCCTCCGCATCCTCCACCCTTCACCATATGGAGAATATGAGAGTCCTAGCTTTTAGAGGTGCTCATGTTCCATTAATGCATAACTCCGTCCAATTTGAAACACTACACACCCACGTATCAGCGCCGCTCCACCACATTCTCTCTAGAGTGAGAAGACCCGGATTTCAAGATTCACCAAGATTGTTCGTCTACTAGGTGGATTCATCACAGTTTTGCCTTTGCCGAGTTAGGTCCACGGGACGCTGTAATAGCCATCCGCGAGAAACATAATAGTTATAGATAACTATAAAAAAATCAACAATCTCGAATAAATAAATAAGTACTTGATGACCTGTAATTAACGGCTATTATATTTTAGGCCTATATTTTTTCGAGAATGTTAGCAACAGCATTTAATTGGCGTTTGGTGATATAGCCATTTGCAATTCTTTAAGTTCATGGTTTGAAGAATTTAGACGTGGACGTGATCAATGATCATCTAATATAATTAATCTAATCTTTATTATAACATCTGATTTTGATTCTGATGTGACAGCTTTACAGTGCTTGGAAGCAATATTTAAATAATTCGATTCTTATCAAAACAACAAAAAAACAAAGAACCTTAATTACTTATACTCATTTTTAGATACATCATTCGATACAGGGTATCGAATATATTATATTAGTATAATTTCTAAGCGTACATCGTAAATGTTTACAAATAAAACTCATGCAAAAAATAGATTCATCTAATACGTAAGTATTACGATGTAAACATTTTTGTATAAATAAAAAATATTGTTAAACAAAATCGTTATTAAAAAAATCACAAGACATGTTACATCGAAACATTTGAGGATTCCATTTCGTTTTCTAGATATTTATGACCCGTGTCCAGGTAATGGAGTAAAAAAACATTTATTTTAAATTGACTTACTACTTTTGATTTTTTCGTTTGATGCTCGAAGCATCTTATTTATCACAATTTTTCATTCGACTTAATAAACTCGTATTTTTAAATCGATCTACTGCAATAAGTGATTTCACTCGCTTGTCACTCATCGCCAATCGAATGATAATATTGCTCGATAGAATAAACATCAAAATTGTATGCGTCACCAGTCACTTAATTCTGGTATAGGCAAGTTTATTTGAAAGTCTTCCTCATGCAGTTATCAGGTTCAGAAATAAAATTACGTTTGTTAGCGGTTGTTCTGTGTGGAACAGGATTTGGGCACAGGGATTCATATTTGTCTTATCTTGTTGGCGTTACTAGTGTGATGAATGAATGCAAAATGCAGAAATAACATTATATGACTGGTATCGTCCATGATATAAGTCGCATACAAAGTGTGTCATGTAAACTAATGATTCAAAAATAGGTCTTCACCGCTGCGATGACAATGGATAAAGGTAAAGGGCACAAAAACATTTTGTGCTAGAATGTTTTACAACAGGTTTGTCAGACTTCAGGCTCGACAGAGACGACCTACCAATTAAATTTAGCCCGAGCCTTGACCATAAGGATGGAATCATTCCCATGGGGGAAAACATGTGCCCTATGAACGTATTTATTAGGTCACCACTGATCTCACTTATAAGCCTGTAGTATCCCATATGAAAGTCGGTTGAGGGCACGGCGATGATGATCGATGTGACATTGGCACATTGACACTCGCTGACCCAACGATTCCGGTAAACGGGATACTGGGGAAATGACATGTACCCATTTGTACCGCGAATTGATTTGTTTTGTTATTGTAGGGTTACCATGTATGTCATCGTAAGATACTAGCTGGTATCCGCGACTTCGTCTGCCATGGATTAGTATTTTTTAAATTAATTTTAATGTCTAAATATTATTTCTTTTCTACGCTACGCTAATATAAACTGCTCGAAATACTAATCCTACGCAAACGAAGTCGTGGACACTAGTTAGTATCTTTATAAATCTGCGCAGGATTAGTATTTTTTCATTTATTTTAATGTCACAATATTATTTCTTTTCTACGCTACGCTAATATAACCCGCTAGAAATACTAATCCTACGCAGATTTATAAAGATACTAACTAGTGTCACGACTATACACACATAACAAGCTTATGTGAAATTCAAACGAAAAATAGGTAAGATACTTTAATATACGAAGTGTATGTAGATATAATTTAGAAAATAATCTTAATAAATAATTATTTACAACAATCTTATATATAAAAATGATACACAAAATGTGTTGGTAAGCTCATAACTCAACAACGCCTGGACCAATTTGGCCAATTCTTTTTTGTTAATGTTCGTTGAAGTTCAAGGAGGGTCTTTACAATGAGGAAAATTCGAATAATTATCGGAAATACCCTACAAACAGCCCTTTTATTTTCCCATGCAAACGTTTTCTAACTAAAACGTACAGTCGAATTGAGCTTTATTGTTATTGTATAAAGTTCATATTGCAAGCACTCACTGTTGTCTAAGCAATGAAGGTGTGTTCCTAACATCAAAGAGTCAATTTGCGCTTTATTAACGCTACATATAGTTGAAATTCAATCATATCTGTCAAAACAGTGTGCATGCGTGCGTTGGAGCACAGAATACATCGTTGGAGGATTTAATGTCACGTTCCAAAATTGAATAGCCACAAAATGTAATAGGTCATTTAGACTTATTTTGCGATTTGTTTGGCTATGCGACATTATCTATAAAATAATTAGGAACAAAAACTGCCACTGTACAAATCTTTTTGACAGGACGAAGCCTGTCGGGTCCGCTAGTACTTACCTTATATAATCAAACTAGCTTTTGCCCGCGACTTCGTCCGCGTGGAATAGTGACTTCCGGCAGATTTTTGTTTTTCCCCACATAGATCATGTATAGAGGAATAATTCTTTCATAATATTTTTTGTGTATCTTGAACCGTTTTCGCAGCGCACGCAAAGAAAGCCTTCAAAAATGAATAATTTTCCCCGTTTTTTACACATTTACCGCTCTGTCTTTGCTCCTATTGGTCATAGCGTAATGGTATTTAGCCTATAGCCTTCCTCGATAAATGGACTATCCAACAAAAAAAGAATTATTCAAATCGCACCAGTAGTTTCGGAGATTAGCGCGTTCAAACAAACTCTTCAGCTTTATATATTAGTACTAGCGACCCGCCCCGGCTTCGCACGGGTGCAGTGGAAAAATGGTTATGGTGGGTTATCCCTAAGAGATAGACATATACCTAGTGTTGCCCAAATGCAAGAACAAGACGAGACTTAGCCAGTCTTGGTCTTGGTCTTGCGCCAATACACCTGGTCTTGGTCTTGGTCTTGGTCTTGCGCTCCCAGTCTTGTCTTGGTCTTGCAGCAAGAGTCTTGCAAGTCTTGCAATTACCTATTAGGCTATTACTATTTATTAAAGTTTACTTTAAATCTTAGAAAAACGTATTAGAATTGGAACATTGTGAGCTTGAATTAACATAGCCATAGTAAAGATCAAGCAGATTAATAAATAACTGAAGATTTGATAAGAATTCGAAAAATCAACTGACCTATATGTCGTTTTCCATGGAAGTAACTGTTTCTTAATAAACATTTATGATTTTATAAGCTTACATTTGCTTAAACATGTAAAAAAAACAAATTAATTACAATAACTTAACTGTATTTTAAAGAACAATACTTATCTGTCTAGAAAGAGATTGAACCCTCAACTTATAAGAAATTTAATAAAAGAGTTTTACGATTTATCATTTATTTGAATAAAAAATAAAATACAACACAAATCAACGCATTATCAAAGTGCCGATGGTTAAAACATAACTATGCATGCACTCAGTTTGATTTTAATAGATATTTTTTTATTCGCTATGTTTATGGTATTAGTCGTAATGCGCATAGATCCAGTTTTTCATATTCTTTGATACAGTTTTTTGCGTCTCATAGAATTCCTAAGCGTACCTACCTATACACCGAACTGTTACACCTAACTACTCAGTGAAATAGCGCTAAGTCCTAGCTGCAAGACGCAAGAGTCTTGCAGGCTATGTCTTGTTCTTGCTCAAGTCTTGCACGGTCAGTCTTGGTCTTGGTCTTGCTAAAAATACGCGGTCTTGTTCTTGGTCTTGGTCTTGCAAAAACGCAAGAACAAGACCAAGACTGCAAGACCAAGACTGAATTTGGGCAACACTACATATACCATCGCGGACTTTTTTGTGGATTTTTGTAAGTTGTACAATACTGTAGTACATTTTTTGGTCTATCTCGTAGGGTTCAGCCAGCGTTTGCAATATAAGCGCAAAAAAACGTGCTTATTTACGACATCACATTAGAAACCTTTAAATTTATCAGTGTTTCTCTACTATATTATGCATTTATTATACATACAAACCTTCCTTAAGAATCACTCTATCTATTAAAAAAAACCGCGTCAAAATCCGTTGCGTAGTTTTAAAGATCTAAGCATACATACGGACATACAGCGAAAGCGACTTTGTTTTATACTATGTATTGATAGATATAGACTTAAATCTATCCCAATACCTTAAATTTTCTCTGATGTCTCTGTTGTTAGTTTTGAACCAATAAAGTAGTAATTATTTAATATCGTCTATAATCTAATAGGACATAGTCCTCACATTTACCTGAATACATTGCCACAATACTATCGAGTGAGCTCGTCATTCCACCGTAAGATATACAGACGCCGTATGCCAAGCCCGCCAGTCTGCGCGTGCGACTCACCGGTCACTGCCGAAAAAACGCGTGTAAATCTGTAACCAGTGATATATTATTGTGTTTTGATAGTGAGACTTAGTTCAAAGGTAAATAAATCGTTTTTTATCGTCAGTAGCACGGTTCTATGTAAATGTGTAATATATTGGTCCTAATTTGTCTTCGCAAATTTATTTATATCGTCGTTAGATTTGTTTGTTTTGATGTTTAGCAGTAGAATCTGATGCCGTAGTTTGGAAATTGTGAAATCAATTTTTTATCTTCCAATATATCATGCATCTACTTATAGAATCCATCGCATTGTTTACTTTTGACGCGTCTGAGCGTAGATGGTAGAGCGGAGATGCTACAAACCTGTATTTTAATTGGCGACATGGGAAATCTAACACCTATATTAATTGCGCCAAAACATTTACAATTTACAAAAGGTCACATTACTTATAAAGTTATGTTAACATTAAATGAAAATGTGTAAAGTGTCAAATAAATATCGATGTAAGCTTCCATTAAAATATTCAGGTGTTTTACTTCTTTACAGAAAAATAATAATAATCAACTAACTTCAAGGTTTATTCAGTCTATCTATATGTTTATTTTAAAACAGGAATTAATTTTGATGTTGCTAGTCAAGATAGACATACGCTATTTTAGATTCAACTTGTAATTAGAACTAGTAGCAAACTGGCATAAAAACAAGTTTAAATTATGATCTTCATTTAATTTAAGCGATACCGTTTTAATCTTCACTGAACAAAATAAAAATGAAAATTTGCGTTATTGATAAATTATTAAAATGCAAAACAAAATGCAAAACCAAATACTATTTAATTGAAGTTATTCTTGAACATTGTTGTTGTCATGTAGTGTAATATGGTAGCGGAACAATGACTCTAGTTTGTTTTTTCAAATAATATATACCTATATGTTTAATTACTACAAGATCATATTAAAAAAAAGGCTTAACATGGACTGAATGATAATGGACAGTGGAGTGCGATAGGTTTCGAGAACTATTTGCGACTTGAAATGTTGAAATGAAAGGTAAAAGCCTAAATGGGTTTCTATATGCTAAACGATAATATTTTGTATTAATTTTGCAGTACGGATCGTCGATAGAATTGACATTCTAAGTAAGTAGCGTTTTATGTAAATTGCATTTAACTGAAAGGGGATGATTATAATGTGACTGGATGCAAAAACAAAGGAAGACCTAAGAAGCGATAAAGCGTCGGTGGCGCTGTATTCGGCCCTGGTTTCCGATTCGGGAGGCCTGTAGTCATTCCAGGAGACCTATTTTTGAATTACGAATGCGACTTCGAAATCACCGCTGACTAAATAGTCAGCGGTGACTTTGAGGTCACGGATTCCTAAACATCCAATTTTTAAAAGTCGATCGCAGAGCTGCCAACATAGACAAAGTACACACATAAATGTAAGAGTTCGGTTCCACGCAGAATGTACCGCTGCGGTTATTGCTGGCTTAACCATTGCGGTTATTATATACATACATACATATATATATATATATATATATATATATGAAATCACACCTGTGACTAAGGTAGTCACATCAGTGATATTCAAAAATAAGAATTATTGAAAATCGGTGATTATTAGTCACATCCGTGATTTCGAAGTCGCATTCGTAATTCAAAAATAGGTCTCCAGATATACCAATGTGATTATAGTTTTTCGATTTCACATGCAGTTATATATGACGTTCCTATGGCGTAGAAAAATCATCGCAACCTGTGTACACCTGCAACGAAATTAAAAGGTGAAACCGGCTGATCCGTACTGGGCCAGCGTGACTTACTAGGACCTACCGCTTTAATATAGAGTCAGCTCGTGCTCCTCGATTTCTATACATATGAGATGTACTGATGTTAAAAAAGCGATGGATGGATTACGTAAAAGATGGTATGAATGTTGCAGAAGTAGTTGACAGAGTAGCCGATATGAGAGATAATCGGAAGAGAAAGACATACAGTTTAGACCCATTTTTGTTGATAATCACTTTATAAACATACTTTTTGTCTGACAGAGATATCGTATTTTGCATTTTCTCCAAATAATGGATATAAAATAATGAATTTTACAAATACAATAATGGAACGAAATATGTCTTTGTTAAAACGTAGCGATCGCGCGGCCGTTGAGAGAGTGCTTTGCGGATGTCAAATTTCTTACATGCATGGAATAAGGTTCATTTTATCGTAAACACCAACCATAATAGGCTCAGTCAAAAATACATACAATCTGAAATAATGAATAAAATGGCGAAGTAAATTAAAACTTCTTTCATAATATCACTATACTACTAAAACAAAATCGCTATCCGCGGTCTGTCTGTCCCTATGTATGCTTAGATCTTTAAAACTACGCAACGGATGCGGTTTTTTTAAATAGATAGAGTGATTCTTATGAAAGGTTTATATGTATAATACATGCATAATATAGTAGACAAACACTGATAAATTTAGATGTCGTAAATAAGCACGTTGTTTTGCGCTTATATTGCAAAAACGCTGGCTGAACCCTACGAGATAGACCAAAATAATGTATATGTATTGTCCACCTTAAAAAGTTCAACAAAAAAGTCCGCGATGGTATATGTCTATCTCTTAGGGATAACGCACCATAACCATTTTTTCATTGCACCCGTGCGAAGCCGGGGCGGGTCGCTAGTTAAATACTATAACACTTACCTCTTATATATAGATATAACATATTTAACTATTCGTATTAACCCTTTAACGAAACTATGAGTAATACATAGCATAAGACAAATTTTCTGACGCATTGTGGATGTAGTCAGCCAAACCGCAATGGGCCAGCATGGTTTACCAAGGTATAATCGTTCTAACATAGGGTTGGTTTGTACCCGGTGGGGACTTATGTGCGCTGTGATGATAATAAAATTTTATAAAACCTACATAGACCGATTTCTTCTCATAAACTATGTATTAGGTAATGGCAGATGGACATGGTAGTATTCTCTTATTAGCAACAACGTACACGGTTATTTTTGTGGGGTTGCAGAAAGTTGCAGAAATCAGTGGTACATGCAACTGTAACCACTTCCTATCAGACAAGCAGTCTGTTTGTTTATCAATATATCAACAAAAACAACAAATTTAAAAAATAAATAAATAGTTGATCTAGAAATAAATTAAAGTTATAAAAATAATGTTTTTACTACAAATATCCTCTAGTCTAGGGTATAGTTTGACCAACTATTGTGAATGATTCATTAGAAGCGAGCGCGCACGCGCCTATCGTAGCTGTCATTCTTCCCAGAACAGTCGGTGACGAATGATGAATGACGTTTGAAACGTCACAAAAACGACTCCCACGCACTGTACTACTCTCGTTACGTCAGATATTCAGTTCAATTTATCAACCTTTCCGATTACTACATACCATGATGACTCAATGTTGGTATTGAAATTATCGACATTGCAGTTCTAGTGTTAGCATATGACACCTAATCAGTAAAACTTAAAGGATATATGTATGTGCATTTACTACACACTATAACGATCCCTAATGATGTAGACGTAAGAATTATTCTCAACTGTAAATTGCAACTTTGTAGAGGGAATAAGTTTGTGAGCAACAATGAATTATAGTGCCAGAGCAGAGAGTATAATTTACTGTGAATATGTTTTTAATAAAATAAATCTAAATTTACTGTTTCCTATGCAGGCACTTCACATACCGTCGGGCAGTAGTACCTGCAAGCACTAGGAGGCACACTTATTTATATCTAAAACATTTACAATGTCAATTCACTTATTGAAATTATATTTTCAATTTATTCTCTACTTTTGCATTACTATTTTAAATTTCATTTTATACGGTTATATTAATATTATTTACATGTCTTTACTTGAAGTATTGCGAATCGGAAATTGGGAAATTACACAAACATTGGTTAAATTCTTGTAGTGCTTTTGAGCTCGCTATTGATGTTAATATTTTTTTTAATTTATGAATTAAATTTTAATAATAAACAACAAACAAGGAAAAGAAACAAATTGGTACGTATACTGATTATTTCAGTCAATATAGTTATTTGATAAAAAAAAATGTACAAAACAAGCCTTGACCTAGAAATAATTAATATATTTCCTCAATAACGATTCCCGATTAAATTAGTAATAATATATGTAACAATGAAACATTATACCGATTGTTTACTTGTTTTTGTAACTAAAACTTTGTAGCTAAAAGTAGAGTGCAACAAAAAATACCGAAGGATTTTTTATGGAGATATATACATATATTGAATATAATTTTAATTCGTCTTTGTTTCAGATAAAACATGGAGCCACTTACTGTAGATGTAGTCCATTTCTACCCACGAGAGAATGCGCAGACGCACAATACCGTCAAGTAAGTTTTAATCATATTTCTTCGAAATAGCAAAACATACCTTTTGATAGTAATATTAGAGTATAGTTTCGAATAAGTATAAATCTTAAAAGTAATATCAGAATGTGATATCGAATGAAAAATAATCATAATAGGATTTCAACAATCAGAAATATGATGGCCAGTTCCGTTGTGATCTCGGTACTAACATCGGGAAGTACAAATTTTGGTCTTGTCATACTAAGAATATGTATTTGGTTATCCAAATTTCATATATACGTTTATTCGACACGACTTACGAGTACATAATATAACATAACATAACTCTTGTACATAAAAAACACAAATATATACAAAAATCGGGTAGGGCTATGCCCGGGCACACGGCCGTTGGTTTTAAAATCGCTTTTAAAGTAACAGATTGAAATAAAAACTAAATTGACGGTGTTTTAAGTATTTTAATAAAAAACTCAATGTCACAACAGCGAGCTGACTATATAAGTGAAATATTCACACCACATTTTTGTTTCTAAGACTAATAGTTATTTAATTATTAAGGTACGATGATATAGACCTTTTCGTTACGGTCCACTTTTTAAACCTGGTACCCGTATGTTTCGGCGCGATTTTAAAGACGTTTCACGTCGAAAAGAAAATAAAACAACAAATAGCAAATGTACAATAGGCAGCCTTATTGCTAAACAGCAATCTCTTCCAGGCATCCTTGGACCAGGAAATGGACAGTGCAATAGGCTATAACTAGTATAAGTTAAGGAATATTTGACAGGACGTAAACACGGACTTGATTCTTAATACATAATGCCTTCCTAATACATAAACATTGTGAGACAATCTATATATACATGTGAAGAAATTCAAGTGTATATGTATTCGAACAATCCTCACTCGACAGTGTTCTAATAACATGAATTATTCTAAATTTGTCAAATTAAGTCACTTCACTTGAAAATACTAGTGATACAGATGTTATAAAGTTGATTAAAATCAGTACTACTACTATTTAGCCTTCTGGTATGCAAATATTAAATTTTTGTTGTTACCTAGTTACCGCCTAAATTTTTCCTTTATATATATATATATATAAATTTTGTTTGTTGTCTTTTGTTTAATGTACCACAGATTTGGATTACGGTCGAATTAATAAGTTCAATGATTTTGCCCAGTTTTAAGTTGATATTCTTGATCTGCGCAGTTACTCGTATCTGTTGTCACTACTCTGTCAAGCAGAATCTGTGCAGCAGCAGTGCAGTTTGTACAGTTTTTTTGTCATACATATATTATTATGTATACAACATATAACAAAATACATACATGTATTATGTATTTTGTTTTTTTTTATTTATTATATTATTTTTTATTTCAAACTTATTTATTTCCTTAATTAATTTAAGATATCAAACATATTTATTTCCTTATTTACTTTACTTTACTTTACTTTTAATACTTTAATACTTTATTCATAAAAAATATATACATTTTCATCTACACACAATGCTTACTTACCCTCCGCACTAGTTATTAACTGTGTTACGGCAAGGTAATGAATGACGATAGTCCTATCAGTGGTATACATTTTTGACCGGTAAAAATAAAACTTCACTTATACTATTAACAGACAAGATACGACGAAATTAATACAAAACAACATCGTAAACATCATTACACACTCGATATGTCAAGTAATAAAATAATATATTACCTATATATGTAATAAAATACACATATACACATACACCTACACATACATAAAATATAATAATAATGATGTAAAAAAACTTTGATTTAAGAAATACTTTTAAATAAAGAAATAATAATATATTTTAATTTACTTTATAATTTTAAATAGGTTTTCAGTCTCATCATAATCGCACATTCGAAGATATTGTTTTAGTTTCCTTCCACATATATATTTAGTCGAGCCTTCTAACTTCTAACTTCTTCTAACTTCTAAATTTTGTTATTGTTTTTGGTATCATTGTGTGGTGCAAAATAAATGTATTTCTTTCTTTCTAATTAAAAAATCCATGTCAACTAGATACATTTTAATTATACAAATTTGTATAATTAAAATATTCATTGATACTATAAATAGGCTTTACCAGTAACACTTCTTTTAACTTGCGCCAGAATACGACAAAGCTTTCTATTTGAAAAATATTATATATAATTGTTTTCTATTATATATTCATGGTACCATGCAAAGTATATATCGTATATGAGCTTTGATGATGATAAGCAGTTCCTCAGTTCTTGAGTCCAGAGGAAGGCTCCACCTCCGTCCTTAGCGTCAACATCAGTTAAGAAAATGGCATGGCATTAACGTAATGTAAAGAAAAAATATTATTTTGATTATCCTTTAAATTAGCCTTTTTAAAAGGTAATTTAAAGGATAATCCAAATTTTAATAATAATTAATAATAACAGAATTTACACGGGTTTTTAGTTTTGTAAATAACCCTTTTTACTTGTTTTTGACATGTGTGTATAACCCTAATTAAGGTATTATAAAGATATTGTAAATAAAGACTGAAAAAAAAGACCTAAGATTCTTGCCTATTATTCCGAACATATGTAGAGCAAATTTTTTCTACATACATACATATTCACATACGTTTTCTTTGACGTCAATAAGTGGGTATAAGGATCTATGTTGAATAAAGATTATGTTGATTCTGAGTACATATTTAATTTCATCAGGTACGAAGTAGTCAATGACGAGAACCCCACCACTACTATAGTGAGACGCGGACAGCCGTTCAACGGAGTTGTCAGGTTCACCAGGCCCTTCAACGAGGAGAACGACATGGTGCAACTGCTCTTCACACTTGGTACGACTCTAGGACTATTTTTCTTTAAATAACCATATGTTTCACTATATTAGTATGAAATAATATATAGTATCTATAACAGTATAATAACAATTGATCACAAAAAATAGCTCATAATTGCATCAAATTGTATAATTCTTGAAACAGTATCTTTGAGTAGCATATTCCTTTATTCCCTATTGTTATTCCCCTTTTAAAGTACTGTATTTTCACAAACGACGGATGCAATTTTCACTTATATATAATTATTATTTAAATATAACGAAATTTCATCGTTCAAAAAGGAATTTCCATACTAACTTTTAACCCTTATTTTTATTTTATCGTTTTAAAGATAAAATGTATATCTAATCATCATCATCATCATCATCATCAGCCCCTCTTCGTCCACTGCTGGACATAGGCCTCTTCGAGTGTACGCCACTGAGATCTGTTTTCGGCTTCTCGCATCCAGCTCCTGCCAGCCGTCCTGCGCAAATCATCACTCCACCTTGCCTGAGGACGTCCTACACTACGTTTGCCGTTTCGCGGTATCCACTCTAGAACACGTTTGCCCCAACGGCCATCGGTTCTACGGCTAACATGGCCAGCCCACTGCCACTTCAGTTTGCTAATCCTGTGGACTATGTCGATGACTTTGGTTCTCTGACGTATCACCTCATTTCTGATGCGATCCTCAGAGAAACGCCGAGCATAGCCCTTTCCATAGCCCGCTGAGCGACTCTGAACTTGTGGACTAGTCGTGCCGTCAGTGTCCACGTTTCGGCTCCGTAAGTCATTATCTAATCAAAAGCCTAAAAATGACAATACTTCCATAAAACCTTTCATCCCCCTATCAACACCATACACCTCTTTTTTCGCATTAGAAAGTAGCCAATGTCATTTCCTTGAGGCTAGACCATTGATTCTCAAAGTGGTCTGTGACAACCTGAAAGGGGTGTACGTCAGCGAAATAAAAATTTGGGAGTCCATGAAAAGAACGGGGATCCACAATAATGGATCTCAACATACACTGATAGAACCTATTTACTTACATTATATTATCTTCTAATATAAAGACATAAAATTATTTATAAAAGTACCTGTGAACTAAAAAAAATATTATAAATTTTTGTATGTTGTAGGATGTACTCATTCAATATCAGGTAAGTAGGGGGTCTACCCAATACCGAAAAATATGGCTAAGGGTCTACGACACAATAATTCCCTCATGATAAGGCCGGCGTCACTTTGACTTCCCGCGCCTCTTGTAGCGCTTTTGCGCTAGAAGCGCCCCTTTTATGGGCCTGCGCTGCATCGCCCCTCTCCTGAGGGGCGGTCGCCCTCACGATTTGCCTATATGGTTTTAGAACCTGGGCCAGGCTGAATTTAGTCGCAGAGATCGGGCGAGATCTGTCTCCGCCGGCATTGATTGCGGCAATGCTGGCGGACGAGGGAGGTTGGAGGGCTGTGGCCTCCTTCTGTGAAGCAGTAATGCTCCAGAAGGAGGCGCCGAGCGGGGTCGGGAGATGGCCGATCCCGCTCGAAGGAGGCGGCGCCGGCTCGGTAGCACAGCTGCGGCGCCGCCGCGGGTCGCCGCGGGCGCGAGGAAGTCGCGACCGCTACGGCGACCCGGGATGGACCACGCCCCTTCCGTGGCCGGGGGGCGTCGTCGGTGGAGGGGACCGGGGGAGGTGGTAGCTTCCCCCGAGGAGGGCTCCCCTCTAGAGAGGGGAGCGGAGGCTGGGGTTCCTGGAAGTGGCCTTTGTGTTCCCGGGGGCTCCCTACATGCCTGAGGAAGGCCATCCCTGAGGTTTTTAGTGGGTAGGCCTCCCCCTTCTGGGGAGGAGAGCCCCGCATAACCCCGGCTCGCCACAGCCGGGGTATGCAATTTAATGCAATTTCCTCAGGGGAACAAAAAAAAAAAAAAAAAAAAAGGCTGAATTTAGTCGGTAGGTCACGTGGCTGGACCGTTCCGGTCGCGTGGAGTCCGACATAACCTCCGTGACACTTGCCGTTGCGGGGGTATCCTGGGTACGTTTCGTGCTCCTTGTGAGGATTCTCAGCCTTCCTCTCCTGAGGAAAAAAAAAATGTCTGCTGTGTACCAAACTTAAATCGGTTTAGTAGTTTTGGACATATATATTTTTTTAAAGTACGACTTAATATATATTCCTATAACGTATGATACATTATAGGCGACAACCCACGAATGGACACACAAGGCTCAATTTTCATCAGAAGGGACGTCGTTACGGACAAACACAGCTGGAGTGCGAAGTTGCTGGTGGTACAAGAGGACACGGTCTCCTTTGAGGTATTGCCTTTACTTTTTTGGTTTTATGTAACATTTCATATTCGTTATATTTCTAAGCATCATATGTAAAGTAATAAGAAAACACAAAATGTTTCTACACCTGTTCAGAAATTGGGAAGTCTTTTAGAGAAGAACAGGCAATAACTCTGAAGATTAGATGATGATGAAAACGACATAAACAATTTTATATTAACAATTAGATAGATAGATAATTTCTTTATTGCACACAACAAATAAACAAACAACATAAATATTGAATTAAATATTGTGGGTAAAGA
Organism: Scirpophaga incertulas; assembly: GCA_036419045.1. Taxonomy (NCBI): domain Eukaryota; kingdom Metazoa; phylum Arthropoda; class Insecta; order Lepidoptera; family Crambidae; genus Scirpophaga; species Scirpophaga incertulas. The sequence continues at coordinate 15,180,057 of CM071645.1, forward strand.
TAAATGTTAACTCTAAGCTAATTAATGTATGTAATATTAAAGCAAATGACAGTTTACCATAACTCAATAAATCAAACAGACCTTATTAGTAAATAAACATTTATAGGTATGCAAATATGTATATATAAATATAAAAATATATTAATATATATAGATGTATAATTTAATTTAAGAACAAAACAATTAGGCGACAAGTTAAAGAAAATAACGAAAACTAATTTAAACATTTTTACAGTATTTTTGGTGATACAAAATCAATAGATTTTGTACATTTATACAAAACGCTCTTTGCGTATGAGTATATTATGCTTTGCAAAACAATTTACACTAATTGTCAACGGATTGACTACAAACGAATTTCCCAATGAACATCATCTTCTTACATAAAATAATGTCTGATGCGATTGTGTATATATTGGTCGATTTATAAAATCTCAAAGCGTATACATTGTAGTTCGTACATTATGATAACTATATAATCTAACTCAGATGCATTAGACTACTAATGGAACTTTAAATTCTGTCATACTTACATCATACATTACAATAACTGTTTAAATCTAATCAATATTCATCCCAACCTGTTAATTAAAATATTATGTCGAACTATTCATTAGTGCTGCATTAAATATTATCATAGAGAGATAATTGTATAATGAAGTCATATTTATTCGTAGCATGTAGTTCATTTGAAAAGCGAAATGCTCCTTGAATGATTTGTTGCAGATTTATGCAAATCCATTTTCATTTGTCTCTTGTTCATTTGTCTTTGTTAAAATATAGACAAATCTAAGATTTATTGCCTTTACATTAAGTTGATTTTATAATAATAACACATTTCGTCGCTGTGATAAATATATCACAATTGCATTGCCTCAGGAATGATGTTGTAATATCCGTTATTAGGAAGATTTGAGCTGGGAAAATTTTTAATGGATCCCAACTGTTAAAATCGGTATATTCCGCGTTACAATATATTTGTAATTATTTTGTTTTTTTTTTAATATATTTTGTGTAATGTAAATGGCAGTCGGATTTTTAATTTTCATTTTATTAAATGACGCCTGGTAGTCGTCATATTTAAATTTCTTCAACGACACTCGCAAGATTAAAAGGAATTGATAGAAATAAAAATGACATATGTCCTTTGGTAAAAAAAATACCCCAGGCACTGTCCGCGACCGGTGCATATGGCGGTAGAATCGCGAAAGCGCCATGTACCCCGTATGGGCCTAGAGAACACAGGGGGGTCTTAGTGGGTAGGCCGGTCCGCTCAGACCGGAGAGCCCCACGCGGTGTCACGGTGCAAAAGGTGCATTTCCCCTCTAAAAAAAAAAGGCACTGTCCGTGAAAAATACGTTTAAGTTAAACGCACTGTGCGTTCAACCTGAACGACTACTGCACCTTAATGTGTTGTATCACAAGCGTGGTACCCGACAAGATTTCACGTTTTTAGAATACATCTTAATACTATATCCAATTATCTATAAAAAACTATCAATAGTTTTCAATATTCAATTCGATCAATATATCACAATTGCAACAATATAAAACTGTAAGTTTTGCTCATGGGCCAAAGGATTAAAGTTCACTTGTAAGTAACTTTTTTAAGTAACGGATTAGCAACTAACAGTTATTTATGATCTTAGCTCAGGTTATAATAATAATATCGCTTAATAATTAATCAATGTTGTATGGAAATAATACATCATTTTATTAGAATCATTATTATAAGTGCTTATTTCTTAAAGCTACCACAGAATTCAAATCTGCCCCGATAGTAATCTCGGATGATTAGCATAAAGATGTTGGCGAGATATGCGTGCATAAAACAGACTATTTACGCCCATAACGGTCGTGACCCGGGGTCGATTCCATTAGCCTTATTGATAAAGATTTTACTACTAAGATTATCTTTAGATTACCTTTATCTTCTTTTGTTATATGTCAATTTTCGTAGGTCAAAACATGAAATGGAAAAATTATGCTATATTTTGGCAACAAAGAAAGAAACATTTATTGGCCATACACACTCACAGTATAATATAAACAGGACAATAGTATAACACAAAAACAGAGACACAAAAGGAAAAAGGGTTATCCATAAATTACGTCACACGAATTTCGTGATTTTTTGCCCCTCCCCCCGTCCTTGTCACAGCTAGTCACATTTGTGAGACTTCCCCCCCTAGTGTGACGTCACAAATTTTGAAATTATAGAAATTATTGAATGATAAAAGTGGTTACGAAATGAGTTTATTTTCATTTTAATAAAATTAACATCAAATCAATTAACAAAACAAAAAAACGATTACTTATATTAAATAAGTATATGGTCATTTCATGATTTTTTTTTATATTTTCCAAAATCACCTATTAAAATCAATTAGAAAACCCCGGACTACCCCGGGAGTACCCCGGGTTTCTGGAGTATTAATAGAAGAAGATACTATTCATTTATTTTATTTATGAGAGTATACAGACTTTGCAATAAAAGTTAATATTACAGCACTTTTCATACTTATTAGTAATAATTTAAAGTTTGTGTTTTATCAGTTAGCTTATAATTATAATAGATTTTGAAATGTGACGTCACGAAATTTAAGATCCCACCCACCCCCTTGTCACACAATGTCACACTTCGTCAACCCCCTCCCTCCCCTAACCGTGTGACGTAATTTATGGATGGCCCCAAATCTAGTAAAGTGCAATGTTTCTAAGTCACGCCTCTTTAAGTAAGATGAGCGGAGTGATCAAGAAGCGTTGTTATTCTAGCAGAATAAAAAGAGTATAATTGATACAGATAATGACAGTGATATCATAAATAAGTAACAAATGGAAATAATAATAATCAAGAATAAATAATAATCGCTCAGCCAATGAAAGTGAAAATTATATATATAATAAATAATATAAATATAAATATTTGTTACACTTACACCAATTAGCCTAGCCCAAACTAAGCTCTGTAAGGCTTGTGCTATGGGATCTAGGGTAACGGATAGACATACATATATAAATAATTTTTATTGAAATATATATCAACAACCATGACTAAGGTACAAATGCTGGCATTCATCACATAAACATCTGCCCCCACCGGGATTCGAACCCGGGACCTCAGAGATGGCGACACCTTGAAACCGGTGTACTATCCACTCGACTATGGAGGTCGTCAAAATAACAAGAATGAACGTTACAAAACCTGCCACCGTAGGCACGGTACTTGACGGTACAGGCGTGATAATGCTATGTTATAATCGTGTATTACGCCGATTTAAAAATAGATTCAAATGTACATGAGACAGGATTAGACCAAAAAAAACTAATTTTAGAAGTAAAAATTTTATATCGTTCATACTATTTCAATATTAACTAATAATAATCTATGATAAATATGAACATAAATCAAGTAAGAAAAAAAAATATTTTGCTTAACGTAAGTTTCAACAGTCAGTTACTGGCATCTAAACAAATTTAATTTTTCTAAACAAGTGAAAACCAAAAGCTAAATTTAACCTTATATGAGAATAAAATAATACAAGATAGCAAGTTAAATCCACCGCAGTAGCGTCATATGGACATTAAACAGTTGACATAATAAATATTTTAAAATAAGGTAATAATATTTAATATAAATTATTATGAAACCCACGACGTCATCCATGGTTTGTTTATGTTCAAACCATGATTGTGGTGGATTTAACTTATTATCTTGTATTATTTTTCTCATACTAGCGACCCGCCCCGGCTTCGCACGGGTGCAGTGAAAAAATGGTTATGGTGGGTTATCCCTAAGAGATAGACATATACCATCGCGGACTTTTTTGTGGATTTTTGTAAGTTGTACAATACTGTAGTACATTATTTTGTCTATCTCGTAGGGTTCAGCCAGCGTTTGCAATATAAGCGCAAAAAAAACGTGCTTATTTACGACATCACATTAGAAACTTTAAATTTATCAGTGTTTCTCTACTATATTATGCATTTATTATACATACAAACCTTCCTTAAGAATCATTCTATCTATTAAAAAAAACCGCGTCAAAATCCATTGCGTAGTTTTAAAGATCTAAGCATACATACGGACATACAGCGAAAGCGACTTTGTTTTATACTATGTATTGATAAGGTTAAATTGAACTTTTGGTGCTCACATACTTCTAAATTTATTGACGTTAGTAACAGACTGTTGAGACTTAACATCAGAAACGGCATGAACCATGAGTACAATAATTCAAGAATATATCACGTACCTCTTGTCATTGTTACGTATTAACACTATAAAAGTTCCTAAGCACTAATAAATATGACAAAACAATTGCAGCGGGTCCTCGACTTACGTCGTTTCGATTTACGTCGTTTCAAGTTACGTCGAACAATGTTTTGACACTATTCCTCAAGCATACGTCATTTGTTTCGATTTCCGGCATATCGGAGAATTCACTTGTCTTGCCTGCCATGAAAATTTTTGAAGAAAATGATCCTAATTTTGAGAGAAGTTTTAACGTTAATAACAAAATTTGTGCAGCCTATCACTGTTACCAAGATCTGTATGATAGCAAGAAGAAAGAAGCCAAGCAATCTAGAATTGATGGTTTCTTTAAGCCAAAAGCTTAATTTATTATTTATTTACATATGTATAAGTTTTATAATTATTATTGAAATTAATAACACACAAATACCAAAAATAACTAGCAATTTCATAAGTGCATAATATATAATTATTTTAAGAACTTACTTTTCATAATAAAGTACGTCCTTTGTTTATAAATGCAGTTTTTTTTATTATTTCGAGTCCGTGTGGAACCTAACCCTTGAGTTTTACATGTAAACATATGAAAAATATGTCTCGACTTACGTCGTTTCGATTTACGTCGCGTATTTCGAGAACCTAACATGCCGTAAGTACGAGGACTGCCTGTATTTCCTTAAAGTATGAATTAGTAGGTATATTTATATAAAACCAATTGTATTTTTGTTTATAACCACCTACTTGAAAAATATATTCTTTGGATTTTTATCTTTACTCCAAAACTGTAGGTTCAACAGGTCATAGTGATGAATCTTTATATTGATCAAGAGGTCATTGCTCGTAGCATTCAGTCATAACATCGTTGCTTTTCGTTACTTTAATCATATCGAATATCGCCAGAGAACATTAAATAAGCGCTATACAGGAAATTGTAAAATCAAAATACTGGAACATAAAATTAGAGTTAAAGGATTCAAATTTAAAAAATTCGATAACATCAATGTGTATTTTGATCTTTAAATTTCATATTTACGTTATACTATCTGGTAATCATCGCGAGGAAACCTTTGAAAACCTTGTAAAATATACACTTTTCAGATCGCAAAAAATCTATCTGATATTGTAACATGCTAGGAATATATTTGTTTTTCCACACATACTTCATAATCATAAATTCATAATCATAAATTCATAATCATAAGTCTTACTAACAATACAAATTTCTAGCATAAAATGTTTAGACTTTTGCCGTCTGGTTATGGAATTCTCTCCCTGTAAGTATTAAGGAGTCCTTTAAGAATAAAGTCCGCGTTCACTTCCTGTTAAAGATTCCTTAACTTAAACTAGTTAAAGCCTATTGTCCTGTCCAATTATTGCACCTATCCTCTATTTTAATCTCTTTTTAGTACTTCCCAGATCCAAGGTTGCCTGGAAAATTCCTGTTTAACAAAAAGGCCGCCTCTTGTACGTTTGCTATTTGTTGTTTTTTTTTTGTCTATGTTCTTGTTTTTGGTGTAGGTACAATAAAGAGTCATGTTATGTTTCGTTATACGCAAAACACTTTTGGTAACATTAATAATTAAAATTACATGACTGACTAAAACGGTTTGCTGTAATATAAACAAAACATTAAAAACTCTTGAAAAAAGCCTCTCAAATTCAAAATTAAAAGCGTTTTCATGTAGATAAGTTTGATGTGCAAGCTTTAGCAATCCGCCGTCTAAAAGTTACTATAAATAAAATATAAAATGCTAATCGTGTTACATAACAGATAACTGGTTTTGGGACATGTGACGCAAGCACTCGGCCGTCGATGACAACAATATTTTTGTGTTTACAATAATTTCTATGCTAATAAGTCGAAGAATAATGGCAATCGCTTAATAAAAAAATGCGCTGACTACCTATTTACATATGAATGGGTGATTGTGGTCAAAATTGAATACAGTGTTTACTAGCTTAATTATTAGTGCATTAAAGTTAAATTTAACTTTTTATTGTTCATTTGGTATCTACGTTATCGTGACCATGAAAATAAAATTTTCCTAAAATATACACAAAAATCTTTTGGTAACATTTTTAATCAAAATTGTAAGACTGACAAAAATGGTTTGCTATAAAAAATAAACTCTTTTCGATATTAAAAGCTTTTCTAGTTCTCTTTCTCTAGTTAAAGCTATGACATTATGAAACTATATCTCATAATGTCATAGCTTTAACTCAGCCCGAATAATTGTTTATCAGGTATCAACGCCAGTATCGGTGCCTGTTGGGTCCTGGGCTGTTCGCGTCGTTACCCGCCTGAAGTCTTCCACTGCTCGGGAGATCTATGACTTTGACCAGGATTTGTACATCCTTTTTAATCCATGGAACCCTGGTGAGTCACAATCAACTTTAGGTATAAGTAACATATTTTAACAAACAACATAATTTAAAACTAAAAAGTCCAATGATTAACACCATAGGTTGATAATATACTGACTGTATTGAAAGGTATCATTTTTACTCGAGAATAATTGCCGTAAGTCTATTAAACTAAACAATTTTCTTCGATGACGAAAAGCAAATGTATATCATAAAAAATAATAATCTCCAAATAATTAATAATTCGTGCAAAATATAGTTATAACAAAATATCTTTTTTTTTGTTGTTTTTTTTAAATCAGTTAATTTCAGACTAATAGGACTTATTAATTAATGTCACCTATTTAGATTTTTTTAAGTATTTGCCCTTTGGCACTAAGCTTTTCAGCGTCTGTATTGCCATCATTACTTTATTCCAGACGACCAAACATACATGGAGGACTGCTCGTTGCTTCAAGAGTATCTGCTGAACGATGTAGGCAAAGTATGGGTGGGCCCTATCAAGACCACTCGCGGGAAACCCTGGTTCTATGGCCAGTTTGACGCCGTCGTGCTGCCAGCCTGCATGTTCATGCTGGACCGAGCTGGGATGCCCTTCCATCAGTAAGTAATAACTTGTTTTATTTCTCAAGTTCCAATGTGATAGAGATAGCGGCATAACAGGCTTAACATTTTATTAATTAAAATAACTGGCTTTTAACAATAAGGTTGCTCCGTCCGACTGGTATACGCAGTTAGACCTTCCTTAGCAGTTATGACTGGAGAAACAATTTTATTCTTATACATAACCAAAATTTAAGTGATATATTTGTTTTTTTTTAATATAGAATTTCACTTAGTCCCCGCGACTTCTACGTGAAATTCTATTTAATTCGCGTATATCTTTATATATTAACCCTGTGTTATTCTAATGTATAAGCTATATTATTGTATATAGTTTCATTAAAATTAATTCAGTAGTTTTTCCGTAAAAGACTAACCAATAATCACCCATAAAAATTTTCGCGTTTATAATATTAGTAGGAAATAATATATTAAAAAATTTAATTAACACTGAATATAATTATTATATTAGCTAGGTACATTATAATAATGTAAATGTCTGGAGACTATTATTTAATATATTATATTATAATCTGAGGGTGTTGGGTAGAATCGAATGACACCAGGCGAGATAAATTAAATTGACGAATCGTCTTATCTCACAGAAATCAATCTGTAAATGTTTACGAAAAATAAAAGAAATTCTTTGTTGTGAATTTGCATTATTACCGGGTGCACGAAATTGTCTCTTTAATAAAGATGCCATGTAAGCCTACGCTAATACCCGCGTTATCGTAGTCAGATTGAACGGATCGTTTTTTTTTTCTCTTTTCCTCAGGAGAGGAGGCTGAGAATCCATCATGGATACCAACGCAACAGGCAAGCAGGGATGCGTTGATTATGTCGGACTCCTGGTGAATCGAGGCGGCTCGACCCAACAGACCTACCGACTTAACTCAGCCTAAGCCTTTGGTCCTAGTGACCCTACTGGCTTATATTGACGGGAGCCGCACCTCAGGAGAGGTACGGTTAGCGCTGCCCCATGGGGAGGGCATAAGCGCTAGAAGAGGCGCGGTTCTCCAAAGTGGGACCGGCCTGTATTGACTGGGAACCTACTCGTGGCTGAGCAGAAGGCTGCCGAATAGGGGGAGACAAAAGAGGCGACGGCTCCGACGCCGCCGCTTACAGGTCTAGAAGGTCCTGCGTTAATTGGTTGGGGGGATCGCTCAGGACATGTCGCGGTCTACGTGTCCTCTGCCAATATGGACTGTCGTTAGTGGATGAGCCCGCTGAAGGCGGTATTGACGGGTTGAACGGATCGATCATCGTAGTGAATTATAAAGACACACACATATAAATTTATAAAATAAGGCAAATATTACTATTAATTTATTTTCTTTTGTACTAAATGTTACACACTTACCCAACATTTTTATATGTAGTACTCAAGTTTTTTTTTTTTTTTTTTTTTTTTTTTTTTTGTTCCCCTGAGGAAAATGCATTAAATTGCATACCCCGGCTGTGGCGAGCCGGCGGTTATGTGGGGCTCTCCTCCCCAGAAGGGGGAGGCCTACCCACTAAAAACCTCAGGGATGGCCTTCCTCAGGCATGTAGGGAGCCCCCGGGAACATCAAGCCACTTCCGGGAACCCCCAGCCTCCGCTCCCCTACCTCCTCCCCCGGTCTCCTCCACCGACGACGCCCCCCGGCCACGGAAGGGGCGTGGTCCATCCCGGGTCGCCGTAGCAGTCGCGACTTCCTCGCGCCCGCCGGCGACCCGCGGCGGCGCCGCAGCTGTGCTACCGAGCCCGGCGCCGAATATGAATTTAAGCTGTAGAAACTATGTTAATGATAAATAAATAAATTCTATGGCACCTAGTTTCGTAACAGGATGGAAATGTCTTCTGTCTTAACTGGACAACAAAGAACCAGTTTCATACTGGTCACAACTACATCCTAATACCGATCTTATTTGACCAGGCGCGGCGACCCAGTGAAGGTGACACGTGTGATATCCCGCATTGTGAACTCGAACGACGACGATGGTGTACTGGTAGGCCGCTGGGACGGTCAGTACGCGGACGGCACGGCACCGTCTGACTGGATCGGTTCCGTGGATATTCTGGCGCAATACCTCGAGACACAGGAGCCCGTACCGTATGGACAGTGCTGGGTGTTCGCCGGCGTGGTTACTACAGGTGAGACTCAGAGGCTTTAACTATAATACTGAGTGTTCAATATTCGGAAGCCACAAAAAAGAGTTTGTTAGAGGGAGTAAGTTCCTTAAAGGGTACACAATGCGGTCACTATGCGCTCACAATGAGTCTTTAGCTGACGCCTAATAAAAGCCCACGTTACTACTAAGGAAGCATCTCCCGGTAGGCGGCCGCCAGTCAAGGACGTTTTCTCCTTAATTATATTGTCTCTTACCTGCATCGTTATTCGATTCCCTTATATATCGTATCGTGTTGTCATTACTAATGAATTTTATAATTTCATTAAAGAGCCTAAGTAAGTACGAGTATTACCATAACAGTCTTGCGTTGCGTTTACTCGATCATCTGTTCACTTGCGGGGCCTGCCAACGCTGCATTTTCGCCAATCATATTCTTTACTTTTCCAACAAATGGTCATCTAACGATATCCATATTAGGAAGACAGAGAGCGACGAGACAATCAAGACTTAGTCTATAGTCTATAGTCGTAACTAAATCCAGATGGATTCTGACAATATTTCAAATATGGAGATCCACATTTAAAATAGTGTCACTTAAAATCAATTTTCATTCCAGTTTGCCGAGCCCTGGGCATCCCGTCGCGTGTAGTGTCCAACCTAGTGTCAGCCCACGATGCGAACAGTTCCCTCACCGTGGATAAATATTACACGGAGAACATGGAGGAGATGGACTTTGACCCCAACAACCCAGTCGGTGCGGATTCGATCTGGAATTACCACGTATGGAACGACGTCTGGATGGCGCGCCCTGACCTGCCTGCAGGTATGTATGGTAGCTACAGATGCTGGAGACGCTACTTTTCGCGTCTCCAAAAGCGGATGTGCTCGCGTTTTGTGTTGGTATATACACCTCACAAAAAATCCGACTCTGACATATATTAGTACATTTGGGATTAGTGTATAGCAGAATTACTAAGACTAAGAGACAATTCTGGTCCTTTTTGTGTGATACATCCTAACTTCTTCGAATACATTCCGTACATTATTTTGTATGAGATTTGAGTAATTCTAAAGCATTGTTAAATGAACAAAGTTCCGTATGATAATAGTGTTACAACCGAGCTTCTGAAAGCGGGTTAGCTACTAGTCCGAAGCGCCCTTCAGATGTTTTTGAATTGCGTTAAACAGAAAAAAAGGCCTAAAGCATAGCACAGGGGCACGGTGGGACTTATAATGATGCTCAATGGCACTCAAAGAGCAACAGAGAAAGTAATGTTTGGAGTAAGAATCAGGGTCGTCGACATAGTCCAAAGAATTGTAAAGTAGCGGAAAAGTCATCGAATGGCAAGCGAATGTTGGAAAATCTAGCATTTGGTCAATCAAATGAAGGCATCTTGCGCTAGCTGCACAAGAGCGATCGATGTAAAGATCTTTGGGGAAGGTCTATTTCCAGCAATAGTTGTCTCTCTGCTGAAATTAATGATAATAAAGAATTATATGAAATATTACTGTTAGTGACACTTAAATTTGTTTGTTATTATGAAAACCAAATCGCATCCCATTTCAGTGCATAAGTAGAAAGATTTGATATTTGTCTTTACATGGAATAATAAATAAGATAAATAAAAAAAAACCATTATATATGTTTTAAAAATATACTCAACTTCGAGAGTGAGAAGGGTTCGCATACTCACGGTACCTTCCTAACTAACAAACGAGGCTCTGGCATTCCTCAATACGTACTCGGCCAACGTGTTGAGCGTGAAGCGGAATTGCCCAAAACCCCTTCTTTGAGGAGGGCCTATGTCTAGATGTAGGAGTATCTCGGTTGAAATGATGATGATGGCCACCAAAAACAAATAAAATTCTCGTGCAGGTTACGGAGGCTGGCAAGCGATCGACGCGACGCCCCAGGAGACGTCAGCGGGCATGTACCAGTGCGGACCCGCGCCTCTAGAGGCCATTAAGCAGGGTGTAGTAGGCGTGGCCCATGACGTAGAGTTCATGCTGGCGTCGGTTAACGCTGACCTCATGCGCTGGCGCCGCGACCCCACCGCCGAGGCCGGCTACTCCGTGGTCGACACCAATAACTTCCAGTAAGTAGCAAAGACATAATTTATATACATCTTGTACGAGGTAGAATATTGTTGCGGACATACTTACCTGTGGCTATTTAATGGCATGTCCATACTCTCCGCATTGCGAGGCACCCCTTTAAGTAGTCTATTATGCCTATTTTTTTTTATTAGCTGTTAGTAAATCCGTCTTTATTAATGCACTTTTAAAGGTGCGTAGCGTAAGGATTGATTATTACACATTACCAATTTTTTTTCTCTCTTTATTTTATAAGGACTTTTATGGATACGTCAGTCCTATCGGATCATATACATAATCATACACAATACGGAACATATACAATCACAGTTAATCTCAAGGTAGTCGCGGCGGGCACACCCAAGGAACATTTTAGCAAAAAAAATCATTTTAACCAGTAGAATAACAGCTTGAGACTTTATAAGCGATGTACAAAAGCGTACAAATATATTTAAGGCTGTAGTAGTGTACTGGAAGAGCAACAGCTGTATAATTAAAGATGCCATTAGACCATAACCTAAAAATCATGCTACCAAAATTAATATATTGTGTTAGTATTTGTTATTGAAAATTACGGCTATATTTAAATAGACTCTCACCTGAAAACACAACGAAATTAATTTGTTGTCAATAAAAATGCCCTGCGGGCTTATAAAAATAGTCTCATGTTAGGTTACACGATTCTTGTAACACAAATAATTTCATTAATATCTATTATTTCGAGAGCGCGTGAGTTTTTAGCTTAATATTACTATATATAATCAAGAAGAAGCAGCAGCCGCAAGCAAAATAATGACCAGGAAATTAGTAATGGTTTACATATAGCAAAATAATATTTGATCACTTCACAATTCAACAGATATTTAGCCGCTTGTCAATGATTCAATGAATTAAGTTCAGTATGGAAGGATTTAACATAATTTTAGACTTATATTCAGACATTCGCAAGCCTATGGCTGTATATAAGAATAAAACAACTACTTAAGATTTGCACACAGTATCTGTATATTGCTATCAAATTATTTGCCTAATCACATTGACATATAAGTACATATATATATCGATGCCTAATCAGATATTGCGCTATTTCACAGCTGTTATACAGCTAGTTCTACTCTTACGCTATAATTACGCTATATAATTTGGGCCCTTTTTGCGGATATATCGACTGTATATCTGGATATACAGTCCTAATTCAGCCATTTATACAGCCTAAACTCATGAATTTTTTCATTGTACAGCGTTTATACAGTTTAAAATGTTACTTGGGCAGTACATTGTATAACATATGGGCCTCTTTGGAAGTTGGCTGGGCCAGAATACTGTGGAACATACCAACATCCATAATATTAATTATTAATCTGTTGATTAAATCTCTCCTAGCATCTTGATAACGGACACATTCCACCAATAAGTGTTGGACATCTTCCACCAAAATCTTAAAATACTAAGATTATTATAAGATTTGAAGAACTTTGAAAAGGAATCATTTTGTGCAAGAATCATATAAATAATACCTATATATGTTATGCTGCAGATCATGAAAGGTAATTTGTATTATTCAAAATTATAATAACCTAAACTCGGCGTAATTTTTTTGTTACGCTTCTTTACAAATTTTCTCCGTAACGATTCATTAAAAACACACGAATATTACAACAAAAAAGAATGTTACGTATTCTCACAATTGTATTGTTTTATTACTTTCATATTTGTTTTTTTAAAACTACTACTACTGTGGCAATAAGGCTTACGGCGTGCCTGATAGTAAGCAGTCCTATCCAAAACCTTTAAATAATTAAGTGAACGCCAGCACTAATACAATGATAATTTTACGAGTGAACAAATGCTGAAGGTCATTGGAAGACATTATTATTTACATTATATTATAACATATATATTTAACATGGAGAAGATGCTTAGTCCTATTAATTTAACTACTAACGTTACGCATTCGTTGAGATTGCAATTTTGTTGAGATAATGTGCAGAAAACGGTTTGACGGTAAATGTACAGAATATTGATTAATGTCTTACCTTGTTGTGATTCGTTTCATTTTAAATTATCAATGATCTAAGTTATTATACATTTTGAAATTTGTTTAAATATCAAATAAATAATTGAGTGTTCTTCTTCCACAACATAATTTCATAATGTCGAGATCAATTACATATTATTTTCTATCAAACTGCAATGCCGCATTCATTCAGGTGCCAACAAGCTGGCCTTGCTCCAGTCGATGGAAAGATTAAAAATAAACGTTCCAATATTAGAGTTATCGTGATTATCGCACGTATCTTCTTCAACATTATAAAACTAGTTATTTAGGTGTGCCTTTTATTTTTTATGTCTAAACAGTAAATACTAGGTAAAATCTCTATAAATAGCCTTTATCAAAAAAAATGTATTTATAGAAATGCATTAAAATTACGGGTTTAATTACAATTCAAATATTATAATAATTCACATCGATATTGCGGTAGAGTTGAATATATTGGACAAGAGAAAACTAGAAAATATGTGTCTACGTACTACCTACTTGATCTTAAAAAAAATATTTATTAAAAATGTCCCTGTACACTACACCGACGGTATCGACAAATTTATAGTTAACAATAATAAATTATGTAGGTCCCATATTTACGGTGTGTTAAGTTTTAAACCACCTCGTAGTAATACCATGGACAAAATCTAGATGAAAGCTCCAGACGCCTAATTGGGAGCTTTCGAAACGGCCAGCAGACTTTTGGGTCACTGATATCGGTATGAGCGTTGCTCCTAACAAACCAATGAACACTCCCTATCTAAACTGTATTCTCCCAGCGATCGGACAATAGTCGGCGCAATAAAGCTGACCCGGTAATATTGTAAGGCTAAACAAACAATGGTTTTCGTGAAAAAAACATATTATATACGGTTTGTTTCTATTCTAGCATCGGCCGCATGATCCTGACGAAGAAGCCGTACGTGTTCGACCCATTAGGCGATGAAGACCGCGAGGACATCACAGCACAATACAAGCACCGTGAAGGCACGGCCTCGGAGCGACTGGCACTCATGAACGGCGTACGATACTCCGAGAGAGCCAAGAGGTTTGTTTTGTGTGTACTGTTTCAAGTTTAATACTGTTCCAGCCAATGGACTTTCCCAAAAAAGCAGACTACAGAAGAACATCTCCACTTAATAGCCTAATTCTACTAATAAATCACAACTGAATCAAAAGAAGTGCATTATTTGAGTGTGGAATGTTCCATGACACGATCATGTATCGTTCTGATTGTTTAAATTTAGCACTGATTCGTTGCTAAATTACAGCTAATTTGTTAGTAAAATTGACACAAAGGATAAAGGACCACTAGGGGACCATTCCCTCTTCTACTTCCTAGATCATCCTATTTGAGGACAGAAGAGACATCGAGCTGGCTTTAGAGGGTTGGTCGTGGGTTGTGGGTTGATTGTGGGCGCCTGTTAATTAGCTATTGACAGGTACAGCAGGTAACAGCATTCGACCTCGTTTTGGTAAGTTAAAATTTAAATTTCTTTGCAAAATTATCAGTCATACATAATTCAATACTGCAGTGCGATTGTTTTTCGTCTGCCACCGTAGCAACAATTCATAGGGAACTATTAACATAGTGGAAATAAATCCTTAACTTTTTACTGAATACTCTGCAGAATTAAGTTTATTTTCCAAGATATATGACCAAATTGTCAATATGGGGGTTCCCATTGTAACCATGAATCTAACATCAGGCTTAAAAATAATTTTATTTGCTAATTCACTTACATCACCATTTTCAAATAAAATGATATAAACCTATTTTACATTAAGCTACGTATAATAAATTTTAACTTCTTGTAATCAAAAGATAAATTATAAGTTGTAAGCCAGTTAAACCTAGTGAGAGAGCACCATTTATATCGTTATAACATTGTTTTTTTTTTTATGTCTAATTTGAATAATAAAGAAGTATTATCTGCAAGTTATACTCTCACATGAGACTGCAATATACTATATTACAGAAGGTTGTTAATATATTTTGAAAAATCCTTCGGAAATCCGCATCAAAATAATTGTGCTAGCAAATTGGCCTAAAACCATTGATCATGTCCTATAATCAGCCCCAAGACTAACCGCTGCAAACTAGACGGAGAATCGAATCTTTGAGGGGTATTACTTATTAAGCCTACAATTTTTTTTGAAGGTATTATGCAGTCGTCAGCAACTTAACAAATGACATTGTATTCAACCTGCGAGACATCGACAACGTTTACATCGGGGAAGAGTTCAGGATCATTGTCGATATTCAGAACAATTCTAATGAGGTAGAGTTTAAAATACAATTTTTTCAAGCATTAGAATGATTATTTATATCCTCTTTAGGAAATTAACTTACTAAAATTTTATGTAAGATATTTTTAATAATGACTATCTAAAGAAATGGGTTTCAATCGAACCGTACCTTGTTCTATCTTAGGACAATCTTATATTAAACAGAAAAGAATCGACAACAAACCACTTAGGACTGTCCTACACTACCTAAGACACAGTTGGTGAAATTGACAAATAAAGTAACTTACTTTAATTTTTAATTTCCGCCCGCACGACAATTTTCATTTTAGTGTAATACTTAGATATTGAATGTAGATCTAGATATTTTAAATATTTACCATTTATTTCTTATGTACACAAGTACATATCAAACGGTATGTACACAATGTTACAAAATTTATGATATATTTTTTAAATGCACCAAAATGGCGGTGTCGATAACACTCGTGCGAATTAATTATAAACTAATAAAACAACTAAATATAAAGTAGTAAATATATATTAATGCTAAATAGTAATGTACCGTATATGTCTATATTATTCATTAAAATATATTATTTTAACTGCAACTATATAATATAAATATATAAATTTAAAATCCATATCAAAAATACACTCATGAGTAAAGGTTATTATAAAGTAAGTGACTATCTAAATGATCACACTATTTGGGAATAGGGACACTATTCATAGAGCCATGTTTGGTAATATTATTTATAATATTGTATTATTTTATATGTGTATGTAAACATACATACGACTGTAATCGTATTAGGTATGATTGTATCTTATACTATATTGTATTTTTATATTATATTATTATAATTATTAACATTGAAAAGAGGAGATAAAAAATAGACCTTCAGAGTTTCTTGCCTGTTCTTCTCGAGAAGGCTCTCCCAATTTCCGAACAGGTGTCGAGTCAATATATTTTTTCTTTTTTTCCTTATTCGTACGTACGGACAAGGTTTTTTTTTTTTTTTTTTGTTATTTAAGTTTTTTTTTGTTTTGTTTGTTGACGTCAATAAGTGCCTGTAAAGGTCTATGTTGAATAAATATTATTTTGATTTTGATTTGATTGATTGATTTGATTTGCAGGCTCGCCATATTAAAGCTTCTCTGTCAGCTACTAGTGTCTTCTACAACGGTGTTAAATCTGACATTGTGAAAAAGGTCGAGGGGAAAATCGTCGTTGGACCCAATAAAAGTACGTACTTATTAAAGCTTTAGGGTTCATTATTCAAAGAAGTATGAAACAACTTTTCATAAGCAGCATTGTGTGCAAGTATAAATAAATAAATAAATATAAATATTTGTTACACTTACACCAATTAGCCTAGCCCAAACTAAGCTCTGTAAGGCTTGTGCTAAGGCTTGTGCTATGGGATCTAGGGTAACGGATAGACATACATATATTATACATATATAAATAATTTTTATTGAAATATATATCAACAACCATGACTAAGGTACAAATGCTCGCATTCATCACACAAATATCTGCCCCCACCGGGACTCGAACCCGGGACCTCAGAGATGGCGACACCTTGAAACCGGTGTACTATCCACTCGACTATGGAGGTCGTCAAAGTCAAAGAATAGGTAGTCACTTTCTACAAGACCAACCGCCATGGTTGGCAATTGGGTTGCATTTTGCAATACTGCAACATACAAATACGAGCCTCAAACCTTTCTTACAATTTTCTAAAGTTATGAATAATGTACCATCCATATATATATAAAAATGTAGGGGACAAGATACAACCCTGCCTAACTCTTTTTTTTACATTGAAACTTATGGGAACATTCCTTGGCAATCTTGATGCAGCGTTGGTTTGAGGAGGTGTTCAGGACTTCCTATGTGTACTGACTGTCACTAACATTTCTATGAATATTTATTCACGATTGTAACTAATCATAACACGTGTCTTGATACTTATTATCTGACATTTTGATTAAATTTATAACGAGTAGTACTGCTATATGAAATGTATCTTCTTATACTTTTTTTTTACAAATTTGAGTGCGTTTGATAACGATCTCACCTGATGTTAAGTGAAGATGTTGCCTAAGGTGGAACACGCAAACTCAAATAGTGCCTATTACTCTTGCCTTGAAACTCTTGAACATATTATAGTAGGGAATTCCATTCCTTGGCGGTTCGCATAATGAAGTACGAAGCGAAACGAGAGGTATGAAGAGGTGGAATATCGACCACATATGGATAGAGTCCCTAGCTGCGTCTCCTCGTCCGATGGTGGAAGGGAATAACTTGACAGTTTATTAAGCTTTCATAAGGTTGTATTGTAGCAGTGACTTAATTGTCTTTCAGATGAGCAAATAAGCATATCGGTAAAAGCAGAGGAGTACCTTCCTAAACTTGTGGAGTATTGCAACATGAAAATATCCGCCATGGCCATCGTGGACGAAACTAAGCAGTCGTGGGCCGACGACGACGACTTCCAAGTGCTTAAACCTAACATTCATGTTAAGGTACGTAAAATGTCGCTTTTATGCCGCATATAAGACAAAGGTCCTAAGTCAGCGATACTTGATTGACATCATTGATAGACCATAATCCCTAGTTATCATCAGGCGACAATGTCTGTCTGTGTGTATAGTTGAAAAAATTAACAGTTAATCGGGACTCATTCGTCTTCAAAAAACCAAAACAATCGTGACGGGTTACCTATTTGGCAATTCCAAGTTCCCACTAAGCAGTGCACAGTAGATATAAACCAAATCTTCTATCTTGAAGGAGGAAAATGATCAAGTCCAGTATAAGCGTATAAGGACAGATCTGATGATTTGAATTAATTAATAATGTGCAGATCTAATTGGAGGACCCGTGCACCTGCTACAATATTAGGGGTTATGAAATTGCGGTTTTGTGTGGAGGTTTTTAATTAGCTTACTCCTTTATGAATTTTTTATACACATATCAATAGTCATTAAGCTAATTATTACATAATTTTGCAGCGAAGAAAATTAGTTGTCATATAGTTTGAAAAATTGCAATAAGCAACTAGAATAAGCTTCATTTATCTCATTTCTTTACGTATACTGGGATATGTGTTACGGCCAGATATAATTGGTCTAAGTTACCATACTCTAATAATACTTTGAAATGTCAGGTTAAACCAGTTTAAACTGGCAAAACCAGGTTAAACCGGCAGCGTAGTATCACCGTCCCGTCTCCAGAGACGGGACGGTGATACTACGCTACCGCAATACAGTTGTTATACTAGTACTACCCTCCGTAGGTGTCATTTCTGCTGTTGTTTATATCATACAAATTTTGTAATGCACCGACTACTCAAATGTGTTATTATTTTTATGTAATTACCTACTTGTAACAGCAAACCTTTATTATTCGGCAAATAAACCATTTCATTTCATAGTTATATAAAATCAGTAATCTACAAAATGCTGACTCCAGCAGGTAATTTTGCAATTTTTTCAGGTGGTTTTAAATGACCTAATTCAGAGATTAAATTGAACCCAAAACTTGTAATTTACGGTAAGGCAAAAAAAATATATTTAGTATGGCGCCTAAATTTTAAAAGATATAAAGTTTTAAATACGAGCGAATAGTACGTCAATTTTATAGTTTAAAAAATCCTATTAAGATTATAAATTGTTTAAATATAATATATTGGAAACATTATCCATTAATAGACTATTCAATATGAAGTGTGTTTCTGCAAACTGAATATGCCATCTTCATTTCCAGTTCAACGAGGACCTGATAATAGGGCAGCCGGCGACAGCCGAATTGTCGTTTGCGAATCCTCTGAACCAGCCCCTGACTCAGTGCGAGTTTCGCTTGACCTCTAGCGGAATCGCGGGCCGCACGCTGAAGGCACCAACTGGCGATGCCGAGCCCAAAGGACTCATCACTGCGCAGATACCCGTGGTACCCAATGTGAGTCACTATTTTATTACAAACACCTTCCTAGGCAATGCCTGATAAAGTGCTAGCTTCACTTAATTACGGACGGAGTCACTAAAGGCGTTAACCGACCATGTTGTCTCCCAATTTTACGTATATTGTCACAACCATTCAAACCTATACCCTTATTTATCCGACTTCAAAAAAAAGAGGTTGTCAATTCAACTCGTATGTATGTAATATTTCCAGAACTGTCCAGTTTTTGAATTTATTGAAGTTGCAGTCGCAGAATTTCTTCACTCTTACTTTCTTATAATTCGGGCAGGCAACGACTTCGAAAAATACCTAAACTCCGTTTGTTTAGGTAATTAACTAAAGGTAAACAATAAAAATGGCGGCGTTCAGGGATTTTCAACCTTTATTACAATGTTTATTTGTATATTGAGGTGTATAAAAACTACATTGCATTACAAATTATTTATTACGTAACAACATAATTGTAATCAAAAGTAATAACTACTACATTCATTACAACAACAAAATACAAACAATAACAAAATAAGAAAACAGTAAAGAAACTCAAAAATGCGACGAAAGTAAAGCGTTAAGCGAACCGTGAAATGACAATGACACGAAACGAATGGCGTCTGGTAACCCGGATAATTGAAATTACAGTTAAACGTGTTGCCGCTCTATCGTGCAGGTTTACATTTTAATTTAGTAGGGTTATTTTAACTATGAATTTACAAGAAATGTTTTGAACACCAGTCTTTTTAGGTTCTTTACAGTAGTCACACCTTGCAATACTTGTGTGAAACTATTATAATCTAAGTTATTTATTATTTTTAAACTAAATAAATAATATTTACTGTTTAAAATTAAACGAGGTAGTTATATATAGAAAGATATAATAGTAATTATTATGTTTAAATGAACCAATAATTTGTTTTGGTTACATTTTATCTCGGAATAAAAAGTGGACCTATAAAAGAAACCTTTTTATGATTTGTTTACATTTAGTTAATTACCTAAACAAACGGAGATATATCAAAGTTAGTTTATTAAGACAGAAGATATCGTATGTATTTTTTACTTTGTAGTTCTTTTATATTCTTTCTAAACATACGTAGGTAAGTTAATTGCGTACAATTATGAAGTCGGTTTATTTTTTTTTAATATTTTTAAAGTTTCTATCGTTTTCTGTGGCCCAAGGTTATCCGAAAGAAATTTAGCAATAAGGTAGCCGTTTGTGTTTTCTTATTTTTTTTCCTTAATTTTATATAAGTATATATAAAAACAAGACAGGTAACGAGGCTAGACCTAGGTTACCAGTGGTTAGAGTTGTACAAACTGCTTTCTCTATACGAGCCTTTTTTTATCGAGAGAAATACATTGACGCACTGTCCAAGCCCCCTGGATCCCCTACCCCTACAAGGGTGTGTGGGACTCCACGGCATCCGCGACTACCCACTAAAATCCTCGGGAACACCTTACAGGCCACGAACAAGCGGCCACATACTGCATGCGCAGAGCGCTGCGCTCGCGTAAGCCGCTCGGCCTAACCCGCACCGCTCCAACGCAAACTCCCTCTGAGGACGTATGTAGTTATACCTGATGTTCCACAGGAGCGGGCCGAGCACCGATCCCTGCGGAACACCGAGCACCACGCTTTCCGAACTATTCGCCCGTTGCAGTCGGTATAAAGGACGACTCGCTCCCCGAAATAGTCCTCGATAACGCGCTTCTCTATACGACCCTTGATCGATGCGTAAGCGTCTTAAGATGTTGATCGAGACTCTTTGCTATGAAGCCATTTGCAGATACAACTATCAGAACAATAAACACTGTTTATTATTTATTATTATATATAAAATAGATAGCGCGCAGAATTATCGATTCCC
Source organism: Scirpophaga incertulas (assembly GCA_036419045.1). Taxonomy (NCBI): domain Eukaryota; kingdom Metazoa; phylum Arthropoda; class Insecta; order Lepidoptera; family Crambidae; genus Scirpophaga; species Scirpophaga incertulas. The sequence continues at coordinate 15,201,614 of CM071645.1, forward strand.
ATATTTTATAACAGGTCTCTCTTAGGCTCATGATTTAGTCTACAGATTGATGAACACCAATTTTATCAGCAATATAATTTTTATTACCTCATTTGAGGGGACAATATGTACCAAATTATGTTTTTTATTATATTTAACATTTTTGTTTTGACAGAAAACTGGCCAGATCAATCTCATTGCAATATTCATATCGGCCGAGCTCAAGGACATCAACGGAGCTGCCACCGTCGAGGTTTTTGAGGGATGAGCTTTGTCTATTAAGGTTTAAGGTACATTATACTCTGCGTTTTAATAACACATGCATATAAAGAAAGTAACTTATACTCTTCTATTACGGATTGAATGTTAAAAATACAAGGTTACAATTGTTAAATTTTGTACTAAATTATCTATGATCACTACTATAGCTGAGTAGTAGAATATGGCTGTTTCCTAATGTTTTAAATGATAATGCGAACTAATGGGCAATGAAAGGTTTTAATAATAAAATTCACAGTAATACAGTGTTAGTCAAGCAACTTAGCAACGTAACAACAAAGACAATAGAATTTTTCATAAATTATAAAATATCTGAGTATGTAAAAAATAGGTACATGACTTATAAAAAAAAAGGTTTATAGTAGCGGCTCGGCAACAACTGCACTGAATTATAAATGAACAGTACTTACTTTTGATATATAAATATCATATTTATTATATGTATAAAAAAGCTAGGGATGTTATTCCGATAAACCGAAATTTCAAATTGAAATTTTACTTCTGTGTACGGTACTTTTGAATCGGAGGTAAAACCGGTATCTTTGCCGCACGAAGACATTAGTAATAATAATTATAATTGAACTAAACTCGTCGGTTTTTAGTTGTTACGTTGTTTCGGAAAGCGTCGACAAGTCTTGACAGACTGAAGATTTGTCAGACAGATGTTGACATGAAAATGTTGAGAGTATGATTGATTGTTGTTGGAAATTTTGGTATTTTCGTATTAATCATTGTAAATAGTTGACGTGTCGCTGGCAAAATGATTTGTTGTTAAAAATCCACTGCCATTATTGTAATGACTTACTTACTTGTTGGCAATTTATGCCTGTTTGTTGTTTTGATAATATATGATTTTATTTTAACAAAATTAATGTTTTATATAAGTCTTCCTTGATTTCGAGTCTGAAATAGCAAAGCAATTTTGCTTGTTGTTTTTGTGAAAACAAGCAATGAATAATGGTGCGATTTTCGATCAATTTTCCCGTTTTCTTTACGACATTTTGTTAATGAAACTAACGTAAATGAACGTATTTAAAAGCGATAATAACGAATTGAAAACTCATATTAAAGTTGTCTATGGTCAATAAACATCAAACCGTTATTATCGCCATGCCATTTTGGTTTTAATAATACATTAGTTTTAACAATTAAAGATCTTAAAATTGAAATGTGTATATTATTTTTAGTAATATTTTTAGTAATTTGCATTACCCTTATTTTATACTTCTTATTAATCATGATTCAATGACTTAAGGAATATTAGAGATAGTACGTAATGTTTTGTATTTTCATAAATTCAAAGTGCCATAAATACAATGTTAATCATTTTCATACATATACAACCCTAAACTAGACATATAGACTACAGGCCCGTGTTAAAAAAATGATGGGTCATTTGAACCACCAGATGACCTATGTAGAACGATATAAGAGCATAAAATAATAAGATTCAGCATTATGCCGTCAATTGTAAGCTGTCCAACTGAGTGCAGGTGAGAATTCAAAAGTACAGGTAGAGTGGGTATATTTTGGTCATATATTTTTGTACGGCATTCTTACTATCGATAGATCCATGAAAAATAATAAGACAACGCGTAGTGCCGTAAAAAAATGGTGCGCCAAAAAGTCGGATTTTTTTTTTTGATTTTCCGACAATTTCCAGGGTCAATTTGATCATTTAATTTTGTACGGCATCAGTTTCATGCTATTTCAGTACTGCTTCTAATACATTATTCGCAACGCCGTACAAAAATCATGCGACAAGGGGAAAAAACCGAGGGTTGCAACCCCCTCTCTTTCTGTGGTCCAAGGGGTGATTTGACACAACATCAAATTAATTTATTTCGAAAGTATTTTATGCATAGATAATATTTTTTCATATGCCGTACATTTTCGTTGGTTCAAAGGGGAAAAAAATGAAAAGAAAAAATTCATATAACGAAAAGTACGGCATTTAGATAGTTTATTTGTACTAATTTTCATAGCCTTTTCGTGATTCTAGGTTTCTAGTTAGAAACTATGTTAAATATGGGTTTGTATACTATCGATTTATACCAAAATATAGACATGTTGCCACTTATAATTCCAAAATACAACATATTATTGAGAAGTAGGTACTCGCACATTTTCGGTTGAGGCAACTTAAACTGTTCATTGTTAATATCGTATTCTATTCGGATGTTTCCGTTTGGACTCGAGTAAGGTGTTTGTGTTGCGCTCGTTCACATATAGTTCGACTAGTATGTGTGTACTATTCACTTCGGAGTTGACGCGGAGATTGAAAGCAGCTGGTGTAATGCCTATAAACAAATACCATCGACCTTGTTACCAATAAGATATGGATGGATCCTTAATGACGGTCGGTACGATTTCGATTGGTTCCACGGCGAGGAATGTCCCCAAAAAGTATGTGACATAACGGCACCGGGTGAGGAATCAGGCGAAGAAAATGATGACGTCATAGGTAAATTAATAAATCTTAACACCTTTAATCTGTACGTAAGACTTTGATTTTGACAAAAACATATGTATGTTTCAGAAAATGATAGAGAAGATAATTCGGACATCGATGATTCTGATAACAACTCAGCGGCAGATTCCGACACTGAATAATTTAAATAGAAACCATATTTTGTATTATCATCATTATTAAATATATCAAATTTTTCTTAAAAATAATTGTTTTATTTCTTCACATCATTGCAATGAAACAAATCAATTATATATATGTATCAATAATGTTCGAAGTAGGTATATAGTAAACCAAAAAGTATACAAAACTGTTGATACTGTGGTTGACAGTTTCAATTTTTGGATATAATATACACACCGTTTCACTTCAGTTAGACGTCATAGTGATTTAATCATATTATCAATTGTTCTCTTCAAAAATATGTTAATGCCGTACTGTATCAGATAGCCATAAAGTACCCTTTAGATAGTAGCGTCATTTTCATCAGCCTAAAAGATATGGTCTGCATTAAAATGTACGGCATCATTTTTTCCTAATTTATTTATGTTAATACTATTTAAAACATGGGATACAATGTAGAAAACTGCTATATTTCATTCATGTATGGTATTTAAATTTCTTCAATAATTTGAAAAATTACAGTTTTTGCGTTTCTCTATAATTTTTTTCAGAACAGTTTCTTTTGAACGGCAATACTATATAACAATTGTATTTTACAATATCATGTTAAAAAAAAAGTTCCCGTACAGGATCAAATGATTTTACACCTTTATAAATCAAGAATACGATAAAATTAAGATAATTATTGATATACATTCAAATGAACCATCATTTTTTGACGGCATTATTTTTAATAGTACTTTTAAGTGTCAGATAATGTTTTGGAACCAAAGCCGTACTTTTTCAAATCACCCCTTGTACCACGGAAAAGAGGGGGTTGCAACCCTCGGTTTTTTCCCCTTGTCGCATGATTTTTGTACGGCGTTGCGGAATAATGTATTAGAAGCAGTACTGAAATAGCATGAAACTGATGCCGTACAAAATTAAATGATCAAATTGACCCTGGAAATTGTCAGAAAATCAAAAAAAAAATCCGACATTTTGGCGCACCTTTTTTTTACGGCACTACGCGTTGTCTTATTATTTTTCATGGATCTATCGATAGTAAGAATGCCGTACAAAAATATTTGACCAAAATATACCCACTCTACCTGTACTTTTGAATTCTCACCTGCACTCAGTTGGACAGCTTACAAGTGACGGCATAATGCTGAATCTTATTATTTTATGCTCTTATATCGTTCTACATAGGTCATCTGGTGGTTCAAATGACCCATCATTTTTTTAACACGGGCCTGTAGTCTAATATAACCCTGTGTAATATAGAAATCTAAAATGACGTAAATAATTGTATATTATTGTTTATTTAAAGATACACAAGTACAAGTACCAAGCTAGGGTGACTTTTTATTACTTTATTATGTATTGGCTTTAATAAAATGTTGTGTACAAGTACCAAGCTAGGGTGACTTTTTATTACTTTATTATGTATTGGCTTTAATAAAATGTTATATAATTTTTTTATTAATAGAATAAGCACAGCATTTAAATAAATTGTTAAAGTATCTATATTTTTTAGTTCTATCTGTACCTACCCCCATATAAACGTAAATTCATATAATACAAACCTTTTAACTTCCGAGATTTGAAATAACAACAAAAGTTTTTAACAAATATTTATTTTCAATTCCATGTAATCATTTACATTTTCACTTATACCAACCAACCCATCTCGCGGCAGCATTTGAATATCCTCTACCAGGATATGTGATATGATCCTACTATGGAAATAAATTGGCTTGACTAGCAGGCTACCTCCTAAAAAGGTGTCGACACAACTTTACTTTTACCGTACTTTTAAAACTGTCAAAATGTGACCCATAGATTTTGTACTAAAATAAAAAATTGTGACATCACACGATATCATCTAATCACTGAAAATTTATTGACGTCATAAGATGAGTACTTAAAATATGGTCTATATTTTTATTTAAAAGGCAAAATGTAATATGTGTTATATGATCTTAATCTCAAACTTTAATCATGCGGTCCAATAAATGGTCCGATTTTGCTATCATCGAAAAAAGGTTTCACGTAAAAGGTATTCAAATTAATTTAATCATTATCTTGCTGTAATGTCTTACCATTGAAAAAGATCCATTCTTTGAATTTTTGGGTATTCGTTATATTGAATCAAATTATTGAATATTATTAATTAAAGCTTACATGAGTAACGAAAAATCTATCAATAAAGCTTTCTTAAACATTGTCTTACAAATATTACACTCACATTTTTTTAAAGTCGATTGAAAAGGCTAGCAAGATATTTTAACAACTCAAAACTGACTACGCTATTTTTTCGTATCGTATCGTATTATTTCTATGTCCATGAACATGTTCAATAAGGACCGCAACCTAACACTTCAAATAATAAAATAAGATACAACAACATATTCTCGAAAAATATCAAAGATCAACTGTTTGCAAACAATTACCGCAACAAGTGCTGACGGCACATTATGGACCGCATTTTTAACATATACAAGTATTTGTTATAAGTCAATTTTGTCTCGGACATACAGAAATTGTCAGTATTTAAATTTTCCTTTAAGTTAAGGTAATTCGAATTAAAAACGAACTCACTATTTATATCACAAGCTGGTTAAAACTACAAAATATTTTCTTAATTTTTTTGCATTTAATACGTCTGTTATTTTTATTAGTGTGGTAGCATTAGCTTCAAAATAGGATAATATTGCCACACATAGCACTGAAATACAAAATGAACTACATGCCGACAAGTTAAGGTCATAATCACCATAGCGTACAATATGTAAAGAATTATTTTATTGTGTTTGATAAGTAAAATATGTTTTTGATATTTCCATAGTAAAATCCATTATACTTAAACAATATAATACTAGAGCCCCATACCCCATACTTGAAGCTGAACTACATATATACTATATCTCACTCCACATATGTTCCATGATTTATTTAACAATATTAACCTTTAAAACAATACTATTTTCAAACGTAATAAAGTTTTTCGAAACATCATCATTTTAAGTAGTAGCACGTTTTTCTATTCAAGTACACAGTTAGTCAAATATTTATTTCATTAAAATAATTGAAATAATACAACAAGTTCAAGTTATTTAAATAATACGACCCATTAATATGAGAAGTGGCGGCCATCTTAGATTAACTATTTTCAAAAATATTAACATTTCGACCGAATAATGAATTTAATAATTTAACGTTATGTCTTAGAACACGAAAAATCCAAGGCAATAATATAGTAAGTACGATTCTTATTTATCTGAAAAATAATGAACGACCTAAAATCGCAATCGAGTAGATTAATCTAAGATGGCCACTGGATAATGACACATATCGTTGTTCACACATTGTTCTGTAGAAATACAAACCTTAAAAAGAACGCTATAAGAACTACAATGCTTACGAAGTATAGGACGGTGAAACATATTAGTTTGCTTCGGGGCTTCAGCAAATTTATAAAACCCAACAACGCACAAAACGGAAGTGTTTTGATATTAAACATACTTCTGCGATTTAAATAAATAATAAATCATTTGTAACTGATACGGTATAACAATTCTATATTAGATAAATAAATAAAACAGTTTTATCGCCTACATTATCATGCAGCTTAACATAAAAATATAAAGTAAATTTTGCCTAGAGATCACTAAACATATATTTTTTTCATAAATGTGATCTTAAACTTATCTACGAAAATACTACCAATTTATATCCCAAATATTCGATAAGGTAAAACCAACATACGTATTATTTAAAAATAGTTACACTTAAATATTATTGCTTTTGTCTACATTTCACTACTAGCGACAGTAATTATTTTCGGTAAAATGTACAGTTATGTACACTAACAACACTAATATGTACATAGGTTAACAACCAGCCACAGAACGAGATCTGTGTAAAAAAATAAATGCTGGCAAGGAATGGATTTTTAGGGAACTAAACATAATAAGTCGTTGTTAAGGTTCAACCTAGAATGTCTAAATATTTCATAAGAATAAAAATACTATTCTCGAAATAAAAAGTTCATTTAACATACCATTACAACAGAATGGGAAAATAGAAATTAAAAAATTCAATTAATGTGGTACGGTGTTAAGTCATATACATCTGCTTTTATCAGTTATTCTAAATATACAATATTATGTACTACATTTTTACGACCAACAAAGGTTATGACTAACGGAACCTCTCTATAATAATGACTAATTTGAAGAAAAGGCAAGCCTCATGAACAAGACACTTCGAGATTTTCTTGGATTGTTTTAAGAACTGTTAATAATAACTTCTCTACGTGAAAGATATCAATTCGATGTGGGTCATTAGACCATAGACAACTCCGTTTGCTCGTTAACTTCGTAACTCCGTTAATACGTGACAATAATTGCATGATTATAAAATCGTTACATTAGTGTACTATTATACAGTATTGATTTAAAGAATGTGCTAGTTATGATGACTTATGCAACCGAAACCTGGTCACTGACAATGTTCATATAGAGTCACCCAAAAGGCAATGGAGAGGGCTATGCTTGGAGTCATAAGAAAGAATTACGAGTTTTATTGGTAACTAGCTTTCTGCCCGCGGCTTCGCCCGCGTGGATTCCGAATTTGGGTCTATAGAGGGTTAAGGCTTTTGCCCACGGCTACATATGCGCGGAAGTCGGTTTATGGCGCGAAGGTTTTATCGCGCTTCCCGTGGGACTATCCGTTTTTTCTGAGATAAAAAATACCGCAAACCTTGCTTAAGAATCACTCTATCTATTGATGAAATCCACATAAAAATCTATGCAGTAGTTTTTGAGCGAAGCTTTTATTGCGCATCCCGTGGGATCTGTCGATTTTTCCCGGATAAAAAGTAGCCTATTATTATTTAATCCGGACTTTTATCTTTACGTCTGCAAAATGTCAAAGCAATCGGTTCAGTAGTTACGGCGTGAAAGCGGAACAAACAAACGAACAAACAAACAAATCACTTTCCGATTTATAATATTAGTAAGGATGGACAGGGTAAATTAACATTTAAAAAATAGCATGGTAATTTACTGCCATTAAATTACTCCAAATAAATTAATCGCTATTAATACAGGCCGTGAAAAATATGTAAACGTTTAACAAACTACTTTTTTAATAACGGATTACTTAGGTATGTATGGTAATAATTCCAAATTGCGGAACCATTCCTATATATTTAGTTTATCGAAACGAAATTTAATGACATGAATGTTATCTTAGCTACAAGCTCAGGTTTATTTGTTATTAGTCGGATAAATGACAAGGTTAATTATACAATACAAGAAGGGAATTGTTAGCTAGTAATGGTCGTTATTTCAATAACAGATAATATAATGAATTATTTTCCCGTAACGAATAACACGTTATTTAACAACGGCTTATACTGTTATCCTGCTATTACTATTGACAAAAGAATCGCCTAGTCGCATTGTTGTTGTTGCCACTTCAAACCGTTGTGTAGGCGTAGGCGCTCGCTCTGTTGCCCGACTTATTCATATAATATTAACCTTTCTCACAAGGAAATAGAGTTCCTATTTGTTTATTTCTTAAAGTAATTTTACTAATACCAAATTCACAATTTTGTACCTTCGCGCAATGACATGACACTTAGACTCGTTTTGATTTACAGTGCGATTTGAAATAACAATTAGGTAAACTGTTGCTGGCTTGCTGGTGCCTAAGCTGTTCCTATTTTTTTTAGTTACGCATTATTTGCAGTTGTGTGATCGTTGCAAAAGTCGTGTACTTTTGAAGTAACTAATAAACAATTAGAGTAGATATTGTAAATAAATGGAAATGGAAGAATATTGCAAATATTGCATGTAAATAATGAAAATATTGAATGTAAATAACAAATTATATACAGATCAATGAACTTTTAAATACACCAGAATATTATATTGATTAATTAGTTTTAATTTATTTAAATTACTGCCTAATATTCTGAGAGTCCTAAGCCTGAAAAAGTATTAAGGAAAGTTTTTTGATTGTTAAGAATAACTAGCTATAATAACGATAACAATCGTACTCAACAACATTTGTCAAAACAGCAATATAACAGGATAACAGACAACAGTTTACAATAACAGTTATAGGAAAATAACACAACAGTGTTATTCGTTATTACAAAACAGTCGTTATTGCCATTACTATTGTTAGCACACCATGGCCAATCGCTGCGTTCTTAATTACAAAAAATACGGCAATCTACTAGAACAGTAGGACTTTTCCTTTTCACTTCATTATTATGAAAATAATGGACACAATATTTATGTTTATTATGTAGAGTATTTCTTAAGCAGAGGCGATGTCAACTAACTCATCAACAGCACTTAAAATATCGAAAGAACACATTTATAACCATATTTTCAACTTTCTACATCCTATAATATCGGTAAAATCTGTACAACAATCAACTAGTGACAATATGAGCTCTGTACCTTTGGCATAAGGTCGATTGTATGATGGTCTACTAGTACTCCTTCGTCTTCCCGTTGACCAACTTGGCGAATTCATCGTAGAACTTCGGGAACATTTGCATCGCAAAGTACACCACGGTTAGGTACGCCACTATGGCCAGCGTTAGTATGAGATCGAATACCGCAGGCTTCACACTGAAAATCGAATGTAAACCTCAATAAACACTTTTTATTTATAAAAGTTTGTATGTCAGTAGTATAAATTACAATATTTTTTGAATGACGGATTTTCAGACAACTAATTAAAAATCAGTTGGCCTAATACAATGCAACAGATTAGCGATGTGCCGAGTACGGTTTGACCCGAGTCAGACTCGATTCCTGCTTTAGACTCGCCCTACCTCGAATACTATAACTACTATACTAATTTTTGACTAGACGTGTCTGGCGATACAGTTCGGCAGACTGGGATGAGATGCGGCATTTTTTTGCATCGTATCCTTGGCTTCGCACGTGCTTCTCTTCGGACGACCCGACCTGCTGCGCAGATGCTATCACTGGCGTGTTACGTCGGGCTATGGAATACTTTATTCCATATTCCGATGTATCATGCCAGTTTGGCCCCGCCCTTGGTTTAATGCGGAATGTGCCAAAGCCGAGGCGCTTAAGCAATCCGCTTACAACTCCTGGGCGAATGCTCGAGCCTGCAAGTCGCAGAATGTTCGGGATCTGAAGAAGGCCTATAACAGTGCCACCAAATCCTGCAAAGGTGTTTTACGTAAGGCCCGCTTCGACCACATTGGCCGTATTGGAGCCAGATTATCTTCCTTTCCATCTGGGAGCAAAGCCTTCTGGTCTCTAGCCAAGTCCGTCGAGGCAAATTTTTGCCGATCATCGCTGCCGCCTTTAATTAAACCTGACGGATCACTGGCTCACTCAGCTAAAGAGAAAGCAAACTTGTTTGCTTCTATCTTCGCGAACAACTCGCAACTAGATGCTGCTGGCGTATACCCACCCAAGCTGCCTCCGTGTTCTTCTGCAATGTCGGAAGTTCACATCCACCAGAAAGAGGTGCTCAAAAACTCTCAGCGCTCTAGATGTGAATAAAGCTAGTGGACCTGATGGCATTCCGGCTATTGTCCTACGGAAATGTGCACCTGAATTGTCTCCAATTCTGACTCGCCTGTACCGCTTGTCCCTTAAGACCGGTCAAGTTCCGAGATCCTGGAAGATTGCCAATGTCCAACCTGTACCTAAAAAAGGGTAGTCGTGCCGACCCTACTAACTATCGCCCTATTGCAATCACGTCCATACTCTGTAAGATTATGGAGCGTGTACTGAACAACCGTCTCCTGCTTACCTTGAAGCTAATGATCTCCTTAGTGACCGTCAATTTGGTTTCCGCCGTGGGCGGTCTGCTGGGATCTTCTTGCGTATGCCACGCACTTGTGGAGCGAAGCCATAGAGAAACACGGTGAAGCTCTCGCCGTCTCTCTCGATATCTCTAAGGCTTTTGACAGGGTCTGGCATGCAAGTCTCATTGGCAAGCTTCCTTCATATGGAATCGCTGCTGGACTTTGCACCTGGATTGCGGATTTCCTGGGGGGTAGATCAATTCGAGTAGTCATTAATGGCTCCTCGTCGGATCTGCATGGTATAAATGCCGGTGTCCCCCAGGGGTCTGTCCTTTCCGCAACTCTATTCCTGCTGCACATCAACGATCTGCTTATAACTCCCGGTATCTTTGGGTACGCAGACGACAGCACAGTTTCGGTAAGATACATGTCTGATGCGAAGTCTGGCACAGATGTCCGAGCATTGAGGAGGACAATGTTGGGGGAAGTGAATTCAACCCTGGAAGCTGTTTCCCTCTGGGGTGAAGCTAACTTGGTTGGGTTCAATCCCTCCAAAACACAGGCCTGTCTTTTCTCAGCAAAAAGGAGTCCACTTCACCTGACTCCGACTTTCCGAGATGCTTCCGTGCCGATTAACGACCACCTCGAGCTCTTAGGCGTAAATATCTCCGCCAACCTCAATTTCGGTAACTACATCGAGTCCATTGCAAAAACCGCGGCCAAAAAACTTGGCATACTTTTTAAAGTAAGACATTATTTCACACCTGAGCAGCTCCTAAGCCTTTATCGTGCGCAGGTTCGCTCCTGCTTGGAATACTGCTGTCACCTGTGGAACGGATCTGCTCAATATCAGCTAGATGCATTGACTCGATACAGCTCCGTGCGGAGAGACTCATCAATAATGACGAACTCGTTAAAGTTAATCTCCAGAGCTTGACCACCGAAGACGTGTAGCTAGCCTTTCAGTTTTCTATCGGTTGCATTTCGGTGAGTGTGCGGAAGTTTTACACAATTTGATCCCACCTGCTCCTTTCCGCCACCGGACGACCAGGCGCGGTGTGAGCTTTCATCCTTATGTTGTTGACATTCCTCCATTCGCACGAAGCGATTTGCTTCCACATTCATTATGCGAACAGCTAAGGAGTGGAACTCTTTGCCGGGGTCTGTTTTCCCCGATCAGTATAGTCTGGATATCTTCAAAGCCAGAGTGAACAAGCATCTTCTAGGCGAGCGTGTTCCACCTTAGACCTCATCTTCGCTTTCCATCAGGCGTGATTGAGGGTCAAACGCCCAGCCTATTAAACATAAAAAAAAAAAAAAAAAAAAAAAAAAATACCAATTTATTTTGATTCGAGTAGTCTCGATCCCGGTACTCGAGTCAGGAAGAATCGGTTCCTATTGGCTAACTCGATTCTATTTATACGACTCCTACTGACTCAAGTCTAGTATTCGAGTTTGGTTAACTAGCTTGTACTTGCATACTGTTTACATAAGCTCCTATGCTCTATGTCTTCATTCAATAGAAAACATTACAGTATTATTATATTTACAAAATAACATTACAGTATTATTATATTTATGTCATTGTGCTTAACTTAACTTACACGCTGTTTGAAACTAACTCCTTTCTATTTTTCCGTTTCATATTTACATGTTCGAAAATCGGAATCTAGTTCTGGACTGGAGTAAAATTACCAGACTCGAATTTTTAGACTCGAGGTCAGAAATATTCGAATACCAAACATAGAATTCGAGTACTAAGTTCGAATCAGGGAATCGAGTTCGAACTGACTCGAATCATCTAATCATCAATCATCGAACCGATCCACCAAAACAGCAACTCGGCACATCACTACAACAGATGGCGCTTTTGTCCTAAGAAGAGTTAATTATTTTCTTTTACAATCCTATTAAACATTTCAAAGCGTACATTTTATTTGTAAGGCAAAAATTTGTAGCGTAAGAAAATCAATGTAAGCGTAACACGGATAAACCTAAAGTCAGCGTGATTTGTTTTGTTTTTAATTGCTATTCGTTTCTTTATGCTTTTATTGTAAAATTTTATGTTTACAATTTATTATGTACTACAACAATAAGCTAAAAGACGTAGAATAGTAAGTTCCCAGGCATATCCATACTATCGATGTCACAAAATCGCAAGTACGTAAAATTAAACTACCTATTCCGAACACTAGTTACTAATAATGCATATAATTTGCATAGTGCATTAACTATGAAAATAACTGCCACAGTTTTTAATCTATGAAATATGACTTAAGTACAATGATAACGCTATCTACGTACGGGTTTGAGAAACTCGATCATCAGTCTCTCGGAAAATCCCTCAGTGATTGGTTAATCTAGATTTTTACACAATAATGTGAAAGATGGTGGTGTTTAGATAAAGTAGGAATATCCTAGATGTTGCCAGTTTAAAATAATTATTACCATTTATAACAGAGATGTGCCGGTATTTTTATGTTAAAATATACGTTTCCTTTTTATTGGACAAACAATACGTTAAAATATTTTTTAAGTATTTGCAAAGGTTTTAGGTAGTAAGTAAGTAGTTGTCGGTTAAACAGGGATCCGATACACATATAAAGTAAAAACATTTTATGCGACCGCCAAAAATACTCATGGAAAAAATCGAATTGCAAAAACGATATAATATAACATTTTTTAATAGCTTTTGCATTTTTCATTGTCTGTTTATTATGTTGTATTACCAGTGATATATTAAATTAATTTTGTATTACTATTCAAATAAATAATCTATATAATATATATCTATATAATATATATATATATATTCCCTATTAAAGGTGATTTAAGAATACTCGTCTCACCACTATCTTTCTTCCTATGGAAGTCATTAGAGATTACTTTATTATGAATTAGTGAAGACTGTTTTTACACCAAATAATTGTATAATGGAATTTAGAACATTACAATTATAGCTCTTAATTGCATGTTGTAATAGTTATTATGATACTGGATGTTTTAATATAGGCAGTAATATTTACTCTCAGGAATTTTTCTGGAAAATTTATAGCAATGTATAAATCTATATTACGAGGGGCGGTCAAAAAAGTTCGCGGAATGGGTTGGCGGGGGTGAGGTCGCTCCTCCAGGTAGCCGCTACTTGAGTAACTCATAATTACTATATTATGCCAAATTTCTAGCCTAATTGGGTCATTAGCTTTCGAGTTACAAATGAGTAAACAAGTAAATCGGGAACAAACTAGCCACTATGGAGAAAATTGAACATCGCGCCGTCGTAAAGTTCCTCACCAAACAAGGAAAAACGCCTCAAACTATTTTGCAAGAGATGTTAGCTGTTTACGGAGACTCTGCTCCTGGTAAAACCATGATTTACAAATGGCACGGCCTTTTCAAGCAAGGAAGGGAGTCAATTGAAGATGATCCTCGACCTGGACGGCCCATTGAGGCCACTACGCCGGAAATCATTGAAAAAGTTGAAAAACTTGTATTGGAAGACGGAAGGTTGAAGAAGAAACAACTTGCAGCATCAGTTGGAGTATCAGAAACCACAATTTTAAATATTCTTCATCAACATCTTGGCATGAGTAAAGTGTGTTCAAGGTGGGTCCGAGAATGCTCACGCTGCTGCTAAAACGTGAGCGCGTCAACTGTTCCCGCGAGTTTTTGGACCGCTGTGGAGAAGATAGGGAAGAAATTATGGCCCGAATTGTAACCGGTGATGAAACTTGGGTTCACCACTATGAGCCTGAGTCAAAGCAGGAGTCGATGCAGTGGCACAAAAAAGGCACACCACCCCCTAAAAATTTAAGTGTCGCAATCGGCCGGAAAGATCATGGCGACTATTTTTTGGGATACTGAAGGTATTCTTTTGATCGATTATACAGAACGTGGTGTTTCTATAACGGGAGAGTACTACGCTTCCCTATTGGACCTATAAAAGAAGCTATTAAAGAAAAGAAGAGGAAAACTGACAAAAGGTGTACTCCTTTTGCACGACAACGCGCCCGTTCACACGAGTCATGTTGCGACGGCTGCCATTCATCGATGCGGTTTTGAACAACTACGCCATCCACCCTACAGTCCAGACCTGGCCCCTAGCGATTTTTATTATTCCCAAAGATGAAGAAAGAGCTGCGTGGAAAAAAATTTAGAGACGATGATGAAGTCAAGTCGGCGATTTCGGCGTATTTTGACGCCCAAGACAAAACCTATTTTTTCGACGGTATTAATAAGTTATATGCCAGATCCGAAAAATGTATTCGTGTTAAGGGGGAATATATTGAAAAGGAAAAATAACATAATGTATCATTTCATCTTTTTTCCCAGTCATTCCGCGAATTTTTTGACCTCCCCTCGTACATATAGTAGATTTACAACATTACTGAAAAATATCGCTCGCATGCAAAATTAAATTGAATTTCACATTCCAACAATAAAGAGGAAAGAGCTACTGTAATGAAGAATGGCAGAGAAAAAATTTTTTTACTGTCTTGACGAAAACTTTTACGTTATCACTTGTAAATCTGTTTAACGACCTGTCAACAATTTATCATCTATTATTCATCTTAACTCATATACAGCATTAATTGATATTGAAATGTAGACACAGACAGATGTCTGTACATATGAACTGAATTGTACATAAAAAAGTGCTCACATACCTGTAGACATATAAAATAGCTCTGGTTGGCGAATAAAGCGCATACTCAGGTTCCCGTTTGTCTAATGTATGAATGCTAACAGTGACTTCCATGTAACGAGCCAGCACTCGTTCCAAAGCACCGGTTACTCCTGAAAATAGTAGTCAAATTTTCTAATATTATAAAGAGCATTTTCCTTTTTTTCTCAAAGTATTTTTACTAAAAGCAAATGTTACCGTAGTAAGGGAACTATAGTCTATGGATATTGTAGTTTGTTTATGACACTGGATGGTTAAATATACGCAATAATATAATCTTTTAGCAATTTTGGAACAACTTATAGATAGTCATTTACAAAACTATTGAAAAATATCCCTCGCATCAAGATAGATAGAGTTTCATATTCCAATAATGCAATGGAGAAGGTTCTGTTGAAATGAAGTATTACTAAGTTTTGAGGAAAACTGAGGAAACTCGAATGATGATTCACATCAAATTACCATATGTTATTTTTTTGTTTAACTCATAACCAGATTAATTAATATTAAAATGTAATATATTCCTGCAAATGTTTCATTTTTAAACAAATACTAATTGTCAATTTACAGTTGACTTACCAATACTGGGCGGGTTCGTTGTAATAATCTGAGGAGCACGGGACTGCGACGACATGTATTTATGCCAATGTTTTATGGCGTCCTCTTCGACACTCTGCAGAAATATCATTATCTTATTTATAAACAAAGCAACATTAAATAAACTTAACTATCACAAATATAAACCATTAAACCAGTAAGCCTACCATGTTTACTTAAAGAAGGAATATAACCACAGTATAAGTGAAATGGCACTATACCAGTATGCTGCGAGAGCGAAGTCTCTGTGTCAATTTTGTTTTAACAAAGCTCTAAGCTGTAATGGCAGATAATCATAATTTCAGCTAATAAGCTGTTGGACATGGGTCTCTCCTAACAATCTTCCCACAAACCACTTATGGCATTTAACACCTTCCTGCTATCTTCACGTCTTGCCCTATGTCTATTTTCAGTCTTAATTTCGTAATTTATTTGTTAATTGCATATTGCACTTGTGATATTTTTAGTATTGTATACATGAAGCACACGAATCCAGCTAGGGTATAGTAATAGTTTAATATTATTTGTCATAATTTATTTGTTTTATATTTCATAAAATTATATTATTGATCTTCAAATGATTACACTATTTGATTAACTAGTTTGATTTACAATTGTTATCAAGAAAAGAACACTACTGGATATGGACCTCTCCCAAGGATCTTTACACTTAATCTAAGATCAAGTGCTTTTCAAATCCTCAGTCCAACTTATCAAAGACCTAACCGCACAGCAGTATCTGACATATTGCTGTTATTCGATCTTTTGTTATAATTGACAAACAAGCAGACTGCCTACCTGATGGTAAGTGGTGACAGTCGTCTAAGAAGTAAGATGTAAATCTCATTAACAGTAATTTAGACAGTAATAGATATAAATTTTATTTACGAAAACATCTTCGTCACACCCAAATAAAGGAAGACAAAGAAACAAAATAACATTTTCTTAAAACAAAAAACCCAGTACAAACCAAGAGCTGTGTGTGCTGTAGAAGTGTAGAAGGGTCGTAGCTCAGTGATTAAAAAAATCAGCTCAGTGATTAATTTGTTATGTGAACACATCGGACACTGTTATTTTGCCGTAGAAATAAGTAAGTTGTACACATTGCACACACATGTTGGGCTAACGTGTAGAGCAGCACTTGGCGGTATGGTAGTAGTTGGCACCAACGTTGGCCAGCCAACCGACTAGTGACACTATTTCATCCACAAAGGAATTCATCAAAGGATTTTGATGAGCAACCTCTTTAGAAATACATATTGGGCCAACACCTGGGTTTATATGTACAACCGACCGACCTTGGTATAAATCTCACTCCAGTTCTATACTATTTTGATTTACTAAGAAATAGGGATTTCATGTCATAATCTGAGTCAGTGAGTCTGGTTCAACAAGACGTGCAAGCTAATAATGAATACTTACAAGAGCTTTATCGTACAATGCTTCATCCTCATCATTGACCTCCTCAGTGACATTGTATATGTGCGAGGCGAGGGCTCTCGCAACCATGCGGATGTTGCTAACTAAATGGTTTGGCGACTCTGAATACGTATCTAGGACTGAGCTGCGCGCCCCAGATTTGTGAGTCTGAAATATTATTATATGATAAATCATAACCAAAAAGAAGATTGGCAAGCCTGGTACCCATTACATTGCTAAATGTACGATTCTGATTTTTTGATATTTCGTAAACGGTAACTGGTTACCTATGTTTCTTTAACTAAGAAAAATCTATAACTTTTGTAAAATTGAAGTTACAATTTCAGGGAATATTGATAACAAAACGTATTTATGTGCCAAGCAATATTAAAACGCAATATGCATAAGAAAAATAACTATTTCATTCATTACAGATATATCGATTATAGATTAATACTTATTCTGAAAATTGATTAATGACAGTTAGAGTACCGATAATATCACTAGAATTTATGAATGTAATAGTATTTTTAGATATAAATGAAAATTCTGTCACCATTATGTCAACTGGCAAAGTCAAGTATCTACTACTTTGTCTGTGGTCACATGCAATATCATTTATGGTCGTGTCGTGCATAGATTATGTCAATATTAAATCAATCACATATTTTGACATTTACAACGTTTTGATAATACATAGTTATCGACAAAGCATTGCAAAAGTCAAAACATAAGTGATTTATAACGTTTCGTTATCTCTATGCTTTATTATTTAAATGAGTTTATTTTTTATTTAGCAGTTGTAGACATATGGTGCGATTACCTTTTTTATTACATTATTAAAAACGAGGAAATACATGGTATTTTTATCGCCGTACACTTAGTCTAACTATGGTACCAACAATGTATAGTTTCTTGCCAATCTTCTTTGATAAATAATATGATATAGTTTGCAATAGAGATCTGCATATACTTTTTATTTAAATATATTTTTGGAACATAACACCGTAGTGAAGACGCTCATAAAAGTGGAGGAAGCAAGAGAAGTGTGCCAGGATCGTAGCAAGTGGAGAGAGGTGGTCTCTGCCTACCCCATTGGGAACAAGGCGTGATATATATGTATGTTTGTATGTATGTAACACCGTAGTATTGGCACTTTAGAATGATTTATTGTAAAAATGATATAACTGTCACCTAGCAGATCACTAAAATGCATTTAAGTCTGTCCTATACAAACTAATATTGTTTGTGTAAAAGTGGTACAACTTTCCTTCTGTGATCTAATCATTGTGATGTAATTGGGTCATGTTATCGTATTGTTATCATTTAGTAGTAGTCCCCAACAGTATAATAAATTTAACTGTGGAACTTTGTTATAAAAAGCTATGCATTTTCCCATAAGAGTCGAGATTTTTGTAGCTTGTACTTTGGAATGGCAAGATTGAATTTATTTCTTGTGTTTAATTTATGAATTTAAAAATAGATATCAAAAGTATTATTATATATTGTATATTAGTTTTTATGAATATAAATGTTCATAAATGTACTGACCTGCTTAGGTCTTTCAGAGATTCCATTAATTTTAGTCAATAAATAGTGCACATTGCTTTCTTTTGTATTATAAAAATAGTTCTCATATTCCCCACAATAATCAATGTTGCGATTTCAACATCAGTTGAAAGTTGTCTCACTTTTTATTATTGCATATAAAGCAGAACTAAGTCTGTTAGCTAAGATATCTATGTAGGGATCCCACTGCAATCGTGAATCCAGTGTTGTCTAATGTATTAATGTATTACGTATTACCTGTAAGGAACTCAGTGTGAAAGCTGTCATCCTACGGATGCTGAAACGTTCGTGGTGCCAGGCCAGTGTCTCATCAGCGAGGTTGATCTTCTTGTGATTAATCGGGATGCGCAGACGACTCTTTATGGAGTGCGCAGCACCGCCCGCTTTGGGTGGTTTGGACACGTGCATTGTCATAGGACCCGTCGATATAGAGTCCAGACACATTACAAATGCCACATCCTGATCCAAAATATGAATTATTTAATAAAATTATGAGATATGTTACATTATTAAAAAAATTATTTAAAAAATGTTGACAAAATATTAGCTTCTGATGGGACTTAAGCCTGCATCTCTAATAAGACTAATCTGTTAATAACCATGCATCAACATCCAACTGGGAAGTCTTTACAGATTTCATGCTAAGAATGAGGCAAGCTTACAAATTTGTATTTGTTTGACTAATGATAAGAAAAATGCAAATATAATATTTGATTTTCATATCAGAAATTTCCCACATAGATCCTTAATTACTAACCTGTAACATCGACGCATCTGAGGAATCCAATTGCTCCTCTAACCATTTTTTGATGGAGAAATAGTTCAAAGAGTGACCAGTTGATGTGAGTACAAACAGCAATGTCGGGCCGCCACGTTCAGCAGCTGTAGAATAGAGTCTTGAAAATATTCTCGCTAATTCTATTACTGCTACAGCACCTGACGCATTAGAGTCTGAGCCTTGAGAAAGCTCCTGAAAGATACCAGTAAATCTTACTTAATAAATACAGTTATTAACACCAGTGCTTTCTGAAAACCAAGGTTAAGTTGAATTATAAGTTAATTATTTATTTTGAGCTATACTATGTAACTTGCTATTCTTGCAAAGATCGACTTTAATCCTGAAAATAGTACCTACAGACTAATCTATCAAACAAGTAACCAACAGAAATTATTTTTAATAATATCCATTATTTTAAATAAGATTCACACTTACTGGTACAACACCTGATGAATCATAGTGGGCAGCGATAACAATTGTTTGAGAGCCAGAACGCCCAGCTAGTTTACCATGTAGAGTAACTGGTTTAGAGTCCACCTTTTGAGGTGTAGGAGCAGTAACAACTGCAACGAATATATATTATTTTCGTTACAGAAAAACACTTTCAATATTCACACAAGATTTCAAAGGTATTCCGTAAGACATGCTATAAAAATAACTAAAGTAAGCCAATCCTAGTGTAACAACATTATATATAGCATATGCAAAATCAAGTGTCACTTTAATATAAACTTTATACTCCCAATGAATTGGAAAACCCCATTATTTGCTTTTACAATTTGACACATTTAAATTTATTGAACTACATTATTCATTGAGAACTAATACATGATACATCATATCAGCATTTTTACTAATACAAGCTTTATATCTTACCTATTTGGTACCCATTGGACGAGACAGTATTAACCATTGCTTCTAGTGCTGTCCCAGATTTATCATCAGTGATGAAACTATGCTGGAGATCTCGCAATATGTTTTCAAAATCTGGTGACCACTGAGCAAAGTACACCGGCGCATTTACTTCTAGCTGGATCATCGCCATCTCCAGAAGTTGAATGTGCTGCATAAATCAGTAAGTCAATGTCAAAAATATGTGATTGTACAATTATTTGTTTATAATAACCTATTACATTTATTTGATTATGCATTTTATGGGTATCTTAAAAGGTGAAATGATAACAATCATCTTACATCTTTTTCCTCGGGAGTTAATATAGTGTCATTTTTAGGCAGTACTAGTAACAAGGCTCCTGCCTTGCTCCGAATCTCCATAAACTGATCAATAGTAATATCTTGAATACGGGCAACAACACAGTGTCGGGAAGTACTCCACGAGGTTAGTGACCGACCTTCCAAATTAAAGCTTGCGCTGCGACAACCTATAAGAGAGAAACACTATATAATTTTAGATTCCTATAATTAATAATAAATAAAATGATACTAACAAAAAATCATAAGCATATAAAAGAATACAATTAATATATATTCAAACAAAACTATTTTTAAACGAGAGTAGGGAAATAAGATAGTGTCAACAATATTGTAATCCTCTTTCTAGGCCATTTACTTAACTAAAGATAAGTAAAAATAGGAAGCAAACATGCTCAGCATAACGTTTCCTATGATTACGACAAAAAATAATATATGAATTTAAAAATTTATTTCAAATATTATTTTCATATAAAAATCTATATTGTTTAGCGATGGGCGATAACTACTAAAAGTAATCGAATTAGTCGATTGTTCAGTTTAGTCGATAAAAGTCGATAACAATCGACGCCGCTCCGTTGTTATCTACTAACGGCGTGCGCCCGTGCCGTGCAGCGGACGAGAACTGACTGAATAACTAAAGTAACTAAACTGTAGCGCACACACCGCACGCAATGGGCGATTGTTGCAAAAGTGATCGACTGAATTGAAAATTGTACCACTGCGCTGTGCGCGTTCGATTGTCGATTTAGTAGTTCATCGCCATTACTATTGATTCTCGTATTACTAATTTCGTATACTACTAAATAAGTAATTTAAATACTAAGATGGTGCGCTCAGCGCTGTGTTGTGTAGTTAAACTGTTGTGAATCGTGTTTAAATCTTCGTAAATATGAAAGTACTTATTGAAATTCGTGACTTTCGACACCAATTTATTAACAATTTCATATTTATTTTGTAATTGTATGTTACACTCATGTGTTTTAGAAACATTTTATATGAAATATAATTATTAAATTGTGTGATCAAAAATTTACATTAGGTACCTAGTTACTAACTTCATAATTCTATATTTTTTTATTTCATTAATATGTTACCATGGTAATATATTAATGAAATAAAAAAATATGGTAAGAAAATAAAAATCTACAACTTTATCAGCTCATAGCTTATTTATTTTTTATTTATTATTGTTTTAATAACATGAACAGATAACTACAACTATTAAAATTTGATTCTACCTAACAATTTAATTTACACAATAGGTTTCATAGTTTCATACAGAAATAACGAGTAGTTAAGCTTTTAACTTTCCGCAGCCGCCGTTTTATCCGAATAGGAACTACCTATATACTGCAGGAGATAATAAAATAAAAAAAATTATATAGTATATTCATTTGTTATAATAACACAATGACATTTCAAGTGTATAGATTTTTTTTCTGTGTATTATTTGCAATAAAGAGTTTACAAACATACACACAATCATAAAAAAAGATTCTATATTAATAGTTAATACAAAGAAATCATAATACAATAGAAGCGCACCGTCTTGATTTTATTATATCTTTAAATATCAGTTTGAATTATTAATAATGTAAGTACCTATATGAGAAAACCAAATGTTAAAGTAATACAGTAATACTTTAAGTAATACACCATCCGCATGCTCTCCGTTTGCCATTCCATACGCAATCACAAAGTAGTTTAGTAATTCAGTAGTAGTAAAATATACGCAAAAATTCCTCATGCGTCGCACAACTACTAATTCTATACTACTAACTCAATACATACTATGTATTGAGGATCGCAATCCCAGTTAGTAGTATAGAATTAGTAGTTCGTCGATTGTTATTCGAATAATCATGATGAGGAACTACTAAATCGACAATCGAATGCGCAGTGATACAATTTTCGATTTAGTCGATTGCTTTTTTTGCAACAATCGCCCATCGCTAATATTGTTTAAAATAAGAAAGAATCCTAACCTTAAAATGATAACGAATCAATATTTCGTTTCATAAATGAAACTATAACTATAAAAAATTCTTACCATGCGGAGCCGTGTGAAGATCATATTGTTGCATCCTATACACGGAAAACTCATGGGAGGCGGCTACAGGACTTACAGGGGACATGATCAGGAAGATAGGTACAGCAACTAAGAGATAGAAAGGTAAATAGCCACGGAAAATTTCGGCAAAGCCGTCAGCTTCATCTAACCACATTTTGAAGAGAAGTTATTGTGTTTTATTAATAAAATTAGCGAAAAACTGTTTTTTTAGCACATAATCTAATTAGAAGCCCTACGTACGTGTGATGAACTCGGTCAATGACATAAAATGACAGCTGTCACATTTTTTTTTGTTTTTAAGTCTAAGGTTTTGGGACCATGCTGCCTTGTCATTAGTACTTCTATTTCACACTATTCTTCTATTTCTATACACAACTTCTTCTAGTTTCTTCTACTTTAATCTTATTTTAATTCTCTTTTCTATATATTACAGTTGATTGAAGTCAAACACTGATATATCGGTATATACATCTGGATAAGCCAATATTGCTTGGATAGAGCGCGGGACTTTATCAGGGGTTCGAAAGTCTTTTAATATCTGATTAATTTTTTTTAAACATTGTCCCTATTATATTATAGAAGGTAAAGGGATCTAGCCTGATAAATGGTGATCTCTCGTAGTTTCTTCATTTTTATTTATCATCTTCCCTGTTTAACCTTCCTACTTCGTTTCCACTTATGATTCATTATTGTATTTTATTTGTCTGTGTGTATACTATACAAGTTTATATTTTTCAAGTGTTCGCTCAATTACAAATTAGTTATAAAATAAAAAATAAGATTTTGAGTGGTAAAAGTCCCCTGTTAGTTGTAAAAGATAGCTTAACCGAAGTAATGCGCGGTAGGTACTTGTCACATAAACTTTGCGTTTCTAATTTCAGATTTTTTTTTGTACAAACTTTTAACATTTAGTATTGGTCAAAGAAAAGCTATTTGTTTTTTGAACAGCCACTTTTTTAACAAACGTTTATGAATTCGAAATTTCGTTCGCGCTGATATAAATGTTTCGTTGGCATCAGAAATAGGAGTCAATATGATTTATAATTTGATTAAGATAAATCGATACAAAACTTATGAATAAACAATCCAGAAAAAAGAATAATGTAATACGTTAATAACGGTTGGAACGAAGTATTTTAAATATATATAGTAAAAGATATGTGTATTTGTCACATTTGTTGGTCATAATACCTAAGAGCAGAAACATAAACTTTTTTCATTTGAGTGAGATTATATTTGAATTTTTTAAATAAATAGAAATTATGTCTACCTACTATTAGAAAGTTTCAGTTTTTACCCCAGACTGTCACAAGACGTTTTGAAATCATGTGTGCCCAATTGAATATTCTTATTTTAAGGTATTCAATGACATGTCGTCCTCTAAGAGAAAAATCTGCTACAAAATTATTATAACATTTTCTTACATTGCAACAAACTACCAATATATACATCTTATAAAAAAATATGCTGAGATCATGCGTAGCTACGTATCACCATCTAAAATCACTCTTTAGTAAGATATTAAAATTCATATAATTCGTAGGGAACAGTAAGCTCGGAATTCACACACTGGTCACACTGTGTAGTGAAATCAATTATAATTAGAGATCGGATAATCGGATGCATATTTACCTAAAGTTAGTTTAAGACAAAGTATGGAAACGGCTTTTTATTGTTTTGTTAAATAAAAATTCCGGGATTGCGGAATTGGATAGCCGAATGTTTATTTATTTACCTAATTTAGTTTTTGACAAAGTATACAACTGTCTTTTTATTTTATTTCCATAAATAAAAATCCCGGAATTCCGGTACTGTAGAACATTTTGGTAATGCAAAACTAGTCGGTAATATGATATACTTACTAGACCATACTTACGCCGGGCACCATTTCTGTTTTTTATTCAATTATTTAATTGATTATTGTTTTAGTCAAACTAGCTCACTACTTTCGTATAACACTCTTCATGTAATAAATCGTACATTCATAAATCGCACAGGGAACTGAAAGTAAACTTCATGTAAATACGTATGCATAGTTGTATAAATGAACCCGGAGTCTCGATCTTTTGAAAATAAATACCACATGCTAATTTAGTAATTTTCAAACAATATCACTACGTTAAATTCGTAGTCCCGTATTTTCCCGGGATTTTTATTTAACAAAATATATATTTTAAAAAGCCGCTTCCATAATTTGTGAGCCAAAAATTAACTTTAGGTAAATATGCATCCGATTATCCGATCTCTAATTATAATCAAATTTAGATACAATAAATTAAAAAAGATTAATGTGCAATATTACAAATTAAAAAAAGATTATAATAGCATACGAGTACTAATTTACTGGTTACTTCCCTAAAATATCCCTAAAATATTTCATGGAGACTAGATATTAATCTGTAAAATTGTAATGTATATAATTTAAATAAACTGTAATTATAATATTAACAATTGTTTGGCTATAAAGTAAAGAATAAAATAAATTAACACTAGCACTAACCTAATGGTTTTAGTAACAATAACTATTCAGTAAAATAAAATAAAAAAAAATCAATATCAAAACAGAATGAGTTGCTTCTTCTAGAAAAAAATCCATCATAAGTTGGTGCGAGAGAGAGAAATACTGAATACCATGTGAACTTTGTTACAAAGCACACGTTTAGGTTATACCCTTATTCAAGTGTTGTCCAGCAGTATATTCATTCATTTAAATAAATGTATATTCATTCATTCAGTTCAAGACAATCAAAAGTTCTTCTTACAAATTCAATAAGCATTATAATGTCGGCAACTGCACGTCTTGTCGATAATGGCAAAATATGAAAGGAGAATGGCGAAACTGGGCCTAGCCGTTAAAGGAATGAGACTGTATTGAAAATTAATAACTTAATTTTTAATATTTAAATCCAAATTACTATTTACTGCTTCTATGGGGAAGTATTTATCCATATTTTTCTGTATTTTCAATGTACTCGAATAATAATACTCTGAATATATGATTATAAAAACAATATATGACCTTCGATCATATATTTCTGTAGATACACAATTCCATAGAAAATCAAACAAAATATCGGCCCCGCGTCTATACATAGAAGAATAGATGTATATTATAGTACCAATTTTGAAAAAAGTTCTAAAGTGTCATATAATTTAAGCCAATTTAAATCTTAAGTAACGTAATGAAGTATGAAAATAAATCCTTGTTAAGGTCGTTACATATTATCTTCTGGTTTCGATGATATAATGATGCCGTGAAATCAGAAATGAACAAGACATATTTGAAAACAAATATATTGGATAATAAGCCCTTAGTCTATTGCAATTAAGCACAAATTCATTTCATATAATAATGCTCCTACGTTCCATTTGACTCCGAATATTGTGCTCGCGTCTTATCGCATCCTACTTGAACATAGACAGCAGTGGAGATGCTTAGTTTTTTTTTTACACATATCTTAACAGTACGGAAACTTTTTAAAGGAGATAATTTTTTCTTGTATGGAGAATAGGCCCACTACAAAATGTAATGTTTATTAATGAGACATACGTTAAATAATTTCTTATTAACCCTAGATATTATAAGGAACATTAGCTTGTTTTTATCTAACGGGATCAATAAAAACATGAAGATTAAATAACCTAAAAATTCTTAGTGGTTAGTAGCTTTATTTTGATTTGTATTCAAATTGCTTTTTACGTAAATGCTATTTAACACTTTTTTTATTCTTGATAAATACAATCAAACAATCAAACAAAAAAAAAAGAAAATCACAAAAAATGGTATAGGCGACTCCATCATTCCACTGACCTTTTTCTGAAACATTAGCTCTGTGCTATTTTTTCCTATGAGTGAGCCACTCGAGACAGAAAGAGATAGATGCGATGCGTTACGCATCGTTTTAAATTGGTATTTTAGTAATACATAATATGAATAAAAGTGTTTTACTCATAAAAAATGCGCGCTAATAATTAAGATAAAGATATACTTATTGGAAGTATGACATTTCATCCTTCTTTTGCACTTTACGTGTGTCATTTTCACAAGTATAAACTACGCATTTCGGCATCGCTGACGTTATCAATCGCGCGTAGCCACCGAATGAATGAGAGCGAAACAAGGCACATTTACTGTTTGTGCCTTGTTTCGCCGGTGCCACTTTTTAGACGGTAACTGTGTATCTACAGAAATATATGATCGAAGTATATGACAGTAAGAACACAGAATACATATTCTGTATTATGTACCTTATATTTTATTATAGGAATAAAATTACATAAAAGATTTCAATCTAGTATATAAAACCATATTAATTATTGGTTTAGCTTCCGAAAACACGCTTTTCAGTAAAATTTAGTTAGTTAATTAAATTGAGCCGACTTACCCATATCGATGTTTTCAGTAGAAGAGAGCGGTGTCATCGCTGTCACATTTTACTTTTCTTTTGACATTTGACAAATTTGCACCGCTAATAGTAAAGAGGTTTACTATGCCCTAACATTTTCCCCCCACTTGAAATCGGCTCAGATTTCAAATGCGAAAATAAGTTTAAATCAACTTTGTGCTCAGATTGTTAATGAATGATGAAACAAAATAAAATTCTATTTGTTATATACGTTAATAACATAAAAGTTCATTCTAGTGAAATAAAATTATTAGAGAAAACAAAATTTCTTTATTAACTTAAAAAGTGATTTCTGTGTTATAAAAAATAATAAAATGTATTACAAATTAAGGCAATGGACATACTTTACATACAGGCCTTTTATATAAACCGGTGGAAGTCTTAACTGTAATGACACGTACAACACCATCTGCACCAGGATGGATCTGATCAATCCGACCTATTCGCCAATGTGTAGCTGGGAGATTGGATTCTAGTAGTAAAACCACCTCACCAATTTTTATGTTAGGCACTGATGTTGTCCATTTTTGACGTTGTTGTAAAGTGTGTAAATAGTCCAGCTGCCAGATTTTCCAAAAGTGTTGTGTCATCTTTTGAATCATCCTCCAGCGAGAACGTAGAGTTATTGACAAATTACCTATTAAAGTAGTTTCAGGAAGTGCAACTAAAGGACGACCAACCAAAAAATGTCCAGGCGTCAGTACGTCGCATTCGTTTGGATCGGTAGAACTACTGCAAAGCGGGCGAGAATTGAGCATAGCTTCAACTTTATGTAAAATTGTAATCATTTCCTCGAGTGTTAAAGTTTGAGAACCCACTACTCGACGCAAATGAAATTTTGTGGATTTTATGCCGCTTTCAAAAATTCCGCCAAAATGGGGAGCTCCAGGTGGATTTAGTCTCCAATTAATTTTACGCGAAACAAGTTCATCCGATAATTGAGAATTTTGCGACTCAAAAATTTTATTAATTTCATTCAAATATCTTTTTGCTCCTACGAAGTTCGTGCCACAGTCTGAGATAATTTCCTTACAAAACCCGCGGCGAGCAATAAATCGGTCAAGAGCTGCTATAAAGGCTTCAGTAGACAGTTCCGTAACTACTTCAAGATGTATAGCTTTTATCGCTAGACATACAAACAGACAGATATATACCTTATATGTTTTAGCATTCCTGCGCCTACTTTCTTTTATAACAAAGGGCCCTCCAAAATCAATACCAACGCACTCGAAGCAAGCACTAGCCTGAACCCGATTAGGAGGTAAATTGCCCATCAAAGGTGTTAGAGGTACAGGATGTGACTTGAAACAAGTAATGCATTTGGATAATCGTGACCGAATTAAAAGTCTAATACCTAAAATCCAATAATCTCTTACAATTAAGGATTGTAAAGTCCGAGGCCCGCAATGTAAATATTTTTTATGGAAGGAATCAATGATTATGTTAGCAATTAAACATTTAGGAATAAGTATAGGGTGTTTAGATTTATCAGACAAGTTTGAATTGTCAATCCTACCCCCCACTCGCAATAAACCAAAAGAATCAATAAAAGGACTAAGTTTTTGAATTAACTTATTGCAAGATAGACCTTGCTGAATCGAACAAATTTCTTTATAGAAGAAAACATATTGCAGCTGCTTAATAATTTTAATTTGTGCTGCATTTACCTCAGCTACTGAGAGACTGGAAAAATTTCGTTCATTTGGAGAACATTTTAAATTTTTAACAAAACGTATAACCCAAGCAAAAACTCGTTGCATTCTAAACCAAGAAGAAAAGGAAGATGAAAAGTCACTAACAAAATTATCTGTAACATTTGTTACAAGTGTTACGGTAGCTATTTCGTTCTTCAACTCAGGTAACTCTGAAGTTTTGATTGAAAGATGAGCTCCCGTTGGCCATTTTGATGAAGGCTCTTTTAACCAAACTGGGCCTTGCCACCAAACATCGTGATTAAGAATTTTTGGCACAGATAATCCCCGGCTACAACAATCAGCAGGGTTGTTTTCAGTTTCTACATGACGCCAAGTTGCTACACTACCTACTAGCTCATGAATTTGAACAACTCGATTGGCTACGAATAATTTTAGCTTACAAGGCTCAGTTCTCAGCCAAGACAAGACCGTAGAGCTATCAGTGTATGCAACAACTGAGTCTATTTTTGTTTTTTGTTTCAATAAATCGTATACATGTTTTAGCACACGAGCCAATAATAGGGACCCGCATAACTCTAGACGATTAACGGTAGTGGTCTTGTTTGGGGCTACTTTCGATTTAGCTATTAATAAGTTAATCGCTTTTGACTGATCAAGACCGCAATCAACAACCAGATACACACAGCAACCATAGCCTTTAGAGGATCCATCACAAAATCCAACTAAACTCACCTCAACATTTTCAATTGGTAAAACAAA
Source organism: Scirpophaga incertulas (assembly GCA_036419045.1). Taxonomy (NCBI): domain Eukaryota; kingdom Metazoa; phylum Arthropoda; class Insecta; order Lepidoptera; family Crambidae; genus Scirpophaga; species Scirpophaga incertulas. The sequence continues at coordinate 15,231,413 of CM071645.1, forward strand.
TCTTGGAAGATGTATACGTTTGAGTTCAGGTAAGTGGATAGAAAAAGCTATCCATCGTTTTTGTAAATCATCTGGTACTGGTTCATCCCATGATAATTTTAATTTCCAGAGATCCTGAATAATTATTTTCGCTGTTAAAACTACCGGACATACCCAACCTAGCGGATCGAATATCCTAGCTACCGCCGAAAGAATCTTTCTTTTAGTTATGACTGACTGTAAATCGATTTCTGATGTATCGTACGTGAAACAATCGACTTTGGGTTCCCATTTAATCCCCAAGATCTTGAGAGATACATCTTTCTCATCGAAAGACTTTGGTAACTGGCAGTGTTCAGCGGGTAAATCGGCCAAAACCGTGGTGTCATTGCTACTCCACTTACGGAGTTCAAACTGACCAAGTTTTAAATGATTAATGACATCATCACGTAATTTAAGAGCAGCTTCTGTGGACTGTGCTCCTGTAGTAATGTCGTCCATAAAAGTTTCTTCATGTAGAACTTGCGCCACACGTGGATAGATATCCGCATGGTCATTGGCAAGTTGACGAAGCGTTCTAATGGCAAGATATGGTGAACTGCTAACTCCATATGTTACAGTATTCAGCTCATATTCTTGCATAGGCGATTCCGCTGACTCTCTCCAAAGAATATGCTGATAATGACGATCCTCTGGAATGATTTTTATCTGACGATACATTTTGCAAATATCAGCAGTGAATACTACTTTATGTAGCCGGAATCTGATAATAATGTCAATAATATCAACTTGTAACTTAGGACCAGTGTAAACTACATCATTAAGTGATTTATCATTAGTAGTTTTACAACTGGCGTCAAAAACGACCCTCAGTTTCGTTGTAACACTGCTCGGACGAATTACACAGTGATGAGGAATCAAATATGTCTGATTGTTATCAGAAGTATAGGGAGACATGTGTCCCAAATCCTCATATTCCTTCATAAAATTGGAATAATCCTGCTTCAAATCTTCGTCACGAGCAAGGCGCTTTTCTAAATTAAGGAACCTGTTGTGACTGCGACTGTACGAGTCACCTAATTGAAACGAATCTTCTTTTGCCATAATAGGAACAACGTAGCGACCGTCAGCTTCACGGTACTTCTGCTTCATGTACATGGATTCGCATATATCATCTTCTGGGTGCGAAAGAGGCTTGCACGGAGGCTCTTCTAACTCCCAGAATCTTTTAACTAAATCATCCAGATGAGTCGCTGATGCTACGAGCAGAGACGTTCCTGAGTGACCTTGGGCACAGGCTATATTGAACTGACCAGTTATGATCCAGCCAAATACGCTATGCAGCGCCGCAGGCATATTTGGACCTGGCGAGTAGCGTTGGCCGTCATAGACCTGATCGAAGATTTCCACGCCTAGTAGGATATCAATTCTCGAAGATTTATCAAAAGACGGATCTGCTAAATTTAAATGCTCGAATTGCTTGCGAATATTACCAGGCAATGAAATTGATGGCATCTCTGATGTAATATTTTTAATAAGTATAAATGGTAAATTGAACTGCGGTGAAGTAGCATTACGAGGAAGAACAGAGCAAAATGTAACATCCTGTATATCATGTATTAGATTCTCTCCTAATCCGACGACCGATGCTCGACTTCGCCTTATTTGTAACCCTAAACGTCTAGCACACGATGTAGTCATAAAGCAGTCTTGAGAGCAGCTGTCAATCAGGGCTCGAACTTCATGCATACAGCCATTAGTGTCACGTAACCGAATCATCGCCGAACCCAAAAGTTTAACCGACACATCACTTAACTGTTTATTTTGCATCTTAATACAAGCAAGTGATGTTGATGATTCGTCCGGCTTGGCGACGTCTTCGGAGACGCACAGCGATGTACCAGTGGCTGGTAAGTTCGTAGCTTCATCGATGTGTAACAGTGTGTTATGTTTCCCACCGCAAGCAAAACAACACGTTTTAGAGAAACATTCTTTAAGATTGTGAGAAGATCGCAAACAATTCGTACATAACCGCAACTTTTCAACTAAGGCGCGCCTAGCGGGCACATTCATAGATTTGAGCTGTGTGCATTTATAAATCGAATGACTAAGATTACAGCAAGGACAATTCAAAAGATTTGATTCATTGTTTGATTTCGAAGTTAAGAAGGACCTTTTGTTGTAACCGAATGAGGCGCTAGCGGCTTTAGGAGCGACGCTGGCCTTTGGGTAAAATTTTACCACCGGAGTAGAACTTGAAGGTTGACTAAGCTCTAAAACTCGCACGTGGTTGTTCAAAAAATCCGATAGCATGGTGTAAGTCGGTAAGGTTTTTTTACAAATATTTTGCTCTTCAAATTTTTGTTTTGTTTCCGAATCTAATGAACGAAAAGCCATATAGAATAAAATAAACTCACTAAGGTTTTCAATATTAAACGCTTTAAGAGCATTGACACATTCATTGAAAATGTTAGTAAATCGTGATAATTCATCAAAAGAGGGAGAGTTCATAGGTCTTAGCTTAAAAATTTTGTCTAAATATGTCGTAGCTAAAACTCGCTTATTCTCGTATCGCTCGCATAAAGAATTGAAAACAATAATGTAATTTTTATCCGTCATCGGTATATTTTTAATAATGCTTAAGGCAGATCCTGAAAGACATGACGCGAGATAGTGAAATTTTTCAACATCAGTTAAATCTTGGTTATTATGAACAAGAGGAAGATATATATCAATAAATGAAGACCAGTTCTCGATATTACCGCAAAATTTCGGAAGTTCAATTTTTGGCAGTCGAACCTGCGGCTTAACGGGTAAACAGACCGCCTGAGACTGAGGCTCAGGGGTAAATGCTTCAATTTTTGGTTGGTGTACCTCAGCAGCATCCAAAATCGTGTAATAGAGATCATCAAATAATAACATTTCATTAATATCGGCTTGTTCCTCGGGGTTAAGAGCCGCCTTAAGGGCATTTATACTATCACATATGTCATAAAAATCGATTCTCATTTTTCCTAAATCTTTTACACGTAAAAGAAATGAAGAGATTTTTGAAGAATCCTGGGAAATCACTTTCGCTAAGTCATACATAGCTTCCACCGATTTATATATATGCTGTTTTTTAGTTGACAGAACGTGTAACTCTACCTGCTTTTTATTAGACATTGTGAAAATATAAAATTAAAACAAGTAGTACAATAATTATTACAGACAGTCTGAGCAAAAAATTGTGTTTTCAAGAAATAAAAGCGTGTGATTTCGAAGAGCTAAGCCTGCAATTCAAGCAGATTTTATAACAATCTGGACTCGATTACAAATTGATTGAATTTCGATATTTGTGAACTATGTTAACCAGCGTCGGAACAATCCGGCTCGTATGGACCAAAGAAAGAATGGTTTAGCTTCCGAAAACACGCTTTTCAGTAAAATTTAGTTAGTTAATTAAATTGAGCCGACTTACCCATATCGATGTTTTCAGTAGAAGAGAGCGGTGTCATCGCTGTCACATTTTACTTTTCTTTTGACATTTGACAAATTTGCACCGCTAATAGTAAAGAGGTTTACTATGCCCTAACAATTATGTTATTTATAATTCATTGGTAGGTTATCTCAGTTACCTGCTTTGTTGTTCATATATAAATTTGTATTATTTGTTTTAATTTTCCATTATATCGATAGGTTTTACGAACGTCGTTGAACTTTGTTTTCTGTTTAATATTTATACATCTATTTTAATTTATAATCTTATTTTTTTTATTAATATTCTTTATTTGTTTAATATGTATTATCCAGTACTTTGAATACTTTCTATTTTACACTAAGAGCTGATTATTTATTTTCGATCAAAATGAACAAACGCCATAGGATTACATGTAATAGTTGAATTCTTATAAAACCTTATTAAGCAAAAAATAAGTTAAAATAGATTGAATGCCACGCGGCAAGTGAATGTAAAAGCTAGGGCACTAGTGACGTTTCCCAGAATGTGCAAGATTTTTGTGAAATCCAAACAAATTACTCATTTGTTTGACCACAAGAGCTGTACTTCGATAATTGTCTATTAAATAATGGAAACTATTATAGTTTAGTTTTTGTATCGGTATTTCAAACTGTACATATAATCATAGTACTAAATTATTTACTATCTTCCACAAATAATAAATCATCAATAAGAATAGGGATTGCATATTTTCCAATTTTACTGAATTTTTGAAGTTTAAATATATATAAACATATAAAAAATGTCTTTAAAACATTCTAACAAGATTTAGTTTTACCATTCGCCATTCGATACAAAATTTTATTTAAAATAACTTAAACTTGTATGTACCCGGAAAATGGTTACAAAACTAATCGGAATAAATAACAAAAAAAAATGGAAATTATACTTACTATATCTCATAATCAGAAATTATTACATAAATATAATCATATAATAGTGGATTAATTTTGTTATTGGTAAAAAAATCAAAATGTTTATGATATCGGTGCAATGTTATGGTCGGTTATCTCGGGTCACAGTTACTACGAGCTTAGCACCGTAACCGTAGCAAGCTCAGACAGTCGGCGTTCAGTAAAGCTTCGTCTACAACGCAGCGCACAGTCACATATTCAGAAAAGGCGTTTCAGTATGTGCGGCGGTCCAGGGCGCGAATAGGGGGTAGCGGCGGCGGCGCGCGGCGCAGTGCGGCGCTATCGAGCGGGCCGGGGCGGCACGGGTGGCACGGGCTCGCGGCACGGGGCGGCACGCGGCAGTGTGGTCGCGGCCCCCGGGAGCGCGGCATGGGTGGCGCGCTGCTGCTGGCGCTGCTGGCGGCGGCGCGGGCCGGCGCGCCCAACGCCACCGACGCGCTCGACCCCTCTCCGCCGCCTGAAGAAGACAAGCCCGCGCCGCTCTTTCCAATCGACCTCTTCTCCGAGGAGCAGCGGCGCTCGGGCGCCGTCTTCCTCCACGTGATCGGCATGGGCTACATGTTCGTCGCGCTCGCGATCGTCTGCGACGAATTCTTCGTGCCCTCGCTCGATGTGATTATCGAGAGGCTTGCGATCCGTGACGACGTGGCCGGCGCCACCTTTATGGCAGCCGGTGGCTCCGCGCCCGAGCTCTTTACCTCCATCATCGGCGTGTTTGTTTCCTTCGATGATGTCGGCATCGGCACCATCGTCGGCTCCGCTGTCTTCAACATCTTGTTCGTGATCGGTGCTTGCGCGCTGTTTTCGCGCACGACCCTTACACTGACTTGGTGGCCTCTGTTCCGCGACTGTACCTTTTACTCGATCAGCTTGCTAGTGTTGATATACTGTTTCCGGGACAACGAGATCTACTGGCAAGAAGCGCTGGTCCTGTTCTCGTTGTACGGCGCGTACGTGATATTTATGCGGTGGAACCAGCCGGTGGAGCGCGCGCTCAAGAAACTCATCTACAAGAACAAGGTGACGAGGGTTCGCAGCACCGACCAGCTGATGCCAACGGTGAGCTCGCCCGCACAAGCCTGCATGCCCTCCCGCCCACCGTATAGACTTGGTCGTTGTTCTTCACAAGATTCAAATGTACAACTATAACAAATTAATTACCACCAGCACTAACATTCAAAACAAAGCATTTACACAAATAAACTTTATTGATAACTGAAAATCCATCTGAAAAAATAAAACAAAAAGCGACGGTCCAAGTCTATGCGACCTTAGAAGTAAAATCAAGAATAGTCTAAATAACAGTAAAGAATTGAAAGTTACGGTACCCCATTAGAACACTTAGTGCATTGTTATTAGATTTCTAGAGAACTGATCTACCATAATAATAGTTAATAGCGTGCGAGTCATTTTCGTATTTATTATTCAAACACGGCTTCATAGAAACGTCATAATCGCGTAGTGGACAAAATAGAACACGCACAATGCTTATTATTAGATTGGTATACTAATAAAAATAGTTGTATACCAATGTATATAATAAAAATTTGAAAATAGGTATGCTAGTTAACAAAAATGTTTGTAGTAGTTACTATGACCACTACAAACATTTTTGTTTGGGCATTTATAAAAAACAGAATTACAATTGTACAATAGATATATAAACATGAAATATAAAAAGTTTTTTCATGAAGTGAGACGAAGAATTAATATTTGAATCTAATAAAAAGGGAGACCAACCTGCAAATTATTTCAAAAAAGAACTGATTAATTTCATAATTAAAAATTCTTAATGGTTAATGCATTTTTTTCATTACTATATATTTCGGTTTTGTATTATTTTTCACAACAGAATAAAATAAAAATAATGCAAATATTTATATTCCTAATACAGTTGTTATTTTTAGACTATTTAAAAAATATATCTGCTAATATTACCGCCTCGATAGTTCTAAAAGGAATATCGAGCTACACAGTTAAACTTGAGTCACCAGTAAATATACGCGACAAGTTTTATTTATTAAAAAGCTATTTTTGTAACATGCACAGTATTTTATAACATGCGTTTCTCAAAATACCCCAAAAAAATCTCAATTACGTCTCCAGTTTGTTTTTGTAGGAACTGTAAGTGAATATAATTTGATAACTATTGAACTGATATATCGCTATTCCATCGTATATTGTTAACTCAAAACAAATAAACAATATTATTTTTTATGTCGGTTATATTACTTATTCTGAATCGTGTATTAATTCTAGACTAAAATTTTATTGAAGAATTGTGAACCAGACTTAAGCAGATATGAAAAGAAAATTACTGAGCTCTATTCCAAAAGTTTGATAGATTTTATACATAGCATAAACCACAAAAATATAGACACAAAATTCTAAACATTCTATTATCGTTTACTTATTCTCTGATTAAATTTTTAGAACAATATGATCAAACATTACATACTTTTTGGTATCGTTTTACAAAAATTCGCAAAATATAATATTGGAATTAAAAACATATTAGGATACATATCTTTTAGTTATTAACGGCCATTGTGAGAGTTTGAATTGATTGCTAGAAAAGTGTATACTTAGGATAAAAAAGCTGAACTTTGCTCTCCATCATTTAGTTGTTATGTTCCTGATGTGTTGTTTGCAACGAAACGCTCTAATGATGACTGTCAGGATTTATTACAATCTACACAAATGTCTGATACATAAGTGACTTACCTACCTTTATCTTACGAACTTAGCTATTCAATAAAGAAACGTAACCTGACTTGTCAGATTAATATATCTTACAGAGTATATATTGAAGAATTTTTAAAATTTCCGTGACAACATTTTTTTATCCCTGCGAGAAAGTAGGATGTTGTTTATATAATAATATAAGTAATACAAATTGGCATATAATTGGTTATAATAATAATTTAATTATTTATGCAATGTATGCATTTATTTAATTCAAGAGTAATTCCATCACAGTGAGAATATTTTTCACTTGTGCATACTAAAAGCTCTCGTGAATCGGAAATGAAAACTATCCATTCTGCGGTTCTTGACACTAGCTAAGGGTTAATTTACCTAGCGTTACGTTAACTGTTACGAGTCGAGCGTAGTCTACGCCGTAGACCGATAGCACTGATAGTTTGTGGTGCGTTGCTACGGCGACTACACGCTGCCACCACAGTGTAAGAATATACCATTGAACCAGTTAATCTTCGTTCATCACATTTTAATCAACATGTCTGATATCAAAGCTAGAGACAGGACTAAACCAATTGCATTATTAGATAAACTAGTATAATCAATAAATCACAGGTGTTTTCGATTCTTGTCGTATCTTGTCTACGTTTAATAAGGTATCTTTACGAGTAGGTATACAAAAATATGATATTTAGATGTTACACAATTAGTATCTCAATTCTATATGGAAATTCTTTTCATTTTCTACGTCGGTCCAGCATGAATAAAAACAATATTGTAGTTTTCAATTTTATATTCTTTACTATATATAAAACAGCAAAAATCGATCATATAGGAATGAAAAAATCTGATTTTTGCGGAAAGAAATAGTTTATAAATATGTTTTTTTTATAAATATATTTCAGACCGATAATAAATGAAATTCTTCAGCTCTTTTATTCTTGAATACATTTGTACAATCAAATCTATTGAACTAAAATGATTTTCACTTGATAATAACATATATAAATTGCACCAATATTCCTACGCTGACTATTTGATTTTTAATTAATATAACCTTCTATTAAGTAAGTGATCCTAAACAACACCTGACAGGACTCGAGCCAACTTTACCTACTCACAATGCACCATACCAACCAAAAGACGAGACTTTGCTTTGTAAAGTTATTTTTCTATTCACAAATTTTAGGTTTAATATTAATTTGAAAGCAGTATGCTATTTTTAAAAAGTGAAGTTACCTATTGCAAGCAATATTGATTTATCAATTGTTGGATTGTTTCAATAGACCTACTGAATTTTTCTATTCTATGTCTATCTTGGCTGTTGATTACATCTAACGTAACGATCGCGTGATTGAATCACGTGTACGTTTGAACCGATCTACTGATTACAGTTATATATTTTTATGGTAACGATTAGCAACATAGTAGAGTGACGATTTAACCACTTTTGATGACCACAAACAAAGCTAGATTTTGTTTAGTTTCCATCGCATTATTAATGTAGTGCATGTGGGAATTAGGTTAAATATAGGTATCATTCAGAACCTTGTGGAGTTTAATAGACATAAATTATGTACGAAATTAATTCGTAAAGCAAAGTCATCAAACAGTGAGTTTCGGGACAGTAATAATTAGAGATGGGCCGAATACGGACTTTGCCGAATACGAATATTCGGCCGAACATTCGGTTCAGCTCTTACCGTACCGAATATTCAGCCGAATATTCGGTTCCTGTATAAACAGGTTTATACAGGTTCGCACTCAGCCATTTTTAGCCGAGGCATTGAGAAACGGTGATGATGAGAGTACTGACAAAGACGATGACAATAATCGGGTGGCTCAGACTGTTTCAAATTCTACTGATGCAGATTTTTGGAGCTGTTTTGAAGAAGTTGCCTCAACAAAGCTACCAGCGATATCGACCGATAATTTAAAAAGTCCTGTTGCAACTGAACTGGACAAATATTTACTGGAGAACCTTCTACAGCGAGATATAAGTCCTTTTGAATGGTGGACAAAAAATAAATAAAATATCCCTTAATGTCAAACATAGCTAAAATATACTTGGCAGCGCCTGGGTCTTCAGTGTATAGTGAACGACTTTTCTCGGAAGCTGGGAATGTTTATGAAAAAACCTCTCATGCTGATTAAATTATAATAGGACTAAACTTTTGGAAGTTTTTTCAATTTAAATATTTTAAATTCTTTTCGATCGATTAAAAAGAGATTATGTTTTATTTTAGTGAAAGAAGAAACACCACTTTTTATTTAATTTATTTCTTTATTGAAAGTAGACTGTTACTCGTAAATTATATAATATGTTTAAAGCTGATGTTGAGTTTAAAACTTTAGAATGATTATTAATTTAATAGTGACTTACGTTACCTATCATTCCTAAACATACATTAGGAATGACATTAGGGAACATTAGGAATCATTAAGAGCATGCAAATGCTAAAGCTGATTAATGATTAATAAAACAATGTTGGTTTTTCTTACTTAAGCTACGGTTTATTGCAAAATTTTAATTATATATAATATATATATTATATTTACATTTTGACGCATATTGAGAATGCTGGTAAAGGATGTCAAATCGACAAATTACGAAACAACCTACACTCGTTATTTACTTTGTTTATTCGGTAATTATTCGGCAATGTAACCGAACTATTCGGCCGAATACGAACACTGAAAAAGTTGCCGAATATGCCGAATACCGAATATTTACCGAATATTCGGCCCATCTCTAGTAATAATAAAGTTCGTTTAAGCTGCCTTCAAACAATCTAAATTTAAGTTATTTTATGCTATTTTTTCTAAGTTAAGCTATTTTTCAAAAATTATGCAATTTTTAAAAGAGAGCAAGATAAGAATTTATCATAAATTGATTGAGCTTGAAAAATCTTCATTAATACGGCCCTTAGGCTTGAGACACATTTTTATTAGATACACTTCTTAAAATTGTGTCATATTAAAAACAATTAATAAAATAAAATGATAAAGAAGTAGTTGGATTGAGCACCGGCGGCGTTGTGGTTTTGGCACTGATCTTTGAATCGGGCGAATCAGTAACACTTCAGATTTTACATATGCTGCTATTACGAACTACTCGTACATAAAAGTTATCTCAATATTCAAATGTTTTTCGGTTTCTAATTTCATATGTGCATTTTTCTGACACCCTTTAAGTGAAGTAATATGGGAGGTCCTCCCTGGCACCTAAAAAGAATATCAATACAATCAGACTATCAAGCCGTATTTTGTAAAAAATAAAACATTTTAATATTTAAAAGGAATAATCATTATATTGGAAAAAAATTAATGTTTATTACTTTTTAAGGATTTATCATATGAAACAATATATACAAAAAGTCAGTACTAAAAAATTTATGTTTAGATTTTCTTTTAATCCTAATTAGTGTCATATCACTTTTGAATGCACAATCTGTATGAGAGGTACACCGTCAACCAAATATTGCAAGCGGATGCTGGAAAGATTAAAATAAGTTAATCAAAGTTTATTAAAGTTGCAAAGGTTACAAACTGTGAATTGCTGGTCTGTATTGTAATTTAATATATAAAAAATACATCGAATTTCTGGTGTGATAGATGATGAAAGCATAAATGTGTTGTTAAAATGTTTGGAATCATGTTTGTTTACCTACGAGTAATACCTTGTGTTAGCCGTCTACTAGGAATAAACTTATATCTATTTTGATTTTATAATGTTTTATTATTAAAGTTTTTGAATTTAGTATTTTGGATCTATCTATTGTTTTGGTGTACATACCCTACTCTCACGGTATTTTATTTATCAAAATTAGTAAGCTTACGTACATAAATTTAAATTTAGGATTCTATGTTTTCACTACCCAGATTTAAAGCCAGAGCTATTTACTGCATATCAACAAATAATCATTTGTGTTTATTTTCATTTGACTAGTTCTAGATATTTAATTCTGATGTTGTAGTCTCTATATTTAATTCTGCAGCAAATGAATCGAATATTGGTTTCAAATAGCATCCTCCATTTAATTAATATGTAAACTGGCTGCTGCTTGCTCGTGATATCTGTGCATCGCACTGCCATTAGACTATTTGCCAAATGAACCGATTTAAATGCGATTTGAACTAATCTGAAAAGTTATATGCGTTAACGTCCCTAAAGTCCACATTTTAATGCTTAGTTTTAACACTTGAATTAAATTTACAGTTATCTTTAGAATATGCTGTCTCTTAATAGACTGTCTTTTTATAGTGCTTAGCTATATTTACTGTCTGTTTATCTGTCTTCAGAATTTTTTAGTGAATAAAATTAAATGGAAAAGACCATAAAATCATCTAAATAAAAGATTGTAGTAATATTATTATTTCACTTTTTAATTGAAACACATATTTTCAAGAAGTTTACATCGACGTGCAAAATAATTGACATATCCGGATATTTTTATTCATAACACAATTATTACCATTCTCCTCCCTGTTTTACCAGCATTATATCGAATTTTCGTAAGGAAAGATTCGCTGGGTCTCAAACTATGCCCATAAGAAACTACATCAATATTCGTTTCGTCGTTTTGAGATAAAAATATAACAGAAAGACAAATAAACAGAGATACTTTTACATTTAAAATATTAGAAGTAAATATTCAAAGTAGTAATATCTAAGTTACAAAATAGTTGTAAACTAAAGAACGAATTGTCTCCATTAACATAAGCTAAAAGTTACAAAAGCTACAAAAATGACTGATATTTTTGTGCTCCAAATTATTAACATGGATTCAAAACGGTCGCTCGCAAGCCATTTTACAAAGCAGAATACAATGCATCATTTTTAATAGTCCTCGAAGCTATCTACAGCATAGCTACGACGTAGCCCGTAGCAAACAGCCCGTGATTCGTAGTATTTATGGACCGTTTCCCACGATGTTTTTAGAACAGCTGAATTTCTGTTTGCGAAATATATACCAAACAAAATTCAATTCAACATTTTGTTATTTAATAAGTAATATTTGAAGATATTTATTTCTAAATTTTCAATAAGTAATAAACCTAAAACAATCAACAATAGAGAAAATAAAGATAAATTAAATCAAAGTAATTTAATGTACATTATCTTATATTATATCATTTTTTATTTTATTTTTAGAATCATAGTATAACCATAGGAAGCTAGGTCATGAAAATATGGAGGATATATTTTTCCTTTTTATTTTAACTAAAAAAATCTAGGGTTTTGGCAGCTATATGCGGCGCGGTGTTGTCGTAGTATCTGCGCCGGTGTTGGGTCCCTGACTTTTGCTATTTGTCACACCAAGGTGACAATATTTTTCAAGCATTACCATATATCATTCAAAGTGGACTGTCTCTTAATTTAATCTCTTAGCACCGCAGTTCTCCTCCTTACCTTGTCCTTGCCCGAAGACATTTTGTTGGACGCAAATCGTCATCAAATCACCAACTGTTTGCGTGACTGCTGCTTTGTTTTAGGAATAGTTCACGTCAGTCATCTTATATGCATCATATGTCATCACTAGCTTTCCGCCCGCGGCTTCGGCCGCGTTATATTCGAATTTCCCACAGGAAGGATATGTTTTAACAATACTGCCATACAACCTTTCACCCCCTCCTTTCAACCTTTTACAACCCTTTTCTGCTTTAAAAGGTAGCCTCTGTCCTTTCTCAGCCTCTAGACTATCTGTGTACCAAATTTCATTTAAATCGGTTCAGTAGTTTTAACAATATTTCCATACAACCAATAATCCCTCTTTTCAACCTTTTACAACCCTTTACAACCTTTTTTGCATGAAAAAGTAGCCTATGTCCTTTCTCAGGCTCCAGACTATCTGTGTACCAAATTTCATTTAAATCGGTTCAGTAGTTTTGGTGTGAAAGCGGAACAGACAGACAGACAGACAGAGTGCGAGACAGATGCGAAAGTATCGCATTTATAATATTAGTATGTATGTATGTATAGTATGGCACAAAACAATGAGCTTTTCCACAAATACTATTTTCACAGTACTTTTGATTAAAATTTCACCGTCTTCAATTTTCACAGATGACACTCCAGTTTTATTTATTTGATTTCATTAAAATGACGATAACTTTTTTTTGAATGAACCGATTTTGATGAAACAAAGTTTAGATATTATTCTGAGTTAAAACAAAGCAAATAGTGAAAGTTTCAAGCAAATCGGTTCAGTACTTTCGGAGATAAACGTGAACATACATACAGACAGACAGACAAAAAATTCCAAAAAAAATTTTTTGCTTTCTAATAATCTATTTAAGTGCCCCTCTATCCATTTCAGTCAAAAATACTAAATGTACAGACAAAATATTTTTACTGTCTTATTATATGTATAGATATATGCATCAGGCATAGTTTTATGTCAGTACACAATACACAAACACAGCGTATTCTTTTACGCCAGTGTCACACATACTCGTATTTATGTTAAACTTACATTAATGACTTAATTATAATTAATTACATGACGATCTTTCTGCAAACCGTTGTTTCTGCATCACCCACATTGCTTACAATTTTCAATGAATCATAGTTTGCATGTTTCGGTCAAGCTCTACGTGCATAATTCGCCTTTTCTCACCAATACAATTTTAATATTTTATTGCGTTACAATAGTTAGTGACCCAAAGTTCATCTCATATTCCAGTAGCTCTAATTAAAATGAGTTCTAAGCTTTGAAAAGTTCCTAAAGAAGTGTCCACTAAAACGCCAATTAGCTTGCTTCTGAATAGATTTAAAACCTGACACTCCTGAACACTTATTTGGTTAAAAAAACACAGTGCTATAGAACATGTTAATTGACTGGTGGATGGTGCACAAGTGGCTTTTGAAAATGCTGCATTCATAGATGTGTCACAAATGTTTGACAGAGGCTAATTAACAAAAAAAAGACTTCCAATAAATTATCTTTTTAAAATCATATCTATTATATTATATTTTTTTATCTAAGAAACTAAACAATAGACTACTCCACTTAATAGAGTGTTTATAGGTATGCCGCAGGGTAGCAAAGCAAGTGCTCTTAGGTCAACATAGTATCTGATCTATTCTTCATACCTATTTTTAACATGTTGCATAATCATTTTACGGAAGAAACAATGACTGACAATGACAACAGAATGATTTTACTTAAAGAAAACATGCAAATATTCTACTATTTATTATAATACCTATTGATTTAATTATTTTTTTGGAGGGACCTTTGCTCAATCCGCAGATTTAACTTTACCGTTACATACCTGGAGTGTATACACTCCTGAGTGTATACACTATTCGTATACACTCCAATTAATTATGAAACAGTTTACAAAAGTACGTAAAATACAATATTGCTTCAAAGAACTGGAGCAGTGATAGACGATAAATTAATACTTCACGTTAACTATTGCTAATAAAGATTCTGCGAATTATACTCAGATATATTATTATAAACAGCTGAACCTAGATATCGTTGCAATGGCAAATTGGCGACTTATCAGCAACCTTGTCGCGAAGTACCAAGTTTTAATTAAGTAAACCCAAACACATATGATATGCAACGCCATTCAAGTTTCTTGTGCGGCAACTACTTTGGGAATGTTAGTTGACAGCGGAACAGGATGTCACAGCTGCACAATAGAGGAGCATTTGAAGTATATGCACAGTATAAATTATAATGTAGTCCCACGTCATAGTATCATTGTAGTGCCGACATGGCCAAAAACTTGGCCCTTATTACAGAAGGAGACTCAAAATTAAATCTCTACTTGAGTATAAATTTGATTTTAGAAGACGAGCCTAAATCTCTGACATCCACTTTTTTATACCGTAATATAATATCGTATGCAATCAGTATCATTCGTTTTGTTAAGAAAATTGACTTTTCTCGCACGATGAGCATAATAAAGAACAAATTCGCTTGCGGTAGTCACCGATATAATTACCTTTTTTCTGTGTAGAACATAATATGGATGAACATTTCTTGTTATGCTAGTATTACTACAGGCGATCACTTCATTAATTCAGAAACGTAATTAAATAATGTACATTATTCGATTTCAATTCAATGATTAAAAAATACAACAGCAGCCGTCAATTCAGGACATACAGGACGGATGTGTATAGTAAAGATGTTCTTAGTTACTTCTTTTCATTACTACAAATTTTACACTTGAAAAACAATGTTTGGCAGTAAACGCCAAGTAAACTTTACTTTCTATCTTTGAATCCCTTAGCCAGCCGAAAAACGACTGAAGCAAATTCACAAGTAGTATGTTGACCTCAGCAAATCGCTGATGAGATAAGTACGGTGCCGATAAGAAAACCGAAAGAGACAAACCGGAAACTGTCGGGTTCCGAAACCGTATCTTATCGGAAGCTTTGCGTTTGCTTGCTCACCGAACTTATCATGATAAATTTTAAAAGGTAAACTTTGTACAATTGAATTTGTCGCCTTTAAATATTTATTTATGATTAACTTGTAGATCGAATCTTGTCTGAGGTGAATTTTACTTGTAGTAATAATCTTATACCGCTCCCGTCGTAAAAAGCTAATTTTCTTCACTAAAAGGCAGTGTATATAAAGCACTTTTAATCACATTTAAATTATCATTCATTATCATTTTGGCCGAGAAACGCCCACGTTTGGACATAGTTCTCCCTTAATAATCATCACACTGATCGGTTTTGCGCTTCAGCGCCTTCCTGAGATATTCACCAAGTCCTCTGTCTACTTTGCGGAAGGATTGTCGACATTGAGTCTCTTGAAATGTGCCCGCTCCTCGAAGACTTCTGTTCCAATGATTGTCAGTCAGCAATGTGCCTTGTTCACTGCCACTTAAGGTTCCTAATCATTTAGGCTGTCGGTGACCATGGTTTTTCCACAGATTTGATAATTTCTGTTTCTGCGAGAATAGCTCTTTCTTTCTTTTGGGTTATTTTCACTTTATTTGGAAAAACTGTAACGTCAGCTTACGGCCACGAGAAAGAGGCGTATGTATATGAGAAATTAAGGATTGTATAAAATTATTTGAAATATTTTGGTAATAGATACATGTATGTTATCCATGAATGCTCAACATATTCTATAATATGGCATGGTAAAATGTAAGTATTTATACAATAAATTTCTTCTAATCAATGAACAGTCACTGATAAAAAGCTTTACCTAATTCCAGTCCCGTTTGGTCATCAGTTTCCGATGCTATGCGCAGGGCTTGCACGAAAAGCCCTATTGTTATTGAGCTTGCAGCCCGGCATTTTGGCTGCCGGCCAACCTCGCATTGTCTCTTGGCGAGGCCCTGCATCTCTAGTATTCGGAGAATTAGAACAGAATTTAGTACATTTATGGAAGCGTTGGAATTCCTTTATTTTTTTAAATTATGTAATTCATTGTTCTATTCATTCAACTAGTCTGCGCAGGATTGGTATTTCGTGGAGCTTATATTAGCGTGGCGTATATCTTAATAAATTGTATGCTATGTTAATTCTGATCTATAAGCAATATTATTGTAGTTTCGTTAAAATTCATTCAGTAGTTTTTACGCGAAAGAATAACAAACATCCATACTTACAAACTTATTTAAAGTTTGATGCATACAAAGATGTATGTTTTGTTGTTGCATCAAAAACTTATCACGTCGTTGCTTTTGTCAATAATATTATATTAATCACAACAAAACAGCCATATCCTAAATCGCGTATGTTTCTTAACTTCAATAAGTGTAATTATCATGTTCCCGTAACTTTATATTAAGGTTAATTATCATTAGTTCAATATTTTTTTGCATATGACAGTTTGATAGCATTTAAATAGAGAATTTGTCAAGCTATACTTGTAGTTAAAAAATAACTGACGAATGATGAAAAATATATTTTAATATAATTCACTTAAAAAATACTTATCGCTAAAACCACGCTACATTTATTAAACTAGTTATTCGAGATCGGATAGCTTCAGCGTTGAGCATTTCGTGGTAGCGTGCATTCGTTGTTAAGTGATTCAGTTAATAATTTTGCTATGGGACGTGGTATTTTGTGTTACATGTTTCGAGGTTAAGTAACGCACTTTTTTCCATCAATATACATATAGTATATTTATTTTGTAATAGTTGAGAAGCAAATACCTACATCATGAATTTAACCGTATTTCAGTAACAATGACTAATGCGTGGATTACCTCACTCACGATCGCTTTCCTTCTACTCCGTTGGGGGCCATCCGGAATATAGATACGCCAAATCCACCGCATAGCCCTCGGGATGGCTTGTAACCTAGATAAATACATCTAAGCCGGAACATTTTCTTCGGTCCAATTCCAAATTACACAAAAACCTACGTAATATAAGTAAAATTAATCTAGGAACAATTTACAAGGGATAACAACAACATAGCCAATCTACCTATTCGCAACCGCAGAAACAAATGGCGGCCTCATCTCGTTGATTGACATATTTTTAACGATGCGCTTCTTTGTAGCCTACTGCATGGATTCGTACATTCGTATTAAAACAAATGTGCTAGGCAATATTAATGGAAACTTCTCAGTGATGACACAACGGTTTCCTCTCGACGACGTATAATACGAGGCGATTAATACCGAACAGTTGTATCCGGTCATACCTGCACTATCTGGAAAGTAAATAAAAAAATACCCACGTATCCAATACTAGAAGAAAGTAGTTAGACCTTAATGAAAACTTAAGAATCGATTATCTATGAGTAGCCAATTCGTACGGGGCTCATTTTAAATCGATTTGCTAGCCCGTAGGCCAGAGGCCATTGGCAGCTGGCCAAATTGCGACAATTATCTGTACAGTCTGTCCATGACAACCGCCGCGGTCATTTCCATTAATATTTGCCAATAAATATCTACCTACACAATATAAATATCATACAGAAATATAATTATGGTTCAAAGACACTTCATTTAAGAAGCAAATGTCGATATCGGTAGAGCCTAACAGATTTATCAGCAGTGCAATTGCATACAATTAAGATGTGATTTTTTTTTAAATTTTGAGTCGTGCCAAGTTGTTACTACTTACCTTAATTTATTCTGTATAACACCATGAGTTTACATTCGTTTGCAATCAATATCGACTGCGTATAAAAACTTTATACAGCGTCCTAGCGGGACGCTGTATAAAGACCTAATAGGATTCTTCAAATATGTTAAACGTAAGTGGATAATAACAATTTTCGTGATATTTAAATCTATGAACACAAGATTTACACCTTTTTTTGTGGGGGGGAAATGCGACCTTATGCACCATGACACCGCGCTGACAAGGCGCGGCCGTGTGTGGAGCTCTCCGGTCATAGAGGACTGGCGTACCCACTAACCCCCCCCCCCCCCGAGTTATCTAGACCCATACGGGGCACATGGCGGGGTGCGCTTTCGCGATTTAACCGCCATTACAAGATTTACACCTATGATACTGACAACGAAAATACTGAGTAAATCTCCAGGACGGCGGCATATCCGACAGATGTCAACCATACCATCCTTCAATATATACTCTTATATTGATTGTTAATTTTTTATTACAATATAATTTATAGTTGTCCATGACCATTACTTGACTGCGATTGTACAGACAAAATCCTCGGTTTCCACTAAGAGGTTACCCAAGTGCATCGAATTCACCACAGCGGGAAAGCGTGATAAAACTTTCTGTGCAGCTTCTAACCCTTCCATAGTCGCAACCAGTGTTCAAAGCAAGGCACCGATAGCTTACGCCAGTTCGTGACTGCCATGGAGCTCTCTCCATGGGGTCAATCCATATAGATTACATTTTTGCGAAATATTCACAAACAAACAGAAAATAATAAGCTCCATAACAAAAAGTAATACATATTTTCCTTTCTCTGAAATAAGTAAAAGTTTGTGAATAATATTAAAATTTATCAAAAAGCGGCTACCCCTCATAAGACGGTCATTCTCGATTGAGCCCCAGTGCCTATCAAGTATTAAGAAAGTTTCTGCTACTTGCAACTTGGATTGCCTGTTAAATACTTTTTATTAAGTTGATAAAGATTTGATATCAAGAGCTTTTTTGTGTATTTTACTCCATTATCGAAATGAGAAATTGAATAAGGTAACACGCGCTTAAAAATGAAATGATGGTAGTAAACTTATGACCAGCACTCAGTTTTTTTTTGTAAATACATCATTAAATTTATTTATTTATTTAAGCTATACATGTATGTACAATGGAGTACAATGACGGACTTAATGCCTTAGGCATTTTCTACCAGTCAACCTTCAGGTGATGCAGAGATATAAAAAATACAAAAGACATTAAAAATAGATGTTAATACATACATAGAAGAAACTTACATATAAAATTTATAAAAATCCTAAAACATATATAATACACTACTAAATTATAGCCTAATATCACATTTTATAACCTAAGACTTGACTGAAAGACATTATGTGCAATTTATTTTTAAGGCTAAGCCTGCTTGGGGAGTTTTTACTTCTTGAGTGGAATGCACTCGGGGGTGCATTCCACTCAAGAAGCATGAGCACAGCATAGTACAATAGAATGGACCGAACCAAAAAGGGAAAGTCTAGCGAATCAGAATGGTGAGCGGGGCATTTAAGGAGAACATTAGGGGTAGAACGAAGGGTCTTATTATGGGATACACATTGGATAGGAATTAAAAACGGGAATTGAGATAATTAGGAGTGTTAGCGTTATTAAGAATATAGTCAATAAAGCTCTTGTATCTCTGCGCTGTCGTATAGTTTTATTTCAGCTTGATATCTCGACGCGTTTTTAAGAAAAAGGGTCTTCATAGACGGACGATATAGACGAAAGATAGGACGGACGGGTGGACAATGTGATTCTATAAGGTTCCGTTTTTGCCTTCATAATTTTGTTAGCATAGGCTTTGTTAGGTTTCATAGGTTATGTTAGCATAGCACTAGGTTATACGAGTAGTTACTCAAACATAGTGATAGTTACTTAAATAGAACAAGGTGTAATTTGCAAGTGATATAATACAAGACGCGCCAAAGTTTACTTCACTTTAGTAAATAATTTTAATCTGGAATGAGTAAAAGTTATTACATAGAATTTAATTAATTATGGTAGTAATAGAACAAAGCAACTATTTTCCAGTTAAATATGAAATTCTTACGAGCAATGCGTCAGAATTACATATTTACCTTGGTACGTTAAAAGCTTCTTGTATGTCGTGTTTATTTATCACATATTATGTTTTAGCAACGAGGTAATTGTATTCCTTAAGAATTAATATCGGTGTCCTGGATATATGATGTACAAACCACAAATATTTTGGTGATTAAAATATACGTGTCATAATGTGTAATGTTTTAATTATAACTATCGTCTGAACTTTCATCTCTCTGCTTCAATTATGGCCGGTTATACTTTATCGGGTTTGTTTTGTTTTTATTTGTATTGTTGAAGAAATATATAAACACATCAGTGTTGTTAGTTAATTGACATTAAATTGCAAAAAATTTGGTTTAACTTTCAATAATTATAAAAAATTCTAAAATGTATTGCAAACTTTAGATAATCTCCGCCCTCCCTTCCCCGCCCTTGTTCAGTAAAGAAAACAAACATCGTCGTGCAAACGCGACGAGGCGGGTTCTTTCACGTGACTGGCTCTGATAGAGTGTAACACGGCCTTAACTCTGTCCTAATACTGGCTTTACTGACTGAGGCCTGTTTTTGCAGCACCAGACAGCCGCTCAGACTTTGGTGAGTGATTGCCTGACTACGTAGCCTATTCACTTATTTTCTTTTTCAAATTTCCTTTAATTTTTCTGGTTCAAAATTTTAACGCTTTGCTGCATTCTTCGCTTCTTGCATCTAAGTTTTGAGCTTTTTACATATTAAACGTAAGCAATGCCATGGCGATTAAATATAGAATATAAACACGCCTTATCGATCGAGTGAAATTAAAACCAAAATATTTGATTCATTCGTCTGTAGTATGTTCACTTAGAAGTTATATTTTGATACTAATAAACCAATATGTGGCGAGTATAGCATAGTTTTAATACCAAGCTATTATTATTACTCTGTTCTGTATTTTTGAATCTGTATTAAATCGTAATATAAAAGGGAATAAATTATACGCTTAACTGTTTGTCCGCTACAAAACGTTTATCAGTTTCAGATGTTGTGTGATGATCTTACTTATTGGCTTGGAATGATAACATAGTTTAAAGAACCACAATAACTTATACCTACTTAGGTATAACTAATTGTGGTTCAATGCCTGAAAGTTGCGCCGCATTAATTTCATTTAATTATTTATATGTTGAAAACAATTGCGATAAAATTAAACAACGTAATTATAAAACAACTGCTCTAGTATTATCAAAACATTACAATCAAATCTATTTGAAGAGTTAATGGAATATTTCAAAAGCGACCATATGTACCGTATTTATGCACTACTACCGCATAATATGGATGAAGTAGTGGTAATATACATGACAGCGAGTTTTTCATATCCCTCGGTTGCTTTTATCAAATTCCTTATCATTAATAACTTACTCAACAAAAGTACCAAAGGCGCCGCTTTCAGTCACGACTCAGGATGTTTTTATTATGATAAACTAAACTAACGAAAACTTATTGCAGTAACTAAACTAAACCTCATACATACTGCAATAGGCTTCGTGGTTCGTCGGTAATGATGTGGTTTGAACACTGGTGTTATTCTAATCGGGAGGTCTATCCTACCAGGCGATTCTACAGTGAAGGAAACATTGTGCGGCAGATTGCAAATAACTGCTAAAGAAATTTAAATATCTATGTAAAGTTAACTACACTAAGTCAGCATGATTGACTAAGGTCTAATTGCTCAAATATAGTTCCAATATCTTCTGCCAATCGCTGGGGATGGATGTGAACTGTGATGACCAGCCTTTACAGTCTTCACTAATATTATGTAGAGAAAAGATATTTGCAATAAATAAATTCAAATACACAGAAAATTTTGGATGAAGAAATTTGGGATCACTATCCTTGACTGAATCTTGGGACTATTCTTATTTGAAATGATGTAAAAATAGGTGATCTGAGGTCATTTAGTATGGAGAGATATCTGAGACCTATGAATTAGGCATAGAATAATTTTACTACGGGAAAATGGGAAAAACCATATAATGCGACAATCTTGGAGTCCTAGTGTGAGATAAATTTGAATTCATCAGCCATACTATCCTGGAAGTGCAAACTTATCTCTCTCATTTCAGATCTCACTACAGATTCACTTCAGATCACACAAATAGAGGGAAAACTACGATTTTATTGATTATATGATTGTATTGTATTATACCACATTAAGATTACATCACCGCAAAGAAAATGTTTTGGAAAATCTAATCTTTAAATTTGAATTGTGTTTTTAAGTTCATATGATTGTTTGGTTTTTTTTTATATTAGAAGCATGAAACTACACCGCTGAACTGGTGGAACGGACAATCTACGATTTTAGGAAAGAGTTGTAAGTTTCTAACACAAACAAAGTTACGTTCAAAAACCTGTTTTAAATAATAGTGTTAGCCTCAATAAGTGATATAAGCAGATATTATTCGTTGGCCTATAATAGTTATCCTTTTTTTTTTGTATCTAAAAATATTGCTTTTCCCGAAAACACACGAAAGTTAAACATTCCCTGTTAACATTCCCTGATTCCCAAGCTATCTCTTAACCTAATTACATCATAATTGGCTGTAAAAATTATATCGGTTTTATGGTAAACATTTTCTAATAGGTAAAAATAATGCTATGTTGTTTCCTGGGTTTGAAATTATGCACGAACAATATTTTATCCTGTTGTTTTGACGCGGAATTCCCGGTCTCACTTTTATATTTATTATTAGTAGGAATAAATCGACAGGCATGAGGGAGAGGCACTAGTGCTACAACTGTCTATAGACTACAAAATCAGGCACTTCTTTAGCACACACATGTGATATAGAAAAAAAAACATGCAAAACCATTATTCCTTAATATCCTACGTACCTACGTAAAGAACACAATAAAAGGCTATTATTCCATACATAGAAATACCGCAACAGGCAAAGGCAAAAAATCACATTATAATCTACAATCAGTGCCTACCTGGGGGCCGGAATGAGCCCCCTCCTGCCCCCTTCTTAAAGCGGGTCAAATTAATGGCGGTATAGTCAGGCACGGATTTGGAGATCTCGATTTTGGGCAACGAAGAAGCGGAGGACGCTAATTATTTACCGAACATAAATTCATAAATAAAATAATTCCGAACATGCGTTGTCACTATATAATAAAAAACAACTTTCTCTGTCCCTATATCCCTATGTATACTTAATTCTTTAAAACTACGCACCGGATTTTGATGCAGTTTTTTTAATAGATAGAGTGATTGGACTGGAAGGTTTATATGTATGATAACATCCATTTAATAGTGGAGAAATACTGATATTTTTGAGGTTTCTAATGTAATGTCGTTTTTATTTTCGATTTTTTTTCCGCTTACATTGCAAACGCAGGTTGAATCCTACGAAATTTATCAAAATAATGGACTAAGTATAGTACGCATTGAAAAGGTAGTTATGGCATCCTACAATAACATTTTTTTGTCATTTACTTTTTCTTCCGTTTTTCGTTTTTTAAACTATAATTTATTATATACAACGTTCACAGTTTTTCTGTAGTGTATTTAATATCAGCATTGCACTCGTGCGAAGCTGGGGCGGCTCGCTAGTATATAAATTAAATTGATTCTATATCTGATACAAACCGACAGACAAAAATAATGAACTGAAATCCCCAAATATGGATATATCGTTTTAATATTCAACAACTAAATTATTGTGGGTACAAATATTTTCCAAAAAAAAGTCCAAGTTGCTGCCTACCGCATTTTAGATATTTTTTTCTGTTTTGTGGGGGGCGTCTCTTTTGCAGATGCCCTGGGGGTAGAGCCCCGCATGTCCTGCCCCGATTCCGGCCCTGGCTATTGTGAAATGACTTGCAGTTCGTCAACAATCTACGACTGTCCATTAGATGTGGAAAGATAGCGATTTGAATGATACAGATAGGGTTGCTCGATTTGTCATCGTGATTAGGAACATTTTCGTTTGTTTTCACTGAAACTTATTTTCTTAGATTATTGATAGATATTGAATGTTTAACTTGGACTTACTTTTACTAGGAGGTAGACTCTGTACCAGGGTCGTCTGCATGGGTACCTCCGTCTTACCTATTTCCGCCGCCAAACAGCAGGGTTCGCTTTGCTGTGTTCCGGCGTGAAGGGTAAGATAGGCCGTGAAATTACTGGGTGCTGTGACTTTACATCTTATGTCACAAGTTGGCAACGTACACTGTGGTTCTTATGAGGTTTGCAGATTTGCTGCGAATCTCGTGGGAACCACATGTACTATAGGCGACTGTTACCACTTACCATCAGGTGGGCAGCCTGCTTGTTTGTCAACTTTAGCAATAAAAAAAAAAAAAAAAAATAAGTAAATACAATTCAAAACTTCAATCAGTCTGTTTATATTTCAAGATAATGCTATTAAAAGTGCCGTCGAAATATCATCGACTGCATTATATGTATTATCAATTTTTATCATCAACTTCATCACAACTCATATACATTCCCACAGAAGAGCCCGAGGCTACTCTGCGTTAGGGCGATTAGGCCTTAGTCAACCATACTGGCCCAGTGCGGAATGATCGACTTCATACGCAAAATAGGTTTGTTCAGGTTACCTCAAGATGTTTTCTTTTACCGAAACATCAGAAAAATATATATAGGAAATTCGATAACAGAAATAATACACTTTTATTCGAGCCGAGACCACATCAGTACCGAAACCGAAATTATATTTTTTAATCTGTTGGCCTTCATTATACCTAATAGTAACGCAGAAGGGAGTATTACCTGGACTTTTGATCAGCTTAGGAACTGTTTGTTGAAAATCAAGTTTGATATTTTTAGAACATATTTATCAACTTCGATTGTTGAATTTACAATACTTAAGGTTAATACAATACTTAAGGTTAATTAAACATACTATCGTGTAACTAAGAAAAACTCAATTACCGTAAATAAATATAAAATTTGGTACGTAGATAGTTTAGACTCTGCGAAAGGATATAGACTATTTTTTTATGGGAAAATAAGCTATAAGAGCTAGAAATAGGATATGATTTGAATGACAAGTAGGTTATTAAACCCTATTCTTTAATATTTTTCATAAAATATGAACAAATACGACATTAAAAATATCTAACAATTTGACCCTAAATGTAAAGGGAAGTAGTAAGTACATAGTAATATAAATATTATAATATGGGGAATAAAAGTTTTTGTTTGATTAAGGTCACAACTACTAGTAGATAGTTTGAGACCCGTATCCTTCATAAAGGGGCATTTTTATCATGGCAAACTGTATTATTCCTGTCGGAAAATCTGTAAAAAACAACTGACTGAGTTTTTGATGCATTTTGGTATGGGAATGGTAATAAATACCCGTAAATACCTGCGGTAATCTTGTTCTTATGTTATTTCCCCTTGAATAATATAAGAAGAAAATTACCGAAATATATATACTTATATAAAGAGATTACATATAAAGAGCATACCATTAGCAGAGATATATTGTAGGCCTGCAGTATACAATGCAGTATAAAAACAGCAATCGTGACATTAGTAAAAAAAAAGATATAGTCTACCAATTTGTATGAGCATATTACTAAAATATTAATAACTGTATTATTTCTAAATATGGTGTATTGAAAAATGTCGCCTAAAATGTTTTCGTTTTATTTTAACTATATTCAAAAAGGTCCGTTTAAATTTCATTTTATAAAAAAATTAACAATTCATAAATAAATCGGCATACATTAATGAGAATAAAATTACTTTTTAATTTGCCTTTTCATAAAAACTTCAAATGTATAAACTTCACATATAGCATTATAGCTAACCGTAACTCATATGCTAACCGTCAGTCATACATAAGCACAGTATTAATATCAGCCCGAAAAAAAATGGAGTTTTTATGCAGGGAAAATCGCTCTTGAGTGCCTTGTGCTACGCATACTGGCACCGTAATGGCTCTTAGCAAAGCCTTCGAGGTGGGGGTGAGGTATAATTAAAACTTTGAACAGAGCACATTAGGTAAGCCCTCCTCGCTAACCCCAAGATATGACGCATCAACATTCAATACTTCACGGGCAAAACCAAAGTTCGAGGGTCATGAATACCTAAATCGTGGTTAACCTAGTGTCGCATTTATTTGCCTACATTTTTTAAGTGGTTATTCTAAAAAAATAAATGCAAAATATTCGATGTTTATATTTTAAAAAAGTTATGATATAACATTTTGTGATGTATAATGAATATTCTATTGAATATTGGGTGAGTAAATGTCATTTAACCTTCTCCTTGGTGTTGAAATGTTGATAAATCTTCAGTTATTAATTTTTTATTGAGATTTTTTAATTATTTACCAATTTTTTTTCCACATTTGGATTAGCATTACCTGCTACATAGCTACCGAATTTAAGTGCCATCAAGTTACTAATGAATGAATAAAAAGTAAGACAGCGCCGGTGGCGATATGGGATAGGCACTGTGTGTAATAATGTGTGTATTGTTTTTCTAATTTCACATGTACCTTTATTAAACGCCGCTACGTAGAAAGAAAATATCGTGAGAAATTCAAAGATTTATGTAAAATCGACGAATCTGCATTGGGCTGGCGTAGTTGGTCAAGGTCTAATTGTCTTAACGGAACTTGTTAATTTAGGCTCGTGTCATTCGGTGGGGGCGTATCTGAGCTATGATAATGAATAAAAATTATTTACTAGTGCACTTTGTCTACTAAAGTCCTTTGCTGAGGTTAACTAAATATTCTTGTTAAAAGATTTACGATCAGTTAACATTGGATATTTCATGATTAGAGTCTTTCTGAGATGCCATGACAGTTTAGAAGAATATTGAACATACACATATAACTATTGTCAACATATACTTACAATAGTAAGTATATGTTGATGAAGCGTGTGTGATGTTATTATTTTCTTTCTAGAAGGTTTCTTGCTTATATCAATTATACAAGTTTAATTTCTTATATTGATTCTACGATTGTCGGTATATTATTAGACGATATATTAGTGGTATATTAGGTGTATTAATTATTTTAAAATTTTGTTTTGATGTTAGTAAGTGCCTGTAAAAGCCTATGTCGACTGAAACGATTTATCACCAAAAATATTTTATTTCTGGTAATAAATCGTGGAAGTATCTTGTAATACAATAACCAATTTAGTAATTACCTTTATTCTAGATAAAAATACATCAAAACAAAGATACAATCCGCCTAAATAATATTAATTGTACAACAAACATATTCAACTATATTACGAAAATACATAATTTACAAAACTGCATTATTTCAAATTGTCGCTATCAGTCCAACAAAATCTAGCTGGTAGTTTATTGGGACGATTTGGTTTTATTCCCAACTGATTGATAGATTGAGAACTCATTATAGAAACTGTTGCATCACCAGTGCAATTTTTAGTTTCTATTTTATGGATGTCCCTGACAAAATTTTCCTCTATTGGTTTCACAATGTTTCGTTCTCTAGCCCGGCGCTCACACATGTCATACTCTTCACTTAAATTATCATCTATAATCACTTCTTTATTATTGCTTAGCTCTTCAGCAGTATCTTGCTTAATATTACAAGATTCTATTTCAGCATGTTCACAAAGCTTTTTCTCTATGCATGTTAGTCTTTGCAATATATCGTCTAATTTCTGACTATTACACACTAGAGCTTTTTGAACATTCTCCAGTTCAACATTATTATTATATTGATGCGGTATCTGAGATAGGAAATCTTCGATTGCGGTACAAATTGGAACTTTGATCGAGTCACTCAACAGCTTTTTAGCAGTTTCATTCATTAATTGTATTTTAATTTTACTGCATTCCGCGTTACATGATTCTGTCATCAAAGCGTCAAATGAGTTTGATATAAGATATTTTTTCGTGTTATGAATTCTTTTCTCGTCAGTACGTTCCCTTTTACGACATTTTGATTCAGATATTTCGGAATACGAGCTCCACTGATTTATATTCAAATGTAAATCGTCTAAAGTGTTTTGAGATGATGGATCGAATAGCTCTCCGACGTAGCAACCTTGATTTCTACTTACACGTGTCTTCATTGTTTCAATTTTTTGTGGTTTCCCCTTTTTGTGTGATATAAATATTTCGTCATTGTTCTGTTCCCGTGACTTTTTGACATGCCTTCTGTGTTTATTTGTAGTTTTTATTGTGAAATATAATGGTTCATTTAACGGCTTAGCGTTCGTTGGAATAGGTAAAGGTACAACATTTTGTAATGATTTTACGGATTTGTCTAAAGCTATATTAATTTTATCGGCATTTAGGTCTATCAACTGTGTTGATTTATTTAATTTTTCAGAATTGAATTGTTGAGTTTTGTCTTCCTTAAGTTTTCTTTTAGTCTTGCTTTTAAGCTTTGCTGGTTTACCCGACTCTCTTTTAGCTTCAGTTTCGTTCTTATTTACATTGGTATATAACTTCTTGTGATAGTATACTACGGTATTATATGATCGATGATTGGGAATGTAGTTGTTGAAATCAATATCGTCGAATCCAATGGGTGTTTGTGGCAAGTCTGTAAGTAGCGAGCCTGTAACTTATATAAATAATGAGTATTCGACACTAAGCAAATAATGTCAGTATATATTGAAGGCCGAGGTGCTAGTTTAACAAAAGGCAATGACAAAGCAAAATATTGTTGATATTAATATGATTAAATTAGTTCGAAGGTTTACCTTCAATTCAAAAGATCAATGTTCATCAATCACCTTTATGTATATAAATCAACGCTACGTAATTTAGGAAAATTATCTGGCTAGACATATCCTACAAAAAGAACACAAGCTTGTGAAAGTCCAATTCAACTAACTCTTGATTTTGTACACCCTGAACAAAGAGTAGAGTAGTGAGACTTTATTGGCTTTAGTTACAGTTTATTGTCCTAATATTGTCACAACGTCTCAACAATTGATAACCAGTTATACAGGTTACTACAATGAAATATAGAAAATTAAACAATACTGTTTAAATAATTGAAATAAAACGTACACCTTTCATGTTTTCTCAGATTAAATGTAACATTTTCTTTTACATACAAAGATTTAATAAAGTTTAATAAAAATCTAAATTTTATAGCATCGGCATATAGAACGATGTAATTCAGAAATATCATACCAAGATATCTAAGTATGAACATGTCAACTGCATAAGAACATTGATTTCAACTAAACTGAATGGTATGATACATCGTATTATATATGATGATACATCGTATTATATATCTTTGAAAGTAATGTTTTCCCAGCAATCCTACTTTGATTCAAGTATTTTATGCTTTTTAAAATATTGTATGTGTACTTTAACTGTAAATAGGTTTGTTTAAGCAACGTATTTTAATGTATATTATTGATAATAATGGCAAAGTTTTAACAAAAAGAAAAAACATTCAACCAGCTTGACGTTTGCTTTGACTTTCAATTAGAGAAAGCGCTGTAATGGGCAATCCAAACCAGAAACAAAGAAAAAATGTTGTCACTGCCTAAACTGCTGCTAAATACAATAAGATATGTATTATTATTTAAGATAAAAAACTATAATAAACCTTAAATACTTAAGATAAGTAAACTAGTACCTGGGTTCATCATGTGATGATCAGTTCATTAAAAAAATATGTTAGACCAGGATGCAATGATTATATTATGCACTCCGCAAGTTATTTTCAGCAGATTATCATTAATACAAAGAAAAAATATTTGTTTGTTTGTTATGATGTAATAAGACAGCTTCATAGAAAATATGTCATTTATATTGTTATTGACAGAAAATTATTGGCTATGGATAGTAAATATAGGGAATATGTTTAGTGATAAAGATGAGTTTTTACGAATATGTCCATGATTTATCAAACGACATGTCAAAGAGATTTCCTAGCCTGTTGCAAATTGACTTTTCACAAAATTGAATTAACAGTAAAAGTCTAGGGCTTAAGGTATTATTAAAGCCACATTATAAAAAAGTATTTTAAAAAAGACGAAGAAGACGAAAGATTAATGAAGAAGGCACCCCTTCTTCATTAATCTTTCGACAATTTACAGACCTACTGAATTAGCAAATAAAATTTCAAAAAAGTCGGTCCAGCTGTTTCGAAGGAGTATGGTAACTAGCATTGTGACAAGAGATTTTATATCTTGAATATAATAAAACCCGTGAAATTGTTTCCTATATTTTCTACATCAAAAGGAAGTTTTGACCTCTATAATCTTGAACATGGCCGAACTACGTCTTCAAGTAGAAAATACACTGGAAATTCCCTAGTTAACCCACGGCTGAATGTGTGCAAATGGCGAGCAAGAAGCAAATAGTTTAGGTACACATTTAACCACCACGATGCAATTAATTCCAGAATCACATTATCCAAAGCCATTTAGTTTGTGTGAATACGCGCTGTATTCATGTTATCATCGTTCTTTCTGTTATGTTTGACCAAAATTTTTATCTAGTTGGATATCTTACTTTACAATACTGACTCTTAAGCTGTTGTATTAACGTCGAGTTTTCAGTGCCACCGGCTGTTGGATTGTTTTGATAGAGGTTTTTCTGACACATTGCGGGAAATCCCAAACGGGACAGAATGCTATAGAGTTCTTTAAAATACATGCACAATATACAGTAATAAAAAGGCAAAGGGCGCAAGGGACGTCCTTATCGATATCGTCATCACTAATTTATTATTAACTATAACCTATGAAATGAATAGTAAATTACGACGTAGAAACAACCCTATTATTCACCCCTTCTTTCGATCTCAATCAAATCGTCACCGTCGGTCCAACTTCTATCAACGAAGAAGATCTACTTCTATCAACGCTGTGTTTCCCGCATATGCCTGTTATGGGACCTCTCTGCCCCAACGGCTGTCAGTTCTACGACCAATATTCCCCATTGCCACTTACTTTGTTTTTCTTTTATTGATTTAATCTTTTCTGATTCGATCACGAAGATAACCTCCGAGTATAACTCTCTCCATTGCCCTTTGGGTATATTGAGTCTCCATATATGGTCATTGTAATGCCCAGTAGAAAACAATAAGAATGCATAATTAGTTAAATGACGTGATAATCTGGCGGTCTGATTGGTTAAATGCGACAGTTCGGTTATCTTTGTTCACTTTCTTTAGAATTTATACAAATTGAGTGTTTATTCCTTCCTCTAACCTAGCCGGGACCTCCGCCTGACCGGGCAGAACAGGCATGATGTATATATGTAAACTAAATAATTTGATTATGCGTAGTCGATAAGTACTTTTGTTGTATCTCAAAAGAATGCCTCAAAAGAACAAACAACGCAATGAGGCGATAGAATTCGGGCAATTAGTGTAATTCGATTTAGTCGCATATAAACAGCTAGAGAGTGAAGACGTCGTTCCTTTCCGCCCCGTCAGCTATATTTTACTAGCACCACGCTGTCTCTTATCATCCTGCACTATCTAGCACTAATGATGTTGAGAAACATTAACGATACATAAATATGTACATGCATCTATATTAAATTATAAATGTGTGTAAACATGATAATATACTAAGCTTATAAAGTCTTAAAGAATTGGGCCGGCTCGACCGGAGTGATACCACGGCCTCACAGAAAACCGGCGTAAAATAGCGCTTGCGCTGTGTTTCGCCGAGTGAGTGAGGGTACCGGAGGCCCAACCCCCTTATTCCCCTCTATTCCCCTTATTCCCCCTGTTCCATTTTAAAAGGCCGGCAACGCATCTGTGACTCCTCTGGTGTTGCGGGTGTCCATGGGCAACGGTTATCGCTTACCATCAGGTGATCCGTTTGCTCGTTTGCTGCCCTATGCTATAAAAAAAAAAAGAAAAAAATAAAAGTCTTCTTAATCTAAGATATCCATTATGTCATCCCCATAGTTTATCTGTGAAAATGTCATAATTTTGACAGATTAACTATGACGATGACACATATCAAAATGGGTCACGAGTTCCGTGAATGGACTATTAAAATTTTTGGTGGCGCCATTTTATAGAGTGCATTAAACAGGCCCAGGGCTTCCACGAGCGAACAAAGGAATGAATTAGCACTCAGTGATTAATCACCCTGCTTGCATTAACCTTTCTTCGTCCAAATACATGAACCTGGCTAATGTAGCAGATCATGTACCTAACACTGTGGTGCCGTATTACCGTAAATTGCCCTAAATAGCTGTGGAAAAGTATCGAGCCTTTTGCCAGCTTTTTTGGCTTTGAGCAGTTTGAAATTTGGTCATAAATATAGTATACTAGGCTCTACATCGAGTGTTCATTTGTAAAGCTTGATGTAGAGTACGAAAACCGTCATTATTTATAGAGTCATAAAAGTGGTACGAAGGTCGTACAGTCTACCTTGAAACGGAGCCCGCTGTTTAATAGGTTTGCTACCTCATCATTACTCGTATCATGATTTTCGCTTATATGTTGATATGACAAATCGCGATTGGTTACGGCGGCTATATCACTAGGAATTCAAAAGCACGACTGTACTACTCTGCGTGCCACGAATCACTATGAAAAAAATAAAAATTTTAAGTCTAAATGATATATGAAATTATTGAAATAAGTGAGGTTTTTGCTCGTGAAGTATGGGGTTCTTCAAAAGGACAGTATCCTCTCGCGAACTCGCAATCCACGCAATGGGTGCATGTTTATAAGTGGGCTACATAGTTCGTGGTCGGAGTATTATTTAATGATAGCCATTTTTTAGACAACCTCGCAGGGATTATATAATTTTAATTAAATATATATAGTATGGGGTTCTTCAAAAGGACAGTAAATAGGTATAAAACGTATCCGGCACAGCTGCAATCCTCTCGCGAAGTCGCAATCCACGCAATGGGTGCATGTTTATAAGTGGGCTACATAGTTCGTGGTCGGAGTATTATTTAATGATAGCCATTTTTTAGACAACCTCGCAGGGATTATATAATTTTAATTAAATATATATAGTATGGGGTTCTTCAAAAGGACAGTAAATAGGTATAAAACGTATCCGGCACAGCTACAATCCTCTCGCGAAGTCGCAATCCACGCAATGGGTGCATGTTTATAAGTGGGCTACATAGTTCGTGGTCGGAGTATTATTTAATGATAGCCATTTTTTAGACAACCTCGCAGGGATTATATAATTTTAATCAAATATATATAGTATGGGGTTCTTCAAAAGGACAGTAAATAGGTATAAAACGTATCCGGCACAGCTACAATCCTCTCGCGAAGTCGCAATCCACGCAATGGGTGCATGTTTATAAGTGGGCTACATAGTTCGTGGTCGGAGTATTATTTAATGATAGCCATTGTTTAGACAACCTCGCAGGGATTATATAATTTTAATCAAATATATATAGTATGGGGTTCTTCAAAAGGACAGTAAATAGGTATAAAACGTATCCGGCACAGCTACAATCCTCTCGCGAAGTCGCAATCCACGCAATGGGTGCATGTTTATAAGTGGGCTACATAGTTCGTGGTCGGAGTATTAATATTTAATGATAGCCATTTTTTAGACAACCTCGCAGGGATTATATAATTTTAATTAAATATTTTAAGTAAATTATTCCTACATATTTTAAAACTTATTTGGAAACGGTTGTCGAATGAAATATATTCGGTACAAAGAACCAAATGAAATTAATTTTGAAATAATTGAGATGCCTCTCTGTAGTGTAGATAATTTTTTAAAAACATTCTTAAAATATATTTCTAATATTTTGTACTATTAAATTTGAGATGTTTTATTAATGTTGTAAGTCAAGTAGTTCAAATCACAATTAACTGGAAATATAATTATATGATGGAATAATAATAGCAATAACAGTTCAATTGATACTGCAGTATTTTTATTCTACATACCCGTATATTATAAAGTTTGTAAGTATGCATGTTTGTCTTTCACGTAAAAACTATTGAATAGATTTTGACAAAACTTTACAGTAATATAGATCAGAATAACATATAAATTACAGTTAAATTTAGAGATACTAGCTGATATCAGGTTTGCGTAGAATTAGTATTTGAGTAGTTTATATTAGCGTGGCGTAACAAAGAACTAATCTTATGACATTAAAATTATCACATAAATACTAATCTTGCACAAGCGAAGACCTGGGACACCAGCTAGTCATTCATGATATAGTAATCACAATAATATCACGAACAAGTGCGAATCGTATAAAAACCATTGAAGGCGGAGCTTTTCAATAAAATAAAAACGCGAATCCATCTAACAAATAGGAAGATAAGGGGTATATATCCTCTCGTCTCTGAGGATTTTACGATTCTTTTAGACCGACGCAATTCCAGCAAGACAAAACACTGTGGATTATCCCAAAGAAAAAATTTAAGCACAGGCTGACACAATATCGTTGTGTCGCCGACCAACGCGTTGAAGTATCCGCAAAAGGTTTACGAACACTCTCCAACGTTTCCGTAACTAAATTTGCGCTTTATTAACATCTGGGTAAGGTCTGAATTTAGTATCAGCATAAGAAAGGAAACGAGCAAGGAATTCGGCAAGTGTCAAACTTCTGGAATTAGGTCGGCCTGTGTTTTTAAAATCGAGCTCCCCAGCGCCGAGTGCTTTGAGAACTTTCTTCATCTAGCGCTATCTAGCGCTATGTTTGTAACATTTCGGATTGATGTTCATTTTACTCAGTCCTATATTATTATTAGGCTCTGAAGTCTGAATACACAAAATACGATATATCGTTTATAAATTGTTAACGCGCTACGTCTTATTCCAACTTACATATATATAATGAAGATAGAACGAGACATATTGCGAAAGGACGTCGATATATTATCATACATTCGATTTTAAGAATATGTGCCCAAGCTCGAATTTTGGAGCCGTATGTGGGTTATTCTGGTATCCTAGTACCTACTTAGTATTAACTAGATGCTCTATACCCTATTTTTCACGAAACCGACTTAAACGAATATGCTTATAAATACTTTATGTATACTTTGTTAATTTTAATTCCATTGCTGAGGATAATATTTTCATCTCAACTAAGATAATGTATATATGTACTTATATCCTATGAGTCTCTTAATAGACTGTTTTCACTTCGAAATATTCCTGTTAGTGAAAGGTTTTATTTAACTTTCCCAGTATTCCGGATAAAATATCAAATGCGCTTACGATATCTCTTTTTATTAGGTACTATTTGAACTAGGACGCCGATAAATTTACATACTAATATGCTAATAACGACGTGATAGATGTGTAAGGATACCAGATATGATAGATAAAAAATTGTTTAACGTGCGATATAACCTTCATTTTGGAATTTATCCATTGTATTTTGTAAGTTCTAAGTGATAAGTCGCTCTATCATATAGCTCAGAGGTTTCAAATTCTTTTGTTTCATATATAACTTTCAAATTTTTTGCTAGATCTGGTGGACCCCCTGCTGTGTAGCTTTCTAGCAAATTCTAAATCTCTCGACAAGTCTCGACGTGTTGTACTGCATATGGTATATTCAAGTTTTGCAGCTCTGCTTACGATTGTGGACCCCCATTTTTTATCACGTCCGACGTAAATCCCAACGTGTGTTGCCCTACCACTTTGACAATTACGAATATAGTGGTTCGGTGGTCATGCTCCGGGGCAGGCTTTAATCAAGTGCGGGATTGTGAAGTCTACTATATGTTACATGCTCACGTCAAGCAAAGCAGTCGACATACATAGATAATACATTCTTTAACCCGGCGTGAATGAGGTGAGAAATTGTTACACCAGCTATGAGGTGGGTATGATATACCCAAAATTATGACGTGAATTTTTTGATACTATGATTGTGTAATTAGAATTAATGCTTAAGATATATTAATAATAGTAACTATTCAACAAGATGAGTAAATAAAATATCAACATTAAGTTAAGCAGCATTATTTTTTATTGAAATAACACAATATCTAAATTATTTTCGAAAAATACAAATTCAGGCAATTAATTTCTTTTGCCATAAAAATCTAACAAAATTCCAACTTTGGTAAATCAATATAACAATAGTGTCTTCTAATTATTATAAATAAAAAAGGAACTGAAAAGTCTTGTGAGATCATCTAATAGAGCACCAAAATTACACCTACAAATCAACACAATTCCATACACCAACGGCGGGTACGCATGTGTATTTGCCGTCGCCGCCGGTGCAACACTAAACTCGATGCTGTACCTCACCCCTTGCATCTTTACCTCCAGCTACTGAAACACCAGGACTTGCATGGCAACAGTAACATTAAAATATCTGCGTTTAGAAACTTTTCGGGTATGACATACCCAACCTCACTCATGCCGGGTTAATATCGTACAATAGTAACAAACCTGTTGGATAAGCTTTTATAACTTGACAATTATTTCTATTATAAAAAGAGTATATACGTGGACAATGTTGTACAAATAACTATGTACCAGCGATTACTTTGGGGGTGCATTAATAAATTTACGACGTTGGCACGACTCTCACATAAACGCTCTATACTAAATACAGTGCACGTCTGTAACGTCATGAAATGCATAAGACGCAAAAAAATATTGTATATGTCTGAAAGCTTTAAATGTATTTATTATAAATTGAACTATTGATAAAAAAGACTTTATATAATCATGTACATATTTATGAGATCAAAATAAATGGGCGTATAATAGAAAAAATTAAATATACACCCCTTGATACTATTCTTGTCAAGGTTAACAGTTAACCTATTCAGACTTCCAAAATAATTTTATTCGTAAAAAATAGACTTTTCAGAATCTGCTGATTTCAGACCTCTATCCTATGAAGTTAATTTATTGCACAAGACCCTTTTCAAGGAATAGGTCGAATTTCCAATCACTGACTGCCTCGCTGGGCGCCTTTAATCGAGAACATCCGACGAAAAATTCGAAGCCCTTCCACGAATTTTAACAATATTTCGGTATTGGTCATTGCCCGGGAGCTAGGTTGTATTGTTACGGTGTCTGAAGACCTCGAATGTATTCCCATTTAATTAAAACAAAATAAATATTTATTCTATATATTAATATATGTAACGTGATTTCGATAAAATATACAGATACATCTTTGTATTGATTATATTTTTGTGCGTAGAAAACAATTTGCAAAACTCCAAGAAATTATTAGATGGCAAAGACAAAGTTAAAGTCAAAAGTCTCTATTCAACATAGACCTTTACCGTGCGTGTTATTCCATGACCTGGTCTAAACGAAAACTCGGGTTTAACTCAGATTTTAATGAAATTGATATTACAAGACACGGTTTACCCAAAGAACCGGGTTTATCTCTGGTTTAAAGATAAACTAGGCTACGCCTTAGTTTAAGTCTGGTTTCAAAACGAAATTATGATTTTTAATAATACGTATCTCTAACTAGATAGTCTGTGATTTGCGTAGGTGATTTGTGTTTGCGGTTGTTCGGTTTTTATTGTTCTTGCTATTAGTTTATTTTCTCGATATTTCACGGACTTTACGGCTTGATAATGGATATTGATTTACTCGATGATATGGATTTAGACGATTTGGATTTTTTGGTCACATTTCTAACTGTACGTCGTTTTAGGAACTTAGAATTATGCACAGTTAACATTTTAATTTATTAAATATAAACTAGGTAAGTACATACCTTGTCTCCTTGGCACCAATTATAGGATCTCTTATTATTTTCCATTTTTATATAAGTTTATTAAAGATATCATTGTAAAATTAAAAGAAAACGAAATAAATTTGTTTAGTTAAATGGTTTGGGTGTCAAAAGGGCGGCAAATGTTGAATAGGTACTTAATTTACGTTCCAACAAGCAATTTTTACAACGTGAAATGTATTATTATTTTTTCTAGTATATATAAGAAGAAATGTAAGTACGAATATTTTCTTTCATACGAGTACTTACATTTCTTCTTATATAAATGTTTTTTATCAACTTTGTAGTTTTATTTTCACTATAGTTATAAAGTCGGTTACAAACGAAGCTGCGTGAAATGGAACGATTATTGGTTTACTAATAAAATTGGCTAAAACTAGGGTACCAAAGCCGTTAAAAACGAACGAATGAATGAATGATTTTCTTTAGACTCGGGTTTTGGAAGATCGTACTTAAATTTGTTTTTGTAATAAAGTCCGGTCTAAACTACATAAACCTGGTTTAAACCCGAGTTTTAGAAGTTTTTGTAATAAGAGAGTTAGAGGTATTAGTACCCTCAAAGCACTTAATCCATGCTGACTCAAAAACCTGCTCGGAAATCGAGAGAGCTTTCAAGAAAAACAAGCAAAATACAGACGTTCTAATTTTGAATCTCTTCTTGTTATATACAAATAATAATAAAAATATAATCTCGTATTTTAAGATTTAATAAACTCCTTAAAATACGAGAAATAAAATTTTAAAATAGCTCTCATTCATAGGGGTGAGGGATGCGACCCCCATTTGTATAGGTTTTTGTCGATAAAACTTAACATACAACACGTTGGTAAAGTATCGGAAGTCCGATCCCTAACACACTGTATATAAAAACTTCTTATAATAATATTGAGAAGCAACTGAAGATTATAAATTGCTTGAATAGGTTCCTCTCGTCTACTATATAATAACAGTTTGAATGTCAACAGTATTCGCCATCACCAAATGACACGACAGCACGCTATAAAAGTAAGAAGAGTACTGCGCTGTTACAATATCTGGAAGTTGACGAGTTTTCCACAAAGCGTCTTATCATTTCATGTGTCTTATTATTTCTTCCGACTTATAATTTGTGAAACTCCAAGAATTTATTAGACACAACGTAAACAAATCCGCAAGTATAGACTATAAAGACTTATAAACCTCAAAGCAATTCAGGTGTAACACCCACACTTCATATATTTATATTAAGTCAGAACTTAATAGGGGCGAACCATTCTCATTGTCCGGTCACTTCATATATAGTTATAGTAGCGATAAACTCACTTTACGATTCTCACGTACATAGGGAGCAGTGACACGTTTATTTTAAAGAATTTTTTAACACCTCTGCTCGTAAAGCTGATGTAATTGCACCGGTTTTAAATATGTAAACGGGTCATAAAAACACAGCAAATAGTTAAGTTATAGTCCATACAAATTCCATAACAGTATTATTTGCCATTTCTGTTGCTATTCTAAATTCGAACAAATCGCGGCGCGGCGGCCATTTAAATGTTTTTTTCAACACACTTCCTCATAAAGTGGCTCTAATCCCATGGCAATTAGGCACATAATGACACCTATAATCAAACTGTGACTTTTTCATTACTATTATTCACGAGTGAGTAATAGTTTTTTTTTAATATTATTGGTTGAGTTACGCTTACATTTGCGCTAAAAAGCTATCCGCGAAAAGCCCAAAAAAAAAACCTCATTATTTAGTCTATGGCCGATGCGCGCGCATAGGAAAACTAATTAATTTTTCCCGCCTTTATGAAATTTATTAGTCTATGGCCGATGCGCGCGCATAGGAATACTGATTAATTTTTCCCGCCATTACGAAACATTTTTCACAACTCGTCTCGTATTTATCTTTTGAAGTTATTTAGTTAGTTATTAATTAAGATGTCTGCAAATACAATTTATGAAGAAAAATAGTGAATTATAATTTTACTAACTGCACATTTACTAATTGTTTCTCTAAATAAACTTTTTATCTAAATACTATGTAAAATGGTTTTTTATTTAAGTATTATTTTATTCAGAAGTGTGTTGAAAAACGTTGTATGATACACGTGTGTATTGATGATTACCGTCCTCGGCTCCTTAAGACCCTCGCTTGACGGCTCGGGCCTCAATGCGCCTCAGCGGTATTCACCAACATTACATACTTGTACCATAATGTACTATTTTTTCTATTTACTCGCAAATGTGTTGAAAAACGTCGTAGATATACGTACGTATTACGCCTTCGGCATCGGGCTGAAAGTCCGCCTCGCATGTTATAACCATCATAACGCACTAATATCGTAATGTACAAATAATAATAATAATTACTCACGCCTCTTTCCCATAGCAGGCAGAGATCACAGTTTTCCACTTGTTACGATCTAAACAAACTTTCCTAGATTCCTTGATTTTTATTAATACTTTCATGCACGTCGGTTACGGGCTTCACCTGACCTTCCTTCAGTATATTACCTATTTGGACTAAATATGTTCGTCTAGGCCGTCTCCTACCAACTGGTCCGCTAATATTGACTTATAAATTTATTTAGTCAGTCGTCTATCGTCTATTTAAGCAGTATTGTCACTACACCTCCTTTCACGCCGTACATTTTCCTTATCACACTATTTAGCAATTTATCCTTCATCGCCACTCCAGCCATTTCCCTTGAAGCTTACGTCAGCTTAATCAGGTAGACTCTGTACCAGGGTCGTCTGCATGGGTACCTCCGTCTTACCTATTTCCGCCGCCAAACAGCAGGGTTCGCTTTGCTGTGTTCCGGCGTGAAGGGTAAGATAGGCAGTGAAATTACTGGGTACTGTCACTTTACATCTATGTCACAAGTTGGCAACGTACACTGTGGTTCTTATGAGGTTTGCAGATTTGCTGCGAATCTCGTGGGAACCACATGTACTATAGGCGACTGTTACCACTTACCATCAGGTGGGCAGCCTGCTTATTTGTCAACTTTAGCAATAAAAAAAAAAGCTCTCAATTTCACTGCATTAATGTCCCATTCACTTGTTTCCTCCATTACTCTTCTTTCAATGAACAAGACTCATTCTTACCACTTCTAATAAACATAAATCCCAGAAACACAAACTCTTTCACCTGCTCTAAGCATTCATTTCCAAACATAACCTTTTTGACATCTTTTCGTCCCTTTGAAATATCATGACTTTC
The DNA here is from genome assembly GCA_036419045.1 of Scirpophaga incertulas. Lineage (NCBI taxonomy): Eukaryota > Metazoa > Arthropoda > Insecta > Lepidoptera > Crambidae > Scirpophaga > Scirpophaga incertulas. The sequence continues at coordinate 15,272,548 of CM071645.1, forward strand.
ATTCTTTGACATTTATATTAATTTCTTTTCTTTCTAATAATAATACATACAGTTAACCATGTCTTGTAACTCCCCTTTCGACGGTGCCAAAACTATTTGATTTGATTTTGTTTGTTATACACGTCAGTTAGTTATATGAACTGCAAATTGAAGTAAAGTGTTGATGGTAGAGTTCAGAATCTAATATGCAACTCAATTTGGTCTATGTCGTTATTGATAAAATAAGACTTTTAATGTTTCGGCTTTGCAGTAACTATAGTGATGGACATTTCTGAATTACCTTTTTTTTGTTCGCCTGAGGAAAATGCATTAAATTGCATACCCCGGCTGTGGCGAGCCGCCGGTTATGTGGGGCTCTACTCCCCAGAAGGGGGAGGCCTACCCACTTAAAACCTCAGGAATGGCCTTCCTCAGGCATGAAGGGAACCGGGAGCGCCAAGCAACATCCGGGTACCCCCAGCCTCCGCTCCCCCGCCGATACAGGGGAGCCCTCCTCGGGGGAGGCTACAATGCCTCCCCCGATCTCCGCCACCGACTTTGTGTTTAGCAAAATAAATTACAGATAAGTCTTAATCAGAAAATTTTTAATATAATTTAAGACAGGATTACCATTGGTAATGTCAAAATTATATACTTAAAAAGGTACAGATAGATACAGGTTGCACATAAAACTTGTCGACTTTATAACTACATTTACAATATTTTCCAAAATTTTAATGTCAAACCTCAGTAAGTTCTAATAAAGCGCCTAACCGCACCACAGTTCAAAATCAATAATTTTTCTCATAAATGAGAGGTTTTAGGCTAGACTGATTTTTCCATAGGAAAAGACAGTTTCCCGCAGTAAAATATACCTTATATCTTTACCTAAATTTCTAAGTTTTCTCTTGCCAAATTACAAAAATTCGCTTAGCTGTTTTTATTAGATTTACCCATAAGAAAAAGACATTTTTCGATAGTGAATCTATACTATGTCTTTCCTGAATTTTTTCACAAAACAGTAACAAACATACATCCAAACAAATTATCACATTTATTATTAACTAGCTGACCCGTGCCCACTTTCGTTGGGCATAATATTAATAATTCCCGAAGCGAGCACGAACGCGATCCGAATTAAACCCGAAGCCATCGCGCGCCGTCCGCTGCCTGCTTTTTTCTCCGATTCACTTTGCAAAACGGACTACCACGTAAAAACCTTTTCATTTTTCGGTGACACTCAGCAATAACGTGGCCTTCTATTGCTGAAAGAATTTTTAAAATCGGTTCAGTAGATCCTGAGATTACCCCTTACAATTTAACAAATATACAAACACACAAACTTTACTTCTTTATAATATTAGTATAGATAAGCATAAAATATTTAAGTAAAAATTTAATAAATGGACAACTGTTACAAACAATACCTTTTTTTTTTTTTTTTGTTCCCTGAGGAAAATGCATTAAATTGCATACCCCGGCTGTGGCGAGCCGGGGTTATGTGGGGCTCTCCTCCCCAGAAGGGGGAGGCCTACCCACTAAAAACCTCAGGGATGGCCTTCCTCAGGCATGTAGGGAGCCCCCGGGAACATCAACCTTCTTCCGGGAACCCCCAGCCTCCGCTCCCCCGTCGACACAGGGGAGCCCTCCTCGGGGGAGGCTTACTACCTCCCCCGTCTCCTCCACCGACGACGCCCCCCGGCCACGGAAGGGGCGTGGTCCATCCCGGGTCGCCGTAGCAGTCGCGACTTACTCGCGCCCGCCGGCGACCCGCGGCGGCGCCACAGCTGTGCTACCGAGCCCGGCGCCGCCTTCTTCGAGCGGGATCGGCCATCTCCCGACCCCGCTCGGCGGCCTCCTTCTGGAGCATCACTGCTTCACAGAAGGAGGCGACAGCCCTCCAACCTCCCTCGTCCGCCAGCGTTGCCGCAATCAATGCTGGCGGAGACAGATCTCGCCCGATCTCTGCGACCAAGACTCGGCGCTCGGAGGCCCACGCGGGGCACTCCGCAAGGCGTGTGCTGGGCCGAGTCGAGGTCGGATGCGCAGTGGTGACAATGTGTCGATCCCTCCCGTCCTATTCGACACAGATACTCACCGAAGCAGTCGTGCCCGGTGAGTATCTGAGTCAATCGGTAGGTGACCTCCTCCTTCCCGTGGAGCCAAGCTTCGAGGTGCGGGAGTACGGCACCGTGTGTGTTCACCGGGAGTGTTCCCAATTTTATATGGGGTTGGCACAACATGTTTTCCTCTTCCGCTCTCTTCTATGACTCGCCATTTCGACACTCCCTTCCTCCTTCAACATATCATCAACACATCTTTTCTTCGATCTGTCTCTCTACCCGTCTATTTTCATCGCCATAAATAAAACTAAATAAAATATTACGACTACCTCGCGAGGGATCCCACAGATTGTTGTCGACTCTTCGTAAACTTTTCTCGCAGGAATTATGAGGAATCAACCGATTGTGGCCACAAATGCAATATCACATGCTCACATTTTAAATACTAAACCCATTACATAACATCTTTTATGGAATAAGATAAGGACAATAAGTCGATGATTCAAAATGAAAATAATTTCATCAGTTTTTTTCATTCATACAACGGTACACTTATAACGGTAAACCCATCTAAAGTAATCTAGTTCTAATTGATATAAGTTCATTAGTGAAGACTTAGATGTAAAGTTAGTTTTTAGATATAGATAGTTCTTATGCTAGATACATACGTAGTTTCATACGTAGATAAGTCCAGAATTTTACTTTATACAATCAAAATCTTTTCATCTTTATTTTCTAGAATGTGCTTGTTCGATACATCAATGCAGTTTAGAAAATTATTTTTTCATTACCATAAAGGATTGACATATTTTCTGTAAAACAAAATGGATAATATTTTTTTATATTAAGTAAAGCTGTTAAATATTTTTTATATTAAGAACTAATGTTACGAGTTTTGAATGAAACCACTTTATACTGTTTCTGAAATTTTATTAAAAACAATGAATTAGATCAAACTTACTTTCCATCGCAAAACATTATAATTGTAAAGTATTGAACGTAACATAATCACAAGAAGACATGTAATTCACAATAAGAACCTTCATAAGTTTTCTGATCCCTAATAATATTTTCTTACAATTCATTTTATTAATAACCTTTTACAATTACAATTTTAACATAAAACTTATTATTTCTACTTAGATAAAGCGAAGTCTCAACTGAGTAAATGCAATGATTAGCTATCCCTGAACAGTGATTAGCTCTTATTAAACTTGCCTTAAACTTGTACTAGCCTTAAATGCATTATATTAATATGACTTTTTGCTCTGAGCTTATGTTGACGCTTCTGTCTCTATTATTTTTAACTCCATAATCATTAGGTTTGATTTAGATAGGACATACAGGGAGGCCAACATAACACCAGAAAAACTGTTTCATTATTATTATTATTCTGTTAATAGACTGTTATTTCGCACTAATCAAGATGGCTCGCAGCACATTCACGTTTCATTGTTGACGAATAAAGTTCTGGCACCACACTAGACATATTTGAATGCTGCACACAGAGACTTCAATTAATTTTATTGTATAATTAAATGACTTGTTGTCTATTACCATTATTACGGAATAGAAAGAGATAGACTAGTTTCAATGAAAAGTTAAGAAATAAATGACGTCACTGAGAACAGCAAAGGTATCTATGCAAAATAATGCATTTTATTTATAATTTAAGCTAACATTTGTCGCTTAAGTGGTGTTAGAACTAAAATGACGATTCATAACTTTATATTGGTGATTGTTCGAAATATACGCAAACAGTTCTTACAGTACAATATCATATGCCTCTTTTGACAAATATACAAATCATATATTTTATGCGAAATTTAACTGGACTTATCTTTATATTACTAGCAAGTTGTGAAAACCTCTTCCTCTATTATCTCTTAGTGGTCTTAGAGCATGGAGTAGGTATATATAAACTGTTATCCTAATTAGTTTTTTTTAATAGAGTAGAATCCTAATGGCGGGTGAGCTAACCAGTTGGTTATTTTAGTTATTAATTATTGATTATGTGCTAATTAATTTTTTCAGCGATCTACAGACATATTGTGGAATTTTTAATTGTTAGTGTATGTTGTTTTGATAATGCACACATTCTTTTAACAGGTAGGGATGAGAATATATTAATTTTCTACAAAAAATTAAGATAAGTTACTACCTGAATTTACTGTCTGTTGAGTGGAAACGTGGAGATACAAAATATGTCCTGCATTTCTTAATTGTTCTTCTCGTGAAAGTTTGTGAACAGGTGGTAAAGACGGCTTGTATTTAATAGAATGCGAGTCCGTTTATTTCTAAATATCTTCCAGTCTACTTATCTTTTAATTGGTGTACCAAAAGTCTATTTACCATTTCTGCAGAATTTTTCAGGAGTAGCCCTTATTAAAACGTTTATATAGCAATAATCAATCGTGCAATCATTTTAAATATAATAAAAAAGATTGAAATAAAAACAAGATTGAAGTTTTTAAGTATTTTAATAAAAAAACTCAATGTTACAACAGCGAGCTAACTATATAAGTGAAATATTCACACCACATTTTTGTTTCTAAGATTAATAGTTTTTTAATTATTAAGGTACGATGATATAGACCTTTTCGTTACGGTCCACATTTTAAACCTGGTACCCGTATGTTTCAGCGCGATTTTAAAGACGTTTCAGGTCAAAAATGACAACATATTCGTTGAACTATTTTTTAAATTCAGATTCACTTCCTTTTCAGTCAGATTCACGTCATAGCAACACAAATTCAATAACCATTTCTTTAGTGATGTCAGTCCGTAAAATAATACCGAAGACATTTTCCAATTCAAAGGCCATTCTGTTCAATATAGATTTATAAGACGTAATACTTCCTAAGAACTACATTTGTGCATTGATCAAACATTTTAAATAATTATTTTGTAATTACTAGCTACGCGATATTAAAATGAAATTAGGAATAACTTTATAATTAAAAATACTAAAGCTTTACTGAATTATCGGCCAAACAATTTACAATTCACTCTATAGTTTTATAGCTCAGAATTAATAACCACGAACATTTTAGCTTACGTTATTCAAGAAATTTCTTATATCTTGTGCCTTCTTCTTTCTCTTGCCCTGTCCCAATTTTATTTGGGGTCGGCGCAACATGTCCTCCTCTGCACTCTCCTCTAAACACGGAAAAAAATAATTGTTTACACCAAGTAAGTTTACTTGGGCCAAATGTTTTTCGCTTTTCCATATAAGGAAAATAGAAATTACTTACAATAAGAATTAAAATGTCTCGAAGTTTAATTTTTAGACTAAGCAACTAATGTCTTCGATCAATACTGACATAAACTGTTGAAAAGAGTAACTTCATTTCTTATATCAATGCTCACAAAGTATTGTTTCAAGAACTAGAACGTTTCCTAACAAGAATCAAATATTTCTTGAAACTATTGATGAAAAAATGATGATGATGATCTCTTCGCCTGATAACTAAGCCATCTCAATGTAAAATAATTTCATTCTTGGTTTAAAATATTTAGCTCATGAAGAAAGAATTAAAAATATTGATGGAAGATATAAATTATTTTAATTAAAACAGTTTCGCTCTTGGGTTATAATATTTGCTTTTTAAAAAAAGAATTTGACAATATTGAATAAAGAAATTTATTTCTTTATTCAATATTATCAAATTCTTTTTTTTAAACCTAAATATTTTAACCCAAGAGCGAAATTATTTTAATCAAAAAAGTTTCGCTCTTGGGTTATAATATTTGCTTTTTAAAAAAGAATTTGACAATATTGAATAAAAAATAAATTTCTTTATTCAATATTATCAAATTCTTTTTTTTAAAACCCATATATTTTAACCCAAGAGCGAAATTATTTTAATGAAAAAAGTTTCGCTCTTGGATTAAAATATTGGCTTTTTAAAAAAGAATTTGACAATATTGAATAAAGAAATTTATTTCTTTATTCAATATTGTCAATTTTTTTTTTAAAAACCTAATATTTTAACCCAAGAGCGAAACTTTTTTCATTAAAATAATTTATATCTTCTATCAATATTTTTGATTCTTTCTTCATGAGCTGAATATTTTAAATCAAGAACGCATTTATTTTATATTGAGACGGCTTAGTTATTAGGCGAAGAGTTTACAGCATTAAAAACATGAAAATTTATTTCTCTCGAAAAAAAGAAAGGCGATGGAAAAAAGAGAGAAACATTAAAATTTACAATATAAATATTGATTTATATTTATAATAGGTAGGTAGGTATATTAATATTGCAAAATTTGATGTATCCTCTCTTTTTTCCATCGTCTTAGTATTTTTCGAGAGAAATAAATTTTCTTGATTTTAATGCTGTTTACTCTTTCGCCTAATAACTAAGCCATCTCAATATAAAAATTACATTCTAGATTTAAAATATTCTGCTCATGAAGAAAGAATAAAAAATTGATGGAAGATATAAATTATTTTAATAAAATAGTAGGACTAATACATTCAGGCACAATATATTGTGTATTCAGACACACAGGATTAAGTCCTCCTAAAAAAGAAAGCGAAAGGGTTAGAAATTTGTTCCTAAATCCAAACAATCGCAGATTAATTCTAAACATTTGCATTATTTTTAGCTTAGAGTAAATTTAAAGCTTTTAGTATAAAAATAAAACATAGTATATTATTATATTATACCTGTTTATTGGTAAGTATACAAAAAAAGAATTATTTTCAAGTGCGAGTATAACTTATCTAAAACAATTCACGAGTAAATAAATACAGAGTGCACTTCAATAACCAATAGCTAACGAATTTTCGCATAGCTAATCAACAAATTTAAAATTGAATTTAGTCATTACAAATTTTGAATTAGGGTCTTTGAGTCCACTCTGTAGTCACAGTTTTCATATGTATTTTTGAACAAAATCTAAACATCACTGGACTGATAGCCAAATCTTAAAAGTAAGTAGCATAATTATAAACATGCCCAATTTTGTGACATTAAATTTAGATAAAATAAAAATTCGATGGGACGCAGGCTGCATTTTCAGCTGCGACTGCAAACAAACAGCTTGAGCGGCTTTAGAGGTTATCTTTTAAAAGTGCCTATTCCACACAAGATCCGCTTTTGCAAGTTCACGGGTCACATGCTGTAATGAACAGCAACACAAAAAACTTTTTACCCACTTATTTACCTAAAAAAAATTACAGAAAGAATATCGTCGGCTAAATGAGTTGAACTGCCAAATCCATTCTAACAAATTTTCAGGACACAAAAGAGAAATAAAACGTGCTGTCTCTATAAAACTATTTGATAATTATCTCCAAGCGCAATAAAATAGTAACTTCGTCTAGAAATAAGCACAATACTACTGGAAATTTCTAAATACCTAACTATTCATAGTTTCAGAGTAACCTATGATAAAATATTGTTACCTACTATGTACTCACCATGTGAGAAAATCAACACAGAAGGAAGTTTCAACTATTACCTACCTAAATTTAAAATCGCAAACACTTTGCACCGGCTTCGACGCAGACGCACGCACATGCATAAAATGGCGGAGTCCGTTTTTACTAGTAGGTACATGCGAGCTTCATGTGCGAGTTTAGATGTTAATGTTAAAATTATCAGATTATTGCACAGGATTTTGAATGTTTTTTTAAGTTAGATGTATTTAGCAAGTTTACGAAACGAAATATTATTATTTTCTCTCTCTAACGATACCCATATCAATAAAAATGGAGTTAGCGTTCAACTCTTTTAGCCGACGTTATGCTGTCCGGCAATCACAATTAGGTATTTTAGAGGGCACTTACTTTTAAAACTTCTTTGATGTCTTCACTCACACCCCAGCTATTAAGAATGTTCATTAACTTGCTTTGATTCTCCATCTCCATTGGATTCGACTGGACGTACGATACGAACTAATGGACTTCAAACAACAAACAAGCAAAGCACCCACAGCAAATCACAAGCAACCGTCGTTCAGTCAGTGTTGCCGCTAATCAAACGCGAAAAAGTACTAAAACGAGTTAGAAACTATGCAATTTAATAAAGAAAAAATCGCATACGATATTCTAAAATATGTGTTTTATTTGTATATTATGTATTATTAAGTAAAGATTATATAGACAACTAAATAATTGTATTTATTTTTATTTATATGTATTTAAATAATTAAATTTATGAACGTTCTAAAATGAGCATAACCAATTGAATATTAGGACTGAACATTGAGCTTGATTGATCGTATTTTACATTTCACTATACATTGATTTACAGTTCGACAACCGAGACAATGAGTAGAGGCCTATTTGATAAAAGCTATCAGTTTCGTATATCGACTACATTTCGTCTCACGGATTGTAGAAAAATGAACCTTATGTAGTGACATAAGATATCGATAGGATCAGTCTTGTGTGCTCTCGATGCCCAAATTGCATTCGTCTAAATTTCAAAAATGCTTAATAGGTATTTATTAAATAACAAGTAGCACATTATTATTGTTCCACGTATTTAAGATTATTATCTAATCGCTTAGGTAAAGTTCATATGACTATATATTATATGTTCATAAGAATAAAATAAAACAGTGATTCCGTCTACAGGCTGTCAAGTACATGCATAATATAGAAGAGAAACGCTGATAATTTGAAAGGTTTTTAATGTGATGTTGTAAATACATGTTTTTGCGCTTACATTGCAAACGCTGATTGAACCCTACGAGATAGATCACGATAATTGTATATTTAGTATCAGTATAGTAGTGGGCCCGATTCTGGCATAATTCTCTAAACTTAAAACTAAATTTAAGATTTGTGTCTCTCTTTCATTCTCTACTGAACATGACAAGGACAGACTGCTGTCAAATTTAGTTTTAAGTTTAGAGAATCATGCCAGAATTGGGCCCAATATTTAGCATCAGTAATATCAGCTGGGGTGGGTAGCCAGTATGTACAGAAAAATTTAATTTAATTTGGAAACTGAGGATTCACTTATTCGGGTTCGAATATTACAGACTCACACTAACCGCTTTCAGATTTTTTGTGATTAGTATACAAAGTATGCAAGCTTGTATTTTATTAATATTATAGCGTCGGTGGTGCTAAGGTCTCGGCACTGGTCACCGGAAGATTCGAAGGGATCGGGGGCGATCCTGCCATGTACCAATGTGTTTTTCGAATTTCATATGTATTTTTTTCTGAAGCTCATACGGTGAAGGAAAACATTGTGATGCAACCTGCTTACACCTGCGAATAAATTCAAAGGTGTATAGTAAACCAATCCCCGCACTGGGCCAGTGTGGTTTACTAAGGCCTGATCACTGAAATCGACTTCGTTTTTTATGTATATATGTATAAATAAAACAATGTCATGTATGTTACATCATTTATAATTCAAGATTGGTTTAGCTATAAGCAGATTTTAATGATCACCCATTAAGAAATTATGAAGAAAACTATTCTGGCAGGGTCAAGCAATATATATAGATTATGGTTTGCCTTGCCATCTTCGGCATTATTTAATTTTATTTAAGTGTAATGTTTTTCTTCTGTGCGAATCAATTACCCAAAGTATTTCTTTCAATATCAGTTTTAGAATTACGCTATCTATTACAGTTAATGTCTATACGTAAAACATAAACATTTACCTAGGTGAAAGAAACAACAAAATATTGTAAGGATTTGCAACTTGATTCTAAGTACCTATTGCGATATCCTTAAAGTATTGGTATTTACTACTAAATAATTATAATAATTAGTGTTGGCAACACTTATAAAGACCAAAAACTTTAAGTATTTATTATAAGTTCGATCAAGATTGCTAAATCTTGTTAGAAAAATCATGAGTCATTTCTTATTTGGCACAAGAATGTTTTTGATTAATATTGTTGTCCAAAACAGTCTCTGTTTCAAAATCAAGAATTAGCGATGGATTTCATGCTTGTCTCAAGATATATATATTTTGTTATTTTTGTTTTTTGTTATAACGTTAATTCTCCAACATTGGAAAGGCAAAGGGAATTAATGCGTATACAGGCGATATCTGTTGATGTTTGTTTCTTTTTACAAGCTTTTATTTAGCTTCACCTGTCCCGTTGTCTGTCTGTCTGTCTGTCTGTCGGTCTGTCTGTCTGTCTGTCTGTCTGTCTGTAATCAAATCTTGCAAGTTAAATTTGATCCACTTCCCGATCTCCGATTGAGCTGAAATTTTGCATGCACGTGTAAGTCGGATGACAATGCATGGTTATGTGTGTGACGTCATTCTAAATCCAACATGGCGGCATTACCAAGATGGCGGATCAATTATTTTTTATGCAGCCCTACAATATGGGTATCAAATAAAAGGGCTTGCAAAGAACACCTCGAAAAATAATGTGACGTCACTCTTAATCCAATATGGCGGACTTTCCCAAGATGGCGGACCAATTATTTTTAATGCACCCCTATAATATGGGTATAAAATGAAAGGGCTTGCTAAGCTTAGTTTTTTAGTCGGAAAATAAATTAAAAGAAAAAAAAACTTTTTTAAAAACAAGCTCTTATTTGTGCAGAGGGAAAGTCAAGTCAAGTCAAATTTTTTTTACTTTTTTTATTTAAATATTGAATTATTGATGACACGAATTTTAATACATTAAGGCCCGTATTAATAAAAAAAATAACCCCGGATTAGATACTCTATGTTGTTGTCTCGTTTCATCTTTCCATTAAAATTATATGTTAGAAAGAGAAAAAAGCGTGGATTAACTCAGACTTAACTTATTAATACGGGCCTTATGATTCCTTCAACATAAATTCATCGTACACACAAACGAACGAAAAAATACGATAACCTTTACCTTCCGATCAATAAATATAGTTTAGCGTTTATCATGTAAGTTGACGGATGTCTTAGATTTACAAGCCGCGCTGAGATTGGGGTCCAAAGTCTAAATATAATAAAAGAAGAAACTGACTGAATGACTGTCATATCAACGCACAGCCCAAACCGCTAGGCCTAGAGACTCCAAATTTGGCAAATAGGTTCCTTATTAGGTCTAGGGGTGCACTAAGAAAGGATTTTTCAAAACTCACCCCTTAAAGGGATGAAAAGTGTCTCCAATGTTTGTGTGACGAAACTAGATTAGTTAGACGATTTTATTCAAAACTTCTCAGAAGTATCTCTGGTGGTAAATTGTAAGGACGTGTTAATTTTTTTTTTGGAAATTCAACCCTTAAGGGGCTGAAACGGGGATTTGTATGTAAGTTCTTCGTTACTGAAGAAGGAAGCTCAATAACTACCACACGGATTTTGATACGGTTTTCGCTATTAAATAAAGTGATTCTTGAGAAAGGTTTTAGGCTACTTTTTATACCGGAAAAATCAATAGATTCCGCGGGATGCGTGATAAAAACTTCGCTCAAAAACTACTGTAAGAATTTTCATGCGCTTTTCAACAATAGAAAGAGTGATTCTCGAGCAAGGTCTTAGGCAATTCTTTATCTCGGAAAAACGGAGACTCTCACCGGGATGCGCGATAAAGACTTCGCGCGATAGACCAACTTCCCCGCGGACGTGGCCGCGGGCAAAAGCTATATCCCTTATCCCTCTATAGATCCAATCCCGCAATCTATACACGCGGACGAAGTCACGGGCTGATGCTAGTATATCTACGAATTCGTAAGGGAGCATCCATCATATCTAGGGTATCCTGATATATTATCATGGTCAATGCGACGAAGCAGTCTACGCTTTATGCAGTCGTTAGCCCAACATCCTGGGGTGGGCACTGGACCTTCTGGCACTGGTCCAGTAGGGAATAGGGGCCCACCTTAGGGACGGGCCACACAGAAAAGACGTAAGACGAGGACGCGTCGGTGCAGTAACATAATAATGAACCATATACCTAGTACGCAGTATAGCATCGGTTTTGTTGTTGTGTCCGCGCCTCCACGCGACATCGCCTATAGGGACGCGGGCGCAATTCTCCTTAACATCAAAACCGACGCTATTGTGCGTACTATATGGTCCATTATTGTGTTGCTGCACCGACGCGTCCACGTCTTACGTCTTTTCAGTGTGGCCCGTCCCTAAGGCCTAATCGCCCTAATATATGTATCTAATACTTATCGCAATGTGGACCCTACTACACACACCCAAAAGGCCAGGGGAGCACCGGGGGTTTTAGTGGGTAGGCCCAGCACTTCTTGCAGTTCTTGCAGGGAGAGCCCCACACACGCCCACCGTCTAGCCAGCGGTAGGGTACACTGCGATCTCACGCATTTCCCCTCGTAAAAAAAATATCTTAGGGCAGGCTCGTACACCGTCGTCTCATCACACGTCGGTGGGGACGTAGGTACTATATATATATATATATATATATATATATATATATATATATATATATATATATGGACTGTGATGATGATCTATATAAATTCTTCATAGAATAATTATTTCATTCTTATTCGAAGCCATATTCTATTTCGTTTCGGATAATATTATGTTTCGATTAAAAATAAAAAATTCTTTATTTAATATTCAACTTATAATTAGTTCAAAGTATTTCTATTTTCCGTTAAATAATATATTATTTATTTCAAAATATCTGAATTTTTCGTTAAATATTTAAACGAATTGTTGACTGAAATAAGCTAATTCTTTGTTAGAAGAATTATATCTTGACTTAAGTGCTCGCAGCTAAGAAAGTATCAAACTAAATTGAAGAGACAGCTCTATTTTGAATCAAGATGTGGAATTTAAATGAAATAATATTTTTATTTGATTTGAGATATTCTATCTTGGTTACCAAGAATATGGAATTCTTCTAACGACAATGAAGTGTATATCGCTTTAAGTAAGCTATTTTGGAACAAGATAAATATCTTTAAATTCAAAAAATAATGTTCGAGAGTTATTTGCTTCTTGGTTGGTAACATTATTTCTTTCAGTGTATCACTCGCCATTCCGAAACTCACTCCTTCGTAAGTTTCAATATTCAAACAGTCCATCCGTCTTTTCTTCGGCCTTCCTCTTCCCACACGCCCATCTGCTTTCATCTCCATAACTTTCCTAGTATGATAATCATTCCCCCTTCTTAATACGTGACTATACCACGAAAGTTTCCTTTCTCTCAACAATAGGAACTTCAGATTCCCCCTGATATAGTCATTCCTATTATATCTCGTACCTCGTATGCAAAATTTTCGTACAAAAAACAGTGAATATAAAATTCATAATTCAACTGTTTGACTCCAAATATTACAGACCACAGATATTTCAATAATAAGATATTGCGATTATGTCCGGTTAATTTACTAGCAGCATATAATAGCCCTGTTGGAGATATTTCAAAATAGGTATATCAAATGTACGCACTTTAAAAGCTTCCCAACTATTTTGTTACTAATGTGCAACATGGTGTAACAACAGTGGGCGTACTCTTAAAAACGATATTCGATATATCGTGGACTTCGTCGTGTCGTATCTTACTCTTAGTTACTATCGACTCGACTCGACTAGACGAACGTTCGCAAAATTTACGTCAAATTTGCGAAAAGTAATACGATACGGTTTGAGATGTCGTTGTAATTATCGTAAATTTGACGTTTATTTTGCGAATGTTCGTCTGTCAAATTCAATTCATCGTTGTCATTTGATGCTTTCTTATGTCAAAATTGATATCGTTCGTTCGATCGTTCGTTGAAATGTTTTAAACGATAGTAACTAAGAGTAGGATACGACACGACCAAGTCCACGATATATCGAATATCGTTTTTAAGAGTACGCCCCCAGGGTTGTAACATGCGTCGTAAAGTTACAAGAATACAAGAATATTAAAACACAAACTTGCAGTAATTCAGAGCTCTTAATAGGATCGCTATTAAAGTTGATGTTGGGTAACCTGAGAACAATTATTTACACTGGTAGGAAACTGGCGGTAATTTTGTGTTGCCGTTTCTTGGACCATTAAAGCGTTATGACTGCATCTCTGCCCCAGTAGCATTACCATTAGAAAACGATATGATAAAGCAATTTACGACTATGTATGTTAATGCACAAATGTTAAAATGGCAGGTTTATGGTACCTTTCACATCATTTGTCCCACGAAAAACTGAATTGTGTTGCACTAGTCATAATCTTTTCAAACATTCAATATATAAAGTAAAGCAGTATATAAAGTGTATATGTCTAGAGAAAGTAAGGTCAGTCGGCTATTCCTACTCTAGATAGTCGACCATACTCTCTCTAGATAGTCAGTCATAGTCTCTCTAGATATTCGATCATTCTATGTCTAGAAAGTCGATCGTTCTTATTTTAGACAATCGTCCATACTCCATTAGATAAACTGTCATAATCTCTGTAGATGACTGTCTAGGAATATTATATATGTCTAGAGACAGCAAGGTTAATCGGCCAAACTCTCTCTAGACAGTCGGTCAAACTCTTTCTAGATAGTCAATCATACTCACTCTCTTAAAAGTTGGTTTTTTTTCTCTAGACAGTCGATCATACTCTCAACAGTTGATCATACTTTCTATAAACAGTTGGTATAACTGCTATGTATGGTACTGCAACTGCAATTAAACTGGGAACCGAGGTACTTGAAATCTGAGCAAGTAGGTAGTATAGCGCCATCCAACGACATGGGTACAGAACTGGAAAAACCGCCGAAATCACAGCAGAGATATTCAGTTTTGGATCTGTTGATCTTCAGGCCAACACTCTCCAGCCTCTGTTGCCACCCCGTCAGTCTGCATTGTACCTTGATGCCCTCTTCTCCGACAAGCACGATGTCGTCGGCAAAGAGCATGCACCAGGGTGCCTCCTCCTGCAGGTCCGACGTCAGAGTATCCATAATGAGAAGGAAGAGGTTGGAACTCAATGCCGACCCTTGGTGCAGCCCTACAGCCACACCGATACTGTCTATCAAAGTCAAAGTCAAAGTCAAACACTTTTATTGTTTAGAATCACACGTGATCACTTACAATCGTCATATACAAACAAAAAAAACATATTATCAGCTACTTAAAACAAACAAAAGGAAAGTTATAAGATACAAATAACATATTACAATACAAGTAACAAAAAATAATAATACAGCTAAATATAATTAGGATCACCAAGAACTGGGACCAGGATAATTATGCCCAGGGGCTTTTATCTTCGAGGTAACAAGCAGTGTTATAGTACGCCTTTTTCATAAGTTTACATTTTATGTATTTTTTAAATTTGTTAATTGACAAATCTCGTATATCTCCTGGTAGCTTATTGTAAAAACGAATGCCAGCGCAACCAAAAGATTTGCTTATTTTATGGAGCCTACTTCCGGGCACAGTAAGGTCATTTTTATTTCTTAGATTTAAATTATGAATATTGTGATTTCTTTTATATGTATTTATATTCTTGTGAACATACAAAAGAGTTCCCACGGCAGATCGTACACATGTACGAAATGCTCTGTACATAGCATGACCAACCTCGCATACTTCCCAGGCACACCTTTCATCTTTATCCACTAAACCCCACAGGGAACTCGATCGTACGCCTTTTCGAGGTCGACAAAAACCATGTTCAGATTTTTATGCACGTGCCTGTACTTTTCGTACAATTGGCGTAAGGCGAAAATGGCATCTGTCGTACCTCGACCGAGCATAAATCCGAACTGGTTTTGTGTTATCTCACACTCTTCTTTCATTATTCTCTCTATTGTTCTTTCCCAGACTTTTATCGTATGTGACATGAGTTTTATTCCCCGGTAACTGCTGCAGTTTTGAACGTCTCCTTTGTTTTTAAAAATGGGACCAGTACACTACTGCACCATTCCTCGGGTATTTGTGATTCCTGCAACAATTTACCGAAAAATAAACTCAGCCACTTCCATCCATCCGCACTAAGCAACTTTCACACTTCTACTGGTATTCCATCTGGCCGACCGCCTTCCCATTCTTCATATTCCTAACAGCCATTTTTACTTCTTCTACGCTAATCTCTCTCACTAAACCCATAGGTTTAGTGAGAGAGATATTTACTGGTGGATTTTCAAGCACACCATTCCATTTTACCGTGGGAGAGCCATGCTTCGGCACGAATTGGGCCGGCTCGACCGGAGTGATACCACGGCCTCACAGAAAACCGGCGTAAAATAGCGCTTGCGCTGTGTTTCGCCGAGTGACTGAGGGTACCGGAGGCCCAACCCCCCCCCCTTCCCCCCTTATTCCCTTTTAAAAGGCCGGCAACGCATCTGTGACTCCTCTGGTGTTGCGGGTGTCCATGGGCAACGGTTATCGCTTACCATCAGGTGATCCGTTTGCTCGTTTGCTGCCCTATCCTATAAAAAAAAAAAAAAATCATTCTCCTCATTCATCAATTTCTCAAAATAATCCTTCCATCGCTCCTTTATACTTTCATCGTCAGTCAAAATCCTTCCAGAATCATCTTTTATACATTTTACATGTGAAACATCTCTTCTACCCAAATTCCAACTTGCAAACCTCACTCTGACATTCTTCTCTCTCCGGGCTCGCCTCTTTCGTCGCACCCGCTCCGGAAAATGCGACAACCCTTGCCCTTCCCACAGGAGCCGGGTGCTGCCCCTGTGCGTCGCTTGCGGGGTACGCCCTAGCCCTTTCATGTATCCTACAACTCGTAATATTCATAGATCTACTGCATGGGATTTGGCAACAGTTTTACAGTCGGCCGCCTGCCTGACACTAACCCTCTTTGGGAATGCTGTTGTTGGTAGAGGAAGCTACCAATTTGGGAAAGGAAAAAGAAGGTTGAGGGTAGGAACGAGTAAAGATACTGTTTTCTCGGCAGGCAGGGTATGAGAATAAAAGTAGCTTGGGGAGCCGGGGTCGCGTACCCGTATTCCATAACAGGATCACCGGAAAGGTAAACCCACATGAAAACCCCTGGCTTCTGACAAATCGTAGTAACTACGTACACTAATTTAAAAAAAAACAGGTCAGTTTAAATTCATACTATCTGTATAGGTCTAACCTTTCAATTATTTGCACTGTATTACGAATAAAAAAATTAGAGTTAACAAGGAAAGGTTTTGTTTCAACAGTTTGACACGAGGCACTAAAAATAGGTGCTCGCAAGGATCCATGAATAGCCATACTCTTGTCCTTTATACCTATTTTAGTCACCACTGACACGCGTTGTGCCCTCGCCGTTTATTCACACGCTCGGAAGCAGTGAATATATAATTATGAGCATTAATATGTCACATTTATATAAAAGGGTGCCGATGGTAGAATAATATATGACAAGCCTCGACATGACGCCTCTGACATCTGATGCATTATTATATGTTTATTTTCTTAATTAAAATTATATTTAGTCATACAAGTTATAAGTCAGTCTCATTTATGATAATTCTTTACAAAAGAAAATTCATTTTTCATAGATACACAATCTCATAGATTTTTGTGAGTAAATCTCTTAATGAGTCAGAGAGTCTGAATGAGTTAGTCAGAGCAATTAGTATATAAACATGAAGAGGTCAGTGCGTCAACGTCGCTGACCTCTGAGAAGACAATAGAAAGTATTATTATATATTATGATCATGAAAATGTTAAAATGTGTACTAATATTTTCTTATTATTACTTATTTACGAATATGATAAAAAATGTCAGTTGTTTAGTTGAACGTTCGACAGAATTAGAGTCCATTTATCGATGAAGCGTATAGGCAATGCAATCACCCAATGACCGATTGGAGCTGAATACGAATAAAAGTGTTTCAAGAATGGTTGATATTTTTTTGAGAGCCGCCGATGCGTTCCCTGCATAAATGGTTATAGTTTCAAAAAATTCATCTCTAACTCACTATTTTCTACAACCTAACCTAAATGTACAGGGACTTTCCAAATATTTTTAACTACTATCTCGGGCAAAGACTGATTTCATTAATTTAAACAAATCTGTTGTAGAGTCAGTAAGTGAATCAGAACTGCTAGGTAATATGTAAATATTGGCAGGTGAAGGCGAGCAAGCGCTCGCCTAATGACCCTGCCGTGAAGGCAGCGTGCGCGACTGGCTTACCGCGCACGCAGTGAGGTGTCTCTCTACCTGGGGATTGTCCTAGTGTCTGGGGCAATCCTCCCTTGGCGAAGGCTCGACCGACAAAGGTCGAGCTAGCCCGTGAGCGTGTGGTGGTAGAATCGCGAAAGCGCACCCCGCCACGCGCCCCGATATGTGCTGGTAGGACACCGGGGGGTTTTTAGTGGAGAGCCCCACTCACGACCGCGCCTAGCCAGCGCGGTGACAAGGTGCATAAGGTGCATTTCCCCTCGCAAAAAAAGGTAATATGTAAATATATTGATCAGTGAACAAAAAAAGAAGTTGTTCAGTTGTAAGATTATTTAGGAAATTTACACTTACAGCATATTGTAATGCTAATTAAAACATGATCAGTCACTGCACTACTTATTAATCATTGAAGAAATCAAAACAATTGATTTGAACTTAGAAATCATTAAAAAGACTTCGAAAAGTTAATGACACCGTCTAAATCAAAGTCTGTCAAATAAATATTCAGCCGCGCGTTAATTGTATATAAGGCTTAGTAGTTAAGTTTAAGTTCATTTTTACTAGTCAACTAACAACTAAAATGGTGCACAAAATAACTTAAATTTCAACATTATACCTTAAACAAAATGTAAAAAGTTAATAACAACATTTACTAGCTGTACTAACGATTCTTATTGTTAAAGCCGTAGGTGGCGTTCATAGTTACACCCTGAGAATTAGTGTGTAGTTGGCGAAAACTTTGGTAGGTCTTCAGCGTAGTTAGCGAATGTTCTAACGGGTTTCTATTAACCGGGCATCACCACAAAAGTACCCACGTGACCAAGTTGAAACCGTATGCAATATGTTAGGATTATACAACATCTATTGACCGTTTCTATATCAGTGCTATTATTCGGAAGTAAAATTTATACGCAATGCAGCCTGAATTCTTAGGACAATGATTTCGTACTCTGACGACGCTATAATGTTATATTATTGACCTGCGTTCCTCAACTACGCCAACATAACATTAAAAATGGCGACAACTAATCGAAAACACTGGGCAAAACTTTTTTTCACACTGACAGACTACAAGACTATGTCGCTACAGGACAGCAGCAAGTTCTTGAGCACGATAAATTGGACCTTGGTGGAGGTGGTACACCAGGGCGGGAAACACGGAGTAATATAATATAGTGCATCGAAGTGCTCCACTCTCTCTCCCACAAACTCACACAATCCAAAAACAAGTACTTTTAAAGAAGTTTTAAATACTACAATTTCATGGAGATCTACTAGTGCGCCTATACCCTGAAGAAATAAGTGGTTTGTGTCCAATGTCAAAAACCCTAGTGTAAAGGAGCCCACAGGTATGACTTGTGGAGTGGTCGCTCAACTTTCCACTTTGTGTCATGAAATGTGAGTTTGCGTCTGGAGTATGGCTGAGCTTCTCAGTGAACTGGCTCGAGTGATCTATAGTACTAACGCTGTGCGCCTTCACTTGTCTCATATAGCTGAATTTCAAAACTTCATCCATTTGTAGGAGTTTGTAGAAAGCACTGTAAACCTCACGGAGTACCTCTAAAAGCATGTCTCCCAACAAGATAAAGACATTTACTAATAAGGATTGTAAGTACGGCGCACTCAAAATATACTCAACTATAGAAATGCAAGAGGGTAGTTACATCCAATTATAAATTGAACATTTTTCTAAAGCTAGCTACAGTCAAATCACTTAAAAATTTTGTTTCTTAACATCAATAAAGTGTCTGTAAAGACAATGTTGCATAAAGATTATAATGATTTGGATTGCTCTTATCACCATTTACCTGTAGCGTGTTTTGAAACTCTCATTCTAACACTTAGATATTTAGCTGGGCCTAGAACCATTTTCATAAGGTCCTAATTTCCTTAAGATTGCGAAAATTCAATTTCATGATAGAAGCTGCAAGCGCATGAGTAAATAAAAATTAAGTCCTACTTGCCTCTTCGGCGTTAACACAAAACGTTTATTTATAATTCCACTGACATAAAACGGATTTATCAGATCAGCCGGCCGATAAAACACTCGCGGATTCACACTGATGCGCGAAAATCCGTCCTAGTCGTTCTATTTATGCGAGTCATAAAACGCAAAACTCTCTTTTGCGCATGGATCTTCCAAGTTATCTGAGTACGTAACTAATTAGATTCAGTATGTTGTAAAATATATTTAATTATATCAGAATGGGGGTGATGACATCTTCATTTGTCGACTTATGAACTGTTAAAACGGAAAGTGCCCATTGATTTTATATACAAATATACTAGATTTTGTGATGCGACTGACCGATATTATGAGATGAAATGGATATTGATTTGTTTCAGAGTCATTAAAAACCAGTAGATCTACCATGATCACCATGTAGCATCTACCGTCAAAACAGGAATAAAACCGCAGTGCAAACGAGATAGCGCTATAAGCTGCAAGAGTGATATCTCTATGTATCTCGATGCTTCAATATTGTTTTAATCCTACTCCCCCTCAATTTATAAGTGTTAGTATAAGTGTTATTTTCGCGCACCTCTCGAGAATGCCTCTGACATTAAGTCCGCCACTTGTACTCTTTTTTTGTGAATTTTGTCGAAAAATATTGAATAAATAAATTATATCAGGGATGTAGAATTCAAAAATGAACCTGAAATCAAGGGCATCGAAATGATGTTGATGGTGGTAGAAACATCCCAAATCTTTGCCTAAAGGACAGAACAGATGTGACAAAAATATATCGATAGTCGCACGTAAATTTTGAAAAAGGAATTACAGTAATAATCGACGAAGCAACGATATCAAATATGAAGGCTATGCAGTAACAGATTATCAATCCACGTATCTGCACTTTTTCAAGAGCGACTGAAAGAGTTTACCACTAACATACCTCTGAAACTTAACAGAACATTCCAAGTCAAGACAAAACTAAAACTTATATACATACATATGTATTTTTTCCCACAATATAGGTTTACATTTCTAAAATTATATATTTTCTCGCCAAACATAATGTTTATGGGCGAGATGCGCTCTTATCTAAACATACATACACGCCTTGTTCCCAATGGGGTAGGCAGAGACCACCTCTCTCCACTTGCTACGATCCTGGCACACTTCTCTTGCTTCCTCCACTTTCATGAGCGTCTTCATGCATGCTCGTCGGTTGCGCTCTTATCTTTATACATAAATATACCGTACAATCTAACTATATATCCCTACTAAATATTTGATACACTATTTTAATTCACACAACTTAAACTAACCATATCGAGTAAAGCAACAATGTATGATCTCAAATTGTATCACCAAGACCTTATAACGTTGCTAGAAATCGCAGACTTTTAGTAACGCAGCACAGCACATGTTACATCCACGCTCGTCTGTTATCAGACTAACGAAATGCTAAGAACCTTCACAATCGTATGCAGCCTCAGGAATTACTTATTTAACAATGTGTGGGAGCCACATGAGCCCACGCTCCATGGCAGACGAGAATTGGCGTAAACCATCGAAGATTGCAAGAGCTACACGGGAGTTTTTATCGGGCCTTATCAGGCCTTGATTCAACCTTTCCTCTTTGGTGACCTCCAGAGAAACAATTGATGACGAAGTAATGGTAACGATTGAGATTTGTCGGACATGCTGCCGTCCCAGAGAATCACAAAAGCATATTATATTGTCTATGGTTGTTCTCATTCTGCCAACGGCGAGTGTAAGTACACAGACACAACCTAGTAACCAGAATCGTCCATTAGGAACTTGCCATTCGATACGGCCTTGTCAAGTCTGAAACTTAGTACTACAAGTACACACCAGCGCCAGCTACATCTTAAGTGGCTCTCGCTTGACGGCTAGATCTTGATCCGAATTCACAAAACATTTCTTTTATCCTAACAATTGGTCAGTAATATAATCAGACACTTTTTTATAAGTACATCTTTGATTTTAGGCTTGAGTTTATTTAAGCACTGTCATTTATAAAAATAAAAATATAAAAAAGTCCTCAAAATATAAATTTGACTCGTGCGGGACTGCTTGCGTCTTAAGTAAACCATGTTGGCGCCTTAACTATTAAATCACCGATCACTACCCACCAAAAACGAATATTTTTCAGATTTTACTTTGCTAAGCTAAATTAGACTTAACTTATTGTTAATAACTATGTGTCAATATTCGTGGCGGGAACCCTTTGTTTACTTGAAGCGAATCACAAACTAATGAAACTGATGTCAATATTTCTTCTTCACACCGCTCACCATCGGCAGGATGTTGATCCTAAGACGCTAGAACCTTTTTTTTTATGTAAGTGGTCTTGCACGTTGTGGTTTCAGAGGAAATAACAGCCGAGATTTTCCTTGGGGAACAGAGTATGGGGTTTTTCAATTAGGGAGTAAATGCGAATAAGGGTGTTTGCAATGCCTCTGATGTTACAGGCTAAGGCGACCGTATTAACATACGCTGTAATCTCTAATGAAGCCGTCTAATGGTGAAATAATTTTTGAAATCGGTTCGTAGTTATCGAATTTTCCCATAGGAAAGAAACATTTTTCCGCGGCAAAAATTATTAGATTGTTTGTTACATATATGAAACATTTCCACTTTATAATACTTATCATTAATAATAAATGTGGAAATTCTTGAATTACATCGTCTGCGAATTGTTAACAATTTGAGCTCACTTCGAAAGGAACATTTATGATCGTATTGACGCAAGCCGTAAATATGTCTGATAAAAAATTACTTAAGCTATGTATTTTAGGAAAATCACGACATGATCACTGATATGTCAATCTATTTTGTGTACTCTTTCATTATAGGCATTTGTTGGAGAAAAAAAAAGTTTCATTGCCTCAAATTTGTTTTTCATATATTCACCAAGTCATAGTAACAACACAGTCCATGAAATATAATTTTATAATTCATTATCCTTTAGCAGGCTTTTATATTTGGAAGTGCAAATAAATCGCCAATTGAAACACCCAGTTGGAAAATTGCTGTGCCGCTTATTAAAGGAGAATTAATTTCTCGACACGGCTAGCACTGGTATTTCCGAATAATAGCATTTTACGAACGTCGGAATTCTGGGCCCAATATGGCTGCGTATTCACCCTCGCACATCTTTTTGCATCGACAATATAATAAATCCGAAAGTATTTTCCTATTTATTTAATTGCATATGCTATAAGCGTAAATCTAACGTAATCATCGCGATTTTAAGGCTATATGTAATTCCCTACTTGTTGATGCCAATACTTCCTAATAATGTATGTATTATTCTATAATTATGTATATAATATTCTGGCCGCAGGTCATTCTGGTTCTGTCTGTTTCTATAATTTTAACACTACTAAAGTAACTAAACATTGATAATGATTGAATACAAATTACTTTATTATTTATATGTGTGGGACTTGGGATAAAAAAGAAACCAATATTATAACCTACAAATATAACGTCTTTGAATAAATTATCATATTACAAATTTAATGTAACATTTAGGAGCTTTGCTTAAATAAATTTAAAGCTATTATCGAAGAAGTACTTACAAAAAAAAATATCAAATTTAAAAACTGTCGCACTTACTGTTTAAGTATATAGCAGACAATAGAAGACAAAGTTGCATGGATTTTATAAGCAAATGTAAGTATTGGCATAATTAAATTGTGTGTATGTGATATGAGAAGCTGTGGCAATTACTCCGGCAAAAAGTCTAAGTCATGTAAACGAACATTATACTTTCATAGAATAGATATATAAAAAATAGAGTTAAACAGTTACTGGTAGACGGTAGAGTCAGCTACTGTCTGTTTAGTTCTTTATAACAACGAGCTGTATTGGAAAAAGATATTTTGACATTGACTCTAGCTTTTCAACTAATTGAAACCCTAATTCTGTTCGTTTTAGAATAAAAGTTATAAAATATATTTTTAATTTAAATTATTACATATGAAATCTTAGAACATCATAACTGTTGTTATCTGCTACCACTTATTAAAAATACCACTATTTGATTTATTACTGTAACGCTGGTCAATAAACAACATTATCTGAACGTACTTTACACTACCAGTGATGTATGTGTAGTAGAAAACCCTCGTCATCTACTTCAGCATATAAGCCAATGCGAACAATGATTGATTAAATGATAGCTTTCTTTTTGTCAATGCACAAGGCACTACGGCAGGTCCATCAATCACCACGTAGTCATCGCCAGCACGGTTGAAAATAGATGACTCTTGATTTTTACCGTTGACGGAAAAATGGTAACTAATGAAATACGAGTTTTATTTAACCTAAATTATCAGATATATTAAATCCTTACTGACTTGTAAGTTGACTTTGAGCCTCCTTATAAGGCCCATCTTGAGTGGCCAGACTACCGTGACATATGTCATATTATTAATTAAAATATTAATTAATACATATTGTTAATTATTTATGAATACTAAAGGATATTAATTTGATTCAATTTTAAACATTTCTAAATAACCATAATTAATTAAATTATAATAGTTAATAATAATTATATTAAACTATTACTTATAAATTAATAGGTGAAATTACAAATAAAACAAATCGAAAAAAATAAATAAAAATACAATAAATAAATAAAGACAATCGAGTTATCATGAAAGTAGGAGTACTTTCATGATAACTTGATATTACTACTATAATAGCATTTCTAACTTTTAAACTATCGCGTTGCATGTTGATTATAATATTATTCCGGGAAATAACGCGAAACATGCATTTTACCTTTATTGGCTTGACGTTTCGGCGCAGGTTGCACTGGCCGTGGTCGCAAGCAAACTGGAGAAGCGGTGTTTTTGCTCCGTGTGGGAAGCAGAGGGTTCTTCATCTACCTCCAAATTCAGATTTTTCGCGATACCGCCTCTACACACTACACTGACTGTGTCCGTACTTTGAGCGCGACCCGACTGCGCAGTAAAGCGAGGTTGTGTTAAACAACCGCTTCTCCAGTTTGCTTGCGACCACGGCCAGTGCAACCTGAACCGAAACGTCAAGCCAATAAAGGTAAAATGCATGTTTCGCGTTAATTCCCGGAATAATATTATAATAGCATTTGTTAATAAGTAACTTACTCAGTACATTTTTAAATACCTCAGTAAAAGTTTTTTTTTATGTTAGCTGGCAAAATTAGCAGGCTTCTTTAAAATAGCAATGGCATGACATTCTAACGACAAAAGTCACGATACCCAGTAATTTGACTGCATACCTTTCAAACCGGAACACAGTGCAAAGCGAGCACTGCTACCGTACAGCAGAAATTAGCCATACTCGTAGGTACGAGTAGTCAAACAAACGAGAGAGAGCTGAACACTCTTATAAAAATCACCACCAATATCATTAATTTATTTATACATAGTTCTTAGGCGAGGAACCAACGTGTTACAAGGGCAAATTAAAGAATCGCATAATTATTGTGGTGAATTTAGTAAAACTACGCTAACACAGCCGCCCGGGACGTCACGATCATTACGGCTAATGGCCGCGATTCGTCCGGCAATTCTGCGGAATGACGTGGCTGAACCGCGCTGTACGCCAAACGCCCGACACTCGGCACGCATTAATCTAGCCCGTAAAGCGATGTTAGGGTGCTTGTACACGGCCCGAGTATTCTCAACTAAACGACGATCCTATGCGCCCAAGTCTTTAGAGAGACGCATACATTGCGTCTCGCCGTTCTAGACTAAACACTATTCCAACTTCCTCATGGAGCTGTCTAAAGAAGAGTTTGTTTCTTGTGCCTTATCATCACTTTCTTCGTAACCAGATTTATAAAAGGATAATTTAAAAACTGACATCCACTGGCTTCAAATATAATTTTCTTAAACTAGTTTCTTATACAACTTTCCTTAAACTAGTCAAATAGACACCTAAAAATTATTTTTATACAATAACAGATACTATAACTATATACGATAGATACTATATTTACAAACTACAAATAATCAACAATTATTGATATTTAAATACATATTTATATTAAACTGTTATTTTTGTAGTCGTTAAAAAAAATAATTCTGCCTTGACGGGCATTCGCACTAGGTTTATATTCTGGTACCAATCCCAAAAATAACTGTATAAAATTATTAAAGATAAATTATTGAAATATCTTTAAGGATCTTACTCTAATGTTATTAATATATACATATTTTTGTTTCAGTTTAATTTTGTACATATAGGTAAAGTTTGGAAGTCAGTTGTTAATGTTTTTTTTTTCTAAATCAATACATAGTATAAAACAAAGTCGCTTTCGCTGTATGTCCGTATGTATGCTTAGATCTTTAAAACTACGCAACGGATTTTGACGCGGTTTTTTTTAATAGATAGAGTGATTCTTAAGGAAGGTTTGTATGTATAATAAATGCATAATATAGTAGAGAAACACTGATAAATTTAAAGGTTTCTAATGTGATGTCGTAAATAAGCACGTTTTTTGCGCTTATATTGCAAACGCTGGCTGAACCCTACGAGATAGACCAAAATAATGTACTACAGTATTGTACAACTTACAAAAATCCACAAAAAAGTCCGCGATGGTATATGTCTATCTCTTAGGGATAACCCACCATAACCATTTTTTCACTGCACCCGTGCGAAGCCGGGGCGGGTCGCTAGTCCCAACTAATATTATAAATGCGAAAGTGTGTTTGTTTGTTTGTTTGTTTGTTACCTCTTCACGCTTAAACTACTGCACCGATCATCACGAAAATTTGCATACACATAGTCTGTGGTACGGGGAGTAACATAGGCTACTTTTTATCCCGGAAAAAGCGACAGATCCCACGGGATGCGCAATAAAGGCTTCGCTCAAAAACTACTGCACAGATCTTCATGCGGTTTTCATCAATAGACATAGTGATTCTTGAGCAAGGTTTTGCAGTATTTTTTATCTCGGAAAAACGGAGAGTCCCACGGGAAGCGCGATAAAACCTTCGCACCATAAACCGACTTCCGCGCATATGTAGCCGTGAGCAGAAGCTATGACCCTTAACCCTCTATAGACCCAATCCCGAAATCCACGCGGGCGAAGCCGCGGGCAGAAAGCTAGTATTTTATAAAACTCTCCAGATAAATTTGATAAAATTTATATGGGATTACCTCTACAGTAAGGCCTATCACACAAAAAAGTATAATCAAAATCAATTCATAATTAACTGAATAATCATCACAGCTTATGAGCTTTGATACGATCCTACCGAGGGGCACGAGCCTAGCCCAATTATATTAGGTCGATTAGGGTCATAGTTAACCACGCTGGCCCAGTGCCGATTAGTTGACTACATACATAAATCTTTAAATTTTTTGAAAAGTGTATGAAAATTGCCTCATATACATGTACATATGAAAGTCGATAAACCAAAAACACATTGGTAAATGGTAGGATCGACCCCGGGCCCTGAATCATCCGATTAGTAGACCAGTGATTAGACCACAGCGCCCCGACGCTCTTAACTGAATAATCGTATAACAAATCTATACTTATAATAAATCTTTCAAAATAACTATCAGGGAGTGATTAGGGATCGATACTGATGCCAAAAATGCAATCAGTTAAATTTTTGTCTGTCTGTATAACCGTTATAGAAACACAACCTACTCGACGGATTTTACGAAACTTAGTACAATTATTTTTCATACTCAATCACTCAATCAATTTCAAACTCATTACAAGTGACATAAGAGTTGCATGGTCAAGATGTAGAATCTAAAGCATTGCTGTGATAGTTCTTGTCAGATTCGTAGAAAATATGTAAGCTGCACAAGAAGTACAGAGTATATGTTGCCAATTTGTGTCATAACATGTGTCCAGTATTGTTACTGCCATGTCTTACTTCAAGTGCTACTTTGCGGCAGTCAGAGGCAAGACGGACATATCCAAGCAGACGTCCCGGATCTTGCTCTGGTAGCTTGGAACATGAAGAGAAGTAGAAAATAATTTTCGTTCACTACTAAAATATAGCTTAAGTTTATTCTATTGGGAGGTGGCCAACACTGCGCCCTAGAGTACCCTAGGCAGCTGTCTGTTATAACCGTCCAAGATAAAATAGCTCGCTTTTACAGCCCTATATGAAATGACTGGCGGAGATGTCACTAAGAATGCTAAATTGATACATTTTTTACATTAAAAAAAGTTTGTGATCACGTGAAATATTTAATAAAAGACTAATATTGTCATCCACAGATGGCTTTTAACCGACTTCCAAAAAGGAAGAGGTTATCTATTCGATCGTAAATTTATTGAATACTAGCTGTGCCCACAACTTCGTCCTCGTGGAATCGTAATTTTAGTAAAATTAGAAATCTGCATTGTATTGTTGTAACGTCTATACAATTAGAATATACTGCTGCGGAATACCTGCCAGCCTGCTGCTGAATACCTGCCAGCCTGCTGCCGTATACTTGCCAGCCTTCTACTACTTTGTCTGCCTAGTACCTGGTACCACCTTCCTTTTTCCTTCTCTGCCATTTTATTATTATTGTTTGTAATTTTAATTTAATTTTAATTTCTTAAGTTTAGGCCG
This sequence comes from Scirpophaga incertulas, assembly GCA_036419045.1. Lineage (NCBI taxonomy): Eukaryota > Metazoa > Arthropoda > Insecta > Lepidoptera > Crambidae > Scirpophaga > Scirpophaga incertulas. The sequence goes on from CM071645.1 coordinate 15,301,155, forward strand.
TGCTGTTTTAATAATTCTTTTAATATATTAGTTTCTTGTATTTATCTTCTTCTTTTACATACATACATACATATATGTCACGCCTTGTTCCCAATGGGGTAGGCAGAGACCACCTCTCTCCACTTGCTACGATCCTGGCACACTTCTCTTGCTTCCTCCACTTTCATGAGCGTCTTCATGCATGCTCGTCGGTTGCGAGTACTCTTGACCCGGCCTTTCTTTAGAACATCTTCGATTTGATCGAGATATGTCCGCCTAGGTCGACCTGCACCGATTCGTTCTTCTTTCTTCTTTTACCTTTTCCTATTTTGCTCCGTAGCCTTCCGCTGACATTGTGATATGATTTTTACGGCCCTAAGTTAGTTTAAAAAAGGACTTAGAAAAGAGATAGTATATACAGAAATATATACAACGCCTCTTTATTATGAACTGACTATGCCCACGACTTCGTCCGCTTGGAATCGTAATTTTAGGTAGCATTTTTAATTACTGACAATGTTATAAACGTAAGTGTAGACAAATATAATCAGAAAACTTCGAACTGCTAAGTTATCGGGAGTTACACGTGTTATTGTGAGTCAACCATAAACTATAAACATATGCTGTCGTGTTATATTGTTTTAAGGAGAACATTTCCGTCATATATGATTTCTGTATAACTTTAACCAATAAGGTTGCACACGCGACGGAAGCTTAAAAAAATATGTAACTTCTCCCGTTTTCCCAACATTTCCCTTCACTGCTGTGCTCCTATTGATTGTAGCGTGATGAAAAGTATATTATAACCAGCTCAGGAGTATGAAAAATAATTGTACCATGTTTCGTTAAAATCCGACGAGAAGTTTTTATTTCTATATCGGTTATACATACCGATAGACATACAAACATTTTACTGATTGCATTTTTGGCATCAGTGTCGATCCCAAATATCCCCCTGATAGTTATTATGGAAATATATGTCATGTGCAGAATTGACCTTTATACAGATTTATTAACTATAATTGTAGATGTATAATTCGACTCATAAATATAGGTAATAATGTTTTTTTTTAAACACATTAAACATGTTCTTGTTGTGTATTGCTCCGTACTTGCATCATTAACTACAGGCATAGTAATGTATAGTCCACGGTTCCGAGAATTCGATTATGGACTTAGTGGATCCCCTCATTTGGTAACCCGACGAGCTCGTATATCACAAAATGTCGCCGGATCGCTTTTCTCGCTGTACCGCCAAAGCCTAAGTATTTCCTGGTCATAAATCACACCAATCGATTATAGTATCAAATTTTGAGCTCGCCTTACTAAATTCTGTAAAGTTTTGTTTATACTCGTAACTATTAGCTATGTATTTGACGCACACAATTTGTATGAATCCGCCGTTTACATACGGCGTCATCAGTTTAAAAACGCTCGCAATTCTGTAATATATTAAAAACAAAATCAGTACATTTCATAGTGAATTGTCGTTTTAGGTTGACTATAATTTCATTCGCCGTGTGAAACCAGTTCGGATAAGACGTCTACGCAAATATTCTCTGAGCAAGTTGAAACAGTTTTAACCAATATTAAACTTTAAATTCTGTGAAATAAGTGCGCATCTGGTGTGCTGTGTAGCTATTGACAAAAATATTATCAAAGTGTCAAACATCGTGTTCACCTACTCTGATACATCACTACTATCTCTTTTTGGCATTGAATTTTAGTCAGATATTGGAGGTAAACAACCGTGCGAGCTTAACAGTCAGCGGCTAATTTATTGTTATACCTCCATTTGTAAAAATGGAGCGATCACCGCCTTCTAAATCGTTTATCCAAGAAGCAAAATGTTTGTCAAATCCAGACCTACCTGACTCATTTCATCGCAGTGAAAGCCCTTTCGTAAATCAGCGCAAGCGTAAGCAGCCTGAAGATGATAAATTAAGCTCTATAGCCAGTTTTCAACAAAAACTGGAGAAACAACTCGATTTGTGGAAGGGTCAGCACAACGGATACAACGATTACTGAAACTATAAAAAAATCAATGCACTATTGTTGAGCAGGAGATAGAAAAAATTTCAACTTCCATGAAGGACGTGTTTAAAGAATTTAGTGACAGATTGGATTCATTTGATAATTCCTTGGTGTATATAATGGAACGCCAAGACTCATTTGACAGTTAGTAGACAAGCTAAAAGAAATTGAAGGCAAAATTCAAGGCAACTGCGATGTGAGTGATCAAATCTCGGCACTACAGAACAAAATAGATATCATGGAGCAGCAGGCGTGGTCATACAACATAGAAATCACAAACTTGCCCGAACTACGAAATGAAAATCTTTTATCTATACTTGAAAAAGTTGGCTGTGTTATCAAGCATCCTGTGCATACCTCGGATATAGTATCTCTCCACAGAGTGCCACACTTTGACAATAGAAATACACGACCAAAAAATATCATAGCGCGATTCACGACCAAAATCATCCGCAACAATTTCCTTGCTGCAGCGCGTACCACTAAAGGATTAAAATCTGACCTTTCTTTCTCAGCGTAGAGATGTCATACGCTACAAGACATCGACAGCGGGGAATCTTGACGAGGCGTGCAGTCTTTTTAATAATTTCCTTAACACAGTTTTTCAATCCTCATCTGTACCTGATGACTTTAATGATAGCGATACTGAACTATCGTAAATGTAACTCATCGAGTCTCTTACTCTCTGATATTGAACTACTTAGGTAGTTCAATATCACTATCAACAGAGTACGAGACTCTATGCTTTGCTTTGCTTTGCAAATTTCTTGCCTAGGCAAGAAATTTGCAAAGCACTCAAAGCGTTAGATACGTACGGGTGCTGGAGTCGATTATATACCTTCCGTATTTTTTAAAGAATTGGCAACTGTTATTGATTTGCCTCTATACTATCTATACAACAAGTGCCTCTCGTACGTACGCGCTCTAATAGTTCCTATTTATAAGGGGGGTTCAAGGAATGACGTGGAGAATTACCGGCCAATTTCCATACTACCTGTTCTTTCAAAGGTATATGAGAGGTTGGTTCACAATGCTATATATCCTAACCTGCATAACATCATCTTACATCAACAGCATGGGTATGTTAAACGGCATTCGACGATGACTAACCTTTTAACCTACACCAATGGTCTCTTTCATGGAACGGATGCTAACAAACAGATAGATAGTGTTTACACAGATTTCCAAAAGGCATTTGACCGAGTGGACCACAGATTACTTTTAGAAAAGATTGCATTTAATGGTATTAGGGGGGATCTATGGAGATGGTTGAAATCGTACATTTCAAACAGAACTCAAAAAGTGGTTATAAGTGGTGTTGAATCGGAGCTTACTAACATTAGCTCAGACGTGCCACAAGGCTCTATACTTGGCCCACTGCTATTTGTCATTTTTATCAACGATATCAGCACATGTTTTGTCCACACCAAATTTCTTCTATACGAGTTATAAATGATTTCAACGATCATATTTTACTGCAACAAGATCTTAATAGATTCAATGAATACTGTAAAGATAATAAACCAAAACTTCGTCTTAATAAATGTAAAGCCATTACATTCACAAAAAGGAAGAATATAAATAGTTTTACGTACACGCTCTGTAATACTGATATCGAAAGAGTAAGTGACATTAGGGACCTAGGTGTAACTCTTAATAGCAAATTGCATTTTGATATTCATGTAATTATTTAATTAGTAAAGCATATAAAATGTACGTTTTTGTCATGCGATCTTCTAACCTATTTAAAAACCCATCTACATATATTCACCTCTACAAATCTTTGATAAGGCCTCAATTAGAGTATGCGGTATCGGTATGGAACCCATTATATGATAAATATAATAGATGCATTGAAATGGTACAAAAAAAAAATTCTTCGGTGTATTAAAAGTAAGTTAAAACATTTGTAGTTAACAAATGTTTTCATCAAGCCTCTCATACAGTCATACTCATAAAGAAGTATAAACTTCTTGATCTGAAATCAAGGCGTCTACAGTTGGAGGCTACTTTACTTTATGATTTGTGTAACAATAAATATGATAGCACAGATATTATCAACAGTCTGAGGTTTTCTGTACCACTCCGTGCACACTTGCGCTCATCACGACCCAAAGCCTTTATGTGCAATTTCATTGTCTCGTACTAATGCTGGAATCCGTTCTCCTTTGCATCGCATGATGAAAAATTTAATAAATTAGACATCTTCGCATGTAGTGCTAAAGTATACAAGAAGAGAGATAATTAAGATTTTATCGTTCTCTAAATAAACATTTACTGTTATTAATCTTATACTGTTATTGTTATTCATATACCTTTTAGTAATAAAATAACACATATAGACAACACATTGAAGGTTACGACTGTATACAACATTATAGATTATATGCATTAATTGTGCCTTTACTAATTTTACTTGTAAATGTACACTTAGTATTTTGTTACATTTTTTCTGTTAAGTTTTAATTTTTGCTTTCTTTTAATGTTTACTAAATATAAACATAATTGTATAAACACTTCATTTAATACACGATAATAAATGTGCTAGACGCAAATTAAATAATTTAATTGTATAATATAATATTCCATTAACTGCACAGGTTTTACACAAATTTGTATATTTGTAAATAATCGGTGACCAAATTATACCATTATATTAATTATAAATTAAGCATTTTTAATTGTAAGTCTGTTAGTGGTTCAAAATAAATTAAAAAAATAATAATAATAATAGAATGATTTGGACAAATCTGTCTTTTTTTACGCATTCACAAAGTATGCTTTCTTTTTTGAGGTGGAATGTCTTTGCGCACCATACCTGATAATAGCTAATCCTCAGGCGTCATGAAAGGAGAGTTGCATAAGCCCGTTTTTATTTTATAGCGTGTGCTATATGCAGTCAAAATGCGCAATCAGTTTTAAGTAAGGTATTAAATACAAAGATAACTATGAAACTATAATAAATGAACTTAAAAAGAAATTAATGAAAATTTCAAATAAAACTAAGGATGTGCTTTGGACCTCTTAAGACACTAAATATAGATACTTGTACTATTCGCAGCAAGTTAGAATAAAACTTTTTTGTTTTTGTAATTTTAATATTTTTCAATCACGTCAAGACTTACAAGGCATAGTGAAGTCGTGAGTTTGATTCTTGCTCGACTGGAGCAATTGTATTGCATCTTACATGTTTCTAGAGAATAGGACAGTTGTTTCAGTTCGCTTTGCAGTTAATACCAAGTCTTTCCGGAGGTCGGATGTCTTCCATTGCACAACAGTTTAAAACTTTCAACAACCACCAAATTTCGTAATATGTGATATTAATAATTCGGTGACCAAAACTGTTAAGATATCAGAAGAACATTTTGAACGCGCGGGTATCAGTGAAAAAGCGCACATAGCCTTTTTTCATTGTTATAGAGAATAATGACTGTCATTACGCTATCAAATATTTGCAGAACGCTTATTTGTCCAGTTCCATTTCAGTACAAAATATAAACCTTTGATTAGTATTGACTACAGATGTAAATAAAGCTCAATAAGAAATATTTACGCTTATTTAATGTATCTACAAAAACCTAATATTTCGAATGGACTTTGTTTTTCAAGCACATACCATCTACACAGAATTTAAAAAAAAATCCTGCGATTCACAGTATTTATGAGATTACCCCGACGAATTCACAATCGTCCTGCTTCCTATTAGATAAAAAAATGCAAATTCTCCGAGCACTTTTCCGTTGTTTTAGATGAAAAGAATCAAATAAAGTTAATTCCTTTTGAATTTGAATAATATTACCATTTGCTTTATTATAACCTTGCCACCTGTCGTAATATTTGTGATTTAAATGGAGGCTTTATTACGTCTTAACCTATTTCAATTTCAAGATCTATTAGGGGAACTTGCCATCGTTATACTTATATATCTATAATATTTACCTAAGAAATGACCAATGAAGATAAATCAAATCGATAAGGTTTATTTTAAACACATTTTTAAAGGTGTGAAATGAAATACTTACTTGTAAAATTTTATTTTTATTAATAGTATCGTTTCAAATGATTCATTTTCAAAATGGTTGTGTAAAGCATTTCTGTTAAATATCAATACACAAATGCTAACAAAATCAGTCGAATGAATTAAATCCAAATGTATAACCAAATAACGTCTGTTCGAGTTTGATCACAAATTTATTCCATTCGCTTAACTGAAATTATCTATAGACAGATAATTATCTTGATTGACTGATTACCTGCTTCATTGATTTTTATTTGGAATGACTTTAATTTTAGAATATTTGTATATAATGAATGACTTTTGTAATAATAGCTTTAAAATTTAAATTAATTATATATATGACAATAATTAATTAACTATTACGACTGTATTTCATTCTTTTACATGAATAAATCTGTCATAGATAATAATATAAACATCAATTACATAATGTATACGAAATATTTATCTGCTAATACCAATTACATAAAACTTTCGGAAGAGTTATTATTCTGCTAGACCGAGAGCAAGTAACGGGGTAACACCTGTTAAAACAGGCTTCTTAGATTGTGAAAACTAGTGACTGAGATGAATCACTGTAAAACCGACGTCATGTGGCACTGTTTGTTGTAACCCCTTGATTGTAACCAATGTAACTGACCTGCGGTGATGATCCAAAACCGAGATTTCACGCTCTAACTCCAGTTTTCGAATATACATTTATTATATTGGATGTTTGCGAAAAGTAGTAAAAATATTTAATTATAGTATAAAATTATAGTACAATATTTAGTATAAAATGAAAAGTATTGAATTATAGTACAGTAGTATTGAAAAGGCAAGATTGATTTACTTTAGTTATTTTCACAGTGTTATAGCATATTATGGTTTACTATTATGAGGGTCGGCTACTAGCATTGAAAGTATTTTTGTTCTTCAAAAAAGAGCAGTCCGCGCTATTTACAATTTACAAGCAAGAAATTCTCTTAGAGATTTATTTAGAGAGACTTTAGCTGACCAGTATTTTTGTGAAAATTTGATTTATGTGTATTGTAACACATTTCATACTAATTTTCAAATGTATAATTTAAACACAAGAAATAAACAAAAACTTGCCGTTCCAACGTACAGGCTACAAAAAACTAGAGGTTCGTTTACATACATACATATATGTCACGCCTTGTTCCCAATGGGGTAGGCAGAGAACACCTCTCTCCACTTGCTACGATCCTGGCACACTTCTCTTGCTTCCTCCACTTTCATGAGCGTCTTCATGCATGCTATAGGTTCGTTTATGGGCAAATGTATACATTTTTATAGCAATATTCTAGCACATAGTGTAGCTGAATTGCCTTTTATAACTTCAGGATACACGTTATAAAGACTCTAATGAGTAAGGGCTATTACAAAGTCAATGATTATTTAAATGATGCCAATGCTTGGTGTTGATGTGAAGACATTACATTCTAAAGTGTAAATATTTGTTTTCTTGTATAAATTGTAAACACATATGTAGATTGTATGATAACGACATAATTTATTGTAAATGTTGTTATTACTTTTGATAAACGATTCAAAAGAGCTTTCATAAAGGCTTTTATAAAGTCATATTTGAATAAAGTTAATTTTGTGATTATAATGCTATGTAGGAAAAAAAGAAACTTGATCAGTGCTTTATTAACTTCTGATGGATCTTACCTTTGAATGTTATTTCAAATTCCTGTAAGATCCGAATAATGCAAAGCGAAAGTTTCAAAGTGTACATACAAAGAGTAAATTATTGTTATGAAGAACTTACAAGAAATGTTACTTTCCACAGCACGGCAACGCAACAACATCGAGCGAAACATCAGTCGGAACGAACACAGCGACAGTGACCGCGGGCCCGAGCAAGGCCCCTCCGCCTGCCGCCAAGTTCCGCCATGGTCTGCTGCAGCTCATGATACACACCATCGATCCGATGCACGACGGTGAGTTAGGTATGCACCGCGCTTTGCTTTACACCTACACTCTGTGTCTGTAGGCTTTAGTACAATGCAATACGATGAAGACTAATATAAAAAGTTGACAGACTTCCATTAAACAATTAATATAGAATTATTTTTATACAGTCTTAAAGTTCAATTTATCATATTATGTTATTGTGATTTGTCCTGAAAGACTCTAACGTAAATCAAATAAACTGAATAACATAGTTTAGTAATTATAAATATCAATAAATGTAAAATGCATATTTAGATGTCAGATCAATTGTTGTTAAAGAAATCGCATCGCATTGTATCCAAATGCCTACAAAGGCCTTTATAGTACTGTGTTGTTGTTAGACCAATAATAACTATAACTTATTTTTTAATACACATGCAGTAAGTTATTTTTTGTAGAATTTGGTTGCTATTTGTATATATACATAAAACATTTTTTTGTTATAATATCTAATATGTACAATTTAATGTTGAAATATTATTAAACATACAACTGAAATAACCATTAGTATTAATTTAAAACGGCAAATGAAGACAATTCTATTTATGATCTGGAATTGCGGATACCGAGTCCGCGATTATGAGAAAATGGCGACCTCCATCTCTATCACTTGGGATTGGATTTCTAATTAAGCGCCGTCTAATCTGTTATTACTAGAGATACATCAAGTTCAATTAAGGAGATTATCTCTATTAAGTTAAACACGAACTACTAATCGTGCCTATACATATTGTTTTGACAATTTTTCTTATAAGAGTGCAACTAAACAATCGTGTTTTGATGAAGAATTACTAGTCCAGACATAATTTCTTCCAAGTATTAAAAAAGCAACATAAATTAATCTACTAAACTATCATGCAGCAAATTATACATAGCCTTAGTATATATATATATATAATACTTATTTTCGTTCGTTCGTTATCATTTCAATTCCATTCGAATACTTTGTTAAAAATTTGTTGAAAAGTTTTCAAACATTATTGATGTTAGTTTAGATACTGGTCTAACGACAATACAGATCATCGACGACGCTAATACAACATGTTGTCGTTGAAAACTTTTATGCCAAATGGTCGAACGTTATATCACATCGAAGCAAAATGAAGTTTGCTGGCCGAGCACGCCATGTGCAGCTTATAATAACACACCTTTGTATTTCGCCGTATGAAAGGTAAGTCAAAATTACCATTTGAATATAAACAACATACATTATTTATGATTGTCAATATGCATTAAATTTTAATTTTTGAATAAAGTTATTATTCATTGGATGAGTTTCCTATTTGATATTACTTTTATTCTACATTAATTTAGTTTGATGTCTTCTGTTATATAAACTTAAATAAATTAATTATTTTTATCCACTGTAAGTTATTATTGTTGCTTGTATTATCAATAACTTTAATCAACAATTTTTAAGCCATTAGATATATTCATTAACAAACAAAACACCATAGGCAATACTTTCAAACAGCTTAGGATTTCTATTAATACAATTGAGCGCATATTTGTGAAGAAACACTTAAACTTTTTTTTTAATCGAAATCTACATCTACGTGTTTGAAAGCAAGGATGACGTCTATGTACAATGTCATTTCAGTCGCACCGCATCAAGAGCATTCAAGAAGAGGACAGAAGAATGTCCGTTTCGGGCAATAGTAATATAAGGTACTAAATTTTATCATAGTGACGTACTTTTTATTACTAGTTCCCGCGGCGGATGCTTATGCGCACAGCCTTACACGACATTGGCACTGGTACTCATTAACGTCTGTTTTTTTTTAAATTATATATTACTTAATACAGCTACGTGAAAGATAAAATCTTTTAAACTTGTAGAGTATATTTATTAATACTTATTGTTTTATTCAAGTAATAATCACAATATGGCGGACGAATGCGGAAATTATTTCTCATTTTATTTGATCCCATTTTGTTTTTATTGCTAATACCAAATTTGCAGATAGTATTTGATTAATTCAATGACTAAAAATAGGGAAAATAAAGACATTAATATTGATAAAATTATATATAAATATAGATCTTTTTCTAACAAATCTTACGATAGACACCCAATTGAATTTAACTTCATGTCAGGAAAGAGCAAATTTCTTTGACTCCATATCGAAGCAAATCTTTTAATAGATTTTGTAACCAACTTAAAATTTATTTGGTCCAAAGGCGGACTTATATCTCAAGAGAGATTTCTTCCAGCCAACCCTAGATGGTTATGTGAATTTTTTTAAAGAACAATTTGCAAATATATTAACGTAATTCGAATATGAATCAATAGAATAATATTTGTGTCCATATCATATTAACAGCTCCATTAAATATCACGCGAAAAAATTCGTGCCAATATTCTACACTCTTCGTGGCAATTGGTATAATTTCTATGTTGATGTAATTACCAGGCAAATTAACTTTTATTCGAATATGAATCAATAGAATAATATTAGGTGTCCGTATCATATTAACAGCTCCATTAAATATCACGCGAAAGTATTCGTGCCAAGCTCCTACACTCTTCGTGATAATTGGTAAAATTTCAACTTTATGGGCATCGCAGGCCGTAGTGTTTGGCCCCACCTTGACCCAACTCAGATCAGTATCGATTCATGTGATTTGTTGTCGACTCATAGCCAAAGAAAGTTTATGGTGGCATTTCGACTGACTAATTTCTTGAATTCACTATTGTATGAAGCTAGAGTCCGTAAACGCTCAGGTTTGTATAATCACTGTAACGATTTTTCTTTTCGAGACCATTTCAGTGAATTTAGTATTATACTTGTTTCTACAAAGATAAACCATAACAATATTATTTTAAGAAGTAATGTTCGATATCTTTATTAATGACACCTTTATTAAAATTATATTATTCAAAGGTAAATAAAAGCCAACAATATTTTTGATATTCTAAGAAATGTTTTAATTGTAAAACTTTAAGTATAGTAAAAAAAATATTGAAACAGATACACGGAGATAGTTTTGAAAAGATCAATACCAATCTTACTCAATCAAAAACAGTGTTTAACATTTAATCTAAAACAAATAATTATGTCAACAAGTTTAGAATAAATAAAGCGTACTGAACATTTTATACTGTAACTGTCATGAACTTCGGTCTAGTATTTCAAAGCGGGTGATTGGCAGATAAGTCAAAAGTTGCTAAGCAGACCTCGAATCCTTTGGCTAATAAGCCACGGAGAAGATACTCCTTTGTCACTGATAATCTCCTATTACGTTACGGCATAAAGAAGGGATTTCAATATAAATCCCAACAGCAATTTCTCGTAGAACCTAACACAATCTCGCTGAGGAAACTTGAGCGTCTGTTAATAAGCTGTCACAATATGGTTACGATTTATTTATGTACGAGTGTGGCTGCAATATATTATTTACAGTACGATGTCATTAAATTGTTTGTGTTGATATCCGCAACGTTATTATTGTTCATGAACTTTTATTAAACACGAGGACAAAAACTTGGAATGGAATTTTTAAGAGGAATTTTTAACATAAGATTTATGTCAAAGAGTTCGACCCGAAGACCTGAAGTCAATATTTTGAATGTTACTTACTGGCCTATATTGTGTGGTGAATGTCGCCTTTCGGGTGAGATAAATAATCTATTAGTTCATAATCTAATATATAAGCTATCAGCCTGAGTCTTCAGTTACGCTATATAGGATTTTCCCACAGGAAAAAGATATGTATCAAAAAAATTGCCTATGACCTATAAATCAGTTTATTAATTTCAGAGTATATTCAATACAATCAAAGTAAGAAAGTAAGAAGTCTTCTCTCTTTATAATATTATTAGTATAGAAGTATAAATATTACTTGACACATTTACAATTCAAGCTTAGTGAAATGATATTATATATAAACTAGCTGACCCGGCAAACGTTGTTTTGCCATATAAATAATGTTTAAGTAATTTCTAAAAAAAACGTTAAGGGTGAACATCCCTTATCACTAAGGGGTATAAAAAATAGATGTTGGCCGATTCTCAGACCTACTCAATATGCTCACAAAATTTCATGAGAATCGGTCAAGCCGTTTCGGAGGAGTACGGGAACGAACATTGTGACACGAGAATTTTATATATAAGATGTCGCATTTACATGACTGCATTGTGCTATTTTTAAAGACTGTTTTGCATGTTATCTCTTGTTTTACGAGATTATTTGTGAATGAAACAGCTCACACAGTGTGCCGCGGACAGACATCCCTCTCTCGCAACTAAATACAATTACACTAAAGGACTAATAGGCACACTAGTTGGATATTTATCTTGTTTGTATATAATAAATATCATTGGTTTAATGTGAATATTTAATTTAATACATAAATACAAAAATAATTCATAGGTGATCATTTCAGTGTCAACAAATAAGACAGTCGTAAGATTTATTCTTTATCTCCAATTTTATTTTTAAATAACTCCTAAAAAAATTAATACAATTCGAGATATTTAAATATACAGACAATACACTATTTGACCTTTATAACCTACTTTATAACCCAAAGTTTGTAAAATGATATGAGGTATAATATAGATGAAATTTGTTATCATTAAATAAATTCAACAACAAATAAATTAATGGCAAAGATTAAATACCTACCTCAAAATATGACCCAGTTAACTGCAACATAACTACTCCAAAATGCCCCTGTAGTCATATAATATTCCAAAGACAACGACCGCCAACTTCATTAAGCATTTAAACTGATGCTCTACAAACTTTTATAACTTCTAGAAATTCACTTAAAAGTGGGCCAAACTAGCGGCTGGCGGTAGCGTAATCGTATTCTGGAGTGTATGCCCGATGTCTCAACTTCTGCTCATCACCAGAACTTGCTAACTATGCCATACCGGACGGCCTTTTTGCATTCCGACCCATTTTTACTGCAACTTGTTTCGAGTGCACTCTGAAAGTGGAGCACGAACACAGAACAACACCTTTGAGACGGATTTTTTTGTATCTTCTACTCTGCATCGATGGGCCCAATTGGATTTCAAAATGATGATTGTTTTCGTCCCAAGTCTAATTATATATCCATAAAGTTTCACGACATATTATAAAAGAATGAGATTTCCGCTGTCTGGCTGTCACTATAGGTATATGCTTATATCTTTAAAATTACGCAACTGGTTTTCTGCTGTTTTTAGTATATATTATATAAATATATAGAATGATTCAACAGAAAGATTTATGTAAAAAAATATATTAATAAAATAAAATAAATATTTGTAACACTTACACCAATTAGCTTAGCCCAAAGTAAGCTCTGTAAAACTTGTGTTGTGGAGTCTAGGGTAACGGATAGACAAAAATATTTACATATATAAATATTTTTGTTAGAGATATATATTTACAAACATGACTAAGATACAAATGCTCGCATTCATCACACAAACATTTGCCCCCACCGGCATTCGAACCCGGAACCTCCGAGATACCTTGAAACCGGTGTACTAAAAGGTCGATTACGGTGGTCGTCAGTATCTATATCCATACTAATATTATAAATGCGAAAGTAACTCTGTCTGTCTGTCTGTCTGTTCCACTTTCACGCCAAAACTACTGAACCGATTTAAATGAACACAGATAGTCTAGAGCCTGAGAAAGGACATAGGCTACTTTTTCATGCAAAAAAGGTTGTAAAGGGTTGTAAAAGGTTGAAAGGAGGGATAATAGGTTGTATGGAAATATTGTTAAAACTACTGAACCGATTTAAATGAAATTTGGTACACAGATAGTCTAGAGGCTGAGAAAGGACAGAGGCTACCTTTTAAAGCAGAAAAGGGTTATAAAAGGTTGAAAGGAGGGGGTGAAAAGTTGTATGGCAGTATTGTTAAAACCACTGAACCGATTTAAATAGCCAGCAACCTTACGAGATAGATCAAATCAATGTACTACAGAATTGTGCACCTTAAAAAGGTCGACATAAAAGTGCGCGATTGTAGATATGTCTGTGCAATATCTCAGGGATAATCCACAACAACCACAAAGCGATTATTAAGAATTGATTATTATCCAATTAAGTACCTTAACATGACCCGTTACAGTATATAATTTAAAGTATATAATACTCTAGCGACCCGCCCCGGCTTCACACGGGTGCAATGTTGTTCAATACATTATTTTGATAAATCTCGTAGGGTTCAGCCTGCGTTTGCGATGTAAGCAGAAAAAATGAAATTTCTTACGACTATTTAATTGATGTTATTATAAATATAAACTTTGCTTTTCAATAATTTTATCTATTAAAAAACACATCAAAATCCATTGCGTAGTTTTAAAGATTTAAGCATACATAACGATATAGGGACAGAGAAAGCGACTTTGTTTTATACTATGTAGCGAAGCCGGGGCGTGTCGCTAGCATATTATTAATATTAAGTCATCTTTTGATCCGATTTTGATGAAATTTGGGTATAATTTGAGACCCGAGGTAAGATATATGATTGGATATTTACCACGGGATTAAATCTCTTTTTTATGAGAAAATACAAATGGCTGGCAGAGAAATCGTGAGGCTAACGAAAAGGAGAATTATTTCTTTATTAATTATTTTCAGTACATTGGCATATATAAGCAGACTTTAATGATATTATTTACCCGTCAACTTGTTTTTCATATATTTTACATGCACGAATAACATAATAAATACAAATATACCTATACATATTTAATTATAATTAACTAATATATATTTTAGAGTTGTTTCCGAAACTCACTTGTAGTCTTTCTAACATTAAAAGTTTGCATGCCAAAGATGAATCAATTGAAAGGGAAGAAGAATGTACGAATCCAGATGTATAACACTGGCACAGAATAGAAGAAGATGACAAAAAGGGAGACCAATGGGCATGGAAGGCTGTGAGTGATGATGACGACGAGTTATTAATGTGACATTATCTTGAATATTATTGCACTACTCAGATCTATTCAAAGAATTCACAACAGTTTATTGATACAAAATTATGTGTACTAACTGTTCGCCCACTTTCTGCTAATGTCGAAGTGACATAACAAAGTTTCATCTAACTCCCCCTCCTTAGGTAGACTTTCCTCTAATACTTTCTTAGGTGATGTCACCGAATGACAACCGTGCTTAGATTTTACGTAATTCATATTTATTGTTAGTAAAGTTATTCCTTAATAGTAAAAAAATGTAATTATTGTTTCTTTATCATTTTCATGATTACTTAATAAAGCTTAATAAAATTGTATCAAAATTACTATATATGCAAAAGAAATTGTATGTTCTATTCAAATGCTGTATATTCAGAAGTAAAGACAAATGGACTTCAATGCTCTACTTAAGAATCATGCAATGTTAACTTAAGTGAATTACAATTGCTCCTAGAAAATATATTAATGGTAATGCGAACCTTGAGCCAGTCCATCTTCAGCTGGCAAGCCGCATTTCTTAAGAAAAGGAACATTCCTGGAGATAGGGAATGAAAAATTCAATAATTTATAGCGACTTTCTAAATATATTGCCGATAAGGCAACGTGCCCTTTGCACGGAGGCTATTGTGTGGGCCTTTTATGTACCAACCCTCGGAACAAAGAAGGGTGACACTTCGCAAGATTCCGCCGAATAATCTTTATGTATAATGTTAAACGAATTAACAAGACTGAAATATCAGCTATTAATTTTTTTTCTAATTATTAGAGCAACAACACAATATACATGAACCCATAAAACTAGAATAAAAGTAACTAATGGCAGCATGAAAAATAAACAAAAAACATAATAAACGTTAAACTAAAGTTAACTATTTAAAAAGAGATCCCATCTCTAGTAAAAACCTAATTGGCCAGTAAGATGATCGTCGTTTCTTGTTGCTGCTGCACCTAGTAAGTGATGGTAAGATTTACAATCGACATCATAAAAGCGTCATAAATTAGTCAGCTCACTATAATATTAAGAATATGATCAGGATTTTTATTAAGTCATGTGGAACTTACAAATTAAAGCATCGGATTTTGCAGCAGAACAGGTAAGACATGTCTATACTAATTAAGATCGCTCTCTGATAATTTAAGGTCCTTCAAACACATCTCACTTAAGTTCTCTTCTAGGTAAGGTGGACGAGAAGGCAACACAACTGCATGCGATTGCATCGCTTAAAGTGCTGTTGGAAGCAACGCGGCCTACAGCGGGCGGTGCCGGCGCGGCGTCCGCACGCCATTCGGCCGCAGCCGCCACGCAGGCCAAGGAGACGCCGCTGGACTTGCCTAACGGGGGGCTCCAGGACGTCCAATTAGATGCTATAGAAGAGGTTAGTATTTTGGCACAGCGCAAGCTGCCACATACGTTATTATGCAAGAAGATGTTTTAATTGCCGAAAACGTTAGATTCTGTTCGTCTCACAGCCGTTTGTACTTCGACAATACTTCAAAAAAAGCGCGGTATGCTGGGGTAGGCCGTGATATATTCATAGCGCTCTAAAAAACAATTTTAGACATAAATACTGTTATAAATATAATAGTAAATATTTGGGTTTAATATTTATTATTTATTACATGCGTGTAATACCACAAACATTTGGTACAATTGTTATTGTCGCAAAAATACATACATAAGATAAACTAAAACAAAACTAGCATTGCGATATTATAATAGCATAATTTGAAACGCAATTCATAAAAAGGAGGGGGGAGTAGACCTTAACAGCTTTTTCTTTCTTCTTTTAACGTTCTTCGAACGCTCGCCCAATTTCTGAACAACCCACTTATTTACAACAATCGGATCACGAATTTGCTTCGAAAAATTCCATCTGTCTCGCTTTAATATGCCGCAATAGAAAGTGACAGAATTTCTGACAGTTGTGTATACAATACGGGGGTAGGTGTAAAGTTTATTTTTGTTCCTTGTACATTTACTTTTTTTTAAATATATTTTGGCATCAAGAGAGCAGATAGCTGCAAAGCCTATGTTAAATGAACATTATTATAATATAAATTTCATCTCATTTTCGTTATTATATTATAAATGGCCTAGCAAAGCTAGATAAGTATTAAGAAATTAAGTTTATCTATACAAAATGTTCTGATATGCATCACGATGCGGCGTACATAACTTTGTAACTACAGTTTAAGAATTTACAATTTTCGCGTGTTAACATAGTTTACATAATTTAAGGGCAACAACCAAAAGGCAAGGTATTTTAATTCATTGCCAAGCAAATCACGCTATCGTCGTGACAGTGACTGTCCAGGGCAGCGGCGATATTTGCGCTTCATGTTTATGTGTTTACTGTTCACTAAGCCATTCCCCTGTGTACACGCCGTCGGCAAACATTGAGGGTACGGATTTACCTTCAATGTTTTAATTTTAGATTTCGTAGCGATGCCTTCGAGGGAAATGCGTCGGCGAAAATGTTTAACATTTTTCTCCTTTTTTCTCTTGCCCTGTTTATTTGGGATCGGTGCAACATGTCTTCTTTCACTCTCCTCTATCATTCGCTATTTCGACACTCACTCCATACTTCAACATATCGTCATTCACATGGTCCATTCGTCTTTCTTTCTTCCTCTCCCTACACGCCCATCCAGTTTCATGTCCATAACTTACTTACGGCCGTTTTCAATAACCTATCTATCCTTTGTTTTTGCTACTAAAGATAATAAAATCTATCCTTATGCCCTAACTTGCGTTTCAATAACCTACTGATGGATAGCATCGCCTACCGAAGTTACCTATCCATCGTCGGGAGGACGGATAGCTTACTAGAGATAGGGACGCTCATACAAATCTGACGTAACTGCATTTCAAAAAAGTTTCAACTTACTCTCCGATAGGCGGAGCTATCTCTAGTGACGACATTTGGCTATCTGTCAATATCGGTGGATTAAAACACAGATAGGCTTCGAAAAAATTAACTATAATAACATTATAACTTAAATTACATAATGGAGAACTACAGTAGTGATGATAGTGATATGGAATTAATGAATATGATAATAGAGTGTGATGAAGACAGTGACAGTGATACCGATTTCGAATCGCTGCAATGAGTTGTACTAGATGCATTGTCTCATCTTTAGTCGTAGGTGCTGCTTTCGTTGACTGAAAGAAAAGCAGTCTATTATAACCTTGAACGAATTACAAAAGTATCGTAAATCCAGATACTTACAGAACTCATTTTTTCCACTTTTGCTTATATTTTATATCAAAAACATAAACGTTTCGTTCTATGATTTTTATAAAGAACACCAGCAAATAAAGTGAAAATGATGATCTAAGAATTTTTTTTTTCAATTATAGTAACATTGTATGCACTTTTTACAACATAATATTTAAATATAGAATACATCAATAAATTGTACATATGTTTTAAACGTACTAAAGCTTTATGGTTAGCAACGAACAAAACGTTCTACAGGGCTTGGATAGACGAGAGGGCATAAAGCTATCCTTAGTTAGACAAAGATAGATAGCTCGTATCTTTGATTGTGAAACGCAGACTACAGATAGATAACAGCTTACTGCTAATCGGAGATAGCAATTTATCTTTGATCTTAGATAGGTTATTGAAAACGGCCGTTAGTAATATGATCATTCTCTCTTCTAACTACTAACTTTCAGACTTCTTCTAAAATATTAATTCCTCACTCTATACTTTTCTTCTCTATTCTTACTATATACTCTATTCTTGTCACTCCCCACTCTTAATATACGCATTTCAACAATATGCAATCATTGTTAATCTGATGGAGCTGGCTCATGGAGTAATATTCCGATCCATATATAACGACAGGTTTATTTACTAATTCATAAATTTTGCCAATACTTTAAAATCAAACATTTTTATCTCAATAAATTTATATCCTTACCCATAGAGGCGGGAAGGTCCTGAATTGGTTACTCGAATAATAAATCACCATATAAATGGTAAGTATCTCCATTTGTAAATGACATAGACCAGAGGATCCCAAACTTTTTTGTTCGTAGACCCATTGCCATGTTTTACGATTTTGGGTAGACCCCCTACTTATCCGATATTAAATTAATATATACTACAACATTTTATAAGCATATATAATATTTTACTTATAGGTATGTTTATAAATAATATATATATATATATCTTTATATAATATAAGTAAATAGATACTATCAGTATATGTTGAGATCCATTATCATTTCATGGACCCCCAAATTATTTTTTGTTGACGTAGACCCCTTGCAAGTTGGCATAGACTTTATTCTCTTTACAAACTTACTCATCCTACCCTTAGAAATAGATCTACCAATCGCTTCGGCATTAGAGCTGACATGGTAGTTTTAAATATGTGAATACAGACTAATAGTACATTCCACCACTTTACGATTACAACATAATGTATATTAATAATATAGTAAAAGCAAAAATCAAATATTTAAAATATTGAAAGGAAATAATAGATCTGAAATTATGAACTGAAACAAAAAGTTACTATAGTGTTAAAGACTACTTATATAAATGACTATACTTTTAAAGATTATATAAATAACTAGCTGTGCCTGCGACTTCGTCCGCGTGAAATGTAAAAAAAAATAGTTTTTTTTAGTAGCCTAAGTTACTCCTTATTACATAAGCCAGTTAAAGTCCCGTCCAAATCGGTCCAGCCGTTCCAGAGATTAGCCGGAACAAATAGACAGACAGACAGACAAAAATTTTAAAAATATGTATTTTTGGTATGTGTACCGTTTATACATTCATATGCATGTAGTAGAAAGCGGTTATTTTAATATTACAAACAGATACTCCAATTTTATTTATTTGTATAGATAAATAAGTCTGAACCTGCTCTTCGTAGAAATTATAACTCTTAGAAATTATAAGTTTATAGATATATATAAAGTAAAATAAATATTTATAAAGTCACTTCGTCAATAATAAAATTTTTCTTTAACTAATTGCAAAAAGCTATTTTCTATATGTTGCTCAATAAAAGCATTGTCATAATATAAATTAGCAGCCAAGTCCTTGGCTGATGTTAAAAAGTGGGTCAATAGGCCCTCCACAAGGACCCGGTAATCAAAGTAAAAACTAAAACTCTTTATTCAACGTAGGCCTTTGTGGGTACTTGTTCTCGTCAAATACAAGTTGATTCTATACCTCTTCGCATTCCCCAAAAAAAATTTGATTGGCACATAACATTGTTTATCTTCTTTTATAAATTTTATATGTTCTAGTACCAAATAGAAATCGCCTGAGAGACGTTACTTTGAATAGTGATTTTTCTATTATTACAGGAGATGATTTCAACAAATATGTAATAATTTAAATCAATTCAATCCGTCTTGACTTTTATTTGATGTAACTGTCACTATTTTGTTCTATATATACTTACTAACCAAAACTACTAAAATGACAATAAAAAAATGGGAGTTGATGATAGAAGGGTGAAAATTTAAGGTTGTATTTAAAACAATTACAAAAAAAAATGACCAAAAAATAAAAACAATGTTCAGGGTGGACAACCCTTATCACTTAAGGATATGAAATATATAAAATTTCATGAAAATCGGATGAGCATGATAACTAACAATGTGACACGAGAATTTTATACATAAGATATAAATTTTCAGCAAAATGTTTCAGTGTACCTATATCATATTTCATTATACACCTGCGTTAATACGCTATGAGCTATACTCACCTCTAAATTCGAAATTGTTTCTCACTAAAGGAAAGCCCGTTCCCCACTTGATGAATTTATGGCTTCTCGACTGGTAACTAGGCGTGTGCGTCGAGAACATGCTACGTGCCCGTGTACCTACCTTTTAAGAGGCTTTAAAAGCCAGAGTAATTAAAACTGAGTGGAGCACATCTCAACGTGATTCATGGTTCGCCTTTAGTCAAGTAAATGATGCGATATTGCGTTTTGCAATTGTATATAAATAATTACACAACTAACTATAGAAACGAGGGATAATATCAGAATATATTCCCTTGTTTCTGTAGTTAGTTGTAACACAAGGGAAACAGCTTCATGTCACAGCATGAAGATTTTCCCCTTGTGTTGTGGTCTTTCGGTTTTCATCCTCATTTTCGAGCTGCTGAGCTTCTCGAGGTTTCATACTCCGCACCAGAAACACGGAGCCCTTGTAGAATTATTTTACCGCCCGTCTGTTTGACCGTCTGTCATGACTAGAGATCGGATAATCGGATGCATATTTACCTAAAGTTAATTTTTGGCTCACAAATTATGGAAGCGGCTTTTTAAAATACATTTTGTTAAATTAAAATCCCGGGAAAATACGGGACTGCAAATTTAATATTGTTTGAAAATTACTAAATTAGCACGTGGTTATTTTCAAAAGACCGAGACACCGGGTTCATTTATACAACTATGCATACGTATTTACATGAAGTTTAGTTTCAGTTCCCCGTGCGATTTATGAATTTACGATTTATTAAATGAAGAGTGTTATACGAAAGTAGTGAGCTAGTTTAATTATTTAATTGATTATTGTTTTAGTCAAAACTGAAACTAGCCTTCATGTAACGTCGTTTTTAAGCTCATATTACCGACTAGTTTTGCATTACCAAAATGTTTTACAGTACCGGAATTCCGGGATTTTTATTTATGGAAATAAAATAAAAAGACAGTTCCATACTTTGTCAAAAACTAAATTAGGTAAATAAATAAACATCCGGCTATCCAATTCCGCAAACCCGGGATTTTTATTTATCAAAACAATAAAAAGCCGTTTCCATACTTTGTCTTAAACTAACTTTAGGTAAATATGCATCCGATTATCCGATCTCTAGTCATGACCCTCTGCCAATTATAATGAAAAGTAACATTAACAACGAAATTATCATTAAACAACCGCAATATGACAAAGGTAGAGACTATATACTTAAATTGTTTTAACATAAAGTAATATAAATTGCATATTATATATATGCAATTTATGTTACAAATAAAGTAGGAATTAACTTTTTTTGTTATTTATCACTTGATGAATGAGAAAATAGAGAACGAGGAACGCAGCATCAATAAGTCTCTAACATAGTGGATCGGTTTAAAAATTTATGGGGTAGACCAATTTCTAGAATAGCGGACGTCTCTCAATCGAAATGACAAGAAGATATGAAACCTTTTTAGACCTAACAGTGTCTAGAAATCAAAATTGTTTTAAACATGTACGTTCGCGCATAATTTCTAAACGACTACAACAAATTCGACAATAATATTGTGCCTCATTGTCAAGACGAGGTTGTAATTCCTAATTAATTAAGGTTATTTTATAATAACATCAGCCTTGAAATTCTACCGTATTCCGTAGGGGACAGCATATACGGAATTCAGAATGTATTGACAGTTAGGCGGCGTGAAGTTGGCACGGGTCAGCTAATAGTTAACAGTTATTGTGACTGATCTGGTTAATAGTTAACATATGTTGCTGTTGCTTGTGTTCATACTCTACGATTATATCTATTATATATTATATTTATATACAAAATCACAATAATCTCTATTCAAAAAGGGCTTTTACAGGCATTTATTGACCTCAAACAAATATCAAATTTAAGAACGCAAAGATAAGGTCTTTTTTACCCCCGACGCGAAAAGTAGAGTCTTATAAGTTTGACGTGTCTGTCTGTCGATGGCGTAGCTTTTCGACTATCACAAGTGCTTGTAACAACCTAGACTGAATAAATGAATTTGAATTTGTCTGTGACATCATAGCTCCCGAACGAATGAACCGATTTCAATTTAGTTTTTTTTTGTATTACAGGTATTTTACGGGCGAGTGTTTTTAGATATGTTTGACGAAAATCGATTGAGCCGTTTTCGGGTTAATGCTTAGTAGCTACACCACCTTGTATATACGCAAATTACTCTACACCTATTCGGAAATTGAGAGAGCCTTCTAGGAAAGAACAGGCAACAAACTCTGAAATCATGATTTTTTATCTCCAAATCAGTATCCGCCACTATCAGTGGCGGATCCAGAGGGGATGTAACTCGCGTCATACCCCTCAACATACGTCTAGCTGTTATGACAAATCATTCACCACGGCTATGAAATATAAATAGGCAGCCTCATTCCGTGCCTGATAGTGCTTCTCTGGATGCCTTCAAGAGAAGATGGCAATATGTACGTGTATACGTACAAGTTATTATGTGTTAAATTTGTCAAGTGTACAATAAAGAATAAATATTTTTAAGTACAGTACTTACATTAAATAAATACTTACTTTTTGAATGTAACAATTTGTTCGTCGCACGTTTATTACTCGTCTTTGTAAGCCATTTGTGTAAAAAGTTACCCAGGCAAAACGTATGTGACCGACATTGTAGTAAGGGTCGATCCGGGGGCGATAGCGTCAGACGTGTCACTTTTTTCTGCTCCATCGCCGGGACTGTTGCTAATGTGTTTCTTAGTGAACAAGACACGCGAGCGGTAAATGTAACCTTACAGTTTTAACAGCTTATATTGACATCATGTCGTAATTTGTTTTCTTACATTGCCCTTGATTATTTAAGATCTTGTTTTGTTTGTATCTTTTTAATGTATATTTTAATTCTCCATAATAAAAAGACGAATAAAGAAATTTGCAAAAAATATAGATTCCGAAGAGTCTCGGTGGCGCCCCCGTAAAAATCTGTATCCCGTTTAGAATCGGGTGGGTCACCTGGAGTCGATCCTGACAAATGAAATCAAAATTTAAATACTATTTATTTCCATAGTCGAGTGGTTGATATACCGGTTTCAAGGAGTCGCTATCTCTGTGGTCCCGGGTTCGAATCCCGGTGGGGGCAGATGTTTGTGTGATGAATGCGAGCATTTGAGCCTTAGTCATGGTTAAAATTAGTGTAAGTGTATGAAATATGTATTTATTTATAAACCTTCAAAGGTACAATAATACAGTAAGCATTTCTACTTACCCACTTGTTCGAGAAATGAGATGAAGAAGGCCCTTCTTCATAATACTTATCTAAAACAATCATATGCATTTTCACAATAATAAAAGAATCGACACATTGCCACCACTGCGCATCCGACCTCGACTCGGCCCAGCACACGCTGGCGGAGTGCCCCGCGTGGGCCTCCGAGCGCCGAGTCTTGGTCGCAGAGATCGGGCGTGATCTGTCTCCGCCGGCATTGATTGCGGCAATGCTGGCGGACGAGGGAGGTTGGAGGGCTGTGGCCTCCTTCTATGAAGCAGTGAAGCTCCAGAAGGAGGCCGCCGAGCGGGGTCGGGAGATGGCCGATCCCGCTCGAAGGAGGCGGCGCCGGGCTCGGTAGCACAGCTACGGCGCTGCCGTGGGTCGCCGGCGGGCGCGAGAAAATCGCGCCCGCGGATACGGCGACCCGGGAGGGACCACGCCCCTTCCGTGGCCGGAGGGCGTCGTCGGTGGTGGAGATCGGGGGAAGTATTGTAGCCTCCCCCGAGGAGGGGGGATCCCGGAAGTAGCTTAGCGTTCCCGGGGGCTCCCTACATGCCTGAGGAAGGCCATCTCTGAGGTTTTTAGTAGGTGGGCCTCCCCCTTCTGGGGAGGAGAGCCCCACATAACCGCCGGCTCGCCACAGCCGGGGTATGCAACTTAATGCATTTTCCTCAGGGGAACAAAAAAAAAGGTCTAATCGCACTAATGTAGTTAGGAAGGCGTCTGCGCCTTGGTAAGCTGGAATATAAGCTGTGATAATACTTATCATAATAATGGCACTAAATAGCTACCGCGAACTTTTAGCTCACAGTTTTTGATTGACTGAAAATTCTATTATAAACAAAATACATTACGCAGTTAACTGCGTAATGTATTATTAATAATATAGCGTATATTCATTTAATACTCTGATTCGCCATAGTATAATTTGGTCAAATTAGTTTCAAATACATTGATTCGCATATAACTATTTTTATAATAAAAGATTTCAGTAAAGTTAAATAGGCAGGCGTCCCACGGAGGGAGGGAAAGTGTCAACGAGCTACAAACAGAACTTAGGCGTATTATTCTAAACTAGCTGTTGCCCGCGACTTCGTCTGCGTAAATTTCGAGTTGAATGTTATTGATACACAAATCATATTAATATACGATTTTACCGATTAAGATATTTTTGGTATAAAGCAATTCCTTGAGGTACTGGTTTCGTTTCATCGTATTTTGGTTCCCTGTTCCATCTCACTGCCCACGAACATGCTAAACGTGGCCTTTGGGGTCTTATAACCTGTGGCTCTGTCTACCCCGCAGGGGATAAAGACGTTATCTTATGTATGTATTGTATCATGATGATGAATTGTCTTTAGATTTTAAATTTCCCATGTAACTTATGTAAGAATGGTGTACATTATAATTCGCAATATTATCATGCCTTGAGTTCATTAAAATGACGATAACTTTTTTTTAATGGACCGATTTTGATGAAACAAAGATTAGATATTATTCTGAGTTAAAACAAAGCAAATAGTGAAAGTTTCAAGCAAATCGGTTCAGTACTTTCGGAGATAAACGTGAACAAACATACAGACAGACAGACAGACAGACAGACAAAAAATTCCAAAAAATTTTTTTTGCTTTCTAATAATCTATTTAAGTGCCCCTCTATCCATTTCAGTCAAAAATACTAAATGTACAGACAAAATATTTTTACTGTCTTATTATATGTATAGATATCCTGTGGTAGCAAGATAAAAAAGCGACAGGGAGTGAAATAATCAAAAGAGTGCAACTATTCAACAGGCGAGAAGACATTTTGACATCTGATAAATTGATTAATTTTGAGTATCAAAAAAGTTGAAATTCATGGTCTAATCTTTTATTTCTGACACTATGTTATTTAGCAAAAACTAATCCTTATGATGAAGCCTTTCGATCGGACTTTCGATGATAAAGCTAACAGGGTATTTTTTTCTTGTGTAGCGGGTTCGATTTCCGTTTCGAACGTGTAATTATTCAAATATCTATGAATGCAGTTAAAATTGTTTTTGAAATTAAAATAATGTCTTCTTTAAGTAAAATGTTCTATCTACAATATTTAACTTTGGCATGGCATGGTCGTGGAACGTTGACTAACTCTTGATCTGAAGAGATACTATACTCGTATGACATTTAGTCGCGAAGTGACAACTATACTTTTCACTTCGAGTGCGAGAATATATAGTAAATACGAGTATAACACAAAAATATCTCAGGAATAATTACAAAATTTATAATATTAGCAAGGATTTACCTTATATTTTCACGTAAAAACTACTAAATAAATTTTAATGAAACTATCTAATATAGCTTATACATCAGAATAACATAGGCAGTTTATAAAGATATACGACACGTTGATATCGAAAAAATACTAAAAATACTAAACCTGCATATATGAATTCGCGGGCACTAAATAAATAGTTATTTTCTGTTATTATATCTCAATCCAAAATACAATCCATCGTACTGTCTATACGAGCTTTAAACTACTAGAAACAGATAAAAAACTATTTACTTTTTACTTCTAAAGACAAAAGTGATCAGGTTAGTCCCATTCTAGTCTGTGAATTGTGACAGTGAACAAAATGTAAAATCAGTTTAATAGTTTTTAATTTATCTGTAAATCATACATTAAAAAGTCTAACCAAACATACCATTAGTCAAAACCATACGGAAGGTTATACGTTATACCAATATCAAGTATTCAAGGTTGAACTAATCCATTAATTAATTTCCATCATCAATCAATTATCCAGTGCGACAGGAGGTTAACGAAAATTCCACTGAAAACTATTAAATGACAGAGATTCAACTAAATAAGATCGAGTGACCCACTAATATATAAACATAGTGATAATATGTTATTATCTAGTTATTTTTGTTTATATAAATCCCTCGTGGCACAATTTATTGCACAGTACTAATTTGTATGCAGATATACCGTACAGTATGTCCGAAGTTAATGCCTAAAGCATTTGCTACCACTCAACAAAATTTTCTATGTACAGATCTTTCTTTTTATAATGTTAAATTAAGAGCTCAATAAAATATGTACTAAAATGACGCAAATACAGGTTTTGGTAGAAATAAACGTTTCTAATAACAATAACAATAACCAATAAAAATAACAAATAAACTAATCATTTAACATGCACGAAACAAACAAAATAACGAAGTGTAAGAGGGAAAAGCCTCCGAACTTCCTTGACGAGGCTTTAATACCAAACCACGTTTTACGTCTTCTTAATTTAAATTGTTAAATTTGCGGACAATGAGTTTAACATTGACATTTGACAATCTCTTTCGATATATATTTTATGTACTTATTACAAAAAAAAAAAACAAATTAAAAAATAAAACAGAATGGAACTATTGGCTTTCCAATAGTTTCCACAACTAAACTAAGTCGCACCAGCGAGCAGTGCGATCTTCTAAGTTCTTCTAAGCAATAGATACTGTCAAAGAGCCATATCAAGCATGGAGCGGCAAATTCGATGGTGGTTCAAATATGGTGTCATCATCCATGAGAGTGAACGGGTCTCTACTGAAATGATGATATTTCGCCGCCCATTTTCCACACAGATCGGTCCTTTTCTTTGAGGGGAAATGCTCCTTATGCACCGTGGCACCGCGTTGGCTAGGCGCGGCCGTGTGTGGGGCTCTCCGGTCTGACAAGAGGTCTACCAATTAAAACCCCCCAGTGTTCTCCAGGCCCTTGCGGGGCACATGGCGGAGTGCGCTTTCACGATTCTACCGCCATGTAACATAGATCGGTCCTGTGGTGTTAGCATTCAATATCTTCCTACAATCTTCACCACATTGTTGTTACGAGAAGTCTGTCGACTACCTGCGGTTCCCAGCGTATGTCCCTGGAGGTAACCCTCAGGTCAGCTCTGAGATCTTGCTACATTTCATAGTACGATGGAGTGTAAAATATTTTGAAATTGTAAGGACAACATCCACAATCGTGTCATTATATATTTATCTGTGCAATTTTCTAGTAATATGGTGGACGTGTTGATTGAACTGAAGTATTTGAAAACCTTATAGGCACCAATCATCATCACAGCTCATATACGTCCCCACCGAGGGGCTCGAGCCTACCCTAACTAAGTTAGGGCGATTAGGCCTTAGTCATCCACGCTGGCCCAGTGCTGGTTGGTTGACTATGTACACCTTTGAAAAACACATTGGTACACGGTGGGGATTAGATCGCGGGCCTCCCGATTCTATGCGGCGCACAGACCAGTGCCGAGACCACAGCGCCACCGGCACCAATCCCTCGACTATTTACATATATAAATACAAATTAAAAACCGGTCCAGTGCGAGTCGGACTCGCGCAACGAGGGTTCCATACAAATTTGCCGACATGTAAATTGTTCGTTCATTACTAGAATTAAGTCTCAAAATTTTCCTGTTTTTCCCAATTATGTTATAAAAAAAAATTGTGTAATAACTGCAAATTTACAGTTTTCCTTTACTTATGCTACATGACATTGCTTCTTGCCAAATTTCATGATTCTAGGTCAATGGAAAGTACCCTATAGGTTTTGATTTGAGGAAAAGGGTCTTGCCAGACGGATGAACGGACGGACGGGCGACAAAGTGTTCCTATAAGGTTCTGTTTTTATTAGAGGTAGTTTTAGAGGTACGGAACCCTTTTTTTTTTTTTTTTTTTTGTTCCCCTGAGGAAAATGCATTAAATTGCATACCCCGGCTGTGGCGAGCCGGGGTTATGTGGGGCTCTCCTCCCCAGAAGGGGGAGGCCTACCCACTAAAAACCTCAGGGATGGCCTTCCTCAGGCATGTAGGGAGCCCCCGGGAACACAAAGGTCACTTCCAGGAACCCCCAGCCTCCGCTCCCCTCTCTAGAGGGGAGCCCTCCTCGGGGGAAGCTACCACCTCCCCCGGTCCCCTCCACCGACGACGCCCCCCGGCCACGGAAGGGGCGTGGTCCATCCCGGGTCGCCGTAGCGGTCGCGACTTCCTCGCGCCCGCCGGCGACCCGCGGCGGCGCCGCAGCTGTGCTACCGAGCCCGGCGCCGCCTCCTTCGAGCGGGATCGGCCATCTCCCGACCCCGCTCGGCGGCCTCCTTCTGGAGCATTACTGCTTCACAGAAGGAGGCCACAGCCCTCCAACCTCCCTCGTCCGCCAGCATTGCCGCAATCAATGCCGGCGGAGACAGATCTCGCCCGATCTCTGCGACCAAGACTCGGCGCTCGGAGGCCCACGCGGGGCACTCCGCCAGCGTGTGCTGGGCCGAGTCGAGGTCGGATGCGCAGTGGTGACAATGTGTCGATCCCTCCCGTCCTATTCGACACAGATACTCACCGAAGCAGCCGTGCCCGGTGAGTATCTGAGTCAATCGGTAGGTGACCTCCTCCTTCCCGTTGAGCCAAGCTTCGAGGTGCGGGAGTACGGCACCGACGGCCCGCTGGCGCGCGCAGATCCGTAATTCGAGCTGCGCACGCCAGGCCGCCACAATCCGTCGGTGCCACTCCCGCTTAGGCACTTCGTGCGCGGGTTCCAGGGCGCTCCCCCCATCGCCCCCCCAGTCGACACGCCGCGACGCATACGTCGCCGCGTACATGTCGGCCAGGATGTCGAATGGGGGGAGAGGTACGGAACCCTAAAAACGATCACTATGAAATCAAAAACAGTTAAATCCATAGAAAGGCCTCAAAGAATCCAAGGAACAACACTTACAGTTGCAGCAATTTGAACACTGTTTTGTTTCAGATAGGAGACTTGGACGAAGACACGACGCCCTTGGACATGTCGTGGCCATCCGGCTTCCGCAAGCGGCTGACATATCTGTTGGTCGCGCCCATTGTCTTCCCACTTTGGATCACCCTCCCGGACACGCGGACTCCGAGAGGTAATATCATTATCACGAACATTAAATCACTGTTTATTTATATCACACAGATAGTGAATAAACACCTGATAATAAAACATCACAACAGTCTAACCAGACAACGTTATTAATATAAAGGTCCTCGTCGAGAACTTTAAAAATATACACGAATATTATAAGCATTAGTCGTTGCTGTGTACAAATAAACACATCAAAACTAAAAGCGATCAAGATAATAGGTATGAAATTGTTACACCAGCTATGAGTTGGGTATCATATACCCAAAATTTTGATGTAAAATTTTTGATACTATGATTGTGTAATTAAAATTAATGCTTAAGATATATTAATAATAGTAACTATTTAACAAGATGAGTAAATAAAATATCAACATTAAGTTAAGCAGCATTATTTTTTATTGAAATAACACAATATCTAAATTATTTTCGAAAAATACAAATTCAGGCAATTAATTTCTTTTGCCATAAAAATCTAACACAATTCCAACTTTGGTAAATCAATATAACAATAGTGTCTTCTAATTATTATAAATAAAAAAGGAACTGAAAAGTCTTGTGAGATCATGTAATAGAGCACCAAAATTACACCTACAAATCAACACAATTCCGTACCCCAGCCGCGGGTACGCATGTGTATTTACCGTCGCCGCCGGTGCAACACTAAACTCGATACTGTATCTCACCCCTTGCATCTTTACTTCCAGCTACTGAAACACCAGAACTTGCATGGCAACAGTAACATTAAAATATCAGCGTTTAGACAAATAACAGCTGGGAAGACGCTATACAGGAAGCCAGCGATGACTGGGGCAAGGTTCACCGCCTTTGCCGCAGACTCGCCAGGCAACAGAAACCCGTCCACCCACTGCGAGCGAACGATGGCACGCTCAAATACAGGGCTGAGGACAGGACTGAGTTGTTTGCGGAGTACCTAGAAGAGGTATTCAGGCCAAACCCGCCCACGGACGACCTACACACGCGGGAGATCGAAGCGGGAGTGGAATCCTATTTGAGAGACCCGATACCTCTGGCAGAAGACCCAGTCGTCTTCACACCAGGACAGGTCGCCAGAGGTATCAAGAAAACGCCCAGGAAGAAGGCACCAGGGCCAGATAGGATTACCAATGAGGTACTAAGGCGGCTACCTTATAAGGCCATAGCAGCATTGACCCGCCTATATAACGGCATCGTCCGAACATCGCACTTCCCTACCACCTGGAAGACTGGGCGGGTCATAATGATACCAAAACCCGAGAAGGACACCACCAGACCAGCCAGCTATAGGCCCATTACCTTGCTGGATACGATGGCCAAACTATTCGAGCGGCTGCTGCTCGATACCATGAAGCCGCACATCACCCCCCGGGACGAGCAGTACGGGTTCAGGGCTGATCATTCCACAACCTTGCAGCTAACGAGGGTCATACACACACTGACGGCTGCAAGGAATAAGAAAGAATACCCTGTGGCGGTCTTCCTGGATATGGAGAAGGCCTTCGACCGAGTATGGCACGAGGGCCTGATCCATAAACTGCGGTCAACATCTCTGCCCAGGAGGACCGTCCACACTCTAGCAGCCTTCCTCAGGGACAGGAAGTTCTACGTGGCGGTGGAGCAGGCCACCAGCAGCCTCAAGATTATCAGGGCCGGGGTGCCGCAGGGCAGTTGCCTATCACCATCGTGCTACTCCTGGTTCACGAATGACATCCCAGTGAACCCAGGAGTCACCCTGGCCCTATATGCCGACGATGTGGCCTATATAACCACGTCCATCAGGCCATCCCACGCGGCCTTGAAAATGCAGCGCCAGCTGGATGTCCTCCCCAAGTGGTTGAGCGACTGGCGCCTAGTAGCCAACCCCATGAAGACCCAGGCGATCATGCTCAGTTTCGCCACGCTCCCCGACAACCTATCACTCCTAGGGCATCAGATCCCCTGGACACCCAGGGCGAGATACCTAGGAGTGACTATCGATAGGAAGCTATCCATGACGCCGCAGGTGGAACTAGCGACAGCGCAAGCCAAGACGGCGAGAGCGCTACTGAGGCCAATACTCACGTCACAGCTGCCACTCAACGTGAAGACTACAGTGTACAAGCTGTATATCAGGCCGCGGCTTACTTATGCAGCGCCGGCGTGGTACGCTTTAACGGGGAAAGGGGCTAGGAAGAAGCTGGCAGTCCAACAGTCCCTGGCCCTCAGAACAGCGACCCGCGCACCGCGATACGTCAGGAACAGCGTGATAGCCAGGGACCTAAGAATTCCATCAGTACACGCGCATATTAAAACACTCGCAGCCAGTATGTTCCGCAGGACTGCCAGCTCCCACCACCGTCACCTGCAGAACATCGCCCCCCACCACGCCCGCCCGCCCGACTGGCGAGCGCAGCCCCGAAGCCTCGTCCTTTCAGAAAGCGAATGTGACGATTAACAGAGGGAAAAACAAGCTGCTCCTACAAAAGGAGCCATGATGCCACGACGGAGCATATGCCCGTCACCCCAACGACCCGGCTGTAGTAACAGTCGGCGTTGAAGCCGCTGAAGGGGGCCTACAGAGCCCCGAACAGCCTCCTCTATCCATAGTAGATAGAGATGGAAGACCCGATTGGATTGGATCAGCGTTTAGAAACTTTTCGGGTATGACATACCCAACCTCACTCACGCCGGTTTAAATATAATTTAAACTTTCTAACTTATTAAAGCGCCATAGAACATATTTATTATTGTTTGACTTTATAACCCAAATATTTATGTGATAATTGCGAGCATTTGTCTCTTAATCATGGTTGTTAAAATATGTGTGTCTATCAAAAAGACAGAAATATATTAAGCCTTACAGAGCTTATTTTGGGTTAAGCTAATTATTAAAAAAAACTCTCAGGGAATGAGGGTCGCAGCCTTATCAAAGTATTTATCTGCGGGCCTCGTTGAAGCCCGTGGTGATCCAAAAGCAGGTAGCTACCTCCGCCAACGAATCAGTTTGGTGATCCAGCGAGGTAATGCTGCCAGCATTTCGGGCAGCTCCACAGCTATACTAGTCTTTTAATTTTTTATATTATTATTAATTTATTGATTATGTAATTGTAAAAAAGTTATCTTTATTTAGTAATACATTATGTTTGTAAAATAACAAGACAGACTAAATGTGAAATTAACATCGATGCTATGACTGGGTACATATGTTGTTGTTTAAATTTACCTCTGTTTTCCGATATAATATGTATTGTATATTGATCAATGTTAAAATAATATCAATTATTCTTCGTATTGAGTTCTTATTATTATATCGTAATACAGTCAATAGTAAATTCCACGAAAATTTATAATTGTTGATTCTAATTCCTCTACCTTGTTCACTATTTGAGTCATGTGCGCTTGTTTACTTAGAAATCTTTATTTATACAAGCAATCCTACAACAAAATCAAATGATAATTTTATTGCATTAGCTTATCTTAATATATATATTTCTTGTGTGCGTGTGTATGTGACTGAACTCCTCCTAAACGACTGGACCAATTTTGATGAAATTTTTTGTGTGTATTCCAGGGGGCTTGAGAATGGTTTAGATTCACAATACGGTCATATAGATATTGTTTTTCAGCTAAATTATTTATTTAAAAACATTTGAGACAACGTGAGACAACGTGACATTTGAGACATTTGACAGGACAACGTCTGTTGGGCCAGCTAGTATATTATTATATATTAAACTTATATGTTGAATAGGATTAATTACTAAACGAACAACTTTGTCCACAGGGAAGAACCTGTTCCCTATAACATTTATAGGGTCTATAGTTTGGATAGCGTTTTTCTCGTACCTGATGGTGTGGTGGGCGAACGTCGCGGGTGCTACGGCGTACGTGCCGCCAGAGGTGATGGGGCTGACGCTGCTGGCCGCGGGCACGTCAGTGCCGGACCTCATCACGTCGGTCATAGTCGCTAGGAAGGGCTTCGGGGACATGGCTGTCTCAAGTTCTGTCGGCAGCAATATATTTGATGTTACAGTAGGGTAAGTATTATTTGCGTTTTATTTCCTTGTTTTCATACATCATCGACGTCATCAAACATATTTTCCTCATGCTCTATTGTCTATATTGATTTTTTTTTTTGGATTACGTTATTCATTCCATTCTATGAACCATAAATACCTAAATTTAAACATTATTGTGATGACTTATTTAGTAAATGCTATTTAAGAAGAATGGTATGTAATAAAAGAGGTGATAAGTATAAGGAAGCAGAATAAATAAAAGAACCCTTAAGAAATGATCGCAGATTCAAATAAACTTGTGAAAGCGATGAGCGATTTGCACATAAAAGAGACGCGTGAATGAGAACGAAATATATATATATATATATATTAACACATTCTTTTATTTACCACTAACGTGGTAAATAAAAGAATGTGGATGTTTACGTAAAAAGGCGATGTGAGGGAATTGATGAAAAATATATCTCCACACTAACCTGACGGTATCATCAGATTATAATCATTAATTATTATGATTAAAATCAATTCAATAGTTTCTGAGCCTATTCAAATAAAAACTTTCATGCCCTATTATTACTCCCTTTAAGGCATTTTTTTTTTTAAACTAGCTATAAAATGACGTGCCTTCCTTACAAACCTTCATCTCCGAAATACAGACAGAGAAACAGCATTACTTTCGCATTTATATTATTAGTAAAGATTTTTTACAGCGTTGTTGTTTTAATTCACCAACAACAAAATCTGAGGCATAAGGTATGTGCAATGCAGCTGGCTTAAAGGGATGATAGGAATTTACCAATTACAAATATTATTACCGATGAACATTAAAATGTCTAAAATGATTGTTCTAGTATTAACTTTCTTTACTAATTCGTAGCAGATTTTTCATGTTCTTCCTCAGCGTTTTTATTATTTAGATAAATGCCGTTTATTGAAATCTTATTAATTTAACATTAATTATTTATTGCGTCGTTATTATTCTTAGTTTCAGGAAAAAAGGTATTTCTATTAGTGCTTAGTCAGTTTTTAGGAAGCTCAACGCACACACAGCTTAGATTCTTAATGTTTGTTTTGTTTTGATCGTTCATTGATTCTATATAATGAGGTGATTACTTTCTGACTTAAATTTAGAACTCTAGTCGGTAGAGTCTAGTAATGTGCCGGATATCCGTATCCGTATCCGTATCCGTATCCGCGGATATCCGATGCAGAAGTAAGATTCGTATCCATGTCCGTAACCGTTACTTTCTGGTGGATCATTTACGGATCTATTTAGCAGAGTCTTCATTAAAGAATAATCCATATTCTTGAGGATGTTTTCTTTTTAAATGATTTTTTAAGCCTTTACCCTTACGAGAATACTTTTCATCACAAGTTTTGCACTTTGCACATTCATCATTTATGATCGCAAAATAATTCCATATTACACTACAAAACTTCTTTAAAGACATTTTGACGTGACAACGTCTTAAATTAGGTTGCGGCTGGGAGTCACTTATGAAAAAGTGTAACGCTCGGTAACGTTACGATGAGTCACCGAACGAGAGAGAGGCCCGCCGAATGCCTTGCGTCTCGAAGTTTACATGTACAATGTTTTAGTAAACAAAATATATTTCTATAGTTAAAATTTGTGCAATTCTTATTTTCATTCAATTCCTTGTTCCTATTGTGCAATTTAATTATATTCATATCAATAAATATTCTACCGAGAAAAAGACGTTGTCACGTAAAATCTTCGCCCGTAAAACCGACTTTACAGGCAACCATTTTTTTTTTAAATCATGTAAGTACCAATACCAAACACAAGCAATATCTATGCTGCCCAGTGTCACATTAAAGTAAAACAAAACAAAAAAAAAGCCCGCCGCGCAATACAAGTCGAAACATGTTACAACTCAAGATCGCGCGCACCGACACCGATTGTGTAAGAAAGTTAAGATCCGTATCTGCGGATCTTGACACCAAATATCCGTATTCAGATCTGTATCCGCGGATCGAGACTTTTGACTTCCGGCATAACACTAGTAGAGTAGAACCTCCCTATTGTTGATTATAAAGGTTGATGCGATAGTGTCACCTTACTTTCCCCACCGCTTTTCTACGGCTAATCGCCTGGTGACTTCTGATCTATCGGTTTCCATAGCTTCAATGATTACACCACATCTGGTGGCCTTTCTCATACCACCATCTGTGACCTCGTTGGTAACATATTGCACCAACACGGTTACAATTATATAGTTACAAAATATTCGTTTTAATCATGTAAGGTAGAAAAATTTGGAGCGTTACTGGAGTCTAAATACTACCTAAATCACAGAAGCGATGTTGGAGCCGCGTCAAGCAGAAATGGCGGCTGCAAATAAACCTGACGCTGCGTTGTCGGCAGTAATAGAAGAAATCTTTCAGTAGAAAATTTTAAAATATAGACATCTTCCTTGGACTGGCAGTAAATTCTCTAATAAAGTTTTATATATTTGCTACATATACAAGGTATAAATAACCTAGCTACAGACAATCAATAATGTACTTAAATGTCTGACTATAAATAATGTTACAATTAAAATAATCATAATATTATATTTGGAATCCGTCATTCTTCTATGAATTCATTATATTTTCAAATTGATCGGATTTTTCGGATCGGATTCGAATCGGATGAGAAAATTACAATTGGTGTAATATTTTAACAAACAGAATAACCATGTTTATGCTCAAAGCTCTAAAGACGATTTCCAAAAGATGAATTCCATAAGGTTTCTTTCATGTCCGTGCGAAGCCGGGGTGGGGCTATCCAATACAACACTGGGGAAACCGCCGACGGAATGCTAGTCAAAAAGTAAACTGGAAGTCTATTGTTTCGGAAAACTGTAGATCTAATAAGTCTTATTTTTTATTATTATGTCTGCAATTATAACACATATTTTCCACGAAATACATTTTATAATATAAACTGGAAAATAGTGGTCCTTCGAGCCGAATATGAACCAGCGACCTATGGATATTATGTTTCGCTATTGAACGTCTAAAACAAGAAGCCAGAAGAACAAAATAACAATCATTTAATAAAAAACAAATACGAAAAATAGACAATTATAAAAAGGTTGACATAATCGGGCACAGTTATCATTCAAATGATGGTATTTTAGGTCTGTTTCGATATATTCGTCAACGAAAATTTTTGCATTTATAAAACTGTATATATAACCTGAATAAATAAATAAATCTATCACTTTTCATGATGAATCTACGTTAATACCGTACAATCCTATTTGATTTTAGTTTCTGACATAAGATTCCTTTACGCCTATAGGTACATTTACGACCTTGTAATGCTACATCGATACGACTTAAATAATGTGCTCTTTATTGGAAACCGTTTCGTTTTTTGTAAGGTATTTTCGTTGTGCGGAATAGAACATGGCTCTTGGATGTAGTTCATTGAATTAATGACTGCCACTTATTCAAGTCGCGCTCGGTGCTGTGTTGTTCTTGCTACAATATACCTCTGGTGTATTATTCTTTTATTCTTCTATTTATTGTTTTTACAGACGTAATATGCGATTGCAACACATTGATTTGTAACTCTCACTTTACAACTTTTATAATGACCTCTTACATTATAAGATTCTATACTAAGTCATTATCAAGAATAAATCATTGATTTTGATTTTATCATCAGACTGTGGGTTATAATATCCTGTATCCAGATCAATTAACGCCGCTACTAATACTGATTAGGGAAACTCTTTTTTCACATCTAAATCTGCACTAAGTGACCGTGAATGAAGATTATATCCTTAAAGACTTTCATATCCTATTTTATTTTACTCCAACTTGATTTTGGTAACATCATATCAAAAAAAAAGTATAGGTGAAATTTCAAGTGACGCGTAAGATGATAAAGTTAGTGAAAAAAATATATATTCTACTGTAACAAGGCGCTATATTTTACTCCTTGCCATGATCATTTTAAAAGGTGTACATCAAGCGTGAGCTTATTGACAATTTTGACATCACTCGAACCATTATTTGCTGAGCATATCATATGAAATTGAACAAAATTACAAAATAAATATTAATATACATAATAACAACTCTCAGAGTAATAATA
Source organism: Scirpophaga incertulas (assembly GCA_036419045.1). Lineage (NCBI taxonomy): Eukaryota > Metazoa > Arthropoda > Insecta > Lepidoptera > Crambidae > Scirpophaga > Scirpophaga incertulas. The sequence goes on from CM071645.1 coordinate 15,339,084, forward strand.
AATTAATATTATAAAACCTTACGAAGGCACTTATTGTGCCTTTAATTTATACCTACTATAGTAAACATACATATTAAGTGACTATTGGTGCCTTTCTTTTAAACAACCCAAGTCACCCTGCCACAACCTACTGCCACACTGGCGCCCAACGTGGGGCCAATTAACTTACTCTAGAACTCCACGTTTGTCTCATTTATATTTGTCATTTGAGTTACGCAATAAGTATACCGTAATCACTTAGTTCTGGTCTATAGGTAAAAAATCTTGGTGTAAATTCCCAGTGGCCACCAACTACCGAACTACATACCTCAAACTTAGCAACTGATAGTCTGAGATCTCGTTTACTAGTCATATTTATGGCAAATAAGACGTTCGCATCGGCTTCCGGTAAACATGGCAGACAGCGCAGGCGCTATTACTGCGCGGCTGCTAAAACAAAAGTGAACCGAGGAACTTAAACGCGCCCCCATCGTTGTAGTCGTCGCAATAGACTATCTAGCCTCAGACTATAGCTACTTATATTTGCTATTGATAACTTATTAAGCCTTAGTCCAACTTGTCTGATAAATATCACGAAATATAAAAATGTTTTAGCCGAGTCGTGTTAAAAAATAATGTTCGTCGTTATCCGAACTTTTGATGCGCTGATTACTAGTAATGGTCGTTATTTCAATAACAGATAATATAATGAATTATTTTCCCGTAATGAATAACACGTTATTTAACAACGGCTCATAATGTTATCCTGCTGTTGCTGCTGACAAAATTATCGCCTAGTCGCATTGTTGTTGTTGCCACTTGCGTGTGTGCGGCACGGAGCGAGCGAGTACGACTGTGCTACAAGCTACAAGTATGAGCGAGAGAAAGCAAACCGTTGTGTAGGCGTAGGCGCACGCTCTGTTACCTGACTGCTTATTCTTATAATATTAACCTTTCTCACAAGGAAATAAAGTTCCTATTTGTTTATTTCTTATAGTAATTTTAATAATCCCAAATTCACAATTTTGTACCTTCGCTCGTATGACAATCAGACTCATTTTGATTTCCAGTGTGATTTGAAATAACAATTAGGTAAACTGTTGCTGGCTTGCTGGTGCCTAAGCTGTTGTCATTTTTTTAGTCACGCATTATTTGCTGTTCTGCGATCGCGCGTATGGAAATTAAATATAAAAATATATTGATTAGGCAATTAGTTTTAAATTATTTGAATTACTGCCTAATGTTCTGACAGTCCCCATATCATTGTTAAGAATAACTAAGCTAGCTATAATAACAATAACAATCGTACTCAACAACATTTGTCAAAACAGCAATACAACAGGATAACAGACAACGGTTTATAATAACATATAGGAAAATAATATAACAGTGTTATTCATTATTACAAAACAGTCGTTATTGCCATCACTGCTGATTACATCAGGATATCATTTCAAAACAATACAACTTACAACGTACAATATGCCAAATCCGAATTCTTATTAAAAACCTTTCCAAATAAAACAATTGTCATTTGTTAGGTCCCTTTCTTGTTAAAAGATTTGTCAGCAAGGCGGAACGTGATTGAAAGTATATTGTTCTTTCTTGCTGCGACATTCGTAATTGTTTCATGATGTCTGGATATTAATCGAAAATTTACTCAACCTCGTAATAAGTAACGTCTAATTTTGAGTAAATGATTTTTGTTCCTCTCTTTGTATTTTTCTTTTATAACAATAATAACTGAAATCGTAAAATTATTGTCATTTGATATGTTTTCAATCTGCACTTATAAAACATGAAAGATCTATATTTTTGTTTGTTTACAATGCATAAATTCAAAAACTACCAACGAAGAAATTCGTAGGGGTCGACCTAGGGGAACATACTTGGACCAAACAGGTAATATATAGAAATAGATTTATTTTCCTTTATTTAGCCCAAGAGTACCCGTAACCAATGAGTGTACATGATACATTCATGTACACTCATTGGTTAATGAAAGTCGAGGAAGCTAGGAATAGACCCCCATGGGATATAGGCGTGAGTATATCGCACTAATAATACAATAGTGTATCAACTCAAAACGTCGTACTTGACATAATACTATAAACACACGCAAAATTTGATTCCTCACGCGTGATCAAGACCGTCGTTCGATTAGTGCAAAAACAGAATAAGGATAAATTAAAAAACTTATGTGACAGTTATTCAATTTGCAACTATTACATGAAGTGAGTAATAAGTTTTTTGTTGATTGTGAAAAATGTTCGATTTTGAGTTGATACACTATTGTATTATTAGTGCGATATGTATTATTGTATGTATGTAAAGGTTTTTTTTATTGTACAATTTTAGTATTCTGATTATCTTATATATAAAAATGAATCGCAAAATGTGTTGGTAAGCGCATAACTCAACAACGCCTGGACCAACTTGGCCAATTCTTTTTTCAACATTAAAAGAAAATCGCATAATTATCGGAAAAACCCTAAAAACAGCCAATTTTGCTCATACAAACGTTTTCTAACTAAAACGTACAGTCAATTTTAAGCTTTATTGTTATTATAAAAGTTCATATTGGAAGCACTCACTGTTGTCTAAGCAATGTAGGTGTGTTCCTAACATCAAAGAGTCAGTTTGCGTTTTATTAACACTATATAAAGTTGAAATTCAATCATATCTATCAAAACTGTATGCGTATGTGCGTTGGGGCTCAGAATACATCGTTGAAGGATTTAATGTCAGGTTTCAAAGTTGAATATATATAATGATATATATATATATATATATATATATATATATATATATATATATATATATGTTTTATTTAATTATTTTTTATTCACAACGCCCTACCACCACAGTGATGGTTCTGTACAGGAGAATTTTTTGCCCTGACTATAAAATAAGAAGGAATAAAAAACTGCCACTTTACAAATGTTTTTGACAGAGCGAAGTCTGTCGGATCTAGCGTACATAATATATGTGTTATATATAACAATGTACAAAAAAATTAATTTATACTCTTGTCGTCCATGACCTAAGTTACGCTACCTTGCCCTTCTCCAGCTACCGACATCGGCAACGATCTGTCCGCCGCCCTCACTCAGCCTTAAACTTTAATGGCATTTATCAAGTTCTCGCTTTGTTTCAGAATGCTATGCATATTTAACCGCATTAAGCGTCTGTTCCTAATCACGATATCTTTGAATCAAATTTTGAACAGACATTTTGCCTAACCACAACGCAAGCAGAGATGTATTTTTAAGAGACAACGTTTTGTTTTTCGTTGCTTTTATGTACTTACGTTATCTCTACGGATTCAACTATTTTAACGGATTTTGTGGGATGCTTGTGCTTCTCCATCAATTATAATGTAAATTTCTAGTAACTATAATATTTTTATAATATAAAAATTATCTTGGTTCTCTCTAAATATATGAAAAAAAAACAATCCAATTCTATATAGGTACAACAGATTTATTACAACTCAGATTTTCTAAGACTATTATAGGTTTTTCTATGGTACACAGTTACACAAAAAAAATGCAACACTTCCAAGCAACAATGGTGGACTTAGACTGATACACTTCAAAAAAATAAATAAAACAACTGAAAAAAGATGAACGCTATCTGCAGCTTCTCCTACAGAACAGGCTATTTATAATTATGGTAACTGGTAAACAATAGTAACCGGCAGGGTTCCGGGGTTCGTTTGATGCTTGTGCTTCTCCAGATCTAGAACTATTTTATCGAAATCGGTTCATCCGTTTAAGTGCAAACATGCAGACAGTCATTCAGAGACATATTAGTAAAAATGCATAATATTAATGCAGGGATTATGTTTTTTGTTTTATTCCTATTTTGTATTTCCAAGTATTCTAATATTTATAACTAGAATTTTTGAAATCGGCCCAGTAGTTTCGGAGCCTATTAATTGCAAACAAACAAACAAACAAATCTTTCCTCTTTATAATATTATCTATATCTATACTAATATTATAAAGAAGTAAAGTTTGTGTGTTTGTATATTTGTATATTTGTTAAATTGTAAGGGGTAATCTGAGGATCTACTGAACCGATTTTAAAAATTCTTTCAGCAATAGAAGGCCACGTTATTGCTGTCATAGGTTATATAAAAAACCGAAAAATAAAAAGGTTTTTACGTGGTAGTCCGTTTTGCAAAGTGAATCGGAGAAAAAAACAGGCAGCGGACGGCGCGCGATGGCTTCGGGTTTAATTCGGTTCGCGTTCGTGCTCGCTTCGGGGATTATTAATATTATGCCCAACGAAAGTGGGCACGGGTCAGCTAGTTATAGATAAAATTAGTAGTACAATATAAAAGAGGCAAAAATAAACAATAAAAATATCCAAGGAAAACAAAATATGTCAAACGTAATAATTAAAAACACAAATATGTACATAATTATAGCTGAAGTACAAAATAAATTACGTTAAGCTTAATTCAAAACAATGATATTAGCACTAAATGAAAGATATTTTACTCCGATTTTTGTAAATTTATTAAATATATTTTAAAAGTGCAAACATTGGGAGAAGCCCTTATAGGGGACAAAATGTTTGCAATAACGGAATCGATAAAACTTCCACAAAACGCAAAGGTTTTGAACTATTTAGACTAAATACATGTAGACTAAAACGGTAATTACACGAACGTACATAAGGTCCATAAAGGACCTAAGCCCAAAAACTGCTAGGAGCCATTCACTTCTTATATAAGATAAACCTATCCACGAGATATTTACGAGGCAGACCAGCATCCTGACCTGTTCATTTTTTCAACAAAAAAAAAACAAATTTCAGACTCGCGGAGACGGAGCGGAGGATCTATACAATATTTCATATATAATCTATATTATTGTCTATGTATATATATATATTTTAATATACCACTAAGCCTAAAGAAAAATATCACCTACTCGTAAGTACAATTTGTAGAAGCACAATTTCTTGTGCTTCTTGTTTTGGGCGTTTGTGTGTGTGCGTTTCACGTACCAAGAGTTCTCCCCACATTGCAATAAATCTTTCCGTGAAGGATTTAGAGTTCCAAATCCCTTGGAATTAGTAGTCGAGCGACGCAATCATAATGCCTAACAATATTTACGCCTATGCTAAAAACGAAGCGTATCAGAATTTAGGATGAATATAAAAATCACCTTATGTATTGGCCCAAAATTTTGTCTGAGATTCGATTTTTATTATCCTTTGACGTCGTTACACACGAGATGTTATATACATTTCTGAGATTGAATTCGTATTAGTAAGAAAATTCAGTGTAATAAATAGATCTATTTATTTAAATGGTTGGAAAGTGATAACAAAATGAAATTGATAGTTAACCTTCTATAGTATGCATATATATGTCGCAGCCAACTGGGTAAAATAGCCGTTCAATCAAATAGCTAGCCCTTTGACTGAACAACGTCATTCAATCACACAGCTATACGTCATTTAGCCGACTTGTTGATTGCAACGTTCAACATTACAGCTAGACGACGCTTAGCCAACTGGTTAATTGGCAAATTAACTAAGGTGACCACAGAAGGTGACCATTAGTTTAGTACTTAATTTGAGAGAATAGGAAGACTTTTTGTAATTTCTTGGGAGGTTATTCTTGAGTTAAGTTTAAGAAGTGACCAAAAGTTTGATGAAATAAGTAAAAATAAAAAACAAATTTTTGATCATAATATTGTTTATTGCGCCAAGCAAATAATTACAAACTCAATAATTTACGAAGCAGGAATCATTTCAAAATCCCGTAATTTCTCCTCGAATATTTATTTAAATTTTGATTCACTCGTATCACTCGTAAGTGATCTCATAATTTCCGTGTCTTTAATAACACATGTAACGTAAATTTACTACTTACTTTCTACAATCTTGAAACAATTACAAACTATTGAAAACAAAACGCACCTAACGCTGCGGAGGTGAGCGCTGAACTAATTAAATTAAACGGCGGCTTTTGAATCAGCTGTAGTGTTGAACGTTCAGAGCGACTCAAATATTCAATTAATAAGTTAGACGTATAGTTGAATGGTGTTGTTCAGTCAAAGGGCTAGCTGTTTGATTGAACTGCTATTTTAACCAATTGGCTGTGACATATATACAAATAACTTTAGGTATATAATACAAAATAAATAGAATTTACTTTGTAAAACCTTTAATTTGTTGCTGTCATTTTTCGAATACTGTACTATTTAAGTTGACCTAGACTATACTTGCATCAAATAGGTGACATATTTAAATAAGGTCAGGGGGGCAATCGCACTAACAAATCGCAGCTGAAACGAAACCAAATCGTTCCACTCAACCAATCCGAGAGGTAGAATATCACGTCATCGAACAGATGACGTGATATTGTGGCATTCGGATTGGTTAAGCCGAACGATTCGGTTGCGTTTCGCTTGCGATTTATTAGTGCGATCGCCCCTCTGGTCAAGAGTACCCGTAACCGCTGAGCGTGCACGAAACTATTATTAAAAGTGCAGGAAGCTAGAAAGTGAAAAACTGTGATCTCTGCCTACATCTATACTTTAAAAAATCTGTTGAGAGGCCAATTCTGTACATGAAATATATTTCCAAAATCACTAGTAATAGCAATAACGACTGTTTTGTAATAACGAATAACACTGTTATGTTATTTTCCTATAACTGTAATTGTAAACTGTTGTCTGTTATCCTGTTGTATTGCTGTTTTGACAAATGTTGTTGAGTACTATTGTTATTATAGCTAGTTATTCTTACCAATGAACTTTCCTTCATACTTTTTCAGAATTAGGACTGTCAGAATATTAGGCAGTAATTTAAATAACTTAAAACTAATTAATCAATATAATATTCTGGTGTATTTAAAACTTCATTGATCTGTACATAATTTGTTATTTACAATCAATATTTACATTATTTACATGCAATATTTGCAAAATTCTTCCATTTCCATTTATTTACAATATCTACTCTAATTATTTATTAGTTACTTCAAAAGTACACGACACTATTATTGCAACGAATAGGTAATTTAATTTGCATACGCGATCACACAACGGCAAATCCAAACACGACACTAATTATTGCAACGATCACACTATCGCAAATAATGCGTAACTAAAAAAATTACGAACAGCTTAGGCACCAGCAAGCCAGCAACAATTTACCTAATTGTTATTTCAAATCACTCTGTAAATCAAAATGAGTCTAATTGTCATACGCGCAAAGGTACAAAATTGTGTTTTTGGTATTAGTAAAATTACTATAAGAAATAAACAAATAGGAACTTTATTTCCTTGTGAGAAAGGTTAATATTATAAGAATAAGCAGTCGGGCAACAGAGCGAGTGCCTACGCCTACACCACGGTTTCAAGTGGCAACAACAACAATGCGACTAGACGCTTCTTTTGTCAACAGCAACAGCAGGATAACAGTATAAGCCGTTGTTAAATAACGTGTTATTCATTACGGGAAAATAATTAATTGTATTATCGTTATTGAAATAACGACCATTACTAAAAATCACTATCAGGGGGTAATTAGGGATCGATACTGATGCCAAGTACGCAATCGGTAAAATTTTTTATATCAGTATGTCTGTATAACCGTTATAGCAGTGGTTCTTAACCGGTGGTCCGCGGACCACTGGTGGTCCCTGGAGACATTGCAAGTGGTCCGCGAAGCCCATCAGTAGACTCGAAACAACGTGAGCCACGCATAGCTACGAGTCCGAAGGCGAAACGCGGTGCCTACGAAAAGAAGAAGCATCGAAATCGGTTGGATGCCACTGCTGACATACGTTTAGCTTTGAGTAGCACTGAACCAAGAATTCAGAAGTTAGTAAGGAGTATGCAGTCACAAAAAGCACATTAATTAAAAAAAAAATCCCAATAACAAATAAATAAGTGCAAATTTTAAAATTTTGCTTGTTTTCTTTATCAAACAACCCTTAATTTAGGTAAACTAACTGGGTGGTCCTCGGCAAGATAAACATTTGGTAATGGTCCCTAATGACTAAAAGGTTAAGAACCACTGCGTTATAGAAACAAAACTACTTGACGGAATTAAACAAAACTGGGCACAATTAATTTTTATACTCCTGAGCTGGTTATAGTATACTTTTCATCACGCTACAATCAACAGGAGCAGAGCAGTGAAGAGAAATGTTGGGAAAACGGGAGGTTAAACCATTTTTTTAAGCTTCCGTCGCGGTCGCGTCGATTAAAGCTACACAAAAATCATGTATGACGGAAATTATCTCATTAAAGTTATATAAAAAATATCCCACGACAGCATATGCTGTGTTATTATGAGTCAACCATAAAAGGTTGACTCACAATAACACGTGTAACTCCCGATAGCTTAGCAGTTCGAAGCTTTCTCAGTCATTAAAAATGCTACCTAAAATCATAATTCCACGCAGACAAAATCGTGGGCACAGCTAGTTTATAACAAAGAGGCATGTGTATGTATATTTGTGTATATACTATCTCTTTTCTAAGTCCTTATTTAAATCAACATAAGACCGTAAAGCTTATAATACATACGATATATAGATATATTATCACAATGCAATGCAGATTTCATAAAACGTTCCCAGTGCTACTAACAAATCCTGAAACTGTTCACAAAGAAACTTGAAATTGCATAATTCTCTTTGACATTCCGCTCTACTTAAACCTAAAGAAACGTTTTTATCTACAGCTCAGACGACAAGAGAATTCATTTTCGACAGCACGTTAGTTTCTTGTATAAATGAAATTCATTTTGGTGTTTATGCTAATCTAAAATGCAACATATGCCTTGTACATAAGAATAAAATCTTATGTTTGTGAATAAACCGGAATCTATGATATATGGCCTTACTCTGGTGCCCGCGACTTCGTCTGCGCAGGATTGGTATTTCTGAGTGCACTCCAGCCGCTAAGAGAATGCGTTTCTGACAGGTGCTGTCATTTCCTTTCGTACATGGAATAAGGTTCATATTTGTATAATACTAACCACGATTCTATCATTATACAAATATGAACCTTATTCCAATATAATTCAGTCTTATCTTAGTTTACTTAAAATACAATTCCGAGTAACACGATCAATTCATGCAAACACGCGATAAGCTACATAAATAACAGAGGCGGAAAGTTTCAAATCCTTTGCACAACAAAGCTCTTCGCTTTGGAGTAAGCTTTAAGTTTCCCGTATAAATTCGGTTATGCATAGGTAAAGAATGCGGTTGGCATCCTTGGGCCTCTAGACAAAGACATTCTGTTTAATTCTACAATGAAATCGTTTCGATCTTACATCAATATATAGAATACACAATACATCAATATATAGATCTAACAACAATATATTTAGAGAAACAAACTCGAACATGAATGGTACTTTCGCTACGGGCTCAGTGCCATGTAACTCACAATCATAATTTTTAATCATCATAATTTACGTTCAAATCATAACTTCGAGGTGAATCGTCTTAAAGATAATATTTTATTACAATTTCTCTATAAGTCTTCTTTGTTCTGCCCAGTTACCAATTTTATTTGGGGTCCATGTCTATTACTCGTCATTTCGACACTGACTTTGTGCAATATATCATCGTTTACACAGTACATCCCTTTTTTTTTTGTTCCCCTGAGGAAAATGCATTAAATTGCATACCCCGGCTGTGGCGAGCCGGCGGTTATGTGGGGCTCTCCTCCCCAGAAGGGGGAGGCATACCCACTAAAAACCTCAGGGATGGCCTTCCTCAGGCATGTAGGGAGCCCCCGGGAACTACCAAGCTACTTCCGGGAACCCCCAGCCCCCGCTCCCCCGTCGATACAGGGGAGCCCTCCTCGGGGGAGGCTACACTACCTCCCCCGGTCACACAGTACATCCAAAGTCAAAGTCAAAGTCAAAGTCAAAGTCAAAGTCAAAATATTTATTTCAAGTAGGCAATTAGATATGCTCTTTTGAATAGTCCAATTTTTTTTTCCCTACTACCCATTCGGACTTCTTTTAGTTATAGAGAAGAACGGGCGCAAGAAACTCTATAACTTTTACAGAAGCAACGACATTTACAAAAATATATATCGTTACCAAGTCATACAAAAGTCAACTTATAGGTACAAGTATAATTACAAAGGTTCATGGCAATGCCTGGTGGAACTAAGAAACATTAAGTCCAAGCATTCATGCCTTTTATATAATCAGTAACCGTATGATAGGCTTTGCTAATAAGTACACTTTTAACAATGATTTTAAATTTATTTAGGCTTAATTGTACAATATTGCTTGGAACTTTGTTGTAAAAACGCACACAGTTACCTCTGAATGAATTATTAATTTTATGGAGTCTAGTGTGAGGCAAATGTAATTTATTCTTATTTCTAGTATTGAAGCTATGGACATTACTGTTTTTACTAAATAAATGAATGTTTTTATGGGTATATATTAGATTTTCAATAAATATATTGAGACACAACTGTCATTATACCAGTGTCTTTAAATTTATCTCTTAAAGAGTCTTGCATTTTTAGATTATAAATTGCTCGAATGGCCCTCTTCTGCAGCACAAATATAGTTTGAATGTCGGCAGCATTTCCCCACAGCAAAATACCATTACGACATTACACTATGAAAGTAACTAAAGTACACCAATCTAGCTGTTTCTTACGTCAGTTAATTGGCGTATTCTCAAAACTGCAAATGCTGCAGTGCTGAGCCGTTTTGATAGTTTATCCCTGTTTTCTTCGGTCTTTCTCGCCCTACACGCCCGTCTCCTTTCATGTCCATAATTTTCCTACTAACATGATCGTTCTCTCTTAATACGAGACCATATAATAGGGGTGGGCAAGGTTAAATTAAAGAGACCCAAATTTTTCATTGTGTATGAGAGCCACAGAGAGGGGCAGGTGGCCTTCTTATGCGCTCGAATAAAAACAAATAATTATGTTTGTTTAATTACATGATTTTAATTTACAAAGTTGACAAGAAGAATAATAATTTTAAAAACTATAAATGTGTTTAATTCATATAATACAAATATAAAACGAGTAATTTCAGTTTTACATTATGCAATTTATTGTGCAATAAAATTGTATTTTATTATGAGTATTCGATTTTATTTTAATGTAAATATATGTTATAAAAATATTTTAAAAAAATAAACTTGCCCACCCGTGCCATATAAGGAAAGTCTCATTTATAAACAATAGTATCTCTATCCTTTCTTTGTCTCTCCACACGTCCGTCTTAATGCAATCGACAATTTCTCTTTAAGTAACTTTTAAAAAATGAACATCTGTTTTTAAACGGTTTTATTAAACGGTTTTATTTAGCTCAGCCCGGTTCATTCATTCTTGGGTCAAATTTAGTAAATCAAATTTCACCCTCTTCCTGTCAACCGATTAATCTGAAATTTTGTATACACTTTGGATTTTGGTGACAATACAATTATATTTATTCATTATCATTATAAATTCAACATGGCCGCCGCTACAAAATGGCGGACAATTTAGGTTTTATTAATCCCATCAATATGGGTATCAAATGAAAGGGCTTCAACAAGCAGAATACAATATACTATAAAAAATTAAATCCAAGATGGCGGCCGCTACAAAATGGCGGATAACGTAGGTTTTATCAATCCCATCAATATGGGTATCAAATGAAAGTGCTCAACAGTAGAATACAATGTACTATATAAAATTAAAATCCAAGATGGCGGCCTCTACAAAATGGCGGAAAACTTAGGTTTAATCAATCCTATCAATATGGGTATCAAATGAAAGTGCTCAACTAGTAGAATATAATGTACTATATAAAATTAAAATCCAAAATGGCGGTCTCTACAAAATTGCGGATAACTTAGGTTTTAAAAGAGAATAATGCGAAATAAAAACTAAAAACTAGAAAATAAAAATAGGTAAAAAACTTTTTAATTTAAACGGTTTTATGTTAAACATACATTGCAATGTTTAAGATAAATGTACTAAAAATGTACTAAAAACCAAAAAATAATAAAATAAATCGTTTAGCGATGGGCGATAACTACTAAAAGTAATCGAATTAGTCGATTGTTCAGTTTAGTCGATAAAAGTCGATAACAATCGACGCCGCTCCGTTGTTATCTACTAACGGCGTGCGCCGTGCCGTGCAGCGGACGAGAACTGACTGAATAACTAAAGTAACTAAACTGTAGCGCACACACCGCACGCAATGGGCGATTGTTGCAAAAGTGATCGACTGAATTGAAAATTGTACCACAGCGCTGTGCGCGTTCGATTGTCGATTTAGTAGTTCATCGCCATTACTATTGATTCTCGTATTACTAATTTCGTATACTACTAAATAAGTAATTTAAATACTAAGATGGTGCGCTCAGCGCTGTGTTGTGTAGTGTACTGCGGCAGGCGTGCGCTACGCTACTGCTTACTTTACGTTAACCACTGTGATGATTGATTTGATGTCCTTACCTCATCGATTGAGGGAACGTCGCAGTTTATGTTGATGAGTAAGTAGAGTTTCTAAATTTCTATCTAAAAATAAAATACCAAAATAAGAACAAAGTAAAACAACTTGTAATATTCAAATCAATCAGTAATTAGCTAATAACGTACTTATGCTTTTATAATCTATCTTATTGATGTAATAGGAACTTAAGTAGAAAGGTATTGTCCAATGTACACAATAGGTTTCATAGTTTCATACAGAAATAACGAGTAGTTAAGCTTTTAACTTTCCGCAGCCGCCGTTTTATCCGAATAGGAACTACCTATATACTGCAGGAGATAATAAAATAAAAAAAAATTATATAGTATATTCATTTGTTATAATAACACAATGACATTTCAAGTGTATAGATTTTTTTTCTGTGTATTATTTGCAATAAAGAGTTTACAAACATACACACAATCATAAAAAAGATTCTATATTAATAGTTAATACAAAGAAATCATAATACAATAGAAGCGCACCGTCTTGATTTTATTATATCTTAAATATCAGTTTGAATTATTAATAATGTAAGTACCTATATGAGAAAACCAAATGTTAAAGTAATATAGTAATACTTTAAGTAATACACCATCCGCATGCCCTCCGTTTGCCATTCCATACGCAATCAGAAAGTAGTTTAGTAATCAGTAGTAGTAAAATATACGCAAAAATTCCTCATGCGTCGCACAACTACTAATTCTATACTACTAACTCAATACATACTATGTATTGAGGATCGCAATCCCAGTTAGTAGTATAGAATTAGTAGTTCGTCGATTGTTATTCGAATAATCATGATGAGGAACTACTAAATCGACAATCGAATGCGCAGTGATACAATTTTCGATTTAGTCGATTGCTTTTTTTGCAACAATCGCCCATCGCTACAATCGTTGTGTTGTTTCAATGTGCCCCACGGTTTTATTTTAGTCTAGTCTATGCATATGTTTATAATTCCCACGACTGTATCTATTTTATTATTTTTTGGTTTTTAGTACATTTTTAGTACATTTATCTTAAACATTGCAATGTATGTTTAACATAAAACCGTTTAAATTAAAAAGTTTTTTACCTATTTTTATTTTCTAGTTTTTAGTTTTTATTTCGCATTATTCTCTTTTAAAACCTAAGTTATCCGCCATTTTGTAGAGACCGCCATTTTGGATTTTAATTTTTTAAAAACAATTATAACTGTATACTTTATCTTATATAGTTTTATCAATAACTTCTTATACAATTAAGATTTTCTTGATAAAGTTACGTTCCAGTCGCGACAGTGTCCGCGTTGTATTGGATTTTCCCATAGGAAAGAAAGATTTTCCCGTCGTAAAAATTATTGTCGCATTTCCTTCTTCGGTCTCAAACTTCCAAATTTCATAAAATTCGGTTCAACCATTTTATCGGATTTTTTCGTAAGATGCTTGTACTCCCCAGATCTCGAACTATTTCATCGAAATCGGATCCTCCATTTTAGTGCAAGCATACAAAAAAATATTAGTAATAATGTGTAGAAATATGGTAATGTTTTTTGTGCTATTCTTATTTTGTCTTTCCAAGTATTCTAATATTTATAATAAAATTATTAAAGTATAAAAATGTCTTTGCTTGTGCTATAACGTTTTAGACATTAGTAAAAAATGATTTTGAAGTTTCAATAACATACATTTAGCCATGGGTCAAAAACTTTTAGGTTATAATATTACCAACACTTCATTATATGTATTATATGCTATAATTCCACGTTACATTATAACATTCATAGATCAAAAAACATATAGGTTATATTATTACCATTATTTCAGTATATTATAGCATTCGTATTGCTATGGGTCAAAAACTTTTACGTTACATTATTACCAACACTTCATTATAACATTCATATAGCTATGAACCAAAAACCAAAAACGTTAAGATTATATTATTACCAACATTTAGGTAGCTTTGTATTTTGGCCGATACTTTTATTTTGCTTCTAATGTTTCCAGGCGCCCTCTTGCGTGATAAAAACTTGCAAGAATTCATAACCGAATTTCATTATTCAAGGCTAACTTTACCATTTGTATCGGATAAAGTCGCATGACCTTAGCCCCCGTTGTTAGTCATAGCACCCTCCCTCCTAAGTTCAGTTGAAAAGTTACGATAAAAGTTAACAGTCTGATATTTATCTACACAATTCAGCCGCTGTCCTTGCCCCAAATATTGGCTGAAACACATGGATAACAAATCATTCATTTATATTGTGCTGCTGCAAACTTGTAATTTGATGTTTATGGAATATTTTTAGTTAAGCTGAAATTCGATAGTGGTTTTAATTCTGTCAATTTGCTTAATAAAACATTCTTGGCCTTATTAATAAAAAAATAATACTCCTTGGATTTGTTACTCTTGACCTGGTCTTTAAGGACATCTCCTGTTTGGTTCAAATATGTTCATCTATATCATCCTCTACAATAGCCCATTTAAATTGTTTATTCTTTTGCTAGTAGTATTTCATCCATCCTTTCTACGTTACATTTATATCTTCTTTCACACCGCATATTTCCCTTATTACGCTATTTCGTATGTCATCCTTCATCGTCTCTTCAGCCATTTCTCTCGAAGCTACCATTTCCACTTAATCAATCTTACTTTTATCCTTCTTTTCCATAGGAAGTATGACCCTTTTGACAAGATGTGGCTGATAATGAAGCCATTTATAGTCTCATTTACTTTGTCTCCTGCTATTATCCTTCATTCAATATCAGACTCATACTTGCCATCTCATGTAAAAATAGATCCCACATACATAAACTCTCTCATTTGCTCTAAATATTTGTTTCCGACCATAACCTTACATTTTGACATCACATTTACTTTATTTAAGCTTTACATTTACAAAATTTTAATATAGCATATTTATGAATCATAAAATCCCTTAGAATTGCTAGTCCTAAACATGGGTCAGGATATTTGAAATTCGAAATAATAATATAACCCCCTTTGAAAGTTACTCTCATGTCATCATCATCGTCATAACAACCAAAAAATGGCCACTGCTGGACATGGGTCTTCTCCGAGGATCTCATACCGATTGCTAGAGTTTAGCGCCTACTACTCGGCGACCTCACCGCCAATTTTTTTAGATCAGAGATCTGCTAAAGCTTTATAACTCTCTGGACTATGTCTGTGACCCTTATTATATTGTCTTTTTGTTATGCCCTTTGGGTGACTTTGAGCTACCTTATAAAGCCCATTGTAAGCCAGGCTTCTCGGTACAAATGTTATCAGTGGCAACACGTAAACATCAAGTATTTTACTCGTAGCTTTCCATTATCGTCCGTCATCATCCGAGTTTGATCTGTCAATTGACCTCTTTGTAGAAGTTTATCTAATATGGATTGGTACTTACTTGTATAAGATCCATATTTAGGGTGAGCAAATGTACTTATCATTATAATTATAGTGGTGAGCCCTAGCGTTAAAATTGATATTATATGTGGCCGCTATCATAGGACCATACATAATGTCTTACTGCCTACCTATCTTACCCTCTCATTGTAATTCCAGCATCTGATGAGCACGAGCTCAGTCGTGAAAACATTGACCAGATCTGCCTGGCAGCAGCAATTTTTTCTAGTGCATTAAGCCTGCATGCAGAGACTACTCAAGTCAAATCTAGTTGTACATCCAACCCTCTTTTTTACGCCCCCATACCACATATTGGGTCTTATTCTATGACAACGTTATCTAAAGTAATCTTCATCAGTTCGTCCGTGATTGTTTTATAGATACCTTAGATATTTAAATGGATATTAAAATAATCATGTCCCTTGTTCATAGACTTTCGAGGAGAAAGGGAGCATAATATTGATTTCTTGTTTTAGTAAGGTTACACAGATCTTTTTCATCTACAGTCTTCTGAATTCAGTTTTCATATCTTGACTTGAAGTTGATAACTCGAGTCTGGAAAATACACTCTGGCTAGGAGATCCAAAACTATTATTGTGTTGCGGATAAAAATGATAAATACTTGTTCAAGTAACCATAAGTTGGTTTTAATTCATTACATTTACAATTTACTTTCGTTAACTAACCACGTTCCAAACTTTATGATACAATTTTATCCAACGTTTAACTACCTCATTTCCTTTCCGGTGATCAACCGCGTATCACAGCCCTTAACAACATAATATACCATTAGCATATTTTAGAATGCTAAAGAGCCACTTCAAATGTAAAAGAGGCCAATGTTGCTTTGATTTTTAGCTAAGAGAATGATTGTTGTGTTTTTCATGTATATTTTTCTCTTCATTTTCAGATTACCTCTTCCTTGGCTGTTATACGGCATCATTAATGGTGAGCCAGTTCAAGTAAACTCCAAGGGAATGGTTTGCAGTATCGTCCTGCTCTTTGCCATGCTTTTATTCGTCATCCTCAGTATCGCCTGCTTCAGATGGAAGATGAACAAAGGATTGGGTCTTACTATGTTTATGTTATACTTCGTCTTCGTTGCGGTCAGCTTGGGCCTCGAATACGGCTACCTTCATTGTCCGAGTGAATAAATTCAACATTATACGGTTTTGATAAGTAGGTTGCTCATATCAAATAAAATTATGTCGCAGAGTAGCGATTTCTCTTTCACACTTCTGTTTTTAAATACATTGATGGGTAATGACGAGAAACAACCATGAAACAACTGCAAAATGAAAGCTGTGTTGGAAATTTAGGTAGTAGTATATGCCTTGAAGAATGTTATAGATGTACAGACATTTCAGTTAAAACCTGTTTTTAGTTCAAATGAGTCGATAAATAGTTGTTGATACGTACCTCATTTGTTACTAATAGTTTTAAGTATACAAATAAATATGAGTACGTACTTACGAACAATCATTGCGAAGTATTAGTAAAAAAATATAGAATATCGGGCGTTTTTTAGGAACCGAATAAACATCGAATAATGTGTTAACCGAAAAGAGGCTGTGAATAAGAATACAAAAGAAACCAAATATAAAGCGTTTTATGTATAACCGTTTGTATTAATATTAAGCCTATAATTATGTTCTGCTTTGAAGAAGGGAACGTTTTAGCTAAAAACAGTTTTTAACTGCAAAATTGTAGTGTTTACTGAACACTGTGTGATTCTGTAATTAGATGTACATTATACGATACTTTTGGTTTGGTAAAGCTTTTAGTTCTTGAGCAATCAATAACACAGTTTATATTTGCTCAAAAAAGTTTATTCCTTACCCGTTTCTTTTTAAATAGAAGTTTAGGTGTTTTTATTACAATAAATGCTTTAAATACGCGGATTTAAACTATACATTATAAATTGTAAAACATATACGAAAAATAAATATAAAATTATAAAGAATATTGTGAAGAGGACAATGTGTAAATATATTTATACACTGTAGCTATGGAAATATGTATATGAAGAAAGAATTGGATACATGTTAGTAGTACTTATCTATTATTAGTAAATTGTTTGTGCATTATTTCCAAGCTATCCTTAGATAAAAAGCAATAAAAAATCTATGAATAAATATATTTATTTTTGTATACTTTCACTTGCACATTGCCTTCTTCCCCAATATGAGCTGCTCAAAGTGTGGTCTCGTCATCAGTCTCTATAACAATGGGAAGTCTATCCTAAGTTGAAACAACACGTACAATGTTGATTTTAAATAAATCAAGTAATTTATAAGACTATCCATTGTTGTAATCTTAGTAAAATGTATTATTGCATTCCAAATCGTGCCTTGTGCTAACATTTAAATTTGTTCCGTAAGCAGTATCCACGAGACCACAAAATATAACCATAAACGTTCCCTATCCATTTGAAAATAAATAACAAGATGATTTTTATATGAAATATTTAATAAATATAAAATGTACAGCCATCAATAGAGACTGTAGTTTCGTATATAATTGTTAGTTGTTCGTTGTTAAGCTCGATGGCGCTTCAAATACTTTTGGGGCTCCTAATGAACACGATAGGTAGATCTTAGATATTTCCCAAAGTTTCTTTAATATTCCACGATGTGGGCTATTTAGCTATGTGTTTATACGGAGCCGCCAGCCTTAGTACGTTCGTGTATGTGTTAGCTGAATTACTTTTGTAAATATTCTTTTGTGTTTTGTATACAAAGTGATTATTGTACGAGTTGTATGTGTATTGGTCATAAGACCTTCAGTCCAAGGGTTGACGTATTAAATTTTATTGTATCGTGAATTGTTGCAGATTGATGTTGGTGACGTATTAGCACAAACGGCTAGAATTGAAACTGATGTACATACACGAATAGTCCCGTTAAGGCGGTCGTCGAGCGGGGCAGATGTTGCTACTGAAACGATAAATATTTCATAAATGTGCCTAAGGGTCTAAATAGACTTAATAACATTATTAGCTATCTATAAATATAACGCTAAACTTTGTATTTACTCAGGTTCGCAGTTTGTGGTTCCAAATGCATAGTGTAGTTCTAAACAGGGAACATATGTCCCGCTCATTAATTATTATACGGTAGTTAGATTTTACACTACTTTGTAAACTCTTATTACTAATATCCTTTCTATATTAATCAGTTCGTTTCTCGTGTTATTCTTAGCTATGACATTTTTAACATCATCAAAATAGTCAATTCTATATTGTCTTCTCTAGGTATTCCCTTTCTCTAAATTATCTGGTATTATATGTTTCAAACGGACAGTGGAGCATTTCTACTAAAAATCACATCCGAAATGGAACTGATGCGCTTAACTAAGCAAAACTCCAAATTTATCCACCATACCACCACGCAAATCTCATTGTATGAACCCAACCGGTCAATTCCATATCGATTGTGAGTTGTTAGTAGAATTGAGCCTCCAGGTGCCACAGCTACACATCAGACTTTACACGTTGTCCTTGAAACAGTACTGAGGTCATTTATAATAGCGGTGATTCGTGTAATGCGACTGTGAAGCCTGACGTGTTGCTAGCCGTACGTTTTTCAATACGCATCAAACTAAATGTTCTATTTCAATTTGAAGATCGTGATAACCGTCCATGAAGATTTCTTCAAAGATTTCTCATGCTTTCGCTGTTCGTACTTCTCTTTGAATGTTTTTTAACTATCGTTGAAGATTTAAGTTATTTAGGACTCAAATTATAAATGCATTTGTTAATACCCCACAAAGTTTTATATTGAACCCGCCTAAAAGACATAGCAATAAATAGAATAGAATAGATAGTTAAATATACGTATTGTTAAGCTTTGACGAAATCTTAACATTGTGTAACGCTCAAAGTTTGTCAACTACTAATACGCATATATTGATATTTGAAAGTTGTGAATGCGCACAAATCAGGCGAAATGAAGACACTTTTTTTATTAAATCGCTTAAAAGAATTGTTGGAGTTATCTTAAGTTTTCGAAAATACAAGACTCTTAAATCCTATAATCCAGTGGCAGGAAAAATAAGATCAATAGATTTTTGCTACCCTGGCATACGCCCGGATTGCAAAAAACAAAATTTTTCAAATCAATATAATAAGCTTTTGAGATGGTACTTTTGACATCGTGTAAGTACTCGCATGTATACCATAGACACGGCTTATTATGCAGATTTAAAAAATACCCTTGTATTCTCTGGGTAATACAGCGGATTTGGTAATAACATATCGGTAGGCACCATACAGTCGATGTAGTCATAATCTGTGATAAGAGCATGCTTATGGCATAATTATAAAGTGTTTATAGAAACACTAGTCTACAAATCAATATATCGTTTGTATATAATAAGCTTGGATTTGACAGTAGCCTTCTGTAGTTCGCATAGCGGCGCCACTTATGGTCGAGCAGTGACATCAGGACACAATGGAGCGTATATTTGTCGTAGACAGGAACATTGGTTTTCTCCATCTAAGTCTAACTTGGTTGTCAATATTTCAATAGACTGTGAGATTTATAAGTGGCCACTCTTTAAATATAAGAATTGGGACAAATTTGGTCAGATTTTACAAAACGACTCGGTGATATAGTACTCGCCATAATTAAAAATACCAAGTTAAGGTAACTAGAGGCTGCAAAATCCTTAATAAACTCCTAATCATATATACTAGAGCGTATTTGAAAGCACCAATTACCAAAATTATATGTAGGTGTATGTAACGCCACATTATTACTATGCTAATATCTTATTCTGAATTACTATTATAAATTAGTGATTTCTATCTATTTCTTGAATAAATAACTAGTCTTGTAAATGTATCATCCTTCCATTATTAATAATCGTCATGAACTAAATTTTGGTTCAAACTTTGAGATATGGACAAACGGCAAGCGAGTTTGATTAATAACCCAATACAATGCAGAAAAAGACACATTCTTAATTTATAATATACAATGATTGTCTCTTTGATAAAATATCTCGTTTATTTGCCGATAAAACGTTAAATTCATTTGATCCCATAGTTGTTTATTATTTTTCTAAAATACTTCAATTCTTAAATCAGTTGCAATACATGTTTAAAAACATATTTTCCATCAATCCATGATCACAGCTGTAATTTGAAAAGGAATTTATGATCTAACAATGAATGTTGATCCATTGTTGAGATTTGATGTCAATCTATAAGGTTACCTATATTAAACGAATGTGATTCAAAATACTTGACATTAATGGATTACTAACCTATAGATATTTACTGGAAGCTCTTACTGGTATTGTTACTTCTTTTTTCTAAGATTCTTGAAAATCGTAAAATTTTTTATCCTTACCGTCTGTCCTATCTCGGACCTTGTCGATAATCATTTGACGTAGTTACATCAAATTGCATTTGTTCAGTACCAAATAGCACGAGCCGAGCTAGAACTCATTGAATCCTTATTATTGATTAAGATTGATTATATAATGATAATAATGTCGGTATCATTGTCGATATCGCTGCAAAATTTACTATGTTGCTTAAAGAGTTTATAAATGATTCTGATTGTATGAATAAATAGTTTAACCAAAGAAACAAATGTGACGATTTAAATAAAATAATTTTACAAACATTTTATCTAAACGTAATTCTACTGAGAAATAAAGATGAAACATTTTACTATTTCAGACTAAGCATACGATAATTCTGCATTAAAAATCAGAAATATCGGAACTTTGAAGGATTGTTCAACAATGCTACCGGCATCACGAAAACTTCGCATCTTCTCTTGTAGTCTAAGATTAGGCTTAAAAGCTATCATTACAAATGTTTACTAATAAAATTAAAATATATTAATATCCAGGTAGAGATTGTTACTAGTGGTGGTTTTTATATAAAAATATAAATTACTTATAAAGCAAGTAATAAAAAGAGTGTGTGCACTATTCTCAACGCAAGCGGACGGAACACCACATTTCTTTTAGTTTTTTTTTTAATTAATCATAGTGCTTGCTTGTGTGGGAATAGTGAGGATATGGGACTACGGTTGGTCGAGAGATTTCGTTTGATGCTGCCATGTATCGATTCCGTTTGACCGAAGACTTTAAAATTAAACGTCCATTCTTTAATAATTTCTTAATACTTTGACGATAAATTACTAAACATTACAATAACACATTTTAGATAAATGAACAAAAATGTGCTACATTAAGCAATATGGACTGTTGAAATAGTATGGACTAGCATTTAGTAAACTAGAGGCTATTGAACAAAAACAAAACTGCCATAATTTATATGTAGAAAGTTTTGTGATACGATTAGACTTATTTGCTTGTAGAGGCGTGTCGAAGAAATTTAATTATCTTTGGGGTCTTAACAGCAACCAACAACTGGAATTAAAACCACTAAACGATTGCAAATTAATTGGACCAAAAGTAGGTCCATTATTAGGTACTGTTAGATAAGTGAATAGAATGAAGTATTTCATAATAGAGATTATTATACACAAGATCTCTATTAGTGATTTATTTTGCAAACTATTTCTCATTGGGCATCCGAAATCGAAATGGCAGCGTAGGTTGTTAATAGTGATATTACAGAATAAGTAAAATTGAAAAAAAAAATGTTATTGATTTAAATAAATACAATGTAGTAAAGTTTAGTGATTTTGATCATGTTATAAGATTTAAACGGATGGAACTCCTGTCCTTAATAATTTATTTATAAAAATATAAATTGTTGCAGAATGTTTCAACAGTATTAATTATTATATTATCATTGTATATAAATGTGCTCGTTTGTTTTTTTAATTATGTATAGAATTAAATACACAAGTGATAGTTCCAGACAAAAATACTTAGATAACTTATCGTTGCTTGATCAGACATACGAAAAGAAACGATCAGGTTACGATACAGTTACCAAAGTCTTTTTTATATTATAAACAAGTGATCATTTTATCTATTGTTGCTCTTGTCAAAGCTTTTAATGATTGTTGTTGATATTTAAAATATATTGTGATAGTTTCTATAATAATTAGATGCCGCGTTCCACTATTTATAGATTGATTTGTTATTTGAAAGTTCCGAAATGATTTTATTGCAAAAGGGTGTCGGCCACGCGCTGGGGAGTGACGGTATTCTGAAATATTACAATAAAAATAATAAAATAGTGAGTTATGCTGTGTTTTATTCTTTAATATTCTTTTTTCCAAAATAGATTTTCAGGAAAATTTTGATAATCTCTAACCAATATTTTGGTTTTGGTAACCAAAACTTAAAATTTATTATGAATTGTGACTAGACTGCCAAGATTTTTCTTTATGTTGCATCTAGATAGTTCAAACCGCTGCCATACTTGTGTTAATAGTTATGCTATGTTTAGGCGTTTATACCTATGTTTTTTAAATACCTGAGATAGTCTAACAACTGCTCAGCTTTCCGGATATCAAAGACAGAATGATATTAAAGACACAAAGAAGTATTAATTCAGTTATTGTCAAGTCGGTAAATTTAAATTTTATCGTAAGGTTAGTATTGATCGTGAAAAACCTTAAACTATGACTTAGTATCATGTGCTCCGGTATTTAGTAAACTCGGTTAGCTAGACATATCGTTATGGCGACATTACGACACAAGTACTGTTATATAACACTTACACTATCATATTGTTTATATGTTCTTATAATGATTTTCATAACTATTTATGTCCTAATTAAGACATACAGGAGTAGAATAGCCTAACTTATTAAATTCATAAGTTGATAGGTAAAAGAAATATACACACAATAAATAAATATATATATTTGATTAGGAAATATGTTACACGTACATGAAATTCCTACGCCATCCATACGTGGCAAATCATCCACATACTTACAATAAAAATATATTGGCATATTATTTGTTAAGCATTAAAAGACACATTAAGAGTTCATATATTTATATAATAATAAGAATATTACACATATTGTGACACGACATTGTAGAATAAAAAAGCTAATATTGTATTATAAATAAATTCTTGCTTGTTTTCTAGACAAATAATCAAAATAATTAATAAACTATTCTAAGATATAATCTTGTTATGAGTAAAATTTGTACATCAAGCCAAAATTATTTACTCCTTTATTTTTGCAGCAGGAAAATAAATAGTTTGAGCATAAGGGCCATTCTATTTATCTATTGTTTTATTAGAGTGCAATAAATACGTTCCTCTTTCAATCGCTTTTTTCAGACATCTAATCAATACGTTTAATATTAAATTTTGACTAATTATAACATTTCACCACAATAAAGAAATGTTTTTCACTGAAACTCTCATCCATTATCGAGAACACTGCAGCTCCGGTCACAAAACTACATTAAAACATTTTCATTTATCTAAAATTGAAATTTCTTATTGTAGTTAAGAAAACGAAGATAATCAAATCTCTCCCCTCATGTCCATTAGACCTCTTTGATTGAGCACTCGTGACTTATCCTCACAAATCCTGAACTCATAGAGCCCAGAGCAGCAAATTTGCCAATATACACTATAATAAATTTAATAATGGTGCCTAATAATATTAATAAAATGGATATTGGTTTCACAAAATACCTACTAGTGCTATGATTTAGAATTATTTTCGATACGAGATCGAAAATTTATTTACAAGCTCTGCTTAGAGTAGCAAACACAAAGACAAAAACAAATCAATCGATATTTTGAAAACTATCGAATCTCGTAGTTAGGCACAAAAATTGTGGATTGATCGCCCTCTTGAACAACTTACCAGCTCGAACCTAAAAGTTCAGTAACAGCTGGAAATATGCCGGCATCATTCAGTTTCAAACTCCATGATTACTCTCGTATCCCAAGGCTGGAGAACATGGTGTTATATTCTAGATCTTTCTTGATGGAGTTGGGTCATTGAGCTTAGAGAAGGGTTTGCCGAAGACGAGTCCGGCAAAATAGAAGAAAAGCAAGTAGAGCTGCAAACGCAGCGCCAGCTAGCAGCGTGTCTTCATGGCGTTTACCATCTGCTCTCTCTATGACAGCACTCTAAAAACAATTTTATAACATTTAGATTTGATAAATGCGATTGAAAATACGACTACCAAACTATATCATCACATTACATTTGGCGCAACATCACTACCAAAGTCGCTACCCGCCGTCTGTCTGGCGACGTATAAGTACTTAGATCTTTAAAACTACGCAACGGATTTCGATTTTTTTTTAATAGATACAGAGATTCTTAAGGATGGTTTATATGTAAATACATACATAATATAGTAGAGAAACACTGATACATTTAGAGGTTTCTAATGTGATGTCGTAAATAAGCACTTTTTTTGCCCTTATATTGTATAAACGCTGGCTGAACCCTACGAGATAGACCAAAATAATGCACTACAGTATTGTCTCACTTACATCACCTCAGTACATACATTTCTGGTCATAACATTCGCATCTCAGGACATATTTGGTCTGTCACGTGATTCTGGTTGTCTTGTCTACCACATCCACAATCTGTCAGATGTAAACGTATCCAGTAATGGTAACAAAGGTTATTACAAAAAAAAACAATTACCCATCCCCCGTGTCGTATGGCCCACGGGGTCGCGTATTTAGCGACATGCGTGGCTGCCCAGTCCGTAGCGCGACACCAGCCGCCAACGCGAACTGCGCGCGCACAGACCTCGCAAAGGAACGCCAGAACTACTAATGCGCGTTGCTCTACGTGTGTGCACGCCTGTAAGAGAAAATTAATAAGCTGGTAATAACATAAAAACTTAACATAACCTTTATAGAGTCACTTAGATATCCGGATGTTTGTCTGACTGTCAAGAACCCTATTCTCAAGAAAGCGTAGAGGTATCAAGTTAAAATTAATATAAAACTGAGAGGTCTGCAAACACTTACAAAAGTGAAAATATTAAACTTTTAAGTATTTTGACACACGCACGGGAACCAAAACCTATAAAGTACTATCTCTTTTTTTTTTTTTTGTTCCCCTGAGGAAAATGCATTAAATTGCATACCCCGGCTGTGGCGAGCCGGCGGTTATGTGGGGCTCTCCTCCCCAGAAGGGGGAGGCCTACCCACTAAAAACCTCAGGGATGGCCTTCCTCAGGCATGTAGGGAGCCCCCGAGAACATCAAGCTATTTCCGGGAACCCCCAGCCTCCGCTCCCCTGCCTAGAGGGGAGCCCTCCTCGGGGGAGGCTACACTACCTCCCCCGGTCTCCTCCACCGACGACGCCCCCCGGCCACGGAAGGAGCGTGGTCCATCCCGGGTCGCCGTAGCAGTCGCGACTTCCTCGTGCCCGCCGGCGACCCGCGGCGGCGCGGCGCCGCAGCTGTGCTACCGAACCCGGCGCCGCCTTCTTCGAGCGGGATCGGCCATCTCCCGACCCCGCTCGGCGGCCTCCTTCTGGAGCATCACTGCTTCACAGAAGGAGGCCACAGCCCTCTAACCTCCCTCGTCCGCCAGCATTGCCGCAATCAATGCCGGCGGAGAGAGATCTCGCCCGGTCTCTGCGACCAAGACTCGACGCTCAGAGGCTCACGCAGGGCACTTCGCCAGCGTGTGCTGGGCCGAGTGCCCTGCGTGACACACGACGACACACGACTTTTCTCGGAAGCTGGGAATGTTTATGAAAAAACCGTCTCATACCTGATTAAATTATAATAGGACTAAACTTTTGGTAGCTTTTTCAATTTAAATATTTTAAATTCTTTTCGATCGATTAAAAAGAGATAATGTTTTATTTTAGTGAAAGAAGAAACACCACTTTTTATTTAATTTATTTCTTTATTGAAAGAAGACTGTTACTCGTAAATTATATAATATGTTTAAAGCTGATGTTGAGTTTAAAACTTTAGAATGATTATTAATTTAATAGTGACTTACGTTACCTATCTTTCCTAAACATACATTAGGAATGACATTAGGGAACATTAGGAATGTTCCTATCATTAAGAGCATGCAAACTCTAAAGCTGATCAATGATTAATAAAACAATGTTGGTTTTTCTTACTTAAGCTACGGTTTATTGCAAAATATTTATTATATATAATATGTATTATATTTACATTTTGACACATATTTATATCTTTTTGTTAGTTGCTAACTGAGAATGCTGGTATAAGATGTCAAACCGACAAATTACGAAACAACTTACACTCGTTATTTACTTTGTTTATTCGGTAATTATTCGGCAGTGTAACCGAACTATTCGGCCGAATACGAACACTGAAAAAGTTACCGAATATGCCGAATACCGAATATTCGGCCCATCTCTACAATAAATTAAATATGATTTATGAGAAAAATGCTTATAATTTTCGACAACAAAAATATTTATTGACTGCCGACCTGACATAACTCCTGCATAATGTCCTCAAAAGCAACCTCATCCAGGCTGAGTAGCGGGATATGTTCCGCTCTATTCGCCAGTCTGCCGCGAGCCTTTGAGTGCCGGAACCTCCGAGCAGCCCGCTCCAACGCACGCCAATCACGCCAGTACATCCACCAGCCCCTAAAATACACATAAGACAAAGTAATGAAAGTGTGAGCTAGAAAGTCCGAGCTGTAGGATTCTTAGCATATTTCATAGGCGACTCTTACACCAATTATTTTCCTCCTTACATGTGAAGTCCCTAGAGCTCAGCTGTAATCATACATTCCTCTGCGGTAACGTGCGGAGAACTCCATTAAACTACTATATTGATATTTTTCGCAACAAATAAAGTAGTGTGACAAGCGTTCATTCTTAAGACTTTTTTTTAAATCCTTGTCGAATTTGAAGCAAGTCTTTTGCTAATATCAGATTTCAGGCAGGTAACATACTGATAAGATAAATCAGATTTATTGATTTTATTCTCCTCCTTATATAGACATAATGTAAACTTTTTAAATTTGTCAAGGAAATTGGGTTCAGACTATTTATCTAAGGATTCAAATTGACGACTTTGTAAAAATGCACGGTTACCAAAAATAACCCTTGCTAGTTCTTTCTTGTACAAGGTCTCCCGTCGTAGACTTGTGAATCAACAGACAGACAGACTTTTATGACTTTTATTGATTTGATTTGATAATAAGAATTGAAATAAATACCTAAATATCAAAACAAGTTTAAGGATATTTTAAAGTCTTAAATAACAACCAAACCTGTAGCTAGGTACCTTAATAGATCTTTAACAAAGAAATTGCCATTTAAATTCGAGCGAATAAAGTGTTTAAATCTTAATAACATTTTAAACTCAAGTGCCACAGAAAATAATTATGTTCGAATTTCTTTTTAACCCTAAAGTTCGTGTTCTGTTTCCAATCGAATATCAGAATTAGGTTATTTAAAACTAAAAAAACTCACAAAATATCAGCGGTGTTTTGTTTCGTCATAATTTTGTACATTCTTGGCTATAACTTTCATTTAAATGCATAATTTAAACACAAGAAATAAAAATAAACTTGCCGTTTCAACGTATAGGCTACAAAAAACTAGAGGTTCGTTTATGAGCACATGTACGACGCCAATGCTTGGTGTTGATTTGAAGACATTACGTGCAAAAGTATAAATATTTGTTATCCCATATAAATTATAAACACATAATGTATGTTGTATGGTAACGACATAATTTATTGTAAATGTTGTTAATGTTGTTGCTGTTGTATTACTTTGATAAAGCTGATAAGTTTCTTGCGCCCATTCTTCTTATCAGCTAAAAAAATACGCCCAGAATGGGTAATAAAAATTTGGACGATTCAAAAAAGGTTTCTATGAAGTCATATTTGAATAAAGTTAATTTTGATGTTGATCTTAATTCAATATCTATTGACGTGTAGTAAACATTTATAAACTTTGCTCTTTTGGTTATTAAATAAATACGGAAAACGTATAATATAGTATGGAATCAGCGAAATTCTTGGAAATCTCCATACAAAACGACAATTACGTACTTTAAACCTGTAATATTTTTTTAATTATTTGTCAGTACATACATCTAGAAATATTTATCTATGAATAAATAATACATGTATTTATGTATATCCATTGTCTACAAATTGGTCTACTTAAAATACCCCTTTTAGTTTCTTCGTAAAAAATTATACAATACTAACAAACCTACTGTGGTTATTATATTTTTTAAGCAGACGACTGGTCTTCCTTGGAAGATACAGATAAATTTTGATATGAAATCGAAAAACGAATTAGTATTTAAGTGAGTACTCTTAAAAGGCCTACCTAAATCTAAGACTGTTGTACTTTACTCAGCAAAACAGAGCATCGCCTTACGATATTTCAGCTAAAACGAGATTCAACAGTGTTACACAAAAAGGATCCAGTCAGCTAGAAGTAAACAAACGCGTTTTTCTTCATTTTATTAAACATAAAAATTATAGAAGTTCTTACCCCTTGTGTTATTTTTGTGGGTTTTATGATTGTACATGTGTAACTACGTCCGACTGTACTTAATACTTAAGTTAAACAATGAAAAAAAAATCATGTGTAGCACACACTAGATTTAGCAAACCTTAAAGAAGTGCTTGATCTTTTGGCCCATAGGTAGTACCTATGGCATATACTACAAAGTTCCTCACCTAGGATCAGGCTTCGCCGCCGCCACAATACAAGTCGGCGGCCTCAGCTCCTCCAGCCGCAGATGTTGCAACAATAGTGCCCTGAACAGACGCACACCTCTCTCTTCCTCTTCTCCTTCAAAATGGTGCCTTCTCCAGTGACCCTGACAATCGTCACGACGCTCCTCATCCAATGACACTTGCCGAAGCAGTGGTGCTCTTGGGCCATCATAGTCTTCTAGAGGTTGTATAGTGCAAGCTGATTGAAAACGCCAAAACGCTTAGTAAACTAATCTACGCTAATTAGCTTAGCTTTATTTAAACTTCCGCTAGTAATATTGGCGAAGTCTGCATCTTACATAATTTTCGTGATGTATAGTGTCTTAAATATATTAAGTCGCATTAATCCATTAGGTTTACCGAAAGTATGCAGTTTAAAAAATTAATAATGGTAATACGCAAATGCACTCATAAAATAAATAACCAAAGTTCACAATATCTGATTATTTACGCGTTCACACGACATTTCTACATCAATCAGGAAAGATTGGCAATAAACTAACTACGAATAACAATATATAACAGTTTCCGAGAATGTTTTGAGCATGGCAACAACATCATTAACCTAGAAATTGCCCATTTACCTACTCCGAAATCGAAAACAGGAGCAAAAGTGTAGAGAATAAATTGAAATGATCACTAAATAAAACTGTACCTTGTAACTGCTGTGGTGTAGCTAAATCCATCAGAACTTTGCACCGAAATTGTACACAGATATGCACTTCTGCTGTAGAAGGGAGAGTAAATGACAGTAGTAGCTGGAAGCTAAACATTAGCGACCTTGGTTCTGACGGATCACGACCCTGACATGGTTGCGTGGACATGCGCACTAAAGCATCCACTGGCAAGAGCTATATATATGAGCATCGTTCATATAGACGTGGCCTACTTAATAAACTCTTGTTGGGAATTGCCGACTTAAGAGCTTGGAGCTTAAACTGGCTCATATTCGATTGTGTTTTAAATAAAAAACACTGAATGAACTTTTAAATTAGATATTTTTATGTAAATATAAACTCTTTATTGAACATAACAATAACAACATGAGTAGGTATTAAAAATAAAATAAGTTGGTTCGAATGTAATTTAAAATCTTTGAACTCTTTTTCTACATTTGATAAAAAGAGATAACAAATGTTCGAATGTGTTAGTCCTTCTTTCTTGTTTATATAATTCTAATACAGTCTTCTTAATTCTATTTTTAATTGAACTCTAAAAATTACTGAGCTCCTTAGCTTGCTATATCAACCTTAAAATTACTGGATTGCGTGACTTTATATATCATCTTGTCAAAGATGTTGGCAATGTTGGCAAATAATAGTTAGAAAGACATGTTGGAAAAGAATAGTTACTATGGGGAACCACAGTAACTATTATTTGACATCATGTGTCTCGTCAGGAAAGAGGGAATCGCAAATATGCTGCGAATTTCTAACATAGCTGAACTATAGGCATAACTTGAGTCATTCATAAACAAATTATGCCTATGTTCCAGGTGCCAAGTTTTTTCTTTTGCCTTGCATGCCGAGAGCAAACCCTGCAAGACCTCTCGGGGGACCGAGGGATGGAGTTCGCCGCCTCATACGAGGCAGCGACGGTTCTGGGACACTCCCCCCTATTCGACATCCTGGCCGACATATACGCAGCGGCGTATGCGTCGCGGCGTGTCGGCTGGGGGAACGACGAGGGGAACGCCCCGGAACAGGTGCACGAAGTGCCTAGGCGGGAGTGGCTTCGACGGATTGTGGCGGCCTGGCGTTCCCATTTCGAATTACTCGAGCTGCACGCGCTAGCGGGCTGTCAGCACCGTACTCCCGCACCTCGAAGCTTGGCTCCGCCGGAAGGAGAAAGTCACCTACCGATTGACTCAGATATTCACCGGGCACGGCTGCAAATCGCTGGTATTCTGCCACAGCCTCACGCATTAGCATGCACAGAGTTTTCGATGATATCCCAACTAATATTATAAATGCGAAAGTGTGTTTGTTTGTTTGTTTGTTTATTTGTTTGTTTGTTTGTTTGTTTGTTACCACTTCACGCTTAAACTACTGGACCGATTTCAAAAATTCTTTCACCCTTGGAAAGCTACATTCTCCCCGAGTAACATAGGCTACTTTTTATCCCGGAAAAATCGACAGATCCCACGGGATGCGCAATAAAGGCTTCGCTCAAAAACTACTGCACAGATTTTTATGCGGTTTTCATCAATAGATAGAGTGATTCTTGAGGAGTTTTGCGGCATTTTTTATCTCGGAAAAACGGATAGTCCCACGGGAAGCGCGATAAAATCTTCGCACCATAAACCGACTTCCGCGTATATGTAGCCGTGGGCAAAAGCTATGACCCTTAACCCTCTATACACCCAATCCCGAAATCCACGCGGGCGAAGCCGCGGGCAGAAAGCTAGTAAATAATAAATAAATAAACATTTCTCACAATCACAATAATTAGCGTAGCCCAAATTAAGCACTATAAAGCTTGCATTATAGGTTCTAGGCAATAATTCCCAAAGTGATCTATATCGACCCCTAGGGGTCTATAACAACTTGCAAGGGGTCTACGTCAGCAAAACAAAAATTTGGGGGTCCATGAAATGAAAACGACGGTCCACAACATTGGATCTCATCAACATACACATACATATATTATCATCTATCACCATCACAGCTCAAATACATCCCCATCGAGAGCCTACCCTAACTACGTTAGGGCGATTATGCCTTAGTCAACCACGCTGGCCCAGTGCGGGTTGGTTGACTACGTACACCTTTGAATCGCTTCGCAGATGTACGCAGGTTTCCTCACGATGTTTTTTTTTTCTTCACCGTAGGAGCGTCGGATAATTGTACACATGAAATTCGGAACGAAGGCATTGGCCTCCCGATTCTATGCGGCGCACAAACCAGGAGACCTATTTTTGAATTACGAACGCGATTTCGAAATCACCGCTGACTAAATAGTCAGCGGTGACTTTAAGGTCACGGATTCCTAAACATCCAATTTTTGAAAGTCGACCGCAGAGCTGCCAACATAGATAAAATACACACATACAACATAAGAGTTCGGTTCCACGCAGAATGTAGCCGCTGCCGGTTATTGCCGGTTTAACCATTGTGGTTATTATATACATATATATATATATATATATATGCTACATCAATATATATAGGTGTATATATATATATAGACTGAAAAATCAACACATCAACTTCAGACTCACCTCAGAGACAAAACACAGATAACATTTCCACAAGTATGACTTGATTACGAGTGGGTGAGGGCACTCGTAATGAAATCACATCCGTAACTAAAGTAGTCACATAAATGATATTCAAAAATACGAATTATTGAAAATCGGTGATTATTAGTCACATCGGTGATTTCGAAGTCGCATTCGTAATTCAAAAATAGATCTCCAGTGCCGAGACCACAGCGCCACCGACGCTCCGACGAACCATTATACTATTTAAAAATTTTTTAAAATTTAAATTAAATTTAAAAGGATTTATTTTATTTAAACTCTGCGCTCATTTCCAATAGGAACATAAGCAATATATATACATAAACTTAAAGTAAAACGATAATGTCTGCAATAGTTCAGAACTGTGTCGCAGACATTAACGCCCACCTCCAGAGGTTAGGCAAACAGCGTTCCAGGGCTTAATCTAGGAAGTCTATATAAACAAAAACTTTTAATATGATTAAAAATATGATATCGTCTAAAAATGTCTATGTGTGTGTGTATGTGTATATGTGTGTGTGTATGTGTATGTATGTGTGTGTGTGTGAGTGTGACAGAGAGAGACTGAAGATATCATTTGCGAATGGGATAGTGATGTGTTTATATATTATATACTAGGTCCATACAAACAACTACCGATTAATTCTTCAGTAGCAGTGTATGTTAAACTTTTTAGCCATTCAACAATGGAAGACTTGCAGTCACGTAAAGTCTTTGGGTAGATATACAAAATTTGGTTAACTTTATTATAAATAACAGATGCAATGTAGTAAAAATGGCGTTTGGAAACAATAAGTCTACATGGAACATAATTACAAACACTATATGATCTGCGAGTATTTATGGTTAACTTAGGGTCATAAGGAAGTTGGAGATGCTTTCGAATGATTACTTGGGCTATGTAAATTTGTCTGACAGAAAGAACGTCTGTAAGCAAATAGAGCTCAGTAGTCGGAAATAAAATGGGTTTGAATGTTATAACTTTCAGTATAGCTCTTTGGGCCCTTTCCAAACGTAAGAACTGCGTCTTACCAGCACATCCCCAAGAAACAATGCAGTAAGATAGGATAGATTGTCCCAACGCATAGTAAACAGTTTTTAAAGTCTTGATATCGATTGCAGATCGTAGATTTTTAAAGACATATATGAGCCTACGCACTCGTTCTACAGTTATCTGAATATGCTTTCTCCAAGCAAGGCAACAATCTATCCATACACCAAGATATTTCACATCGAATGAGCGCTGAATTTGAGCACATGTACATTGGCCACAACCTCCAGCATGTAATGGCACGTATGTCAAAGGAATTAGACGGGAGAGAAGATGTATTTGGAGCAAATGTAATATACGTAGTTTTGTCTAAGTTTAATGTTAGCATGTTGCTATGGAGCCACCGCATGACAGTGGACATTGCATACTCAGCATTATTTTTAGCCTCAGCCCAATCATTACCATGTATAACTAAAGCAGTGTCATCCGCATATGTAAATATATTACATTTGGGTATGTTAAGCTGACAAAGTTCGTTGACATATATAATAAATAGGGTAGGCCCAAGTACGCTCCCCTGAGGTATACCAAAGCTAAGCTGTTCATCTTGACTTCTTAAAGTCATCAATCAAAACACTCTGGCAACGGTCACTAAGGTAGCTTTTGAAAATATCATTTGCTACGCCTCTTACACCGATATTAGTAAGTTTATCCAGAAGAAGTGGGACAGAGACAGTGTCAAATGCTTTAGAAAGATCCAAAAATAATCCAACTGATTTTAACTTGGAATTTAGATTTTGAACTACAACTTTAGTCAGATCCAAGACAGCATCTTCTGTGGACTTGCCACTTCTAAAACCATATTGATTACTAGAGATTAAATTATTACTGTCTAGATAGTTAGTAAGTCTGTTCTTGAGGATCTTCTCAAAAACCTTGGATAAAGAAGTTAAGACTGAAATGGGTCGGTAATTGTTAACACTGCTTCTATCACCACTTTTATAGATAGGGCGCACAAGGGCTTTTTTAAACGCTGAGGGGAAAATACCTGTTGAGAGACATAAGTTGAAAATATGGACAAGTGAAGGGATCAAAGTGTGTTTGGCCAATTTAATGAGGGAAGTCGGGATACCGTCGCAACCCGTCGCTGAAGTGTTTTTTAAGTTATTTATTATGTGTTCAATTTCAACACAATCAGTACTATGCAAACACATAGAATTTAGAGGGGGCGAAGTTTTCTGTTGATTAATTGAATTATCTATTGAATTAAGATGCTCTGTAGATACCACAAATTTCTCGGCGAGCTTCTTACCAATGCTTGCAAAATAACGGTTTACATTATTTACTGCAGTTTGAGAGTTAACTGAGTTTGATAATAAACTATTAGCCGAGTTTTTAGTTTTATTTAAATTACTAATTTTTTTTATTAATTTCCAGGTTTCCTTTGGATTTTTGTGTATTTTGTCAAATTCCGCTATTTCATAAGCTTTTTTTACCTTGTGAAGTAGATTATTAGTAAAATTTTTATATCGCTTGTAGGTCATGGCTAAAATTATGTTAAGTGGATCTTTTTTGGTCTTCAGAAATAACTTATCTCGGTGACGTAAACATCGTAGTAAGCCAGGAGTAATCCAAGTTTTATTATCCGTTTTCTGCTCGGCATATAAATATTATGAGAGTTTAAATTAACTACATTCGAGATAATTTTAACAAGAGAGGAAGTGGCAATGTCTGCCGAGTCACATATGAGAACATCAGTAAAATCAGTAAGTTGTAAATCTCGTACACAGGCCTCCATAGAAGAAGAAGGCCTCCTAAGAATTTGTCGATATTCCTGAATGATGGAGAGCGGTAGATCGCCACTATTGCTAATTTGTTAGCAAATTTTAGTACAAGACAATTTGCATTATGAAATTCAGGTATCTCAAAAGAATAAGGTAAGTTTTCTCTGATATATGCGACCACCCCGTCGTTTTGACTCTCATATGTAGTCATACATGAAGCATAACCTGGTAGTATGGGCACATTCGGACACTTACTCAACCAGCATTCGGATAAAATTATATGTCAATAGGAGTGGCTATGCGAGACAGTAGCGCAAGAAGACTAGCAAAATTGTTATTTATGCTTCGAATATTCACATGAAATATATTTATTTCTTCTTTTGTCTTAGAAATATACAACTTACATTGCTCTGGGGAACATTTGTAAAATTTTGCGACTTGTATTTGTTCGATTTCAGCAAGTAAGAGTAGGTTATCCGTCATTTCTAAGAGAGAAGTTTGACTAGTATGCATAAATAATATTTAATAATAGGCAAATACTGCGTTTGCTATTTATATCTGACACATACCACCGGCATCTATAAGCGTGTAAAGGAAGAAAAATGGCCATGTACGTGGTATATTGAGTTGACAATGACCAGTATAAAAACAAATAATAAAATAATAGGCTGGCTGAAAAATATTTAGGTATGTAGTTGTACGTGTTACATTGTAGTTTATGACAGTAAATTCGCATTAGTACCGTTGTAGTTGAGTAGTTGATGTGTATAGTGTAAATGATAGTGAATGTTATGTATATAATTAAGGTATAAAGTATGATAACACTTCTAATCATATTGCGGCTAAACAATCCAAGTAACAGCATCATTAGGGTAACAATAATTATCACTGATAAGTATTTTACATGAATCATACGTTTTGACCGAATAAGTATGAAACAGATATAATTAGAATATATAAATCGAGCAAATTTACGACTTAGGTACATTTCGAGCATACAAAATGTTGTTGTGTGTTGGTAATAGTAAATGTTTTTTGTAATATAGTAAAATAATATCAATAACACATTATAAATCATGTAAAAAAGACGACTCATAAAATAACTTATCCTTAAACAAACCAAAATGCTTCTGTCAAAATTTTCGTACTATGTTATAATATATAGACAAAATTATTTACAAAAGTACCTTTTTTTATAAAAATACCTATGAAGTAAAAAATTTATTATAAATGTATATATAACATTTTGTAAGTTGTAGGATGTAGGACTTTAATATCAGGTAAGAGGGGGGTCTACCCAAAATCGAAAAACATGGCAAAGGATCTACGACACAAAAAAGTTTGGGAACCTCTGTTCAGTATTTTATACATATATAAATATTTCTGATAGAAATATACATTAATAACCATTACTGAGGCATAATTGCTAGTATTCATCACACAAACATCTGCCTCCACCGGGACTGGAACCTGGGACCTCAGAGATGGCGACACTTTGAAACCAGTGTACTAGTCACTCGACTACGGAAATTGTCAAAGATATGACTAGAGTAGAGGTGATTTCTTTTCATTTCGGGAATACAATAATTTCTAACTTTATATACATTAATTAATAATAAATTAACATGTCACTAATAATTTAAACATTCATATTTGTGAATTATATAATATACCAGTATACTAATTATACAGTATTTCGACCAATTTGTATTGTTCTTTGAAAAACTATCCCTTACATTTAAACAAGAATAGTTTTTCCGTTTTTTTCCTAATTGTTTCTACCTAGTATTTAAGGTTCCGCATATATTATTTTTGTTTTATTTGACTATAACCTGTTTTTGTAAGGACGTTTTCTGTTGACGTTGGGACGTCAACAGGACCTCAGGTACGTCAACAGAACCTCAGGTACGTCAACAGGGACGTCAACAGGAGGAGGTTGTCTGACGTCGCACCCCTGTCGTTGACACCTACCCTTCGTAAGACGAAGGCTACACGTTATGTATTTACTGTGGTCCATCAGTATTTATTATGGAACGTGGTAAATACTGACAGTGTAGCCTAGAGTACTGATGGATGTCAATATTTATCACCAAATATCTAGATTTCTTAATTCCGGAGTGATGGTCCATCTGACCGTGGTAAATACTGATCGTGTAGTCTCGCGTCAGTATTTATCACGTCAGTACGCAACGCGCTAGCGATGGAGGAGGACGCGTTGAACGACATTGAAACCGCGAAGCGCTCGCCCTCTCCACCGCGAGCGCAGGTTTCGGTCCCTTTTTTTTTTTTTTTCTTCCCCCTGAGGAAAATGCATTAAATTACATACCCCGGCTGTGGCGAGCCGGCGGTTATGTGGGGCTCTCCTCCCCAGAAGGGGGAGGCCTACCCACTAAAAACCTCAGGGATGGCCTTCCTCAGGCATGTAGGGAGCCCCCGGGAACACCAAGCCACCTCCGGGAACCCCCAGCCTCCGCTCCCCTGCCTAGAGGGGAGCCCTCCTCGGGGGAGGCTACTACCTCCCCCGGTCTCCTCCACCGACGACGCCCCCCGGCCACGGAAGGGGCGTGGTCCATCCCGGGTCGCCGTAGCAGTCGTGACTTCCTCGCGCCCGCCGGCGACCCGCGGCGGCGCCGCAGCTGTGCTACCGAGCCCGGCGCCGCCTTCTTCGAGCGGGATCGGCCATCTCCCGACCCCGCTCGGCGGCCTCCTTCTGGAGCATCACTGCTTCACAGAAGGAGGCCACAGCCCTCCAACCTCCCTCGTCCGCCAGCATTGCCGCAATCAATGCCGGCGGAGACAGATCTCGCCCGATCTCTGCGACCAAGACTCGGCGTTTGGAGGCCCACGCGCGGCACTCCGCCAGCGTGTGCTGGGCCGAGTCAAGGTCGGATGCGCAGTGGTGACAATGTGTCGATCCCTCCCGTCCTATTCGACACAGATACTCACCGAAGCAGCCGTGCTCGATGAGTATCTGAGTCAATCGGTAGGTGACCTCCTCCTTCCCGTGGAGCCAAGCTTCGAGGTGCGGGAGTACGGCACTGACGGCCCGCTGGCGCGCGCAGATCCGTAATTCGAGCTGCGCACGCCAGGCCACCACAATCCGTCGGTGCCACTCCCGCTTAGGCACTTCGTGCGCGGGTTCCCGCCGCGTACATGTCGGCCAGGATGTCGAATGGGGGGGAGCGTCCCAGAACCGTCGCCGCCTCGTACGAGATTGTACGGTAGCCTCGTACGATCCGTATGGCCATTATCCGCTGCAGGCTCCGTAGCAGAGCTCTGCAGCGGGGGGACCTCGCGCAGTCTTGCGACCACACGGGAACCCCATACATGGCCACGGATCGCACGACGCCCTCGTACAGGCGGCGAACTCCATCCCTCGGTCCCCCGAGATTGGGCAGCAGGCGATGCAATGCGCCCGCCACCCTTTTGGCTCGGGGGACCAACCGCACGAAATGCTCCTCGAAGCTCCAGCGGCGGTGTAGGGTGAGGCCCAGGTACTTGATGTACGGCCCCACCGGGACCACCGCGTCACCCACCCGGATCCGGCAGCTGGGTGGTTCCCGGCGCCTCGGAAGGCCGTGGAACCATAGCGCCTCGGTTTTGTGAGGCGCTATTTGTAAACCCAGCTGGCGGATCGCCCGCACGACACATGCCACCCCAAGCTCGGCAAGCCTGAGCACCGGCCCGAAGTCGGCCCCAGTCGTCACGTCAGCGTAGCAGACGACACTCACGCCGCGAGGAAGGCTGGTGCGAAGGACCGCGTCGTATGCGAGGTTCCATAGCAGGGGTCCCAACACCGACCCCTGCGGAACGCCGCATTCGACCCTCCTCAGGTTTCGGTCCCTACTACTAAGGATCAATTATTGTTAAGGGAATTTATTTTATATTTAGAATCTCTACCGGAACTATGGGATACTTCCCCAAGTTCATATAAAAATAATATTAAAAGAGGAGAAGCTTTAGGAAAACTTTTAGATATCTATAAAAAAATAAAAACCGATGCCACGATAGAGAATGTGAAAAAAAAAATTAATACTTTACGGTCGAACTACAGGAAGGAGTTAAAAAAATAGTGGTATCAGAACGATCAGGATCGAGCACCGATGCTGTTTGTCAGCCAAAATCGTGGGTGTTCCACGTGTTGCACTTTTTAAACAAAACACAACAGCCAGTTTTTGTAATCCTCCATTTCATTTTGAAACTTTATATCATACTTTATATATTTTATATAACTTATATAGGATAATAAATTTAAATGAGTGTATTTTTCTCTTTTTTGAAGCCATTCTTTCATCCATTTCTTTCTTTTCATTTTTCTTCTTAAAGTTATTGCCATAATAATAGCGACACAAGCTTTATTTTTCATAATTTGTGGATCCATTGCGTAAAAACGTTTGCACAGTACGCGAAAGAACTCGATACTGACGTAATAAATACTAAACGTGTAGACTGCGTCCGTGTTCCATCAGTACGGAATGTGGTCTATCATTATGGATCACATTCCGTACCACAATAAATACTGAACGTGTAGCCTTCGCCTAACAATGAACGCTGAAATTCCGCAAGGCTCCGCTTTATCCCCAACGTTTTTTTTCTGCATACCAATGCCATACTTTTCTTTGGTAAATATACATTGCTATTCAGACAACAGTACAGCGCACGGTGGACATCATAGAAGCTCAGCGGCCATAAATGAGTGGTTGAGAATCCTTATGGATACCACCAGAACCAAGTGAGCGTCACACATAGCACTGACTTTACTATATGTTTAAGTAGAATAAAGAGAACGATATATCGAATTATTGAGTTCAGAGCAGTGCCTGATTAACCCTTAGGCTAATTAGGCTGCAGCCTAGGGCGCGAGGATCGGAGGGCGGATTAATTTTGAAATATAAAAAAACGCGCTTAAAACAAACCCTGACTTGACTCGAATCGACATCGGTTCTTGCCGACCGTAACACACCTGGCAGGAGCGCGTTCTTACAATTAGCCTAGGGCGGTCAGAACTCTTGATCAGTCGCTGGTTCAGAGTAAAGCATCTGTGGTCTGGTTGGTCCCCTCAGAGAATATAAAGAGGTTGCCAAATTTTTTCCTTTCGAGAGGAGAGGCAGAGCATCCTCATGGATTCCACCGCAACCAAGTATCGCAGTGATTATTTCGGAC
Source organism: Scirpophaga incertulas (assembly GCA_036419045.1). Taxonomy (NCBI): domain Eukaryota; kingdom Metazoa; phylum Arthropoda; class Insecta; order Lepidoptera; family Crambidae; genus Scirpophaga; species Scirpophaga incertulas. Next base: position 15,379,751 of record CM071645.1, read on the forward strand.
TGCAAACCAATCGAACCGATTCGACCGGAGTGACCTACCGACAAAACTCACCCTAAGCCGTTGATCCTAGAGACCCCTATTGCTCGGAGTGAAAGTGTGTCGCCCCATCGGGAGATGGAGCGAAAAGTGCTAAAAACACTAAAAAGGGAAACGAGGCGGAGATTAGAAGATTCCGCTCCGAAATCGATCGACTTACTATCGAGCGATCGGTAATTGCAAGAGATAGGCATTCTTGAAATTGTTCTTCGACATTAGAGTAAAGATCCCGTACAGAAGGGAGTAAATCGTTTCAAATTTTCAAAGCGCTTACAAAACATTCTCTAGTAACAGCACTTCTATATAAGGGCAGAACGGCAGAGACAAGAAGATACCATGAATCTTATTATAGTATCTTATTATAGTATTCAACCTCAGAAATCCCCAGGTTTCCTAACGAAGCAAACAAGAATATGTATCATCCGACAGTATGCGATAACCACCGCCCATAGACAGTTGCAACTTCAGTCACAGATGTGTTGCCGGCCTTTTAAAGAAAAATAGGTTCTTTTTTGAAGATTTGGATTTCGCATTAGTTCGGAAATACCGCAGACAATTTATACACAGTTTGGTAATGCGAAGCAGACAGTTCCTGGAAAAACGCATTTTTGTGGACTATCAGGTTTCAAAGTTGCACAGTTTTATAATTGCGTTTAATTCGCTACTGTATTATATGTAATTTCAAAAAGTATTTCTTTTATTTATACGTTTTTTTTTCAAATATGTTGGCTATTTGGGCGACATTGCTAATAATAATTCACTAGGCGTTATTTCTCCTCTACAACTTTGGCTGTTTCTACTTAGAAAAAGTACTACTGTACATAACGTTATATGATATTACATAACTTATATAACGATATAGAGATATAAACCATATTCTAACATATTTTACTCACAGTTCCACATTACTGAATATCGAGTGGAATGAACAATTGCTTGGCGCAGTGAAAGATTAATCATAATTGTGTTTCAGTTCAAATTGATAATAAAAATCGAGCCAACTGCGAGTCGATCTCGTCCACCAAGGGTTTCGTAAATATCTTTATAATAGCATTTTCTTGTCACACAATTGTTTGAGCAACAATCACCTCAAATGTTCAAACAATCAGACATATATTAGGTATAAATTTATTTAATTTGTTTTATATAGATCTTTCACTGTTGGATATAGGCACAAAAGGTAAGAACATTATGATAATAACATTAGATTATAGGAGTATATTACATAAACAGCGACATAAAGTCATTGGTAAATTACCGTCATTTGTATTTATATATTTATTGCTCTCACTGTAGTTATAATATAATTGTGTAAGCTTTGAATGTCATTTAAACGTCTATTATATTATTGTTCTGAGTTGGCAATAACAGTTATAACTTATTAATCAGTAACTACCTGATTAATAGAATAAGTCTTTATAATATTTAGTTTCAGCAAAGATCGAAATTATTGAAGGATATTGATAAGGACAATAATTTCTTAATATTACCGCTGAATTTTAAAATGGATTATTCTCAATTAGACTAAATAATACATGATTGTGTGAATTACAATACTTTAAAAACTATACCCAAAATTTTTAAATTAAAACATAACACTTTTGAATTTTAATTTATTGTTATTTTTTGTTTTGCTAGTTAGTTTTACTGCTAATTTGCTAGTTTTACTGTGTAAAACTAACAAAAATATTTTAATAATGACTTTACCTGTAGTCATATTAATAATAATAATAATATAGCCTTTTATTCCGAAGATGTAGATTTACAAATAGTAGTCATATTATGACATATAAATTAAGTTTAGATTAGAGAAATTAGTAAGTTTTAACTTTACTGCATTCACCAATTCACAATTAACTGGATTTTTCACATTCACAAGTAACAGAATGTAGGAACTCAGCAGCCCTATCCCACACCGGAACTGCTGTCGATTGTCTGATTGAATCTACTCTAATAGTGAGGCCCAATTGTTATCAGCCCAGTGCCCGTTGTGAAACTGTCCGCGCCGCACAGGAAGGAACGCATTGCTCCGGATTATGGAGAGATAACCAGACAGATACAAAAACAAGAGGCACAAACAATGTTGGCGAGGAAAGAATTGATATTGAAGAGGATTCTAGTGACAGTACAGTGACCGGCGATGTTAACGATGCTATTGTTATGAATGGAATTAAAGATACAAAAATGAGTGATACAAGCAAAAAGAAATTGCAGGACGATAGCCCTACCGCATGTTGCAAACTTTCATTATTTGCTTTCCTTTGTGCTGTGCTGTCTTTACTTGTGCAAGCGCTCAACGTTGGACATACAAGTATTAAAGGCTGTGAACATGATCAGTGCCATCATGTAATAAAACACGTTCTTGAAGAGAAATTAAATGAGAAATTGGAAGCTTACTTATCTAGTGTTACCGGATTGAAAGCTCACAGATTTAAGAGAGAAGCTATGTTGGTAAGTTTGTAATTAACTTATAGTTGCATATAGGGGGAGTCAAATCTTGAATTGTTGGGGTTGTAATTCTTTTTTTACAAATCTGAAATTGTTATAACTGAGCGATGTTTTTGAATGTTTTTTTTTCTATTTATATAAAGATCCAAATACATTGCGTCTGTAGAGTTTAGGTCCCATGTATGTAGCAAATGAACATTATAATCTAACGCTATTATAATGTAACGCTAACCTTACAGATGAATAACTATAACTTTATTGTCATAGATGCCATTGACACACACTTTGTTTATTTTTCTAAACCACTATGGTGACAATAAAATTTAAAGCCTCCTAGTGGTAAGTAATCCTCATAACCTATTTACTCCCTTCTTGAAGAACTGGTTACAGTATTCTCCGAGAAAAATCCTTAGTAGGGATTTCATTTCACAATGCACACACAATTAAGAAGATATATGATGATACTATTAAGACAAGAAGCTATGTTTAATATTCATAATGGAGCTATTTCTGGCTCAACTAAAATACCTTAGAAAAGACTTTAAATGCAGATAGAAATTCAAAGTTTGTGGTTCTTAAAATAAAGGTCTCTCTTCTATGAGCCACCATCATAGAGCAATCGTTTGTCACAAACTGTATTTCAATTATGAAAATTCCATATCAATTTACCAGAAACCATCATCTATTCAAGAGGACAACACTGTGACACCTCATGTTGAATTTTTCAACCCTAAAATGCGCCCTGAGTTAGAGGACAAGGATGAAGCTGAGATGAGGAGAACAGGTTCTAAGGGTCCCGCTCCAGGTGGTGACACCTGGGTCTGGCTTACTAGCTACTCCAGAGTACCGGTAAGAGGGCATAATGTTAAATAACAATAGTGTTAATAGAGCTTGAAAATTTCCTGATCATCCTGAAAATCATAAGCATTAAGTTAATCTTAAATTAGGTTTTGATTGACTATCTACATTTAACTAATCTAATTTATTAATCTAATTTACTTTTAAAAATCTGATATATTGCAAAAAAGGTAAATAACAAAAAATAGTTTCTAGCTACTGTCAATTAAGAAATGCTGTTTGCTCAGTTATTTGTGATGTGTTTTTGACACATGCCATGTTAATTTTCACTACTTAAGCACTTTTAGTATTTGCCTGCAAAATAGGAAAAACGAAGAATGTGAATATCTATTAATAATTTGCTCACGTTTACGTTTACGTTATCTAGTATAAGGTGGTGCAAGGTTTCTGCAAAGCTACTCAAGATTATTGTCCACCTGGAGTTCAGGGCCCTAAAGGCCCAAGCGGTGCACCTGGTCCTAAGGGTGACAGAGGAGAGCCTGGAGCACCAGGTACTCCAGGGCATTCAGGAGCAAGAGGCCCTTTAGGCCCACCAGGACCGAAAGGTATACATCAAAACATGTTTCTTTATTTTATAATAAAGCAAAAAAGCACTAGGTCCACAAATCAAATAAGGCTAATATGTTTATATTAATTTTATCACTTCGTTTGTTCGAAAGGAGAACGAGGTTTTCCTGGTAATCCAGGCTTAGACGGGAGAGACGGAGTGCCAGGGGAACCAGGATTGGACGGCATGTCTGGTAGAAACGGTGCGGATGGAGCCCCTGGTAAAGATGGACGGGACGGCGTTCCTGGAAAAGACGGCAGTCCCGGGAAGAATGGAAAAGATGGAAAGGATGGTAAGAATAAGTGTAAAACAGTGTCACTATTCTTGTTAAAATAAGGATCTTGTAAATTAAATAGAATCATGATTTTCATAATCATTTTAGCCGAGCAACGCCTACTGATCTACTTATCAATTGACATTATATTAGTATAAGTTTAATTGCAAAATATTCTTAACTAATTTAAATTACGCAGCCACATTCATTATTTGCACGTTGAGCACTTCAGAAGAATATGTCTGACTTACTGTAAATTTTAATATAATCAAATTAACAATAATATGACAAATGAATAAATTATTATTATATCACTTGTTATCACGCGTCTATATAAGACGGTCCCTTATAAAGCGGGAGTATATTACTGCTTAGTGGGAATCACCAATATCTCTGTTGAATGAATGGGTTCACCGCAAATACGAGAGGTTGACTTGGGTGCTATCAGAAATAACACAGAGCCCCGTCCCAAATAGAAATTCTACCAAATAGAATCAATAACATAAAAATGTTCGCTTATTTTCAAGCGAGATGTCTGTAACTCCTATGGGACTCAGACGCTACGAGACAGCAGCTGCTGTTTGAAATTTATCTAACTTGTTTTCATATTTTGCTAACGTATTTCATAAATATTTTTACGTAGGTAATACTTGAATAAATATTTGAAATCACCTCAGTCGAAAGTTTTATTTTGTGGTCTAAATAGGGAACGGTCTTAACGCCATATTGTTCCCTTGTTTCTTTGATCCCTTATTGTTGATCTTAAGATTATTTTATATGTCAATCAAAATTACTACCTGAAAATCATTATCAGAAACAAAGGATCATATAATATTTTATTGTCTATTATTGTCGCTTATATCATGCATATTTATAAGACACAGTCCTTTATAAGGCGTGCGCGGAGATACAGATCCAACGACTAGAGGCCATTCAAGTGAAATTTAATGAAAGTGTGCGTGGAATATACCACCACCTGAATCTAATCTCTATCTGCACCATGAATAATGCAGCCAAAAACTATACCCAGTTAGATGCACAAAAATTATTGTCATCACTGGTCAAAACGTTTGTGGACTTATTGCATTTCGATTTTGGTAGTAATGAAAACCTATGGAAGTAATTATTATTATGGGTAAGCCATTATAAAATTTAGTTTATGAACATGTAAATATAATTGATCCAAATTATGAAATATTCCAATATACTCGTTAGTTAATAAGTATTTGACATAACAATTTTAATTATGATGAATAGGTTGAATGTAATGGACATCAAAATTATGTTAACATCTTCCTGACTAACATTCTCTGCATATTAAGATTTGATTTGAAATATATTCAAAATGAAATAAGGAGAAAGTTGTTAGAAAATATTTACTATTAGCTATAGACTAAATCCACTAGTACTAGTCTACTGACGATGTTACTGATTTTGGACTAAACACAGGTCGAGCAGGTGCTCCTGGTCCTCCTGGCATTAGAGGACCCAAAGGAGATCGTGGCCCTACAGGTCCTAAGGGACAAAGGGGCAACGATGGCCGCGATGGAGCACCGGGCAGACCAGGCCTCTCGATATACAACTATACTAAAGAGAATGAGCTTTTCATACCCCCAACATTTGCACGTAAGTATTTTTCTTGTATTTTCACTAAGCAGGCAAGCTTTCATGACATACAATTTAGGAAACATAATTTGAATATTTCTCTTAACTGCGTCCGTGTTTATTATTTAACAATGTCTTCGTTGTGCTCCACATAATAATGAAAATATTATTATTAAAGTACTGATATTTTCGTGTTTAATTTACCTTCAACTTTTTCCGATCAACATATATACAAACTCACACCTCTTACTTATATCTTCTCTGCTCGGAGCTCTTTGCATTGCCCTTTTAGTAATTTTGTCTCTCATTAAAAGACCCATTGCATGAGCGATACACAATAGATGAATTCGTAGATTGACCTTTTCCTGGAAGTTGGAGCTAACTAGCTCCAGATACACATACCTACTCGTCAGTCCTCGTTCAATGTAGAACCTCCAAACTTCAAAGAATCGGTGCTTTGAATTTTCATGAATAAGACATTCATTATAAGATTAATTATTGGAATACTCTACTCTGTGAATAGGATAGACTACGTAGAACACATTGCTTTATTCTTAAGCTGCAGTAGGATCCAACGAAAATTTTGCTGCTTAAGAAACCGTATTTCTTCAAGGATATCACAGACAAAGCTTACACAGATATTTTACAAGGAATATTGCATGTTTTTTTTTTATAAAATGAAGCAATTTGATCAGTAAATTACCCAAATATGCGTTGCTCAAATTTAAACCAAATTACTCGAAAAATGTTGAGTCAAGTTACTCAAATGATTATGGCAGTATGAACGATGCAAATTAATTAGAACATGCAAGCATCGTAATTGGTTACTATGCTATATTTACAGAAGACCACACCAGAGTGATTGTCCGGGAAGGTGATACTTTGAGGCTCAGCTGTAACCCAATGGGGAGACCGGAGCCTACGGTAGAATGGAGGAGAGCTGATGAAACTACTGTTATACAAGTAATCCTTTAAAGACTTTACTTTTCTCACAGATTGTAAGAGAAGAGTGATCGGGCTGAAATTTGTATTTTCTTCTTAGCTAATCCTTCATAACTTTCAATGTTAATAACAGTTTTATCACTTTATTTATTTTTATGTCGAATGTCGTTGTGAACACTGGGCTCTTATAAATTCAAGGTCAATTCGCTATCAAAATTGTTTCGTTATCTAACAGCAATGTATGGAAGTGATTCCGAATTCATAATTTATTCCTAAATATTTTATTTTAACGAAACCAAAATCGAATGTTATGAATGTTACTTTGGCTATTTGCTCTGATGTCTCAACACTGGATATCTAATCTGGAGGTCCGGGGACTATCCTGTCATGAACTAATATGTTTTATGTTTGTTTTTTTTATTATATTCATTGCTTCATCCACACTACGAAATGGTTCAGGTCTAATCGCCCTAACTAGGGTATGCTTATACCCCTTGATAGGGATGTATATAAGCCATGCTGATGTACAGATATCGACAAACTTTTTTATCCATTAAAAGCAGGTTGTTGATCAAGAAGGTTTTCTGTTTGCATTGTCGGTAGTAGAGCTAATTTATAATAATAACAATATCAGTTATTGAGGTAAGAAAACTAAGTTAATAAATTAATATGTAAATAAAAACATCAATTAGCCTAGCCTGAAGTAAGCACTGTAAGACTCGTGCTGTGGGATCTATCTAGTGTAACGGCAGACATACATTTATTACTCAAGAGCTGTCATATCTAGAGATTTTAATCAGAGTTAGTGATAAAATGTCCTTTATTCAGGGTTCATGGCGTGACGCGTCCGTCAGCGGTCAGATGCTGAACATCCCCAACGTGTCACGCTGGCATACTGGCAAGTACGTCTGCCTCGCCACCAACGGCATGCAGCCGTCCGCCAACCAAACCACGGATGTAGAAATCCACTGTGAGTTAGTTTTAAATTTTACCGAATACTTAGTTTTTCGGCAGCGGAAGTATATCAACCTTAATTAATTATATAAAAATAAACTTTCACTCGGATACAGATTCAAAAAAAATGTTTAATTAAAACTGTTTTTTTTTTAATTAAAATGATCTGGACAATTTTAAGGTTATAAAATATTTTTAGGTCCAAAGTGCTAGTCTATTACGACTGTTTCGGTTATCCACGATGACTTAGCTCAAAAAAGGTCATCAAAGTACTCGTAATGACACATTACACACATTTTGAGTAACGTATTTTTGTTACCGCTAATCCTGTACTAATCTACTTCATTGGTTTAGTTCACAAGTTTTTACTATTTTTAGAAAGAAGATACTTCGTAACTATATAATACATTAGTAGAACATAATTTGATACAGTCATAAAATAACCTCCATAGTCGAGTGGTTAGTACACCGGGTGGAAGGTGACCATCTGTGAGGTCCAGGATTCGAGTCCCGGTGGGGGCAGATTTTTGGCATTAGTCGTGGTTGTTAATATATATTTCGATCAAAAATATTTATAGATTATATGTATGTCTATCCGCCACTCTAGATCCCATAACACAAGCCTTATAGAGCTTACTTTGGGCTACTTGTTTTAGAATAATTAAAAAAAAACATATACGAAATATTCATATTTCTACACGAATTAGAAATACCCTTTTTTTGGGTAGATCACCCTAATTACGTTACACATATTTAAGAACTGGTGAATTGGACTAGAGATAAACCCGTCCTCAGTCCACGCTCTATCAGTAACAGAGTGACAGTATCAACTAAGTAGAGCCACTGGTTATAACTTAGCGGTACCGACTGGCTAATAGATATAACACCGGATTACCATACCACCCGGTTCCATAGAGTATATTTCACCTAATGTATATATATAAATCTACCAAAGTTATAAAAAGAAGTAAAAAATCTCAGGATGCTGTAGATTAGACAGGTAAGCAAAATTTCGTCTCTTCCACTGTCTATCTATGTCTGAGAGACTTCGTGAGACAGTCTCTACCATAGATTTGTTATATATGGTATCTACATAGCGCACCAATTAAACAATAGCCGTATGATTTGCTGCTATGATATTAAGTTTAAAATATAACTTGGTTGCGCCGATTAACATTAAGTTAGTTTAATTGAGTATTGTCACTCACGATCGTCGCATCCTTTGACACAGCCGATCCCATTCCCGCACTTATCTTAGGTTTTGGACATGCCGCTAGATGGCATGAGAGTCAGTGTTGCACGACGTTTAAAACCGCTCGCATCAACCGCTAATAGGTAGGTATAATCCGGCTCGAAGGACCAAAACTAATGTATGCGCGCGGATGAAATAATTATTTCGCTAACTGGTTATAAAAAAAAAGTGGACTGTATTAATTAGGAGTATTGTCACATCACGTTCGAAAAAATAGGAATATGAACTGTCTGCGGAGAAATGACAAGAAAAACAGTTCGTAAGGAAAAAGAAATGCACAGTACCTTAGATCTTCACCACACAAATTTCTGGTCGTGGCGGTGGTTATGTTCGGCCGATATGAATTAATCAGCGGTTGATGCGAGCGGTTTTAAACGTCGTGCAACACTGACTCTCATGCCATCTAGCGGCATGTCCAAAACCTAAGATAAGTGCGGGAATGGGATCGGGGTGTCAAAGGATGCGACGATCGTGAGTGACAATACTCAATTAAACTAACTTAATGTTAATCGGCGCAACCAAACTGCATTACTTGTAACTTTTAAAGCTTTAATATTTATCTGTGTTCACAGTTAGTCCCTACATTCGTGTCCCGAACAATGTCGTGTATATACATAACAAAACAGTCAAGATGGAGTGTGAGGTATGTTTTGTCATCAGCTGCCTATTTATTTTTATGATTATAATTATGAATATTATTCTTTTATTGTGGTTGTCATGTACGTTATTTATCAAATTCAGCTACATATAGCCTCTTGTTTATGAATGTCTGGAATTACTTCACTATAAAAGCTACTGTACTGTGTAGTAAATTATAACCTTGCGCTCTCGAATTCATACTGACCCCTCGGCGGTAGTAATCGGCCACGAGCTCATATATGCAAAATTCACATTAACGTTAAATAGACCGTATTATGTAACATTACGATCTAATTCGGTTTGCAAGTTATTGTCGGTTGCGCTTAAGTGTGATTGCGTAGCTATTGTCAATATTTATATGTGGTAGTCTCCGCCGTATCGATAGGTGCAAGCATGGCCTGAGCCGGTGCTCGCGTGGGAATGCGACGGGATCACACTCGAAGGGCCCCGGTACAGGCGCGAGGTAGTGCCCCTGGGCGACCCTTGGCGCTGGCTGATGCGGCTGGAGATCCCAGGAGTACGCGAACATGACCTGCGCCAGTACAGCTGCGTCGCCAAGAACGAGCTCAACAATCAGACTGTTAAGGGTCACATTAAGTTGGCCAGTAAGTACCTTGCTGATCTCATACAAAACATGTTTCATTTACTGGCCGGCTATGTTGCAATATAGTAAGTACCATGTCCACCTATACTTATTTGATATTCGGACCTGTCATATGCAGCATTACGGATTGCTTTAGTAATAAAAACTGTACGTACTGTACTTATGCCTTATAAAAAAGATGTCCCCGGTCCACTTGGACTGTCTGATGAATCTAGTCAGTCCGTGAGACATCTTTCAGCACTAATGCCTATCTTAAAGAAATACAACTTATTAGATTCGCCAGCAAGATTGAGGACCTTCTACCCCCAAAACAATATCAAGGTAAAATTGTAATAGTCATTTGCACCTAATAATGCTGGATCATTCAAAATAAAATTTAAGTGTATTATGTCGCTCTGTGACTCTGTGAGGTTTCCAGAACTCATGGAGAGGCTCTTAGCTCTCAAGTCATAGTCTGAGCCGATGAGATGTAATATTGACTATACACAAGTGAAACTGAAAACTTTAAATAATCAATAGCTAAAAAGTAAACTTTAGCGACAGCATTTGGCTGCCTTTTATATCGTTAACACATTTAAACTAATCAACGTAAACCTGCGAATTGCAAACCGGCAGTTGCAGGGTACTTTACTAGAAGAGTTAGCCTTAGGGGAGAAGTAGTCAAAAAAGAGTCACGACACAAAGCGAATGGACTATTTAATGAGTCGTATTGAGCCTGCAGATTTAAATACTAAATGATTTTGGATTTTTCTTAAGTCAGTAGCGAATCAATAGAATCAAAACATTTTTATCACAGTTCCAGGGCCAAATCAAGAAGTGCCAGTGCAGCAAGGCGCGGAGTTCGGATCTCGGCCGCCGGCGTTGACCTCGTACGAGGAGTTGTGCCGCGCGCCGCGCTGCCCCCCTGCCGCTTGCCCGCGCTGCGACCGCGCACTGCTCATCACCGCCGTCAACGCGGACGGTGTAGCACAACGGAAACCGCGACGAAATACAAGTAAGTATATTTTTTATTACATGCGGAACACCCAATGCTACCCAATGCTGCACTCAGGCTGTTATATCTGCTTTTTATTTTATCCTAGGAGTGGGGTAGCTTTTAGTGAGAGCTATCGCACTTCGATCTACAGTGAATCTACCCCATGCTACCCCGTGCTTCCCACCATAGCGTACCAGCGTGCCTCCACCATTAATCCGGTCTATCGTGCTCAAAAACGTGATAATCTGTCTTGGTGGCATAGCCAGGTAGTCTGCCGGTTTTAGGATAAACAATGAACATCAACTTTTCTGTTATGTAAGCCCAACATAATTTAGTTCTGAGGTGACCTATTCTATACAGCAAAACCCTAGTAGCAAAGTGGCCTATCAGAACACCTAGCACTAAACAGGTCTGGGGTATGTTCCAGCTCAGTTTGAATTTAAACCAAAAAATCTACTTACTGAACTATGTCATCCCTACGGATAGTGTGTTGACCAAAGTTCGTCGATCGAGAACAATTTTCAATGACTCTCCTATTTCCTAGATACGCGCCGTCGAATCTCCTTCAATTCTCTAATAGAGTTTCCAACACTGCACTCGTAGAACAAGTTTGCGTAAACCCGGTTTACATGGATATAGTCAGGCGTCTGGTCATACATCTGTACCTCCCACTACCCAACAAACTCAAATTTTCGATAACCTGGCGGTCTATTTGAATTGCGTTGCTACCGTTCGACTCGAGCTACGTGGGGAACTCGACTCGGAAATCCCTCGTGATAATGCATGACTAATAGAGATTCACTTCGTACGTTCGCCAAAAAAAGTTGAGGTCCTCTAACAATTCTCGCCTTCTCCAAACTAATTTTATTCTCATATCAGTCCAGTTCATTACCAATGGGTCCCCAGTTCAGTATAAGGCTGAGTTTAATCGGTAAATCACGACGATGTAGAGTCCGACATAATCATCAACTTGCCGTTGCGGTGGTATCCTGGGCACGTTTCATGCTGCTCGTGATGATTCTCAGCCTCTGTCTCCTAAAAGGGGTACAAAGAAAAGAAAATGTACTATTGTCCGTAATATAAGACTATGAAACTCTAATCTTTGTTTTTACCTTGTTGTTTGATAAAGGTTCTTATTATTATCTTAAATGCAGATTGTCAGCTCTACGCGATTGGAAAACCAGTATATCACCGCTACAAAGACGAGCTCTTCGGGGCATGGCTACGAGATTCTAATGCAAGTGAAAGTCAGGTAATGCTACATCATCTTCGTTTTTTAGTCGAACATAAAACAAACCAATCACAAGTTAAAACTTTATTTTCTCTCACTATCACTAGGTACCTAGCATGTAACTTTTGTGCAACATAATTTTTTTGTCAATATCAATAATCAATAGAGATCAATATATATGCATTTTGATACATTTATTTATTAACTTCATCATTATTACCACAGATCGTATCCGTTGCGTTCAAAATTACTCAAAACTTTACATCAATGTTTCAGCGAGAGAAACTGTGGACGACGCAGGAGAATGATGTCGAGAGGCTAAGGGAATACAGAAGCAAGGCAACGTTCAAAGCAGACCACGTTGACGAGTTCCATAAGCTTCAGAAACCGTTCTTCGTGAGTTACTCTATAATCTTTTTCAGATTTTATATACCGCTATTAGTGCTTTTTGCACAGGGTAACTCATTTTGGCGAATATTTCTTAACTTTGAAGCCATTTTCGTCATCTTCCCAATCCTGGACTATGCTACCCTACAACTGAAAATTGTTTTTTCTTAACAACTTCGATTCGTCTTTGATTTAAAGAAATTCGATTATCAGTCTAAGTACTAAGAGCGCTTAAAAAGGTTACTTGTACGACAGCGTGACAAGAGCTTTATTGCGTCTGTACTCCATACTTAATAACGCGGACATATCTCGTTACCTCCATAACAACACCCTCCCTCTGACTCAAATTGCCTTCTTAAACGTCCCTCTCACCATTCTGATACAGTTTGCTGTTCAGTTGTTCAACTGAGACAAATTTTCACGACCCCATTCCGTAAAACTTATAACACAAACACACATTACGTTTTTTATTTATATATAGGTCTTTTAATGAAATTTCATAGATTTAGATAACTTGATATGCCATTCTCCGTACAAAACTGACTGTCAATATAATGACCGTACTAATAAAAAAAAACTAAAACTTCAAGACTATTGTCCGCTCTCTCTCTCCTTCTATCAAAAATATAAATAAAATTAATTGTCAGTTAGTTATAGTGAATGTATATAACATGCTGACGAAAAAAACAACTGGTACTTTTTATTAAAAAAGATTTAATTAATCCGATTTTGAGATACAACTGTAAGTAAAACTTGAACTTTACAGTTACGAGTAAATTAATATTTTCTATGGCTTAAATTTTAAAATTCATAAAGCCTCAATTTCATAGTTAAAGACCTATTATTTTCATAATGTCTCGCGGCAAATGTCATAATACATCAGTTATCAAATTTCTAGACAGTAATGTAATCAGTTTAAATGAAGAAAATAGAAACATCCCACTTCAAACCTCGCGAATAGAAAAGCAGTGCCAAAGGCACAGCGTCGCCGAAGCTTCTTACTTTGATAAGGTTACGTAACTGTCACAGGGCAACGGCCACGTGGTGTACAGCGGCTCGTTCTTCTACCAGGCCAACGAGTCAGGGCAGCCTGGTGACATCATCCGGTACGACCTGACGCAGAGCCGCATCAAGTCGGTGCACCTGCCCCACTCCGCCGGCAGGCTGTATACAGCGCAACATAATCAGGTTAAACGCTGTTATGAACAATTTGCGTTGACGTTTGGGTTTCTGACGAGTGCGTCATTATACTGTATAGCTACTGACTAGCAACGTCTAAGTACGCAAAAGAATGTGTTTAGGTTACGAATATATAAAACGCACCCTGTAACCATTATTATTAAACTGGAATGTATTTTAATTTAAATTAACAGCAATAGTTAATAATAACTATAAGTATCTATTTACTTTATTCATAATATAAACCTGAGGAGTTTCTTTATAATTTTCCATTATATTTAAAAAAAGCTCAGAAACAATAATAATAATAAATAGCACTTCGATTGGACATAGAAATAAAAAAAAAAAACAAAATAATTGCCAAAGTAATAGGCTAAAAGAACCTTCGAAACAGCGGAGAGATGCAGAAATAAAAGTAAAGATTTTTTTATATACTGGTTCGTATCTTAGTATTTTGTAAATACTATGTGTGTTAAAATACTTTCAGTAATAGATAACTAATTCTATTGTGACATCTCAGGTAACATTGATTTTAAATATTTATATTGTCGTAGATAAATCGTAGAAAAAATCTAAGCGCGCTATTGAATCTTTAGTCTTTTAGGTCCATATTTATAGGTGCCGTGACAACTTCTTCCTAAAAAATGTAAAAAATAACCTTTGATTTGATTTTTACAAAAGTATTTTTATCTATAAAATTCAAAAGATACGTATTTTAAATCTAGTATTTCAGATACCATTTCAAAAAGCTATTTGTATCTGGTATAGGAAATACTTAATTTTTTAATACTTAATTATTTTGCATTTTACAGATACTTTGTTTAGTATCTTGTACATCATTGCTCCTGAAAGAGTTACATATTCACTTTTTCATTCAGTTTTATTGGATATAAGACTAATTATATATTGATAAGTACGATATAATATTTATTCCTAAATGTTATATTTCAGGTCGACTTCAGTGTTGACGATAACGGTTTGTGGGCTATATACTCGATAGAAAATTCAAACAACACCGCAGTAGCTAAGGTATGTTTACAAAATAATCTAAATATCGAAATTTTTAACCATAGTGTAAGAAGTACCATAGACAATCCACAAAGCCCGTACAATATATAAGAAAAACAGCTGTCCTCGTGTCATAGAGCAGGCCTGCGTGCCAAACCTTGTCAAAAGCTTTGGCGACGTCAAAGAATACGGCTACTGCTCTTTCATGTCTTGGGTAGAACCCGTCGAGTATACACTCGACAATGCGGTGAACTTGACGGGGACATGAGTGTTTGGCCCGAAAGCCGAATTGATGAGGAATAATTACGTTTTTATCCGAGAGATAAGCTCTCAGACGCGCAAGAATTAGCCTTTCAGGCTTTTTAGGTAGGAGGAGGAGGAGAGGTACGAGAATGTGGTTTCGAGGTCCGGCATTCGATCCTCTCCCAAAGTGTGTTCCGCTATTCAATTTTAATGTGTGTTTGTCCGACGATCCTACGAATAATATCGTGAGGTAACTTACATGCATTTACCAAGAAACTCAAAGTGTATGTAAAATCAATCAAATCTTTCTTTTCCTTTTTTGCTAGAGATAATGCATGTAACCACACCGTACCTGTCCGTTGAAGCGTGTGAGTTTGTCATCCCACAGACACACCGTCAAATAGCGCCAAAATTCGCAAAACACTTCTACTTCCACGTACACTCTTGTGGTCCAAACTGCGCCAAAATGGAGCAAATCAAACCGACAACTTAACACTTTATAAAGTATAGAACAGAATACTTGTTTGTGGACAAACGGGGACTTATGCCACTTATTATCAGTTGAAAAATATGATGCACGATTGTCACTTAACTGTATAAAAATAATAATTTGCAGCTCAGCTTCGACCCAAATAAGGATGGCCTGCATATAGACTACATTTGGAATATTTCTTTAAGTCACAAACAGGTAAGTGCTTTATGTCAGTAGATATAGAGAAATGGTTAGTGGAATCAAAATCAAATCTAGTCACATAACCTCATACGAGCATACGTACAAGAAAAAGAAATATTCTATACCTGTTGGGAAATTGGTTTTCCTGCAAATACGATGTGTTGAAGGTACCTAAAAACTAAAATGACTACATGGCATAAGGCCGTGAATTTGGCATAAAAAGATAGAGCTTTGTTGCACTTGGAGAGCCCATTATAAGCGATTATATAATTGGCAATACGGAAGATTTTCATTTATAAATACCAATAAGCCTACCTTAATCGCTTAAAATATGAATAAAACTGCAGTGTAAGCGAGACGACGCCATACGCAAGAACGGTGTCTCTATTTCAATATTATTTAGAGTATACCCCCTATTTACCTGATATTGAATGCCTACATTCTATAATATACACCATTTTATAAGGATATATTATTTTACTTCATATGTACTTTTATAAATAAGTACTTTTGTGTATGTATAGTATGGCTCAACGGAACAAAAAAAAAGGTACTTTTATAAATAATGTTGGGATTTATTATTATGGACTCCCATTTTCATATCATGGACCACCAAATATTTTTTCTCGTTGACGTAGACCCCTTGCAGGTTGTCATAGACCCCCTTTTTTTTTTTGTTCCGCTGAGGAAAATGCATTGAATTGCATTGCATAACCCGGCTGCAGGGAGCCGGTGGTTATGAAGGGCTCTCCTCCCCAGAAGGGGGAGGCCTACCCACTAAAAACCTCAGCGATGGCCATCCTCGGGCGTTGTAGGGGGCCCCGGGGGAACCCCCGGCCTTTGCTCACCTGGGTGCGCTAGGGGAGCCCTTCTCGGGGAGGAGTGATGTTGCCGCCTCCTCCCCTCCAACCTCCTACGACGTCAACCCCCGGCCATCCGGGGGTGAGGTCCCTCCCGGGTCGCCTCCAAAATCGATATTTAATAGGTACTTAACTATCAATATTGTGTGGTATAAAAGATTTTTTTATAACAACTCCAACAATAAATTCGTTCTTAAGGGGACTTATAGTATACATACTACTTTTGCAGGTCGGGGAAATGTTCATAGTGTGCGGGGTGTTGTACGCGCTGGACTCTGCCACGGAACGCGAGAGCAAGGTAGGACAAGGTATCTATGGTATTGCTTTGAAATTCGAAAAAGGGATAATTTAATCAAAAAATAAAAAGAATTTATTAGGATTTAAAAAATCCTACTTCTTAACCCCACATCAACAGACATACTAAAATATAAAACGTAAAATTACTATTAGAAATAAAATAATTTTACTTGACAACTTTTTTTAGTTTTGTCCACTCTCTTAAAAATCTTCGAATCAATTTCGATAAGATTTAAATGATGGTCTCATTATCTCTGCAATACAATATCTTGATAACATCCTATTTTTTAACCGACCTTCTTATTTCTGGAAGGGCAACCACACATAGATACTAATTTAAATACATACAAGAAATAAAAAAATATTATTCTTAGTAATCAATTCAATATATTTGAATCCCTTATCTTATGTGACAAGTAATACTCCAAAGTAAGATCTTTTCATGGAAATAGCATTCTTGCGAACTATCCTCATAGACCATTTTCATTAAACCAATTTGCTTACCAAGGTAACGGTGGCCATCGACTTGTACCTCAACAAGCAACTCGAGGTGGCGCTGCAATTCACCAACCCTTTCAGGAAGACTACGCAGCTTGGATATGACCACACGCACAAGGTATGATGACCAGTCTCCTCTATTCTACACAAGGAGAGTAGAAATGTTAGATAAATCATTATACAGTATAAATCTGATTCATCCAGAAATAGTCTTTGTAAGTACTTAAGACTTTTCCCCCACGGGAGAAGACCAGAATCCTCATCCTCATCCTCATCCTCATTGTCACTCTCAATCGATCCGTGGATGATTATGTCAAACTTGAAATAAATCACACCCACGAAACACGTTTCGCCGTGCAGAGAGGTATGCTGGGTCCTAAAAAACAAAAATATTTATGCTGGGTGTGTCAAAATAATGATGAAAGGTAAATTGCGAAATAGTTTGATAAGGGAAATGTACGGTGTGCAAGAATATGTAGCGACAAAGGTCAAGAAAGTTTAGTTTGGATACGTAGAAAGACCACCAAACGACCAAAGCGCCAAAGACGACTGATGAAAAAAATTTATAAGGCAAATATTCATGGGCCAGTTGGTAGAGGATGACGTAAAGGAACATTCACACCAAATAGGCGATATGCTGGCATAAGGTCAGATCAAGAGACCTACTCTTGATTGGTATTGGTATCCGTAACTGACGCGCAGGAATGATGCAGAACTGTTAAGCGCTTGGAAACCAAGCAAAGTCTCAAAGAGGTTCAGCTCGTGCCTCACCACCAGACTTGCCACTTTAGGCCTCCTCCACCCCCCTCGTATGGATAGAGTGTGAGCCGCGTTCTGCTGTCCGATTATAGCTATGGAACTCTCTTAGATTATTCCTGAATCCAAATCACTGATCACTTTTACACGTTCAATGCAAAACACTATCTAACTTCAATATCTACCCATTGCTTGAACAACATATAGTAAAACGTTGCGATATAACCACCATTCTGAAATTTGTCCTTTGTATTTGGACAGTTCAAGGTGAATCTCTACCATATCGCGATGGTCATGATTCTTACAATATTTCCTCCTACCTTTCCACCCTTTTCTGCTTTAAAAAGTAGCCTCCGTCCTTTCTCAGCCTCTAGACTATCTGTGTACTAAATTTCAATTAAATCGGTTCAGTGGTTTTAACAATATTTTCATACAACCTATTATCCCTCCTTTCAACCTTTTACAACCCTTTACAAGCTTTTTTATACAAAAAAGTAGCTTGTGTCCTTTCTCAGGCTCTAGACTATCTGTGTACCAAATTTCATTTAAATCGGTTCAGTAGTTTTAACAATATTTCCATACAACCTATTATCCCTCCTTTCAACCTTTTACAACCCTTTACAACCTTTTTTGCATGAAAAAGTAGCCTATGTCCTTTCTCAGGCTCTAGACTATCTGTGTACCAAATTTCATTTAAATCGGTTCAGTAGTTTTGGCGTGAAAGCGGAACAGACAGACAGATAGACAGACAAAGTTACGAGTACTTTCGCATTTATAATATTAGTATGAATTAATTATTTATTATTAAATGTAGTTAAATAGTTCATTTAAATAGTTTATTATTATAATATGCAATGTTGGTTTTTATTTCACAACGATGGCTTAGAATTACGATCTGTTTGATGATAAGCAGTTATTTAAGTTTAGTTTATATACACTATCCTAACCTATAACTTTAAGTTTAAATGTTTGTATGACGAATACGGACATGAGTTTTTAACATGAAACATTTTTCTGAGATAAATATATACGTATGTCTATCCGTTATTCTAGATCCAATAACGCAAACCTTGCAATGTTTATAATTCACACTAATTGGGGTATTGGGGTAATAATTATAAAGAGGAAAAATTTGTTTGTTTGTTTGTTTGTAATGAATAGGCTCCGAAACTACTGGACCGATTTCAAAAATTCTTTCACCTTTGGACAGCTACATTATCCCGAGTAACATAGGCAACTTTTTATCCCGGAAAATCGACAGATCCCACGGGATGCGCAATAAAGGCTTTGCTCAAAAACTACTGTACAGATTTTCATGCGGTTTTCATCAATAGATAGAGTGATTCTTGAGAGTCCCACGGGAAGCCCGATAAAATCTTCGCGCCATAAACAGACCTCCGCGGATATGTAGCCGTGAGCAAAAGCCCTTAACCCTATGACCCTTAACCCTCTATAGACCCAATCCCGAAATCCACGCAGGCGAAGCCGCGGGCAGAAAGCTAGTAAGTGATAAATGAAGGAAATCGCTATTGTGTCTCTAATAATATCACATTGTTACAGGTAAAAATCAAAGATGGATATAATTTAATAACTAGAAAAGTAATGTTTGTAGGAGCTGTATTCGTGGGACCGCGGCAACCAGCTGACCTACCCCGTGCGGTACAACGAGCTTCCAGGTCCGTGACCAGGAGCTGATTGGACGGACCTATCCGCAACCATCGAATTATAAAGGAGACTTCAATTTTTTACTTATACGTTTTAATTATAAAATTTGAAAATGTTGTCATTGTTTCATTTAAACTGCACGGCGTTTTGAATTTTATAAGTACTAATAGACATGATTGATTGAACACTAAGCGGTCATGTTTTTTACCACCTCTAGAGAGGAGAGGTTGAAAATCCTCATCGATACTGCGTTTATTTATTTATTTACTAGCGGACCCGACAGACTTCGTCCTGTCAAAAAGATTTGTAAAGTGGCAGTTTTTTGATCCTACTTATTTTATAGTCAGCGCAAAAAATTCTCCTGTACAGAACCGTCACCCTGGTGGTAGGACGTTGTAAATAAAAAATAATTAAATGAAACATATATAAGCATTTAAAACTATTCAACTTTGGAACGTGACATTAAATCCTTCAACGATGTATTTTGTGCTCCAACGAATACACGCACAATGTTTTGATAGATATGATTGAATTTCAACTTTGTATAGCATTAATAAAGCGCAAATTGACTCTTTGATGTTAAGAACACACCTACATTGCTTAGACAACCGCGAGTGCTTGCAATATGAACTTTATACAATAACAATAAAGCTCAAATTGACTGTACGTTTTAGTTAGAAAACGTTTGTATGGGAAAAAAGGGCTATATTTAGATAGATAGATAGATATAAAGTTTATTTTTTTAGGTATAATTAAAAACCCTCCTTGAACTTCAATTAACATTTAAAAAAAAGAATTGATCGAATTGGTTCAGACGTTGTTGAGTTATGCGCTTACCAACACATTTTGTGATTCATTTTTATATATAAGATTATTAGGACACCAGCAGTGCATGCATTAACACATATTATTAAAAAAATACAGAGTTGGTATCAGTCCGATACACACACCCTTGTAGGTGACGCAACATTCACAATCAACAGATCAAAAACCTTAAAATTAAATTAATTACTAATCATTAACCATCAATTCATTGCAAAATTCACACAAAAAATTATTATTACATTAGATTATTAATTATTATTATTACATAAGATAGTGAAGAAAAAGAACATATATGTATACATATAATAGATAACACTTTTATATTACTGTTTTATTTACTTTATTACTATTACAATCTCTCAACTTAATCTCGTAACTACTGTAACATCAACTATATTCAATGTTTGTCAACTATTTTCTGTATTTTCTTATATTTTCGTAAACTGCGCAGTATATGTCAGTCGTCTTGTTTTTGCGTAGTTACTTCTTCCTTTTTTTTTTTTGGGTAAGATCCTTTCTACGTTCCGATTCTCACAAATTAGCACGCTGCTGCTAACACATATTAAATACAAGTTGATTAAAACTATACGTTTATAAACATTAAATAGAGATGAAAAAAGCATTAAACAATTACAATGGAGCAGCTGCTGAGTGGTACAAAAGCCACATTAGTGGTACAAAAGCCTCCTTTATTTTGTTTGTTCATAAAATTGATAAAATTGAATATTTTTGGAGCAATTAATAACTTCCCCTTTACAGATAATTGAAAATGAACTCTCTTTTTCTTATATTGTATTTATTATACAATAATAATAAATACTACATACATTATACGTAATAAAGGTTACATCGTGATAGATACAATATTTATATATTATTAAACAATTTATTTGTTATTTTAAAGTGACATTAATTATAACAGCAAAAAAGAAACACAATTTTAGAAAATACTTTTTATATAATGTCTGTGTCTACTTTATTAGAACTTTTATATAATTAACTTAATTAAAACTGGCCACTAAAAATTGTTGAAAAATCTGTAATTCAGATGGCCCTAGTTACTATAGATGTCATTTTGCCAGCTACATTTCAATGTATGATCGTAAATACGGAACCAAATACGGAAGTTAAAATAAAACATGAAAACGATCCTTTCATACTTTGCAAAGCATTACCAGTATTTGAGAAAGTTAAGCTAAACCTATTAAAAGAACAGTTTTTCAACAAGCAGATACAAGCCGAAATAAAGCACTCTGTATATACACGTCGTGTCGCGCAGCGAAAACTGGTTACCATGAGACCTATTTTTGAATTACGATGCGACTTCGAAATCACCGATGTGACTAATAATCACCGATTTTCGATAATTCTTATTTTTGAATATCACTGATGTGACTACCTTAGTCACAGGTGTGATTTCATTACGAGTGCCCTCACGCACTCGTAATCAAGTCATACTTGTGGAAATGTTATCCGTGTTTTGTTTGATTTTTCAGTCTATATATACAATATACATATATGAATATAGCACATATATATATATATATATATATATATATATATATATAATAACCATAATGGTTAAGCCGGCAATAACCGGCAGCGGCTACATTCTGCGTGGAACCGAACTCTTACATTTATGTGTGTACTTTATCTATGTTGGCGGCTCTGCGATCGACTTTCAAAAAATTGGATATTTAGGAATCCGTGACATCAAAGTCACCGCTGACTCTAGTCAGCGGTGATTTCGAAATCGCATTCGTAATTCAAAAATAGGTCTCCATATCTGCCAGTAACTACTACGGTGAACGGACGAGTGCGTTTCAAATACCACGTTTGATTAATTTGTTGCCTACCTCCATATGTAACGCAATTACTAAAAACAACATTAAACACAAATTGAAAAACTACTTTCTGGAAGAATTAAAGTCCTAATATAGTTATATATATATGTTTGTGTGTGTGTGTATGTGTATATATATAATTATATTTAATAGATATAAGTACTGACAAACACTGGTCACTGTCGACTCTTTGTTATTACGGCTTAATACTATTAGGCTTAAAAATTGTTGATCTGTGTAACATCATTGTTCGATTTTTGGAATTAGGCTTAAGAAAATTGTACGAATACCTACATATATGATTTGTAACATTGTTCTCGCTTCATGTTAACGCGAAAGCTATAGTTGGTACTACAGACAAACCCGAGAGGTTTTAGTAGTACTGTTGCGTTTTCCCGAACGCCCGTTATTTGCTTATATTATTTAATTATATAATAATATTGCTTACCGGACCGTAGTTCTGGCTTTGCTTGAACTGTGTTTTGTGTGTACTAATGTGCCCTACCGTATGTGGTTATAAATATATATCATATATTACAATACTTGTAGTATAAAAATAGGAGAACGCGTGGCCGACCACTTTTCCAAATGTAAATGTAATCCCGTCGAAACCGTAATATGCCAATATTTATCCAATGGTATATTTAAATACACTTCTTTAAATACACAATCAATTATTAATCCGCCGTAAATAAACCAAAGAATATATTTAAAAATAACCTCAATAAAAAATGCCGTGAAAAAATCCGAAGTGACAGTCAAGTACCGAAAACCGTAATGTCAAAAATCTTTTTTTATTACTTTTTTAAATTTCCTTTTCCGCGGTCCGAAACTCATAAGTCCTAAACAATCCCCCACCCCGAGATGAGCAACCCTCATCTCGCTAGTCTACCGGTAGACGGGACAGGGTTGCCACCGCACGGCGCATCACAGAGTCGCCGATCGAGACCTCTGCGAACCGAGGTACACCGTCAGAGCCTGGATAAAGCTTCAAAATGCGTCCTCTACGCCAACGTAGAGGAGAAAGATTTGAATCCTTAATCAGGACAAGATCCCCTACCCGTGCAGGAGCCGTTTTATCTGTCCATTTCAGCCGCTGCTGCAACATGTGCAAATACTCCGAATAAAACCGTTTATTAAAATTTTGTGACATCTGTTGCAGCATTTGAAAGCGAGAAAGTCGACTCAGTGGTACATTCTCAAAGGGATACTCAGGGAGAGCTGCAAGGGGCTGGCCGATGAGGAAATGACCCGGTGTCAAAACCTCCATATCGTTGGGATCCGAAGAGAGTGGGCATAAAGGCCGTGAATTTAAAGTTGCTTCCACTCTGTAAAAGACCGTAGTAAGTTCCTCGAACGTAAGAACCGTTTCCCCAATAACACGTCTCAAATGTGTCTTAGCCACCTTCACGACAGCCTCAAAGATGCCTCCCCAATGAGGACATCCAGGAGGATCAAACTTCCACGTAATGCCCTGAGTAGCCATTGCTTGTCCCAAGTCCGTACTATGTTTCGTTAAAAAATCATGGACCTCCTTAAGATACCTGTCAGCACCCTGATAATTTGTGCCGCAGTCCGACCGTACCAAACTCGGTAACCCCCTCCGTGAAACAAAACGTCCGAACGCCGCGATAAACGCTTCCGTACTAAGCGAAGATACTATTTCTAAATGTACTGCCTTCGTTGACAGACAAACAAATACACATAAATAAACTTTGTAAGTCTTAGAGGTCCGCAAGTGAGAAGCCCTGACAATAAAAGGACCAGCGAAATCCGTACCGACACCGTGAAAAGGTCTGGTGACACTAACCCGATCGCTAGGTAGGTCACCCATCATAGGCTGCATGGTGTTAGCCTTTAACCGATAGCAAGGTATACACTTAAATATAACCGATCGGACGCACCGTCGCGCCGATAGTATCCAAAATTCCCGCTGAAGAATAGCAAGCAGTGCCGTACAACCTGCATGCGAGTTAGTAATGTGCCGATCACTTACTATCAACTGCGTCAAGGGTCCGTCCTTGGGCAGCAAAAGGGGATGCCTAGCCGAATACGGCAGCTTCGAGTTGCGCAGCCGTCCGCCAACACGAAGTAATCCCTCGCCATCAATGAATAAGTTAAGTTTCTGTACGGCACCCTTTAACCGACCCGTCGTCCGTAACGATTTAAGCTCGTCAGAAAACCGTTCCGATTGTACCCGTCGTACCCAAAACATGAGAGCAGCACGCCGTTCGCCTGCCGTCAGAAACAAAGATGTATTTCTTACAACCGGTTTGCGAGTATTCGTTATAAACCGACGCATCCATCCCGTAACGGCCAGTAATTTATTAAGAGAGCTAAACCGCAGTAAAAGAGGTTTGTGACGATTTCTTTCTCCACAGCCATGACACGCACACAGGGCAGCGGATCCGATCCGATTAAAACCGTAGGGGGCCATGACGACTCCGGTGCCGTCAACCAAGCAGGTCCCCACCAAAGGTTATGACTCACCAACGAGGAGGCATAACAGCCGCGAGAGGCCACGTCGGCGGGGTTCAACTCGCCGGGTACGTGCCGCCAATTCAGATTCACTGACGAGTTTTGAATCTGCGAAACCCGATTCGCAACAAATGTTTCCAGCCTATGTACCGAGGTCTGGAGCCACGCCAAAAACAATTTGGCTGTCAGTCCACGCATAAACGTTGCCTATGTTAATGTGCTTCCGAGTGTATCACAAACATGATTCAATAACCGAGTAAGTAACGCAGCTCCCGAGAGCTCCAATTTGGGTATGGTTTGGCGGTTGCGTATAGGAGCCACCTTGCTCTTCACCGTGATTAGATGTAACGCTACTGAACCATCTGGCTGTATCGTCCGAAGATATACGACTGGTGCTTGTACCATAGGCCGGTGCCTCCCCCACCCGTATGTGGAGATGCCTGTGAAGTAGGCCTAAAGCCACCCCCACCCGTATATGGAGGTGTCGCGCGCACGTCCACCCCGTCGAGGCGACGCTCGTCCAGAATGAGGAGGTGAAGTCCGTACTTGTCCGCTTTGACCCCCTCCTGAAGGAGAACCAATCCGTGCCGCTGCAGGCCTAACTCCACCATTCCTATTCAGGCATAACATCCGTGATGTTTGCCGTTACAATGAATACATGGCCGTGCCAACTGCACAACTATTAACAAGATGATCCCTAACAAAAATAACAAAACTTGTGATTTTGCACAAAACGCCTCCGCTGTTGAGGGGAACAATTTATAAAATGTTGGCATTTAGATATAAAATGGCCTATGATGCCACAAAAAGGTGCAACCAACCCGCTTGGATTGCAACCTATTATTAATAGTATGGGTCCGATGTAGCCATACCTACCCTAGTCCCCCGAGTGGGTGGCCTAATCCTACCCTGACTGAATACAGGTCTTCCCTGACTGGACATAGGCCTCCCAGATGGCCCTGAGGTAGCCGTTGCAGGAGGTGAGCCTACATTGTCAACAATCCGTGCTTCTTCCTCCAGAAGGTCAAAAAGTCAATAAATTTAGGCAACGGGCTTGCCTCATCTCCGCTTCCATTTTTTGTTCAAATCTTAATTTTAAATCAGAGGGTAACTTATTCAATACAATATGGAGCAACAAGAATGACCACTCCGTTACTGGTAAATTTAATTTCTCCAACAATTATAGGCCACCTTTAATGGATTTAAAAAAATCATCCTTATAAACATGAATATTCCTTAAATAAGGCAAATTTAATATCTTTGCCACATGGGCATCCGCAATTAACCTAATATTTTGATATCTGCCCATCAATAGCGCCCTTGCAGTCTCATAATTGTTATCTGTTATGGTTAAATGTGAAATAACCTGGTGAGCGTCTCCCGATAGACAACTCAACAGATAACTTAATTTTTGTGAGAGTGATATATCCATCCGACAATGTACCAAGGAATCAAAAATGTTAATAAATGACATCCAAGTTTCATACCCACCAGAATACTTGGGCAAATTTAAATCCGGCAATCTAGTAATAAATTGAGGCATTACTACTTGACTGACCCTTAACCGTGGGACTACTGGCCAGATCCAGTGTCCTTACCGCCTGAATAATGCTGTCATAATATTCTAAGCATTGCTTGTAGTCTGCCTGAGCTTGAATCAACCTTGCCTGCAAAGTTTCATTGTCTGGATTCATGTCAGCCCTATCATAACACATTTGTAAAGCTTGATCCAGGTCCGCCATGTATCTGCTCGCATTTGAAGCCCGCTCTTTCAAGGCCTCAACCCTGTCTGGTCTACTCACAGAGAAAATGCGCTTACCAACCATTGTAATATGCGACGAATTTCGTTGTAACCGTCCGACATTTTAATAATTAAAGTAAATACAAAACAAACAGAAAAAAAACAATACCTAATATACCCAAATTAAATTTAATGTAAACCCGTTTGACACCGATGTCAAATTATTTTGTTACGCATATAAGTACAAATCAAAGAATTTACAAAATAACAGGTCCGTAACGAAAAGTAAACCACGCAGCTGCTACCAAAAATGTTGCGTTTTCCCGAACGCCCGTTATTTGCTTATATTATTTAATTATATAATAATATTGCTTACCGGACCGTAGTTCTGGCTTTGCTTGAACTGTGTTTTGTGTGTACTAATGTGCCCTACCGTATGTGGTTATAAATATATATCATATATTACAATACTTGTAGTATAAAAAATAGGAGAACGCGTGGCCGACCACTTTTCCAAATGTAATGTAATCCCGTCGAAACCGTAATATGCCAATATTTATCCAATGGTATATTTAAATACACTTCTTTAAATACACAATCAATTATTAATCCGCCGTAAATAAACCAAAGAATATATTTAAAAATAACCTCAATAAAAATGCCGTGAAAAAATCCGAAGTGACAGTCAAGTACCGAAACCGTCATGTCAAAAATCTTTTTTTTTAACTTTTTTAAATTTCCTTTTCTGCGGTCCGAAACTCATAAGTCCTAAACAAGTACCATTGTAAGAATTGTAAGAAATGTATTGTTTTTTTTTTGGTAATAAATAATAAATAAAATCTCTCATATGCTTATTTTACGTATAATATACATATAAAAATGACCTACCTACTGGTCTGTACAAACAAATATCGTTTTAACCTGTCTGGGCTGCCATCTACTCCTTGACCCATGCAACTCGCAATAGTGTCGGAGCAAGCATGCTTTCATTCGTTGACAAGAGCGATTGTGAATATCTTCATCACATTTGCCTAGATGGCGACCTCACCTCGCACGTCCTCTAAATGCAATGAATAAAAAATGTTGAAAATCGAACATGGTAAATTATTTCGTAGCACGTCAGACACAAAGTGCTCGTTAAAAATTAAAAGTTAAATTGATGTCTCGTGCAAATGAATTATAAAAGGCAGTGGACGGACCCCAAGCTATAGTTTATGCAGTAGCGGGCAATACTAATGACACGATCGATGTGATTCACCTTTGCTATTACCCTGTATTTGCCTTTTTGAGCACAGATTATTAAACTTTACGGGGCTCTTGAACAAAATATTTGAGTTTCTAATCCTATCAGCTATTTACTAGTATTATTTAAATTAATTATTAAACGTACTATTCAAGTAATTTGAAATCATACAAGCGTTTATAAAAGATAGCGGCCAGTCCCGGCTTCGCACGGGTAGACTTCTTATTATTCATTAGGTAGGTACTCTTCGCAGCGTATGCGATGATTCATGATGAAAGACATTTTATGGCTATTTTTTTTATACCTTCGGTTGGTTTTAATGAGAATTTCTAAAGATTTCTATAGTAATCTAGTCACTAAATATAGCCTATGTTACTCAGTGATAATGTAGCTTTCTAATGAAAAAATAATTATTAAAATCGGTCCAATACTTTTTGAGTTTATTCGTTACTTAAAAAAATACAAATCTTTCCTATTTATAATATTAGTGTAGATTGGGTTGAACAAATAATTATAAATTCAAATTCAAATTCAAAATCATTTATTCAGTCTGGGCTGTTACAAGCACTTGTGAAAGTCGAAAAACTACGCCATCGGTTCGCAAATCTACGGCGCGAGACCTTGTACTGAGAAGAACCGGCAAGAAACTCAGCAAGAGCTATTTTTTTTCCCTGTATTAAATATATACAGAGTCGTCAATTTGAAAGAAAATGACTTCAATATGAATAATTCATGAAGTTACTTTCCATTAATATAGGAAATACAACTAATAAAAATATAATTTGAAAACATGCCTATATTAGGAATGCCGTGTCATACAGTTTTAAAAGAATATATTAAAGTTAAATCAAAATTATAATAGGATAGGTAGGTATCAAATTCAGATACTCCTATTAGCATAGTAATTTTTTTTCTTTATTAAGTATTATAATTACCAGTCCCCGTATCATAACTGCCGAAACGTGATAGCACATGAGTAAAGAAATTACTCATGTGGTGAAAGATCGTAATAGAGGTTGTCACTTTGAACTATAAAAATAAAATAAAAAAATACAAGATGGCAATTTTTTATAAGTAAATTATTTCCTCCAGACTCATAGTCCGTGCTTTTCTTTTATTGTCCTCATTTAGTTCTTTGTTGTGTTCTTGTATTTTCGTAATAAGTTTCTATAGCTAAACATCATCAATAATAGTTTAGACATAATATCCTCATCAACATCTCAGCTATAGGCCTCCACTTAGAATCTCCACACCGGTTGGTCCTGCGTGACTAACGCCTTCCGATCTTTACCAAATCGTCACCCCATCTTGTGGGAGGCCTGTCAACGGTGCGGTATGCGGCTAAAAAAAATAATTGGTCCGCCATATTGGATACGCCGCCATGTTGGATTTAGAATGACGTCACATTATTTTTCTAGTTATTCTTAGCAAGCCCTTTTATTTGATACCCATATTGTAGGAGTGCATTGAAAATAATTGGTCCGCCATATTGGATACGCCGCCATGTTGCATTTAGAATGACGTCACACAGTTAATCATGCATTGTCATCCCAACTAAACGTGTATACCAAATTTCAGCTCAATCGGAAACCGGGAAGTGGATCAAATTTAAGTTGCAAGATTTGATTACAGACAGACAACGGGACAGGTGAAAGTAAAAAAAGCGTGTTTTTTAAAAAGTTTTTTTTTATTTTTTTTTTTTATTTACTACTTTTTAGTCTCGTGATTATTATAACAAACATAAAGAAATGTACATAATTGTTCAGAAAATGTAGTATTAGAATTAAACATATGCATTATATCAAATTCTATCTGTTTGCTTCATTGAACCAATTCTCATATTAAAAAGTTTTTAATTTATTACAACATAATTATGTATTTTTATGATTCGAAAATGATTGAATATTGTATTGTCATCTAGAATACACATGTAAAAAAAATTTGAGCTCGATTGGAGCAGTAGAAGTGGTCGAAAAATCGATTACAAGATTTGATCATGACAAACAAACAAACAAACAAACAAACGGACAGAGTAAGTCAATAAAAAGCGTGTAATAAAAGCTTGTAAAAAAGCAAACTACTTATATGAAAATTATACATACGTATTTAGTCAATAGATAACAAACTTAGTATAACATTTAAAAAATATAGAAAATATTCGCTAAGTTATAACTAATAAAAGTTCAAAATTCGGACAAACAAAAATAAAAGCTAATTTCGAGATTGGATTATTCAATTTATACAAATTGTAAGATTTTAACAGGAATCGAAAATATCACTTTATGTAGTATGCAAACGGTACTGTGAACTTATAATTTTGTATTTAATTATTGGTATATATACCAACTATAACCATATGTAAAATTTTTATCTTTTATATATTTACAATTCTATCTTGTTTAGCGTAGTAGTACATGTTACGTTTGTATATTTGTAGATCGAATATAGATTCTGTTCATTTATCTGTCACTGTCAAAATTTAATACAAAATAAAAATGTGTATAGATCTCAAATTAAATACGTTATAATATAATAAACAGTATAAAATACGAACCTAAATGAAGACAAGTTCCTATGAACTTTGACTATTCAATGATTCGACTATTCAAATCCTATTTACTAAATGATAACTGCTACATTTATATCTATTCTGGAATAACATACATAATATAGATATGTTAGTTATATCACGCAATAATGGTTGAACCAATTTAATCACCTATTTGAATCATATCTATTGATTCATGACGACTGACGACCTCCATAGTCGAGTGGATAATACACCGGTTTCAAGGTGTCGCCATCTCTGAGGTCCCGGGTTCGAATCCCGGTGGGGGCAGATGTTTGTGTGATGAATGCGAGCATTTGTACCTTAGTCATGGTTGTCGATATATATTTCAATAAAAATTATTTATATATGTGTAGTATATGTATGTCTATCCGTTACCCTAGATCCCATTGCACAAGCCTTATAGAGCTTAGTTTGGGCTAGGCTAATTGGTGTAAGTGTAACAAATTTATTATTATTATATTATTATTATTATTATTCATCGCCGTCAAAATTAACAGAACAAAATTAATGACGCTATGTATGTATATATATACTTATTTATTAAAGATAACAGCGAATGAAAATGATTAAATAGAAAGAGACAGTGTTGCACTGGTTAAACATAGATTCCTAGCGAAAAACGACGTCTTCTCTCTCTCAGTATTACTATGTGACAAAAAAAAGGACACTAATAAGGAATTTTCTGTTAGCTAATTAAAAATAATAAGTATAATGGAATACAGATAGGAAATGATTTAATTGTAACGTAAATTTTTAATCTTCTTACACTCCTAATTAAAGCATACATTTTATTCGTAAAGCAATATCTTTGTAATCCGTAGCATAAATAAGGAGACTTTTCAAAGAATGCAATTTATTTGTTTTGTACATTATCTATTAACGTCTGTTAATCTATAAAATGAGGCTTGTACTAAGTAAAAAGATGGCTCAAAGGTCATAGCAGCCAAGCCATAAACTGCAAAAAAAAAACTATGTAAAAAGGTAACGCCATTGAAAAACTCATTCATTTGTCACTCGGAAAATCTCGCATTGCCCGAATATGAAAGTACATCTAGTATGTAGATATAAATCTTTGAGAATAACTTCTCGAATATCTGAAAACGTATAAAAATGGTTATGAAGGAAACTGTTACCTACTACAATATCGGTTTTGGAATTTCTTCATAAGTTAAGTTCGTTTTTAATTTTTAGCGGCACTTATTTTATGTTCCCAAATAAAGAAATATATTGACAACTCATGTCATTAGCTATTAATCTACAGTCAACTAATTATATAATTTCTACTGCATTATCATATCATCTGTAAATACACACATAAATACATTAAAAAGTAACCACTAGTAATATATGTAAGCCGCAGCCGCTCAAGTCAATTACCAAGTCTGTGTCGTAGACGCCTTGCGTCAAACTGCATATAGCGAGCTGAGAATAGAGAAATAGGTGGGTAGTTATAAAAAATTAAAAGACAACAGCCCGCCATCCTAGCCAATGTTATATTCATTGAGATTGAAAATGGAAATAAGTCGGTGCAACGGAACTAGTCAATGCGACATTAACTGTTACGAATGCTGTACATATTTATTTAGAACTGCTCGCGATTATGACGCGATGTTCTGTCATTTTCTCTAACAATTCCATCATTTACTATTATTAATCTATACTAATATTATAAAGAAGTAGAGTTTGTGTGTTTGTATATTTGTTAAATTGTATGGGGTAATCTCGGGATTTACTAAACCGATTTTAAAAATTCTTTCACCAATAGAAAGCCACATTATTGCAGAGTGTCATAGGTTATATAAAAAATCGATAAATAAAAAGGCTTTTACGTGGTAGTCCGTTTTGCAAAGTGAATCGAAGAAAAAACGGTCGAATGAAAGCGTTTCTTATGAACTATATATTTTTGAGATATATTTTTGAGTTCTAGAGAAAAGATGTGGAGCTTGAAAATGCCTACAAAGAAGTCAACGACAGCATATGTCTAACTTTTATATTTAAGTTACAAAAAGTAGTTTTTTTAATATTATTATAGATAATTTTATTTTTAATATTAATAAATAATTTAAATCATTAGGTCATATTTATTAGTCATATATTACCAAAAATTATTAATCTTTATAAAAATAATTAAACTTATCGTCTTAATTGTGAAGGCCAAAGGAATTCGGTGCTCGTTCGTGCTCGCTTCGGGGATTATT
Organism: Scirpophaga incertulas; assembly: GCA_036419045.1. NCBI lineage: Eukaryota > Metazoa > Arthropoda > Insecta > Lepidoptera > Crambidae > Scirpophaga > Scirpophaga incertulas. Next base: position 15,412,584 of record CM071645.1, read on the forward strand.
TATATTATGCCCAACGAAGTGGGCACGGATCAGCTAGTATTATTATAAAGTAATGATATTTATATGTTTGCATTTGATAAACTCTAAACTACTGTACCGATTGTGATTAAATATTTGCCACGGGATCAGCGGAAAATCTAACATATCAGCGACGGGAAACGCAGGTAACTAATATTAATGCTATACAAAACTGAATGCAGTGCAAACCCTGTAAGTACAGTTTTGACGTGGAACGTCTTTAAAATTGCGCCGAAACATACGGGTACCAGGTTGAAAAAGTGGACCGTAACGAAAAAGTCTATATCATCGTACCTTAATAATTAAAAAACTATTAGTCATAGAAACAAAAATGTGGTATGAATATTTCACTTATATAGTCAGCTCGCTGTTGTGACATTGAGTTTTTTATTAAAATTCTTAAAACACCGTCAATCTTTTTTGACTCTGAACGGTTTTAATGCTCCTTTGCAAACTTTTTTTATGTTATAGCGGGACAAACGAGCAAATGGATCACGTGATAGTAAGTGATTATCGCCGCCCATAGACACGCGCGACACCAGAGCAATCACAGCCTTTTTCCCCTCTAGAGAGGGGAGTGCCACCACGAGCAAGTGCCACGGTGATTTTGTCGGATTCTAACAGATCGACGCAGCTCGACTAGAATAACCTATCGACTAAATTCAACCTGAGTCTTGGTCAAAAGGGCCCTACGGCTTGGATGGAGGATGACCGCACCTTCAGGAGAAAGCAACATAAACAAAATTGCCAATAACTTTGTTATTTATACGTTTATATAAATATTTCTTACACTTACACCGAGTGGCCTAGCCCAAACTAAGCTCTATAAGGCTCGTGCAATGAGATCTAGGGTAGCGGATAGACATACATATATTACATACTAGCTTTCTGCCCGCGGCTTCGCCTGCGTGGATTTCGGGATTGGGTCTATAGAGGGTTAAGGGCCATAGCTTTTGCCCACGGCTACATATGCGCGGAAGTCGGTTTCTGGCGCGAAGGTTTTATCGCGCTTCCCGTGGGACTATCCGTTTTTCCGAGATAAAAAATACCGCAAAACCTTGCTCAAGAATGTGCAGTAGTTTTTTGAGCGAAGCCTTTATTGCGCATCCCGTGGGATCTGTCGATTTTTCCGGGATAAAATGTAGCCTATGTTACTCAGGGATAATGTAGCTTTCCAAAGGTGCAAGAATTTTTGAAATCGGTCCAGTAGTTTCGGAGCCTATTCATTACAAACAAACAAATCTTTCCTCTTTATAATATAGATATATAAATATTTTATAGAAATATATATCAACAACCCTGACTAAAGTACAAATGCTCGCATTCATCACACAAACATCTGCCCCCACCGGGATTCGAACCCGGGACCTCGGAGATGGCGACACCACGAAACCGGTGTACTTTTCACTCGACTATGGAGGTTGTCAAATATGTATACTTTCTATATTAAAATGTGTTACATTTAATGAGAAATAGCTTAAAATGTGCTCGTTTTATATGAATTATGTTCCATTTATTTGTACATTTTTTAAATTATCAATTAATTTATTGAAAATAAAGGAAAATTATCTTTTGACATACATTTTGAGATCAAAGTTATTAAAATTAGGTCCTTATCAAAATACATCCATATTAAGTTGCAGTAATCTTACCAATTGGTAAAAATAGCTGTTTTATAAAATCACACCCTTAATAAACTGTGCTTCATTGGTCATGTGCATCGTGTTTTCTTCATCATTTGCAATATTAGATTTTTAATATTAATATAATATTTAGTATTTTGCTGATACTAGCTAGTGACGTCACAATCTTGTAATTCCATATAAAATCTGTAGGCCTTTTCAAATGGAATTTTCAGCAAGGAAGTTTTGACAGTCAACAAAAGTACGTCAACGACAACGACTATAGTGTCAACGTATATATTGACTTCTTTTATTTATTATACACCAAATACCTATTGGAAACGATCGCAAACTGAAACTCATGACAAGGATGCCGAGCAGACCCGACATGCATATTGTATCGTCTACTGTGACGCGAGTCGCTGGTTTGATTTCCGCACGGATCAAATATTTTGTATGACCAACAAATTTTTGTATGAACATGATACAGGATAAGATTCCAGAATACTTATCAGATTTTGAAAAATGTGAATCTGAGTAACTATCGCTTAAACAGTATTTTTACTGTATTTTAAACATTACTTGGAGTAATAATAAAGTTCCAATCTATAGTACTATTTGTACGTTAAAATATGTCACATACCTATAATAAGCTTGAAATCACAATAATGGCTTAACTTTGGCATTAATTAACCAAACAGTATCAAGAGCTTCAGTGTGAATTATGCTTTAGTTTGCAGAATTAATGATAATTGATTTAGAGTATATAGATTGACGGCTTGATCTATTATTACTTCAGTAACTATATGTATTTGACAAAACTAAAACAGTATAGAATGCCCTAGAGTAAATCGAGCCTTAGATACCTTAATTAACGTTTATTAATTAAGAGTTGCCAGATTAATGAATACAGGGGAACATTAAGTGTGTTATGTTACCAAAAGTTCGTCTAAAGTTAAGCTGAACCTACAAGACGGGAACACCCTTAAACACTTCAAATGTGCGTCCTAAATATGTACAACGCAGCGCTGCAAGGGCTCTCTTGCTCAAAAGCGGCCGGGCGGCATTCATGTCCCATCTCAACCCCCCATTTTTCGCCACAATAGCCAGCAATACATTCCGTGACTTGGCAGAAGTGATGTCGAGAATTTGGCCCCCCCGTACGATCAATACTTGCGCATAGCGCCATCTAGAGCTATCGCGCAGCCAAATTGCACTTTAATAGTTCATTAGATCGGGCAAAAATGGCGGGGACACACAGTTTAAATTCGGAACGGTATCGATTCGCAGATGTGATACGCTCACGCTGGCTACTATGATAACACAAAAAATTGTGATTGGATACCTTTTTCCTGGGGATGAAAGTAGATTTTTGAGCTTAGATGATTCTACACATTAACAACAGGTATAGTAATGTATTTACTATAACTATAATATATGGATATTGAAGTAGGTAGTATAAATACTTTGTTCTGTAAATGAACTAGTGATATAGACTCATATTTAGTTAATATTTCCTATGATATATATTTTCATATGATGCGCTATTGCGAATTTAATCCTTTAAGGTGTTTCACAATGCAAGATCAAATCTAACACTCAATGCACATTCAATATTCCAGCTCCACCGTCCCCGCGTACGGAGTTGCTGGCAAATGCTAGTAATAAATAAAGGCGAAGGAATATTTCATTGCCAGGCTAAGGCAGGTGGCTGTGGCAGTCGCGAAAGCCGCCCACCGCCCGCGCCACCCCACTCTTGATGAATGAATCATCATTCAGCCTTCCCGTTAATGTGTGCCCCCAATTGGCTTACGAACTCCAAGTCTAGATCTAATTCTGGTTTGACATTGCCTAGGCGACGTGTATTGTGCGAGCTATAAGGTTACAAATCGAGTTCGTAATAAATGACACTCGATATCGATAATATCCCACAGAAGCAACGTTCGATATATCGAATACCATTCATTTACTGCATAGTGGTGCTTAAATGCGTTGAAATAAAGAGCTAATTAGAGATTTAGGTATTAGTATTTCTAGGTAATACATACACGTCATCCGATATACGAGGTGAATTGTGACTCACCGCCATTTTAGAATAACTCCTTAAAACGAGTGTTTTCCAAGAAATTCAGGATGTAGTTTAAGAGTTTTTATGGGTTTGTGTTTGTGTATGATAGTTATCGATACATGCTTGGGGTTGTATCGATTAAATAAAGGTTGTCTGTTTAATCTTCAATGTGCGATCAAAGCCCTCACAACCGCTCTGTTATGTCGTAAAGACTTCTCAAACCTATGTATATGTAAACGCATTTATGTCTTAGAATACTATAGTGTTAAGTCTCTTAAATTTTTTTCTCTCATCTCTCATATTTTGGAGCAATCAACTTGGCACCTGCTAGTAATTTTTATTTTTATTGATAACTTTGTTTTATTGTGTGTAATAAAGTTTATTTTTATGAGAAACACATCTCACAATAAAAAAGCGGAATGAATAGAAACGACATGAAAGCAGAATAAATGCAGTAGAAATGAGAGCTTTGCGGAGTATGGCAGGAGTAAAACTGAGTGACAGATTGTATAATGAAGTGATTAGAAAGAAATGTGGTTTGAAAGAGGATATCGTGACAAGAATAGAGAAAGGATGCTTGGGTGGTTTGGGCATGTGGAACGGGTGGATGAAAGTAGACTGACCAAAATGATTTATGAAGCTGGAGTGAGTGGAGATACGGGACGAGGAAGACCTAGGCGAACATATTTCGAACAAATCGAAAGTGTCCTCAAAAAAGGCCAGATGGCCTAGACAAATGCCACTTAGCATTAGCTTTCAGTCACTGCGGAAAGAAAAAATGTATGGGGATGTCACGTGACTTATCGTTACCTAATGTCATCTCCATACATTTTGTCTTTCCACAGTTTTGAACGCTAACGCTAAGTAGCATTTGTCTAGGGGGCAGGTCAGAAGTACCCGCAATCGTCGAGCATGTATGAGGAATGTTATGAAAGTAGATGAAGCGAAAGAGATATGTAAAGACCGTAGCAAGTGAAAAGCCTGAGGCAAAAAAAAACCAGTGGAAAGACGTAATCTCTGCCTACCCCCATGGGAAAAAGGCGTGAGTGTATGTATGTATGTATGAATAGAAATAGGTAAAAGAATTGAAAAGACTTGTAGATTTTTGCGTAACTAAACTAGAAGTGTGAATAAGATGATCACTAGGAGAATATGATAAGCAATCCCATATGTCTTGCTCAAGTTAGCCATACAAATAACTTACCTATCCTTTGATTTAGGTACATGCGCCTCTGTAATATGACTACCAAAACACGATATGATAAAGTGAGTTATTACATTGAACTATCTAAATACAAAGCATAAATTAAATGTGGCGATTACAACGCACTATAAAAGCTTTTGCTCTCTCCTGAGGACCGGGCGCTCTCACTCCAAGCTGTAGGGTCATTAGGACCAAAAGCTTTAGTTGCCAAAGGCTACTTGATTGCGGTGGTAGCCATGAGCAACTAAGGAAAAAAAATATTTTGTTTCATTGCTCATACGGGTGCTACGGGTGCAAAGAAGCTTCTAGTAGTAATATATCAGAACCCTAGTAAATAAAGAGCTATAAGTTATTTAATTATTACTATTTAATTTTATTCTTTCTTTACATGGTGTGAATACAATTTTATCTATTTTATTATATCATTTATTTATTTATGTCAAAACTGACTTCTAAGATTATGAAAACCTATGAAATTACATTTTCTTCGTTCGTACATCTAATTTCATAATTATTCTGTGTTTAGTATTATAGAAACTATGTTTTTCATTTTAGTCCCACTGGCCCACACTTTTTGATTACTCGTGAATCTCTAGTTTGTATATTTGAATTGAAATAGAAGAACAATATCAATAATTGCTCAATTTTTCTTCAGAATTTTGTAGAAATCATTTCATTGTAAAGTGATAATGATAGATATATGAAGTTGACTTATCTGCACTGAACCGGAAAAATTGACTAAGACTTATTCGCGCTAACATATGAAAATATTGTTTTATGACAAATTAACATAAATCGTGACACATAATTCAAAATGACATACCCACTAAATCACCTCGATATCAATCCTGTCCTCAATTAGGATCAGAGCCTTTTTTTTTTTGTTCCCCTGAGGAAAATGCATTAAATTGCATACCCCGGCTGTGGCGAGCCGGCGGTTATGTGGGGCTCTCCTCCCCAGAAGGGGGAGGCCTACCCACTAAAAACCTCAGGGATGGCCTTCCTCAGACAAGTAGGGAGCCCCCGGGAACTAAGGATCAGAGCCTAGAAACCCAATATGTTCAGATCACGTGGAATGTGAATGTTTACTGTGAAAATCCCCAAACTGGCAGCCTATACTTGCGCGCTTAAGGATCCATAGCGCACAGGCTACTAGGGCGGTCATGACTGCAACTCCTCGCCTAGCCTCGCATATATATATCGCACTAATAATACAGTAGTGTATCAACCTCTTCCCCAATTGATTCCTCACGCGTGATCAAGACCGTCATTCGATTAGTGTAAAAACAGAATAAGGATAAATTAAAAAACTTATGTGACAGTTATTCAATTTGCAACTATTACATGAAGTGAGTAATAAGTTTTTTATTGATTCTGAAAAATGTTCGATTTTGAGTTGATACACTTTTTTTTTTTATTAGTGCGATATATAAACAGTACAACATTCCGATAGATTAAACACTGAAAAGGAGACTCTTCATTAAATTTTTCTCATTATTTGTTGCTTAACTCCTTAATTACCGAAGAAAGCAACAACTGTCGTACATGGATTGACCACAATGAATGTTGCGTCATATATCTCTCCATAAAAGCACTTACGGCTTTTTATACATTGAAATTACCTCATTATATATTATTAATTATATTACCATACGTAAGATAATTAGTTTCAACTCTTAACGAACATACTATAATTCAGGGTGGAGGTATTAAGGTAGGTTTCGATTAGTAATTTCTATGAAAAGTTTTAAGCTGTTTCTCAGCATATGTAAGGGAGAATATTAATGTACATGGTATCGAAGGAGCTAAAAAGATACCCTGAGGTACCCCAAAGTGGATGGAATCAATGTCACTTTCTAAGTCATACACCCACATGGACTGCCTCCACTCTGCAAGATAACTTTAGATGATTGCAATGGCCATTCCTCCAATACCACTTTTTTTAAATATTAGACAAGAAGACGCGGGTTTAAACTGTGTCAAATGCCTTGGTGAAATCTACAAATACTCCGATACAGGAACATTCCGAACCATTGTAGACAGCAACAGATCCAACGCTGTCTAATCTATCTCTTTTGCCTGAAACCGAATTCACAACCCGTATGCTATTCAGAAATAACTCGTGAGCCATATTTTGTTTTTTGTAATCACTTAAACGAAATTAACCTTATTTCTAGAAATCTCTCGTCGTTCAATGTAGCAAGTGGCAAACTGTGATCCCTGTTACGGGAAATAAAAAACAATAGCCAACAATCAAAAACAGTAAGAACGAACTGAGCCTGTAACAGACAAATTGTGCTAAATCAATGATCAGAAGGTAAACAAACATTTCACTTTCAATGGAGATCAGCTGTTTACAACATAATTTGCCATATAATTATGTACAAACAGACATAGTTACATAGGTAAGTTATATATATCAGCTCACTGGGGTTTCCTCGGCTGCGTCCGAGACATAGATATTCGTGTCAGCAAGCGCTTAAGCGCTGAGCTGATTTAATCTTAGCATTCCAATGTTTATCTATAATTGTTTTGTTAACAATTTATATGACATATCAGTTTTTCGTTATATTCTTTATTTGTACTTGGTTCTATTTTCTGTTGGCATACAAAATGCTAAGTTATTTACTAAGAATTCGTATTATTTTTATTTGAAATATGTTTCAGAATGTTACGAGTTTCTGTATTATTAATTAGGGTATTTCTAATGGAGCTTTCTTATTATAAAGAATATATAATTATAAACTTATTAAATTTACTTTTTTTATATTATTTTAGCAAAATTTAAAAAACGGTTGGATTTCTAATCTAATTAGGTAACTTCTAGTCTCGAATTTGGTAGCCTCAGTTATCTTTGTATACTTATTATTGTTAAATAAATAGATATTTGTAAATGTGTATTACGCTTATTTTATGTAATACAATTTTTTTTTTCCACAAACCCCTTTAAAGGTTTTTAATTCGGTCTGTTTTATATCACCTGTGACATATTTTATTTTTATAAAATTTTATACACCAAAATATCTCTATGTTTATCTGATTTTTCTACTTAGTTTTAATTTTCAGAAATATATTCAAATTTAAATAATTTTGGTGATCTATTACTATTATAAGCCAGTGACAGGTGAACGCACACCAAACTTTTACAACAAGGATGGCATTGCATAATAAAACGAAGATTGCTGCACACATTTTACAATTGCGTAACAACAAAAAAAATGATAAACAAAAAGGTCAACGTCTCGCGGCACCAGTCAGCTGCTGCAGCGCTACAAGCCGGAATCTCAGCCACTCAGCTGAGAGGCAGGTCGCACACCTGACGCCCCCGCCCCGCCGCCATCAGCTGTTAATGTCCCCCGCCCGCGCCCCTCCGGCCTTTCCCCTTCGTTTGTGTAATGCGAGGAGGCAGGGCCCAATTGGATTAACCGCGGGAGATTTCTTTTGTTTTTTTTTTGGACAAAACTTGACCGGGCGGTGCATTAATTATTTCGGGCATTGTTTTATTTCTTATTATCCATTCATTTTTGTTTACAATATTGATTAAAAATTTGTTAATTTCACTTGGTGATAGTTACAAAATTTATATATACCAGTTACGTCTAAATACGTTAAACGTGCGATTGATACAAATAATTTATAACGTAACTGAATTACTCAATTTATAATTAATGTCAAATGATTCACCATTTATGCCAAATCACTATGCAACCACTTCTCACTCAATACTGCGGATATGGTTTATAAATAAATTATTTCCGTGTCATTTCCATACGTCTATCGATTTTATTCAGTCACAAGCACAATCACACAAAAATAACAACTTTTAATAATATATCGCACATTATGCTGCCAAATGAATAATTTATCGCCCCGTGTCGATTCGGGGCGCACATCCCCGGGGCGGGAGTGGCGGGGCGGGTGCGGGGTGCAAGCCGCGCGCGCGGGGGCGGCCTCGTCAGTCCGCGCCGAGCGGCCAAGCGAGCGTCATGTCCGCGTGCGCGCCGCGCGCCTGCTGCCGGCCGCGCGCCCCGCCGACGTTACTCGACATCACTGCTAAGATAGTCGCCGCGAACATCCCGTTTCAACGCATCGAGGAGCGCTACGAGCGCATCCCGGAACCGGTGCAGCGCAGAGTCGTATACTGGTCCTTCCCGCGGGATGAACGGGACATATGCATGTACTCATCGCTGGCGAGAGCGCCGCCCGACGACCACCGCAACATCGCCTTCTGCCGCGGCCTCAAACTGCTGGAGGCCGGTTGTGTGGAGAATGTGCTACAAGTCGGTGAGTGTCCGCCTTCGGCGCGCCTGCGCTTGTTTACTAATATGCGCCTCGCCCACCCGCGCCGTATAAATAAAAACCTCGACGTGTGCGATCGATAGCTGCTCCTCTCGGGAATTATTCATGCGTCGGGTCGTAAAAGTTTCAGGAGATTAGAAGTAGGGCTGGTGACGAAATGCTCGGGCTCGTGGGCCCTCGGCCATGCCGCTGCCGATGCAGAACATCCGTAACCACCGTGGGCATGACGCACTAAACAATTATCGTCTTTCGATATCGATAACCCAGAAATCCTACTTGACATGAATATGTACGAACACAATGTGGCATGTATACGCATCTGTCTGCCAGCGGTTCAATAATAGTATGTAGTTTTGTTTCTTAAAACTCAGAACTATCCACCAAACTCGACAAATTAAACGTCTTTCCATATGTGTACACATTCGTGAAACTAAATTATGAACAGATAAGCCTGTTTAATCAAATGTTAGTGGAGCTCTACTTTCAAAACTGCGTCAAACGCTTTGTAAAATTCGGCTAATATTATCATAACTGGATGTCCCGTTACGCTTATAGGGAATTACACAACCGGATTCTTCCGTTCCGCGTCATTCGAGAGACAAACGCCTGAAATCGTATTAATTCATGCGGAGACGTCGTTTGTTTCTGTCGCTGTTCTGAATAACGGGCGCGAATAAACAATATTAATTGCCTGTTTTTATTTTTATAGGGTCAGGCTCGCTTTATTGCGCCCGGCCGTGGGAGGACGGGCGTTACATATTCATTTGTGCTTATCTGCCATCAGAGAGGCGATTACTGGTTATTTCGAGCCGTTTCGGGTCACGCCGCGGCCGCATACGCCACGTTTGGAGGAGATTACCATGTTCGTAATGCTCTCACGTCTCAGAGCGAACGCACCAACAGTAATAAAGATATGATGGTGTATAACCGCCGTAGGTGAATCATACTTGGAATCCAATTTGGGGACTGGCTGCGGTCCAACTGAAGGAGCAAAGATACAGCGTTCCGTAAAATATTGTTTAATGCTGGTTGTTTAAATAGCAAACTGAAATACTCGGTTCCCATACTCAACCATCTGACTCACATAATCTATGATGATCAGTAGAACCGCCCACTTAAAGTAAAACACGCTGAAACGCAAACGAAGGGTTTCCTTGCTCACAGTGAGGATTAAGTTGTCTGACACCAAAAGATTTATGTCACGGGGATGAACGTTACGTCAGATAAATACTATAAAAATCACCAAAAACTTTTTTAGTATCTGACGCATTAACTCCATTACAAGGATGGGAAAATATAACGTCGATACCTTAGCAACATTGAGTGTGACTAGTTACGAAACAAGAACAGCCAGATTTAAGATTAAACGGAAACAAGATTCAGTTTGCCCCTAAGGCCCATGCACATGATCTCAAAACCATTTATGTGTAGATATTTGATTGTCATGCAAAAAAGTGAATGCACCCGGCGAGGCTCCGTAAATATTTTAATTTAATGTTAATAACTTCATACGGTTTTGTTAAGTTGAGCCCCATTGGACCGGTTCTGGGTCGGATCAAGATTGGCCTATAGGGTTACCTTCGATTGAATTATTGATAATTGTTTGTATAGTAGACATTACATTTTAGATTAGCATTACAGTGGGATGGAACTAAACAGCTAATCAATCTACCTGCAGAGTAGGTGCTTGCTGTTATTCATTACAATTCTAAATTTAAATAATTCAGGGTTTGAATACGCGAGTTTGAACCCCTGAGTATTGTTACACGTTTGTTCCAATAAAAGAAAAACTTCGATTTGGGCGATCCAAATCAAAGTTTCTCTTTGCCTTTATTTTAATGAATAAATCAGTGCTATAGAATATGCACACTTTCGTTATTATCTTAAAATACCCCTTCCTATTAGACAATAAACGCAACTGAAATAATATTTTAAATATACGTAAAACACAAAATGTTTTTAAATAAAGTAGATGTGTACTTATATATTTTCATTAAACCGTTCATTGGCGAGTTGTTCAAATTGTAATTTAAGTATGGCGTGTTGAAAAATTGATGCGATTTCTCTATTCTGAATCTGCACTGAAAACTTTACTTATTGAATTGGAAGTTGAAGAAGCGGGTCTGAACCCGTGTCTTGTTTAACACGCGGGTTCAAATACTATCACACTCTGAAGTTTTTGAAATGAAAAGCAACGTAAAGCGTTGCGTTTCGTGTTAATATATCAGCTCAATTCAAGTGTACTGCCAGATGCTGGATAACTTCCGCCGTATCACATAACTGACTCCATTAAGACTGATTAATATTTCTGGTCACACCGCAGTGTGCGGCTGCGCACAGATGCGATTCTCAGAAGGCTGTTGTTGAGGATTTTATCGTCGAGTGGTCGCCATCAAATGATTCATGTGGACATGGTGATCTCTGATATCCTTTCATGTCGGTTGCTAGTTGCTTGAGAAGCACGGACGACCTTTTGTCGCCATTCTAATAAAACACAGTTCATGTATATGGTTACGTCGTGGCCGGATTTAGGTTCGCAGCTGGAAATCGGGTGATTTCTTCGAAATTATCATTAAAAAGTAGCTATCGATTAAACCACAACAACATTTTATAGTATAAATTCTAAGATGCTTTTCTACGATCATACAAATTCAATGTATATAAATAAAAATGTATCGCTGTAATGTATGCATTACACGTCCTATTAATATTATAAACGCAAAAGTTTGTATGTTTCACGTAAAAACTACTGAATGATTTTTTATGAAACTTTACAATAGTATAGCTTATACTATTGTAAAGTTTCATAACATATATATATGTACATCAGGATAACACATAGGCTACAATTTATAAAGATATACGCCACGCCAATATAAGCTACTCGAAATATACTAGCTAATATAATTTGTTGATCATTGTACGCAAGGATTGTATATATATAATTATCTATACTAATATTATAAAGCTGAAGAGTTTGTTTGTTTGAACGCGCTAATCTCTGGAACTCCTGGTACTTATTGAAAAATTCTTTTTTTATTGAATAGCCCATTTATCGAGGAAGGCTTTAGGCTACATAACATCACGCTGCGACTAATAGGAGCGAAGAAATAATGGAAAATGTGGAAAAAACGGGGAAATTTATTCATCTTTGAGGGCTTCCCTTGCGTGCGCTGCGAAATCGGTTCTAGATAAAAAAATAATATGTATGAAAGAATTATTCCTCTTAAAATGATCTAAAAAAATGTCCGCGACAGTATATGTCTATCTTTTAATGTTAACTAACTAGAATCGTTTTTATGGTGATCAAATTTGTATTTGAGGTGGTAGTTTGCAAAAATAAATATGATGCTCGAATCTTCTAATGTAATAAATTAAGCATAATCCGCCATGTTGATATATCTGACAGATTATAATTAAAGGATAGCAAAACTAACGTTATACTAAACAATTTACTATAGTTTCTATTATCTAAAACTGTGCTGTGACATTTATGCAAACTTTGAATTAAAACGCTACACGTCTGTATTTAAAAGATTGACTTCGCTTGTCACAAAGATTTATTACACGAACCAATTGCATAGAATTAGCGAACTAACGCCGGAAGATAGCCTTGAAATAAACAACTATTTTGTGTCGATTCATTATTTATTGCAATGCAAGTATTCACATCAAACATTGAAACAAACTTCCATGCAATTTTCGCTTTCTGTAATAAACATCAGTATTTTAAGCGCTAACACTGCATAACTTAAAAAGGTGATCTTTTTAGGTGGCCAAAATATAACTGTTTGATTTCACAACACGCTAAGATTGTGTTATTTTTCACAAACAATTACATTTGGAGTATTAATAAATAATTTTGGTAAAAATGTATATTTCTAATATGTTACACAATTAGACTGAATAAAAATCTGAATTTAATTCATATTCTCTATCACATTGCTCTAGTAAGATTTTTATTGCAATTTTCACTATAATTGTATTTGCAATTTTTACAGATTTGTATAAATATTGACACGAAATATCGATATGTTTATTGTCTGATATAAGTATCAAATTACATTCGTTTTTTATCCGTATATAGAAATTGAGAATCCTTGAAAATAATCATTTTTCCTTCATTGTTACTCCAGATGAGCGGTATTTGGTCAACGCCTGCGCATGTAGTATCTTTTATTCATTAATTGACGTCCCACAGATAAATCATGGCATCACGTATGTGCGTGTCTAATGGCGAAACACCTTGTCTATTCATCGGCACACGCCCCCACATCCGTAAAAAAAATTCTGCACAATCGCGATTCATAACTAGCAACAAAGAAATACTGAAAGACAGAATGCGGCTCTGTCCAATAACAGAGTTTCACAGTGTCTACACAAGAACTGTTCTGTCGCACGACCTCGCAGCGAGAACCATTTTAAACTAGCCCCTCAACACCAATACAAATCTCACAATAGCTACACTTTACCAAACAGGCTGAGGGCTTAACAGCTCTCGACAAACTGGTCGTACTTACAAAGACTGGCTTGTATGTACCAAAAGCACCTCCGCATTTAAAGCCACTGACAACGTTAATATTGCGATTCGGAAGGACCTTACGTGGAAAGATATAAAGAAGAAATTTCTATGATACTGCCTAGTCAAACAGCAATATGTAGCTGTCGAAGGTAAACGAGGTTTGGAAGAGTCATGAATGCCTGATTTGATGGTGCACCCGTAGATAACGCAAATATTGTAGAGGTATTGATTACGCCATTACTACGGAATGTCGATACGCCTAATAAGAAAATTCTATGTGTTCGTACTTCTTTCATCGTATGTAAATTTTGCGTATGAAATAATTTTGTGTTTATATGCTTTAGTGTACGTATGTTGCATTTTTACTAAAAAAAAATCCTATTACTAAGTGTTAATAAATTATAGGTCACTCGTGAAAAAGACGTCATTCGTTCGTCAATAAAACTTTTTTAAAATTTTATACTTATAGAAACTACCTACTTACTTTGCCTTTCATTTTATGCCTACAGTACAATTTTTATTGCTCTTGAAACGCACAATTTGCTTACTTCTCTTCAATATTGAATGAAATTTATTTTACGTACACATTTATGTTATTAGTTAGTTTAATTTCAATTGATGTTTGTGTGAAAGATTCGAAAATGTTGTTTACTAATTAATGAATAAATATGAATAATGCTTAATCCTTAAAACAAAACAAAAAGTTATATTAAAAGATGCCAAATTAAGGTCAAGCCATCGAACTTTTTGAAACGCCTTATACCGATATTACATTTCTGTTTTGTTTAACAACATTCTTTTATTTAAATCTGGTCTTGTGTTTCAACTTTTATTTTTCGTGTTTTCACTACATCGCAAAAAAATGCTTAAGTCTTAGTAAATTGTTTTAACTATTTCTTGTCTACAAATAGAAATTAAACATACATCCATAACCACAGTACTTAACAGTGGAACAAACGTCGCAGAAGATATCAACAATATAAAAATCCAAAGCAATAGATACCGAAATCAAATCATAAGCTAATAATAAAATCACAAACAATATACGTACCAATAATAATAACGCTGTGATGAAATCTGACATCATTTAATTTTACTGTCACTATCTCTGGTTATGGGAACTGTACACATAGAATGAAGGCGGTGTTAGCGCTTCCTCGATGAATTCACGACCTACTTGTGACTCCGGCAGTATCGGAGCCCCATCCATCAGCGGTAATCACGCTTCGAGATACGATGAAGTGTTGAATTAGATTCAGACGCTGCGAGATTTCACAATAACTCTCAGAAAGGTGTCGAAATGACATAGCCGTATTAACTGTTGCTGTAATCATTATATATTATTTATCATAATGAATTTAAATAGTACTCCTGCCATTAACATCATAGGTCACAAACATCCCCAATAAGGGACAAGAGCCTATTCCATTTTTGACATTGCCTTACCTCGTGCTCGGGGAGAGCGAAGTCATAAGGTCATAACCGACTCTCTGTGGACGTTTTAACCCTTAGTAGCCTTTTTTTTTTTTTTTTTTTTTTTTTTTTTTTTTTTTTTTTTTTTTTTTTTTTTTTTTTTTTTTTTTTTTTGTTCCCCTGAGGAAAATGCATTAAATTGCATACCCCGGCTGTGGCGAGCCGGGGTTATGTGGGGCTCTCCTCCCCAGAAGGGGGAGGCCTACCCACTAAAAACCTCAGGGATGGCCTTCCTCAGGCATGTAGGGAGCCCCGGGAACACAAAGGCCACTTCCGGGAACCCCCAGCCTCCGCTCCCCTCTCTAGAGGGGAGCCCTCCTCGGGGGAAGCTACCACCTCCCCCGGTCCCCTCCACCGACGACGCCCCCCGGCCACGGAAGGGGCGTGGTCCATCCGGGTCGCCGTAGCGGTCGCGACTTCCTCGCGCCCGCCGGCGACCCGCGGCGGCGCCGCAGCTGTGCTACCGAGCCCGGCGCCGCCTCCTTCGAGCGGGATCGGCCATCTCCCGACCCCGCTCGGCGGCCTCCTTCTGGAGCATCATACTGCTTCACAGAAGGAGGCCACAGCCCTCCAACCTCCCTCGTCCGCCAGCATTGCCGCAATCAATGCCGGCGGAGACAGATCTCGCCCGATCTCTGCAACCAAGACTCGGCGCTCGGAGGCCCACGCGGGGCACTCCGCCAGCGTGTGCTGGGCCGAGTCGAGGTCGGATGCGCAGTGGTGACAATGTGTCGATCCCTCCCGTCCTATTCGACATAGATACTCACCGAAGCAGCCGTGCCCGGTGAGTATCTGAGTCAATCGGTAGGTGACCTCCTCCTCCCGTTGAGCCAAGCTTCGAGGTGCGGGAGTACGGCACCGACGGCCCGCTGGCGCGCGCAGATCCGTAATTCGAGCTGCGCACGCCAGGCCGCCACAATCCGTCGGTGCCACTCCCGCTTAGGCACTTCGTGCGCGGGTTCCAGGGCGCTCCCCCATCGCCCCCCGGTCGACACGCCGCAACGCATACGTCGCCGCGTACATGTCGGCCAGGATGTCGAATGGGGGGAGCGTCCCAGAACTGTCGCCGCCTCGTACGAGATTGTACGGTAGCCTCGTACGATCCGTATGGCCATTATCCGCTGCAGGCTCCGTAGCAGAGCTCTGCAGCGGGGGGACCTCGCGCAGTCTTGCGACCACACGGGAGCCCCATACATGGCCACGGATCGCACGACGCCCTCGTACAGGCGGCGGACTCCATCCCTCGGTCCCCCGAGATTGGGCAGCAGACGATGCAATGCGCCCGCCACCCTTTTGGCTCGGGGGACCAACCGCACGAAATGCTCCTCGAAACCCTTAGTAGCCTGGTTTACGAAAGCGTTTTTTTTAATATTACTGAAGGGAAAAACAGCTAAAAAATCAGAATATTTATTAAACATATTTATTTAGAAAAAAAAACAGGTATCAATTTCGATACTTCTAGCATTAAGGCTATTAAGAAATCAGATAACCTATGCATGAAATAATGCGAAGCATTGGTTGTTTTTATTATCGCATAACGACACTTTACACTTTTTACAGAACCAAGAGGTAAGTTTTCTACAAATATTAAATTTACACTTATTTCTAGAATCCATAAATATTTTTTCATGATCAATACAATCGCAACGCACGTCAGTAGAGGGTAGTACTTGTAAACCTGTCCGGGGTCTTTTAGAAGGTACTTTAGTATCTTGTCGACTGTTGGCACTGGGTCTTCCTTCTTGGAAAGAATACTTTCTTTCCAGCGAATTTAAAAAAAAATAGGGTAAGTAGGGTACCAACAGTCGACAAGATACTCGTACAACAGTAAAATACGTACAGCCAACTTATAAAAAAAAAAACTAATAGTAATGTGAACCTTTCGGTTTTTAAGATTGCTATCAAAATTGAAACTCTAGTTTTTAAGGGTTAAGCCAGGCTTTTGACTAAAACAAACGCCTAGGCAAATAAAAATAGGGGATAGAAGTTTATATGGAAATTCGTCATTTCTGAAGCATGCACATTGAAACTAATTGCTTTGGTATTTGTTTAGTGAGATATACCTAAATAAAAAGTCACTTTTCCACGCGGAATTTGCGGGTATATAACATAACGCAGAGTAGAAAGAAAACCATAATCTTGTAGCAAGAATATAGTATTTTAAAACAACTATGTTGTGTAATGCTAACATATGTGTTTTAAAATATTGTATTCTTTTTCATTATGATATTGAAAAGAGTAGACGAGGAGGAAAATACCCAGAGATTCTTACCTGTTCTTCTTGAGAAGACTCTCCTAATTTCCGAACAGGTGTAGAATCATTAATTTTTGTACATATGCGCATCTAAACTTGTGTGGCTCTAATATTATTCTGATATTTTAAAATTATATTTTTGTGTGACGTCAATATTTTTTATTTTGAAAGCCGTGGAGAATAAGATCGGCAATGAATGACATTAATATTATAATGTGTTCAAGTTATTGGAGCAAACTAGAATGACTAGAAGCAAGGTATTCGCTGTTGAACAGTCGTATCCCAAAAATTTATGTTCGGGCGTCAATTATGTTTGATGGAATTCGGAGCAAATCACTATGACGACCTCCATAGTCGAGTGGATAATCCACCGGTTTCAAGGTGTCGCCATCTCTGAGGTCCCGGGTTCGAATCCCGGTGGGGGCAGATGTTTTGTGTGATGAATGCGAGCATTTGTACCTTAGTCATGGTTGTGATATATATTTGAATAAAAATTATTTACATATGTATAATATATGTATGTCTATCCGTTACCCTAGATCCCATTGCACGAGCCTTATAGAGCTTAGTTTGGCTAGGCTAATTGGTGTAAGTGTAACAAATATAAAAAAAAAGATATAAAAAAAAATATATAAAAAATCTACATCGTATAAAAACAAAGTCGCTATCCGCTGTCTCGTCTGTCCCTATGTATGCTTAGATCTTTAAAATTGGGCAACGGATTTTGATACGATTTTTCTAATAGATAGAATGATTCTTAAGGAAGGTTTATGTGTATAATACATGCATAATTTAGTAGAGAAACGCTGATAACATTAGAGGTTTCTTATGTCGTAAATAATTACATTTTTTCCGCTTACATTGCAAACGCAGGCTGAACCCTACGAGATTGTATAATATAATGTACTAAGTAATATACACATTGAAAGGGTCTACAGAAAACTCCGCTATGGTATATGTCTATCCCTTATTATAAAACGTTCACAGTTTTATATTCTGTTATCAGTAGTACTAGATAAAGTAATTTTTTTGTTAGAACTCAATAAGCCGCAACACGAAACTATAACAACTTCAGACTGTAACGTAGCTAACATTTTTGAAACCTAAATCAGTAAGTTCCAATGTGGTTCAGGTAGACGCCCAGGGGTTCACGAAGACTCGACGGGAGTCTATGTTGAGTGTGACAAAAAATGGGGGTCCACAATCATAAGCGGGGGCGCATCAATAATATCCCCTACAGATAATATTTTGAGAAGCTCAGCGATTGTTACTTTTTCCAATATTCGATATTGTCGAGACTCGTCGACCTTAGCAATTGGCAGTAATGTAGCTGCGGGGGTCTATCGGAACCAGCGCCATTTTGAATGTGGTATACGAAACCAGAGTTTTGGAAGTAAATTTAAATAATGTTACATAATGTTATTTTTGGTTTTGATTCAATATTAAAGCTGACGCAAATATATACTGCGCGAGGTTTAAAAACTGCTTTGCTTGTGAATACTATGTTTCAAGATCATTTAGAAATTACGACTCTGAAAAATGTAGTGTAGTGTCAACTATACTTATAATAAGAGCTAGAATCGACGTCTTCCCTCTCTCGGTATTGCTATAACACTAAATGTAATTACACCAATTGCCCGAATTTAAACACGACCTCTTGTTTGTATATAACTTTAATTATCATCTGATGGTAATAGTACTTTATATGGTTACAATAAGATACGCAGAATGTCTGCAACCACCCCAGTATACTTTGGCAAAGATGTACAGCTACGGTACCTATCTTACCTTTTAATCGGAACAGAGCGATGCTAATACAGCTATTTTAGGAACCAGCGATTGGTATAGTGTCGGAAAATTCAGAAAGAAACTATTAATACGTTATCACTATACATACTATAAAACAAAGTCGCATTCCATGTCCCTATATTCTATGCTTAAATCTTTAAAACTACGCAACAGATTTTGATGCCGTTTAATAGAAAGAGTGATTGAAGAGGATGGTTTATATGTATATTAACATAACATACATACAATAATAACATAAGCACCCCATGTATTTTGTTCAATAACATCGCTAGATTACTACAATTTAATTAAAATTCAATCAATTTTAATGTCTGTCTGTTACGCTTTCTCGCTTAAACCTCACAACCGATTTTGATGAAATTTGGTACAGACAATCTTTAGACCCTGAGACAGAACATAAGCTACTTATATTTCGAAAAAAAGGGATGAAAGTTTGTATGGGATTTCTTAATTTTAAAAGATAAAACCATGAAACTTTTTATTAAAGCACTTGATAAGAAATCATTAAACATTTGTTCTAGCATTTTTGAAATTTTGACCAGTTAGGGGGTGAAATAAGGGTAATAATAATAATAATACTTTATTTCAAATAGATGTACAATTTGTGGTTTAACGAAAAACCCCCACACTAGGCTATGCCTGTCCTGTGGTAGCTTTCACAATTTTGTAGAAAGGGTACTGGAATGCGGTACCTACGGGCGCAAAGAATACAAAAGGAAAATAAATAAAATATAAAAAAAGAACCATTGCGCAACCATATAACAAACAAAAGAAAAAATAATAATAAATTAAAAAGGAAAACTAAACAATAAAAAAATAATAATAATAATAAAATATTAAATAAAAAAAAAAACAACTACAAAAACACACAATGACCGGTTATCGCCAACACGCGCTCTGATTGCTCATATGTCCAAGATGCTTTGCCTTTAATTTCAATCTCGCCTGGCGATTTTTTTTTTCTTCAGAAGACGAGGCTGAGAATCCTCATGGATACCAACGCAACAGGCAAGCAGGGATGTGTTGATTATGTCGGACTCCTGGTGAATCGAGGCGGCTCGACCCAACAGACCTACCGACTAAACTCAGCCTAGCCTTGGCCCTAATGGCCCTACGGCTTGAATGAAATGGTTGGCGCACCCTCAGGAGAGGGCACGTCAGCGCTGCCCTCCGAAGAGGACATATGCGCGAAAGAAGGCTCGGTACCTACGCCAAAGTGGGTCCGGCCTTGAAATGATGGGGCCTATTCGTCTCGATGTGCAGCAAGCTGCGAAGTATGGACTAACTAAGGGATGGCGGCGCAGATGCCGCCTCTCGCAAGGTTTGAAGAATGCGTCCAGCGTCAATGAGTCGGGAGGGTTAGAAATGACGTGCCTGGGTCGACGATATTCTGTGTTACGCGGATTGACTGGGTCGCCTGGCGAAGAGTAAGTTGCCTAATATTGAACAATTGGTTGAGCCAATTATAAATATAAGGCTTCTTGAAAGAGATGGCTCGTCTGGCAAAGGAGCTGTTGGTTGAAAGTTAGTATTCAAGTTCGTCAAATATCACGTCATAAGAAACAAAAAATCTTTTGTTCTAGCATTTTGAAATCTTTACCAGTGTGGGGTGAAATAGGGGTTGAATTGAAGATAAGACCATGAATCTTGGTATCTTAGACATAAGGGACCAGGATTGACAAAAACTAATTTCACGCGGGCGAAGCCGTGGGCGGAAAATCGAGAAAATGCTTACAATGAGAAACAAACGAACTGTTCACGATATCCCATTAGCTAAGTAAGTGAATAGATTTCCGCGGACCTACATTATTTAGTAAACAATAAAAATACTCGGAACATATCGCTCATTTGGAGCTACAGTGACACATTTGCAAATATATGCGAAAATGACTTATTAATACCAAAATACTATGCACAGTCATCTGTGTTGGCAGTGAATACGCCACATTTGTATATTCAAAAAAAGTCCGATAGAGGGCAAAAAGTCTTTGTAGCACTATTATTCCGTTTTGAACTATGAAATAATCTTAATTCTGATCTGGTGTAAAGTTAACTGATTTACAATTGTGTCACTGTCGCTCCAAATGAGCGATATAGCGACGTTGACTATTCAAATTTGACATTGCGTGAAATAAAGTTTAATTAATTATATTTACATTTTGCTTTCGGCAGAACTACATTACTGGTTATACAGATATTGATGATTTAATTTAGTTATATTAATTTATTATTTCTAATAATAAGAATCCATGATTAAGACTTGAAAATAAATCAATTAATTGTAAATACATAAAAGTTATGCCTGTTAGATTTGTATTTTTGTATGTAACGAATAAACTCAAAAAGTACTGGACCGATGTTAATAATTCTATTTTCATTAGAAAGCTACATTATCACTGAGTAACATAGGCTATATTTAGTACTAGATTACTTTAGAAATCTTTAGAAATTCTTATTAAAACCAACCGAAGGTGTAAAAAAATTTGCCATAAATTGTCTTTCATCGCATACGTTGCGAAGAGTAATGTCTACCCGTGCGAAGCCAGGACGAGCCGCTAATACAATATCATGCTCAAATCTGCGTATATATGTTGTAATTATTATATGTATACTAGCTGGTGCCCGCGACTTCGTCTGCGCAGGACTAGTATTTCGAGTAGCTTATATTAGCCTGGCGTATATCTTTATAAGTTGTAGCCTACCTATGTGTTATTCCGATGTATAAGCTATATTATTGGAAAGTTTCATTAAAATCCATTCAGTAGTTTATATGTGAGAGAGTAACAAACATCCATACAGACAAACTTTCGTCAGGATAACATACATACAAGAAATTTATATTATGTGAAATATCACGATAACACAAAGAAATTTATACTATCTGAAATATCACCAAAATATCACGATAATACAAAGAAATTTATATTATGTGAAATATCAACAAAATATCATGATAACACAAAGAAATTTATATTATGTTAAATATCACCAAAATATCACGATAACACAAAGAAATTTATATTCTGTGAAATATCACCAAAATATCACGATAACACAAAGAAATTAATACTATCTGAAATATCACCAAAATATCACGATAATACAAAGAAATTTATATTATGTGAAATATCAACAAAATATCACGATAACACAAAGAAATTTATATTATGTTAAATATCACGATAATACAAAGAAATTTATATTATGTGAAATATCACCAAAATATCACGATAACACAAAGAAATTTATATTCTGTGAAATATCACCAAAATATCACGATAAGTGTAGAACATTATGATTAGGTATTAACTAATTGTAGTATTGCTATTGCAATTAGTTAATACCTAATTAATAAGTAATGTTTTTAATATTAATGGATTATACATTAACATCAAAAATATACACATAATTATATAAATATTGTAATTTCCTTTACAATATCATGCCCAAATCTGCCTATCAGCGTTGCCAGACGTCCCGATTTTGGCGTGACGTCCCGATTTTTTCATTCTAAAGATGAATTTCACGATAGAGTAAATCTGATTTAAAATATTATTTTTTGTTAAAATACATTTTCTATGGCTACTTTTACTATCTATTGTCACGTAAACGTAATTTTAAGTCAAATAAAAAGAAAAATATTTGAAAACCTTTGATTATATACGTTTTTTTACTACGGGACATAGTAAAAAATCGTATATGCTTATGACGGAACAATCTGCCTATTTTCACTCAAAAAGTACCAAAGTCCCGACTTAGCATAAAAAAAACTGGCAACGCTGCTGCCTATATATGTTTTATTTTGTCTAAATATTACATATCTGTAAAAATAAACTTACAAAGGAAAAAAAAGTCAACTATACATCTGTATAAATACTGAGAACCAAAAACTTTCATCAACAAACTGCAGCAAAGAATTACATTGTTCCACAAGTTCTGTTAACATTTC
The DNA here is from genome assembly GCA_036419045.1 of Scirpophaga incertulas. Lineage (NCBI taxonomy): Eukaryota > Metazoa > Arthropoda > Insecta > Lepidoptera > Crambidae > Scirpophaga > Scirpophaga incertulas. The sequence continues at coordinate 15,435,802 of CM071645.1, forward strand.
CATGTTATTCCCGGTATTAGAGAGTCGGAAGAGTCATCAAGTTTCGCAATGAATTCTGCACTTACTCCTGTTAGTTTACAGTCCAGAGTCTAATGACTCGCAATTGGTTCGGATGCTTGTGGTCGGTTTATTTATAACTCCATCTGCCCAAGTCGACTTACCCTCTAATTGGTACCAGCAGGGTGAGAGGTGCAGGTCGCACAATTAGCACCAATCAGACAAGCTGCGTTAACTCAACTTGCTTCTTCGGTTCCATGAATCTATTAGCCTATCCGCTCCTTGGATCTTGTTATTTGTCGAAATATATTCGTGATGTTTTGTAATAATATTTTTAAGAGATAAGTATAAAAGAATAGATTCTCAATAACTTGCATTATATTGTATTATATTTCTAGTTCCAAGTTTGATGTGATAAGTCTAGTACCAAGTGTGTATGTATGTATACAGTTTATTTCTATAAAAGAATGTTCATGTATTGTCAAAACGTATTAAATTGTATAAATATTACTTTCTCTAAAAAATTGACAGATCTCATAGGGCCACTATCTATATTTTAAAGACTTTGTCGTGAATGTCTATGTCGAAAAGTTTGTCTAAGTCTTTAGAGCTAATTTTGTAGATTATTAACATTTGTCCAGCTCGTCCCCTTTTGTGTTACGAAAAACGAATTAATATATATATCATTCAATTTTCATAAATGACCGGCAAACTATAAAAGGATAAGATTGTATGAAGTCACGAAATCAGAAAAAGAAAATTATCTCATAATTACGGAGATACTCAATCAAAAAATTGTTGGCTTGCTTCTATCCATTACCAAAGCGAAGTCGATACTTCAAGTTAATGCGGCATAATGATAAATGGTTTCCAAGATCAGGTAAAACCAATTTGAACCTAAGCATATTATAAAAAACATATGCATGCAGCGTCTGAAATAAAAAATGTTAATGCTAAAATCTGCCATTGACCCATTAATTTTAAATTTAATACAATATTCACTCCGCCGTAGACATTAGACGAGATGTTTTGTTATGTAGATCCATATCATTTGTTATTGTCAAATTATAATAATGAACTTGAGTTCCATGCATTGTGGGCAACTTTCCAAAACTACAGTTCACTTGCTTGTAATAAAGCAGATTTTGCTTTGAAGATGCACAAAATTATGGTATATATAATATATTATACATATGAATGTTATACGACACGACTTAAAATTGTGAAAAACTGATGAGTCGTGCGAGGTTATATGAAGTTTTGTATATAGGATGCTCCTGTATTCTGTGACATAGAGCGTACTCCCATTTAAAAGGCCGGCAACGCGCTTGTGACTCCTGGTGTTGCGGGCGTTCATGGGCGGCGGTGATTGCTTGCCATCAGGTGATCCGTCTGCTCGTTTGCCCCCTATCACATAAAAAAAAAGACAATAATATCATGAGACCTAAGAGACCAATGGATGGACTGTATGAATGTTGATATGTTGAAGTGAAGTCCAAATAAAATTAGGAATAGTGAAAGAAGAAAAAGACGATTGTATAAATGCTTAATAGAAAGCATCCACATTCAAAATCCGCAGCGCTATAAAGAGAACGAGTAAAAATGTTCACATCAATAGAAATTCTCAGATTTTATCAAATTCAAAATTATATAATTTTAATCAGATCTTAAAAATAAAATGCTTAATTTCCCCAGACCCTTGAAAATTTCTTTCAAACTTTGTTCAGACGTTGGTACATATTTTGCATCCCTGAATTACATATAATAATTTCAAACCATTATCATTTACAATAACGTTATAATATGTATATTAAAGTAAATATAGTAAGCAAAGATGAACGTTACTCGCAAAAAAAATTGTTAATATATAAAATGATTGAACACTTTATAAATATTTGAAACACATACTTATCACAGTATAAGTACCACTGTTTAATCTCTCCGTTGGCCAATATTTGCAGCAACCTAAGCCTTTATCGCTATCGATGGCGCAGGCGGTCCATATCGATTGACCCAAAACCTACGATATTCAAACGATAAGTGCGACTGAATGTTTACTGTCCCCATCGTGAGCTAGATTACCTACTTCTGTGATCGAGTTCTAGTTTCGTAGACATATTAGTAAAATTATTAAATAACAATCTTAGTCTGTCAGTTTACTGCCATACCTACCAAAACATTGTTACATACATACCCAAATCAATTTAGCTTCCGAAATTTCGTCGAAAAACCTAACACTGAGTCATTATAATGACACCAGTGTAACCGAACTCAAAATGCGTGCGGCTCGCGGGATAGCCTGTGGCCATCAAACAATGGCCGCGGGGGATAAGTAGGGTTGACAGCTAGAAATAATTGTATGAAGTAGAAGAGCTTGAGAATTATTAACTATAATTATAATTCTCATATGCATTTATTTATTTTTATTTATATATATTTGGGAAACAAACAGTAAATATTTTACTTAAACGTTATACCTACATAAAATTATTTATCATACCCCAGTGAAGTTTCCACTTAATTACGAAAACATGTTTAAAGTAGATCGCTGAATATTTAAGAAGTAAAATCGTATTTAAAACAACAAACAAGGGGGCGTACTCTTAAAAACGATATTCGATATATCGTGGACTTCGTCGTGTCGTATCCTACTCTTAGTTACTATCGTTTAAAACATTTCAACGGACGATCGAACGAACGATATTAATTTTGACATAAGAAAGCCTCAAATGACAACGATGAATTGAATTTGACAGACGAACATTCGCAAAATAAACGTCAAATTTACGATAATTAAAACGACACCTCAAACCGTATTGTATTACTTTTCGATAGTAACTAAGAGTAGGATACGACACGACGAAGTCCACGATATATCGAATATCGTTGTTAAGAGTACACCCACTGGAGCGCTATAGGTTACGGATAATAGCACGAATACTGCATTTAAACTTATTAATACTTAACAAAAAAGATCAACATACCCAAAATTATTGTTATAAAAAGAACATGAACAATCGAAAACAGTGTTCTTACAATTTTGTTCGTCTGAGTGAAGAATCTTAGAGTTCAGTCGAGGGCATCAAATTTCATTTAGATGTCCTCGACTGAACTCTAGGAGTATGTCGTTATTTCACCCCTCACTCAAACTTTTTTGGATTTACTTGACAGCTTTTAAAATTCATGGTATTTAGAACAACAAAATATAATATTTTAGATATGTTTGGTAATAATGTCTATTTTTTACAATAACCATTATTTTTTATACCACGATCGTGGCAAACAGGCCTACGACCCGTCTGTCGGTAAGCGGTTACCGTTACATATGGACACTTGCAACACTTATGTACTCCCTTTTTGAAAAAGCCACACTATCCTCGACAGGGAGCACATTCCATCAAAGCGTACGCGGAAGGACATTCCTCTGAAACTGCACTATGCGGGAACATTTAGGATCCATTGTGTGAGCATGAACTCCCTGTCTATGGCGAGTATATATACTTAAAATAAGTTTTATTTACCACTCTTATTCCTCGTGGCAATAAATGTAACTCAGAAAGAAACAATCACCAGTAAGTAAATAAAAACGTAATATTTAGCAACATACATCTATATCTATTTTGAGATGGTTTTTAATTAGTGACAACCCTACCAAACATTTTGATTGCGGATCAAACGAGCGCGCTGAGCGGAAGTCGATTGTTAAATTTATCATTTCGTACGATTTCTGTATTGTTTTGTTATACTTGCCGAGCCATAATTCAAGACTTGCGCGGTGCCTCTCTGTTTAATGCAAATTGCTCTGGACTAAATCGTAGTTAAAATGATACTTGAGTTTCAAACATCTCAGTCTATTACCAGCTTAAGTTTCATCCAAAATAGACTTTATTAGTTTATAAGTTAGAGTATAGTTTTACATATGAAATAAATAAAAACTTGTACTATCTGATTATTTAATATGTAATCATGAATGTTTTGCTTGGTCTACCTTGCCATGTATATGTTGGTCATCCCTATTTATTTAAAAAAATCCGACTCGTTGTAATCTGAATTATTCGTAGGGCCCCTAGACAAAATATTAGTCGCGTTCGACTCGTTACCGAAATCGTTTCTATATTTAATATCAACTAGCTGACCCGGTGAACTTCGTACCGCCTAATTATTGGAGGCATATTTAGTAAGTCACAAACACACGACACAATACTTTTTTAATTTTATTGAAATTTGTTGCTTTTAGATTTTTAGGAATATTAAAGAATTATAGTATAGGTGCCACAGCAAAGAGGCGTTTACATTTCAAGTGACATTTTACCATAGACAATAGGTTGGCACCCATCAAATATGTCAACACATTAATTATTTTTATATTTTGAAATTTAAATACACGATGTTATAAGCAAAGTTGATATTATGTTGTCGATTCAAAAGTCTTGTTTTAATTGCGTTCTTCAATTCGAGTGGAACATTGACGGTATTTGTAATACCGTCAAATGTTTGACAGAAAGTAAGTGATGAACTTTTATATGGGAAAATGAAATTGTCGTCTTACTCTATCTTACTCGCAATTTTTCCTTATTTGCTCACCGTTTAGACCTACCCTGGACTACCACAAACATTTTAAAACCAAAATCAGCTCAATCGGCCCAGCCGTTCTCGAGTTTTAAGCAGACTAACGAACAACAATTCATTTTTATTTATTTATTTATTATTATATAGATGTATGGAAACGATTCCAAATAACGGAATCATTCCCATTATATTTGGCGCTAATTTTAGGGCTTCTTATTATACAGCTTCTTCGCCACCTCTTAGTCCCAAGCCGGCCATTGAGTCCCTAGCGGTCCTAATCGAAAGCCTCAACTACATTGTGCGTCTTTTACTTTCTAAAACCAAAGTAGATGTCATCGTTTTAATAACTACGTCTCAAACTTGAAAATATTCACAGACTTCTTGAAAATTGGTGAAGAGTAAATCTAAGTAGTTTACAATTTAAAGAAATCAAACAAATAAATATTCTGTATTTCTCTTCCTCAGCTTTGAACCAAGCAAAGGGAACTAAACAAGATACATTGATGAGACTGTCAACGGTGTCGAATTCCTTTAATACATTGTTGCCAATAACATGAAAATGATAACTTTTTAGTTTAAAACGATAGAAAATGACAAACGCCGCCGGCAGATGGTAGAAAATAATTATGAAAACTAGCCAAAGTTTCACAGGGCCCAATATATTTATGGGCCAAAGGTAATCAAAACTATAAATAACCCCGGGGCGGACACGTACCACAACAATCATCCGTAATTTGGAGCAATAACTTTGTATCAATAATAAAATAAATTGGCCTTACCTGCCCTTCAGGTTACCTCCATTATAATTTTTGTTAATAACATTTTGATGTCCGCTACACATGAAAACTAACCATAAGATGGCGGAGACATTGAACACAGACATCAGTAAAATTTTTGCCTACATTATATATTATAGTACCGGGCTTATAATATAGATATAGCTACGGGTATAATAATAATTTATTGGATAAACAATACACTGAAATGTTTTTTTTATTATCTACTAGCTGACCCGGCGAACTTCGTACCGCCTTAGCGTAGCTTTGATGCACTACTTTATTTTGTATAGTTGAAACGATGCTCTTTTAATATAGTCTATGGCTGTGAATGACGTTGACATTCGTATAAAAAAAAATGACACTCGTAACGCGCGTTTTTTAAAATATGCAAAATTAAATGTATACTTTTCAATATTTCTGAGAGATTTTCTTAATATTTTTTTCCGTAAGAACCATCCTTGGACTTCCACAAACATTTAAAAAAAAGAATTATCGAAATCGGTTCAGCCGTTCACACGTGATGCCGTGACAACGCGAAACGGTTTCATTTTTATATATATAGATAAAGGCTACAAAGGTAACAAACCTTTTGTCTGTTAGAAAATGAGATTCGATATGTATTTTTATAACACTACGCGTTACCGATACAATCCGCATACAAGAACCTGATTTGTAAGAAAGAGATAGCATGCAATTTTTAATAAGCCGTTCCATTGTGATTAGTTTGATTTTTATAGGAATTATGTTGTGTTACCAATAAAATTAAATATATGAATTTCATATGGGTGCCAACTGAAAACCAGCGCAGGGTGTTGACATGCACATGCTAAGATGGCGACCCTTTTGGCTTGGCACGCGTAGCACAATTGTTTTATATTAACATGTAGCCTTATATTAATTGTGTACATTGTGTCTGTGCCGAATATATACTTATGTAAAATTCTAAAATCTAACGATTAGAAGGAAACGCTGATCGAAACTTTAAAAAAGTTATATGTATTTGTTGTATTAAAACCATAATAATTATGAGCATACTTAGTATAAACTGTTACATCATCATTTCAGCCGAAAGACGCCCAGTTCTGTTATAGGCATACCCGAGTATGTCTACACCGCAGAGGCGGCGTAAGGCGTGGGCGGTGTGGGCCACCGCCCACGGCCTCGCGGTGCAAAAGGCCTCGCGCTCACAGCCGATGATATTATATATTCCCTTCTTGCACCAACAGAGGGCCTCGCAAAATGTACCATGCCCACATTAAGTTTAGGTCTTGCGCCGCCACTGCTACACCGATCATCATCAAATCCACCTTGAGCCTATCAACACAGTCATATTAGTCATATGCCTCTCAAGGAACCTTCCGCCGTATAACCAGTCACTTCTGCGTCCACTGTGCCACTTAAGATCCGCAATTCTTTAAGCAATGTTTTGGCCATTTCATATTTTTGTTTCGATCACCCAAGAATCTTTGGGTATAGCCCTTACAATACCTTTAGGTGACTGAGCCTCTTTATAAGGTTCACTAAGCGGTCACTGCTGAGTATACGCGAGTATTAATTACCAAATCTATGAATACTAGCAAAATAGCTGCGAATCAAAGGGATAAACGTATACAACTTTGATGTGGCATCAACTGTACTACAAAACATATAGTTTAAATAGTACGACTTCAACCAAACGATGCCTCTGATGAACCTGATCTAACCACTCAACCAACACAAAAGAAACAGCATTATCTTTTAACCATTTTTATCTTTAGATAACTCTTTGACTTTTAGTGGCGATTCCATAAAACGGTGTTTCATTTTACATTTTTTCTGTTTATAGTTTCTGGTTACAAGTATAAATTTATTTAAATACGAGTTCTTATTTCGTTACCCTTAAATTGTAATGTTAGGGTTGCCAGTGTTCGTTACTTACCGGAGTTCGCTGCACTGACTCCCACGCAAAATTCCAGTATCTTTTTCGAGTTTTCGTCTCACTATTCATAGAGCCATGTTTGGTAACAACATTATTTATAATATTGTATTATTTTTATATGTGTATGTAAACATACATACGACTGTAATCGTATTAGGTATGATTGTTCTTATACTATATTGTATTTTTTATATTATATTATTATTGTAGCTTACATCACGTGTCTTTAAAAGACACGGTCCTTTATAAGACGTGCGCGGGGATACAGATCCAACGCGTAGAGGCCATTTAAGCGAAATTTAATGAAAGTGTGCGTGGAGTGTACCAACTGGGTTTAATCTCTATCTGCACCATGAAAAATGCAGCCAAAAACTATAACCAGTTAGATGCACAGAAACTATTGTCATTAGTAGTCAAAACGTTTGTGGCCTATTGCATTTCGATTTAGGTGGTATATGAAAACGGGCTATGGAAGAGACTCCGGTCACCTGCCTTCTCAAAGCCTCCTAATTGATTTAAATATGGCGGTGGTGACTCGCGCTCACTAAATGGGCCCTCCAAAAAGCAGACCAATATTGGTGCGAAGAGAGCAACATTGGTGTGAACGGCTAAGGGTGTAGAGAGGTGTGTCTGCGACACGATCGAGACGCCGTCGGCGTTATGACATTATTACACTTCCACCCTTCGAGCATTTGCTCTTGCGACTTCACTCTGTCCGGCTGGCTAAGGCAAGACAGAGGCGGGTGGCATATGCCGCCCTGAAGCACATCGGTACCCTCGGTGACGCAAACTCACGCCAGCACGCCACAAGCTGCCCTGAGGGAGACTGACTGCCTGATGGGGCATTTATGGCAGTTAAGGGGCATTAAATGCCCACCAGCGGACGATGGGGTCGTCACTTCCCTACACCTTATTATTATAATTATTAACATTGAAAAGAGGAGATAAAAAATAGACCTTCAGAGTTTCTTGCCTGTTCTTCTCGAGAAGGCTCTCCCAATTTCGAACAGGTGTCGACTCAATATTTTTTTTTTCCTTTATTCGTACGTACGGACAAGGTTTTTGTTTTTTTTTTTAAGCTTTATTTTGTTTTGTTGACGTCAATAAGTGCCTGTAAAGGTCTATGTTGAATAAAGATTATTTTGATTTTGATTTGATCGTGTTTCCATGTTCTGTAAATGATCCTACTACTAAGTACGTCCTCAGGGCGTAAGGGATCTGCCGTGGCTGTTTATGACTAGTCAATTCCCACACGTAGAAGAGTCCTCTTAGAAATCTCTAACGAAGATTATTTACCGATTTTTCCTCCCAAAAAATTCTTCAAACAAAATCGATTTACTTACCTTGAATACCATCAGAAAATTGAAGTAATCATATGGTATTTTATCACAAAAAGACAGTTCACAAATTCAATAAAAGTATAAATTGAACTTTAGCAAGGAAAGGTCTAACATATAATATATGTAAAACTAAAATGTAAATTTTTATTCATTCATATTGTTTACAAGTATACTCTGAATAACTATCGTTAAGACAACACGTTTTTATCGTAAACCGTTCAGATAGATCAGTTAGATCTACGTCATCAAAAGCAAAACGCAACTGCAACAACAAAGCGATCTAGACAGATTTTTATGTGATTTCTGGACAATGATAATAATATGTTTGTTATTTCGATATTGTCTGTGTACGAGCAGTCTTGGCACATTTGTTGAATGAATCAACCAAAATAGCTATATCCGATGAACACAATTTCATTTTCCGCAGCCAATCAACCAAATATCCAATCCGATTGCAACTGCCGATCAATCGACGCGTCACAATTACTTGGGGCCCTAGAAAAGTGTTATTCACGTTTGTTTCAGGCATGGTTTCGGTATCGAACGGCATAGTATGAGAATGATTCCGACTTGCAGTATCAATGATATACATTCCTTCTCTCTCTGTGTATAGACTGTACGCTTAAATTTTACTACGCAACTAAAATCTTTACTATTATATTGTAATGGTACTCTCTAATTGAACAATAGTGCTTGCGTGGAATTCTCGATAAACAAAATTGGACTAAGATCAACATACTCGAAAAAGTCGGTAAGACAGATATTCTCGCAGAGTGACAAGGATGCGTGTTTATGTCGGTTGACAAATCTATGCTTGCACAGCAGCATCGCCCATAAACATATCGACGATAAAGTAGCAGTAACACGTAACTATCAAAATTCAAATTTGAGAAAATTTTTAAAAATGTGTTTTAATAGCCACGTTGATTTTGTTAATTTATCATAAAACACTAAATTATACTTTAAATACACTTAAGAGATTCCTCATATACAAGCAAATTTAAAACGATTATTTAAATAACAAAGAAATAGCATGGGTCTAAAATGAAATTGTCGCTTGGAAAAGAGGTGCTATTTCGTAATATTCTGACCCCACTAACCCTAGTTGGAATCGGGTCGACCCTATTCCAATAGAGAACGCAAACTCTACGCTTTATTAGTTTTCATACGATGTTATAGACGCAGTAAAAGTCGGGCCAACTTAAAGCGGACGAAAAGAAACAAAATGGCGCCGCCATCGTAAAACAATCTCACGCGCAGCCATAAACAACAAAGTACGACCATATTAATTTGATAGTGAACTGCAACCGAGATAGCAAGAGAAATATGGCGCAAACTTCGCCTATACCACAGTTTATAAGGTTTAACGGGTTATAGCAATCGTGGAATGAAATTTAAATAGTTAACTGCTGTACTCAGAGATTTCATCATTAAAATACTCCATCTCTTTCTATTCTTTATATGACTTAATACCGCAATAAATGTATTATCTGTGAAAAGACCACCGTTACTGATCTATAAACGCATTGCCAAAATTCTAAATAAATATTTGTTAAAGATTTTAAAATTTTTATTTCCAAAAAGCGTAAACATTATTAAAAACTACTTTAAAGATCTCTAAACAACATAGACAAGACACTACTATTACTATCTATGATTGCAAAAGTTCTATTTTGATTTTGTCTCTTACAGTCCTTTTAGACTCGGAAATTGGACATAAACCTATTTGAATGTTATATAAACAAGAAAACGCCGAGTATGTGAAATATTTATTACACTGCCTGCACAATTACGCGTCAATTTGTCATGCAAACCCGAGTTTAAAGTTTAGGCCCTCAGGCACCCCCGGAACATATTATTATACTAAATTTCATTATTAACTGGGGGTAATTTTATTTAGAACGTGATAATTTAATTTGAATAAATAATCATTTATCGCACGACCTGACTATTAAACCCCATTACGTGTCGTGCAAACATAACCTTAATCCTCAGACACCCCTGATACATATTAAGGGTTGATTTTTCAGTTGTCATTTACCTCATGTTTGTTGAAAAAAGATAACAGTTTTTTGACGATTGAAAATTCGCTCGTACAAATTTAATCGATAATAAATTAATAATGTCCAATTAATATGTTATATAAAGTTGCCAGCAGTTGTTCGGGTTTCCCCAAATTTGTCGTAGTTTAGGGATGTCTGGGAAGCGTCTGGGCGAAGTTTTATTTGTAGTCCGGGTTTTTAATTTTTATGTCAACAGTTGCTCTGACTCTTTCATCCTGTACCATTTTTACTCTCGATATCCTCACTATAAGAGTACCTGCTGCCCGGCGACTCGTCGTGGTTGGCCTACGGAATGGACTGCGTAGCGGGCGGTTATTTTAACTTAGAACGCCTTATAAATGAGCTCGAATGTGTATATAAAGCCACCGAATTAAGAGACCTAAGTATTTACAAAATTATAGAACATTTTTACGAAAATAACTTAAATACAGTTTTTCCCGAAGTACTGCGCTTGGCAAATTTAATTGTTACGGTTCCCGCGAGCAATGCTTCAACCGAAAGGTCCTTTTCGTCGCTAAATCGTATACACACTTATTTAAGAAATACACAAGGTCAGGAACGACTTACAGATCTTTCCGTAATAACAATAGAAAAAGACCTTCTTACAGCAATAAAACGCGTGCCTAACTTTTACGATAGCGTACTACAAAAATTTTTATTGAAAGATAGACGCGTTGATTTAATTTACAAGTAAATACAAAAAAATAACGTACACGCATAAAACACGACCAACTTTTTTGCTGTTAGATACTTAGTATTAATTTCTCAAATACAGAACATCAGACAAACGCGCCGGCCGAAAGGCCACTTCGAATATGCGCAAATTGATGTTTATAAAATCAGTCGATTTATGTATATTTGAGGTGGCACTAGCTCATCACCATCAGCATCACATCCATATGTTATACAGAAACGACGACGAACCTAAACGAATATGCTGTGAATATTTTTGGATAGTGCCATTTTTTTGCCTACCCTGTCTAAAAACTCTGTGCACGCCACTGGAAACATTTATATATAAAATAAAATAATCTTTATATCTGAAATCTTGAATAAGTTGATAGATTTGTATGCATTTTGAAACATATCGATTTCATGAATCCAAAATTAATTGAGAAACTATATAAGAACATTTTTTACAATTTACAATCGATTGTTTGTGTTTCATGTTCTGGTTGACCAATATTAAAAGTAGCAACCCTTATCTTATGTCACATATTGGCAACGTACATTGTGGTTTTGGTTAGGGTTGCAAATTTGCTACGAATCTTACATAAATCACATGTACTATAAGGAGACTAACAACTTACTATCAGGGGCACGATTCTCATGCAATAGAAAAAAGTTCACATTCGTAAAAAAGTTCGAAGTTCGAATTTTTTTCGAATGTAACACAGTTAGTCTATTCTCAGAAGTTCACAATCGAACTAGTTCGCATGAACGTCATTCGAACAAAACGAGTGATACGGACCAGTAGAAGTGGACATTCGAATACGAATTTAAATCAAAGTTTGATTGGATATACTTTTTGTTTGTGTTGATTTGACTTTACATAGGAAATGGACGAATTTATTGTAGATTTTAATTATAATTTAGTTCAAGAGTTAGAGGCAGCGAATGCAGAACCGCCGCGACGATGTGTTTCAGCAAATGTAGGTCCATTTGATTTGAGCAATGCAGAGTTTATTAACATTTTCGATTAAATAAGAACCTTACATTAGAACTCATCCAAATGTTTCAGCCAGTGATTCAACAGCGATCACGCATTGACTTATTAAAAACAAAGGTGGGCAAAATAAAAAAAAATAAAAAAATATATATGTACCTATATATATATAATATAATATATTATATATATATGTATTATATAATATGTATATATATATGTATATATATGTATATATATATATTCTACATATATATATATATATATATATATATTATATATATTATATATATATATAATATATATATATATGTGTGTGTGTGTGTGTAGAAAATATCGGAAATAAATAATTTTTAATTTCTCGTTTGAAAGTTGTTTACTAAAAAACTTAGAGTTTTAAAATTCAAGTGTCATATTAATAAAATAATATATTTTTAAAAGTAATATTTACGTATAAAATCTATTAGTAGATGATGCAGTAACAGCGTTTTTATAAACCTTAATAATAAGGTAATTTATTATTTAATCTATACCCGACGTACTATTTCGAATAGTAATTGTTCTATGGGTGCTCAGAATACGAAATTAACGAAACATTCGAACTTTTCAGTAGAGCGGAGATATTCGTATACGAATTTTAATATGGAAAAAATTCGATTGCATGAGAATCGTGCCCCTGATGGGCAATCTACTTTTTGTCAATATACAGTCATAAAAAAGGACTTCTTTCATTTAACTTGCAATGTATGTATGTAACTATGTTGACTCGCGCGGAATCTTTCAACTCAATGTTGAAACGGATATCTTTACGTTAATGCCGTCCCTCTAAATCCAATATAGTGGACTTCAAAAGATGGCAGACTAATTTTAAAGTATTTCTTTTTCTACAATATAATAATTGAATATAATATCAATTGAATAGGTACGTATAAATGTGCAAAAAGTAAAAGAAAAATCATTAATAACAAGTTATTAATTAAAGGCGCAAAAAAAAAATAAACGAAACATTTCCCATAAAACTTACTATCAACTACTACACAATGTATATATGATATAAAAGCGGGATTCACCTGTGTAGATGAACAAGTAAAATAAATATGATTGATGATGATTAATTTAAATGTATTAATATTTCCAACTAAGTAAATACAAGTACATACATATTTAAATGTCGCGGTTTTTGTGACGTGACTTGAGACACTGTCTTATCCCTCGATACATTATATGTATGCTAGTTTTTTTTTTTTTTTAAGTAATAATTAGTACTCGGAATAGGTAGTTTAATTTTATCTACTTGCAGAAAGAAAGTCAATGTAAGCGTAACATGGATAGACCTTTTATTATTATTTTTTTTCTGAGGGGGGAAATGCGACTTGTGCACCATGACACCGCGCTGGCAAGACGCGGCCGTGTGTGGGGCTCTCCGGTCAAGAGGACCGGCCTACCCACTAAAACCCCCCGAGTTCTCTCTCTCGCGATTCGACCGCCATAACATGGATAAACTTTTTTTTTGAGTAAGATCATCAGACATAAAATTAAACTACCTATTCCGAGCACTAGTAATAATAATGGTAATATCATTTTGCGTTTCGACTTCAAATAAACAATACTATTGTTATGTTTTTTTTTTGTGCTGTCACTAAGACGTTTCTCTTGATGACAGATTTTTTATGTTATATGTGTAATTTTAAAATAATTGTATTCTTCTTATATCATTTTTATTTAAAACTAGCTTTCTGCCCGCGGCTTCGCCTGCGTGGATTTCGGGACTGGGTCTATAGAGGGTTAAGGGTCATAGCTTTTGCCCGGCTACATATGCGCGGAAGTCGGTTTATGGCGCGAAGGTTTTGTTGCGCATCCAGTGGGATCTGTCGATTTTTTCGGGATAAAAAGTAGCCTATGTTACTCGGGGATTATGTAGCTTTCCAAAGGTGAAAGAATTTTTGAAATCGGTCCAGTAGTTTCGGAGCCTATTCATTACAAACAAACAAATCTTTCCTCTTTATAATATTAGTATAGATATATATGAAAAACACCTAATAAATTTCTATATGTACACAAAACATTTTTTTATTTTAATATTATTAATAACACTACTTATTTTATCACATATACAAACACTAATTAATAAAAATAAAAAAAATACAATAAAAGATAAAATAATATTGACACAACAATATTCTCAATGACATTTTCTCAACAATATTCAATTTGAATTTCCCTCGACAGCAAAACATAGAAAAAGTTCTAAACCTTTAAATATTCTAGGCCTGTCAAAAATACTTTCTTTCTTAATATCCAATCTAGTATTAAAAATTAAAAATGAAACTTAAGCTATACGAATAAAAATAAACTTACACAACCACAAGACGCCAAGCGTAAGCCTTAATATTTATCAGGCTTTCTTGGCTCGGCGTGGCACCTGGCAACTTGGCAGTTTGGCAGCCGGACGGGGCGTTTGGCACCGCGGCAACGGCCAGCCCAGCCAGGGCACTTGGCACCGACCACCTCGCCACCTTGTTCCGTTAGATTTATGCAGCTTCCTCTGGCTTTATATTGAAATCAATTCGGAAATTGTAACGCGGGTGCTGCCAAATGATAAGGAGCATGGAAAAGAAAACGTAAAAATTCATCTGAATATGACAAACTCATTGTCTGAAATATCTGGGAATTATTCACAATTACTAAGTATATCGCAACCCCGGTGCGACATTGTCATTTTTGCAAAAATGTAGTTTTTCAGGAGAAACATTTAAAATTTTTGACACCTCACAAAGCAACGACGTTAGGAGATATAGGCGAGATGAGTTGCTTATACTAAAACGGCAACTTTTAACTTTAATTTTAGATAAAAAATTATCAAGTAAAGGGGTGCTGTAGGATAATTACTACATACTTAACCCTTTTTTGATTACCGGCATGACGCAAAATATGTCTAAACTAAATTAAAACTATTGCTCTAAGTTTTTTTTTTCTGTCTAACACTGGCAGTGTGAAATGAATTGTCGCCTGCAGTATTTCCGATCCGATGCGACATCCAAACCTTCAATAAAAGAGCGTATACATTTAAAAGGCAGGCAACGCGCTTGTAGACTCTGATGTTACGAGTGTTCATGAGGCGTGGTAACTACTTATCAGATGATTCATTTTCTATTCTTCTATATAAATAGGAAAGATTTGATTTTTTGCTCCGAAACTACTTGACCGATTTCAAATTCTTCTACTGTTGGGAAGCCACACTAGCGTCTAAAAAATTATAACTTTTGCCCGTACGAAGCCAGGGCGGGCTGCTAGTTTGTTATATATTTATATATCCAATTTATAAGGTATATATATT
Source organism: Scirpophaga incertulas (assembly GCA_036419045.1). Lineage (NCBI taxonomy): Eukaryota > Metazoa > Arthropoda > Insecta > Lepidoptera > Crambidae > Scirpophaga > Scirpophaga incertulas. Next base: position 15,451,471 of record CM071645.1, read on the forward strand.
TAGGGCCAATGTCTAATTATAAATAAATAAAAATAAATTTTGACAACGCGTCAATTAGACGCTGTATAAATTAGTTTACTGTACATGGCAGTATCAAAGGGCCGAAGAAAATAGAATCACTGAGAGAGCCTCATTCTAATTAACTGAATCTCGAGAAAAGAACCAATCATATAAAAAAGTTTCCCGTGTCATTAGAACCCTGCTGCATTTAAATTAACCGGTGCACCTTATTTCTTAAATGTGAAGGTTTATTTTAGAATGCCATGTTCAGTTGATTCTACCCCCACGAAGAGAAAGCGTCTTAGTTGTTTTTCAGAGGTTTTTTTGTTGTCGGTACCTGCGGCGGGACAAAAAGTAGGGTCGGACAAAACGTGCAGACCAACTTGCATTTGTTATAAATATATAGTCGTCATGGCTTTAAGGATACTTTCCTCGTTACACACAAAGTACTTGTGAAACAAGACAAATGTTTTTGTTAATAAAGATTCAATAATACAGATTATGCTGATAATAATTTACATACAAGTTCATTTTGAAAATTACATTGTACATACTGAAATTGTTAAGCCTATTATAATGGTAATTCCAATATCCTAGTCAAAGTATTGTATTTTATTTGCACTACACGTGGAAATGAAACAACGTTTCAGATTTTACTTGTGTATATTTTGGACTTAGAACATAAACAAAGTCCGTAGTTTGTGAACACGTTATTGGCGAACCTGGTTTGACAAAGTATAAATACTTGGGAACAACATCGTTTTATTTCTATATTGTTACATGAGGTTATTGATATACATAATCTCATTGATTTCAATAAGTTAGAGCCACTTGCTTGCGATGCAAAACTTGTCCACAGACTGCTAAAACCGCACTAAAGACACGGCCCCGTTTGCGTGTAACGGACCACATAAATATGAGAGACAGTAGTAAAATAATGACTTTTTGTCTTCCATGATACTCAACGCTGTTGTTCCTGTGACCACGAATGCAAAGCATTGGAATCGCCGTGTTAGCTAAATAAATGTGTCAAAGTCTTCTTTTAGGATAGATGGCGCTGCCTCCATAGGATTTCAAAAGTTCAAAATATCCGGGAGCTAGTCGATTTTTAATTCAGGTCGTGAAAGTACAAGTGGATACAAAAAATTAACACAAGACAAATGGAATAATGTACCCTGTTCGCTATCTGAATTAAAAATATATACAAACTTAACACGCCAAATCTAAAACATAAATAGATATTAATTAAAGTTTTATATGATAGTAAGATCATCATCATCATCAGCCCCTCTTCGTCCACTGCTGGACATAGGCCTCTTCGAGTGTACGCCACTGAGATCTATTTTCGGCTTCTCGCATCCAGCTCCTGCCAGCCGTCCTGCGCAAATCATCACTCCACCTTGCCTGAGGACGTCCTACACTACGTTTGCCGTTTCGCGGTATCCACTCTAGAACACGTTTGCCCCAACGGCCATCGGTTCTACGGCTAACATGGCCAGCCCACTGCCACTTCAGTTTGCTAATCCTGTGGACTATGTCGATGACTTTGGTTCTCTGACGTATCACCTCATTTCTGATGCGATCCCTCAGAGAAACGCCGAGCATAGCCCTTTCCATAGCCCGCTGAGCGACTCTGAACTTGTGGTCTAGTCGTGCCGTCAGTGTCCACATTTCGGCTCCGTAAGTCATTACGGGTAGGACGCACTGATTGAAGACTTTCGTCTTTAGGCACTGTGGGATCGACGACGTAAAGACTCGACGTAGTTTCCCAAATGCCGCCCAACCCAACTGAATCCTCCTATTTACCTCGTTCTCAAAGTTGTTTTTGCCTAACTGCAGTATTTGCCCGAGGTATACATATTTGTGAACAACTTCGAGAACGGCGATAGTAAGATATATAATGACAAAAAATTTTGATGAAAGGTGAATCCACATGTGAAAGAAGGGAGTTAAATTTGCTTTGGGATGAAAAGGGGAATGAAATCATACAGAATGAATATTTGGATCAGACAAAAAATATATGGTCTGCTTTAGCTTCGTCCAAACCCACACTCTGTGTTAAAATCTTCACATAATCCAAAAAATATATTTTTAGGTGTTGTAGTTATACGTAGACATCGTCATGACTTATCCGTCAATACGATTTTCCAAGATTACAAGTACGAGAAAAATATATAAAATAGAAAGTTATTTCCATTCAACAGTCTAGTCATATAATAGTAGCGCTATTGAAATATTTAATATGCTTAAAACTTCTCTGAAATATGTATTACAAAAATATACATAGCATTGATGAATTAAAAAAATACGTCCGTTATCATATTATGTCTATAATCGCTGAACATAAAAAGAGACGAAAAGTATCAAAGGAATTTAAAAATTGAAACCTAAATGCGTGTTTCACATTCCGTGATTGCTGTATTGAACGTTCGTTCCAATGTGTAACATGATGGAAGAAAATGAGCACTCTTTCGAATCACCTCGCCTCATCCGCCTCATAGAAATGACTGGCGTTTTGTGTCAATCGGCAACGTGACCTAATGCCATAATCGTAGAGTTGAAAGTAGTTTGGGCGGCGCGACCGCATCATAACCTGTATAGCGGCGAGGCCTGCATTGTTTCGGTTTTTTGTTGCGGGCTTATCAGGCCCACCCGGATGAGTGCAATCAATAGATTAGACTTGGCTTCTCAATAGAGATGTGTAAGTAAAGTATGGAATTACTGTTGTGTTGTGATAAAAACTAAGTCGTTGTTGGCCGCAATGTACAGCGTGTTACTGGATCACATATATTTTGTTAATAAAAACTCGACTGTCTCTGACTAAACTACACACAATAGCTCGAAACCAGTGAATGAATAATGATTGAAAGGTCCTTATAAAGCAGTCTCCCACGGGTATATATGTATAGAAAAATCATTATAGATCATAAATTATGAAAGCTTTCTGGCCTTTAAAGCAAATTTACGATCTGCTTATCATACACAATCGAAATACAATGTAACATCCATAGAAATATGATTTAGACTGCCCTATAGGATTATTACATTATGTTAGATTGATAGATTAAATATTTCTTTCATAATTATCCTTACAAATAATTTGTCTAACCCTCCAATTGATACTAAAAATAATCCTTCTTCATGTTTCATTTGACGTTATAAAATTAATTCAATCGCGTTTTTGAGGAAATTGAAAAGTGCATACGATTGAATGGAGGGTTTTTGTGATATAGGAACATTTATCCATCATACCTCCATCAATATTAGTAATGATTCCTTTACCGAAATAATGCTCTTTGCTATTTGACATTATAAAGTAAACCACAGATAATGACGAACTCTGTGGCTGAGTACTTCTATAATAATATATTAATAATGTAACTGTGGTTCACAAAATCGTAGGTGGAAATATTTTAAGGCCGTCTCTCGCAATTTTTGCTATCGCATAATGTATAATAAGACGTATAGTTTCAGCATACGGTCTGAATCAGGCCTAGCAAATTAAGCATATTAAATTTACGCGCTTTAGCTAATATATATTTAATGATAACACTTCAATGATCATTTATCATAATATTTATGATTTATATTTAAAAAAATTCTCTGCAAGCACCAGAGGCGCAATTTTTTTTAAATGTATCAAACCTTCATGTATTCTGGTAATTTATTAAAATTCTTAATGCTCCTTACATACCATTTTTTTGGAAGCATGCGATTCTAGCTGTTAGAACTAGAAGATGCCTATGTGTGTGTAATTGTATGCCAATTTCAAAGTCGCCATATGTAAGGTTCAGGGTCAAGTGATGAATACAAACATCAATACTTTAGTCATGGCTGTTAAAATATTTTTCTATTCTGTTAATATTGTATTTCTGCAGATAATTCAAAGTATGATACGATTTTTGACTGAGTGTAATCAACACAATTTACCGAGACTTTAATACCATTTTTGTCCTGCGGGTTATAAATAATGATATAGACAAGGTAAACGCCTAATAAGCTGCGACTTTTCAACCGTTTCGAAACAAACTCTTTTTTGTTCATGTAACGTCAGTCGTTCATCGCAACTATGGCGTGCATTTAGAACTCGATAGCTATAAAGTTGTGGTCCAGTAAAAAGCAGTGGTTTGTCAACAGCGAACCGGTGTCGCCGCTTCCGGGATGGAATGAAATGAATGTGTATTGAACATAATCTATGGAAATTTATAAACACTGTTTTTAGTATAGACTAAAAACAGTGTTTATAAATTTCATAGGAAATATGCCTTGAATTTAAGTGTAAACGTAGCGCCATCTATGGAGAGACATGGAAATCCCAATAATTTGTCACACGTAAAAACTTCATTTGCGCCATTTTAACATTTGACAGCTGTGGCTCTACCATGAGTTTGCTATCGTTTTATTAGACATTGGTTTATTTCGTTCAAAATTGGATCCTTGTATATATTACAGAATAGTAAATGATGAAGATATATTATTTACACAACATATGTAGATGATCTGCTTTATTTTTATAATAATGAGCAATCTGTAAAGTTAATAAAATAGAAAATATGCGAAAAGTGCAAAATGAAAGATTTAGGATTAACTAAAGACTGCATTGGGCTTAAAATCACTCAAATTGCACCAGACGATATAACTGTTGATCAATCATTATACATAGAAAAGATATTACAGATATTTGGTATGCAAGCCAGTGCAGACTCAGATTGAACCAGGAACTACGCTATTAAAAGCTAAGTCTGATAGCGAAAAAATATGTGATGTGCCTAATCAAGAAGCTGTCGGGTGTATATTGTATTTGTCTCCATAGAATTGTGCCGGCCGCGACATTGTTCTTGTATTTACACTTTATTATAATAAATACCGTGTTTAATCCGAATCTTCAACGTTTATTTAAAAATTACGTTGTTTAAGGCCTATTGTCAAACACTGTACACGTGCGCCTTGTGGGTAAGATATACGCGACGGGCATATAATGCCCTCCGTATCCAGTACAATAATGCTTTTAGGATGCTACTGGGGCTCCCACGTTACTGCAGTGCATCAGGTATGTTTGCCGATACCCACATTGTTGGGTTTGACTCTATAATACGTAAAAGGTCTGCGTCACTGATGCACAGGGTTCGTGGGAGCGCCAATAGCATTCTGAAAGCAACAGTAAACATAAAGGCTGAATGTTCCTTTTTGAGGCACTGGGTAAAGGTGCACACACTGGTTCCTGGTCCCTTAGAAAGGTACATGAACTGAAAATTTTATTTATTAGATTTTCGCTTTAGATTTTTTTTACTAACATAGCTCTTAAGTATTGTACCTACTAACATTTGTATGGACAAAAGAAAAAAAAAGTCTGAAATAAAGATTATTATTATTATTATTATTTATTTCCTATAGTTTTCGATAGGTATTGACGTAAACTTTGGAAGTCATGTCAATTTAATATGAAAGAATAGTACAATAAGATTCCGCTAGGGGCGCTGTACAAAGGTTTCATACAAAAATTTACACTGTCGATATTGTTTTCATTGTCAAATTGCAAACCATTGTAAACTCATAGTAGCTTACTGATGTCAGACAACTTTGATGGACGCCACGAAGTTACCAAACTACGATTTTTAATTCGAGTCAGTAAAATGACAAGTGCAACTGTCACTGATACAAAAAATTGTGACCCACTACAATAGTGATGTTCGGCAATCAATAGATTTAGACATTTTAGTCATGTTTTATTTTATTAGGTATCAAAGCGTTTTTTATTGTAAATATGTAATACATACCATATTAAATAATATGATTTGTGACACATGACACTGGAAATGTCATTTTACTGACTCGAATTAAAAATCGAACTTTAATATGAATCAACAATATGATTTGTTGGATAGCGAATTAAAAATCGAACTTTAATATGAATCAACAATATGATTTGTTGGCCGTTCCAATGTTCAGACTCCATAAAACTAGCTGTTCGTTCTTGGGGAAATGTATATCTATGTTTAACAAGCTTCCGCAAAGTGTCATTGATTTGCCTTTATATAAATTTAAAATCCATATCAAAAATACACTCATGAGTAAAGGTTATTAAAAAGTAAGTGACTATCTAAATGATCACAGTATTTGGGAATAGGGACACTATTCATAGAGCCATGTTTGGTAACAACATTATTTATAATATTGTATTATTTTATATGTGTATGTAAACATACATACGACTGTAATCGTATTAGGTATGATTGTATCTTATACTATATCGTATTTTTATATTATATTATTATAATTATTAACATTGAAAAGAGGAGATAAAAAATAGACCTTCAGAGTTTCTTGCCTGTTCTTCTCGAGAAGGCTCTCCCAATTTCCGAACAGGTGTCGAGTCAATATATTTTTTCTTTTTTTTTCCTTATTCGTACGTACGGACAAGGTTTTTGTTTTTTTTTTTTTATTATTATTTAAGCTTTTTTTTTGTTTTGTTTGTTGACGTCAATAAGTGCCTGTAAAGGTCTATGTTGAATAAATATTATTTTGATTTTGAGTGTATTATAAAAAATACTTTAAGACAATTGCACCATTAATCCATATCGTAATATTAGTTCTAATTTAGAATTAAAGTAACGTATCAACTATTCTCTGTACTTAAGGAGTGGCGTTTTAAAATTTATAGGTGGCCTGTAATCGCCGATATCCTGCACTCAAGGGATGGCTCCCGAGGAGGGATTAATCTTGTTAGGCCGCCCCCTGAAAGCTCCCCGGATAGATGACTAATCAAAAAGCCTATGTAAAGGCTCATGTTCTATTCAAATGATTCATATTTCAGTGGATTCGAAAGCTTTGCCCGTATTTGGAATTAGTAATAACGGAAATGTGAGTTATGAATTACCTACATTATTATGTTACGTAATGTAATTTTATGGGTTCTTTAAAATCTGATATAAAATTCTAAAAGCCTCTAATTTTGATAAAAAAAAAATTATTAAACTCAAAATCTACCTAAATGATTATAGTGAAAGTTGGTATGGAGGTAGTTTTGTAGGAAAAAGACATGGATAAAATTCGATACTGGAAAATATATCTTATGGAAAATCTATAGGTGAAGCCTGAATCCATAGGAAATTATTAGTCACATAAAACGACGGCGACGAACTTTTTAGCTCCTGTATATTTTTATTCCTATGACGACAATTATTTATCTATTGATATTGCGATTGCACGGTTCTCGGTTGCTGCAAGAAAATGAACAAACAGAATTAAAGTAAAAATCATGAAAATCTAATGGTGTTGTATGTTATCTATAGTAGAAGATTTATAAAATCTTAGTTCAATATTTAAAAAGAAAACATAGCTGTCTTAAGCAGAGAATCGAGTAAGAATCATTACATACGTTGGACCATCGTAAACTTAAAACAAACGCATCTAAAAAATACTTCGTAATTCAAAAAGTAAGTTAATTTTAAATTTGAAACTCGGCTACGTCCCGTTCCATTGTTTTGGCTCCATATTTTATGCAACAGAACAGATGCGTCACGACCTTTGAGCCATAAATGGAACGCACCCTGCTGTTAACCGCCGTAACAAGAGCTCTCGCGCCTCCCCGCCAATTTCATCGCAGTTCTCTCAAAGGGTGCTTGTACGGAGAAGGAGGGCTCTTATTACAGTGGTGGTTGTTAAGTCCCCTCACACATTGGCGCCATCAGTTCGATATTGATCTTTGGTCGGACTCCCTCGAGTCTTGAGCCCTGCTTTCGGAATTAGTGCTAGGAATTTATGTTGGAGGCTTATTGCCCGGGGGGGTCTCAAGTTGCTAACTAACCCAAACATTGTTCGACGTCGCTTTGTAAGGCGATTTGGTTACAAGTTGCCAATACTTTTTGAACATTATACCTTAAATGTTTTAGATTTCTTTAAGATGGTATTATAATTTTAGTTGAGAAATTTTATATTCATTGAATGACAACATAATTTTCATTAACTTTTTTTAGTTTTTCTTTGGAATAATGAATGATTTGCATAATGGATGATGTTATTGTGATAAAAACAATTATTAGCTGCTTACATACAAAAATCACAATTTATATCTTGAAAATTTCATTCGTTGAGGAAGCAAAGGGTGAGTGCCCACGCAGCCTATTCTTTTTCATTTTACAAATTCGCTTTAGCATTTGAATATCGAACCGTGCGTTCGAGCCCGGCTATCCGGTTATCATTATCACGTTTGAAAATAGAACGCACGCGAAGCAGGCAACCGAGTAATCGGCCAAAAGCTTTTATATAGCCCACCATCGTAACAGGAGCCGTCGCTTTACACGCCCATTTCCCCATTCGGCCCGTTTTACGACTGTTGGCGGGGGGGTGAGGGACCTTCTTATCCTAGTGGCGGTTTAAAGGCCCCAAGGCACGAGCCCACATGTGTTCGAAGCTCCAACAGATAAGCGACGGCATCCCCACTCGAGAACTTGTTTAGCCGAGCGATAACTTCGTATTGTCTGAGGGGATAGGTTCCCTGTTAGTTTTGTCGTAAAAAGTGCTATCTTGCCGAATGTGGAATTTGGATTTAGGAGTTCTATTGCCACGGATCAGACATTCCCGAGATATACCCCCAATTCCGAAATATAACGGACGCTTCTTTCATTTGAATAAAGAATGTGTCTACACGAACTATCACGAAACATGTTAATACTTATTCTTCGTACTTATCGTATCGTAAAACCTACTGTAATATGTACTGTTAATATTGTGACATCATCATCTTATCGTTTAACCGACTATTTATATAAAAAAATAAAAGGGTTAGAACTCCATAATTTAGACAAAAGACTAGGTTTTATATTCTTTTATTTGAATTAATTTGAGGCCAGCTATTAATTTTCAACTATAATATTTATGATTAGTTAAAGTTTGTGATAGTGGATATAGTATTGAAGTCGGTTTTTTTTTTCAATTTTTAACAAATTCTATCTGTGAAAATAAATAGCGGCATAGAAAAAGCAAGTTATTTAATAGTGATAACCCTAACGCATGGATGGTGCCATTTTTTCCTTCGAATCACAACCGGTACACTTATAAGTATTTGTGAATAGCCAGTCATCTAGAGCCGTTTTTGTACGAGCACTCGCCTCGAACACTTTTTATAGAAGCAACTCGAACAAAAACTCTGGCTCAGCCGGCACCCTTGTTTGTACTTTAGCTTACGGCGGCTTTGCATAACGTTCTCGAATCGGCCTACTAAAAAATTATTGTATTTTGCGACCTCTGTAATGCGATGGGGCCAGTGTATTGTCTACCCACTGACAATTTTCCATCTGAGTAGAAGCCTACGTTGCCTGCGACATTGTGATTACTGATTACAGAATGTTTGGAAATACTTGAAGGAATCGCTAACATGGCAGCAAATATGAGAAAAAAATTACAAAATCCGATATCCTAGACGGCAGATCATTTTTGTCTACTACATGACCGGGATTAATTTGCAGCATAACATTGAAGGAATACGTCGAATTTCCAGTCCAGTTTGACTATAAATATGTTTCATATAAACTTTTTCCTAATTCTACCCTCTCAGGAGTTTTAAATATGTTCCTTCCGCCTTACATTTTTATTGTCTAGTTTAATTTAATTAAAAAAAAAAAAACAATTCATGCATTAAATAAGTAATATAAAATTCTTAATTCGTTTCTCTCCAATGTATTCAAACTGTATTTTAATTGATGTAGTTTCGAATTCTTTATTAATTAAGTTAGTAAGACAATAGTTGCACCATAGCAAAATTACTACTTATAATAAGGTTTTACACGTTTATTAACTGCAATGAAATTGAATCAGTCAACTTCTCAATAAAATATATTTAATTTCTTTATGGTATGTGATACATTTAAATTAAATTTAATGTAACTTATTGCACATAATCACTACTTAGTATAAAAGAAAGTCGCTATCCGCCGTCTGTCTGTCCCTATGTATGCTTAGTAGATCTTTAAAACTACGCAACGGTTTTGGATGAGATTTTTTTTAAATATATAGTGTGATTCTTAATGAAGGTTTATATGTATAATACATGCATAATATAGTAGAGAAACACTGAGAAAAATGTGATGTCGTAAATAATTACATTTCAATCAATTTTATAAGCGTGTTTTTTAGTATTTTTAACTATAATTTATTGTATACAACGTTCACAGTTTTTCTGTAAAATTTTAGCTGATCTTGCCATATCCGTTGTTGCATATATATTATATATATATATTATATATATATATTATATATATATATATATATATATATTATATATATATATATATATATGTGGGAATTTGTATCATATACATATTCATAACAGTGCAGTGCAATGAACAGTTCGAGATAAAACAGGGTGTCACATTCGTATTACATAAGTATAAAAAATAAAGTAAGTACATCAAAATCCCCGAAACGTCACAGAATATTAAAATCCACATCCCGCTAGAGTCGTAACCCATAAGTTCAGATTAGCATCTAATGGTGAAGATGGCTTGTACAGGTTGGGCGGTAATAACGCCCGGGGGACCGACGCTGTCATTATGGCCAATGGGCAGGTGGAGCACACTGTATAAATACTAAATTACCCCGATTTTGTGCCTCCCGCTTCCAAATAAAACTGGAATTTTCGTTTTTCCACTGTAATACGTCGCCAGGGTGTGTGTAAGTGTTGAAATAATCCTCGCGGTTTGTTTAAGAAGGCAAAATTAATATTGGTTGCGAAATCGTAAACAGTTTTGTATAGATCTCTCAGAGATATGTCCGCCTTTGGACCAATTAACTTACTACCTCCCTAATATATATTTATTTTTATTGTAATATTGTTTAATTGTGTACAATAAAGAGTTTATATACTTTGGAGTTAACTAGTTAACCAGTAAGGTGATGTTAAGAAATAATTGTCCCAATAGTCGTATCAGCCCCCGTAGGATGACCACTGAAATGAGATATGATAGAGCGATGTATCACTTCAAACCAATGATATTATAAAAAGGGTCAAACTGTCAAAATACACGAGATAAATTTCAAGATGGCGGCTGCCTTATTTTATTTTATAATATGTACGCTATGGTACGCTGCTGTATACATATTTATTTTTCTTTTTTAATATCATATGTAAGTTATGAAGAATTTCGATGATGTATGCACTCATGACCCTGGTATACGGTTAAGGCTTAATCGCCCTAACGTGACTATTGTAGGCTGGAGGTACACCTTTTTTTTTGAAGCGGAGGAAATGCTTATTCCCTTGAAGATGTTGGTCCCCGGTGCACTATCCTTCCTCCGGGGGAGGGGAGGAGGGGGAGTGTGGGGCTCGCACCCACTAAAAACTCCGCCGTGTTCCTTCTCTTGATTTCGCCGGAAGACGCGGGGACTACCGAATGGTATATAATTCGACACGACTCCGGCGAGGTTGGAAGTATACCTGAGTCCTCTGGATTAAGTACTTCAGTGTTCTTTGTTATATTTCGAGTTGAAGGGTAAAATATATAAGTGAAATTACTGGATATCATACCTTTACATTTTATGGCACCAGTTGACAACACATACATATTATGTTCTTTTAACAAACATAAGTTAAAGTTTCTCCTGAATTTTTCAAAGAACTTTTCAACCGTGCATTCGGCATCTCAATTTTTTTTTGTCACGCTCGTCTACAATGCAGTAAAGTGAGACGGGTGATTTAATGGTTTCAAATGTCGTATTGTGCCGCAGGTAAACCGGCAAAAAGTTTTTATGCTAACATATCTCCAAACCCGAATTCTTGGCGTGCGGTTCGGAACAGATTTATGCGCTCAAGATTTCCTTTGCAACGAATGCTATTTACGTTCACAAACTCAAATATTAGGGTCTATTGTTGTATTCTTATCCCGTGTTCAGGCGGATTCAACCTGTATCAACTCGGAACTCGATTCGACTGAATAAAACGAGGACCCATTTTTCAGTTTTGGACGTGAATTGAATAGTACAATATATCAATGAAAGCGAGTTATGTTTTGCTATCTGTGTTCTTGTTTGTTTAATACTACGAACAACAATATTACCATTAATGTCAATTTTATCAAAGTCTGATCTTACCATGACCGCTTAGAGCAGAGTTAAAACATGATTGAAACAGAGACACTGCTCTTACTGCGTATATCGCCATCTCGCTCTATTTTAGTACTATTTTAAAACATTATGGTAGGCTTATGGTGCTAGCGTTCCCGGGGACTCCCTACATGCCTGAGGAAGGCCACCGCTGAGGTTTTACGTCGGTAGGCCTCCCCCTTCTGGGGAGGAGAGACCCACATAACCGCCGACTCTCCGCAGCCGGGGTATGCAATTCATTGCATTGTCCTCAGCGGAACAAAAAAAGGCCTATGGTGCTGCCAGTTTAGTGGGTATGTCTTATGGGCCACGCCATCATCAGGTATGGTGCGCAAAATCATTACACCTCAAACATTACAGAAAAAAAGTCCTATAGTGCTGACATCCTAATTGGCTAATATAAGTCGGCAGTTACGTTAGGTAACATATATAATTGCGGACAAAATAATAAATATATTATGATTTATGGTGCAACTTGTCGTGCCTCGCACCACTGGCTGTTTGTTCCACCCCTGCCACTAGCGTGGTGCGAAAGCGAGTGTCAGTTCAACTCCCGTCATTTGTTTCTGTCATGAACCACCAGCCACCTCTCGCACTATTTCATTTTTATTTTACCTACCACTCCAAATCCATAAACACAGCAGTCGTTTGTGTTGCAATTTCAATCATATAATTATCATTTAATAATGATAGGTACCAATGATTTATTTAATTCAAATAAAGTAAGTTAAATGTTCTATTGTCATATCTGTCTTTAGTCGAAGGAGTTGTAGCATTAAATAATATGGAATCATAATACATATATAAAAACCCGGCCAAGTGCGAGTCGGACTCGCGCACCGAGGGTTCCGTACAAACCTGCAAGGTTTACAAAGTTCGTTCATATATTTTGTAATGTAACTAAAAATTTAAGGTTTTCTGAATTTTTCCTTTATGTGTGCTATAAAACGTTGCTTCATGCCAAATTTCAAGATTCTAGGTCGACTAGAAGTACCCTTTAGGTTTTGATTCCCTTGCGAGTACTTGCGAGTTTCAAAATATGCAGCTTAAATTGCCGTTTCTTTTGATTGCGTTGACATAGAAGTTTGATTTTTTTACAGCTTAAAGGTATTATAGACCTGAGTATTTGGTATGAATTTCAATTTAATACCTCTACGCGTTTATGAGGAAATGGGTAGTAAGTTTAAAATTATTAAAAAAATATATATTATGTGATGTAACTAAAATTTTATGGTTTTCGTAATTTTTCCTTTATCTATGCTATAAGACGTTTTTTTTAATCTTTATTTGCCATACAACCCTAAGGGTTAAGTCGGCCATACTATAAGACGTTGCTTCGTACCAAATTTCAAGATTCTGAGTTCACGGGAAGCACCCTGTAGGTTTTGATTCCCTTGCAAGTGTCGAAAATTTGCGGCATAAACGGCTGTATCTTTTGATTGCGTTGGCTTAGAAGTTTGATTTTTTCACAGCTTCAAGGGACAGTAGACCTGAGTAATTGATATAAATTTCAGCTTCATACCTCCACGCGTTCCTGAGAAAAAGGGTCTTGACAGACGGACGGACAGACGGACAACAAAGTGATCCTATAAGGGTTCCGTTTTTTCCTTTTGAGGTACGGAACCCTAAAAATTACAGAAAATAGACACAACAACAATGAAAATTACAGAAAACAAACAGACATACACAAATAAAGAAATTACTATAATTAATTTATACAGTATGCTAATAAGGTATTATATTTGGGGATCTTCTAGAAGGTATAGGTTTTAAAGGTTCTGTAAATCTTAATATGGTCCGGTGCTACAGATGTTCAATGGCTACGACGATTGCTTACCATCAGTTCAGTTAAGTTTTTTTGTCACCCGTGGGCTAAAAAAATTAGATTGTAACAAATAATCCGTAGCAATCAATACTAATTCAAGTGTAATAAAATTATTAAAACAATATATAAACATATTTCTCTTCATATTCTCGTAGCTGTCTGTAGTCTATTCGGAACACATATCACGCTTGTTTTCTTCGAAGGGTTAGGCAAGGAAAATATGAGTTGCAGTAATCCACCCTTTACCAATTTTTATTGCGACCCAGTGTGATTAGACGCGGGCCTCAGTCGGCTATTAAGACATACAGGCGAAAACGTAGATTATTAAAAGGTAGAATAAAAATCGATAAATTAAACAACAAACATTCTGAAGTATTTTGTTTTCACAGATTCTCGATCGATGTAAGCTTACCATCTGCGCAGAACATATGCTGCACGATGCGCAAACGCAGGTGCAATCTCAATCCCCCTAACATAAGTCCACAATAAATGTCTTTTTTTACTTCTAAAAAAGGCGTAGCTCACAAACACTACAATTTTTAATCAGATGTGGTGATGTGTGTTGTGATCCGATGATGAAACTGTCAGCTAGAACAGTGGTTTAGTGACAACTGGATATTGTTCATTGTCAGCTGGTCATTGTACAGTTAGCAGCATGTCCCGGTACACATTTGAACTGCGGAAACAATATGTAGTCCATCTTGTAGTTAAGTGTACTCAATGGTTAGTTTAACCCAACTGATTGTACAAATTACTATAGGGAAGTTGTGATAACTCACAACTTCGGATTAAACTCGTTCTTCCTATTTCAATTTCTTCCAAAAAAACCGCATGAATTTACAAATTTGAATATTTTTTTTTCAAGGTAATTAATAATAGAATTTAAAACGATCACACACTGATAATATATTTGTAACAATCGTTTATTTGGAAGTGCTCTAGATTAAATAAGTTTGAAAACAATAAATTCTACGTTGCAGCCATTTGATCAATGCCGAACATAATGAATGACAGAACAATGCAGAGCGAAAATGAGCTCATTTCAAGGTTGACCACAGACCAGGAAATATTGGTACTTTGTCAGTACGAACACGCTTCGCAGCGGGCAGGTTCCATGCAGGCAGAAATACTTCTCGCGTCATTCTTTTTTACGTTTCTGAAGTTACATTTAATTTTGTGGGTATGAAAATGACTTGAGCCTTTTTAAGATGCTAGCTAATCAACCGCCAACCCATCAACCCGCAATTAGCGAACGTGGTGTGGAACAACTCAATTCTCATATCTTTAGTGAGGATCTTCGCAAGGTTGTTGTATTTCCAAGATTATACAGATCACACGTAAGAAATTACGATCGGTCGGAATCGGTCGCTCTCACTACAAACCACGAAGTAATTAGGACTAAGGTTTAGACTGTTTGGTCAACCGACCGAACTCAGTCTGAGCCTTGAACCTACCCACATCGGATCGGTACGCATTAGGATTCTGAGGGAACACAAAAAACTTTGCTAATATTTACAACCAAATTATTTACCTTAATCCTTAAGCTAATATTTGTACATTTCCATTTGAACGGAAATCAATGGAACTAAACAACACTCTTAAAAAAAATATATTTGAACTGTCCAACGAACTACAATTGACATTCCTCTAAGTACGTTTAGAAACGTTCTGTAATGAGGAAAGTGGGATTGGATCCCGTGCGGCGGCATAATGGCGGGCCGTGGTATGGCATAACGCGACTAATCCCAATCCCGCACGTCCGGCAGCGCCGGCCCCGAAGCACGTCCCGATGTTTGTCCTGCCGAGCACTTGATTAGATCTCGAGCTTTTTATCATACTTTTTCATGAAAATGTTTCAAGTGGATCGTAACTCGTCCCAAGAGCATCAGTGACGCAGTAGTCGCGGCATAAACAAAGGTTCTGGAGACGTATTTTTAATCATTAGACGTGAATTTGGAATTCGAACACGAGTACAAATCGTGCGCGAAATTATTTTCTACTGCTTACAATTTTTTAGATTTTTTAATCACTCGAATACAGTGTTGTCATTGAAAACAAATTCTTAATTAAATTCCGTTTCACGCATAAAAATAAATTCTTTGATCCTTAGCTATCCAGTGGTGTAATTGGAATTTGGATGGGGATAATAGATATGTAGCTACAACACTAAACTGTATCCCCCGATTTTGTTATCATTCGATTTTTTGATTTGCATCCCTATGGAAGCAATTTTAAAGACGTATTCACGTCAAAATTCAAAATAACAACAACAAAAACAAAAAACCGGCGATGACCCACGCGAGAAACGGATCACTGTCAAGGTCACTTCAGCGTTAGATATTGTACTAGTAGAAATCAAAAACGAGTGGGTTGAACCACTCGTTGCACAACGCACGAAATCAGTTCAGAAATAGTGAATTCGTTAACTCGTATACGAATCTCACGATTTCGAATGCGAATTGGTTTTCTATTGTTTCAAAAATTCGTCTCCTGGACTCAAGCATGTCGTGTACGAAACCATTGTTTTCGATTTTAGAATTGTATGTGTGATAACTGTGCACATCGCTCCTACTTAGTTGAGAATATGTAATTTCTGGGTAAGGTCATTACTTTGTCTAGGTAATACTATAAATCTAATTACAGCAGTCTCATGCCCTCGGCGGAGCATATGTGTGCTGATGTTAGGTACTTGCTTGCTAACTTTGATTGAATTTCAACGTGTCTAGAACTAAATTCTTCACAAAATTTTAACAAATGATAATATTTTTTACGTGACTAATCCTGCCGATTCTCCCGCACCTCCGACAATGCTGTCCTCGAAGCACGTCCCGATGTTTGTCCTGCCGCTCACTTGATTAGATTCCGGGGCTTAGGAGCTTTCGTCATCCTCGCTAGGACGTTGGCTGGCGCGTGAGAAAGAATTAAATTCGAATTTATCCGCCCTACTTTTTATTGATCGAATGTCGTCTTAAATATAGATAGAATAAGGTTTAAATTAGACTAACAAAAATCTCAATAACCATGTGGATAAAATTATAAGCATATTTATAAAAACAATCTTGACCATATAAAGACACGACGATATTAACATCTATGTATTTTGGATATTAACACAAATCGCGATTTTACTTCCCGAACACAGTTTATACGCCCACATTGTTGTATTTGCGATGTTACAAATTACGTGACTCCACGTGTCGCGTGCGACCATGCAAATTTTTATGTTAACATACCAACGTGGTATTCTTAATACTCATATAGATACATACATTGTATACTGTGTTAAGCATAAAAAATACAATTACTAAATCGATAAATGAAAAAAAACACGCAGCATTGCTGAAGTGAAGCGCAAATATGAACAAAGTTGTTTATTAAAATAGAACATAACATTTTATAATTTATGATTATTACATATACACCATTACATTATATTACATTATATTTATTTATTTTATTTGGTACATTAACAGCTCACATCTGAAACGAGACTTAATACTTCCTCTAGTTGACTGAACCGGGAAGCAACCTAAACAAAAGAAGACATACGTGACGTTAATAAAATCTTAAATAAAAATAAGATAAACCTACTACAGCTAAATATATAAAACATCATCAATAAAAAATTATCAAACTATACAATAAAGATTATCCATACCTTAAGCATATATAAAAAGAAAGAGGGCAATATATAACGATAGACGACTGACGAAAAAAGTTTATAAGATATATACATTCTAATACAATTCTATTAGATTATAGGCTTAAGCAGAATTGTTGATTAATGAAATGATATTTGCTTTTGTTTAACAAGTTACTGATAACATAATATCTTATATCCGGCCCGAAGGACCAAAATAAATGGGCTGCATTTGAGTGACATCAGTGGCACCCGGCCGTCGTCTGGTTAAGTCGCAGCGAACCTCATATCAACGTCAGAATCATTCCTCGCAATCAGATAAACTTCGGCTCAGAACGCCTCGCGGCCATCCGCTCCGCTCCATCCAAGCCGTGCTCGGGATTAAACACCACCCCACCGCTGTTATAATTTAAAATAAACTGTGCGCGTCGAATCGGCCAACTAAAGTGTACCCTTCCGTTGCGTACGGAGATTTTACTATTACTGCATCGCCAATCACCAGGGAGCTCGCAATCTCGCCAAATGTTCTGCTGGGGGGAACTATGTGGGATATTTCGGGATCTAAGTATAATGGACATGTTTTATAACACACCCCCTCCGCATTAAGGCGGCGCGGTATAAAACGAGTAATAGAATTCCCGCGTTGACGAGAACCACCCCTGGCTCCTTTACTGCCCATCTAATGATGTTAGCTGCGCGCCTGCGCAGAGCAATCTGCGAATTACTGCGCCGGGGCCCGGCCAATACCAAGGCGAGAACGTAGGGCCGCATCGAGCTGTTTGTCCAAATCCAAATCGGGATTTATTCCAAACAGTATGCATTGTGCATATCAAATAGAGATTTGAGATTCATCAGAATATGGAATCTATGAGCAGTTGCTCTAGGCGCTTGTGAATACACCGATGAATACAGTAAAGTATGTACAATTGTACATCTTTGATCTGATCCATTAGGAAGATCAAAACTTATTTATGGAATATTGCCCAAGATTATTTGAACATATCCGAAAAAAAAACTCATTCAATTTTTGATCAAAATAGCATACTAATGTAATAGAATTGTATTATATTTGTAATAAGAACTACAATAGTTCAAACCTGTTGGTATCGATTAACAACTTAACACGAGAGAATTTCATCATAGATAACTATTAACACACATGATCTGCTTGTACCTGTCTAAAGATTCTCGTGTGAATGCAGAATTCAGAGCACCAAACCTTTCTCAAGGCTTTTCCCATCGGATGTCCGAAGCTAGGTCGGGGTGGCGGTGGCGATGGCGCCAACGGGCCCTCATTGTTATCCAATTACGAGGTCCCGCGATAATGCGCCGCGAATTCAAATTAGGCGGGGAGAGCGGTCGCCGACCCCGCTCTGATCAATCGCATCGGGTGCGGACCGCGCCCGGCCAACGCATCGACTGATCGCGACACGAGGCGCATGTGTCGCGACTACTGTCAACTGTACCGCCAATAATTCGTATTTTTTAGAAACTACCGTCATTTTTCTTTATGTAGACAACCTTAAGCATTGCTTTACAAATACCGGTCCTGTTTTTCATAGCTGGCAAATACGTAACGTTAGGCATTTTCTGGGCTATCACGTTCACTGTTCTACCGGTACGATATTTATTACTAGCTGGTGCCTGCGACTTCGTCTGCCCAGGACACTTATCGTCATATTTTGGACAATTCACACAATATTTTTTTTTATGCTAGGTCCGGCAGATGACTTCCTCCCGCCTGATATTAAGCGGTGAAAGAGGCCCAAATGAGATTACAGATAAAATAGTGACGTTACTCCACTTTTCTTCCTGCCCTATCCCTGCCGGCCCAAAAGATGCTTTTTCACGCCTCTTTTGAAGGAAGCCATGTTATAGGATGAAGGAAACACATACTCGTACGCAGGCAGAGAATTCCAAGTGCGGGGAGTACGGCAGGAGAAGGAATCTTGGAATTTCTTAGTGTAATATCTTTATAAGTTGTAGCCTATATGTTATTCTGATGTATAATTTATATTATTGTAGTGTCATTAAACTCAGTTCAGTACTTTTATGTGAAAGAGTAACAGATATACTTTCGTGCTTATAACATTAGACATTTTGTCGATTAAAAATCTTGTCACAGCGCGAACACAGTCGTTGAAATCGGTAGTGCAAAAGTAAAATGTCTTAATAAAAAAACTCATAACACACACACATAACACAATAAGAAATTATATTTATTTACTTATGTAAAACTTAAAAAAGATATATGCAACACGAAAGACGTAATAAGTATAAAGGAACTGCTGACAAAGCTGATAAAGTTTCTTGAAGCAGCCGTGCGATAGGAATAACCACAAAAAAGCATGCAGTTGATATAGAAACTTTGAAATAGAATATTGATTCAAGAGTCTACATGCTCTATGATTCTTCAAAGCCGTTATATTTACAACTTGTTTCTTCACTACAACTAATGCTGCTATATAGAAGCTACGGAGTTTAAGGTAATTGGTGTAATTTCAGTTAGTTTTACAGCATGAAGACGTTATTCCTCGCTCCGATTCTGTTTGGCTAGCGCAACGCTGTCTCTTTCCGTCCTTTACTTTTGTATGATCTGTTTCATTCATTAATAATTTCGTGAGTATGTCAGTCAAAGGGTAGTCCATTTTTAATCCTCGCACAGTATGCGTCATCTATTGTAAAATAGTAAACTAAACACTTTCATGTCTCATCCGTCATTTATAAGTTAGTCTGAATAGAGAAACGGACACCGCATTCTACTACAACAAGGTTCAAATTCGATAAAAGAATCTTTTTAGAAATTACATCCATCTATTGACTTAGGAATCCAAAACAATACATATAGCGAAATGAAAATAATTTTGAGCAAACAAGTTGTAACGGAAAAGGTTTCCCTTTTGTGTATTAGGAATTATAATCAAAAAGTCTCTAAAGAAGATTCTAAGAGCATGTAGTATTCTATTGAATCAATATTTTTAATACGCGAAACTGAGCGTTAAGTACGCTACTCTACGTACGCTAAGGCGCTACGACAAGATTTACATGAACACTACTAAAACCGTTCTAATTGCGAGTGACATAAGAGCGTTTTTCTCTCTGTATCTATCGTAAAAAACGGACTAGTGTCACTTTAAATCGGACAAGAAACCAATACAAAACGAGAATATCGAGTTCTTTCAACACTATTTAATTTCGTCCGGAACCGAAATAACAGTTTGAAACAGAACCAAATACCGCGAACGAGCGTATTTATTTCACTTAAGTGACTAAGAGAAAGAAACGCACACCATTTACGATCAAAGATATGTGTGCTATTACCATTAAATAATGTAAGTACATTATTAATATTTAACTATTCCTATATATTATTTATATCTAATTATATTATTGATTATAAATTTGGTTAGAAAAATGGTTATCAAAATATTTAACCATTATGGTTCCAATTGATTAAAATAATAACTTTAAAATTCAATGTAATGCAACAATGCAATATTTCCACTCAACTCAATTGACTCAGTTCATTCTGAATCGAAGTTACTCTGACAATTTATGAGTTGTGTAGCACAACTTGTGTCTGATACACTGTGTTTTGCTATAATACACTGAACTATGAATATTAACTTAGAACTCTTATAATACATGGGCTTTGGTTAACTGAAATATTTCCAGAAAATATATATTTTTTATTAATAAAAATGTAAATACTTTCATATTTTACGGGTTGACTGGAAGAAAATGCCTTTGGCATTAAATCCGCCATTTGTACACCTGACTGTGTCTTAAGGAATAAATAAATATTTTAGAGATTTTCTGTTTTCTAAGTCAAGAGACTGTATATGGTTTTGTGATTTACTTACGGTGACAGATGTCATAATTAATAATCTGTGATAGTTATTGCAATCCAATATGGCTACTAAACATATTTCTTATATTACTATAGGTAATATAATAAATTATTTATATACATCGTGTGTTAACCCCAAATTAACACATTCCATGCTAATGTTTCTCGGACAGGTAGCTTAATATCATTATATTGTATTCCATACAATATTCTTGTATCTTGTTCTGTATTATTTTCTGTAAAGTGCAGAAAATTACCCGGCGCTAATAATTGTGGGAAAGCATTATCTATGGGATTAAAATGCATTGTCCGCGTAATGACATTAAATAAAAATAGATAATTGCACCAATGAACGTAGTTATAGACGTATTGTTAACAGCAACATACAAAAGTTCAATTTCTGCGAGTTATTTGCAAATTTTCTTAGCATTCCGTGCCAAATTTCGGAAACCTTTTGGATCACTTGTCGTTCGTTTGTCTTTAAATCTGTGAAGACCATTTTTCTCCGGGGGCGTACTCTTAAAAACGATATTCGATATATCGTGGACTTCGTCGTGTCAAACATGTCAACAGACGATCGAACGAACGATATCAATTTTGACATAAGAAAGCCTCAAATGACAACGATGAATTGAATTTGACAGACGAACATTCGCAAAATAAACGTCAAATTTACGATAATTATAACGACACCTCGTATCGTATTACTTTTCGCAAATTTGACGTAAACCTGGAATCCGACATAACCGCCGTGGTACTTGATCGTGGTAGTAGCCATGAGGGTCCTAGCATCTCTCTGGTCGGAAAAAAATGTAATCCATTCCATCCCAATTAGCCTAATATCATAGGACGGTTAAAAAATTTTTATTATTCTTCTTAAAAAGTAACTCACATGAACCATATAGGATAAGTGCCTATAACCACTTCCCATCCATTGCAACCTGTTTTTTTTTGTCATATAAAAATACACTATATGCGACTGTGGCAACTTATCATGAGGCACTCTGCTTGTTTGTCAACTTATAGCAATAAAAATAAAAACAGAGTTACGTATAAACAAAATTGCCAACATATTTGTTATTGTATACATTTATATGCATTCTTAGCTTCACCGTTTTCCCTTTATATACATTTCAAAATAATCCTATTTCTAAATTGATCACGTCCCAGTAAAAACTTTATAGTAACAATTTTTGATTCAACAGTAGACTAAATAAAATTTTACAATTGCAAAAATGTACACCTTGTAAAGAAAGCACATCAAAACTACCGAAATATGTTTTTTTCCCCAACTAATATTGACAGATGTGCTGAATCGTTCAACAAGTTTATTTATTTATTTGGTTATTAGTACACCAGTAGTCCACACTACATAGTATAAAACAAAGTCGCTTTTCTGTCCCTATATCCGAGATTTTGATGCGGTTTTTTAATAGATTCGAGTGATTGAAGAGGAAGGTTTACATGTAAAATACATACATACACTCACGCCTTTTTCCCACGGGGGTAGGCAGAGATTACGTCCTTCCACTTGCTACGGTCCTTACATATCTCTTTCGCTTCATCTACTTTCATAACATTCCTCATACATGCTCGACGATTGCGGTACATGTAAAATAACATCCGTTAATTAGTGGACATGTGGATAAATAATTTAATTTTTTTCCGCTTACATTGCAAACGAACCCTACGAGATTTATCAAAATATTGTACACATTGAAAAGGTCTACAAACATCTCCGCGATGGTATATGTCTATCTATATGTATGTATGTATGTATGGATATCTCACAATACATTTTTTTGTTATTTACTTTTTACGACAAATAATGGCTAATTTTCGAAGCGATTTTAACCAATACAGTATTAATCCTTATCCAATTAAATACTTAACACAGTTTTTCTGTAGTGTATTATCAGCATTGCACCCGTGCGAAGCCGGGGCGGGTCGCTAGTACATTAATATATAAGATTTGCTTTTACAATTTCATACTACGTTATTAGTCTGAAATCAGTAGACATCCTTTATAGGTAATGGAACAGAAACTTATAACCAAATTAACGAATTATTATTTCTCAATTTATTGCATTATGTAACACAAAAATAATTATTACATACATACATATATGTCACGCCTTGTTCCCAATGGGGTAGGCAGAGACCACCTCTCCACTTGCTACGATCCTGGCACACTTCCCTTGCTTCCTCCACTTTCATGAGCGTCTTCATGCATGCTCGTCGGTTGCGACTCTTGGCCCGGCCATTCTTTAGGACATCTTCGATTTGATCGAGATATGTCCGCCTAGGTCGACCTGCACCGAATAATTATTATAGTAAATTATTAATTAATATGATATTCAATAAACCAATAATAAAATATATTTATAAATATTAAATTTAAATTAACTTAAAATATAGCTTTATAAAAAAAGTGTTCAAATAATTACAATAGAGCTGCTTCATTAATTTATTGCAAACGACCAAAACGAATATGAAAAATGTTCATCTTGTTACACCCACTTTGCATGCTATGTGCAGTTTGCACATTCTATTACATGTTACATCCAACATAAAAATGAGAATTTAATAGTTCACATACATTTTTAACAGATATACTTTCAAAGACAGCTTAGATAAGTTCACACGATGGCCACAGGATGTGGGATCCTTGTCACGGAAGAATATATAACCACAGGATTGTTATGACTGACATATCATCTAACGAAGAGCATAGCGGTACTTGTTTGTGTAAAGAATCATAATACGTACATATAACTATTTTGTTTAACTGATGACAGTTCACTTTTATTTCTTTTTATCATCAAGTCATTTATACACTTCCTCACTGAGGAGCGCGAAGCCTTTTAGGTATGGTGTTAGGTATCTGTCAGCTCTAAGTGGGGATTGGTCGACACCACATACACCTTTGAATTTCTTCAGTTTTTTTTATTATCTGTAAGAGTTGTAGCATCGGATGTGATATAGATTTGTGATATGTAGCAGTTACAAACCCCGGACCTTGAATCCTGAGCTATGTATATATATATATATATAAATAAATAAATAAATAAATAAATAAATAAATATTTGTTACACTTACACCAATTAGCCTAGCCCAAACTAAGCTCTGTAAGGCTTGTGTTATGGGATCTAGGGTAACGGATAGACATACATATATTATACATATATAAATAATTTTTATTGAAATATATATCAACAACCATGACTAAGGTACAAATGCTCGCATTCATCACACAAACATCTGCCCCCACCGGGATTCGAACCCGGGACCTCAGAGATGGCGACACCTTGAAACCGGTGTATTATCCACTCGACTATGGAGGTCGTCAATATATATATATATATATATATATATATCAAAGCAAAAGGAAGCGACGAATTGACGTGATTTTTTACGGTGGAGATAGTTGAAGGGATGAAGAGTAACATAGGCTACTTTTTATCCCGGAAAAATCGACAGATCCCACGGGATGCGCAAGAAAGGCTTCGCTCAAAAACTACTGCACATGTTTTCATGCGGTTTCATCAATAGATAGAGTGATTCTTGAGCAAGGTTTTGCGGTATTTTTTATCTCGGTAAAACGGATAGTCCCACGGGAAGCGCGATAAAACCTTCGCGCCATAAACCGACTTCCGCGCATATGTAGCCGTGGGCAAAAGCTATGACCCTTAACCCTCTATAGACCCAATTCCGAAATCCACGCGGGCGATGCCGCGGGCAGAACGCTAGTTCGTTATAAATTGCGTCGCATTAATTCCTTTCATCATCCTCTTTTAGATAAATCGTGTTGGAAACTTAATTCTCCCCAATTTTCTTGTAAATTCATTCAGCGCAGCCATTGTATGGAGGTCCTTTGGAAAGGCCTATATCCAGATGTGGGCGTTTCTCCGCTGAAATAATTAAATAACATAAATATGAAGTTAAAAAAAATACTTACAGAAAGCTTAGGCCAATAAAATACAAAATTCTGATGAAAAA
Organism: Scirpophaga incertulas; assembly: GCA_036419045.1. Lineage (NCBI taxonomy): Eukaryota > Metazoa > Arthropoda > Insecta > Lepidoptera > Crambidae > Scirpophaga > Scirpophaga incertulas. The sequence goes on from CM071645.1 coordinate 15,476,885, forward strand.
TAATGGAGCTATTTTCAATATTGTTTGTTCATAAACGAATTGCAACATTCAACAGTAATTAAAAGTAGTACGGTTAAAATGAAATGCAAAAATAAAATTAGTTATTTATTTCTTCACAATTCATGTCTTGTCATGTAAATGAGCCGTTTCATAATACAAATCTCGCTTAGAAATATCTTTAATCGTAATTATTAAGATTTAAGCAATGTACTCGTAATCCTTTTAACTTATATGTGATTATTTAGTGTTAACTTCACATCAGTAAAACAACTTTAAAAATTTAAGTATAAAAATACTTTGCACTCTCAACTCGTGCGCGTAACCTGACTTATTATCCGGCCGCTATTCGATTCGTTTGCTTAATAAATATTTGTCTTAATAAAACTTGACAAAGTAAAATGATTCTGTCCAAGTGAATAAAATACGAAATGTTAGGTACATTTGCTAAATGTTCTTGAGAATTTATTTCTAGTACGCTGGACGATAAGTTTTATGAAATGTCAAAATTGGCGAAATTTTATTGGCGTAAAGAATGTTGGTCGGTAAAGCGGATGGATGAATAAATATTACAAGTTGCTGAAATGCATGTATTAAGATGGATGTCTGAAGTGACAAGAAAGGCTAGAGTGAGGAATAAATATATCAGGGGAAATTTGAAAGTATGGTTGGAATATTGAGAGAAATGAGACTTTCCTGGTATGGTCACGTATTAAGAAGTGGGAATGATCATCTTACAGGAAAGTTATGGACTTGAAAGTGGATGGGCGTGTGAGGAGAGGAAGACCGAAGAAACGATGAATAGACTATGTAGATATGTTGAAGAAATGGCGAGTGATAAAAGAAGTAGAAGTCGAAATTTGCGCCGACCTCAAATAAAATTGGCAATAGGGAAGATCAAGAATCCTCGTTATATATACACTTTACGGACGGTTGTATAGTTTATGTAGGACTTTTAAAGTTTACCCAATACCTAAGATAGATTTTATCTGTTTATAAGATACTAGCTTTCCGCCCGCGGCTTCGCCCGCATTATATTCGAATTTCCCACAGGAAGGATATGTTTTAACAATACTGCCATACAACCTTTCAAAGGAGGGGGTCCTTTCAACCTTTTATAGCCCTTTTCTGCTTTAAAAGGTAGCCTCTGTCCTTTCTCAGCCTCTAGACTATCTGTGTACCAAATTTCAATTAAATCGGTTCAGTGGTTTTAACAATATTTTCATACAACCTATTACCCCTCCTTTCAACCTTTTACAACCCTTTACAATCTTTTTATATAAAAAGTAGCCTATGTCCTTTCTCAGGCTCTAGACTATCTGTCTACTAAATTTCATTTAAATCGGTTCAGTAGTTTTGGCGTGAAAGCGGAACAGACAGACAGAGTTACTTTCGCATTTATAATATTAGTATGGATTGTTTACACAGAAACCCTTTACATGTTAACGTCTTACACGTCTTGACATGTCTTGCGATAGCTTTTATGTCGTTCGTAATAGCGTCGCTTTTCGTAGTACAAACGTAAAGCTTGATATGTTTCTGACTGTACAATTATCAACATTTGTCTATCATATGTCAACCGGTCTATCTATCCGAACGCGTTATTCACAGTAAAAGGATAAAGCGGATTCAGTTAAACGAAATTGCGATGTAGTTACGTACACGAAATTCATTTACACTCTTATCCGTACGCGATAAATATCAAATTGCAACGGACGTATTGTCGCAACCAATTCGACAGAATTGCTACAGCAAACATATGAAACAAAATCAACACTGACAAAACCATTGTGTATATTCTGAGAATATTTTGTGTATGACGAGTACGCTTGGCAGAGTCAGCACCAACCACACCATATTGTAATCGGCCGAGTCGCAGGAAAATCAATCTTGCAACTACAGAATAAGAACTAATTGACTAAAGGTTTATCTGCAGCTTATCGTAGCTTCTGAAAATGGTGACTTATTACAACGCAGACTTATTACAAGGAGAAAGAAAGAACACACCCTTTGTATCGTCACACCTATGTGTCATATAAATTACGCGTAGTATGTATGATGTTTATTTTATATACTATATACGATACCTACATATGTAAGAAAATGTCGTTAACTAAAGCATGCAAGTAGTTTTAGAACTACAAAACTACTAAATATTCTTACGAATCCGGCTTTTTTCTATACACCCTCGACTATTTCTTTGTGGTACAGTGGAAGATAAATGTCGCCATCTTTTAGATTTATCCGGACATGTCCGGCTTTTCGTAGACTTGTCCGGACTGTCCGTCGTTTGCTATATTTTATACCAGCTGGTGTCTGCGGTGGTGAGGTAAAAAAGTATTCTTACAATCAAAACGTCGTTAGTAGCATCATTATAAAAAGTATTCCACGCCCATAGTTAACGACAAATACTAAAAAAACAACTCAAAATTGTTGCTTTAATATTAACAAGTTGTATTTAATTGGGTAAATATTAATTATAACATCATTTGTTTGTTACAGGTACGTATTGCCTAGCAGAGGGAAAAGTAATTATCATAAAAGAGTTCATAGGCTGTAAAAGCCATAATTTCGCACATATATACTATATCATTTATCAATTGGCTGGTAAATTGGTAAGTCTTGCTCTGTTTTTTATTAAATAATCAAAGTTTATAACATAACACAACGTAACGCGCGGAGAGCGCGAATGAATCAAGTCCGTGCTCACTTAATGATTCTTTGACTTAAAATAGTTATAACCTTTTTTTGTCCAGTCCAATTACTGTATGCATTTGTTATTGGTTGTATTTTTGTCAGTGTTCTAATTTTTGTTTTACAATAAAGAGCTAAATAAATAAATTAATTAATATTTCTTACACTCACACCAATTAGCCTAGCCCAAAGTAAGCTCCGCAGACTTGTGTTATGGGATCTAGGGTAACGGATAGACATACTATGTTTGATAGAAACAAATATCAACAACCATGACTAAATGTAATGTAGTACATTACACAAACGTCTACCCCCACCGGGATTCGAACCCGGGACCTCATATATGGCTACACCTTGAAACCGGTGCATTAACCACTGACTATGTTGGTCGATGTTTGTAATATCGATAAATATCTATTGCAATTAAATAATGTAAGAAATAAGTAATGTATCTAAAATTTAAGGTCTTGGCACTAAATATACGTAAGAACTTATAAATTAATGACAACCGGCGCTATAATATACAAATGGGATCGAATTCAAGACGGAATGGTCCGAAACTTTATTTGATGAAGTCGCGAATACTAGACGAACAAGTTTCGAAGTTATTTGTGTCAGAGCTTCGTAAATAATAAAAAGCTATTGGGAACCAAGGCAAAAACAAACTTCTGCTTATAGACATAGCACACACACTTGTATACTATATGTATATGCTGCACTGAACTATTTGTGCCCAAATGGCGCACATCAGAAAGATCCAGAGGTAAATAACATTGTCGTGGGAACTTCATAAGAAGTATTGGCAACTGTTGCGTAATGGAAACCCTGCAAAACTCCGTTTCAATCAATTAAATGTGATGTTTGTAAAACATGACATTTAATACATGACATAATTGTAAATATTTTTTTTTAATTCACTTGGGAGGCACAGAATCCTCGTGGTGGTAAGTCCCACGTAGCGACTATAAGCTACTACTATAGACTAGACTTGATCTGGAGCTAGGTAGGTCTTCATCTCGCCAGATAAAATCTTTTGCTTTCTGACAGAATTTTTCCGGACACTTTACTGCTTTTATTACCTTTTTTGTATAAACATTGCGTAAACGTAGACCGCCAGATCCTATTCTGCCATAAACAGTGATTTCAGTAAGGGCCGTTTATTAGTTACTTTTATTTTTTTATTAAATCTTTTATTTAGCATTTTAACCCCCCCCCCTCTCAATAGATTGATATGTGGTGAGTTTTAATACTAACCCCTCCCCCTTAATCATATAATTACATCACATGAATTTTAAGTACCTAAAATGAATCTAAAACATTTTCGTATAATCTCATTAAATACACAGGTATAAAGTATAATCTTATTTTATTATGAAATTAAGGACTATGATAAAAATTTATATACATAGTTATATTAATGCAACCTTGTGATATTTGTCATGTTATAACAATAACACATCATTCGACTAATACCAACTGGATAGAAAATTACAAAAAAAAACTACAATGTATTTATGTCATTTTGTGTTATGCAGTCAAAGCTACTCAGCTCTCTTTATCACCCCAATCTATTTTATTATCACAAAAATATCGGGCAACCAATTAGCGTTAAAACGAGAAAACATAACATAATAAGAATGACACATTCCAAATTCAACTGTAATATTTTGTTCATTTTTACTTGAAACAATAATAATGGCTAGACTTAGCATATTTATTAGATTTTGCCTTATAACGATTTTCTTTCAGTCTGTCAGTGTCTGATCAAAATAGGTTTTTCATTCAAACCGAAGCTTATTTAAATATTTCAAAATCAATTTATTAGAATCTAGTGTATTGTTTTATTTTGGACAATTCGCACATTATCTTTATAAATTGTAGCCTGTTATTCTGATGCTTCTATATTATTGGGAAGTTTCATTCAGTAGCTTTTACGTGAAAAATTAACAAACAGCCATCTTACAAACTTTCACGTTTATTAGTAGAGACATACAGAGTTCAATATTTCATAAATTAAGTAAATATAATTCTTTATATAATTTAACATCATAAACTAAATAAATATGTTAAACTTAAGAGTTACTCTTATTAGTATTATTTAGACATATACTATTTTAATATAGACTCGTAAGTTAATAATAACTTAAGTTTTTCGAACATTACACAATTATTGCAATAATTCACGAACACTCCAGCTTCGGCAAGACTGAAATTATTGAAGATTATTTGACCGAAACTGATCTTTCGGTCGGTCACTAGTTTCTAAGAACGCGCGGGTCATCGCACCTGTTATTTTAATCCACGGCCTTCAAGTTCAAAGCCGTATTTTTAATAAGGAAAAATACACCTCCGATTTTTGCACGCGACTCGATTTTCTAATAACGTAGTGTAAGTTTATTGAACCTCTTGTTTGGATTCGGCCATTTCGATCAATACGGGAACGTGTGAAGTTGTTTATATATTTCACGAATACAATATTTATTTCTTTGTTCCTGTGACATTGCCGTTTTGTATGGATTTTTACGTTTTTTGAATAATCAAAAAACGTTATTTTCCAATTTTCGACACATGCTAGTAACATTGCACTAATAACTTAAATTTAAAAGTATAAAAATTTGTTTTCTAAATTTTTTTAAATTAAATTATTGATTTTAATTTATTAATTAATGTTTCTCAAAATTTGGAATTTTTCTCAAATACATAATTCAAAATTCACAGATTCAAGAGTAAGATTCAAGTAAATAGTTTCTATAAGTTGTAATATGTTTTTTAATATGGATTGAAGCTCAATACGTCTTATTGGAAAGCGAAGATATGGTCTAAGGTGGAACACGCAACACAGATAATGCCCGTTTACTCTTGGATCATTCCCCAATTTGGCAGTTCGCATTGTAAATGTAGACTCGTATGCGCACACATTCGTCAACCAGCTATTCTATTCTGTAAGGACAAACTCATCTCACATCTCACTTTCGCTTCACCTGTACCTATTCTGATATTCTGTAATCAAAATTAAGGTCGAGTGAAATATAGTTGTGAGATGGATGTGTGGTGTGACAAGGATGGATAAGATAAGGAATGAGTACATAAGAGGAAGCCTGAAAGTAGCGCCAGTGGTAGAAAAAGTGAGAGGAAGTAGATTAGCATGGTTTGGACATGTGATGCGGAGGGATGAAAGTCATGTCACAAAGCGAATGTTGAATATGAAAGTGGAGGGATACACGGGCAAAGGAAGGCCGAATAAAAGATGGATCGATTGTATGAAAAATGATATAAGAATGAAAGGAGTAAGCATGGAAATGACGACTGATAGAGAGGAATGGAAGAAAAAGATCTACTGCGCCGACCCCAGATAATGGAAATATAGTTGTGAAATTTTTATGACTCGCACTGGTACAGATTTCACTTGGTTTTTAAGATTCTACAGAATAATTACAAGACTTTCTCATCTTGAAGTACTGCGCTAGAAGAGACCAGAATACCGCGCAACTTTTCGCATAGAACACTATTAAATATAAATATAGGTACAGTAACCAGCACGCCAACATAAACAGTCAAACTAGGAAAACAGCTTTTATTTCATTGGTAATAAAAGCGGTCTAAAGATCGACAAATACAAGCGGAATGAAAAAAATATTGTAAACGCAGGAGCGTGCATGGTGGAGTTAATATAAATATACTTCTTCGTAGTTAAATGACATACGAATGGCTAAGAACTTAATAAATATTGCGTAACGGCTTCTCGGGCCGCTGCCTGCCCACAGCTGTCCCACATGGTCCTTCCGTGTTAAAGCGATATGAATACGCACTACTGGTATTGGCTGTATCCGGTTCTGTTTTTGCCGTACTTTACAACATTCATTATCCGCACAAGCTTACTGAAAATATATGTAGTTAAACTGTATAATAGTGAAGACAGTTTTGGCCCCATCTTTCGCCTCTATTACTTAACTAATGTCATGTCGCACCCTGTTACTTCTCACGGCGATCTTGAGCGTCCGACCACTAGAGGCGCGCTCAACTTGCGTCGACTCTTTTTGAACCGACTAGGGATTGCAATCCAGCGGCGTTTTCAATCCAGCGGAATTTTTGCTGGATTGACCTGAATTCAGCTGGATCCAGCGCGGATCCAGCAAAACGTGGAACGAAAATAAAAAGACGACATTTTTAAGACTTTTTTTATTAATTTGTACTTCTTACGATAATCTTTGAAATCTTCCACTCATTTGGTGATATCTTATATTAATTTGCTTTGGTTTTTTAATAATTTGAGATCAAAATAATCAACATAAAATTAAATAACAAACATATCCTTATATTCATATAACATTTAAGATAATGTTTCTATGTAAGCACTATGTTATTAATTACGCTTATGTTTAATGATAGGACGGCTAATCAGTAGCAATGAGTCTCACAAATTCTTTTAAAATTAACTTAATTAACATTCTTTTAAAAAAGGACCGTAACAATAACACTATTTTAATTTTCAATAGTATTTTTGTATCAAACTAAAAAAGCTTCTTTCTCTTCTCTCCGCTCGTTAATCCTTAATAATTAAGCAGTTTAAAGTCTGACGATAAGAGACTACTTCTTTTTTTGAATTCTCTGAAAGTAAGACCTTAGAAAACAAATTTTATCTATAGTCTTATCTCACAACCTGCTTCGCACAGAACTGCATATGTAGCCGGCTGCTGAGAATGCCCTTTCGGCCTCTACACTGGTCGGCGTTGCCTTTCCTGCGGCACGTGCTATGGACAGAACGGCAACATTGCCGCACCGATTCGAAAATGGCGGCAACTCAAAACTAAGCAATAGAAATTGATACGTTTGCGGATCCGCATCGCTGGATCAAGATGTATGCTGGATCCAGCATGTTTAAAAAGGCGCTGGATCCAGCTGGATTGCGGTATGCTGGATCCAGCAATTGCAATCCCTAGACCCGACCCTAACGACCTCGGAACGGCGCCGGGGTCGCTAGCAGACAAGGCACTGAATCCGTACACTCAAGGTAAAGCTGAACATAGCCATCTGTGGCTCAGCATAGGACCTTCAAAAATCAAACCCTGTTACTTGGGACGAAGCTCTGTTTTTGTTCCAAAATTTGAGGCCAGGCAAGATAATAGTGTTAAAGTGTTTATCAAACAATCGGATTCGAAATATTTTATATTGTAAATATGTTTAATATCTGCTTTTAATACATTTTATATACCTACCTAACGACTCACCGGTATTCGGAAATCTTCGAAAGAGTATCAATTCAGAAAGGTTGCTCATTTTTTTTAGGACTCAAGTACTGCTTTATTACTACTCCTACAATTATTCAGTAATAGTTCATGAGCTAATTTGAAAATTACTCACGGCTTTATGCCCTCGGTTTCGCCAGCGTTATATCGGGTATTCCCACAGAAAAGAGCTTAGACCATTACCATACCAAATTATATTAGAATTCGTTCATTTGTATTTTTCGGACTTTCTCACAGGAAAGTTCTCGTGGTAAAAATGATCCCTATACGGAATAACATCAACCACATCCTTACAAACTTTCACATTCATATTAGTCGGAAGTACCTACATATTATAGCTTTTCATTCATGCAACATCGCAGACACACGTTAGTACACAAACTGTTGCAATTTCTCCGACTCCGGCACTTACACGATAGATTTTGCATACAGAAAGCAATAATAGGTTCAGTTGGATGTTTCGAAACAAAGGGCGACTCGTAAACTGAACGCTAATTCATTTCCACCACCTGTGTAGCAGGTGCCTTTGGCGGCACCAGCATAGTCAACGACGTCACAGTAGGAAACAATGTTCATTATAAACGGCGCATATCCGTACATGTTTAACGGTGTTTGAAAACTGATCCGACGTTTGAAACACTGTATGTACATATTTTTACTATGTTTAGTCTTTTTTGATGTTTCACGAAATCATTGTCGAATCAAACAGATCATACAAAAAGTACCGAGATGGAAAGAGATATCCGGCTAGCCAAAAATAAAATCAGCGCGAGGAACGGTGTCTTCTGTCTATCGCTATTGCTATATGATTAAAATTAATATTGTATTTACTTTACTATTAATATTGTATTGTAATTACTCGAATTATAGCGCCTTGATTACGCTAGTGCGATATGTTTTGTTTGTGCAATATACTTTCCAATCACCCTCGTCCGCAATATTGTTATAAGAATTCTATGTTTATGATACATTTTTGAGCCAATAACTTAATATCATTAGCTGCTAGATAGTAAGTAAGCGGAACCAAATGCAAGGATAGCTATTGCAGAAAAATGCACGCTGTCACAGTAAACTAATAAAAATGTGTATTTAAAAATGATGGTCGATTTTGAAGTGACTTCAGTTTATAATAAACATAGGACATTCTTTTATCGACATGCGAGATATTGATACTAAACCGATAACTAAATATATAGCAGCCGCTTCATTGCGTATCACGATAGATTTTTATAATTAACTAGCTGACCCGGCGAACTTCGTACCGCCTTAGCGTAGCTTTGATGCACTACTTTATTTTGTATAGTTGAAACGATGCTCTTTTAATATAGTCTATGGCTGTGAATGACGTTGACATTCGTAAAAAAAAATGACATTCGTAACGCGCGTTTTTTAAAATATGCAAAATTAAATGTATACTTTTCAATATTTCTGAAAGATTTTCTTAATATTTTTTTCCGTAAGAACCATCCTTGGACTTCCACAAACATTTAAAAAAAAGAATTATCGAAATCGGTTCAGCCGTTCACACGTGATGCCGTGACAACGCGAAACGGGTTTCATTTTTATATATATAGATGCGCACCAGCATCAAATAAAAACAAGATAGTGGGTACATTCTCACATTGTAATCAGAGTTTTATAGAAAATAATAACAAGCTTAAAAAGTGGGTCTCTTTTTTTCTAAGTTCTTATTCTATACGTACGTACGTATGTATAAAGCCTTAGTTTGTGGGTGAATTTCAGCCCATTTTAATGTCCTGAACTATTGTTATTTCTCTTTTGCATTTCAACAGCACACATAAAGGGCGCATGCAAAATATGTTGTGTTTATTCGTTTTAATTATCATTGTAAGTTTTTTTTTGTATGTGCCACATGTAGGTGTTGAAGAGTAGATAATTGTATATGTACCTTTTTAATTCTAATATTTCTAGTTATTTTTAAACGATTATATTACTAAAATTATATTGAGAAGAAACCGCGCGGCATATTTTCTAAACAAACATATTCTCCTGTTTTCTTCCTGGAAATAACACTAGAACAATTTATTATTCCTAAAAATTCAATCATCATGCCCCTACGTATCCTTTTTAATAGTAAATTATTTAGTAAAATGAGTATAAATATTCAAAATACCTTCAAATAAATTTCACGCAACAATTATGAAAGTTATCAGTCAATTTCAAGTTCAGTTTTAGAGGAATAAAGGAAACTACGAAACGTTGCTTTTTGGCTTCTATTCGAAATACTCCATAATTCAGAAGAACTGCGGACGAGTTCGAACACAGCGTTACAGCGATAATAAATGTGTATATTTTCAATTATCCGCGACCTTGATATTTCCTCTCAAGCTAAAATATAGATCACCCAACGACAGACAATAAATCGAAGTTCCAATCGAAGACCCATTAGTTAACTGTTCCCGAGTGCACTATGACGAATCAAGGGTTCCATTAGCACGCCTACACACGATATTGGTTTTAACGTGACGCTCGAGCCGAAATAAAGTAAGGCCAGAGAAACAATGAGAGCCAATTCCTTTGTGTGGATTTGGTAAAAAAAATGCAGCACGTACGGAACTGGTCGAGTTTTTAATGCCCCCTTACCGTATTTTACCATTAGTACTGTTTTTCTGATGGGTATTTATGAATAAACTTTTCATTTGAGTTGCTAGAAGTAAGCTTTAAAGAAATATTAGCTTTAAAATAACTTAGTGAAAAGTTAAGGTGACATTTTCACAGCGCGGCACAACGCTACGGCGTACAGCAAACATTGGACCGTATTAATACGGGGATTTTAAGTCTAGTTTAGTTAATTTAAGTTGTTGCCTCGTTCCATCTTTCTATCATTCGGATCAGAAGTTGTTAAAACGCTGATTAAATAAGTCAGACTTAACTTTATTAACTAACATGAATATGCTAGATCTATACTAATATCTATACTAATATTATAAAGAGGAAAGATTTGTTTGTTTGTAATGAATAGGCTCCGAAACTACTGGACCGATTTCAAAAATTCTTTCACTTTTGGAAAGCTACATTATCCCCGAGTAACATAGGCAACTTTTTGTCCCGGAAAAATCGACAGGTCCCACGGGATGCGCAATAAAGGCTTCGCTCAAAAACTACTGCACAGATTTTCATGCGGTTTTCATCAATAGATAGAGTGATTGTTGAGCAAGGATCTGCGGTATTTTTTATCTCGGAAAAACGGATAGTCCCACGGGAAGCGCGATAAAACCTTCGCGCCATAAACCGACTTCCGCGCATATGTAGCCGTGGGCCTATAGACCCAATCCCGAAATCCACGCAGGCGAAGCCGCGGGCAGAAAGCTAGTTTAAAATAATGAGGGTAGTGATATCAAATATATCATACCAAGTATCTGTCAATTTGGGCTCTGGTGATCAGATTATATTAATAGAATGTGCAAACTGCACAATAGCCTGCACAGTGGATGTGACAAGGTGGATATTTTTCATGACTCGTTTCGGTTGTTTCAGAATAAACTTATGTGGCTTTTGTACCACTCAGCAGCTCCATTGCAATTTTTCTCCTCTATATAATACTTACATATAGGTATAGATATTTTAAGTTAACTAAAAATTAATATTTATACATATATTTTATAATCAATCTATTTAATGTCATATTTTTTTTGTTACATTATGCAATGATTATGTGATTTATTTGATTATTCATTTGTTTGATCTGTTACTAGACAATGTCGTGTCACCTACAAAGATGTATGCATCAGACTACTGGTGTCCTAATAAATACATAAATAGCATACATGTCAAAATGATACCCATTTCAAATATTGTTCATTAAAACTGTTAATCATAAGTATAAAATCGCTGTTTTGTGGTGAGGTGAAGGATCTTGATTTTTTAAAAGTACTAGCATAAAAAAATCTGGATTCTACTACAAATTGACGAATGTAATCCGCCATGTTGTATATAATCATAAGTAAACATGTTTTACCAAATTCCAGTTCAATCAAATTTCAATTCAGCAACAAAATAAACACGTTTAAATACGAGTGAGTTTTGTTTTGTTTTGAGTGCTAATTTTCAACGACAAATCTGGTTCTTTTCAGTACTAGATATTCCGCTTCAATTTGTTAAACGGAGTTATTAAGTAGGGTCGTATAACAACTCTATATTCAAATAATATAACATTTTAGCAGCAATTTAGAAAACCTACAAGTGCAAAAATTTTTTGCTCATGAGTAAGACTCCGGCGGTCGCCAGCTGCTGCGTTGTGGTGAGGTTAAGGATGTGCGTCGTAATTTTCCTCACACCAATATATCCGGATGTTCTAGAAACCAATTAGTGCTTTAAGGGGATCATTACACCACTTAAATCTTAAAAATGGATTCTGACTTCTACTGACCACGTTTCCACAGTATAGCTCTTATAGTTACGGAAAAAAGTGGTTGTGATGTGTGGACAGACATGACGAATCCATAAGTGTTCCGTTTTTTGCCATTCGGCAACGGAACCCTAAAACATGGTAGGATCGATCTCGGAGCTCCCGAATTTCGCGACTCGAAAACCAGTGCCGAGGCAACAGCACCACAACCAACTAGAGATGTGTCAATCTTTACAGAAACGACTCAGTGAGTCGTTTCTTCCAAATGATTCATTGATTCAATTCTCTAAGAGCGCTTCAAATGAATCATTCGCGCAATTGCATCTCGGTTTCAATCGGCACGCGGCGTTCGCACGAATAAGGAAATAGCTCAGAGTCGGACCGCTTCGGATCACGTCACTCAATCGCATCTCGGTTTCATTCGATACGAGACGCTTACACGATCGACTCAGAGTCACTGATACGAGTGAATCAATATCAACTCTACCCTAATGCCTCCGGAACGGTCGCCGGTGTCGTTAGCAGGCTCGGCGTCGAACCTTCTGTTCGTGCGCCTTCCACAAACACACTCATTGTAAAGCTGAACACAGCCATCTGAGGCTTCAGCATAGGTCCGTCCAAAAAAAAAAAGAATCAATATCAACAATTATAGTATCAGTGACTTTAAACCGATTTAATCGGTTCAGAGTCACTGATACAAATGATGCAAATGAAGCACTTTACTGATTCGAAACTTTGTACTGATCCGGATACAAGTGATCCAATCTGAACAAAGATAAGTTTTTTCCATCATTGCCACCAACACTACGTGCCGATTTATGTTTGTTTTACGAAACTTATTATTATTAAGACCACAGAAGATTTGAATGGCATCTTCCACATAAATTGCAGGAAACAAAAAACGCACGAAAGCCCCATTATAATCAATTATGTCTGTTATCTAAACAGGAAACATCTGATTGGCTGCATTATATATAAGCATTAGAGGTATTTCCCTCCTTCCATTTATAATATGTATGAACGAAGTTTAAATATTTATGATTGAAAATTTCTTATTTATTATTCATCAATATGTTTATGTGTTACATACTATACATATCGCACTAATAATACAATAGTGTATCAACTCAAAATCAAACATTTTTCAGAATCAACAAGAAACTTATTACTCACTTCATGTAATAGTTGCAAATTGAATAACTGTCACATAAGTTTTTTAATTTATCCTTATTCTGTTTTTGCACTAATCGAACGACGGTCTAGATCACGCGGTGAGGAATCACATTTTGCGTGTGTTTATAGTATTATGTCAAGTACGACGTTTTGAGTTGATACACTATTGTATTATTAGTGCGACATGTGAATGTATAAAGTTGTTGATTGTTATTTGTTAGATATATAAGGAAATACCTTTTATATTTTATTTGATATGGTTATATTTTTTTTCTAAAGGAAACTTGTAAAAAAAATGGATATTATAATTGGATTGGAACACCATAAATATATAATATTTATTTTTCTGATTAGATTTTAATAAAGAACAAAAATGATTAACAGATATAGAATAGGTGCTATACAATTTATAAATGTTTATAAAACAAATCTATTAGGATGTACAAGTGATTGTAGAATGATTTGACGAGTACTTACAAAATTCAGGCTGAAAATATCATAATGATAAGTTTTTTCTGCAATATCTATTTGTGTAGTTAATCTAAGAGGGTCATCTATTACGCATGCCGCTATCAATAGCTTGTTGAAAAGAATGCTACGTACCTACGTAAGCGAATGTTAGAACTCGTAGCTTGTGTAGTTCTTCATAAACTTATATATTTTTTATTCTTTATAACAGTTGGATATCACACAAAAATATTAAAATGGAAATTAAATTTCTAAATGTGCTCTAAGTGCAAGCCTGTCGGGTACCGTGTAAATTACAATATGCACTCATATCCGACAACACACAGAAACTTTTCAATTATGCAACCTTATTTTTGAATATAAGGTTCAAGATCGGTTGGCAGTTAGCGAGTTAATGTTTTTGGGTCCCCTAGGAGTGATCCGTGTGACGCAGATGTCGCCCGAACCGTAGACACTTGTTACGGCTTCCCCTCGCCCCCGTCCTAAAATAACAAGCGGTAGCTAACAAACTGTAGCGCTTGGAAACTGTACGCGTATTGTGTAACTCGGCTGAAAATCGCAAAGGGCTTCATATTGAGTCGATTTTTGATTAATTGCGTTACCAACAATTAGAAAAAGGATTTTGCTAGCCGTACTTATAGATGTTAACTAGATAGGCAAGACCATATTCTCTAGACCAGTGATTCCAATATATCGACCCCTAGGGGTCTATGTAACTTGCAAGGAGAACTTGCACGTCAGTCAAAAATTTGGGGGTCCATGAAATGAAAACAGGGGTCCACGATACCTATGAAGTAAAAAAGCTAGTATAAAAGTTTATAAAATTTTGTAGGATGTAGGCATTTAATATCAGGTAATTAGGGGGTCTACTCTAAACTGAAAAACAGGGCAAAGGGTCTAAAACACAAAAAAGTTTGGGAACCTCTGCTCTAGACCGTTATTATATCGCGACCCACGTAAAAGCCAAAAAGTAAATTAAAAAATCTTGCGACTACAAAATCATAATAATATTTAAATTAATAGTTTAATATTTAATTTTCACTTTGTTATTTTATTTCGTCTCAATACTGCATCAGTTGTAAGGGGTAGAGTTGCTGTTTATTAGCTTCTTCGGGACTTGTTATAAATATGATTCAAAATAATCTTTATTCAACATAGGTCTTTTTAAGTACTTAATGACATCTATACTAATATTATAAAGAGGAAAGATTTGTTTGTTTGTTTGTTTGTAATGAATAGGCTCCGAAACTACTGGACCGATTTCAAAAATTCTTTCACTTTTGGAAAGCTACATTATCCCCGAGTAACATAGGCTACTTTTTATCCCGGAAAAATAGACAGGTCCCACGGGATGCGCAATAAAGGCTTCGCTCAAAAACTACTGCACAGATTTTCATGCGGTTTTCATCAATAGATAGAGTGATTGTTGAGCAAGGATCTGCGGTATTTTTTATCTCGGAAAAACGGATAGTCCCACGGGAAGCGCGATAAAACCTTCGCGCCATAAACCGACTTCCGCGCATATGTAGCCGTGGGCCTATAGACCCAATCCCGAAATCCACGCAGGCGAAGCCGCGGGCAGAAAGCTAGTCATACATAAAGAGCTTAAAAGCTACATAACCTTGCACATGGATACGTACAAGGAAAAAAAACTTGATGTACCTGTAGAAGACAGGCGTTCAATGCTTTTGGAGAACATGAAAACGCAATTATGTGAATTGTACATACAATTACTACAATATTTTCCAAATAATAATGATGATTTATTGAAAATAACGGTTCTTAATCCGTTCGATGACAATATTATTGCAGCTGTTAAGCTACCAACTGAGACTTTCTTTCTTTCTCTTGTCCTGTTCCCAATTTTATCACTCGGTATTTCGACACTCACTGAGAGAACAACTGATGCTCACATGATGAATAAAATTTTACAACAATAATTCTAAATACAGAAATCGTCTGTTATCACTAGAAAATAATTTACTAATACTTTTAAATGAGAAACAATGCCAAACATCGCATTAATTAAGTAATGTACTCATGATAAATCAGTTAATTGCCTCAATAGTGTAATCTTTATTTTTATTGTTATTACATTGTAATATTTGATTTTATAATACTAACAGTTTTTTGATAAACGAATCTTTTGTGTTTCTAATCTTAATCTGACTGCGGCACCCTTCAATAACAAACGCGGCCGCTTGTTGAGAAGCGATGGCCTAGATCAGTGATTATATCGACCCCTAGGGATCTATGACAATCTGCAAGGAGTCTACGTCAGCGAAACAAAAATTTGGGGATCCATGAAATGAAAATGGGGGTCCACAATAATGAACCTATGGGGTCATCCATAAATTACGTCACACGAATTTCGTGATTTTTTGCCCCTCCCCCCGTCCTTGTCACATCTAATCACAATTGTGAGACTCCCCCCCCCCCTATTGCGACGTCCCAAATTTTGAAATTATAGAATGATAAAAGCGGTTTCGAAATCAGTTTTATTTTCATTTTAATAAAATTAACATCCAATCAATTAACAAAACAAAACACGAATACTTATATTAAATTAGTATATGGTCATTTCATAATTTTCTTATTATATTTTTCAAAATCACCTACTATAATCAATTAGAAAAATAGTACGTTTCGGGAGTACCCCTATTAATAGATAGAAGAAGATACTATTCCTTTATTTATTTATGAGAGTATACAGACTTTACAATAAAAGTTAATATTTACAGCACTTTTCATACTTACCTTATAATAGATTTTAAAATGTGACGACACGAAATTCAAGATCCCTCCCACCCCCTTGTCACACAATGTCACACTTCGTCAACCCCCTCCCTCCCCCTAACCGTGTGACGTAATTTATGGATGGCCCCTATTTACTTACATTATACTATCAGAGCATGCATGAAGACGCTCATGAAAGTGGAGGAAGCAAGAGAAGTGTGCCAGGATCGTAGCAAGTGGAGAGAGGTGGTCTCTGCCTACCCCATTGGGAACAAGGCGTGACATATATGTATGTATGTATACTATCTTCGTAAAAAAATATTATATATGTTTATAAAATTTTGTAATTTGTAGGAATTCAATATCAGGTAAGTAGGGGGTCAGGTAAGGAGGAGACCGGGGGAGGTAGTGTAGCCTCCCCCGAGGAGGGCTCCCTCTAGCCAGGGGAGCGGAGGCTGGGGGTTCAAGTGGTTTGATGTTCCCGGGGGCTCCCTACATGCCTGAGGAAGGCCATCCCTGAGGTTTTTAGTGGGTAGGCCTCCCCCTTCTGGGGAGGAGAGCCCCACATAACCGCCGGCTCGCCACAGCCGGGGTATGCAATTTAATGCATTTTCCTCAGGGAAACAAAAAAAAAAAAGGGGGGTCTACCCAAAACCGTAAAACATAGCAAAGAGTCTACGGCACAAAAAAGGTTTGGGAATCTCTGGCCTAGATCGTTAAACAGACGCAAATATCTATTTCTGGGCTTGATAATCGTGTAATACACAATTTTTTTATTCAGATGTGAGACTAAATACCACGGGATAGATTCTACTGTTTGATGTTTATTTGTCATTAGAAAAAATGTTGTGTTTCCACTCAACTATCTATTGTGAATATCAAGTATATACAAGACGTACGCCTCAAGCGTAATGCGCAGCTGCTAATATATTTGCTCAGTTTTTGTTCAAGCCCGTTCTATAATAAACACGGTGTCAAAGCCCTAAAAATGACTGTTGTGAATAACTTAAATATTTATGCTGTAAACGTGGAAGTGGCGCCCCCAATTCCTGACGCCAGCCCGTCCTAAGCAACCGACTGTGTATACATAATGCATACGATCGTTTACATGTTCAAATGACCTGAAAATTCATTGAACTGGCATTGCATACGCGTTGCGTACTAATGGCTGCGCCCGTATGTTCGCGACGCTAATGCAAATCCTGTGTATTTTACATAAGTGGACTTTAAATTGTTATTTTTACCTGATTATAAATTACTAGCTGTGTCCCGCGGTTTCACCCGCGGACGATTTGCATTGTTTATATATTTCTACAGTAATCTAGTACTAAATATAGCCTATGTTACTCAGTGATAATGTAGCTTTCTAATGAAAATAGAATTATTAAAATCGGTCCAGTACTTTTTGAGTTTATTCGTTAGATACAAAAATACAAATCTTTCCTCCTTTTATAATATTAATGTACCTAGATGATGTCAATTTATTCGTTATGCTCTTCATGTGCATTGCCATTTATTATGATGTACTCATTCAAAGCCTGGAATAAAATAGCGACAGATTTTTTGATCAACCCGTTGACTTTATATTAAATATAATATCTTACGTACATTTTCAGTTTGTTTCTAATCGTTAGATAAAATCTAATTTGATAAAAGCCCGGCGACCGTTGTTTTTGGAAAGATAAATTATTAAAAAAACATAGCGTATATTTTAAATAATCTAAAAATGTATTTGTGTTGTGTTTATGCATAATGTGTCGTTTAATAAATCGAATGTGCATACGGTTTTGAGGACAAACTACAGTCGGTACTGCGGTTAAGGTCACCGAAATGTAACATTGACGCGTTGCCGTGTCGTCGCGCACACAGGCAGGCGCGGCGCGTGACGCCACGGCGTGACGTCACAGCCGCACGCGAGCACACCCACACTCGCCCGTGTCTTGAACCACGTGACGTAGAATCGAGTGAGACAGTAAAGCTAAAACTAGTTGTACAATTTTATATGCGATTTGTACAAATTTCTTGTCACTAATAATATTTTTAAAAAGTTAATTTTATTAAAACCCTGACGTAAACTGCGCAATTTTTTTACACAATTAATTATTAAACGCCAATTCTATGTCACACAATGCTAAGTATGATAAAACAATAATTGAATTCGTCAAAAAATAAAACCTAGCTGTCGAAACTAAACAAGAAAACACATTGAATGTTCTTTTGATGGTTTTGACATTGAACGTTGTATCGTTAACATCACGCAACGGTGCGCTGTTCGAATCAAAATCAAATAAAGATTCATGGAAGTAGGTGTAAGATAATAGATTGATAATAAATCATGATAAAATTCTGTTAGCGGTTTCGTGTGAAGGCAGCCTTTGTTCGAAGGAGGAGAACGCACACGTTTGTAAACAAAGTGACGTAGCGACGTGAGTCACCCACACAGCGGCGGCGCGGCGACGGCGGCGCGCGCACACGGCCCCGCGGTGATTAATGTAAACAAACCGCTCTCAGTGATGGCGCCTGCACCCACAAGCGCGGTCGTTCGAAACTGGGCCATCTGTTCAAGTGACTTCAAGTGTAACTAACCCTTTAGAATTCCGGTAGCGTCGCTCCTATCTCTTGAGGCGCTATTTTAGTACTAACAAGTTACACCAGCTGTCGGGACCGTCGGCCATGTTTGAATTAGAAAGACGATTACGCAATTGTGTTCCAAATTCAAAATGTACATGAAGCACATTGTAATGAACAGTGGTTAACATCATTAGCATAAAAACCAATGACATAGCCATAACACTAATTCACCACACACAACGAGGGAGTGCCACCAATTTAAACGAACAAAGACCGATAAAAACCAACGACTGCAGACACTGAAAATAAAAATTAAATAAAAATCACAATACAGCCCTGCACAAAAGTTATAACAGCTGAATGTGAAACAAGTACAGTCGTAAATAAAAAGGAATAGCGCACAGGCCGACGCGTACTGTTATTACACCAGAATTTATGGCGTTTGCCCAAAAATTACCAGTTTCGGGCGGTTTATGACGAGCGGAATTCGGTTTTAAAGGCTCCATCTAGGCCTTTATGTAGTTGTTAATTATTACGATATTACGGTAGTTCTACATTTAAATAAATTTGACTTTGTATTAACTAATTAACTTTGTATAATAACACGAATGTTCTAGATATCAAATTAATACCGCATATTGCTTGCTAGCGATTTGGGGACTAATTAATTTAGATTTGTTTTGTTTGAATATATTTTTAATTTGAATGTAATTATTTATTCTGTCAGTTATAATTAAATTACTTTTAATAGTTATCTTCATAAATTACTAAAAATAGATTTGATGTTAATATCCGTATCGGTTGTTTTCAAAGACAACAAATTAATCGTACTTATGTAAAATAATTTGTGAAAGTACCAACTAGGTACCGATGACAAAACAGAGGACCTCACTAAGAAATATTTATTGTTTGGTACATTATACAAATTGTAGTTCATAATGATGATAAAGAGACGAGAATAAATATTTATGGTATTTTCAGTGTTTTTAAACTAAACTAACAAAGTATTGTATATTTTATAACGGTAATATCCTAACTACACTGCGCTTATCTAGTAAGTAACAAACACCTAGAAAGATAAAAATAGCTTACTGAAATAAGTTATATCCTTAATTAACTTAGTGTTAAAAATTGTGTTTTCCATTTCCATAGTCACGACCGTTATTCACATTTAGCGAAAATGGAATCAATTATAATAAACATAAAAAATGTGTATTAACTATTCAGCAACTTTTCATAGTATTTACAATTTAGTAATACTTACAGTCGGGTCAATTTAATAGGCCACATTTGACATTTCATTAAAATTCCTCAACTAACCTTGTAATGGCGCACATAAAATATTCAACATTTTTTTAGTTTTGAAATGGACAAATGACCGTTGTTACAATGTTGCGTTCAGTGAAGTCTTGAACGTTAGTGATTTCCTCAAAAAATCGAATGCATGCAATCATTACTTGTGAAGGGATTTTTCACCATGAAATGATAATCAAATTTTTATTAAAATAACATGTTATTCTTTTGTTTTATAATAAAAATCAATAATAACTTCATAAACAGAGAATAATTTTGATTGTATAAAAAAATGTTAAGGCAATTAAACTCGTAAAATATATTATTACAGTACCTATAAAAAAGAGCGTATTCCATTTAAAAGGCCGGCAACACGTCTGTTGTTGCGGGCAGCGATAATTACTTACCATCAAGTGATCCATTTGCTCGTTGCCCCCTATCTCATAAAAAAAGTTATTTTCCATAATAACAGTATTCGATTCACATATGTTTAAAGTAAATATCGATTATTTCACCATAATCGGAGTGTTTAAGCAGGTCACCTCACTATGAACAAATGTCAAATGTGGCCTATTAAATTGACCCGACTGTACATTGAAAACTTTTTAAAAATTGCGATAATGGTAATGTCACCATCACATCCTATATATGTCCACAGCGAGAGTCACGAGCCTACCCAAACTATGTTATAGTGATTAGGCCTTAGCAACGTTTATATGTATGACATATATTTCTCTTCAATACTTAATTACAATATTTCTCTACTATTTAGTGGAATATCCACAAAATAGTAGAGAAATATTGTTATTTTTGAGGTTTCTAATGTGATGTCGCCAATTATTTTTTCCGCTTACATTGCATACCTACGAGTCAATCAAAATAATGTACGAAGCCGGGGCGTGTCGCTAGTTTCACAATAATATGGAAAAAAACCGCATGATTTCACCAATGCCTACGCTTTAGGTGAAATATGTCGTTAGAACTGGTTGCCAGTTTATTGCTGTTATAACTGATTTTAGATTCTGGCAACTTTCTAATGGTTTATGAGCAAATAATTGGATGAAAACTAGATATTAATTCGCCCCTCCGTAATTTGAAACGAATCTGAAGCCATTGAATAATAAGCGAGTTCAAAACAATTTTTAAGAGTCAAGAAATCAACTATCATCAGAAAAAAATAATGTATTTGAATATTACAACGAAACTGCACCCCATTATTTGGGGTAGGCCTTTTTTGTCGTCATTTTTTTATTAGTCACGTTTTAGTAAAATCTTTATCTCTCACTTATAAATTCTCGTATACCTTGCGGCAGGTGGTCTCGCGTGCTTTTCGTAGTGAAAATGTAAAACTTGTGTTGCTTATCGTACTACTGAGAAACAAATCAAAAGTGAAGTGAAGTCGACCAATGCTCACTGAGCCAGCATTTTTACTAATATATGAATCGGAAAGTGAGCCCAGTCCATATTGCAGAGGACGCGTAGACTGCGACATGTCCTAAGCGACCCCCCTAATTAATTAACGCAGGACCTTCTAGACCTGCAAGCGGCGGCGTCTGAGCCGTCGCCTCCCTTGTCTCCCCCTATTCGGCAGCCTTCTGCTTCGCCACGAGTAGTCCCAATCAACACAGGCCGGTCCCACTTTGGAGAACCGCGCCTCTTCTAGCGCTTATGCCCTCTCCATGGGGCAGCGCTAACCGTACCTCTCCTGAGGTGCGGCTCCCTTCCATATAAGCCAGTATAGGGTCATTAGGACCAAAGGCTTAGGCTGAGTTTAGTCGGTAGGTCTGGTGAGTCGAGCCGCCTCGATTCACCAGGAGTCCGACATAATCAACGCATCCCTGCTTGCCTGTTGCATTGGTATCCATGACGGATTCTCAGCCTCCTCTCCTGAGGAAAAAAATAATAATAAAAAGAAAGTGAGTTTGTTCGTTTGTTTGTTCCGCTTTCACGCCGTAACTACTGAACCGATTGCTTTGACATTTTGCACACGTAACGATAAAAGTCCCGATTAAATAATAGGGTACTTTTTATCCCGTAAAAATCGGCAGATCCCACGGGATGCGCAATAAAGGCTTCGCTCAAAAACTACTGTACAGATTTTCATGTGGTTTTCATCAATAGATAGAGTGATTCTTAAGCAAGGTTTTGCGGTATTTTTTATCTCGGAAACGGATAGTCCCACGGGAAGCGCGATAAAACCTTCGCGCCATAAACCGACTTCCGCGCATATGTAGACGTGGGCAAAAGCTATGACCCTTAACCCTCTATAGACCTAATCCCGAAATCCACGCCGCGAAGCCGCGGGCAGAAAGCTAGTGGTTATCTAAACTGAACATCCTAATTTAGTTAGGTAAGCTCGTGCATTTTAAAATTGCTGTAATTTTTTTTTTCGAATTTTTTGTGGATAATTTTTTTGGATCCGTTGTTCGTTTGTTAGAGTCTATCCAATAATAAATCGTGTCATTTCGAAATCGCACGTAAAACAGAATTCAACCAAACTTTCTCCCTATCAATTTTAAATTCCGTAAATATGAAAAACATCAAATCGATTTCCACGAATGTCAATATTTACAGGTCGATTTATTTTAATTTCCGCTTTAAACAGACACTAAGTCCATGTTTTATCTTAAGAACAAAATGGCGTTAAGTACTTTTTTATGCTTATAAATATAATATGCAAGCTCAATCTGGAGTCCACGTTATGATATATATATATATATCAATAGAATTGAAAATATACAGAAGAAGTTCACTCGCTTCCTAAATTATAAATTTAAAATGCCGAAGATGAGTTACAATGAGCGCTGTGTCAAATTCCATCTTTTGCCATTATCAATGAGACGTTCAATTGCCGACATTGTAATGTTAATTAAAATTGTGAGGGGGACCATTGATTGTCCTGAACTGCTAGGCAACACCTGTATTAGGGTACCTGCACGTGTGCCTCGTAACAAAGTTCACATGACATTCGGTGTTCATCCTCTCTCGCACCAACTTCAGACAGAATAGTTTTAAGATTAGAGCCAGTAATTTTTTTTATAGTCTCAATGTAGATGTGAACATATTTCATGGTGGTATCCATAGCATCAAAAAATGTTCTGTTGGATTTTTATCTGAAAGGTAATCTAACGCATTTTTGTTTTAGATTCTGTTTTATTTATTATAATTTTTTGTTGCACTCTGTTAAAATATTGTTTTTATACTGTTACTAGCTGACCCGGTGAACTTCGTACCGCCTAATTATTGGAGGCATATTTAGTAAGTCACAAACACACGACACAATACTTTTTTAATTTTATTGAAATTTGTTGCTTTTAGATTTTTAGGAATATTAAAGAATTATAGTATAGGTGCACAGCAAAGAGGCGTTTACATTTCAAGTGACATTTTACCATAGATAATAAGGTTGGCACCCATCAAAATGTCAACACATTAATTATTTTTATATTTTGAAATTTAAATACACGATGTTATAAGCAAAGTTGATATTATGTTGTCGATTCAAAAGTATTGTTTTAATGCGTTCTTCAATTCGAGTGGAACATTTGACGGTATTTGTAATACCGTAAAATGTTTGACAGAAAGTGATCAACTTTTATATGGGAAAATGAAATTGCCGTCTTACTCTATTTACTCGCAATTTTTCCTTATTTGCTCACCGTTAGACCTACCTGGACTACGACAAACATTTTAAAACCAAAATCAGCTCAATCGCCCAGCCGTTCTCGAGTTTTAAGCAGACTAACGAACAACAATTCATTTTTATTTATATAGATATTGGTAACTGACAGCTGTGTAGTGCAGTGTACTGATTAACTTGTGGCTATTTGTGATAGCTTTTTAATGGCATATAGTAGTTATTATAGTTGTGTATATTTGTTATCATTGCTGTTAGCTATCCTAATAAAATAAAATAAAATAATTCGCACAACACATCCGTACACCCATACCAATTATTATTTTCTTGCCGCAAAATAATACTGGAATATTTCATAGTTGGCAAATTAATACATATTCCAGTTGTTTACTAATAATGTTGTGTTGAAAATAGTGAATCCTATGTCTACAAACTAAAAATAAACTAATCCTAACAAAATAGAAAAAGAAACCCCGTCTAGCCAGTCCGCTTACGGCATGGCCAGAATTAATTGTCTTCCAAAACTGACATAGAGAGCAGGGTTTTGGCTCTGAGAATATGCTTGCCGCTAGATTTGGACAATGTAATACTGAAGTTAAATAAACTGAGAATTGTCAGGATTTTTACACCTGCAACTCAATCAAACATAAAGGACGCAGCCCAATAATAGTTTCAGGATAATAATGAGATGGCCTCAATAGTATCCTCGATTCTAGAGGGCGTCGACAGTGTTCGCTGAGGTTTTCATAGACAACTTCTACGTTGCCTTGTCAGCTACAACAGCTGCTGATAGATAGTTGCTAATTCTATCTTGACGCACTGAAAAAAGATCAATGTCGAAGCTTGCGATAGTATAAAATAGATTCACCAACCATAGCAAAAATATATCGCCTTTCAATTCAGTATGACAAATAGTGCATTTATCGAAAAATATCAGTTAAGACATATCCGTACTTACCCGTCGATATTCTAATAATACCACACTCGCAAATGTTTACTAAAACATTGGACTGTACAATCTAGGAAACGATACTACGAAAATATCAGTTAAGAGATATCCGTATATTCGAATAAATACCACGCAATACTAAACATTGGGCTGTACAATCTAGGAAACGATACTACAAAAATATCAGTTAAGAGATATCCGTATATTCGAATAAATACCACGCGATACTAAACATTGGGCTGTACAATCTAGGAAACAATACTACAAAAATATCAGTTAAGAGATATCCGTATATTCGAATAAATACCACGCAATACTAAACATTGGGCTGTACAATCTAGGAAACAATACTACAAAAATATCAGTTAAGAGATATCCGTATATTCGAATAAATACCACGCAATACTAAACATTGGGCTGTACAATCTAGGAAACGATACTACAAAAATATCAGTTAAGAGATATCCGTATATTCGAATAAATACCACGCAATACTAAACATTGGGCTGTACAATCTAGGAAACAATACTACAAAAATATCAGTTAAGAGATATCCGTATATTCGAATAAATACCACGCAATACTAAACATTGGGCTGTACAATCTAGGAAACGATACTACAAAAATATCAGTTAAGAGATATCCGTATATTCGAATAAATACCACGCAATACTAAACATTGGGCTGTACAATCTAGGAAACGATACTACAAAAATATCAGTTAAGAGATATCCATAGATTCGAATAAAACCACACTCTCATTGGACTGTACAAGCTAGGAAACAATACCGCAAAAATCAGTTAGCAACCATAGACAATCAGGATCTCAGGCGTATTGTGCAGTCGAGCTTTGATTTGGGAAAAAATGTGATCGCGAACAATATAAAAATAGCTAATTACATAATTGGCACGATAAGCGCCTCAATGGCTCAATCACAATGGAGCGCCTTGACCTCGCTATTGGCACAGATCGAGTTAACCGGGTTACATCAGTTGGTACTGCCATGTGCGCCGCAGTGGAGGGCATCGTTCTACCTGCGGCAATATATGTTATTTTTTTCCTATCCTATCCTGTCTATACAAAAAGCGAAAACTTTAATAAAAAATTATAAGCCCTAAAAAAATTAAAAACAAAATTACAATAGTATATAGTAGTCGCAATTATTGTTATTATTGGAATCAGTGTCGGATGCTAGGTATATTGTAGTATTTCCTTAATTGACACCGACTCCAAACATACACATATTATATTATCGTATTTTATTTTTTTAGTGTTCAATGCATATTAAATTGTTTTGGAATAGTTTTTTTTTTAAGTTTTGTTTATTTTGCAGACTTTTTGCTTTTTTAAAATATACTTACTTACTCGGCGTGATATAGAGTTACATACTAAAAAAAATTAAGTCTAATATGGTTTACTCATGTATGGTATTATCAGAGCAGGACCAAATTGACTATACGAAAAACACCAGCTTTCAAATAATAGAAAAAAATTATAATCATCAAAATTGGTTCAGCCATTAGGAAATTCTGAAGTAACAAATCATTTAAAAAAATACAGTCGAATTGAGAACCTCCTCGATTTGTGAAGTGGGCTAAATTGCCTATTAGTTCACACATAAGTGAGAATATATTTTGCTCTCACTTTGCCAAATAGAATCTCGTACATAAATATTGAAAAAGAAGGTTATATACTCTTGAAAAACAATTAGACAAATATAAATTACAATATTAATAAATAGGTACATTGTTTCTGCTTATTTCTACCAGCAGAACTGCGATAGGAATCAATACACGATTTGACATACGAGTATGACTACAATAAAAACTATATTCTTTTTTCAAATGCAAAACGTTAACTATGATGATCATATAAAATTATTTTTTAATACAATTACATATAAATGAGACTGAAAATTTGAGTGTATCATTTGGTCGCTAAATTATTTTCCATCGCTACCTTAGCGCTCACGCCATCTTGTAGACAGGATGGAAAGTCCTATCTACAAGGTTCCTGGAGTCGCAAGAATATGCCGGGAGGCACTTGACGCTTGCAGCGCAGGGTCGCTGTGGAGATTCTTGGGGGTCCTATGTAATTTAATTTGCATAGCTCACATCCTTTTGTGAGTAATTCCAATCAATGAGCTACGATCCTTTTGCACTTCTGCAGCATACACAACTTTTGGTTTGTACTGGGTTATTGTTTTGAGAAAATTTAATTTAGTTTCTTTGTGTTCCTACGTTTGTGTGTGATGAAAATGTTTTGGAAATAAAGATTCTATTTTTATTTCATATATATCTGACACAGTGAAAGAGAATTTAGTTAGAAATTCAATGGTCAAAATCCTCATTTGATCGACATGATGGATTAAGGCTTAAGCGTCCTAACATAATATGTAAAGAGGCTTGTGTCCCTTAGTGGAGACAGATTTGAACTGTAATGAACTTATAGCTTGAAAATGCTACTCAATTTTGGTAAGGTTAAGTTAGGACGATAGTAAGGCCCTAGTCTATCTATCTATTACATATAAAGCTTCTAGAACTATTACTGTATCTCAATAAAAGCTATGCATTACTTCAAAAAGTACGGTTAACTGAGCGATGAAATTGGTTTGGTGCACAATCCAATGTTGCGTCAAGCAATCCCTTCAATTTTCAATGGTCACGTACTGAAGTGTACATTTCAATTTTGATGTCATTCGTGTGAAATGAAACGATTTTCACGAAACTGCGGCGACGACGGAGCGTGGTGGTATTATGTAGTGTCGCCACGGTTTGTTTTTCGTGATGATACTTACCTATACTTAAATACGCAGTCTTTCAGAACCAACACTAGTTTGTTGAAATCTTTTATAGGATCAACGACAAAATACATAACATAAATATTGTTACAAGGAAAAATTATGTTTCCATTGCATATAAAATGTATTACATCAAAGTGTAACATTAAATATACATGAAGCTTATTCGAAGTTTTCTCTATTGGCTGCAATACAGTCTTTTAAATGTTAAGGCCAGTTTAGTTGAGTTAGGAAATTAAAATTATCAAAACGTTTAGAGCAAGTCATACTCTTTAAAAACTACTGACTAAACTCACGCTGAACCTTGGCTTTAAGGGCCCTACGGCTTGCATGGAAGGGTGACCGTAACCTTAAGAAGAAAGTCACGGTCAGCGTGGCCCTATGAAGAAAGCGCGGCACATCAAAGTGGCTCCGACCTGAATGTATAGGGACTACTACACGTCACAAATGCAGAAGGCTGCCGAGAAAAGGACTACAAGGGATGCAGCGATGCAGATGTCGACGCTAGCAGGGATTGAAGATCCTGCGTTAATTGGTCGGGAGGGTCGTCTAAGATGTGTTTGGGTCGGAGATACTTAGGGTTGTTGGGATTGAGTGGTTTGAGTTGTCATAACCAGGCACTACGTCATGGAAAATAACTCCTTCATAGCTAACACTCCATCAAACCTTATTGAAGTTGGATAATATTCACATTGTACTCTGTTGACTGAACGGGAAGCTTTTATCTGTGACTTTGCGTGCCGCTTATCTAGTTGTTTTGTTTTAACCACCCTATTCTTTTGTTAATTATCAGTTACCACGTTAGTTAATATCAGACTGCACTGTCTTTAGTATTGCGTATTTTATAGTCCCAATTCATCTTTAAACTACGCGCCATGGGTCTAGGTGCGCCTTAATCGAGCATGACTTGAGGCAGGAATACTTCGAATTCTTTCCCTTACCTTACGGCTTTAATCGCGTTTTTCATATGAAGTACGTGGACGGCCAGATCATTATTTATTATTTTATTTATTATATATAAAAGCTCGATTACCACTCACTGACTCACTCACTGACTCACTGACTGATCAGGGTTGTTTTTAGGGTGTTTAGAGGGTGTTTTGAGTGTTTTGATGTTAGGGTGGAATTTTTTAGATTTTTTAGTTCATAGAATGGGATAAAGGGATTTTTGCCAAACCAACATGGCGGCCCGCGCGAAATGTCAACTTTTCCAAATCGCCTGCGTTTTTAACGGCGTTTGGTGGGGGTGTTCACTGCTGTAGCGTGGATGCGGTGCCGCTGTCAAACTGCAAAAAAACAAAATGGCGCCGCCGCCATCTTGGACTGAAAAACCCGTTTCGACCCTTGTTTGCGACCGTCGACCGGCGCGGCGTTTGCTTTTTTCGCGGATTTTCCTTTTTCGTGTGGTCGGGACTGTCCTCGACTCTCGAGAAACTTGCGGCGCGCGGCGAAAAACAATATGGCGGCGGCGCCGGCGGCCATCTTGGATCGCCAATTTTGACGCGATTTTCGGACCGGATTTTCGCCAAGATGGCGGCCTCCGACCGGGGTGACATGTTCCGGGCGGGGGTGGAGCTCGGCGAGCAGTGTTGCCAGGTGGGAGAAAATTTCTACCTTTTTTGGTAGTTTTTCCCCTGGGGGCCCCGAAAGGCGAAAATCGAAATAACGACTTTGGAATTTTTTCCATACCATGGGCCTATAGGCCGGCGGGGCCTCTATTGACTTTCTGGTATTTTCATTTTTCTCCACTGGCAACACTGGCCTCCACGGAGGTTGGAAACTTTTCGCAGACCGAATTTGACCCGAATTGATCTCCCAGATCGGGTGAGCTGGAGACGCGGGACAAACGTCATCCCACCCCGTATACGGTGCAGATATGGGAAAAATCCGAAACTCCAACATTTCAAGATGGCGACGCCACCGGCGGCCATTTTGTAAAAAGTTGCAATTTCGAAAAAATTAAATCGCGGTTTTCGCGGGGTTGCCGGCGTTTTTCGACTGACAACCCAGGGTGACCTTTTGTAGAGCTCGGTAAGGAGAATTGATCGGTTGGGGCAATTTACCCCGATTTAGGGGTAATTTCCCAGATTTTGGGGAGAACGTAAATCGCGTGTTTTTCGATTTTTTTTCACATGGCCGGGTCATCGGGCCTCGCTGATTCATTTTTACTACCATTTTGGGCCAGATATATGGCAACCACTGGGCGCTATGGCAGATTCGGTTTCAACGACTTTGCAAATTTTTTGACGCGACCCGATGTCAGCTGCGCGCCGGCAGTTACCGCCAATCGGTGAGCGGCTTAGTCTACTACACTGAAAAAATTTGACGTTCGACATTTTCAAAGATGCGGGCGGCGCTGGCGGCCATTTTGTAATGGTAAATATTCTCTTTTTGCTATATTCTCGCGGTTTTCAATCCCGATACGGTGATATAGGTATCGAATGAAAGGATTTTTTCAGCGCTATCGAAACTAATTGGTGGCAACGTTAAAAAACCAATATGGCCGCCGGTCCAAAAACGCCAAGTATCATTTGTATTGTAATCCCTACAATATGGGTATCAAATGAAAGGGTTTTGAGAGTCTAATACAGCCACGTAAGAGACATTGAAAAAAAATAAAAATGGCCGCCGCTCTCAAAATGGCGGACCGCTTTAGTTTTCCAACCCATGCTTCATGGGTATCAAATGAAAGGCCTTGACGAGTAGAACACGACGCCATTAGTGACGTTTCTCAAATTTCAATATGGCCGCTGATCCAACATGGCGACTGACATTTTTTTGCGATTTTCACTATATGGGTATCGAATGAAAGGATTTTAAGAGTAGAACGGATCCAAATGTGATTTATAGTAAAATGACAATTTCTTTTTTTTTTTTTTACTTATATGCTATATGCTTTTGCGCCGCTTTGCAACAGTACAAAATTTTATTTGAAAAGACTTAAATGGAGACAATTGATATTTTCACAAATTTTCGACCGACCGCCAATTTTTTTTTTCAGTAGTGGGATAGACCACACCACCGCGAGGTGCGCGCACCTCGCGGCACTCAAGCGGCTACTGTCGCCGTGAGCTTCTTAGTGTGTTTGTAACCGTACACGGTTTTGTAGTTTCTTTTGACACGAATGGAGACAATTTCTCACTTATTATTAACCGACCGCCAATTTTTTTTTTTCATAATGCTGATATAGACCCCTCCACCGCGAGGTGCGCGCACCTCGCGGCACTCACGCGACTACGATCGACGTGAGCTTCTTAGTGTATTTTAAACTGCACACGCTTTTTCAGTTTGTTTTGACTTAAATGGAGACAATTTTTTACCAATTTTTGACTGACCGCCAATTTTTTTTATCAGTAGTGGGATGGACCATACCACCGCGAGGTGCGCGCACCTCGCGGCACTCACGCGACTACAATCGCCGTGAGCTTCTTAGTGTATTTTAAACTGCACACGCTTTTTCAGTTTGTTTTGACTTAAATGGAGACAATTTTTCACCAATTTTCGACCGACCGCCAATTTTTTTCATTAGCGGGATAAACCACACCACCGCGAGGTGCGCGCACCTCGCGGCACTCACGCGACTACAATCGACGTGAGCTTCTTAGTGTATTTTAAACTGCACACGCTTTTTCAGTTTGTTTTAACTTAAATGAAGACAATTTTTCACCTATTTTCGACCGACCGTCAACATTTTTTTTTCAGTTAGTGGGATAGACCACACCACCGCGAGGTGCGCGCACCTCGCGGCCACTCATACGACCACAAACGCCATGACTTCCTTAGTGTATTTTCAAAACGTAGACAATTTGTATACAAGGTAATTCTTTTTGACAAAAAGAAGACTTTTTTCTCCAATTTTCGACAGACCACAATTTTTGCCAAACACAGCCGGGATGGACCACCCCACCGCGGGGTGCTTGCACCCCGCGGCAAGCAAGCGACGTCTAGTTTTGTTATAAACAATAAAAAGTTTTTATTTATACCTATCTATATAGCCAGCTACACAAGCATTCGACTAATGCCAAGCATTATCATCCTCACCAGACTTTGATATGAGAAAAAAATTGACAACCAAATGATTCAAAAATGAGGAAACATAATGAACATTTGTACAAGAATGACAGATTCCATATTCAAATGTAAACAGATTTTGTTTATTTTTAATTGTCACAGTATTTATAGTCAATATGTAAGTTAGATCTTATAGGTGGATAGATTCCTAGACGGTTATCTTAAGAGTTGAACACCTGTAGGGCTATTGATACTTAGGATCATAAACAGTTTATTTAGTTTTTCTGTTTAGTTTGTAATAGTATTAAGGGAAAGCAATCTGTTTGATTAGCGACATACACTTCTGAGTATACAACATCCGGTTTATTCAACAAATTTCTTTGTATTTTTTTAATTTAGAGCTAAATTAAAATACATACATACATATATGTCACGCCTTGTTCCCAATGGGGCAGGCAGAGACCACCTCTCTCCACTTGCTACGATCCTGGCATACTTCTCTTGCTTCCTCCAGTTTCATGAGCGTCTCTCTGCGTGCTCGTCGGTTGCGAGTACTCTTGACCCGGCCTTTCTTTAGGACATCTTCGATTTGATCGAGATATGTCCACCTAGGTCGACCTGCACCGATTCGTCCTATCATTCTTACCTTGTGTATCTAAAACACATTGACTCTATACAAACTCTGTAGTTCACCAGATAATTAATTTACAAGGACTTATATATTAAGTAATCAGAATCATATTCATACATAAAATTTCGCATGTTCTCGTCAAATTAAGCCGTATATTAAACACTCGTGTGTAGAGATATAATTAGGGTTAAAGGACAAACTTAAGAGAGACATCATGCTTCTAATCGACGACACGTGCATTCCAAGCCTTCACAGATAATACCCGTCCTAATATAACGCGTCGATAGTGGTATTCTAATCGAGTACCCCAAAGTCGATTCTGCCATGTAACGTGTGTTTTTCGAATTTCATATGTATGTATAATCTGACTCTATAGTAAAGGAAACTATCGTGGAGGAACCTAAATATATTTGCGAAAATTCAAAAGTATACATATATGAAGTCGACCCATCTGCACTGAACCATCCTAGTTGACTAACGCCTAATTGCCCTTACATAGTTTGGATAGACTCGTTCCTCTCGGTGGGAAGAATGTGAAATATAATTATAAAGTTAGTGAGTTTGCATTTTCGAGGTATTCTCCGGTAATATTAAGCCAAATTTTAACGAAGATTGATTTTACTAAGGGATAATATTTCGTTCCTATGGGAAAATTCGATATTACGCGGATGAAAATCTAGTTGGCTACGTATAATGTAATATAATACATATCTGTATTATCTTGATACTTATGATTGCTTTCGCCATTCTGCCTCGCTACAAAACATTCTTTCTCGTTAACTAGACCACTGGTGGTCCCTGGAGATATTGCAAGTGGTCCGCCAGGCCGTCCTAATAATACTAATAATATGTGACCTGCCGTAGGTAATGAGTAGAGTCGAAACAACGGGAGCCGCGCGTATCTACGAGTCCGGAGGCGAAACGCGGTGCACAAGGGCGGGGGTGGCGGTTTCGTTCCATTCTGCATTGGTTCTTTGTTAAGGCGCGGGTTGCCGATGGCCACTGTAGCGTCGACGATGTAATGAGCGGTAGGGATTTATAACGTGGCCTTAAGATTAAGAGAGTGAAGAGTACTGAGTACTTTTAAAGTGCGACAACATAAAAGCAAATATCCTTAGTCTGCGAAGGTAGTTATAGTAAATAACTACTCCATATATGAACTTAGGTAAGTAAAATTAATATCATTTGTTTGGTTTATGTCTCACAGCGAACTATTGAGGATTACTGTTTTTTACTTTATTTTCGTCACATTGTAAACCTGCTAGTTTTCGTATTTTTTATAAAAGGAAAGTAATGCACAATTCAATATTTTTGTAGGTTAGGTTAGGTTTTAGTGAACAATTTATCGTACAAACGAAGCTTCTGTGTAGGTAGGTATGTTTGTTTGTTGGGTCTAGTCCTTACAACTTAATATTTTAGAGCAGTTATTCTCAACCAATTGAGGCAAAGATGCGAATACATAGTAATTTCCGTGACAATGCAATTGTTTGGTATAATTGAGCAAATTATGATGTATTTGTAAATACAGGTACGAAAAGAAGAAGAAGCATCGAAATCGGTTGCATGCCACTGCTGACATGCGTTTAGCTTTGAGTAGCACTGAACCAAGAATTCAGAAGTTAGTAAAGAGTATGCAGTCACAAATCAACATTAAATTAAGAAAAAATATTTTGCCAAATAATAAATGAGTGCTAATTATAAAATTGTGCTTGTTTTCTTTATCAAACAACTTTTAATTTAGGTAAACTAACTTGAGTGGTCCTCGGCAAGATAAACATTTGGTAAATCAATTACAGGCATCTACGATACAGACTTATTCTAGTGTTGGTGCCGCAGGAAATCTAACAGAATTATGCTCACAACAATGTAGACCGCAAACATCCCAACTAATATTATAAATGCGAAAGTGTGTTTTTTGTTTGTTTGTTTATTTGTTTGTTTGTTTGTTACCTCTTCACGCTTAAACTACTGCACCGAATCATCACGAAAATTTGCATACACATAGTCTGTGGTACGGGAAGGATATCACATTTTATCCCGGAAGAAAGTAGCTACTGTTCCGTGGGATCGAAATTAACGCGGACGAGCAACGACGGGCGGAGCCACGGGCAAGAAATTTCAAAAATTCTTTCACCTTTGGAAAGCTACATTATTCCCCGAGTAACATAGGCTACTTTTTATCCCGGAAAAATCGACAGATCCCACGGGATGCGCAATAAAGGCTTCGCTCAAAAACTACTGCACAGATTTTCATGCGGTTTTCATCAAAGATAGAGTGATTCTTGAGCAAGGTATTGCGGTATTTTTTATCTTGGCAAAACGGATAGACCCACGGGAAGCGCGATAAAACTTCGCGCCGTAAATCGACTTCCGCGCATATGTAGCCGTGGGCAAAAGCTATGACCCTTAACCTCTATAGACCCAATCCCGAAATCCACGCAGGCGAAGCCGCGGGCAGAAAGCTAGTGTTAAATAATGTAAATACTTATACTGATATTGTATGCTATTTTTGTTAATAAATCTTATTATATTATTTATTAAAAAATGGTCCCTCATGACTAAAAGGTTAAGAACCACTGATCTAAGACGATTGGCAGTCTAAAAGTTGTTGGAACTCCATGTCTCACACTGCCAAACTGTCGCCAATGTCGCTTGCGGTATTTGCGAATTGCAAATGTGATTCCAAATCTTTAAAGAGTGCCCAGTTAGACTAGAACTCTGATGTTGTGGGTATCCATGGGCGGCTGTAATCGCTTACCATGAGGTGGTTGTTTCGCTTGATGATGAGCTCGTTTGCCCCCTGTTACATAAAAAAAAAATAACGTGTCAAAGTGGAACAAAGGCAGCTAAGCCAACACAAGTAGTCCTTATCATTATCGTTTAAAAAACTATACCCAACTATTATTTCGTCTTCGCACCCAAACTGAATAGATACTAATGCGCGGGGCACCTTAAAATGTTTCCAAGCGACATTGACATTTCTCACTTACACAATAGAGTACGTATACGTTAAATATGAACTGCATTTCGACTTAGTTATACAGCTTTTTAAAACATCGATTCATTTTCTACCCAACAATAGGAACTTAAACTTTGTCAATCTATCGATATAAATAGGCCGCAGCAAACAGAACAGAGGTAATTGGTTTTTTCGAATAAGAAATCGAATGGACCGACAAGTAATCGATAATTGATATTATTCGTTTTAGATTACAACCTCGTAGTGCGGATAAATCGATTGTTAACAGTTGGCATTTATCACGCACGCAGTTTACGAACCTATTGCGCATAGTTGCGTGATTATTGGTTTTACACGGTACCTCGTTGCCGTTGTTTTTACAAACAATAATGTTTATCACAATATCTCTAACTTGTATTTGACTTGCCTATATCTGTCCTGGTATCGACAAATTGAACGTCTAACGGCCGACTAATTGAAACTTGAAAATCGTCATTACATTTATGTATTTTTTGCGAGGGGAAATGCTCCCTATGCACCGTGACACCGCGCTGGCAACGTGCAGCCGTGCGTGGGACACTCCGGTCTGAGAGGACCGGCCTACCCACTAAAGCCTGGTGTTCTCTGGGCCCATATCGGGGCGAATGTGCGGGGTGCGCTTTCGCGATTCTACCGCCACACCGCCCACGGGCCAGCTCGACCGTAATTGATCGAGCCTTCGCCAAGGAGGGGGGATTGTCCTAGAACACTTGGACAATCCCCCAGATAGCGAGGCTCTCATGCTTTTCGACAAGTTAGTGCTTAGACCTGGTGGTTTGGCAATTCAGAAGTTCTGACTTGGGGTTTGACAAAAAACAATTTAAAAAGATTCCTTAGCATGAACAAAATTAATCACACAAGAAACACGGATATCCTTAAGAGAACTAGGACCATATTTATCGGACAACGTATTGGGCTATCCATGTTTGCGCAATACACCAGGATAATGGAGAAAAGTGTTGACAAAATGAGTACACGAATGGTTATGGAGTTGGACGTTGCATCAGTGACAGACCTAAATAGAGGTGGCCAAACAATCTGGATGTCTTGTGAAGGTGATTAGGAATATATATATATAAAAAACAAAAAACTTGCATCTATCGAGCGAGGATACAACAAAAAGGAAAGGAACAATAAAAATCATAAAACTCGTAAAAATCCAATAATTCGCCAGCGGAGTGAAAACTAGACTATTGTTTACAATTGGTTTAGGATCTTCAATGTTTATTGGTGTCTTCTATTCTGAATCATTAATGTAGCGTTGGCGTTTTTGCGAAGCTGATGCGTTCTTAATTAGGGTTGCCATCTTTCCAGATTTATCCAGACATTTCCAGCATTTGTCGGTTGTGTCCGACCAAATATTCTCGTAATCGGACTGAGTAGCTTTTTGTGGGCGTTTTTGATCTGATCGAAAGCATTAGAATCACAACCGCGTATTGTCTGCTAATCTGAGCGGCGTGGTTGGTGGCTGTCTCCTCCCCGCGTGTTTTGACTATAAGAGATTATATCCGGTTTTCAAAGCCGGCTTATTATAACAAAAATCCAGCTTCTATATTTTAGGTGATGGCAACCCTATTCTCGACGCTTGACGAATATGAAATCGAATTGGAACCCGATGCGTTGCCGTCCGCCTGGTGATTCGAGTTATTATGTTCGACTCGAGTGGTAGGGTGCATTGTGCGTGTTCGAATGCGCATAAACCTAATATTACGGGCGGTATAAATATACCGTTTAGGGCATTTTCATTTCCCGTCCGTGAGAACAACGCTCGATTTCGCTGCATCAGTGATTCTCTGAATAACTGCCCCTTTAACTAACTTTAACTTTGACAAATGCCTCTATTGGTGATCGTCAGCTAAAGTGGGCAGGTTAATCATGTTTCTTTGTTTGTACAGAAGAATAACTGCTGTCATTTTGAATCAGGATCGTTTCTATGAATAGGTCTTAATACATACTTATGAATTTTACTTAAGAACTTAACAGCTCGCGTCGTTGATTGTAGACGAAACGAAGTTCGCCAAATCAACTGGTTAGGGCCAGTGGTAGACCTAATGGCCATTGTGATTATCGTATACGATCGAATGGGCAGTAAGCTTGTTTGTCAATTGATTGCTATAAAAAGACTACTACTAGGTGTTGAGGTACCTGAGCACTTTCCATAAAGCATATTTAGTAAACTACGCCGGCGCAAGCGCAACATTTACTAATACAAATCGCAAAATAGACTGTTTAGGGTTTAGATAAGCTCTGTTTTGTGTTCACTATTTATTGCGGAAGTTTTGGCCTATATGTTATTGAAATAGGACTTAATTAAGATTGTAATTCGTGTATTCTAGGATAATAAAGGTATAAATAGTTTACCGTTATTATCCTAGATAACAAGATCTATCCATATCTTAGATGCGGCATATCTATCCTGTGACTTTTAAAAATTGACTACGCTCTGCATGTACACAATTAATGTTTCCCGAAATAGAGATAGCGATTGTACTAGCCAAACATAGAATCGAACAAATAAACAATGTCTTTTTTCTTTCGCTATGATATGCGACTAATTAAAATTACACCTCCTGTTTCTATATAGAATCATTAGTTGTATACTTCTTGAAACATTTATGAAACGTCAATAAAATTTTACAGAAAGGTGTTACAGCTGTCAACCTCAAAAAGTTAAAAGGTTAATAAACGTTTACTCTCCTTCAATTGTTTTAAGTTCCAATATAATAGTGGCCTATTGCACTGTCCAAGTATACACAGTTGTTTGCAAATCAACACTACACATGTTGACCTCGAGACCGTCTATTCCCTATGTAATACAAGCTATTTTCGTAGTTCAAGTGTTTACCTTGACCTGCTGCTAACCGTACTTCGCAGAAGTTGAACTAGCTAGTGCGGCGCGTAATTGTCTTGCATTAGCTATGTTCTGTCTCCATTTCCGCTTACCATCAGGTGAAATGAAGTCATTTACTGGTATTTTAACAAAAAATGCAGTACATAAGTTACGCTATTCTTACTAATATTATATATGAGGAAGTAACTATATAGTGTTTTTTAAATCTATACAGTTACTTCCACATTTATAATTAATATTAAATCTAAACGGCTGAACTGATTTTTAATTTATGGTGTAGTCATGTTGTTAGACCTCAACGAGTAATCATTTTTAAGTCTAAACAGCTGAACCGATTATTATCTAAAAGTGTATTCATGTAGAGCGTTAGACCTCAACGAGTAATCGTTTTTAAATCTAAACAACTGATCAATTTTAATATAAATGTTTAGTCATATAAAGTGAGTTAAGTTAGACTTCAACGACCAACGGCAAATATTCTAGAAATAACATACGGAAAATACCTAAACCATTCATAGTATCTTTATAGTACCTCTATATCTAATAATACGGAGAATCTAGTTTTCATTATTTAGGATTTAGAAATTCTCTCGAACGAACCACACAGGTGCGACATCAGTTAACTAATAGATCTCAAACGTGTTAAAGCATCTTAAAAGTTGACATTTGCTGGTGGAAACACATTAATGTAAGGTACATTTTTAATGAATTCAAGGTTTAAGGCTACCTGTTGTATGGCCGATCCCGCTCGAAGAAGGCGGCGCCGGGCTCGGTAGCACAGCTGCGGCGCCGCCGCGGGTCGCCGCGGAGGAGACCTCCCCCGACGAGGGCTCCTCCAGGCAGGGAGCGGAGGCTGGGGGTTCCTGGAAGTGGCTTGATGTTCCCGGGGGCTCCCTACATGCCTGAGAGAGAGCCATCCCTGAGGTTTTTAGTGGTAGGCCTCCCCTTTTGGGAAGGAGAGCCCCACATAACCGCCGGCTCGCCACAGCCGAAGTATGCAATTTAATGCATTTTCCTCAGAACAAATAAAAAAAGAAAAGGCTACCTGTTGTAAAAAACAGAACACATCGACTCAAGTTTTGACTTTGTACCTGATCTGTTCCTTCTTGTTCCAGGTTTTCATTTGAGCGGCGTGGTGAGAGCGCCTGCCGCCGCTCCACCGTGTACTGAACAAGAAAGGCTATATAGGGTCACTGTCTCTTTCGACAGGTTAGTACCATCACTCAGGGAATTATTTTTACAACTATATTGAGATAAACTGCCCACTTGATGTTAAGTGCTGCGTCACAGTACACAGTCCAGACTCCCCGCGGCTACACAAAGTAATGCGACTACAAGAGTGAGAACGGTGTTCTCGACTCCTCGCGCCATCCCTCGCCTAGCTTACTACTCCGATTTATGTCGATTTTTCGGAAGCAAGACAACGACATAGGTCTAGGAACTCAAAACAGTTGATTGTATATAATGTAGTGTGGATAGCAAGCACTTTGCACAAGATTCAAACTGAGAATCATTAGGAGGCCCCTCGCGAGAATCTGGACCCAGCAAAATTTTCCTATCCCTCAAAACCACAATATAACAATGCAAGCAAAACTATTTTGTGTTTTCAATAACTAAGACATGTACTCACTACTCGGGCGGACAACTCTGGTATAGAAATATAAATAAATAAGTATTTCTCATACTTACACCAATTAACCAAACTCAAAGTAAGTACTGTAAATAAGCATTTCTTATGGGATCTAGAGTAACCGATGGATGTAAATGTCGTCGCTGAAGTGACAAAACTACGTAAGTCAAAATTGTGAATTTTTTAAGAAGAAGATATTCTTACTGTTATAAAGTTTAAAAAAATACACTTTTATTGCATTTTACAATGTTACAGTATTATTTTATTGTCTTCTGAGAAATTCATCTGTTTTAATTTTGCGGTGTTCTAATATAGGAAACGATTTATTTCAATTGTCAACAAATAAACACCTCGATTCGAATTCGAAACCTCGGGGATGACATCTTACAACCGGCATACAGACTACTCGACCACAGGTTGTCAATATAACAAATAAACGTTCGTGGACATCTGTTCAAACGCTGTCTTGATAACATCTCTTGCGCGTAGCATGCCCTGTACCAAAGACAGTGAAACAAGATATGATAAAGCTTTTATCGTGCGATATAACCACCATCTTGAAATGTATCCTATATATTTGAACAGATCAAAGTAATACATCGCTGTTTAATATCACGTTCGGTGATCTTGATACGGGGGCAGTATAAGGCAGTGAGAACATCATTACTTGAAAGAACCTAAGCAAGTTAATTCACGATATAATACCTAAGCTAGGTAGGTATGCTAGGTTGATAAGGCCTTAGTCGACCAAAGTGGCCCAATGCGGATTCGTTGACGAACACAACATTACTTTGTTTGGCCGCGAACTTATTTTGTTTTCTTTCCGGACAGTTGGCACAATTCCTTCCTTCTGTGTTCGTGGTTATATTGGCATTGTTAGATTAATCTACATCAATCTTTGGAATGCAGTTGCGCGTGGTTAGTTTGGTATTGTTGGATTTATCTGACCATGTGCAGTTTTGGAATGCTGTTCACGTGGTCAGGGGCTAAATCACTGAGTCCAAAAAAGTTCCAAGTTGGAATACCCAATCAGACATTAAACATGTCGAGCCCTGCCATGTTTGAAGGATCGTTGTTGGCCTTGCCTTAAATAGTCAGTTTATTATTTACATTCTTTTCTAATAAACAAAATATTTTAAACGATTAAAGCAATAGAATAAGTTAATTTTAATTGTAATATATAGTTTTTTATTAATGTATTAAGGACAGGCATTTGGCCTCGATCTCACCTGATGGTAACTGATGATGAGGCCGAAGATGGTCCATGCCTGTCCAGATAGTAAATAAATAATAAATAGTATATTAATTGTCTTAATTTTGGGAAAGAAAATTTAAGCATAAGTTAATTAAAAGCTTTCGAATTTAAAGTATTGATTATATTATCAATATACGCTGCAAGAGCGGTCTCTCCGTTTCAATATTGTTTGAACTCTACCCTAGGCGGTCATGGTAAGGCCTCTGAAATGGGCTACGCGATAAGTCCTTAACTATATAGGAGGTACAATCGCCTACAAAAAGATACGGTCCAATTTCCAAAAATATAAAATAGGCATACTCCAATGTTAATTCTATAAAGTATGTTTATATATTTCGTGGCTTGAATAGTTTCCATCTCATAATTCAAAACCGACTGCAGCCATTTCCATTTTTATTTCACATTATAGGGCAGTTAGTGATGCTCACCGGGCACGGCTGCTTCGGTGAGTATCTGTGTCGAATAGGACGGGAGGGATCGACACATTGTCACCACTGCGCATCCGACCTCGACTCGGCCCAGCATACGCTGGCGGAGTGCCCCGCGTGGGCCTCCGAACGCCGAGTCTTGGTCGCAGAGATCGGGCGAGATCTGTCTCCGCCAGCATTGATTGCGGCAATGCTGGCGGACGAGGGAGGTTGGAGAGCTGTGGCCTCCTTCTGTGAGGCAGTGATGCTCCAGAAGGAGGCCGCCGAGCGGGGTCGGGAGATGGCCGATCCCGCTCGAAGAAGGTGGCGCCGGGCTCGGTAGCACAGCTGCGGCGCCGCCGCGGGTCGCCGGCGGGCGCGAGTAAGTCGCGACTGCTACGGCGACCCGGGATGGACCACGCCCCTTCCGTGGCCGGGGGGCGTCGTCGGTGGAGGAGATCGGGGGAGGTAGTAAGCCTCCCCCGAGGAGGGCTCCCCTGTGTCGACGGGGAGCGGAGGCTGGGGTTCCCGGAAGAAGCTTTCTGTTTCCGGGGGCTCCCTACAAGCCTGAGGAAGGCCATCCCTGAGGTTTTTAGTGGGTAGGCCTCCCCCTTCTGGGGAGGAGAGCCCCACATAACCCCGGCTCGTCACAGCCGGGGTATGCAACTTTATGCATTTTCCTCAGGGAAACAAAAAAAAAAAAAAAAAAAAAAAAAAAGGGGCAGTTAGGTGAATTGGAGTACTAGGTACGTCTTTTAAATTCAGCCTTTTGTCCTAGATATTTTCAATTAAATACAGTGTCCAATCATATAATTGTAATGTGTAAGTTTCCACTCCAAATATTTTAATATTAATACAAATTTTTTATAGCTAGTTTAACAAAACTGCACCATAACTACTCAGCAATTTGTCAAAATAAACCGCAATAAAATGACCAACATGCATACATATAACAATATTATGATGTCGTAACTATAATCTATTGTCAAAATAACGAACACAAAACCGCTAAATTGTAATTTTAAATAACCACAAACACAGTTTCGCTAAAAAGACAGCTAAGTAGTCAGCAAAACGAATTGCTAAATGAGTTCGGTTTTTTTATACAGCACAAAGCAGGCAATACTATGGTACAGTTAAAAGTGTTACAGGTCATTGTAAAGCAAACCTTAACATTACGTTGTAAGGGTCCTTATCGTTGTATTCATTTAGACAATCATTCACTTTTTACAGTATGTAACCTTGTTATTTGTCGCAATTCCAATCGCTATAACTTTCTCAACCTCAAATAACTCGGTAGTCTCAGAAATTGCCCCTAAGAACAAAGCTCTGACTTCAATAGGCCCTCGCACAAAGAAACCCCATACACAAAGGAACAGGGAACTTATAATGCAATAGTTTTTGTCACTTGCCCAATAAAAGTAATGTATTGAAGCTTCCTTCTAATTTTTTCTATTGAGATGACGCTTCCAACGAAGATTCACCAAAATAAAATGTTCAGCGTTGAGAGATTTATACGCCTCAAAGTTATGACCAAGCTGGAAACATACTGACAATATTATTGAGAGTAGTTGGAAAAAATATAGACAAAGGACATCATAGATGCAACTGCTTGCCTTGCTGAGTTTCATAATTTTGCCTACTATGTTTAACATATTGATTCCTAGATACCTAATCATTAAATTTGATATTGACAAAATTTTTGATTCGTGTTAAAGTTCACCGAGTTGAAAAATAGTAGGTATTATTGTAATTGGATTGATTGTAATTTATTTATAATAACCGTTTGACTGGTGAAGTAGTGATAACAGTAATATTATATTTATAACGATATTGTTTTTGATATCGCTATGACAGATTTTGAATATCTTCCGAAGGTAACATAATTCAAACGAACCAAATTTTGTCAATTGAAAATTCAGTCGGTACGGAACATGGAATATATGTCAAAAACAACACAGTTTAAATGGGCCCTAGTTCTTTTATTAATGGCAAATATGTTTTCTCTCTGAAAGTAGACCGATGTTTGTTTTCGAACAATATGAGAATACAGATTTGTTATTTTGTCAACAAAGATTTGAATTGCCGCCATATTTGTTATTATTGTTATTTTTCTCGCCATTTGAAACTTATAGTACTTTCATCATGAGTGTGGACGTAACTAGAACTTTACACAATAGTATTTTTTTAATCACAAAAGGACAAAAAGATAAATTATTTCTATACTTACTTAGAACATTTATGTACAATTATTTAGTTATAACTCAACCAGGTGACAAACAATATTAATTACGGCTTGAATAAGAGCACGTCAACATTTTTATTATCTTTCTAATATATATAAATCTCATGTCACAATGTTTGTGCTCAATGAACTCCTAAAACTACTTAACCGATATAATAAAATTCGCACACCATGTGCAGTTCGATCCAACTTGAGAGATAGGATAGTTTAAATCTCAAATTATCGTTGCAATTTTAATTTATTGCTAATTATTTGCTGTTATTATTTGACAGTCACAATTATCTGTTAACTCCAAATGATTCTAACAGATGTCGATACCTTTCGACTGGGTTGAGTAAGTAATCAATAGATGGCGCTGCTATGATAACAAAAACTTGAGCCACAGCAACGCGTGGCCGGGTCAGCTAGTTAAATATAAATCCTTTCTACAGTTTTTTTTTAAATAATGAAAGCTTAGCTAGTAACACAATATCTTAAATCT
The DNA here is from genome assembly GCA_036419045.1 of Scirpophaga incertulas. NCBI lineage: Eukaryota > Metazoa > Arthropoda > Insecta > Lepidoptera > Crambidae > Scirpophaga > Scirpophaga incertulas. The sequence goes on from CM071645.1 coordinate 15,521,328, forward strand.
AAACCAATAAAGACTTACAATATTTACATACGAGTCAGATTAAATAGTAAAATTTACCATGTCCACAGATGTAAAATTACCGGGGTCACATGCAGCTGCGAAGCACGGGACATCTTCTGGTGCCAGCATGTCGTGGCGTTGGCGCTGTACCGCATCAGAAACGCCGATTCTGTACGGTTACGAGTGCCTATATCAGGTTAGCTGTCAACTGTATTCCCGAATACGTTCTCTAGTACACACAGGAACACGGCTGCCAGATCGTATATTTTAGATATAAAATTTCATAATCGGATGGTGAATTGCACAAGTTGTGTAACGGTGTATTTTTATTACATACTTGTATATAATATAAAGTATCTACCTACTTTTATGTATTTAATCTTACTTATTATATTAGACATATTTTCTAAATTTCTTGTAAATATATTTTGTTAATATCTTGTACTAGTTTTATTTTCTGATCGCACCACTGCCTTGTCTTAGCCGGGCCAGGGAGTGATGTGACAGTAAATCCAAGCAAAAAAACAAAAAAAGATCAAAATATTTTCACCAGCGCCGGGAAACGCTGTCACCGCGTATGTGTCTAAAAATATTGATTAAAACCTACAAGGAGGTTTTAATCAGTAGAAGTATTTATGTGTTTATTTACTATGCGCCTATTTGATAAATGTATATAGGTATGGTTTATTGACTATATTATATTATAAATACAATAAGAATATGTTTAATATAATAAGTAAGATTAAATACATAAAAGTAGGTAGATACTTTATATTATATACACGTATGTAATAAAAATACACCGTTATGGTTGCCAAACTGTTGTGTCCGTCCTACATCCTAGAACTTACAAAAAAATTGTAAACATATGTAATTTTTTTTTACTTCATAGGTACTTTTATAAATAATGTATATGTCTATATATTAGAAGATAGTATCATCATCCATCATCCTCTTGCCCATTTCCCATTATCTGGGGTCGGCGCAGTAGATCTTTTTCTTCCATTCCTCTCTATCAGCCGTCATTTCCATGCTTACTCCTTTCATTCTTCACACAATCGATCCATCTTTTATTCGGCCTTCCTCTGCCCGTGTATCCCTCCACTTTCATATTCAACATTCGCTTTGTGACATGACTTTCATCCCTCCGCATCACATGTCCAAACCATGCTAATCTACTTCCTCTCACTTTTTCTACCACTGGCGCTACTTTCAGGCTTCCTCTTATGTACTCATTCCTTATCTTATCCATCCTTGTCACACCACACATCCATCGTAACATTCTCATTTCATTTGTATGCAATCTATTTTCATCCTTCTTCTTGTCATTGATATTAGAAGATATTATAATGAGAGTAAATAGGTACTATCAGTGCATGTTGAGATGCATTATCATGGACCCCCAATTTTTTTTCATTGCCGTAGACCCCTTGCAGCTTGTCATAGACCCCTGGGGGTCGATATGGACCACTTTGGGAACCACTGGTATATTCTATCCATAACGTTATAGTCTATATACAATTACGTATAATCAGATACAAAAAACGGCATAAATTGGAACATTATTTACTATTAAAATTTTGCCAACACTATTTGTACTGTGCAATAGTAATAACTAGCGACCCGCCCCGGCTTCGCACGGGTGCAGTGAAAAAATGGTTATGGTGGGTTATCCCTAAGAGATAGACATATACCATCATTATTTTGGTCTATCTCGTAGGGTTCAGCCAGCGTTTGCAATATAAGCGCAAAAAAACGTGCTTATTTACGACATCACATTAGAAACCTTTAAATTTATCAGTGTTTCTCTACTATATTATGCATTTATTATACATACAAACCTTCCTTAAGAATCACTCTATCTATTAAAAACCGCGTCAAAATCCGTTGCGTAGTTTTAAAGATCTAAGCATACATACGGACATACAGCGAAAGCGACTTTGTTTTATACTATGTATTGATTGTGTGCAATAGAAATATTAAAAGACAAATAAAATTTAAAGCGTAAAAGTACATGTCAGTATATTTTTTTTATGAAGTTATAAAGAAAAATCGATATATTATATATATATATATAATTTTATATAGTGTTATGTATAATGCGATTAAATGTCGTATTATTTGTCGTACAGATTCTAAAACGTATAGTCGATATTTATCTACAACGAGTAGCAGCTCCGCACAAACGGAACGCCAAAGTTGACACATCGACTTTGGAAGAAATCGGATGTAGTTTGTAGTTGCTGCTGTTGCTTACTGTACCTGCGATGAGGTAACCGAATCAGGCGCACATTTCACTTTTTTTACATGCCATACAAAATCTAGATGACAATTTCAATTAATTTGTAATGTGCATGTAAACATATTATTTACTAATGCCACGTATTGATCATGAAGATATCTGGCAAGCAAAAATAAAGCTAGTTTATTTTATACTAGCGACCCGCCCCGGCTTCGCACGGGTGCAATGCTTATGTAAATATACCTACTACAAAATGTGGTCCATCTCATTAGGTTCAGCTTGCGTTTTTGCAATATAACCGCAAATTATAAGTGCTTATTACGAAATCACATTAGGAACCTCTAAAATTATCAGTATTTCTCTACTATATTATGCATGTATTATACATATAAACCTTGCTTAAGAATCATTCTATCTATTAAAAACCGCATCAAAATCTGTTGCGTAGTTTTAAAGATCTAAACATACATAGGGACAGGCAGACGGCGGATAGCGACTTTGTTTTATTCTATGTCGTGATGTAATGTCATGAAACAATAACCCTAAAACACCAAAGCAATTTTATAGTTGAGTATACAGCAAAACTTAACACGTTTAAGATTTTGAATTACTTCACGTAAAGTCAGCAAACATTGCTTAACATTAGCTTCTGTAGGCTTAGCAAATACGCCAATACGCCGTTAAACTTTACCATCAAAAGAAGTTAAACTTGATATAGAAGATCAATATTGATGACTGTAAAAATCAAGAAAAAAATAAATCTTGCTAGTTCTTTCCAGTACAAGGTCTGCTGTAGACTTATAAACCAATGGCGTAGCATAAATATAGCAGTATAGCAAAAATACTATTTTAAAATGTTCTACATCACATAACGTCTCGTAAAGTCTAGATGCTATCTTAGTCGCTCTCAACAGGGTCCAAAATTGATTAGTAATTATAATTTACCACCTATGTAACATTAGAAAACGCAAATAAATTGAAGAATACTAAAAGCATATTTCTTTCAGAAACACTGCTGCAGATGGACAGACAGCAGCTGCAGAAGTTCGTGCAGTACCTGATCGCGGAGCACCACACGGAGGTACTGCCGACGGCGCAGCGGCTTGCGGATGAAGTGTTGCAGGCGCGGTCCGCCATCAACAGGATATGCGGCGCCCCGGACCCAACTGCGGGGCCGCCGCCGGACGCGCACCACGCTTGGCACTTAGACGAACAACAGGTGACGACTGACTCTTCATAATTTTTTTCACTCAGGAGAAGAGGCGAAGAATCCTCATGGATACCACTGCAATGGCAAGTAGAGATGCGGTGATTATATCGGACTCTTGATGGATCGAGGCGGCTCGACCCAACAGACCTACCGACTAAACTCAGCCTGAGCCTTTGGTCCTAATGACCCTACTGGCTTGAAGTGACAACGAGCCGCACCTCAGGAGAGGCACGGTTAGCGCAGCCCTATGGAGAGGGCATATGCGCTAGAAGAGGCACGTTACACCAAAGTGGGACCGGCCTATGTTGACAGAGAACCTACTCATGGCAAGTAGAAGGCTGCCGATTAGGGGATGAAAAGGGAGGCGACGGCTCAGACGCCGCTGCTTGCAGGTCTAGAAGGTTCTGCGTTAGTTGATTAGGGGGATCGCTTAGGACATGTCGCGGTCTACGTATCCTCTGCCGATATTGACTGTTGCCTAATGATAGGCTTCATCAAAATCATCGTCATTTTAATAACCTGTCTCAAGATCAGCAAATTCGATCAGCCCCCGTAACATGAGCACGGAAACAAAATATGATAAAACTAAACGATATAAGCGCCATCCTGAAATTCATCCATTGTATTTTGATACACAGTCTACGTTTCACTGATGAAATTACAGGGGTTTGGTATATTTCTGTTTCTTTGCAGCTCCAACGTCCCACAATTCTGAAGTAATTTGAGAACTAATGTATCTATGTATAATTCTTACTCACTCAAACAACCAAAAGGATAGGCTATTCCGGAACTTGACACAAACTTACGACTAAAATCCCTAAATTAAAAATTATATGACACCTTTATAATTATGTATTAGCCCCATAAACGTGGTGGAATTTGACTACATTATATTGACGGATAAATTGGTAATAACTTGCCTTGGATGTACAAAGTTCTGATACATACAGAATTAATTTAATGAAATACCATAAACAAATTGGCGGCATGTTTGGTGTAGCGGTCAAAGTGATCGGCTTCTACGAACAGGTCGCGGATTCAATTCCCGCGCGAGATTGATATTTCATATGACCTACAAAAAATTGTTTCGGGTCTGAGTGCTGGATGTTTATGCATGTGGAATTTCTATCTTAGTGAGTACACCCACGACACAGGATAAAAAGCATAGAGTGAGGCGTCGATTTAAAAAAAGACCGTAAATGTATCAACTTATTCGAAATACGCATAATTTTACCACACATTTTCTCGACTATAAATCAGTTACCAATGATTTAAAACAATCTAATCCTAAATTCACTATAAGTAGTTTAAAACGTCCTATTGTTTCGAAAATTATACGCAAATTCTCGAAAGTGTACAATAAATTATTTTTTGTACGGTCAGCAAAATATATTAATGTATAACCTTCGTTTGTATGTACATAGAACTGCAATATCAAAGAAACCATAGATGCGTGATACAACGCAAAATAAAAATGTATGCCATACTTTATCGCGCTATTTTTAATGCGCGAGCGCAATTATGTCTTTCATGCGGAAAACTGTATCAATGCAACAACAGTTCGCGATGACTAACCAATGATTAATTATTTCGCAGGTCTGTGAACAAGTGCGAGCGTACTTACTGCAGGGAACTTACTACAATGCAAATAAACAGCTGAATTCCCTATTTTCCAAGGTTAGTTATGACTGTGTCGTGTTAATAAGTATAACAGTTATTCATAAATGTAATGAGGGCAATTTTCATGCGAATGCCAGTTTACAGTGCCGAATGGCCTAGTATTAAAACAAATTTATTTATTTATGTTATGACACAAAATGTTACATGTTAAATATACAAAAATACAATATAAACATATATGTATACTACTTTATAAATGTTACACATACTACTTTACACTTCTACTTTAAACATGTTTTAGTCATTAAGTGGAAACTTCATTGTTGTATGATAATTAATTTTATGTATAGCCTTTAAGTAAAATATTTACTGTTTGTATTCCAAATATATATAAATAAATATACAAATCTAACTATAACCTAGAACATGCATCTTGCGTCCATAATTTGAGTAACATAGAGAATACAACAAAATACAAAATCAAAAATGTTGATTCAAGAAATATACGATTTGAACTTTAGTTTGTGTTGTTTGTGGTTATAGTTGACTATCACCTTAAACTATGCATTTGGGGGACTATGTGGGGGTATTCAAAAATTTGAGCTTCATTCATGGAGAAATGTATAACTTTCTCTACTCACAGTTTGTTCAATCCATTAGGTGCGAGAAATGCTCCGCGCGCAAGACTCCAACGGTCCACGTATGCTTATGCTGATGACAGAGCAGTTTCTCTCCGACCCACGGCTGCTGCTCTGGCGCAACCAGAATACACCCATGACGGAAAAGTGCCGCCAGCTCTGGGAGCAGCTAGGGGCACTTTGGGTCAGCATCGTGCTGGATCCAGGCAGCAACAAGCATCACCGTATGCAGTGGCGGCATTTACTCGAAAAGTGGTCGGCTGTTGAAGTCTGTCCCACAGAAGATCCCGATTACCGATCCTTTCCTTTGGTATGTAACTTAAGTCCTAAAAACCAGAAAATATTCATGACAAATAGAATACTGTTAGCTCTGCTAGTCCTGAGATGCACTCTGGAACAATATTGTTATGGGCTCAAGTAGAATCATCTCCTGGAAAAGTGTTTTGCTTTTGAAGTCTGCTTGACAGAAGACCTTGATGAGTGATAATATAAACATTTTTGCTAGCTTTCTCAGCTTTTAAATCTTTCACAGGCGCTCTTCCGGTTCAGTTATTCTTGACATGTAGGTGTACCTTGATCGCTTAAAACAAGAAAAAAACTAAAATGAAATGAGATAGCGCTGCAAGAGCAATGTGTATATTTTAACTTTACTGTTAACAGTCATGGTAAGGCTTGACCTTTTTTCGAGATATTTCATATTTGTTCTAAGTAGTCTTACCATATTCTTTCACTTTATATTCTGTTCTTCTAGATACTCCATTCTTTCTAGATACCACCTTTAATTGATTCAAACCAAAGTGGCGCTTCCTTTTAGTTGATGTCACTACATTATTTTTGACACCATATTACACTATTTACACTATTTTACAATTTCCACTTCAGAGTTTCCTCTCCAAGCTTCCAATTCATTGCCATGGCATCATTTCTAGTCTATTTCAATTATTTCTACTTCTTGCTTAAGAACTGTTATAGTGATGATGATGATAATAATATCGATAGAGGAGTTATATCTTTTGAAAGATACCACCTGAGGTGGTATCTCTTCTAAATTAAAGCAACTCGGTGAATCTTTCTTCCACATTTAACGTATTATTTTTAGTAAATGTGCAACAAGCTTGTATAAAACCTAATGTAACCTTATAAAAATCATAAAATGAACTACATATCCTTAAATATAGCTTACTCCAATTGTACTTAACTAATGAATGGTTAATACAATTACAGTACGCAAGAGAAAGGGAGAGAAACGAGAGAGATCGCGACAGAGATCACAGGGACCGAGACAGAGAACGCCACAGAGAGGAGAGAGATAGAGAAAGACTGCGCGAAAGGGAGGAACGAGACAGGTATCTTTTGTGTTTAACATTTTCGTTTGTTATCAATATTAATATTAGATGCCTTTGTCGTCTTATTGGTAGTATAGTCTCGAATTATTGCTTAAGAACTGGGGATAATAGTAATAATAATATGTGCGTAGGGAAGTAATGACCCCATCGTCTGCTGGTGGGGCACTTAATACCTCTTAACTGCCATAAATGCCTCATCAGTGCAGTCAGTCTCTCTCAGGACTTGTGGTGAGCTATGTCACCGAGGGTACAGATGTGCTTCAGGGGAGCGTATGCCAGCGTGTGTTTTTGGGGGGGGGCATTTAGTCAATTCAAATTCAAAATCATTTATTCAGTCTGGGCTGTTACAAGCACTTGTGAATGTCGAAAAGCTACGCCATCGGTTCGCAAATCTACGGCGGGAGACCTTGTACTGAGAAGAACCGGCAAGAAACTCAGCAAGGGCTGTTTTTTTTCCTGTATTAAATATATACAGAGTCGTCAATTTGGAAAATGACTTCAATATTGAGAATTCATGAAGCCACTTTCCATTACATAATATAATTAATAAAAATTTATTTTGAAAACATGCCTATATTAGGAATGCCGTGTCATACAGTTTTAAAAGAATATATTAAAGTTAAATTAAAATTATAATAAATACGAGTAGTACCCAGTATAGCAAAGAGCAGACTCATCTCCGCTGGCAGCACCCGTTCACGAGCATGACGCATGAACCAGCCATCGCTTCGCTCAACCATGTTTTAGGGAACGTTACGACCCGCCTCACACGACACTGCCGAAGAGATTTTAATGAGAGTATGACTACCCTTAAGCCACAAAAGGATACAAATTACCAAAAACAGGTAGTAAGCGGCGAGTTACCACCTGTCATATTTAAATCAATTAGGAGTCTTTGAGAAGGCAGGCGACCGGAGTCTCTTCCATAGCCCGGTTTTAGCAATAGTTTTAATAATAGTATCTGTGCATCTTACTGGGTATAGTCTTCAGCTGTATTTTTCTGTATCCCCGCGCACGCTTTATAAAGTCTTTTAATAGAAATCAATCAGTAACAACTGGACTCGCAACACAGCATTAAACTCGGTTTGATTCTGTATCCCTGCTCACTTCTTAATAAAGACCGTGTCTTAAAGACAAGATATAAAACTATACATAATAATAACAAAGGAGTTGTTATATCTATTGAGAGTGAGTTATTTATTTTATTTATTTATTTAATCTTCATTGCATAACAATAACACAATCGGCGGACTTAACGCAACAAGGCATTCTCAACCAGTCAACCGGAACAAATGTTGTAGACTAAAGTGAGGCGATGGAAGAAAGATTAAGACATAAATAATTATGTAGTATTCCTATAAAATAGATATATGTTAATTATACTAAAGATATAGAATAAATATTAATGAATAAATACATATAAATATATATACATAAAATATATAATAAATAAATAAAATATATACTAATATTATTACAGCTAGACAGAGACAGAAAAGTGATCACGCACTAATCTCTTAAACGTGGTTTTATTATCAGCGCGACGGATATGTATTGGAAGATTATTCCACAGACGTATAGCGGATACAGTAAAGGAATTGGTTACGAAGCCGGAGTGATGGACGGGAAATTGAAGGGTCAGGTTATCACTTGAGCGAAGGTCACGCTGGTGAGAGTTCCCCAGAAACTGAAACCTAGATTTTAAGTATCCTGGAGTATGTGGATCATAAAGGATATTAAATAGCAGACGGACAACTCTGACACTCCTACGCTCACGGATAGGCAGCCATTTGAGTTGGTTTCTATAATCCGAGATGTGGTCGAATTTACGTAAACCAAACACAAAACGAATACAGCTGTTAAGCAAACGATCTAATTTGTTCAAAAGATGTTGATTAATATCAGAAAAGCAAACGTCAGCATAATCTATGATAGGGAGAATAAGAGCTTGTACAAGCGCGATCTTTGTGCTAAATGGGAGAAAGAATTTAAGCCTGTACAGAGACCGTAATGCGTTGACCACCTTGCGAGAAATCTCATTGACCTGGTCCTCCCAGGTGAGAGAGCAATCGATAAGAAGGCCTAAATTCTTGACTCGAGGTAGATACGGTAAGCAGTTGCCGTTAAATACCAAAGAAGGTATAGAGCTTATATCTAGAGACGACAACTGTCGAGAACTGCCGAGTATGATTGCTTGGCACTTATCAGTATTGACGGATATGCCGTAACATTCTGACCATTTGGCAATTCTGATAAGATCCTGATTGCAATTGAAAATGGTCTGATTTATGTTACTTTTATGGGTTTGAACATATAATTGGAGATCGTCCGCATACAGATGGTAAGAGGATTGAAGTTGAGTAGTTAGAGAGTTTATAAAAAGAGAGAAAAGAAGGGGAGAAAGTATAGCGCCTTGTGGAACACCAGCAGATAGACCACGCCAGCTGGAAAGTTGCTGATCAACCCGAACAGCTTGCTGACGTCCACTAAGATACGAAGAAAACCACGACCTAGTTGAAGTAGATAGTCCAATATGTGAGAGTATAGCAAGGAGAATGTCATGGTTGACTGTGTTAAACGCGTTAGAAAAGTCGACAAGAATCATAACAGTCAACAGAGCATCCTCCATGCCGTCACGCACGTCCTCTAAGACTTTGACAAGAGCAGTGGTGGTACTATGTCCAGGCCGAAAACCAGACTGAAAAGGACTTAGGAGATTGTGACGGAAGATAAAAGAGGAAAGTTGCTTGTGGACAGCAGCTTCAAGGATCTTGGAAAGAAATGGTAAGATGGAAATAGGTCGGAAGTGGTTAAGGCTAGAAGGGTTAGAAACTTTGGGAAGAGGAATAACAATGGCTTTATGCCAAGCGAGAGGGAATTTACCAGAGGAAAGAGAGTGATTAAGGATAAATGTAAGAATAGGAAGTATGGAATCAATAATAGGTATAATCATAGATCTACCTATTTCATCGTGGCCAACTGCTGTCGACTTCATAGAGAGAACAATTTTTTTAACATCCTCTTCAACTAAGGGACGGAAATCGAAAGATTCGTTAGTGGAGGCCTGGGAAGTAATAGATGAAATAGTGGAGAGACTTACAGAGTTAGAAAGAGAGGGAACCGTTGAAAAGTGATTGTTGAGATCATTGAGTGAGTGAGAAAAACTATGTAGACGAGAGTCTCTCTTACCAAAACCAAGAGACCGAAGAAACTTCCAAGTACTGGCAGGATTAGAGTTAAGAATGTTTTGATGAAAGTATTGTCGTTTAGCGGCTCTTACCATCTGATTGCATCGATTTCTAGCGGTTTTGAAAGCTTCCCAATTAGAGTCAGTACGGCATCTTTTGTAAACACGAAAACATTTATTACGTCTGCGCATGGCCATGCGAACCCCTGAGCTGATCCACGGCGCGGGTGGCCGACGCATCCTAACCCGCCTTTTAGGCGCATGCTTGTCATAAAAATTTATTAATGAATCATTAAAATATGCAACCATCACATCAACATCCTTAGTCTCTCTAATGGGGGACCAGTCAATATCACAGGCGTCACTATTAAGGCTCTTTACATCTAGTCTGGCAAAATTACGCATATAAATAACACGGGATTTAGGTTTGGGAGGCTTAGCTTTATAAGATAAGAAAATAAGGTCGTGCCTGGAGAAGCCAGGAGCAGAAAGTTGGCCATGCTTAACGAGATGAGTAGAAGAGGAAATTAAAATGTGGTCAATCCAGGAGTCAGGAGAAGATATATTGTGGTGAGTTGGGTCTAGCGGAAGTATTTGTAAATTAGCCGATTCAACTATGGCTCGAAACTTACGAGATTGGACATTGACTTTTGATAGGTTAATGTTAAAATCGCCCATTATAATATGATGCGAGAAATCAGTTGCGACTGAGTTAAGCACAGAGTCCAATTCGGATTGGAAATCAACTGAAGGAGGGCAATAGACAACTCCCAGGACAACCTGTACACCTTTTATATCAATATTGATGAATAGGTATTCTATGCCAGCATGACGGGAACTGGAGGAGGCTAAAGGCTTGTAAGAAACACAGTCAGATAGGTAGATAGCCACTCCACCGCCACCTTTGCCGACACGATCATTGCGGATAAGTTTAAATCCTGGAAGATTATAGGAGGAAGAGCTAAGGCACGGCTTCAGCCAGCTCTCTGACACCAAGAGGGCATGAACATTATCCGATGAGAAGGAATCGAGAATATCCGTATAATGCTGTGGAATGCTCTGAGCGTTTATATGACAGACGTTGAATGTGTCGCAACAGCTACCGAATTCACGTGAGAGACAGTTGTTAAGATCGGAGGCGTCATCAGAAGAGTCGTCACAAGAGAAGAATGAGGAGTTATCACTAGCTGAGATATATTCTTCTAAATCTGACATATTAAATATATAAATAACGAATAAAAATACTAAAATATATAAAAAAAATGCAAATACCTACACTAACACAAAAATACTATAAATATGAGAGTACAAAAATACTCACAGATGCTAATTTACTGAACCACACATCCTACCGGTGAACTGTTAACAATATATAAGGAAAATTACAGAAAAAAAATATATATATACAGTAAAACAAAAAGTTTACATAAAATAGGTATGCGAAAATATGAAAACATAGTACACGGAAACGGAACAAAATAAAATAAGAAAACATTTGGCTCTATGAGTAACACACCTTTGCTTAAAAAAAATATACCTACGTCACTGTCAAATGTCATATTTAGAATCCTATTACCGTCTGAGAATGTAGTAAAAATAGTTAAATTACAAGTAAAGAAAAATTACGTTAAAATGATCAGTGACCGTCTTTAGAAACAATGTACAGTGTACAAAGACCTTAAATGTTATACAGTAGCATTACTATCGACAGATAAAAAGCCAAGAAAGGATGTTAAGAAATGCACGAAACACTATCTCACTTGGCATTCTTTTTACCACGTTTCGGTCTTGATTGCAACGGCTTGGGAGACTGCAGCTGATCCACATTAGCACTAGATGAAACTGACGACGCCTTCGGGAATTTGGATACGATTTTGCCTAGTTCCTCAATTGACACAATGCGCTCTCTGCTATTGTCGGGTGTTACGATGCAAACAATCCCATTCGATGTCCAAACATTTTTCATTCCGAAATGTTCACGAGCAGCTCTAAAGGTGGCCTGACGGCTTTTAGTCAGGAACTCGTGTAAAACAAGAGACGAACCCTTCAGTTTAGTTTTGTCCTTCCACACTGAAGATCTACAGCTGAGATTCGAGAAACGGACGACTATAGGACGCGAACGACCCTCCGTGTATTTACCTAGCCTGTAGCAAGATTTAACGCTATCAGCTGTGATATTTGATAGTCCAAGATGTCTTTGGAAAAGGGTCACCGTCGAAGCAATCAAGTCATCATCAGACCTCTCAGGCACTCCACTTAGAAGTAAACACTTTTGCCTATGCCGAGTCTCAATACTGTCCAGTGATCTGACCACATCAGCAATCTGTTGACGCAGTAGTCTCAAAATGTCCAACACAACATTTTTGAAGCTGTAGAACTCTTCCTGAATCTGAGATCTGTCCACATCCTTCTTGGGCAATGGCGATTGCAGTTGTGCCTCCAAATTATTCATTTTCAGCAGCAGCAGTGATTCCAGTGACTTTTGAGATTCCATAAGTGCAACAACGCTGTCCATTTTACCAAATACTGGAGTAGATTGACTTAAGTGCAAATGGTGTACTATGGTGTATAAGTGGTGGTAGGATTGTGCAGTTAAACTTCTTATTTAACCATCCAAAGTTGTTGCCAACACACTATGTAGCAAAATGTAAGTTTTCCTATGTAATATATAATGAACTTACTTAAAATAATCAGAAATATTAATTTTAACAATAAATATCACAATTTTATGTATGCAGTGTTCAACCACCCGCCAAAAAAAAAAAAAAAAAAGCAAAAAACAAAAAAAAAAGTTAACTGGCATCTAAGATATAGCAACTAAGTGAAGCCTTCTATCACATTTATCTTAATAGTAATATTTCCTAATGCTAAATATTTAAATAAAAAACATGGTGGCTATAATAATATATAGCACATCTAGTTCTTGTGAGATTCGCAGGAAATCAGCAACTCTTGGAAAAATTATAATAAAAAAAAGTCCTTTTATGTTCCTGTGATGTCTTGCCCTTTCAGAAACAGTATTCCAAACACTGCTGTGGTAGTAGTTTGTATTTTAAGAAGCTTGCATGAATTAATACTGAAATAATTTCAGGGAAAGACATAGAGAAAGACAAAGAAGAGATCTGCACTCGCATTCAGAGAGTTCAGATGAAGATTCTAGACCCTATAAGTATGTTGCAATCTTTTTAATCTTGTTCTCTTGAAACGTACATGCAATGTAATGTAATTTATGTATTTTTTTTTCTAGCTATGAACGCGAATTTAGGAGAGCTAGCAAACGTTTAAGGCTAAACAATCAAAGGCCCCCACCCCAAATAATACCAAGAACTGTGTTCCACAAGTGAGTATTAAATCAGAAAAAAAACAAAGGATATCTTTTAATAGTAATTGTATACAGATGGTTTATTATTACAAATGATAAGCCGGTTACTGACAGTCAATTGAAAAAAAATGTTTAATAATAATAAATAACATGTTTAATTTTCATGTTCGGTTATATAGTCTTACTAGCTTCCGCCCGCGGCTTCGCCCGTGTTAAATTAGTTTTTGTCAATCCTGGTCCCTTATGTCTAAGGTACCAAGATTCATGGTCTTATCTTCAATTCAACCCCTATTTCACCCCCACACTGGTAAAAATTTCAAAATGCTAGAACAAACAATTTTTTGTTTCTTATGACGTGATATTTGACGAACCTGTATACTAACTTTCAACCCTTATTTCACCCCCTAGCTGGTCGAAATTTCAACAATGTTAGAACAAATGTTTAATGATTTCTTATCAAGTGCTTAAATAGAAACTTTCAACCTCTATTTCAACCCCTCCATCCCTTTTTTCCGAAATAAAAAGTAGCCTATGTTCTGTCTCAGGGTCTAAAGATTGTCGGTACCAAATTTCATCAAAATCAGTTGCGAGGTTTTCCCGCTTAAGGAAATCGTAACAGACAGACAGACGGAGTTACTTTCGCATTTATAATATTAGTTGGGATTGAGTGGGACTTAAGTGTCTAATTTAGTTTCAAGTGAGTAAGAAGTCATTGTTTTTTGAATTTACTTTTAGTGCTGAAATAAGCTCAAGCCGGTAATACTTGCCTGGTTGTTGGAATAAGATTTGTAACAAGTTAAAATATAAATGATATAAAATAGTTGATTGTTTGCCAAGGGATTACTCCCTTGGCAAACTATTTTTAAGACGAGAGTGATTTTTGAATCCAGAGTGATACAATAGTTTCTATAGATCTAGTCTCTCAGTGTACTCAAAAAAATTATAATAGAATTCCGAAGGCAACGAGGTGCTCCCTGTGAGAAAATAATGTTATACATTTACGGACATTTATTAAGTTCTAGAAAAAATTAAATAGCAAAAAGACATATATATATTTGCCTAGATTTATCAGGTAACAGTCAAGGTGTTCGTTATAACATATAACTAATAAATTATAACGTTATAAAAATTAAATGATATAAAATTATAACTTTTACTGCTACTGTTAAATATCTAGTAATAAATGAAACCAAATGCTTGACTTAGTGACATCTAGTGTAGTTGAGAAGAACTGCCAAATCACACCAAATCCAGCGTGGACTGGTAAGATGGTGTTACAACGGACATTCAAAATTGAACTCTATTTCGATGAATTACGTGTGTCCAAAACTTTATTTGGATAGACTTTATGAGTTGTCAGTAATGACTAGATTATAATAAGCAAATCAAGATATAACATTCAATTTAAATGAAGATGTTATTTTTCTGCTATATTTTAATTTAAGCCCCAGTAATGTGCAAGACTCGATCGCGAGGATTGATGTTCGCAGTTTCATGCGCTCGGGATTGTGCATTTCGTTCGTAAATTAGCCAGTTTAATGTTATAAATATAAAATTTAGATAGGTATTAAAATTAAAAAGCAAATATAGTATAAAGTAAGTGTTATAATTATAGCAGAAAAAATAACATAATATTTAAATGTAGCATAACGGTATGCTACATTATATAACTTAAGCAAATTAACACACCTCTAGGTAAAAGATTTTCTGTTGCATTCCCTATTTAAAATACAATATTATCTGGTATCAATATATTTTAACGTGAAATAAATTGATAAATTAAACAAGATGAAAATGAAAAATCGTAATTCAATGTTTAATTTGATTATTTTTATGCTACCTAAACTAACGTATTTTTCTTTAAAATAAAGTATAACGCCAAATTGTAATTCAAATTTTACCATTAATTAAAACATTTCATTTAATCAATATACGGTAATTACGACAGAGCCCTGGACGCGGTGGACATATCATGGGAGAACGAACACCTGAAGTACATCCTGGGCAGCGACGAGTACTGCGACCCAGAGAAGCCGGACAAAGCTGGCAGCAGCTCCGGCGCACCGCAACCTTACCCCAAGTTTAACGAGCTCGGACAGCCACTATGGCATGGTATATATATGTCGAAGACACTTACAAAACTATAGAATGTATATATATAAATTAGTATTTGTGCAAATAAAAGTAAATGTTAATTAATAGATTTTCTTACCAAGTTTTAATATTTTTTTATTTTTTATGGTTGATCAGAATTTAAATGAGCATGGGTAAGACTGGCGATGTCGGTTCTCTATCCATTATATATATAATTATTTTGACGTGAAACGTCTTTAAAATCGCGCCGAAACATACGGGTACCAGGTTTAAAAAGTGGACCGTAACGAAAAGGTCTATATCATCGTACCTTAATAATTAAAAAACTATTAGTCTTAGAAACAAAAATGTGGTGTGAATATTTCACTTATATAGTCAGCTCGCAGTAGAGATATTGATTTTTTTTATTAAAATACTTAAAACACCGCCAATCTTGTTTTTTTTTATTTCAATCTTTTACTTTAAAAGCGATTCCCTAAAATGACGTTTCACGTTAAAACCAACGGCCGTGTGCCCCGGTAATTGTTGCCATTTTTACCGTGCAATTTTGATCAATTATAAAAACTGTTAGTTTTTGTTCTGGAAGCCATGTGAAGTAGTTTTGCTCGTGATAGATGTCTGAATGCTCTTGTCTGTGAACGGGAATGTGAACGGATTTAGTAAAAATTTTTATCGTTATCTTAAAAGTTAATCCGTTGAATAAAAAGTTAACTTTGTTAATTAACGGTTAACAAAGTACTAATTAATGGCTAGCTCCGTCTGTAACATACCTATTGTAATACATTCATCACCATTTTAACTTTGACACTGATTTATCGTCTTCCTGGACGGTTCCTTTAGCAGCCCTCTGTCATTATGAGACAAAACAAAAAATGCATAAAATTAATACTAGTATGGAAAATTTTACACTTATACAAGCTGTAATGATTCGGTGGGGAGTTTAGAAGTTTATGACAAAACAAAAACAACCTTTCATCAAAACATTTGTCAATCGTCTGCTTCACCGACAGGTTCGGGATAGAAACATTCGCAAAATAGCTTTAAGATAGGATCTCTATTTTGGGTCTATCTAGGAGAAGTGAATATCATAATAAAAGTCTATTGTAACTATAGATATCTTTATCTACTATCATGCTATTAATCGTCTATAAAAGAACCTATAACAATTAGCTTATTGCCAACATTAAAACACTCAATGATATTATGATCATTATATCATCCAAACGCGTGATATTATGAATTTCAAAAAAAGAACATTCTCATGCAATGACATTTTCACCACCAGATCGCAAAAATTTTGTAAAAAGTTTTGTTCCAAGTACATCAGGATCTGCCAACATTCAACAAGGTGCAAATGTTCAAGTGCATTTCAATAATTGTACGATCCAAAATGTAAATAATTATTACAATAAATAATTCTTTTACTTATTAAGGTTTGTTTATTTTATATGCTTCGCAATTAGACTTTTGTTGAATTTACATAGTTCTTACCACAGAACACAGAAAGAGATTAGAACGGCTATGTAGGCGTGGCACGCGAGCCACAGTTATGATCAAATGATCATGACTGTGGCCAATAATGCGAACGCGTTGCTTAGTCAGTCACGAGTGATCACGGAGAGTGTTTTACGAAGTGCTGCGCGTTTATTAATGAAAATGCCTACTTGTGCTGTAATTACCTGCAAAGCAAGAAGTCAGGTCTCAAGTGTAGCTAAAGATGGAATATCTTTTCATCGGTAAATAGCAAATTTGATCGTAATAACTAACGTTTTACAAAAAAATTATCAAAGCTTGATCGTAACGATAAGACACATAATATTTTTCTAAAAAATATACATTGCCGGCTATGTACGCGCATGCGTCTAATTACATTACTCAGAGCGCGTAATGTAGTACACTGAATTCGGTAGCGACGCATTTGAATAACAGCAATAAACGTAGTAAAAGGCCATAGTGCTGTGCTTACCAAAAAACGTACGCATTATGTTTTATCGATAAATATATATTTTTAATATTCTGGTAGGAATAAATGATTGTGTGATAAACTCGAACATTTGTTGGAAGATTGTTCAAGTATTTATTTAAGTTTTAATTAAATTTAAATTATACTTTTATTAAACGAATAAATCGGTGTGTGCGACCGTGGAAATATTATTAATATGTCAAAATACATGTATAATTAATATCATCATATTAATATCATCATCAATTAATTAATTAATATCATCATCACAGCTCAAGATTTTAGGGAAAATACGTTAAATATATAAAAACTATTATTGAATTTGGGCATACTATATGTAAATGTATTAAATGAATGATATTACAGATAGCTAGGGCATAATAAATTATAAAATTGTGAAAAGATAGCCACTGCAAAATCGCAAAATGTATGAACATGTCGGAAAAATGTCCTATCGCACACATATAAAAGTGCCTGTATATGTTTGTTATGGAAACAAGATTTACAGAAATATAGTTTACTTTGCTTCCAACCTACATCTATTTCACTTAATAAGTTTGTTTCATCGTTATAGTATAGGTATATATAATTAAATTAATTATTAAATTTTAAATACCTACATGAATGTAATATTTCGTTTTCAGTATTGAAAATATTTGTAATATTAAATTTGCTATCGACATTTTATATCGATAATTTTTCATTTTTGTCAATCACTAAGGTAATAATATCGTTTTTAGACGGAATTATTTGAATCTGGTGAGTGCAGTGCTGTGATTGGTTCAGTTCGTTATCGCGCGATGCGTATTTCTCCTGATTGGTTATGCGTGACCTTACAGACGCAGCGCTGGCTTCTTAAACTGGCGACAGCGGTTCCCGTACAAACGATGCATGTTCGCCATTCTAACCTCTTTCTGTGTTCTGTGGTTCTTACAACACCGTACAACACCCTATGGTATGAGAATCTTTTATAGAGGATTCACATCATGATTGTAGATAAAGTCTTGTATGTAACTGTTATAATTAGGTATTAAAACACTCAAAATGAATGTAAGCAAGACGAAAGTAATGGTTTTTCAAAGAGAAAAATGTATGACAAACTGTGATATTATGATTGAGGGACAAAAAGTAGAACAAGTGAAAGAATTTGTATATTTGGGTTCACAGTTTACGAGAGATGGCAAGTGCGATGGTGATATTGAAAAAAGAGTTTTGAAAGGGAATCAAGTAAATGGGGCACTTCATAACTTCATGAATAGCCAGAGCGCATCACAAAGCGCGACTGGCTGTGCATGGAGCCGTGGCGATCCCCACATTGATGTATGCTGGTGAATGTTGGATGTGGCAGAAGAAACATCAAAGTAGGATTAATGCTGTGGAGATGAGAGCTTGAGAAGTATAATTGGAGTGAATCTAAGGACTAAGTCAGGAACAGTGTGATAAGGGAGCGATGCGGCGTAGATGAAGATGTAGTGACAAAGATAGTGAAAGGGATGCTTAGATGGTTCAGCCATGTTGAAAGAATGAATGAAG
Source organism: Scirpophaga incertulas (assembly GCA_036419045.1). Classification (NCBI taxonomy): domain Eukaryota; kingdom Metazoa; phylum Arthropoda; class Insecta; order Lepidoptera; family Crambidae; genus Scirpophaga; species Scirpophaga incertulas. The sequence continues at coordinate 15,540,483 of CM071645.1, forward strand.
GAAGATTAACGAAAGAGATACACAAGGTAAGAATGATAGGACGAATCAGTGCAGGTCGACCTAGACGCGACATATCTCGATCAAATCGAAGATGTCCTAAAGAAAGGCCGGTTCAAGAGTACTCGCAACCGACGAGCATGCATGAAGACGCTCATGAAAGTGGAGGAAGCAAGAGAAGTGTGTCAGGATCGTAGCAAGTGGAGAGAGGTGGTCTCTGCCTACCCCATTGGGAACAAGGCGTGACATATATGTATGTATGTAAAACACGCGTGTGATACTATTATTTAATACCCATGATTATACAACAGTTGCATATTAGTACATTATGGTACAAGTGTGTAATGTAAGGAGCCGAGGACGGTAATCATCAATACACACGTGTATCATACAACGTTTTTCAACACACTTCTGAATAAAATAATACTTAAATAAAAAACCATTTTCTTCATAAATTGTATTTGCAGACATCTTAATTAATAACTAACTAAATAACTTCAAAAGAGAAAACGAGACGAGTTGTGAAAAATGTTTCGTAATGGCGGGAAAAATTAATCAGTTTCCTATGCGCGCGCATCGGCCATAGACTAATAAATTTTGTAATGGCGGGAAAAATTAATTAGTTTTCCTATGCGCGCGCATCGGTCATAGACTAAAAAATGAGGTTTCTTTTTTTTTGGGCTTTTCGCGGATAGCTTTTTAGCGCAAATGTAAGCGTAACTCAACCAATAATATTAAAAAAAAAACTATTACTCACTCGTGAATAATAGTAATTTCCGACATCGTTCCACGCGACAAACCTTCCATCCTCACCATCTCAATACTTGGCAGTCCACCACTGTGCGTTTCACTAGAAACTTTCTGCCTCGCACAGCTAAACTGTGGAATCAATTGTCGCCTGCAGTGTTTCCGAGGCGTTACGATATCCAAAACTTCAAGAAAAGAGCGTACTCCCATTTAAAAGGCCGGCAACGCGCTTGTGACTCCTCTGGTGTTGCGGGCGTTTATGGGCGGCGGTAATTGCTTACCATCGGGTGATCCGCCTGCTCGTTTGCCCCCTATCACATAAAAAAAAAAAAAAAAAAGTAATGAAAAAGTCACAGATTGATTATAGGTGTCATTATGTGCCTAATTGCCATGGGATTAGAGCCACTTTATGAGGAAGTGTGTTGATAATAAGTATTAATTTGACAGAGCACTTGCCGGTAGTGGGCGCGCGGATTGAAGCGCTGCGTGCGCACGGCCGCGCGCCCGCGGCGCTCCGGCTGGCCGTCAGCGCCGCGCGCGCTATGCGCCATCGACAGGTACGTTGTACTTGTACGCTGTACCTTACGTCCCAGTTTGATGGGGGGCGGGATTATTGCCACTCTGAACTCCTTGCAGTTATGTAATTACTGTAAATTCTCTTATGCCCGGTTTCTGAATACCTTAGCTAAACTCTCAATAATTAATGATTCAACATAGTTATCGAAAAGATAAACGTCTCATAACTGTCAGTGAGTTTCTGAATGCGGGACCGTGCTTTCAACAGCTATGTAAGTTAAGTAGTTCTAAATTATGTCACTAGATAGGTCTGTTCACAAAATACGAAATAAAAATTTACTTTGTTATATTAATTCATCCATAATTACAATTTAAACATTTATTTTGTAATATTTCTAATAAGATAATAATTGAATAATAATAACAATTTTTTTATCAATAGTAAGTTTTAAAACACTATTTTATGAAATAATTTTTAACATTTCGATAGTATTGAAATGAACTCTAGTACTTCTGTATCCGACTCTGAAGAACTACTCGTATTTAATATTGTAGAAGTTATTGTCTTTTTTAAATATAATAATTTATGTAAATGGTCAGTTAGGTTAATCTAAATTTAAACGGAGTTTATCTAATTCTACGGTGTTCAGAAACGATTTCATTTTCAATTTGTATACCTCACAGAAAAGAGGTCAGTGAATATCTGAATCGTAAAAGGAAGATATCTGTCCATAGGAAGTGGCCCAGCACAGGTGGCACGAAGTGGGGGCGGGCGAGGCGTCGTCGAGCGGCAGCGCGGGCGCGGGAGCGGGAGCGGGCGCGGGCGCGGGCGCGGGCGCGGGCGGGTGCGCGGGCGCGGACGCGTGCGCGGGCTCGTGCAGCGAGCGCGCCAAGCTGTCGCTCGTCTGCGCGCACATGGACGCCGGCGCCTGCCTCGCCGGCGGCGCCACTTGCGCGCTGTCGCACTCGCAGCGCTGCATCGGCCGCGGTCAGTCTGCCTATGTCTTTAGCACGATTTGAGCAACCTTTGTCAACCAATTTTAATACTCATAAATTATCATTCACCTTATCTCGGTAGTCGTTATACTTTCCCGTTAGCATATTTCAGTAACTGGATCCACTGACGTTGTAACAGCACTACGTAAAATGTGTAAAGCTAGCAAACCATCACCCTAGTTACAAAAGCCAATAAGACTGGAGAACTGGAGTGATTTCTGGAATCAGGTCGACATAATCTCCCAGTATTTGCATAATCGTCTTAGCTATAGAAGCTTTATAAGTGATTACTTTTAATGTATATCGAGTTCATAAACTCTTGCCACTATGAACTCTTGTTTTTTATGAGCAGTATTTCACTTATAACTGTTCACACCTACCCCAGTCACAAAAGCAGCGAACCAAACTGTCGTATATAGAATGAAGCTAGCTGAAATAAAATGTAACGATGATTGATATTAAAAAAGATTTTGAGAATACATATATTGAAAAAAAATTTTAAATTGTATGAAGTTTCCAATTTTTACTAATTGCTGTACCAAACTTGCCAGTTATTTAAACTTAAAGTGCTCTTTATTATATGTAACATAGTAAAGCACCGCTTTGCTGCAGATATTAATAAGTTAAACTTAATTTGTACTTTATGAAGTTTATTTCTGGTACAGATAGCAGATGCTGGACCGGATGGACGCTGGAAGCTATCTGGTGCGTGTACGAGTGTTTAGCTGACGCGTGCCTTGCGCCCGATGACCAACGCGCTTCTCCCAGATTGCACACCGCCTACCTCGACGAGGAGCCCAACACTGGCCTGCCACCTAGGTGAGTCAATTATAAATAGTTTTACGTTAAAAATATATAATACTCGTATAGAACGGACAGGCTACACACTGAAGTGGTTCAGAATCCAAGAACTCTTATTTCAGTACATTCAAACTTACCCCCACTACACAACATTTTCAAGCGTCTGTCCCTGTAGCGGCGCGCGTGGCTTATGTCGACCCTGTTCTGCTCAAACGGCCTGGTTAGTTACTGTTATTACTAGTCTTAACTGACATCTATCAGTGATGATGCCTGACTGATAAAAATCGAACTATCTTAGAACTTATTTGTACAAAGGCAACATTATTATTAATCAAAATTAACTTTATTCAAATATGACATTATAGAATTATTTAAATCGTCCAAATTTTATTTTTCTACCACCCATTCAGGACGTATTTTTTGGCTGATAATAAGAAAGGGCGCAAGAAACTTATTAGCTTTATTTTTATTATTCTTATTTAAATTAATAAACAATTATTTGGATTCTCCATTTTTGCTAAGTCAAATTTCATTTAGATGCCCTCGATTAAATTCTAGGAGAATGTCGTTGTTTCACCTCCCACTTAGACAAACAAATTATTGTAAGAACACTGTTTTCGATCGCTCATGTTCTTTTTTATAACAATAATTTTGGGTCTATCGATCTCTTTTTGTTAAATATTAATAAGTTTAAGAGCAGTATTCGTGCCATTATCCGTGACCTATAGCGCTCTATGTTTATTCTTTTGAATACGATTTTTTTAATTTTTTTAAAATGTTCAGTGATCTACTTTAAACATGTATGTATTAGTAATTAAGTGGAAACTTCACTGGTGTATGATAATTAATTTTATGTATAGTCTTTAAGTATAATATTTATTGTTTGTTTCCCAAATATATATATAAATAAACTAGCTGACCCGGCGAACTTCGTACCGCCTTAGCGTAGCTTTGATGCACTACTTTATTTTGTATTGTTGAAACGATGCTCTTTTAATATAGTCTATGGCTGTGAATGACGTTGACATTCGTATAAAAAAAATTGACATTCGTAACGCGCGTTTTTTAAAATATGCAAAATTAAATGTATACTTTTCAATATTTCTGAGAGATTTTCTTAATATTTTTTTCCGTAAGACCATCCTTAGACTTCCACAAACATTTTAAAAAAAGAATTATCGAAATCGGTTCAGCCGTTCACACGTGATGCCGTGACAACGCGAAACGGGTTTCATTTTTATATATATAGATAAAAAATAAATAAATATATCAAAAGTAATAACAACATTTAATATTTACACTTTAGAATGTAGGTAATGTCTTCAATTCAACACCAAGCATTGGCATCATTTAAATAATCATTGACTTTGTAATAGCCCTTACTCATTAGCGTCTTTTTAACATGTACTCCAATATTTTATCTGTACTCGTAATGTTTATTATCTAAATACTTTATTACATAGATATGTATATAACATCCTCTCGTCGAACACAAACTAGAAATTAACCTGCATACTATACTTGGTTTATTTGTACAGTAGATTTTCTAATGGTAAGTTTTCACGGGAAATGGGTCCATGCAACTCAAATGGTCCTCATTTAGGGTTACTTATTCAGCTTTTTTGATATGATTCAATAACTCTCATTTCATTTCGCGGATAAGTTGGTGGCACTGTTTCTAACTTATTCGATGTGTTTGCACAATCATCGTCAAATGAAGATATTCTTCGAAGGTATCAACACGTCCCTGTGGCTGGCAGCAAAAATCCTGAAGAGACTTACCTGGCACTCGCCTTAGAAGCCGCCTTACTGGGCCTGGGTATGCAGAGAATGCTCCCAAACGGGCTCTACGCGCAAGAGAGGTACTGTAAGCAGGTGAGTTTTCTAATTTTGCATCCTTATGTCGCCTTCACATATTGACGGACTTGTCCCATTCGATAAATTTACGAAGACTCCGATGCAAGCGTAAATGTGTATATAGGGGTATAATTTATCCATGACCATTTTTTATGTCAAACTATGTGTCTGTTGATACATTCCTCGATCATCCGTCGTCGATGTGTAGAGGCGGCATTAGTCGATAGTTACACAGAAGAGCGGATGCGGGTTTATTAAGGCTGACCTCGGACAGATAATTTTTATATATATATACATATATAGCCCTGAATATAGTCATGAAATACATATACTTTAGTTAGGTGACTGTGTGTAACGCTTAAACGTTAGAGTGCTAAGCAGCGATTTTGCGCTGCGGCGATTTGAAGCTGCGGCTTTAGAATAATCAAAATATGCGTAGCATTTTCCAATAGATTTTTACAAAAATTGCTTAGCACTCAAACGGTTAAACACTGTCCCGTTATACAACTTACAATTTTAATATAATATCTCGATTTTTCATATGTTGTGAATGAAACAAATCAAAGTACGAAATCAGATAGCACTGCGCTAGCTAAATATACTATGCAGCTAAATAAAATAAATGAATTAGCTGCATTGATTTTTTTTTTTATTGCTAAAGTTGACAAACAAGCAGGCTGCCCACCTGATGGTAAGTGGTAACAGTCGCCTATAGTACATGTGGTTCCCACGAGATTCGCAGCAAATCTGCAAAGCTCATAAGAACCACAATGTACGTTGCCAACTTGTGACATAAGATGTAAAGTCACAGTACCCAGTAATTTCACTGCCTATCTTACCCTTCACGCCGGAACACAGCAAAGTGAACCCTGCTGTTTGGCGGTGGAAATAGGTAAGACAGAGGTACCCATGCAGACGACCCTGGTACAGAGTCTACCTCCTAGAACCTAGAATGTCTCAGTATTGATTTCTAGCTAGTGTTTTTTTTTTTTTTTAATTCTTAATTTTTAACGAGGCTTTGAACACTTTGGGTGAACATGTCAGCCTCATAGGAATAATCACATATTTACATAATATACAAACTTTACACATACACAATTGTTATATACACAAATATTAGTTTGCCTCCTCAAAGGACAAGCAAACAAACATGTATAATTTTTTGGCTAAGCTGGACAATGGTTCCGTCAGCAAACAATTTATACTGCCATTAGCCAAATCCATTCCCACGAGGAGTCTTTCTCTTAGCTCAGAGTTTCGGGCACATTCCAACAACACGTGATAAATATCATCGATCCTGGAACACAGTTGGTTATCGCACAAAGGTGAGGATTTCACACCAACAAGATGATAAAATTTGTTTGTTGGAACATGCCCAGACCATAATCGGAAAGCAGAAACTAGCTAGTGTTTTGATGTATAATTAAGAGTTTTGTAATCGTGTAGGAAGAGCGTCTGATCGCGCAACTGCAGCGGGTGGAAGGGGAAGCCGCGGCGGGAGTATGCGCGGGCGCGGCGCGCGCGCTGCTGGACGGCGGGCCCGCCTCCTGCCTGGGCACGCGCGTGCACCCGCGCTCCGCGCCCGCGCACACCTTCGCGCGGTACCTCTTCCTGGCGCTGCTGCCCGCTGACCCGGACTTGGCGTACCGTGTTGGCTTACGCGCTATGAGGTACGTTGCGGTTATGTTTCAATAACTCTTAGATATTTTAAATTTTAACACAAATCAATCATTCAATTTAAAAAGCCGATGTTTATTTATTAAAAATGTGCCGTCAGTTAGATTATAGTATACACATTATTATGCAGTAGAAACTCACAAGAATAGGGTACTTCCCTCTATATTAGAAAAGATCTAAAGGCATATAACTATGATAGCTTATGCATTAAATAGTCGGAACCATCATGTTTAAGTACATAAAATAACAAAAATAATATAAAAATTAGTTTAAAAGTATTCACTTTTTTAATCTATACGTAAAACAAGAGCGAAACATAGGCCGCCATGTCGCGACGTCATAAGGTACTGTAAACTTATGCGTGTCAATGTCATTACGTACAAAACAATAAAAAAAGACGTTTGTAGGTTGCTTTTTTAATGTAAGAGAACGTTATAAATACGTTATAAATTAAATTGAAATCGCACGTGAATCACATTATGGAAAGCAGTTTTGTAAAACGAATTTACCAAAAATAAATGCATTAATGGTCGGAAAATTCTTTGCTGCAAATCCCGACTTTTGTTCTGCCGAGTTACGGAGTATTAAAACATCGATGTCAGTATTACTCTTTTATTATTATTCCTTTATTAGTTGTTTATATATAAAAGATAATAACTCATTTTTAAATTATGAATATAATAATACATAGCATCAAACATAGAGTTTTGTTTATTATTTACATGCCGTATTGACGTCATCGCTACAGAGTAACAACTCGTGCGGCGCCTTCGTCTAATTACGCGCGAAATTTGAAAATATTAAATTTTAATGTAATTTTTATAGTACTTAATGAGTATATAAAATTTTTATATTTTTAGTATATGGTTAACTGACACGCAAGGATCAAATTAAGATTCTTTTGAAAAAAGAGATTAATTCCCTATTCAAAATATTAGAGTATGAAGTGCCAGTTGGCTTTTTTTTTCTGAATTGGTTATATTTTCTGCAGGTTACCGATGGTGGAAGAAGCTTATGCTCTAGACGGTGCGGGCAGCGCGGCGGGCGCCATGCCGGGCGGAGCCGGCGCCTGGCACACGCTGCAGCACGCCGAGCAACAGCAGGCGGCGCTGGCGAGCGCTCTACTAGGTACACACACACGCCACAGCACGCCGAGCAACGGCCCTTTGACTAGTATAAAACTTGTATATATTAACTCCCGAGAGATTGATGATTTAAATACTTTATTGTATGCTATTAGCCGCAGCTATTTATTCTATAGCTTTTACAGTGTAAGCTGGTTTAGATCAGGCAAGAATCGTGGTAGGTTCTCTAACTTTCCTCAGTCGACGAAGTCCTGAGCGCCAGAAGCGCGTACGAAGCCGCAGCCAAGGCGCGGTCCTGGCGCGAGCTGCTGGGGGAATGGAGAGGAACCCATGGGGGCGCCCGTACCGGATGGTACTGGGCAAGCTCCGACCGTGGATCCCTCCGCTGACGGAGACCCTGGACCCTCTCGTCGTGGGAAGAGCGGTGGATACGCTACGTCCGGGACAGTCCCCCTGCCACCCCGTCGCCCGGCCCTTGGTCGGACGACCTCCAGGTGACGGAGAGCGAGCTCGCCGGGGCCGTTTCGCGGCTCTCTGCGCGCAACACTGCCCCGGGACCGGATGGGGTCCCGGGAAAGGTGCTAGCGCTGGCGCTCAGGGCGTTCGGGAGCACGGTGAGGCAGCTGTTCACGAGCTGTCTCCGCGAGGGCGTGTTTCCCGTCGACTGGAAGTCGGCCAGGCTGGTGCTCCTCAGGAAGCTCAGGAAGGAGGAAAGGACCGGCGACGTTCCGTGTCTTCGTCCGCTGGAACTTCGAAGAGCGTGTCGTGCGATTGGTCCCCAGAGCGGGGTGCAAAAGGATGGCGGGCTCATTGCATCGCCTGCTGCCCAATCTCGGGGACCGAGGGATGGAGTTCGCCGCCTGTACGAGGGCGTCGTGCGATCCGTGGCCATGTATGGGGCTCCCGTGTGGTCGCAAGACTACGCGAGGTCCCCCCGCTGCAGAGCTCTGCTACGGAGCCTGCAGCGGATAATGGCCATACGGATCGTACGAGGCTACCGTACAATCTCGTACGAGGCGGCGACAGTTCTGGGACGCTCCCCCCCATTCGACATCTTGGCCGACATGTACGCGGCGACGTATGCGTCGCGGCGTGTCGACCAGGGGAGCGATGGGGGGAGCGCCCAGGAACCTGCGCACGAAGTGCCTAAGCGGGAGTGGCACCGACGGATTGTGGCGGCCTGGCGTGCGCAGCTCGAATTACGAATCTGCGCGCGCCAGCGGGCCGTCGGTGCCGTACTCCCGCACCTCGAAGCTTGGCTCCACGGGAAGGAGGAGGTCACCTATCGATTGACTCAGATACTCACCGGGCACGGCTGCTTTGGTGAGTATCTGTGTCGAATAGGGCGGGAGGGATCGACACATTGCCACCACTGCGCATCCGACCTTGACTCGACCCAGCACACGCTGGCGGAGTGCCCCGAGTGGGCCTCCGAGCGCCGAGTCTTGGTCGCAGAGATCGGGCGAGATCTGTCTCCGCCGGCATTGATTGCGGCAATGCTGGCGGACGAGGGAGGTTGGAGGGCTGTGCCCTCCTTCTGTGAAGCAGTCATGCTCCAGAAGGAGGCCGCCAGGGCGTGGGAGGGATGGACCACGCCCCTTCCGTGGCCGGGGGGCGTCGTCGGTGGAGGAGACTGGGGGAGGTAGTGTAGCCTCCCCCGAGGAGGGCTCCCCTCTAGGCAGGGGAGCGGAGGCTGGGGGTTCCCGGGGGCTCCCTACATGCCTGAGGAAGGCCATCCCTGAGGTTTTTAGTGGGTAGGCCTCCCCCTTATGGGGAGGAGAGCCCCACATAACCGCCGGCTCGCCACAGCCGGGGTATGCAATTTAATGCATTTTCCTCAGGGGAACAAAAAAAAAAAAAAGGTTCTCTAACTTTGGAGGTGATCGCTATTAGTAGTAATTATACAGCGGCACGTGTGCTTGCCCGTGTATCGCAGCATATCGCGCAGGCACGGCTAAATGGTCACGCACAGTGCGGTTTCAACGTAATTTCCTTCCGCGCACGCTCCGATTGTGGAACGAGCTCCCTGCTGAGGCTTTCCGGGGGATTACAGTATGGGGTTCTTCAAAAAGGGAGTAAATAGGTTTTTAAAAAGGTCGGCAAAGCGTTTGTGATGCCCCTGGTGTTGCAAGCGTCCATAGGCGACGGTGACTGCTTACCATCAGGCAGGCCGTAAGCCTTTTTGCTACCGTTGTAGTATAAAAAAAAAAAAAAAAAAAAAAGGCGCGGCGCCGGCTGTGTATCTGTGTGTGTGTGAGTGTGTGTGACACGGGCCGTGGTGCGCAGGCGCGGCGCCTGGCACGCCGGGCCGGCTGTGTATCTATGTGTGTGTGTGTGTGACACGGGCCGTGGTGCGCAGGCGCGGCGCGCGGCACGCCGGGCCGGCTGTGTATCTATGTGTGTGTGTGTGTGACACGGGCCGTGGTGCGCAGGCGCGGCGCGCGGCACGCCGGGCCGGCTGTGTATCTATGTGTGTGTGTGTGTGACACGGGCCGTGGTGCGCAGGCGCGGCGCGCGGCACGCCGGGCGGCTGTGTGTATCTATGTGTGTGTGAGTGTGACACGGGCCGTGGTGCGCAGGCGCGGCGCGCGGCACGCCGGCCGGCTGTGTGTATCTATGTGTGTGTGAGTGTGACACGGGCCGTGGTGCGCAGGCGCGGCGCGCGGCACGCCGGGCCGGCTGTGTATCTATGTGTGTGTGTGAGTGTGACACGGGCCGTGGTTCGCAGGCGCGGCGCGCGGCACGCCGGGCCGGCTGTGTATCTATGTGTGTGTGTGTGTGACACGGGCCGTGGTGCGCAGGCGCGGCGCGCGGCACGCCGGGCCGGCTGTGTATCTATGTGTGTGTGTGTGTGACACGGGCCGTGGTGCGCAGGCGCGGCGCGCGGCACGCCGGGCCGGCTGTGTATCTATGTGTGTGTGTGTGTGACACGGGCCGTGGTGCGCAGGCGCGGCGCGCGGCACGCCGGGCCGGCTGTGTATCTATGTGTGTGTGTGTGTGACACGGGCCGTGGTGCGCAGGCGCGGCGCGCGGCACGCCGGGCCGGCTGTGTATCTATGTGTGTGTGAGTGTGACACGGGCCGTGGTGCGCAGGCGCGGCGCGCGGCACGTCGGGCCGGCTGTGTATCTGTGTGTGTGTGAGTGTGTGTGACACGGGCCGTGGTGCGCAGGCGCGGCGCGCGGCACGCCGGGCCGGCTGTGTATCTATGTGTGTGTGAGTGTGACACGGGCCGTGGTGCGCAGGCGCGGCGCGCGGCACGTCGGGCCGGCTGTGTATCTGTGTGTGTGTGAGTGTGTGTGACACGGGCCGTGGTGCGCAGGCGCGGCGCGCGGCACGCCGGGCCGGCTGTGTATCTATGTGTGTGTGTGTGTGACACGGGCCGTGGTGCGCAGGCGCGGCGCGCGGCACGCCGGGCCGGCTGTGTATCTATGTGTGTGTGTGTGTGACACGGGCCGTGGTGCGCAGGCGCGGCGCGCGGCACGCCGGGCCGGCTGTGTATCTATGTGTGTGTGTGTGTGACACGGGCCGTGGTGCGCAGGCGCGGCGCGCGGCACGCCGGGCCGGCTGCGCGCGGCTCTGGGCGCGGCGCAGCGGCACGTGCGCTCGGCCGCGCAGCTGTTCCGGCTGGCGCAGGACGCTCTGCGGCACGCTGCGCCGCCCGACGCGCCGCATCACCACCGCGACCTACTCGCCGCTGCCTTCGAGTTGGGTTTGCAGGTACTTCATTTAGCACAAATCTCCTAAGAACCAACTAAGAGAATGCACAACAATTGTATCTATCGCAATCTTTTTTGTGGCCCTATAGTCCGTGACCTTTTGCCTCTCGGTCGTTTCGTTTCACCCAAAACTACATTTTTTCATTCACTTTTATAGAATACCGTAGTTTTAAATAATTAGCAAAACAAAATAAAAGGTTCAATAATACTTACAAAATTATATCCCAACTAATATTATAAATGCGAAAGTGTGTTTGTTTGTTTGTTTGTTACCTCTTCACGCTTAAACTACTGGACCGATTTCAAAAATTCTTTCACCTTGGAAAGCTACATTCTCCCCGAGTAACATAGGCTACTTTTTATCCCGGAAAAATCGACAGATCCCACGGGATGCGCAATAAAGGCTTCGCTCAAAAACTACTGCACAGATTTTTATGCGGTTTTCATCAATAGATAGAGTGATTCTTGAGGAGTTTTGCGGCATTTTTTATCTCGGAAAAACGGATAGTCCCACGGGAAGCGCGATAAAATCTTCGCACCATAAACCGACTTCCGCGTATATGTAGCCGTGGGCAAAAGCTATGACCCTTAACCCTCTATACACCAATCCCGAAATCCACGCGGGCGAAGCCGCGGGCAGAAAGCTAGTAATAAATAAAAAGAACTGATTATTTTTTTCAAATATTACGGATCGTATTTGAACAGGACTATTTTGAATCGGCAAGAAAACAAAACGGTAGATCAAAACGTTGTCTTCTGTTTATATAGCTTCTTCAATGGTATTCTATATTTTTTTTTTATACCACGATGGTGGCAAACAAACGATGGTGGTTGCGACTTATACAGTACAAGTCTTTGCCACGGTGTGAAGTACCGCTTCGCCTTATTGAGCACACCGAGTTTTTTTGATACCAGCTTAGCCTTGGCTTCCAGCTGACTTCGGAACTGAACGTCGCTGGAGATGTCAACACCAAGGATCCCAATACACTTTCCGATGGAAAGGGGTGTGTCCTGGAATTGAGGGGCTACAGTGAATGGAGTTTTCTTAGCGGTGAACGCACAAACATGAGTCTTGAAGGGGTTAAATCGGACTAGATTGTCCCGGCCCCAATCGGAGACTCTAGATAGAGTTCTCTCGATTTCAGACACAAGTTGCTCGCGACTTTCTTCCATAGCGGAACGAGGGATGTTTGCACGGCCCGTGTAAAACGCATCTCCGGTACTGTCATCTGCATAACAATGTATGCCATCGATGGACAACATGTCATTGATATGCAGTAGGAACAGTGTCGGAGATAGAACGGAGCCTTGCAGGACGCCAGCATTTATGTCCTTGTATTCAGAGCAGCTACCGTCGACCACGACTCTAATGCTTCTGCTGGACAAAAAGCTGGCAACCCATTTACACATACCCTCGGGCAGACCATACGAAGGTAACTTCGACAGAAGAGCTCGGTGCCAGACCCGATCGAACGCCTTAGCTATATCTAGGCTAACTGCCAATGCCTCACCTTGACTCTCAACGGCTGATGCCCAACGGTGTGTGAGATACACTAGAAGGTCACCAGTCGAGCGACCGTGGCGAAAGCCGTATTGCCGGTCGCTGATCAAGTCGTGATCCTCTAGGTATCTAAGGAGCTGTGTGTTTATCACACGCTCCATCACCTTAGAGAGAAGAGAGGTTATAGCTATAGGCCTGTAATTCGATGGGTCCGACCTTTCGCCCTTTTTGGGCACCGGATGCACATTGGCAGTCTTCCACGAAAATGGCACTTGACTAGTGTGGTAAGAAAGCGCGAGAAGTCGCGTTATCACAGGGCATAACTCAGGGGCACACTGTTTGAGCACCACTGCTGGTATGCCGTCTGGCCCACTCGACTTAGGAACGTCCAAAGAAAGCAGCTCTCGCCGTACGTCCCTCTGTGAGATATTTATCTCTGGCATAGAGAATCCACATCAAGGGATCGAAGGCGGCAAATCGCCCTCATTGTCGTTCAAAGTGGAGTTTGAGGCAAAGAGATTACCCAATAAATCGGCTTTCTCCTTTACACTGTGGGCCTGATTGCCATCGACATTTCGCAGTGGTGGTAAGGACGGCTGGCAAAAGTTCCCTTCGGCAGCTTTGGCAAGCGATCAGAAGGCACGACTCCCAGAGGGATAACCCGTGAGTCACTCACCAATTCTGCCGATGAAATCGAATTTGGTTCTGGCAATAATTCTCTTACTGGACCTCGAAGCAGCATTGTATTTACATTTCATATCAGAGACGTTCGGATCCTTGATGATACGAGCCGTGGTCCAAGCCCTGTATGCGGTCTGCTTCCGAAGTCCAGCTTCCTTGCAGGACCGATTAAACCATGGTCGTTTTTTTTGCCCCGCAGCTACCTGTGCGTTTGGAATAAAATATTCCATACCCACTAGGATTGTCTAAGCGACAGCGGCTGCAGAGGCGTCGGGATCATCTGATATGAAGCAAAGCTGCCTCCAAGGGTACGATGCGTAGAATTGACGCAATCCATCCCAATCTGCCGACTTGTACTGCCACATGCGACGTAGGTGTTTCGGCCTAGATGTAATTGGCTGCGCACATGGTACTTTTGTCCGGATGAGGCAGTGGTCGGACGAACCGAGGGGTGCATCCACTGTGATGGTGTATCCGTCCGGACGTGTGGTCAGCAGAAGATCCAGTAAAGAACTTGCATGGTTCTCAATATCAGGTATTCTCGTTGGAGAATGTACCAGTTGTGAGAAACCATGGGCCAAAGCAAATTCGTGAGCAGACCTCCCCGCGTGGTCAGTGGACCGAGAACAAAGCCACTCTGAATGATGGGCATTAAAGTCTCCTAAAATCACCAACTCCGCGGAGGGGTACTGCTCTAGAATTTTGTCAGTCGTCAATTGCAGGTGCTCAAAGAGTCGTGTTGTTTCCCTGTCACCGCTATGAGACTACCGGGTATCTATCTGGGACTATCCGGGTGTGGCCTCCGTAGTCCACGCGCGCCCACAACACTGACAGGTCCCCAGCTTCCAAATGATGGAGACGGCGACAGCAGATATCATCCCGGACGAACATGCATACACCGGCTCGCCTTATGAACTTTTGTTCCAGCTTATATCCGGGGTACAGTAAGTATGATGTATCGGCCGGGCATGATATCTGCGTCTCCGTGAGGAACAACAGGGTCGGCTGCGCAGTCTCGAGGTGTCTCGAGGTGGACTGCGCAAAGTAATTGCGTAATGTTTTTATATTAATCGAAAATATTTATAGCTAAACTACTTTTATATACTTTGCATATAATTTGATCTTCTCTTCCTATGTGAATAGCGTTCCTGTACCGTATTTTCGCCTTTATCATATAAAAAAAGGAATAAGGTCCTCCAAATCACCACTATCACTGTTTGAGATAAAATTCAAGGCTATAATTTAACACAACAAACAAGTCGAAAAATTAGTAAAAATGCAAATTTGAGGTCAATCCGTAATCTGCGATCATACCTCCTCTGGATGGTTTGCGCCTAGAAATAGTAATTGCAATCGTATCCACAATACGTTATAAAGTTATACACAAACGTGGATATAAATCGCTATCTTGGAAAATTACAATTGCATATTAATTTTAGGCGTTGACGGAGGTCGTTTAGAATCTGAGCAACTTGAATAAATTAACCATTTTAAATAAGAGTTCTCTTATTAGTTAAACTACTTATTTTACTTATAATTTATTTGACTGAATTTGTTGTGTACAAATTGCACAGAAACGCAAGAAACTGAATTGATAATCTTGAAAAAGTCATATTAGAAATGGTCTCTGTATACCTGTAGGATTATGTAGCTCGTAGTAACCGGTTATGTTCTTTGTGTAAAGCTTAATGTGTTGCTGACCGTACATTATACTTTATACAACCTAGCCATTCTACCTACCGTAATCATAAAAAGTTTCAGTACTTTTTTTGTATTTGTAAATATCGATAAACACGTCGAACTCATGCAGCACTCCTACTGAAATAGTATAAATGTCGTTTGGATGTCTCAGGCGGCCTGCAATACAACATTACTATTTTGTTGGTCAATTCCAGGTGCTTCGAATGACTCTGTCGTCGGTAAACTGGCGGAGACGGGAGATGGTGCGTTGGCTAGTCACGTGCGCCACTGAACTAGGCTTGGACGCTCTGCTCTCAATTATGCAGAACTGGTACGAATCGTTTCTAGATCTATTAGAAATTACTTATTTTGCGTAAATTCTATCTCAATAGAGTAATTACGTATGCGTTTCTTCGTATTTATATATTTGTACACCATCACTACTCACATTCGTTCTCACGAAGGGGCTCGATTCTGCCGAAACTATTAAACTGAACAGCTGTAGGCATGATGTTTTTTTTCACCTTCTTCTTCTTCGTAGGAGAATCAGATTAAAATTTTCAATTAAAATGTAGTCGCGAACACAAATTTGTAAACTTCCTTATTACTTTTGTTTTTTTTTTTATTCTTAATTTTTAACGAGGCTTTCATCACTTTGGGTGAACATGTCCGCCTCATAGAACTAATCACATATTTACATAACATACACACTTTACACGAATATAAACATGTATAGTTTTATGGCTAAGCTGGACAATGGTTCCGTCAGCAAACAATTTATATTGCCATTAGCCAGATCCATTCCCACGAGGAGTCTATCTCTTAGCTCAGAGTTTCGGGCACATTCCAACAACATGTGATAAACATCATCGATCCTAGAACATAGCCTTCCTTACTACTTTAATCTTATCTGAATTTACAAACATTTTTAAATACCATATCTATATATAGTTGATAACATTGATTAAATTCTACTTTGGCTCAACGAAGTAGAAGCAGAGGTTCGACTGCAACTGATAGTGCTCTGTCGCGAAATTGATTGGTGGCTGTAATCAACGCGGCATCTTCGCTATATAAGGGGCCGTCTATTAATCACGTGATCTTTTTTAGCATTTTTTAAGCCCCCCCCTCCCCCTTGGTGATACGTAGTGAGGTTTAAGACTTTATTTTCGTGAGACGAAGTTATTTTCGTGATTTTTATCAAACCCCTCCCCCCCCCTTTCAAGCCTCACGTGATTAATGGACAACCCCTAAGTTCAATCCCACCCAAGCAATGGTTATATGGATTTAAATGAAATTCATAGAAATTCCGTGACTATTTTAATGGTGAATTTCACGTCGTAACAGGTACGAGTTGTTTACGCCAACGGAAGCGACAGGCCCGGTAGCTGCCGCGGCCATGTCGCACGCGACGGCGCTGCGGCTGGGACTTACCTTTGACCAGCAAGAGAAGCTCAGCGCTTGCGCGAGGACACTGGCGCTACAGTGCGCGGCCAAGGTAATTTCGGACGTATGCTTATGGAAATAGGGACATTTATTGCTGTGTTATTATCAGGGAATTTTATAGCTCTAACGAGGAGCATAGTCAAATCGCATGAATATTATAAGATAATGTCAATGCGCACTGAAATAGTGCTGCTTCAGTGTAATGATATTGATGATACAATGCAACGGCATGGCCGGCAATGGTACTCTGAAGGCTTGCTTTATAAATTTAAATTCAAAATCTTTATTTCAATCTAGGTAGACCCATTATCTTTACATCAAACAAAACTAAATATAATATGTGACAACATTTATCAAACAAAATAAAAACAATAAACAATTTATCACACAACTTTCACTGATGAATCAACTTAGAAATCGCGGAAAAAATCTACTGTTTCATATAGTTTGACCGTAATTGCTTTACCGTACCTTAGGAAGAGGCGTTGACGTAGGGCATGTAAAATTAGAGATATATCACTAGGACGGGAAGCTAAAAAAATAAAATTGATATGAGAAAAATAGCTTATACTGTTGAATAAGATAACTTCCAAGACTTGAAGGGAAAAGCAAGCTGACATTGTTGAGATATTAAGCATAAAGCAAGCTTAGAACGTTTGAACGGGAAGGCCAGAGCGAGGTTATAGCGTTGGGATGGAAAGGTGCAAACTGACTACGTGGTGGCATGACGGAAAGTGCGAGCTTATAGCGTTGGGTCGGGAAGGAGAGCGCAAGCTGATAACATGGTGGCGTAAAGGAAAGAGCGAGCTTATAGCGTTTAGATGGACATAAAGAGCAAGCTTATAGCGTTGGGATAGGAAGGAGAGTACAAGCTGACAATGTGCTAACGTGAAGGAAAGAGCGAGCTTATAGTGTTGAAGAAGCTGATACTGTTAGATGAGAAATAAGTAACGAAAAAGCACGCTGATAATGTTGACACGTGAAAAAAAGAGCAAGCTTAATGTTGGTATGGAAAGAAAAGAGCACACATATTGAAGAAAAGAGCAAACTGATAACGTTGCGATGTAAAGTAAAGAGCCACCTTATAATTTTAGGACAGGAAGGCAAGATCAAGCTTATATGGTTGACCGAAAAGGAAAGTGCAAATTTTTAACTCTTTGGGCGATTTCGATCAAACTATACAAATGTTCGTGATCTACTCGACTCATATATATTGAATACCAGATTTTTCATAATTACCAGAGTTGGTTCCATTGTGAGTTTTTTTATGTATTTATAATATTTGCAATCTGTAGCTCTCGATATTTAGCCATTGCTTTATATTGCATGCACAGGATATATCCATTAACACGTCCGTCAATCAATTATTGCAGAAGATCTTGTTGTATCCGTCTCCGCAAACAACGAGGTAGAGCATGTGCATTGATTGTTTTGGGCTAGTGAGTTGGGACGTTTTAGTATTCTGGACTATGAAGCCGTCATACTGCGTGCTATTCGTTGCTTTATTTTTTTAATTTTCAGCTCTGGTTGTAATCATTTCCGATTATATACCATGTTGATTCAAATTGTATACGGAATTTTGATTGGAATCTTTTTGGGATCTCTATAGTAAAAAATTGCTGATTCGCAAATGTCAATCCAGATTAGCTTAATTATAGGTTTTAAATTTATTTTCCAGGGAGTTGTGAGTTTCTTCTGAACAAGCAGATCTTACGCACTTGTTAGCACGCAAACAACTTTATGTTTTCTTCACGTCATTCGCTTATCCAGATGTATTCACAAATACTTTACGTTGTCAGCTTGCGAAACTTGGAACTTCTAGTAGATTCGGTGGGCAAAAGCGTTTAGTGAAAGAGACCTGGACAGACTTGCCTTCATTAGCCTTTGACTGCTAACCTGTGAGCCAATTTGATACTTTGTTCTGATAATTTTGAAGCTTTTTGGAAACCATATCCGGAGATTCATATCATATGCATACAGTGTTATCAACAACGATACCGATGCAACTCTTGCGATGGGAATATCTGCAGTATAGAGAAGATTTAAAATAATACATCTTGACTTGCGTAAATGTTAGTTAGGTATAATTTGATGTTTTTTGTAATAAATTAAAGGAACAATAATAAATAAATAATTTACTTAAAGAATATTTTTTATTTCAAATAGTAATCCGTCAAAAAGTACCCAATCGAACGCTTGTGTAATATTCAGGTGTACAACATTATATTAAGGTTGCTGTCCAAAACGTTTGGTGTGTGGATGGTATACCGATACTATTCGGTTAGCAGGCCAAAGTTGACGCCAACTATCAACATACCGCTAAGTACGGCTCTAGACATTGGACCACCGCGCTGGTTCACCTCGTTCGGCCAATGTATACAGCCTGCCGTAAAAACATTACATTTGCACCTTGCCACCTGTGGTAAGTCAACTTATATTGAGACATTTTATGAATAATCACCTAGTATTCTGTAAAACAATTTCAGAATTATTGGCATGCATGTACATGACTCCTTAGCATTATACAATTATAAGTACTTAGTAATAAAATGAATAATGGAAACTTACATGATTAGAAGAATAAAAGGTGACGCAACATTGCAAAATACTTAAAAAAAAATTTAACTCTTTGGTATAAAAGTTAATGACAGTTTTATTTGTATGTCAAGATTATTATTTTTCATACTTGGCGCATTTCATATATGACGCAATATTTTGAAATACATAATTCACTTTTTATTTTAAATTTTCATGTCTATGATAATATGAGCCTTATGTTGTAAGGATGCACACCTAAAATATATAACAGCACGTCGTGTTAAATGGTAGCTCTATCTAAACGATAATCCCAGAGTACTGAAAATATATTAGAAGCAGGCTATAAAAGAATTAAATAGCCGTGAGCTACTCAAATAGTAATAAAACAATCTGAATGAATCAAAAGAAAGAAAATAAATAGCATAATAATGTTACATCCATCTCATATCGCATAAAAATGTTACAGTTATCTAGTTTGACACACTAAGTTATTGGTGTGACGTGTGATATTATATTTTGTTGGTTGGATTGGCTTAGTAAATATGTTCCATATAGTAATATTTAATATGTTTATATGAAGACGTTGACCGGAAAAAGTTTTAATTTGCAATTTTGTTATAACTAGTTCAACTTATTCTATTTAACATGTTATTTTAGTCGTGTAGTTTTAGTCTTAAGTCTCAGATGTTCCGTGCCACGATTATCTCACCGTACATGAGCTTAGAAATGCTACTTCTGTAACCGAACCACAGACTTTTGTAATACAGGCTTGACCTAGCATAAAAGTCAGCGGACTAAACCACTGCGATAAATTATAAGCCACTAGCTGACCCGTGCCACTTCGTTGGGCATAATATTAATAATCCCGAAGCGAGCACCCGAAGCCAACGCGCGCCGTGCGCTGCCCGTTTTTTCTCCGATTCACTTTGCAAAACGGACTACCACGTAAAAGCCTTTTTATTTTTCGGTTTTTATTTAACCTATGACACTCAGCAATAATGTGTCTTTCTATTGGTGAAATAATTTTTAAAATCGGTTCAGTAGCTCCCGAGTTAACACACAAACTTTACGTCTTTATAATCTTAATATATATATTTCTTGTGTGCGTGTGTATGTGACTGAACTCCTCCTAAACGACTGGACCAATTTTGATGAAATTTTTTGTGTGTATTCCAGGGGGCTTGAGGATGGTTTAGATTCACAATACGGTCATATAGATATTGTTTTTCAGCTAAATTATTTATTTAAAAACATTTGAGACAACGTGAGACAACGTGACATTTGAGACATTTGAGACATTTGACAGGACAACGTCTGTTGGGCCAGCTAGTATTAGTATAGATTTACATTTTAATGTAACTGAAATAATTATTGTAATCTATTTTTGGGGCTTGAATAAATACATTATTATTATTTATTATTATATATTTAAATATATGTTAGTCAACACATGAACACAAAGTATACTATAATTGTACCGTATAAGTCGCATATATATTTGCAACACTCAACTAGTAGCAAAATTCGTTTTGGATCTCGTGTGCCTAATAGAATTGCTAATCTAATGTACAATAAATCTATGTACAGTTCCATAGATAAATGTACACTTTTGATATCAAATGTAAATAAAGTGATAGCTCAGTGGTAAAATGCGTGAGTCGTACAGTCCAGGATAGATCCGCAACACGTATCAAGTCTATGTACTACAAAGTTCTTGAAAATCATGCACATATCCAAATACGTATTGTCACTTGGACATCGGTGATGCAAATAATCGTCTGGAAATCTACACACCTGACAGATTCAGATGAGTGAAAATGTGGAAGGTGAAGGGAATGTGGGTGGGTTCAGTGCTGACGGAATCATATTTAATGATAAGTGAAAATTTCGTAAAAACCCATATTGGCGCCACACAATCAAGTCACTTTTTTTTCCTACAAACTAAATAATTTCGTTTTTGATCTTAAATATTGATAGCCTTGCATTAGCGAAATATTACGTTACAGCAATCTATTGAGTGCCATTTTGACTAAAAGTTAAATTAGTACTTTTTCTTGTGTTCATGGTGACCAGGATGTTTGATGTTAGTTAATTCGAAAAGTATCAGGTTTTCAGGGCTTAGACAGGCATCTAGAGTGCATCTAGTTTATATGCCCCATATTGTTACATATTACTTTGTTGTTTAAAATCATTTTTTGTGCAACGATGCGTAAAATACTTTTTCCACTAATATTAAGGTATCATCACTTCATCCATCTTATTCACAAACAAAATATCCACGGACTAATCACAGTAATTGAGTGAGAAATGTAATGTAAAGATCATTCAATCCAATTCCCTAATTATGGAATACTTGAAATATTATTAATATTTAAAATCTTGACATATGTTTAACAGATTGTATTTATACTAACGTTATTTTTAAGTTTACATCCCCATAATGATTTTAAATTTACGTACATTTCCAGTAAAGAAGATATCTCATAAAATTTGGATTAGATGTCAATTATTAAAAAAAAATAACATTTTTGTTGTAAATTTAATGTTGATTACGAAAACAAATCTACGTGCTTAGTTATCTGTGGTATTTTATTTAGTAATCTGTGGTATCTCAGCTAGGCGAGTAGTTACAGAGATATTAATATTTCAATAACGACTTGTATAGTCAGATACTTGGATAATATGTCGTAAGATAGACTTCTTACGAAGTCATGTATGTTCTTATAATATAGTTTGTGACTATATAAGAAGATTACTGGAGTCGGAAACCTCCGTCGCAAAACTGAAACATGCAAAATGTCAAGAGTGCGGTTCAAAATTTGCTGTGCGCTCATGACAATTATAGACAGTTCTGGAGGCACAGTTCTTTATTTTTATTTGAACTGTTAGCATCAATCAATTATGTTATTGATTAGGACAGATCTGTCTGAATTTGTAATGCTGGTAACCTAAATTTTTTTACATAGACACTTAAACTTGGTCTATTTTTAAGTACTGGTGGCAAAAAGTACACTTAGCATGTCACAAAATTGGATATGTTTTGTCTCTTGAAAAATTCACCATTTTGTATTACGCGATGTTAGAACTTGTGCGACAATATATCCAGGACCCGCCCGGCTGCGCGCTGAGCGCCCTGTCAGTGTGCGAGGGCTCAGCGGGCGCGTTCGAGGCAGCGTGCGCGGCCGTGGGCGGCGCGGCGGCGCGCGGTGCGCTCGCCTCCAGCCAGCTGTTCGCCGTAGCGCGCTACATGGAGCAGCGCGGCCAGCCCGCGCGCGCCATGCGCCTCGCCACGCTCGCCATGCGCAACCTGCACCTGCACTACAATCAGGTATGTGGCCCTGCGGCCGCTCGCCTCCAGCCAGCTGTTCGCCGTAGCGCGCTACATGGAGCAGCGCGGCCAGCCCGCGCGCCCATGCGCCTCGCCACGCTCGCCATGCGCAACCTGCACCTGCACTACAATCAGGTATGTGGCCCTGCGGCCGCTCGCCTCCAGCCAGCTGTTCGCCGTAGCGCGCTACATGGAGCAGCGCGGCCAGCCCGCGCGCGCCATGCGCCTCGCCACGCTCGCCATGCGCAACCTGCACCTGCACTACAATCAGGTATGTGGCCCTGCGGCCGCTCGCCTCCAGCCAGCTGTTCGCCGTAGCGCGCTACATGGAGCAGCGCGGCCAGCCCGCGCGCGCCATGCGCCTCGCCACGCTCGCCATGCGCAACCTGCACCTGCACTACAATCAGGTATGTGGCCCTGCGGCCGCTCGCCTCCAGCCAGCTGTTCGCCGTAGCGCGCTACATGGAGCAGCGCGGCCAGCCGCGCGCGCCATGCGCCTCGCCACGCTCGCCATGCGCAACCTGCACCTGCACTACAATCAGGTATGTGGCCCTGCGGCCGCTCGCCTCCAGCCAGCTGTTCGCCGTAGCGCGCTACATGGAGCAGCGCGGCCAGCCCGCGCGCGCCATGCGCCTCGCCACGCTCGCCATGCGCAACCTGCACCTGCACTACAATCAGGTATGTGGCCCTGCGGCCGCTCGCCTCCAGCCAGCTGTTCGCCGTAGCGCGCTACATGGAGCAGCGCGGCCAGCCCGCGCGCGCCATGCGCCTCGCCACGCTCGCCATGCGCAACCTGCACCTGCACTACAATCAGGTATGTGGCCCTGCGGCCGCTCGCCTCCAGCCAGCTGTTCGCCGTAGCGCGCTACATGGAGCAGCGCGGCCAGCCCGCGCGCGCCATGCGCCTCGCCACGCTCGCCATGCGCAACCTGCACCTGCACTACAATCAGGTATGTGGCCCTGCGGCCGCTCGCCTCCAGCCAGCTGTTCGCCGTAGCGCGCTACATGGAGCAGCGCGGCCAGCCCGCGCGCGCCATGCGCCTCGCCACGCTCGCCATGCGCAACCTGCACCTGCACTACAATCAGGTATGTGGCCCTGCGGCCGCTCGCCTCCAGCCAGCTGTTCGCCGTAGCGCGCTACATGGAGCAGCGCGGCCAGCCCGCGCGCGCCATGCGCCTCGCCACGCTCGCCATGCGCAACCTGCACCTGCACTACAATCAGGTATGTGGCCCTGCGGCCGCTCGCCTCCAGCCAGCTGTTCGCCGTAGCGCGCTACATGGAGCAGCGCGGCCAGCCCGCGCGCGCCATGCGCCTCGCCACGCTCGCCATGCGCAACCTGCACCTGCACTACAATCAGGTATGTGGCCCTGCGGCCGCTCGCCTCCAGCCAGCTGTTCGCCGTAGCGCGCTACATGGAGCAGCGCGGCCAGCCCGCGCGCGCCATGCGCCTCGCCACGCTCGCCATGCGCAACCTGCACCTGCACTACAATCAGGTATGTGGCCCTGCGGCCGCTCGCCTCCAGCCAGCTGTTCGCCGTAGCGCGCTACATGGAGCAGCGCGGCCAGCCCGCGCGCGCCATGCGCCTCGCCACGCTCGCCATGCGCAACCTGCACCTGCACTACAATCAGGTATGTGGCCCTGCGGCCGCTCGCCTCCAGCCAGCTGTTCGCCGTAGCGCGCTACATGGAGCAGCGCGGCCAGCCGCGCGCGCGCCATGCGCCTCGCCACGCTCGCCATGCGCAACCTGCACCTGCACTACAATCAGGTATGTGGCCCTGCGGCCGCTCGCCTCCAGCCAGCTGTTCGCCGTAGCGCGCTACATGGAGCAGCGCGGCCAGCCCGCGCGCGCCATGCGCCTCGCCACGCTCGCCATGCGCAACCTGCACCTGCACTACACGCACCGCACTACTTCATCTACGTGTATGTGGCCGATTTTTACTGATGCGCCTTCCTTTTCCTTTTCCATTTCCTTTGTCATATAATGATATCATCGACTGCATTTTTCGACTATAAGATGACAGACAGCGTAGCGAGAGAGAAAATTCTCCCTCTTCGTTTTATTTAATTATACCTATTAAAAAATTATTTATACTAGAACTTTTAATAGTCACCACACTTTATTGGTGTCGTTTTTATAGAGCTTAATATTTCACCAACAGGACTTTTAATAGTTATCACGTCGTCATACTTCGTTTTAATTGTTTCATTTTAAACTTAGTTTAACATTCCCATGCACTTCACTACGCGATTGATATTTTAACTCTTAATAATATAACTAATAAATAACTTGGCTGCATAAAAATTCGGCACGTATTTAGCGTCACGCCGTCGTCCAAGTTATATAGTGCATTTTTTGTTGATTGTGTACGTGCGTTCACAGGACAGCCACCCGGCGATCGCGGACATCCACTGGGCGGTAGCGCTGGCGCACTCTCTGGGCCGCGCAGAGCTGCAGGCCATGCTGCCGCTGCTCGTCAAGAACGTACAATGCGCTCCTGTGCTCGTAAGTGTTCTATCCAATAGTCAATTTTCATTGCTGGGCATTGACTCGCGCCATAAAAAAAATACAGGGCAGATCGTACCGTGAGCGCGAATTGGTGTTTTGATGATTTCTAAAATTATAAAATCGCTATCGCTACTTTATACAACCTGCAATTACAACTGAAATTGGGAATAACGATTACGTTAACATGCCTTAAATATTTCGAAAGTACTGGTTCGACATAATATTACGAATTTGACTTTATCCATAATATATTAACGAGATATTTTACACAAGTAGATGTATTATCTATGAGATAAATTGACACTTGCAAGTTATTCACGCTAGTATTTTCAGTTCGCTTGAATTTATCTTCCAAATCTAAATAGATTTCTTAGCGAAAAGCTGGAGACGTATTTTTGAATCATTAGACGTGAATTTGTAATTCGAATACGAATACAAATCGTGCGCGAAATTATTTTCTACTGCTTACAATTTTATAGATTTTTGAATCACTCGAATTCAGTGTTGTCATTTAATTAAATTCCGTTTCACGCAGTAAAATTCAAAACCACAACAACGAAAACAAAAATCCTGCGATGACTCACACGTGAAACAGATCACTGTCAAGGTCACGTCAGCGTTGGATATTCTATACAAAAACGAGTGGGTTGAACCACTCGTTGCACAACGCACGAAATGAAAATTCAGAAATAGTGAATTCGGTAATTCGTATACCAATCTCACGATTTCGAATGCGAATTGGTTTTCTATTGTTTCAAAAATTCGTCTCCTGTCTGTTTCAAATATTCATTGAATACTTATGAATTAAACTGTTTTTCATTGATGGCCTGCCCTCTATTTTATATTTGTAAATATTTTAAAAATGCTAAAATTCAGCTCATGCGGGTCAATCAAAGATAAATAAACAAATCTGATAAAGATATACTTTCGGCACTTGTATCAGAATGTGATTATCCGCAGTCGGACGTACTGCGGCGGTGCTGCGTGGCGGCGGCGGGGTGCTCGCGCGCGCGGCCCCCGCCGCCGCGCCCGCCCACGCCGCTGCGGCCGCTGCTCGAGGCCGCGCTGCGCGCCTACGCGTCCACCACGCACGCGCGCCTCGCGCACATCTCCCCGCGGCACTACGCGGACTTCGTGGACTTCCTAGGTGAGACACACCGGCCACGCCGCTGCGGCCGCTGCTCGAGGCCGCGCTGCGCGCCTACGCGTCCACCACGCACGCGCGCCTCGCGCACATCTCCCCGCGGCACTACGCGGACTTCGTGGACTTCCTAGGTGAGACACACCGCCCACGCCGCTGCGGCCGCTGCTCGAGGCCGCGCTGCGCGCCTACGCGTCCACCACGCACGCGCGCCTCGCGCACATCTCCCCGCGGCACTACGCGGACTTCGTGGACTTCCTAGGTGAGACACACCGCCCACGCCGCTGCGGCCGCTGCTCGAGGCCGCGCTGCGCGCCTACGCGTCCACCACGCACGCGCGCCTCGCACACATCTCCCCGCGGCACTACGCGGACTTCGTGGACTTCCTAGGTGAGACACACCGCCCACGCCGCTGCGGCCGCTGCTCGAGGCCGCGCTGCGCGCCTACGCGTCCACCACGCACGCGCGCCTCGCACACATCTCCCCGCGGCACTACGCGGACTTCGTGGACTTCCTAGGTGAGACACACCGCCCACGCCGCTGCGGCCGCTGCTCGAGGCCGCGCTGCGCGCCTACGCGTCCACCAGCGCAGCGCGCCTCGCACACATCTCCCGCGGCACTACGCGGACTTCGTGGACTTCCTAGGTGAGACACACCGCCCACGCCGCTGCGGCCCCTGCTCGAGGCCGCGCTGCGCGCCTACGCGTCCACACGGCGCACGCGCGCCTCGCACACATCTCCCGCGGCACTACGCGGACTTCGTGGACTTCCTAGGTGAGACACACCGCCCACGCCGCTGCGGCCGCTGCTCGAGGCCGCGCTGCGCGCGCCTACGCGTTCCACCACGCACGCGCGCCTCGCACACATCTCCCCGCGGCACTAACGCGGACTTCGTGGACTTCCTAGGTGAGACACACCGCCCACGCGGCCGCCTGCTGGCCACTCGAGGCCGCGCTGCGCGCCTACGCGTCCACCACGCACGCGCGCCTCGCGCACATCTCCCGCGGCACTACGCGGACTTCGTGGACTTCCTAGGTGAGACACCACCGCCCAACGCCGCTGCGGCCGCTGCTCGAGGCCTCCACTACGCGTCACACCACGCAGCGCCGCTCGCGCACATCTCCCCGCGGCACTACGCGGACTTCGTGGACTTCCTAGGTGAGACACCACCCCCACGCCGCTGCGCGCCGCTGCTCGAGGCCTCCACTACGCGTCCACACGCACGCGCGCCTCGCGCACATCTCTCCCGCGGCACTACGCGGACTTCGTGGACTTCCTAGGTGAGACACACACCGCCCACGCCGCTGCGGCCGCTGCTCGAGGCCGCGCTGCGCGCCTACGCGTCCACCACGCACCGCGCGCCTCGCGCACATCTCCCCGCGGCACTACGCGGACTTCGTGGACTTCCTAGGTGAGACACACCGCCACGCCGCTGCGGCCGCTGCTCGAGGCCTCCACTACGCGTCCACCACGCACGCGCGCCTCGCGCACATCTCCCCGCGGCACTACGCGGACTTCGTGGACTCCTAGGTGAGACACACCGCCCACGCCGCTGCGGCCGCTGCTCGAGGCCTCCACTACGCGTCCACCACCACGCGCGCCTCGCGCACATCTCCCCGCGGCACTACGCGGACGTGGACTTCCTAGGTGAGACACACCGCCCACCCCCGCTGCGGCCGCTGCTCGAGGCCTCCACTACGCGTCCACCACGCACGCGCGCCTCGCGCACATCTCCCCGCGGCACTACGCGGAACTTCGTGGACTTCCTAGGTGAGACACACCGGCCACGCCGCTGCGGCCGCTGCTCGAGGCCTCCACTACGCGTCCACCACGCACGCGCGCCTCGCGCACATCTCCCCGCGGCACTACGCGGACTTCGTGGACTTCCTAGGTGAGACACACCGGCCACGCCGCTGCGGCCGCTGCTCGAGGCCTCCACTACGCGTCCACCACGCACGCGCGCCTCGCGCACATCTCCCCGCGGCACTACGCGGACTTCGTGGACTTCCTAGGTGAGACACACCGGCCACGCCGCTGCGGCCGCTGCTCGAGGCCTCCACTACGCGTCCACCACGCACGCGCGCCTCGCGCACATCTCCCCGCGGCACTACGCGGACTTCGTGGACTTCCTAGGTGAGACACACCGCCCACGCCGCTGCGGCCGCTGCTCGAGGCCTCCACTACGCGTCCACCACGCACGCGCGCCTCGCGCACATCTCCCCGCGGCACTACGCGGACTTCGTGGACTTCCTAGGTGAGACACACCGGCCACGCCGCTGCGGCCGCTGCTCGAGCCGCGCTGCGCGCCTACGCGTCCACCACGCACGCGCGCCTCGCGCACATCTCCCCGCGGCACTACGCGGACTTCGTGGACTTCCTAGGTGAGACACACCGGCCACGCCGCTGCGGCCGCTGCTCGAGGCCTCCACTACGCGTCCACCACGCACGCGCGCCTCGCGCACATCTCCCCGCGGCACTACGCGGACTTCGTGGACTTCCTAGGTGAGACACACCGCCACGCCGCTGCGGCCGCTGCTCGAGGCCTCCACTACGCGTCCACCACGCACGCGCGCCTCGCGCACATCTCCCCGCGGCACTACGCGGACTTCGTGGACTTCCTAGGTGAGACACACCGCCCACGCCGCTGCGGCCGCTGCTCGAGGCCTCCACTACGCGTCCACCACGCACGCGCGCCTCGCGCACATCTCCCCGCGGCACTACGCGGACTTCGTGGACTTCCTAGGTGAGACACACCGCCCACGCCGCTGCGGCCGCTGCTCGAGGCCTCCACTACGCGTCCACCACGCACGCGCGCCTCGCGCACATCTCCCCGCGGCACTACGCGGACTTCGTGGACTTCCTAGGTGAGACACACCGCCCACGCCGCTGCGGCCGCTGCTCGAGGCCTCCACTACGCGTCCACCACGCACGCGCGCCTCGCGCACATCTCCCCGCGGCACTACGCGGACTTCGTGGACTTCCTAGGTGAGACACACCGGCCACGCCGCTGCGGCCGCTGCTCGAGGCCGCGCTGCGCGCCTACGCGTCCACCACGCACGCGCGCCTCGCGCACATCTCCCCGCGGCACTACGCGGACTTCGTGGACTTCCTAGGTGAGACACACCGGCCACGCCGCTGCGGCCGCTGCTCGAGGCCTCCACTACGCGTCCACCACGCACGCGCGCCTCGCGCACATCTCCCCGCGGCACTACGCGGACTTCGTGGACTTCCTAGGTGAGACACACCGGCCACGCCGCTGCGGCCGCTGCTCGAGGCCTCCACTACGCGTCCACCACGCACGCGCGCCTCGCGCACATCTCCCCGCGGCACTACGCGGACTTCGTGGACTTCCTAGGTGAGACACACCGCCCACGCCGCTGCGGCCGCTGCTCGAGGCCTCCACTACGCGTCCACCACGCACGCGCGCCTCGCGCACATCTCCCCGCGGCACTACGCGGACTTCGTGGACTTCCTAGGTGAGACACACCGGCCACGCCGCTGCGGCCGCTGCTCGAGGCCTCCACTACGCGTCCACCACGCACGCGCGCCTCGCGCACATCTCCCCGCGGCACTACGCGGACTTCGTGGACTTCCTAGGTGAGACACACCGCCCACGCCGCTGCGGCCGCTGCTCGAGGCCTCCACTACGCGTCCACCACGCACGCCCGTTTATTTGTCTCAAGTTTGTGCTTTTATAGTAATATTGTTGATCAAAGCTTCTTAAGTTTTTACACTGATTTTGAAAATGTATTTTTGTGAACAGGGTCCTTTTCGTGTTACAACGTCCAATTGAGGACGTCCAATTGAGTTTGCTTTTCGCGTTTCGCGTCCAATTGAGGCGCGTTTCGTATTTGTTTCGATTGCATTTTGATTGGTACAAAAATCAGTATTGCACTGTTCTTTTCACCCGAAGCTACGCTTGCAACTTGACTGTGTTAGTAAAATAATCAATGTACGTTGCAGGCAAAGCGCGAGACACATTCGCCCTAGCGCACGACGGACCGCACCAGTTTGCGGCGCTACTACAAGAGATCAAACTCAAGTACAAGGGCAAGAAGAAACTCATGTTCCTTGTCAAGGAGCGTTTCGGCTGATACCCGACCGCAGTGAGCGTGAAATCAACAGGCATAATAAAGTACAGAAAAAAGTTACTATGCGTTCGTGAGAATAGGCTGAAACTGTGGCCAACCTCGCGGAACAACTGTAGTGCCTAGGTCAGTAAACTTTTAAGAAATCAAGTTCGACATACGTAAAGTCGCGAATTAGATTTAATCCGGGCGGCATGTGGATGTGCAGACAATCCTATAACTTAGAACGCATAGTGAACCTTTGGTAAAACGTCCAATATTTTCCTGGATTAAGTTATTTCGATCCAAGAAAATATTATTTTTATAAGCTGTTAGGTAGTTAAGGTTTTTTTACTGACTGATCATGAGAAATGTGAAACGCTGATGATGATACAATATGATGACTGGAGGGTAGTTTATAAATAAATATAAATTCTATGAATGAGCTTTCGCATAGAAAAGTTTTAAGTAATGGTACACACTTCAGCTCTCCAGTGTAGATGAAATATTTAAATCTATTTGTTTACAATATATATATATAACTAGCGTCAGGTATGTAGCCATCCCTGTGCAAGTATTGACATTTACCACCAATACGACTGACAGCGTCGTGAAATGTCATTTAAATTGTAAGTAATATTGTAATGATCTCAATGATTCCATTTGTGTAAATAGAATAGGCGTGTGTATATATAGGTATATTGAACCATAATTAGGTACGTTAAATTAGTGATTCCGTGTTATGTGCTGGGATGACGTCCCGGTTCGGGTTCGGGCTAGATCCAGATTATATTTTCAATTCGCAGCACAAAACACAGAATTTCCTGTAGGCATAGTGCGCCGTTCTTATAGCGTCCAATAGAAACGGATTAATCTTTATTGAAATGACACAACACCAAAGAAATTAAAGTATATTGTAAGTCCAGAATCGTGAGTTAAGCAACGCCATTAATTAATTCAGTATTCTTGATAGTATTTGATAGACTTTTATTTCTATAATGATTAAGCTATACTATACTTATTTGCGGTGTCAGTCTGTTTAGTTATAACTTTATCTGTCTCAGTACGCAGGAGACATTTAGTGTGTTCTGTTCAAACTTTGTTAATGATAAATGCATTCCAAGATTGAGACCTCTTTCGAAACTGCATCTTATGTCTACGAATAAGACAATTTACTTTGACTATCACAAAAAAATATATTTCAATCTAATGTAGATTATAAAATTTTAACAAAAGTGCATTTATAAAGATAGAGAACGACTAATATTTAATTATAGAGGGATGTTTGAATAGTGTTCAGATGTTAGCATGAGAAATGATTATGGATAGGTATTAGGCATAAATGAAGGACTTTTGTACTTTTTGTGGTGTGCGTGAGGGTTGTGCAAACGGAATCAAATGTATTTTTAATAGCGACACATTCTTATAAGGCGATACTGAATTTTGACGTAGCTAGGTAGAAAAGTAATTATAAAATTTTATTTGACAGTGATATATTCTTTTCACTCTTGCTGTGAGGAAAAGGGCTACACTCTTGTCAAATCAAATTTTAGGTTATGTTTCCCACTTTAGAAATGTGTCTAATGTAATAGCAATACAAAATTTGCCCTTAACTCATACTTTTTGCCAACCCTGCAATGTGTCAAAATATATTAAATTGATTGTGTACTATGTTTGCAGATGCTACCACATCACAATATTACTCCAAACAATTGACTATGTTTTTGTTTATATATGATAATTGTAAATAATTGCGATATAATTTAGTTAGATAAAAATGTATGTTTTGTTTTCATATTTTGAAATATCAAACAGTTGTTTATTCGTTATCACTTTATAATACGCGTGATTGACATACTTACTTACAAACTGTTTAAAAATATGACATTTAATAAATTTGTTATAAGTTTCATGTGGTAACTGTTACAAAATCTTTCCTCGTTATACATTGATATCACACAATAATATTGTAATTTACATCGTCCCTACATTCTTTATTATTTTTATCAGTTGTTTAGAATGACTTAGATCATTATAAAGGATAAAAATATACCCACTCTAACAATACTGTTAATATTATTGTGTCAACCTTAATTGCAGCATTGTATTAAAAGCGCCGTGAACTAAAACTAGTACTGTAAGTTAGCAATATTTCTCATTGTTTTACACATGAGTTGTATTGTTACACTGGGTAGGTATCGAATATACACAGGTATCGAAAAAGTATTACTATGAACCCACTAATCCAATATAACAGTTCCATCGTTCACGTCGATCGGTATAGTCCTGGGGCTACTACATAATTTTTCATTTGTCTTTGTACTGAATTACTTTTTCATTTTTTAGCAATTTATTTTTCTTCGCTCATATCGAGCGTACAAAGAGCAGTACCCATACAGTTTATGTATTCTTTTTCTACATCTTTAACATCTTCCGGGAAATTCAATGCTTTTTTTTAAATAGTATCCGTCAGAAGACGACGTGAAACAACGACAGATTCCGTGATAAAATTATTGCTGTTTGTTTTTTCAATTGAAATTTGTGTTCATAATAGTATATATAAAACATATACATATTTGATTCTTTTGACGAAATTCAATCGCGACGTTACTGAGTTTTTTAATATTATTCTTTATTATAAACATAGTTTTTTTACACATAAAATGGCAGTTGATTAAACTCGAACAGTATTAAAAACAACAACATATTTCCCTGCACTATCTGAGTTTCATATTTATATACATTTCTTTTTATTTTGTTCTAAGTGAGGTACATAATACTTTGTAAATAAAAATCACATTGTAATTTTTTATTCGCAGATATTTGTATTATATTATCTGGGGTAATAAACAATATGATCGATTTATGATGTACAGAAGAACTGGAAGTTAGATGTAATAACACATCGCGAAGTGCTGCAACATTTTACTTATAACAACATCTTCCATCAATATGCCTAAAGATTATTGAAACATTTCTTGAATAGTATTTAGTTGATCTACATAGATTTTAAAGTTTCCCAGAACCCCTTAGACTATAACGAATTCTGTCTGTCTGAATGTACTTTTTCTGTCTCTCTCTTACTTCAGAAAAAATCCCGTGTATGTATCACAATTTTAAACATAACAACAACAAAAATTTACCAAATTTACTCTTAAATACAACTAAATCTAGAAATTATTGTGCTCCTCCATATAAGTAGCCATCTCCATAGACCTTTATGATGACACAATAACATTAACAAATTTGGGGTTTCCTTTGTAAGCGCATAAAAAAGTGAAGTACACTCGCGTTATCTGGTTAGATGCACATCTGTGTTTTGTTTCTATTAAATTGTGTCTCCCGTGCCTGTTTCACACGATACCTCGTATTAATAATAATCAAACCTACTTTAGGTAATCTTTAGTTTTGTCTTTCTATCTTAAATTATTTATTGAAAACGGAATCAAAAGACAACAAAGATCAACTATCACGAAATATTTAATATCGGTCCAGTTTTTTTTTTATAGGATAGGGCAACAAACGAGCAAACGGATCACCTGATGGTAAGCGATAACCGTTGCCCATGGACACCCGCAACACCAGAGGAATCACAGATGCGTTGCCGGCCTTTTAAATGGGGTAAGGGGGGCTTGCGCACTCACTCACTCACTCGGCGAAACAGAGCGCAAGCGCTATTTTACGCCGGTTTTCTGTGAGGCCGTGGTATCACTCCGGTCGAGCCGGCCCGATTCGTGCCGAAGCATGTCTCTCTCACGGTAAAAAACAGTTTGTATAGTTCAGAAACATTACACAATATCACACAATAGATAATTTTGTATGGAATACAAATATACAAATCCAAATATTACCTGTGAAGCATTAAATAAGATTATGTATAATATTTGGATGGTTTCTGTAACCAAACAGGCGCTGGAGACATAGTTTGAAATAATCTCTACGCTTTGACATCTTTTAGCAAATAATATATGAATGTACCTAAAGCAATAACTCGCCTTGAGCCGGTCTGCTCCGCCAAAAGTCAAAGTATTATCCTGCATAGTTTATTTTTGTTGTTCTATTATTAATAAAATCAAAATCCTCTCGAGAGTTTTATTGTACAAAACATTAAAGAATTAAACAATTACATAAAAATTAAAAATATTATATGTGATTTACATATAATAGTTTTGATTTTTATGAAAATAACAACAATAACAGGAACTAATGTCACTACTGAATAGTCATTATAAATAAAATATTGTTTGTGAAATAACTTATCCATATGTGCCGAATATGTCACAACTTCACTCTTTTCAACGTGTAATATTAACAATAAAGCTTCAGAACAGTATAGTTTTATGCAAATATTTTAAATTACAGGTTTATATTATAATTTAGTTACCTTATAGTAATGACCAACTATTGGACACCAAATAATATAAGTGCCTTCAGGCGAGTCCACTAGTGGACAACAGACCGGCTTTGCCTTCTTAGTATTGTGTTCTGTTATTTATTGGGTAAGTACAGTCAAAGGCAAAACTTTTGTTACTACTATACCCTACAAACTTTTTGTTTTGCTTTTATATTTTTATAACGTCATGAAATAATTGGTAAACGAATTTACTATTTAATATTTACTGGTCATATGTATACATTTTGCTCTTGACTGAACTTACCTACATTTTTATTTCTGCTGAGTCGATTGTAAACATTTATCACATTATATTGTGTTTTACGTAAAACGTGGACACCCTTCAGTGCTGGTATTAAGATGGTGATAATTTCAATATAAATCATTGAAATAATATTTTGACGTCGTTTTTTTTTTTCTAATCCTCTGTCTTTTAGACAAATAACTGTTTTCGTACAAAAATACATTAAAAATACAATGGAGAACGACACCACCTGGCAGCGTTTATGCTCTATCTTATTTAGACCATTAAGTGCATGGGGCACTTTGGCCATAAATGGACATATCAATCTGACTCTGAGCTGTTGTGAAATTGCAAGTTGCCTGGGTTGCTATTTGCCGTATCTTCCTTAGTTTTTGAGTAGTCCAGATGAAGATCATTAATTATTTTAAAAAAGATCACAGTTGTTTAAGACAGGTAATATATTATATTGAACCAAAGATATTAATCCAATTATTAACTCTTTAATTGAAAGCTCAGACAAATTAGTGTCTATATTAATATTAAGTGCACACCGAGGTACAGATGTGGGCACTTATATTCCCTACTTGACCTAGAAATGTTACTTTCCGTAGAGCTTGGTTTCACGAAAACAGTTTTTATGTGAGATGTATTTTAGACTGTCTATACTTATACTATGACTATTAGAGAGGTTATTATAGTATAAACTTAAAAGATGATGAAATGAATGAAGAAGGAATAGCAGCATATGATTTAGTTAAAGATGGGTAAAATTTAATAGCTTCTGAATAAAAACACAGTTTTTAGCTTTTTAATACCTTTTTGCCTCGTAAACTAGGGACGATTTTTGCTATTTGTTATATGGGAGCCAGACATACAATGGCCCAATTATGAGGTTAAGTGCGGACAAAAGGCCAGCAAACTAACTAACATGTGGGAACCAAAACAAAAACAACATTGATAGTACTATTTTTCCACAAAACTGTTCTCTATGGAATTATCTGCTTCACATTAAAAACATCTTAGACTTGATCTGTATTGGGTTAATGTGATGGGTTGTAGATATACAAATACTGTAACACTGCATAATGAGATAACTATAGAGAACTATTAAAAATGCATTATAATATAAAGACTTGATTAGGTTGAACTCGTCAATTAAAAGTCAGAACAATAGTTCCGATCGAAAAGAATTCCATTTCAATGGTAGGTTTTGCCACATCCAATAGGAATCGTAATATTATTTAATACTTATCTGACCATTCTGAAGGAACCTCGCACAATACCTATTTGAGTTACATTTGAAGATGGGAATCAACATTTAATTTGCTTAATTAGATATAAAATTGATAGCTTCAATCGAATCGTTCTAGTGATATATCGATTAAAAATCGATGGTATCGGCCAAAAGAATCAATATACTCATCTGTGCACCATTGTCACTGTCATTCTGTCACTCCCCAAAGTACTATAACTAACATTTTCAAAAAAAAAATAATGACTTAAAAGTCTATGTTACCAGGTCATAAAATAAAAAAAAAACATTCTGTCACTTAAGTTATTTATTTTTTCTGTTTTGTTTTGACAAAAACTTTTGTAATGTTACGATCCTCTGTTATGTTATATGTTACATGTTTAATTATAGTTATTTTGTAGATAATGTTACTAAAATTAGGTATTATAAAAACTGTTTGGTAGTATTATTTTAAAATTAATTGTCTCTAAGTTCAGTCAATTCTCAAATAATGTTGGAGATTGATTACTATGTAGTTGAATGTTTAAAACCATGATTCTTACAACCAACATAAAAAATATATTTTTTATTATCATAGCATTATATATATGTATGTTAAAATCAAAAGCACAAATTATAAACAGAGAATTGGAAGTAAATACAACAGAAGGTACTGTTATTGGTACAATAGCTGGTGATGGAGAATATTTCACCTTTTATGGAATTCCCTATGCAGGACCAACTTCAGGCAACAACAGATTCAAGGTAAGTTTTGTTTACTAAATAAAACATTATTGTGACAGCTATCAATCTTATGTGATTCGCATATTCAAATTATAAAGTAATATTAATACATAAAACCACTAAAAGAAATAAAGCATACATCACCTTTCACATGTTTTGCGAAGAATGATGTAAGCTTACACAATTGAAATTGGGTGATTATCGATGAATTTATTATACAACTATATGTGGCAAACAAGCATCTCTGTCATATAGTATACTAGCTTTCCCCCAGGTGGCTTTTACTTTATATTTGATTTTGAAAAGAAAATATAGATTTACTCACAGTAAAAATTATCATACCAAGTTGCATCAGAGCATGGAAGTGCATGGAAGCGCATCAGATAGTTACTTTCAAATTTATAATATAGAAAGGACAAAGTTTTTGTTAAATTCACAACATATTTGTAACTCCCACAAGAATCACAGTGTAATTTTGTAATATATGATGTAAAGTGTTAGTATCCATTTATTTAAGCCATAACTATATCGTGCTGTTTCCTATGTCGGGCCTATTCTCCGCTTGTCTTGCATGTGAGCACAAAAGTCTCAGCTATATTAATACTAACTTTATTGTATCTCAGGCAATGAGTAGTTGGGATTGCACCAAGCTATCCCAGATTTTATAATAGGTGAAGGTATCCTAAAGACAGATTCACTTATTATTGACATGTAAAATATTCCAGACTAACTATTATGTACAAATCACAGACCCTGTATTAGTATAAACACTCAAATTAGGTATTTGTTGTTAAGTGTCTATTGTCAATGTCTACATTGAACAGCTGCAATATTTTTATATGTGTACTACATTACACTAAAACACTGCATTTGTTCAGTGGGAAAATCACATAACATTGTTTGTAACATACAATACAAAATACTTGTTAAAGTAATAATTAGCAGTACACAATGTTATCTTTTAATTGTACCTCATTAGTCAAATATTTGACAGATTTAAGGTTTTATTTTCCCTATATTGAAAATTTTTCATACAATCTCTAATATAAATATATTAAAAATGTTATGATATTACCATATGTCCATTTGATACAATATTAATTATATGTGGATCATTCGCCCCATTTCATATCATGTTATATAGTATATAATATATTTGCCTTATCCTATTTGAATGGTAAGAAAGGACAAGGAATGACATTACTGGGTATTGTGAATTTACATTTTATGTCACATATTGGTAACATACACTGTGGTTTTGTGGGGGTTGCAGATCTCGAGCTGAACTATACCGTGTATAGTTCAGCTTGAGAAATATGAACTGTAATGATGAATATTTATTATCATATAGATCATGGATATAATTATCATATTACTTCCGATGTGTTTTACAACATGTATTTAATAACAATAATGAAACATATGTCATAGTTCCGTAATCAAGAACTATTTAGTAAGCTTATTTCTAAGCATACACTTATTTACTCAGGGCGCCTCGCCGCACCACTCGAATTTTGAGAATCTAGAGTTGTTGGAGTCATAACGGAGAGAGAACTTATTTAGATAACAATTTTGAACCGGACCGATATTGTTATGCTGTTGGCCCTTTTTTTTTGTTCCGCTGAGGAAAATGCATTAAATTGCATACCCCGGCTGCGGAGAGCCGGCGGTTATGTGGGGCTCTCCTCCTCAGAAGAGGGAAACCTCTCCACTAAAAACCTCAGCGATGGCCTTCCTCAGGCATGTAGGGAGCCCCCGGGAACGATAACTACTTCCGGGAACCCCCAGCCGCTCCCCTGTCGATACAGGGGAGCCCTCCTCGGGGGTGGCAAATACCTCCCCCGATCAGGCTGTCGGACTTAGTTTCCAAAACTATTACGGTCCAGAACTATATACACATCTTCACAATCCGTACTGGATCAGCGTTGTTGACACCATAATTTAGTTATGTTAGGCTCGTGCGCCTTGATGTTGCTGAACGTTTGAGCTGATAATGAACTTTTGAACTATATTTTAGTAACGTAACTAATGTTACCTTGATATCTAAAATCGAAAACTTTTACAGGCACCACAGCCTCCTAAAAAACACAAAAAGATGATTGCCGATAAAAAAAATGTACTGTGTATCCAAGCAAGCAAGACTGGCTCCATTGGAATAGAAGACTGTTTAACACTTAATATATTTACCAAAGAAGTCAATTCAAGTAAACCTGTTCTAGTCTGGATTAATGGCATAGAATATTCTCGTATATACGCACCTACAACGTTCTCGTATAAAACATATATGAATGACCTTTTGGTGATAGAAGTAAATTATAGATTATCAATATTTGGGTTTCTATGCCTCGGTGTGCAGGAAGCGCCTGGTAACGCGGGACTTAAGGATCTCATACAAGCATTACAGTGGATAAAAAAAAATATTGCATCGTTCGGGGGAGATCTAGATAATATAACTTTACTTGGCCATGGTACTGGAGCAGCTATGGTAGATATTTTGACTCTAACATCTGGATCATCAAAGTTGATAAACAAGGTCATAACAATAAGTGGATCAGCGCTATCTCCTTGGGCAGTGACGTATGAGCCCTTAGAATATGCTAAAGCTCTAGCAGCAAGATTCGGAGTAGAAAATAAGTCACAAGAGGAATTAGCTAATTTTTTCAAAACAGTAGACAAAGAACATTTAATTGAGGAAATAGTGAAGTTTAAATTTACCAACCAGTCAGTACTGTTTGCTCCATGTGTTGAAAACTCAGATTTGCCAAATTCTTTGCTGACTGATGCTCCATATAATATACTTAAACATGAAAGATATGATAAAAATATTTCGTATATAGCAATTTTCGTCACCTTTGAGATTGATATCACATCATATAATAAACAAAAACCGGAACTGCTTAAACGCTTACAAAATAACTTTACGGAATTCCTACCAGTATTTTTAAAGTTTGAAGATAAACAAACACATGCTAGTGTTTCTCAGTTTTTACTCAGTACATATTTTGAAAATAAAACGAACAAAATAAATGACGAGGATTTTTTCGAATATGAAGGTGATATGTCAGTGAAGCTTGCGACGATAGAAAGTGTCAAGGAAAGAGCGAAAACTTCGAAATCCCCCACTCGCCTGCTACTATTCAATTGTCACGAATCTAACGGTGACGCCGATAAACCGGGACCCACATATAGTGAAATTATTCCATACATTTTCGACAAGCCTCTGTCTGAAGTACACAGTTCGGCCAAGGTAGCAATAACAAAACGAATAATAGCATTTGCCAACATCGGGTAAGTACATATAATGTTATATTACGGGCAAATATTTGTAAGAAATATTGTTGTAAGAAAGTAAACTCAATAAAAATATTTAACGCCAATGTAACAGCTTTATTGTCAGTATTAGATATTTTGTTACCACAATACTTTTTTCACATCTAGATCCGCCGTGATATCCCATATCGTATTCTATAAGTAAAATAGATTTGCACGGGTATCTTTATATCCCCAAATTTTGACAGCTACATTTCAAATCTCATTTCACTTCACTCTACCTTGATTTTAGAACATTAAAATTGAAACCGGTGAGATTCAAATGAGTCGTGAGATGAGTTTGTCCTTACAGACTAGCATAGCAGGTCACCTGATTATGAGCACAAAGCGAATTAACGGAACTGTACCTGACTTCTAATTTACGGTCACGGTTAAGTCAAGGGGCTACTGCAATTTCTACTGTTTGGCTCCAGGATTTCAAGATTTAAAAAATAAATAAATAAAATATTTCGTTTAATTCTTTTTGCAGATTACCTGATTCGGACAAGTACAGTACAATGTGGTTGGCTGCTACTGAAAATCAGTTTCATTACTTGAAAGCGACAAGCCATAACAAACTAGAATACAAAGAAGATCTGCTATTTGATCTGGAAACGAAAATCACATGGAAGGATAATATTCTGCCGTACTACCATCCCCCACAACCTGTGGCAGTACTACCTTCTAAAAGCCTAGACACAGATGACAACACTCCAACAACTATGATGGACAATGAAAATGACGCACAAAATTCTATCTCAGTGGAAATGGGTATTTTCATAGGTATCACCCTTCTTTTAATTAGTGCAGGATTAGGGTTTTTAGTTCATAGGAAGTTCTTGAAACCCAATTTTCTTCAAGTTCGTAGTAATGAAATTTAATTATGGACACACAGCCACGAGGCAGGACCTTGTGACAGCTCTTATGTCGCTGTAAAAGAGGCGGTTTTCGTAAAGAATATATTAATCTTGGCGTGTTGCTTAATTTACATATTTCTATTTGCGTTCAAACTAATTTATATTCATATGGATACCTTCGTCTTTTTGTGGCTTGAAATCTCTTCTGTATACAGGATTATGTTGGGCGTAAAAACACAGCACGTTTTTTTTTTCTACGCCATCACAAATGTAAATATGTTATAGCTACTGATAAAATGATTTAAATTCCCTCGAGAGAAAGGGCTAATCTTTAAGCGCGCTAATCAAATATAAACATAGTTACAAAGAATCTGTTATTAAATTGGTTATTAAGCTGGATTAAGGAGGTGTACATTGAGATTGCTACAAATATTATTTTCGATTTTCTATTTATTATTAGTTTTCGTATTGCCTATTTATATACAAGTGACGTATTTGTGTGGTACAATGCTTCAAGAATCATTGGGGCTACTGTCACCAAAAAGAAAACTCAA
This sequence comes from Scirpophaga incertulas, assembly GCA_036419045.1. Taxonomy (NCBI): domain Eukaryota; kingdom Metazoa; phylum Arthropoda; class Insecta; order Lepidoptera; family Crambidae; genus Scirpophaga; species Scirpophaga incertulas. The sequence goes on from CM071645.1 coordinate 15,582,098, forward strand.
TTTAAAAGTGATTTATTCATAAACTTGAGTTTGGCAGTTGTGATTGTTTTAGCGGTCCAATGGCAACAAACCAAATTAGAACTACTGTAGTTTTGATAAGTCAAGTATTTATTGTATCAAATAAATATACATATGTGAAAAATAACATACTTATCTTTACTGCTATATTTTATTTTTGTGCAATGTCTTCGAGGGTTTCTCTTCGAGCTTTTTCTATTTAGATTTAGAGATTAATTTCATAAATAACTTATGTCAATATGTAAGATCGAGTTTGTACAAGTATTCAAAATAATGTACAAAAAATGTAAATGTGAAATAGTTAAAATATTTGAAACTATTTAATATTAGGTAATAATAATAATTCTTATGTAAAAAACGAAAGTTCTGAGGTAACCTAAACCGTAAACAATGAAAAAAATATAATCGAACTCTAAATTCTGTTAAAAACTGGGGTTATTATTACATAATATATATATTCAAACATTAATTTTAAGAAGTTTGCAATAAATAAACTCCGTCCCAGTTAATAAATACATGTTTGAATCATTATTGCAAAGTTGAAAAATTGATCTCATTATTTTGCATATAAAGTAAACGAGGAAAAACGGTACGTATTTCTCATTAATTACCTACGGATTTTAACGGCATTCCAAAAGTAAGTTTATTAATGCTACATAATTTAGTAAATGTATACATGAACAAATAATATTCACTGATATGTATCCGTCGGATATTAAGATTTTGTAAAAAACATATTAGCATTAATCAAGCTATTATTTTTCTCTTCAAAACTAAATAAGTTATTTTTTTGCAGCAATCTTTTGAGCGCGATTTTATTATTATATTTATCTACATCTAGCTAGCGTTTCTTTTATGTTTATAGCTAGACTAGACAGACTAGGGGAGTCATTTAATTTTTTTTGTTTTAATTTTAAAAGAAACGAAAAGTTTTAAAGTATTACACAAGTCCTTTAAACATCATATTGCCGAACCTGACTTTATAAGATCTGCATATTATTTTCGATTTGTAATTATTTATTTATATATAAATATATAAATAAATATTTATTTTGTAATAGTTAGTTATATAATTCGTGAGGAAATATATATTTTACCACGGCTAAAATTGTCTTATGTTCTTATCTGTGTCGCCAACCATCCTCATCTCGTATTGCATCAAAACTTGGTCAGGTGATTTTATCAAATTTTTCCTCAGTTAAATGTATTTTCCCGTGAGAAAAATGTTCCTTTGTCCTTCATCAGGTCACAAAGTAGTCCTATATCAACTTCCTTCCCCTATTACTAATCCCTTTTAGGGTAAAATTTTTACAAACTTGGAATGTCGTATTCATATATATTTATTAAAAAACCTAAAAATAAATTTAAAACTTCTAACTTTAAAAATGAAGTTCCGTGCATAGTTTCAATCTCTTACAGATGCCTATGTCGTGTCTCAGGCTCTAGACTGTCGGCGCCAAATTTCATTTAAATTGGTTCTATAGTTTTGACGTGAAAGCGCTATAGATAGACAGTTACTTTCGCATTTATAATAAAATAGTAATAATTTAGACGACACGATTAGCGCAGTGGTCGAATAATCGGGTCGCGGGTTCAATTCCTGCAGGAGATAGATATTTTGTATGACTTACAAAAATTTGTTGGGTCGGTCTGGGTGTTTGTGCATGTGAGATTTCTATGTTTGAGACTGCACCCACGACACAGTATAAAAATCCTAGTGTGCGACGTTTTAAAAAAAATATATAGTATACGTATTATATTTCAATATGGACGCTCGAATTTGTGTGTAGATAGCGACCATTTTGTGAAAGTGATATCTGTCAAATTTGTTGTAAATTGTTCAGTAGTGTATGGCAAAATTACCATGGAAAGTTACAGCTTTGAACAACAAGTGCAAATAATCTAATTTTACTATCAAGTGCTCCGTTCGAGAAACATTCCGCGCATTACGTGATTTTTATCCTCGCCACAACTCCTGCCGAGTCGACTATTCAACGTTTGGGGGCCAAATTCGAGTCAACTGGTTCGGTAAATAATCAATCAACACCTGTACGTTACCGAAACGTAAGGTCTGCTGAAAACATTCATGGCGGTCGAATCGCGAAAGCGCACCCCGCCATGTGCCCCGTATGGGCCTAGAGAACTCGGGGGGGTTTTAGTGGGTAGGCCGGTCCTCTATGACCGGAGAGCCCCACACACGGCCGCGCCTTGTCAGCGCGATGTCATGGTGCATAAGGTCGTATCGCTGCTGTGCGCGAGAGTGTACGAGAAAACCCCAGGAAGTCAATTTCTCGTCGTCCCGATGAACTTGGCCTTTCTGCGACTTCAACTTGGCGAATTTTGCGTTGAGACTTGGGTCTGCACCCGTATAAAATTCAACGGACCCAGGAACTTAAGGCAAGTGACCATACAACACCGTGTGAGGTCATGGTTATCCCGCGTGGTGGCGACATGAACTGGCCACCGAGATCGTGCGATTTAACACCCTTAGACTTTTTCCTTTGGGGCCATCTTAAATAGCAGGTCTATGCGAATAAGCCACAAACAATGGATACACTCAAATCAACATTACGAATGCCATCCAGCAAATTTACGCAGATTTTTGCGACAGTCAAACAAGCAAAGCCGCGCTCCTACGGTGAAGGAAAACAACGTGAGGAAACCTGCGTACATCTGCGAAGTAAAGGTGTACGTAGTCAACCAACCCGCACTGGCCAGCGTGGTTGACTAAGGCCTAATCGCCCTAACGTAGTTAGGGTAGGCTCGAGCCCCTAGGTGGGGACGTATATGAGCTGTGATGATGAAGCAAAGCCGCGGCGGACATTTGAGCGATATTCTATTCCGCACTTAATGCCATAACATATACTTTCATATAAAAATTGAATGAATATCTCACACACAACTTGTTTTATTTACGTTTATATATCGAGTGTCCTTATTGAAAGACCCTTTATATATACCTCATGTATTTATTGCAATAGTTTTTATACTACAGATTGATGTTTATCCCACCTATCTGTAATGATTCTACCGTTGACATTGTTCTGGTGGTGTCGAGTCGATTAAATGGAAATGCTGAAGATAAAGATTTAATATTTCAGAAAGTATTTTACTAGCACTTAAGATTATGTACTTTGATTTCTGAATGTGGCAAAACCATTATGGCAAAATAAACTTTTCACATTGTAAATTTCAATATCAATTTTTATGTGCTGCTTAAGAAACACCTTCAGAATCTCAGATTCATAGGATTTGAAATGTTTTTAAAAGTAACTCATTGTTGTATTGTCATTATTAAGTAAATACATTTACTTGTTAGTTTTCGAAATATTCTCTAACGGTCAAGACATCTCGACCGCTTATGGAGCCAACCGACCGCGTTAGCATATGTATTTGGCAAGTCCATGTCCTTGGTCGAAGCATTGTTTGCCGTTGATTTGACTGCTCATCGCCCTAGTCGACCGTCGGCCGCCGCCCTCGGCCTTTAATGACCCTCGACAATTAATCGCGTTTCGTTCCACTTGGCCGTTGACTGAGGCACGTTCCGAGGATTAGAGCAATATTATCGAGAGTGAATACGTTCGGTCTGTGGTTCACAGCAGGTCGGTTGTTTTTTTAGTTAGATAATTACATGTCAAATTGACATTTCATTACTTATTATTCTGCGTAAAAATAATAAAAAAATAAATATAATTACCCTTATACTAAAACTAGATGAAGACTTCGTCTTCTTTTAAGATTGATGGAGTCGCCCCTATAGGATTCGCTTAGTCCAAGTGTTTGGATTAGAATACCTACTATTTATTAAAACCGTGAGCAAGTCGTACTGTTAGTCGTAATATTAACCGTTTGACCTTGAAGTTGACATATTATTTAAGATTCACTTTGATATAATGATAATGAATCTCTCAGTGTTTTAATCTTACGCTCTAATCAGTGGCTTTGGTATACGCCATTCGAGTTTAATCTAGCTTTAATCACTTATGTTATAAAATGTAGGGAAGTAATAGATTTATGGGAATATATAAAAGCCTTCGGTCTATACGCTTTATTCTATTTCAAGAATCAAGCTCCCAAACGACAATTCTGTCTACCTCATTGAAAATTCTGCTCCCAGAAATCATGTCAACTCACCAATCGCAACGTTGCGCCAGCTTGCTACTAGTAACACAACCCGTCCCCTCGCGCCGCAGATCTTTGATAGAAATCCATAGAGAAGGTCGCCGCATGCTGGCATTATCATAAACTAATGCCATTTTAAATCTTCTTTCGATCAATATAGGGTAACAATTCGACCGGATACGGGACTTATAGCTTGTAGGCGCTATGGATATGAAGTTGAGATAGCTCGTTGTTATTTTGTTTCCTTGAAATTTATCAAGCATGCTGTATTTTTAGAAGCTATGTAGTAAATTCACTACGAGTATAAGAACCGAGTTAATTCAATCGACGGACATTGATAATATTTTAGGTTTCGCGAGGCCTTGCGTTCGCGATGTAGTCATTTAGAAGAGTGATAAGAATAAAACAAAAGGTTTCATGTGTAAAATAAAAGATATCCAGAGTAGGAGTAATATCAGGCGGTGATTACTACCAGTCGAGATAAAAATTGTAACCGTATGATCAATTAGAAATAGACATATAGAGTACCTGACGATTAACTTGACTAAATAAATAAATAAAATATAAATATTTCTTTCACTCACACCAATTAGCCTAGCCCAAAGTAAGCACTATAAGGCTGAGTAATGGTATCTATAACAGACAGACATAGATATTTTATACACATATACATATTTTTTATAGAAATATATATTTACAACCACGACTAAGATACAAATGCTAGCAATTCATCACACAAACATCTGTCCCCACTGGGACTCGAACCCGGGACCTCAGAGATGGCGACACTTTAAACATGCATCTTTATTAAAAGAATTTCCTATTAACGGTTTGCCTTTACAAGTTCTTGCATTCTTCTACAATGTTTTCTATAACTTAATTTATTTGTCATCGATGATCGCCAATTAATAATGAACTTATTAAATGTTAGCCATTTTATAGGCAATGACGCCCATAAGATAAACTTATGTGATATTTATATATTTGAAATGTTTTCGAAGCATCTGTTAAAATTTCATACTTGTGTTTCCCAAGATTATATATTTACGTTTCCATCGGTACAACTTTCAAGTGCATTTGCTAATTGTAATTTTAAATGCTTTATTTGTGTATTTTTAAGTAATAATAAGTGAACAATACTCATCAAGTTACAGTTATGTTAATCAAAATAGCTTGTATCTACGTTTTTTTCTCCTTAATATAAGATATTTATTGAAAGAATGAACGAGACAACAATGTAGATAAACTAAACTATTTAAAAAATCCTTAATAATGCGGTTGAATATGTTATTAAGTTTTATGTAATATAATAATAAATATATTGTTTTTTACTGTGTTTTACATTTATTTCTCACTACACAGTATATGGAGTCTCTAGACTATACCTATTTGTGTCTGTCGAAAGTCATAGGAGAATGTTTAGAGAACGTTTTTATTTCATACATTAAGGTAATGACACTCGCTAATGCGTTAATCGTAAACGTTTCAAGAGCGGATTAACTTGAGTTATTATTTATACATACTAACAGATTTCCGTTAGTTTGTCTCAAATCCATTAATCTCATCTCTTGAAACTCCTGATAAGCACTTTCGGGTCGCTTGACTAGAACAACGTGACGCGTACTACAAACGCCATTATTTTCAGAAAAACTTCCAGTCACCACTAGCAACAAAACATGATAAAGCGTTAATCTTGAAATTTGTCATGTACTGTTCCACTAATTTTTGTGGAACAGTACAAGAGAAAAATTAGTGGAACAGTACAAGAGTTTTATTCAACATGTATAATAAGTTCCACCAAGAGCCAACAATCAACTCAATACAGAATATTGAAATTTGTCCTTTGTATTTTGACAGTTCAAATTTAATAAATCGCTTTATTATATGGCGTTTCGGTCATGCTAAAGGGCAGAACACAAGCAACCAGTTTGTAAATCTCTATCCTAATGACGTGAAATATGCAGTTTTGATGTTCCGGAATGTCACACTGTAACTATTCTGTATTGAGTTGATTGTTGGCTCTTGGTGGAACTTATTATACATGTTGAATAAAACTCTTGTACTGTTCCACTAATTTTAATTCTTATCGACCTGACCGGTTTCGCTTTACAGCATTTTCAAAGGTGTTAAAGTACACAGCTGTTCATGTTTACGCTTCTATCTAAAAATTAAATTATATTTAATTTTTAGATAGAAGCGTAAACACGAATCACACACACACGATCACACTGTAACGTTTATCGAAGTTTCCTAGTAACGAATTAACGGTGCCCATGTTAAAGTATAGTGCCTATTACAGTATGTTTTACAGAATCCATCGAAATGTTATTTAAAATTTCATGTACATATATTATTATTATATTTCGGTGAAAGCTCCTTAGTTGTAGATTTCGTTGTTAGAAAATTGATTATTTCATTATACTTAATAAAATATTCTCTCTACTCTAGAAATTGTGTTTCACTGTCTTGAAGCGAGTCCGAATCCACATATTGTTTCTTTTTTGCTTTTACGAGACGTTTTCTTGACTTTGGGTTTGTGTATTTTGGTGAATCCATTCGTAAATTAGATGAAGTGTCTTCGTATAACTCATCGTAGCCAAGAACTATTGGAGGTAGAATCACAAGACTTGCCGCTCGTTCGTTATTGTCATTCTCGTTCTGGAAAACGATCACCGTACATAAGTACCTAGACTCAAAGTTACTCAAAAGCTACACCGGAGATTCTCTGCGTAATTGATTCAGGGCGTCTTTTGGATGTAATGATAATGATGACATTACTTTAAGGCTAAAGCATATACACGCAAAAAGGTCAACATAATATATTGAAATTTTATTTTCTCCTTTGCAATGATGGAGATGAAGTTTTGTTTAAGGACGAGCTAGTCGGAAGCTAGTCAAGTAGGTTGATTTGTGAGTTTTCTAAACTGTATGTTTACAATTTCAATAAATAGTTGACATTAAAAATAAAAAAATTCAGAGCAATTAATCTTATTTACTTACTAGCACGAAAAATACATTTGAAACGACAACTCCAAGCAATAACCACATAGCGTCATAATAAAAATATATTTACTGCAGATGAAATTTTCGTTGAAACAACTATAACATTAGAATGGGTTTTATTTTCTTTAACATTTTATATAGTAGCTTATGCTTACGTGGTATTGCGATTTTTGTACATTGGAATGTTATTGAGCGGCAAAGCTAATAATTAAAATATATAAATTAAAAAATATAGAATAATAGAGAAGTTTGTGAATTAACCCTTCATGATTTTTTATGGGTACATTTCTATATAAATTTTTTAGATAGCTGACAATAAAATCGTTAATCCGTTGATCCTTATTTAACGAAATTAAAATGTCTATTAACGAATTAACTTAAATTATTCGTCAAAAAATTTTAAATGGTAACGCATGCACTAAACTCAAATTATGTAATTCCGTTGCTATCAGATTTGATTGAAACTAATAGACAGTGGAGTTCCATTGCTACTTTGTTAAGATGCTGTCTGTCAGTGTCAAAATGTGATAACAACAGAGTTACATCAGACAGAACATAATCAGATTACAGGCCAGTCGTAGGACATAGAATACGTACCAATACTTTTTATAATTATGTCACTATCGCATTACAAACAATTGCAAATACCAAAATAGTAATTTCATTACTAGTACGGAATGACTGTCAATGACGGTTCCGTACGTGTACTGAACGACTATTTTTAATACAGTTGCGAAAAAATGAAGCAATTTAATCAAATTATAAAAACACAATAAACTCAATTAACTAATCATTTATTTCTTATAAAAGTTAATTCACATATACATTGAAATTGATACAGTTTTTTATACTAACTGGGGAAGTTTTAGGTTGCACATTTACTGTTTGAGACAAACTATTATTAATTTGTATGATTGTTCATGTATATTTGTCATACAATGGCGTTTGCTAGTTGATGGAATTGGATCTGATGAATTATCATTATCAACGAAGGTACTCGTAGATGGACGACGTTCTCTTCAGCATGTGAAGGAGACGGACTGGACCTTAAATTAATGGATTGTGTGATCTTTTTCCCAGTTTCTAGTTTGTTGTTTAATAAATCACCAATATAGTTTTCTGCAATTTGTCCGATTTCCAACCACCTAGTCGCTTTAAGGACGTCAAATTGGCTCCTGAATCTGCCAATAATGTAGCAGAGGTCCTTCTGAAGCTATGCCCAGTGTAACACTCAGCATCCGGCAGACCAAGAAACGTAGCTATTTCTTCATGGTTGTTTTTTTAAAATACACATAGAGGGCGAATCCGTGTGTGCTAAAACTACAATGATTTTGTGTTTTTTTTTCCTCAGAAGAGGCAACTGCTTTTGAGCAATTTTGTTGTTACCTCGAACTAAATTTAAAGATAACACGACTAAAGTCGATAACACGGAAAGAAATTGTAAATTCCAATTTAATCTCTTATTTTAACGTAATGTTTGTGATGTATGTAGTTGAGATCAAATTTGAACGTAACTGAAATAATCGAATTATAGTTTTACACAGTTATCAAATCTTTATCGTAACTTTACATAATAGATTACAATAAAATAGGAAAACTATTATATTGCCGCTGCCTACAATTAATTATCCTACGTGGCCTTGAATATAATTGTTTATTTTAATCAAATAATGTATTGTTAATTCAACATTGAGCAAAACATTTAGTTTTATGACTAAAAATTTGCAGAGACACAATCACGTAGTCCTATGTACGGAATGTTATTACAATCGAATACTTATTTACATTATACCCCGAAAAGCGACAGATTCATCAGGCCAGCGCGGTTGAGTAAAGCCTAATCGCCTTAAGACTCAAGAAAGATAGTCTAATGCCCTGAGTATGCACGTATTTAAGGATATTTAGCAATAGTTCCCTTGAACAATCTTTACAGAAACGACTCAGTGAGTCGTTTCTTCCAAATGATTCACTGATTCAAATCTCTAACAGCGCTTCAAATGAATCATTCGCTCAATTGCATCTCGGTTTCATTCGCCACGCGGCGCTCGCACGATTGAGATAAGTAGATAGTTCAGAGTCGGAGCGCTTCGGATCACGTCGTTCAATTGCATCAGAGTCACTGATACAAATGAATCAATATTAATATTTATATCAGTGTATTTGTATCATATATCATAATATTTGTATTAATGATGCAAATGAAGCACTTTACTGATTCGAATCTTTGTCCTACTGATATAATAGGTAAGGTTTATTTGGTGCATCAACTAATACTGTTCAAACTTCGTCTTCGTCGCGTGTCGCTTCATCTGTGATCTCGACCGCGGGCGCCGACGGCAATTGCTCTGTGTCCACGCCAGCTTCACGAAGCAACACCAGCAGGTTGGCCAACATGCTCGCTAGCTGCGCCACAAAACATAACAATTATACATACAAGTGGTCCGAAAAGATTTATCTATACTAATATTATAAAGAAGTAAAGTTTGTGTGTTTACATATTTGTTAAATTGTAAGGGGTAATCTCGGAATCTACTGAACCGATGTAAAAAATTATTTCACCAATAGAAAGATACATTATTGCTGAGTGTCATAGGTTATATAAAAATAAGAAAAATAAAAAGGCTTTTACGTGGTAGTCTGTTTTGCAAAGTGAATCGGAGAAAAAACGGTCGAATGAAAGCGTTCCTTACGAACGCTGCCTTAATTATGAAAGATATATTTTGGGTTTTAGAGAAAAGATGTGGAGCTTGAAAATGCCAAAATAAAGTCAACGACAGCATATGTCTAACTTTTATATTTAAGTTACAAAAAGATTTTTTTTAATATAAGTATAGATAATTTAATTTTTAATATCAATAAAATAATTTAAATCATTAGGTCATATTTATTAGTCATATTTTACCAAACATTATGAACCTTTATGAAAATAAGTAAACTCGTCGTCTTAAGTGTGAAGGCCAAAGCAGCGGACGGCGCGCGATGGCTTCGGGTTTAATTCGGTTCGCGTTCGTGCTCGCTTCGGGGATTATTTATATTATGCCCAACGAAGTGGGCACGTGTCAGCTAGTAAGTATAATATATAGTAAAAACCGCGTTCATTTTTACGCCAATAATGTTAATATTATTGATAAACTACTAATACAACTATCCATGGCACGCTAATAACACATTTCATTCATTTATTTCAGTCGGTAGATGCCGACTGTTGGCTGTTGGCCTCCACCAAAGATCACCACGCCGACCGGTGTTGCGCTATTACCATGGAACCCCTTCCTGCGATTTTCACCAAATCGTCAGCCTGCCGTGTGGGAGGTCTACCAACGTTGCGGTGTCTGCCTTATGCCTACCATTCGAGCAACGTCCCGGCCCATCGGCCATCACTCCTGCAAGCATTGTGCTCTTTCCACTGCAGCTTAATCGTGCGCAAACTCCCAATTTGGAACACTGTAAGTGATACTCACAGTGATAAAGAGTGCCATTTCCGTTAGTGAATTAAAATTTTAGAACTAAACTTTTCGTGATGTCTAGAGACGATTATGTTGGTGTTTAGGAAACTACGAATTAAATTAATAATAGTTTAACAATACTAATATTGGTAAAATATTAGTATTATTGTTAGTAAAAATGTGTATATCTTTAAGGAGTGACAGTTAAAATAGTCATTTTGTTGAAGTAATTCATTATTTTCTTATAGAGAGTGACTATATAACTGTTGCTGTCACATTTTGATTGAAATTGTCAAGTACTTTATTAAGATAAGCAATTATTTTAACAAAGTGGCAATGTAGCCGGACGTGTGCGGTCAAGCTAAAATAACTGACGTGCGGGTCGGGCGATCTCTGCTGATGCAGCAGCCGTGCGGCACAGGCGGCGAGTTGCGCGGCGAGCGGCAGGCGCGCGGCCCGCGCGTGGCGCCCCGCTACGTTCAGCTGCACCAGCGCGTCCTCGGGCGCGAGCTCAGCAGCGCGAGCGAACGCCGCATCTGCGCGCTCGTCCCCTAGCTGCTCCAACGCCACGCCGATCAAAAGGACCTATATAACGCCCCATTGAAGCTATCGTATCAGAGCCTCGTCGGTATCGTGCCTTTTTCTGTGTAGGTACCATGAGTTTACATTCATTTGCATACAATATCGACAGCGTAAATTATTGTATAAAAACATTATACAGGTACTATTATTCATATAAAACTGACATGAGTTCTGTACTGTGCAGTACGAAAGCTATAATTCCGTATTTAAACATATTGACGAAACGATCGTTGTTCCACGCTGCCGCTGGCTACACCGTAGATTAGATTCAGTAATATGTAGTTTCTGCGCAGTACGAAAGCTGTAATTCCTTGTTTAAACATAAGGGGGAAACGATCGTTGGTGTAGTTGACGTAGTCATGCGAAGCGCTCAAAACAGAGAATACAATCATTTATTCTCCGCATTAGACTTTGTTGACTCGTTACTCGTTTGCGAACCGTAATGGTATAGTGTGCTTCAAATTTATTCAGAGTAGTGAAGTATAAGTTAGAATAATTTAAACAGAAATATTTGTGGCTGTAGGGAAGGCCTTATAGATACTAAATCCTTGACGTGGACGATGCCGATAACATCGGCTGAATATAGAGCAGCAGGGTGTACATACAGTATGTGGCTCGGAGGGCCGCAATGCAGCTGCGGTGGCGAACCGACAGAACGCGGAGGCTGGCCGGCGGCACGCCAGCAGCGCCAGGCCCAGGTTGTGCGCCGCGCGCGCACTCAGCGGAGCCGAGCTCGCCGCTCGATGAAGACATGTCAGCGCCTTCACACAATGGCGGTATAAAACTTACACATTATGTGGGTACGTACATTTTCTTACAGACAAATTAACATACAAAAAGATATACCAAAAGGATAACGTCGGATAGTTTGGTGAAGGCGAAAACTTTGGTGGGTCCTTGATCTTTGTTGGTGAACACAAGGTGGTTCTATAAAGTGTACGGTGTCTGTCTACTCGATTTAGGCGATGCTCGTTGTTGGTAACCTAAATGTACATATTTCATTAATTGTTTCCACGTTGTATATAATTAAATTACTGTTTATTTTGTATATCGTATGATAGATTTTCACTTATTTGTACAAATAATAAATATTTCCTCCTCATTGTAGGGTGGCTGCATAACCTGTGTGGCGGTAGAATAGTGAAAGCGCACCCCGCCATGTGCCGCGTATGGGCCTAGAGAATTCAGGGGGTTTTAGTGGGTATGCCGGTCCCCTCAGACCGGAGAGCCCCACACACGGCCGCGCCTAGCCAGCGCAGTGTCATGGTGCTTAAGGTGCATTAAAAAAAGATTACTAGAAGAAGACTGGCTGCATAACTAAGGTTACCGCAATGTATTTCTTCTTGGCCATGAGCGCGAGGCCCAAATTGGTGTGTGCGGCGACGCAAACAGGGTGCGCGGCGAGCGCAGCTTTGAGACGGGCCAACGCAGCGTCAGCGTCACGGTGCGTGAGCAGCATGGCGCCCAGTGCTAGCGCGGCCGCGTGTTGCGTCGGCTGCTGCGCTAGCGCCGCGCCCAGCAGCTGGAACGCGCGCCGCGGATCGCCAGCGCGCAGCCGCAGCGCGCCCGCAGCCGCCAACGTGTCCGCGCCGCACGCATCACCGCTGAATATATTCAATTTTTAATATAATTTTGTTTTTCTTTAAGACAAAATCCACATAATAATAATTATTATTTCTTACATTTACATCAATTGCCTAGCCCAAAGTAAGCTGTATAAGGCTTATGTTATAGTTATACTAAGGTACAAATGCTCGCATTCATCACACAAGCATCTGCCCCTACCGGGACTCGAACCCGGGACCTCAGAGATGCCGACTCCTTGAAACCGGTGTACTAAGGTCGACTACGAAGATTGACAAGGATAGTTTCCCTGTTCTTAACCTAAATTTGTTTTTTATTTCTTGTGATTATTACTCAATAATTTTTACGTGTGTGTGTTTGTTGACCAAATAAAATATATATATAGTGCAGTCTCTAAGTTATAAACGTGTGGATACTTTTTGGGTTGATATTATTTTAGTATAAAAATTGTTTGAAAATTAAATAGGTATATAAAATATGGAAGCAAAATGAGTAACTATGTCGTAAGATGTACGAATTAGTTTACTTTCAGAACGAATAAACTGAGTTTGCTGGCAAAATAGACACTTGGTTATCACTTAGTTTTTAATATGTTCGAAAACATTCACAGGAAGTGCCTACCTCCCGCCGCTGCAGAGCTCTGCTACGGAGCCTGCAGCGGATAATGGGATAATGGCCATACGGATCATGCGAGGCTACCGTACCATCTCGTACGAGGGCGGCGATGGTTTTGGGACGCTCCCCCCCATTCGACATCCTGGCCGACTTGCGCGCGACGTATGCGTCGCGGCGTGTCGACCGGGGGAGCGCCCTGGAACCCGCGCACGATGTGCCTAAGCGGGAGTGGCACCGACGGATTGTGGCGGCCTGGCGTGCGCAGCTCGAATCACGGATCTGCGCGCGCCAGCGGGCCGTCGGTGCCGTACTCCCACACTTCGAAGCTTGGCTCCACGAGAAGGAGGAGGTCACCTACCGATTGACTCAGATACTCACCGGGCACGGCTGCTTCGGTGAGTATCTGTGTCGAATAGGAGATCGACACATTGCCACCACTGCGCATCCAACCTCGGCTCGGCGCAGCACACGCTGGCGGAGTGCCCCGCGCGGGCTTCCGAGCGCCGAGTCTTGGTCGCAGGGATCGGGCGAGATCTGTCTCCGCCGGCATTGATTGCGGCAATACAGCCAGGGTATGCAACTTAATCCATTTTCCTCAGGGGAAACAAAAAAAAAAGGAAGTGCCTACCTCAGCGCATCTTGCGATAAGTCTAGAACTTACATACGGAGAGGAATTATGATGCTCTAGTGATGAGTATCACTAGAGCATCACAAGTACCTTATACCTCACCACAACCAACCTCAGTGCTTGGTCATAGGCAGCCATTGCGCCTGGCATGTCGCCTGCGGCTAACAGCAGGCGCGCGAGCAGAGCCGCGGCCCGCTCTCCCCCTCCGGCCTGCACTGCCGCGCGCCCCCACTCAGCACCACGCTCCAAGTCATCTTGCTTCGATGCGCATTCCGCTGCAGTTAATGATGAAAAAACGTATCTTTGTTGAGATTGGATCATTTGTATCCGGATCAGTACAAAGATTCGAATCAGTAAAATGCTTCATTTGCATAATTATGATTATAATTCTATCATGTTCTGATGTCAAAATTATTCTGATGGTGAATATTCTGATATGTGATGCAAATACACTGATATAAATATTGATATTGATTCATTGTATCAGTTACTCTGAGTCAATAGTGTAAGCGTCGCGTATCGAATGAAACCGAGATGCAATTGAGCGAATGATTCATTTGAAGCGCTGTTAGAAATTTAATCAGTCAGAAAGTCATAGAAACCTGTTTTTATTTTACATACGCACATGGAATATTGATTGATGCGCTTGGTTCGTCATACATGTAGGTATGAGTGGTGTCTAAGTGGTGAGTGGTATTAATAAGAAAGAAATCCGTTCGTTTAGTTCCTTTGTGATGCGTACTATTGATATATTAGCTCAAAACGATAAATGTTTATTGGCAAGAGGGTATCTATACTAATATATAAAGCTGAAGAGTTTGTTTGTTTGTTTGTTTGTTTGTTTGAACGCGCTAATCTCCGAAACTACTGGTGCGATTTGAATAATTCTTTTTTTGTTGGATAGTCCATTTATCGAGGAAGGCTATAGGCTAAATAACATTACGCTATGACCAATAGGAGCAAAGACAGAGCGGTAAATGTGTAAAAAACGGGGAAAAATTATTCATTTTTGAAGGCTTTCTTTGCGTGCGCTGCGAAAACGGTTCAAGATACACAAAAAATATGTATGAAAGAATTATTCCTCTATACATGATCTAAAAAAAAGTCCGCGACGGCATATGTCTATCTTTTAAGTTTAGTCACAATGACCGTTTTTATGGTACCAAATTTGGTCGAAATAATTTGTTTAAGTTGTATCAACATAATAATATTAATCTTTATTCAAATATAAATATAAATATGTTGTTGGTTAACCAAAAATCTGCCGGAAGTCACTATTCCACGCGGACGAAGTCGCGGGCAAAAGCTAGTACAAAATAAAAATTTTGAGTTATTTGCCCCTTTTCTTGAGAAGCCTCTAACAAATTCCTTACCATATATTCTTTACGTAGTATCTTAATAATTCATTATGCTCTCTTTTACTACCCAGCCAAATAGATATAGAATTGAGTCTATGTAATAAAAATTAATAAGATAAAATTTCTGCTAATAATGTTGTGGCTATGTCAAGAGCATAAAAAATAGGCCATCAGAGTTTCTTGCCTGTTCTTCTCTGAAAGGCTGTCCCGATTTCCAAACTGGTATACCTTTTTTCCCATATATGTAGGGTTGCTAGGCCATGGCGAAGGCGGACGCACGCAAGCGCGGTGTTGCCCGTCTAGTGACCATACCGTGAAGCTGCGTGCGCGTCCGGCTAAGCGCGCACGCCGTGGCGGAGTCTCTCTGTCTGGGGGATTGTCCAGGGGTTCTCGGACAGTCCCTCCTTTGGCAGTGGCTCGACCAGTTTTTGGTCGAGCCGGCCCCCGGGACACGTGGCGGTCGAATCGCGAAAGCAAACCTCGCCATGTGCCCCGTATGGGCCTAGAGAACTCGGGGTGGCTTTAGTGGGTAGGCCGGTCCTCTATGACCGAAGAGCACCACACACGGCTGCGTCTTGCCAGCGCGGTGTCATGGTGCATAATGGTCATTCCCCCCCCCCTCCTAAAAAAGAAGCCATAAAATGCAAAGGGCGGACTGCGCACTATATAAGGCCGGACATTTTGCTCTAAAAGCCGGACATGTTTTTTTTATTGCCCAACATAATGTGTTTACAGCTGATGTAAAGTTGAGGATGAGATTTTGTTGTCCGCTCAGATCGGGCGCTCATCCGACCATCGTCGTACGAATCGCCACTGGTAAGCCAACATATACGTATCCGTGTATGATCTATGTAGCTCTAAGCTCTTGTGTCCTTAAATGTTATTTGATATTTGAGTTATTTTTATAGGATAGGGCAGCAAACGGGCAAACGGATCACCTGATGGTAAGCGATAACCGTTGCCCATGGACCAACACCAGAGGCGTCACAGATGCGTTACCGGCCTTTTAAAAGGGAATAAGAGGGGAAGGGGGGGTTGCACCTCCGGTACCCTCACTCACTCGGCAAAATACAGCGCAAACGCTATTTTACGCCGGTTTTCTGTGAGGCTGTGGTATCACTCCGGTCGAGCCGGCCCAATTCGTGCCGAAGCATAGCTCTCCCACGGTAAAATAAAGATTCTTTTGATTTCTAGAGAATATGTTGTGTGGGTTTGATTTGATGGCTACATTACGCACACAAGCACGTGTGTAACGTGACTTTATATTCGAATCCGGCCTATTGTTATGTGTTGATAAGGCCAAATTGATTGCTTTTGCTAAGCTCTACAAAATTTTGTAATGTAAATGTTTACCTAGACCACAATAAATCTCAGGATCCTGGTGCTTGCTCAACTTATCAGCCTCCATGTACGCTTCCAAGGAGAGCTGATACCGGCCTTGCTGAAACCTAGAAAGATACATCGATTAAACACGTAGATACACTTTACACTGACACACACACACCAACTACATATCTATTCTTTCAAACCTTTGTTTTTTTCTCCTCAGGGGAGGATATGTTGGACTCCACGCGACCAGCACCCCTATTCACAACTGTCGGAAAATACTCGAATCACGGAATCTCTATACCTGTCACTTACTTTTGCCACACAATAAAGCGAGAACGGACGTTACTTTCCGAATAGAATCCGTGGCCCGACAGTTGTGAATAGGCATACAGAGCGGTCTGACCACGTGACCTCCCAACTAAACTCCGCCTGCGCCAAGTTCTAAGAACTATATAGGCAAATCGTGAGGGCAACCGCCCCCCAGGAGAGGGGCGATGCAACACGTAGATATTGTTATGTTATATTTGTATTTGTGACCTTCTATTCTATTTAGAAAATCTAAATAAATGTATAAATAAAAAAACTATACAAAAAAATCACTGAAATACCGTGTAAGGCAAAACGGTGCACTTATCAGGAACAAAAAAAAAGACATTTCTTCCATGTTACAAAATTAGTATTTTTTTTTCTTCTGAAAAGTTCACTTATTTGACTAACACGGTGTTGTAACTTCAGCAACAACATATTCATTGATACAACCTCAAATTCACTCACTCGACACGACACTAATACTCACTTCAAAATCATAACCAAAAATGTCTGCCACAGTATAAGCATTAACATGGTGTATTTCTTAAAGTTTAATGAAATTCATTTTTAAGGCACACCATGACAATTATGCGCAGGAAAGCACTGGAAGATAGCAAAGCAGGACCGATGTGGAGATCCTTGGGGAAGCCTATGTCCAGCAGTGGGTGTCTATTAGCTGAAACGATAATATGATGACACGGTGTGTGCACGGTGTGTGCAGCTTTTAAGTTAATTCATTAACTTAAAAGTTGTGGAACTAACTAATTAATTCAAATAAACTATGATGAACGCCATCTACAACTAAATTTATGAAAATATCACTTACAAACATTTTGCGACTTGTTTGACAGGCTCAGGATCTCGGGGCTGGAGTCTAATACAATTGTGAAATCTCTCCAATGCGTCTTGATATCGCCCAGCGTCCATTAACACCATTCCCTGAGAATGTATATTACAAGAGATTTATATATAATTAATGGTGCGAAGCACTATAGTTCCGTATTACGTGGTTAGGGTTTTACAAAGTATTACAATAACATGTTATCAAATAAACTGTACATTATTGCTAATATTATCATAAGACTTCTAGGAGTTATGGGATTTTGAGAAATACAGTTTCAGTCAATATCAATCAAAAAAACGACCACTGCTGTTTGTAAGCCTCCCACAAAGACCATATAGGGGGTTTTGGACAGTCTCTCATACTGGCCTAGTGCGGTTAGGTGAGGAGCACGTTTATAGATTGGCAGGGTGCACAAAGAACAAGTAAGATTAGTTCGGATCCTTTCAGATATGGTTTGTAATCATTTACTTACTATTAGAAATTACACTTAAAATTAGAAATTACATTATAAAAAACGTTATGAGTTACAGAAAAGAGCAGAGAATACATAACGATCACAATTATAAATACCGATATGCGTTCTATTAGTTTTGGACACGAATAATGAAGGATTTTCCGCGCATCCACCATTGCCATCCATTTTATCCACATTATATAGTTAGTTACAACGCGCTCATCCAACACGCTTACCCAAAATCGATGTCTAACCTTTATCCCTACAATGGTCCCCACAAAATCAATAAATTAGCAAAAGCACTTTTCCATTATCACGTCAAGCCATAGGTCAATAGGACCTCCACGGGAAGGAGGAGGTCACCTACCGATTGACTCAGGTACTCACCGGGCACGGCTGCTTCGGTGAGTATCTGTGTCGAATAGGACGGGAGGGATCGACACATTGCCACCACTGCGCATCCGACCTTGACTCGGCCCAGCACACGCTGGCGGAGTGCCCCGCGTGGGCCTCCGAACGCCGAGTCTTGGTCGCAGAGATCGGGCGAGATCTGTCTCCGCCGGCATTGATTGCGGCAATGCTGGCGGACGAGGGAGGTTGGAGGGCTGTGGCCTCCTTCTGTGAAGCAGTGATGCTCCAGAAGGAGGCCGCCGAGCGGGGTCGGGAGATGGCCCCTTCTGGGGAGGAGAGCTCCACGTAACCGCCGGTTCGCCACAGCCGGGGTATGCAACTTAATGCATTTTCCTCAGGGGGAACAAAAAAACTATGTTGACAGTCAGCAGAAACTTGACGACTATTGCCAATTTGATAAATTAATACTACACCAGCCTTGATAAAGTGCGCATATCTGTGAGTGTTATGAGAAGCTCGCTGCAGTTCGTCGACCAACTCGAGGCAGACGTTGTGTTCACCGCGCACGTACCGAGCATGCAGCAACCAGCTCCGGGATCCTGGTGCGACCTCTGCCAAGTAACAATTAGTGTGTGTAGGCGAAGCGTAAGTGTAACACGGAATACAATGTCCCTGTGAGTTTATTTATATGAGTCACAGTAAATCTAATAGTCGTATAATTATTACGCCGGTTTCAAGGTCACTTACTGAGGTCTTGGGTTCGATCTTCGGTCAAAATTTCTGTGATAAATACAAGTCATGTTCATGTGCCTTAGTCGTGTTGATATATATTTCTATCAAAAATATATATGATCGGTATATGTATATTCTATCCGTTGCCCTAGATTGCGTAACACAAGTAGTAGCTAATTGATGTGACTGTAAGAAATATTTATTTATTGTTAAGAATTCGATATTTTTTTTTCAACTGCTCTTATGATTAAGGCAAGGCTTTCAAATAGTTGTAGGTTCACTAGCTTACTCAATAAGTGTTACTAGCATACATAAACTAAAAAAATAAATAAACAAAAACAACTTGCGCCAAGTCCTAGCACCTTAGCAAAGTATCAGTCACTAACTTCTTTACGTCACCTATCATTTATTTTAGTTATTAGCGGATCCGTCACTTTACAGGTCGATCTGGACGATGTATGTCAGAAAAATATTGCCTTAACGAAAGCTGCCCAAAATCCAGAGCAGTTTGTAAAAATTATAAAAAATTGGAGTTGCAAGGATCTGATACTGACCTCACTATTTCATCGAAACGGCTTGAGATAGAAATAGGTTCCTATAATAATAATTGTTCAGAATACTGAGCAACTTGTAAAACTTAAAAAAAAAAATAGTAGCTGCAAGGACATGAAGCAGATGACCACTTTCAGTTTCAGATTAAAACAGATTTTTTCAGGTTTCAGATTAAAACGGTTCGTCTGACTGGTTTGAAATTATTGTTCCTTTGAGGAAAATTGATCAAAAATTGACAAAATGATAAAATAATATCGAATTACAATGATGCAATTGCGTTGTGAAAAGTAGGCCATGCGTGAAAATAAGAAAATTAAGGACAGCTGCAAGGATCTGATTTAGACCTAATTGGTTCATATGAACGGCTTGAGATTGAAACAGTTTCTTTAAAGAAAGTAGGTCAAAATCCAGAGACACGTGAGAAAAAATTAATATAACTTCTACGATCTGGAGCAGACCATACGTCATGCGTATGTTGAGATGGATGTGTGGAGTGACAAGAAAGGATAGAGTGAGGGATGAATATTTCAGGGGTAATCCTAAAGTAGCCCCTACTATTGTCAAATTGAGAGAAAAGAGACTCCTGGTATGGTCACGTATTATAAAGAAAGAACGATCATGTTACCTACTAGGAAAGTTATGGATATAAAAGTGGATGGGCGTGTAGGAAGAGGAAGACCCAAGAAAGATGGATGGAAAGTATCGAAACAGCTAGTGATAGAAGAGAACGGAAGAAGAAGATGAACACATGTTGCACTGATCCCAAATATAATTGGGAACAGGACAAGAGAAAGAAGAAAAAGAGAGGTAAGTGGAACGCAAAATATTTATCACCAAATGTTTCTTTGAATGTATTCTTAATAGCTGTTGTAAATGTAATGAGTTAAGGGAATGAAGTATATGCAACTGATTATTTATAAAGCAATTTGACATTGCTAAATGAATTGAAATTATAATATTCAAGTATTAAGACTCAATTTTCATAACTTATTAATTAGTAGTATTTATGGGGACATTGAAGCTATTTCAAGCGGCTTCAAGTGCAAGCCGTTATACCATAGGGCGGGTCGTAATGTCAAAGAGAGCACCGCGGTCTTTTAATTGAACATTTTACCACACACGCGTTGATTGAACTCTAATTCTAAGGTCAATAGGATTTTAATTAACATGCACATCACAAATGTTATGACACATTCCGTCTTTGGAAAGAAAATATACCTATAATATTATAAACTAGCTGTGTCCGTGGTACCGCTCGCGTGGTCACTATTATATTATCGGTATATATTGAATTTTATGGCATCAGCTTACGACTCTGAGGATTTTATATTCAAGTACGGTGCACATCCCTATTAACCCCCCAGTAGAGACAGTCCTGGAAGTAGATACTAAAAAATCATAAGTTATGTCATCAACATCGTCAAAAATTATGGACGTACATGCGTAGGGTGTGTATAATTAATTCCATGACTAATAATTATTAAAAGAATCCAATTTAGTCAACATCAAACAAAAAAGATATAATTTAAGATTAGTCAAAAAATTGTAAATACGTAGTTTTATGTGCTAATAATAACAGCGAGACACTTTAAAGTATGATAATTAAGTACCTACCCATGATACGATAATTAACTACTCCGTCCATAAAACTCTGTGCATCTCGCTTTCTCTTTGGGTTTCTTTATCGTTTTCCAAAAAGTAGTAGTATACCCAAACAATGTAGAGGTAAGCATTATTAAAATCTATCGAAAAAACTCAATTTGTTTACTGGTATGTTGTCATAGTTACGGAGCTATGTTACTTTAATACTTTGTACTTTTCGTACTTTGTAGTCAAGTACGAAATAAATATGTACATATTTTTGTGATTATTTGAAAACGATCCAAAAGATTTATGTATTATGAATATACACGTACTTTTTACGTCTACATAACAAAAAATACATATTTAAACTACATATACAGGGTTACAGGAGAAGTCGTGCTAGATCCGTTAAAGGCGTGGAGTAGGTACCCATCATTTGTGACTTATTTCACTATGAAACACCCTACCCTAAACTTAACCAAATGACATTTCATGCTAACCTATTGTTTTATTTTACTTTTTAGGGCTAAGTATTAATTTTCTTCGCCACTGTCGCCTAATAAGCTAAGTTTTTTAAATGCATTTAATTAAAACCCTAGATTGTTATACATCGTTGGATAGCTGATGGGTAGAATTGGATGGATGGATGGAGGATTGGATGGATGAATGGAAACGTAGATATTTTTAAACACATCTGCCGAACAACTGCCATACTATTTTTTTGCAATATCCCTTAGAGAAAAATGAACTTTCTAATATTTGTTTTCATTTCTTAACTTTAACTTATCTACTACGGCCTGTTCAATTAACTTATACACTATTTTAAACATGCAATAATAATAATAATAAGACCCACAAAATAAACAAAATTTAATTTAGAAGCTTAAAAATCGGCAATTTTCAATAAAAAAATTAAAAGTCGAATATCTCGAAGTGGATTAAGTTTAGGGTAGGGTGTTTCATAGTGAAATAAGTCACAAATTATGGATACTCCACGCCCTTAACGGATCTAGCACGACTTTTCCTGTAATCCTGTATAATAAGTACGATAATATATATAACAAGATTTTTATTTCTGATTTAGTCAGTCTATTTTGTTGTCTCAATACATATATAAATTTAGAACTTTTAAAAATACGTATATAAATTTTCTTATTGTTGTCTAGTCCCATATTTCAATAAATATCATAAGTTAGAAAGGGAAAAAACATTAACTAATTCAGGTTTGAAATAACGTGTTAAAGACGGTAGAAAAAAGATAATATAAATTAAAGCTTAGCTGTATGTTTTAATTTTCCTTTATATTTCCTAAAAAAAAAAGTAACGTTTGTTATGAAAATATGCTATGTAGATTTTAGAAAAAGCGCGGGAAACGTCGAATTAGGCGGGTTGTTTTTCTTGCGGTTTTGATTAATTTTAAGTAATTAGGGTCAGATAAGTCATAATTTTTTGTAGTTTTATATCTTTATCTATTTATATTTATCATAGTGTCATTTCTTCAGTGATTTGGTAAGTTTTTCTTTTATTGCTTAAGTGTATGTTTGATCCAGAAGACCCTGGGGGCACAAGCCCCCAGGTGTCCAGCATTGTTACCATCGATTGTTCGGGAATGGAAACGGAAGGGTCAATTTTGGAAACCGACTGCTCAGAAAATGCTTCCATTACTAATAAACGCAAACGAACATCAGCTCGAAAAGTTTGCAAGCACTGCAACAAGCGCAAAAGGAGACATCGGGATTCCTCATCAAATCATGATTTAGACTGTCTTTGTGAAAACACACAGGGAACAAAGTTAGCTTCCGACGAACATTCAGAAATTGTGCATATTAAACCTCCTACATCACAACCACAATTACAAAATGTGAACAACACAAATTACAAACCTACTATTGGCAGGAATTGTTATGAACAAAGTGACGCACCACCTTACATCATACATGTCCAAAAATTACAAGCATCACCTAATGATAACACCACTATTCACCCTGTTTCTTTTGGCCAATTTTTGAAAAAACAATCCATTAAAAATATAGTTAACGGGAGTTTAAAGAAAATAGGTAGAAATAGAATAACACTATCATTTTGTACATATGAGGATGCCAATTCATTTATTAATAACCAAATTTTATTAAAAAATAATTACAAAGCTTTTATTCCTATTTCTAATGTTACTAGAATGGGAGTTGTAAGAGGAGTCCCTGTTGATTGGTCTGAAGAAGATCTATTAAAAAATATTACTGTTCCTATGGGATGTGGTAATATTTTAAAAGTAAGGAGAATTAATAAAAAAAATATTGTAGATGGTAAATCTAACTTTATTCCAATTGAAACCATTGTAATAACTTTTGATGGTCAAGTATTACCTAAGAGAGTTTTTCTTTGCTTTAATTCCCTACCTGTCGACTTATACATTTATCCGACTATACAATGTTTTAACTGCTGCAGGTATGGTCATATTAAAAGCCAGTGTAGGTCTACACCTCGCTGCTTCAAATGTGGGAATGATCATTCAGGTGATAGTTGTAGCATCGACGACGATGATGTTGTTTGTTGTCTGTGCTCAGGATCACATTATGCAACTAATCGGAGATGTCCAGAATATTCTCGTCAAAAATCCATAAAAGAAACAATGGCAAAGAATTGTCTTTCGTATGCAGAAGCCTTAAAAATGCATCCTCCTGTCACAAAATCTTATGCTGATGTTTTATCTTCTATGCCACCTCCTTCTTCACATATCACTGAAAACAAAAATATTTTGAAAAATAATTCATATAAAAAAACAGTTTTTAAAACTAGATCACCCATGAAAACACTTGACAAGGGATATGATAAAATGGCTCATAACTCTTTAATCAAGGAATATGATATCCCACTATCTGCAACAGGTGGTGGATACGGGAATGATAACAGGACACTTGCTAACTTATCAACGCGTGATTTAATATTAGCCTTATTACATGCCTTGTCACAAACAAATATTTTTGAACCGTCCAACGCTGCCTTTAAACCTTTGCTAGAACCTAACCTAACTAAATCTAATTATGGACCAGCAGTCCATAATACTACAGTGGAATTGTCGCAGCATTAATAGTAAAAAAAGTGATTTGTACCATTTGATTAGTATATATAATCCGTTACTCATATCACTACAAGAAACTTGGCTACGGCCGGGTTTTAATTTTAAAATCAAAAATTTTTCATGTATTAGAGAAGATCGATCTGACAGTTACGGCGGGGTTGCCATTTTAGTTAATAATTCGTTATTATTTTCCCACATTCCGATACCAGCTCACAATCCCAATTTTTCCATCATAGCCTTAAAAATTAATAATATTTACTTTGTGTCCATCTATATACCCCACCCATCATCATCTATTTTTGATGAAGTACAAAATATTATTTCTCAGCTTCCAAAACCTATCATGTTGATGGGAGATTTTAACGCTCACCATCAGGCATGGGGTAGCGGAATTGCTAATCATTATGGTGTTAGAATTTTACAATTAGTTGACGATAATAATTTGTGCATCTTGAATACTGGTGAACCTACACGCCGTACTTCCCCTCACGAAAGTGTTAGTGTCCCAGATCTTTCTATATGCTCACCTAGCTTGGCATCAGTTCTTACGTGGAGCATCCTTGACTCTTCCTATGGCAGCGATCACTTCCCCATCTTAATTAATTTTCCTTTTTTAAAAAATAATACTATTAAAAAATATTCACCCAGACTAAAATATAAACTCGCAAATGCAAATTGGGATATATACAAAGATCGAGTAGATGAACTTATTGCAGAATATACCCCCAACAACTCTTTTACTGCCGAATCGTTTGCTTCTTTATTATTACAAGCAGCAGAAAAAGTTTTTCCTAGGAAAAACAGTTTTCCACACCGTTTCCCTTCGGCTCCTTGGTGGGATGAAGAATGCTCTCAGGCTGTGAAAAAGAGAAGAAAAGCTGAAAAAGCGTATATAGAAAATTCCACAGTTGAAAACTTCGAGATTCTCACTAATCTAATGAAAGAAACGCGTAAAATATTAAAACAGAAAAAGTGGGAGGGTTGGAAAAAATTCTGTCTTTCACTTTCACCTGATACACCACCTTCAGTTGTATGGCGGAATATTCGAAGATTCAGATCAGCTTTTAATGAGTCAACCTCTCGTAGTATTAATAACAGTATTGCAGAAAATTTCATAGATCTTTTAGCTCCGCCCTATGTTTCACAACAATTTTCATCATTGCCACAAAATACTAACCATGATACTGAGATAAGTGACATAAATTGTCCTTTCACCCTTTGTGAACTGAAAGGCGTCTTGTCCTATGTCAAAGACTCTGCTCCTGGCAATGATGGTATACCTTATTCTTTTTTTTCTCATTTAAGTGACAGTTCTTTATTATATTATTTAGATATTATTAATTCAATATTGATATCCGGTAATATCCCACCTTCGTGGAAATCTTATGAAATAATTCCAATCTTGAAACCTGGCAAACCTCCATCTGAAGCTAGTTCGTATAGGCCAGTTGCTCTTGCTTCTGTAATTGCCAAAATTGCTGAACATTTAGTTAAAAATAGACTTGAATGGTTTGTCGAAAGTAAAGGATTACTATCTTCTTCACAGTTCGGTTTTAGAAAAGGCAGAAGTACTATGGATAACTTAGCAATTTTCACAACAGATATTAGACTGTCGTTTTCTTGTAATGAATCTTTATTAGCTGCCTTTCTAGATATTAATGCAGCGTATGATAATGTAGATATTAGTATTCTCCGTCACAAACTAATGCTCCTAAATGTTCCTCCAATTTTAAGTAATTATATAATTAATTTTCTATCTGAAAGACAAATCAAAATTTGCCTTGATGACGGTAATGAAAAATCAAGGGTGATATCTAAGGGGCTTCCACAAGGTTCTGTTTTAAGTCCATTGTTATTTAATATATATACCTTTGATTTACAAAACTCAGTAACTTGTGCTAATATTCTCCAATATGCAGATGATTTAGTAATATATGTTGCAGGCCGATCATTTGAATCCTTAGCTATGACATTAACTAATGCTTTGAAAAGTGTTAATTCTTGGCTTGACACCAATGGTCTCGAGCTATCAGTTTCCAAGAGCTCCGTTGTTTTGTTCACTCGAGCTCGCCTTCCACCTCCCATTTCTGTTTACTACAATCAGCAACTCATACCCGTTAAAAATGAAATAAAATTCTTAGGTATAACTTTAGATGCTAAACTTTCAGGTTTATCACACTGCTATAATATTGCAGCTAAATGTGAGCGCTCTCTGAATATTCTTCGATGTCTTTCGGGAGTTTGGTGGGGAGCCCACCCGATAACACTAAAACTTTTATATAACGCCCTTATTAGGTCAGTTCTTGACTATGGAAGCTTTCTTCATGAACCATGTAGTACAGTTGGTATTTGTAAACTTGACAGCATTCAATCGAAAGCTCTTCGCTTAGTGACAGGTGCTATGAAATCTAGCCCAAAAAATGCACTTCAAGTTGAATGTGTAGAGCCACCTTTACACTTACGACGACAGTATTTGAGCGATCGATTTCTCTTTCGTTCTATACAATTTTCTAATCACCCATTATATTTAAAATTACAGGCTTTATTATATAATTGTGAAAATTCGTCATATTGGACACACAAAACACTCCCTTGTTTAATTATTAGTTTTAAAAAATTTCTTTCTCTTCAGACTCCCACACATAGATCTCAGTACTTGCCATTATTTTGTACAAGTTACGATGCATTAACAATTTCCCCCAAAATATTCCTTGATCTAAATATATCTGCAAATGAGTTGATTGCTGAAAATGACCTTAATGCTATTATTGATCAGCATTGGGGTGATTACCATTTTATTTATTGCGATGCCTCCAAACAATCAACAGCGGGCACGGTGGGAGTAGGTGTGTACCACCAACAATTTAAAATTGTGCAAAAAATTAAACTGCCGCCTGAAACTACCATATTTACTGGTGAATGTTTTGGTTTGTTTAAATCTTTACAATACATAGTTTTGTTTAAACTTAAGAAGTGTGTTATTTTTTCTGATTCGAAAAGTGCTTTACAAGCTGTACAGAAATTTCCATTTAAATCGCGTACAAGTTATCCAATTATTATAGAATGCCGATCGTTATTAAAAAAATGCCTAGACTTAGATCTAGATGTCTCACTGGCATGGATACCAGGTCACAAAAACATTCCTGGAAATGATATAGCAGATAGGCTGGCCCGAGAAGCTGTGGATTGTGGTGATATCTTCCCGTATACTAACTTTGTTCATGATCTTCTTTGTTTACCTAAAGCTCAATTAACTGATGCTTGGCAGGAACTGTGGCTTAATAACAATAAATGTACATTATATAAACAAATACAACCACATATACCAACAAAACCTTGGTTTAATAAATTTAGATTCTGCAAAAAAGTGACTTCAGCCATTATACGAATGCGATTAGGCCATGTCTGCACACCACATCATCTTTTTAAGCTAGGCATTAAAGATAATAATTTATGTGATTGTGGGACTGATGTGGGGGACTTAAACCACATGTTTTTTTCCTGTCCATCTTACGATTACTCCTCTTTCCTATCTAACCTTTTGTCCTCTGGTGTTCCTTTCCCGACCAATATATCCACCTTATTGCAATCCTTAAACTATGGTGTATTTAAATGTCTAGAACAATATATATTGCATAACAATATCAATATTTAAATATATAAATAATATTAAATATTTATAGAATTACACATATTTCTCACATTACCTAATTATTATTTTACTTCCACAAATCTGACCCTAACTTTTTCTTTCCTTCATCTTATCCTACAATTATGAATTATCCTAAAATAACGTTTCCCAACCTTTTACCTTGTCGTGGCAAATGCACAAGCCGTGCGAGCCAAAGTTAAAATAATAAAAAAAAAAATGCTATGTAGGTACCTCATCATCTGAGGTAGGTACCTATTTGAAATAATTGTAATTATTTCAAATAGGTACATAGCATATACATTGTTATTATAAATACCGAATGTGTAATTAAATAAAGAATGATTATTATTTGAAATAGGTATTTGATTTTATTTTGATTGAACATACGTAGCAGTCTAGAGGCAGTCTACGATACGTAGCAAAGAGTATACAATATGATACGTAGTCTGCTACGTCGTCTTTATGGTCTGTGGATTAAAAACTGTGATTAAAAAGTGATTAGGTAGGTACTAAATTGACAAGTGTTTTTAGCCTCAGACCGGTGATGATAAGTATTAAAATAATAATTAGATATTAAATATATTGTTAACTTATACAATGGAAGATACAGCCCGTTTGGCTTTAGTGGAAGAAAGTGTGAGAAATCCTGTTAAGTTTTCAAAAGTACTTTATGAACTTCTTCGATTTATCTATTGCATTTTAGAAAATCCTCAAGATAGTGAGTATAGGATAATTAAAAACAATGTTTTAAAAGAATACTTAAAAACAGATGCCTTTGTGGAATACTTGAAATACGTTGGATTTGAAATGGTAAGAAATTAAAGTTCAAACATTATTTACATCAAATTAATTCAGACTATTTTCGCAAATTGTTTTTTATTATAAGTTGAGTTTAAGACTACACTCTGGTCAAAGATAGAACTCTTAGAAGTATGTTTATTTTGTGCTTTTATATTTATGCTATTATATATATATATATCAAACTATACCTGTTCAATAACATCATAATATATTTATTATAAAACGTTTTTAAATTTATTTGAAATATTGCAGGGCTGCCCTACAGTAAATTAGTAAATTGAACCTAAATATACAATAAATATAAATATTATATAAGTCTCTTAAATTGACTCAAAATTGAAGCCAGTAGTTTTGGTGAAATACATCACACTCTAATACTGTTTAATGTCTATCATAATTTTTGGGGATTCTCAATATTTTTGGCTGAATTTCTTTCAGGTTATTATTTAAACTCAAAATAACAATATTTTTTTGTTACCATTCCCTTAATATTTATTTATATTATGTTTATCATTTATAATAACTTATTACTTTCCTTCAAAATATTTTCCTTTTTGTCATCCTGCAACCTATTTGTGTTTCAGATAAATAATGAAATGTTATATCCTAAAGAAAAGACTCTTAGTAAGCTTAGAGTTGCTCAAGCAGCAATAGAAAGAAAGATCAGCTTATGCGATGGTAACCTGAACCTTAACAAAATTGCTGTAAATTCTATTAACAGTACTACTCATGTTAAAAAACCAAAATTGTCTGCAACTAATATATTGGTAAGTAATTAGCAAATTATTAACAAGTTACATATGATAATTCACTAGACTCTAGTTATTGACTTTGAGTCAGTTCTCATTCCAATAAAAATATTTAAATAGGATTTCTGCAAGACCAAAACAGTGAGATCTACAGGGTGAAATTGAAATTAATCGACAAACTTTAAGGGGGGGTTCTAGTGCTAATAGACATCATATTTGTGAGGGCAAAAAACCAATCTAAGTTGTCAAAAAATAAACCACGATTTTTAGATACTACTACTCGAAACGGGTAAAGTATACATAAGAAAACGTAAACAATAAAAATTACATGTAAAAAGTATATAAGAAAAATATTACATTAATATTCGATAGACACTTTTGTTTACAAACGTACAGGTGTTTCATTCATAAGTCAGCACTAGGCATTTAGGTAGTTTGCGCGTACGGAGCGGCGTCAGCGCAACCCCACAAAGACGCTTGTGAAGAGACCGCTTCGAAACGAAACAAAGAAACATCAACTTAAAAACCAAAGTAATAAAGTTCTTACGCGCTACGAGACCGACCATTCGAACAGCCGGTATTCCCCGCGCGCATCCTGTCCGGTCGACCAATAGCAAAGCTGTAGGTACCATCGCGCGCAAAATGATAAGGTTGCTAGTAATAATTGCCGTTATTGTATTTTCTTACATAATGTTTCATAACGATTCTAATTATTATTAAAACCTTCATTACAACGGTCAAAATGTCCTAGATAATTTTGTCGATTGATTTCCATTTCACCCTGTAGTTATTTCTATCGGGAATATTCTACAACTAACACACATATATATATATGTGTATATAGCTCATAAATCCTTATGTATAAATATGTTATCACGGACAATGAATAATTGATTGCAATAACATTCTTACTGGTACTAAATAAGATTAAAAATATTCAGATGACAAAACATTCTAAAGAAACCAACTGTTTATCTAAACTTGAAATTCAATATTTCTTTTCAACAAGCTAACATTTTAGACTGAACTAACTTTGATTGAAAGATTTCTAGTTTTTAGATTCACATCATGCTTCAACAAAAAAATATTTGTAATTTTTGGATTGTATTATATGAAGATAATTATATTTTGTGCTGCCAGACTTAACCATGCCACCTTTTTATTTATACTGAACACACAACTACCCAAAATGTGACACAATGAACTGCCTTCTCTACAGTAGTTCTTATTGTTTTTATGTCAATTACCTTTCAGAACACCAACAACCCTCTACTTTTACAACTGGAGGCAATGTTTAATAGAATGCTGCAGTTTGAAGATGAACTGTTGCAGCAACAGGCTCGCAGTGTTATTCCTATTGTAAGGCTACAGCTCATGGCAATAGACAGGATGAGAGAGCATCAGTGTAAAATTAAGACTGGTAGATCTATTTATTTTTTGTATCCTTTGTTATACCAGCTTCACAAAATATAACATATTTATTCAATAGCATGGGTACAGTGATGTTTAAAATGACTTATAAATTCAGCTTCATACCTACTTTGTGTAATACAGTCATAGAAATTCGGTTCCTTTTATCACCCCACCCTATTTTTTTATTATGAAAATATTAGACAACCAATTAGTTGTCCAATAACCAAACCTGACCATTCATACAAGAATGACAAATTCCAAATTTGTTATAATCGGACTAAGTATTATAAAATTTAGAAAATCACAAATATAATCATTAATATAGCATTTGACAAATAAAAAATTACACCAGTTATCTGCTTTTGAATGTCATAGTTTTGATGCACTAGTGCAATATCCATCTCTTTTTTGTATGACATCATTATTCAATATTAATTCTAATGCATATACACTAAATAACATCAACATTTTAATAATTAACTGCATTACTCATTCTGCAGATAGAGATTAGACCCAGTTGATACACTCACACTCATTAAATTTCATTCAAATGGCGACTACACGTTGGATCTGTATCCCCGCGCACGGCTTATGAAGGACTATATCTTATGACGACGTGTGATATTACGGGCATAATAATCGCAATAATTAACAGCTGCTTTGTATTTAGTCCAGCGCTAGAACAGTTATTCTTTGTATTTTAATTTTCGACTTTACTGCATCTTTACTTTACTCCAATCTTAAACATTATTGTTCACTTATATTATATGATTATATTTTTTTGTTTTAGGTGAGATATAATAACTATCGTCATTATTGTTTACTCAAATCGGATTAATATATAATAACTTGCACATCAAAAAGATATTCTATTTTTTTTTCAAGTCTATATATAATAACTAGAGATCGGATAATCGCATAATCGGATGCATATTTACCTAAAGTTAGTTTAAGACAAAGTATGGAAACGGCTTTTTATTGTTTTGTTAAATAAAAATTGATTATTGTTTTGGTCAAACTAGCTCACTACTTTCGTATAACACTCTTCATGTAATAAATCGTACACATAAATCGCACGGGGAACCGAAACTAAACTTCATGTAAATACATATGCATAGTTGTATAAATGAACCCGGAGTCTCGGTCTTTTGTAAATAAATACCACGTGCTAATTTAGTAATTTTCAAACAATATCACTACGTTAAATTTGCAGTCCCGTATTTTCCCTGGATTTTTATTTAACAAAATGTATTTTAAAAAGCCGCTTCCATAATTTGTGAGCCAAAAATTAACTTTAGGTAAATATGCATCCGATTATCCGATCTCTAATAATAACACATAATATATAACTCAATAGATCAATAATATATTCCTCTGTTTAATTTCAGGTGAAACCAAATTATCTGACTTACCATATGACATTGCATTGCTCATGGAGCTAATGGGCTGGTTTAAACACAAGTTCTTCAAATGGGTCGACAAGCCACAGTGCGACCGATGCAATGGTGACAGCAAATACGTTTACAATACTAGGCTTATTACTGAAACCGAAATGTGCAATGTAGAGGTATGTCATTTTTTACAAATACGGATAGACTATAATGCTATAAACATTTTACACAATAAATTCTTACGTCCCTCTTAATATATTTATTGTGAAAGTGGTAACAGTGTATCTTATTTTTTCTGTGAAACAGCTGAATTGATTTGATGAGATTTGCTTTTGGTTGGTTTTTAACACAGGAAAATTTCTTTTCTGTTCGCAACCACTGTAAGCTTGTGGTGTATTATGGGCATAGATTAGAAGATTTTTCTTACTTTTTGTGATTTTGCATTAAGGTCTATCGTTTTACTTAGACAACATCACACCGAGCTACGGCTAGAAATTTTTGTATTCTTTCTTGACAATTAAATCAAAGACTCGAAAACCAAATGGCATAAGTAAATGAGACTCTTTGCTTCACTTACTTATTCTATATCACAATCTGACACAAATCTTAAAAATGTTACTGCCTGAAGATGTCCACTTCAAAAAATAATTTCAGCTACAATTACTGAAACCATGCATAGTCAAGTGGTAAAGACTGAATTATTATATAGTATGGTGTAATTTTCGTTTTTCATATGTACATTCCCAGACTTGCACAATATGTGAAGAGAATCATTCATTCTTGCTAGTGGTGTGTCAGCTTGATTACTAACTAATTACAGTTAAGCCCAATTCAAGTTCAACATTCTCTAAATTAACTTTTAAACTCCCGTCCGCCATATCGCATCAACAACCTAAAGACTTCGACACTAATACTTATTTACTATACTTAAATTACTAGTGTAAAATCATCACTGCGATCAGAATGCTTGGTTTTTTAATGCTCTAATCGCACAATATATATGTCACCGGAAAATAACAAGACTCGTAAGTTGATCAATTTTCTAGGTAGTTAATCAACTCTCGGAAAATAATGAACGGCAGTTGAAATATACTATTTAACGCATTGAATTTTAGCTAATTCATCAACTTACGGTACCTAGCCGTAATTTAGTAATTAACTATATTGCTACATGTAAAATCATCCACAAATGGACCAATCGTTGCCCAGTGTACTATTTGACGGTACACTATTATCCGTCATTTAATACACTTTCTATGATTGGTCGACAGCATTCATTATAAGCATTTAGCAAGTGTTTATTCATAGAGTTACAAACACTTAGATATGTTGTTTTAATATTTATATTTTCGATATAGGAATATTAAAGATCGTCTATGCTAGACGAACTTATCAACAATGTATTTCCAAAAAATATTTCTAACTATAAAAATAATGAAGGGTTGAGTGAGCGGGAAATTTTAGCGGCTGCAATGAAGCCACCAACTATCCAATTGAAGTTTCAAACTCTTTAGATGTGCCTGACTTACCACTGCACAATTTACGCCTAAAGGTTGGTTCCGTAGTAATCATGCTTCGAAACATAAACCAACCAAAACTGTGCAACGGTACGCGTTTGGTGGTTAGGAAATTAATGAACAATGTAATTTACGCTACGATAATAATAGAAAAATTCAAAGGTGAGGAAGTTCTCATTCCGAGGATACCGATGATCCCAACCGATATGCCGTTTGAATTGAAAGGACTGCAATTTCCGATACGTTTACCTAAAGTTTTAGCAAGATTGTATTCTTCTATCATTTGAATAACATTTTGGATTTTTTCACTTGTCCACTGAGTTTTTTTATTTTCTGTACTTAGCCCACTGTAGTACTTTTGTAACTCTGCATCAAAGTGTTCACGATCAACAAAACTAGTATTGCTCACAAATTGTTCGTTTATTTCTACCACTACAGACTCCATTTCACTAACAACGCGTTATAATAAAAATTATTATCAAACAAAACAACAATTGTTAATTTTACTACTGTAAATAAAGAAAAACAAGTACGGACTATACTTCGTTTATTTAAGCAAACGAATAAATGTAAACAAACCAGTTTTAGGGTTATCACAACTCAATTCAAAAAATCGTCAATTATCTTGTCGTTATCTTGTATTTGTAAAATGTTTTTCATGACTGATCCATTATAATATTTTTTTTCTACCCCATACTACTACAAACAGTTAAGAAACTTCCACATAAATGAATTTATAAAATAAAAACATAATTAATTTTACTTGATAACCCTATAATCATGATGACATGGGTGACATTCAGATGTAATAAACATTTTCGGTTATAGTCGGCACTTTTATACTCTCAAATTTTGTTTTATTATTATTACTTATTATTTATTTAGCATCTTATTCTGTTTTAGTATTTTTTCTTGTACACAAATATTACCAAGATGAATATATTCAACTTATAAATGCACCCTACGGGGTAAGAACCATCAAGACCCTCTAGCCTGGTGAGACCTGACCTTATTCCTAAAGCCTGTGGTGGCCCAGGCAGGCTTCCGGGCGTAATATATGTATATAATAGCTTTCTTTTATAGTGTACTAGTGGTTTGCACCATCTTCGCACGGTGGACATAGATGTTTTCCCGTGGTAAAAATCATATTATATTGGAATGTTCTTAAATGACATTATTGTATCTGGCCGCAATGCATATGAACATATTAATAATAAATTCTCAGTAAAGAAATATTTTCCCGCGGTAAAATTTTTAATCTAGTCTATATTACCCAGTTTGAATGTAGCTTTCCAATGGTGAAAGAATTTTTGAAATCGACTTAGTAGTTTTTGAGTTTATTAATTACAAAAATACAAATATTTCCTCGTTATAATATTAGTGTAGATATACTAGCTTTTCGCCCGCGGCTGCGCCAGTCATATATTCAATTTTCCTATGGTAAAAAGTAGAATGTCTTTTCCCAGGTCTCACAATACGTACCTCTGAATCAAATTTCATCCAAATCGGTTCAGCGTGAAAAGGTAACAGACAGAAAAACAGACTTTCGCATTTATAATTTTATTAGGGATCACTCAACAATCTGACTGCGTCAGTCAGTCGGAAATAAATTGTAAAATACTACTACGCTATAATATTAAACTGTATTATGATAGAAAAAGGTTATTGATATATGCCTGTCAGTGGTTGCTAGGCAACACTTTGTTAGTAAACATTCGTTCGCTTATTTGGCTCAACTATAGATAGATTTGTTTACGTTGAAGCCGGTAATGGCGGCGGCCGGGTGGCGAGGAGTGGTATAAAAGCACGTGAGTCTTTTCACCAATCAACGTACACCTTGCCTTTGTCGGATGATTTAACGGCAAGACGCCGTAAGTTAATCTATTTACTAAAATTCAATGCGTTAAATAGTACATTTCAAATGCTGTTTATTATTTTCCGAGAGTTGATTAACTACCTAGAAAATTGATCAACTTACGAGTCTTGTTATTTTCCGATGACATATACAACACTGCACATTAGGAGTTATTATTTTAAAATCAAAACATGAATCATTCTTTTACATTAATTTATTTCTCAAATAGGATTTTTGCAATCACTTTGCATGTCAAAGATGCTACGCCATTTTTTTTTCATCCATTTCTAAATCCAATTGCCTTTACAAGTTTAAACAAGTTCACATTATATCTATAAAAGCTATAGTTTAATTATGTTATTTACTATAATCACAATATTTGGCAATGTAACTATTAAGTTATTAAAATTAAACCCAAGCATTTAACTAATCATTAACATTATAATAACCTTTCAAATTCTTAAGAGTATTTTTGACAAATGATTTAAATCTGTGAAAAGGCAACACTGGCAACAATTTGTAACTCTGTCCAATTTTGGCAAGGCTATGCATTTCTCCATAAAAGAAGCTCTAATTTTTGGCAGCCTATACGTTGGTATGGCAGACTTATTTTTTATTTCTCATGTTCAATTTATGAATTTTATTTTTTTTCCAAAATTATTAGGGTTCATAAGATCATAAATTGAATTTTCATATATGTATTGACCTGCTAGGT
Organism: Scirpophaga incertulas; assembly: GCA_036419045.1. Taxonomy (NCBI): domain Eukaryota; kingdom Metazoa; phylum Arthropoda; class Insecta; order Lepidoptera; family Crambidae; genus Scirpophaga; species Scirpophaga incertulas. The sequence goes on from CM071645.1 coordinate 15,618,781, forward strand.
AAATATACGAATTTCTTTGTACCTATTTACATCTATTACTTGTAACTGCACAATTTCATATAATAACCCCAATGTGGTATTTATCATTTACATTTTTTATCATATAGTTAACTCGAGTTCAGTTAGAGTTACGTTATTTTAAAATTAGGTATAGTCGAGTTGGCACATCTCTCGCTAGGGACGTGAACCGACGTGTGATGGTCATCATCACAGCTCATGTACGTCCCCACCGAGGGGCTCGAGCCTACCCTAACTACGTTAGGGCGATTAGGCCTTAGTCAACCACGCTGGCCCAGTGCGGGTTGGTTGATTACGTACACCTTTGAATTGCTTCGCAGATGTACGCAGGTTCCCTCACTACGTTTTCTTTCACAGTAGGAACGCTGGAAATGTACATATGATTCAGAACGAAAAAACACATTGGTACACGGTGGGGATTAGATCGCGGGGCTCCCGATTCTATGCGGCGCACAAACAAGGAGATGAATTTTTGAAACAATAGAAAACCAATTCGCATTCGAAATCGTGAGATTCATATATGAATTACCGAATTTACTATTTCTGAACTTTCATTTCGTGCGTTGTGCAATGGGTGGTTCAACCCACTCGTTTTTGATTTCTACTAGTAGAATATCCAACGCTGACGTGACCTTGACAGTAATCCGTTTCACACGTGAGTCATCGCCGGTTTTTGTTTTTGTTGTTGTGCTTTTGAATTTTTCTGTGTGAAACGGAATTTAATTAAGAATTTGTTTTCAATGACAACACTGAATTCGAGTGATTCAAAAATCTAAAAAATTGAAAGCAGTAGAAAATAATTTCGTGCACGATTTGTATTTGTATTCAAATTCCAAATTCACGTCTAATGATTCAAAAATACGTCTCCAGTGCCGAGAGCACAGCGCCACCGACGCTCATGAATTCAAATGAATTTGTTTGAACACTATCACTACAGGTGTACGAGTGTTTACGGTGCAAGCAACTCATCCAATTCCCTCGGCACAACGAGCTCCGCGCTCTGCTGCGCACGCGCCGCGGCCGCTGCGGCGAGTGGGCCGCGTGTTTCGTGCTGCTGTGTCGCGCCCTCGGCTACGATACGCGCTTTGTGTGCGACAACGCCGACCATGTCTGGTGCGAGGTTAGCGATATCCTATAGCTTAACGTGGTTACTGATGAAATTTCGTTGCAGATAAAGCAGAAAAACTTCAAATATGTTATTTTGCAAAAACAGAGGTGTTGTAACAAACTTTTCAGCAGCGACTGATCAAGAGTTCTGACCACCCTAGGCTAATTGTAAGAACGCGCCCCCGCCAGGTGTGTTACGGTCTGCCTAAAAAGAACCGATTCGAGTCAAGCCAGGATTAGTTTTACGCGCGTCATTTTATTTCAAAATTAATTCTTAAAAACATACACTGACACATAACCTGAATCGAATACCGTAAAAAGCGTGGGGTGTTCAAAATTAAACATTACTCATTTAATGGTCTTAAACATTTATAACAAACAAAAGTTTTTTCAAACGTTTTTTAGTCTTTGCGTAAAAAGCGTGTTTTTTAAAAAGTTTTTTTAATTTTTTTTTTATTTACTACTTTTTAGTCTCGTGATTATTATAACAAACATACAGAAATGTACATAATTGTTCAGAAAATGTAGTATTAGAATTAAACATATGCATTATATCAAATTCTATCTGTTTGCTTCATTGAACCAATTCTCATATTAAAAAGTTTTTAATTTATTACAACATAATTATGTATTTTTTATGATTCGAAAATGATTGAATATTGTATTGTCATCTAGAATACACATGTAAAAAAATTTGAGCTCGATTGGAGCAGTAGAAGTGGTCGAAAAATCGATTACAAGATTTGATCATGACAAACAAACAAACGGACAGAGTAAGTCAATAAAAAGCGTGTAATAAACTGACTCGAATCGACTCGATCCACCAAAACAGCGACTCGGCACATCACTACTAATTAGCCTAAGAGTTAATCAGGCACTGCTTTTCAGTTCTCATTCTCTAAAATACGTCAATATAATCTTGGAGTACAGTATGTTTTTTCAAAAATGAAGTAAATAGCTTCTTAAAGGATCCGCAAACCGTTTGTGTTGTCCCTGATGTTTTACGCGTACATAGACTATGGTGAGTATTTACCATTAGATAGGCTATAAGCCATTTACCATCATTACGGTATAAAATAAAACTTATGAGTAAAAAAGATTAATCCGTGTAACTGGGAGACGACATAACACAACACGTCATGTTCTCAACATTAGATTATTTTTATATGGTCCAATAAAAGAGCAAGTTCTTCGTGTGTTAATTAGAGTCCAAAGCGAGTTGAACCAACAAAACTATATCTGGTGTTCAACAATAGAATCACACCAGGAACAAAAACACGTGTATCGGTGCACAACAGAAGACGTAACGTGTTATTACAATGTGTTGTATTGTGTCATTATGAATTTCATTCTCGGAGGAAACAAGACTGGCGTTGGCTTCAGTCAGCTTACCGTACATAATTTTCTGGCATTTTTGGCGTTGGGTTACTACTACTTTTACGGGCAGCACACATAAGTAAAAAGTTTTTGCATTCTTGTAAACGCACATGCGAGTAATACGACACACAAATTGACAATTCACGCAAACACGCCCAAAATTATCCGTTTACGTTCTATTCAAACACACGAAGGGAAAAGTGTGGGAAGGAACGAGCAAAGCACGAAAATATCGATATCGATAAATCAGTTTTGTTTAATGAATAAAAGTACGACTATGAACAGGTCATTAATGTTCTAACATTATTAAAAATTAAAACTAGGTATATAGTAAACTTACAGGATAGCTCAAGAATAACGTTGGCACAGCATGGGCAATTAATTTTCTTCTATTGTTGGATAGCTTTTGAAACTGAGACGGTTCAAATTGTAATGAACATATAGGGCTTGTTCTTGTCGATGATCAAGATGCATGTCTATTACACGCCTCAACCCATTTTTTTCGTACGTCGTCGTTAGACTTAAAACTGGAAATAAAATAAAGAATATCCATGTCTGGATTTCTGCGTGTTCGTCGATATTTTTGAGAAAAACTAAGCGCTGGTACTTAAAATTCATCTTAATAATCAAATAACAATCAATAAACCATTTTTAAACATTAATCACTCACAAATATTACACTCACATATTTATATAATGAATTAAATAATCTAATTAGTTTTTATCATCTCAAAATACAAATAAAAAAATAATTTGTTTGTATTTTGAATGTCAAACCTCGAGTTTGACATTTGCGCACACACTGCACCACCCATTTTTAGTGTGCATCGATAGCTCGACCTGATGACCTCACTCATGAGGCACACGGTTTAATTTGCAACGGTTCAATTGAAACGTATTCGACGTTTCAATTGAACCGAGTTGTTTGCACGCTAGCGAGAGCGGTACCAATAGCGCATATTGGTGTAAAACGGAGCGCTACCTCACTTGTAAAATCATAATATCGATATTGACATCACTATTATTGATGGACAAATCAATTAGGGTTGCTGATTACAAATTAAAGCAATTTGTCTTGTGGATTAAAAAAATTTGATTTCACACAAATTATCAGCTGGTTATCCAGAAGAGATGAGGCGCGGTGGCGGATAGTCAAAGTAACGTTTAAAGTAGTATTAGCTTGGCGTCGTTTTTTCCGTGCGACGGCGCGTCACCTAGTAGACTGGACTGGACTATGGACTGGACGCAATTTTTTTGTACTTTATATGGATGTTACGGGTCCATTAGTTTCATATGTCGATGGTTCGTGAGATAGTCTGGTAACAAAAAGACGGACTTACAGTAAAGATTTAGTAATATGGTTCCGTTTTTACCGCGCCAGTTTGCTTCTGTATAACCAGCGCCTAACGCAGCCGATAATAATTATAAATTATTTATAGTGAAAGGACAAAATAGTCTAATCAATACATTTATGTTTCTTAAAACAAAATACCGCAGAAATATTGAGTCTAACTAATGTTGTATTTATTCACTAAAATATCATTAAATGAGAGTGTATCGAATGAACAAGTAACAGTATCCGTCAAGCAGCCGCAAAAGTGTAGGTATGTGTATATATGTACTTAATTAAACCATACTAATATACTTTAATATTACAAATGCTAAAGTAACTCTGACTGTCTGTTTGTTTGTCTGTAGCTTACTTGTTTTCTTTCAAATGCAAAAAAAAATTAGTGGCGAAAACAATAGTCCTTAGGCAGTCTGGGTCAAAAATTATAAAGAAAACAGGGGAAAAGCAGCGAAAACACATAGAACACCCTCGAGCGTTGGCGCAAGGGGGCTGAGTGATGAAAAATAAAAAAGAAACGTCAAACGTTGTATTTTTTTAATAGCTCTGGATAAAAGTCTCTAAGCCAGCGCCCATTTTCATGTTAATTGCCAAAAAAGTTTTTAATACTGAATTTCATTTAAATAATTTAAAATCTATATAAACATAAATACACTAAACCAAAAATTACATTAGCTATAATCATAAACAATTTAAACCTCATATTTTACAGCAAACATTCATGATTTAAATATTGCAAAAAATAATTATTTGATCTGGCAACCTTGTACTAAAACATTGTCATGCCGGAAAAGTAAAATAGCTACTTTTAATTAATTACTTTTTAACCTAGCCTTACCTAAATGTGCCAAAATCATCAAAAATAGTTTATGAATATTTTATAATCATTGGATGCTGTGAGTTCTTAAGACGCTTTCAAAAATAGTGAATAAAAATCTGCTATAGCTCTTTAAGACATGAAAATATGAAGTAAATAATGACCAAATCTTAAAAATTATACTTACAAATGAAAGGTGACGTCTTCTTTTCGCATACCAGATGTTTTAGTTTTTTTTTTACAGGTAAAAACAGAAACAGGAAGGCATTTTTGTGGGAGCTCCGATTGCCACGTTGTTTTGAATATTGTGAAATGGCGGCTCAACTAGTTTTATATAACGTACAAGCATCCGATGCTTGTGCATTTGGCAGAGGCGAAATGCAGGCAAAGGCTACTCCAGTCTTGTTTCCTCCGAGATAGCATTATAATATTTTCGTGTCTTGTTTTTCTTTTTTTTTGCTATCATATATACAAACAGCAGCACATCAAGCTTTCCAAATCGATCAAATTTATGGTACCGACAACTTGAAGTCCAACAATAAATTTCAGTACCAATTAAAATATATGTTAACAAAAATATTTTCTTTTAAATTTAAAAACATATATTTCATTTTTACAAATAAGTCGACGATTGGACAAGGAAATATGTAAGATGACGTCACTGGACGCTCTCACTATTCAATATACATAAAAAAATCAACACAAGGAAGAGTTGGCTTGCTATTTTTATTGCAATGAAAAGAATACAATGAAAATTCAAAAGCTATTAACTTGCAACTAATAACTGCATTGCATTTTCATTGTAATTAAACGGATTTTCATTGATTTATGATTTGTTACTATTAAGAGAAGTATCGAACCTACCTAGGGATTGCAATCCGGTAAAACGGATCCGGTAATCCAGCGGATCCGGCATCATTTTATGGTTACCGGATCCGAAGACCGGATCCGGTGCTAGCAGTTAGTAATCATGATGGTATCTGTCATAATCATAAATACCTATAAAACTTGTTTGTTAGCATTCTCAAATACTTTAATAATGATTTTGATCTCATTTCAGTTAATTGTATATTGTTACTTTTAAATTGATCTATCTGTGAAAGTGAAATGTAAAAAGACTGAGCTGCTCGTTACGTCGTAAAATTATTACTAATTACCTACACTACCGAATTTTAATTGTTTTCTTGTTGTATATTTGTCTTAACATTGATTAGGAAATAAAGTCGATTTTATATATTTGTGATTGATTTTTTATAAACTACCTACATATAAGTGCAGTGACACTTGATTAACTCACTTATTCCGATCCAGCCGGATTGATGGGAGTCCGGTCGTATCCGGCCGGATTGAAAATGATGCCGGATTGCAATCACTAAACCTACCATGATTTAGGTATACGACTACGACAGCAAGCAATGGCTGCACGTGGATCCTTGTGAGGGTCAAATGAACGCGCCGCTGACATACAGCCACGGCTGGGGCAAGAAACTTTCCTACGTACTGGCTGCCTCTCGAGACGACGTGCAAGACGTCACTTGGCGATACACCACTAACCACAAGGAGGTTAGTCCAAACTCTCAGTGTGTCATAACCAAAATCAACTATATTCAAATATGACTTTATAGACAAACAAATATTTATTTTGAACTTATGAAGAGGCAATGCAACTACACTATGTGGAATCTTGTTATAAAGAATTATATTTTTGCCCATAAACGAACGTCTAGTTTTTTGTAGCCTGTACGTTGGAACAGCAAGTTTATTTAGTTTAACCATATTAAGTCTATCCCAAACGTGCTTTATATAAGATCGCCTACAGTTTTACAGTTAATCCGTTGATTAACTTCGTTAATTAACTAATTAACTCAGCTATGTCAAAATTGCATGTTTTTTGTCGTCGTGATTATAATCTACTTACGGCCGTTTTCAATAACCTATCTAAGATCAAAGATAAATTGCTATCTCCGATTAGCAGTAAGCTGTTATCTCTCTGTAGTCTGCGTTTCACAATCAAAGATACGAGCTATCTATCTTTGTCTAACTAAGGATAGCTTTATGCCCTCTCGTTTATCCAAGCCCTGTAGAACGTTTTGTTCGTTGCTAACCATAAAGCTTTAGTACGTTTAAAACATATGTACAATTTATTGATGTATTTTATATTTAAATATTATGTTGTAAAAATGCATACAATGTTACTATAATTGAAAAAAAAAAATCTTAGATCGTCGACGGCGACGAAACGTTTATAAATGACAAGTGATGTCATTCGAACATTACTGACAGATAATTTGTTACCGCCAATTTGTGTGTATTACATGATTTTGATATAAAATATAAGCAAAAGTGGAAAAAATGAGTTCTGTAAGTATCTGGATTTACGATACTTTGTAATTCGTTCAAGGTTATAATAGACTGCTTTTCTTTCAGTCAACGAAAGCAGCACCTATGACTAAAGATTAGGGCATAAGGATAGATTTTACTATCTTTAGTAGCAAAAACAAAGGATAGATAGGTTATTGAAAACGGCCGTTAGAAAAGTTGTTGGTTTGTGTCTGATTGTATAAGTCACGCTATGTTAGTCAATCGGCTCGAATGCACCAATCAGATCGTTGCCTTCATGCAGTGACGTGGTGCTGGATTAACGATTCAGATATTATAAACAGTTTTTTTTTTATTTGGCCATTAACGCTTTTCAAAGTTAATCCGTTATAAAGCACGTTTCCTTCGTTTATTAACGGAATAACAATTCAAATTCAAATGTTTATTGCAAAGTAAGCGTACAAATAGGACATTCAGCACCTACTTAGTCGCACTTTGCAGGCATTTTATGTAAGAGAACAGAATCCTAGGAGAAAAATTTCGTAAATGATTGATAGTATTAACCTCGTTTCAATCCTACTACTACTTGCAGAAAGAAAGTCAATGTAAGTGTAACATGGATAAACCTAAAATTTTCTGTTTTTATTTGCTATTCGTTTTTATTGTAATATTTTATGTTTGCAACTTATTATTACAACAATAAGCTAAAAGATGAAATACTATTTTGAAAGTTCAATATAATATCTCTGAAAATAGTAAGTTCCCAGACATATCCATACAATTGATGTCACAAACGCAAGTACATAAAATTAAACTACCTATTCCGAGCACTAGTTATTAATATCAGATTAATAGTAAGCAGCAGTTAATGGCAAACTATGACAGTATGTGCTAGTAAAGTGCAGTAAGATCGCTAAACTTGACAATAATATTTTTATTGCTAAGTTTAGACAGTACTCGGCGTATGTATTGTACATGTTATGTTTGTCTTTTTATTATTTTATTTTTTAATTTATTCGTGTGAAATTTGTAAGACGGTCCATATTGTCCTTGTAATTTTCTTGTTGTGTTGTATTCGTGCCTGATGTCACTACTGTGGCAAGCAGAATACCAGTGCTGCCTATACTGAGCTTGCCACAGTATAAGTGGCGAGCTGTCGGTGAGTTGCGTCACCGAGGGTACCGATATGCTTCAGGGCAGCGTATGCCACCCGCCTCTGTCTTGCCTTAACCAGCCGGGCAGAGTGGAGTCGCAAGAGCAGATGCTCGAAGGGTGGAAGTGTAATAATGTTATAACGCCGACGGCGTCTCGATCGCTGTCGCAGACACACCTCTCTACACCCTTAGCCGTTCACACCAATGTTGCTTTCTTCGCACCAATATTGGTCTGCTTTTTGGGGGGCCCATTTAGTGAGCGTCGAGTCACCACCTGCCACATTTAAAATCAGTTAAGAGGCTTTGAGAACCTTCTCCGGACTATGGAAGAGACTCCGGTCACCTGCCTAGGTGACCGGAGTCTCTTCCATAGTCCGGTTCTCATTATCACCAAAATCAAAATGCAATAGTCCACAAACTTTTTGACCACACCTTTTTTTTTTTTTTTGTTTTTTCTGGGTGTAGTCTTTAGCTGATTTTTCATGATGTAGATAGAGATTAGACCCAGTTGGTACACTCCACGCACACTTACATTAAACGCTTAAATGGCCTCTACGCGTTGGCTCTGTATAACGCACCTTATCTGCGCACGCTTTATAAAGGACCGTGTTTTATGAAACCACGTGACATAAGCGACAATAATAATGTATTTATTCAAGCCCCAAAAATAGTTTACTAGTATGTATTAAAATATAAATGGCTTATAATGTTGATTATTGTTTTGTTTTGTTGTTCGTATCGTGGTGTGGTCCATCAATAAATGTTCTGTTTGTTTGTAGGTCCTGAAGAGACGCACGGAGGTAAGCGAGGGCGAGCTGATCGCGGCCATTATGCGGCTGCGCGAGCGGCGGCAGCGGCACGCGTCCGAGGCGCGCCGCCGGTACCTCGCGCGGCGCGCGCTCGAGGAGCTGGCGCAGCTCATGGTGGAAAGGTAACTGGTCTCCGGTAATCTGTACTAACATTATGCGGCAGCGGCACGCGTCCGAGGCGCGCCGCCGGTACCTCGCGCGGCGCGCGCTCGAGGAGCTGGCGCAGCTCATGGTGGAAAGGTAACTGGTCTCCGGTAATCTGTACTAACATTATGCGGCAGCGGCACGCGTCCGAGGCGCGCCGCCGGTACCTCGCGCGGCGCGCGCTCGAGGAGCTGGCGCAGCTCATGGTGGAAAGGTAACTGGTCTCCGGTAATCTGTACTAACATTATGCGGCAGCGGCACGCGTCCGAGGCGCGCCGCCGGTACCTCGCGCGGCGCGCGCTCGAGGAGCTGGCGCAGCTCATGGTGGAAAGGTAACTGGTCTCCGGTAATCTGTACTAACATTATGCGGCAGCGGCACGCGTCCGAGGCGCGCCGCCGGTACCTCGCGCGGCGCGCGCTCGAGGAGCTGGCGCAGCTCATGGTGGAAAGGTAACTGGTCTCCGGTAATCTGTACTAACATTATGCGGCAGCGGCACGCGTCCGAGGCGCGCCGCCGGTACCTCGCGCGGCGCGCGCTCGAGGAGCTGGCGCAGCTCATGGTGGAAAGGTAACTGGTCTCCGGTAATCTGTACTAACATTATGCGGCAGCGGCACGCGTCCGAGGCGCGCCGCCGGTACCTCGCGCGGCGCGCTCGAGGAGCTGGCGCAGCTCATGGTGGAAAGGTAACTGGTCTCCGGTAATCTGTACTAACATTATGCGGCAGCGGCACGCGTCCGAGGCGCGCCGCCGTACTGCGTATCGCGCGGCGCGCGCTCGAGGAGCTGGCGCAGCTCATGGTGGAAAGGTAACTGGTCTCCGGTAATCTGTACTAACATTATGCGGCAGGCAGACGCGTCGAGGCGCGCCGCCGGTACCTCGCGCGCGCGCGCATCGAGGAGCTGGCGCAGCTCATGGTGGAAAGGTAACTGGTCTCCAATAATCTCTACTTACTAATATTATAAAAGTGAAGTTTTTTTGTTTTTTTGAACGCGCTAATCTCTGGAACTCCTGGTTTGAATTGAATTAATCTTTTTTTTATTGAATAGCCCATTTATCGAGGAAGCCTTTAGGCTACATTAGTGATGTGCCGAGTCGCTGTTTTAGTGGATCGAGTCGATTCGAGTCAGGGTATACGGTATTCGAATCAGGCCTCGATTCCCTGATTCGAGTCCAGTACTCGAATTCTATGTTTGGTATTCGAATATTTCTAAACTCGAGTCTAGAAATTCGAGTCTGGAAATTCTAGTCTAGTTTCAGTTTCAGAACTGGAGTCCGAGTTTAGAACAAAATCAAAACAAAAAGTTACAAGTTCAAACTTGTTTGTAATATTAGGCCCGTGCCACTTCATTGCTTATGTAAACAGTTTGCAAGTACAAGCGAGTTAACCAAACTCGAATACTATACTCGTGTCAGTAGGACTCGTATAAATAAAATCGAGTTAGCGAGTACGAACCGATTCTTCCTGACTCGAGTACCGGTATCGAGTCTGGCGTACTAATCAAAATAAATTGATATTCGAGTAGGCGAGTCCAAAGCAGGAGTCGAGTCTGACTCAAGCTAAACCGTACTCGGCACATCGCTACATAACATCATACTGGGACTAATAGGAGCGAAGAAATAGTGGAAAATGTGGAAAAAACGGTGAAAATTTTGATTCATCTTTGAGGGTTTCCGTTGCATGCGCAGCGAAAACGGTTCTAGATACCAAAAAAATTTGTATATTACAATTATTCCTCTTAAAATGATGTAAAAAAAAATCCGCGACAGTATATGTCTATCTTACTCGGCACATCGCTACATAACATCATACTGGGACTAATAGGAGCGAAGAAATAGTGGAAAATGTGGAAAAAACGGGGAAAATTTTGATTCATCGTTGAGGGTTTCCGTTGCATGCGCAGCGAAAACGGTTCTAGATACCAAAAAAATTTGTATATTACAATTATTCCTCTTAAAATGATGTAAAAAAAAATCCGCGACAGTATATGTCTATCTTTTATGCTTAACTCACTAGAATCGTTTTTATAGTAATCAAATTTGGATATGTCGCATTGTCAAGATCGGGTAACAGCTGAGGTGGTTGTTTGCAAAAATAAATATGATGCTCAAAATAACTATTCCACGCGGACGAAGCTAGTAACAACATATAACGAAACACCTCATTCCTTCTCTTACCCTTTTTTTTTGTTCCGCTGAGGAAAATGCATTAAATTGCATACCCCGGCCGCGGAGAGCCGGCGGTTCTGTAGGGCTCTCCTCCCCAGAAGGGGGAAGCCTACCCACTAAAAACCTTAGCGATAGCCTTCCTCAGGCATGTAGGGAGTCCCCGGGAACGATAACGACTTCCGAGAACCCCTAGCCACCTCTCCCTTGTCGATACAGGGGAGCCCTCCTCGGTGGTGTCAAATACCTCCCCCGATCTCCTCCACTGACGACGCCCCCGGCCATTGGAAGGGCGTGGTCCCTCCCGGGTCGCCGTATTCGCGGGTGCGACTTACTCGCACCCGCCGGCGACCCGCGGCGGCGCCGCAGTCGTGCTACCGAGCTCGGCGCCACCTCCTTCTGGAGCATTCTTCTCTTACCCTGTTCTCTATTTTATTTCCCGTTCTCCTCTATCACTCGCCATTTGACGACCTCCGTTGTCGAGTGGTTGGTATACCGGTTTCAAGGTGTCGCCATCTGAGGTCCTGGGTTAGAATCCCAGGGCAGATGTGGTCCTAAAACTGCCAGCACTGTTTGCATACTCGGGTTAATGGTTTATAATGAAGACTGAGCACTACCAACTATTTGTTCGAACAGTTATCAATCTAATCGATGACTTTGACGTAACCCTCATTTGCTTTTTATGTGATATATTGACAAACAAGCAGACATGTGGTTCCTGTAACATTTTCAGCAAATCTGTAACTCCAATAAAAACCACAGTGCACGTGACGTTACGTGAAGTCATATTACCCAGTAATTTTACTGCCTATTTTTTAATTCATATTAAATAAAAACAAACTTGCCGTTCCAACATACAGACTGTTAAAAAGTAGAAGCTCTTTTATGGGGAAATGCATATAGCCTTGTACAACAAAGTTCCACAAGGTGTTACCAATGTACTTTTTCACAAATTTAAATCCTTTGTCAAAAACACTTTTATGAAAAAAGATTAAGGACTATTTGAACGATAACAATGCTTGCGTTTAATTTTAATAACTTTTACGCCTATATAGATATGTGAAATAGTCTTTATAGATATAATATGAATTAGTTTAAAATTATGTCGTCGATTATGTGTCGAGTCAATATATTTTTTCTTTTTTTTTCCTTATTCGTACGTACGGACAAGGTTTTTGTTTTTTTTTTTATTTAAGCTTTTTTTTTGTTTTGTTTGTTGACGTCAATAAGTGCCTGTAAAGGTCTATGTTGAATAAATATTATTTTGATTTTGATTTTGATAGGGTTAAGACTATTAATTTGAGGCCAGTTTCTAATTGACGAAAATAATAGCCCTTTCTCATTTTCTTTCCAATACTAGGTCTCCCACCATAAACTTATGAACCAATGGTATAGCATATTTTAATGTGCAACTATGACCGTAAATATCCCATTTGAAGAATAAATTTTTGATTATCTTATTCTTTACAACACCGCAATGCGGACACTGCTATATCATCACCATTTCAGCTGAGTGAGACCTTTCCATTCAAGCCGTAGAGCCCTTATGGCCACATGAGTAAAGAAACGGAACAGAGACAAAGCTTCTAACGAGCTAGCAAAATTTATACCTATTTTGGTAGGGTTGGCACAATTGAATAAATAAAAAATATAAATGTTATTTTTTTCACTAGGTACTCTCTCGTACCACTCCAGAAGTGAGGAAACACTTAGTTTTTTTTTGCCTAAAATAGATATAAAAGATTCACACTAGGCTAGGTTCGAGATTGTGACAAAACTTCGCAAACATAACCAAACTAACCAAGATAGTTTACAATGACCTGACACGAAAAACTCAGGTGCATCAAAAAACGCGCCTACTCGCTTTGGGAATGATACCAGAGGGAAGCTGAAAGCCGTTTCCGTAAAATATATAATAATGAGTATTGAGTAGTTTTTATTATAGAGTTGTATACCTTTCGATATACATAACACATTATAGATATAAATTAAGTTTCAAGTACAAACTTACCTAGTAGACTCCTTGGGATAGTTAAAATAAGAAATAGTTTCTTTCTGTTATTATTCATGCACACAGTACAATGTACAACCATATTTACAAGACATTTATTAAATACTGAAACATAAATAAACATAATGTAAGAAACTTGAAAAGAAAAACAAAACACGCACGACGTTTTTTGAGATTGACCACTGGCTGATCTAGTTTGAAGCGGTTTCGGTTCATACGTGACAAGCGGCCAGTGGTCACGCATACGCACGCGTTGCACTTATAGTGATGTACCTATCACAGCGCATTCGTATGAAGCTTTGTCTCTGTCCCGTTTCTTTACTCATGTGCCAAGGCTAGGCTGAGTTTAGTCGGTAGCTTGGTAGGTCTGTTGGGTCGAGCCGCCTCGATTCACCAGGAGTTCGACATAATCTCCGCATCTCTACTTGCCGTTGCGGTGGTATCCATGAAGATTCTTAGCCTCCTCTGCTGAGGAAAAAAAATAAATAAATGAGTGATACCTCCCCCAAGAGTCAAGGTGTGCAATTAACACTTACTATTCCCATGTAAATAGCACGAACGTTGGTATCAAATTTCGGATCGCACTATAGTCTAATCATTAATTCACTGGAGTAAACTGACGTTTACGGTGTTACCACTTTATGATGAACAGAAAATAGTGTTGTGACTAGAATATTGAAATCAAACTCATTCATTCAATTTCATTCCGTCCTTAAATCATATTACTCATTTTATTTACTTTATTAAGAAATCTTAATCCAATTTTGTATAATCGATGTAATAATATTAGCATGGTACCTTTAGGGCAAATAGATGATAACTTTGAAATGGCGTAATTACTCGAATTATATATATGAAATGAAACAAAAATATTGAATGGATAGATTTTTATTCGTCATCGTCAGACATAATTTTATCACTATCGTCGTCGTCAGTGACACTTATTATAAAACGGTCCGTAATATTGTCCATTATATGGTCGAGATTAAACATTTTATTTTCTAACTTTATTACATGATCCACACAGCTTCTCCATCTTTCGGCAGTCACAGTTTTAAGTCCTATTTCGAACAAATTTTTAACTTCAGTCATTTTAAAGGTTTTGTTGTTTCTCGCTACGTGTCCCTTTGCCTGCGCCCAAATCAGCTCGATAGGATTGAGCTCGCAGTGATAAGGGGGCAGGCGTAAAACCGTGACTCCGTACTCTGATGCCATCTCGTCCACAGCAAATTTGTCGGGATGTAAATGTTTGTTTTGCCGTACGATGTCTATAAGAGCGGCCTTTGTCATGTTTTCTTCAAATTGAATATTTTTGCTTGTAAGCCAGTCCTGTATTTTTTGTTTAAGCCATGACATCGATGGCAGTGATTCTATCTTCCGGGAATGGTAGGGGGCATTATCCATGACCACTACGGAATTGGGTTTTAGTTTCATTAAAACCCCCCTAAACCATTCCTCGAAACACTCGGCATTCATTTCCTTATGGTAATCTTCTGTACCCTTTTTGGCCTCGAACGTCAAGAAACATTCGTCGACAAATCCCTCTTCCCCGCCAATATGGCCGATAATCAGTCGTCTCCCTTTTACAATTATTAATTACAGCTCAAAAAATTGATTTACTGATTAACTGAACGCATAGTTCGGGAACGCTAGCAAGTGAGTGAATTTCATTTTTTGTATCTAATAGAATTCATGTACCTATATTATAATTAATTGAGTACTTTTTTTTTAATAAACGTTGTTACTGACTTTGTGTGAGTGATCTGAATAACAATGAAGGGTGAAGTCCTTATCGATTTATTCAATTTATCCAATTATATTTGCAGGTCACCTCACTAGTACGATAAATATGGCAGCATAATTTTACAATGTGACATTAGCATCTGTCAGTTTACTCCAGTGAATTAATAATCAGACTATAGTCAGAATGAATGAATATGTTGAATTTTAGAAAACCTGAAGATTTTGAGAGCCATGGCCGAATATCCGGCTCGAAGGAATGGCGAACCCAAAGGGGCGAGATTGGAACCAGTGAACACACCTTCATATTCAGCTCGCCCGGGGACATATCCGTCGGGTAAATGATGTTATCTATCTTATTAGCATTTAGCTTATATCGTCCAAATAATTGAATTTTCATGTCGTTTAATTGATACTACATATTTTATTTGTTTTAATTTTATTAAGAAATGTACACTAGCGACAAAACAGTACAAACAGTAATTTTTAGTAATGGAATAATACTTAAAGTCACAAATTATACATATACACTATATTGTAGTATTACGTCATATATTAGAACTCTGTTGATATGAAAGGAGATGGCCAAGTACAGTATGGGCAATTGCCCTTACAATGCATAAATACGGGATATAGTTGCATCTAATGCTGGGTACCTGAAAGTTAATATGTGATATAAAAAATCCATTTCGTTCCATGAACTTTTCATATTATTACAATCTTGAAACACATATCATAGAAACTCCTACGATATTATGGTCGCAAAACTATAACTAGAGAATTTGCTATGAACTTTAGGTAGGCATTTTCGTACAGATAAAATAACTGTTACACAGTTATTTTATCTGTACTACTCATATATTGCTATTGAATGATTTGAAGTCGGCAAGTAGGCACAATACACAATAGGTCCGTTTAGAAAAGCAGGGTCAGTATTAAAATCAAAAATCAAGTACCTAATATCACAACGAACAATCGAACAAGCAAAAGTCGTATAACATCTGACATTCCAGTGAGGACAGCACAGTCCAGTGTTTGTGCGACAAACACTGGTAGCAAATAAATTGTCAACACGGACCTTACGCTTAAGAGCGGATCTCAGAACTGTTTAATAAATTTTACTAGTAAGCTCCATGCAGTCAAACTTATTATTAATTGCGTACAAAACATTCATCTCCAGGTACTGTTCTGTCCTCCAAAGACAACTTTTTATACTTCTTAAGAAGCTGCGAATAGGATAAAGTCTACGTGTATCTATCTTATATCTGTCTATGTGTAAGGATGGGACAATATACGCACTATATCTATATAATCTAATCTAATCACTCTGATGTGTACATGTATAAAAAATCTAGACATGATATCAACAGAGTTACATTCTCAAGGCAAACGTTATATTTTGATGTTATATTTTAATAACCTTTACTTTTATATCAAACATTTCTATTGTGAACTCTGTATTTAAATATAAAAATATATATTATTATTTTAAACATAACAAACATTTTGGGAAATGGAACGTTACGTCAAATGGCTGTTTCTATCTATGATTACGATTAAACCAGGGACGATCCTTAGTACTAAATAGTTATTGTTTCGAGATTTGTAATAAGAATGCAAATTAGGCCGAGGTTTAACTTTAATACCGATTAAACGTAGACTTAGTAGTTCTGGTTTAAACCTGGTTCTTGGAAAGTTTTTGTAATTAGAGAGATACACAATAAATAGACCGTTCACGTCCCATACAGTTACTTCCCGTCGATAGACGAGTACCGGATAGTGAATGGCGACAGTACAACTGTGCTGAAGTCATGGGCGGCGGGCGTTTACACCTCGAGCAAAATGTTCAGGAAGTACGAACAGGACTGGAACAAGGTCTACCTGGCAAGAGAAGGTAAAACTTTTTTTTTCTTTTATTTATTGCCATCAGTCTTCTTTGACTATTATCAGATGAGTTTTCTGGTCGATGATTTGTAGAGTGCCCTCTCCATCGAAAAGGCTGCCTCTTCATTAAACATAGCTATATCCTTATATGTAGCTTAGTAATGTCGCTCGCTTTCGAAGGTAAAACTTGAATACAATTTTTCTTTTCAGTGTTTTTTCACTTGGTTGGTTGGTTCAATTTTCATTTTCAGTACCTGTTCCCTCGATCATACTGCCTCGTAATTTTTATATATTCATTAATGAATTGTTACATGATTATTATTTTCCTAGAACTTTCGTGAAAAAATAATTAAATAAAAAGTTTTAAACTTGTTTTCCTATTTTCTGAACTTGAATAGTGTTGACATTTAAACGAGATAATCGATTATTGTAGTTTCGGTTAATATACAAAATCGATATTTACGGACATAGCGGATTAAACTTTTTGTTTTATCAAATAAAATAATTCAATAAAAATCATTAAAATAATAGAGAAGAATATTTTCTGTACAGAAATGTTTAATTAATGTTAATCGTCGTAAACAATTAACAACAAATAAGTATTTTATTCACACGATAATATCAATTTCCTAATCGATGTTATTGTATTGAGAGTTTATTCTCACAGCACTTTAAAAAATGTCAGTTGTTATATGACTTTTGTTTGTTCGATTGTTCATTCACTACAATAGTAATATATTACCCAGTTATTTTATCTGTACTAAAATGCCTACCTAAAGTTCATAGCAAATTCTCTAGTTGTAGATTTGCGACCATAATATCGTAGGAGTTTCTATATGTTTTTCAAGATTGTAATAATATGAAAAGTTCATGGAACTTTTTTATCACATAATAAAAAAGGAGCAGTGTACCGTATCAGAATGGTGTGAGGGAATATTTGAGGCAGAACAAAGGGCCTTTGTTCGGCCTCAAATATCCTGCTGTTGCTGTTGACAAAAGAATCGCCTAGTCGCATTGTTGTTGTTGCCGCTTGAAGCCGTTGTGTAGGCGTAGGCGCTAGCTCTGTTATTCTTATAATAACAGAGCTAGCGCCTACCCTGCCCGACTGCTTATTCTTATAATATTAACCTTTCTCGCAAGGAAATAAAGTTCCTATTTGTTTATTTCTTATAGTAATTTGACTAATCCCAAAATTAACAATTTTGTACCTTCGCACGTATGACAATTAGACTCATTTTGATTTCCAGTGTGAAATAACAATTAGGTAAACTTTTTTAGTCACGCATTATGTGCTGTTGTGCGATCGCGCGTATGCAAATTAAATCATTCGTTGCAATAAGTTAATAATGTAAACATTGAATATAAATGACAAATTATGTACAGATCAATGAACTTTTAATACGCCAGAAAATTATATTGATTAGGTAATTAGTTTTAAATTATTTAAATTACTGCCTAATATTCTGACAGTCCTAAGCCATATTATTGTTAAGAATAACTAAGCTAGCTATAATAACAATAATAATCGTACTCAACAACATTTGTCAAAACAGCAATATAACAGGATAACAGACAACAGTTTACAATAACAGTTATAGGAAAATAACATAACAGTGTTATTCATTATTACAAAACAGTCGTTATTGCCATCACTGCTGTGGAACATTCCAACATCCATAATATTAATTTGTTAATTAAATCTCTCCTAGCATCTTGATAACGCACACATTCCACCAACAAGTGTTGGACGTCCTCCACAGTACCACAAATTTCATAGTTAGGCGATTCTATTTTTTTTCATTAAATATCCAAACTTGTTGGATGGATAATGTCCAGAACGTAATCTATAAATAATACTATATATTCTCTACTTAATTTAGCATTGTAAAACCATTAGTGACGTAGAGGCTGACACTGGATAATTTTATACCAAATGCCTTTTTCTTTTGACCGTTTATCGAAATATTCGCTCCATTTATCAAAACAAATACGCTTATATTTTGATGTAATTTCCGAATAAAATGATTTACCATATCTATGTTCACCTTCAGTTATTGCCGGTTTTGCTATATTTTAAATTACAACATTAAAGAGCGTGTTGTGTATTTGACCACACATGATACACGTTTTTCTATGAAAGTAATGAATTCGTTTGACGTTTCTATAAGATATTCTTAAGAGTGAGATTCATATTCAGTTAGTCTTCACAGTTTAAGAAGTCCGTTTTGACAGGTGTCATGGTCAGAGCTTATCTATCAATACTATGATATTTTGTCTATGTATACTGTTACTATACGAATGTTACCTGTCAAATCAGTGTTCTTAGATTATAAAGACAAAGAGATAGTAAGTAATACTTTTATTTATTTACTAAAGTCTTTATAATCTAAGAAGACCACTTTGACGTAAGTCGGCGGATATATTTATTGTAATCGTAGTTAATCTGCTTGTACACAAAAAAAAATCAGTTACCTATCAAACACTTACCCAAACTTTTCAATGTCTTTTTGTTTAGTCCCTTTCATTTCTACACTTGAAAACTGCACTTTCGACAAAAAATGTCAACATTAACTTTTAGCAGAGTCCTAGAATTTGCTTTGGCAAACCCAACTTCCATTTTTATTCAAAAAACGCAATTAATTTTGGTTTAATTGTTCACTTTTACTACAACTTATAACCTCAAATAAGTTGTCATAACAGGAGTGACGTCACTGAACGCTGATTGGTGTTTTAAATCCGTTCCGTTTCACGTTACTTTTGATTCGTAATTATTGTTAAAAAACAACATTATTTTAAATATAAACCTTGCAGTATTAGCATATATTATTTATTTTGCATTTTAATAACAAAAGGACATTGTTCCGGCTCCATACATGTTCTGCCTAAGGAACGTTCGAATCGAAAGTGACTTATATAAACTCTTAAAATTATATGGAATCCTATGAAAAAAGTTTTCACGAACGGACACTTCAGGAAACTAAAATAATTACGAAAAAAGCTAATATTTTGAGGTAATAAATAAAAAATAACCAACCTTGCGTGAAATATACTATGTACAGCTATATATGTTCTCTTCTAGAACTAGGAAAGGACTACTCTACTAGATACAATAAAAAGAGATAGTACCTAGTCAAGTTTTTGACAATTATCATTTTACAAAATCCAGTCCTTTACACACATCCGAGTCTACCAAGTACCTACGCAATGTAATCGGAGTCCGTAATCAAGCCAAAGTTGTTAAAATAAAACCATGAAACGCATAGAAAATCACAAAACAAACGATAGTCGCAAAGCAATCAAAAATTAAATGAAACGGACACAGATAAGGTATGAAGTACACCAGTGTTACCAATTACGAAAACTATAATACTTGAATGCCAAGCTAGAAATTCGCGATTTCGCTTAAAAATATATAATACTAGTTTTTTTCTAGCTAGTCAATTTAGGTATTTAAATGAATAAAGTGTTATCAACTAATTTTAATAACCGATTTCAAAAAGGAGGAGGTTTTCAATTCGATCCGTATTTACCGAAATCGCGAAAACTTCCGAAACTGGCAGCACTGGCTGACGGAAAACATTTTATACGGCATCAATAATTGTGACCCAACTTTTTATTTGGAATTTATTTATTTGAAGTGTCCGTGGAATACTAAAATATGTTTCAAATAATAATTATAGTATAATTTATATTCATATCGGTTCTTAGGTCAAAATTGAACAATATCCTTTTCATAAATATTATAATTGCAGGTTCCCAATTAAACACTGTCCAGAAAAAAAAATTGCATACCATTTTCTTCTTTAAGCATATGTATATATTACGTCCGCGCAGAGGATGCGGATACGGGGAAAGTGTCGTGGCGTTTTGCCGCTGAACCTGGGCTGAAACTGAGCGCCGTGTGCGTGCGCGCGCGCAGCACCACGTACGAGAGCGGCCGCGTGCACTGGACGCTGGCGCTCGACGGCGGGGCTCCGCGGGCCGCGCGCCTCGGAGGTAATTAATTTGTGTAGTTCTTAAATTAAAAAGTTACAAAGTTATATATATACAGCACACCAGACTATATGTTGACCTTGAATCTTCAACCTTGATGTTTCAAGGTTTTCGTGGTGGCAAAGCTTCTCTGACTATACATACGACCTGTTATTTTTTTTGGGCCTAAGGTAAGGGTGTGGTGAAGGTTTGTTACTGTTTGTTATATGCTGCAGACACAGCGGTAACGTTGGAAGGTCGGCACCAGAGCGTGGAACTGGCGGCGCTGGTGTCGGGCGGCGCGGGCCCGTGCGGCTGGCAGCACGCGCAGCTGCTGCGCGCCGCCGCGGACGAGCGGCCGCCCGCCCCGGCGCTGCTCCTGACGGCCACCGTGGAGCCCGCCCCCGGCCACTAGCCCCGCGCGGCCGCCCGCCCCGGCGCTGCTCCTGACGGCCACCGTGGAGCCCGCCCCCGGCCACTAGCCCCGCGCGGCCGCCCGCCCCGGCGCTGCTCCTGACGGCCACCGTGGAGCCCGCCCCCGGCCACTAGCCCCGCGCGGCCGCCCGCCCCGGCGCTGCTCCTGACGGCCACCGTGGAGCCCGCCCCCGGCCACTAGCCCCGCGCGGCCGCCGCCCCGGCGCTGCTCCTGACAGCCACCGTGGAGCCCGCCCGCCCCGGCCACTAGCCCCGCGCGGCCGCCCGCCCCGGCGCTGCTCCTGACGGCCACCGGGAGCCCGCCCCCGGCCACTAGCCCCGCGCGCCGCCCGCCCGCCCCGGCGCTGCTCCTGACGGCCACCGTGGAGCCCGCCCCCGGCCACTAGCCCCGCGCGGCCGCCCGCCCCGGCGCTGCTCCTGACGGCCACCGTGGAGCCCGCCCCCGGCCACTAGCCCCGCGCGGCCGCCCGCCCCGGCGCTGCTCCTGACGGCCACCGTGGAGCCCGCCCCGGCCACTAGCCCCGCGCGGCGCCGCCCGCCCCGGCGCTGCTCCTGACGGCCACCGTGGAGCCCGCCCCCGGCCACTAGCCCCGCGCGGCCGCCCGCCCCGGCGCTGCTCCTGACGGCCACCGTGGAGCCCGCCCCCGGCCACTAGTCACCATCATAACATTTCTGCACGCTTCAAGCATTCACTGTATTCAACTATTTAAAATATTTTTAAAACAAAAACAGACTAAACCTGTATCGCACACACAGCGGAATATCTTTAGAAAATGTGAAATCAACTTCGTTTGGACAAAATGTTTCAAAAAGCAATATTATTACAAGAACATTTTATTGTCCTGTCAAGGGCACCTTGTACCAAACAGTTGTTGGTACAAGGTGCCCTTGACAGGCACACAATATACAATGAGTAATTCGTTCATTCAATATTGCAGATTAAGATTACAATCTGTAAAATGCAAAAAAATAAAATGTACCATTGTAATGTAACTCTAACAAAATAATTATATCTTCATAAAATAATAATATTACATACAATACACAGTTACATACAATCAACAAAAAATATTGATACTTAAATATTTAATACTTTAAACTGTTTAATATGTCTGTAAAATAAATATTTAGAGTCGGTAGCAGATTGTCGCCCTTCTCTGGTCAAGCGGATTCATTAATTGGTTCATAGGTATTACAGGGTGATAAATAATAGTTTAGTAGGTACAACCATTATTCGCCTTGAGGCATATGGATAAACAGTTGCAATTAGGAATTATTTGTTTCAAAATTGATTTCATTTTAAATATAATTAAATTGAAATTCTGAATCAATTTCGCTATTATTTACAGTTTTATCTCTTACATGAGACCTCTCATATGACCAAACAACAAAACCTTATCAAAATTAATTCACAATTCGTTGAGTAAACACGTAACAAACACAAAAAAATAAACATATACAGTCGTATTGATAACATCCTCCTTTTTTCTGTCTGTGGAAAAGTGTTGTATTTATTTTATCTTTGAAATAAAATTCACACATTAAAATGTAAGAAGTGGAGACCAAATTTGCTGTCGACATTGCATAATTTGTATGTTGTAAGTTTAAATTGACAGTTCTGGAGACAACACTACCTATGTTTAGTGATTTATTGATAGTATTTTCAAATAAATGGCTCTAAGCAATGATCAGTATTACTTCAGACCGCTTACAAATGAATCTGAAATTGGTTTATTGAGACACACACATTAATTAAACACAAAAAATGAAAAGGAAAGGCAGGAAAAATAAAGATACACAAATATATACACACTCATACATATATAAATATATACCAGCGTTTCCAGTTTTTTTGCCAAGTCGGAACTTTGGTACTTTTCGAGTGAAAACAGCGGGATTCTTCTGTCAGAAGCGGGACATAGTAAAAAAAACGTATACAATCAAAGGTTAATCTTTTTATTTGACTTAAAATTACGTTTACGTGACAATGATAGCAAAAGTAGCCATAGAAAATGTATTTTAACCAAAAAATAATATTTTAAATCAGATATATTCTATTGTCAACACTGACATATACTTACTTAAGAAAATATTCACTAAAAGTTATGGCGATTTTATCAGAACATTTTTACAATAGTTATATTTAAATATCTACTTTTTACTATACAGGTTGTTTGAGAAGCAGCGAAATAATATAGTTTGGTAAGGGGAATTAAGTTTAATGAGAAAGCCCATAGGTGCTCTTCTAAAACCTGCAACCTAACAGTTTCAAACCAAAATCTTTCGGACATAAAAGAATGACTTGCTCTATTGCACTTAATAGATGAATAGGTAGCATATATTTTTCTACAGAATACTAATTTCTCGTGAATACACAACAATACATTTAATTCCCTGAAGCCCTCTGTATCATATGTAGTAAGACTAATTCACTTGTTTTAAAAACTTAAATTTTTGGTTGACTGTACATTATTGTAAATTTGTTCTAGGTGTATTTTGTATTTACAAATATATTATAAATAAAAAAAGTTACTTGTAGCATTATTTTTATCTTCATATAAACCTGAGCATGTGTATATATTGCAACCTTACAGCATCATAAAAGAGTATGATAGGAAAATTATTTATATTAAATAATTTTAATTAATCGGTATTCCGGAATTGTGTATAAAACACAAGGAACATAGAGATGGTTCATTTGTTATTTTTCGTGTTAATTGATAACCGAAGTCATTTATAGTACGATAATAAATAAAGAACAATTGAGCAATATATTTTTTCAAGTTTACCTTTTTTTCCTTCTTTCAGAGATATAAAGCTGAAACTTTTAATTTTTACATCACAATTACAGTTTTTTCTCTATTTATCACTTTGCTAATCGAAAACATTTACAACTTATATAGGTACTACATTCTGCAATTCATGTGACAGATCCTTTCTGCATTACATCTTTCATTTAATGTAACATATTGGTGAACATAAAAGATAGATTTGTGTAGTTTTTTTCTAGTTCAGTGTATTTAAAACATTGGATATTCGGACTACTTATTTATTATTGTTTTCCTAATCACCTACCGCAGGACTTTCTATCACTTCAGGTGGTACTGCCCCGCCAAACTGTCCACGATTCCTTAATTCACCAGGCAGCTTAGTCGTGATTAGGTTCTCCACAAGATAAAAGCAGGCGTCACGATTCCCGCGCCTCAAGCGTTTATGGGCAAGCGATCGCCATCCCGTTTGGCCTATATGGTTCTTAGAACTTGAGCATAAAGCTGAGTTTAATCAGTAGGTCATAGCGACCGGACCGCTCCGGCTGGTTTGGAGTCCCAACATAATAATCATGGCACTTGCCGTGAAGGTGGTACACCTTATGTGGTGGTATCCTGGGTACTTCTTGTGAGATCAACCAGGAGAACAACATATCCAAAATGTAGACCTGGGTCCCGAAAACCACTCGGTCATTTAAACAGTATCAATTATATCATCTACTTTTTTCAATAACTACTCTGAACAGATGCTTTTTCATCAAAAAGACAAGAGAGGGTTCCAAAATTCTGTTGTAGAGTATGCTTGATGTGGAAAAATGCTGCCCGTAAAAAAATATTTAGTCTTAAGTTTCGTCACAGTATATTAAGAATTGTTAATACATACTTGACGAAATCATATGATAATTTTACCAAACACCAGACTATAGTAAAAAGTTTGAATGCTATAATTATATCTTACGTAATATTCATGAGTTTTGATTAAACTTTAGCCCAAACAGAATAATAGTTATTAAAAAGAGATCGACTCTAAACGAAAGACAATATTTCTTGGATTTGATGAATTATAGTTTGGCTTTCAAATTTTATGTCTGCATTCTGCTGTGAAATTTTATGTCTGCATTCTAATATGTATGTTGCCTACATAGATGTGTAACCTAATCTGCAAGCTGACATTATTCGTAAGTTGAATTTATATATATGTATTTATGAAAATTCTTCAGTGGTACCAATAATAATGATACGGCTCATATTTTACTGAACATTTCCACAGTGGGAAATTCCATTAATTTATTGCTGATTATAAAATAATATTAATCGCGCTTGCAAGGAAATAAATGAATAAAATCTTTAAAAACACAAAATAAAAATTACGTTATTAAACGAATAAACGGTGTGAGAAAAACAAAAACAGAAGAAAATATACTAATTATACGTACATTTTATAAAAATAGTCCGATGCATCACAAACAATCGCGACGTGATCGTGACCCACAGACATATATGTCTGTGATCGTGACCGTTAGATGCGGATAGATTTTATTTATACTAGTAACATTCTATAGACTAGCAACATTCAGAAAAAACCTTTGCATGTTCACCAAAACAGGCAGTCAGTGCTGTTATCAAATGTTGTCAGGCTTAAGAAAATTTTCCCTAATTTAGTGAGAATATCTGGTTATAAGTATACAATATTTTTCAAAGATAAAAGTAAACAAGATGATCACAAGCCTAATAATATGTTTTTTTGTGTCACCAGGTACCAAAACATTCTATTGGTCATTCGAAATCTGAGCGCAAAAATGCATTTTATAATTTAGATTGATAATTTTTTTATTTAAAAAAATATTCTTTGACTGGCAATTCACTAAAATAACATTACACCTATGACGGTATAACAAAACGTTTGCATAAGCCAAGGGTACAAAGGAAATACATCAACAAATAATTAATTCAATATCAATAGTACTTGATTATTCTAGCTCTATTTCATATTTGTAATTAATAAGATTTGCACAACATAGAGCTAATGAGAGAACTCCTGTGCGTTTAATCATCATGCTTATATATTTTTTTACTGCTCATACTCTCGAACAACACTTTCATTAATATAGCGTTGTGGATCAGAACTACTATTTTTAATTTGCTGTTTCGGGCCCAAATTTCCCCCTGACACATTTTTTACCATTACACGAAAAATAATAATAATTCAACAATCAAAAAATAGTCTAATTATTTTTCTAGCTTATTTTAAGATAAATTAATTAACTAATCAATATACAGTGTTGGTGAAGAATTATTATGATAACAAAATGTATTATTTTCTCTGGAACTTGAAGTGGAAAGTAAAATTGGTATAGAGAAGAAACTTTAAAATGCAGTCGAACAAACCGCTTGTGCCAGCGTATTTGGCTAAGATTTGGCTTATTTTATTTAGGGCAGCGGTCGAGAACCCTTTCTGAAGGCGTATTGTATAAATACATTTTTTCATGAGTCCTTGTTGCTTAAGAATTTGATTTATTTATTACATCATAATGATTAAGGGAAATGTAAAAGGGTATGTTGGTTGGGGACGGACGACTTAGATAAAGATACTTAAACAATATAGAAGTTATCCTGAAAGAAAACCAGGCCAAGAGCATCTGTAAACGAACGACGAGCGCGCATAAAAGTCGAGACAGTTAGGAAAATATGTTTGGAAAATATGTTGGAGCAAGTGACAAACTATGACCTCTTTTAACCCCACGAAATAGAAGTGTGAATATATATAGTCGTATATATTAAATTATATTCGGGATCAGGTTAAACCTATTTTACCGAACTGACAATACATGTGATTTGAGAAATAGGAACCGTATTTATAATATTTTTTGAAGCTACTACATTTAGGTACTATTAATTTATAGATTAAGCTTGACAGCAACCTATCTTAAGAATATTTTTATACATTGTTAATAATAATTAAACAACATTATTTAATTTATGTTTAAAAATTATAGAATAATGGTCTGTAAAACTGTCCAAGAATTAAGATTAGTTTGTAATACACAACTTTGATATTTGGTTGCGGGGAAAGCAATGCCATTAACTGGCAACATTGCTTGGACTTGCTTTGCTTTATCAGCACCCAAACCTAACACCACGACCACGTTCACGTTCACTAATTAACAGGGCTGCGGCGTAACGACCTGTAGATTTGTTTCACTATTAATCAAAGTTATATATATTCATATAATTAATTGTAAAGCGCTTAGTGTGTTATTTGAGTGAAGTTATTGAGAGATTCGAGATCAGCCGAGCTGCGGACAGAAAAACTAAAACAACAAATTGCCACCGTGAACAGGTAAAAAACTACAATTTTTTTTTAATATCACTGTACGTAAATGAGTACCGATTGACTTACATAATATATAATGTGTGCCTAAGAACTAGGTACATATATTTCGGTAGATATTTCGTGAATTACTAAAAAAGAAGTATAAAATGTATTCACGAAGTACCTATACTGTTTTAAGGTGTATTAATAGGTAGTCGGCGGTCTTTTTAATAATAAAACTAAATTAATCATTTTTGTATATTGTAAATAGTTTTGTACATAGACTTTATTTATAAGTTTATACATAGTGCATATTTAAAAACTAGAAGATGAGGAGTAGAAAAACTAAGAAAAGGAAAAAACGAGTAGATGAGGAAGGTGACATGGGTGGTGATGGATCTGACGATTCCATCTTCAGTGACGCCTCCTCCATGAAGTCCTTGGAGGAAAAGAAAGAAAATCTTGATAAATATAAAGATTTTAGAATTCCAAACTACGTACGATTCTATCCAGAACAAGGTGGCAGTTTTGAATATGTGATTTTTATACAAAGTACGACATCTGAAAAGCCTATTGGGAATAGAGATATGATGGGACTAGCGAACTGTTTGAAACGATATAATAAAGGAGTTAAGCAGTTACGAAGAGTGAATAAATACAAAATCGGTGTTGTATTTGAACGTCCTGGCCTTGCTAATGCAGCATTACAGAATCAGAAATTCTTGGATGCATATAACCTGTCAGCATCCATTCCAGCATATAGCATAGCAGCAGCTAGCGAAGTTACAGGTGTGATCACTCATGTACCCACAGAGCTTTCTAATGAACAGATATACTCTGCATTGACTTCTACCAAAAATATTCTAAGTATTCAACGTTTTATGAGAAGATCCAAGACTGATGATGGTGCAAATAAATTGGAACCAACTAAGACCGTTTCTATTACGTTTTCTTGCCCAGTGCTGCCGGAGAGTGTTGATCTCAACAGCTGGCGCTTTGAGCTACGTCCATATATACCCCCTGTCAAGCAATGCCTTAAATGCCTGAAGTATGGACATATAGCCAAATTTTGTAAGAATGCAGATCGATGCTCCATATGCGGTGAGTCACATAATTTTAAACTATGTAAAAAATCAAGTCAGGATGCTGTATGTTGTCATTGCAATGGTAATCACGTGGCTATTTCGTCACAGTGCCCTGTCAAAAAAGAAAAGATATTATTAAATAGAGAGAAAGCTCAAAATAAAACATACTCTGCTGTTGTTGATGAGAAGTCATACCCTCCCTTAAAACAAAATCCCGTTGATATGCTAGCTTCATTATTGAAGTCTGATTTGATCCTGAATATGGTTGTAGAGTCAATGGTCAAACTAATAACAATGACCAAAAATAATGAGACTGTTATTTCTACTCAGAGTATAAAAGATACTCTCTTGGATACAATTAAAAATAAGACCCAGAATACTTAATATTCTACTTAAT
This sequence comes from Scirpophaga incertulas, assembly GCA_036419045.1. Classification (NCBI taxonomy): domain Eukaryota; kingdom Metazoa; phylum Arthropoda; class Insecta; order Lepidoptera; family Crambidae; genus Scirpophaga; species Scirpophaga incertulas. The sequence continues at coordinate 15,647,643 of CM071645.1, forward strand.
GGATTTTTTAAATATCCATTGCATTAATGGAATGCTCAGAGTTTACCCGCACATAGATACTTATTATTAAATTTCCTTCAAGAGAATCAAATTCATGTAGCTTTGATTTGTGAGACGTGGTTAAAACCCCATATCCAGTTTAGTATTAAAGGTTATAATATAATAAGATTAGATTCAGGTAACCGTCATAATGGTGTTGCCATTCTTGTCCATAATAGCTTGCAATTCCATAAGGTAAATACTACATTTGATGACTCAATTCAAAATATAGCTATAAGATTACATTATGGAAACCAAGAAATTTCTATTGTTTTTGTACAGTCCTGCCCCCCTAGACAAGATGCCTTTCTATTATTGAAATCGCAATCGCAAACATAAAAAATGTATGCGATTGACGTAACCGATGGCTTGACTTTTCTATCGGTTATGTCAATCCCATACATTTTTTATGTTAGCGATTGCGATGATGATTATGGAAAGGCATCTTGTCTAGGGGGGCTGGTAACTGTAGTCCTTTGTTCTCTAAATCAAAACTTGATCATTTAATCAACAGTATTCCTAGGCCTATGCTGATTGCTGGCGATTTTAACGCTCGGCACACAGCATGGGGCTGCAGTTCTATTAATTCACGTGGGAGTGACATAATTGAAAGCATCAACGTAAACAACTTAGTACTTCTGAATTATGGGCAATTAACAACTATTGGCTCTTGTATATGGCAAAGGAATGCTTTAGATCTTACGTTAGTATCACCCTCTTTGGGTTGAAGTGTGAATGGTCTGTGTTTGATGACCCTTTAGGCAGCTTCCATCTACCTGTAATTATAAAAGTAAAAGTTAGTAATAGTAAAGAAGTGTAAATTTTCTAATATTTCCTAATCACTTTAATTTCAGGTTAGTGGACTGGGAAAAGTATAGTGAAACTGTTGATTTTCTTTTTAGTAACATTTTAAATTATGATCAGTCTGATCTTTTAAAATGTTATTCAGATCTCATAACATTGCTGAATCTAGCAGTACAGCAAACTATTACTAATAATAGAAGTCCACATTTTGCTCAATCACAAATATCTGGTTCAAAAGCTTCCAAAAAACATGTTTCAATGCCCTGGTGGAACCAAAACTGCAAAACAGCTAATTGTAGAAAAGCATATACTGATTTTAAATATGACCTTTCAGAGGCAAGTTATCTTAAGTTCAAAAAGTTGCAGGCTTTGAAAAAGCTCATTTTAAAAAAGGAAAGAAACTTAAGCTGGTTGTCTTTCTGTGAATCACTGAATAGGTGTACTCCTATATCAAAAATCTGGGGGACAGTTAAGAAATTTAATGGCCATTCTGTTCCATTTCATAATGTCTATAGTGATTGGGTATTCAAATTTTTCAAATTCAAATTCAAAATCATTTATTCAGTCTGGGCTGTTACAAGCACTTGTGAATGTCGAAAAGCTACGCCATCGGTTCGCAAATCTTTTAAAAATATATACACCAGATACCGTAGAGGCCCCTTTGTCATTTTCAAATAAAAATCCCATAAATACAAGTAACTACCTGCTTTTGCCATTTAACTTGCAAGAATTTAGAACTGCAGTTTGTTCACGTAGGGATACAGCTCATGGCCTCGATGATATTCCATACAAGATGTTAAAACATACCACAGATAAAACGAAAAAAAATTCTTAAAAATTTATATTTTGCTTTGGTCTTCTTGCGTTATACCTCCGGATTACAAAACAGATTGTCTGGTCCCTATTTTAAAATTAAATAAAGATAAAACTTTAGCAAATTCATATCGACCAATAGCTTTAACATCATGTATGGGTAAGATATTCGAGCAGCTCTTAAAACAAAGACTTGAATTTTTCATAGAACACAAGACTTCTGGGGGGTGGAGGGGGTGTCCCCCTCCCCCCTCCCCCCTCCCCCCTCCCCCCTCAAAACCCCATAATTCGGCGGCCCCTAATGTAAATTAGAACCCGAAACAGTTTATGAATTTTCTAAAAAATAATATATGAAACCGTTTAATATTTATAAAAGTTTTATTTTAGAATGAAATTAGTTTTATTGTTGAGTACAAGATTATAGTTTTTTTATATAAAAGTATTTATTTGACGTCCCTAAACATTTGTCCCAAGTATTGTTGAAAATGTCTGTTCTACTGCGTTAGGGGAAAATTTCCCCTGCGTTATCAGCTGATGGCGTTGGAGGATTTCTGAAAAGAACAGCAGATAAAATTGTAGCCAATGGTGATGATATTTCGGATGTTCTGCAATTTTATGATAAGATGAATAACGTCAGCCGAATAAAACTTTATTTAATCAATGAAAATAAAATCGATGACCTACATAAAGCCTTGCCAGTCAATATTCCTAGGCTTGTAGGAACCTTAAAAGTTCATCAAGTATTTTCGAGCTGTTATGGTAAATTAAGATTTAGGGACTTAAGCTGTTTCTGTGAGACAGGTGGTCCGGAAGGAAGAGGATTCTGTTTGTGTCTCAATCCTAAGGCATACGATATCGAAGTGTGTTATGGTGCGCAAGTAATAGGACGGAGTTTTTTCATTTCTAACATGACAAATGATGAGACTGTGCCAAACAATACGACAGAACATATGGATCTCATTGCTACGAACGATAATTGGAGCTCACAAATCGCAATCTTTCATCAAAAACAGTGCCGGTTTTAGCACTACCAGCGCCCTGGGCAAGATAAGTACGACAGCACCGAACCTATCGTTCCTATTAGATTAATCCATACCTGTGATCTTGTTAATTTTATGTATCGTTTTCATTTTGTAGATTTGTTTTAAAAAAATAGTGTCTACCTTTCAAAAAACTAATTAGACAAGTTGATTTATATTGTTATTATTATGAACACACATTATATTGTTGTCATTACAGATTATAATTCTCAGGCGTTACCATTTCTTCTCTGGCGTTACCATAATGTCCCTTAATTCTATTAAGGATTTTTGAATATAGCTCGTGTCAAAATTTTATTACATTATTCAAACCAGTCCATTTGCAAATCTCACTGTTAGAATTTAACTTACAAATATGTAATGTATAACTGATTGCCTAATACAGCGATTTACCGAAAAGTTTAGCATTAAATTATTAACAAAGTAACGCAGTGGACCGTCAACTGTCTCTATTTCTTTTTAATGTTATTATAAATGAATGTTGATTATATAGAAGACTGCATTTTAAGTTGAAATAAATATATACTATTTTAGTTTGGCAGTTTTTTAAGTTTTATTTTAAATTACCAAACCTTCAAAATCGTAACTCAGGGGATAGTTTTAAGGCATGGTCACCAGCTTTACTAAAAAAAAACATGAATACTAAATCAGATGTCGTGGCCAACTACGAAATCTTAAAATTAGACAAATTATTTAACATATAACATTTTAATTTTGTAAGATTTCACAATTTGATTTTTTATTTTACTATTGCAAAATATTGCCAACGGAGTCTATTAAAAGTTGATTCGCCCATTTGTGCATCACAATGCGTATGCGTAATGAGGTGAGGTGGCGATGATGAAATTCAAATAGGAAACTTAATATTTTTACAATTTAATGCTAGCACAATATTACATGTTTACATTGACCCCACTGCATATCGGGAATGTCGAGTGAAAATATAACCTAAAAGTACGTCGGAAATTGATCATCTCAAGCGACTGACAACATAATTCTCATATTTTCTTAAGGTTTCATTACCATTTCGACTACGACACTTTCCGACATTAGTGTCTGCACTGATTACACTTGTGCGGATTTTTTGTGTCTGTGTAGTGTCTGTTTGCAAGTGTATGGAAATTGTGTCTGGGCTGTTCACACACAAACTAGTGATAAACGGTCAGCATGGATAGACGTATATAGTGATAAATAATCGCAAAAGACGAAAACGCAGAAGAAGTATTTGGGTACATCAATGGATTAAAAAAGGCAAGAATTAGGAGCCAACCATAGATTGCTGAATTGAATTACGCGCTGAAAAACATCAAGCTTATGAAATCTTCTGTCGAATGAAATACGAAGATTTTGAATATTTAATAGAAAAAAATCAGTCGATAAATTATTCCACAGCTCTGGTAGCCCTTCTACAAACATTATCAGACTATTTGTGGCCTTTTGCTCCTTCGATGTATACACCGAGTGCACGGTGTATGTGTCGTAATCTAAACGCACCATTACGTTAGTGCAATTATCAAACCAAAAACTAGTTGTAGCTACTACGTTGAGATTTGACGATGCAAAAGCCAAATGCAAACCATGTAATAAAGTGTACTGGCGAAAGGCTGCACAACTACCGCTTTAAAGAGTCACCTCAAGATTATTTTTTCATATTATTTACACTTCCGTTTCTGCAAAAATTTACTTTTGACATCTGTTTCCGTTTCTGGTTCCGCTAAGACACTTCCGTTGCACTTCCGTCGCAGTACAGCTAAAATTTAAATTAAATGAATTGTATTCGTAATAGATTAAATTATTATTTTAATATTTCAAATGTTAAGTGTTAATATTTTTTTAACAGAAGATTGGAACGTGTCTTTTAAAGAAAAAAATTGCAAAAGTTATTTAAAAAACAGAATGCGTGGAGTAGACCACACGTTCTTAGATTAGGGTCTAATCAGACTGATAGCAAAGAGAACCTATACAATTGTCTTGTTTCATTTTGGAGGCATGCAAACTAATTCCTTTCTTATAAGCTACTTAAAATAAGTTTTAAAAAATCTAGGATTCAGCAACACATGGCGAGAGCTGGAACTGGTCGTAGGTTCCTCCAAGTGTCCTGCTTCTACTTCCATCCTCTCGTTTTGGTATCCTGAATCATCACACACGAGATCATACTCGGGCAACTGAATCTAAAATTACAAAGCTACTTAAGCAAATTTCAATATTCAGCGCAGTCTTGTTGCTTTAATTGGTAGCAAACAGTAACTAAACTAAAAAGACAGCTAACGTTTATTATTTTTTTCTGAACTCCTTAGAAGTTATTTGCTCATAATACATTTATCTATTCTAAACCAGGCCCAGGGCAATTGATACTAATACATATTATAAAAAATCAGGAAAAATTTGATTGTTTATTTGTTAATTTGCATTGAACAGGTTCCGAAACTACCAGACCGATTTGAAAAATTATTTCACTGTTTGAAAGCGTGTACCTTTCAAACGTTATCTCCGATAAACATGCACTATAATTACATTTTCAATAAAAGGGATTCATACTAAAATTCCAATAGTGTAACTCAAGGTGTGAAAAAAAACACCAAAAATCTTTCTTACATCGCGTGCGCTGCGAAAACTGTTAATTATAGAACAAAATACTAATTCTTTACAGAACATATAATTATCTACAAAAAATATCGCAAAAGCATATGTCTAACTATTATAGTTATGTCACAATAAGTGTTTGTTTCATTTTAAAAAGTGTAAATAAATGCCACCGCAATAAAAACTCCTTTTTATACTTTGAAATTAATCCTTTTCAAAATAAATTACAGCGGACCCCCGGTAGTCCGACAATCATTTTGCAGAGCAGTGTCGAACTATCGATTTTATCGGATTATATACTAGAGTTATAGTCTTATAGTCCGAATTTTTTCACAAAAGAGTACCTTGTAATCCGACAAATTACAGATCTAACGATAAGATTCTTTATATAATATACTAGCTGACCCGCGCCCACTTCGTTGGGCATAATATTAATAATCCCCGAAGCGAGCACGAAAGCGAACGGAATTAAACCCGAAGCCATCGCGCGCCGTCCGCTGATGATGATGATGATGATGATGATGACACTCAGCAATAATGTGGCTTTCTATTGGTGAAAGAATTTTTAAAATCGATGATGATGATGATGATGATGATGATGACACTCCGCAATAATGTGGCTTTCTATTGGTGAAAGAGTTTTTAAAATCGGTTCAGTAGATCCCGAGATTACCCCTTACAAATATACAAACACACAAACTTTACTTCTTTATAATATAGATTCATTAAAATGACGATAACTTTTTTTTTAATGAACCGATTTTGATGAAACAAAGTCTATACACTGCCCGGGAGTGTGCATTCTTCATTAGTGAAAACCGCATAAAAATCCATTCAGTAGTTACGAAGATGTGCTCGAACAAACAGACAGACAGACAGACAGACAAAAAATAAAAAAAAAATTTTTTATGTTTCATTGGTTTTCTTTTATCGCCCTGACTCCATTTTTGTCAATTATCTTCAATGTACAGACACACCGGGTCCTACTGTTTTATTATATGTATAGATATGTATAGATATGTGTATACGCTGAAGTACAAATCATACTTCATTATGTATCTCAAATTTAGTAAATTTAGGAAATAATTGTGTACAAACAAATGTTCATACTAAAATAATCAAAAACTATAAATCAATCAATTTAAGATGTACCTATTAAAATATTCATCAATTATTTTTTGACGTGACAACGTCTTAAATTAGGTTGCGGCTGGGAGTCACTTATGAAAAAGTGTAACGCTCGGTAACGTTACGATGAGTCACCGAACGAGAGAGAGGCCCGCCGAATGCCTTGCGTCTCTCTCCCACTCAACTATGATCGGTCTGCCGCGCGCGCAGCACTAGAGAATTAGGCGCATTGAATCGGCGCATGCTTGTGTCTCTGTCTTTGTCTTTCTCGAACGTTCTTGGCGTTGGAAAACAAGAAAGCGTCATAATACAAGTTCACACGTGTGGTTAAAGTATCGTCAGCTGTGTCTGTAGTGAAAATGTGGAGTGCTTAGATTCGTCATTTACAACAACTACAACAATAAAGGTAAATAATTGTACACTGATATTTCATTATCGTAAACTATGATTGATTGATTAATTGTTAGATTGACACAAAAGTTGAGAAACTGAGTTTTTTCATTCAATTCCTTGTTCCTATTGTGCAATTTAATTATATTCATATCAATAAATATTCTACCGAGAAAAAGACGTTGTCACGTAAAATCTTCGCCCGTAAAACCGACTTTACAGGCAACCATTTTTTTTAACATTGTTAAAACGCTTTGTTGTCAAATGTAATCAAATTCAAACTGAATCAAAACAATACCGTCGCGTCGAGCGCAGTAGTGATTGAACAAGTTACAACTTGTACGCACCATACAAGTTATAACTTATTCTATCAGGCATTAGCCAATATGTATGTATTCAATAATAAATAATAGGACATGTCGGATTACAGGGGGTGCCGGACTAGACAGGGGCCGGATTACCGGGGGTCCACTGTACTTCATATTCAAGTCTGATTCAATACCGTTATATATAACTTTTATAATTATTAAATTTAGACATTTCATTCACAAGTTTAAAAGTGTACATTATTTGAAACGTGTCGCCGCTCACGCCTTTCGGTTAGACGGCGCTATAATAATAATAATCGATATAGGCGTTCTTCATTTTACTCTTTTTTTATTAGGATTCCGTAGCCGAATGGCAAAAAACGGAACCGTTGTGGATTCGTCATGATTGTCCGCTCGTATGTCACAGACACTTTTTTCCGTAACGTAAGAGCTATACTGTGGAAACTTGGTAAGTAGATGTGTTTGTGGTAATCGCATTAAGATTTTCATACCAAAAACTAGATTTTGTGGTTCTCAATACTTAGAACTGAAACTCAAAATTTTATTTTATCAAACCCCATAGGTCTTAAAACATGATATTGAGATTTCTAATATATATTTTTTCTAAACTGAATAGTTAGGCGCTTCTAAAGTGGAAAAATATGTGTCCCTCCCCTCCCCTCCTCCCGCAACTTCTATTATAAGGGAATGATAAATGTAAAAATAATGTATGATGGTACATTACCATGCAAACTTCCACCGAAAATTGGTTTGAACGAGATCTAATAATCAGTTTTTTTTATTACGTTATAAATCGTAAACCGCATTTTACCTTTCGTTCAATCAACTCCAAAATAATAATGAAAAATAATACGAGGGCTGTTCCGAAAAAAAAATTCTAAGTATTCTGTCAAACCAGCTTTCAAAAACATTTAACAACACATCTTGCTGGAGGTCGAAAATTATGTGTCGAAATTATTCAACGGCCTCGTCTGTTGTTTGAAAACTTCGCCCACGAAGCATTTATTCACTGTAGGAAGTAAAAAAAACCCAGTCCATATCCAGTCCCTTCTAGACCTGCAAGCGGCGGCGTCTGAGCCGTCGCCTCCCTTGTCTCCCCTTATTCGGCAGCCTTCTGCTTCGCCACGAGTAGGTTCCCAGCCAATACAGGCCGGTCCCACTTTGGAGAACCGCGCCTCTTCTAGTGCTTATGCCCCCTCCATGGGGCAGCGCTAACCGTACCTCTCCTGAGGTGCGGCCCCCTTCCATATAAGCCAGTAGGGTCATTAGGACCAAAGGCTCAGGCTGAGTTTAGTCGGTAGGTCTGTTGGGTAGAGCCGCCTCGATTCACCAGGAGTCCGACATAATCAACGCATCCCTGCTTGCCTGTTACGTTGGTATCCATGAGGATTCTCAGCCTCATCTGAGGAAAAAAAAATCGCAGTGTGCTAGGTCGGGACTAGAGGGTGGATGTGGTATCATTTGTACTCCAGAATTAGTCAAATAGTCCATGGTTCTAGCAGCTGTGTGAGAAAAAAGGATGACAGGCATTTTAAAACTATTAAAAAAAATAAGGTTTTGTTGATGGTGGTGATTTTCATCAAGGAGATTAGTATTAAAATATGTCATAAATTAAAAAAGAGGTCGTAATTACAGTGTAGCTAACTATTATCGGAACAGCCCTCGTATAGTGGTACGGAACACTTCTTTTTTTTCGAGGGGAATGCACCTTTACACCGCGCTGGCTAGGCGCGGCCGTGTGTGGGGCTCTCCGGTCAGAGGGACCGGCCTACCCACTAAAACCCCCCGATGATTGATACGGAACCCTATGTGCGCGAGTCCGACTAGCACTTGGCCGGTTTTTAATGACACCGCGCAAAAACGAAAGTATGTATGTTGAAATTAAATGATTGCTTAATGTCGTGCGAAGCCGGGGCGGTTTGCTAGTGCAAATACATACAGGAAACTGTTTCTTTTCGTTTGCATATCTATGAACTAGCTGTGCCCGCGACTTCGTCCGCGTGGAATAGTTATTTTGCGCACCTCAGCTGTTACCCGATCTTGACAACGCGACATATCCAAATTTGGTACCATAAAAACGGTCATTGTGACTAAACCTTAAAAGATAGACATATGCCGTCGCGGACTTTTTTTTAGATCATGTATAGAGGAATAATTCTTTCATACATATTTTTTGTGTATCTTGAACCGTTTTCGCAGCGCACGCAAAGAAAGCCTTCAAAAATGAATAATTTTCCCCGTTTTTTACACATTTACCGCTCTGTCTTTGCTCCTATTGGTCATAGCGTAATGTTATTTAGCCTATAGCCTTCCTCGATAAATGGACTATCCAACAAAAAAAGAATTATTCAAATCGCACCAGTAGTTTCGGAGATTAGCGCGTTCAAACAAACAAACAAACTCTTCAGCTTTATTATATTAGTATAGATTGGATATAATAAACAATTTCTTAATATGAACACACGACAATGCGTCCGACTTCTAGGTTCACCCTGAGACGGCATTTATGCCGCTTGTAAAAGCGGCGGTTCTCGTAGTGCAACCGTAGTTTAACATCTTTCTAATCGTTACTTTTTATTTGTTTCAGGATGGAGGTTTTTGATATGGAACAAGAAGGCAACAAACTGAAAGCATTATTTAATTACAGTGAAGGTTACCAAAAACGAATAACGATGATAGAGAGTAGTAACCTTATAATATGTAACACTGTAAATTTACAATTTGGGGTCATCCCTAACTATTTTTCTACTGATAAATCAACCTTTATATTTGTCCGCATTGTAGAGACCGAATCTGATTCTGCGCAATTTAACCTCAGTATTTCTAGCGATGCATTACTGATACCGATGATAGAGCTACATAGTGCTGACGGCTTATGGCAACTTATTCATGCGAACACAAAAACTGACAAGGCATTTGACATTACTGCCACCGTTAAAATGTTAGTACCGAGAGGAAGCTCTTGGGCGGCGCTGTACGAAGACCTGGACTTTGCGGACTTCCGGCTGCGCAGTCAGGACGGCTCGGTGATGGCGCACCGGGCCGCGCTAGCCGCCGCCAGCCCTGTGCTGCAGCGCATGTTGGCCGGCGAGTGGAAGGAAGCCGCCGAGGGCGCGATGGATCTCCAAGGGACCTCCAAAGCTGCACTGATGGACCTCAAACGATATATTTACTTACGAGAGATACCAGACAGCTACACTGGCCTCAAACAGCTACTGCTTCTCGCCACTTACTATATCATGCCAGAATTAGAAAAAATATGTGCATTCAATCTCTTGTCTACTCTGTCATCAGACAATGCGCTCGACTTGTTGGAATTTTCAATGGCACATAAGCAAACTAAACTCGTGATGAACATTTTGTGTATAATACGCGAGGATACCTTTGATATGGCCGAAATGTGTGTAAATGCAATTGGTAAAATTAAAATATGAATTCATTATTGATTGTTAATTTAGTTTAATGAAACATAGGTGTACTTTGATTTCTTAGCACAGTGATGGTAGAACGTTATATCAAAATTATATTAAACTGTAAGGCTTATACATAGGTTACCGGAAGATGTCACGATCTCTTTAAGGATTACAAGCAACGGACATTACGTGTTATCTTTCAAAATGTTCTCAAAAAGAAGTTGAAGAATTGCTTTTACCGCTTAACAAATTTTTAAACATAGACCACTGTAGCTACTAGTTTTTTTCTTTTTTTTTTTTATTGTAGCTGTGCAAATGCAGCTTTAGTAACCATGACTTTCACGTGTAAATTAAAAATATCTTAGATGCTATTAGGAATGTCACACATTTTATATTTTTTTTCTTGAAAATTGCAATTTTACCACATACAATGCCTAAGACAGTTTAACGGCGGATGATTGAATTCGATAAAAATACGAAATAAACCTTTTATGTATGTTTTGCAGTTGGTTTTCGAACTGTGAACCGTGAACTACATGCTCACATTCCAGTTCTTAAATTAGTATTTTTATGCTGCTTCTCATATTTAGTTTGATTTCATTTGCAGCATTAATTATGCATTTTTATATTGTTCGTTGGCGATTCTTTTTAATCTAAACTTTTCTTGTGTCGCGAAACGTAATTTATTACACACATAATGTGATTACTTGAATAAACGTATATTTTATAATTATATTGTATGATTGGTCTCCTGCCCTATTGAAATTCTATCTCAATGCCTTCCAACTGACCCTCCCTGACAAGAGCAGTCTAGTAAGATGGGGGAAAGCCTCCGAAAAATCTTGTTTTAATTGTGGTGAGGCAATAGGTACAGCTAGGCATCTATTGGTAGGTTGTAAGGTGCTTCTAGATAGGGGTCATTATTCACGTCGCCATGACAGAGTGCTTGAAATCATACGTGAAGCAGTTAGTCTTTCAATAGCTAGAGCCCGAAAAGGACTGACCACAGACAAAAAACAAATTAAGTTTGTTTTTTGTCCCCCTTAAACCTACATCCGCGTCGCAAGTCCCGGGAGCTGCTCGGAGTTTCTCTCTTTGTCACACGATGGACCCGGCACCCGCACGGTGAATCCATGGATTGCTAAGATTTTCGTCTCTATTCCAATTTCCTATCAGACAGAACTTTCCTGAGAATGTCCACGGGGACTCCGCGCTTTACTGGGATTTTCACCAAATAGTATGTGGTCTATACTACCTTGTCGAAGGCCTTTTTTTTTTTTTTTTGTTCCGCTGAGGAAAATGCATTGAATTGCATACCCCGGCTGCGGAGAGCCGGCCTGAGTCGGGGCATAGAGACGTCGCAGATCGACGTCAATGTCTCCCTGAGCCAGGCCGCTTGCGCTTGCACACCGAGATCGGGCAAGATCCGTCCCTCCTCCGACCAGTCCGCGACGTGGGCAGCGGCTAGAGCCATATCTCGATCCAGCCGCTTGATGGACCAACGCCGCGGACGGCTGTCCTCCTGAAGCGTGCGAGCAGAGTTGCGGAAGGTCGAAGGCCTACCAACAACGTTGCGGCTCCCGGTAAATTAAGAATTTTGAGCTCCAACAGTCTACTCAACGTTTTTTGTTTGTTTATGGATTTTTCTGGATTTAATAATTTCTGACTTGAACCCGCAGAGCGTTAAATCCTTACAAGGTCCGTGCTGCCGTGCGTTCTCTCTAGCAACATACACGAATCAAAGACTATTGTTTAAAAAGTGAATACATACCGAGGAATTTTAAACGAAAACAAATGCCCTGCCACTATTTATAGAAACAATATGATATTGCAAAGTTGTATCTATCAATGAAATAAAAGCAAAACAGCGGCGTAATTATGCAATGAATTATTTGCAGTTCATATTAGTTTAGAAATTTTTCCATTTTGCTTATACAGACGTATAATTTTAACAATAACAAAGAACAATGCTCTCTCTATACTTTTATTGACCTGTCAGAAGAATCGCATATACGAGTATAAACAAATGAGCGGCAGCAGTTTGTCAAAAGAATGTGGACAGAACGTGGTCCAAATCACACAACTTTTAGATGAGTATTACTAATTTTCCGCGGTTTGTATAATCATTAAAATAACACTGGCCGACAATGGTTTTGTTGCCCTTTATTTAATATTGAGTGGTTGGTTATGTGGAGTATGGTTTTGAATATTTTTACGGCTATAACTATGGATGGTTGGTTGTGAATGATTTGCTTCTGTTCTTTTTACTCTTTAATTCATAAACCACCTTGACAAAATGAGTTTTATTTCGTATCTGTTTTGTTGTCATATAAACACCACAAATATAACAAATTATGTCAGAACTATATTTATATTAACTCATATTTTAATATAGGTACAGTAAAAGTTTGTCATTTTAAACTGTCAAAATACAAAGCATAAATTTGAAGATAAATATTAATAACTAGCTGACCCGTGCCCACTTCGTTGGGCATAATATTAATAATCCCCGAAGCAAGCACGAACGCGAACCGAAAAACAAACAAACAAACAAACGGACAGAGTAAGTCAATAAAAAGCGTGTAATAAACCCGAAGCCATCGCGCGCCGCCCGCTGCTTTGGCCTTCACACTTATGACGATGAGTTTACTTGTTTTCATAGATTCATAATTTTATAGATAATATATGACTAATAAATATGACCTAATGATTTGAATTATTTTATTAATATAAAAAATTAAATTGTCTATGCTAATGTTAAAAAATATACTTTTTGTAATTTAAATATAAAAGTTAGACATATGCTGTCGTTGACTTTTTTGTAGGCATTTTCAAGCTCCACATTTTTTCTCTAGAACTCAAAAATATATCTTTCATAGTTAAGGCAGCGTTCGCAAGAAACGCTTTCATTCGACCGGTTTTTCTCCGATTCACTTTGCAAAACGGGCTACCACATAAAAGCCTTTTTATTTTTTTAAAATCGGTTCAGTAGATCCCGAGATTACCCTTTAAAATTTAACAAATATACAAACACACAAACTTTACTTCTTTATAATATTAGTATAGATAATAATTAAATATTTCTTACACTTACACCCAACCAGCCAAGGCTGCTCTGTAACACTTGTGTTCTAAGATCTAGGGTAACGGATAGACATACATATAATACTTTTGATAGAAATATATATTAATACCTAAGGAACTAATCCTCACATTCATCACGCAAACATCTGCCCCCACCGGGACTAGAACCCGAGACCTCTGAGACCGACCATGAAACCGGTATACCGACCACTAGACTACGGTCGCATGATTTATACGTTTACGCTTAAGTTTATCATTCATTAAAGCGTTGACCATCACCACCACGATTTACCTTCATGTTACACATATTATGGGATCGCATTCAAATTTGTTGGAAACTAGCCGCTCGCCCCGGCTTCGCACGGGCATTAAACAAACATTTCAAAAGTTGTAATTTTTTCTCTCCCATACATACCCCAAGGAACATTTTAGCAAAAAAATATCATGTTAACCAGTAGAATAACAGTTTGAGACTTTATAAACGGTGTACAAAAGCGTAAACATATTTAGGGCTGGAGTAGAGCATAATTGTATTCTTTTATACAGTAGGGCTGCACAAAGCCGAAATTATTACTTTTGGCTGTTAAGTAGCACGGAAATACTCCAAAATACAGTACGTGGTATAAAAAGCAGCTTTAAGCAAGTTTATATGGCTAGGGTAGTACATATATCAACTGAATAGTGCTCTAGAATTATTTCTTTTTGCAGCCTAGTTCTGTTGAATATTGCTATTTCTGAATAACGGTGTATACTTACTCTGTAGTACAGTAATCATATAAGGCTTGATAATGGTTATCTAGGACACCCTTAAAAAGCTAATTTCTGTACAAGAGTGTCATACAATGTTGTCTGCTGAGTAATGGTTTAGTCTTACTTTATTTTAAAGCTATCGTGATTAGCGAAAATGTTTGTCTTTAGTGCAGTTTTTGGTGTTACAGTAGACCATTATTCCGGTAATGGTGTTTCAATACATAGTTATACAGCTTACCGAGTATTTAAATTTCTAAGTAAAAAATGGCGTATCAAAATGTCAGTTTTGCATAGTATTATTGTGTTCATAGTGATTTGTTTTTGCTTTATTTCAAATTAGCATAACTGTTTGTGTCATCAAAATGTATATGTGTTAGTAAACAGGTATCTAGTACAGTTCATTTATTAATTTAACTGTGGGTACCTTTTTTTTTGTTCCCCTGAGGAAAATGCATTAAATTGCATACCCCGGCTGTGGAGAGCCGGCGGTTATGTGGGGCTCTCCTCCCCAGAAGGGGGAGGCCTACCCACTAAAAACCTCAGGGATGGCCTTCCTCAGGCATGTAGGGAGCCCCCGGGAACATCAAGCCACTTCCGGGAACCCCCAGCCTCCGCTCCCCTGCCTAGAGGGGAGCCCTCCTCGGGGGAGGCTACTACCTCCCCCGGTCTCCTCCACCGACGACGCCCCCCGGCCACAGAAGGGGCGTGGTCCATCCCGGGTCACCGTAGCAGTCGCGACTTCCTCGCGCCCGCCGGCGACCCTCGGCGGCGCCGCAGCTGTGCTACCGAGCCCGGCGCCGCCTTCTTCGAGCGCGATCGGCCATCTCCCGACCCCGCTCGGCGGCCTTCTTCTGGAGCATCACTGCTTCACAGAAGGAGGCCACAGCCCTCCAACCTCCCTCGTCCGCCAGCATTGCCGCAATCAATGCCGTCGGAGACAGATCTCGCCCGATCTCTGCGACCAAGACTCGGCGCTCGGAGGCCCACGCGGGGCACTCCGCCAGCGTGTGCTCGGCCGAGTCAAGGTCGGATGCGCAGTGGTGGCAATGTGTCGATCCCTCCCGTCCTATTCGACACAGATACTCACCGAAGCAGCCGTGCCCGGTGAGTATCTGAGTCAATCGGTAGGTGACCTCCTCCTTCCCGTAGAGCCAACCTTCAAGGTGCGGGAGTACGGCACCGACGGCCCGCTGGCGCGCGCAGTAACTGTGGGTACCTATTGCGGAAATATATATATATTCAGTATAGGTCTTCTTTACTTTCAATTGAACCCTGAATTGTTGTAAATATTCACTTAACTTATTCTATTAAGCACCTACTACAGTAAATAAATTCTAATGTACAGCAAAAGTTACTCTTTAGGATGTTGTACAAACGTAACTTATGCAAAAAGCTTCATAATAGTGGACTGGAAGAGCAACAGCTGCATAATTAAAGATGCCATTAGACCATAACCTAAAAATCATGCTACCAAAATTAGTATATTGTGTTAGTATTTGTTATTGAAAATTACGGCTATATTTAAATAGGCTTTCACCTGGAAACACAACGAAATTAATTTGTTGTCAATAAAAATGCCCTGCGGGCTTATAAAATTAGTCTCAGGTTACACGGTTCTTTTAACACAAATAATTTCATTAATATGTATTATTTCGAGAGCGCGTGAGTTTTTGGCTTAATATTGGTATACATAATCACGAAGAAGTAGCAGCAAAATAATAACCAGAAAATTAGTAATGGGTATTTACCATATAGCAAAATAATATTTGATTACTTCACAATTCAACAGATATTATGACCGCCGCTTGTCAATGATTCAATGAATTAAGTTCAGTATGGAAGGATTTAATATAATTTTAGACTTATATTCAGACGTTCGCAAGCTTATGGCTGTATATAAGAATAAAACGATTACTTGAGATTTGTCCACAGTATCTGTATATTGGTACGATGCTCTTTGATGATCTGTCAAGCAGACTTAGCTCAGCTGCGTATGCTGTTAAAAAAATAAGGCTTCTGATGTTGAAACAGCAAGGTTAGTTTACTTTAGTTATTTTCATAGTGTAATGTCTTATGGAATTTTGTTATGGGGATCAGCTGCCACCATTGATAGTATTTTTATACTACAGAAAAGAGCAATTAGTGCTATATATAATTTAAGTGTTAAAATAAAAGCTGGGAATCGTGCGGAAAGAATATTGTATTTGAAAACTTCTACAATAATATAAAACTAAAAATTAAATTAAATATCCATCACGTCAAACTCTCAATAATAATTGCTTAGTAACGAAAACCATAGTGCAAAACAAGGTGTATTAAACTATTTTAAAATGAGATTCTCTCACATACTCCGGGCCAGAAAAGACCGGAAGGTTATCATCAGTTAGGTTGTCATTAGTTATTAAATCTGGCTGGGGGTCGAACAGCTCTACCTGATCTGGTTCTGTGTTGCTTGTCATTGGTTAGATCAGTCGTAATGTCAGTATCGTCTGATTTTGAAAGTTCTAACGGGTAAAGTCGCTGAACTGTACGAACCTTTGATCCGGAAGCGGTGCGAACCTTAGCCACTCGATGAACACCATCAGCCCCTTCATATAATTCCTCTATTTTAGACAAGGGCCACCTTACCCTTTTCTCATCCGTCTCCAATAGTACAATGTCTCCGACGCGTGGCTGAGGAAACTCTGAAACATTTTTCCCCCTATGAATTAAACTCCCTAAATACTCATTTCGAAATCGCTGACGAAAATCATCACGCAGCTTCTGGCAATATCTCATCCTTGAGTTGAGTGAGCTTCTGTCTATTGCGTCTAATTCTGGTACTGATGTATCAGCTAGTGGTTGAATGAAGCACGCAGGAGTCAATGGTTTAAAATCATTGGGATCACTTGACACATATGTCAATGGTCGACTATTTATCACAGCCTCACAGTCAGAGAGAACTGTTTGCAGTTCGACTAAAGACAGGGATGCTTTACCTAGCATTCTTCTTAAAATTTGTTTCACTAATCCTATAAGCCTTTCGTAAAACCCTCCCCACCAGGGAGAACCGGGAGGTATAAATATCCAATTAATTTTTACAATTGACGAAAAACACAAAACACTATTCCAATCTAAAAGTTTTAGTAAGTTATCTAGTCCTCTAAAGTTCGTCCCATTGTCACTATACATGACCTTCACCCTACCCCTTCGAGCAATAAATCGCCGTAACG
Organism: Scirpophaga incertulas; assembly: GCA_036419045.1. NCBI lineage: Eukaryota > Metazoa > Arthropoda > Insecta > Lepidoptera > Crambidae > Scirpophaga > Scirpophaga incertulas. The sequence continues at coordinate 15,665,228 of CM071645.1, forward strand.
CAAGAATAAAATCATTCGTAGACAAACTTTCAACGACATCCAAATGAATTGCACGAAATGTGGCACATGTAAAAAGTACCAACCAACATTTATTACCTGATTTAAGTAACAAAGGACCTGTTAAATCGACACCTGAAACTTCAAATGGAACACTACCTTCAACTCGGCCTGTTGGTAAACTAGTTGGAGGGGTCACATACGGTTTAACCATAAATCGCTTACAAACTACACAGTCACGAATGACTCGTTTTACTAATTTTCTTACACCGACAATCCAATACCGTTCTCTAAGGCTAGATGTTAAAGTCGACGCACCGGCATGGCGTAGTGTTCTATGCCGTTCTTCTACCAAACGCTTAACCAAGATTCCATCAGAGAACAACAAAATAGGTGATTTAAAATCAAACGGTTCTTTACTGAATTGTAATTTCGTCTCTAAACGAATTACGCCAGTGTCATCTATAAATGTCTTAAGCTTACGCCCACTAATACGATGCTGATAGGAACATTGTATTAATCTTATCAAGCAAATCTCAGCACGTTCCACTTCCTCATAAACCAGCTCTGAATGGATTCTATTAGACCTATAACGCATTCTTAAAATCCAGGCAACCATTCTTACTATCTTAATGTATGACGAAAAATACAAACTTATTCTAGAAAGTATGTCATTATTTACACAAATATTTACACACAGAGAACCTTTCTTTCTTTCATCATAAGCTCGTTCATCTGCATTAAAACGCGTAGTTGGCCATTCCTCAGAACTTAACATCAACCATGATGGTCCCTTAAACCACTCGCTCTTCAGCAAGGTCGCAACATCGGTCCCTCTCGATGGTAAGTCAGCCGGGTTAAGATTACCAGGAATGTGAAACCATGAATCAGGTGAAGATAATTTCCTTATCTCCTTGACTCTGTTAGCAACAAAAACATTCCAATCACCTTCACCTTTGATCCAACTAAGCACTACACTAGAGTCAGTCCAGTAATAGACCTTGCATGTCAGTTTGAGCGAGTCTATTACTGTCTGAGCAAGTCTTACTGCTAATGTTGCTGCTATTAGCTCAAGGCGTGGCACCGTTATTTGCTTGACCGGTGCTACACGAGATTTAGCCATAACCAAATTAATGTCAACAACATTATTGTATTGGGATCTTAAAAACACACACGCTGCATAAGCATGCAGGCTTGCATCACAAAATACGTGCAAAGTATTATTAGCTAGTTCTATGTTAAATGTTGTCACTCTCCTAGGTATCTTAATGTTAGGGATTAAATATAAGTATTTTGCCCAATTTTGAAATTCCTTAGTTAAGTCTGTCGGTAACTCAGTATCCCAACCTACGTTTTGAGACCACGATTTCTGTAAGATCATTTTAGGGATGATTGTAATAGGTGAATAGAAACCGAGCGGGTCAAAGATTTTTTGTGTCAACGATAAAATACTTCGTTTTGTCAATTTAACGTCGACAGTAGTTATTGCTGAAACATTACAAAAAAGTTCATCAGTATTTGTATCCCACATTAAGCCTAATACAGATATGGTCGTTATTTGTTGATCTACTTTCTCAGGCGCGGTTACCCAACACCTAAGATCAAACATACCCAAATTCATTATTTCTTTTGCCTCTTTTATGAACTTGGTCATTTCCTCTTTGGTGTTTAAGCTTATGACACAATTGTCGATATAGAACGACCTTTTTAATTTGTCAGCCGTATCTTTTAAATGGTCTGGGCAACTATCGAGGTGGTATAATATTGTCGCAGCAAGATGGAACGGACTGGACGTAACTCCGAACACTACACGTCTATGCCGATAAACAATTATGCCCTGGCTTTGATCACTGTAGTTAACCCACCACAAAAACTTAAGGAAGTCTCGGTCCTCTGACGTAACAGATATTTGTAGAAATGCCTTTGCTACGTCAGCAGTTATACCAATAGCGTACTTCCTAAAGTTTAACAATAATCCAGGTATGAGCTCGACAAGATTTGCACCCTTTTCAAGACAAGAGTTTAGTGATACGCCATTAAAGTCTTTAGCTGACGCATCAAAGACAGGTCTTATCTTTGTCGTCAAACTGGACTCCTTTATGACGGGATGATGAGGCAGGAAAAACCCACTGTCAATATCTTGATCCGGCGAAATTTCAATAATATTAAGAGTCAGCCATTCATTAAAAATAGAATTATAATCAGCAGTCTTACCTAAAGCCTTCAGTCGTGCGCTTGTAGACAACAATCGCTTCTGAGCCGCTTTAAAATTACACAATGGACGAGGCATATTCTCCTTCCACGGAAGTGGCACTTCATACCTATTTTCCTCATTGATGTGTAAACTACTATTCAACTGCTGCAGAATCTCGGCGTCTCTCGCTTGTCTTGATACCTGCTGAAAAGGATCATTAATGCCTAAAATCTCTAAACTCCATAAGTCTTTTATATCTATTTTCGACATGGAATGTAGAGTATACTTAACTTGTGTACTAAAATTACCAGTTATTTGCCCTTGAATAGTCCACCCTAATTTTGTTCTAATAGCTGTTAATGTATCGTCAATTTGAATCAAGTCTCCAGTCAGTAAAGCTCCAGAATAGTCCGCACCAATGAGTACCGAAACAAAGTCAGGGGTGTCAGAAGTCTCTGTCAACGTTACCTGTTTTTCTAATAAATTACGTACAACGTATTCGGTTTTCATTTTTGGTAACAAACCACAAATATTTTCTTGCTCTAAGACTGACATTTTCAATACAAAATTACTAAAATCACTATGTACAGAAATATTATATACATCAAAGTCCTTCTTTTCCGTTTCATATCCACCAAATAAACAATGACTAATAGATTCTTTACTTATTGGCTGCAATTGTAATCGCTGAACTAATTCTTTCGTGACGTATGATCTCTGAGCACCACTGTCTATCAAAACTCTTACATTCGCTTGTTTGGTGCCATTCACTACCTTGACAGCTAACGTCTGTAAAATAGTAGTAGTCTTAAGTTGACATAACATTTGTCCCGATTTCTGTTCAGCTTCACCATCTTCTTTTGAGTCAACCTTTTCATTCTGTAAATCTGAACACAGGAGCGTTACATGTCTCTTCTTACAGATAAGGCATTTTGGAAAACTCCTACATTTCTTTGCGATATGGCCAATTTTTAAGCATACAAGACATGCTTTTTTCGACTTCAAAAACTCTTTTCTGTCTGCGAGAGTCATCTTTGCTGCCTTATAACATTCTATACTTGTATGCGTAGACTTTTCGCACCAAATACATACATTCTTGGTCACATCACCCTGTTTCCTGTCATTGCACCTCTCCGTTTTTCCTTCCGTTACGAAACATGCTGTAGGAGGCTTAGAACCTGTCTCAAAGCCTGATCGAGCCAACTGTATCCTTTCTTCTGACTCTACCTCATCCTTCAGAAATTGCATCAACTTCGTCAGATCATCTCCTTTTATTTCACTTCTATACCGGATTCTATTCCATGTTCTTAAAATTTCTTCGGGAAGTGCTGATTCTATCATCGGATACAGAATAGATGCGTATTTATCGTTGGCAACTCCTAATGTCTCTAATGCTTGAAGGTGACTATGCAAGTTGTCATACAAGATGCTAATGGATTGGTTTTCGCCTTTGTTTCGTAAAAGTACTAAGTTCAGAATACCTCGTACATATGTCTCGATTAAAATGTCTTCCCTCGCAAATCGAGCTTTTAAGGCATCTAGGGCTTTTACATAATTATCACCACTGGGCGGGTAGCTTTCCACCAGTTGACGAGCGGTGCTTCCGAGTGTCATTGACTGTAGTAAATACTGGAACTTGTCAATATTCTCTAACTCACCATCGCCATGAATTTTTTGAAACTGTCCCCACCACAGCAACCAGTTTTTAATGTTTCCATCAAACTTCATGAGCTCCAGTTTTGGCATGTGAAGACGTCGTCTGTTCTTGCAATTCCTATCGTCGCATCTGTCTGCCACCATAGACTCCGCGGAACACAACGATTGTTCACTCTTGGTAACGCCCATTATTGACGAGATCCTTTTGTGTTTCGTTTGTAAGCTGAACCATCTTTTTCGATAAGTCATTGCCCTGTCTTGATCTTCTTGGAATGCCTTTTCATCAAATGGCTCGGCGGAACACCATGCTTCCCGAATAGCATCTTCGACTTTAAATAATGCTTCTGAAGTCTCAGATCCCAACATGTATGATTCTTCAAAATCTTCGTAATTCTGAGCTTCATGAAGCCGTTCTAAGTCGTCAGCCAGTAATGTGAATTCTCGTCGTAGTTGAGTTCTCTTCCGCTTTAGCGATTCCATTGTAAGGTCCTGTCACGGTCGCCACAAATGTTAAAATAAAAGCTGGGAATCGTGCGGAAAGAATATTGTATTTGAAAACTTCTACAATAATATAAAACTAAAAATTAAATTAAATATCCATCACGTCAAACTCTCAATAATAATTGCTTAGTAACGAAAACCATAGTGCAAAACAAGGTGTATTAAACTATTTTAAAATGAGATTCTCTCACATTAAGACCAAGGGATTCCCTTAGGGATAAGTTTAAAGAAACATTGGCGGGGCAGTACATCTATGAAAATATAATCTATGTACACAAATATTACAAAAATTTCATTAAGAATAGCGATATTCATAAATTAAATACAAGAAATAAAAATAAGCTTGCTGTTCCAAATTTTAGATTACATAAAACACAAAACTTATTCTTGGGGATATGTATAACTTTTTATAACAAGTTACCACACAATATTGTTAATCTACCTTTTAATAAACTAAAAACTCGAGTAAATAAAACTTTAATGAGCAAAGGATATTATCGAGTCCAGGATTACTTGGATGATCGAAGTGTCTGGGACTAAAAAACCCTCGCTCGTTGAAATAAACAAATTGTTAATAAATTCTTAGGTAACTGTGTAACATAATAATATGTATATTTAACTGTACCTATTATAATAACACTTTTGTTACTTGTATCATAATAATCATTCTAGTTCTTAAATGATTGTATGCGCGTGTCCTACGGTTGTTTTTTTTAGTTGTGATAATTTACACGGGTTACCTGCTTTTGGTAATTTAATTTGTATCCTTTTGTGGCTTAAGGGTAGTCATACTCTCATTAAAATCTCTTCGGCAGTGTCGTGTGAGGCGGGTCGTAACGTTCCCTAAAACATGGTTGAGCGAAGCGATGGCTGGTTCATGCGTCATGCTCGTGAACGGGTGCTGCCAGCGGAGATGAGTCTGCTCTTTGCTATACTGGGTACTACTCGTATTTATTATAATTTTAATTTAACTTTAATATATTCTTTTAAAACTGTATGATACGGCATTCCTAATATAGGCATGTTTTCAAATTATATTTTTATTTGTTGTATTTCCTATATTATGTAATAGAAAGTGACTTCATGAATTATCCATATTGAAGTCACTTTTCAAATTGACGACTCTGTATACAGGGAATACAGGGAAAAAAAACAGCCCTTGCTGAGTATCTTGCCGGTTCTTCTCAGTGCAAGGTCTTCCGCCGTAGATTTGCGAACCGATGGCGTAGCTTTTCGACTTTCGCAAGTGCTTGTAACAGCCCAGACTGAATAAATGATTTTGAATTTGAATATCAAATTATTTGCCTAATTAGATATTGCGCTATTTCACAGCTGTTATACAGCTAGTTCTACACTTTGTGCTGTATAATTTGGGGCCCTTTTTGCGGATATATCGACTGTATATCTGGATATACAGTCCTAATTCAGCCATTTGTACAGCCTAAACTCTTGAAATTATTCATTGTAAAGCGTTTATACATTTTAAAATGTTACTTGTGACTTTCTCGTTTTTACGTGGGGTCATTAGCAAAAAGAGTAAAATGAAGAGAATTTCAATATGAAATTGTATTTTTTTTAATTATATTATGTTGTACACAGGTGTAGTACATTATCTTGTTCTATAACATAGTTGTCGTAGCGCACACGATATAAAAATACGTTTTTGGTCATTTTTTCACACCTTGGTACATACATTATTGGAGTTTTAGTATGGATCCCAAACTTTATTGAACATTTAATATAGCCTATGTTCACCGGAGAGTATAGCTTCCCAACAGTGAAAGAATTTTTCAAATCGATCAAGTACTTTCGGAGCCAGCCTATTAAATGCAAACAAACAAAAAACAATCAAATCTTTCTTTATGTAGAACTGTAGAAAACCATACTAGAGTTGTCTTTAGGTATCTATTATTGTCTTCATTAGATTAGATATTTTGTTCTTTACATGTTTCTGTTCAATGTTGGTGTATAGTCCATACGGTAAGAACCTGGTGATCTGATAAAGGTATCCATATCCTAGTACAGAGTCGTGCTTGTCGGGGAAGAGGGCATCGAGGTACAAAGCAGACTGACGGGGTGGCAACAGAGGCTGGAGAGTGTTGGCCTGAAGATCAGCAAATCCAAAACTGAATATCTGTACTGTGATTTCGGCGTTCTTTCCAGTCCTGTACCCATGTCTTTAGATGGCGCTATACTTCCTACCTGGTCAGATTTCAAGTAGCTCGGTTCCCTCATTCAGGACAACGGCGAAATAGACAGAGCTATGCAGCATAGGATTAACGCAGGGTGGATGAAATGGCGACAGGTCACAGCTATTACAACGTGCGATCCCCGAATGCCAATAAGGCTGAAGGAGAAAATTTACAAATCGACCATCCGACCTGTCGTCATGTATGGAAGTGATTGCTGGGCCGTCAAGAAGAAGGATGAAAATAGATTGCATAGAAATGAAATGAGAATGTTACGATAGATGTGTGGTGTGACAAGGATGGATAAGATAAGGAATGAGTACATAAGAGGAAGCCTGAAAGTAGCGCCAGTGGTAGAAAAAGTGAGAGGAAGTAGATTATAGCATGGTTTGGACATGTGATGCGGAGGGATGAAAGTCATGTCACAAAACGAACGTTGAATATGAAAGTGGAGGGATACACGGGCAGAGGAAGGCCGAATAAAAGATGGATCGGTTGTGTGAAGAATGATATAAGAATGAAAGGAGTAAGCATGGAAATGACGGCTGATAGAGAGGAATGGAAGAAAAAGATCTACTGCGCCGACCCCAGATAATGGGAAATGGGCAAGGGGATGATGATCCTAGTACAGAGTCCAGTCTCAAGACTTTATAAAGTGATATAATAATACTCCTTAGTTTTAGCGCAACTGATAGAGATGAACATTGACATATCAGAGGTATATGGAATCGAAGAATAGAGATATTAGGGTTGTGTAACCCGTTATCTACTAAACTAAGCAACCGGGCAATTAACGCTTCCTTTATTTGGCTTCCTTTATATTAACGTGCCTTATCCTATTTCTTATGGTTCACAATTCCAGCTCAAATAGCTTTTGGCATCTGGGTTCATGTTGCTAGATGATTTAATAAATACGGTCATTTTAAAAACTTGTTTAATAAAAATAATAAGTACAGTTAAGGTTTGTTAAAAAATAATCTTTTTGTGTTTATGTAGATCGAGTCTGCCAATTCATCTGCATTTTCTTCACGTATTGCAGCCAAAATTTCCAGTACTTGTCTGCAAGAAATCCACAAAAGCAATATATTTTTCGTTTTTTTTTTTTTATATACTCTTAATTAGGTAATTTGACGACACTGCGTCACATAGACTACAATTTATAAAGATATTGTGCAAGTTGTCCAAAATATGACGATAATGCGGCACCAACTATTAATAGTTTGTAGATTTCTATCCAGGTTTTATTTATTTTATTTTCCTGTTTTAATTGAGATTTCTAACGGATAAGGAATGTTTTAGAAGACGCCATCATGCTGGGTGGATGCGTAATCAAAATTTGAATTAAAGCTACGTATTAAAACAGAGCTGCGAAATCAATGTTGACCGCAACAGAGCTACGAAATCAAATTTGAGATCATCAGAAGACGTATTTTGAATTACTAGAGGTGAATTTGGGATTCTAATACGAATGCAAATCGTGTGCGAAATTATTTTCTACTGCTTACAATTTTATACATTTTTGAATTCAGTGTTGTCATTAAAAACAAATTCTTAATTAAATTCCGTTTCACGCAGAAAAAATCAAAATCACAGCAACAAAAACAAAAAACCGGCGATAATCCATACGTGAAACGGATCACTGTCAAGGTCACTTCAGCGTTGGATATTCTACTAGTAGAAATCAAAAACGAGTGGGTCGAACCACTCGTTGCACAACGCACGAAATCAAAGTTCATTACACACCATTTAAATGCGAATTGGTTTTCTATTGTTTCAAAAATTCGTGTCCAGAGCTACGAAATCAAATTTGATAGCAATAGAGCTACGTAATCCAATTTGTCAGTAACAGAGCTATGTAAGCAGCCTACAGGAGGCTGGGCAGAGATATAACTTTGTGCGCCATAGCGCGAGTACAAAGATCGTGTTTGATTAGGTAGGCAAGTAATGCTGCGGGGTCTGAGAAAGCTATATAACCTGCAGCGCGCGGAAGGCCTCGTCTTAACAATGAGAAGATAATTCTGTAAAAATTAGAGTGAAAGCAACATGCACAGAGTGACCAAATGGTTTCTCAATAAATCAAAATAATTACGCACACGATATTGACTGGCTCGTTCCTGCCTTTCACTTGACTAGTCGAATTTAGAGAATACTTCTCCTTCTTCACCGACGGGAACTTGGTGATGACGTGATTGTAACCAGCGTGCGTTGGCTTCACCTCGCACCACGGACAGTCCGTCTCGATCATCAGTCTGTCCTTAGGGATCTTGGCTGCCACTGACAAATTCTCCTCAGTTCTTAGCGAGCTGCAAGTTAATAATATTCTAGAAATAGATTTGCATGATTTCTTATTACCTGTTTTTTTAGAATTTCTCTTTGTTTAGCATTTAAATCTATTTATCGCTACTACTATTGTAAATGCGGCTTAGTTTGGATAATTTTTGATAAATTGTGACAATTGAGCTAATTTGTAACTTTGTATTATAATATATATTAAGTCTGTTAAATTGGTAAAAGTTATAAAGTTATAGCCCGCAGGTAAAGAACGTCAGTTAAATGTTTATTGCGTACAAAGGGGCCATCTATTAATCACGTCCCCCCCCCCCCTCAACATCACGTATATTTGTAGTACCTACAAAGTATCTTAAAATTTTAGATTTAGATTAGAGTATTCAAGAAGAAGGATGAAAATAGATTGCATACAAATGAAATGAGAATGTTACGATGGATGTGTGGTGTGACAAGGATGGATAAGATAAGGAATGAGTACATAAGAGGAAGCCTGAAAGTAGCGCCAGTGGTAGAAAAAGTGAGAGGAAGTAGATTAGCATGGTTTGGACATGTGATGCGGAGGGATGAAAGTCATGTCACAAAGCGAATGTTGAATATGAAAGTGGAGGGATACACGGGCAGAGGAAGGCCGAATAAAAGATGGATCGATTGTGTGAAGAATGATATAAGAATGAAAGGAGTAAGCATGGAAATGACGGCTGATAGAGAGGAATGGAAGGAAAAGATCTACTGCGCCGACCCCAGATAGTGGGAAATGGGCAAGAGGATGATGAGATTAGAGTATTATCTTTAAATACAGGTATCTTTATTTAGTAATCTTATTTTATTACGAAATTAAGGACCATGGTAAAAATGACAAAACAGAAAGGTCGCATATTATTTTTGATTCACCTAAAAACAATAATAAATGAATAGTGTAATCATGTGACAGACATGTATGTACTGGTATAAACTAAATTAACATCTTGCAGGTCAGTTGTTGGCACTGTGCTTTGTTGAAGATCAACGTCGGTGTAGGTTTAAAAATCACGCGTTTGATGAAAAAATAAATACACGTGACATCTTACTACACCCCACCTCCCCCTTGTGACATTTCGTGATTTTTGTTAGACCACTCCCCTCCCTTTAAAGCCTCACGTGATTAATATATAATATTATTAAAGTTATATATGTGTGACGCGAAAATAGGTCACAAAGTCAGCTAAATATGTATGATAGTGAAACCGTACAACACATGAAAAGTAGAAATATGGTTAGAAAAATTACAGGTTTACTTACCAACCATTGATACCAACGTGCAGACCTAAATCTAATATTTTACTGAGAGCTTCCTCTGAGCCGTCAAATGAATGCACCACGCCGCCTGTAATGGCGTCTTTGTTTCTCCCAAGTATCTCTACCAGGTCGTCCGCGGCGGCTCGGCAGTGAAGGAATAGCGGCAGACTAAATTCAGCACTTAGCTGTAACTGGAACTCAAAGTATCTAGAACAATTGAGCTTGTACAGTATAATTATTTACAAGCACACCGACTTGATGACAAGTAATTACGGCTCTGAATATGTCAAAATATTCAGGTTAAAATCTATTGATGTGCAGTTCAAAATCAAAACGTATCAATCTATAAGTTGAGAGTGCACTAACATTACTATTTTATTAAGATTCAATGTGACAATTATTTTTGACACCCCTACCCTAGTAGCAATTATCGTTGGGGTGTCGATGCCAACTGTTGGGATTTTGTTGGGAGGTTGTGGTTGGTGATTGTGGTACTGCCAACGAAACCCCAACATTGTCCCAACCGCGTAAAGTTTACGTTGTATCGCCACTGTTGCCCCAACATTGGGCCAACTATACCAAACCAACATCATATTTCCTACAATTTAGTAACATCGGGCCAACGATGGTCAGCCAACAGTTTTTCAGTTGCATTTTACAACGATCTTATAACGTTGGGCCAACTACCTGTATTGTAAGTTAACCAACGACGAATTAGTCCCGTTGAAATAACGTTGGTCGAACCGATGTAAAAACAACGTAATATTTCCTACAAATTAATAATAACGGGCCAACGATGGCCAGCCAACAGTTTTTGGGTGGTATTTTACAACGATCTTACTACGTTGGGCCAATTACCTGTATTGTAAGTTAACCAACGACGAATTAGTCTCGTTGAAATAACGTTGGTCGAACCGATGTAAAAACAACGTAATATTTCCTACAAATTAATAATAACGGGCCAACGATGGCCAGCCAACAGTTTTTGGGTGGTATTTTACAACGATCTTACTACGTTGGGCCAATTACCTGTATTGTAAGTTAACCAACGACGAATTAGTCTCGTTGAAATAACGTTGGTCGAACCGATGTAAAAACAACGTAATATTTCCTACAAATAAGTCATAACCGGCCAACGAAAATAATATTTGCCTCTTTCTGGCATTATTGAATAAGAAAGAGATGAATATTACTTGCAGGACTGCCGCTGTATCCATGCTTTAGTACTTCATATAAGCTTTTTATTCAAGTTTTCAACCAAGATGAGACCACGATGGATGACCGACCGATTGTTAGGTAGTGCTGCCAACGCCAGAGATTTGAGAACGAGAGAGATTTGAGGCTACTTGGGACGACGTTTGGGCGAATAAATAAATAAATATATACGGACAAATCACACAGATTGAGTTAGCCCCAAAGTAAGTTCGAGACTTGTGCTATGGGATACTAACTCAACGATACTATAATTTATAATATACTAGCTTTCTGCCCGCGGCTTCGCCCGCGTGGATTTCGGGATTGGGTGTATAGAGGGTTAAGGGTCATAGCTTTTGCCCACGGCTACATATACGCGGAAGTCGGTTTATGGTGCGAAGATTTTATCGCGCTTCCCGTGGGACTATCCGTTTTTCCGAGATAAAAAATGCCGCAAAACTCCTCAAGAATCACTCTATCTATTGATGAAAACCGCATAAAAATCTGTGCAGTAGTTTTTGAGCGAAGCCTTTATTGCGCATCCCGTGGATCTGTCGATTTTTCCGGGATAAAAAGTAGCCTATGTTACTCGGGGAGAATGTAGCTTTCCAAAGGTGAAAGAATTTTTGAAATCAGTCCAGTAGTTTAAGCGTGAAGAGTAACAAACAAACAAACAAACAAACAAACACACTTTCGCATTTATAATATTAGTTGGGATAGTTTATAATATATATATATATATATATATATATATACTAGCTGGCCCAACAGACGTTGTCCTGTCAAATGTCTCAAATGTCACGTTGTCTCACGTTGTCTCAAATGTTTTTAAATAAATAATTTAGCTGAAAAACAATATCTATATGACCGTATTGTGAATCTAAACCATTCTCAAGCCCCCTGGAATACACACAAAAAATTTCATCAAAATTGGTCCAGTCGTTTAGGAGGAGTTCAGTCACATACACACGCACACAAGAAATATATATATTAAGATATATATATATATATATAGATAAACACCCGAGACCCAGGCCAATCAGAAAAATATCATTTTCAATCATGTCCTGACCAGGGATCGAACCCGAAACCTACCGAATAGCGGTCCGGCATGGTGACCATTACACCACGGAGCTCGTCAGAATAAAAAGTCCAAATCCTGATATCTGTCTCCGATTAGGCTATATAGAATGGAAAAAAGAAGTCGCTGATTAGGCTAGCTGAATCAAAATGAGCATTCGAAATTGTGGCCTAAATCTGTCTATAGACAGATACATAATAACCAAAATATTAAAATAGTTTATTAGTAGATAAGAAGGAAGTGGTTTACCAAAAACTTCTCTACCTAGTCACTAGATGGCGTAAGTTGCACCCACTATACATCACGATTGTGCTTATTGTCTAGGAACAGTATAAATATGGCGAAAATGCCCGAAATTGTTCCCCGTCAATACCACCAACTGTGAGCCTGTCACAAGGCAACACTAATCAATACCGGCAGAGGATTCGTAGACCGCGACATGTCCTTAGCGACCCTCCCAACCAACTCACGCAGGAACTTCTAGACCTGCAAGCGGCGGCGTCTGAGCCGTCGCTCCCCCTTGTCAACCCCTAAACGGCAGCCTTCTGCTTAGCCTGAATAGGTTCTTATCAATACTGGCCGGTTCCACTCTGGAGATCCGTGCCTTCTTCTAGCGCATATACCCTCACCATGGGGTAGCGCTAACCGTGCCTCTCCTGAGGTGCGGCCCTCTCGTCAATAAAGCCAGTAGGGTCAATAGGACCAAAGGCTAGGCTGAGTTTAGTCGGTAGGTCTGTGTAGTCGAGCCGTCTCGACAGTACCAGGAGTCCGACATAATCAACGCATCCCTGCTTGCCTGTTGCGTTGGTATCCATGATGGATTCTCAGCCTCCTCTCCTGAGGAAAAAAAAAAAAAAAAACGAAATTGTTCCCATCAACACCGCCTTCAGCGGATCCATTCCGGGATATCAGTCCATATTGGCAGAGGACACGTAGACCACGACATGTCCTAAGCGACCCCCCCCAATCAATTAACGCAGGACCTTCTAGACCTGCAAGCGGCGGCGTCTGAGCCGTCGCCTCCTTTGTCTTATTCGGCAGCCTTCTGCTTAGCCACGTGTAGGTTCCGTGCCTACTTCTAGCGCTTATGCCCTCCCCATGGGGCAGTGCTAACCGTGCCTCTCCTGAGGTGCGGCCCTCGTCAATAAAGCCAGTAGGGTCATTAGGACCAAAGGCTTAGGCTGAGTTTAGTCGGTAGGTCTAATGGGTCGAGCCGCCTCTATTCACCAGGAGTCCGACATAATCAACGCATCCCTGCTTGCCTGTTGCATTGGTATCCATGACGGATTCTCAGCCTCCTCTCCTGAGGAAAAAAAAAAACCGAAATTGTTAAGACCTTACTTCTTAGGATCATATCTATAGTAAGCTCTTCGCTCGACTTTCGCACTGTGTGAGGCAACCACAACCTCGTTGATGAGGGCGTGGCGCGGCACCCTAAGCGTGAGAAGGGCAATGGTATAAACAGGTTTAACGGTAGTAAGAATTTAGAAAGGCCTCTGTAGGTACGCCTCTGCAATACAAGTGAGGCCAATGTAGGCCTAGAGTTGTTGGGCCTTCGTAAAATGTTCAACGTTGGCCAACTTAAAAAGTGGACGGAGGCCCAACAAAAAAGCCACCGTAGGTTAACAGTTAGATTTTCGAAGGGCCTCTGTAGATACGCCTCTGCAAAACAAGTGAGGCCAACGTAGGCCTAGGGTTGTTGGGCCTTTGTAAAATGGCCTACGTTGGCTCTACTATCGGACCTACAACTTTTAGGGGTGACAAACCACACCGTTAGCCAACTCAAAAGTGGACGGAGGCCCTACTATTAGCCAACTTAAATTGCTACTAGGGTAATCACTTGTTTATTTAAAAGAAATGCTAAACGTAATGGTGTTTAATAGATAACTGCGATACCTTTTTTTTTTTTTTTTGTTTCCCTGAGGAAAATGCATTAAATTGCATACCCCGGCTGTGGCGAGCCGGGGTTATGTGGGGCTCTCCTCCCCAGAAGAGGGAGGCCTACCCACTAAAAACCTCAGGGATGGCCTTCCTCAGGCATGTAGGGAGCCCCCGGGAACAGAAAGCTTCTTCCGGGAACAAATATAACTGCGATACCTAATCTCAAAAAAAAAATGTTTTATTAAGTAGATTGACTAGCGCCGCTATTTTTTCGACACAATCTTTAAACAACTGATAAATACACACACAATTATAGCTTATGCAGGTATAATATATATATAATTATATATAATATATATATATATATTATATATATTATATATATAATATATATATATATATATATATATATAATATATATATATATATATATTATATATATATATATATATATATATATATATATATATATATATAATATCCCTTGATAGTTATATATACATATGTATATATAAATAACTATCAAGTGAAAATACCCACAAGCCATACGTCATACAATGTACATGTAGGCGTCAACACCAAGGGATTCCCTTAGGGATAAGTTTAAAGAAACATTGGCGGGGCAGTACATCTTATTTTTTTTTTTTCCCTGAGGAAAAATTAAAAATTAAATTGCATACCCCGGCTGTGGCGAGCCGGCGGTTATGTGGGGCTCTCCTCCCCAGAAGGGGAGGCCTACCCACTAAAAACCTCAGGGATGGCCTTCCTCAGGCATGTAGGGAGCCCCCGGGAACATCAAGCTCCTTCCGGGAACCCCCAGCCTCCGCTCCCCCGTCGACACAGGGGAGCCCTCCTCGGGGGAGGCTTACTACCTCCCCCGGTCTCCTCCACCGACGACGCCCCCCGGCCACGGAAGGGGCGTGGTCCATCCCGGATCGCCGTAGCGGTCGCGACTTCCTCGCGCCCGCCGGCGACCCGCGGCGGCACCGCAGCTGTGCTACTGAGCCCGGCGCCGCCTCCTTCGAGCGGGATCGGCCATCTCCCGACCCCGCTCGGCAGCCTCCTTCTGGAGCATCACTGCTTCACAGAAGGAGGCCACAGCCCTCCAGCCTCCCTCGTCCGCCAGCATTGCCGCAATCAATGCCGGCGGAGACAGATCTCGCCCGATCTCTGCGACCAAGACTCGGCGCTCGGAGGCCCACGCGGGGCACTCCGCCAGCGTGTGCTGGGCCGAGTCAAGGTCGGATGCACAGTGGTGGCAATGTGTCGATCCCTCCCGTCCTATTCGACACAGATACTCACCGAAGCAGCCGTGCCCGGTGAGTATCTGAGTCAATCGGTAGGTGACCTCCTCCTTCCCGTGGAGCCAAGCTTCGAGGTGCGGGAGAACGGCACCGACGGCCCGCTGGCGCGCGCAGATCCGTAATTCGAGCTGCGCACGCCAGGCCGCCACAATCCGTCGGTGCCACTCCCGCTTAGGCACTTCGCGCGCGGGTTCCAGGGCGCTCCCCCCATTGCTCCCCCGGTGGACACGCCGCGACGCATACGTCGCCGCGTACATATCGGCCAGGATGTCGAATGGGGGGGAGCGTCCCAGAACCGTCGCCGCCTCGTACGAGATTGTACGGTAGCCTCGTACGATCCGTATGGCCATTATCCGCTGCAGGCTCCGTAGCAGAGCTCTGCAGCGGGGGGACCTCGCGCAGTCTTGCGACCACACGGGAGCCCCATACATGGCCACGGATCGCACGACGCCCTCGTACAGGCGGCGAACTCCATCCCTCGGTCCCCCGAGATTGGGCAGCAGGCGATGCAATGCGCCCGCCACCCTTTTGGCTCGGGGGACCAACCGCACGAAATGCTCCTCGAAGCTCCAGCGGCGGTCAGGGTGAGGCCCAGGTACTTGATGTACGGCCCCACCGGGACCACCGCGTCACCCACCCGGATCCGGCAGCTGGGCGGTTCCCGGCGCCTCGGAAGGCCGTGGAACCATAGCGCCTCGGTTTTGTGAGGCGCTATTTCTAAGCCCAGCCGGCGGATCGCCCGCACGACACATGCCACCCCAAGTTCGGCAAGCCTGAGCACCGGCCCGAAGTCGGCCCCAGTCGTCACGACGAGAGTGTCGTCAGCGTAGCAGACTACACTCACGCCGCAAGGAAGGCTGGTGCGAAGGACCGCGTCGTATGCGAGGTTCCATAGCAGGGGTCCCAACACCGACCCCTGCGGAACGCCGCATTCGACCCTCCTCGACGTTTCCATCCCGTCCCGACCCATCACGCCGATCGTCCTGTCGCGCAGATAGTCCCCGACCACGGCCCGCAGGTAGGGAGGCAGCTCGTGGTATACGAGCGCCTCCCTAATGGCCTGCCAGGGGAGGGTGCCGAAGGCGTTGACGATGTCTAATGACACCGCCAACGCCACCCCCCCCCCGATCGGACTGCGGACTCCGACAGGGAACGAACACGCTGGATGGCGTCCAGCGTTGATCGCCCCCGCCGGAATCCGAATTGGCAGTCCGATAGGTCGGGACCCGCGCGCGACAGGTGCTCGCTGATACGAGCGGAGATAACCCTCTCGAAGAGTTTCCCCGCCTCGTTCAGCAAGCAGATCGGACGGAACGAAGATGGAATGTCGCCGGTCCTTCCTTCCTTCCTGAGGAGCACCAACCTGGCCGACTTCCAGTCGACGGGAAACACGGCCTCGCGGAGACAGCTCGTGAAGAGCTGCCTCACCGTGCTCCCGAACGCCCTGAGCGCCAGCGCTAGCACCTTTCCCGGGACCCCATCCGGTCCCGGGGCAGTGTTTCGCGCAGAGAGCCGCGAAACGGCCCTGGCGAGCTCGCTCTCCGTCACCCGGAGGTCGTCCGACCAAGGGCCGGGCGACGGGGCGGCGGGGGGACTGTCCCGGACCCTCGGGAAGAGCGTATCCACCGCTCTTCCCACGACGAGAGGGTCCAGGGTCTCCGTCAGCGGAGGGACCCACGGTCGGAGCTTGCCCAGTACCATCCGGTACGGGCGCCGCCATGGGTCCCTCTCCAGTCCCCCCAGCAGCTCGCGCCAGGACCGCGCCTTGGCGTCGGCGATGGCGACGCCGAGCGCCTTGGCCGCGGCTCTGTACGCGCTTCTGGCGCTCAGGACTTCGTCGACTGAGGCGGGGCAGTACATCTATGAAAATATAATCTATGTACACAAATATTACAAAAATTTCATTAAGAATAGCGATATTCATAAATTAAATACAAGAAATAAAAATAAGCTTCCTGTTCCAAATTTGAGATTACATAAAACACAAAACTCATTCTTGGGGAACTGTATAACTTTTTATAACAAGTTACCACACAATATTGTTAATCTACCTTTTAATAAACTAAAAACTCGAGTAAAAAAAACTTTAATGAGCAAAGGATATTATCGAGTCCAGGATTACTTCGATGATCGAAGTGTCTGGGACTAAAAAACCTCGCTCGTTGAAATAAACAAATTGTTAATAAATTCTTAGGTAACTGTGTAACATAATAATATGTATATTTAATTGTACCTATTATAATAACACTTTTGTTACTTGTATCATAATAAATGATTTCTAGTTCTTAAATGATTGCATGCGCGTGTCCTGCGGTTGTTTTTTTTTTGTTGTGATAGTTTACACGGGTACCTGCTTTTGGTAATTTGTATCCTTTTGTGGCTTAAGGGTAGTCATACTCTCATTAAAATCTCTTCGGCAGTGTCGTGTGAGGCGGGTCGTTACGTTCCCTAAAACATGGTTGAGCGTAGCGATGGCTGGTTCATGCGTCATGCTCGTGAACGGGTGCTGCCAGCGGAGATGAGTCTGCTCTTTGCTATACTGGGTACTACTCGTATTTATTATAATTTTAATTTAACTTTAATATATTCTTTTAAAACTGTATGACACGGCATTCCTAATATAGGCATGTTTTCAAATTATATTTTTATTAATTATATTATGTAATGGAAAGTGACTTCATGAATTATCAATATTGAAGTCATTTTCCAAATTGACGACTCTGTATCTATTTGATACAGGGAAAAAAAACAGCCCTTGCTGAGTTTCTTGCCGGTTCTTCTCAGTACAAGGTCTCCCGCCGTAGATTTGCGAACCGATGGCGTAGCTTTTCTACATTCACAAGTGCTTGTAACAGCCCAGACTGAATAAATGATTTTGAATTTGAATTTATGTACCTAATTTTGACGATATTTTCCGCAATTTTCGAAATTGAATAAATGTATTATTACTGCGCTACGTATATATATCTCCTTGTAAATGAAAAAAAATCAATTCTAAATCTGACATAAAATTTCAATGGTTATCAAATTTAATTTTGAACTATAGCATCAGTTACTTACTTCAATTGTACATCTTTCTCACAGAAATGCAATCTTTCATAGTCGAGCCCACATTCTCCAATAGCGACAACCTTATCTCTGTTCTCATTTATAAGCTTCCTCAAATTGTTCAAATAGTCCTCTGGGTTATCAACGAATTCATTACACCTTGTCGGATGACATCCCACGGTAGCAAATAAGCGAGCTAAAACATAAAGACATGGCAGGCAATAAGTAATTAATGTAAACTATAAATTAAATAACAGACACGATCAAAAATAACTAAACACTTTTAAATAAACCAAAACAATATTCACAGTATACCCAACTTAGTATCGAAGTCAAAAAATAAATGTTTACGACTACATTACAAAAAATATTGCAAAATACTTAGAAAAATTGTAAACGAGTCAAAAAGGCTCACAAATAAATGTAGATTTGAAAATTCTGAAAATAAAACCAAATGTATGTGGCAAATAATAAATAAAGAATCTAACAAAAAATAAACAGAATAATAGAAACATAGAAATAAGTAATAGCAAATGCTTTCAATACATTGTTTGTGTCTATAGGTAACTCGTATAAAAACTCGACAAAAAAACCAGAGCATGCATCACAAACGTGGAAAATACATTTTACTTAAATGAAGTTGAGCCGCGAGAAGTAAAAACTATTATTAAAAACCTTAAAAATAAAAGATCTTTTGATGTTGACGAGACCCTTTTTTTATCAAAAGTTGTGTTGATCTGTTGACTATTCCGTATACTATAATGATTAATCAGTCCTTCACGGAAGGAATATTCCCAGATGCCCTTAAAATTTTTAAAGTAAAACCTATCCATAAGAAAGGTGATACTACTGACATTAGTAATTACCGACCAATTGCTTTGTTACCAACTTTAGCCAAGATATTTGAATCGGCTATGGCGAGTCGCTTACACTCATTTTATGAAAACTTTTGTATTTTACATAAAAATCAATACGGATTTAGAAGAAAACACTCCACAACACTAGCAATCTATAATTTTTCAAAAAAAAATTTGACGAAATAAATAACAAATCATGTGTTATAGGGCTCTTGCGATATGAGCAAAGCCTACGATAATGACATTTTGTTAGAGAAACTATATCAGACAGGTATAAGAGGGACAGCCCCCCTAGACAAATGCTACTTAGCGTTAGCGTTCGAAACTGCGGAAAAGACAAAATATATGGAGATGGCATTAGGTAACGATAAGTCACGTGACATCTCCATACATTTTTTCTTTCCGCAGTGACTGAACGCTAATGCTAAGTGGCATTTGTCTAGGCCATCTGCATCACTGGTTCAAATCCTATCTCACTAATCGCTGCCAGTATGTAGAGATTGAATCCACCAATTTTGAAACAGGTGAAATTACATATATAAAATCAGATACCGTCCAACTAACTGGTTCTATACCGTCCAACTAACTGGTTCTATACCACAAGGTAGCGTTCTGGGGTGTATATTGTTCCTTATATAGATAAATGATCTCCCAAATATATTAGACGAGCACACTATCCTTTTCGCCGACGACGTTTCTGTCATAATCCCCTGTTCAACAACAAGCGAATTTGAAACCAAGTTAAATAATAATTTTGTGAAAATAACCATGTCGCTTGAATTACATAATTTGGAACTAAACTTTATTTTTTATTTTATTTTATTTTTATTTTTCTCATCAACAGGTTTCTACAGCATTTGTGACAATAAATATATAAAACAATTAACACTTAGACAGTGCTTCAGCCAATTACAGAAACCCACTTTGTATTCTGTTAAAAATTTGCAAAAGGGGTCGGGGGTTGAAACTAATTTCACATTGATAGACATAAAAAACTAAAAACAAATACTTATTTAAAAATTACAAAAAAAACGTAAAAATAATATAATAGGTACTGTAGGTGTGTGTTTTGTGTGTGTGTGTGTTTGAGGTAGTGTATGCCTGCGTGCCGCGAGTGTCATTATTCCACGTAAATTTGTCAGCCGAGAACAGTGATCGAGATTGTGAGCCAAAGCAAAGTAGAAGTAAACTTACATAAAACTAAAATTATCCAATTCAAACCTTACCAAAAAACTCCATTGCAAATATCATATTACTTTACTCTAAAAATAGAAACTGTTTCTTCTGCTACATTGTTAGGAATAGAATTAGATACGAACTTAAATTGCAAATCCCACATTCAGAAATTGATGAAAAAAATGTCTTCGTTTATATATGCTTTAGAACACCTTAAACGAGTTTTAAGACTGCTCTCACAGCGTACCCACGCTTATGCACATTCGAGACTTCCTTCTGGAATCATATTATGGGGTAATTGTTGTGATACAGATAAACTATTCATTCTTCAGAAGAAGTGTATAAGAATATGTAGTAACAAACATAAAACAAATGGAATCATGTAGACCCTACTTTCTGAAACATGAAATACTGACTCTTACATCTATTTACATACTCGAGTGTTGCAAATTTGTCGGAAAACATATAAATTTGTATTCCCCAGAAGAAGGTGTCTAAAGAAACGATAGAAACCTCAACAAGCTTAAAGTTCCTTTCTCTGAATTAAAATTAGTATCGTCTAGCCCGCATGCCATGGTCATAAATAATGAAAAATTCAAATACATAAATAAAATATATATAATGCACTACGATATAACAGCCTAATATTTCATTTCATAGCAAAAGACTTCCCTCGAAAAATGTTTCCGCAATTTATTTTTAAGGCTAAGTCTGCTTGAGCAATTTCTCACTACTTGAGAGAGTGTCTACTTGAGAGTGCATTCCATAATAGACTGGATCGAACAAAAAAGGAAGAGTGTACCGTATAGCATGGTGAGAGGGGCATTTAAGGGGAGCATTAGAGGTAGATCGGAGGGTCTTATATGGGATGTAACATCCAAAATACAATCATTTAACACTATGTTATGGGAGTGTTCAAATATACTTTATATATTTAATTATTGAATCCACACACAATGATTTCACGTATAATAAATTGTTATGTACATATTTCAAAAGTATATTCATTAGTATTGTATATTTTTTGCCACTGATATAAATGTACCGATACAGAACGTGTTCTTATAGTTCCATAAGAGAAACCATTGTAATTCAGTCTCACAAAGCTAGTGTTCAATAAAAGTTGATAGTGCAACGTGAGCACCACTGAAGTTATGTTACAACAAAGAATTCTATTTTAACATTACAATGTTGCTTAAGTACGACCAGGCATAAAGTCCAACTAGCGATAAGGTTCGTGCGAAGCTCTCACGTAGAATTTATAAATCATGCGTCATTCTATGGCTAGGGTTGGAACTTTCCTACTGATTATGAATGAATGAAATTTATTGAGATAAATAATTTGTATGAGCACATAAACGAAATTGCCATTAACTTAAATGTTTATATAGATAATTTCTATATTAAAGAAGTTACATCTTATGTGAGAAAGAATGTGTTTTTATTAACCCAATTGTGTTAAAAAAATATGATTAATTTATAGCGTTTAAAAAAATATTTATTTCTAATATAATCCAATCCTTCTAAGCACGTTGTCAATTGACAGCGATTTGTTTTTTTTTTTCCTCAGGAGATGAGGCTGAGAATCCATCATGGATACCAACGCAACAGGCAAGCAGGGATGCGTTGATTATGTCGGACTCCTGGTGCTGTCGAGGCGGCTCGACCACACAGACCTACCGACTAAACTCAGCCTAGCCTTGGCCCTAAGGGCTAAGGCTTGAATGGAGCAGCGATTTGGTTCAGATTTTTTTATTTATAATTTAGCTTTTTTTATATACCACAATGGTGGCAAACAGGCCTACGGCACGCCTGATGGTGAGTGGTTACCGTAGCCTATGGACACTTGCAACACCAGCAACGCGCAAGTGACACCACTTGCGCGTTGCCGACCCTTCAAAAACCTATTTACTCCCCTTTTGAAGAGTAAATAGGTTTTTATATGTATGATACACAATATATTTCAATATAATTTACAAATTAACAATCAAAAAGTACCCTAAAACAAATTTATTATAAAAGTAAATATTTTAAAAAAACCTTAAATAAAACTTAATAAAACTCAGTTTTATTTAAGGTTTTTTAAAATATTTACTTTTATAATAAATTTATTTTTAGGGTACTTTTTGATTGTTAATTTGTAAATTATATTGAAATATATTGTGTATCATACATATGTATGTATGCGAAAATTATATCAAAAATATCTGTTTTGACAGACATTTATGAGATCAAAATTATTTAAACTAGATAATTGTAGTATAATAAAAATATCAATTTCCAAATCCAAAATATTCATTTGTAGTCCATTTAATCTATTCTTATGGTCCCAGTATAATATTTTCTATTGCCATTGTCCATGTATTTTGCAGAGATGTAGGTAATCGTCACAATAAGATATAATTAAGATACATCTTGATCTTTATATATATAAGTTATGGCCACGACTTCATTATATCCTTATTGCATCATTTTTCATTGACACGCCGGTGCCATTAACCAGATTACTTTCATTCGATATTTTATTATTATATTCAAAGCGTCAATAATATTAGTATTATGAATGATCTATAATTTATATAATATAGATAATGTCAGTATTAGTACCTATAATGCTAGTATTACTACCTATAATTTTGGTATTATTACCTGCCTATAATGCTAGAACTAGTACCTATAAGGTCAGTGTTGGCACCTATAATGAAGATGTATTCCGAGGAATAAACATAACGTCGTATCGTTTTCATTACTCACACTCACAACGGGACAAATCAACGGCCTCCTTGCTGTCCGTCAAACTACCACCAGTGACAATTATTTTGTCTAAGCCATTAGCCCAACACCGCTCCAAGACCTTGTTCAAATCAGGCGCATGCTTCTTAGATTCGTGGTATACGCCCTGGTACATCTTGTCTGTGAGGTTGGCTCCTATATCTAAAAAAAATTAAAACCACAGTTTAATTAAATCCCTTTGCCATTACCTGTTCCTAACATTACTTAATCCGGATGGATCAATGTAAAACGCCGAACATTTGGCTCTTAATGTCGGACATACTTCAGTATATGGCGGCATATCAAAGCGCCGCACACAAATTAAAAACACGGTCGGTGTCTTTTGCAATGCCGCCAAAGAACGCCGCGCTGTTGGCGCCTCCGAGCCAGCGCGGCTCCCATTGTCGGCCGGCACGGTATTACAAAGGGGAATTACCTTGGCGGCATAACTAAAATATATTTCGGCAGCAAGGAATCGATCGATGTCAGCGCGGTATTACAAAGGGGAATCACCTTGGCAGCAAATATCAAAAGGGATTTAAGCAGCAAAGGAATCGATTGATGTCGCGCCTCCTTTTTAGAAACACCGCCGTCTCTGTATAAAGGCCGAACACTATTTTCACGACGAACTTTACACTTATTGCAAAGCTGAACATAGCCATCTGAAGCTCCAGCATAGGTCCGTCCAAAAATTAAAATATTCACGACGAACTCCTCGCCAGAACACCGCACGGCTAACTTGCATTTTGTAACCGTACTGAACTAAATAATAATAAACAATCGTAATATCTCCAGTATGTTTAAGTACAAACCAACCCCAAAAGTATATAATAAATCTATAACTTGATTTATTACCTTTATTTGTGGCTAATGCACAAGTCGTGCAAGCCAGACGAGAGATAAACAAGGTTATGTTGGCACCTCTGCATATTTTTATTCCCTATATTTCTTTTGACGTGAATACGTCTTTAAAATTGCTTCCATAGGGACGCAAATCAAAAAATCGAATGATAACAAAATCGGGGGATACAGTTTAGTGTTGTAGCTACATATCTATCATCCCCATCCAAATTCCAATTACACCACTGGATAGCTAAAGGATCAAAGAATTTATTACACCCAGTAGACTGTAACACATCGCGCGCGCTGGAGGGGGAGCCCCGCCAATTTGAAGGCCATTTTTTTAATAGTAGTATGTGGCATAGGCAATATTTTAACGTTCTATCTTGTGAATTTTCCTTTCTTCCAGTCTCTTACTCGTATCGTAATACGCGCGTAGGACGAGAGCAATACGAGCACGTACTTACATCGTCGTATCGTAATACACTCGTCCTACGCGCGTATTACGATACGACTACGCTTACGACTCGTGTGCGAAGGGCCTTATTTATCATGTTCGTGGTTTGATAGGTTTATAAATAATAAAAGAATTTTAGACATTCTTAAAGGTT
Source organism: Scirpophaga incertulas (assembly GCA_036419045.1). NCBI lineage: Eukaryota > Metazoa > Arthropoda > Insecta > Lepidoptera > Crambidae > Scirpophaga > Scirpophaga incertulas. Next base: position 15,690,093 of record CM071645.1, read on the forward strand.
TTTATACGTTTTTAATCATTTCCGTCGAGAACCGCTTACTGCTGAACATTGGTCTCCGGCAAAGATGTCTACTTTTACCGATCGTTTGTTCGGTTGTAACGTCTAATGCCTTTGTGCTGTCTTCATCAAATCGTTCGTCTACGTTGTCTTCGATATCTTGTACACACTAGGAAAAAATGTGGCTGGGCATCGGACATATGGATTTGTGTCCGATTTTTTCTTTTTACACAAGAACTAATAACATCTTGTTAAAAACAAGCTTCTTAAATTATGACGACCTGGTTACAGTAGCAACGAGAACGGTTTACTTTTACTGTATTTTTATATATTATGCGAGATGTTTGTTGGCAACACTAATATTATCTGTCACTTGTCACCTAGCTCTCTGTAGATCGGGCCTTGTCACATTATAGTATTAACACTAATATTATATTAAAGTCTACTGACACATCAATATATCTTTTAATCAATATCCCCAAACCTGCCGAACACCACAAAACAATGTTAAAAGAAAATTCTTATAGGTGTACATTTTCATTCATGCCAGTTGATTGTATGGTTCACTATTCATTTCGACAAGCGTAAACTCTCAGATAACAAAAAACTGTGTTACGCAATCATGCCTAAACTACTGATTTGTTTTATTTTTCATATGAATAAAACAATAATAGACCTTACATATAACAGAAATTCATGAATATGATCTCTAATATTCGATGTTATATAGTATCTATGATGATTATACTTTTTTTTATGCAAGAATGTTTGGAAAAGTGTGATCTCTGCGTACCCCTATATGTATGTATAGAATTTTCAAAACCATTTTGTATAGTAATGGAACTACTTTTACTAATCTTTACTGTCTATAAATTAATCTGGCTTTGACACATAAAAGTAAAATGATTATTATTTATGTTTGTCACCTCAGATCTTTCGACTGTATGAACCGATTTACATGGTTCTTTTTTTATTTGAAAGCTGGTTTTTCTCGTGTGGTTCCAAATCAATTTGCTCCAACTGACAATGGCAGCTATAAGAAAACCTTGTCTTAATTTTGTATTAAGTAGGTATGAGCACAACAAATGGACGAATAATTCAATATCACGCCGAGTAAGAAGTAAGGTACTGAAGATACACAAAATGAAAAAAAAAAAACAGAAATCTCAACAAAAAATAATGGATTATAATGATTATAAAAAAAACCTATTCCAAAAAGTTTGCTTCAACCAAGCGAACACTAGAATTACCTAGCAACCGACTCCAAAAATAAAAGTAATTATAACTATGCAAATAATAATTTGTTTTGGATAAAATTGTGTACACGTCGGTTTTTTTACTCTAATAAAGTAAATACAAGTAAATGGAATCCATCGATCGCTGCACGAACGGCTGCACGCGTTTTTAGGTCATTTACAATGTAGCCACAAGGATATTAAGCAGAATAACAAATGCCACAATAACGAAGCTAAACAATTAAGGTTGTAATACGTTTGATTACATAACAGTAGTTAATTGTAACTGTAGCCATGGCGTATTTCAACAGGAAGTCATTGTGTGATACGAGATATGACGTAGCCACGACGACGACGTTCGACGCGCCAATGCATTATCTACGTCTTGTTTATATACCTATAACATCATTGGCCTCTACTCTACTGAGGCTCGTATTCTAAAATCAAACTTAAATCACTGCTTGAGTATGTTAGAAAGGAATGGTACTATTGAACCTACATAGCGCCATCCCTTTCTAACTGTAACCATACAGAAATTTGAGATTTGAGTGTTATTGTAATACAGACATGAGCATATGAGTAACATAAGAGCAAGGAATCCAAATATAAAATAGTATATAGCTTGATGTAAAACATCTGTGACTACTGTTTACAACGTTGTACAATTTATTTTAAGCAAGTACAAGTCAGTAATACTGATGAGGCAAACAGTATCGTTTTTTATATAAATATGCCGACCGAGTTTCGTTTATCACAAAATAGAAAGGTATATATTACAGAGATAAATAAATATAACTTGGTGACCCTTTTAGTAGTCTTTGGTCGTTAATATATGATCGAAGATGCTAGTAACAAGTAGGTAATTGCGGTGCAGCCATTAGGCGCGAATCTGGTCAGGGCTAAATAAGAACAACAAAATCAAATCAAAACAATCTTTATTAAACAATCATTATTTAGGTTAAAATAGATAAGCTTAATAGAACAATAAACTTGTACGTTCATACGAACAAGAGAATAAGAAAAAAAATGACTCCACACTTGTTCGGAAATTGGGATGGCCTTCTCGAGAACAGACAAGAAACACCGAGTCTGGTTTTTTATCTCCTCTTTTAAATCTTCATTTATAATATTATTATAATGCATAAATTATGACATTCATACATATGTAGTACGGTTTCAGTCGTATGTACGCTTATATATACATTACATGTAAAAAATACTAAATAATAAATTATGTTGTTTCCAAACACGGCTCTATGAATACTGTTCCTAGTTTCATATAGTGTGATCATTTCGATTGTCACTTTATAATAACTTTTACACATGAGTGTCTTTTATACGTGGTTTGAAAATTCATACAAATAAATTAAATTACACTTTGTGGAAGCTTACTAAAGATATACATTTCCCCAAGAAAGAGTACTTGTTTTATGGAGCGAAACCATTGGAATGGCAAGTTTTGTGAATTTGTTATTAGTTCTACAGGTTTGTGCAGAGGAAACGCATGTTTTTCAATATTGAAATACTGGGATACAATGGGTTGAAAATAATAAAAACAAGTATTAAATGATAGGTTTTTTAATGCAGTTTTTGAAATTACATACCATATTTAGGTTCAGAAAATAATGTCTGAGATGACGTCCTTCTTGCTGCATACAAATTTGGATCCTCTTCTGAAAATTACGGACTGAATTCTCCAACATTTCATTTGGCACAGCTTCCAATTTCCTGACGAATGGAATTCTTAAGGTCATCGAGTGTGCGAGGCTTGTTGATGTACACTCTTGATTTCAAATATCCCCACAAAAAGAAGTCACATATTGACAGGTCGGGTGAGCGAGGGGGCCAGTGAACATCACCAAATCTGGAAATCACATGTCCTGGGAACATTTGTCGAACCACTTCCATGGATGCTCTCGCCGTGTGGGCCGTGGCACCATCCTGCTGAAACCAAACGTCTCTCATGTTCACTTGACGCCTTTCAAGTTCTGGACGAAGGAAGTTGTTTAACATTTCAACGTAGCGAGCTGATGTAACAGTAACTGCAATTCATTCCTCTTCAAAAAAATAGGGTCCAACAATCCCCAACTTTGAAATGTAGCACCAAACTGTTACCTTAAAACTGTGCAGAGGTCTTTGGTGTAATTCTTGTGGGTTCTCCGATGCCATTGACGTAACCGTCAAGATGAAAATGTGCCTCATCACTCATGAAGACTGTAGCATTGGGATCTTCCGTAAACATTTCATCCATTATGCGACAAAACTCTCTGCGCAGTAAAAAATCCCTTTCATTAAGCTGCTGTACGATCCATTATATTGTACGGATGGAACTTGAGATCATCATATAAGATGCGGTGAAGCGAACGACGTGACATACCCAGCGAGCGCTACAGCATGTCGTGTAGTCGATCGTCTAGGACTAGTAACAACTGCAATACAATAATATTTTTAAGAAACCAAAAGAAGACTCAATCCAAGGGTCGATTGCTGCTTCGGTTTGAAGGCTAAGATAGCTAACAAAATTACTGGGTACCATCACTATCTTAAAAGATGGTAATGCACATTGTGGTTTCTGTGGTGATTGCAGAATTGATGATCATCATCCTTATCACAATCTATATCCATTCCCACTGAGGGGCACAGGCCTACCCTAACTACGTGGGCGTGTGGCGGTAGAAACGCAAAAGCGCACCCCGCCACGCGCCGCGTTAGGGCTGAAAGGACACCGGGGAGTTTTTAGTGGGTAGGCCGGTACTCTCCCGGAGAGCCCCACTCACGGCCGCGCCTAGCCAGCGCGGTGACAAGGTGCATTTTCCCCTCGCAAAAAAAAAGGCCTACCCTAACTAGTTATTATAGGGCCATTAGACATCTATGCTGGCCCCGTGCGGATTAGTAGTTTTAACATACACCTTTGAATTTTTTCGTAGATGTGTTTAGAAAATCAAAAAACACGCAGTAAATGGCGGAATCTACCACGGGCCTCCCGAATTTAATACGGCGGTAAACCAAGTGCCTTATTGCCGAATTACGTTTGATGTTGCTGTTTAGGAGTTTCTAATTTAGAATAAAATCATTCTCATTTTCTTAAACGTATATGATTACTTGAAAGTACATCAAAAATAAAGTTACATTTAAGCGAGTATTCTTATCAAGAAGTCGAAACTCTTATGCAAATTTTCGTAATATGTACTAAGATTCAGAAACCCAAGCAAGAAAGGGTAGCTAGAAACAACACCTGGAACTTGTAACCCAGATGTAGGTTTAGGGGTCCCTTAAGATGTATCCATTCGTCCATTACTACTATGGCTCTCCTCTCTAAATAATACCCAATATGATTCTGCAGATGTTATTTTCCCAAAGTACAACTACACCAACAACACATGCTTAACAGTCTGTGAAACTAGAAATATCTCCAGCCTGGATGTACAACTTCAAAGTAATTTGGTAATCTGTAGTGTTTTTCGTACACATTCATCAGAAAAGTCTAATTTTGATCTGATCTTGGAATCAAGTATGTTTTATTTTGGTTTTGAATCTTCTTATGTAAAATTTACAAGACTTTTTTTGTAATGTGTTTCAAAATTATAGCGATTACAAGAACATACTAACCACTTCATGTATGACTACTAAGACTATCATGAGGGCGACAATAATGGCCTGATTCCTAAAAACACTCGGCACTCCACCAGTATATATACCTAGCCATTTACCATACCACATGTGTGATTTGTGATTCATCCAATTCTTGTGGGAGATTCAAACTTGCTGTGAATATCATATGCCACATGTATAATAAATAAGGTGTAAGTAAATAATAATTAGACAAAGGGTAATGGATTCAGAGATATGTATATATATATATATCGATATTCCATGTTCTAATTGGAAACTTTTTCTGAAACTTGGCAAACAAAAGAGTTGAACTGTCGAGAGCAGTATATTTATAGAGATGGGAGCTTTTTCTGATATTTAAAACTAGCTTCCCGCCAGTGCTTCACCTACATATATCTTCCCCAAAAGCAAATACATATTTTCCAGTCTTACATTCTTCACAGAGTGTAGCCCTTCCCATTCCTGATTCCATAAAAACCTGCTCAGCTGTTTTATCAGATTGTTCTACAGAAAAAACATATTCCTTCATAAAAAATGATTCTGTAATTATAAAGGTTTGGAACCTATTTAAACGACTAACCTAATGTTTAATGTTAATTGAATGTAAAAGTAAGTTTCAAGTTTCTGTATAAAATTTTATTGAAATTGCTTTAGTAGTAAGGCTGATTGTATGACATTTATTTTGTTAATATTACTGATCCATTGGCAGTTGTTTGAGTAGACCTATAATAAAGTTATCTGTAGTATTTCTGTACCTAAGGGCTATAATTTACCTAATACATGGAGCAGTCTCTACAAACCTATACATACTGTAATATTTTTTATTATTCTAGCTAAGAGTCTTAACAAGCTCAGTCCATGATAAATCATATTTTTACTGAAACTTGTTAGAAATTATTACGTCAATTATTCAGTCATAAAAAATATCAAGTATAGGACAGAAATGATAAAATACTTGAATATTTAATTTTTAAAACATGTCATGTCACTATTTGTATGAAACATTACACACATACTCAGCTCCTGTCATTCCAAATTTGTACTGAAAACAAAAGATCCCCATATTTTTCTATTTATTACTGCACACATATATTAATGGGAAACATAATTTCAACTGTAAGCAAAATATACTCTATATTTCCATTACATATTTTTTTTTACTGACCAGACCTTACCTTACTCTGACTAAGTCCATTACAGACCTGGGTCAGAACCCAACTGGTAATTTGAAAATACATCTAACCCTTAATTTATCTGTTAGGTCCCAGGGACTCCGCTTGTTTTACAAAGCGTTGTAATTTTTTTTATATTGCACTTACAAGCTTGTGTGTCACAGTACCTTTCTCCAGTAGTGCGCGGCGTGCGGCGGCGGGAAGATGTTGCGTGGGCGCTTGTTTATAGGTAAGTTATAATGTTCACGGAGTCCATGGGACTCTACCAGAGCATTTGTGTTACTTTTGCACATATTTTATAATATTGTTTTCTTTTAGTTTTATAATACTTTTTCTTTGTTTTAGACTGCAAAATGGCTTCCAGTAGACTAGTAGTAAACTTAGATCAACCAGAAGCTGATTTGATCATAATGGCCTGGCTAAACGACGAAGATATGGAGCAGGATGACGAATCTAAACACCCTCAAGAAGTGCCTCAAAATAATATACCTGAGGAATTACTTTCCGACCCCGAAGACGAGTGCATACCTTTTGATCATGACTAAGAATCAGAATGTTCAATAGATTCTGATTGTGAGGATATGGTGGCCTCAGGTGAGAAGACAAGAAAATATTATTACGGGAAAAGATTTGCGCCCGTTGTGTTGTCACAGCCAAAGATTGACTGCTGCACGTTTTTTATTTTTATATGAAACTATATGCTTTTTTATTTCGTTCTTAAGATTTCATAGTATCTTTCAAATTATTCATAAGTAAGAAGTTGAAATATACTTAATTAAGATTTTCTTACAGTAGTCAGAAGTTCATACTACTTTTTGTTGATTTAATTCAGAGGGTGATATTGTTTTCTTGTTAAAATTCTACATAGTTCCTAAAACCGAAGTGTGATTTTAAAGTCTGATAGTGTAATGTTGATTATTCAAATATATATTATAGTTTTTGATTATTTATGGAGTTTTATTTTAAAAAAAATACCGATTTGTCGAGGAGTCCAAGAGTCCGAGGAGATAAATTAAAGGATATTTCACCACCAGATTAACTGAGGGCTAAATAAAATACCTACATAACTAGCATATATAGAAGTGTACATATAACTATCAAACACACGAACATACAAATACACACTAATGGAAAGATTGTTAGCAAAGATAACAGCGACGTCTTAGGGTCTATCGACGTATGGAATAATTTATGAGTAGAGGCACATATGCGGGGCACTGGAAAAATCGTCTTACGTCCGATAATAATTGCCTCCTGAGTGGGTTTGTTTGAGCCCATTTGTATATGTGATAATAACGATAAATATATATATGTCAATCGCACATTATATAATTGCAAGTCATCCGCGTGTAGCTGAAATTTAGAATATAAGGAAGATTGCTGCTCTTATGTGGTTTACAATCATTTCGATTACTTTTAAAATTTGACAACATATGTTATTCTTTGACTTACCAACATACTTCCTTATATTATTCATTATCTCTTATTGTCGGTAAAATCTAGTAAGAGAAACAATGAAGTTAAACAAAATCTAAAATCAGCTTTGATAAACCCACTAAATAAACTTTATCAGAGATACATGATTTTTCTTATTTTTAAGGCTAAGTCTTGGGTAGTATCACAGATTAGTATACTATTGTAGTATACTAATCTGTGGTCTTGGGTGTCTTGGGAGTTGGGACTGAGCTTGGTTTTTTTTTTTTCGGCGGGAACTTGAAAAGGGCGGGCGCCAAAAAAGGAAACTCTCAAAAAATAATTTATTTTATTATATTTATTATTATTTAGTGTTTATTTATAATTTTCTTATATCTATATATTCTTCAGTTTATGTGGTAAGTGTTAGTTTTAATTTCTTTTTCCTGTTTTTACTATGGATCCCGATCCAGACCCTGATCCTCCTGACCCTGTTTCTAATCCCATCCTTTCACTTATAAATGCAAGTGAATACATTTCGCAGGCTGAAGGTAAATCGAAATTCTCCTTGGTAAAACAAACTCTGAAAAAGAAATCTGCAAAAATTCCACTAAAGACAAAAGATAAATCCAATGTTCGCAACATCCAATAGGCTATTTGACAACATTCAAAATATACAACAAATTGTGGTCATACTTGAAGATAATATCGTAAAGAAATATATTTCACTTTATTTTGATGTAAATCATGTGTGATTTTATAAAAACACAGAAAATTAATTATTGTATTTTTTTAAATTTTATCTTGAACGTGAACGGCCTGTGATTGGTTGACACTCCGGTGACGTCACACACAAGTAAACATTATCTCGATAGTTCGCGTCGGTATTGTTTTTGAGTGTTTTTAAGATATTTATAGCAGTTTTCTGATATTTTTCGTTTTTATTCACATCTTGTTGTGTAATACAGTAATACTTATCCATTACACACCTAAAAATGGATCCGAATTTTGTGAGAGCCGATAACAGCAACCTACCTAAGATTGACTCTTTCATGGTTGCAAATTTCTTTAAGAGTAACACAGATTACTATGCTGCGGAATTTAAGAATGTAAAAACAACTGTGTAAGTATTATGAAGAAATCATTTATCTACTAACCTTTACATTTGGTTAATTTCCATATTAGATAAACAATATTTTAAGGTTATGTTATTGACTGCATAATGTTTATGTATTACGCTTTGTCATAGTTTTTGCTTTTGTTTCACAGGTCTGCAAGGGAGTCCTATGGAGACGATGCTATTGGATACGTCCAACTACACCGGGAGCACGGAGTTTGCAAAATTAAGTGTAAAGTGTGCCCAGAACATAAAGTTAGAACCAAAGCCTACAATGTGACGATGATAGTTAATGAAAATGACAGCGAAATCATTAGCTGTAAATGCCATGACTGTGCTGCTTCAGCTGGTGGATGCAAGCATGCAGTTGCTTTTTTGATGTGGGCCCATCGTCGCTCTGAGGAACCAGCATGTACTTCTGTAGAGTGCTATTGGAGAAAACCTACTTTGTCCAGAGTAGGGTCTACCTTGAAGTACATTACTGTTCAGCAGATGTCCCAAAAGGAAGTACCTCACAGACCAAGTACATCAGATCTTTATAATGAATTTATTAGTGAAGCAAAGAAGAAAAAAATTGAAAACTGTGAGTTGCTGAAATATCAGCATGATTTCAAATATAGTACTTTCAAGCAATTTTCTTTACACTACTTCCTTATGGACCAATCTCCACAAATAAAAAATGACGTTGATAAGCTTATTGAAAATTTAAAAGCTACTTTCACAAAAGATGTGATTAGCAGCATTGAAAAAGCAACAAGGAATCAGAGCAAAAGCAACTTGTGGTATGAAATGCGATATGGCCGTATCACAGCCTCCAAGGCACATGAAATTAGTGTTTGCCATACTCCAGACGGTTCTTTGGTGGCTGCTTTAATGGGCGCCAAAATCCCTGACACAGCAGCAATGAGGAGAGGAAGAACTCTAGAACAGTCTGTCCGAAAGACAGTTTGTAATAAACTAAAAATAAAATTTACTTCTTGTGGGCTGTATATCTGTCAAGAATATCCGATAATTGGAGCATCTCCTGATGGTGTATGTAAAGATGCCATTATTGAAATCAAATGCCCCACGAAGTTAAAAACAAATAATAAATATTTAAATAATGGCATGTTAACAGAAAAATGCAAGGCACAGGTGCAGTTGCAGATGTATGCAACAGGTATTAAAAAATGTTATTTTTGTGTGGCAGACAGTAATTTTGAAACAACAAAGAATGTTGAAATTATTTTAGTAACATATGATGATGGCTATGTTAAAAGCTTATTGCAAAAATTAGTTATTTTTTGGAAATCAAATATTTATCCTATTTTGTATCGTAACACTAATCTGTAAAGGGCATTAAATAAAAATAATTTGGAATCACATAATTGTTTTTATTTATTTTATAATCGAATCCTGCAAATTTATAAGAGCACATGCAATAATAATGACATGATCTAGTACACGAATTAAATTATTATTTATCACTGAATGTTGCTTTAGCATATGGAATTCTCTTAATCGCCTTATTACTCTTTCAACATGAATTCGCAAGCTGGCTATTATTTTAGTTTGACGAACTTCAGCTTTTGATAACTTTGCACCAGCAATTACACTAGGTGGTCTTAAAAGTTTTATACCTTTTTCATGAAGTATCTGTTCAATGTGTTTAAAGCCTCTGTCTGCTAAGATACAACTTCCTGGCTGTAATTCATCTAGAAAGTTACAGTTTTCAACTATAGTAACATCACTTGCCCTACCCCCAAACCCTTGAGAAATATAATTTATTAAACCGTTAGGTGTGCAGGATATTAAGTACTTTACAGTATTTCCCTTTTTGTACTCTAACCATGTTAGTGCCTGATAAAGAGCCTTGGATGGTTTTTGTATGTCTATTTCTAGACAATCAATTATACAGCTGACATCATGATAGTTATGCCTAAATGCAATGGGGAGATTCTTTTTAGTTAAGCTTTTATCTAACTTTACAATTAATGATCTTAAATAACTACTTATTATTGGTATGTTTGCTAAAAATATTTTACTCGCATATGATAATGATATTCCAAAATTATCTTCTAATTCAGAAAATGTGCTCTATTTAATTCTCTATTTATTTATTTAAATCTAATTTTTTTCAAGCACAGCAAAATATGTTCAATTTTTACATTTGTGTGTTTATGCAACAACTGAACAAAAAAATAGCATTCTTTGGAAATACCTATATACATCAGAGGTTTCTTTGAAATTAAATTCATAGTGATTTTGAGACACTGCAATTGCTCAATATTTTCATTGGTATCTGTAACATTAGTATCAGAGTCAGTAACCCTTGATGATGGTGTAGTTATAGAAGGTGATAAGTGACCACTCTCAAAACAAGAAATATCACTGTCTGATTTGTCATCTTCGAGTAAAACATGTCTCTTAAGTTTTTGTGCAACTCCAGACTGCAGTGGTCGACCACGGCATGGTTGAATCTTGATAGGTGAAGTGGAACTAGATGTTGTTGAAACTTTGAACGGTGAGGTAGAAATACTTTTATTTCGCAATTTTGTTTGCACATATTTACTTCTACAATGTTTCTGTATTTTTGATTGAACAGATTTTTCTACAGTTATGATAGATGTTGTCATTGTTTCCTTATCTTGAGTTTTTGGTATTTCTGAAAAGAGAAAAATCCACAATTAAATAAGTACTTCATTAAACGAAAATAACATAATTATTTATCATGTTTGTAATAAATAAAAAATATACCTTCGGGCTCAGTAATTGGTTGTATAGTATTATCATCTTTTTGAAAGTTTTCAGCACAGGTTTCAGCACTTTGACTTTGCAGACATTCTGTGACAAGATTAGATCTTTGTCTCTTGTGAAATAGTTCTCGAGAACAATCAGGATCAGACAGCCTTCTTTTGCGATCCTCTTGACAATGAAATTTAGATGGCACGGCCTCATTTGCCAAAAGTATCTTCTGACTGTAACCCATTTTGTACTTCATGTAGTTGGTTGTGTCTTTTTCCATCTGCAATGCAAAATTATTATAAATATGTTATAATAGTGCTATTTAGTAATTTTTCTTTGTAAACGAAAACTAGAAAGATATAATTAGTATAATTATATAAATATACTCGTAATTATTAGGTTTCAAAAGAAATCTAATTATGTATATTGACGAATTTAAGAGGTTATGTTATGACATAAACATATGAATCAAAACAAGAGATGATAAATCCTTACATTATCACATATTATGAACTACAGTCTACAATACTATTTATTTATAGTTAATTATTACTTACATCAAAGTGATCTTCACACATAAAAACATTTGTATGAGATAAAATGCTTTTTGGGTCACGTCGAGCTAATTGTAGCCACAATTTTCGTCTTTTGGGATTTGTTGGAACGGAAACAAACAATTTTTGGGGACTATTTATAGTCGTACTTGTACACTGTGGCACTATACACCATTTATATACCATTTTAGGATATAAATTCCAATTAACAATTAAAATACACTCCAACTGCTCTAATCAAAACAAAATGTTTACTTGCGTGTGACGTCACGCGTGACATATGAGCAGCGCCATTACAGAAATAGTGTTTTATCGCGCGTTTAGGAAATTTAAACTTCAACATTGTTTTTTCATTACTAAAACATTAAATATTTCGGAAATATCAATGTAGCACACTTATTATAGTATAAACATTAATATAAAACTGTTTTCCAAGATTAGTCAAATAGCCTATTAGCTATAGATGCATTAAAATACAGTTCTCCTAGTCTTTCTTCAAATTATACACCTCACAATTCATCATCTGACAATAGTGTTCCCATGGACAGCTCTCATGTTAACATTTTTCGCAATAGATACAATGAGTCTGACAAAGCCCATACATTGTACATGTTCAACTAATTGAAGCTTCGCCATCTGCTGGTTCCACTTTGCACCCATTAAAGTTCGGCAACTTCCTTTTTAAAAATAATTTTAAAAATGTTCTTAGTGACGGAATTAAAAGAGTGGGAAGAAATCGCTTAGCCGTGCATTTTAAATCTCCTTCAGACGCCAATACATTTATCGACAATCACTTGCTATTTGAAAGCAATAATTATAAAGTTAACATTCCCACTTATAATATTTGTAAGTTAGGAATTCTTAAAGGGATCCCAGTGGACTGGACCCATGATGATATAGTAAATAATTTAGTAATTCCATTTGGGTATGGTAAAATCTTAAAAAGTAGGAGAATTTCGCGAAGAGTTACCATAGATAATGGTAATTCCTCGTGGATTCCTACACAATCAGTAGTACTCACTTTTGATGGCCAAATTCTTCCCCCCCGTGTTACTGCTTTTTATACCTCTATAGCTGTTGAGCAGTATACTTACCCCACTATTCAATGCTTCAAATGTTGTAGATTTGGGCATACTCAGATTCAATGTAGAAGCAAACCTAGATGTTATAAGTGTTCACTAGAACATACTGGTTCTGAGTGTGATAGAATTGCCAATCTTCTATGTATTAACTGTCAGGGTTCACATGAGGCTACAAATAAAACCTGCCCAGAACATGTTAGACAATATAAGATTAAGCAAAAAATGTCTGTCGACTCAATTTCTTATCAAGAAGCTGCTAAAGAGTTTGCCCCGTCAAAACGGTCATTTGCTGAAATTACAAAAAATTCGTTCCCCTCTAATTCTCAGTTACAGTCGTCTTCTATTCCTAATTCCACTTCTCCGGTCATCCAAAGTTATAAAAAAACTGTTTTTATACAAAAAAAACCTAACAGACATCTTTCTCAAGGCTATGATCAAACTGAACATAATGATTTGATTAATCAGTTTGCTTTGCCCACTCCTAAAAATGGATGTGGTTTAACTTCATCACAAGGTCATGAAGCTGTTACCTCTGACAGCTTGAATGAGTTACTAACATCTCTTGTTAATATTATTTTAAACTCATCACTACCAGAATCCGTTGCCATTACACTTATAAATAACATTACAATGTCAATATACAAAATTATTAAACATGGATCTAATCCTCCAGTGGAACAGTAGAAGTATACAATCTAATAATACTGATTTAATCCATCTTGTAAATACTCATAATCCCTTTATCATTGCTATTTCAGAAACATGGTTGAAACCAAGTATGAATTTTAGAGTCAAAGGTTATACAATTCTTAGAGATGATAGGAATGATGGTTGGGGTGGAGCTGCCCTTCTTATTAAAAAAAACATAACATTTAATTATATTCCTCTTCCTCCATTTAATAATAATCATATTAATGCAGTTGCTGCTAAATTATCAGATTTTTCTGTTCTTTCCTTGTATATATCTTGTAAGGACATTTCAGTTATTACAATTTTAAAAAGTATTATTCAGTCCTTACCGTCTCCTGTAATTATTCTAGGCGATTTTAATGCTCATCACTCGATTTGGGGAGCACCAAATAATGATGCCTTAGGTATTCAACTCTTAGATATCATTGATGACTTAAATTTATGTGTATTGAACGACGGTTCAGCTACACGAAGGGCTTATCCCGGCCAATCATTAAGTTTTGTAGATATCTCTTTATGTTCATCTTCATTTTCTTCTCTTCTTTATTGGGAGTGTCTTCCTCTATCTTATGGTAGTGACCACTACCCCATAATAATATCTTTGCCATCCAAGAACCAATCGGTTCCTTTACTTCCCCCTTTACTAAAGTATAAGTTAGATAAAAATTGCGATTGGGACACATATAGTTCTACTGTAGAAAATAAACTTTTAATGATGCCTAAGCTCAATGCAGAAAATATTTTATTTTCATACGATTATTTTATATCGGCTGTTTTGTCTACTGCAGATTCTTTGTTTACCTTAAAAAATGTTGCCATTGGCAAAATCCCGTCCCCTCCGTGGTGGGATCATGAATGCACGCAAGCTATTAAATCGAGAAATAACGCAGAGAAGGAATGCAATGTGCTTTTAAATACTCAGTCGTACCTTAAATATAAAAATATTTCTGCGGCTACCAAACGTCTTCTTAAAAAAAAGAAAAGAGATGGTTGGAAAAAATTTTGCGCCTCCTTGTCCCCGGATACGCCTTCGTCTGTTGTGTGGAGAAATATAAAAAGGTACAGATGCTCTGCAGATATTAAGAAAATTACGTCTTTTTCTTTGGATTGGGTGACTCCATTTTTGGATAAACTGGCGCCTAATTTTGTTCCAAATGCTGATGAAATGCCATATTTATATACTTCAAATACTAATAGCTCATATTTAAATAGTTTCTTTTCACTTATAGAGTTAAATTATGTTCTGGATCATTTATCAGATTCAGCTCCTGGTATTGATTCCATTCCATATTCATTTATCTGTAAATTATCATCTAAATCTCGATTGTTTTTATTAGATATTCTGAATCTTATTGTTTTTAACGGAAATATCCCTCCTAGTTGGAAAAGGCATATAGTTATTCCTATTCTTAAGCCTTTTAAAGATCCCACCGATTCATCAGCTTATAGACCAATTGCATTAGCATCAGCTGTGTCTAAGATAACAGAACACTTAATTAAAAATAGACTTGAATGGTATTTGGAACATAATAATTTATTAGCAGCATCTCAATTTGGTTTCAGAAAGGGTAAAAGTACCTCTGACAACCTTAGTATTTTTTCTACTGATATTCAACTGGCCTTTTCTAAAGGTGACTCAGTTGTTGCCTCTTTCTTGGATATTTCAGCTGCATATGATAATGTTAACCTTAAAATTCTTAAAGACAAACTAAATCTTCTTAAAGTCCCTCCCACATTTTCTGATTTCATATTTAATTTATTTACTGGCAGATTGATCACATTAAGATTACCGGGTGCTTGTTCACAACCCAGAACGCTTTGGAAAGGGGTTCCTCAAGGTTCAGTCTTGAGTCCTCTTCTTTATGATGTTTACACATATGACTTAGAAAAGTCAATTTCTCCTGCATGTTGCATTCTTCAATATGCTGATGATATCTTAGTTTATTCATCTAATTATTCTATTCCAGTTGCTGCATCTAATCTAGAGCATTCTTTGAATAATTTATATTCATGGTTATCCCGACATTCTTTATCTTTATCTGTTACAAAAAGTTCTGTAGTAGTCTTTTCTAAAAAAAGATCCCTTCCTAATGTTGGAATCAGTGTTAACAATTCTAGGTTACAGGTACATAACGAATGTCGCTTTTTAGGCAGAATATTCGACAGTAAATGTAGTGGCATTCCTCATACTAATTACATAGTAGATAAATGTGAAAAACATATTAATTTATTAAGATCTTTATCTGGTGTCTGGTGGGGGCCCACCCTTTTACCTTAAGACTTGTATATAATGCTATTATTCGGAGCCTCCTAGATTACGGTTCATTTTCATTAATTCCTGTAAATAAAACGGCTATCAAGAAATTTGATAATGTGCAATCTAAGTGCTTACGTATAATTGTAGGTGCTATGAAAAGTACTCCCATTGTTGCCCTTCAGGCAGAATGTGCCGACCCCCCATTATACTTACGAAGACAGTATCTCGCCGACAGATATTTTTTTAAGTTAATGCAATTTGAGAATCACCCGCTTTTTCTAAAATTAGATACTCTCAATAATATTATTTTAGGTAATAATTCATTTTGGCGAAATAAAGATATTCCATATTTAATTAAAAGTCTCCGAAAGGTTAAAAAATTGAATTGCAATTTCAGTCGATTCCCTTGTCACCCACTTTTTGCGCAAAAGTTTAGCTCTATTATTTTTTCTCCGTCTGTTATCACTTCAATAGGTATTACAAAAAATTCAAAATCAGCAAATGCTAAATTCATATCGTTTGTTAATCAAAATATTACTAACGCTGAAATATTTTTTACAGATGCTTCTAAGATATCCGATCATTCTTCCTTTCCGGCTGATGATTGCTTTGTAGGCGCTGCTTTTTTACAACAGTCCACTGGTTATTTTAAATTATTTAAAATAGCAGCCTCACTTCTAACTTTACGGCTGAAGGTTTGGCCATCTTAGAATGCATACGATATATAAATATAAACAATATTTGTGCTTCTTTTATTTTTACCGATTGCTTAAGCTTTTTACAACTGGTTCAATCGAATCCGTTTAATAAAAACTCTTTTAATCCTCTCCCACTTATGGTTAAAGATATTTTAAAAGAAAGTTTAGATAAAGGTCTGCAGATTACTTTAGTTTGGATTCCTGGTCATTCGGGAATTCAAGGCAACGAGAATGTTGATAAATTAGCTAGATTGGCGTCTAAGCAAGGTGCTACTTCCTACAAGTTCATTTTTGCTCAGGACATTACAGATTTTTCTCGCGTGTCGTTAGAATATGATTGGAACCAGGAATGGCAATCTTCAAATCTACATGTGGCTCAGTTTTACCGCAAAATCCATCCAACAATCTCCCTTACTCCATGGTTTTCAAAGCTGCGATATTGTAAAAAAGTCTCTTCTGTTATTTCTCGCCTTAGATTTGGTCACTGTTCATGTCCTTCCCATTTAGCAAAACTTCATATTTTGGATTCATCACTGTGTAAATGCGGCCTTGCAGAAGGTAATGTAATTCATATCCTTTTCTCTTGCCCTTTTTTCAACTCCTTACCACTTTATGATATTATGTTATCCTTTAATGCTCCTCTTCCTTATAATTTATCATCTATTCTATCTCTTTCGAATAAATTTTATCGTAAATCTATTATTAAATTTATTTCATTTCACGATATTTGTTTATAATTATATTATCCGTTTCCTTACATTTTCCCCTATAACGCCCAATCCTTGCCCTAATCCAACAAAACTTCCATATATTCTGTCTAATCTGTGATTCCATTAACACGTGAAAATGGCAGCAGTAATTCTCAGTTTTGAAGAGAAGTAAATTGCCAGTTACAAAAATAAGAAGAAGAAGACTGAGCTTGGGACCATGCTGCCTTTTTTTTTCGGCATCGCACGGTTTGTGCATTAGCCACAACAAAAATTGGGAAACGTTTACAAATAAAAAAGGACGCGGAATCGGTAAAGGAATTGGATCAAGATAGGTAAAAATAGGATATATGAGAAAATATAGGAAGGATATAAAAAATAGAGTTAGGTAGGTATTTCTGTATTAATGAAGTAGGTAGAAATACAATTAAAGCCCGGACGATTATGGTGAATTTGGTTTATTGATTAGTAAAGTCTTCTGTAATACAACTGTAACAATTAATTAATACATGTGGAACACAAAAGTCTCTGTTAGACACCATTTTTAGCGGGAACACAGATAATAAAAGGTTCTACTATTATAGGTTATAAAACATCAAAAAATATTAAGCGGGTTTTCATTGTCATTCTCAATACCCTTCCTCAATGAAAACCATCATTAAAATTAAAATAAAACTCTTCACAACTCTAACATACATTATTACAATGTTTCTTTCAGTTAAACTATAATTTGTTACATTAATCCTAACTTTAAACAAAAAACTTTGAATACAACTTTGCCTAACCTTTTTGTGAACATATCTGCTAATTGTTTATCTGTTGGAATATATTCTAAGAGTAACAAACCTTCTGCAATCTTATGTTTAACAAAATGATATCTAAGATCAATATGCTTAAGTCGCTTGTTATCACAATTTTTAGAAAAATGTATTGCTGATTGGTTATCAATAAAAATTTTAAAACATCTGTTGTTTAATTTTAGTTCACACATTAAATTTTGTACCCACAAACCCTCTGTAACTGCTTTACCTAAAGCTATAAATTCTGACTCAGTAGATGACAATGCTACACATTGTTGTTTATTGCACCCCCAGGACACAGTACATCCAAATACTTGCATCACAAAACCAGATGTAGATTTTCTGTCCAGCTTGTCACCTCCCCAGTCAGCATCTGTATAACCCAACAAAGGTATATCCTCTTCTGCTCTATAAATTAACTTCCAGTCCTTTGTTCCTTGTAAATATCTTAATATGCGCTTTAGTCCTTTCCATAAGCTTTCATTAGCATATGTTTGAAATCTAGCCAAATAGTTGAGAGCAAAACATATGTCGGGCCGGGTACCTAACATCACATACATCAGGCTGCCAACGAGTCTTCTACATCTTTTTACCAATTCTTCATCCTTTGCAGGTTGTAAACTAAGATCAAGTCCTAACTCTATAGGTGTTTCTGCAGACTTACATTCATTCATTTTGTAATTTAATAGTAATTCTTCTATATATTGCTTTTGACTCAGTTCTATGCAACCTTCCTTTTTATATATGTTTATGCCTAAATATTTCAAATTATTATTCCCCATATCTTTCATTTCAAATTCTGCTTTTAAAGAATTCTTTAATTTGTTTAAATTATTGATATTTTCTGAAATCAAAATTAAATCGTCGACATACAATAGTAAATAAAACTTTTCTTCATTTTTATAATAGAGACAATAATCGGCTTTACTCCTGTTAAACCCTTCCTTAATCATAAAGTCATTGAATTTATCATTCCACATTTTCGGTGATCGTTTCAAACCATATAATGCTCGTTTTAGTTTCAGTACTTTCTTTCCTTCTTTAAATCCTTGTGGTCTATTTATATATACATCCTCCATAATATCACCATTTAGGAATGCACTCTTGACATCCATTTGTGAAATGCTCAAATTGTATTTAACTGCTATGGCAAGTAAAATTCTGAGTGTTGGAAGTTTTGCAACTGGTGCATATATTTCAGTGGGGTCGAAATCATCTTTTTGTTGATAGCCTCTCGCAACAAGTCTGGCCTTATACTGTGTTTTCCCATTGTCGTTTCTTTTTATTTTAAACACCCACTTTGTGTCTATTTTTCTTCTTCCAACTGGCAAGTCAGTCTCAACCCAGGTTTGATTCCGTTCTAATGCTTCTATCTCTGCGCTGATTGCCTTGAGCCATTTGTCTTTATCTTTTCCCATAATTGCATCTCTGTAAGTTAAATTTTCTTCTCCTTGTGTTATCAAAGCTGTATCATAATCCTTTAACCAATAAGGTTGCTTGATCTTTCTGCCTGTTTTAGTTCTTCTTTCTTCTGTTTCCTTACTCTCTTCTGTATCAAAAAGCTCTTCTTCTAGATATTCTTCTATCATCTCATCTTCACATTGCGTATCACTCATTTCTTCTCTATTTATGTTCTGACTTTCTTCACTTCTTCTGTTTGTGACCTTATCTTCTTGATTCATATATCCTATTTCTTTATTTGTCTTACAATGATGCTCCTTTTCGCTTTCAATACTATTATTTTTATCTGTTTCATTGATAGTAGGTATTTCTGTTGAGTCATTTTCTATTATTTCTATATGCTCCGTACTCTGTTTTTGTTGTTGCTCCACATCTCTGTCCTGTATAATATGAAAACTGCCACTGCTTCTGACTTTATATGAACTATCCTTATTCAAAGTATCCTCCACTCTATTAATAGTGTCTTCTTTAATAAATATCACATCTCTATATATATTTACTTCTTTATTTTCAGGCGTCCATATTCTATAACCTTTAGTGTTTATACCGTAACCAACAAATATACCTTTTTTACTTTTGGCATCCCATTTTTGCCGGTTATGTTTAGGAATGTGTACAAATACTTCTGTACCAAAAACTCTTAGTGTGTCTATATCAAACTGTTTATTAAATAATAATTCATAGGGTGTTTTATTAGGTATTGGTGACTTACCTGTTCTGTTAATTGTGAAAATGGCAGTGCTTAAAGCCTCAGCCCACAGTTTCTTCGGAAGATTTTTTGCCAACAACATTGTCCGTCCTGCTTCCACTACAGTCCTCATTTCACGTTCGATACGAGCATTCTGTTCAGGTGTGTATGCAATTGTAGTCTGATGTACTATGCCCTGTGACTTAAACAACTCAGTTATGTGTCTATTTATAAATTCAGTACCATTGTCAGACCTAAAATGCTGAACCTGATTACCTGTAAGATTTTTAAAAAATACTAAAAATTCTTCTATGCACTCTTTAGTTTCCCATTTATTTTTAATAAAATAAACCCATCTATAATTACTATAATCATCTTTTAGCAGTAAAAAGTACTTGGCACCACCTAAAGAGCTACACTCTATAATCCCACTTAAGTCCATATGAATTAATTCTCCTACTTTAGTCGCCCTATGAAAGCTTCTTTTAAATGGTAGCCTATGCTGCTTTCCATTAATACATGCAATACACTGTTCATTATGGTCTACATATGTCTTATTATATTTATGTAACACATCTTTTACATACGAGTAATTCTGATGACAAAGTTTATTATGCCACTCTGTTAATGTTGAAATTAATGCAGTACTTTCTTTTATTTTAAAATTCATAATAAATAAATTTTCATGTCTTGAGGAAGTACAGGTTACAATACCATTTTTATAAAACTTACATGTTTTACTGTCAGACACAATACTATATCCTTTATCAATTGCACATACAACAGAAAATAAATTAACTTGGAGTTCAGGTACAAACAATACATTTAATAATACTGAGGGTTCATATTCATTTCCATTGTAGGCGTCTACTTCTATCATTCCTATGCCCATTACTTTTAATTTATTGCCATTACCAATAGTGACAAACTTATCTTGAATTTCCTTAAAATCAGTAAACAGATCTTTATTACAACACATGTGTTCACTAGCACCCGTATCCATAACCCATTTACTTTGACATTGACTTTGCATAATATATGCTCTTGGAGCCCTATTATTTTGATGTTGTCTTAACCTACAGTTTTTATAAATATGACCTGTTTTACCACAATTATTACATTTGCGAGCATAGCATTCACTTTTAAGATGACCGATCTTTCCACAAACAAAGCACTTTTTATTTTGTTCACTTGCACTATTACACTTTGACCCTTTGTTGTTCTTCATGTCACTATAGTTCTTCTTTACATTATTTCCTTTAGCAACCAAAGCTGCTTCTGTTGGAGCCTCTCTCTGTTTTAAACGTTCTTCTTCAATTAAGAGCCTTGCTGTCAAGTTTTTAAGCGTCTGCTCCGAGCTTGGGACTGATTCCCACGCTGAAGTAAAATGTTTGAATTTGTCTGGCAGGCATAATAATATTTTTGTGATAATCATTTTTTCAGATATATTTTCATTATGCAATTTTAATTTATTCACAATATCTTCAACTTTGGTGATGAAATTGACCATTGGCGATTCGTATTGAATATTATAGAACATCTGTTGCAATAAATGCACACCAACTTTCGACTTTGCTTCAAAAATTGTTGTTAATTTTTCCCACATGTCAAATGCCGTAGAACATGACACCAGGTAGGACAGTAAATTTTCTTCAATTCTGGTAACAATATATTCTTGAGCATGATTATCTTTTTCTAAGTTTGATTTATCATCGGCATTAACGGGTTTCTGTATAACCTCCAAAAGATTCTTTGACCGCAGTATTACAGTCATTTTTGAGATTCCAAGATATGATTATGATTATTTAAAATTATGGTACCACCATCTTTTCTGTCCATCTTTTTACACTTAACACTTCTCTGTACCTTTTCACCAAAAATCAGTCCAGGACCACGCCGACACTAATTAGTATGTAGTTTTTGTTAAATCTTCTGTTTCTATCTTCTCGTGTCTGGGCCCATAACCAAATACAATTAAAGCCCGGACGATTATGGTGAATTTGGTTTATTGATTAGTAAAGTCTTCTGTAATACAACTGTAACAATTAATTAATACATGTGGAACACAAAAGTCTCTGTTAGACACCATTTTTAGCGGGAACACAGATAATAAAAGGTTCTACTATTATAGGTTATAAAACATTCAAATATTTAAAGCGGGTTTTCATTGTCATTCTCAATAGGTAGGTAGGTAAAGTATAAAAACGCGATTGAAATACAACATATTGATTTAGAATACAAGTAAAGTCTACGAATCTTTGATGTTTCAGAGAATACTTATTTATTTGAATTTTAGTAATCACTCTACACAATAGCAACACTGCAAAACGATTTCTTTCATAGCCACTAAAATATGTCATTGCTGATATGCTTAAAAATCTATCCAGTAATGTCATGCCTTCTGTGTACTTTGATTATTTCGCAAGAAGTCATCTGCTAGCTGCATTAAGTTTGAGAAACAGAAAATAAAATTAGATAATTTAATCTTATTATAGTTGTTTTGCCTAAGCGGTTAGGATTTAGGATGTTTGTTTGTATATTCATAAAATAAAAGTGTAATCTCTGGCATGTACAATAACAGGTTTCACTTCATTACTGTCGTGGCTGTAATAGTTATGGCCTCCAGCAGTACGGCTTGAAAGACTGTCGTAGTTGCCTAGTGCATCTTCAGGTCTTTTGAGAAGACACCTATACCTCGTTATAGTATATCAGTACTATACCTCGTTATCGATACCGCGTCGCTCAGATGAATTTTGAAATTATGTATCAGGGATTTGTCCACGTTTTTTTTTTTTTTTTTTTTTTTTATGTGATAGGGGGCAAACGAGCAGACGGATCACCCGATGGTAAGCAATTACCGCCGCCCATGAACGCCCGCAACACCAGAGGAGTCACAAGCGCGTTGCCGGCCTTTTAAATGGGAGTACGCTCTTTTCTTGAAGGTTTGGATATCGTAACGCCTCGGAAACACTGCAGGCGACAATTCATTCCACAGTTTAGCTGTGCGAGGCAGAAAGTTTCTAGAGAAACGCACAGTGTGGACTGCCAAGTATTGAGATGGTGAGGATGGACGGTTTGTCGCGTGGAACGATGTCGGAAAGTACTTGCAGGGATAAGTCCAAATAATTCCTCTGAGCATTCTCCGTAGTAAATGCGATAGAGTATGCAGAGAGAAGCTACATCTCTACGCAATGCCAAAGGGTCAAGCCGACTTGAAGTTTCCTGGTGGTCGACGATGCGAATCGCTCTCCGTTGAATCCGGTCTAGAGGGAGAAGCTGGTATTGGGGCGCCCCTGCCCAAAGATGAGAACAGTATTCCATATGAGGCCGGACCTGTGCCTTATAAAGTTGCAGACGGTGGACCGGTGTGAAATACCGCCTCGATCTATTGAGCACACCAAGCTTCTTCGAGGCTAGTTTGCTCATATCGCAAATTATTTGTCATTCCTCAAGCTCGGAAAGGAGCGTTTCCTTGATCTGAGTATTGGGAGGAAAACGCTAGTTCCCACCAGCGGGCTGGAAATTCTTATACTATTTACTTCCCTCCTTAGGGTGGAGTGAAATTTTAAAAATAGAACTGAATTAGGTTACGTACCTAATTATACCGTAATTGTACTAACGTTACAGTTAATTTTAAATAGGTTCTATTCATGTTAGGAGTATTTTTATTAATACATTTAAAAAGTAGAGTGCTACACAAGGGTAAAAGGAATCAAACCCTACTCGGACTATAGCTTATAAAGCAATCTACTATTCACCAATGGTGGCCACCCAAGAAGTGAGTAAACATACCTACCCCACTTCTTCGTTAATTCATTGTGTTTAACCTTTGGAAAGTTGATGAAAATTAAATATTTACACCTCGATGCCACGATCGCTGCGACCTTATGGAACTTTGCTTACTGCTTGCATGTCGCAAAGCGTAATCCATAATCTACCTTTTCACACTCGTGACTTCATACCAGCCGGAGCGGTCTGGTTTGTTTGACTTACCAACTAAACTCAACCTTGTGATTAAGTTCTAAAAACTATGTAGGCATATTATGAGGCCGACCGCCCCCTCAGGAAAGGGAGCGATGCAGCGTTGGCCCATAAAGGGGGCATATGCACTTTAAGAGGCGCGGGAACCCTAGTCATGGCTATGATGATGGCTGCCGATTAAGATCCTACGTTAACTGATTAAAAAGGTGCATCGCTTATTTGGAATACTGATGGCTCATTGCAAATGTAGAAAATAATTTAACGGTTGCATGTTCATTGGTTATGTTTTGAATGTCATTCCTTTAAGGCCTTTGTCTTAAAAAAGCGGCGCGGTGTGTAATGTGCGTTGTTCATTTATGAATATCACATCAAACCGCATTGAGCTATACACACCTTTCTGATCTGATGCGACACATTTGATAGAATAAGTATAGGGTTGCTATCATTGACAAATCCGGGCATTTGCCACAAGGCCGGGTAAACATCTTTTGTAGCTAAATAAGTTAAAATATGCGGGAAAAGCGAGAACACCAACACCTGGCGCGCAACATGTATAGTATAATATAGCAAAAGCCAGACATGTCCGGATAAATCTGGACAGACGGCAAACTTAAATTTCCGTTCCATTACTCTGGTAAGGTATCCAGGATAAGGATTACAGATAATAAATCAAAACACAAAGTAAAATTTTCTTTTGTATATTTAAAACACACAATCATTCATCAACACAAATAAATATACTACAAAAATCTTTGTTGTATTGTTCTCAATTTGATCAGTAAAATTTATGTTATAGCCCAATATAAAGTATAATTTAAATGCGTAAACAGGAATGTAACATTTTATTTGAAACAAGTTAATTTTAAATAAACGTAATACTTCGCATATGTCATGGAATCGATAAAAAATAATTTAGTTTTTTACAATGATATGATCTCTGTTATCGCGTAGATGAAAATTTTATGAAATAAATCTTATGAAGACCAAACAATTTAACAAAACTAATTGACAAATATATAAATGTGACAATTTACATGAATAAAAATAAGGATTACCTTATGATTGGCAGAGTAAACTGTGGGATAATATTGTTAACAAATCACAGCCTAAACGCAGCCAAACCGTTGCTTTAGACAAATCAGAACACTAAATTATCCACGTCATTTAATAATTTATAAAAAGGCATTAACTCGCTAAACTGTTAACTAACGATGTTTTGGTAATGGAAATATTAAATCAACAAAGATAATATTTCTATTACCACGATAACTTTTAAGTTAACTACGGACCAATTAAATTACTTTATCTCCATGAATCAGTTAACCGTTAAAATACGTAACGCACTACGCCACACTGAAAAACACCTAACAAGTGTGATCGGACGACAAGATGCGTACCGCGAGTATCATTAAATCAGGGTATGATTTGATGACCAAAACACAATTCGACCGGTTTTATAGAGAGTAGAGATCCCTATACCAACGACATAAGACACGAGTTATATATTCTGAAAAATAATAGTTTACTTATAAGTTAACTTTTAAATGAGAAATTTTAACATATATGGCGTCGTTTTAACGTAGTTCAACGTTGCTTGTTTACTTTGTATCAATCTACTCATTGATAAAATATAACTGTTCGGTTGCGTTTCGGCTATGTTATATTAGCGGAGTAGGCCTCCATTATTATTACCCGTTAGTTATTATAAGTGACCAAACGAAAGTTCGATATCAATCAAATCGAAATCAGTCCGAAACTTTCGGCCGCGCTGATACTCTCAATATTTGCTAGGGCTTGCCTAGTATACTTTTTGGAGTCTCGTGTTTCGGCAATGATATATCTATATACAAACAACAAGTAGATGTTAGCTGTAATTTCATTTAGTTCCATAGTGATAGGGAGAGAATGAGGACGTTCCTCGCTCCGATTCCATGATTGGCTAGTGCACCTCCTTCCTTCCTAAACTTTCTGTATGATGTTTAATTTCTAAGCTAATTCCACGAATCATTAGAAGTACATATATAGTATATGCAAACTGGGGTCAGTTTTGAATTGTCGCACAGTATGTGTCATCTAAAAAGATCATTGTGCTAGGATAGTCCAAAAATAAAGTTTATTACACATACCTAAGGGGCCGTCCATCAATCACGTGATGTTTTTTAGCATTTTTTAAGCCCCCCTCCCCCTTGGTGATACATAGTGAGGTTTAAGACTAACCCCCAAACATCATGTATATTTTTAGTACCTACAAATAATGTTAAAATTATTAAAATATTACCTTTAAATACAGGTATAAACTATAATTTTATTTTATTCTGAAATTAAAGACCATGATAATGGGCGGGGAGCCGGTAACACTAAGTATAGGAATAAATTTAGCTTGGTTTGCGTGGATTCCTATTGCCGAAACAATGTTAAAAAAATGAAAAAATGTTTTACCGTCATCGTTATCACGGCAAGTAAAGATATTACACTATACGCCGCGCTGCTCGTCTGTTTAAAAATCGCGCAAAATTAATACACGTGATATCTTACTGCATGTGTTATATTCGTGAATTTTATCAACCCTCCCCCCCCCCCCTTTTTCAATACAGCATTGACATTGACAGCATATGTCAGAAGCACATTCTCTCTGTTTACTATTGATTTAACTTTATAAATGTGTACAAATTGTACAGTAGACATTTAAAATGTTTCTGTTTTGATCGAAAATAAGAGCGCAGCCGAAAATTAGGTATCATCTAACAACCGATCTAATAGGCCACTAGTTACTGTTTACATTGACAAACAAGTTACTTAAATTTGTATTACAGAACGCTACTCAGAGAAATTGTGAAAAAGTATGCATGAAAAGCTAAAGATTGCAAGTTTCAAAAACACAATTACAATCATTTCCCAAATGTCATCGAACAGTAAATAACTATCCAGTACTTTTTATGATAACAAAAGTATTTACAATTCAATATTTTTTTTTCTTAATATATAAATATCTCCACAGACTTAAACATAAACAGTAACAAGTGTAGGCTAAACTTTAAAATATTTCTGATATTTTTTTTTGCAGTTTTGTGCAGTACTACAACTAATCACGACATGACACGTGACGTGACACGACACATGACGTATGACACGGCATTCCTAATATAGGCATGTTTTCAAAATAAATTTTTACTAATTTTATTATGTAATGGAAAGTGACTTCATGAATTATCAATATTGAAGTCATTTTCCAAATTGACGACTCTGTATCTATTTAATACAGGGAAAAAAAACAGCCCTTGCTGAGTTTCTTGCCGGTTCTTCTCAGTACAAGGTCTCCCGCCGTAGATTTGCGAACCGATGGCGTAGCTTTTCGACATTCACAAGTGCTTGTAACAGCCCAGACTGAATAAATGATTTTGAATTTGAATTGAATTTGAATTAATTACTTCTATTTGTCTACTTTAAATCCAGTTTCTATACAATTACCGCAACAATAACAATTCAACTTTTTACAATGATTTTCTACATTATATAATGATTTCTCAAGTACAAGTTCTGTAATACAGCTCTTTAAGTATAAACGGAGCATATAATAGAACATATTGTCAATCATCAATAGATATATAATTTCATTACAATAAACATCAGTTTCATATTTTGTTTGGTATATAATATATAATTACAAAATATTTATCTTCATTCATGTTTCAATAAACCTATTTTAGATAAAACATAGTTAAAATTTGTTCTTTGTTATTTCTCATGATATACAGAAACATAACACCTATTATTTTACATTTTTGTTGATTAACAAGTTGGGAGTTAAAAGAACTTTTGGTATATATTAGGCCATATATAGAAAGAAAGCAGATTGGCTGTGCTGATCTAACAGCCCTTATTATGCTAGTATGGATGAATTTGCCGATTTTGACTAAGTATAATATATATTTTTTAATACAACATTATTTATTTGTGTAATTAATTTTCAAATAATTTTTCTCTACTGTGACTTCTGAAATTGAATTGTTTCAAGAGAAGTTTATTAGTATATCCTTTGAGTATGTTTATTAGATTAGGACACTGATCCATCTATAAAATTATCCATACTTTACTACTGATAAGTACCAAACTTCCCTAACAGGTTCAAATTCACTAAATGTTTCATAGGCTGTGGCTAATCAAATTAGATTACTCCAAACACTTATATCTTTGCCAGCTATGTAAAGTATTATTGACTATGAGAAACAGTGATGAATAATAGTGACAAATTGTTATCGTTAATTGTTAAATAGTAGGTCATAAAAGATGAAAGGCATTGTAATATATGTATAATGGTAATCATAAATCTATTTCAATGTACACGATACTAATGATGATGTCAGTGTTCATATTACCAAAAAAAACATGCTATCTAATTTCTTTCTGTATAGCCAGATATATTTGTATACATAGCTATAATACAATAATAACGATACAATATATATTGAAAAAGAAGTCCTCCCAAAAGAACAGTTAATATAGTATTCCAAAAATTGTGGCCTTTTAAATATCTTCAATTAAAAAATACTCTTTTGACAATTATAGTACAAATTTTAAGAGTTTATACTACAGTTTTTAAATATTATAAATGCACCTAATCTTAAACATGAAACATTGTTGACGATCCTGTTACAATTACTAAAACTACAGAAACACTGGAGCCGAAATATTAATGGTTTGGAATTATTGGAACACTGGTGCATCATGGATTAAATATCTAAACATTGGGTTGGCTACCTTAATGAAATTGTACAATCCTTCATTTGCTTACCCGGACAACAAAATATTAATTAGACTCGAAAGTTTGTAGTTTCAAGGTATTTCTGAATATATGTGCACTTGTTGTCTAAACCAGTGGAAGTAGGAATTCATGTGTGTTCTTGTGACATTGAGGGCACTTTGAGTTTTGTTCTGTAGTATTTCAGGTGCCCAATCACCACTGAAAGAAAGAAAACATTTTATATACAGTACTTAGTAAAGAGGCACATTCAAAATTATTCCTTAAAATCGTAACTCACATAAACACTTTAGTTGTCAAATAATCAGCAGTCATCTTGTAATAATCAATAGAGAACTTCCTAACAGCATCATAACCAGATGACACATAACTTTGGACGTTTTCTATAAGCCCTGGTGCATACTGCTCAATAGTCGCTACCACCACAGGAGTTTTATCAGTGACGTATTCACGAACATTTCCATAAAGGACCACCAGCTCCTTCTTAGCAATAAGGAACATGTCTTGTGTCAGTTGTGAATATGGTTGGCATATCTCTATGGTCTGAGCATAGTATATGGGAGCATTAGTCTCCAGCCATATGTAGCCACGGGCAGATGCAGATAAACTCTTCTGCCAAGCCTTTTGACTGGGCTCTAAAATACCAATGTCTTTAAACAGCTTTCCAGTTGCACTCTCTAAAAAAAAGAAATTTTGATAATATTAATTTTTGTATTTTCAACATATTGCAACATTTATACAGAAATGGAAAAAATCTTGTCCAAATATGATTATGTTACTTTTGATTTCATGCATTGTACTGCAACATTATTGTTTATTGATAATGGACTGTAATATATTAATATATTTTAAAACTCAGTAATTCTGATATTCCATTATTTTTTGACTAATTAATAATTGTAAAGTTCAGATTCATTACATGAAATTTAAATTTTTGTTTAAATTATAATTTAAAATGGACAATGTTTTTAATAAGTAAATTTATTTGTGTGGTTCTATAAAAACATGAGCTCTATTGTGATAGTTATACATCAAAGCTGTTGAAATTATTGGGTAATATTTATTAAAATATTATTAAATATTACCCAATAATTTCAACAGCTTTGATGTATAATTATCACATGTCCACCCCTACACATTGTATAAATCAGATGCTAGCAACTGGTAAAACTACAATTAATCAAACAGTAAATTACTCACTGGGGAAATTGCCCCCAACTCTAGAAACATCATATGCAACTAGTCCTGCAATGCTCAGAAATAGGATGAAGCTTGCCCACAGCCACGGGAACCTTCTAGTACTAGTCATTCTGTCTAGAATGTCCTGAAAACAAATACAAACAAAATATATATTTTTGCATATGTACATTCAAATTATATTATTAGAAATTTGTTTAAGTGATCTCTATCTCCTACAACAGGTAATAGATAAGTCAAGGTAAACAAGAAGAGACATTAAAAAGTATATTTACTTGTACAGGATAATATATTAATACTAAAAAGTGGCCTTCTGTAGCACAGCCTGTCTAGTCTACCCAACTTAGTGTGATACCAAAATGCCAATCTCGCACAACCTTTGTTAAACGCAGCACATAAATATTGGTAACGCCCTTATATTATTTAGCCTTAGACTGTGTAAGAAACATAAAGATTTTTATATCATTAAATACACAAAAAATTCTGTAATAACAGCGGCATAAAAAATTATCCCCATTATTGTAATTAGAATTGAGTTCTAAAGAATATTACCATAAAAAAGGAAAAAGTTTGTATAAAAAGGCATTCAGGATTTCTTTGCATATCAGTTAAAGTTATGTCATTATCGGAGTAAATTAGATTTACATAGACACAGAGGCTATTATTTCCTCTCAATGTATATATAATATTACTTAAGTAGAGACATACCCACACAAGTTTACACTCATGTACACTCCCATCAACACACACACATGCACTCACTTCTAACCTGTAATAATCAATTTAACTTATTTCTATGTAACTCATTTCTATTGTAGCATTTTTTGTTTAGTATTTATTGTTTGGCATTAACTGTTTCCATTACAAACAAACAAGCTGTGAACTGGCAAAAATGTATATGATTATTTTCATGTAATTGTACCAGTTCATGTGATACAGGCCTTGAGTTTAGTGCAGTGGCCATTGTCAATTCTTTTTGTAATAGGTTAGTAATTTGAACATTAATTTATAAAAAAATTGAATTTAGTGAATTATTTGTGCATTGTAAGCTAACTTCCCTGGAATAAACTATTATTAATAAAACATGTTATTATATTTATGTGAAAAATTATTTTGTTTTTTTTTTTAATATTTTTTGCTTCCTAAGATCATGAATAATTTACAAAATACCAAGTAATTAAAAAGGTGGTAGAAAACAATATTATTATTTATATAATATAAATATAATAAAGCTGAAGAGTTTGTTGTTTGTTTGTTTGTTTGTTTGTTTGTTTGTTTGAACGCGCTAATCTCCGAAACTACTGGTGCGATTTGAATAATTCTTTTTTTGTTGGATAGTCCATTTATCGAGGAAGGCTATAGGCTAAATAACATTACGCTATGACCAATAGGAGCAAAGACAGAGCGGTAAATGTGTAAAAAACGGGAAAATTATTCATTTTTGAAGGCTTTCTTTGCGTGCGCTGCGAAAACGGTTCAAGATACACAAAAAATATGTATGAAAGAATTATTCCTCTATACATGATCTAAAAAAAGTCCGCGACGGCATATGTCTATCTTTTAAGGTTTAGTCACAATGACCGTTTTTATGGTACCAAATTTGGTCGAAATAATTTGTTTAAGTTGTATCAACATAATAATACTAAAAATTCTGCGGAAACTCGACCATTCCGAAAATCCCGCAAGAACGGGAACTATGTGGGAAAAACCAAAAATCTGCCGGAAGTCACTATTCCACGCGGACGAAGTCGCGGGCAAAAGCTAGTTATTTATATAAAGACAGGATTGTATAGACTTAATCCATCTTACCAGTGCTGTGTGTGTGTGTAAAGTTTCTACAATGATTGGTTGTGCATTGTCTGTTTGTTTTATAATAAATGTATGTAAATGTTCAGTTATAATATGTTTAAATTTTAGAAATTCAGTTGCTGTTTTGCTTACACACACATCACATGAGAAAGTGTTGAAATCACTAGAATGCCTCAAGTGTGGAATTTGTGAATGAACAATATTGAATTAATACTTCTTTACCTAAGTAATACTTAGATTTACAAAATATTTCTATTTGTATATATACAAATAAGTATTGTATTCAAATGGTACATAGCTATTTAATTATTAATATAATCAAATCAACAATTTATTCTTCTATAGGTTTTTTAATCAATTTTGCATGTCAAAGATGCTACATCATTGGTTCCCAAGTCATATATCACAAGTATATATTAACATATCAAAAATTGAGTTGAAATGTTGTTCAGTTAGATGACCAATCTTTAAAATAATATAAAACTTGTTAAACAACTTATAGCGGGCATTAATATTATTAAAATGAGTAATTAAAATCTGTTGTGACCCAAGTAATAAAAAACAAGTTAATGATATTATAGAAAGATGCAAATTTAAAAAAGTAAGAAAATGCATGCAATAAACATTTAGCAATATGAGATTTTCATATTCATTTTATATTACCTAAAATATATAGCCTTAGCCAAATTTCAAATGTATGTGCCTGCAGAAATAAAAAAAAGTACCATCTAATCGTTTTCCACAACAAAATAAGGGATAATTGTAAAAATTGTACTATTTTCGATTTATGAACGGGTGTTTTTTTTTAACTTAACGTGGATAAAAGCTGCAGAACTTGTTTCATTCACGTCATAGAATCCACATATCGTTTAGGAACACACATAAAAGTTATTCTTGAAACAGCAGGAAATTTTAATGAAATATATTCAAAATAACTTACTTATTACCAAATGAATATAAATTCTTTTCTTGATGATATTATTTGTAAAAATTTACAACGCCACAAGCAACAAATATGTCTGCCGTAACTTGGACCTTTGAATGACACAATTTTGACAAGACTGACGCACGCGTGTCAAAGGTGTCGTGTCATATGTCATCGATGATAATATTTTTTTTTACTGCTTTATGAGCAGAGGGATGCCAAAGGTAGTTCTTTCAGAGAGCCTAGATGTTTTTCGATGATCGTAATTGCGAAAATTAAATATATGGGATTGACGTCACTGCTCAGAAAGTCAAGAGATAAATATAATCGAATCATCAATGATATTTCAAAAATTTAAGCATCTAATTGAAATTACGTAAACAAGTAAACAAAAAATAGTTTTGTTTTCAAAACTCCAAAGTACCAGCTGTACATAAATAACCTAAAACTACTTCTGGTATATATTTTACTGTTAAATAGAATAAGTTTTGGATAAATATTAAGGCCTACACTAAATATTTAGGATCATTTTTTATCAAAATTTTACGGGAAAGGGACTACATTGCGAGACTTAATAATGCATTCCATTTTTGTTAGTAGTCTACCTTATTTATTTTGCAGATAATTACAACTTGTGCCTCAACAGCAATTTACCCTGCTGTACTTAACTAACATAAAACATTTTACGCACTTTTCTCTTAAATAGAATAAAGTTTCGATACCATGTTTTTAAATAATGTTCAATATTTTCTTTGCTCGTACGAAATAATTTTCATTCTCTTATGTGCTCTTTCATATTCCATTTAGATTTAATGAAATATTTCTGATATGTCATTTTGATATTTAAATTAATGAAATAATTTCGTCATTTAAATTGTTTAAATTGTATTTTTTTATATAATTATCAATAGGTTTATAGGATGTTGGATCTTTTAGTAAAACGTTGAGTGGCGGCGGGTGGAAATATCACATTCAAATTTGATTTCATAGATTATCAGTGTTCATATATTTCTCAAATCATTTACAATAGGTATACATAATTTGTAATACATATTTTTTTTGTTTATTTATGACGCGAATTATAAACACATTGCTTCCCGTATAAAAAGTGTGATTTAAAATAATACTCTTTTAATCCATAAAATATGGTTTTCATTCATAACATTAATAGGGAGTTAATCTCTTTTTTGAAAAGAATATTAATTTGATCCTTGCGTGTCAGTAAACCATATAGTAAAAATATAAAAATTTTATACACTCGTTAAGTACTATAAAAATTGCATTAAAATTTAATATTTTCAAATGTCGCGCGCAATTAGACGAAGGCGCCGCACGAGTTGTTACTCTGTAGCGATGACGTCAATACGGCATGTAAATAATAAACAAAGCTCTCTGTTTGATGCTATGTATTATTATATGTATTCATAATTTAAAAATGAGTTATTATCTTTTATATATAAACAACTAATAAAGGAATAATAATAAAAGAGTAATACTGACATCGATGTTTTAATACTCCGTAACTCGGCAAAACAAAAGTCGGAATTTGCAGCAAAGAATTTTCCGACCATTAATGCATTTATTTTTGGTAAATTCGTACTATCACCTTTTACAAAACTGCTTTCCATAGTGTGATTTACGTATTTATAACATTCTCTTACATTAAAAAAGCAACCTACAAACTTCTTTTTTTATTGTTTTGCGGCTTTATACGTACCTACTATGATTCATAATGACATTGACACGCATAAGTTTACAGTACCTTATGACGTCACGAGATGGCGGACTATGTTTCGCTCTTGTTTACGTATAGATTAAAAAAGTGAATACTTTGAAACTAATTTTTATATTATTTTTGTTATTTTATGTACTTAAACATGATGGTTCCGACTATTTAATGCATAAGCTATCATAGTTATATGCTTTTAGATCTTTTCTAATATAGAGGGAAGTACCCTATTATCTTGTTATATTTCTTTTTTTGGTAATTTATTACTTACCAACTTTCATAATAAAAATATACATACCTGACATATTTTGTTAATTTTAACTAGATGTTCATCCTTTTTCTTGCCTCTGATAGCTTCCCCACTAACTTCTTGGTACTGGAAAACTGTCATCTTCAGTGATTTCCACTTCAAATTTTTACTAACTATATCCCAATTGCTATCTATAATAAATTAATATTATAAAAAAAGACAATGTGAAAATACATTCGTAATATATTTTCGTTTAATTTGTTGGCGACATATTAAGAATTTTTATAAAGGAGTCTTTGTTGCATGATGAATGTAAGGAGTTCCAAATTACACTTGATGGATCCAAGACAATCTGCTCGTGTTGCACCTTGTAAGCCAACAGTCGAGTGTCTGGTGCTTCAAGTAGAAGATGCATATATCGAAAAAAAGTGTTCATAGATCTCTCAAAAGATAGACAGATATTGGTGAAAATCACACAAAAGCTAAAAATTATGCTTTTCCTTCCCCAGGTCTCAAACTATCCCTATACTAGCTTTCATCAAAATAATTTTGTGGTTTGTTACTAATGAGTTTTTTAATTACAAACATACAAATTATCAATATTACATAAACTAACATGATCATTATAAAAGCTTAGGATATGTGTATATATTGTTGTAAGCTATGTTACAGGTGTCTTGTGATGAACCAAATTGGTAACTATCAGTTCTTCTGTTCAGCACATTGTTCATCCAATCAACATTTATTTAATGTCCTTAACATATGTTTTAAAAATATTGCAACTGTTTTGCCATATTTAGACACTAATATATATCTTACCTATATAATCAAATAATGTGGCGGATTGCTTGCTACACTTGTTGAATAATTGCCTCCAGGTAGCATTGCAAGAATCATCCTTCTCTAAGCAATCTATAAGGCTAGCTACCAGTACCCTGTTGTAAGGGTCTAAGCTGTTGCCACTTAAATACTGATTAGGCAATTTTTTCATTATTTGATTAAAAGTCACTTGTAACTTATTGCCACTTTGTATGAAAAATATATCCTGTAAGAAGAGACGTGGTTTTAAGTTTCCTAATTTCATAATCTAATACAGTGATTCTCAAACTTTTTTTTTGTTGCGGCACATGCATAAAAACAAGGAAAAAGATAAAAATTATTTACTTACTACAATACACTGCATAAATAGTTTATGACAAAAATTTAAATATACGAAATAAACTAATATATACTACAATAATAACTAAACGTTTATTATTTATTTAGAAGCTATTATTAGCTTCTAAATAAATAATATTTACAAATATTTTTAATGCGAAATTTGCCATGATGTTTTTTGATAATTTCATTTATATGACAATGACAATGCTACTCTCATATTGTCTTTTTAGTTTTAATATTGGCTAATGCTGAAAATCCGAATTCACTACAAATAAGATGTGGAAAATTTAAATAATATGTTTAAAGCTTTTTTGGCTATCATTGTTTGCATCTAATGTTAATCCAAAATGAATTAATTGATTCTTCTGAAAGTTTTAAAATTAAATCTCGATTATTGAAAAACAAAATGAGTTCTTCTTCTTCATTCAAAGTTAAGTCAAATATGTAGGTACAGAAGTATCCGTTATGAGAAATGGATTACGAACCCAATGAAATTTCTTAATATCTAACTTTGGGAAATAATGAATAATTCTCTCCTCTAATGTTGTCTTACAAATATTTTTCTTTTCAATGATATAATTTAATAATATTAACATTATTATATATTTGTAAAATTTGGCAGCACACAAAAGTGCCGCGGCACAGTGGTTGAGAATCACTGATATAGTATTTAGTGGTAGAGTTAATTCTATATCTATATTTATTCTGTTTGCATAGGTAACCAGTTAAGTAACAGTGGGCACATTGCTCACAGGACGGATGGCCATTAGAACGGAAAAGCGTGTGCAGGCAAAAGCAGAGGAAAACAGTGTGGGTGGTGTCTCAAGAGATAGACTGGCAAATTGATGAAAATTGAGAAATCCACTGTGCAGCAGCACAAGACCAATTGATGTGAAGAGAGATCTTTATCCAGCATTGAAAATCCTTTAGCTGAAATTATTACTTATTCTAAATTAATGATAATAATAATACCATCAATATATTGGTTTTGTTTACCCGACATTT
Organism: Scirpophaga incertulas; assembly: GCA_036419045.1. Taxonomy (NCBI): domain Eukaryota; kingdom Metazoa; phylum Arthropoda; class Insecta; order Lepidoptera; family Crambidae; genus Scirpophaga; species Scirpophaga incertulas. Next base: position 15,727,116 of record CM071645.1, read on the forward strand.
TGGTCTCATCTCTACACAGTGTTATGCCTACAAATACAAATTGGTGCTTTTGTTGATGGGAATAGTTAACTACTAATATCTCTAGATATTAACATTAAAATGAATTTGAGACTTTTACTATCAATTTCTTGTTTTCAAGGGACCCTCTAAATTAACACATTTCTTGTGTCTTTTCGCGTTTTCATTACCACCAATGCAAAGTTTTGTTTTCAGTCAAATATAATGTAGTCGGCAGCATTGGTGTCACATTGTAGATACACAGATGCTATTGTAATGACAATGATATAAATACACTAGTGTGCGACAGATTGGCAGTGGCATTGGAAGACCGGCACTGTTCAAATCACCAATGGAACTTGTTTTATTTTATGTTTAGATATTTAACATTTGTAAGATTACATAAAACTAATATGTATAATTCAAATTTAATTGTATAAATTGATAGTATTTTATACAAAAAAAAAAGAACTGTGTATATTTATTGCATTACAATAGTGCTGACCAATGAGGAACAGCACACCATAATTTGACACTTACCTTATATTTACTTAATTGCAAGATAAGGTCACTTGACAATTCTTTGGATAAATTATTTTTCTTGTTATTGATCAAGTCAAACATGGCAAACAGTTGATCTTGGCTAATTCTTGTGTTCTCCAGACTGGTGTGATTGTCTAATAATGTGCTCAAGTACTGAATTACATATTTAGAATAATTCTTTAATTCTATTATTGGAAGAAATAAATCCTGCCAAGCTAAAATAGTTTTACAAATATTAATTTAGTTTATACATTAGTACTATATTTAAAATTCATACATAGTTTTGATACTTTCTTATTTGCTTCTACAGAATTCATTTTGTTGTAGTAGTTAAAGCTATATTCTCATCTTGTATATTTGGCAAATATTATGAAGAAGTAAAATAAGATGGTGACTCAATAAGTGGAATTGACTAAAGAAATCATTCACAAACCCATAAATAGCACAAAAATGCTGTTATTTACCTTTCAAACCAACACTGAAATCATTAAGGCCACCTTGTCCAAAAGCCCATAACAATGACAAGCCAATGGGTGGTCGATTCTGATAAGAATTTCTTAAACTAGCACTTTTCGCTAAAGATGCAATGCAGAAGTCTGGATATTGCTTTGCTAGCATTTGCAATAATATTCTATGTCCATTTACTTGCTGGCCTGTAAAATTAGGTAATTATTAAAGAATTTGCTGATTGAAGTGAGAATTTCTAGTGTAATTGGGATGTACCTATTGTGACTGTCAAAGTACTTCAAAGAAATATAATTCTATGTTATACTCAATTAGTAAGCTCTTATGACATCCATGAGATAGAGGAACCATTGAAATATGTATTTTTAATCTATCATAATACAAATATAGTTTAACTATATATCAATTTTTTAAGTCTAATCGAACCAGCTAAATTACATTTAAATGTTACAAATATTCTTGAGAATAGTTTCTTTTTCACATATTTTTACACATAATAAATATTACAAACTTATTTCACATTGCAATATGATAATAGAGTATGACTCAAGGTACAAAATCAATTTATCTGAGATCGATTTGGTAAAAAAGATACTTGATTAGATCCATCAATATAAATATCATACAGCCATAAGATCTTATTAGGTCTCTAGCCAATATTGTTCAATACCATATTCTCATATTAATTGAAGAAAATCTTATTCATTTAGAGCTTTAAAAAATAATTACATATATTAAACAAACCTCTACTCATATCATTAGCTAGGGCAGTAAGGGTGACATCAAAAAATAGTTGAGAATTTGCTTTTCCAGCATCTTGCAATAGTTCTTCAACACATTCCCTTATATCCTTAGACATGACACAGAGTGGATAATCAGAAGGATAATTTATAAAAGTAGGGTCATCCACATCTATTTGAATCTTGGAATTCAAAAAATTTGCCACATCCTTCAGCCAAACCAAAGGTGCATTTGAAAATCTTACTTTATTTGTTGCTATAATTGTAGCTAAGTCAGAAATATTAATCTGCAAGGTAATACACAAATAATTTACAGATAGTATTAAGTATTGCATATGTTTGATAATAATAACTAAAAGTAACAAAGTTTTATATTAACTTACTAAATCGAGAGCTTCCTCAATAGTTTTAGGAGGTTTGGGCTTTGGTTGTTCAATTTTCTTGTCTTGCTTTTTCGTTTTTTTCTCAGTATCTTTCTTTTTATCTTTTTGTGGTTTCTTTTCATCGTCAAGTTCTATACCCCCGTACAGCGATTTAATTTGAGAATGCGGTACTAAAAGTTATAATATATGAATACAATTGTAGCGTAGCTTGTTCACAATTTAAAATAAATTTGGGTAATAAGGTTAATATTTAGGTTCAGAACTAGTGATCAAAAAATATAGTATTTCTGCCTTGCTACCGGCATACAGATTTCAAAAATAATATAAATTCTAAACTAAGTTTTATTTTTGGGCTTACCGACGTCTTCAAGTTTCGGACCGTTTTTAATTGCTTTTTTAGCATCTTCTTTACCTTTGATTTTTCCGTTCTGAGACTTCTTGTTCTTGACTACAACTTCCCACTGACCATTAGACATATTGAATTAATTAAATACTTTAAAATTAACTTTTGTAAATAAAAGTTAATAAGAAAGTTACACGTCAAACTCAAATTATTAAGACAAATGTCATATTAACTTGGCTGCATATCATTGGAGTAAAAATTCCAAGGTGGACAAAACGTGGCAATGGATACATTCACAATAACACTAACCATAGATTACCTAATGTTTACACTAACTGATGTTGTTTGTCTTCTGACCTTTTTGTAGATCGCTTTTTGGCTCAAAGTAACCAAGACAGGAGATGCCATTGTCTAACATTCCCCTCTGCCAAAGCATAAGACTCGGAATCTTGTACGTTATATAAAACTAGTTGAGCTGCCTTATGGGCTGTCACACAACATTGTGCATGTCGCGGCGAACAGAGCTCCCACTAAAATGCCTATTTGTGCTGTTTTTTCGTGTAAAAAGAAGTCTAACACGTCAAGTATGCAAAAAGATGGTGTCACCTTTCATTTGCAAGTATTATTTTTAAGATTTATTGATTATTTAATTCATAATTTCATGTTTTACAATTCTGCAAATTCAAATTTAACGTCATATAGTCTCGTGAGGAGTGCGGTCTGACGTCATATAGTCTCGTGGGGAGTGCGTGAGCTAGGGTTGAACATTATCATATTTCAATTAATTATGACATTTGACATATAGAATTTGTATAGTTCATATAAGAATTTTCTAATCTGGTAGGTATTAATTTAATCAGTAACAGCATCATTTGGTACTCTGCTGTCTTAAATTGCCGATGCCTTGTTACAATAATACACAATTTTACTATTTTTTGATACTTTAACAGTTCTATACATAACGATGTACTAGCAATTATACCATTTAAATTAAATATTTTTATAAGTATTTATATACGTGCATTATTTAAAACAATCAATAATGTAAAAATGAACTAAACTCAAACTTCCCTTCAAATCAAGTATAGATGATAAATCAAGTAGCACACTGCTGTTATTCTATCGAGACATACACTTTTTGTACAATACCAAATGGTGAAGGTGCCTTGATAGAATAACAGTTAAGTAACAAGTTTAGTTTCTATTAGCGGTTTCTATATATAGAAATCAAAAAGATGTATGAGGAGGGCATTTGCAATAGTTTTTTTTATCTATCGCGAATTACTCAATCTGTCACTGTTAATCTCATTGTATGTTATTTTTGTTTATAAAAATAGCAGTAATAAAATAGTAACACTTACTTTGTGAGTGTAATTTTGTTAAAGGAAATATAAGAGCCATGCTTAAAAGGTGTAAACTAGCACCAACATCATCTTAAAAATTTTAGTTAAAAATATTATCTTTTTTAATCAGCAGCCCTAATTGATTTTCACACTTGAAATAGGGATGCAACTATATCGATATTTTGGTTTTACGAGTAAATAGGAATGAATGAATGAATGAATGGAATAATTGACATTAATTAAAAATATTATGCTTAAATCTTATTGAATAATAAAATATAATTGACAAACAAAGTAAGTAAACAGAAAATAAGTACGCTTTATTTAATATTGTTTAATAATGACGTCTCGGATTATAATACACTAAAAGGTGCAGTCGAAAAATTACCTAATGATGTAATATTAATTACATCAGTGACCGGAGCATGGGAGTTCACAAAATATTATAACCCAATATAAATCTGCAAAAAAAAATTACTCAAAATTATTGCTAACATATTAAGGATAAAAATCAAAAAATTTCGTTTAAGAGATATTGTTGATTGTTAAAGTATTTTTAAGATCCCTATCTGATATTTAGCTGTATTTAATACGATTAAACTAATTTAATTATTATAATGACATACATGGGAATAATAGAACTAACTGTCAATCCCGTGTCAAAAAACTCAATTATTTTTATAGTGTGTATCAAAACGTGTTTTTCAATAAAATATTTCTTTTAGAAAACGCATTTTTAATGTTATTATAACAATGTCGGTGTTGCAGTATCTAATTTTGATGTAAAAATACAATTTTTGTTGTATCCGCAACTTGGTGTCAATAAAACTTATTTTATTTTCCGGTTTAATAGGACTTCTGTAGCTTCTCATGCAACAAAATTCGTATTTTTACCTTAATATCCTACCAAATAACAAATATGCAGTTAAAAAGACACAAAAATTAGGTAAAATTATTAGATGTTATAATTTACTAAAAATAAACTACTGAGTATAAGTTTGCATTTTATTAACCTTCGATATCTGTCAATTTTATATTGACTACATACTAAATGTCGAAGCATGATATTTTAATTATGTTGAAATATTAACGCCAAGTTAACATTCATTTATTGAACGAAAGCGATTTATCGATATCATTCTTTTGGGTGATGTCTCGTTACTTCCCACACTTTTACATTTTTGTGTTCGAATAGAACGTCAACGTACTTTTTTAAGGTTTGTGTGCGTGAATTTCAAAATTGTGTGTCATGTGTCCATGTGTGCATTTGTAGAAACGTTAAAATTTTCTGTTTATGTGTGCTGGTTTAGAGTGTAGTAGTAACCTCGCCCCCCGCAAGATATGACAGAAAAATTTGTTCGAGAAATTTGACTGATGCCTACTCCAGTTCTATTTACTCTGAGCTTTTTGGTCGTTATTAGCTGTGCGGTCGGAAAAGACTTCATTGAAGGAAAAATATTTAAACACTCAGTTTAGGTTGCTTCGATTCCAGTTCATATAATTATATATTTAATAATTATAATACTTTAAATTTTAATATTAAATTATGTTAAGGGTGTTGAAGAGGTTGAAATTTTGTCTTTGGTAGGTTGACAAATAAAAATGTGTTTGGCATTAAGATTTTGATTGTTGTATTTGAAATTGTAGTGCGAGGGTTTTTGAAGTTTAAGTTTTTATCTTGTATATTAAATAGAGACATAATGAAGAACAAAATGTGTATGTTAATTTCATCCCCTACAATAGGTTATAAGGGAATAATGATTATGTATAGACAGTTGATTGGTTCAGTATTGTTTTTGGTGAATAAAACTAGACTAGATGTATCTTTTTATGTTGGTTATTGTAGCAGACATCATTTTTTTTTTGTGATGCAGATTTCGCATGTGACCCTGATTGTCGAAAGAGTACGACTGGCTTTGTCATTTTGTATGGCGGTGGACCTATCCATTGGTGTTCACGGAAGCAATCTGTGACTGCCTTATCGAGTACTGAGGCAGAGTACATCTCGGCTGCTGAATGCATCAAAGACTTGTTGCATGTACAGAGTTTACTGAAGGAAATTACCGTTACAATTCCAAAAATAGAAGTATTTGTTGATAATCAATCGGCCATTGTACTAATTAGGAACGGAATTTTGAATAGAAGTAAACATATAGATAACATAACTCTTTATTGTATTCATAAAATACACACACAAAAAAAAGAAAATAACAAATGTACAAAAGGCGGTCTTATTGTTAAACAGCAATCTCTTCCAGGCAACCTAGGACCAGGGAAATATTAAAAGGAAATTTAAATATAGGATGGGTACAGTAATTGGACAGGACAATAGACTATAACTAGTTTAAGTTAAGGAATCTTTGACAGGAAGTAAACATGTCATAGATGTCAAATTTCATTTTATTTAGGAAAAGATAGAGCAAAACTTAATCAAAATTTACTATTTCCAAACAAACAATAATTTTGCAGACATTTTAACTAAAGGATTGGACAGAACTAAGTTTTTGCGCTTAAGGAAGTGTATTGTGAGTGATCAGTGATTGAGCTGTGTGGACTCTTTGTGGTTAAGTAGTTATTTAATTTAGTTTTAATTATTTGGTTTTTAAATTGTAAGTTTTTTATGGTTTATTATTATAAGTAAGATGGGTTTAAATGAATTACGTTAATCAAAGATTTTTTATGTAGTAGAACTTAGAATGTAGTTGATATGAAGATTTAATTTGTTGCTGTGTATTAATGTTTAAGTTAATTTTTGAGGATGGATTTGATTTGTTAATAATTAAATACAAAATTTAGAGGGGAAAGGGTAGTTTTTAATCGTTATTTTATTTATTTGGCGGTGAAGAAATAACGTTAATAAGTAATAGTGATTTATTGTATTTTCTATCATTATTGTAATTTAACAGATTTCTAGGTTAATCGTCTCTTGTTGATAAATTCATTGGCTAATTTGTATATAATTGAGTAATTTGTAATAGTAATGAATTGCGACCATTTCTGGAGGTTATGTTACAATGAAATGGAAGTTAACTAAGTTCCATCTCCTGGTGGGTTTCGTAATTGACGGAGTATTCTCCGTATAGGTTGTCACCTTCCAGTGACAGAGGCAGCTAAGTCACTCAATCACTTAAAGACGGCGCAGATAGTCCATTTAGATTGTGAAAATACGCTAGATATTAGTAACTTACAGTTGTCATCGGCAATTTGCCAGCGCGAAATGTCAAACATTTCAAACAGAAACGTTATTAATTAAGTTACCCTTCATTCAACTAGGTTAGTAATTTGAAATTATCAAATTATCATTGGGCTGCCAGATCGGATTTGTAGACTTGGATGGTGTTTTGTGTTCAAAACGCATAGTAATAACCATTCGTATACAAAAATAACATAAATTGGAACACTATCCGCGATGTAAATTATGTCAATGATACAAATATGAATACAATTGTATGAATGTAACCAGTGGAAACAGTATTTTTCTATATTTAAAATATAGATTTAAAGATAAAAAAATTTACAAAAATATGGGACAAAAACGTAAAAGTTCGTTTGTTTATTAAATTATGAAGAAAAATGTATTTATATCTTTTAATATAGTCTTGTGTATAATTTGATTGAATTTTGTCACTAAAAGGTATTTTTGTTTACTAACTATACTATTTTATATTTGTGTTTACTAACTATTTTAGGTATATTACTATTTTTACCCTGTATGTAGAAATAATATAATATATGGAAATAATAGGTTAAGTATTTTTATTGAATTATTACAATTCTTCCATATTTTCTGTAATTTGAATCTATTTGGAAAAAGTAAAGTATAGCTTAAGATAAAAGTTTGAGTTGTGACAAAAACATTCCAAAATAAAATCATGTCAACAGTGCTTTCAGCCCGATAACTCGATAAAAAATTACACCACTTTGTAGAAAATACATTTAGACAATTTTTAAGTCAGTGTATTAAAAAATCGACTTTATCTTTTGAAATCGCTTTAAGCAGTCGATCTTCATATGAAACTTCATGTGTATTAAAAAAATTACTGTTTGTTCTTTTTAAAAATTTACCCTTTGCCTTTGAGATGGAGATGAATTTAAAAAATACTACGAAAAGCATTCCCTGACAATAAGGCTATATGGGCTCTGCTCTTTGCCGGCTCGATACGAGCGAAGAAAAAAAAATCCTTCAAATCGGTATGGGCTTAGATCCCTTTGCCTTCCCTATGTCAGGCAGAATTAAAAAAAAAATCCCTGACAATAACATGTCAAATCAAATGTTTCACATTGGCAAGTCAGAGCCTATTACACCATTGTTGGTGTTATTTCTACGTTTATTTGTGATATCTTGTAGTAAACTTTGTTTCGAGCAGATAAATCAATTCTTTTTTGAATTAGCATTCCAGTTTTAGTTCACTCGTTTTCAATTCGACAGCCCAGAATGGAGGATAAATTAATGCTAGACGATATTACGAGTACCCTGAGAGAAAGAGTATTTTTTGCAGCACGAGATGGAATGTCTTTAACCCTATACGCTTTATTATACGAGAAGAACACAGACGAAATCGATGAATTGTTGAACACCGTAAGTTATACTGTATGTTTTTATGTCCACAGTGTTGCTTTCTTGTGTCATATCTATTATTCTATTTATATCGTTCAAGTCACACGGTTACCTTTTGCGCGCTACAATTTTACGCATGTTGTATTGAGAAATTCTCATTACTTATTATATTAAAATTAATAAAATTGTAGTCTATCTTCTTTATCAATTGCTTATTGCCAAAAGTATATTTTACTAGAAACTACTGTTTGCAGTATGCAACTACTTTTTTAAATATTCTGATTTAGTTTATACAATTATATTCATGATTAAAAGAGGATTGTTTATTAGTTGGTTTGAATTTTGTCTATGAAAATTTAAATATAGTATTATGAGTTTAAAAGCATGAAGTGGGCTGTCTTTATATTTACTTATTGGAAGAATGTTTTGATATTGTTATATTAGTTTTATTAGAAGATGAAGTGGGGTTTGGAGTTTTATAATGGAACTATGTAAAAGTTTGATAGAAATATATATTGTGTGTGTAATATATAATGGTATTTATTTTATAACACGTAAATTTATCCTACAAAATTGTTTTGACTAACAACATTTCAAATGATGACAAGGCCATTTTGCTTTGAAAATTTAAACAGTTATTTTGTATGTAGACCATAAACTACCAAAAAAAGGTTAACATTTTACCAATGTGAACTAAATTCAGATCTTTTAAGTTCTTGTACTGTAAATAGGATTCAACCATTTTAAGATTATGGAAATTTTAATTTTAAGAATTAAGAAAGGTTTTTATCTGAATGGATTATTCAAACAATATTACATTGAATGATGTTGTAGCTTAGTAATATGGTTAGTTAGAATTAGTATTGTAGTACTCAACATTTTTTGATATTTGTTGAATATCTAATAATAGGTAGTATTCCACATTTTAATTCCACATGTGGTGAATAGTCATCTAAAATGAAATATTTATGAACAAATAACTTATTAGTTAAAAATTTAAATTATTTTAGATGTGCCCTATTATGTAATTGTATTTTATGTTGATTGGTAATGCCAAGTTATTTGATTATTCCCAAAGTGAATGGCAATAAATGAGTATTCAACTATTCGCTATAAGAACTATTTGCGGCAACAGTAATGGACATGCTTTAAATATGTTTGACTTGATTCATGGTAATACATATACCATGAAAATGAATATTAACATCATACTCCATAAGTGCCACTTGAAGTGTATTCAGAATAATCAACTAATTTGTCAATATTAGGGTGATAATTCAAAATAGCTATGAGTGTTGTAATGTAAATTTCTTGTAACTATAATATTTTTATAATATTAAATTATCTACATTCTCTCTAAATATATGAAAAAAAACAAACAAATTTTATTTACAACAGATTATAATAGGTACACAGTTATACAAAAAAAAATACAACACTTCCAAGCAACAATGTTGGACTTAGAATGATACACTTAAAAAAAAATTCAATAAAGCAACTGAAAAATAAAAGATGAACGCTATCTTCAGCTTCTCTTACAGAACAGGCTATTTTATAATTATGGTAACTGGTAAACAATAATAACCAGCAGGGTTCTGGGGTTCGTTTGATCGATATTGGCTAAATGAGGAGAGCCTGTAGCCTTATTCAGAAAGCACCCTAGCTTTATACTGTAGTCTTGGTTAGGTCAGCATTTTTGGTCATGGGATAAACTCAAACATTAATGGATTCCTAATTCCTATTATTACTATTAATATTAGATCATTATATTCTAGCTATGAATATTATTATAAAAAAAATACAAAAACTACAAAAAAGTAAACAAAAACATATACAAAATAAATGTCATTACTTAAATGGAATAAAAGTATTTCATTTTTATACCATTCATTTTTTATATCTCCAGGACGTTTGCTGTGATGGAGTGAAGTGTACGCCCCTGATTGCAGCAGCTAGACACGGCCGTGAAGGTTCAGTTAGGATATTGCTGGAAAAGTTTCGACCACCAGTCAGATTGGAAACAGAAGGCACAGTCAAATTTGATGAATACGTAATAGAAGGTTAGATTATTATTTTTCTTTCTTACTAGTGTATAGATTGAAGGGAATATATTGGAGGTCATATATTGCGTTTAAAAATGTTGAAATCCCAGATTCCGGATACTTAAGTAGCAGCCCTCGTATACTTTCATACTTAGACCTTTTCAAAAGAAGGTCCAAATAGATTATTAGGTTTATTTTTAAGAGTCGAAACCAAATTACGATTTCTGAAACTATAAGAGGAAACAAGTTTTATGTTTTTCAAAGATGAGTTAAATAGTGGCTAGGCTATTTTGCAAAATGAGCTAATGAGTTCAATATAATTAGTCCAAAACAATGCACATTGACATCTGGTAGTTCATTGTTTCCTGCTCTTCCCATCCAGTGGTGTTTACAACTTCCAACTTGTTGACTTGTGACTGTAAATAGCTATTATCTATGTACATATGTCAGCATATTAACGTATCACGCTGTGAATTTTTTTCTAATTGATATCACTCTATTAGTTCGATATTAAATTGGAAATCGATTGAAGAAATTTCACAGAATTAGATAGGTTCATGGGCGGTTGACTGTCCTTTGTTTCGACGTCAGGCATTAATCTAATGAACCCTTGCCCCACTTGGTCAATTTTAATATCTCCTAGTGGAATAGGGGGAGCGGCTAATGCCGCTCTGGATACTTCGTGAAGATATAAATGCGGTAAAATTAGTCGGGGGTAGTACTCATTTAATCCACAGGAAAAAAGGAAGCCGTGGTACGCGTATTCTTAATCTGTTACCGCTAAGAAAAACCTAACTAACGGCTGAGGTAAGGTCAATGTTTATGTTATAAAAATCTTTATCACACGACAAGGAAGTAACTGGAGGTAATTTCATCTGGATTTCTCAAACAACTGACGAACTCAAGGTTCGATTTGCATTGGTCGATACACGGTATGCCGCAATTCCTCGCATTATAACATAACTATTCATAAATAGAAATCTCTCGTACTCCGATCTTAATAGTTTATTCCACGATATAGCCATAGTATTAGATTTATGAGTAATAAAATTAAAAATTATTTATTGGTTGGAAATAAAATAATGTTAATTAGTCATCGAATAGTGATATTTATAACCAAATACTCGCCACTTAGCGCCTGCTACTACCGGGTTGCAATCCGCGCCAGCTGTTGCATCTAAACTCTTTGAATTTCAATCACATGTGGAATGTTTAATAGGTTAATAAGATAGGCCAACTCGTCTCGCTCTCTTATAATCACATGGAATCGCATTGTCCATTTGTATGTAACGTGTTTCAGATGAAACTGACTAATATTCGCGCAACATGTATCATTCCATTTCTCAGATAGAATATTTGATCAGATTGATATTGTTTTTAGATTTCTGTCCTAATGTCATGAGGTCACAGTAGTTCTAACTGGATACAAACTACAAATGCTTTCAGCCATTTTTTAGTTGTTATGATCTATTGAAATTCTATATTAATTAAAAATAAAAAGTCATTTATAAAATATGTAAATAGTAAATCGTAGTAAATCGAATTTATAATTATGATTAATAAAATTTATGATTTCACTTAGTAAAATTAGGAGTTCAGTCATGTGCACACGCACAGTAGAATTACATTTATAATTATTTATCTATACATATTTTATGGTAATTGTAGTAATTTTGTAGGCTAATACTGTGAATTCTATCTCAGACTAAGTGTGTTTAGTAATAAAGGACAATTACTGACCTGTAATATAAATATTGGCGCTATTTTATATATAAAAAAATGATATCTAATCAAAAGCCTAAATAATAGGTAGTGCTCGGAATAGGTAGTTTAATTTTATGTACTTGCGATTTTGTGACATCAATAGTATGGATATGCCTGGGAACTTACTATTTTCAGAGATTGTAAAAATATTATATTGAACTTTCAAAATAGTATTTCATCTTTTAGCTTATTGTTATAATTATAAATTGTAAACATAAAATTTTACAATAAAAGCGTAAAGAAACGAATAGCAAATAAAAACAGAAAATTTAAAGTTTATTAAAAATATTTAAAATTTTACGCTTACATTGACTTTCTTTCTGCAAATACATAAAATTAAACTACCTATTCCGAGCACTAATAATAAGTTTCAAGCCTTTTATTTTAAAAATGTAACTCGTAATTTCCATATAAATTTAAACCGCTTATTTCGCAATAAAAGGTAGCCTATGTCCTTTCATAGGCTCTAGACTGGCTGTACCAAATTTCATTTAAATCGGTTTATTAGTTTAGACGTATTGCGTAACAAATATACAGAATTGCTTTCACGTTTATATATTACTAGAACTAAATTAAATAAACGTGAGGGTACATTTTGCGACCTTTCTAGAGAAATGCTACCAAAAGAAACACACAAGTTTTGGGCAAATGACGCAGAAAGTGCGTTGACTTATACGCCGCGTGGCATCGCTTCGTATGAGCTATTTTTGGATGCGAAAATTGTGAAAGCTCCTTCACACACAAAGGAACAGGGAAAAATGACCAAGACTGTTTTCATTGAAGCTCTTGGCCGGCGTCCAAAGGTCTTTGTTTTGCAACGTAAAGTTAGCAGCATCATCACGCTAAACAGTTGAATTACGAAAACAACTTTTATTGCGGAGTGTGTACAGGCGCTGTCGTAGTCAACATGTGTATAGTCTTAACATGCAGCCGCTTGTACCTATATGATTTATTGCAATTATAATAATGAAGTCGTGGTGGCGGTTGTTGACCATTGTGACGTAACCGCAGAGATGGAGCGCTCCACATGGTATATCGGATAGTGATCATTGTCAATAATAAACTTTATTTAAAATCATAAAATAACAAAACCTTGTACTTGCATAAGAACGCGACAATTACAATCTGTAATTGTACTAACTTTGAATAATCCGCTGATGAAATACATATTATATCCAACACCTAATTGTATAGGTTGAATTGGAATATTATTGATTAATATTTTGTATTTTAGTCATTAATAGAATATATCCTATTACAAAAAAATCACACTCCAATTCCTTTTATCATATTAGTATACTGTTTTGAAGTTTCTTTGTTATTTTGTCAAATTACCTCCGCCGCGAAACTGCGCCTGCAACAGCGCTAAATCGTTCCTCAAAATCTAAATCAAAAATGTATTCTTCAAATAGGATTTTTACAATCACTTTTGTACGACAAAGATGTACGTTGGTTCATAATTTTACGACGGAATACTTCGTACTGGACAGAACTAGCAAGCAAACCAGCAAGGGCAATTTTTTGCAGAGTCTGACCAGAGTCAGAAGCTATAGACAATAGATTTGTAGCTGTCACGGGTTTTATACTTTGTATTATATATATATATATATTGTGATGTATATATATTGTGATGTATATATATTGTTGTTAGGATTGTCATCTGTTTGTGTACCTTTTCTTAAATAAATAAATAGTCTGAACCCAGCTTCCTTTACAAGTTTAAACAAATTCACATTATATCTATAACGGCTATATTTTTATTATGTTATTTACTACTGTTAAAACTTGGCTTGGCAATGTAACAATTGAGTTATTAAAATTAAATCCAAGCTTTGTTACCATTTAAAATCCTTAACTACTGTTAAGGAAAAAGGTTCTTATATTTAATAACCTTTTTTCATCTTGTGTGTAGCCTTGTGTGTATTAATTTCATTGACGCAATGTTATATGTGAATAAAGTCTACTGGATTAGCTACCGTCTTACCTACGATTCGCGACATAATTACAATGTTGTAAAAAATTCTTAACGTAATTTTACTTTATTTACTTTCACAATAATTGCATCTATTCCCAAAATTCCTAGTTTGTTTTCGTTTTTCTCTTATCTAAGGTTGCCTGGAAGAGATTGCTTTTAGCAATAAGGCCGCCGTTTGCTCATAAACTCTTTATTGCACTCTTTATTGTCTTTGTTTGTTTACTTTATTTCTTGTATTTATTTTGTGTGCAATAAAGAGTTTATTATTATTATTATTAAAAATTAGAAAGCACATAGAGTTCATAAGGTGATGAGCGTGAGGAGTCCAGGGCAGAGATTCCATTCACTGAAAACTTAGGATTTAGTGTATAATTTAATTGCGAAATTATAAAGTGGCACTGGTCCAGTAGAAATAAATAAAACCTCGACCTTCATCTAACTGTAATACTGTGCACGAATGAATCTGTTTCCATGTCGTGATATCATGTCTTCATATTTGTTGTCGTACGTTTTATTCTCCGTTTTACAGTGATTCATTATTTGTGGACAGTATTGCTTTTAGATTCGTGTCTCACCGTCATGAGATCTCAGTGGTACTGACTAGGTACAATCATACTTTCAGCCATGTTTTAGTTCTTATGATCTATTGAATTTCTATATTACACATAATTTTAATATTCGTCTAATAGCGGTATCGGTATCCACTGTCCTGTATACATTTCATTAAATCGAAAATTTCAAACTTCTTATAAATAAAAAGGCAATTAAAATTATTTTTTGTGAACCGAATTGTGAATTCACTTAGGGAGTTCAGTCACGTGCACACGCATAGTAGAATGATATATAGGTATACTGATTTATGTATACATGTTTTATGATAATTTTTATAGTTTTGCTAGCTAATACTAGCTGTGAATTTATTATCAGACTAAGTTTGCTTAGATAAAAAGGGCATTAACTGACCTTTAATATAAATATTGGCGCAGTTAGCACTAGTTAGGTCTATAATTGTATGATTTTCGGTTTTCTTTTCATTTATATTTCTCTTTTATAGATTTTGCTCTTTTTGAAGTTACTAAGGTCATCGATATATATGTACTACGTACTATAATTACTAAGTTCTAAGAACTATATATAGCCCAGTCGGGTTAGCATTTAACCCTGCAAAAATTCCCAGGCGCATTTTTATTGTTGGAATCTTTGGGGGGGGTCAGTGGGAGTCTAAATTCAAAATGGCGACCAAATCCCAACGGAGCGTCAGCCGCCATTTTGAATTTAAGCCAAAACTGTTTTTGCTTAATAACTTCGCCATTTTCAACTTTTCGACAAAAGTTTAAAGAGCAAAGTTGTTGCAAATTTAATTATCTACAATTTATTTCTGGCAAATTTTTTCGTATAAACGATATGTTTAAAGTTAAGCGGTACAATAGTGAAAAACTATTAACATCGAATTATCTCATTAAATATTAACTTTTGGACAAAAATGTCCTGCAACAAAGTTGTAGAGAATTGAATTTCCAAGAAATTTGGTCCTTACAACTTTTTACGTAAAATCGATATTTAAGGTGCTACGCTTGCGGTAAAGGCAAAGAGACCCGTAAAAATGTTATTTTAATGTTGCCCACCTGCCGATGACGTCAGCGTCTAGGGTACGCGGTTCGCTTTTGTCCCGCTTTTTACGGGTCTCTTTGCCTTTACCGCAAGCGTAGCACCTTAAATATCGATTTTACGGAAAAAGTTGTAAGGACCAAATTTCTTGGAAATTCAATTCTCTACAACTTTGTTGCAGGACATTTTTGTCCAAAAGTTAATATTTAATGAGATAATTCGATGTTAATAGTTTTTCACTATTTTACCGCTTAACTTTAAAAATATCGTTTATACGAAAAAATTTGCCAGAAATAAATTGTAGATAATTAAATTTGCAACAACTTTGCTCTTTAAACTTTTGTCGAAAAGTTGAAAATGGCGAAGTTATTAAGCAAAAACCGTTTCGGTTTAAATTCAAAATGGCGGCTGACGCTCCGTTGGAATTTGGTCGCCATTTTGAATTTAGACTCCCGCTGACCCCCCCAAAGATTCCAACAATAAAAATGCGCCTGGGAATTTTTGCAGGGTTCGGCCCTTTTTTGTCTAACCCGACTGGGCTAATAGCCAAATCATGAGGGTGAACGCCCATAATGGAGGCTATATGCGCTTGAAGAGGCGCGGGAAGCCTAAGTGACCTATGTCATGAGGTGATTTGTTTTGTACAGGCGCAACCGCGCTGTGGTGCGCAGCCGGCGCTGGCCACCTGGGGATAGTGAAGCGGCTGGTCCGCGCCGGGGCCAACGTGAACCACGCCACCAGGACGCTCAGCACGCCGCTCAGGGCCGCGTGTTTCGACGGCAGACTCGACATCGTCAAGTACCTCGTCAGGCACGGCGCCGATATACACAAGGCGAATAAATACAACAACACCTGCTTGATGATCGCCTCGTACAAGGGACATTTGGATGTTGTGAGTTTTAATTTTACCATTTAAGAAAAATACATAACGTAGGCCCCTGTTTTCTCGCTGGAAAGAATTATTATAACTTCTGAACGTATAAATAAATGTGCCTAGATTTTCTGGTGAGTTCAGACATCCATTAAACAAATTAAAAAAGCAAAATATTGGGACACAGATTAAGTGCTATTTAAATTTTTGGTTGGTAATAGGATCAGTTTTGGAGTAATGAAGAAAGGACTACGAAATGTTGATTTTTCATCTATCTTTATTTATTCTATTATTCTCGTAATCAATTATTTATAAATCTGATAACACAAATTATTGTAATATGTTTTTGTGCTTTTATTTCTTATTTATTATTAATTTTTAACTGAAACATTATCAAATCACACAAATGTTATTTATTCAAACGATTTTATTACAATTCGTTGTAAACTTTGTAACCTTTGCTAACTTTGTAATAAATAATAAAAAAATATATTAATAACATATTAATAAAATATTGTAAATTATTAATTGAAAATCTAAGATTGGATGTGTAAATAACTATTCTCTCACCTCAATTGGATCGAAAGGTGGGATATTAAATATCGAAAAATCTTTTGAAATAATTTACAAATAATAATAATGGGTTTTAAGTTTATAAAGTTAATTAACGTAAAGCGGAAATGCAGCTTCGTAGTTTATATCGGGAGCGATTCTGGCGTTATATTCTCTTAACTTAAACTTAAAATTATAGTTATATTTTAATTTGAATATTATACTACTTTGAAGAAGTTGTTAATGTACGGTGCGTTCCGAATAGCTATTATGGCAATCATGAACATTGACATTGCGATAAAAGGGGTTTGATGGGGGTTGCCACTGTTGACATTAGTTGTCATTAGTTATGTCACTTCGCTCACGGTGGAAAGACTTTTGCTGTCACTCAGCGTAAATGTCAAAATAACGTATATCATTGAAATAGATTTCAATCGGAAATGAATTATTATTTAAAAGTATTTTTTACTATATCGCAGAAAACATTGTTTGTTTTTATTGAAATAGCAAACATATTAATACACTTATAACGAGGATGCAACAATAGCTGCTTTATAGTCGTGATAAATATATTTAAGAACTTTTTAATTAATATTTACACGCAAGTTTGACATCGAAATGTCAAAGTTCAAATCGGTCCAAATACAGATTGATAGTAGTATAGATAATATCATGACAGTTGAATCGAACCAAGCGTGAGCAGAATTATCCTTGTTATCACAGTTGTCGTCATTCGGAATGCTAAGCTCTCTTGTCTATGAGTAGAATTGAAGTATTTGTCAATAAATGTATCTTTTTCTACTTTACCTCAATCTTTGCATCACCTCTTTTATGAATGCCCAAATTTCGCTCTTCAACGTCACATTTTGTTGGAAGATCTATCCTGCATATTGAATAAAACCCCTCAAGATTTACCGCGCTCCTTACAGCAAGTTTTATCTAATGAAGAATGTTTCGTAGCCATCTTTAAATACGTAATCTCCACATTTGGTGAATTGTAAATGTTTATGAAGTTAAAGTAGAAGACATTACAGACTAGGCATTATGGTTACCACCTTTGCCTTTCCCATAAAAGGGAAGAAGATATTAAAAAAAAATATATCTTTCTATCAGTGATGGCAATAACGACTGTTTTGTAATAATGAATAACACTGTTATGTTATTTTCCTATAACTGTTATTGTAAACTGTTGTCTGTTATCCTGTTACATATATTGTTGTTTTGACAAATGTTGTTGAGTACGGTTGCTATTGTTATTATAGCTAGCTTAGTTATTCTTAACAATGATACGGCTTAGGACTGTCAGAATATTAGGCAGTAATTTAAATAATTAAAAACTAATTACCTAATAAATATAATTTTCTGGCCTATTTAAAAGTTCATTGATCTGTACATAATTTGTTATTTACATTCAATGTTTACATTATTTACTTATTGCAACGAATAATTTAATTTGCATACGCACGATCGCACAACAGCAAATAATGCGTGACTAAAAAATGACAACAGCTTAGGCACCAGCAAGCCAGCAACAGTTTACCTAATTGTTATTTCAAATCACACTGGAAATAAAAATGAGTCTAATTGTCATACGAGCGAAGGTACAAAATTGTGAATTTGGGATTAGTAAAATTACTGTAAGAAATAATCAAATAGGAACTTTATTTTCTTGTGAGAAAGGTTAATATCATAAGAATAGGCAGTCAGGCAACAGAGCGTGCGCCTACGCCTACACAACGGTTTGCTTTCTCTCGCTCATACTTGTTTGTAGCTTGTAGCACAGTCGTACTCGCTCGCTCCGTGCCGCACACACGCAAGTGGCAACAACAACAATGCGACTAGGCGATAATTTTGTCAACAGCAGGATAACAGTATAAGCCGTTGTTAAATAACGTGTTATTTATTACGGGAAAATAATTCATTATATTATCTGTTATTGAAATAACGACCATCACTACTTTCTGTCGCGCAGGTGCAGTTCCTGCTCGAATGCGGCGCGCGCGTGGACGAGCGCGCGCTGTGCGGCGCGACCGCGCTGCATTTCGCCGCTGAGTGTGGCCACGCGAGCGTTGTTTTCGCGCTGCTCGTTAGGAACGCACAGATATTAACCAATGAGAATGGTATGTGCATACATCGCGTTACATCTTACACTGGAATGATAATTTATTTTGGTGTTCAATACTAGGTGGAGCGGTTCATCCCTGAGGATTTTTTTTCCTCCCTGAGGTTTTTAGTGGGTAGGCTTCCTCCATCTGGGGAGGAGAGCCACACATAACCGCGGCTTGCCACAGCCAGGGTGCATATCCTGGCTGGCCCACATTGATCCATACCCTATTTGATGCATTTTCCTCAGGGTAGATATTGCCCCCAGGTGGAGCGGTGGGTTTGGGTCTTAGCAGTGAAATATGGAGAATGTTTTTCCAATGGATTTTGGTTTTTGTTTTCTATAATTTTACACACATCTTCATAGACATTAAAATAAAAACAAATGTTTACAATTTAAAAAGTCTGTTTTGACATGTGTCGTCCCCATAGTTAATTTGTCAATATGTCATAGTTTTGACAGATAAACTATGATGTGATAAAGTTAGATTGTGAACACTTTATTAACCTAACATATTTTTTTTGATAATTTGTCTTCAGAATGTAGGGGTTGTACAATTTAAATCTCAATGTGAACTTAAACTAATCATTTCTGTCCACGAGTGCCAGAGATAAGAAAATAGAATGGAAAGCGAGTGTTGTTGTCAGGACTTCTAATTGATCACCAACATCAAATACGTCACGGGAACAGGCCGCGGTTCACCGCAATTTGTAGATTGCAACCAAAGTGTACAATTGATGCGTCTAAATGACAATAATCATAAATTCTAATAATTACAACGTACTTCGTACAATTTGCGACTTGTTTCTTCCACGCACTTGCGGTCTGTGCTGTTGTTTATCTGCGACTTAAGTCTCGTGACTATGAAACCACAGTTTGTTACGGATGTATTTAAGAAGTTGGCTTTAAGCATAAGTATATTGAGAGCTTCAATGGGAATTAAAAATTATTAAAATATATAGTATCAATGTACTAACAAGTAAGGGCAATTCCACAGCGAAACATTTACATTAAGATAAATAAAGTTACAGTAAAACAGTTACTTAATTCTACAATTCCATCAAGGATGATCGATCAGTTTGTCGCATTTAGATGGTTTCCCGATTCTGCGCCTGAGGCCAAGTGTAATGATATTCGTTTCCGTGTCATTAAAACGAAATGTAAATGTGAATGGTCTGTAGTTAGTAAAGTATACTATAATTTGTGAAATATTGCAGAAATGTAACAGTGTAATTATTGCTTTTGAACATATAGCGATATATTTGCGCCGCTACCGCAACTGCCTGGAAAAAGTTCCATACTAATGTCGCTTAATTTATATGAACGTATAATAAAAAGTGTCAATAATTTAATTATTTCTACATTTACATTTGCACTTCCTATAATGAAAATTTTTACATTTAATGTAAGTAAACTTCAAATGTTTTCGTTTTAAGGCTTACAAAACTAATTTGTTTGAAAAATAATTCTATATATTTATCTCGATATACAGTAACGCGATAAGAATTGATTACATTGGATAATTATATAATTTCACCGGATCCGGTGTAGTAGTAGCTACTACTAGTACCAATTTCTAAATCTTTCTAAATAAAAGCGCGACATGTTTCGACACATTATGCAGAATATGCAATTTTTTACAAAAAACAGTCGCCGAGCTTCTTAAAATATTATCTGCCTATATCGACAGATTTAATTTTCATGCACCCCGCTTACAATTGTAGATTTCCATTTTGTCACGTCCAACTGTTGTTTGTGTATTGTTGTATTGCGATATAACAAACAGTTAATATATCGCACTAATAATACAATAGTGTATCAACTCAAAATCGAACATTTTTCAGCATCAACAAAAAACTTATTACTCACTTCATGTAATAGTTGCAAATTGAATAACTGTCACATAAGTTTTTTAATTTATCCTTATTCTGTTTTTGCACTAATCGAACGACGGTCTTGATCACGCGTGAGGAATCAAATTTTGCGTGTGTTTATAGTATTATGTCAAGTACGACATTTTGAGTTGATACACTATTGTATTATTAGTGCGATATATAGTGTGATTTAGTTTACAATATCCAAGCATTCTAATAGCAACCAACAAATTAAAACAACAAAAAAAAATTGCGCTTCATTTGACCTCGGTGTTGTATTATACTTTTTAGATATGCATGTTATAAAGAGCATAGAGAAATAAAGATATATAAGAATTGTCACTCAAATCACAATGGTTTTATTATTTTATATTTCTGAATAAATATCAATATTTTAACGAATATAACATGGCGCAGTCGGAAAAGTGATCATTTGATTATTATTATATGTAAATTTTAAGATTTCATAAAATTTGTTGCATAGGGTAAAGGAAAAACATTATTTCCAACATGAGTAATTCATCGCAGTCAATAGAAGAGGAAAATGGAAAAGTTCCCGATTGTTTGGGAAGGTAATTTATCAGATAATTGGTCATTTTTTAAACAGAAATTTAATATCTATTTATTGGCTTCGGGAAATATTACACGCGATTCATCGGTTAAGACAGCACTGTTGCTAAGTGCCGTGGGGGATCGTGCTTTAAGGCTATTTAACACATTTGTGTTTGATAAAGAGTCTGATAGAAGTGATTATGAAAAAGTGATAAACAAATATAATGAGCATTTTTGTCCTGAAAAAAATATTACATATGAACGTTTCTTGTTTTTCACTCGCAATCAAAAAGACGGAGAAACCTATGAAAATTATGTAATGGAATTACGTGATTTAAGTGCATCTTGTGAGTTTGGATCGTTAACAGAAGACCTAATAAAAGATAGATTAGTTTGCGGCATTTCGGATATAAACGTCAAGGATCGTCTTCTTCGCACAAGGAAATTGACATTATCTATGGCTCTTGAAATATGTTGTACTTCTCAGCGAACAAAAGAGCAAATTGAGGTCATATCATCATTACCTGTTATAAAGCCACAATCGTATGAATCTGCATGCCCAATAAATAAAATAAGCCAAGCGAGTTCTAGTTTATTGTATGATTCTAATAAAGAAAGGACAGCAGCAACTATACGTCCAGAAATTGAACGCCGTCGCATGTCAATGCAATATAAAGAACGTAAACAATTTCATTGCAAAAGATGCGGCTACACACATGTACAATATAAATGTCCAGCTTTTGGTAAAACTTGTATGAAATGTGGAAAGCTGAATCATTTTTCTTCAAATTGCAAGAGTATAAATATTGTAGCGAAGGATGGTGGGGAAATAAATGAAATAGATTCGCTTTTCTTAGGTTCGACTAAGGTTAAATTTGTTAATAACATATATGATTGGTCTATAACATTAGGAGTTTATGATTTTCCATTGCAGGTTAAAGTAGATACTGGAGCACAAGCGAACATATTATCGTATGATATATTGGATAAGTTGAGGTTAGATAAAAATAACTTGTTGCCAGTTAAGACTAAACTTACTACATATACTGGAGAATGTATACCATGCTTAGGTAAGTGCATCCTTCCATGTAAGTACAATGGCAGATTATTTGATCTTAACTTTTATATTGTATCTGGTCGCTATACTAATATACTTGGGCTAAAATCAGCTGTAGATATGCAAATAGTAACGCCACTTCGTGAGATAAAAAATACTGTTGACATGTTTAATGAATTCAAAGATGTTTTTGAAGGTCTAGGTTGTATGAAAGGGGAGTATAGTATTAAAATTAAAGCAAACTCAGTACCAGTTATTCATGCTTGTAGAAAAGTGCCTTTAGCAGTGTTGCCGACTTTAAAAGCAAAACTTGATGAAATGGTAAAACAAAATGTTGTTGTAAAAGTGACTCGCCCTACTGAATGGGTTAATTCCTTAGTCATTGTTTATAAGCCCAATGGTGATTTACGGTTATGTATTGACCCTAAAGATCTCAATCAGGTTATATGAGACAGCATTTTAGCTTACCTACTTTTGAAGAGATCACAAGCAAATTAGCAGGTGCATCTGTTTTTAGTGTATTAGATGTCAAAAATGGGTTCTGGAACGTCAAATTATCTGAGGCTAGTTCTGATTTGTGTTGCTTTAACACGCCTTTTGGCAGATATAAATTTTTAAGAATGCCATTTGGTTTGTCTAGTGCATCGGAGGTATTTCAACAAAAGATGAGAGAAATATTAGAAAACTTAGAAGGTACTGAAGTATTCATCGATGACATTTTAATTTGGGGTAAATGTCAAGCTGAGCATGATAAAAGATTAAGGTTAGTTTTTGAAAGACTGAGGCAGGAAAATATAAAATTAAATAAAGATAAGTGCAAGTTTAATTTAGAGAAAGTAAAGTATCTTGGACATATTATAAGCAAAGATGGATTAAAATTAGATGACGGGAAAATTAAATCTATAGTGGCAATGAAAAGTCCTCGAGATAGGAAAGAATGGAAAGATTTTTAGGTGTTGTTAATTATGTTTCTAAGTTCATTCCTAATTTTTCTAATATGAGTTGTCCTTTAAGAAGTCTGTTGAAAAAAGATATTGAATTCTCTTGGTTAGATATCCATGAAAAAGTATTCCAAGATTTAAAGAAAAAGTTATCAGCAGAACCAGTTCTTCAATTTTTTAATGAAAATCTTCCAGTTACGGTTTCAGTAGATGCCTCAAAGGACGGTCTTGGAGCTGTTCTCTTACAAAATAACCTGCCAGTTGCTTATGCTTCCAAAGCTTTAAACGAGTGTCAAAAGAGATATGCTCAAATTGAGAAAGAGCTCCTTGCTATCCTATTTGGTTGTGAAAGATTCAATCAGTTTATTTTTGGTAGAAAAGTAATCATAGAAACGGATCATGCTCCGCTAATTTCAATTGTAAAGAAACCATTAAATTCATGCTCTGCTCGTATACAACGAATATTATTAAAATTGCAAAAATATAATTTTGAGTTAATTTATAAGCGTGGTAAAGAATTATATTTAGCTGACACTTTATCTAGATCGTATGATGCTAATGATTCTCTAGAAGTAGATTTAGATAGTGGTGAAATTGAAGCACAAATTAATTATATTCTTAATAACATAAATGCATCACCATCGCAAATAAACAATATTAAGGAATTAACAAGTCGAGATGATGAATTGATTCTTATCAGGAAATATATTATTGAAGGCTGGCCATCTCACAGAAACTTACTTCCTGAGACTGTAAGAAAATATTGGTCGGTTAGAAATGACTTAACTTTGAAATCAGATATTATATTTAAAGGAAGTTGTGTTGTCGTTCCATTAAAGTTAAGGCGAGAGATGTTACAACGTCTGCATTTTCCGCATATGGGTATTACAAAAACATTATTAAGATCACGCGATTGTCTTTATTGGCCTGGTATACAAAATGATATTCACAATATAGTATCATCTTGTGAAACTTGTCTTCTTTATAGTAATAATAATAAACAGGAGACTTTAATTCCACATGAAATTCCTAAAAATACCTGGCAAAAAGTGGCAGCAGATTTATTTGAATTGAATGGGAAAATATATTTATTATTAGTCGATTATTTTTCAAAATTTCCGGAGTTGTCTCTGCTAACCAGTACAACTAGTGAAAGTGTAATTAACAATTTAAAGCGTATTTTTAGTCGTAATGGTATTCCTGAAATCTTTGTCAGTGATGGGGGTCCACAGTTTTCTAGTGAAAGATTTGCATTATTTTGTAAGCAGTGGAATATTGATCATAAATTCTCTAGCCCAGAACATCCACAGTCAAATGGCATGGTGGAAAGAACCATACAAACTATTAAAAATCTTCTTAGGAAAGCTATGCATGAAGGTAAAGATATGTATATGGTAATGTTAGAGTTTAGGAATACTCCGATTTCTCAAGACATTCCATCACCTGCCCAGATATTTTTCAATAGAAAGTTAAGAGGTATTCTGCCGTTGTTCTCAGATAATGTTTACTATAAAATTAATAAGGATGTAAAATCAAATTTAGAAAAGAGGCAATATCAAAGCAAGGTTTCTTATGATAGAAATAAAAGAGATTTAAGACCATTAATAAGAGGTGAAAAAGTTTTATTTAAGATTGGTAAGCAATGGAGGAAAGGTGAAATTGTGCTTCAATTACGTCCACGGACATATAAAATTATTTCTAACGGTGCTTATTTTATTCGTAACAGAATATTTATCAAACCTTTCACATCTGTTCCTTTTTATATACCTGATGACATAGAAAAATCTTGCGATGTTAATGAACCTCCACCTTTGGAAATCAAAAGTAATCCAGTTTTGCATAGGAATTCTGAAGGTTGCATTGTAACTTCATCAGGTCGTGTGAGTCGCCCACCTGATCGTTTTGGTTATTCGGTTCGTTAGGTAATCATACTTTCAAGTCCGATCTATATAACATTGTTTTGTTTAAGAACAAAATGTTTTTGTTTTTTAAGAAGGAAGATGTAATATTGTGTTGTAATATTTTTGGTGATTCTGTTTATTAATTATACTTTAGGTTTGATTAATACAATATTGTTTTGTCTAAGAATGAAATGTTTTGTTTTGTTTTTTAAGAAGGAAGATGTTGTATTATACTTTTTAGATATGCATGTTATAAAGAGCATAGAGAAATAAAGATATATAGGAATTGTCACTCAAATCACAATGGTTTTATTATTTTATATTTCTGAATAAATATCAATATTTTAACGAATATAACACTCGGCACCACACACAACACTCACACATATTCACACATACATATATATACATACAGCATGAACAGCAACCAATTTGTTTTATTTTTTATGTTTAAAATAAAAAAAAAACAAAAAATAAAACAAATTAAGTTAAATATATAAACATATAAATAAACAACATTTAACTAATTAATATTAATCACAATTATGTGATTAGATGTTAGTGCTTGAATCATCAAGCAATATTCTTTTCAACACCATTGCTCGTAATTGGTATGTAACTATACGAATGTTAGTTTCACAATGTATCCTATTACCAACTTATAATATCTTTCGAATTTCATATTCGATTACCGCACTGTTTGGTAATCAAAAGTTAATAGTTTTGTAAATAAAAGTCACGCATGCACGCACGCATTTAAGAAAAAAAATAGGAACCAAAGAGAAATTTTTTATGCAAAATGCTGAAACATTTTCGTAATTTAAATAAGTTTGTCGTTTAGAAACACTCTGTTTAAAGATATACAATTATAAAAACCTTATTTAAATTACAACTATTAAATAGAAGTCATACATAAATATTAAAAGAATATATATATATATATATATTTTTTTTTTTGTAAAAATTATATAATTTGCTGTTTTGGCTGTATACGCGTCGGTACCTTTGTCTTTCGCGCACAAAGCCGTCTTCACAATTTTCAGTACTATTTTGCAAGTAGATATTTTGCATTGTTTTTTTTTTTGTTAAGATTTTTATATCAAAAATGTTATCATGCGATGAAATTGCTTGTACGAGGGCTGCTACTTAAATATCCGGAATCTGGAATTTCAACATTTTTAAACGCAATATATGACCTCCATGGTAAAATTCGTTCTTTTTTTGAAATACTGGCCGCTATTTTTTTTCCTTATATACGCTACTGATGGGTTTAAAATGTCATATCCCTGAAATGATGGAACTCACACGTGAAAATATTCGTGCTATGATTTATTACGATTTTCGACGTGGTTTAACGCAACAACAGTGCGTAGATCAATTAACTTCATCTTTTGGTGTTGAAGCTCCATCAAAAACCACTGTGTATCACTGGTTTAGTGAGTTCAATCGTGGACGGAGTAAGCTCACGGACGAAGTTAAGGAAGGTCGCCCGAAATCAGTCGTTGGGCCACAAACATTGAAGCTGTACGAAAACTAATTATGCAAGACCGTTATGTTACGTATCGCGAGATAGAGGGTACTCTGGGCATATGTATGACAAGCATCAATAAAATATTACATGAACATTTGTTCGTAAAAAAAATTTGGATACCGCACAACTTAACTCGGCATCAAAAAGAAGCTTGCGTCGAATGGTGCAAGAATATGTAAAAAAAATTTAACGGAGGTGACTCAAAATCTGTTTATAACATCAACTCTGTTTATAACATCAACATCAAATGAACCGAACCCCACGAAAGTGACTCGTGCAAAAAGCACTTTAAAGCAAATGGTGGCCTGCTTTTTGGTATTAATGGTCATGTGGCTACAATACCACTGGAGAATCGTAAAACGGTCAATTCGGACTGGTACACGACCATTTGTTTGCCGGAAGTATTTGAAGAAATACGTAAAAACAACAAGCGACGCAGAATCATTCTACACCACGACAACGCCAGCTGTCACACTTCACGCGAAACAAATACATTTTTCGAGGGTCAAAAAATAGAATTGATGGGTCACCCACCGTATAGCCCAGACTTGGCACCTAATGATTTCTATTTATTCCTAAATGTACCCAAATAATGATGCCGTCGACGCGTTCAACAGCACGTTTCAGAGATACCGCAAACAGAGTGGAGAAGATGCTATAAAAATTGGTTTCAACGTATGCAAAAGTGTATCGTATATCATCGCGGAGAATACTTGAAAAAACAATAAACCCATATTTAGCCATATACGTTTGTTTAATTTTTCTATTCCGGATACATAAGTAGCAGCCCTCGTATAATTTACTTTAGTCTCTGTCTGTACTACAAACTATTCTATTAAAATGTATAATGGAAACGACAGTTTTTGAATTTGGTATAAAAATCAAACAATCAGACTAGCTTCATAATTACAGTGAATAACAATAAGGTACAGGTAACTTATTTTAGTCCAACTTTTCAGTATAAATTTTCAATATTTTGTTATACCTATATAGACTTTTTTGTTACGTAAGTATACTTAAGAATCTAATAAATAATTAATAATCAGACTAATTATAATCACAATTTAAAGAGGAAACTGCTCCAAAAGCTAGCCCACTAGGTATTTTTATTATTTAGGAAATAAGCTTTCAAAAATACGAGGGCATTTTAAAACATTATCTGATAGTCGGCTTCGTATTAAGTTTTAAAAATTTTTTACTTCATTTCTCGATTTCTCGACCACTTTTTTCTCGTCTCGAGTAAGGCAAAATTTCTCGGAAATTCTCGATTCGAGAATTCTCGCAGAGAAACTCTAAACTA
The DNA here is from genome assembly GCA_036419045.1 of Scirpophaga incertulas. NCBI lineage: Eukaryota > Metazoa > Arthropoda > Insecta > Lepidoptera > Crambidae > Scirpophaga > Scirpophaga incertulas. Next base: position 15,755,560 of record CM071645.1, read on the forward strand.
AAACAAACTTCTTGTAAGTTTTAACAAAAACAATATTCTTATCTCAAAAACAATATTCTTCATTAAGATTTTCTTTTAGAACCCGGCATTTTTCAAAAACAAAAACACGAATAACTTTAACAATAACCGGCACAGCAAGTTAACCTCAAATCTACATAAATGTGACACTTTTTTGTTATAAATGAGTCCCCCATAGAGGGAAAGGACATTAAGCAAAGCGTTCGATTGTCGATTTAGGTAGAAAATCACCCCACAGATAATAATCGATTGATTTCTATAATTTTTCCCAACCCTATAAACATGGCAGATTATGTCAATGTGCTGTAAAACGGAAGTTTATTACTGATAATTATTCCCAAAAGGAATGTTAAATAAGCAGAGAAGACAAAATACTTAAAATATTACAAACATACTTTGTTTTAGTACTAATGTCGTCATACCGAGAAAATCATGGCGGCACGTGATATATAGATAATAAAACTTCGATTTTAAATTAGAAATTTACGTTTTTATGAAAAAATAATATAATTTTTGCATTGCTCAGTACAAAAACTATATAAATAAAAATATTTCACATTTTTATGTTATAACATGAAAATAGCCTATTGTTATTTCAAATCACACTGGAAATCAAAATGAGTATAATTGTCATACGAGCGAAGGTACAAAATTGTGAATTTGGGATTAGTAAAATTACTGTAAGAAATAAACAATTAGGAACTTTATTTCCTTGTGAGAAAGGTTAATATTATAAGAATAAGCCGTCAGGCAACAGCGAGCGCCTACGCCTACACAACGGTTTGCTTTCTCTCGCTCATACTTGTAGCTTGTAGCACAGTCGTACTCGCTTGCTTCGTGCCGCACAACGCAAGTGGCAACAACAACAATGCGACTAGGCGATAATTTTGTCAACAGCAACAGCAGGATAACAGTATAAGCCGTTGTTAAATAACGTGTTATTCATTACGGGAAAATAATTCATTGTATTATCTGTTATTGAAATAACCACCACTACTAGGCATGACCCCGCTGCAGTGTGCGGCGGAGCGCGCGCGGCCCTCGGTGGTGGAGATCCTGGCGGCGCGGCCCGAGGTGTCGCGCGCGCAGGCCATCGAGGCCTTCGAGCTGCTCGGCGCCTCCTTCGCCAACGACAAGGAGTACTACAATCTCGGCGTATGCTCGCTCTGTTCCTTTGTTGCACACCTGCGCTTACGCTTATACATGCTCTAGTTATATTGCATTCTAATTCTAGCAAACCTTACTAATATTATAAATCGGAAAGTGAGTTTGTTTGTTTCTTTGTTCCGCTTTCACGCCGTAACTACTGAACCGATTGCTTTGAAATTTTGCAGACGTAAAGATAAACTTTACTATATTTTTATACTTTTTTATACTTTTTATCCCGGAAAAATCGACAGGTCCCACGGAATGCGCAATAAAGGCTTCGCTCAAAAACTAGTGCACAGATTTTCATGCGGTTTTTATCAATAGATAAGTGATTCTTGAGCAAGGTTTTGCGGTATTTTTATATCTCGGAAAAACGGATAGTCCCGTAACTAGCGATGTGCCGAGTATGATTTGACTCGAGTCAGACTCGATTCCTGCTTTGGACTCGCCTACTCGAATACCAATTTACTTTGATTCGAGTACGCTTGACTCGATTCCGGTACTCGAGTCAGGAAGAATCAGTTCGTACTCGCTAACTCGATTCTATTTACACTAGTCCTACTGACTCGAGTCTAGTATTCGAGTTTGGTTAACTCGCTTGTACTCGCAAACTGTTTACATAAGCAATGAAGTGGCGCGGGCCTAATATTACAAACAAGTTTGAACCTGCAACTTTTTATTTTGATTTTGTTCTAAAATCGAACTCTAGTTCAGGACTGGACTAGAATTTCAAGACTCGAATTTCGAATACCAAACATAGAATTCTAGTACTGGGCTCGAATCAGGGAATCGAGTCCTGATTCGAATACCGTATAAACTGACTCGAATCGACTCGATCCACCAAAACAGCGACTCGGCACATCACTACCCGTAACCGACTTCCGCGCATATGTAGCCGTGGGCAAAAGCTATGACTCTTAACCCTCTATAGACCCAATCTCTAAATCCACGCAGGCGAAGCCGCGGGCAGAAAGCTAGTAATCATTATACAGGGAGAAACCTGTAAGCCGAACTTCAAAAACTTCAATGTTCCAAAACTGCCGTACTTGTATATTTGAGGTGTTTTAATTCACTAGAGAAAACGCACACTTTTTGTCTTAAAATAAATTCTCACATTGAAATTGCACAGCTCTGGCTGACACCTTATGTGATAATTGACAAGTTGTTACATAAGAGATTGCAATTTTCCATTTGCTTATGATCCAATTTACTTGCCTAGTTCACTCCTCTTCTCATTTCTCTTCTTCTTCTCACACTACTTCACTTTCATTTACTTTCATGCATGCGTGAGTTACGAGTACTTATAACTTGTAATAAGAAGTATTACGAATCTTAAGTGACACTGGGCATGGCATATTGCTGACCATTGGGCCGTCAACCCTAAGAGGTTCTTAAGTACATATGCCGGACACCGCAGCGTTGCAGGCTTTCCTCAAGGTGGACTAACAATTAGGTGAAGATTGCGGAAAAGTGCTAGAGGCTTGCAGTGCTTTGGAGGAGGTCTTATGTCCAGCTGCGGTTGTATCTCGGCTCAAATGATCATGACGTTGAAATACTAAAGCCAAGTTATATTTGTCCATAGTTAGCGTACCAGTATTTGCAAAAAGCAATGGCGATGCGATACGATACAAGATATGGATTGTTGTTAAAAAACCCCGCAGACCCCATACCCGCCTACGACAATTGGAAAGAGACTACTACTCTAGAGGTAAATATTGTGTTTATTTTTATTGAAAAACAATTTTATCCTATTTTCGAACTAAGGCTTTATTTCGTTTTACAATAGACAAGTATATACTACTCAGTAGTTGACAATAATATTTTCAGTATCCGCCATAGACAATAATTTGCAATTTGTAAGGGCAAAGTTAAAAACACTTTTCTTAGATCACTTTACACTTTTTACGTTTTCATTCCGTTACATTTGGTAGAAGCATTTAAGATGTTACTTATATTTCGTATATTATATTATACTAGTAATTATAACTACTTTCCTATGCATTAGTGGCTGAGAACATTTGATATGGGGGACCAATAGGAGCGAGCAGATTGTTTCATGACGTGATAATACGGCGTTCTGATTGGCTAAATGAAATGATTCTATTGCATTTTAGTTGCAATTTATTGTTAGAATAGACATATTTTTTTATATACCATATAACTTTGTATTAGACAATCGACTTACTAAAATATATTTGTTTATAGGTTTAAATGTCATAAGCGCATTTTACTTGATCGCATACATGCTTAAAAATAGAACAGCTTAAAAATACAGACTTGTTTTAATACAACCTTCTAAGCACTAAATTGGAGAGATGGTGATCTTAGAGATCCTAGTAGGGGATTAAATTAGGCTAAAGGGTTTTCTTTTCAAGGATTCTCTCATTTGCGTAGTTTAATGGTTCGGTTGATTGACACAACGTTAATGACATTTTGCCATAAACTCACTGTAGTACATGCATTTTTTGGTGTTAAGAATATTTCACATTTTTGGTTAATCATTAAACGATTTTGGGGTCCATTGGTACTCGCAAAGAGTTAAATAGATAATAATAGTAAGTCATAATATTATAAAGAATGTAAAAGTCACTCTGGTACGTTTCACTATCAAAACTAACGTCACAAAATTTTGTATGGAGAAATTTTGAGATTTTGAAGGACATAGGATTTTTTACCTGTGGTTAAATATATGATTATTGTGAGTAAATCGCGGCGAAACCTTATCCGGAATCTTGTGCTGTAAATATATGATTATTGTGAGTAAATCGCGGCGAAACCTTATCCGGAATCTTGTGCTGTAGTGTGAAAAAGTTTTGTTAGAAGGATAATACAATAGACAAGCATGGCTTTGACAAAGTAACCCGAATGACGCAGGAGGTGGAGCGGTTGGCGAACGACTCGCACGGGCTGCACATGGAGGGGCTGACGGTGCGCGAGCGCGTGCTGGGCCGCGGCTGCCCCGATCTGCCGCACCCCGTGGTATTCCGCGGCGCCGTGTTCGCCGACGAGGCGCAGTTCGACCGCTGCCTGGCGCTGTGGCGGCACGCGCTGCTGCTGCGCCACCACAACCAGGTCTGTGCGCCACCACAACCACAACCAGGTCTGTGCGCCACCACAACCACAACCAGGTCTGTGCGCCACCACAACCACAACCAGGTCTGTGCGCCACCACAACCACAACCAGGTCTGTGCGCCACCACAACCACAACCAGGTCTGTGCGCCACCACAACCAGGTCTGTGCGCCACCACAACCAGGTCTGTGCGCCACCACAACCAGGTCTGTGCGCCACCACAACCAGGTCTGTGCGCCACCACAACCAGGTCTGTGCGCCACCATAACCAGGTCTGTGCGCCACCACAACCAGGTCTGTGCGCCACCACAACCAGGTCTGTGCGCCACCATAACCAGGTCTGTGCGCCACCACAACCAGGTCTGTGCGCCACCACAACCAGGTCTGTGCGCCACCACAACCAGGTCTGTACGCCACCATAACCAGGTCTGTGCGCCACCACAACCAGGTCTGTGCGCCACCACAACCAGGTCTGTGCGCCACCACAACCAGGTCTGTGCGCCACCACAACCAGGTCTGTGCGCCACCACAACCAGGTCTGTACGCCACCATAACCAGGTCTGTGCACCACCACAACCAGGTCTGTGCGCCACCACAACCAGGTCTGTGCGCCACCAACCAGGTCTGTGCGCGCCACCACAACCAGGTCTGTACGCCACCATAACCAGGTCTGTGCACCACCACAACCAGGTCTGTGCGCCACCACAACCAGGTCTGTACGCCACCATAACCAGTAGTGCAATTCTCCTAAAAAAAGTCGCAGCGAGTTAGCAACGATTTAGTCTAAAAACACGTTTTTGTATTCACGTCTTTCAATCGAACTTTGATCGGACTTGAACTAGCTCGATCCAAACGTAGCGCTAAATCATAATCGTTACACTGTATTCTCCTATTTTTTGAAGTTAAACTGCACTCTAACCGCAACAGAATCGGTATTCTACTAAAGTTTAGATAAACCTGTCGATCGAGGTTGAGCTACCAACGTCAAATTCCACGATTGAAATGCAGTTGTCATTAAATATTTATACATCTTTGGACTTTTAAGCCAATTAAATAATGATTTTATACTCTAAAATCTAATAGTATCGTTTATTTTTCGATATATTTATTTTTTTAATTTCAGTGGATTTTGTCTTGATTCAGTTGGCAACATTCCCACCTCGCAATCTAAAGTTCGCTGAAATTAAGTTTTAGTTTCAATTTAGTTTTGGTTTTGTTCGGAAATGTGATACGTGAATACCGATTTTGGGTGGGACTAAGATCGAGCGATTGCTAAACTTCAACTAAATTGCGATTGTAAAAAAATACGAGAATTGCACTAAAGGTCTGTGCGCCACCACAACCAGGTCTGTGCGCCACCACAACCAGGTCTGTGCGCCACCACAACCAGGTCTGTACGCCACCACAACCAGGTCTGTGCGCCACCATAACCAGGTCTGTGCGGAACCACTGCCCGCTCTGTGTGGCACCACAACCAGGTCTGTGCGCCACCTCAACCAAGTCTGTGCACCACCACAACCAGGTCTGTACGCCACCACAACCAGGTCTGTGCGCCACCATAACCAGGTCTGTGCGGAACCACTGCCCGCTCTGTGTGGCACCACAACCAGGTCTGTGCGCCACCTCAACCAAGTCTGTGCACCACCACAACCAGGTCTGTACGCCACCACAACCAGGTCTGTGCGCCACCACAACCAGGTCTGTGCGCCACCTCAACCAAGTCTGTGCACCACCACAACCAGGTCTGTACGCCACCACAACCAGGTCTGTGCGCCACCACAACCAGGTCTGTGCGCCACCTCAACCAAGTCTGTGCACCACCACAACCAGGTCTGTACGCCACCACAACCAGGTCTGTGCGCCACCACAACCAGGTCTGTGCGCCACCACAACCAGTCTGTGCGCCACCACACCAGGTCTGTACGCCACCACAACCAGGTCTGTGCGCCACCACAACCAGGTCTGTGCGCCACCACAACCAGGTCTGTGCGCCACCTCAACCAAGTCTGTGCACCACCACAACCAGGTCTGTACGCCACCACAACCAGGTCTGTGCGCCACCACAACCAGGTCTGTGCGCCACCACAACCAGGTCTGTGCGCCACCACAACCAGGTCTGTGCGCCACCACAACCAGGTCTGTGCGCCACCACAACCAGGTCTGTGCGCCACCACAACCAGGTCTGTGCGCCACCACAACCAGGTCTGTGCGCCACCACAACCAGGTCTGTGCGCCACCACAACCAGGTTTGTGCGGCACGCGCTGCTGCTGCGGCACCATCACTAGCTTTGCCCAGGTTGCTGTCATTTAAATGAGAATGTGCTCTTTTTTGGAGATACCACATTTTTTGGATACCACAGGCGACAATGCATTCTACACTGCACTGGCGGCAGGGACCAATATGAACAATTCCTCAGAGCTAATATATACTAATGTTGTGTTTTTAAGAGTAAATAATTATATTGTTGCATTACATTACTATCCTGTCATTAATTTATTGCTAATATAGACATTGGATCCGATAATAAATGTTACTTACATCATCAACACAGTATATTTCTTTTTAGAACATAAATCATCTTTGCCATCAATTCCATTATAAAATTAAATATATATTATGACTAGCTGGCCCAACAGACGTTGTCCTGTCAAATGTCTCAAATGTCACGTTGTCTCAAATGTTTTTAAATAAATAATTTAGCTGAAAAACAATATCTATATGACCGTATTGTGAATCTAAACCATTCTCAAGCCCCCTGGAATACACACAAAAAATTTCATCAAAATTGGTCCAGTCGTTTAGGAGGAGTTCAGTCACATACACACGCACACAAGAAATATATATATTAAGATATATAATGGGAGCGATTCTGACGGTACACTCTCTAAACCTAAACTTAAAATTAGAGAACGAATTTTAATTTAGTTTTAGAGAATTTGGTATTCTGAAATTACGTGCTAACTAGATTTAAAACACAGTTGACAGCTATAAACAGGCATCTAAATTGAATTCACAGATTATATAGAATTATTTTACCGGAATTTACCGGCTTCTATAAAACTGTTATAAATATGTTTTTGACCATTTTGACTTACTTCAGTGCCTTTATTCATTATTTATTAATGTTTTATTATATAATTAATTACTTAAAACAGTATAAAGTTATCATAATTTTTATTTGGAAATGTATAGCTCCTTGTTACAACAGCCGAATCATTTATGGTGTAATTTGGTATGGGGAGGTTTTAAGACACAGGAAACGAAATTGTGATATTTTACTGAGGGAGACATCTCTTTCCTGTGGGAAAATCGAATAAAACGCGGGCGAAGCCGCGGTCGGAAAGCTAGTATATTATATATTATAATATTGTATCATCCCGTTTGGGTCTCTTTCACCGCTTAACTCACCAAAAGTAGCTTGTACAGTCTCGGACTCATCAACCTATACAAATCTGTCAAAATATTACAATTGATATTGAACTCGGAGACTTTGGACATAGGGTGGAAATTTTGTTGTGGAAATTTGACAGTTTTAGGTTAATGAGTCCGAGCCTGTACCCTTATTTATTTATTTATCTTGTTATAAACGGGTCTAGCCCAATTACATATTTAACACAGGTACGCTCCTATTTCCTTATGACTGTCTGTCCGTATTATCGAGATCTTTTTTTTATGCGAAGATCGGCAGATGACCTCTTCCCGCCTAATGTTAAGCGGTGAAAGAGGTCCAAATGGGATGACAGATAGAATTCTGTTTTTTATGTTCCGTGGATAGAATAGTAGTAACCTTTGCCAGTCTTTACAACGACAAATGAAGAGCATCAACAAAAACCACTCTAATCTGTGGCATCAACGTCAATGTTTTTTTGTTTACCTAACCTTGGCTCTCTATTTTTAATTTAATTCCTAAGGTTAAACCAGGTTAAACTGTTATTAGTTATAATTAGTTTGTTTTAATTTTCACTTCACTATAATTTTTATTGATTTGAGATTATTAATAATTATGGAACCTTATTTATTTAGCTATCTACTTAGGAAATCGGTTTTCGGAGACAAGCATTTTTAATTTTTTGGGCCTTTGTTATTGCTACCCGATATACATATAACTTATTCGTAGCATTAAAGTTATTATAACCTATTATTTTAAGATTACAAAAACTTCGATTTTATTTATTTCTATAGATTGTAAGTACGAATGTACCTTATATTTACTTTTCTAAAGATTCCAAAAGAGCTAGTACAACAATTTCGTCATCCATTTTTGCAAAAAAAAAATCAAAATATCGAAAAGTTTTATTAGATACGCTCACCAAAGTACCCACTTAAATTAGCGATGACCTCCGTAGATCCTTCCTAAATTTAGCGTGACATTTCCAATTTTAGAGAAAATTTGACATTTAGAATGCGTTTGAGAATACCAAATCAGCGCCTAAATCTAAATTGAGTAACTTAGCGACGTCAATTTTAAATTTAGAAATAGACTGTCACTGCAGAATACCAAATTGAATTTGACAGTTCTATGTCTAATTTTAGTTAGGTTTAGAGATAAGTTGGCACGCCAGAATCGGGCCCACTATTTTCCCAAATTCTATCTTATTGCTTCTAAACTCAAATCTGACTCCCTGTCAACTTATTTTTATATTTTGACAACTAAAAACCATGGACCACAAAATTTCTATATACTAATAATTAAAACAATGCCATTGTCCACAGGTCTCAATTGTCAAGGACTTACTCAGATTTGCACAAGTTTTCTCGCAAATGATTCACATTGGAATAGAACTGCCGCTTGCCCAGGTAAGGATACGAACATAATATGGTATGTGAATGAGGTTGAAATACTTGTCACGAAAGTACAGCGACTTGATCAATAAAACAAAATACGTTATTGTTTGTTTATCCAAAGGAGATTGACCATTTTAGTATGGGGAAATGTACTGACTTTATTATTTTTGTGTCTCTATGTATTTACATCATAAAAGCATTTGCTTTTATTTGGTTATATAATAATAATAAATGATACTTACCAACTTCTGCCAAGATTCATGATGGGAATGTTGAAATAATCAAGAAAATAACTTTGTTTTTAGATTATAAGTTTCAAGGAAATGCACACTTTATGCAGTAAGTAATAAGGTTTGCATTAGTTTTTTGCGCTGTTCTCGTTTAGTTACTAACAAACACAGAGTGTCAAATATCAATCTAGTGAGTGAGATAGATTGAAGATTTACGCCAAATCAAAATCAATTTCTTATCGATTCTTAGATTAGATCTAGTGAATCGAATTTCATAAATAAACATTACGATTTTCTGTCATATCATAAAAATGGAAAATGAACGTAACACATTCAGTTTGATTTAAACCGCGGCGTTATTGTGTTTGCTAAGCCGAAAGCATGAATGGTTTGGAATTGATTTCATGTTATAGTGTCAACAAACACAATAAAAAAAGTTTTGTGTTTATTTTGCCGTTGTCGAGGGCATAACAAAAAATATATTTTTTTATTCTGCATGCATAGAGGGAATAGACTAAGCAAAGCGATTCCATTGTCGATTTAGGTACAAAATCACCCCACAGATAATAATCAATTGTTTTCTATAATTTGTCCCAACCCTACAAACATTATTATGACAATTTGCTGTAAAACGGAAATTTATTACTGATTTATTTCAGAAAATTATTCCCAAAAGGAATGTTTAAGCAGAAAAGACAAAATACTTAAAATATTATTGTTTTATTTTTAGTAAGAAAATCATTAAGACACAATGTTTCTACAAAAAGTACTGGAATGGGCAATCTCCTTTTTGCTTTTGCTTTTTATTTAAAATGCTGGCAACACTTATGTATCAAAGACTCGTTTTAAGGTTCTGCGCTAATATGAGGCGTAACTTTTATAGTCGTTTATCTTTTGTTGATCATTTTGATAATATTATTTCGAACGCTTTTAAAATTTTTCGATTTATCTGGCGAAACTGCAAAATGTTCAAAAATCAGCAAGCTCTTATACAAGTATATCTTGCTTTGGTACGGAGCGGTCTTGAGTACTCTGCTAGTGTTTGGAACCCTCACTACCAATGTCATATTGATAGGATCGAGAGAGTTCAGAAACGGTTTATGTTCTTTTTAACAAGTCATTCTAAAATGCTTCGCTCCCTTACTTCCTATCACGATAGACTAAAATATTTCAAATTTTCATCACTCGAGGACCGTCGATGGATAGCTGATCAATTATTGTTATACAGGATCTTAAGGGATCACTTTGACTGCCCCCAACTTCTTGAGCGAATACGGTTCACTGTTCCAGTTCGTCCTTCTGGGCACGGAAATCTTAGGCAATTTGTAGTTAATATATTCAGGACTAATTTAAATGTTTGTCTGTTATGTAATATTGAAACTGCACTCGTGTAGTGGGATTTATTTTGGTTTTATAAATCCTTGAACATATTGTTGTCCTATTCATTGTTTAATTAAAAAAAAAAACGATTTCGGTGAAGTTTCTAACATAATGTCAAGGATCGTTGGTAATGTTTCTAATTATACGATCATCACTGTATATATGTATATCTCTTTACAGGTGTGCTGTATGTTAGAAGCGTGTGCTGAAGAATTGAGAAGGGGCATGGAGAGGATGGAGAAGCCACAGCTTAACCACGAGCCGGGAGCCTTATTAGTATGTGAACTAATCTAGTATGATTTCTTGTATCGTCATGGCATGTTTTTAAAATTTGCAAAGTTTTTAACTTAATACACAATAGCTTTTCGGTCAAATAGTGTTAGCTAGCTGACCCGACCATTTTTTTTTATCCTAATAAATATATATAATTATTAGTAATTTAACTAAAAGTTTCGTGTTAAGCAGGAACATCTCCAAATATATAAGCAATTGGATCAAATATAAAAGAACAGCGCAAATATTTTCTCTATTTGTGATTTTTGAATTTACACTATAAACATATCGCGTAAAACAACCAACTACCGAATGCATACTTTACCAAATTATAAATTCAAGTGCGTTGTTCACTCCGCTTTGTTTATTATTTACTTTGTTAAGTTACTACGTATTCAACCATGAAAAACAATATAAAGTAATAAATGTGTCGCTTAGAACCAAAGGCACGTTCATATTTACTATATTTAATATATGCAAAAAAAAAGCTATATTGTGAATGTAACAGATGTTTTGGACGTATCACAATCAAATAAGGTCATGTTCCTTGCAAATCCTCTCCTTTCTTGCAAATCTCCTTTCTAGGAGGTAGACTCTGTACCAGGGTCGTCTGCATGGGTACCTCCGTCTTACCTATTTCCGCCGTCAAACAGCAGGGTTCGCTTTGCTGTGTTCCGGCGTGAAGGGTAAGATAGGCAGTGAAATTACTGGGTACTGTGACTTTACATCTTATGTCACAAGTTGGCAACGTACACTGTGGTTCTTATGAGGTTTGCAGATTTGCTGCGAATCTCGTGGGAACCACATGTACTGTAGGCGACTGTTACCACTTACCATCAAGTGCGCAGCCTGCTTGTTTGTCAACTTTAGCAATTAAAAAAAAAAAATCCAATAATGAATCTGCGTTGAGTTACAAAGACGTCCATTCTCCGCACAGTTCGCAGAAAAAATAGCGTGAATTCGTAAATAGTCTCAAGGGAGCATGCCGGTTTTGCTTCTATACGACTCGAATAATAATTCATCGCAAACGAAAATCGCTTGGTGTGAACAAAATGCATGAAAGTGTATAGGTGTGTATAGTAGCGCGGTCGGAGCACTGATGCGAAGAGCTTGGCTCTCATGTTCTCTTTGCAGGAGGAGTACGAGAGCAACGTTCGCACCGCGCTCTACCTAGTTGCCGTCGCCGCGAGGCTGATCAGCAACCGTCAAAATTCCGAGGTAAATTTATGTTACGGTGTTCTTTTTTTTTGTTCCCCCTGAGGAAAATGCATTAAGTTGCATACCCCGGCTGTGGCGAGCCGGCGGTTATGTGGGGCTCTCCTCCCCAGAAGGGGCCTACCCACTAAAAACCTCAGGGATGGCTTTTCTTAGGCATGTAGGGAGCCACCGGGAACACCAAGCTACTTCCGGGAATCCCCAGCCTCCGCTCCCCCGCCGATACAGGGGAGCCCTCCTCGGGAGAGGCTACAATACCTCCCCCGATCTCCACCACCGACGACGCCCCCGGCCACGGAAGGGGCGTGGTCCCCCCCGGGTCGCCGTATCCGCGGGCGCGATTTCCTCGCGCCGCCGGCGACCCGCGGCGGCGCCGCAGCTGTGCTACCGAGCCCAGCGCCGCACCCTTCTGGAGCATCACTGCTTCACAGAAGGAGGCCACAGCCCTCCAACCTCCCTCGTCCGCCAGCATTGCCGCAATCAATGCCGGCGGAGACAGATCTCGCCCGATCTCTGCGACCAAGACTCTGCGCTCGGAGGCCCACGCGGGGCACTCCGCCAGCGTGTGCTGGGCCGAGTCGAGGTCGGATGCGCAATGGTGGCAATGTGTCGATCCCTCCCGTCCTATTCGACACAGATACTCACCGAAGCAGCCGTGTCCGGTGAGTATCTGAGTCAATCGGTAGGCACCGACGGCCCGCTGGCGCGCGCAGATCCGTAATTCGAGCTGCGCACGCCAGGCCGCCACAATCTGTCGGTGCCACTCCCGCTTAGGCACTTCATGCGCGGGTTCCAGGGCGCTCCTCCCATCGCTCCCCCGGCCGACACGCCGCGACGCATACGTCGCCGCGTACATGTCGGCCAAGATGTCGAATGAGGGGGGGGAGCGTCTCAGAACCGTCGCCGCCTCGTACGAGAAGGTACGGTAGCCTCGTACGATCCGTATGGCCATTATCCGCTGCTGGCTCCGTAGCAGAGCTCTGCAGCGGGGAGACCTCGCGCAGTCTTGCGACCACACGGGAGCCCCATACAAGGCCACGGATCGCACGACGCCCTCGTACAGGCGGCGAACTCCATCCCTCGGTCCCCCGAGATTGGGCAGCAGGCGATGCAATGCGCCCGCCACCCTTTTGGCTCGGGGGAATGTTACGGTGTTCTAGTTTTTGCTCGTCTATCTGATCTCAGCACCGAAAAAGGTTCAACTTCGAGATTTTTCTCGTCGTAACTTCAATACTGCTGTCCTACATGTCGAAGTCAGCCATTTGGTTTAAGTAAATTATCTTTGGTTGATGATGAGATGTCTGGAGTATTTGAAATATACTATAGCGATGTGGGTCGGTGGTTGCAGGAGAGCAGTCGCGCCACGCGGCGCGCCGTGTGCGCCCTGCGGCACGCGCGCCTGCGCTCCGGCCACACGCTGCTGCACATGGCGGCCGACCGCCGCACGCCCGTGGACGACTTCCACACCAGCGACGTGTGCCAGTGAGTGCCAGTACCAGTACCAGTACCAGTACCAGGTCCGCCACGCGGCGCGCCGTGTGCGCCCTGCGGCACGCGCGCCTGCGCTCCGGCCACACGCTGCTGCACATGGCGGCCGACCGCCGCACGCCCGTGGACGACTTCCACACCAGCGACGTGTGCCAGTGAGTGCCAGTACCAGTACCAGTACCAGTACAGTACCAGGTCCGCCACGCGGCGCGCCGTGTGCGCCCTGCGGCACGCGCGCCTGCGCTCCGGCCACACGCTGCTGCACATGGCGGCCGACCGCCGCACGCCCGTGGACGACTTCCACACCAGCGACGTGTGCCAGTGAGTGCCAGTACCAGTACCAGTACCAGTACCAGGTCCGCCACGCGGCGCGCCGTGTGCGCCCTGCGGCACGCGCGCCTGCGCTCCGGCCACACGCTGCTGCACATGGCGGCCGACCGCCGCACGCCCGTGGACGACTTCCACACCAGCGACGTGTGCCAGTGAGTGCCAGTACCAGTACCAGTACCAGTACCAGGTCCGCCACGCGGCGCGCCGTGTGCGCCCTGCGGCACGCGCGCCTGCGCTCCGGCCACACGCTGCTGCACATGGCGCCGACCGCCGCACGCCCGTGGACGACTTCCACACCAGCGACGTGTGCCAGTGAGTGCCAGTACCAGTACCAGTACCAGTACCAGGTCGCCACGCGGCGCGCCGTGTGCGCCTGCGGCACGCGCGCCTGCGCTCCGGCCACACGCTGCTGCACATGGCGGCCGACCGCCGCACGCCCGTGGACGACTTCCACACAGCGACGTGTGCCAGTGAGTGCAGTACCAGTACCAGTACCAGTACCAGGTCCGCCACGCGGCGCGCCGTAGCTGTATATCTATAAACGTACAAATAACGCAATATTCGGATATATTTTTGGATTAGTTATATATCTGCATTTCCTAGCTGTAGGTATTAATTAAAAGGCGCATAAAAGATTGGTTATGTCTTTAAAAACATAACATATCTTGTACAAAAAAGCATTATCATGTTGACAGGTTTCCATGCCAGGCGACTACGAAACTACTGCTGGAGTGTGGGTTGGACGTGGACGCGACTGACGACAAGGGACAAACTGCACTACACGTGGTGTTGATCTCCTACCAGAACGATGACGTCATCGCACCAGGCAAGTTCCTCCAAGCACACTAGAGTCCAAATCTAAATTGTTTATTGCATATCTTTAGTATAAAACAAAGTCGCTTCCCGGTGTCTGTATGTATGTATGTAGCTATGTATGCTTAAATCTTTAAAACTACGCAACGGATTTTAATGCGGTTTTCTTTAATAAATAGGTATATTCAATAGGAAGGTTTATATGTATAAAACATGTAGTAATACAATGTAGTAGTGGAACACTGTCAATTTTTGAGATTTCTAATGTGATGTCGTGAATCAACTCACTTTTTGCGCTTATATTGCAAACGCTGGCCAAACCCTACGAGATTGGTCAAAATGACGCACTACAGTATTGTACAACTTACAAAAGTCCACAAAAAAGTCCGCAATGGTATATGTATATATGTCTATCTCTCAAGAATAACCCACAATAACCGCTTTTTATCTTTTACTTTTTACTAGAAATAATGGCTTATTTACGAAGCCATTTTAAGTATGTATAACATTAATTCTTATCCAAATAAACATGTTAGTAAGCTTGGACATTAAACCTAGATTAAATTTGTCTCTTACATCATGTAATTTCGATCAGTACTTTAGAAGATATCAAACGTACAAACTTACGTTAAATCGAAAAATTATCATTGCGGCTATGGTAGGTGCAAGGTGCATGCTTGCCTATAAATAGCGCGTCAAAGGCCGCGTCTCGCCCTATAGTATTTCATCATGCCATTTCGATTATTTGTTTAAATTTCGATCCACTCGTATCACTCGTAAGTAACCTCATCATTTCTGTGTCTTTAATAACACGTGTAACGTATATTTACTACTTACTTTCCGAAAAATATCTTGAAACAATCACAAACCACGGCTAGTTGACGCCATATTGAAAACAAAAGGCACCTAGCGCTGAACTAATAGGCTTGTATCCACTATGAACAAATCTGATGCATTAGGTTGCATAACTATTAAGATGATCATTTAATTATGAAAAAACAAAGTTTTATAAAATAATAACTTTTGATTATTTATATTTTTATAAAATAAAATTGCACAAAATAAGCCATAAGTCACGTGACAGCAAACACCAATTAAAAAGTGTTACGTCACGCCGTGCGAAACGTCAAAGTCAAATGTCATTCCCAAGTGTCTTGTGGAAGTGCGAAAAAGAATGGGCATCATTCCTTCTCGCGAGTGTTAGCCACTTTTTACGTATCTGCTGATTGTTTGGCACGTATATAAATAATTTTTTTGGTGTTTTTATACTTGTGCTTGTACACTGGGGCACTATGCAGTACTTGTAATACGATGAATCCATTTTTTTATTAAAATAACTTCACAATACCGAATATTCGATACTTAACCGCTGAAAACTAAACTAAAAACAGCTGTGTTTTGCACGGCGTGACGTCATTCAAGACGCCATGACAGTCATGAGCGTTTTTGATGACTAATGTCAAATATTTAATTAAATGCAAAATTATTCTTATAAATAAGCATTTTTTTTCAAAAATAATAATTATTTTGTATAGAATAGGCATCATGGTATATTACTATCTAACTACTGAAATTTAGGCAACAAGCCTATTAAATTAGACGGCGACTTTTGAATCAGCTGTAGTGTTTAACGTTTTGAGCGACTCAAATATTCAATTAATAAGCTAGACATATGGTTGAATAGCGTTGTTCAGTTAAAGGGCTAGCTTTTTTTTTTAATACCACGATGGTGGCAAACAGGCTTACGGCCCGCCTGATGGTAAGCGGTTACCGTAGCCTATGGACACTTGCAACACCAGGGGGGACCCTTCAAAAACCAATTTACTCCCCTTTTGAAGAACCCCATACTGTAGCCCTACGGGAAAACCTCGGCATTCCATCTCAGGCGCGGGAGGAAATTCCTTTGGAACCGCACTGTACGGGACCATTTAGGCTCCAGTGTGTGGGCATGAATGCATGTCGATGGCGAGCGGTGCGGTGATAGAAAGAACTGTTACGTTTGTTGGTTGATCAATTGACGTGTCGCGGCGGCGAGCAGAGGAGCTGGAGGCGTGGACGGAGTCCGTGTGCGGGGTGGTGTGCGAGCTGCTCTCGTGGGGCGCGCACCCCGACGCCGTGGACGCGGCCGGCGTCACGCCGCTGCTGGCCGCCATCGGCAGTAAGCTGACACACACACAACACACACACACACACACACACACACACACACACGCCCTTTTTTATTTTTGCTCCACTCAATAGACGTGACAACGTCTATTGAGTGGAGTCATTCTCGAAAACACCGTAACGGCCGAATCTGACGCCACACGGAGTCCACGAACGGCGTAACGGCCGATCTGACGCCACACGGCAACGTAATAAAAATATAAATGTTATACATTACTTTTATTACAATTGAGCACTTTTTTAACAAGCATAATGACTATCTTTATGATCATAGGTGTAAAGAAACTTCCCGATTGGTTAACAGAGTACAAGGTAGTTATTATCCTTATGGTATTCAGTGAAGGTTTAGTGGATGTTAGCAGTCAAGGAGTAACCGAGATTTATTCCTCAATGTAAACATGGTTTTTCAACCTTTTCTAGTAATTTAGGCAACATCAATATAATATTCAAAGCACGAATTCTTTCTCCCCCACAAGGCTGGCAATATAATCCGAAAAATGAATAATCTTCAATTGAACGAGTGAATTGACAGCGAAAGAGTACTTTCGACATAATCAAATTTTATTTTAACTGCCTAACCAGAAAGCTTATTCTCCCGCATGTGGAAAATCATCGAAGTATAAAAACAAACGGAATACCAGTGTACCGAAAAATTATTTGGTACGAACCTCATTCAAGTTTATCTGGTTTATCTATTACCTTAAAAACTAATTTGTAGAAGAGAATATAAAAATATAAACTATCGACATTAATTTGAGTGAAAACGTCCTTTTGACGTGACAACGTCTATTAAATTGGTACGGCGTGGAGTCATTCTCGAAAACACCGTAACGGCCGAATCTGACGCCACACGGAGTCCACGCCTACTTTACCCCCACCCCTAGAGCGCCCGAAGGCATACTCGGAAACGGCGTAACGGCCGATCTGACGCCACACGGCAACGTAATAAAAATATAAATGTTATACATTACTTTATTTCAAATAATTTCATTGCACCCAGAAAAAAATACCATGTAATAGACGTTGTCACGTTCAAATATCGGCAGTAGACGGAGTTCTACAGACAACAAATTTTTTTTTAGGGGGAAATGCATTATGCACCTTGTCACCGCGTTGGCTAGGCACAGCCGTGTGTCTGTCTCTCCAGTCTGAGAGGACCGGCCTACCCACTAAAACCCCCCTGTGTCCTCTAGGCCCATGCGGGGCACATGGCGGGGTGCGCTTTCACGATTGTACCGCCATGTGCTCCGGGCACACACGCCCTGGCGGCGTACTCTTAAAAACGATATTCGATATATCGTGTACATCGTCGTGTCGTATCCTACTCTTAGTTACTATCGTTTAAAGCATTCCACCGAACGATCGAATGAACGCTATTAATTTTGACATAAGAAAGCCCAAATGACAACAATGAATTGAATTTGACAGACGCACATTCGCAAAATTTACGTCAAATTTGCGAAAAGTAATACGATACGGTTTAAGATGTCGTTGTAATCATCGTTTATTTTGAAGAGAAAAAAAAACTTATTATTATTTTTACAATACTATTTTTAAGTTCAATTCTTTTGGCTACTACAATAAATTTAGTTTTGCTCATAATTTTATTATCAACACGATAAAAACACGCAAACTTAACAAAAACAACAATTTACAATAAAGCAAAAAGTAAAAAATGATTTAAATACAGTACAAAGTAGATAAAGTAGGCAAAGAAGTTAGCGTATCTATTTATTATAATTAGTATTCAAAATAATCTTTACCGACCTCTTTTGAATAAAGACCTCTTTACAGCTACTTATTGACGTCAAACAAATATGAAATTAAAATGTCAAAAGCTTAAGATTAACATAACCTATCCATACTTACAAAGAAAAAAATTAATGAAAGTGACTTACACCTCCGGAATTTGGAAGAGCCTTCTCAGAAGAGCAGCTGTTTTCGTTTTCAGTTTTAATATCACGTTTATGGAAACGAACAAGTGCAAAGTGTTAAATGGAATTATTTTATTACAGAAGAGCATTTGAATTATGCCTATGAATTATTATCAAAATCAAAATTAACTTTATTAAAATATGACTTTATAGAAAGCTCTTTTCAATCGTCCAAATTTTTACCACCCATTCAGGACGTATTTTTTAGCTGATAAGAAGAATAATAAGAAATAGAAGAATAGAACTGAGTTAGGTTACGTACATACAATCTTTGGTAGAATGATAATAAAAGTATTTGGCTGAATGGCCAGTAAAAGGTAACGCGATGTGTTCGAAATTTAAAACTACCCGTGAAAAAGATAGTTTTGGCGGGAGGGAAATCTGTCACGCTGTACCGGATTCTTGATTGTGTAATTTAGGTATTTAAGAAAAACAATGAATTCAAGCGATTCTGAAATTTCGGCTCCAGATTCAGTCACGAACGAAGCAAAAACAATACTCGAAAATCTTTTGTCAAAAATTTCAAAGGAAAGATATTTAAAAACATATTCCGACCTTATGAAGTGGCAAGATGCAAGGAATATAAAATCTTTTTCTAAAAATGTATTTCCTTACATTCGAAATGAAAAGTAGAGTGCTACACACGGGTAAAAGGAATCAAACCCTGCTCGAACTATAGCCTAGACTTAGGCAACCTCGTAGGGTTTGATTCCTTTCCACCCTTATAAAACAATCTACTTTTAAAGTGTATTTTTTAATCACGATTTTTTTTTCCGAATCGCAAGGTCCAGCGGAGAGCTTGGTGCGGAACGCGCAAAGGCCCCAGCTGATGTGCTTTGCGGCGTCCGCGATGGCGCGCGCCGGCCTGCGCTACCGGCGCAGCGCCGTGCCGCGCGACCTGCACGGCTTCCTGCGGCTGCACGGCGTGCGCCCGCACAAGTAACGTGAGTCAGACGCGCGCACCTCGCACTATATGACCTGCACGGCTTCCTGCGGCTGCACGGCGTGCGCCCGCACAAGTAACGTGAGTCACGACGCGCGCACCTCGCACTATATCACCTGCACGGCTTCCTGCGGCTGCACGGCGTGCGCCCGCACAAGTAACGTGAGTCAGACGCGCGCACCTCGCACTATATGACCTGCACGGCTTCCTGCGGCTGCACGGCGTGCGCCCGCACAAGTAACGTGAGTCACGACGCGCGCACCTCGCACTATATGACCTGCACGGCTTCCTGCGGCTGCACGGCGTGCGCCCGCACAAGTAACGTGAGTCAGACGCGCGCACCTCGCACTATATGACCTGCACGGCTTCCTGCGGCTGCACGGCGTGCGCCCGCACAAGTAACGTGAGTCACGACGCGCGCACCTCGCACTATATGACCTGCACGGCTTCCTGCGGCTGCACGGCGTGCGCCCGCACAAGTAACGTGAGTCAGACGCGCGCACCTCGCACTATATGACCTGCACGGCTTCCTGCGGCTGCACGGCGTGCGCCCGCACAAGTAACGTGAGTCACGACGCGCGCACCTCGCACTATATGACCTGCACGGCTTCCTGCGGCTGCACGGCGTGCGCCCGCACAAGTAACGTGAGTCAGACGCGCGCACCTCGCACTATATGACCTGCACGGCTTCCTGCGGCTGCACGGCGTGCGCCCGCACAAGTAACGTGAGTCACGACGCGCGCACCTCGCACTATATGACCTGCACGGCTTCCTGCGGCTGCACGGCGTGCGCCCGCACAAGTAACGTGAGTCAGACGCGCGCACCTCGCACTATATGACCTGCACGGCTTCCTGCGGCTGCACGGCGTGCGCCCGCACAAGTAACGTGAGTCACGACGCGCGCACCTCGCACTATATGACCTGCACGGCTTCCTGCGGCTGCACGGCGTGCGCCCGCACAAGTAACGTGAGTCAGACGCGCGCACCTCGCACTATATGACCTGCACGGCTTCCTGCGGCTGCACGGCGTGCGCCCGCACAAGTAACGTGAGTCACGACGCGCGCACCTCGCACTATATGACCTGCACGGCTTCCTGCGGCTGCACGGCGTGCGCCCGCACAAGTAACGTGAGTCAGACGCGCGCACCTCGCACTATATGACCTGCACGGCTTCCTGCGGCTGCACGGCGTGCGCCCGCACAAGTAACGTGAGTCACGACGCGCGCACCTCGCACTATATGACCTGCACGGCTTCCTGCGGCTGCACGGCGTGCGCCCGCACAAGTAACGTGAGTCACGACGCGCGCACCTCGCACTATATGACCTGCACGGCTTCCTGCGGCTGCACGGCGTGCGCCCGCACAAGTAACGTGAGTCACGACGCGCGCACCTCGCACTATATGACCTGCACGGCTTCCTGCGGCTGCACGGCGTGCGCCCGCACAAGTAACGTGAGTCACGACGCGCGCACCTCGCACTATATCACCTGCACGGCTTCCTGCGGCTGCACGGCGTGCGCCCGCACAAGTAACGTGAGTCACGACGCGCGCACCTCGCACTATATGACCTGCACGGCTTCCTGCGGCTGCACGGCGTGCGCCCGCACAAGTAACGTGAGTCAGACGCGCGCACCTCGCACTATATGACCTGCACGGCTTCCTGCGGCTGCACGGCGTGCGCCCGCACAAGTAACGTGAGTCACGACGCGCGCACCTCGCACTATATGACCTGCACGGCTTCCTGCGGCTGCACGGCGTGCGCCCGCACAAGTAACGTGAGTCACGACGCGCGCACCTCGCACTATATGACCTGCACGGCTTCCTGCGGCTGCACGGCGTGCGCCCGCACAAGTAACGTGAGTCACGACGCGCGCACCTCGCACTATATGACCTGCACGGCTTCCTGCGGCTGCACGGCGTGCGCCCGCACAAGTAACGTGAGTCACGACGCGCGCACCTCGCACTATATGACCTTTCCTCTGAGGAAAATGCATTAAATTGCATACCCCGGCTGTGGCGAGCCTGCGGTTATGTGGGGCTCTCCTCCCCAGAAGGGGGAGGCCTACCCACTAAAAACCTCAGGGATGGCCTTCTTCAGGTATGTAGGGAGCCCCCGGGAACATCAAGCCACTTCCGGGAACCCCCAGCCTCCGCTCCCCCGCCTAGAGGGGAGCCCTCCTTGGGGGAGGCTACTACCTCCCCCGGTCTCCTCCACCGACGACGCCCCCCGGCCACGGAAGGGGCGCGGTCCACCCCGGGTCGCCGCAGCAGTCGCGACTTCCTCGCGCCCGCCGGCGACCCGCGGCGGCGCCGCAGCTGTGCTACCGAGCCCGGCGCCGCCTCCTTCGAGCGGGATCGGCCATCTCCCGACCCCGCTCGGCGGCCTCCCTCTGGAGCATCACTGCTTCACAGAAGGAGGCCACAGCCCTCCAACCTCCCTCGTCCGCCAGCATTGCCGCAATCAATGCCGGCGGAGACAGATCTCGCCCGATCTCTGCGACCAAGACTCGGCGCTCGGAGGCCCACGCGGGGCGCACTCACACAATCTAGTAGCCCGGATCATCCATAAGCACATCACTTTGGACACAGTCTTATCGAGCATGAGATAACGTGATAAAAGTACACACCAGGGCCAGGGCAGACAGACAGGACTATTGTTTGCAATAAACCTGGCGGTGCCGGGCTTGGAGCACAGTTTCGGCGCCGCGCGGGTCGCCGTATCCGCGGGCGTGACTTCCTCGCACCCGCCGGCGACCCGGGAGAGAGACCACGTATGCCTCGCTTCGACTCCCCTGTATGGGCAGGGGAGCGGAGGCTGGGGGTTCCCGGAATTCGCTTAGCGTACCCGGGGGCTCCCTATATGCCTGAGGAAGGCCATCGCTGAGGTTTTTAGTGGGTAGGCCTCCCCCTTCTGGGGAAGAGAGCCCCACATAACCGCCGGTTCGCCACAGCCGGGGTATGCAATTTAATGCACTTTCCTCAGGGGAACAAAAAAAAAAAGGTTGTGTGAGTGCAAATACACGATACGATATTATTACGTAGCATCACGCGTCTTTATAAGACACGATATTTTATAAGGCGTGTGCGGGGATATATATACAACGCGTAGAGGCCATTTAAGCAAAATTTTATGAAAGCGTATCAACTGAGTACTTAATCTTTCATCTTTTACCGTGGGAGAGCCATGCTTCGGCACGAATTGGGCCGGCTCGACCGGAGTGATACCACGGCCTCACAGAAAACCGGCGTAAAATAGCGCTTGCGCTGTGTTTCGCCGAGTGAGTGAGGGTACCGGAGGCCCAACCCTCTTTATTCCCGTTTATTCCCCTTATTCCTCTTATTCCCTTTTAAAAAGCCGGCAACGCATCTGTGACTCCACTGGTGTTGCGGGTGTCCATGGGCAACGGTTATTGCTTACCACCAGGTGATCCGTTTGCTCGTTTGCTGCCCTATCCTATAAAAAAAAAAAAAAAAATCTCTATCTACACAATGAGACATGCAACTGAAGATTACCCAGTTAGATGACTGCTGATCATTGCAGGTCAAAACGTTTGTGGGCTATTGCATTTCAATTTTAGTGGTATTGAAAACCTTGTTAAGGAAGATTCTCGTCACCTGCCTTCTCAAGGCTCTTCATTTAAATATGGTAGGTGACTCGCCGCTCAATAAATCGGCCCACCAAAAATAGCAGATTATTATTCAGTTACGTGAACACTAATTCATGTTTTATTATCTTTTCTTTACAGTTGCAATTCTATTGACTGAAACCTTCGCTCGTGAGACTGCTACGTTTGACTAACGAACTAACCACACTTGACTGAAACGAACACGTCCTCATCATTTTGTCGATCACTGGTCTTATGACAATTGTGACCTATTTGGACTAAACCTCAACTCTGAGGTTGTGTAATGTATTTAATGTAATGATACCACATACTGAATTATATCATGTTAAAAAAAGAAGTATGCTTATAATACACACTATTTATATATTGCATCATGTTAATTTCTAGTGAAATATGTAATCGCATATTAGGTCGCATTTTCTACACAATAGCGCGCTCAATAATAATTGAGCATGTGTGTCTCTAATGCATTTTTCATTTCACCATGGACATAATCGGAAGGTGATAAAGTTCAAATATGCATACGTTTTGTCGCAATTTATTTTGGGTGGTTTGCCATTGTATATTCAAACTTAAACTCGGTGTGCGTAAGTTCATTATTGAAATCGTCATGTGTTGTTGAAGGATGATACAGTGCAATGAGTTACGAGACTATACTCCTAATATTGATTTAACATTTATTTCTACGTCTAGTTCAATTGAAATCGAGTTGCTGTTTTCACCTGAATCTATTATTTGGATTTAATGTAAAATATTTTTGTATTTAATTATATTTATTGTTTGGGCTTGATTTATATTGAATATTTATATGCAATATTTTACAGTCTTATTTAAATATGTTCTAACAAGTGATATATCAAATTTTCACATTTGTTGATTGTCGATTTGGTAGTCAAATTTCGATTGTATCAATTAATATCGTATTGCGATTAAGCTATGTAAAATATCGACATTTAATAGTATTTAGCAAGTAATTTACTAGAAGTTATCTATTTAGGTGATTGATGCTGCTCTTGCCAAAATTAGCAGTGAAAATTAGAAAATTAACACATTTTCGTCGAACAGTTGAAATTAGTGTAAAATAACAACCCCAATATTCATCGGTTTGTCGATATTTAATGTTATTCTACTTCTCTTTCTTTGTATATTTCGTGTGCACGATACGACTCCATTTTGTGATTCACGGCAATCATTTTGAATTCCGTATTATGCTGATATCGATACTGTAAGTAAGTGAGAACAAATAGAGGCTGATTTATAAGGAAAACACGTTATATTAAAGGTATAAGATTATAATAATAAAAAATTAAAGAAAACCAAACATTAATATAAAACTGTAAAAAGCGCGACTCACAAATTCTTTCAAAACCCACAAAACTATATAAAATCCAAAAAAGGGGAAAAATACAAATCATTCTAAAAAAGGATCACGTATTGGAGACGTCGTCCTGGTTGTAGACAACAACCTACCTCGAGGTAGTTGGCTCAAGGGCAGAGTTACAGCTATCTACCCAGGCCATGATGGCACAGTCAAAGTAGTCGAAGTTCGAACTGTAGGAGGCATTCTACGTCGAGCTACCAAAATGTTGGTACGGCTGCCCATCTGAAGGGAGGAGGATGTTGCTGATAGCAACCTTTTTTAGAATGATTTGTATTTTTTACCTTTTTTGGATTGTTTATAGTTTTGTGGGTTTTGAAAGAATTTGTCAGTCGTTTTACAGTTTTGTATTAATGTTTGGTTTTTTAAAATGTTTTATTATTATAATCTTATACCTTTAATAGAACGTGTTTTCTTTATAAACCAGCCTTTATTTGCTCTCACTTACTTATAGATACCATTTATTTTTACTATAGTAAAAACATATAGTAAAAACAAGCATGGTGGTACTGTATGAACTGAGCT
Source organism: Scirpophaga incertulas (assembly GCA_036419045.1). Taxonomy (NCBI): domain Eukaryota; kingdom Metazoa; phylum Arthropoda; class Insecta; order Lepidoptera; family Crambidae; genus Scirpophaga; species Scirpophaga incertulas. Next base: position 15,780,885 of record CM071645.1, read on the forward strand.
CAAATTATTGGCCCGCGAGCTATATGCAGACCAATTTGTTTCGTATGTTGTGATAATATAGACTTAATGTTTAATTTAAGGCTTAGTTTACTGCGCAGCTAGATGAGTTGTTGGATACTGTGTTATCAAACCAGATATCAATGGCTGACATGCGAAAGTATTGTAATAACATTGGATAATTAGATAATTCAGATACAAGATGGCATGTAAGCTTGTCTGCTTGTCTTTTGTTATCAGAAGAAGAAACATTTTGTATTCTCGGACATTCGTAATAAAAGGCTTCTGTGGTTAAATTGTTAATTGTTTCTGCCACCACAAAAATGGATGTAACATTGTTCGAACTTGTCGCTAATTTAGTAATGAGAAAAAACAGGAGACCAAAAGTACAAAGGTACTGCTTAAATTATCAGATCTGTAATAGAAGAAACTATAATATATTAATTCTTTACTGTTACTTTGTATATATAACTATGTACATATATAATAATATAAATATATACATAATAATATAAATCAATATGTATATAACTTTGTTAGGATTTATTAGCTAATACAAAGATAGTGACACAAATGTCGGCTAGAAACAATATTTTGTGTAATGAGGGATTTATATTGGAGGTTGGTCCATAGATGGCGCTGGCTGTTTCCAAATTAGGTCATCAACTTTTCGTAGATTAAAAACGGGGTTTGTAATATCAGAGAGATAAAATAACGTATTGATATTTTATAAAAAAAAAGATTGCCTAATACACTTCGCAGTATTTAAAGACTACATATAAAACATAACTTATGACAGATAAATTAAGAAAGAATAGATAACAAACTCCTTGTAAGAATTATTACAGTTTAAATAGTCATAGTAGATGGCGTTATTTGTATCGCTGTAAATGGAATTGTATCTGTGTCGTTATTTTCCGTTACCGTTCATGTGTCAAAACGTCAAACCTCGTCGTATTTCACAACAGTGCGTTTTTTCAAAAACTTTATTTGTCGCACTGACAAACTGTGGTATGAATTGTTGCTTCAAATATTTTGAAACTGAAGCGATATTCAATTCAAAACTTTAAAAAATGACTGCTGAGATTTGCGTCTCCTTTATTGTTATAAGCTGTCATTGGCGGCGGTTATCGCTTATTCATTTGCTGGTTTACCTCCTATTATTAAAAAAAAAACGGATAAACCAACTTTCTATTTATTAATTTTTAACTAAATAAATACAATTGCTGTTTGTAAGACCAGAAAAGTATACGGTTAAGCGAAGAAATGATGGCGGTTATTTTGTGTTTGTGGGTAGGGGCTAATACGTTCTAATTATAGCACATATTACATTGCATAATACAACACTGTGGCAATACCATGCTGTTTTAAAAACTATTTTTTTAATATGGTAACGCCATATATGTATACAGGATGTCCCAAAAACGACACGTCACAGTGACACTGGAGTTAGGCCAGCACAAGAGGCATCGAACAAGCCTAACATGACCTCAGTAAAAGTTGCTCGGTTTTCAAGATATTTCCAATTTAAACTTTTTCTAAATTTTCAAGTTTCTTAACATGTTCAGTGCTAGCATTATGTTAGATAGCCCTCAGGTTTCCATTTTTCTTTTGCACTCTTGTTGCGAATAGTTGCTTAAGATGATAGAAGTGTTATTTCGTTGACAACTTATGTAAAATGTGGAAAAATACTGGATTGAACTTGAAAAAAATTGAACAACGAAAAATAACTTTCAACTTTGATCACTTGCCGTGAAAAAAATTTCAAAGAAACTAAATGAGCAAATAACTTTAAAAACTTGCATGTGTTATGCCAATTCCAAAATGGTATAACACATGTATCTTATTGGTTTAATAAGTTTACAGTAAATGCTCGAACTGTCTCCCTTGAACTTTAATACATAAGTGACATCGCCTAATAAAATTACGGCTCAATGTTCTTAAGCTGATTTCTGATATGGTGCGAGCTGCATCGAATACACGTCGCCGTAACTCTTCTTCGGATCTTATTGGTTTCGCATAAACTTTGTCTTTTAGACAACCCTAATAAAAGAAATCTAAGGGATTTAGATCCGGGGAACGCGGTGGCCATGAAATTGGCCCCTGTCGCCCAATCCATCTTTCGGGGAATGCGTTGCTTAGGTACTGACGTACTGGTAAGGCATAGTGTGCTGGGCAGCCATCTTGTTGGAACCACATCCTTCGTCTCAGCGCCAACGGAGTATCTTCCAATAATACAGGAAGGTTGTTTCGCAAATGTTCTAAATAATTTTGTCCATTCAGAACAGGCGGCAACTCGACCGGTCCCAATATTTGACCGTTGAAAATTCCCGTCCACAGATTAATTTTAAATTGGTACTGTGATCGGTCTTCTCTTTTTTCATGTGGGTTGTCTAATTGCCAGCTATGGATGTTGTGCAAATTGATATACCCATCCCTTTTGCAGGCTGATTCGTCGCTCCATAACACTTCATTGAAGAAATTTGGATTTTCTCTCCATTTCTGAATCATTGTCCGGCAAAACTGGACACGCGCAGCGTAGTCCGCCGGAAGCAGTGTTTGGACGCGTTGGATATGGTAGGGATGGTATTTGTGGCGTTTTAAAATTCGATGTGCCGAAGATTTGGGAACACCAGTGCGGCGTTCAATAATTCGCACTGAAGTTCCTGGCTCCTCTCGTACTTGCTCTAACACCACGTTGTCGTCAACAGTCCGAGGTCTTCCTTCTGAGTGACTCACTCCAGGTAATCTGCCATCACGATAAGCGTTCACAACTCTTAAGATCACTTCGTAAGTCGTCGGATTACGGTTTGGATATCTTTCGGAGTATAATCTTGCAGCCAATCTTGCGTTGTACGAAACATTGCCTCGATTGGAAACCTGCCTGGTTTCGCCGTAAATCAAGTGCATGTCCGAGTAGTCACGGTGAGTGTATTGGGTACCACGATTTGCCATCGTTAATAAGACAGTTCCGTAAAGCAATATCAGTGTCCAACAGAGCGCCGAGTTGTCGTTCAAAACAGAAATCAGAGTCCAGAGAAAAGCCAAGTCGATTTAAATTAAGGAATACACGGAAACAAGGAACGCAGAGATTAACACGGTTGTCGTACGAAACGCAAGGTAACGAACTGTCGTAACAACTTGATTTGCAGTGCAGGGCCATAAGAATTAAAACTACAACCCCTCTTTCTTCTCCATTTCTTTGAAAAGATGATAACGACACGTACGTCAAAAACAAAGCTATTTGCTTACAATATCTAGCCGACAAAAGGGTAATAAACTATCCTTATCTTTCATTCTCATGCATTTGACAAACAAAAAAGCTAATAGATAACAATAACAATGCCTTATCGTTGCGCGTGACATTATTTTTTTACCTGCTAGCGGTAGCTTCCGGGGTTCCTAGTATTAGTGAAGCATTAAAAAATCGTATAATATTAAAATAAGACACATGTGTTATACCATTTTGGAATAAGCATAAGACATGCAAGTTTTTAACGTTATTTGCTCATTTAGTTTCTTTGAATTTTTTTTCACGGCAAGTGATCAAAGTTGAAAGTAATTTTTCGTTGTTCAATTTTTTCAAGTTCAATCCAGTATTTTTCCACATTTTACATTAGTTATCAACGAAATAACACTTCTATCATCTTAAGCAACTATTCGCAACAAGAGTACAAAAGAAAAATCGAAACCTGAGGGCTATCTAACGTAATGTAGCACTGAACACGTTAAAAAACGTGAAAATTTTGAAAAAGTTTAAATTGACAATATCTTGAAAACCGAGCAACTTTTACTGAGGTCATGTTAGGCTTATTCGATGCCTCTTGTGCTGGCCTAACCCCAGTGTCACTGTGACGTGTCGTTTTTGGGACACCCTGTATATTAAGTTGAACTAAGCGATAATAATAACTTTTACACGAACTAAACTATCTCTTCTACCTTAATTTTCCAATGTTTACGATTATCAAAAAAGTTATGCGTTTATTACACAATTGCATGTCTTAGGACAGAAGCAGAATCTATTATTCCTATATTTGTTATTAATTTGCTGCTACGAAATCCCTGATTGAGTATTTGTTGACATTTTGACATTTGACAGTTAAATCATAACTGTTTAGTAGATAAGAACGTTCACCTCCATGTTCGCACAAATTGTAGTTGAAAGTGTTTCATCCTAGGGGCCTTATAAAAATAGCGTATTTAAAATATATTTACAAATAAACCAAGTATTGGTAAGTCGATCAACCATTTAATAGCCGTGTAGCAGCTATGTAATATCTAAAGGGGAAGGCCTTAAGTGCCTTTTGGAACTTCAAAAGTAATATTTTCAGACAGCGCAGTTAAACAGATGGAATTGGATAATTGAATAAATCACAAATACAGTATTTATTATAGTTGGTTATAATTTTACCATCATTTTGATATGTTACAAAATACGATTAATTAATTTTCAGTAACTTATTAAAATTGATCAAAAATATACGAACCACAATTCAATTTGATTAAAATGTTAATATTTTGAGCGTAAGTGAGCTGAGAAACGCACAACCAATAAGGTAACGGTTATACAGTATGGTACCGCGATTTTTTAATAGCGCTTATATATTAAGAGTTAGCGTCTAAAAATGTTAGGAAGCAGCCGCTGCCGCACAAATTAATATTACGATTCATAGTGACAACATTATAGTCATATTATGTATAAAATGTACATAGAGCTAGTCTTTCGTAGTTAACTGTTAAACGCTGTTGAATTATTCCCTAGCTTTCCTGCTTCGATTTTTCCCTTAATTTAATAGCTCGCGATCCTATGAAATGTTAATAAATAGAAATAATAGAATTTTTGGATTACCTACATTTCAATTGGCAATAAAAATCATTAAATTTATATATAATAGCAAGCAGTTATCTAGAAATTAGAAAAGTTGAATTTTTAATGACGCCTTGCTAATATGGGCATGTATTATGAATGTAGATGTTTTCATAATATGTATTAAAATTGTTTTGTGGTGTTCGAACGATATGCTAGTGTGATATCACCATATATAAACATGGCATGTTTGTAGGACCTCGCGTCCTTATGACTAATTAAAATGGCGTGTTGATCCCGCCCGATCTAATATTGCCATAATAAAAAATCTATTTTTGTTGATGTTTTTTTTTTTATTTTTGGTACTTGTTTATTACATTGCACACGAATAGTTAGATAACGTATAAGAGTGTTTGTGTACCATTAATCAGAGTTAAAAGTCTTTTTAGTAACATTTATACTTCGAAATTATCACAGCCAGTAAGAATTGTATTATTCGGCAAAGGTTTTTGTTAAGAATTTCTTTATTTAGAATTATTTAAAAATTATTTTGATTTTATCCTTAAGCTGTTTCAGTTAGGTATTACTTGTTGTATTGCAATGGATCTGTAAGTGGCCGGTTTACACAAAACACAACGCCCTCTGCTGTGGCAAAGTGGTTACATAGTACATAACGTTATTTAGTAGTACAGTAATTTCTTAAGGCTTAATGTAAATAAAATACTATTTATTTAACATGCTTTAAATTTCTTCGTTCCTATTACTAAATAAATCGGTAGTTTCTTTAGTAAGTAGTAAACTACAAACTGGATATATTTTTTGGTGATTTTATTCAAAAGCTTTAACATTTAATTAATATTGTAATCCAATATCAAGTAATCTATTTCTGTAATGAAGTTGTAAATGATTTTTCAAGTTTAATATTTGCCCCTCCATGTTATAATTATATGTTGAGTTTATTTTTGTATATGTAAATAGATTTCCGTCGCAGATATCTAAAAATACATTAGAAAATGAGAACAATTGAGATTTTCGCTTACATAATATATCATATTTATAAAAGTTATGTGTTGCCTGTCAAAATCCTTCATAGTTTGCATATTTACTTAATTTCTAGTCGTAATATAGCATTGTATTGTAAATTAAAAGTATTTGTATACTACACAAAGTTGTTATATATCTATTTTATGGATAAATTTAATAATCATAATTACAATGGGCTCAATATGATTGTTTAAGGCGAAGTTGTTTAGATATACATATGTAACTATTTTACTATGAATATGTTAATGTAAGTAAAAAAAAACGTGGATATGTTTATTTTTGTAATGATTTCTGTAGTTGAACTGTACTTATGTAACGTGTACCTGGCATAAATGTAAATATGATTGTTTTAGGAGCTATCGATAAGATTTACAATACACACAACATACAAAATCTTGTATATTTACATAAGGGACCTCTGCCATCAAGTCTTCAGGATCGCGACTGGTTATAATCTAGCCGAAACATAGAGGTATACAGAAACAGATTACCTACGCAATCGCGACCTGTTATACCTATATAAGTATGAATTCAAATCGTGTTAGTTGAAATATAGAATTTAATAAATGTCGAAAACGCAAGAAATAGCAAGAATAGATAGATTAATGGCTGAATACTGAAACGTCACTCAATTTTGAGAGCGTCATGATTTTGGATATATGACTAAATATTTTTCGGCGAAATAAACTACGGTTACTAAGAAATAGCCTTAAATCTATACTAATATTATAAAGAGGAAAGATTTGTTTGTTTGTTTGTTTGTAATGAATAGGCTCCAAAACTACTGGTCCGATTTCAAAAATTCTTTCACCTTTGGAAAGCTACATTATCCCCGTGTAACATAGGCTACTTTTTATCCCGGAAAAATGAACAGATCCCACGGGATGCTCAATAAAGGCTTCGCTCAAAAACTACTGCACAGATTTTCATGCGGTTTTCATCAATAGATAAAGTGATTCTTGAGCAAGGTATTGCGGTATTTTTTATCTCGGAAAAACGGATAGACCCACGGGAAGCGCGATAAAACCTTCGCGCCATAAACCAACTTCCACGCATATGTAGCCGTGGGCAAAAGCTATGACCCTTAACCCTCTATAGACCCAATCCCGAAACCCACGCAGGCGAAGCCGCGGGCAGAAAGCTAGTATAATATATTTTTATTAAGTGGGAACTGGATCTAGTCTTCTGATGATAATCTCGGATGTTTAAAGTGGAACGTGTCTATTCAATAGATATGACCTACCACGATCACTTAATGTAGGAATAAAATCGCAGTGCAAGCGAGACAGCGCTATACGCTGCAAGAGCTGTGTCCCTGTTTCTATATTGTGTTATCTTTATGTGGTCATGGTAAGGAATCTGGGTTGTAGTGTGGCGGGAACACGGAGAAGGGCAAATAATTTCATTCCGTTTTGTGGGATGAAAACAACATAAACATGGGTGTTAACCGCTCTCTAAATGCTGTGGTGGTATAAGGAAGATGGTGGAAAAAGGAATGAGATTAAACAGTTCCCGAGAACGCCCTAAAATATTAATGTCCACTTTACGAAGAAATATGTAGCTCTCAATCTTAAGTGAGGTATCAGTATTCCGATATAGGTCGCGTTATTTTTTTTTAGCCAGACAATCTTACTTGGTTGCATCCTTCCTGAATTGATATGTCCAGTGTATAAGCCTCGCCAAAATTTTTCTATGAATTATTGATTAAAAATCATTTTTTTTTTGAATATGTTAGTTTTCGTTGAGTTAGTGATCAGACTTTTAAATATAAATATATTTTTCTATATAAACAATTGTCTTAAATAGTAATTAATAATTTTAGTTTTCGAATGCAACGGTGCTAAAATAAACGGTAAGCAATGGAACACATTTCAAATGTTATTAATTTGTTAATGTTACCTGTTAAAAGTTCTGGTCTTTTCTTGCCATAATAAAAAATGCTAATCATTTAATAAAAATCAAATGCGGTTACTAAGCTGTTTTTTTTAAATAGAATGATAGCCTTCTTTTTTAGATTAGTGAACTACACGGTGAAGAAAATTAAAGTGTAGTTGTAGAACTTTAGTTTCGATGGAGGAACAATTTTTCCTCCAATGTAAGAGTAAAAATTACTTTTACAAGTTGATCTTGAGATAGTTTTTATGTCGCTCGTAATAGCGCAGGTTTTCATAGTATACATGTAAATATGTTGCTCTACATGTGGTTCAGTATACAGGAAATAAAAACATCAGAATTATTCTCCATCGAAAAAAGTTGCCAGAAAAAATAATTCCTTCATCGAAACTAGTTGCTTAGTAGGTAGAAGCCATTGTCACCGGTTTACTAAATGTCTCAACACATCCTTGCCATATTAGTTTGATAGATCGTGCCTGGTGTGTATGTCAGAATAACAGTGCGAGCATGGGTTGCTCGAAAAATAAAATTTGACAGTAAAATCGACACACTACAAAATATCGGTAAGTTAGACATATATGCTTGCATCAGCTTTGTTAATGAACGTAATCCCAATAGTTAAATAGATTTACTTCTGATTCAGTAATTGTTGACAATCGCTTAGAAATATAATTAGGAAGCGTGAGAACATTTTTTACAGAGTATTTCCTGAAATAAATAGGTTCTTACCAACATTGAAGATTTACTGTTCTACTTTGGTGAGGACTATAGCACCCACATTGTTGATTCGCTTAATCTCTAGTTCCTTAGGGCGTCTAAAATGACCCGTTGAAGTGCTACAGTGGCGCCATTGTGGTGCGTGGTAACAACGTTGAATCAGAGATGTGAAAAATAGTTTAGTAAAAGTATTTAAATGCAAATGCATAGTTGCTAGCACTATTTCAAATAGAAATACAAAATAGTTTTGAATAAAAGTATTTAAATACAAAATGCAAAATACGTATTTTTAAAATAGGTTTTGAAAATAAAATACATTGTTAAGCATAACCACTTTTATTTATTGAACTGATTTTAAAACTAGTATTTGATCAAAGAGTTCATCTTTCATGTTCCGCCTATGGGACCTAAATGTTGGCATTATTGTTCTAGTTGACAAATGACAATGACAACACTACGATCACGATCAGTGCGTTCATAAATAAGGAAATCATGGATTTAAGAATGAAAAATTGTAAAAATTAATTAAAAATGCAACGATACTATTTTGTATTTTATAAATACTAAATATTTATATAGAGTATTTCAAATAAAATACAAAATACATTTAGAAAAAAGAATCAAATATATAAATAAATCAAATATAAAATAAAAATGGGTATTTTGCATTTTGTATTTGCATTTGAAATATATGTATTTCAAATAATTCACATCTCTGCGTTGAATGACGGACGTTCGTATATTGCGAAAAGAAATATATTGGATAGCAAATTGAATACAAGCAAATTTTAATAATTTATTTCCTATTTTAATAAAAAACTTACACATTCACACATACGTGATTATATCTCGTATGTGTGAATGTGTAAGTTACAGACGAATTTCTTATTTTTATTTACACAATTTATATAAAATGAATTAATAAACAATACTTTAATAATTCATAAAAGTGTGTTTTTAGTATACTCCCTTTTAATAAAATTTTAATTTAATTTATAATCTATTTTAATACAGTATTTGCTTGCTATTTGCAGACAAATAAATATTTTTTTGTTTCATGGCAGGGAGTCAAGTATTTTTACTTAATTTAGGTGCTATAGTCTTCGAAGTATCCCGTAATTAATAAATCGAATCAAGTAAAGTTTTCCACTAAATGTAGTGTAGTAAATAATTACGCAACTGTTAAGTAGCTTCTACGGTTGACAGGCTTTTGAAACTTTCAGATACTACCCTCAGAGAAATGTTTTTTAGATTAACTTGAGGTCGACCTGACTCTGTGTGCCAAAACACGAAATAAGATAATAATTGTAGATTTACAAAATGCCTTTGATCATATCGACAAAACAGCAATATTAAAAACATTATGTACAATGAAATAAAGATTAATTTTTATATGCTGTAATTGTTTTTTTTTTCTCTTAGATAACCTTTGTTCACGTTTCATTGATCCATTGTTTCGAATTCGATCAAATTAAAATGAAGTAAATTATATTTTTTAAAAGTACTTAAAAATTTGTTTTGGTACTATCCAGAATGGTTATAGATCAGATATCTGCCGAAGCAGCCGCTATTACACAGTACCTGCTTGAGTCGGAATGACATGTGGCAGACTAGTACCCCATCACTCCAGAAGAGGCCAGATCTCTTAGGCCTTATTCGGATTCAAGGCGGGTGCGGCTACGACTAGCTAGATCAAATGTATCTAGACGCCTCTCGACTGCTTAGGCGCGGCTGGCGTGATTATTACGCGGGTACATTGCACTAGCGTCTGTCAGTGGCTAACGCGTCTGAATCCATAACATTTTGATCACGGCAACATGGAAATCGATACAGAAGAATTCCATTAATAAAATGAAATCTTCATCCATATCCTGACGTAGGTAGCGCAAAGTTTTCAAAACGTACACTTGCGCGTTGAGCCGCTCTGCCAATGTGAATATGACGAAGCCAAGACCCGTGCGCCCGCGACCGCGCCCGCGCCCGCCGCCGCGCGTGCGGTCTGAATGAGCACTTAGATGGTTCATAGACTTGGGTGCGGCGTTAAGCGCTCTTCTGCTAGTGATCCAACACTTCATCTGCTAATTCTCAGGTGGAGTGCCTGCTACAACACATGACCTCGGTGGCTGGTCAACTTCATGTAATGTGAAAAAATCACATCCATGTACATTGATATGAGCAAATAAGTCATCATCGTAATTTCAGCTGAGTGATGCCCACTGTTGGGCATAGGCGTTCTCCAAAGATTTCCACACTGATCGGCCCTATCTTGTTAACATCTAGCGCCTTCCTGGTATCTTTTTTAAAAAGTTTGCCCACACTACTTTTTCCGCTATATATCTGCACTGAAGGACGTTTCCGTCGTCAGCAAAAATGTGCCTTACCCGCAGCCTCTGAAAGTTCGCAATTCTCGGGCTATGTTATTCATTCAGGTTCATGTGCGGATTTCATCATTTGATCTTTGATTCGATCATGCAAAGGAACGAACTGCCCAGGCGAATTGGATCCGTCGATTGACTTTCCTAGAAGTTGGGCTTTCCATAGGTAAATATACTCGTCCGTATCTTCTAGTGTGGAACCGCTTTCATAAGAATTGGTGCTACATGGGAATTCGAGACAATTTTCGTTTTGTCCATGTTCATTTTAAATTCTACTGAGGTTTTTGAGCAATCTGCTGTACATCTTTCATGTCTCCAGTATGACTACGATGTTGCCGCCGTCGATATGTCCTCGGTCCAAAACCTAATTCAGCTCAATAATAAATCGTCCGATATATTTTTGAATTATTCTCTTTCGATTAAATAGTTTTCTTTCAAAATTTAGTCGTCATGCTTTTAAATAGGTATAAAGGCCCGAGGCTCTAATCTTGTTTGTCAGCGCGCGCCAACTAATCCTAAAATCATTGAAAAACAATCCACGCTTAATTCGATTGTGACTTACAGTTTTTACAGGTTTTTGTGCGATCAACGGAATATTAGGCCTTCAAGCAAAGTTCAACTTTCTGATAGCTAATTACAGTTTAACTTTTAGGAACATTAAATCTGTGTACATTGAAGCATGAAGCTAAGCTAATCGTTCGTAAGACATCCGTGTGAACTGTCAAGATCCGAGAATGACAAAATCATTGCGTTTATAGAATCTGTACAATTCCTCTGTATTCAGTTTCTTAGTTGTTTTTGTCCAGTAACAAAAGTACTTCCTTGGTTCGAAAATATATTTTTTTGACAGATTTATCAGTATAACAACCCAAATAAGTCAAGTGGGTTATCAACGCGCTGGCTTATTTATTCAGATATTGTTTTTGAATTTGGAGATTATCATGTCGTTACTTCTCATAATTTGTTCCATATTAACGAAACTATCGAATGGTGTAATAATACAGAAGTGTTTGTTTTTAAAATATTTATTTAAAAACAAACACTTTAATATATTTATTAATGACCTAGCACAGACTATCAAACACAGCAAGATATATCTTTTTGCTGATGATCTCAAGCTTACTAGAAGGATCTTATGTGTGGAAGATTATGAACGCTTACAGGAAGATGTTGACAGCCTCCAAGAATGGTGTATCAAAAATAAAATGCATTTAAATAACTCAAAATGTCACCATATAAAGTTCACTAAGAAGCGTAATAAGCATTTGACTGAGTATTCAATTGCTGGCAAGAGACTGGAAGAAGTTCGTGTGGTCAAGGACCTTGGAATAATGATTGACAGTGAATTGAGATTCTCGGAACACATAGATAAAATAATAACAGAAGCTAATAAATCGTTAGGTTTTATACTGCGTAACACAAGAGATTTCAAAAGGCCCAGTTCAGTTATTTTGCTGTATAATAGCTATGTAAGGAGTAAACTTGAATACTGCTGTACCGTATGGTGTCCAGACTATAATGTGCACATTAATAGAATAGAGAGAGTACAGAAAAAACTGATTCGCAGCTTATCTTACCGTTATAAAATTCCTAGATCAATTGTGAATTATAAGGACAGATTAAAATATTTTCGGTTGGATCCTCTCTCTACCCGTCGTAATTATATAGATATGTCTTTCTTACACAAGCTGATGAACAACAATATTGACAGTCCAGATTTGATCAGTCTTATGACCATTAATGTGCCTTCAAGAGTACCAAGATATCCTTGTGGTTTATTTAAGGCCAGGTTTTGTAGAACAAGAATGGGTCGCAGTTCTCCCGTTGTTCGCTTGGCACGTCTGTATAATAATTTAAGTAAAAAAATTCCGGAACTTGACATACATTTTCAAAGCCTCTCTAAATTTATAAAAGCACTTAGATCTCATGATGCACTTTGACATTACCTCAATTTCAATTTAATTTAATTTATTTTTTGTATGTATTTTTTTTTTTTTTATATATTGTGACGCACTTTAGATGGCATTAACTCAATTTTAATTTTATTATTATTATTAAGTTTTATTATAAAGTTAAGCAAGCTGTGGTTAACCTATAATTGTAAGTGCAGTAAGCAATTAGGAAATTTAATCTATGTATTTAACTTTAATGTGCTGTAACTTATGTTGGTAGCCCTATAATAAATAAATAAATAAATAAATAAATAAATAAATAAAATCGATACTTAATTAACTTTCCAGTAAGATAGTTTTTTCAAGAAATGATGATAAGGTCCAAGATGGAAATAAGCTTCACCTCAGTAGCTAATAGTTGGATAGTTTAAATATGTACATCGCCCCTAGCGGCAACGTAATTGTACTAACTAACTTTTCATATTAGATTAACGTGACTTCTGTAGTTTTCTATACGTCAAATCCTTTCGAAAACGACAGCAAACTCATGGTTGAGCCACTGGACTTCATCGACTGAGCAATCGTCTGTCTGCAGACTGATTACCCGATGGTAAGTAGTTATAGTCGTCTACAGTACTTCTGGTTCCTGTGAGATTTCCAGCAAGTCTGCAACCTCTACAAAAACTACAGTGTACCTTCCCAATGTGTCCGTTAGATTTTAAGTCATCCAGTAATTTCACAGCCTACACCTAACGTTAGAACAAAGCAAATCACTTCTATTTTGCGGTAGAAATAGGTAAGACGGAGATACCCAAACAGACGACCCTGGTATAAACTCTTCCTCTAATAATTGGCAGCTCTAATTGTGGGGACACGACAATATTATTAACAATAAGTTTAGATAATAAGGTGGAATCTAGTAGGCTGGCTCAGAAGCCCTAACTCAACTCAACGGAATAGAAAAACATTAGACCCCCTGGGGAATCAAATTTTTTTGTACGTTATTGCGACGTTAAAAAATTGATACTCTTAATGGTTTTACGGTTACTTTGCTTTGGGAACGTTGTGATGAAGTCCTGATCGACTAGCAGATCAAACGCCGTAAATAGAGTTGGATAGACCACACTCTCCGAAGGGATCCAAACCACATACCGAGGCAAGCCCTAGACTGGAATCCCCTGGTCGTCCAAAACAGACTTGGCGGCGGTCTGTCATTGGCGAAGCGAAAGCCATTGACAAAACCTAGAGTGAAATCAAATGCGATGCTCAAGACGGGACGGATGGAAACCCACTGCGGACGCCCTCTCCCCAGTTAGGGGACAAAAGACCTTAATGAAAATGATTAATGGTTTTTACTTTAGATTAAAACTAAATATTAATATAATAGTAAGTGTATAAAAAGAAAAAATACTTGGTACGTTTATAGGAAGTAGTTTTTATTTAATATACAGTGTAAACTCTATATGGCGCAATCGAAGGGAATGGGTATTTTAGTACGTTAGAGTTTAAAAAATATATATAATAATATTTTTTTTTTACTGGTGGTAAACAGTACGGGCCGCCTGATGAACACGCGCCTGATGTAACATCAAGGGTGTCACTCGTGCGTTGCTGACCTTTTAGAAACCTATTTACACTCTTTGAAGAACCCCATATTGTAGCCGTGTAATATAATTAAGTAACATTATAATGAAGTGAGAGAAATCGACACAGATTAGTCATTGAAACAGATCCTACATTAAAAAAACGCGAAGGAGCGAGAAATGACGACTTCCCTCTTCCTATCGCTCTAAAAGTAAATGAATTTACACCAATTAGCAATATCGACATCTTCTTTATATATAAATATACAAAAATAATACATAACCTCATTGGCTTAACCATTATTAGTTTAATTTTGCCTTTCATGGCTGGCATAGGTGTCGCATATTCCTCAATTAGGCTGTAAGCATTCATTGTATCAATATCTATACTATTGTTATGTAAAATTTAGGACCCTTTCTCATACAATATCCATTTTCGTCGAGTCCCTTAACGTATGGCGTAATTTGTGGAATGAGCCCTAAATCACGCAGGTATTTCAACTTAGAAATACCACTTTCTGTTATCGTGTCATAGCGGAATCAACTGTAAAGTATTTAACGCCAATTTATAAGGTACTCTATGTGTCATGTCAGCGGAATTTCTTTGACTCTACAATAGGACGCACAAATTGCTTGAGACCTGTTGCAACAATGCTTCTCTTTTCCCACTAACTTACAAATTTATTCCAATAATAATAAACTAAAATCGACCCTATTTAAAAGCGTGTAAGACTATCATCGTAGCAAATGTGTATAGGTTTACTTGCGGAACCACAAAAGACTTGAAGACGCTGTGTCAACAAAATATTCATAATTATCTTTAGTCCTAGAGACCGCTCTTCGACTATTTGTATTTAATAAATCTATAGCATATATTTATTCTTATTTTACAGTGGGTGTAACTATATTAATCTGTAAAAGCCCCATAATTAGTAGAGACCCTTACTTTTCAGTGCAATTGACATCATCATCATTTTTAAGGCCAAACATTTTACTTGATCCAAATATGGTTGAAAATTATTACTGGTTTTGGTTTTTATTACGTATTTATTACACAACTGTTTGCCGCCAAGCAGGGCTTGCACTATGAACACAAAAATTTACTTAACACTATGTCTACAAACTAAAATTAAACTAATAATAAACTAATCCTAATAATGAGCAATAAAATTCTAAACATATCTATAAAAAAATAACAATTACAAAAAGAAAAGCCCGTTTAGCATGTCCGCTTGCGGCATGGATCCTCTGCATCGCCGGAGCGATAAATTGGGCTCATAAGATGAAGATTAAATTTGAACGTAAAATTTGATAGAATATATTCGCTACAAAAAATGTTAATTTGATTAACTAATAACAATAAATTTGGTAACTCATTACGTAATAGCAGTGACTACATAACTATTGTTTCTAATAGACAAAGACATATAAAATGCAACCAACAAAAAAAAAACCAGAACGGTTAGTTTAAAAGTAAATGCATTTATTTCTAAGTCAACAAAGTTGAATTACTCGTGTTAACTGTACTACTTTTGGGAATCAGTATTTCCAGTGAATGTACTGACACATGTCAAGTTTTAGTTTTAAAATTTCAAGGTCGATTATTGTTTAAGGATATATAATGAAGTGATATTTTAATAGTCGTTTCTTTTTTTTTTAACTATAAGAATAATGCTGTCTGTGAAAAGCTAAGGTTAACTTTAACCAGGGAACTATGGGATAAATAATATATATTCTAAAGTGGAAATCCAGCATAAGTTTTCCCCTGTAATCAGAATGCCATATTTGAAATATTTTTCTACTACACGCTCTAAGATTTGTTTATTTTTAGGTGTACTGACTTTTTCGCAGGTCATAAATCTTTCCCACCATAGTTGTATGAAAAAGAAATTTATAGCTACTCGGATAGTTTGAACCTCGTCTCCAAGCCTATGACAAAGGCAGCGGATGTGCTCAGCCGTTATGATGGGGATTAATGGAAATAACTTCCATTACCTAATCGTCATCTGGAGGGGCGGGCTAGGGACTTTCAGTTTCTGCAGTGGCCGCGCGGCGCACACGCGTCCGCAACATTACGCAACCGACCGCCCGCATTGGCTTAACACACTTATTTCGCGCACATGTGATAAATGCAACCTCATTTTGAATTCTTCGCTAAAAATAGTCTGTAAAGTTTGGTTTCGACATTACTGATACTGTTTTTTTTATATAGTTAACGTTTAACTCCATACTTCTGTTAACGTACTTTGTGAACTTCAATAATAACATCGTAATCAGTTTTGAATTTTTTTCTCAGAAAAATAACGAAATTTTCATATTGCAACACAGATTTGTTTTAAGCAGCCTAACTGATTTTCGAAACCATTGGTTTTGTGATATATGCATAACTTTTAAATATTATATAGTTTATCTAAATATGTGCAGGAAATTTATGTGCATTCATCGCGTGACCGAAGACGTTGTGGTTATTTAGTGGAGTTCTCAGTTATACAGCACCATCTGTCGAAAAGTAAGTTTAAACTACCGATTTTAATATATTTATATAATAGACCTAAGTAACTATACCATAGAAGGACTAAACAAATGTTTACTTGTTCTGTTTCACAACAAGTAAACAGTCACTTGTCTTCGGGCAATCGATTGGCAGGCTAATTGGCAACCTAATTGGTCTGAGTTTAAGAAATCCTGAGATTAGCGCTTTAACCAAAGCAACTATTCAACAAAAGAAACAAAATTGAAATAGGTATTTATGTATGTTCAAATCAGGAGTGATGGAGGAATTCCCGGAAAAATCAGGTCACCTATGAATGGTCAGGCTTTTATAGCCTTAATAATTTTTAACTTTAGTGGCAGTGGGCAGCGCATTGCTCGCGAGATTGTCAAAAACGCAAGAAAAAAAAATCTATCAAAATTGATGTCTCGAGATCTTGACACTCGAGATAAACTAAGACACTTTTTTAAATCGGATGTCAAAATGTGTGTATTTTGATTGCTTGAACCCCTAGAGAAACATCTCAGATTTAAATTAGTTTACGAATTCTAAATGAATTGTAAATAATTATCTACGCTGTTTTAGTTCGACATTATGTAGTACATGTAGATTATATCACATGGGAACAAAACAATATGCTTACAGACAGGATAAAATTTTTAATCACGAGTAGAGCAATCTCTCTCTCTCTCTCTCCGGCTCGCCTCGCGCCTCGCTCGAATCCCGAAAATAGTGAGGTATAGGTCTTGTATGAGAGATTCCTAGTAGTTCGTTCGAGAGAGAGTTTTATAACCTTTCTATGAAGAAACACCAAAAGAGACCTTATATGTTGACTTTGAGATAACTGTTATGGGGCTTGTATTAATGGCATTTTTGTTGTGCAAATGTGAAGCTTGACGTGTTGCTCTCTGTACCTGCGGAGATCGTAATGTCGTTTATGTGGCAGCAGTCATCAATAGTAAGCGTGTCTGATAGATTGTGATAGTTTCACATTTGATTAGCTGGAAATTAATTGTCAGTCAGTGATTAAAACTTTTTGCTTAGGTTCAAGCGATATTGAATTTTAAATGTAAGCAGGTAAGTCGAGAATACTGTGCAGCCCTTTTGTTAGAAAAATAGATTGGCGGGTCTTCAGTTTGGGTTTCTATTGGTGAAGTCTCATAGGGGTGTCTCTGAGAGTTGAGTTTGAGTACTTTGGGATTGACGTAGGGTTGCCATTTATAAAAATGCAAATCTGACTAATCAAAAAGCTAGAATATTGATTCTTAAGGTGGTATCCATCTTCTTTTATAAACAAATGAGTAACGCGGTCGATTGTACACAACCAAAGCTTATCAAAACTGGGCAGGTCAGCCACGACCGTAAGAAGCCGGATATTACCGGTTAATTCCGGACAGATCCTAAAAGGCAACCCAGAACCTTTTTTTTTTGTTCCCCCTGAGGAAAATGCATTAAGTTGCATACCCCGGCTGTGGCGAGCCGGTGGTTATGTGGGGCTCTCCTCCCCAGAAGGGGGAGGCCTACCCACTAAAAAACCTCAGGGATGGCCTTCCTCAGGCATGTAGGGAGCTCCCGGGAACACCAAGCTACTTCCGGGAACCCACAGCCTCCGCTCCCCCGTCGATACAGGGGAGCCCTCCTAGGGGGAGGCTACACTACCTCCCCCGGTCTCCTCCACCGACGACGCCCCCCGGCCACGGAAGGGGCGTGGTCCATCCCGGGTCGCCGTATCCGCGGACGCAACTCCCTCGCGCCCGCCGGCGACCCGCGGCAGCGCCGCAACTGTGCTACCGAGCCCGGCGCCGCCTCCTTCGAGCGGGATCGGCCATCTCCCGACCCCGCTCGGCGGCCTCCTTCTGGAGCATCACTGCTTCATAGAAGGCTACAGCCCTCCAACCTCCCTCGTCCGCCAGCATTGCCGCAATCAATGCCGGAACCCCAGACCCTGGGCCTAAAAGCGTCGCTTGAGACGAAATTCGAAGTTCGGCAGATTGAGTTCGTCATGTCGAGGGGAGTTGTGTTCTTGTGAAAAGAAATAGGAATATTTATTCTACGTTAGTTGATAATTACTTGCTTGAATGAGGAACGGAATTGGTCGACACTATAACGGATACGGAGATTACGGTATTCAACGCTTTATCGTGTTTTTGAGAGAGTAATATAAAGCTTAACAGTCATTGTATTTTTAATCCATTACATCTTCGTATTATACAATATTTGGTACTAACAACACGTAATGTTTAGTAACGAGGTATTTTTATTACCTGAATTTTAATCCTAGTTCTAGGCACCAGATTAACGAGATAATTCGCCTACGAAATGTGTCAGATTAACAGATAAAAGTGAGAGGTCGCTGTCTCAAAACTTGATGATATTTTGACCTGCGTCTTATCAATATTTAATTAATAATTATTGATAGCTCCAAAAACATTAAATAACAAAATTTATCTCTTATCCCATTATAACAATTGCCGTTTTAATGGGAGCTCTCATGACGCATCAACTGGTACTCGTACACTGTGTGGTGCAATTCGTTTCCATGTGTTCAATAAATAGTAATAACGGTATATAATAGTAATTATATACTCAGAATAAGAAGCTAATTACAATATATCTAAATCTGAATAATAGTGTCTCATGACAAAATGAAAGTATTTTTCTCTCTCACGAATTTATATACATTTTTGTCATGTTTTAATCTATACTAATATTATAAAGCTGAAGAGTTTGTTTGTATGTTTGTTTGTTTGTTTGAACGCACTAATCTCTGGAACTCCTGGTTCGAATTGAAAAAATCTTTTTTTATTGAATAGTCCATTTATCGAGGAAGGCTTTAGGCATAATATCACGCTGCGACTAATAGGAGCGAAGAAATAACGGAAAATATGGGTGCATTGTCAAGATCGGGTAACAGCCGAGGTGGTTGTTTGCAAAAATAAATATGATGCTCAAAATAATTATTCCACGCGAACGAAGTCGCTGGCACAGCAAGTTTAGTTATAATCTTTTGCGTAAACAAGCAACATTTTTACTTACGGTAAATGTAACGCCATCTATAAACTGACTTGGATAACTTGGTTAATTATCTCCGAATATCCCTGGGATGCTGTATGATCGACATAATATATATATTTTTTTACTTATTATGCCTTATAAATTCTATATATCTTAATAATGTGTTACTAAATTTAAATAAATGTATTTACGTTTACTAATTTATATGATGTAGCTAAAAACTATTATAACATAATCCTAATATACCTACCTAGTCATAATAGTATATAACTAGGTATCTAATCACTATTATATAACGGGGATGAGTCTGAAATTAGCGCCATGCTGTGCCCATACTCGTATGAGAAATTAAACTGAAAAATGTGCATAATTATGTGAACATATCTTAATTTATAAGATTGAAATTTTGTATTTTCAAACTTTTGGTCTAAAGTAACAAAGAGTTTATAATGTAGTAGTATTTTCGATCACACTTTATGGTAAGTCCATAAGTCGCGGCAAACTGTTAATTTTTTTTTTCCAGATCAGCAATATTTGTGTACACTCGTGTATTTTTAACATGTCTTCCAGTTCTTGGTTGCCTGTTGGTTTCAGCTTCGCTGATGAGACGTCGCGATACATATTTGTAATTCGTTAATTTGTCAAAGTTGGTAATAGTGTAGGTAGTTAAGTAAAGTCGGTTGTGAACTATTGATATAGTTTTATAGAATAAAAAATCGGGTGGGGCTGTGCCGGGGCACACGGCCGTTCGTTTTAACGTGAAACGTCTATGTTAGGGAATCGCTTTTAAAGTAAAATATTGAAATAAAAACAAGATTGACGGTGTTTTAAGTATTTTAATAAAAACTCAATTTCACAACAGCGAGCTGACTATATAAGTGAAATATTCACACCACATTTTTGTTTCTAAGACTAATAGTTTTTAATTATTAAGGTACGATGATATAGACCTTTTCGTTACGGTCCACTTTTTAAACGCGGTACCCGTATGTTTCGGCGCGATTTTAAAGACGTTTCAAGTCAAAATTTTGTAGCAGTTGCCACAGCGCCGTATCGAGAGTATCGAGGAAAGCGTCCAAATGTCAGATTATATACAGCTGTCATATCGTTTGGCTCAACAACTTCCGCATGCAGTATCTGCATTGCCGTCATTGTATCTCGGGCGGCCCATCTCGTTAGTTACGTAACTGTACTGGAAGCCAGCTCAGTACAGAGATCGCTACACACGGCACTCTCACCTTCTACCGATCATCTGCTACAACTCTATAAGCTCCTTATTAACTTTGATAACATCGTTGAATGAATGTTACGACGTTTCGTTTCAGTGAACCAAAGGGCAGGATGTTTAGTTCGTAATTTAAATAAAGTTAAAAAAAAAGTAAGTAATTATTTATCCACTAATCTTTGGTAAAAAAAATACTAGAAGGCTGATTTTATTCCTCTGTAGTACCCACATAATGTTATTATTCTTTATATATATATATATTTATTACATATACTGAGTTTTCAGCCTTACTTAGACTTCTTAAAAATCGTGCTGCGAACTGACTATTTACCACAGAATATAAAAATATAATTAAAATTGTCAAAACAAGGAGCTCTGTCATTAATAGAGATCGGATAATCGGATGCATATTTACCTAAAGTTAGTTTAAGACAAAGTATGGAAACGGCTTTTTATTGTTTTGTTAAATAAAAATCCCGGGATTGCAGAATTGGATAGCCAGATGTTTATTTATTTACCTAATTTAGTTTTTGACAAAGTATAGAACTGTCTTTTTATTTTATTTCCATAAATAAAAATCCCGGAATTCCGGTACTGTAGAACATTTTGGTAATGCAAAACTAGTCGGTAGTATGAGCTTAAAAACGACGTTACATGAAGGTTAGTTTCAGTTCCCCGTGTGATTTGTGAGTAGGTAGGTATATAGAGTTTTAGAGGAAGAAAGTCGAGTGTTAAATAAAACTTAACTTCATGTAAATACGTATGCATAGTTGTATAAATGAACCCGGAGTCTCGGTCTTTTGAAAATAAATACCACGTGCTAATTTAGTAATTTTCAAACAATATCACTACGTTAAATTTGCAGTCCCGTATTTTCCCCGGATTTTTATTTAACAAAATGTAATTTTAAAAAGCCGCTTCCATAATTTGTGAGCCAAAAATTAACTTTAGGTAAATATGCATCCGATTATCCGATCTCTAGTCATTAACCACAAAAAATAATTTACCTACAAACTACAGAATTATTGAAAAAAGATCCTAACTTTCCATAATGAAAGTTAAGTCCAGTGCAGCTACTTTAATATTCGTACCTGAATTTGCAATCGATATCGATAAATTTTGTATGGCAAGTTTACACAGCGCCCCATTTGTACTAATATTATTAATTGATTAACGACGATTCGTCAAAAACTTATCCAAAACAATAGCAATCTTTTGTTAGAGCAACAGACGAGCTGTGTTTTAAAGACATCTACGGCGACCCATAAACATTGGTTATGTTTTGAATTGGCAAAGATTAATATTATTCGACCGATAAAGCACGCAAATGTTATATGATCGGTTGCTTGTATTCGATATTCCTTTCTTTGTAATATCTGATATTAAGACAAATGAAAACATTTTGACTGTTATGGTTTAATTGGATTTAATAACCGTAGAGTTCAGCATTTTTGTTATCATTTACTATCTCTACTATTTTATATGATACTAGCTGGCCCAACAGACGTTGTCCTGTCAAATGTCTCAAATGTCAAATGTCTCAAATGTCACGTTGTCTCACGTTGTCTCAAATGTTTTTAAATAAATAATTTAGCTGAAAAACAATATCTATATGACCGTATTGTGAATCTAAACCATTCTCAAGCCCCCTGGAATACACACAAAAAATTTCATCAAAATTGGTCCAGTCGTTTAGGAGGAGTTCAGTCACATACACACGCACACAAGAAATATATATATTAAGATGGTGCTTAATAGAATGTAAGAAATATTGATGTGTTTAATGTAGTAAGTCACTTATTATGACTTTTCACTCAGTGGCGGATCCAGGGCGGGGGGTCATAGGGGGCATGACCTCCCCTGAGCTGGTTCCAGACTTAGGTGGAGCACTAATTAAACATAATGATTTTATTTATATGTTTTGTCATCATACAGATTTTATGTAACTCGCGTCATACCCCTCGACATACATACCTACGTCTAGCTGTTATGACAAATCATTCACCACGGCTATGGAATATTAAAAAGACTGCCTCATTCCGTGCGTAATAGTGCTTCTCTGGATGTCTTCAAAAGAAGATGGCAATATGTACGTGTATATGTACAAGTTATTATATGTTAAGTTTTTCAAGTGTATAATAAAGAATAAATATGTTCATCCAGTGTGTCATCGCAACGTGGGATTAGATAAAACTGTGCTTGTTCCCGCGGAATTTGGTGCGATTGGACTTTATTTGTGAGTAATTCATTTCCACACATTTATAATGCACTGTCCTAAGTTGCTTAAATTCAAATCTATAGAAAGCAAGTGTCACTTGATGGTGCATTATATTCCACGGTACTTACAAGTCCACATGAAAGATTAAGTGTGACGAATTATATGTTCGCAATCAAAAACACATCATACAGAGCAGAGCACATTTAATATTGACATTCTAATCGCAGGTCGCTAGTGTCATGTCAACGTTATGCGTCGTAACCCATAAACTGTAACACAGAATGTATCGGGGCGCTAAAAAGCACGCGAAAGCTTCGGCGCGCTAATGAGTTGCAAGCCAGTTAGGTTAGGAAAGTGGTGGCGCGAAAAATCCAAGGTCGCTGTCGCAAACCCGCGCCGGCGACAACTGGCGGTCATTGGACAACGTTGACTATTGCGTGAAGCCATCAGATCATTTTACGAGTAACGGCTTTGATAGTATGTCGACAATGAAAAATATTTTTTATTATTAAAAACAGTACGTTCTGTTTTGCGTGAACGATGAAGGTTTGATAAGGATTATCGGTCTCTCCGCTGCAATAGTCAGCGGTCCCGTGGGCTATCGATCTTAGACATCATCATCACAGCTTATATTCGCCTCGCCGGTAACAAGCCCACCCTAACTATGGTGATCAGGCTTTAGTCGACCTTTGAATTTCTCAGATGTATGTAGGTTGACGATGTTTTTCTTCACCGTAAAAGCGTCAAATAGATTTCGAAACTCGAGAAAAGAACAACACACACATGCCAGGATCGACCCCGGGTTTTTCGAATTTATCTAATATGTGACCAGTGCCGAGATCACAGTTAGGATATAGCATGCATGATTTAATACAAAGGCACGCGATTTTGGAATAGCTGAAATCTCTAATACGCATATAGAAACGCACTGTGGCAAAAGCATTATATGATAACATGTTAGTTATTTTATATTGCATTACATTTTGATCATATTTTGTAAGTTTTAATTACAATATGCTTTGAAATTTTGTTATGTTAAATTTTGTTAAAAGAAACTAATCTTGAAAGTTACTTAATAGTCTCAGATTTTGTACTTTACAGTTTCAGACTTTTCCTTTTCTTTTAATCATGGTTGTTTATAACTGTTGAGATACTTGTAAAATTTTCTTAAAGTTTTTTATAATTTTAGTTATTATATTTCATAAAGGTTTATAAATAATTAAAGAAAACAGGTAATTTCTTGGGTAAAAGTCTACAATTAGTCGTTATATTCTTAACGTCTGCTCATTTATATTAGATTTTAATTTTGAGTAGAACTGTGGATTCGAAATTCAAAAATCTAAGATAGCTGTCAGCAGCCGCCAAATGTTAAAAGTTGGATCCGTTTTTGATGGCGTTTGGTGAAGCTACAAAGGCTCTAAAGCAGATTTAACACCACTTAGAAGGTTAGACTGCCACACTACCGACGTGTTTTAAGTGGCATACCTAATTATGTCAAAACTCCTCAACTTCAGTTACGAGATGTTTGTTTAAGTTTATAGATCATGCGCGGGTCATACCGGGCGTGTAATTAATGTAACCGCCATTGTTGTGAGAGGCTTGACACGTTGGCATAATTCCGCCGCACAGGAGAAAGTTTTGGACTTGGGTATACGGCTGACCGCGAGACGGACACGCTTATGCATTACGGCTGATGCTGGAAAATACGTATCTTTTTTGAGATTGGATCATTTGTATCCGGATCAGTAGAAAGATTCGAATCGGTAAAGTGCTTCATTTGCATCATTTGTATCAGTGACTCTGAACCGATTAAATTCTCACATGTGAATATTTGTTAAGTCACATGTGAATATTTGACACGTAGTCTCAAATATTCTGATATCTGATACAAATACACTGATATAAATATTGATATTGATTCATTTGTATCAGTGACTCTATTCAATTGTGTAAGTGTCGCGTATCGAATGAAACCGAGATGCAATTGAGCGACGTGATCCGAAGCTCTCCGACTCTGAACTATTTACTTATCTCAATCGTGCGAACGCTGCGTGCCGATTGAAACGGAGATGCAATTGAGCGAATGAAGCGAAGCGCTGTTAGAGATTTGAATCAGTGAAGCACTTGAAAGAAACGACGCACTGAGTAGTTTTTGTAAAGATTGACACATCTCTAATTACGGCACTATGATTGTAGCGACTAAAGTAACGATATTGAACTAGAAATGAAATATGCAGCCGTAGAGATAAACAGCGTCGGACTGGCCATACAGTCGAACTGGCATTTGCCAGCCGGGCCCCAGCCTGCGTGGGCCCCCCACGGGCCTGGGTTACGGGGCATGCGGCAGGACACGTAGCACAGGGGCAACGCTGCGCGGGCCCCCTGTGCTACGGTTACCAACGTGCATGTCTCGGAAACTATGCGTCGTACAAAAAAGGTGTCTCGGGCCTCGGGATTGCGATCAGCCAACCGGGCTCTTCCGGCCCAGTCCGACCCTGGAGATAAATGCTGCATGCTCGTCATTTAGTCCGCCGCCAATTAAATACATGTGTCGTAGTTTTTGCTAGAAACAGAGTCGTCGAACGAACTGCATACTAATTTTTAACGGTATTAATGTGAAGCATTTTACGTTACTAATTTGGAAACATTACAATTAATTTTTAGTTTTTTCATAGTCTATGTAAGCTGGGAGAAAATGACTATTTATTTTATATTCTAAGCATTCCCTTGCGCCGCATGCGCTTATCGCATACCGCCGTCCACCTCTGATGCAACCGGCTACACATAGTCGTACAGACTCTTTTCACTCGGTTACCGACATTACGGCACATTATACAAGCGACATTGAAACCGACTGACCGCGTTCTTTGATAATGTTCTTTGCTTTGGGGGCATACTCTTAAAATCGTACTAGCGACATATCGACGGTCACTACGTATAAGAGGATAAGTCTAAAACTAAGGTTTACAGGAGAGTGAAATGAAAGGTCAAATCGCTCTAGAAATAAAAATACTTTCAGCTTTGAATATATTGTTTGCGTAATGTGTTATTATAGTTAGACATTTTTTAAATGTTTTTGAAGATATTTAATTTATGTACATTTCCTATAAAAAACAGACAGATGACGGTTTTTACACCGATATTGAAATAAAGTCACATCAGACAAATCTTAGAAAACCGTTTGTACGTAGGAAGAAATAATGCATTTTTTTTATGATAAAATGCTAGTATTACCGTAAACGGAAGTATTCTTTTGTATTTGATTCTTGGATGGGCCGGCAATGCAATTTCCTTGCAGTTATTTTGTCTATCTGTTCAATCTTCAGTTAGTATTACCTAGTCAACATACACACTTATAAACCGATAGTTTGCTACAACAACCAAAATAGTTGAATCGAACTTGACTTTTGTATATTTAGCATAATAATATGATATTTGTATTCATACATGCGTTTTTATAGGCGTATTATGTTCATTATACAAATTGTATTTCGTATTATTCAATGATTAAAGAATCAATGATGTATTGGTCATTGATGTATTCGTCTTTGGAAATCTATTTGCATAATTAAGCGCTATCTATATTAGGAGCATCTGATAGTCACTCAATAAATTATGTTAAATATTTTTTACTTATTGTTTCATGACAGAAAACCTTGATAAATTTGCAACTGATTTTGAGCGTTAGTAAATTAATGAGTGGAGTAAGAATTTAAGTCAGAGTCTTTTGTCAAATTGTAAATATTTGTAGTGTATGTTTGAACTACATCCGATACGATGAATGATTACGATGTATGTATATATGAAAGCTGAGATCCAATCGATCAGTGTTTTATAACAAAAGTCATATTTTTATCATCTTTTTTCGTTATTTAGCTAATTTCGTAATTGCTATCTAAGCTAGCTAGATAAGCTAGCCTAGATAGCAATTATTATTATGATTTATGGCACAAACTTAATTGCCAAAATAAAAAACAAAAAACGACTTAAGAATAAAAATATACTTAAATTAAAAAGAGAAAAATAATATTTAATTTACTTCAAAACTAGAGTTTTCAAGGACATTCAATAAAATTATTTATATTTATATATCTATGCAATAATAAAAACATTAACAGTTATATTTGGAATCAGTGCCAGCCAATAAGGACAGTTTAAGCCTGTCTTTGTGACAGGAGTACGGCGATTGTTTGTTTATTTTATTAATTTTTCTTTTGTTTTTCTTAAAAACTTCTGAATCTATTTCAATATTTTTTATATAGGACCTCTGAAATATGACAATCATCCAATAAAGAAAACTTCTAAATCAATTCACAATTGACTATATAATCTTTTTTTTTTTTTTATTTAAAATAGGTTTGCGTTTGTCCACAATCTCACCTGATGGTAAGTGACGATGAGGACTAGGATGGAACACGCTTACCTAGCAATGCCTATTCACTCGTGACTTGAAGACGGTAAGATTATATTGTTCCGGGAACACAGACGTCGCAAAGAGTTCCACATCCTAGCTGTTCGTATAAAAAACGAAGACTGGAACCGTTTTGTACGTGTAACAGGATAGTCCACCACGTAAGGATGGTAGTTAAGCCTGCGTCTGGTTGACTGGTGGTGGAAAGGAGCGGGTGGAATTAATTCATGTAATTCCAACGCACACTCTCCGAAATGCAACCTATAGAAAACCGAAAGGCAAGCAACTCTTCGACGGTGTTCTAGACTCTGAAGACGTGAGTTTATAAGTATTTCGTCGTCGATAAGTTTTCTAGCTTGCCTTTCTACTGAGTCCAAGGCAGCCAACTGATAGCGGGCAGAACCGTCCCAAAGATGGCAGCAGTACTCCATGCAGGATCGAACTTGGCTTGATATAGGTTGAGCATCTGTTCTGCAGTGAAGTAGTGCCTAACTTTTATAAAAAATGCCAAGCTTTTTAGCTGCAGTTTTCGCCAAGGACTCAATGTGTCCCCCGAAGTTTAGGTTGGACGAAATATCCATGCCGAGGAGCTGTATGTGGTTGGTTATCGGCAAGGTTACATTTCGGAAGTCGGGAGTTAGGTGAAAGGCACTCCGTTTAGCGGTGAACAATATACGCTTGGGTTTTAGAGGCATTGAACTCAACCAGATTGGCATCGCCTCAATCAGACACTGCCTGGAGGGTTGAGTCCACGTTGCCTATCAGTCTCTCTCTTAGAGAATAATCTCTAATGAGCTGGCCCGTGCACTGGACATATACCTTTCTGACACTGTGCTGTCGTCGGCATACCCAAAGGTTCCGGATTTGCTAACAGGTCGTTTATATGCAGCAAAAAGAGTGTTGGCAGAAAGTACAGACCCTTGAGGGACTCCGGCATTGATCTCCAGTAGTTCGGATGAGCAACCGTCGACTACTACTTTAATGATCTACCTTTCAAGAAGTCTGATATCCATGTACATAAGCCAGCAAGAAATCCCGTACGAGGGAAGCTTGTTTAAAAGTCCTTCATGCCAGACCCTGTCAAAAGCCTTGGAGATATCTAGGGACACGGCAAGAGCTTCGCCGTGTTTCACTATAGCCTCGCCCAGAGGTGAGTGGCATATACCAGGAGATCGCCTGTGGACCTTCCTCGACGGAACCCAAACTGGTGATCGGTGAGGAGGTCATTGGCTTTCAAGATATGTAAGGAGGCGGTTATTCAATACACGTTCCATAGTCTTAGCAGAGTATGGAGGTGATTGCAATCGGTCTATAGTTGACAGGGTCAGCAAACGACTTCCCCTTTTTGGTCACATCACACATACTAAAAACATATAATGGTTAACTAGCTGACCCGGCGAACTTCGTACCGCCTTAGCGTAGCTTTGATGCACTACTTTATTTTGTATAGTTGACCTAATGCTCTTTTAATATAGTCTATGGCTGTGAATGACGTTGACATTCGTCGCTCTATTGATTACTTACTCAACCCAGTCGAAAGGTATCGACATCTGTTAGAATCATTTGGAGTTAACAGATAATTGTGACTGTCAAATAATAACAGCAAAATAATTAGCAATAAATTAAAATTGCAACGATAATTTGAGATTTAAACTATCCTATCTCTCAAGTTGGATCGAACTGCACATGGTGTGCGAATTTTATTATAATCGGTTAAGTAGTTTAGGAGTTCATTGAGCACAAACATTGTGACATGAGATTTATATATATTAGATAGTTAACATAAGCATTTTTAAAATTCGGTTATAAAGTTAAGGTGTGTTAAGTAGTGCCGACTCTATTCATTAACTTACCTTCATATAATGAAAATTATATAAAGGTGATGCAATTCGTACAGTTTCAGTACGAATGAGGCAAAGTGCATTATAATTACACACTTTCACTAATATTTGTATAAAAATAATATTTCAATGATTTAAAAAAACTCGTCTACTGTGTAAAATTTTCTTTGTAAGAGACAGACCAGCAGAAAATTAAATGCATTATATGGGAGAAACTTAATTTATTGTTAATTGCAGGCAGTTAATTTAATGTAATAATTTATTTGGAAGTACTTTTTTTACATACGTGTGTAACGTAGGTGTTAGATCTAGAACAAACCTCCGAGATCTAGTTTTTACGAGTAATAAACCTTTGCTCTACAAATAAACTGCTTTTTTATTTTGAAAATGTGTAGAGATACAACAGTTAGAATTATTAATTTATGAAAATACTAATATTATAAAGAAGTAAATTTTATGTGTTTGTATTTTTGTTAAATTGTCAGGATCTGGAGTCTCGGGATCTACTGAACCGATTTTAAAAATTCTTTCACCAATAAAAAAACATTATTGCTGAGTGTTATAGGTTATATAAAAACCGAAAAATAAAAAGGTTTTTATGTGGTACTCCGTCTTGCAAAGTGAATCGAAGAAAAAACGGTCGAATGAAAGCGTTTCTTATGAACGCTGCCTTAACTATGAAAGATATATTTTTGAGTTCTAGAGAAAAGATGTGGAGCTTGAAAATGCCTACAAAAAAGTCAACGACAGCATATGTCTAACTTTTATATTTAAGTTGCAAAAAGTAGGTTTTTTAATATTACAGTTAGAAATTAAAACATAAGACTCTGTACTAAAAAAGGATTATTTTATTAATATTATGCCCAACGAAGTGGGCACGGGTCAGCTAGTATATTATAATTGAAATTTATATATTTGTATGGTTTACAGGATTTTTTTTAAATCGTGACTTCGTTCTTTGATTTTATCCGGTGTAATCATAAACAGAAATCTCACATGCACATTACACTCAGAATAAAACAATTTTTTGAAGGTCATACAAAATATATGTACCGTGAGGGAATTGAATCCGCGACCCTTTGCGTAGAAGCCGATTACTTGATAGCTGCGCCAAACGTGTCGTTTATTGTATAGTTAACAATATACTGTCTTCTTCCTCTTCCTATGTTTACAATTTTATTTGGGGTCGATGCAACACGTCTTTCTCTTCAACTCTCCTCTCTGTCACTCGCTATTTCGACACTCACTCACCTTCGTCAACATATTACAGTAGACCCTCGGTAGTCCGACAATCATTTTACAGGGCAGTGTCGAAGTATCGAATTTGTCGGATGATAAGAGTACTGCCTAAGACCCCTTATAGCCCGAATTTTTACATAAACACACAACATTATATAATATATATATATATATATATACTAGCTGGCCCAACAGACGTTGTCCTGTCAAATGTCTCAAATGTCACGTTGTCTCACGTTGTCTCAAATGTTTTTAAATAAATAATTTAGCTGAAAAACAATATCTATATGACCGTATGTGAATCTAAACCATTCTCAAGCCCCCTGGAATACACACAAAAAATTTCATCAAAATTGGTCCAGTCGTTAGGAGGAGTTCAGTCACATACACACGCACACAAGAAATATATATATTAAGATATATATATGTATGTACATACGTTCAAGTACAAATCATACTTCATTATGTATCTCAAATTTAGTACATTTAACAACACGATAGAGAGATTACGTTTTATTATAAAATTAAAGTCATTAATGCTATAGAACTTACAAAAAATATTGCATTATTTTTGTATAGTTATTGGATAACTTCACATTAGGAAATAATGTTGTACAAATAAATGTATGTACTAAAATAATCAAAAACTATAAATCAATCAATTTAAGATGTATAAAAATATTCATCAATTATATTTTTTTTTAACATTGTTAAAACGCAAGATTAAAGCTTTGTTGTCAAATGTAATCAAATTCAAACTAAGCAATCAGAATCAAAACAATACCGCGCGTCAATCGCAGTAGTGATTGAACAAGTTACTACTTGTACAACCATACAAGTTGTAACTTGTTCAATCAGGCTTTAGGTGAATATGTATGTATTCAATAATAAATAATAGACCATGTCGGATTACAGGGGGTGCCGGATTAGACAGGAGCCGGATTACCAGGGGTCCACTATTATTCATAAAATTCATTCATCTTTTCTTCGCTCTTTCTCCCCACACGATCTTCTTAATGTATTGTTTGCGATATTGAAAATTTATTCTAACATTTTGAATATTTATTATTTACTTCTTTCAAGGTCCACAGAATAAATCGTAAAGATCGTGTTTATTATAATAATACGCGATACTTAGTTAATATTTAGGTCAGTGCATACATTTCAACATGACTGCGTCTCAACCGGGCTGATAATTCGTTAATGGCTACCCATCAGATTGTTTTATTAGGTTGTGTGTTTTACGCAGCATATTATGCAAACGAGTCATTATATCATATGCAATGTGCCATTTCAGCTGTGAGATATTATTACTGTAGCGTTTTGTGTTATCATGATAAATCGGCGGACAAAAGAGTCCGCGAAAAGTTGCCTAGAATTGATGACCTTATTAGCAGTTATCATAAAGTGAGAGCCAGTAGCTCTGTTGTGGCGATGGACTTTTAGTGTTTTTATATAATTTCAATTATATATTTCAATATTATTTTTATTGTATTTATATATTCCTTCCTTTTACTTAAGTAGTTATTTAATCGTTAGAAAAAAAGAAACATGTTTATACAATTTTCTTTCTGGCTCACAACCAGTTTATAAACAGTATGTAAAAAAACATTAACCCCGGTTCTCAAATAGTATATCTGAGAAGTCACATACAAAAAACACACACATACTCAAGGTCACACATACACATCTTCATATTATTCTCAGTACCTACCTAATGATCTTTTCAATATTACTTTTGTTTCAATATTACTGTTATATCTAACTTGTAACTAAGTTTTATGAAAAAATTGTAACGTTGGGAGCCATGTACGGTTACTTGAATATGTTCAACAAGTTAATGTGAAATGCTTAAAACGTAGTGGAGTGCTATTAAAGTTACATTAACATCAACATGGATGGATGGGTCAGTAAAATGATGACGAAACAAATCCGTTACGACTATTCGACCGTATTATGTATCCATCAAAATTTATAGTTGACTTTTACTTTTATAACATGTTCGCGGACCTATGTCTTTATATTTTTATCTAATGTCTCTTATCGACGCCATCTTCCATTTCGTCTAAACCCGATGCGATAAAAGAGATGCAATCTCTTAAAACTTTATCGTATTGCAAGTGTATCAGCTGAGAAAGCGATACAACACATCCAAATGATCGATGGGAAATCGATCGCTTGTTTCGATCGACACAACATATCAGGGGCTCGGGGTCTTTCCTGCCATGTTTTAACGTGTCTTTCGTTTTTCGAATTTCGAGGATAATGAATTGAATGCGAATAATACTTTGTCTAGGGGCCCTGGTGATGACTGAGAATGATATTTCTGGTCTATTCGTGCGCATTTAGGGGATATTAATGTTAAGCGAAGCGGTAATTACACAGCACAATGAAACGTGAGAGGCCAAACGTCTGTATCGCGCAATCATTCAAAATCTCAATATAGTATCAAAATATCATGTAGGTGGACAGATTAATAATACACACTTTGAATAAATAGGCACATAGACTCTATTTTAAAAACAAACTCAAATCACTGCTTGAGTACAGTTTGCAAGGGATGGTGCTATTGAACCCACATAGTGCATACGTTACTGCGGAAACCTATAAAATCTTTTAAGGTTCCGTACTCAGTACCGAAAAACGGAATCCTTATAGGATCACTTCGTTAACTTCGTGTCAAAACTCTTTTTATCTGGTATGTTGGGTAATTTTGATTGTAATGGATTGATTTGTAAAATTAAAACTAAATCAATTACTGCGTAGGCCTACCATGAGCGTGACCAATGTACGTACCACGACCAAGAGCGGTGTCTCTACTTCAATAATGTTTTAACTCTAAGCATAAAGACTTCAGGTCAGCAATCCGTTACAGCAGTGAAAAAATCAAACTTTTAAGTCAGCAATTAAGGATACGGCCTTTTATGCTCCGTTTATGCTTTTTTGACACTCGTATGAGAATCAAAACCTATAAGGTACTGCCTGACCTAGAATGAAATGAAAATAAATTTTGGAATAAAGCAATTTTATAACTCAAGTAAAGAAGAAAATGTGAAACCTCAAAATTTAGAGATGCAACACAAAAAAATATGATTCAAACTCATTTGCGGAGCCCTCGGCGTGCTAGTCCAACTCGCATTTGTCTGAAATTCGGACCAGCATTGGACCAACACGTTGAACCAATAAAGAGGTTACTACATACATACTCGTATAGTAGTGCTCTACACATTGGTCACACAAAGATTGGAATCTACAGCTCACCCAGTCATTTAATTTTAATAACTCAATAGTTCCTGTGTCAAAATTTTTTACTATAGTAAATAATATAATGAAATTATAGCTTTTATAGATATAATGTAAACTTGTTAAAACTTGTAAAGAAAGATGGGTTCCAACTATTTATCTGAGACCATCTTCCAATTGACGACTCTGTAAGAGTACAGGAGAAAAAAAACAATAGCTGGTTTTCTTGCTGGTTCTTTCCAGTATAAGATCTTATGAACCAATGACGATCTTTGACGTGCAAAAGTGATTGTAAAAATACTATTTGATGAATACATTTTTGATTTTGATTCCTGAAAAATTATCAAAATCATGATTCAACTTATAATTTATCATTAATGTCTACAGATTAATAATTAAGACCTTTGCAGAGTTGGGACAAGGTCGCAATCGTATCATTATCTCGTCGCCTTGATGTCACTTTTCAAATATTTCAGATTTCATACAAGCGCAATTGCAATTAATTGTGCAAACGCATGATGACAGACAAATAGGGACATTGGCTATCCGTGGAATTAGTGAGCGATTGTTGGCCAAATTGAAGTGTCTAATTTAATAAATGTAATTATTCCTTTGGAGAATCTTAATGTATGATGCATAATGAATCCGAGGCCGCGTCTGATCCTCTGTATGGATTTTTGATTTATCTTTTGTAGCATAAGGTCCTATGAATTGTTGATCATAGAGTTTGTCCGTTTGATTCTAATATTTTTAAGAGTTGCCCGTAAATACAAATAATTTGGCTTTTGTGCAGTTAAATGGGTTTTGATGCCTATTACGTTATTCAAATAACAAGTGGAAATTATAATTTACATAGGTGATTTAAAATACATTGCTAGATTTTAAATTGATAAAATGTCATAAATACATTATCAACCAACGATGTATGTATTTTGAATCAGTTATAGTGATAATCACTGGTACTTGACATTTGCGTTACATATAGGCCTGCTGGCTATGGGTCGAAGCTTAATTTTCTGACAGTTATTTTTTTATGCGTCTGATTTCCACCTCGAAACCTATGATAATTTATTTTATAGCTCTTTATTATTGACCTTAAGTAATTACTGGTTACTTATGTTATTTCCTAAATATAACGTGGTTTTCATTTTTAGTATGCGGTAAGTTAGATTCAGGAAGGACTATTAGATTATGACGATTGTCCATGGACTATGGAAAAATATTTTGTCTTATGGGTAATTCAAATATATAGCTGTCGAAGCAGACGGGGGATAACTTGTAATAATATAAAGCTAATACGTTTTAATGCACAAAATTTAGTCATTTTTCAGTGTTGTCACATTTAGTCAATTATCGACGAAGGGTAGATAACATTACATTAGCATCAATAGGAGCGGAACATCCATGAAAAATGTCCAGGGTGAAGCCGCGGCTAAAATCCGGGCCAAGCGCAAGTCAAGCAAGCGGTCTTTTGCACTGCGGCTTCCGTAGAACCTTTTAGTTAAGTAACCCACTGCATTCCGAGGCGCCGGGAACCACCCAGCTGCCGGATCCGGGTGGGTGACGCGGTGGTCCCGGTGGGGCCGTACATCAAGTACCTGGGCCTCACCTTGAACCGCCGCTGGAGCTTCGAGGAGCATTTCGTGCGGTTGGTCCCCCGAGCCAAAAGGGTGGCGGGCGCATTGCATCGCTTGCTGCCCAATCTCGGTGGACCGAGGGATGGAGTTCGCCGCCTGTACGAGGGCGTCGTGCGATCCGTGGCCATGTATGGGGCTTCCGTGTGGTCGCAAGACTGCGCGAGGTGCCCCCGCTGCAGAGCTCTGCTACGGAGCCTGCAGCGGATAATGGCCATACGGATCGTGCGAGGCTACCGTACAATCTCGTACGAGGCGGCGACGGTTTTGGGACGCTCCGCGACGCATACGTCGCCGCGTACATGTCGGCCAGGATGTCGAATGGGGGAGCGCCCTGGAACCCGCGCACGAAGTGCCTAAGCGGGAGTGGCACCGACGGATTGTGGCGGCCTGGCGTGCGCAGCTCGAATTACGGATCTGCGCGCGCCAGCGGGCCGTCGGTGCCGTACTCCCGCACCTCGAAGCTTGGCTCCACGGGAAGGAGGAGGTCACCTACCGATTGACTCAGATACTCACCGGGCACGGCTGCTTCGGTGAGTATCTGTGTCGAATAGGACGGGAGGGATCGACACATTGTCACCACTGCGCATCCGACCTCGACTCGGCCCAGCACACGCTGGCGGAGTGCCCCGCGTGGGCCTCCGAGCGCCGAGTCTTGGTCGCAGAGATTGGGCGAGATCTGTCTCCGCCAGCATTGATTGCGGCAATGCTGGCGGACGAGGGAGGTTGGAGGGCTGTGGCCTCCTTCTGTGAAGAAGTGATGCTCCAGAAGGAGGCCGCCGAGCGGGGTCGGGAGATGGCCGATCCCGCTTGAAGAAGGCGGCGCCGGGCTCGGTAGCACAGCTGCGGCGCCGCCGCGGGTCGCCGGCGGGCGCGAGGAAGTCGCGACTGCTACGGCGACCCGGGATGGACCACGCCCCTTCCGTGGTCGGGGGGCGTCGTCGGTGGAGGAGACCGGGGGAGGTAGTGTAGCCTCCCCTGAGGAGGGCTCCCCGGAGGTGGCTTGGTGTTCCCGGGGGCTCCCTACATGCCTGAGGAAGGCCATCCCTGAGGTTCTTAGTGGGTAGGCCTCCCCACATAACCGCCGGCTCGCCACAGCCGGGGTATGCAATTTAATGCATATTCCTCAGGGAAACAAAAAAAAAAAAAAAGTAACCCACTGCAAAAATATGTTTACAATCGTTTTTTTGTGATGCACCTACTAATTTTCGCTTTTCGGATCCCTTTACTTGTGCCACATGAGATAGCTTTATATCAAATTTCATAATTCAAGGTCAACGGAAGTACCTTTATAGGTTTTGATTCCCTTGCCAGTGCAAACTACGTGGCTTAAATTTAGCATCAAAGGCCGTATCTTTTAATTGCATCGAGTTAGATTTTTTCGATTTTGTTACTGCTGCAAGGGATTGTAGACCTGAGTATTTGATATTACTTTCAACATAGTATCTCGTACCTCCACGTATTTCTATGGAAAAGAGATTTGAAAGAGGGACAATAGATGGGGGAAGTGATCCCGAAAAATAAAAAGACACAAAAGTACTTTATTCAGTACAATATAGGTAGCATGCCACCTGGTACCAACAGCTAGTCCCAAGGGTTCCTGTTTAGAAAGCAGGTGTTATTATCGGGAATACCCGATCTGTCTTAAAACTTTAATAACTCAATACATCTATTTTTTAAGGTTACAGAATTACAATATAAAAAGGAAGTACGTGAAAAATTTCCTTTTTCGTATTTGAGCTTATTGTTTTGTTAAATTTGTACAAAAAATGCCCGCAAGTTATTAATTGTAGAGTAGTTGCAATTAGTGCGTGACTGATATACGAAATACGAGAGGATTGTGCAAGCAGTATAAATAACCAACGAGATACCGACATTGAGTTCAGCAGATCTTTCACACTTCACGACGTCCGCCCGCCGAATATGACGCCGCTTCTATCTTGTAGAACTTTTTAAACAATAACATATCTCTACTTTGTCATCAAGTACATACAATACAATCGACGCAGGATTAAGGTCCTCATTACAGAATGAGACTCAAACCTCTGCCACAGCACAGTTGGAAAGAAATGACGTTATGTTGATATTATCACCATGTCTTTCAAAATGTACTCAAGCGGAGATGATAAGGCAGCAAACGGATCACCTGATGGTAAGCGATAACCGCTGCCCATAGACATCCGCAACATCAGAGGAGTCAAAAATGTAAATGAATCAGTAAAGTAAGTGAATCAGTAAAGTGCTGCATTTACATCAAATGATGTAAATGCAGCAGTTTACTGATTCGAATCTTTGTACAGATCCGGATACGAATGTTCCAATCTCAACAAAGATACAGTTTTTTCCATCATTGATGTGGTTAACTAAGGTCAAAAGGTCCTATCATAGTAAGGGCAACCTTGTGAACGCGGGTCGCCGGCGGGCGCGAGGAAGTCGCGACTGCTACGGCGACCCGGGATGGACCACGCCCCTTCCGTGGCCGGGGGGCGTCGTCGGTGGAGGAGACCGAGGGAGGTAGTGTAGCCTCCCCCGAGGAGGGCTCCCCTCTAGGCAGGGGAGCGGAGGCTGGGGGTTCCCGGAAGTGGCTTGATGTTCCCGGGGGCTCCCTACATGCCTGAGAAAGCCATCCCTGAGGTTTTTAGTGGGTAGGCCTCCCCCTTCTGGGGAGGAGAGCCCCACATAACCGCCGGCTCGCCACAGCCGGGGTATGCAATTTAATGCATTTTCCTCAGGGAAAAAAAAAAGGGTAAGCTTGTGAAAAAAGTACCTAAAATTAGGTCCTATTGAGCCTACACAGCGTCACCCCTTTTTAATAGTCCTCAAGCAGGTGTTTGAGTATGAGTGTGATTTTTGAAAACGACCCTTAAAATCTGACTGTATACGTCATATAAATATTATATAGTCGTCGCTTCGCTACACTTCTCGCTCCAACTTCACTGTATGTAGTAAGTTAGAGAAGGAGGTGGCGCAACAACGATATATCAAATCAATCAAATCAAAATAATTTACATATATCCAACAAAAACCTATACGTACGCATTTATTGACGTCAAATTAATATAAAATTAAAGCACACAAAGAACTTAAAGAGTTACATAACCTTGTCCACGGATACATTTAAGGAAAACGAAAAAAAGTAATCTCCTATCGAATTTGTGTGTTTTTGTCTCATGATGATTTCCTTTACCGTAGAAGTTTCAGATATATATAGACGTGAAAATCACATTGGTCCATGACAGGATCCAGGCTAAGCCTCCCGAATCTAATTTTATATTGTTCGTTTTCAATTCGTTGATTAGTTGAAATGATAATTCGTGACATTAGTTATGATCGTTACCGTCTTGGTAGCCATGAGCAGTTTGCGCAAACGCATCGACTATTCGCTTTCTGCAATAATCCGCGCCTAAGACAGCATTGCACTACTTGCCGTGAAATCAAGCAATTAACTAATTAAACAGCATGAACAAGCGTCGGTCTTTATTTGTCTAGCTCTTGTATTTGGTTGAAATATTTTCTCTCCAAGATCAATTTTATTGTCATTAGACTACTATTAAATATTTATATCTACACAATGAAATAAATTTTCGATACAATAAAAATACATTAAATAAAAAGAAACTCTTCCAAGAATTTTCATATGTAAAGTCAAAGCGCTCTACGAGTAGGTATGTTTGTAACATAGTTGAACATAAGAAAAAGAATGTAGAATTAACAATTGACAATGAATTGTCAATAAACAATCCCAAGATCTTAACAACGGGGTTAAAAGCAATTACTGCGCCATTGTATTGAAGAGGGTGAAAGAATTTGTGTATCGGGGATCTATATTAACAAGAGATGGTAAATATAAGTTTGACATTAAAAGAAGAGTAATGGCAGGAAACAAAGTGAAGCAGGCTACATTAGCAGTCAGACCTCGTCAAATAAGGCGTGTCTGGCTGTGCATGTATACTGGACACATACTCTCGCAATCCTTACGTTTGTTATTGCTCTAATAGATGTGGCTAATGAAGGATAAAAGCAGTATTAATGCTGTGGAAATGATTTGAGATGAATGATTGGTGTGACCATGAAGGATAAATTGTGAAATGGTGTGATAAGGGAAATGTGCGGTGATTAATAAGATGTAGTTGAAAAAATCGAGAAGTTTCCATTCTCGATTTTTACTTAGATGCTTAGATGGTTTGAACACGTAGAAAAGATGGAAGAAAGAAATGGCAAATATGAATGAGCCGGTTGGTAGTGCGGTTGGTAAACATACTTTGACTAAATAGCCGATGAAGCCATTGTAATGTTTAATTTGTAGCAAGTGAAAACTGTGATTTCTGCCCACCCCCATAGGAGAGAGACGTAGTGCATGAATATTGATTAAAATAAAAATAATGATTACATGATGAGCGTCGGTGGCGGTCTCTGCACTGGTTTGTGCGCCGCATGGAATCGGGAGGCCCGCGATCTAATCCCCACCGTGTACCAATGTGTTTTTCGTTCCGAATTTCATATGTACATTTATCCGACGCTCCTACGGTGAAGGTAAACATCGTGAGGAAACCTGCGTACATCTGCAAAGCTGCGTACAGATCCAAAGGTGTACGTAGTCAACCAACCCGCACTGGGCCAGCGTGCTTGACTAAGGCCTAATCGCTCTAACCTAGTTAGGGTAGGCTCGAGCCCCTCGGTTGGGACGTATATGAGCTCTGATGATGCACAAATAGGTAAATTGTAAAATTCAAACAAACCATTTTGATAAAATATATAGCTTGCTGGTTTAATCGAAAGGGGGGCGATAAATTATAAATAAATTTGGTAAGGAAAATATTTATTCCCTCAAGATAAGGCCGGCGCTACTTTGGCTTTCTGTGCCTCTTCAAGCGCTTTGGGCCCCTTTTATGGGCCTGCGGTGCATCGCCCCTCTCCTGGGGGGCGGTCGCCCTCACGATTTGCCTATATGGTTCTTACAACTTAGGCGCAAGCTGAGTTTAGTCGGTAGGTTACGTGGTCAGACCGCTCTGGCCGCGTGGAGTCCGACATACTTATATAATACACTTACCGTTGGGGATATCTTGGGCACATTTCGCGTTTCTTGCCATGGATTCTCAGCCTTCCTCTCCTGACGAAAAAAAATGAATATATTTATAATGTTATCTACTTAATATTTTGAAATTCACCTGTAATGTGTGGTATCTTTTAGTTAGTTACTGCAATATATGACTGCCTCGCCCGATCTTATATGCATAGAAACTGAAAGTCTAACCAAGCTTCATATAGCCCGTGAGCATCTAGTTTTAACAGATAACGTAATTTAGATGATATTTTAGACTTTAAAATATAGTACAATGCACTGAAAAATAAATATATAAAGTGTCGCCCACTTGCCTAATAAGTTTGAGAGCCTCTGGCCTAGATAGAGAAAGATACAAATAGACATTAGAGGCACGTATCAGTACTTTATATCTTGTATATGTATCAACATATATTATATAATGCGTTAGTTTTAAAGGCTTTGGCGTGGTAATGAGGCATTGTACCCAATATGGATATCAGAATCTATATCACACAGGCAGCAATTAGGCATGCCCACATTGTAACACTTGTCGCTTATCTAGATTCACTTGCTTGCTACGAAATACTTTTCGCTTACATTGTCGGACGTGAGACATTCGGCAATAAAGTCGGCATCTACTTATTCACCATTAGCAATGACATTTGGAATAATGGATGTGTGAATAAATGTAATAATTTAGCCCGAGTTGCAGCTAATGTGTTTTTATTTTATTAAACAGGATGATAAATAGACGGGTATATTTTACAACTTTTTTCCAACGAAAGCTTGTTTTGTATTTGGACTTTATATTTTATTTACAAACACGAGATTATAATATGTATATTTTCATAGTGTCAAGTTTAGAAAAAGAACAAGAACAATTATGGAGTTGGGTGGACGGACGGATTTTGGCGGTAGCATCGCAAAAGCGCACCCCGCCACACGCGCCCCGGAAAGGGCACTCGAGAACACCAGGGGGTTTTAGTGATTAGGCCGGTCCTCACAGACCGGAGAGCCCCACACACGCTCACGCCTTGCCACCGCAACGTCATGGTGCATTTCCCCTCGCAAAAAAAGGGTGGACGGACGGATGGGATAACCGGTGACACATGACAGTTCCGGAGGGAGCTTTAAGAGGTAGTCGACACACCAAGAGCCGACACTGGTGTATTCCGAATCCTATGGCATACTCAAGAAGTACAGATTAGTCAACTTTTTGCTTGGTATCTGATATAGTTTAACCCGCCATAAAAAAAGGGTTAAATAATTAAGGAAAACGGTATTAAGGAAAAGGTAACTGTTAAACATCTCTTTCATAGACCTAGTAAATCACAAAGCCAGCCTGACTACAAAATCTACCAAACTTACCGGTTCCCGACAGTTCCTGGAAATTGTTTTACCTGATGATTATGTTGTCCTTAATTACACTGTCAATATTGCCAAGCTTTTAGCAGCGATGTTCAAACACTAATCTCTTAAATTGGGCTGATCTGTAGACTTTTAGTTTACTTAATACTGACCTCTTAATTGAGTAAATAGTTGCGCAGTTTGCTTAGAATTTGATTGATTGATACCATTTAGAATTGGATTTCATAGGTATAGGAATTTCATTATCTCTGCTGCAGTTTGCGTAGATACTTTGTAATAATGTTCTATAGATACTAAGAATTTTTTGTATTATACTTTTAATAATATAAATGTAAAAGTTTTCACGTCAAAATGGCTAAATAGAATAAATAATATTCTTCTTCTTAGTCGTTCACTCTTGGCAGAGTGGTCGTGGTCATGTCTCGGTCTTGCACTGTCTCAGTGATGCGACGCCATGCATCCCTGTGTTCGGCGATGTGGGAGCTATCATTTATTGTAGAGTGGGTTGCAGATCTAATGAGGTCAGTCCATCGTGTCGGTGAGCGTCCACGAGATCTTTTGCCTTCGACTTTCCCTTGCACGACTAATCGTTCCATGGAGTCCTTGTTACGTGTGATGTGCCCGAAGAACTTGAGGATTCGTTTTTGTACATAACATGACAATCTCTCCTTGATGTTAAGTTCTTTCAGGATCGAGACATTACTTCGGTGCGCAGTCCACGGAATTCTTAGCATGCGCCTCCAACACCACATCTCGAGTGCGTCAATCTTACGACGTTCTCGCATCCTCAGTGTCCACGTCTCAGCTCCATACAAAAAAATTGGGAATATCAGGCACCTCATCAGTCGAACTTTTGTGCTTCTAGTTATTCTGCGGTCCTTCCAAATTTTTGTGAGTTTTTCCACTGAGGATCGAGTCACGGCACAACGCCTTCGGATTTCATCCTCGCAACCGCCAGCATCAGTAATTAAGGAGCCCAGATACACGTAGCTCTTCACCAATTCGCACCCTGCTATATGTCTCACGTCTGATTGGTTGCTGCTGGCACGATCCACAATCATCATTTTGGTCTTATCGCGATTAATTGCGAGACCAAATTCCAGCGCTGTAGCCAGCCTCGGCGAAGAAGTGTGACCATTTCATTTCTACTCGACGCTAGGAGAGTAGTATCATCTGCATATCTTAGGTTTGATATTTTACGGCCTCCCACAGATATTCCTTTGTTCCAATCATCGAGTACTATCCGCATTATGTACTCTGTGTATATGTTAAACAAAAGGGGAGATAATATGCAGCCCTGTCTAACACCAGCCTGCGCTTTAAAACATTCAGAATCGACACCGTCAACCCTAACCGCAGCCGTGCCATCTTCATACAGGCGCCTAATGAGGTTTATAAGGTGATGTGGTACACCCATCCCCGAGAGAACCCGCCACAACCTGCACCAATTGACGGTATCGAACGCTTTCCTGAAATCGACAAAACAGATATAGAGAGTGATGTTGAATTCTCTAGCCTTTTCCACAATCTGTCGCATTATGAGCAATTGTTCTCTTGTGCCTCGACCCTTCACGAAACCAGCCTGCTCGGGGGCTATCTCTCGAGATAGATAAGCTTGGAGTCTTGTGTTGATAATATGTAGCAAGATTTTACTGGCATGGGATATAAGAGCGATTAGCCTATAGTTACTGCATTTTTTTGTTGATCCTTTTTTATGAAGTGGAATGAATATAGAGTGTGACCAATCGCTCGGCCAGACTCCAGTGATCCATATTCGG
The DNA here is from genome assembly GCA_036419045.1 of Scirpophaga incertulas. NCBI lineage: Eukaryota > Metazoa > Arthropoda > Insecta > Lepidoptera > Crambidae > Scirpophaga > Scirpophaga incertulas. The sequence continues at coordinate 15,824,700 of CM071645.1, forward strand.
CAACAGATAGTATGCAGTATGTCTACTCCTATTTCCCCCATGTCTTTTATTGTTTCAATCGGGATCTCATCAATACCTACAGCCTTGTTCCTCTTAAGGTGTTTTATTCCTGCGCGCACTTCATCTTTAAGTGGTATTGGCTCGTGTTCTACCTCCTCTCCATCAAAAACGGTTGCAGTGCCTGTTGTTGCGTCCGCAAAAAGAGACTTGCAGTAATCCTTCCAGATGTCAACAATCTTCTTTATCTCTGTCATGGTGTCTCCCAATACATTCTCAATGGCCCACGTCTTTGGTTTAAATTGACGGGTTAAAAGCCTGATTTTCATATGTAAGTCTCTTGTTTCAAACTTTTGAGAATGTCTTTCAACCTCCGCACAAATTGATTGTAAAGCTGTATTTCGGTCTCGACGGCAGGCAGCCTGTATACCGGAATTCAATAAATTAAGCTCCTGCATAGAGGCGCCGCTGGCCTTCAATTTTCTGCGCTTGTTTACCAAATCCCAGGTATCATCTGACATCCAGTGTTGTTTCTTTTTCGCTGTGGTGATGGCTTGTGACTCTTGTACTGCGTCTTTTATAAGTTGCGTGGTGGATCTCCAAAGGTGGTTAATATTTGTTTCCTTGCTGTGGTTTTCTTGCCAACACTGCTCTTTTTCTTTAATGGCTTGGATAAACATTTCTTTGTTTGTGACTTCTATGCGCTTAGGTGATTTTTTTATTATGGGTCTCTGCAATCTGATCCTCATATTACACACAAGTAGCTGGTGATCGGACATGATGTCGGCTCCCGGTAGTGTATGTGTATTAGTAATCGAGCTTCTCCATCTTGATCTGATCAATATGTAATCGATCTGGTTGCGGTATTTTCCATTCGGAGAGGTCCAGGTATATAATCTTCTTGGGTGGTGTTTGAAAACTGTGTTCATAATAGTAAAGTTGTAATCAGCTGCAAACTGGATAAGACGCTCACCTCTCTCATTCCTGCTACCAAGACCGTATTGACCCACGATATTTCGCAGTTCCACATCTCGAGTTGTGGTGCCCACTTTCGCATTAAAGTCTCCAACAACCATCAAAATCTCTCTCTTTGGAATTTTATTAATACAGTCCTCGAGCTGAGTGTAAAAGTTCTCAAGATCTTCCTCGGTAGCAGCACTTGTGGGGGCGTATACCTGTATGATATTCAATGCGCATGGTGAAGCACTGAGTTTAACAGTGATGATCCTCTCGCTAACGGGGTTATAACCTAGGACACAGCCCTCCCAGAGCGTGGGTATTGCAACGGCTACACCGGCAAAACTGGAAGATTCGTTTCCAGAGAAAAAGATGGTATGCTTCCCCAGTTTCCTGTGTCCACTCTCTTTCCAGTGTGTCTCGCTTAGTCCTGTAATAGTTGTGTTGCATCTCTCCAATTCATGCTCTAGTATGTGATGTTTTCCTTCGTCAATAAGGCCTCTTACATTCCAGGTTCCGATGCGAATGTCATGACGTAGTTGGATTTTTGTTCTTCCAGTCGCATAGTTTCCATGGGGCGCCTTGTCGCCCACAACCCCATGGCCAGTAACCAATTTCACACTCTGGCTCCCGGACAGCTCAGGGCGCCGTTCGCTACGCGGATCGCTCAGCAAACATCTCTCCTTATATGACCTTTTCATGACTCTCGTGGGATATTAGTGTAGTGGTTTCCCGTTGCCTTCTACACCAGAATTTTTAGGAGGAATTTGGGCCTCCAAGGTTTCTGTCGCCTCTTCCGTGCAGGTTGTCCTGTCAGGTGTGTATGGTTATACCGCCATTGCTCGGTCGCCAGAGCCCCGTTTGTTGTCTAGCAGGGAGCACCACGGCAACACAGTTGGTCGCCGTCGCCATCCGGCGCGTGCAGGTGGGGTTGACAGTAGGGCCGGTGAAGATGGTATTCCGTTTTCCCCTTACTCCCCTATAATAATATATATAAATAATATATGATATGGCTAATATATATATTAGCTATAAAATAGCTAATCAAATCGACACGTGATCGGAAGGCTGGATCATATCTGGCACGGCAAATTCGCATTGCCATACAACGTGGTAATGCTGCCAGCCTTCTGGATACGTAATCTGGATACGACTATTTGGGTCAGATTTTATTATTTATAATTTAGATTTATTGAGTGTTTATTTAAGGTTTCTTTTTAATCTTTTTTGCTAAATAGATACTGTTTGAATTTAATATAGAGATAGTTGGACTGCTGAAGAAGAATATAGAAAATTTACCAGGGGAAAATATAATTTTCCTATGGATAAAATAAATACAACGTTGGCATACTAATTAATACATTTTTCACGTAAGAATCTGTGTATTGTCATATAAAATTTAATACATCGAAAATCCGGTTAAAAAAAGTATTAAAGCATAATTTATAAATACCAATTCGCTTCAATATTTTTTCCCTCTGGAGAGTAGAGGCTGAGAATCCTCATGGGTACCTTGCAACCAAGTTCCACGGTGATTACGTCGGAATCCAAGCCGATCGGCTTGACCGGGGTGACCTACGAACTAAGCTCACCCTGGTCATAAGAGCTTAGATGGAAGGGTGACCGAATCCTCAGGTAGACTCGGTCAGCGCTGTCCTATTAAGAGCACATATGCGTCTGAAAAGGCGTGATACACCAAAGCGGCCCCGGGCTGAATGTATGCAGTTTACACATGGCGAAGCAGAAGGCCGCGGAGAAAAGGGACTTGAAGGAGTGCGGTTAAGAGATGCCACCCTAGTATGGTTTCAAGATCCTGCTTTAATCCTGCTTGATCGGGAGTAGGTTAAGACGTGTCTGGGTCGGCTATGGCTAATACTATTAGGATTAACTGATTTTCAATTAATTTAAAGTGGTTTGATTCTTTTTATTGAATTTATTTGAAATATAGTTTCTCTGCGTTAGTTATTTGATTCAAAAACTCTTGTTCATTATTTTGAGACAATTTTGAAACAGTCCAAAGTAAGTAAATTGATGCCTCAGTTTTATCTTTTCACGTTACTCAACTCAGACGCATGAGCTCAAAAGGAGGTCACCACGGTTGCTCGTTTTTATGTTGCCATTGTGTTCGCTAATTGAAGTTATTAAGATCCCAAAGATTTACCAGATCTAACGTGCAATATTTGGGCTAGAACGACAAGTGTGACTTGCCACCGGCAAATAATTAGAGGCTCGTTTATTCAAGATTTAACTGAACTTCCACAAAATTGTGTTAAATTGAATTAGATTTTCTTCTATGTTTGCTCTTAACTTCAATCTGAGACGGAGTTTGCGATAAGAATACCTTCAGAAAGTATCTATTTAATGTAGTGGTTAAATAGCTGAATAAATTAATACAAGTGTCAATGGCGTTGTGGTTTCGTGTGTTTTATTGCTTTTAAATTTCATCATAAGACAACCTGCATAGATCTGCGAAGAAATTCAAACGTTTACATCATTATCACAGCTCATATCTTCCCTGTGATTATCTACATTGATCTAATGTGGATTGGTCGTATTCACTCAATTAACGAAATTTTTTTTTGTTCCGCTGAGGATTAAATTGCATACCCCGGCTGCGGAGAGCCCCCCCCCCCCCTCTCGAGTGGTCGCTGTATTCGCGGGCGCGATTTACTCGCGCCCGCCGGCGACCTCAATTAACGAACCTAAGTGACGTTAGTTCAATCACAAGCCCGAACCTTAGTTCGTAAACCATCGGCAAGTTAATCGGAAATCAAGAAATAGCAATGGATAGGGCACGTTCTTTGCAGGATTAACAACTTATGGGGTTGATAGGTGTTCGGGTTCGGTGTTGTGTGGCAGGCGTGTATCGGATAGCACAGCATTGATAGGGTGGCACGAGGTGGACCGGCAGTCGGGTGTAGATTACAGAAAGGCGCTGCGCCTTTCCGTGATCGGTAGCAGAACCGATCGGTGGGCTGAAATGATTATGATAATATAAAAAATAGGATTCGGATTAAGAAAAAAGTTATAACCAAAACACAATTGTGCATTTTTTATATTAAAATCGAGCCCCTGTTTCTTTAAATATATAAAGTTTTTGCAGCAAAGTCAATATAAAAATTAAATGATTGAAATTTGATAATTTATTGTAATCTTTATAAATATAAATAAAGTACAAAAGGCGGACTTAATACAACATGGCATTCTCTACCAGTCAACCGAGTAGCTAGTTACCTACACAGAACATTATTTGACGCAGACAAAGATCAAAACTATTAGAAACTTACTATCTAATCCATACATCAATACATACATAGACATATACCATATTATTTATAGTTAATGTATTTTGATGATACCGGTTCCTAGGGTACTTTCCTTTGATAAAATTTTTTAATATCGTTTGCGCATATGGCGTTGAGTGCTGTGTGTGAAAACTATAAATATGTCAATTTTTTGACATCATTCCAAGCATATCAATTTCTCAGTTGTCACACAATTAAAGCCCTTTGTATAAATGAACACTTGTGCAATTCATACGAACCATACACAATGCATTCCTATAAAAAAATGTATTGTAATAGATTGGTTAGGCTAAGCGTTGAACAATTTGTTGTCCCTAATTCTCTACTAAAATAATTCATTGGATTCAATAAAACTTTTTAGCAGAATGGAGAATTAATAAGGGATGTAAACAAACGAAAGATATTAAAGTAATTCTAATGGCCTCCAAGAACTAAAGAGGGACAAAATCCTAAAAATTATAAGTTATTGGTGCTACAATCAGACTTTGCACTTCAACAAAAACTTATGCACAATAGGGGTGGCCCTTCATGCAGGATGTATTCAGACAGAAGAAACGCTACGGTATATCCTTATAGAATGCAAAAGCGTGGCCGATTAACGGGCGAAACTTGTCCACTTCCTTGCATCACTATCAGAAGCATGGCTCTCAGGGCTCCTGGCGTTCTGGGAGTACCTGAGATGGTTTGTGGCATAAATAGTTAAAACAGAAGTACCCAACTGAAGATCATGTTTTAAATAATTCATTATTTATTTATAAAATTAGCTACAAGTATATTCATACAATCATATCTTATACAGCCTCATGGCACTGGCTAAATATAATCGATACAAAACTTAAACAAAGATCCGCCATCTTTGTAGATCTAGTTGGCGTCTAATTGCATCGATCAAGAATCCTACATCCCAAACCTTGGTCGGGCGTAATTATTGCAATAATAGTACGAGGAATAGTCTGTTTATATCCGGCGTTACTGTAAATAGTAGATTAGATAAATTTAAACAATAGAAGCTTTAGTGATTTAAATTAATACCATTAGTTTAAATGGAAATCAGCAATTTATGCCGACGAGTTAGCGAAGGTTGCGGAATGCCAGTAGATGTTATCAATTTTTACGATAGGTAGACGTTTAGATCATTGCCGTATATCCCGTAGTCGGCGTGTGGTAACTGATATGGAGATGAGAGATGACAATAAAAATGACGATAAAAACATATTTTTGTATATAGGTTATGTAAAAAATTATCAAAATAATCAGTAGTAGGTTATCACTCAGTTTTCTGTACATTAATAATATAAATCGGAAGAATTTAAATCGTAGTAAACGTTTGATTGAAAAAAAAATCTTTCCGTTTTGGCAGTCTATTAGATTTTATTTAGAACGCTATAATCAAGAGAAGCGGTGCATCAATGAAAAATACCTCACTTACACACATACTTTACTTCAAATACATTAGACAGAAAAATGTAGAGTTGAAATTATCGTCAAATATATTTTACTCTAAATGTGCTCCCGAATATAGTACCTAGTAGTTGATTGCACAATACTCGTCTGCCGGCTGTGACCATATTTACTAATAATCCTAGTTGGCTTGCAACATCTCTAAGGTCGAGGAGTCCATCTGGTGCCTTTTTTCGCACGGTATCACATCGGGCATTTTTTTTGATAGTCTGTTCAGAAAGTATTTCAATTGTTAGAGATTTTTAATTTACCACGTAAATCTATACTAATATAATAAAGCTGAAGAGTTTGTTTGTTTGTTTGTTTGAACGCGCTAATCTCCGAAACTACTGGTGCGATTTGAATAATTCTTTTTTTGTTGATAGTCCATTTATCGAGGAAGGCTATAGGCTAAATAACATTACGCTATGACCAATAGGAGCAAAGACAGAGCGGTAAATGTGTAAAAAACGGGGAAAATTATTCATTTTTGAAGGCTTTCTTTGCGTGCGCTGCGAAAACGGTTCAAGATACACAAAAAATATGTATGAAAGAATTATTCCTCTATACATGATCTATGTGGGAAAAAACCAAAAATCTGCCGGAAGTCACTATTCCACGCGGACGAAGTCGCGGGCAAAAGCTAGTGAGGAATAGTTATTTATTATACAAGAGTGGAAAGTTCCTTTTTAACCGCGTGCTCGATTTGGATGACCGAGCAAGCGAAGGATTCTAAAGTTGAATCACGAGCGCAGCGAGTGATTCTAAATTAGAATCCTGAGCGTCAGCGAGGAAACAAACGAGCACAAGGTGAAAAATCTTTCCACTCGAGTGCAATACGTAACTTTTCATCCCACCTCAGCGAGGAAAATGACAAAATGAAAAAGAAAACAATTTATAATGACAAATTATATTAAGCAATAAAAACGTGAAAAACTAGAATGGCGCGAAGCACGCAAATAAAACAAAGAAACCAGAAGGTTCCAAATTTAAATTTTTTCACAATTTAAAAAGTTCTAATCATAAATTTGGCACCATAGAGGTTACATTAAATAGGTTTAATGACGTTTTGAATTTACAATTATATTGAGTACTCATTATATGTGATGTCTAAATTCAAATCTACTTGCCGCTCAAGCGAATAAAATTGAATTTTCCAGCCAGATTTCGAAGGGCAAAATTACACTTTCCGAGGTGGTGGGATGAAAATAAAATTGTCAAACTTATCTTTTTTACATGTATCTTGTTTGTTTGTTAATTCATTTATTATGTCTTCTACGTTTTCTAATTGGCTGGATTTCGAGAGTAACTTTATTTATACATTATGTTATATTAATGTATCGTAGAATTCATCTCAAAATCTAAGTGTTGCAATTAATTTGTCCATTGTACGCTCATCGTCACAAAGACATATGTTAAATAGTACTGTGATAACCAACGTGTCTTAAAGCTTCCTCACAGTAAGGCAGTTGTCCCACCACCGACGATGAACGACAAGCCAGTAGAGCTAGAATTAGAAACGGGTTAGCGAGCAACGGGAAGCGGGTATGTAGCTCCCATAGTTTTATCGCTGGCGTGTGCAACGTCCTGAGCAAGAGAAATGACCGCTAGTTGGTCTGTCGGCGTGAGTACCGACTGCCAAGCGATCACCGCTGAGCCGGTATCGCTGAGTGGGTATCATCATAGCACTTGTCATTCAGCGATCAACTATAAATACACGCATCTTTTTTATTTGCACGTAATGTATATCTATTGTACGTTTCTTGGGCGAGAAAATAGTCGATAGTTAATCGCTTCCTCGCTGGTGGTGGGACAGCTATCTAACTGTTACGACTTTCGAAATACAGCGACATTCGTTGTCACTTCATACACCGTTATCTAGACGACCCTTATCTTACTCTTTTGCATTTCCATGACACAATTGCCCGCTGATGTTCTTATAAAACTACTATACGACTGACTTTTCACTAAGGTATATATATTACATCAATTAAGTTTAATTAATATTACATCAAAGAGGTAGATATTGCATTAGAGCTTCGATACTGTGCCGTTAAAATTCATCAAATTAGCATATATAGTATATAGCAGAAGCAGCATTACATTTAGTCGTAGCAGAAGCGAGTAAGTGAAGACGTCGTTTCTCGCTCCGATGTTATGTTTGCTACGTTGCTAACGCAGCGCTACAACGCTATTTCTTTCGATCTTGTATTTTGTGTTATTTCATTCACTTAATACTCTTGTGAAACCTAAAACTTAAATATGTATCTTGAAAGTAGCGTCAGATTTAAAAACACCACGCATAGTATGAAGATGCGTCATCTAAAGTAAAACGTTGTGTTATATCCCAAGATATTGCTGTACCTCGACGTAAAGCGCTAGAGAGGATAATAAAAATGCAATAAAACTTCACATTGTTATTTTTTATTTATACTCGTTATGATATAACTTTTATTACATACATAATACAAAAGTTATTAAGATCTTGTATTGTATTGCTATGATTATTGTTATTTATTTATGTTTTTTTTTGTGTGTGTGTAGTGTTTAGTGTTAGAGCTTTCTTGGTTTAACTTGTATATAGTATACTCGTAAATAGTAAATGCTGTGTGTTATGTTTGTTAAATTTTGCTAAATCTATGGCATTTAATAACAGCGATGGCGGTTTTATGTTTGTTTTTTTTTTATATTTTTTTTATAAAGCTGTTTCGAATCTGGCATTCCTATATTTGTGTGCATTTTTCCCAAAAGATTCTACCAAATTATTCCATATAATCCGCGTTTTTTATTGCATTTGCAAAATAATATATGTATAAATTATTGAGAAGGACAATACATTTTTTTTCTAATGTTAACATTTAGTATGATTATTTTCTATTTTTCTTATACGGCTGGATGAAAAGTGGAATGAATCATTCGGTCTCTAAATTATTTTACCTCCTGTCGAAATACTTCTGAATGTTCGAAACCCTGTTCAATTTCTCACTGCGCTCTGCATAATACTGCTCTCGCAAAAAAAGTATTATTTCCATCGCATATTATATAATCTACTGTTACTTAACTGTACCCCTTCGTCCAAATGTTTTTTTTCCCCGCGGGAAGAGGCAGTGAATCCTCATAAAGGGTGCGCTACTCTTGTAGTCGTTTTAATACCCTTGCTGCTCGGACGACCTTACACCGGATATCACTCGCGCCCGGTCTACGGCGGGTGGTTATGTTGGACTCTGGCAGAAGGCCAGACTACCAACTAAACACTGCCTGATGCCTAGGTTGGGCAGAACGCCTGGGGCCTTATCCGCTTCAACTGATAGCGCTCGCCCTCTCAGAGGATGGGGCGAGGCAGACCGTCGTCCAAATGAGGTTAACATTCTATTTCTACGTACAGGGTGGAGGGAGACGGGAGAGCGGGGCGGGGTGTGCGTGCGGCGGGCGTGCGCCGCCTGCGCCGGCGGCCGCGCCCTCACCGCACCCCCTGCGTGCCCTTGACCATATGCCGCCCAATTTACTCAGGTACTGTGTTTCTACGTGGTGAGGTCCTTTTAATTTCTCTAATTTATCAGGACCCAAATGTTTATTTTAATGGACAGCGTTTTGAACACTGAAGCATGGTTATATTTCTAATGCACGATTTTGGAAACTGTTGGAAGGAATTAATCAACATTTATTTAAATTACTTTGGTAGAGTCGTCTGTTTGGGTATTTACGGTTTGCTTATTTCTGTTTAGACCTGGTTTGAAGGGTTAGATATGACAGTGAAATTATTGGGTACTTTGCTTCGATCATATATTTCTGTAGATACACAATTACCGTCTAAAAAGTGGCACCGGCGAAACAAGGCACAAACAGTAAATGTGCCTTGTTTCGCTCTCATTCATTCGGTGGCCGCGCGCGATTGATAACGTCAGCGATGCCGAAATGCGTAGTTTATAGGTACTTGTAAAAATGACACACGTAAAGTGCAAAAGAAGGATGGAATGTCATACTTCCAATAAGTATATCTTTATCTTAATTTATTAGCGCATTTTTTATGAGTAAAACACTTTTATTCATATTATGTATTACTAAAATATCAATTTAAAACGCTTGCGTACCATGCCACGATGCGTAACGCATCGCATCTATCTCTTTCTGTCTCGAGTGGCTCACTCATAGGAAAAAATAGCACAGAGCTAATGTTTCAGAAAAAGGTCAGTGGAATGATGGAGTCGCCTATACCAATTTCTGTGATTTTCTTTCTTTTTTTTTAGATTTCCGCTTTCTTTGTTTGTAAGGCTCGGCAAAATAAAGGTTGAGAAACCCTGTCTTAATAAAGTCTGTACTTTCCTTAGCACCTAATTCTACATACTTCTTGGTTTATGTTTAAAATTTAAAAAGTTTCCGTACTGTTAAGATAAGTGTAAAAAAAAACTAAGCATCTCCACTGCTGTCTATGTTCAAGTAGGATGCGATAAGACGCGAGCACAATATTCGGAGTCAAATGGACGGTAGGAGCATTATTATATGAAATGAATTTGTGCTTAATTGCATCGGACTAAGGGCTTATTATCCAATATATTTGTTTTCAAATATGTGTTGTTCATTTCTGATTTCACGGCATCATTATATCATCGAAACCAGAAGATAATATGTAACGACCTTAACAAGGATTTATTTTCATACTTCATTACCTTACTTAAGATTTAAATTGGCTTAAATTATATGACACTTTAGAACTTTTTTCAAAATTGGTACTATAATATACATCTATTCTTCTATGTATAGACGCGGGGTCGATATTTTGTTTGATTTTCTATGGAATTGTGTAACAGAAATATATGATCGAAGGTACTTTGTCATTATATGTCACAAATTGGCTACGCACATTGGTGTTCTAGTGCGGGTTGTAGATTTGTAGCGAATATCACAAGATTCACATGTACTGCAGTCAACTCTAGCAGAACAGGTTATTAACCAATATTGTATATAAATGTATCGAGATAGCGAATTCCATATTCTAGCAGTAGACATCAAAAATGAAATAATAAACCGCTTTCTGTGTAATTATCGGTTGATGTAATTGCTACAGAGTGGAGATGTTGGAATTAAATAATTTAGCTGACGTCGGTAAAAAGTAATTTACGAGCTCATAAGAAGATGATCCGAAGAACAGCTATCGTTCGGACTGCTGAAGGTCAGAAATTAATTAACAGTGCGATAAGCTAAGAATTTATCTTCTCTTTATCACAGCTCACATCCTCGTTGAGGGCAAAAACCTGTAAACCTTGTGTTCGGACTATTAGGATTTAGGTTGACTCCGCGAGGCTGCGTGCGTGTCTAACTACCGCGCATGCCGTGGTGATGTCTCTCCGTCTGGGGGATTGTCCAGGGGTTCTCGGACAGTCCTTCCCTTGGCGTTGGCTCGACCAGACTTAGGTCGAGCCGGCCCCGGAGCACACGGCGGTAGAATCGCGAAAGCGCACCCCGCCATGTGCTCCGCATGGGCCTAGAGAACTCAGGAAGGTTTTAGTGGGTAGGCCGTTTCTGTCAGACCGGAGAGTCCCACACATGGCCGCGACTAGCCAGCGCGGTGTCACGGTGCATAATACATTTCCCCTCTATAAAAAAGGCCTTAGGTTGATTAAGGCGTAATCGTGCTAACATAGTTTAGGGTCGTGCCCCTCGGTGGGGACGTCTATGGGCTACGATGATGATGATTTTTAACCTGATATATTTTGGAGCACCACCTTAGATTCCTGATCCAGAATGCAATTTGCTAGCTATGTAGCTATATGCTATTCAAGTCTCTTCTGATCAAAATCACTGTAATGTACGCATATTTTAAATCGCAACTTGGAACTGATCCAATGTCGTACATTTGAAGACTTATATGATAGAACCTGTCAGACAGAGGTTAACGAGTTAGTTTTCATGCTTTCCTCGTGCTCTACAGAACATGCACCCAATACAAATTAATAGTTAGGTTCGTAAACAGACTATTAAATGTACGTACAATCATTGACAATTCTCTATGTTAATTTTAAACACTTATAGTTTAATAGTAGTCACAGTCTTGGTATGGTAGTAGTATATCGTAGTATACAGTCTATACAACTATATGCACTGCTGTTTGACCGCAGAAATAGATAAGACGGAGGCACCCCAGTACACAGTCCTTGTGAAGAGACTTCTCCAGTATAATTATCATTCACAGATTGGAGATATTTTCGTAAATTTAAAACTCCTGATCAGATTAAAACAGGAATTATTTTGAGTTTCCAAGTTGATCAGCATATTTTGGCATATAAAAATTTATAGCAACAAAATATGTATGTTTTTAAATTAGCTGGCTTGCTCTTGAAATCCGTTTTCAAGAGAAAGTCAATTTCTAAGCAATTTTGCAACGATTCGTACTCTGACAATATGACGTTGGGAGTCGTATCGAAATGAACAAAACTCGTTTAATTTTAGCTCTATTGGCACTTTATTTAACAGCTGAACTGGATTGAAAATGTACTAAACTTGGTTTCGAAGGATCTAAAATGTTATTTACATATTAAACGAACTCACCTTAAGTGAAGTTCTATTATACGAGATAATTAGTCCGAGTTAGCCTATGTGAGTACTGTGGAACTACATAATAAATTTAAAAGAAGGTTTCTCCGACTAAATGTAAGTATGATTGACTACATGTACGCTTGATAAGTTTTTCGTTATGAAATAGGTTCCTTTATGGCCAAATGAATAAATTTTTATAGCAAAATTTCACATAGTGTAGCTGAATTACCTTTTAATAAGTTCAAGGTACATGTTAAAAAACGCTAATGAGTAAGGGCTATTACAAAGTCAATGATTATTTAAAGGATGCCAATGCTTGGTGTTGTTTTGAATACATTACATTCTAAAGTGAAAATATTTGTCTTCCCGTATAAATTGTAAACACATATGTACATTGTATGATAACGACATAATTTATTGTTAATGTTGTTATTACTTTGATAAGTTTCTTGCGCCCATTCTTCTTACCCGCTATCGTGGAAGGAAAAAAAAATTTGGACAATTCAAAACAGCTTTCTATAAAGTCATATTTGAAAAAAAAAAATAGGGTGATATGACCTTTTGATTGTAACTGTCACGCTCTGAGGATATTTCAAGTACTGCTTATGTCCCGCAGATCTAACCCATTATACACTGAAGAGGAGGAGCAGGAGGTAGTGATAATCGTAGACTCGCTGGACGACGCAGAGGGAGACGCGCAGGAGACGCATACGCCACGGCGTGCGCCTTCCACTTCATCAGGTATGCTAATTTTGTGCGATAAACAACAGCCATGGTGGCTAATAAAATTAATGATGGTATTTCTCAATAATTTGTTTTTCATTCCCTTTGTTTATAAAATGACGCATTTTTCTGAAGAAAAAGGAATAAAGTTGATTTCTTCCGATAGTGAAAGGCTAGTGATTCTGAACCTTTTCCGTTTTTATGTCCTAATTAGGGTCACCGATTTTATTTCCCCCAAATAATCAATTATACGCTTTAAACCATTTAACGTTAATTCTTAGTAAAATAAAACCCGTAAGCCGGCATAATAAATTTAATACATTTATAAAAAATACTTTATAGAAAAAAGGGTAATATTATAAGGTCAATGATTTCTTAAGTGATGAAATTGTTGCTTGGATTACAATTTAATGATATATAATTTAATGATCCTGTATTAAATAAATAATTGTTATTACCGGACGGATGTATATCCGATATGTTTGTTGTATGTATATGTAAATAGATGTAATTGTGTAATTTTATGATTTTGAAAAGAGGAACTGAAAAATTTGTATCTTAAAAAATTATTCTTAACTAGCGGACCCGACAGACTTCGTCCTGTCAAAAAGATTTGTACAGTAGCAGTTTTTTGTTCCTAATTATTTTATAGATAATGTCGCATAGCTAACCAAATCGCAAAAAAGTCTAAATGACCTATTACATTTTGTGGCTATTCAATTTTGGAACGTGACATTAAATCCTCCAACGATGTATTCTGTGCTCCAACGCACGCACGCACACTGTTTTGATAGATATGATTGAATTTCAACTATATGTAGCGTTAATAAAGCGCAAATTGACTCTTTGATGTTAGGAACACACCTTCATTGCTTAGACAACAGTGAGTGCTTGCAATATGAACTTTATACAATAACAATAAAGCTCAATTCGACTACGTTTTAGTTAGAAAACGTTTGCATGGGAAAATAAAAGGGCTGTTTTTAGGGTATTTCCGATAATTATTCGAATTTTCATCACTGTAAAAACCCTCCTTGAACTTCAACGAACATTAACAAAAATGAATTGGCCAAATTGGTCCAGGCGTTGTTGAGTTATGAGCTTACCAACACATTTTGCGATTCATTTTTATATATAAGAAGATAATTGAACTTCAGAGTTTTGTGCCTGTTCGTCTCAGAAAGGTTTTCCCAATTTCCGAATAGGTGTAAATTACCTTTTTTTTTTCCTTGTATATGTTCGTGTACAAGCTTGTGTCCTTAAATTTTATATTTATGTGATATCAATAAGTGTCTGTGAACTCAAAATATGGCGGCGCGAAATCATCTAAAACTAATTCTAAGCTCAATAAAAAAATAACGGGCTTTAACCTCAGTTTATTATTTTTCGAGTGAGTTCGAAGGTCGGTTTATTGCAAATTGAGAATTATTGATAACGTTTCATCGATATTGGCAATTGTGCGAATTAATCGAATTATGTAATTACTTAGATCCCATTTTGAAGTCGTTGAATTATTTGTGTTAAATACTTGGTCACGACTTCATTGCGTTTATATGAATTCTCGAGTGAAACAAATCAGAAGCTACTTTCAGTTGATTAGTTCGTGGGATGATATCATCTGTTCGAACGATGTCGAATTGAATTTTGATCGTGAAGTTTGTGTATTGCATCGAATCGAAAATTTTCTGTATATGTTCCTAGATATGTTAATTTTTTGTAAAATTCAATCAAGTCAACTGAGTTTTCATTCAATCATTATAATGACAGTGTAGCAAGTGTTTTCGGACGTGAGCTGTCAACTGCAAAAGATTGCGGAATTCTGACACTAATATTAAAAAATAAATAGTTTGCATAATTTCTATTAGGTTCTTGTTTTATCTTATATAACATAGTTATTCTGATAGTCTTGACAAATGAAGATCCAACTAACTGCAGGCGGATTATGTAACTCTGTTGCTATCACATTTTGATTGACACTGCCAGATAGTGTACATTGTTGCTTTATGAAAATAACTGTTTCATTGAATCTTAATAAAACCGCAATTTGATGTAAGACAATTAGTTACATAGGGTGCATTCCAATTGACGATTATATGGATGTCAGCGCTCTAGTTTTTGAGAGTTCTGCCAAAAGACTGCGTTGTCTAGACTAATTTGTGAACTTCATTTTGAATTATCATTTAATAATTGTGACTGATAAGGAAAATAATACAGAAGTAGAGATTTCCGTCAATCCACAAGGTGGAAAGGTCGAAAAATGATTGGATCGATTTATGAACGTCGATATCGTCGTCAACGCCGCAAGCGCATAATTAGCGTTCCAAATAACGAACCGTCGTTTGTTGATTTTAGCACGATATCCCTTTCGGAAGAGCAATGAGCGCTTAGAGCATTATGTTCGCCGTAAGCTTATTCAGAAAGTACCTATAAAGGTTGTGTACTCTTAAACATACCCATAAAGTGTTGGATTTCCCATTTTATACGCTTATACGTGGAATGGTTTGGTACATTTTTTCGCATTATGTCCCTTCCACTATGTCCCTTTGGTCCTTTCTTCCCTTTTGTTATGACAACTTCACCTGACTAATATTTACTTATCTTTTTGCATTATATCAAACATTTTTATTTGTCTCAATTTGATGTAAATATCACAATGATAATTAATGTGACAGGAAGGAAAGGAATTAATGTTTGCGAAGAGTAAAATGAACAGGAACTATAAATTAATGTAACAGGCTACGGGAGCGGTGGAGGGAGTCATGGGCGAGTCTCTCCAACGCTACCCAAAAGCGGACAGTCACCAGGGCGGGACTGCAGGAACAAACATCACGGGTCTCACATCACCTCCGATTCGGATAGCCCGGTCTGCACCTTGTCCAGGAGTCTCAAGGAGGACATTCAGTCATGTCTAGGAGGTTGCAGGTTTGAACGTTAATAAGATTCTATAATCGTTTTCTTTAGTTGGCGCTAAACTAAACAAATGTTTTGAAAAGAAACTCAATATGCTCCATTGGATGATTTTGTTGGCGGAATGCTAGTAATCTGGACTAGTATATATTTTGAATTGATTTTAATTATTGATTTCCGACGGTGGAAACAATTGCCAACTAGGCATTCTATAATAAAACGCAGATTTCCAATCCAAAGAATTATGAATTTATGTAGTTCTCCGAGATTATTATTTATTTGACTTATAGGCTCCACATCACATTAAACCACTCTTATGGTGTTCGAAATAATGGTAGTTTTCGCAGTATAAATGTAAAGCTAGATAAGGCGCTCAGTTGATTTATTATTTGAAATATTTACCACTAAATAGAATTCAAGAGACAATATTTACACTTAATTTTGTCAGAATAAGTTAAAATTCTAAATTTGTTTGTAAACAGATGGGAGAAAGATGTAAATGAAGTTGTGGAAGCGGCAGTGAGGGGTACCGGGGGCATCAATGCCGCCCGGGCACGCCTGCACGCCGCGTTGCTGGCGCTGCACGACCCCCCGCGGGTGCCCAACCGGGGCCCGTCGCTGCCTTACTACGGGCCTGGCGTGCGACCCGGAGATGTCACCATGATGCCTAAGAATACTGAGATGTCATTATTGGTGAGCTTAAGAGTTCTATCTTTACTTGCTACCTGTTATGCTGTTACAATTTTACTATGGGCCTGATAGGCACTTTTAAACCTGGTCATAAGTAGACCAGTTGATTTTGGTTTTGTGCGGATATCAGTATGGTAATATATTCTGATACGCCTCTGTTTGCAGAAGTGGTTGATAGCCGCCATTTTAGATTTGGTATTTTATGGAATACTTTCAGAGTTTTGAATTGTCGAAGCGAATGTGACATGACAATGTCGGCGCCACATATTATTCTGACGGCTGTAGCTTATTTACATATTATTTTTATAGTAGGTTCATTGCTACCGAGTTCCTAATTTAATCCTGTATAAACTGCCTAGTCGATAGTAATTGTATTTTTGGTTTAAGAATAGAATGCTATTGGCTCCGTGCACGATTACAACGCCAACTAGCGTCCACAACTTTGTGGGCTCTGTCACAATGACATTTAGGTCGTATATTTTTGAAAAATAATCGAAATGAAAAATAACCAATATTTTCGACTAATAAATTGTTGTGATACTACGATTTGGGTGTAAAAAAGGTTTTGTAATCATTTTGGTCATTCAAATCAAATGAGGTAAGTTCAAAAAGTGTGTTTAATTTCGATTGTGTCAGGGTTTGTTTACTTCATTTATAGTTGTAGTTTTACAGTAAAACAAAAAGAAAAAGCTACTTTAATGGTTTCATTATATCACAGTAAATATATTTAAATGTTCCTGTATCGCTGGTAATAAATTAAATATCGTTTTCAGATCGAAATGAGTATTGTTTTGAAGACCGGATTTGTGAGTGTTTCTCACAATATCAAATTCCAACCACAAACCGTATTTAAAGGAAAGTTTTTGGGTATTGGCTGGATATATCATAGGTCGATTCGATTGTTTTTGATGTAACTGTTAATGTTGTAAGATGTGAGATTAATGTAAATTATCAATGTATGAAACGTGTTACCGCGCATTTAAAATAAATTTTAAGTAATATCAGATTAAGCTGTTTTCATTACTTTCCTAAAACCGCGTAATGTGTGAGGATGCTGTTTATCTACACCGGAAGTTACTGACACTGACTTTATAATAAAAACAAGCTTTAAATCAATTATATTCCAATGAAATAAATTACATCAACTATGAATATTTACCAAACACAATGGACGACGCGACGCGACGTCACGTTCATTCGTCTTTCTCGTATATAATTCGTTGACAAAATTCACTCTCACATAACAAATCCCTCATATATAATATAAAACTAGTTTATCCAAATCAAATATTTAATTAAAAATATATTTAACTAAATTAGTTTACAACAAATTAAAATACTTTTAATTCCCAAATTAGGAAAGCTGATTCTTACGAATTAGAATTGATGATTAATCAGTCACGGCGCAATTAAACAGTAAGTAATAATTTATTATTATCGACTAAGCATGACAAATCTTATAATATAATTTGGGCAATGTCTATCTGATCATCATTAATTTGCAGAAGATAAAACTTGGCTTAGCAGCAAGTTGATTGAAAATCTTATTGTCAGAAGAAGTTAGCATTTTGGTAAAGATAAAAGACGAAAGAAAATTCTTGTCATTTAGAAAAATATGTTTATATTCTGTTAAGCCAAAAACTTTATAGTGGGTCAATAGATCAGCTTGCGAAAGCTTAGAATAATTCAGATAAGTCGAATAACATCGTTGCATAACAGTAAGTACAGTTAAGTTTCACCCATAAAATTCTATACATAATTTAATACGTAACAAATATTAATTAATGATATTAAAAAGTATTATGCAGAATCGCTTTGCCATTGACAGAGACATCAGATGACAGAGCCCACATTAATTCTACTTTTGACCACCATGAGCGCTGCGATAGATTATGTTACCCCCACCTAGTACTTCGCACCCAGCGAATTGCTTTCGTTATTAAATTAGGCAGATTATCATGATGCATTCACGATTCGAATAATAAATGTTTTAAGGAACTTTGATCAGGGCTATTTGATTAAAATATATTTTAACTGCTCTGCGGCAGAATTTAAAAGTACTGGTATTATTAATAATATGGCCCATTTAAAAGGCCGGCAACGCATCTGTGATTCCTTTGGTGTTGCGGGTGTCCATGGGCAACGGTTATCGCTTACCATCAGGTGATCCGTTTGCTAGTTTGCTGCCCTATCCTATAAAAAAAAGGTACGTATAAAGTAAATAAGCAGATGACTCTGGTATACAGTCTCCGGTTCAAATATAAAAATATATATGTTTTTGTATCTGATGTCTTGACTTGAGGTGCTGTCATTTTGAAATATAATTACGATATCGATAGATGATAGTGATAGCGATGGATCGTCGACAAGTTTACTGTGAACTGAACTGTAAATTTTAATTTATCGTAATTTATATACCAGTCGGTCAGTGGCGCAGTAACTCTACATGAGTTTGCTATCGTTTTTAATAGTATTTCACGTATAGTAAACTACAGAAGTAATGGCAATGTAATAAAAAAAATAGTACAATTACGTTACCGCTAGAGGCGCTGTACAAAGTTTAGAAACAAACATTAACGCAATCGATATCGCAAATGAATGTAAACTCATAATAGCTACACACTTCAATTTGTAGACGGTCCGTTTTCAACTTATGTATACGTAAACTGTATATCGTTAGGTTGCGTTTCGTTATAACGATGTTCGAATTGCCTTTACGGGATCTTTTTTTTTTTAGCGCGTTTGGAGCAGTTAATCCTCATAGGGGGCGCGCCACCACAGTGGTCGCTATGACAACTCCCTGGTGCTCGGACGACCTTGCACCGGATACCACCCGCGCCCGGTCCCGGACTCTGATAGAAGGCCAGTCTACCAACTAAACACTGCCTAATGCCTTTGGCCGGGCAGAAAGCCTGGGGTCCTATCGGCTTTATCTGAGCGCTCGCCCTCTCAGGGGAGGGGGCGAGGCAGTTGCGAACAGTGCACTTATATAGTTACTATAACTAGTCCGTCCAATAAACTCGAACGGTCGAACCGTCGACGCGACGTCGAGAACTTAGTTGAATTTAATTAAACTTCAAATCTTATATGTTCATTGAATCTAATGTTGTTTATACTCTTTCCAAATAACGTTTCTATTTGATATAAGATAATTGCGATTCCATGCCGAGCTAAACTACACCTTGTGTCAGCCCATTTTTATTAAATGAAATGGACTAAATAATTGTCTTACTCGTGAGTAGTCACATCGATGTGGAATCCAATAAATTAGCCACACTTACGCATATATTGACAGGTAATCGTTTAGCGTAATAGATCATGCCACACGACTCACAAAACAATAATTTTAGCGCGATGTGTTCTTAATAATGGTTTTCGGTCCAAGGCCCAAAGGGCTAAGCTTTGAAGGGATTTTAATTGCACCAAATAACGACTTCACGATAACATTATGTTTCGTGATTAATTACGTCGTTTCCCAATGCGGTCAGGTGTGAGATATTTGCAGAGGAATTATGATTATAATTTTGTATATTTATTTTAAGTGCGAGGTTGTTGGTCAATAGCTTTTTGATACAATTAAACTAAAGATAAATCAAGTTTACTTATGCTTTTAATAGATATAATTTATTACGCTATCCAATAATAACTTCAATCACAAAATAAATTAATTATATTATCAACATATTGTAGTATTTAAAGAAACTTTAATTACTTACTTTTACAAATTGATTTTACCGAACGCCCCGGAATCCGCGCACGAAGTGCCTAGGCGGGAGTGGCACCGACGGATTGTGGCGGCCTGGCGTGCGCAGCTCGAATTACGGATCTGCGCGCGCCAGCGGGCCGTCGGTGCCGTACTCCCGCACCTGTAAGCTTGGCTCCACGGGAAGGAGGAGCTCACCTACCGATTGACTCAGATACTCACCGGGCACGGCTGCTTCGGCAAGTATCTGTGTCAAATAGGACGGGAGGGATCGACACGATGCCACCACTGCGCATTCGACCTCGACTCGGCCCAGCACACGCTGGCGGAGTGCCCCGCGTGGGCTTCTGAGCGCCGAGTCTTGGTCGCAGAGATCGGGCGAGATCTGTCTCCGCCGGCATTGATTGCGGCAATGCTGGCGGACGAGGGAGGTTGGAGGGCAGTGGCCTCCTTCTGTGAAGCAGTGATGATCCAGAAGGAGGCCGCCGAGCGGGGTCGGGAGATGGCCGATCCCGCTCGAAGAAGGCGGCGCCGGGCTCGGTAGCACAGCTGCGGCGCCGCCGCGGGTCGCCGGCGGGCGCGAGGAAGTCGCGACTGCTAGGGCGACCCGGGATGGACCACGCCCCTTCCGTGGCCGGGGGGCGTCGTCGGTGGAGGAGACCGGGGGAGGTAGTAGCCTCCCCCAAGGAGGGCTCCACTCTAGGCAGGGGAGCGGAGGCTGGGGGCTCCCGGAAGTGGCTTGATGTTCCCGGGGGCTCCCTACATGCCTGAGGAAGGCCATCCCTGAGGTTTTTAGTGGGTAGGCCGCCCCACGTACGTGGCTAGTATCTATCTATCACATAACCGCCGGCTCGCCACAACCGGGGTATGCAATTTAATGCATTTTACTCAGGCGAACAAAAAAAAAAAAAAGACTAGACCATGTCGACTTTACCGAGCTTGTTCTGTGGATGGTGTTTAATACTAGTTTGGATTCAACCTTGTACAAAGACAGCGCCTTGCGTGTTGCTTGGCTGTTGCTGAGAATGTAGACGTTTTACCTCCTTACCAACTTTGTTAATACTCGTATTTCTAGACTATTATCATACTATGAAATGATGTTAACACTGATAAATTAACAAAGAAAAGGAACCAAGGTTCCGAGATTAAGTTTAGTTGATAGGCAAAGTTGGTCGCCCTGCGGGGTCGGGAGATGGCCGAACCCGCTCGAAGGAGGCGGCGCCGGGCTCGGTAGCACAGTTGTGGCACCGCCGTGGGTCGCCGGCGGGCGCGAGGAAATCGCGCCAGCGGATGCGGGGAGGGACTACGTCCCTTCCGTAGCCGGGGGGCGTCGTCGGTGGTGGAGATCGGGTGAGGTATTGTGGCGGCCTCCCCCGAGGAAGGCTCCCCTGTGTCTGCGGGGGAGCGGAGGCTGGGGGTTCCCGGTAGTAGCTTGGTGTTCCCGGGGGCTCCCTACATGCCTGAGGAAGGCCATCCCTGAGGTTTTTAGTGGGTAGGCCTCCCCCTTCTGGGGAGGAGAGCCACACATAACCGCCGGCTCGCCACAGCCGTATGCAACTATATGTATTTTCCTCAGGGGAACAAAAAAAAAGGCAAAGTTGGTCGAACTGCTTTGGTTAGCATAGAGTCCAACATAATCGGCGACACTTGACGTGTTCTTTAGCGATGATTCTTGCCTCTCTTGAACTGAGGAAAAAAATATTAACGCATCGAAACCAGTGCCAGTTAAATTCGGGTAATTGGTGTAGTTTCATTTAGTCGCATAGTAATAGCGAGAGAATGAAGACGTAGTTCCACGCTCCGATTCAAGTGTGCTATGCCATTCCATCCCGTACTTTCTGTATGATCCGTTTCATTCATAAAAATTCTTGGAAAGTTTTCTTATGAAAAATTAATTGATCGTATACATGCAAACCGGGGTCAGTTTGTATAACTATGCGTCATCTATAGTAAAATATAATTCGTTATCAAAATTTGTCGGTTCTTTTTATATCGTAAAATAATTTTAAATTTGAGTCAGCCATTCACTTAAGTTTTAAGCGATAACCAGAGCAGACGATAATCTTGGGATCTGTGATGTAATTTCATTTTAATCTTTATTTGTAACTGGTATGTGGTGAGGTTTCTTCGCTGGCGCCTGCCAGTTGCCCAACATTGAGTGCGTCCAGTGAATGTAGTTCGAATTTAGTAACACTGGTGTTTTTATTTGCATTACACATTACCTACTCTAAATTTGAAGTATTATGGTGCATTTTTACCCGACTACGCCAGAAGGGTTCTGTTTTTCGAGAATATAATTGTTTGGCACGCTGTGTAGCCTGAACGGCTCGATCGATTTTAGCTTGACAGGTCGTTAGGAACACATTTACTGTGGTAATAACATTGGTGATAACTGGAAAAAAATAATGGCTGATTTTAGGCGCCGAATACAAATGTTTGACACTCTGCAGCCTGATTTGTAAGTATTTATAGATATGTATTTACTGTGAGAGTAACACTGGATATATTAAATAAAATCAAAAACTTGAAAAAAAAGTCTTATACACGACTGCGTTTCTGTGTAATTTGGTAATGAAAAAATCTAGAAAGTCTTAGCAATCGGAACCCATTTTAGAAATGTGAATTGAGAGCACGTACCCATATTATATTGCAGATCAATCTACTGATTAGACGGCTGACTTTCTACAATGGTTCCCGACTGGTACGACTTTCTTGTTTTAGAGATTTTTCAATTCCATTTATTTGTGGTATATTTTAAACTATATATAATAATATATTTTAAACTAAAAAAGTCTCAAAATTATTTGCAAAAACAAAGCGGGTGTTTTCTTGTTGTGTGGTCTTTGTTTTAGCAAATAATTTTGTACATTATGGACAATAACTTTAGGAGAACTAATTTTCTTGCCTTCAAAATTACGTTATTATTTAGTTGAATGTTTGTTGACGTGTCTGTAAAAATTCGTAAAGTTTGCTCTCTTGTTTATTAAATAAAGGGTGTCAATTAAATGGTTAGCATAGTATTGTTATTTCTGTGAGCAGAAAAATATAATCGGTGAGCAGAAATAGCTAATTGGTCAGCAACTCATGGTCAGCAAACATTTCAAAAATCAATCAGCAATTTATGTCATTCTGGATGGCTGTAATTATTTTTGTACAGCATATTAATTATATAAGCTGCAATCAGCTGCTCATGTTTAATAAAATTTTGGTAAGCACTCAGAGTGTAAGCAAAAAAATGCATTTTGTGCTGCATATGAGTCGTATAGAATCAAAAACAGCAATCTGACATTTCACTAATTTGTGGTAATTTAAAAAAAAGATATCCTTTTCCAAACGAATTGCTAAATCCACCACACATACTCTAATTTAGTTAATTAAAAGTTTGTGTTTTGATGAAATAGAAAATCGAGTCAATTGGATAGAAATAAATGAATACAATTAAAAACAAAAATTCAGAATGCTGTTTTTGATACTGACATTTAATTTTTGCTGGATTTGATTCTAAACAAATACCAGATTGCTGCTTTTGTTCCTAACTAATTCAAAGATGGCTGTCAATGATTTAGGGTTGTCTCAAATGAGAATTTACATAAATGCTACATAATATTTTATTCAAATGTCTATAAGTATTAAAAAAAAAATTAAACTCTAAGTTCGTCAGGTTCCTGGAGTCCTTCATTACAATATGTTTCTTCCGAAGGTATTTCTTGTAAGGCTTCCTGTTTCAATAATATATCTTTATAAAAACTTAATTCGGATAAACTTTGCCATTCTGAGCCAAAATGCTTACTGAGTAATTTGTTTACATCAGTCAATTTACTTTTATTAACTGCTACTGTGCTGGGCAGTAAAGCTGGTTCAATCATGCTTATAAGTTTTCGTGGTTTGCAAATATTTTGAGCAGTAGCTATGTCACTTTTATAGTATATTTCGCCCCTTACAAGGACATTACCAGGCTTTTTTGATCGACGCAAAATAAATCTTTTACATTGATTAAACTGAATATTCCATGTTGTGGTAGGTTTTACTATGTCTTTGATTGATGTCTTCCAGTCAAAAACCGAACAATCTTTACCAAATTTTACCAAAGTTGCGCTTTCAGCCACAATATCTATAATTTCTTTGGGATGGAGCACTACCTCCAGTTTACGCAGTTTTTTCTCCAATAACTCCAAAAAAGCGGTCTGCCGGCATAAAAGAGTGACCTGTGACCGGAAAAACGACTTGTAAACTCTTAATGTTGACATTTTCTAATAACCCTTTGCAGCACATACTAATTAATATACAGTTTTTATTTTGCCCTCCGCATCCGTCGGCAACCAAACGAATTCTTGATTTGCCTGTTTTATCCGTACAAAGTCGGTCATAAACTGCAGATGCCACTAATTTGCATTTTTACTAAACTCGTCTTCTGTACAAAAATAGGAAAAAACATTTTCTTTGTTAGAGGCAAATTTGAATGACCTACTACGGCTAAATTGTAGAAATATAACTGTCGACTATAATAACATGATTGGTCAGGCACCTTTGGTAATGGTAAATTTTTTTGAAAATCAAAAGATATTATTTTCAAATCGGAAGTAGTGTCTTTCAAGTTTTCAAAAAATGATTTTGCTCTCAAAGAGTGAACCCTTTTCTCTGTCATTAAAACATTTTTTTTATTTTCATCTATCTCCACCTTTATCTTTTCTTTAAGTTCCAGACATTTAGAACAAACGTCCGTTTGGGGTATGCCGAAACCTAAACTATATTCACTGTTAAATATATGCCGAAAGTACGATAATTTTACCCCAAGTTGTGCATTATCCTGGTCAGTGTTAAAGATTAGGTTCGTACGAGGCTACCGTACAATCTCGTACGAGGCGGCGACAGTTCTGGGACGCTCCCCCCCATTCGACATCCTGGCCGACATGTACGCGGCGACGTATGCGTCGCGGCGTGTCGACCGGGGGGGCGATGGGGGGAGCGCCCTGGAACCCGCGCACGAAGTGCCTAAGCGGGAGTGGCACCGACGGATTGTGGCGGCCTGGCGTGCGCAGCTCGAATTACGGATCTGCGCGCGCCAGCGGGCCGTCGGTGCCGTACTCCCGCACCTCGAAGCTTGGCTCAACGGGAAGGAGGAGGTCACCTACCGATTGACTCAGATACTCACCGGGCACGGCTGCTTCGGTGAGTATCTGTGTCGAATAGGACGGGAGGGATCGACACATTGTCACCACTGCGCATCCGACCTCGACTCGGCCCAGCACACGCTGGCGGAGTGCCCCGCGTGGGCCTCCGAGCGCCGAGTCTTGGTCGCAGAGATCGGGCGAGATCTGTCTCCGCCGGCATTGATTGCGGCAATGCTGGCGGACGAGGGAGGTTGGAGGGCTGTGGCCTCCTTCTGTGAAGCAGTGATGCTCCAGAAGGAGGCCGCCGAGCGGGGTCGGGAGATGGCCGATCCCGCTCGAAGGAGGCGGCGCCGGGCTCGGTAGCACAGCTGCGGCGCCGCCGCGGGTCGCCGGCGGCGCGAGGAAGTCGCGACCGCTACGGCGCCGCCGCGGGTCGCCGGCGGGCGCGAGGAAGTCGCGACCGCTACGGCGACCCGGGATGGACCACGCCCCTTCCGTGGCCGGGGGGCGTCGTCGGTGGAGGGGACCGGGGGAGGTGGTAGCTTCCCCCGAGGAGGGCTCCCCTCTAGAGAGGGGAGCGGAGGCTGGGGGTTCCCGGAAGTGGCCGTTGTGTTCCCGGGGGCTCCCTACATGCCTGAGGAAGGCCATCCCTGAGGTTTTTAGTGGGTAGGCCTCCCCTTCTGGGGAGGAGAGCCCCACATAACCCCGGCTCGCCACAGCCGGGGTATGCAATTTAATGCATTTTCCTCAGGGGAACAAAAAAAAAAAAAAAAAGTTAAAGATTAGGTACAGTTTTTTAATATTCAACTCACATGGCAAATACTTTCTTTCAGCGTATTTGCCCTTTCGGCAATAATGAGACTCGATACATTTGAGGCTTTGAATAAAACGATGAACAGCTGCTTTTTTCTCTGCATATTTTTTAGTCTTCCGATCACCGCCACGAGCTTCACGAGGAAATTCCCCCGTTTCATAAAACTTTTTCATCAAGTAGGTACTCTACTCTATACTTTTTAATGCCAAAAATACTGAGAAAAAAATTTTGGCAGATTGGCACTCTCTTTTGTTGATAAATACGGAATAGTTCGTTTTGAATTTCTTTTTGCCCTTAAAGTTAGGTCTATTTTTAGTTTCTTGTAAGGAACAAAGTTTAAAAAGAATGATATCTTGATCATGTTTTGCCGTGTTCTTATAAAAACCGCGATGAATTTTTGATAAATCATTCATTGTTAATGTTGCACATTTCAATGCCTTAGTATTATGTTCGCACACTCGACTTGGCATATTTTTTGATGAATATCTAAAAAGAAAAATAAATGGTGAAGACCCTTGATAACAATTAGTACATAATTGAAAATACAACTGCCTCAATATAAGGATTCTAAAAATAGGTACTCCATTTATCCAAATCACAGTTTAGTCATAGAAGTAACGCTTGATTAAATAAACTCACATACATATGAGACACACTAAAGATAATTAATATTTTTTTTTTAAATCAGTTAAATAAATTGCTACAGCCCTACGTCAATGCAACGTTAGGACATACCTCAAACTTTTTGCAATATTTGCTTTCCATTTTGCAGTATCTTTTTTCCGTTTCCGTGCAAACCTATGAATTACAGGCGTGGGGTGCACATCCATGTTCAGTTTTTTAATGTTTAAACTATCTTTTTAGCGTTAATTTTATAATAACACAAGAAAATACACGCACTAAATTCACAACAAAAACAACGCGGACGCCATCTTGACACGTAACCGAATGAACGCTTGTGATTGGCTGACGCTCACAGATTGCTGTTTTTGAAACTCATGGTCAGTAAATTGCTGTCTTTGATACCAACACAGTTTTAAAATATTTTTTTCAGTGAAAGATTGCTGTTTCTGATACAAAATTATTAAATAAGCAAAAAGGATTCTAAACAAACAGTGTTGCCACATTTATATCTTAATTTTCGTCAAAATGACAGATTGCTGTTTTTGTTTCTATACGACTCATATAAGAGTAGCAAAAATACTTTATTTGTCATGCCTAACCTAACCTAACCTAACCTAACCAACTCTATGGGGAAAACTTAAAAAAAAAACCTAACCTAACCTAACCTAACATACCAATCAAATATACTGCTTATAGACATGTTTTTCTGCCGCTCAATCATGAAATCTTGCCGCTCAAGTAGTTATTTTGCGGACTGAATGTTTATTATGCAGACTCATGTTATTGTTGGCTACCTATGTATGATTTAATTTTTGACCATTATCAAAATTAGTTGCGGAACAAGAATTGCTGCCTGTTTTTTTTTTTATTGCAAACAAAATCTTTGTATGCTGACCAAATTATTTAAATGCTGCTTTTGGGTGGCTCGCCAAATTTTATAATTGCTGACCAATGTAATTACTTCTCTTAAATAAATAAGGAAAACGTTAGTATGGAATAATAATAAATATATTCTTTGAAATAGCAATTTCATATTTTAAACCTCGATATTTTATCCTTTTCTTCTGTATAAACTTTACATTTGTACTACTTAAAACATCTACTATTACGAAGTCAACATGGAAAATCTGATGCGCTGCTGTGAGTACCATATTCGACTGTATCCATTTACCATTAGCCCCCGTAGCATGAACAACGAAATAAGATAGCTGGCGGCCATCTTGAAATTTGCCCTTGTATTTTGACAGTTCAAAGTGATTGAAGTGAAGTGAAGTGATAATCACTCTAACATATCGCGTTTCGTTGGTCATGCTATGAGAGGTGCGGGCCGAAACTCGCCAATAGCTCTTTCAATCAGCGAAGTAAATGATTACCAGCGTAAGTGATTTAAAGTTCATTACTTGATTTCAAATTGAGATCACGGCAAAAGTACGATATCAACTAGCAATGTGTTTTCAATCACTTACCGTGATAATTGTCATTTGTCATTTGAGTTACATAATAGGCCTACAGAAATCTGGATATGACAAGTCGAGCGTCGTCAAAAAGATACGACAAGTTTAATTTGAGTAAGTTATATTTAATTTGACGACCTCTGTAGTCGAGATGTTAGTACACCGGTTTCAAGGTATCGCCATTTCTGAGGTGCCGGGTTCGTCTCCCGGTGGGGGCAGATGTTTGTGTTATGAATATAAGCATTTGCACCTTAGCAATGGCTGTTAATATATATTTCTACCATAAATATTTATATATGTATAATTTATGTCTGTCTATCCGTTATCCTAGATCCCTTAACACAAGCCTTACAGAGCTTACATTGGGCTAGGTTAATTGGTATGAGTGTAATAATTATTTTATTTATTTAATATGTAATTATAAGAATACAACAGTATAACCTGAGTGCAGTAGAAAGTAATTACTAGGGAGCATAATAATTAAAAATAAATCAAAATTTATAATAACGTTCCAAATATTTATCTGTATTCGTAAAATGAATAACACAAAAGCAATATTTCAAACGTAAGCACCACTTTGACATTAATTTACACATTGAATCATGTTTGTGTTACTTTTCGGTGAATACAAAATAAACATCGAAGTAACTTCAAAGAAACAAATACAAGTACAGATTAGGACTCGAGTATTCTCGACGACTGAAGAGCTTTCGAAACTGACTGAAACATGACATCGTGTCAAGGACAGAATGGTTACGCTTTCTTGAGACTCGATATAATCTTGACCAGCGGGTCTCGAAATCATGGTCAATACAATTCCAAGACAACTTGAAACCAATTCCGATCTCCAATTTTTGAACTTTCCCGAGTGGTTTGGCAACGAGATGCGTAGCACGCCATCTGAGTTTGAATTGTTAAGCCTGGTACAGGGAGGCAAGAATCCTTGTCGCCGTGAGAAATGGCGCCACGCGTCGCAGTTTTTAGTTAGCCAGTTAGTTTTTTTTTCGAATCATCAGAAAAGTACTCTGTGCAACCTGTATGTCTCGCAAAATTGTGTGAACTCAACGCGCCTCGCATCGTATCTCCAAATTTTTAATTATTAAGTGCTGTGCTAAGAAGTCTCGCCTCTCCGCATTATCACATCTTGGAGGATTGCCGCAGCTGTTCTGGTAAGACTTTTCTTTCTTGGATAGGTTTGTCTGCGCAATTCAACGCTGAACCAACACTCGCCTTCGCATATACAGTCCACAAAAATTTTCAATTTGTCATTACGACATAATCCTTTTCTTTTCGCTCAAACACCGAGTAACAAAATCAAACGAGTTTTAGTTCATACCTATTACACCACCAATCGCTGTTTGAGTGCAGTTAGAAAGGGATAACGTTATTGAGACCTCACAGCGTCATTGAGATTTGTATTAAGCCTCGTTCTGTATTATGGACCTTAAAGTACGAACAAAATCAATACTTTATTCTTCAAACTAGTTGTGCCCACAACTTCTTCCGAGTGGAGTCGTAATTTTAGGTAGCATTTTTAATTATTTTTCAAATAAGACATATTTAATATATTTTTTACATATTTATATCATTTAAAAAAAGTAGCCTATGTCCTTCCTCACGATTCAGTGGTTTTGATGTAACAGACAGATTAATTTTCTTGAACTTAATTTTAGTAGGGAAATATAATATGTCAATCTACAATACTGTTGAAAAATATCGCAATACGGAACCCACAATATTATTGTTAGTACCTGAGCCCGCGACTCCGTCCAGGATGACTGAGAGTGTTATAAACGTAAGAGTAGACTAATATAATCAGAAAGCTTCGAACTGCTAAGCTATCGGGAGTTACATGTGTTATTGTGAATCAGCCATAAAGATAGACATATGCTGTCGTGTGATATTTTTTATATAATTTTAAAAACATTTCTGTCATACACGATTTCTGTGTAGTTTTGACCATTAGGGTTGCACACGCGATGGAAACTTAAAAAATGGAGGAACTTCTCCCGTTTTCCCAACATTTCCCTTCACTGCTCTGCTCCTATTGATTGTAGCGTACTATAGCAGCTCCTATGAAAAATAATTGTACCAAGTTTCGTTAAAATCCGTTGAGTAGTTTTTGTTTCTATAACGGTTTTACAGACAGATAGACAAAAATTTTTGTGATTGCATTTTTGACATCAGTATCGATCCCCAATCACCTCGTGATAGTTATTTTGGAAAATATTTCATGTACAGAATTAACCTCTCTACAGATTTATTATAAGTACAGGTGTTTTAACATCAAAGATGCATGCTATTGGTTCACAAGTATACGGCACAAGTATAACATTGTACTGGAAAGAACCAGCAAGAGCTATTTTATTTCTGCCTGTATTTTTAGTGAGTCGTCAATTAGAAGCTGGCCTCAGTACTTTCTTTTGATGATATATTATTAACAACAATATAATGGAGATAAAAAAATAGTCCTTGTTGATGAAGCAATGACATGTTACATGTTAGACCTCGAAATTTATTATGTAATTAGTTGTACCCGTTGTACTCGAAAATTATGTAATAAGTAGCCTAAGTTACTCCTTATTACTATAAACTACTTGCCTATAAAAGTCCCGTCAAAATCGGTCTAGTCAGTTCAGGGATTAGCCGGAGCAAACAGACAGACGATACTCCAAATTTATATATATATGTGTGTATAGATTCATCATTGAATACATTTATCCTGTATATTTTTGATACATCAAGGGCAAACGGTTCTACCTAATTTGCTTAGATATAGAAAGGAAATAATTACACTTGCGAAGTAAACACGAATGGCCAATAAGCAGTGCTCTTTGTTTTGAAACCAATTTGCATGGTAATTTGGTTAGTTGAATGCCCCACGGAATCTGCTTCCTAACTCTGTTCACCGACCCAACTTTCATATTAACTTGGTTGCCCAAACATATTATGGTGTACACTTAACTCAATGGTATTAAGACGGTAGGTAGCGGAAGGGAATGGGAGACTGTAGTCTCGTTCTGTGGAAATGTTATTTCTCTGAAGGAAGTAGCGGAGAGGGTGCGGGAAACTCTTACGCCGCTCCCATCCTACGCAGACGGTTTGGTGCAAGAGGGCGAGTATTTACAGTCCCTCAAGGTGTGGCCTGTGTGCTTAGGTTTCTGCTCAAGCGCGCGTGCAAAGGCTCCGTCTGGGGATTACTTGTATGTTCACGGTAATCCCCCACAGGCGTTAATACCCGACCCGTAGCTGACCGTATTGTCCAAGGGTGATCTGTTGAAATTGGTCTTCCAGTTCCTAGATCGCCCTTATTGAAAACAGAATGGACATCGAGATAGTTTAATGGATATGTTCTGCTTCCTGCCGAGTGAGTCCCGCACACGCCTGTTGATTAGCCATTGACGGATACGGTGTCTTAAAGCTTGAGATACGAGTACACCTCGTAAGAAAAAGGCACAAAATGATTAACCCTTAATTAAAAAATCATTCGCACGCGTTTCATCAGACAAAAAGAAGTAACTAAAACTAAAGTGGCCGAGGGGCGTCGTCGGTGGAGGAGACCGGGGGAGGTAGTAGCCTCCCCCGAGGAGGGCTGCCCTCTAGGTAGGGGAGCGGAGGCTGGGGGTTCCCGGAAGTGGCTTCATGTTCCCGGGGGCTCCCTACATGCCTGAGGAGGGCCATCCCTGAGGTTTTTAGTGGGTAGGCCTCCCCCTTCTGGGGAGGAGAGCCCCACATAACCGCCGGCTCGCCACAGCCGGGGTATGCAATTTAATGCATTTTCCTCAGGGAAACAAAAAAAAAAAAAAAAGGGCGCAATGAAATAGTACAGTTACATTGCTGCTTTATTAAGATTTAATATGACAATTATATTCACGAAGCAGTAAAATTTAATGGATGTAAAGGAAGGTACTTAATAATTATACATATAAACCTTCCTCTTTAATAACTCTGTCTACATAAAAAACCCGCATCAAAATTCGTAAGTACAGAGAAAGAGACTTTGTTTTATACTATGTAGTGATTAGGTACTAGATACAATCGACTTAGGTACGATCAGCGGATGTAAGAAAGAATAACGGAAGTTTATTCGTACTTAACATTTTTAAGGTTAACCTAGAAGATAATCCATTAAAAAAAACATTAAGTTCGTTAATAAATGATTAACAGATTAACGAGTTAATGTCAAGACGAATGTTGTATGTAAAGAGATTCTTCGTCACTGGCGGAGCGGTCACTAGGTCGCTGTCGCTGCTAGCAATGTCATTAGGACATAAGACATAGTTGGGCTGAGTTAGGCCGGTATGCCACATCGGTCGAGCCGTCTCGATCGCTTTGGAATCCAAGATCATTTTTTTATTTTTTTTTATTTTTTTTTTCCTCAGGAGAGGAGGCTGAGAATCCTCATGGATACCAACGCAACAGGCAAGCAGGGATGCGTTGATTATGTCGGACTCCTGGTAAATCGAGGCGGCTCGATCCAACAGACCTACCGACTAAACTCAGCCTAGCCTTGGCCCTAGTGGCCTTATGGCTTGTACGGAATGGTAACCAAGATCATCACTGCGACACTTGGTTGCTGTGGTATCCATGAGAATTCTGAGTCTCTCCTCTCCTAAGAGAAAAAAGTTAATTGTGTTTGAACGAACGGGGACGGGTACTCTACTCTGACCACAATGATTCGATATGTACATCGTTGTAGTCATTGCATCACGACCTACTCAAATTTATACGCATTTAGTAAAGTCAGAGCGATGTGTGGCGATATCGACGACTATTCGATGTCGAGTTCTCCTCTCCTAAGGGAAAAAAGTTAATTGTGTTTGAACGAACGGGGACAGGTAGTTTACTCTGATCACAATGATTCGATATGTACATCGTTCTAGTCATCGCGTCACGACCTACTCAAATTTATATGCATTTAGTAAAGTCAGAGCGATGTGTGGCGATATCGACGACTATTCGATGTCGAGTTCTCCTCTCCTAAGGGAAAAAAGTTAATTGTGTTTGAACGAACGGGGACAGGTACTCTACTCTGACCACAATTATTCGATATGTACATCGTTTTAGTCATCGCGTTATGACCTACTCAAATTTATACGCATTTAGTAAAGTCAGAGCGATGTGTGGCGATATCGACGACTATTCGATGTCGAGTTCTCTTCTCCTAAGAGAAAAAAGTTAATTGTGTTTGAACGAACGGGGACGGGTACTCTACTCTGACCACAATGATTCGATATGTACATCGGTGTAGTCATCGCGTCACGACCTACTCAAATTTATACGCATTTAGTAAAGTCAGAGCGATGTGTGGCGATATCGACGACTATTCGATGTCGAGTTCTCCTCTCCTAAGGGAAAAAAGTTAATTGTGTTTGAACGAACGGGGACAGGTAGTTTACTCTGACCACAATGATTCGATATGTACATCGTTGTAGTCATCGCGTCACGACCTACTCAAATTTATACGCATATAAGTAGTTAAATCAGAGCGATGTGTGGCGATATCGACGACTATTAGATGTCGAGTTAGTAAAGTACAGTCAGCAGTACGTCAAGGAATGTAGGTGAACGAAAACGGTTCCTATTACGTAGTGAATAAAACCGGTTTCAAAATTTTAACGTATAGCCTGCCTTGGAACCGAGTGTGCATGTCTGCGTAGGCGCCAGCAGAGATGTCACCGAGGGGCGGCGCGGCGGCCGGCGCGCTGCCTTGCCGCGGGCAATGACGCTTGCAAAACCTCCCTGGTACAGACACGTGTAAAGTACATTAATGCTTAATATTTTTTTAAACATTACTGTGGTGAGAAGATCTAAGTGTTTCTATCAAGATTATCGGCCTAATATTGTTTTTTCTAAATAATATATATTTCTTACACTCACATAAATACGCAAGTCATCAGACGTGTGTAGGACTCTCAGTGAACCACCCCGAAGTATATATAAAGTAAGTAGTAAAGACGATCCAGGGACCGCGGAACTCAATTTCTCTAAATCGCACATTAATACGCCTAGTCCAACGAAAGCAAGGCTTGTGTTATAGGATCTAGCGTGACGGATGGTACAAATGTTCGCATTCATCACATAAACATCGAAACCCACTGGGATTTGAACCCAGGACCTCAAAGATTTATGTCTGTCTGTACAAAACTATAGAGTAGAAACAACGTAGCTAGATGACATCTACGATAACTATACACTGGGCTGGCTGCGTCTTCTAGATGATTGCCCAATACCTTTACTGAGTTATAGCACTGCTTGAGACTTTTTTATTTATTGTGTTCCAATTAGGTAACTTTTATTCCGGTTGATTGAGACAGCGATTGTGTCAGGACATTTTAGAGCTATAACTTGAGACGAACTCTTTTGATCATAATTATACACTTACGCGCATGACTGTACCCGTGTTGTGCTATTTCAAAAGCAGTCGATATGTGTTTTGATTAGTTTATATTTTATTTCACAAATTCTGTCGTAATGTGCAATGTCAGCATTCCACAGCCCATGATTAATTGTGCAAAAAAATATGCCACGAATTCGCGTCGTGATGGATAATAATCAATTTACAGTGGTTTTCATATTGTACGGTTCAGTTATTTGTGAAACGTTATACAATTGTTTTGAGAGCAGATATTGTTTTAGAACAATAGTTTGTTACTAAGTTCAAATTGCAAGAACGAAGCGCAACGTATCGTGATGTCTATAGATTTCCACCGCAGCAATATCGGACTTCTCGAGAAGAAAAAGATTATATTCTTTTAATATAATATGTATGTGTCAATATAAATTATTATATTACATGTTGTAAACGACGAGTGAAAAGAGAAGATAAACCTCTCTTCGCGAAAGCGCTCCTAATTTCCGTACAGATATAAATTCATTGTTAAAGTTGATTAAAGTTTATTATTTCTAAGTTATTTTTTTTCTTTATGTTCTCTTATTTTAAATTTGACGACAAGCGCGTGTATATGATTATATAAAATAATGATGATAAAATGCCCATCGTCTCATTAACCTGAAGCTAAATTATCTAGACCTAAAGCTACAGCTTAAAATATCTAAATCTAAACTAAAGCTAAAATATCTAAATATCTATTTAGTAATTGCTATTTTGGGTTGTCAGGACATCTAAATTAAAGCCGAGTTCAATAGTGTATTCTAAAGTGAGTTGACTGTGCTATATGTATAGCCCCAGACAACGCATTCGTATAACAAATGTACCAAGACAATGCCCACACCTTTGCTTTGAAAAGTTTGTTTCTTTTTAATTTATTTATCAAACTGCATAATTGTTAGTTGGCGCAACATGCGCTTATTTAATACGCCATTTTAATAGTGTTGGTAGCAGTGGTCGAGTGACTGACTTCTAGGCGGGCCGCGGATACGATTCCCGCATGGGACAGATGTGTTGTATGACCTTTTTTTTTGAGGGGGGAAACCTTATGCACCATGACACCGCGCTGGCAAGGCGCGGCCGTGTGTGGGGCTCTCCGGTCATAGACCGGCCTACCCACTAAACCCCCCCCCCCCCGAGTTCTTTAGGCCCATACAGGGCACATGGCGGGGTGCGCTTTCGCAATACGACCGCCATGTGTATTTGTTGTATGACCTGTAAAAGTTTATATAGTCTGGGCGTTTGTGCATGTGAGATTTCTGTTTGTGACTGCATCCACGACACATGATAAAAATCCTGCTGTTTTTTTAGCGACAGTTTTAGCATTTCGATAACAATTATATTTGATAACAATTATAGCATTGTAAGCTCATTTACTAGACAGTATGCAATAAGAGGTGGTTCTCTAATTATATTAAATAATATATTGCGTTGCAAAGAACGTAAAGATGTAGTGTCGCTTTCAATTGAAAGAATTATTGAAATATCGTGTGTGGAACTTGATGATCTTATAATAGTTTGTATATATAGACCCCCAACTGGAAACTATCTAGAATTTGAAGCTACAATGGAGGATGTTTTACAGTTAGTATGCAGAAAAAATAAGAATGTAGTTGTATGTGGCGATTTCAATATCAATATCTTAGATTTATCACCTTTGTCCAACAAGTTTATCAATTTATTTAAATCATTTGATTTGCATTATGTATTTAATCAACCAACTAGGGTAACACCCACATCGGCTACTTGCTTAGACAATATCTTCTGTAATTGCAAAGTGTATGAATATGCTATTATAAGTTGTATCAACTCTGACCATAGTAGCCAGTTAGCTTGTATTGAGCACCATCATGTAAATTCTGAAGTGGAAATAGTTTGTAGGCCTATAACTAATGGTAGGTTATGTAAATTTAAAAAGAAAATAACGTCTCAAATCACATCTTTGCCGGCGACAAATGGAGATGCCAATTATCTATATAATAATTTATTTAATTTAGTTAAAAAAGAAAGCAAAGAAATATTCCCACAAAAAGTTGTAAAATTAAAACAAAAATGAAATTCTGTGATTGGGCTACACCCGGTATATATAAAAGCAGGCGTAAGCTATTTGAACTTTATGCTTTAAAATCAACTTCTATTGACCCTGCCTTCATTGATTATGTAAGCCAATACTCAAAAACTTTTAAAAAAGTTTGTTTGTCTGCCAAGTCTTATACATATCAAACAAAATAAATTTGTCTAAAAATAAAGTTAAGACCACGTGGAATATAATAAATCAGGAAGCTGGAAAAGTTCAAACTTCTAGCAACTCTTTTACTTTGGAAATAAATAATAAGGAAATTAAATCTGATGATGCAGTTGCTAATGCATTTGTCGATTATTTTGCTCAAATACCTGTGATAACTACAAGTGGTCTTAGTTCATCTCCTGATATAGCAGTCACCCTACTTGAGTCACGTGTGGATAAGTGCAGTAAACTCTTCCAATTTAGCCATATTGATGCTATCACAGTTGTAAAATCATTCCGTTCTCTTAACAAGAAGAAAACGGAGGATCTCTGGGGTATCTCAATTCACATTATTCAGTCTGTCATAGATGAATTAGCCCCACTATTAGCCCAAATTTTTAACAATTGTGTTGATGAGGGTATCTTCCCTGATTTAATGAAAAACAGTAAACTAATACCCCTTTTCAAATCAGGCGACAAAAAAGAGACCCCTCAAATTTTAGACCTATTTCTATATTACCAGCTTTTAGTAAAATTTTTGAGAAAATTGTTTATAATCAGCTATTAGGTCACATAAGAACTAACAGGCTATTGCATGAAAAACAGTTTGGTTTCACCAAAGGTAGATCCACTACTGATGCAGGAACTGCACTTCTCAAACATATTTTTGATGCTTGGGAAGCCAAGCAGGATGTGATTGGAGTGTTTTGCGATCTTTCAAAAGCTTTTGACTGTGTGAGTCATGAAACGCTTTTAGCTAAACTTAGACATTATGGTGTCTCAGATGGAGCTGGCTGCCTTATTAAATCGTATTTATCGGACAGACTACAAAAAGTGGTCATAAATAGGTCAGAGTCTGCTAGCGCACCTATTATGATGGGTGTGCCCCAGGGATCAATATTGGGTCCTTTACTGTTTTTAGTATATATAAATGACCTTCCTTATTACGTTACAGACTCATGTGAGACAGTCTTATTTGCAGATGATACTTCTTTGTTATTCAAAGTCGACAGACAAAAGTCATGTTTTGACGATGTGAATAGTGCACTCTCCAGAGTCATGTATTGGTTTGAAATCAATAATTTATCATTAAACTCAAGAAAAACCAAATGTATAAAATTTTCGTTGCCGAATGTTCGGCAGGTTGATACTCATTTAAATATAAATGGTGATGTCATTGACTTAGTAAACAATACAAAATTCTTAGGTATTACATTAGATTCACGTTTACAATGGGACCCACATATTGAAGCCTTGGCAAACCAACTTAGTTCTGCAGCGTACGCAGTAAAAAAGATTAGGCTATTAACTAACGTTGAAACGGCAAGATTAATCTACTTTAGCTATTTTCATAGTGTTATGTCCTATGGACTATTGCTATGGGGATCAGCGGCCAATATTGAAAGCATCTTCGTGCTACAAAAAAGAGCGATTCGTAACATTTACAAATTACGGGCTAGAGATTCGCTTAGAGAATTGTTCAAAGAAATTAATATTTTAACTTTAGCCAGTCAATATATTTTTGACAACTTAATTTATGTATATAGAAACTACCACTCATACAATAAAAATAGTGATTTACATAATGTAAATACAAGAAATAAAAATAAACTTGCCGTTCCAATGTACAGGCTCCATAAGACTAGCTGTTCCTTTTTGGGAAAATGTATAAAAATGTTTAATAAGCTTCCACAAAGCATTATTGAGTTGCCTTTGCACAACTTTAAAAATCACATCAAAAAGACACTTATTAGTAAAGCATATTATAAAGTAAGTGATTATTTAAACGATAACACTGTATGGAGCTAGGTGCGGTATCCCAAAAACCATGCTTGGTAACAACATAATTATTTATTTATTATTTTTGTCTTTTCCTTTTGACATTTAATGTGTATGTAAATGTACATACGAAAATATTATATTATGTATGTTAGCTTTATTGTAGCTTTAAGTTTATTTTTTTTATAAATGACTAATTGTAAATAACGATTAAAAAAGAGGAGATAAAAAATAAACCCTGAGAGTTTCTTGCCAGTTCTTCTCTAGGGCCTCCCAATTTCCGAACTGGTGGTAGAGTTTGACGTCAATAAGTGCCTGCAAAGGTCTATGTTGAATAAAGAATTTTTGAATTTTGAATTTTGAATTTTGATAACATTTATTTAGCAAGTCATTCAACACTTCATTTAGCAAGTCTATGTCTGTTTGTCAGTAGCGTAAAAAACCAAAATCCTGCCTTCTTACAAGGTGGAATGTAATTGCGCACCGTACCTATTAAAACCGCATTGATTTCTACATTGACCTTAGTTGGGACGAATCAGGGAAATCCAATATCTACCAATGTCTTATATCAGTAAAAAAATCTTCTGTATAAAGTCGACTTACCTAAGCTGCTTTGTGTGGATTAGGTTTATTCTTAATTGTACTTTACAAGTACATCGTAGTCTATACTATAATATCTATACTAATATTATAAAGAGGAAAGATTTGTTTGTTTGTTTGTTTGTAATGAATAGGCTCCGAAACTACTGAACCGATTTCAAAAATTCTTTCACCTTTGGAAAGCTACATTATCCCCGAGTAACATAGGCTACTTTTTATCCTGGCAAAATCGACAGATCCCACGGGATGCGCAATTAAGGCTTCGCTCAAAAACTATTGCACAGATTTTCATGCGGTTTTCATCAATAGATAGAGTGATTCTTGAGCAAGGTATTGCGGTATTTTTTATCTTGGAAAAACGGATAGACCTACGGGAAGCGCGATAAAACTTCGCGCCGTAAATCGACTTCCGCGCATATGTAGCCGTGGGCAAAAGCTATGACCCTTAACCCTCTATAGACCCAATCCCGAAATCCACGCAGGCGAAGCCGCGGGCAGAAAGCTAGTTTATTATAAAGCAAATCGATGTCATGTCAGTTTGTCAGCCTACCTACCTACCTACGTGGTCGAGTCAGTGCGGCCTTCGGGCCTGTCACACCATCACCATCCGTTCGCCGCATCACGATTGTCTGTAATTCGATGTAATTTGCAATTTATACTGTGTTTCACAATCCACTAGACGGATGTGTAAATTAATGTTCATTTGTTGTTGGTATTTCGTAGACACAAAAAAATATTTTTGTAATAACAAATAGTTTGTAACTGATTACATAAAAATAGTGACTTTTTAATTACAGTGTGTGCCATCTATAATTATATGAGTGCTATCTCCCATTATGGTCAGATATTCAAAATCTATGCTACCATACTATAATAACTAGAGATCGGATAATCGTATGCATATTTACCTAAAGTTAGTTTAAGACAAAGTATGGAAACGGCTTTTTATTGTTTTGTTAAATAAAAATCCCGGGATTGCGGAATTGGATAGCCGAATGTTTATTTATTTACCTAATTTAGTTTTTGACAAAGTATAGAACGGTCATTTTATTTTATTTCCATAAATAAAAATCTCGGAATTCCGGTACTGTAGAACATTTTGGTAAATACGTATGCATTGTTTGTATAAATGAACCCGGAGTCTCGGTCTTTTGAAAATAAATACCACGTGCTAATTTAGTAATTTTCAAACAATATCACTACGTTAAATTTGCAGTCCCGTATTTTCCCGGGATTTTTATTTAACAAAATGTATTTTAAAAAGCCGCTTCCATAATTTGTGAGCCAAAAATTAACTTTAGGTAAATATGCATCCGATTATCCGATCTCTAATAATAACAGTGTGGAATGCCAATTTAATTGGAGACGGGACGGTATTAATACGCTGCCGCAACACAACACAACGCAGTGCGGAGGGTAGTTGTCATTTCTGCTGTTTTAGGATATGCATTATCTTTTATGTAACTATCTGCTTGTAAAAGCAAATCATTTTTATTTTCAACTAGCTTGTGCCCGCGGCTTCGCCCGCGTACTAATCGTATTTTTCAACCGTCTACATAAAGGGGCTTCTCAGTGTGACCCGTATGTTTTATGTACGTATGTAAGTATGTATGTTTGTCCGCGATTATCTCATGTTTGGCTGAACCAAATTCGAAATCTCTAGAATCAGCAGCTAGGGTTGTGCGTTGATAAGTCAGTCAGTCAATCAGTCAGTTTCTTCTTTGATATATCAAGAAATGTTCATGTCCACAATATTCAATCTTAAAATCGATGCCTTTTTCGTAATGAACGTCCAAAAAACCATAAAAACGATACCCATATTGATAGTTAGACATTTCAACCCCATTTCACCCCGACAGGGGAGATGTTATTTCACGTCCGCCACGTTGGATTTTAAAATCATTGTTGTTTTCGTAATCAGCGACCCGATAAACCATAGAAACAATACCCATTGTCGATTTTCAGATTTTGACACCCCATTTCCCCCTTTTAGGGGTTGAATTTTCAAAAATCCTGAAAGACGTGTTTACTCATTTATTGTTAGGAGTACTCCTGCGAAGTTTCGAATAAAATATTCAAACAAATCTTGTTTCTCCATACAAACTTTGGACCCCCATTTCACCCCCTTAAGGGATGAATTTTGAAAAATCCTTCCTTAGTGCACCCCTACACCTTATAAGGAACCTACGTGCCAAATTTGTAATCTCTAGGACCAGTGGTTTGGGCTGTGCGTTGATATGTCAGTCAGTCAGTTTCTTCTTTTATATATTTAGATTAACAAAAATATTTATATTCCATTGTTTCTAGTAGATAAAAAAGTTTTTCTATTCGTCTGTTATCTCAACTTGTTTTGCAAATCAATTGTTTCAGTGTAACTGATGTAGTACACTGAAAAAACTGATTTACAAAACAAGTTGAGATTACTAATTTTAATTCGAATATTATAAGTCGAATACTATAGCCAGTGTTACGAGAGGTAGTTTTTTGATTCCCGAGTTTTAAAATACTTCCTTAAATTGTAGTGAAACTCCTCCCAGACATATAAAAAAAAGAATATAAATGCTTATACATTTTATTGACATTATTTTTTACAAGTTCGCATTAAGCATCTTTCCTTCTAATTTCCCTGTTGCCTCTCAAAGACTTGTAATTTCCTCTAATTAGGGGAATTCCTCCCATATTAGTAACACTGACTAATACGTACCATACCTGCTTAATCACTAATCAGATACTCCTTTTATTTTCCCCTGAGGAAAATTAATTGAATTGCGGCGGTTATGTGGGGCTCTCCTCCCCAGAAGGGGGAGAAATCAGATACTCCTAGTGGTAGGCAACACATACCTGAAAAATAATTTAATAATAATAACTAGGCGAAGAATACAATATTTTCCGTTCCAGTCTAAGACAACTAGTCAGATTAGGCTTTGACACCTAGGGATTACCTTGAATGTATAGGTAGAGGAAGCCTATAATTACCTATACACCATGATCGACACGTTGAATTAAGTTTTACAACCTGAAGTAGCAGTGATTGCATTTTACTATGTAAGCACATAGTAAATTCACAATAATGGCGGAAAATGTGAAAACAGCTCTATAACTGTTTACGATATGATGGCTGCAATAGAAGACACGGTTATTATTTTATGATGTCAGGAAATCGCTCATTATCTTGTAATCGTTACTACCTTATATTTCAGTAATCAAGTCTGAGTTGAGTTATGCGTCTTTCTAAAATATATAGATTAATAAATGAAAAAAACAAATGAAAAAAATAAATTAAAAAAACGGTCAAGTCTGAGTCGAACTCAAAGGGTTTTGTAGCATTATCTGTAAGAACGGCAAAAAATCACGACTGTATGGGAGTGCTCCTTAAATATTTTCTATATTTTAATTTAATTATAAATAAATATTCTGTAAATATTTTGAACGTTATTAAAAAATGTTTGATGGGAAAAAGGAATAATCCGTAATAACACTTGTACAAGGGCAAAGAAGATTTATTTTACATTTTAATGGAGTGTGCACGCAACGAAAGAGACAGAGCAAAGTTAATGAAAGATATTAGATGTAGTAAGCAAGAACTGTTTCTTGCTTTTCATAAATGTTTAATGTTTTAGTTTTTAATAGTAATATTGTTAGAAATATAAGTTTCTTCCTTTGTTCTTTCTTTTAAAATAATGTCAGTACATGTAAATTATTTTGTAGCCGGCTTAACCATTGCCAACATGTGACCGATGTAAAGTTCCAGCGTGAAGTACCCATAAATCACATTTACTGGGCACATCACAGATACCGCAACTTTACATCTTATGTCATAAGTTGACAACACAGTTAGCGGTTTTCCTGGGGTTCCATTCAAGCCATAGGGCCCTTATGGCCCAGGCTTAGGCTGAGTTTAATTGGTAGGTCACGCGACCGGACCGCTTCGGTCGTGTGGAGTCCAACATAAGTGGAGTGCTCTTTGTGAGGATTCTCAGCCTTCCTCTCCTGAGGAAAAAAAAGGTTTTTCTGGGGATTGCAGATTTGCTGCGAGTCACCATGTACTGTAACCACTTACTATGAGGTTGGCGGTCTGTTGTTATTCATGGTGATCTTTAGTCAACTAGATAATCTCGTTACGAGTACCTACACTTAATAGGTTCTCTGATCCCAATGACCTATGATCTTGTTTCTATTGTTGTTCCTTTCACCATACTTCCTCGTTAAACCATATTCATGCCAACAATTGATATTTCTGTATCGATGTCTCGTTTCGTGTCAGTAGTTTAAATTGCGTAATTTATATGGACCTATCCGTATTAACGTATTTTACTGATTCCAATGAGCGTGAATTAGTAAAAAAGTTTGAATTAGAGATTTTTTTCTAAAGGCAAATCAGAAAGAACATATTTACGTCCGCCATTTTATTAAAAACTTTCAGTTGATTTGTTTTAAATGATTGACGGTAGTCGGCACATCGATTTGAAATTAGAAAAAAATCTAAATACACCCTACATATGTATAATTTACTCAAATTAAATTTATTATATTGAATAATAATAATTCATCTATACTAATATTATAAAGAGGAAAGATTTGTTTGTTTGTTTGTAATGAATAGGCTCCGAAACTACTGGACCGATTTCAAAAATTCTTTCACCTTTGGAAAGCTACATTATCCCCGAGTAACATTGGCTACTTTTTATCCCGGAA
Source organism: Scirpophaga incertulas (assembly GCA_036419045.1). Lineage (NCBI taxonomy): Eukaryota > Metazoa > Arthropoda > Insecta > Lepidoptera > Crambidae > Scirpophaga > Scirpophaga incertulas. The sequence goes on from CM071645.1 coordinate 15,868,651, forward strand.
AAATTGACAGATCCCACGGGATGCGCATTAAAGGCTTCGCTCAAAAACTATTGCACAGATTTTCATGCGGTTTTCATCAACAGATAGAGTGATTCTTGAGCAATGTTTTGCGGTATTTTTTATCTCGGAAAAACGGATAGTCCCACGGGAAGCGCCATAAAATCTAAATATGTAGCCGTAGGCAAAAGCTATGACCCTTAACCCTCTATAGACCCAATCCCGAAATCCACGCAGGCGAAGCCGCGGGCAGAAAGCTAGTTTATTATAAAAATAGGTAAAAAGTCATTCTAAAAATATGACGCTCGACATGTGGTTCTAGGACAGTAGTGATGGGAAAAGATCCTATAGTTAGAGAACAGACAGATGTCCGTTATAGTGGCACTTCGAGCATGGTGCTAGTGGATCATGTACCTACCTAGGTAAAAGGCACTCATTGAAGCTATTAAGCCGGGCCCTTATGGCTCAGGCTGAGATTAGTAGATAGGTTATTCTGGTCGACCCACCTTGATCTGTTTGGAGTCGAACATAATCACCGTGGCATTTGATTGCGTTGGTATTTGTGAAGATTCTCACCCTTTCCTCTCCAGAGGGGAAAACACAGAAGCGTGACGTATGACGTATGAAGTGTGATGTATGACCTTCAATACATCTATGACGGTAGTTACACATACCAGAACGTGCTATGATCCCTAACATTCAGAATAGTATCCTAGGCGAGACTACGACGAGTTCAAATACTCTCTACCGTACCTTGGTCATGACTACAGCGTTAGTGTTCCACGCTGTAAGCTATATTACAGCTGGTTTTTTTTTTTTTTTTTTTTTTCCTCGCGGGAGGAGGCAGTGAATCCTCATAGGGGGCGCGCCACCACAGTGGTCGCTTTGACAACCCCCTGGTGCTTGGACGACCTTGCACCGGATACCACCCGCGCCCGGTCTACGGCGGGTGGTTATGTTGGACTCTGACGGAAGGTCAGCCTACCAACTAAACACTGCCTAATGCCTTTGGCCGGGCAGAAAGCCTGGGGCCCTATCGGCTTCATCGGAACGCTCGCCCTCTCAGGGGAGGGGGCGAGGTAGCGCAGCCCTTAACGGTGCATACGCTTCAGGGGATAGGCCGGTTCCCAGAGTGGGTCGGTCAAACTTAATTGTGTACAGAAGGTACTTAGTGACCCGTGCTGTTCGGCGGTTACAGCTGGTCTTCTGGTTCAATCTTATCACGGTAGGCAGCGGCTTAGCTGTGTCCACCCCTGGAATTGCTTAAGTCCATGAGCTGCGGTTAACGCTTAAGATCAGGTGTGCCGCTTACTCATCTGCTACGTACGGCAATAAAAAAAAAAAAAAAATGGTCCATAAAAGGTTGTAGTGCTGCTCGCGTTGTGGCAGCGCACCCGCAACCATGCCATTACATACCGCGGTAGTAATCAATTATTTTTATACGCGTTGGGTTGAGAACTTACACTACTGATCATGTAGACACCTCCTATTTTTAATAGCTTTAATTTAAGTTTACGTGTATGTATGTATGTCTTAGAATATTTAGTGGAACTCTAAAGCTAACGAGCTGAAATTTTGCATACGTGTTTAGTTTTGATGACAATACAAGATTTTATAAATGACGCCATTTTGAATCGAACATGGCGGACGGTAAAAAATGGCGACCTATCATTTTCATAACAAGCCCTACAATATTGGTATCAAATGAAAGGCCTTGAAAAGAAATAAAAGTAAAAGAAAGAAATGTCAATTACATACACGTGTTAAATACTTGTTATAAATTGACGATAAAGCGGGGACTATAATACAATATTCTATTACGGTATTCTTACAACCGTCAGTATTGTATATAATATCCATAAATGATCTTGTAAATGCATTGTGTTCGTGCGCTCTTGACCGCATTCGCATAATTTTCATTGACGCCGTGCACAATGCTTAGAAAACTATAATGGGTGCGACTTTCCATTGTTACATTATTTACTAATAGTATTTCCTAAATTGTGGATTGTAACAAAATGAGACATTATCTATAAATACTATTATTCTATATGCAGATTTTACAGAATTTATTTTTTCATATTTTTCCTAAACACGAACACATGTCAACAAACATTAAACTAATACGACGACACGATTGGCGCAGCGGTCATCTACTACTCAACGGAGGGTGGATTCGATTCTTTCATGGGTCGATGGGTGTCGAGTCAATATATTTTTTCTTTTTTTTTTCCTTATTCGTACGTACGGACAAGGTTTTTGTTTTTTTTTATTATTTAAGCTTTTTTTTTGTTTTGTTTGTTGACGTCAATAAGTGCCTGTAAAGGTCTATGTTGAATAAATATTATTTTGATTTTGATTTTGGTCAGATATTTTGTAAGACCTACTAAAATTTGTTCCGATCTGGATGTATGTATATGCATATGAGATTTGATATTTGTAACTTGGCCACGACACAGGCTAAAATACTAGTCTGGGGCGACGTTTTAAAAAATAAACAAATAACATAATAATTGTCGCTTATATCACGTGGGGATATAGATCCAACGTGACTTAAAAGGCCTCTTTAAGTGAAAATTAATGAAAGTGTGCGTAGAGTGTACCAACTGGATCGAATCTCTGCACCATGAAAAATGAAACTAATGACTAGTATATCCGTATACCCAGGTAGATGCACAGAAACTATTGTCATTACTGGTCAAAACGTTGGTGGACTATTGCGTTTCGATTTTGGTGGTGATGAAAACCGGGCTATGGAAGAGACTCCAATCACCAACCTTCTCAAAGTCTCCTAATTGATTTAAATATGGCAGGTGGTGACTCGCCGCCCACTTAATAGGCCCTCCAAAAAGCAGAACAATATTGGTGCGAAAGTTGCAACATGGATGTGACCGGCTAAGGTTGTAGAGAGGTGTGTCTGCCACAGCGATCGAGATCGACGATTGATGATCGACGTTATGACATTATTACACTTGCACCCTTCGAGCATCTGCTCTTGCGACTCCACTCTATCCGGCCGGCTAAGGCAAGGCAGAGGCAGGTGGCATACGCCCCCCTGAAGTACATCGGTACCCTCGGTGACACAATTCACCGACAGCTCGCCACAAGCTGCCCTGTGGGAGACTGACTGCACTGATATGCCATTTATGGCAGTTACGGGGCATTAAATGCCCTACCAGCGGGTGATGGGGTCGACTCTTCCCTACACATCCTATATAATAATAATTATTAGCTTATCTTGATAGCTTAAATATGTGTTTACACATATTTACAGCTAATGAGCATAAAAAAACTACGTTTTCTTTACTTAAGTATTAGTCGATATTTTTTTCACGTAACAATTTATCTACCATGATTAAAACACAAGTTAATAAAGTTTAATTTATTTTCTCAAGCACATAAAACTTTATATTACTGATGTGCAGTTATCAAAAGACTAATTATATTCATTTCAATAGAACAAGCAATAAAAAATATAATGAAAATATAAAACATATAAAAAAGATTTTCAATGAAGTTTAAAGATGTTAAACTGTATTTTAGAAGTTAAGTAATAATAATAATTTTAATTATCGAAATGGAACAAGAATCAAGCATAAACATTTCAATGAATTTCCTTCCTTGCTTTATTTCCTTGCAATCGAAGTGAAGTGAGTGTAAATTTCATCATAAAATTAATTTACATCGTCGCTCGTTTTATGTTTATATCATTCTATAACTATTGTGGTTTAATGAAAATTAGTGTTTATTGGTACCAAGGCTTAAGACTTCCTTCTAAGATTTTCATTATATACGCAACAGACGACTCTACACTTTTCAGAGTCTAGCAAATCTTAAAAAGTTACACTTTCCCACTATTTTTTTTGTTAGGGGTTCAAACCTGGTGAGACCTAAGGCAAACTCATCAGCTCGCGGTACATACTGCTAACATAAAATCCTAATTAAGTCAGGATGGTGAGAGATGGTCCAAACCCTTCCTTTATACACATTACGAAATATAATAAATTATCCATATGTCATATATTATACAAACAACTTCATAATAATTTTAATGATAATTTGTTCTCTATCACTTTCAGGCAACCAGTGCTCTGTTCACTCTTGACGGTCCACGTGGTGAGGCTCTGTCGCGAAGGCTCGCGCGAGGAGAGAAGAGAAGGAGACACTGTCGTGCTGCCGTGGCAGTGATAGCACTTTTACTGCTGCTGGCTGCAGTCGGCGCGGTGGAGTTGATGTTATCAAAGGGGCAAAGAGTTTTTGGCTCCGTGCTGCGATGAATTACGGCTTCGTGAACTTTCGAGTTGAGAGTATGCAGCATAAAAGATCCTCGATGTGTCAAAATGTTAAGGTGTTTGTTGGAGCCATCCGCTACTCCTAACATAGATCTGATAGTATCACGAGGGAGTCACTGCTGATTTATTTGGTGTAGGTAGTAGTACATTTACAGCTGCTGCATAAGCAGTCAGCGGTTGAGAAAGAGCCAGTTTTTGGATCTGTACCATTGTGAATGGCAACTACAAGGAGTTACATTCTGAAAGTCTTGGCTTTAGTAGCATTTTTCTCGCTACTCTTGTGTACTGCGTAAATGAGCAATTTTCTGACAGCGAATAATTAAAATTGTTGGCACAATAAGCTTCAGATGGCACTTTTGTTCTAAGATGAGCAAAAAATCACGATTTGTCACGAAACAACCATTTCATAATCCTATTTAATGTTTTAAAGCATACATGTTAATCGTAAAGTATTTTTTTAAAGTATTTTGTTTATTTTTTAAGTACTACGCCGAATTTTTAAATCATTTTTAATTAAAGAATATAAATATATATTGCACATCATCTATGGTAATTTATAAAAAACGTTTTTAATCTATGGAATATGGCTTCTATATAATTATAGTAACACGTCAAACTATACAGCACTACGTTATCTTATGTAATGTCATAAGGGCTGCTCAAGAGCAACATCTAAAGTCGGAAGTGTTGCGATGTGTACAAACATACACGCTATTTATGAGCAAACTTGGAAAACTCGTTAATCTACTCAGAAAAGCTCTCATTAATGCTAATTATTGTCGATGTATAATAAGCGAGTCAATTTGTAGGGTGTTCATCTACAAACGCTGGAGCATTAGGGCGGAAACTGCGTTAAGCGTACGCACGCACGTGATCATACAAATGTGACTGACGCATCGACACGCTGTGCTGGAGAACGTCTTGATAATAAGACTGATATACTTACTTTGACATTAAACATGTATAAGATTCCAGATTTGAAAAAAAAATTGTAAACTTGAGCTAAAAGAGAAAAATAAGTTTTAGATTCAATAGAAGCTAGGTCCTAGTTGCTAGCGGCTAGCATTTTTGTGCTTGTTTCGCTATGTTATAACAACGTATGTTCTCCATCAATATTACTGTACATGCAAAGTGTTAAAATTGCAATTTCGGCCCTAAATTTGGCCCGAAGGCCTCACGTTTACTTGGATTGTAGAAGGAACTTCCTGCCGAATTTTACCCCAGTATGAGGGTCAAGAAGGTAGCAAATAGGTTTTTGAGGGATTAGCAACGTGATTGTTATATTGTATTGCAGGAACGCGAATGATTCTTTGTCTAGGGTCTCTGACTTACATTCTTATAACTGCCTTCTAAATGTTATTTAATTGTATTGTTGATGTTGAAGGTATATAGTTATTAAAATAAGTAGGCTTATATAGTTACCATGATGTTAAGTTTAGGAAATGTCCATAGTTAATTATACCTACAACACGGTTATTGAGTGCCATTTGAATGCACTATTTCGTTTTATTTGTGATTTGAGATACTTATATTTTGTGAAGCAAGTGACGACAAATAACAATCTTTTTTAGTTTTTAAATGTATACATATTTAGTTACATATACCTTGGCAAAAAAATAGACAACACGTTAAAGTTTAGTAAATAAAAGTATAAAGAATCATTTCTGTGAGATTCTGAGGACATATATATATATATATATATATACTTTATTGCCATAATTTGTTACAACAAAAGTAAAAAAAAATGTGGTTCACAAAGGTGGACTTATCTCTATTAGAGATTTCTTCCAGCCAACCTGTGAGTGTCTACGGAATGCTACTTATAATGAGTAACGTCAAAGCTACCAAAACTGTTATTCATAATACAAACATATATATACCATGAATATACATACAATACAATAAATAAACATATATATATATATAATATATATAATATATATATATTATAATATATATATATATATACATACACATATATACATACATGTAATGCTATAAATAAATATATACGTAAGATGATGATGACAATGTGACATTTATGATGAGTTGCCAACTAGCGCCTGAAAATGTTGCTTCAGGCTACGTTTAAATGCATGAACGGACTGGCTCTGTTGAACTATAGAAGGCAGATGGTTCCACATTTGGGCAGCACGAAAGCTAAATGAGTTGAGCAGGAAGTTTGTGTTGCACTTAGGCAATTCAAGTGTGTCCGAATAGCTATGTGAAAAAAAAAACAAAAAAAAATCACGAAATGGGGAGATGTCTGCACATGTCGGGTAGCCTTGTTCAAAACACGAATATACAATTTATTTTCTGGTCCTTATAAAGATCATTACAGGCTTCAAAAATTAAAGGGTTATGGATATATCATGTTTGTAGCAGTGCGCGTACATATTTTTATGTTACCTGGTCAAAACGAAAATCTTTGATTCGTACTTGTTGACAGTGATAATGTATGAAACACCTAACCGCGTAGAATGGGCTTTGTAAACCTGCTAAGCGCTAATAGACAGAACTATTCCCGGAGTTCGCATCACATGATCGTATCTGAAACGACGCATGAACCACGGTCACTCACATAATGTTAAAGAATTGGAAACCTTAAGTGGCTGTAGGCGTGGTACATTATAGAACTAACGGCCGTTAGACTGGAAATTTCTTCGAGTGCCAGGTATCGTAGTCACAAAACGTATCTGATAGGGTGGCTACACGATCGATAAACGAATTGATTTAATTGACTTCGCAGAGATAATTACGGTAAACCTTCTTAATCGGATCATCGTCGAAATTTCGGATTTAAGCGTTTCGTTAAACACATATGGCAATTACTTGTATTTTCGTATATATAGATAGGAGTTGACGAGAAACGAATTATGTTTGTTGCAACATGTTGTAAGAAAACTTGTATTAGTTACATTATTAATATCCAGTATATTTTTACGTTAAAGTTATAATATAGGTAGACTTAATTCCGTCAGATATTAGTGTTTTAGCACTGATAGTCCTATGGTTATCATTGATCGAGATTATTCGATCGATTAATCGCGGCAGCGATTTTGTTAACAATTTCAAATAAAGATGACACAAAGTTAATGACACAAAACATCAGTAGGCTTTCTCGTGAATCAATTCTGCTAGATCGACGGAGAGATTTTGCGTTCGTTCAGCACTAGCCAGAAACTGAATCTGCACACGCGGTTGGTTTGCAGTTATGTTTCTGGCATACTAACTTTTGGCTTATTCTTCAAATATAATCTTAAAGAAATATCTTTACAAAGTGTTTAATAATTTTGGGGCTAAAATTGATGTAATCAATTAACATTGAGATTTAATTTGCATATAAAAGTAGTATGTTTTGGTATAAAATATTGTGAATGTTATGTAATTATGCAGTACGCAGTATTAATATTTGGAATGATCGCCATAAGTTTGGTATATAATATATTAAAACATTTAAAAATGTAGATAAACTTACTCACTAAATTTCTTTAAAATGTCATTAGATATTAAGTTAAGAATAACCACAAGTTCCGAAAATTGTGATATGCCTTTTTACAAACAGTAAAACAATGTGTTATGCTTTTTAAATGTAAATTCTTTATATTAATTGAAGTATGAATAAAGATTTGTTCGTTTTAAAAGTGCTTATTACAATCCTGTTTGATTAACTCTCTTTGATTCAAAAAGATTTGAAATGAAATCTCTGTTGAACAAAACATTCTGTATTAAAAAGAAAACCAGAGGTCAGCACCCCTCTGAAATGTATTGTTACTCTGTGTTCTTGCTGTGTAATACTGCTTAGAGATAAAGTTTTATTTCTATAATCAGTGGTGTTTCTTTGATAAAAGATCCATAATCCTTCAATCTCCATAGTGATGTTATCTCCTTAATCAAGATAATTGGAAACTACACGAATATTGTTACAATATAAAATATACTAATAGAGTCGCCCAAGCATAGACAATTTAGACATACTGCCCAAACATCTGCTGCAGCGCATGTGCACATTACTAGTATAAGCCTATATTTTTTCACCTCGATAAAGTCTCTTGATAGTCGTTTTAATACTTGTTCGTTTACAAAACACGAATAGACATCTAATATGTACACCAATGTTATACTAAACCATATTTAGTACAATACTAATATCCTACTATCCTACTACTATTATAAAGGCGAAAGTTTGTAAGTATGGATGTATGGATGTTTGTTACTCTTTCACGTAAAAACTACTGAATGGATTTGAATGAAACTTTACCACAATATAGCTTATACATCAGAATAACACATAGGCTACAATTTTTGAGGTTTCTAATGTGAGGTCGTAAAAAAAACACATTTTTTTGCGCTTACATTGCAAACGCTGACTGAATCCTACAAGATAGATCAAAACAATTTACTACAGTATTGTACAACTTAAAAAGGTCTACAAAAAAGTCCGTGATGGTATATGTTTATCTCTTGGAATAACCCACGGTAACAATTTTTTATCCTTTACTTTGTACGAGAAATAATGGCTTATTTACGAAGCGATTTTAAGCAATACAGTATTAATCCTTATCCAATTAAGTATCTTAAATACATTGTGCATTTAATAAAGATCAATATGGCTTTTTACAGCATGTAAATTAAATAAATATTTTCGAAGATATCACAGATTTAAAATGCAGTCATAGCAATTTCGGCGATAAATACCGTTTCGGTGATAAATGAAGTCCACGCGAACGAAGTCGCGGGCAAAAGCTAGTATCTATATATAATTTATTAAGTACGGTATAATTACTAAGATAACATAAATTATAGAATAGTACATGAAACTTCCTGTTATAACTGAATACTGTGGATTTTATGGCTTAGCTACTTAGACCTTTGAGCCAGTATTACTGCCCCCCTAGACAAATGCTACTTAGCGTTAGCGTTCGAAACTGCGGAAAAGACAAAATGTATGGAGATGACATTAGGTAACGATAAGTCACGTGACATCTCCATACATTTTTTCTTTCCGCAGTGACTGAACGCTAATGCTAAGTGGCATTTGTCTAGGCCATCTGATTGGAGGCACTTACACAGATTAGTAATACATTCAAGAGCTAATTACCGACATATATAATTATACATACCTATAAGTTACAATATAAGATGAAACGAGTTGCACCAGTTCTTCGACAGATGAATTCTTCAGTAAGATTGCAGTTTATAGATACTAACATGCGTACTCTTTATTATGTTATTTACATAGCCATTTAAGGCATAAAGTTTCCTATTTCTCCTCACATTTTGTTCTAGTCACCTGGTACTTGAGCGTATTGCAGTGCTTCCTTTTGCAGTTCTACGTGATTTTTTTACCCATCAACAGCGGAAGAGGCTAGCAAGTAAGTCAATTGTGAGCTTGTTTTAGAGCGAGTCTTCGAGTCCAACTTCTATCATAACATAAAAGAAATATCAAATGTCTTAATACATTTTCGCTACTATTCCTGAGATAAAACAAATAATCGAGTTTAGAAATTGAGGCTGCTGTACGTGATGAGTTACATCACATTTCTCAGACGCAGACTTTTCCAGGGTCGTCTGATTGGGTATCTCTGTCTTAACTATTTCTTTTTTATTTTTATTTTTTTTATTGCTAAAGTTGACAAACAAGCAGGCTGCCCACCTGATGGTAAGTGGTAACAGTCGCCTATAGTACATGTGGTTCCCACGAGATTCGCAGCAAATCTGCAAACCTCATAAGAACCACAGTGTACGTTGCCAACTTGTGACATAAGATGTAAAGTCACAGTACCCAGTAATTTCACTGCCTATCTTACCTTTCACGCCGGAACACAGCAAAGCGAACCCTGCTGTTTGGCGGCAGAAATAGGTAAGACGGAGGTACCCATGCAGACGACCATGGTACAGAGTCTACCTCCTAGGGATTTCTACCGCAAAACAGCAGTATTGGCTTCGTATCCTCTTGTTGCGGTGTCGGAAGGGTAAGATAGACATTGAAATTACATTGCGTTTGTAACTCTTTTACTCCTACTCGAGAGAGGGAAATAAAAGGTCCATGTAGTTGTAAGTACAATGTATATTATTTAAAAGTAAAAGTAGGTCGTGGGAACAAGAATTTGTATTCGCATCCGAACAGTCCCACAGTATATCAACACCACTGCCCTTATTGATCCGGTCGTAGTCCGCGCCGGTAGGTAGTCGGGACCGCGACGGCAGGCAGCCGGAGAGACCCAATAGTAGGAGCAGAATCGCAGCGTAGGCTCGGTAGCATAGGCTCCCCAATTCGGGGATCACACTACACTTATTATGTTTTTATATAGGATTATATTTACAACGTAGTACTAGTATTCAATTGCGTTAATATATATTCAGTCTCTAATATGCGGATAATTGTCTTTTAGTGTTTAGAATGACAACTCGCAGAGATGACTATCCACAATCCGAAATCAGAATGTTCTGGTAATACTTAGTGGCTGACAGCTCGCGTAAATTCGTTCACTTTCGCTTTTCGTCGCGCGCACGATGATTTACATCGAATGCCCGTTGAGCGGCGGTCACTCAGAAACCAGTTTGTCCGTTCGCCTAATACTCCGATAGATTTTTAGGAATGCGTGAGCGCAAAGCACCGCGAATCCTTGCGGTCACGCGTTCTTGGAAGTTCCGTAGTATTAAATTTATTATTATGTTTTATTTATTTTTAAGTCTTAGTGTTAGAATGTATATAATTAGAATGTAAGTATATAGTTTTAATATTTAATAGATTTTTAATTAGTTGTGAAGTTTAGTTTAATTAATTAGTTTAAATTGAAGTTTGTGTTGTGCTTAATTAAGTTTTAAATATTTTTTTTTTGTTGTAAGCTTAGATAAGTGTTACTTTTTAAATATAAAAATTAACACCGTTACATACCCCCTTTTTAGGTAAGGATTTTTTCTATGTAAAAATCCGCTTCAACTTCTATAACACTAACTTTATAACGACTGCATACCCTTTCATTTCCTTCCATACTTCCCTTTTACACTCTCATTCCTCCTCATTCATTACTCCATTTTATTCTTTCATCCCTCATCAAGCAATCCAACAGTTATTACCTACGTTATTTTTGTAAAAACTGCTTCTAGCATTCAGAGTATTATACTTAGTCTGAGATTAATACTCAAGTAGTCATTATAAGATGTTGAAAATCGTAGAAATTTGTTAATAATTTAATTTAGAATAGGTTGTAGTTTTGGTTTAGAACCTTATAAGTAGAATATATTATATCAGAGGTAGGGTCTGAATAATAAAAATTAGTTTTAGTATAGGCTTATTTAGTGAGTTACTATCCGCTCATTAATAGCTTTTCCAAGGGGTAGGGCCTGGAAAACTTATACGTATTTAGGTACGCATAATAAGATGTGTGGTTAAGGCTTATTTATAGAGTTACCAACCGCTCTTTAGAAGGATTATTACAGGGGTAGGGCCTGAATAATCAAATTTAATCTAATTAAAATATAAATAACGATTTGTAGCTGTAGTGTGTATGTAGCGTAGAAGTTGAAAGCGTAAAGTTAAGTATGAATTTAAAATTATTTTTAGGTTAAATAATTGATGTTTAAGTTAAGTTAGCTTTATTTAATTAGAAATAGGAAAAAAAAAATTAAGAAAATAATGCTTGTCTTTTTTTATTTAAACGGATTTAGTAATTTGACAAGGTTCCTTCTATCGCCTTTTACGATACCCAACAGGAAGATATGGGGAAGTAGTATTCTTTAGCGAGCCGCTACCACTCGGCTCAGACGTGTTGCGTAGATTAGACGTAACCAGATTCCCTCTATCGCCTCTTACGATACCCACAGGATGAAATGGGGAAGCAGAATTCTTTAGACAGCCGCTACTTCACGGCTTTTAAATATTTTTTTTTTTGTTGTAAGCTTAGATAAGTGTTACTTTTTAAATATAAAAATTAACACCGTTACACGTTGACTTGGCAATGTCAAAAAACAACGTTACACTAGCAAAGTTCACCTCAGGCTTGCAGATTTGCTTTGATTCTCACAGGAATCTCGCGTACTATAGGCGAATGTATCGAGTGTAATAAGGTCACCAGGGTAGTCAGGTCAAGTCAAGGTCATCAGGTGGGTAATGCATTTGTTGTCAATATATGTAAATACAGAAAGAAATAAATTATGTAAGGCTAACAAGGAACACCTATTGTGCCTTCAGGAGACGAAAGTTAATGGTAGTGAACGCTAAACTACTGGACAATTTGGCCACAATACCACCAAGCTCTTGCGCAAAATATATTAGGTCGATGGTAGAGGCTAGGTGGATAAACTAGGACGGGATAAAATATCTTCGGTGGATCAAACTGTAAATGTACCCCTTTTCTTTGTAAAATAGAATACGATCCCGAAACAATTCCTGGTTTATTAGTCCTATATCCTGTAGGGTCTCGGACAGAATGCACCGGTATCTTATTTGGCATTAAGTATAATATACCAAAGGGTATTTCACGAATAAAATATACTTTTTTAGAATTATACTATTATATTTTATAACATCATTGAAGAACAAAACTAAATCTAAATAAATGTATTTACAAAATAGAAATATACGGAAATCAGTTCTGAGATTGATGTTTCAGTCTGCAAAGATGACAGCGTCCACTTGTTGGTCCTGGGGATCCATCGGGACGTCATCCAGAACCTGTTCGTTAAACGCCAAAGCCACAACCTGAAAATTGTCATTTACTATATAATGTTATAACAAGTACGCAATGCACGTGTTGATAGACCTAACGTCTGATGGCTTAACAAAATGAAAGGTGAAGAACTGGGATAAAATATAGTCCAAAGGGTGGTTGTTGATTGAATGTTCCGTCCAAGTCAAAAATTAAATAATGCCTGGGATATACTGAAAGATAAGAAGGTAAAAGAAGGTTAGAAGGTAAAGGAAGAACAACTTAAACAAAAAGAGGAAACAGCAAACCAGCCTATTATTTTTATCATCGGTCAAGTATCTCTTTCCTGTGGGAAAATCCGATATCATGCGGGAAAACCGCGGTCGGAAAGCTAGGATAATATGTACCTTAGGAGCAGTAGCTGGGTCGTTCCTGAGTCCAGCCAAAAACCTGTCGTAGTATCCGCCGCCATGACCCAGTCTGTCGCCCTTCTGGGAGAACGCAACTCCTGGCGCAATCACTAAATCTAGTCCACCTGTAATTAAGGAAACGAAGTTTAATTTATCTGATAACAATGTAATAGTTCGATTAAGCTTGAGAGAAAATAAACGTGGTTATTATTATTAATTTATTAGATAAAGCTCTTAATTTTTTTATCTACTATCATGCTATTAATCTATATATATAAAAATGAAACCCGTTTCGCGTTGTCACGGCATCACGTGTGAACGGCTGAACCGATTTCGATAATTCTTTTTTTTAAATGTTTGTGGAAGTCCAAGGATGGTTCTTACGGAAAAAAATATTAAGAAAATCTCTCAGAAATATTGAAAAGTATACATTTAATTTTGCATATTTTAAAAAACGCGCGTTACGAATGTCAATTTTTTTTTTATACGAATGTCAACGTCATTCACATCCATAGACTATATTAAAAGAGCATCGTTTCAACTATACAAAATAAAGTAGGGCATCAAAGCTACGCTAAGGCGGTACGAAGTTCGCCGGGTCAGCTAGTCCTCTATAATAGAACCTATAACAACTAGCAAATTGAGTGTTTTAATGTTGGCAATAACCAACATTAAAACACTCATGATATTATGATCACTATGTCATCCAAACGCGTGATATTATGAATTTCAAAAAAAGAATATTCTCATGCAATGACATTTTCACCACCAGATCGCAAAAATTTTGAAAAAAGAACAATAAATTGTAAACTAATTCGTAATTTCGGATTCTCGTCTTTAGTGTTATTTCCCGCCATTTTTTTACTCGAATATTATAGAAGATTGTTATAATATAGAGGATTCTCATCATGATTATAGATAAAGTCTTGTATGCAACTGTAATAATTAGTTATTAAAACACTCATGTGATACTATTATCACAACCTACATTCGTGTTTTAATAGCCCTGATTATACAACAGTTGCATAAATAACTATTAGAAATTATATTATTATTATTCAGCAGACGGTTTTTCCGAGTGCGCGATACCCATTCAGTTGTAGAATCTGCATAGTATGACTTGTATTTTACTGATATGTGATTAACTCAAGCATTCGAGTCTGGGCTCCCTTCGTTTCGTCATTGTCGTTAAGCGTCCAACTGACTGGCTTGAAATTCACGGTGACTTGATTTGGTCACAGAGCCCCCGTTGTGGTAATGCCAAACTGATAAAAACCCATTATCATCAGGTTTGTTCAACAGTAACGATGAAGATGTGTCAAATTTTTTGGTTACCCCCAAATACCATGCATACCAGTGCAGCAGGCCATGCCGGCTGCTTATACTGAGCTTGCCACAGTTATGGTATCCTGTAGCGGTACATATCAATATTTTATTGTATTGTTTTTTTTTGTTATTGTTGTTCATATCGTTGTGTGGTCCATCTATAAATGTATTTATTATTTCTTTCTTATGTATTTCTAAATAAACTCAAAACCTACATTCTATCAGCATTTAACAACTACATGTTATTAAACGACATGTGTGAAACGGCCTTTAATCAGTTACATTTGCAGATTCCACACAAACTTCAAAAACATCCAAGTAAAAAAAAGTAACAACAAGTAAATATTTATCAACATGTTATTGTATGATTCTTATTATATTTGGTATTTGAAAGTGAACCTTTTGACCTCGTGATAAGTGCTATCATGTATAGCAGTACGAATGTTACAATATAGCTTATAGCTTTCATGATAACATGTCTTTATTTATAAAAATATCGTATTTTTTGTAGGTACATACAACATTAAAGTTATTTCTTTTGAATACAAGCTTTAAGAAAATTACTTTTTTATGCAATTTTTGACTACTTTTAACAATTTATATGTTCAAGTTGAAAAAATACAATCTTGAAAACAGCTCCTATCTTTTTAGTCAGAATTTCGTATTTTATTAGCTATAACTTAATAAAACTAAACTAAACTAAACTAAACTTCCTCTTTACCATATATATATATACTCGTTACATATTCCAGTTCTTCAAAACAATTTTGAATAAAAAATACTTACATAAAATACGTTTCTCATGCTCATTGACATAAAAATAATCTTACACGAGGTTATAATAAAAAAATCCGGCAAAGAGCGAGTCGGAGCATTCTTAACCTTGAGCAAATATATTGATAATTTTCTTTTGTGATAGCAAAATTTGTTGCTTGCTATAGCAACAAATTTTCTATTCTTTTTTTGTGTGTTTAACATTAAATTGCTTCATGCCAAATTTCATGATTCTAGGTCAAGGTTTTAATTTCGTCATGAGTGCCGAAAAACATCAAAAAGATAATTATTATATTTTGTGATGCGACTAGAAATTAATTTTTCGGGGTTTTTCCTTTATTTGTGCCTATATAATATTGCTTTTATCTCCTTATTTTTCTATTTTATTCTTTATCCCCTTGTGAGTGTTAAAATTTTGCAGCATAAATGGAGCATAAAAAAGGTGGTAAAGATTTCGCCGACTGCTTAAGCTTAGTATTGGATAAAAATTTCAACTTTGAATCGTTTTGAAGCGTTCCCAAGCAATGGGATAAAGGAACAAAGAGTACCATTTTTTGGTATTTCTGCAATAACGTATATCGTGCTAAACTGTGCGATCAATATTTGGATTTTGACATTTCAGTACGAAATACTACTTTATCATATCGTGTTTTCGTATTCATACAGATAGGAGATAATAGTAGTTCGGTGGTGGAGATCGAGGGAGGCGGTGGTGGAGATCGGGGGAGGCGGTGGTGGAGATCGGGGGAGGTATTGCAGCCTCTCCCGAGGAGGGCTCCCCTGTATCGGCAGGGGAGCGGAGGCTGAGGGTTCCCGGAAGTCGCTTGGTGTTCCCGGGGGCTCCCTATATGCCTGAGGAAGGCCATCCCTGAGGTTTTTAGTGGAGAGCCCCACATAACCGCCGGCTCGCCACACCCGGGGTATGCTAAATAATGCATTTTCCTCAGGGGAACAAGTAGTTACCTGTTTCCAAAGCGTTCTCTCTTGGCTGGTTCTTCGCGTGTTGCTGTATGCCGTGCCTTGTCAGCGGCATGGCTTGTTCGTCGCCACTCTCCAGCCGCAGCATCTTCATCACGCCGCCGGCGTACTGAGGCACGAAAGCGACAGCACCTCTGCTTCTGATGTGCTCGATGATCGGAGCTGTGTCGATCTCTTGGTCTGTGCTCATGAACAGAGATATTCTCTTCGATGATTTGTAGTAAGGGTGGTTGGTTAGCTGCACGAAAATAATATATTAAAAAGTAAAAGCATTTGTAAAATATTTTATATGACTTCCGTATCCGAGTGGTAAGCGGTTCAAAGTGTCGCAATTCCTGTGGTCCCGAGTTCCGGTGGGCACATTGTTGTGTGATGCCAGCATTTGTGCCACAGTTACCCTAGATCCCATAATAAAAGCCTTACAGTGCTTACTTTGGGCTGGGATAATTGGTGCTGTGAGTATTAAAATTCATAATAATAAAAAACCAGAAATCAATCGTAAACTTTTAAGGTATTCTCTAATAGGGTTGACTAAAACAGATCAAACTACTAATGTTGCAAGTCGACAACTCCTCCATATATATATTTAATATTATATATTTATGAAATAATGAAATGACATCACCAACGTTGAAACGATGCGATATCGAAACCTTAAAAAAAAGAGCATTTTCCCATTTAAAAGGCCTGCAACTCATCTGTGACTCCTCTGGTGTTGCGGGTGTCGGGCCGTTATCGGTTACCATCAGATGATCCGTTTCCTCGTGTGCTCCTCCTATCCCATAAAAAATAAATTATGGAACTCCCGAGAATCAAAATTTGACAGCAAATATCAACATAGTTGACAAAAAATTATACTAGGATGGAAACTTGTCGATGCACTAGCTCATGTATGAATTACACATCTGGTGTGTATTGTTCGATCTTTGTTAAAAAGTCTTCTCTTAACCCTTAACACTACTCGTGGGGGACCTAGCTCCCCCACCGCCTACTTTTTTGCAAATAACATAATTATTTAAAAAGCGACGCGGTTGCGGTCCGGTGTATTCCTAATGACGCCCGAGAGCTAGCAGGGGATGGACGTGTGCGCTGTTCACGTTTGTGGTTTGCGAGGTACGTGCCGTTGTGGGACCTAAGTCCCCCACGAGTGTAGTTATGTAGGTATTTTTCCATATTAGTATTTTTATATTTTATAAGTTTTGGTGCAATATGGTTAAAAATTTGAATGCCTAGCAGATAGAAAGGCTATTAAATGATCTTGAAAATGAAGACAGCGAAAACGACGAGATATTTAGAATTATTATCAGATTTGAGCAATGCAGTATACTTAGTAAGTGACCACGATACGAATAGCGATGACATGGCTGACTTCTGAAATGTGCTGCTTACGGTGTGAACAGGAGAAGTCAAAGATGGCTGACCACAATATTTTGTGCATTATTTAATATATCCGGAGTAAACAGTAATGTCCTTTATACCGCATCGAATCACAAACAGATGAGCCGTTACAAGTTTTTAGAAGAACTTGGATATGCTTTAGTGATTCCTCTTGTTCTAGAAAGAAGACGCTTGTCTAATCTTAGTAAGGAGCTGAAAGATACGATGGACAAGTTTCTACGCGAGGTTGGTGTTGACGTACCTGAAGATCTACCAACACAAGGAATTAGTCAAAATAAAAAACCAAAGAAATCTTGGTGTCATTTGTGCCCACGAAGTAAAGATAGCAATACTCCCAGAGTTTGCTCCAAATGTATGAAAAATGTCGGTCGTATCCACTCTATTGATGTTAAAATATGTACCAAATGTCTGTATTAATTAGTAATGTTGACTAATTATTGAGACTGCTAAGAAATTTTAAGAATAAGTTAAAAAAATATTGGTCAACTATTCCTATTGTGATTTTTCATGCTCTTAAACTTATTGGAGAGTTTATGTTTGTTTTTGTTTATAGGTATATTGGTTTATTGGAAAAAAGTTTTTTTTGTTTTGATATTCTAATTTTTAATTTAAAACAAAAATTATTTGGGGTTGTGAAAAAAACACTGTAAATGTAATAAATTTTTTGGTAACTTTTTTGTTTGTAGCTAGGAATAATATTTTTTTATGTTTAAAATACGATTAACCCTGTTTTTTCAGTTAAATATATGTTTCTTGTTTATTTTATGAAAAACTAGCTTTTGCCCGCGACTTCGTTCGCGTGGACTTCAGGTTCGTCTCGTCTAGTCTAGTAATAAGTAAGAAATACGGTAACTAAGCACTGCAGAGCCCTAATCATAGGCCTATAGGTAGCTACTGCAGTATGCTCCTATATAGTTTATAGGAGCATACTGCGTAGGATTCAGTCAGCGTTTGCAATGTAAGCGCAAAAAATGTGTTTTTTTTTTGCAAACGATCTCACATTAGAAACCTCAAAAATTGTAGCCTATGTGTTATTCTGATGTATAAGCTATATTGTGGTAAAGTTTCATTCAAATCCATTCAGTAGTTTTTACGTGAAAGAGTAACAAACATCCATACATCCATACTTACAAACTTTCGCCTTTATAATAGTAGTAGGATTATCCTAAGATATTTCATACTAAATTACTTAAATATTGAATACAGATAGTGAGGACTTAGGTCCCCCACGAGTGTAGATGTGTAAGCTGAAAATACCAAGTGGTGTTAAGGGTTAATATCATTCTCGGTTCGCACATACATATAGAAATCTTAGTTCACCTTCTCATAAACAATTTGGGATTGTCGCTTCTTCTCTTCGGTGGATAAAGCTGCTATTTTATTAGCTATTTCTTCACGCAATCGCACTTTAGCTGGATTGGGCATAGGTTTACTCATTTTGGATAATCTGGAAACAGGTTATGATCATGATTATTAGTGATATAAAAATACAGGAGAAAAAGAAGTACTATATGATATACGATTGGACGATTCAAAAGACTTTTCTATAAAGTTATTTTTTTCCTCAGGAGAGGAGGCTGAGAATCCTCATGGATACCAACGCAACAGGCAAGCAGGGATGCGTTGATTATGTCGGACTCCTGGTGAATCGAGGCGGCTCGATCCAGCAGACCTACCGACTAAACTCAGCCTAGCCTTGGCCCTAGTGGCCTTATGGCTTGAACGGAATGGTATTCGTATCTTGAATTACTCGTATCTCGAAGCAAATTTCCCCATACAAAACAATTGACATTAATCCGTTCCAACCTCCAAAATGTCACCCCAGTTATTTTTGTTACGAGGTTTTGAATAATAAAAACGTATTTATAAATATCAGATATTTATTGGACAAAAACAAAAAGAGAATGTAAAGAAATAAATTAGATATCCTCACTGGTCTTTGCCCTCACTGGTCTTCGCTACATCTTTCATCTGTAGGCCCGTTTAGAAAAAGACATGTCCAAGGAGCTTTGTTTCTTCCTCCCTCTCAGAATGTTCCGGAATTGAGTTAGGCAAGTGTCATTAAAAAGGTCAGATGCACGACCTGTTGCAACTTTCTTTAGGTGTTTTTTTTTCACGTTTTCATAAAAGCACGCTGCTAACTGATCGTGTTGGCGCGACTGCGTGTTACTACCGAACCGAACCGGACTCGTATTTCGAATTTCGCTCGTAACTTAAAGCAAAAAATCACTTGCTCGTCAGCTTGTATTTCGAAAAACTCGTATGTTGGGGCACTCGTATGTCGAGGTACCACTGTATTGTGATAGTGAAACAATTCGTGATTCTGTGTTCTTGGAACTTTTAAATTTGACTCAAATGGAAGTTTTGGTTAGTACCTATAGTAAATTACGAACAGAAATTATGTCAACTAATAACTCAAGTCAATATAATTTTAGTTCATTACTCTTTCGCTAGGGGTGCTGTACAAAATTTTCATACTATACGCGAAGTCGTTGCAAACGAATGTAAACTCATGGTAGCTTCACTGCTACTTAAATGACTGCCATGTAAGTATATGTTGCTGACAGATTTGATTGACATTGCCAGATAGTGCAGTTAGTTACATTGCTGTTTTATGAAAATAATTGGCATCTGAATCTATATTAATAACACGCAGTGTGTTTTAAAACTGCATTAGATAACATATTTATTAATTTATGTTTTGTAATTAGATTTCAATTTTAGAAATATTTAACAATATAAACATAAATTTATATTGTTAAATATTTCTAAAATTGAAATCTAATTACCTGCGGGAAAAATGTGATATCGTTAATTTTTTTACTATAAAGCATTTTCAAGGTTAATAGTTTTAGAATCAAAATTGCATTTCACTATCTTCTATTACATAGATGAGCAAGTCTTAGCATATTTCGCGTGGATTATGTCAGCTACAGTCTCTGGTTGTTTGCGAAGTTTATAGATAAGTAATTTAATTTTAAGTTGTACTAAATTAGCCGAGTTACAATCTAAATTCAAATGATAATTTCTTTAGATAGTTAAATCGGATTTAGGTCGCTAGTTTCAATGAAAACTTAGTTTAGTCAGATGAGTTAATCGAAGTGTTTTTACGAGGCGTGGCTTTCATTTTACTTTTAGTTTTTAAGTTTTTAATGAATTTTAAAAGAAACAACAGTATTGCGTGCGAGATGAACAAAGGAAGAGATTTTTTTAAGAAAACATTTATAAAAATATGAGGCACACGGAACTGTCTGTACAGCCTAATCGATATACTCGTACATGTGACATAAATATAAATATTTTGGAAATTATATACATAGTTTAACATTAATGTGTTGCAAATTGCGTTGTCGCAAAATGTGTTGAAAATTGCGAAAAATTAAAATGTCGTGTATACATATATGATAAAACTATACTCAATACTATATTACTTCATGATAATGATGAAGAATGGTTTTATTTATTATATATAGATTCTGGACCCCGTCGAGCACAGCAATAATTTGAGGCGAGGATGCCACATATCAAATGATGATAAAACTTTAATTAAAAAATAATTTCATCAAAGAATATAAAACTTAATTTTAGAATATATTATTTTAGATGATATTACTTAATTTTAATTTGAATGTAACCCGTCTATGTTCAAATGAATGCGTGTGTTTATACGAGTATATTATGATTCTCTTTTAACGTTTCAGAAGAATTTCGATTTATCACGCTATAAGACAGAAACATGATAGATAAGTTAATGGTATAACAAATATTTCATATAATATATTTGAGACTTTGCCGAATACGAATATTCGGCCGAACATTCGGTTCAGGCTCTTACCGAACCGAATATTCAGCTGAATATTCGGTTCGCGCGAACCTGTTTTAGCCGAGATATTGAGAAACGGTGATGATGAGAGTACTGACGAAGACGATGGCAATAATCGGGTGGCTCAGACTGTTTCAAATTCTACTCATGCAGATTTTTGGAGCTGTTTTGAAGAAGTTGCCTCAGTAAAGCTACCAGCGATACCGACCGATAATTCAAAAAGTCCTGTTGCAATTGAACTGGACAAATATTAATCCCTTAATGTCAAACATAGCTAAAATATACTTGGCAGCGCCTGTATAGGGTGTATTGGGTCTTCAGTGTATAGTGAACGACTTTTGTCGGAAGCTGGGAGTGTTTATGAAAAAAAACGTACTAACCGTCTCATGCCTGATGAAATTATAATTGGACTAAACTTTTGGTAGCTTTTTCAATTTAAATATTTTAAATTCTTTTCGGTCGTTTAAAAAGAGATTATGTTTTATTTTAGTGAAACAAGATACACCACTTTTTATTTAATGTATTACCTACTTTATTGAAAGATTAAGATCATATGTTTAAAGCTGATGTTGAGTTTAAAACTTTAGAAAGATTATTAATTTAATAGTTACTTACGTTACCTATCGTTCCTAAACATAGATTAGGAATGACATTAGGAAACATTAGGAATGTTCCTTTCATTTAGAGCATGCAAATGCTAAAGCTGATTAATGATTAATAAAACAATGTTGGTTTTTCTTACTTAAGCTACGGTTTATTGCAAAATATTTATTATATATAATATTATATTGTATTTACATTTTGACGCATATTTATTTTTGACGCATATATATTTATTATATCTTTTTGTTAGTTGCTTACTGAGAATGCTGGTATAGGATGTCAAACCGAAAAATTACGAAACAACCTACACTAGTTATTTACTTTTTATTCGGTAATTATTCGGCAATGTAACGAACTATTCGGCCGAATACGAACACTAAAAAAGTTGCCGAATATGCCAAATACCGAATATTCGGCCCATCTCTACTAGATATAATCAATCAAGAAATATTATGATAGTTGTAATAAAAGCATTACACATAGACTTTCATTTTTGTCCTATACAACATTAAATTTTATTTTATTTACCAGCTGGTAATAATCAATCCATTATTTATTATCATTTTAGACGCGTAACGCCCACTGATGGACATAAGCCTTCTCCATATATCTCCAGACCGATTGGTCCTACGCTATTAGCATACAGCCATCTTCACCAAATTGCTTTTGGATGGGTACATATAAGAACGAGTGATATCGTTTGCGCGTTGCTGATTCTTTAGATTCAGTCATGATATATGAATGTGATTCTAAAACAACTATAAAAGTTCAGATAGCTTGCCTGTTTTAAGTACAAAATAAACGACTCCGTGGTTTAATTGAGCCTAACAATTGAAAATCAAGACGTCTGGATTCGATTCGGATCCGGGGGCAAAGAACAGTAAATCTTAGTTTGCCGATTTTAGGTCTTCTGAGCCCAGCTGATACATTACATTGAACATATTTCGTAAATTAGAAGTCAGACAAATTTCTCAATTGTAAAGGAGTCGAGAATGTAGCACCATTCCATTCCAATTCTATTACGGCATCGTCATTTACCATCAGATGAGATAAATCTAAGAGCTTAATTTTTTCAGTGCTAGTAGCAAAAATAATTTGTTTACAATTTGGCAAAACCAATTTTAACGTGAACTGATATGACACCTAACACTAATAATATTTATCAAACCTAATATGTAATTTAACAGTCTACAGCAAATAGATAACATCAAACTTACCGATTAAATTGAACAATAAAGTTAACTGGAAACCGGGCCAGCGTTTTTATGAAATATTAAATGAGACAATATGCAAATAGTTTTCTTTGCTTTTACGATGTGTTAATCTATAACTTGGTAAAAGAACTTCACACCACTAATCAAACTCAACACTAACGCAAACTAAACGATGTTTATTGATAAATATTCATGTCTTTGATCTACGCTAACTTCACACAAGTATAAAGTACTCTGTGTATAAAGCATTGCGTTTCATTCAAAATAGGTAACAAATTGCGTGTATCTGGGATCAAAGTAGCGACATCTGTTTGCCGTTTAGGAATATATACAGCGCCATCTTGAGGAATGCTTATAAACTAACTAGTACTGGTACGTTTGTTGCCTGTGAATATGAATTAGTTTTTGCTTATTGCTTTGGTGCGAGAGCGAAACAAAGCACAACCCTACCGAAATTTTATTGTCAGTTGCGAAATAGATGTCTCTAGAAATCTGTAAGTACTGCAAGATTGTAAGAGTAGAGCAAGGATAGGAGCTAAAATGTTTGTTGATTTTATAAACAAGGGTTAAATTACCTTTAACCTTTGCAATATTGTGATGCAATAAAGATTGAATAAACATCTAAACCATAGCCAAGTTTGATAGAGTTTGTGTAAACAAATCAATTTAAAATTATCGCAACTAAATTCATATTATTGACACAAATATGGTACATGTATATTAATTATTTGTTGTTATTTTGATACCATATCACTGGATATGCTCACTCAACTTCAATATTGTATTATAAATATGAACGGGATCAACTTTTATTTAAATTCTTCGATAACTCTTAATATACAAATGACATTAGTATCAGATATTCTGAACATTTTTTGCCCGTTTAGATTATCCTTCCTAATATTAAGGTCATTTAATCGTACTTCCTTTTAAATTAGTCGAGTAATGGTATATACATTATAATTCTACTACGTTTGAGTTTCTCCCTTATCCCTCCACTGAAGCCGGCAGGTCTTCTTGTAGGGTAAATTTACACATTATAAAACAAATACCATTATTGCACTCACAAAATATATTTCTATCAAACTTTTACATAGTTAAATTATAAAACTCAAAACCCCACTTCATCTTCTAATAAAACTAATATCACAATCTTCAGTCAATCAACAGTCTTTGACTAAAGTAGTTATTATCGTTTTTATATGAATTTGTAAACTTTATAAATTATTAAATAAATTATTATTATTAAAAAAACAATATCAAAACATTCTTCCAAGAAGTAAATATTAAGACAGCACGTTTCATTCTTTTAAATAAACTCATAATATTATATTAAAATTTTGACAAACAGCTAATCATAGACAAAATTCCAACCTCTAACAGGTCTCCCTCTAGCTGACGTGGAGTTTGACATAATCACCGAAGTACTTGCCGCTGCGGTAATATCCTGGGCTCGTTTCGTGCTCCTTGTGAGGATTCTCAGCCTATTTCTCCTGAGAGAAAAAAAGACCCTTTGACATTTTCTCCAATACGAGCTGTTTTTGTAAATATAATAATCTTCCAAGAAACAACTATGTAACAGTTCCAGCAAAAACGTGTTTATTATCTAGTACTTTTTTAAACAAAATATAAATTATATTTTGTAAGCAAATCACAAAATTTGTTGTAATTTGTATATTAAATTATAACGGCATACTATACTTATAAATAAATTAAAAAAAATATTTCCGAAAATTTATATTGTTAATTATTATTTATATTGTGACAATATTATAGTCTTAAATTAATAGATAAAATCACTATTATAAGAATTATCAAGTTGTAGGTATTATACATATATGTATATAATTAAATGTTTAAGTTATTTGGACGCAGCATATTTTAGGGTGATTAATAATAGACATTAGAAATAATATATGAAATATTATTTACCTACTTTTATTTATACCGTGAATCATAAGAAAAAGGTTGACGATAAATGCTTGACATACGTTGTTAGGTAATGCTTTATTATTAAGCATTCTTCAACTAATTTGTCTATAACTATTTTATTTTTCTCTGTCATGGATGAGATAAAATTGGCAATATTGCGGTCCCGTAGTTGGAAATAACAACAGGGCGGAAGTCGGCGTTTACAAATACACGGTATTACGTAATTGTTACTCTGAGCACGAAGTAAACCTATAAATAACTCTGTAGTACTCCAAAATTATGAAATAATATAAACTTAAAATTATGGCAGAGATCTTAATGGAAATTGTTCGAAAATTGGAAAGAGCGCCTTATCTGCCAGGAATGATTGTCGCACTGTGTAAACAACTAGGTTCGTTAGATTTTTCAGACCTGAATTATTTATTCTATGTTATAACTTCGTTCTGTTTTTTAGTTTAGGTTAGTGTAATGTTTTTTATTATTATAACCTTTTATATTAGCTTCACTATGTAAGAAAATCTTGGAATCTTAATTTGACTCACTTCCCGGTCTCCGATTGAACTGAAATTTTGCAATGCATGGTTATGTGTGTGACGTCATTCTAAATCCAACATGGTGGCATTACCAAGATGGCGGATCAATTATTTGTAATGCACCCGTACAATATGGGTGTCAAATGAAAGGGTATGCTAAGCTTGGTTTTTTAGTCGGAAAATAAATTAAAAGTAAAAAAATAATAATAGAAGCTTTTAAATGCCCTAAAAAGAACAAAATAAACCTTTACATATAAAAGCTTGTCGTTAAAAGTATTCTATAAGTAAGTAAACCTCGCGACAAGCTTTTATATGTAAAAGTTTATTTTGTTCTTTTAGCGCATTTAATAAAAGCTTGTATTAATTTTTTTACTGTGATTTTATAGTTGTAATTAAGATAAGTATGTATGTACTTGTGTGTGAGAGGAGGAGATGGCTGCTTGAAGTAAGTTTTCAGATAAACCAAGTCACTATATCTATTTATCTATATATGTTGCAGCCAACTATTTAAAATAGCCGTTCTGTCAAACAGCTTTGACTGAACAACGTCATTTAATTCGTCCCATTGACTGAACAACGTCATTCAATCACACAGCTATACGTCGTTTAGCCGACTTGTTGATTGCAACGTTCAACACTACAGCTAGACGACGCTTAGCCAACTGGTTAAATGGCAAATTGACTAAGGTGACTATTAATTTAGTACTTAATTTGATAGAATAGGATTTTTTTTTGTAATTTCTTGGGAGGTCATTCTTGAATTAAGTTTAAGAGGTGACCAAAAGTTTGATGAAATAAGTTAAAATGAAAAACAAATTATTAATCATAATATTGTTTATTGCACCAAGCAGAAAATTTCATAAATATGGCTCAACTCAGCTTAATAGTTCGTGGCAACAGCTGTTGTTAAGAAGGTCAGTACTTAGCAAAGTAATTTGCAATTGAAATTTATATTTTCAATCTGAAAGTCACTTTCTGTTACGCTGTCATCATGAAATTGCTGAGTCAAATTTCGTGAAAATAGACATCATAACGGGATGATCAGATATGGGATGAATAACGTGGGTAAATATGTTTTTTTTTTGGGGGAAATGTTGTTACTGCGCAAGTTTTCTATATATTCTTTATCTTTACAATACATAGTATAAAACAAAGTCGCTTCGCGGTGTCTGTATGTATGTATGTAGCTATGTATGCTTAAATCTTTAAAACTACGCAACGGTTTTTAATGCGGTTTTCTTTAGTAAATAGGTATATTCAAGAGGAAGGTTTATATATATATATATACACAATGTAGTATGCACAATGTAGTAGTAGAACACTGTAAATTTTTGAGATTTCTAATGTGATGTCCTAAATCAACTCACATTTTTGCGCTTATATTGCAAACGCTGGCCAAACCCTACGAGATTGGTCAAAATGATGTACTACAGTATTGTACAACTTACAAAAGTCCACAAAAAAGTCCGCGATGGTATATGTCTATCTCTCAAGAATAACCCACAATAACCGATTTTCACCTTTTACTTTTTTATGTCGCTCTTTCAAGAGTAACCTCCAAAGAAAACATGTATGTATAGTCTAACGATAAAACAGCTGTCAACGTTGTATGTAGAGACATTCTGTAATTATGTAATATAGGTAACTATTTATATTAGCGTGCCACCCGTGCGAAGCCGGGGCGGGTCGCTAGTTTGTTAATAAAAATGAAATAATTTTTCGCCCGTGGCTTCCCCGCATTTCTTATGATTTTTTCATAAGACCAATATAAATATATTTTCTCATAATAAAAATTGTCTTATATCATATTACGTCAGTATCCGTTTAGCTGTTCTTATCAGGATTCCCCGCAGAAAAATGATATTTTCTTGTGGTAAAAATTCTTTGAACTGTCAAAATACAAAGCAGTGACTTCCAAAATGGCCTATGGGTCCATGAGATGAAAATGGGGGTCCATAATAATGGATCTTAACATACACTCATAGTATATATTTTCTTATATTATACTTTCTTCTGATATAAAGACATAAACATTATTTATTAAAGTTAATTAAATATATATATATATATATATATATATATATATATATATATACTATATGCTTATAAAATTGTGTATGTTGTAGGATGTAGTCTTTCAATATCAGGTAAGTATCTCAAAACTGTAAAATATGGCAAAGAGTCTACGACACAAAAAAGTTTCGGAACCTCTGAAACAAAGCATGAATTATCAAAATACAAGATGGTGGTTATATCGCACGATAAGATATCATATCTGGTTTCGTTGCTCATGTTTTGGTGCCTGTCTCTCTACCATGAGTATGCTATAATTGTCGATAGGTATTTCTCGTATAGTAAATCACACAAGTTAAGTCGATGTAATAATACAAGTTAATACAATTTTATTATTTTTTCCGTTAGGGGCCCTGTACAAAGAAGCCTTATATAAAGTTACGCTGTCGATATTGATTGCAAACGAATGTAAACTCATGGTAGTTAGGCAGGCCTGTTTGTGATGTCATTTTTTATTTTAAGACTAGGGGAACTTTAAAACGAATAAAGGTTTTTATACCACAATGTAATATCCCTTTAATATGACGAAAAACCGAAAAATAAATGTTCTAGTGTAGTAAATACTTAGTGTAGTAAATATTTAGTAAATACTTAGTGTAGTAAATATTTTAAATGGGAATATGCTTTTTACAAACTTTTATTTACTTTCACCTGCCCCGTTGTCTGTCGTTCTGTAATCAAATCTTGCAACTTAAATTTGATCCACTTCCCGGTTTCCGATTGAGCTGAAATTTGGTATACACGTTTAGTTCGGATGACAATGCATGATTAACTGTGTGACGTCATTCTAAATCAAACATGGCGGCGTATCCAATATTGCGGACCAATTATTTTTAATGCAGTCCTACAATATGGGTATCAAATAAAAGGGCTTGCCAAGAATGACTAGAAAAAAATAATGTGACGTCATTCTAAATCCAACTTGGCGGCGTATCCAATATGGCGGACCAATTATTTTTAATGCACTCCTACAATATGGGTATCAAATAAAAGGGCTTGCCAGGAATAACTAGAAAAAATAATGTTACGTCACTCTTAATCCAATACGGCGGAACACCAAAAATGGCGGATAATTTTCTTTTATTCGTTCCTACAATATGGGTATCAAATGAAAGGGCTTGTTCTCAGCAAGCCTGTAGAGGTACTAAAAAGTTAAAAATAAAATTAAAGAAAAAAAAAACCTTTTTAAAAACAAGCTTCTTTTTGAAGGTTTCGATATCGATAGGTTCGGAAATACTGCAGGCGAAATCTGCGAAAACACGGCTGACAAGTTTCAACATAAATAACTGGCGACGATGTTGGCGCCGAAAACTGACCTGCACATTGTGTCATTGTGCCGACTTGAAGTCAACACACACGATGCCATTGCCACTGTCCAGGGGGGCGATTCTGGCACAATTCCTATAAATGTTCGAATTCAATATTTTTTGTGAGCTATTTTTTAAGCAAACGTCTCTGTGTCTTAAGTGGTCGAAATATCTATATGAATATACATCCGAGTCCTGTGTGTGTTATATTACAAAGGACATCATTCAGGCTTCATACAAATTTGGGCTATTTTTTTTTTAGCCGGCCAACAAAAAATAACTAAATTTTATCATAGGCATAATTATAATAAACATTTTGTTATTATGACAGTAAAGCTCGAAACCTATTGGTTGAGATGATAATCAGCCTCAAAGTATTTATTTTATTACCTACGGCTTGCACCCGGCTTGGGGTGAGCTCGTGATTTCCAGGTAAACATTATTGTTAATGGTGTTGGTGTTCCAGGTAAATATTTACAACTCTCCTGGCCTTACAATAATATCTTCTAAATCTTCGGCAGCAATGTGTATCGTTGGCTCGTGTCTGGCAAACCCCATGTACCACACAATGCACACGACGTGTGAGCAGCAGCCAATGGTTCTTCGGCCAATGTTACATGTACAGTAATAGTGTTTTATAGCCTGTCGCCCTTCGAGAGCCCTATCTTGCTCACACTTGCAACTCGGCAGGTAAATGTACTTGTAACGTCTTCTCGCTCGCGTACCTTTTATGTCTCTTGCTCATACATGCAACTCGGCAGGTAAATGTATGTACTTGTAACGTCTTCTCGCTCGCACACCATTAACAATAACTGTTTAATATTTGTTTTACCTGGAAATCACGAGCTTGTTTTACCTTTTTTTTTTTTTTTGTTTCCCTGAGGAAAATGCATTAAATTGCATACCCCGGCTGTTGGCTAGCCGGCGGTTATGTGGGGCTCTCCTCCTCAGAAGGGGAAGGCCTACCCACTAAAAACCTCAGGGATGGCCTTCCTCAGGCATGTAGGGAGCCCCCGGGAACATCAAGGCCCTTCCGGGAACCCCCAGCCTCCGCTCCCCTATCTAGAGGGGAACCCTCCTCGGGGGAGGCTACTGCCTCCCCCGGTCTCCTCCACCGACGACGCCCCCCGGCCACGGAAGGGGCGTGGTCCATCCCGGGTCGCCGTAGCAGTCGCGACTTCCTCGCGCCCGCCGGCGACCCGCGGCGGCCATCTCCCGACCCCGCTCGGCGGCCTCCTTCTGGAGCATCACTGCTTCACAGAAGGAGGCCACAGCCCTCCAACCTCCCTCGTCCGCCAGCATTGCCGCAATCAATGCCGGCGGAAACAGATCTCGCCCGATCTCTGCGACCATGACTCGGCGCACGGAGGCCCACGCGGGGCACTCCGCCAGCGTGTGCTAGGCCGAGTCGAGGTCGGATGCGCAGTGGTGACAATGTGTCGATCCCTCCCGTCCTATTCGACACAGATACTCACCGAAGCAGCCGTGCCGGTGAGTATCTGAGTCAATCGGTAGGTGACCTCCTCCTTCCCGTGGAGCCAAGCTTTGAGGTTCGGGAGTACGGCACCGACGGCCCGCTGGCGCGCGCAGCTCCGTATTTCGAGCTGCGCACGCCAGGCCGCCACAATCCGTCGGTGCCACTCCCGCTTAGGCACTTCGTGCGCGGGTTCCAGGGCGCTCCCCCCACCGCTCCCCCGATCGACACGCCGCGACGCATACGTCGCATACGTCGCCGCGTACATGTCGGCAAGGATGTCGAATGGGGGGAGAGCGTCCCAGAACCGTCGCCGCCTCGTAACGAGATTGTACGGTAGCCTCGTACGATCCGTATGGCCATTATCCGCTGCAGGCTCCGTAGCAGAGCTCTGCAGCGGGGGACCTCGCGCAGTCTTGCGACCACACGGGAGCCCCATACATGGCCACGGATCGCACGACGCCCTCGTACAGGCGGCGAACTCCATCCCTCGGTCCCCCGAGATTGGGCAGCAGGCAATGCAATGCGCCCGCCACCCTTTTGGCTCGGGGGACCAACCGCACGAAATGCTCCTCGAAGCTCCAGCGGCGGTCCAGGGTGAGGCCCAGGTACTTGATGTACGGCCCCACCGGGACCACCGCGTCACCCACCCGGATCCGGCAGCTGGGTGGTTCCCGGCGCCTCGGAAGGCCGTGGAACCATAGCGCCTCGGTTTTGTGAGGCGCTATTTCTAAGCCCAGCCGGCGGATCGCCCGCACGACACATGCCACCCCAAGCTCGGCAAGCCTGAGCACCGGCCCGAAGTCGGCCCCAGTCGTCACGACGAGAGTGTCGTCAGCGTAGCAGACGACACTGACGCGGCGAGGAAGGCTGGTGCGAAGGACCGCGTCGTATGCGAGGTTCCATAGCAGGGGTCCCAACACCGACCCCTGCGGAACGCGAGCTTGTTTTACCTGGAAATCACGAGCTCACCACGCAAGACGGGTGCAAGCCGTAGGTAATAAAATAAATACTTTGAGACTGATTATCATCTTAACTAATAGGTTTCGAGCTTTACTGTCATAATACAAAATGTTTGTTATAATTATGCCTATGATAAAATTTAGTTATTTTTTGTTGCCGGCTAAAAAAAAAATAGCCCAAAATGGGTGATGTCCTTTGTATTAAAATTTTATTCAAGAATGGCTGAACCGATTTAAGCGGTCACCTATTTGTTGATTACGAATGTTGTCCACCATTAACATATAAACAAAAAAACATTTAAGTTTAATTAATTATATTTATTTGTCAAATTTTCATTATTTCCTGAAAACTGATGCTTTATTGGACGGTACCTTTCTAAATGCAATTAAACGTCTCCGAAATCTGATCGAACCAAATTTTAAAAATATATGTATTTGGAAAGAAATCTATAAACTAGTTCAACTTGCGACAAGTCATAACACGCTCCTCTTAAAAATGGCGGCACTCGGCATGTCCAATGTGTCATCCTGATTGGATGAGCTGTGATTATCGCACGAGAATGAATTTGAATTTCGAACTTGTTTCGAATGGTCAAGAATCAGCCTCAGCCAAGCCAAGTACGCAGCACGACACAAATGTTTTCATAACACTGTACTACTATTGTGTCTCCAACTAAAGTCTCGCACACGAAATTTGACCTTGAGCCGTTTGGCATATTTTACAAGTTAGTACAAATTAAGATCTTTTTCTCCTGCAGCTTGTTTCTGTTGACGTTGTGACATTGTCGTGTAGTGACTTAGATGAGAGATATTGAAGAACAGATCGAGATCTGTCCTTTAATAACAGAACCTCATAGGCCAAGCTTTGTGGTAACTTAAGCTCTTCGGTCTTCTGTGTAATGTATTTTTTCTTCCCCCTGGAGAGGAGAGGTTGCAAATCCTATTGGATACCATCGCAACGAAGTGTCAAGGTGATTATGTTCAACGGTTCAAGCAGAGTTTAGTCGGTCTTTCGGGTCCAGCTGCCTCGCTTCGTCAGGAGTCCGACATAATCACCGTGGCATCTGGTTGAGGTATCCATGAGGATTCTCAGCCTCTCCTCTAAAGAGGGAGAAAAAAAACAAGTAGGTTCATACGCTGCGACAATACGCCGCGATACGTACAGTATTTATAATACGAAAACCGCCGCTATTTCAAGTTATATAAGAGCTACTTCACGGGTACCTAATAAGTAAAACCGTCAACACCGCTTTCAGCGAGCCTATCATTAGGCAACAGTCTATATCGGCAGGGGATACGTAGACCGCGACATGTTCTAAGCGATCCCCCTAACCAACTCAGGTAGGACCTTCAAGACCTGCAAGCGGCGGCGTCTGAGCCGTCGCCTCCTTTGTCATCCCCTAATCGGCAGCCTTCTGCTTAGCCACGAGTAGGTTCTCTGTCAATATAGGCCGGTCCCACTTTGGTGTACCGTGCTCTTCTAGTGCATATGCCCTCTCCATGGGGCAGCGCTAACCGTACCTCTCCTGAGGTGCGGCCCTCGATCACTTCAAGCCAGTAGGGTCATTAGGACCAAAGACTCAGGCTGAGTTTAGTCGGTAGGTCTGTTGGGTCGAGCCTCCTCGATTCACCAGGAGTCCGACATAATCACCGCATCTCTACTTGCCGTTGCGATGGTATCCATGAGGATTATCAGCCTCCTCTCCTGAGGAAAGAAAAAAAAAGCAATAAGTAAAGTTTAATTTGTGAATACAGCGAGAGCTGTGAAATGTATGTAGGTACGGGCATAATTCGATCCGAACGACTACACCGAACTGAAAAATTATTTTATGGATGGATATTTATTTTGTTTCTTATAAAGAAGTTATATTCCTTCGATTTTAATAAATTAAGCAGATTTTTAAAGCGCATATGAAATTATAATATTCTTTTTTGGAACTCGGATAAATCCACAACACCGACATATAGTCCACTGTACAGGCTCTATAAAACTAGCCAATCGATTTTGGGAAACGTATATCAATTTTAATAAGCTTCTAGAAAGCGTCATTGAATTGCCTTTGTATGAATTTGATGAATATTTTACAAAAAAAAAAAAACAATAACACAAAAGAATTCTATACTAGACGTGACATAAACTCTTTTTTGTTTTTTTTTGAGTTTTTGTCGCACATCAAAGCCGTCGTATCAATCCTTAATAGGCGATAATAAAATTATACAGAAAAAAATGTAAATAAAAGATGAACCCGTCAGGAACTGTATCAGAATCTGTTTGTTGCTTAGTCCCGTACATTTAGTGTTCAGGTGAAAGATGCTCTCACATGTGTTACACTGAACCCCTGGTGATGTTTTTAAGATGGTTTTCATACAGTTATCACATTACGTAGGCATTGTGGGTAGGTGGTATTGATATTCTATAATGTAAAAGACCCTCGGAGACACAATCTTTTAATAAATTCTCACGTATATTGCCTATTAACTCTGGATAACATTTACACGCAGTCACAACACTCAAATATTTTAATTATTACTACAAAATATAACATTAGTGCAACAGTTAAATTTTTATGAACAATTCAGAACGGAGCCGAAGTTAGACGTCCAAAAGTAAAAATATGTATGTGTATCTGTTACCCTAGATCCCAGAACACAAGCCTTACAGGGCTTACTTTGAGCTAAGCTGATTGGTGTAAGTGTAACAAATAAATATTTATATATTACTAGCTTTTGCCCGCGACTTCGTTCGCGTGGACTTCAGGTTCGTCCCGTCTAGTCTAGTAATAAGTAAGTTGTTTTGATCTATCTTGTAGGATTCAGTCAGCGTTTGCAATGTAAGCGCAAAAAATGTGTTTTTTTTACGACCTCACATTAGAAACCTCAAAAATTGTAGCCTATGTGTTATTCTGATGTATAAGCTATATTGTGGTAAAGTTTCATTCAAATCCATTCAGTAGTTTTTACGTGAAAGAGTAACAAACCTTATAATTCGCAATATTATCATGCCTTGAGTTCATTAAAATGACGATAACTTTTTTTTTAATGAACCGATTTTGATGAAACAAAGTTTAGATATTATTCTGAGTTAAAACAAAGCAAATAGTGAAAGTTTCAAGCAAATCGGTTCAGTACTTTCGGAGATAAACGTGAACAAACATACAGACAGACAGACAGACAAAAAATTCCAAAAAATTTTTTTTGCTTTCTAATAATTTATTTAAGTGCCCCTCTATCCATTTCAGTCAAAAATACTAAATGTACAGACAAAATATTTTTACTGTCTTATTATATGTATAGACTAGCGGACCCGACAGACTTCGTCCTGTCAAAAAGATTTGTACAGTGGCAGTTTTTTGTTCCTAATTATTTTATAGATACTTAATGTCGCATAGCCAACCAAATCGCAAAAAAAGTCTAAATGACCTATTACATTTTGTGGCTATTCAATTTTGGAACGTGACATTAAATCCTCCAACGATGTATTCTGTGCTCCAACGCACGCACGCACACTGTTTTGATAGATATGATTGAATTTCAACTATATGTAGCGTTAATAAAGCGCAAATTGACTCTTTGATGTTAGGAACACACCTTCATTGCTTAGACAACAGTGAGTGCTTGCAATATGAACTTTATACAATAACAATAAAGCTCAATTCGACTGTACGTTTTAGTTAGAAAACGTTTGCATGGGAAAATAAAAGGGCTGTTTTTAGGGTATTTCCGATAATTATTCGAATTTTCCTCATTGTAAAAACCCTCCTTGAACTTCAATGAACATTAACAAAAAAGAATTGGCCAAATTGGTCCAGGCGTTGTTGAGTTATGAGCTTACCAACACATTTTGCGATTCATTTTTATATATAAGATTATTTATAAGCCGTATTAGTACAAAGTTAACTTAATGTGACATCGTATTGTTTAATTATACAATAACACTTTTTTGATATTAGTTACATATATGTGTTTCTGATTGTAGATCAACTAAAAACTATTAATATATATAACTATCTATATATCTAACACTACTGTAAAGCAGCAACGCTTAAAATAATAAACTAGCTTCAAGTAAATAACAACAGGGTCTTAAATTTGAGGAGCTCCCCTTTATTTGTTTGTAAATCAAAACTATAGCTTTTCGTGCTGTGATCCCGTGTGAGGGGTAAAATAGATTGAAATTAATAGGTACTGTATGCCCTGACGGCAGATGAGAATATTCTAAATGAAAACAAACTTATGAACATTCTCTGTATTGTGTGAGAGCGAATAAATAAATAGCTAATAATTAAGAGCTAATATATAAGTTCGTAAACAACTCGTTATGAGGGCCTCCGTACTGGAAGTGATTATGTCTATTGTTTTGAACTCGCGTTCTTCATTCAAAAATTACCAGTGTGTTTCTCACAGTACTATGGGGGACTAATGTTGATAAGGATTAATATCAAAGCATAAATAAAGGAGCTTTTATAACGGTGGCATTCAACAATTTTTTTTTAAATCAAAAATTACTTTTTTTTTCTAGATAATTATTTGTACTGCAAAAAGTAGTACATTATTTTGATCTATAATTAATAGGTTTCGAGGTGCCCGCGATGTTAGAAAATTTAATATAGCCTATGGTCACCGGAGATAGTATAGCTTTCCAACAGTGAAGGATTTTCTTAATCCGGCAAGTAGTTTCGAAGCCTATTCAATGCAAACAAACAAACTATAAAACAATCAAAATTTTCCTCTTAATATAGTAGTGTATATGAATTAGTATTAAAAATAAGGCATATTCTGGCTATTAATAAAAAAATAATTATAAGAGAACACTATATAATCATAAAACACAAACACGTAGACGTATCTATAAATAAAATGGATAAATTGGTACTTGGAAGAAAGTAAAATTATTTATTGTATCAATCACGGAGAGCGCTTCAGTTATTTAATATCAAAAATATCTTGTATTGATGATTTTTATAAGAAAAAACACAAAATCTTTCCTAGACGATTATCGAATTAGTATCAAAATATACAGACAGATTATGGATCGTCAAATTAAATTTTATGAATCGTCGTTCAAGGTGTTTTTTTCAAAACGTTCTAGAAAGCATGAAACTTATCAGTTTTACTTTGCACTGTGTTTCTACGTCACATGCCTGTATCGCAAAATGTCACATTCACGTCACATTTCAAAGATGCTAATTATGTATTGTGCAAAGTAAAATCTCTCTTTTTGTACACACAGACAGACATATAGCAGTTGCTTTGGGCAACTGGCAAGTAATTATTATATTGTACAGTAATTAATATGCGATATTTTTTAAATAAATATTGAATAATGTATAACAATTTAAAATAAAAATAATAAGGCTAATTTATGTACTTAAATTTAATTATCACCTGATTTAGCATTATAATTTTGTCAAAATTTATATTAATATATATTTAACTTGATTTTATTTTGCTTGTACTTCATTTTTCCATTTAGTT
Organism: Scirpophaga incertulas; assembly: GCA_036419045.1. NCBI lineage: Eukaryota > Metazoa > Arthropoda > Insecta > Lepidoptera > Crambidae > Scirpophaga > Scirpophaga incertulas. The sequence goes on from CM071645.1 coordinate 15,905,876, forward strand.
TTTAATTAGTAGATATATTTTGTAGATATATTTTGTATATATTTTGTAGATCATGTAAATCAAATGATCGCAATAAAAGTATTGACGTTGACTTTGTACTAAGTACCATGCAGAACTCGCTCTTGTGGCTTCAGTTTTTTACTCCTTTTGTAGCACGGCTTCTTTGTATGGGTCTGTCCCCAGTATCAACATAGAATCAATCCGACTTCAGGAAATGTCTATGTTCACATATTAATATGTATAGGTATTTAATTAAGTTGAAAGCATAGATTTTTTTATAACTTGTTCGCCTCTGTATACGCTAAAATGCTAAACAGACATCATATTTTAGAATATATATATCATATTTAAAAAAAACCGTTTTGGAATTCTTATGTCCAGAAATTAAAACACTTAATGACCTAGAACAAGAGTTCGTTTGTGGTAAAGCTTTGCCAAGATGCATGCTTTGTGGTTTATTTTTTGCGTTGAGTGCATAGACACTTTGGTGTTTTCCGTGATTCTGGTAGCCGCGGTTAAGCGTTGCAAATTTTTTGATGTTTCATGTTCCGAGTGCTCCCGAGCGAGCGATCTGGGAATTCGGGATGCATCGTTCGTCGTTGCCCGATGTCGCGGTCCGCTGCGCCGGCCTGCCGTTCCCACCGGCCGCCGCCGCCGCCGCAGCAGTTGTTCCCCGCGCCGTGGCTTGTTAGCACGTGTGCGTTCCGTGTTCGGACACAAACTTTCTTACGTCAATCAATGGATATAACCTAACAGATCGTGTTTGCAAAAACAATAATCGTATAATGTAATCCGCAGTGTCTCTTACTCGTCAAAATGGCAAGTTAAAGTGTACTTGTGGTCAAAAGTGACGTGTACAAAGTTTATTGTGCCAACAATGTGAAGTGTGAATTATTTATGGTGTTTTGTATATTATAAAAAGAAGAGCGATGAGTATCCAAAAGTGCCTTCTGGATAACTCCAGTAGGATGATAAAGGCTATGTCCACTGCTAAAAACAACGAAGTTAAAACGGTTAGTAAAGTTGGTAAACATTACACAGTTTTTACGTGGATGCCACACAATTGTCGTCCTTGTTTACATTTATTTTGCAGGTTATCTTTTGCAATCTGGTCAATTATTATTCTTTTCAGTGAATAATTGATTTTAAAACCTATTACTGGCCGCTATTTTATATAAAAAATGTTTATGTTACTAATAATTCACTTAACATTTGTCTCATTTTAGCTACTATAATGTAGTTGTGTTAAAAATAACTTTTCAATTCACTACGTTCAACTTTTAAGTTGAATGATTGGGTTTAACTATTTACTTTTAGTTCGATCTTACAGTAGCTACTTATTTAGCCAAATGTGGTACTCATGTCATTAGGTATTAGTTTATTTAGATGTAGTATATAAATAAATTATTTAATAAAGACACTGCCTAGGTTATTATAGCTTCGTACTAGTAAGACTAGGAGTTATGAAAGGAGAAAGTTTTTTTAAATCTTTTTGGGTTTTACATGGTAAATAGAGAGTACGTGGTAATTAAAACGGCAGTCTGCGTGTGTATTGTTCTGTAAATAGTTTTTACTTATAAATGTTCAAGGGACTCGGAGAAGTTGTGTCGTCCCAAAGATCCTTATTGTATAGTTAACACATCTATTTCCGAGGCTTCGAAGAGAAATCTAGGTAGACAACATATATTTTCATCTGTTGTAATATAAAAATAAAGATTCTTTTGCATTTGTAACACAAAAGCCTGTAATACTAATAACCTTAAAACCCATGGATGTATCACGAAACAGCCAGATTTGTCACCACGAACCTAGCTTATTTCGCTCGTAAAAGCAACAGTTTTCACCGTGTGAGAGTAAAGTTTAAAGTGACTCGACTAGGCAAAGTGGCAAGTTAATATAAGTCATTACTTATATTAACTTGCCATACAAATAATTTATATGGTTGATAAGTATAACATGTGCAGAGATATTGTTTTTTATTATGTACTGAAAGCTCTTAAACATTTACTTATTCTCGAGTAGTGGGTACCTATTAAGCTGTTTGCATTTGCTACATTACATAAATTAGTCCAAGTGAGATACAATGGTCTCCAGTCCATTACACATATAACTCCGCTGCTGTCAAATTTGATTAATACTGACAGATAGTGCTGATACATTGCGGCTTTAGTAAGATCTAACGTGACAATTATCTACATAACGCAGCAACGCAGTACATGTCAGATTTAATAAAAAATCGAATAGCAACAGATAGACAGCGATATAATATCTGCTTTCAAGTTCCGCTGATTGGTGGAAACGTAAGTTGACGTTAATTTAATCTTACTGCAAAGGATTTGAAGACGATAATGATGATGACCCTGAAATACAGATTGATTTTAGATACACCGTGACTGCAGACTTTCGGAAGATAAACTTGGATAAGATTATGCGATGATGTTTTCGTCATCATCGCATAATCTTGCGTAATCAAAATCTTGAAGTGACTAACCATATTTTTCTTTCATGACGATCCTTGCTTATGTCCGCTCGTTCTTATAATAAATTCAATACATTTGGAGTTGCTATCTTTAATATCGGCGAATCTAGACAGGAAACAAAAACCTTCGATTGTGAAGCTTAAAACTCGAACACAAAATGCACGTTGTAAAAAATGTTTTTATATAAAAGAATTTGTCATGTTTGACAAAATGCCTACAAATCTATCAATTATACAGATATAAAGAATATATGTTTTTTACCTTCGTGTCTTCAATTTAGAAGACAATCTAATTGACATCTTATTCGATGAAACTAATTAGGCATAGTTTTGCTAGGCTTTCGCTTTGAGTACACTCGTCTATGAGTCGATGCATTGTAATTTTCACATAAACCATAAGTTTAGTATATCTATTATGTTATATGACGCGTTACGGCAGTTATTAGCGTAGTTGAGTTTGTAGCGGCGACCAATGGGGAAAACTTTTGATTTCGTTAGAGTTCCCTGTTAATTTTAATTGTTATCGTGGTGAGCGAGTAATCGCTAACAGTAGTTGTGTGAAACGTTAAGACATTGAGTGCACAGTCCAATGACCACTACGTCAAGCAATAGGACCTATTTACGCAAACAGGAACCATATCAAACATAAGTCAAATTCTTTATAGAAATATTTCAAAGTGCACCTTCTGTTGATAGTATAGGGATCAATATCAACTGACAAGACTAGCTACAAACATTTCTATGGCAATGTTACCAATACACAACAACTGTTGTGTTTGGTTGGTAACATTGCTAATAGTCGGTTGTTTCTAATTTTATTTTATAATTTCTTTCTCTATATTACCATTGTCTGTTTTGATATTAGTTTACTTAATTGATCTAATTAATTCTGATAGTGATTTCTGCTGAATAATTAACCTAAATATTTAACATGTGACTTGATTAATTAGGCAATTTTGAAGCGATATCGAAACCTTCAAAAAAAAGAGCATATTGCCATTTAAAAGGCCGGCAACGCATCTGTGAGTCCTCTGGTGTCCTCTGGTGTCCATGGGCAACGGTTCGTATGCTCGTTTGCTGCCCTATCCTATAAAAAAAATGTTTTTGCCTTTATTGTAGATATTAACAGCAGTGGTTTTGGCAGCAATAGTTTTAAGAAACCTTGATTAAACATCAATGCAATTATCATAACTAGAGAGGAGGCTGATATCTCGCGGCGATGTTTGTTGTCTGTTTTTTTTTTTTGCTAGCGAAACGAATATTTTCTTTCGTATGATTTGCCGATACCCAAAATATTTTTTTATAATAATATTTTTTAAATTTACACCAATTAGCCTAGCCCAAAGTAAGCCGTGTAAGGCTTGTGTTATGGGATCTAGGGTAACGGATAGACATACATATATTTTACATATATAAATATTTTTGATAGGAGTATATAATAACAACCATGACTAAGGTACAAATGCTCGCATTCATCACGTAAACATCTGCGCATATCGGGTTCGAACCCGGGACCTCACAGATGGCGACACGTTGAAACCGGTATACTACCCACTCGACTACGTAAGTTAAAATTAAATTGAATATATAATAATATATATTACAAACAAAATATTTTCTGAACATGATGTGCTGAGAAAGTTTCAAGCGACGTTACATTTTTCAGATTCGCTTTTGGTTCTATTTTAAAATAAATATTTTGTTCAGCGCGTGTGACTTCCTACAAAATCTCCTCATGCGTTCTCTGTCTCAAATGATTCTTGCGGTAGACAAATAATGCTGAGCGTAAAAAAATTTGGTGTTAAATTTATACAAATATACAGATAATGTTTGTGAGTTAGACGTATCTTAAGTACTATAATCTAAGTTATAATGGAATTTGGTATGGTGATTATAATCACTTATTACGTATTATGAAACTGAGGGAGAAAGTTACATAACTAACATAAAAGTTTTAAAAATCTCAACTAGACAAACTCTGCTTATTTTAACAAACAGTCTCGAAACTTTTCGTAGTATATAGGTGCTGATTGACTAGAGGTAATGGCTCAGAAAAATGGAGGTACATATTTGTAATTCAGGGAAGATATTTGTATTGCCGACTTTTATGTTTTTTGTTTACTTTAATTGTTATATTGGAATAAATTTTAAAAAGTTTTTATTCAATACGCTATTAGGGCAATCCAAGCAATATTTTGTAACTAGCTTCCGCCCGCGGCTTCGCCCGCGTGAAATTAGTTTTTGTCAATCCTAGTTCCTTATGTCTAAGGTACGAAGATTCATGGTCTTATCTTCAATTCAACCCCTATTTCACCCCCACATTGGTCAAATTTTCAAAATGCTAGAACAAACGATTTTTTGTTTCTAATAACGTGATATTTGTCGAACTTGCACACTAACTCTCAACCCTTATTTTACCCCCTAGCTGGTCGAAATTTAAAAAATGCTAGAACAAATATTTAATGATTTCTTATCAAGTGTTTAAATATAACGTTTCATGGTTTTATTTTTTAAAATAATTAAGAAATCCTATACAAACTTTCAACTCCTTCATCCCTTTCTTTTCGAAATAAAAAGTAGCCTATGTTCTGTCTCAGGGTCTAAAGATTGTCTATACCAAATTTCATCAAAATCGGTTGCGACGTTTAAGCGGGAAAGCGTAACAGACAAACAGACAGTTACTTTCGCATTTATAATATTATAGTTGGGATTATCATGTATAAAGTTTTGAGTTTTAACTCCTCTCTCTAAAAACTAGTAAAAAAGAATAATTTAACTTCTAAGTTTAAATTCCAGACTATACTTCTAAGTTTAACTTCTAGGCTCGTTATGCCTGCTTTCGAGACTCTGCTTCTCCAATAAAATAGCATAATTTTTCACGAGAATAATTTTTCAGTTAGAAATCATTAGTTGCTGTTATTTAACTAAACAAATTACCTATAAATATAGTATTCAGTGTGTCTTGATTTCAATGAATAACCCGATATTAGTAGCAATGTAGGCAGCGTAGTTAATAATTCACTGCTAATTAGTTACGTAGTACCATTAAAATTTACTGCTTGTACATTTAAGCCAGTAACATGTGCCTGAAATGTCAGCAACATTTGATCTGAGTGTTGGCGAACCGCGGTGACATAACAGTCGTCATAATTAATTTTCAGTTAAATTAGCCAATTTCAATAACGAAATTCAATTGTGTACGAGTATTTACTATATACATATATGTATTTACTATATATACAAATAGTGGCGACTTAATCCCCCACGAGTGTAGATGTGTAAGCTGAAAATACCAAGTGGTATTAAGGGTTAAAAGCGATTCCTTAACATAGACGTTTCACGTAAAAACCATCGGCCGTGTGCCCCGGCACAGCCCCACCCGATTTTTTCCCATCATTACTGGAAACACTGGCCAGGTTCGAGACAAAATTGGCGCAACAAAAAAGGCCTTAATGTTCATGTTAATCGTGATGTTAATTGGCGGGTGTGGAGATGCGACCCGCTGCCGCTTATCGCCGTATCGCTTAGTATGTAGACCGGGTCGTCGCTCACTTGTTCTAGTAGGGCGTCTATATCAATATTGCGTACGTGTGTATTGTTAATGATAGAAGGCGCAGCGAGGAGTCCATTTGCATGCGCTATTAGGTCGGGCGTAGACCATTCTGCAGAGCTTGCGGGAAGCACTGAGGAGCTCGAGAAATCGGCATGTTTCGGTCACGGCCAACAATCGTGAACTTTAGGAATAAACAAACGAGGACTCAACCCTGTACGCTTTTAATCTACTCGAAAGTTAAAAGGTTTCTTTGATATTTTGCGAGGTTTCTTCCGAAATTAATGGAACCATAGAAATCGACCTTATGTCCATGCCAAATTATTTGGGAATCACTGGTTTAAAGCATCATACAGATTATGCCCTATATTCGTAGAAACTCAGATGCTGAAGACGATACTTGTTATATAAGTGTTTTATAATTTCCTTAAAAAATATCCCCTAGACATTCTACCATAGGTCTTTTCAAAAAGCTATTGGTTGATCGTTAGTTTTCAAAATGACATCGTCAAAATATTTTAATACCGGCGCTGCAGTAAAATAATGCAGCGTACACAGGATCTTATTTATAAACTATCGTATCCAGATGCGTTTTAGTCGACAGGTGCCGTAAGTAGTTATGTCATCAGGGTTGCCACCATTTTGCTGCCCAAATAAGTTAACGTATATTCTGTTACCAAAAAATAATATAAATTCCACTTTTCAGAAGGTCGTGTTAGTCATACTAGTTGTAATTCAAGAACGATTGAACCAGATTGATTAAAAATTTGAAAAGTTAGAGGAAATAATATGAAAAAAATCTCATAACTTTATTAATATGTTGTAACACTTTTTTTTTTCACTGATTTTAAGTACTATTAAAGACACTTTTTTTTATTCATATTGATTAAAATCACTTTTACAATTGTATCTTGCATTGGTTATGTTTACGTCGAATTGTTACTTTGACATTGACAGTTCTATAGTGTGGGCCGCTTATCATGATCCTAACACCATTATCTATGGGCAAATTAGGCAACCAAATCTAGCAAGCGTCGTCTACAAAGATAGGTTCTTTATCAATAATACTGAAACATCACTCCAGAATTCATAGATTAAAAACAGTGTCGTAGATTAATAACTGCCCACAGATTATATACCGGATACTAATTAACAACAAATTATTTGCACTGCCGGTTACAAAAAATATCATTTAGGATTAAACTTAAATTTAGGAAGATCAATTCTTCCTTTCCTTTATTTGTGGCGGATCGACATAGTTTCCACATCATCCTAGTTCCATTTAATAACAAACATCACATACTATACATCGTCTATATAGTCTTTGCCTCATCGGTGGTAAGCCATCTGTAATGGTATACTAATCTGTGACTTGGAGATCTGAAATCTGGGAATTGGGAATCGATCTATTGTAAAAATCTCACGCATATTTCGGTATATAACTACGTATAAAAGTTACTGAAAGTGGTGTCAGGATCACAATTTCAGGAGTATTTTATTTCCATAAAATTATCCATATCTTTTGGAACAACATATTTAACCTAGTTGCCACCGGCACTTAGGAAGAAAAATAATAAACTAAAATTTTACATATTGAAAGCCCGATAAAAAGGTCAGTAATAGTTGCATTTATCTCTTTATCTTTCTTTAATTTCAATTTGTTCCCAATAGTAATGATTTTCACAAATAATTATTGATATTTGTTTTGAGCGGGTAGGCTTAACCACCCATACCAAATCATGCTGAAATTAGTTGCTCAGTTGCTAATCTCATGTATTTGAGGTAATTGGTGTTTGTATTTAATCATAATAATATAAATAATGTAAATTCTTGTTCTTTTAAAATGTAAATGTACCATAATTTGATGAATGTTCAATAGATCATGTTTGATATTTTTCTTTGTAACCTAGTTGTCATATTTAATTGTATGAAGAACAATAATGTATATGGGTTCCTTCTGAACCGCATAGACCACCCACAGTGGGTCCATGACTATGATAATGTAGCATTTTTATGATATGTAACAGGGCAAAAAGGTACCGGGAGGTTGTTATCCCGGCCCTACAAATTTATGTAAGGAAAATATATAAAACACAATATCCTTGGAGAAAATTATATAAACCTTAAGGAGAATAACTGCAATCTATTAAAAGAAGAGTGTCTGGACCCAGTCTCAAGGAAGGTATTCAGTACTAACCACCGGGGGATGGGAATTTAGCATTAGAATACATGTTATTTCTTAGATTTTAGAATTACCATAATAAATAGTTTATTTCAATACCCTGATCAACTATTGTTGTTAAATATCCTTGCCGAGATTGATCAAACAGCACCAGAACCAACCTGCCCTTGTGTCTACTCATTAAAATTTGTTATGTTAAGTACACATAATAAAGTTATTTATTTTAATTGGTTATTTTAATTTTTAATTTAGTTGTTATAAAAAAAATAAATATACATTGTAAAAGTGTTAAAGTTGATAATTAAATCAGTAATTTTGTTATTTTGTATTATTTGTGTTTTCTTTATAACTTTAGTTGGTGAGTAGGAGAAATATTACATTACAATGTTAGTTTTGTGACTCTACTCCGTCATTCGATTGTTTTGCGGTACAAATTTCTGCGGGGCCAACTAGTTTATAATAAGTAATCATACTTGGTCAAAATCTTTATAACACCCATATTAGGACTTTCCAAATTTAAGTAAAACTAAATACTTTATTGCAATTTCGATTTATTCATATTGCCAATATTTTGTTAAGATTGTAAGAATTCCAAAGAAATCAATTCATGAAAAATAAATGAAGAAATTAATACAAAGAATAGTAACATAGTTTGAAACGAATAATTTTATAATATACTTTTTTTAACCAAGTCCCAATGGAAGTGGCAACCCTGATGTCATCTGACAGGTGGTTCTGCAATCAGCAGCTATTGCCAACTAAGCTATCGGGTCAACGAACTAAGTCCGCTGATAACGAAGTGCTTATTGTACAAGTTGTACAATAACCACGCTGAGCTTCGTGTTTTTTTGTACTGTAACTCAGAAAGCACATCCGTTTACATTCGGAGATTCATAAGTTTTTTTTAAATAGTGAAATGAATGAGTCATTCATTCATTTCAGGTAATTTCATTGACAGATAGTCAGTTGGTTCTGTTTCATTCATTTCGGAAACCCCACGAATTAATCATATTGTCGAGACTGTCACGTATAGCCTCGGTAATAGCGCGACTTTCAAGACCCACAATTTCTAACCAAATACAGATGTTTTTTTCTATCAATACTGCGAAGTATTAATACTGCGTAATACTGTAATATTGCGTAGTATATCTTAGGCAAATTAGTTAGAATAGAAGTATACGATGCTTATTCTCTAATAGTGTTATATGATATGTTAAATAAAACTACCATTGAAAGATTATCTAGCAGTTTTATAGACAATAGAAATATAGAAACACTCCAAGAAATGATTTGATGAGGGGTATTGTGTTATGCGAATATTTTCAACTCTTTTTAACCGCGTACTCTACACATACTCGCGGGCGTACTCGAAGCCTGCGGAAACTTAGTTTAGTATTTCAAACTTCAATGGCAAGGGATTGGTGCTCCTGGTATACCTACGCGCTATTAAAGTGATGTTTTACACCAAAAAAATATTGAAGAATCATTTCACTCCTGGATACGTGAAGAAATTACTTGGTACGTGTGAATCTTATGTTCAGCCATGCAACCTCCACCAGGCTCTGGCAGGAGGGCAAGACCCATGTAGTGCTTGCTTGATGTGGTAAAAAAATTAGATGTGTGCGACTGGTTTCACCATGTTCCTACTCGAGTCAACCGAACATAACCTTATCTCGCTGCAAAAAGACTGTAGAAAAGTACGACAATTATAAACCCTAATCCCAATAAAAAATAATAGCAACTAGCCACAGAGAGACTAGCTTATTATTAAATTTAATTAAATGTTAATTTTGGAATAGTGTGGTAAATAAAATACTATATTGAATGTCATCAGGTTTGGATTGCTTAAATACCTTGCTATTCACAAATATCTTATTTTTAAATAAATTCAGAAAAAAATTCAGCCAACTAGTACAAACAAGTGTGCACATGCTTTTTGTTCTTTTCCTCGTTAGATCCTACACGAGTCTGTGGCCCTGGTACAAAAACCGTGAAGCGACCAAGAAGGGCCGCAAGAGAGAGAAAAAAGACGTGAACGCAATATTATTTCATTCTTATTCCTAATTGATATTTGGCAATATTAAGTTGTAAATTGGTTAAAGAAAATCTGACAAACTTGGAAAGCTTAATGTGCTGTTGTCGGTACATACTCGCTCTCACTTCTTGCGAGGTGTTGCGGTCAGATTCGTTAATTATAATCCACTTACAAAATGTAAAAGTAGTATTTGCATTTCATGTAAAAATAATACTGCCCCTAGATATAGTGGTCGCACTGAAATACTGTGCGGGTAGTAGCGAAATTGTTGTGGACTAAAAGCGTTAAGTTTAGCGTATGTTAAACATCTACCTATTGATATATGACCAAAATATTGTAGAGTTACTAAACGACGGTTCACTTCTCTGAGCGTATTTATTTTTCCAGTGCTATAGTTTTATTCACCAAACATCCGATCGTATCCACATTTAGGTCCACGTAAACTATCGAATGTTGGTGTTTACGCCTAAAAAAAACAATTGATACCTATTTTTATACGAAAAACGAGTCTACATTTAGATGAAAACTGATTATCGGAAAAATACCAGATCGCTTTGGGGCAGATTCAATTCATTCTACGTTTGCACTCTACGTCTATTATTGCGCCATTTTGTATACCTGCTTCTGTATTTTAGTTTAAATTTGATTGGGACAAAATTTTACATGATAACACGAAAAGTGCTGAATTGTCATATAGGACAGATTTATATTTGGTAGGCGAGTACTCGGGTCCACTTCAAAGTAATTTAGTCAAGTCACATTGTAAAACTTAATTGCTGTTACAACTTCACCTTAAGATTCCTTTGGAGAAGGCGAGAATTTTGATAGATCTTAAGACTTTCTGGCGAACCAAACAAGGTGGACTTCTATCAACTAGCCACCATCCGGCCTGCTGCCCCGTGATCGAACACCAGGCCATACGAGCCGCATAGGGGTCGACGCAACATGTTTGCCCTGCTAGAGGCTAAAAAATATCTTGTTTGGCGTTTTGTAGAGGGTGTGCAGCTGTGACATACTGCTTCGGGTTAATCACACATTGACCGGGATAAAAACACTAATAATTAAAATCGAAAAAATGTTCAGTTTTATGGAAGATGAATTCAAGAAAACTGTCGGACAAAGAGTTCCTATAATGGTATTCCAAGCGGTGTCATTATTATAGTACTGTTGGCAACCCTTGGCCAAAGACGCGGCGGCAAACGACTGCGGTAACGCAATCGCCGCTTGTCGCCGCGTCTTGTCGTTGTCGCCTGACATCTTCTGCTTATTTTTCTTCCGGCGCGCCCGCTACCAAAGTCCATTCAAGAACAAGTCTGTGAGCAATGTGTGGGTCTAATGTGTGTATGTATAGTAGTAGACATATCTGCAACTGCTACATCACTTACATATCTGCCCAAGTTTTAAATATTATGGATATAAATATTATTAAAAAAATATAGACCCTTAATTGGCAGTATACCTATTGCGAGCGAGTGCGGCAACCCTACGAGCATCATCGTCAATCGTTGGGGCGAAGTCGCGTGGTAGACATATAGTAATGAAAGGTGGTGTTGATCAGCGAACGACGTGAACCGATGAGCTGATGAAGATCGTAGAAAGGCAAGTCCTGTGTCAGCAGGAGGCGTCTCTCTGCTAAAATGGTGATACGCAAACCACCACAAAGTGACAACTTTTTTACTTTTCCTTTAAAAAAGAAAGCGAATTATAAAATTCACCAGGAATGCAATGAGTTATAAAATAGTATCTATTATTTTATTAATATATTAAGACTAGACTCTATTTATTTATTTATTTATTATATATTAATTAGGTATTAACCTATTTATTCTGAAAGAAAAAAATCGACAAAATATTTATTAACGATATATCGATACGTTGTGTTCAGATCAAAAGTTAACAGTCAGCAAAATGGTGTCAACGATATCAGATTTGTTGTAGTCTCGCCATTGACCTTTGCTCGTAAAGCAAAGTGTTTATTTAAAAAAACTAGCACACGGTAATTTGTCCATAGTGAAATAGACGTAATATATGATGGCGCCACTAAAATAGAACCATCGCTACCGGCATTGGCACGTGATGGGGAAAACCTTGATTTTCGCACCATACGTACCTGCTAAGTCTGTACCCAGCTTCTTTGTTAATTATTTGTATTAACAATTCAATTTCCTAGTATTTCCATGGTAGCAAGAATTATGTTATAAATAAACACAAAGAAATAACATTACTTGAGCATATTTATTTAGTGCAGTTACTTAGTACACTTGGCTCAGACTATAAATAAATAAATAATAAATAAATAAATATTTGTTACACTTACACCAATTAGCCTAGCCCAAACTAAGCTCTGTAAGGCTTGTGCTATGGGATCTAGGGTAACGGATAGACATACATATATTATACATATATAAATAATTTTATAGAAATATATATATATCAACAACCATGACTAAGGTACAAATGCTCGCATTCATCACACAAACATCTGCCCCACCGGGACTCGAACCCGGGACCTCAGAGATGGCGACACCTTGAAACCGGTGTACTATCCACTCGACTATGGAGGTCGTCGTACTATGGAAGATTTGGGCACAATCAAAAGCAAAATCAAAATATTTTTTATATTCAACATAGAGTAAAGGACAGGTCACAGCTACAACGTGCGATCCCCGAATGCCAATAAGGCTGAAGGGGAAAATTTACAAATCGATCATCCGACCTGTCGTCATGTATGGAAGTGAATGCTGGGCCGTCAAGAAGAAGGATGAAAATAGATTGCATACAAATGAAATGAGAATGTTACGATGGATGTGTGGTGTGACAAGGATGGATAAGATAAGGAATGAGTACATAAGAGGAAGCCTGAAAGTAGCGCCAGTGGTAGAAAAAGTGAGAGGAAGTAGATTAGCATGGTTTGGACATGTGATGCGGAGGGATGAAAGTCATGTCACAAAGCGAATGTTGAATATGAAAGTGGAGGGATACACGGGCAGAGGAAGGCCGAATAAAAGATGGATCGATTGTGTGAAGAATGATATAAGAATGAAAGGAGTAAGCATGGAAATGACGGCTGATAGAGAGGAATGGAAGGAAAAGATCTACTGCGCCGACCCCAGATAATGGGAAATGGGCAAGAGGATGATGATAGAGTAAAGACCAGGCATTTAATGACGTCAAAACAAATAGCAAATAGACTACACCTTTTCGGAACTTGGGAGAACTTTCTCGAGAAGAACAGAGACGACACCCTGAAGGTCTATTTTTATATCTCCACTTTTCAATCATTATTTGCAATATTACTATAATACATTATTTAGGACAATCATAGTACGTGGGCGTGTGGCGGTAGAATCGCGAAAGCGCAACCCGCCACGCGCCCTGATATGGGCTTGGAGGATACCGGGGGATTTTAGTGGGTAGCCCGGTCTTCTCAGACCGGAGAGCCCCAAACACGGCCGCGCCTTGCCAGTGCGGTGTCACGGTACATTCGTATGAATTCTTACATATACATTACATGTTAATAGAGAATATATAAACAAATGAGAATATTATAAACAAATTATGTTGTTAGTGTGGTCATTTAGATAGTCACGTAATTTAAGCTTTTCTCGTGATCTTGAGTCTCCTTTTCATGTAATTTTTGATTTCAATGACACTTTGTGGAATCTTATTAAAAAGATATACATTTTCGAAGGAACGAGTCAGTTTTAGGGAGCCTGGACAATGCTTAAATGCCTTATAAAAGTAACACAATAAGTAGATATTAATGTTAAAATTATCCTAAATTCCCATGTAGTTATACTGCAGTTTGGAGGCACTCCACTGGAAATTGTTAATAAGAATCTTGGATTAATTGAAATCCTTAAATTAAGGAAAGACATTGCAGCAATGTTTGTTTCCATTAAATTGTTGATGATGATGGTGAATAAAGATAATCTGCACGCCGCTTATTTGCCTAATTGAACATAACTATGTTTCTTTGACGAAATAAAAGACTATTCATAAATTATTTTAAAAGCAGCCAAGCCAAGCGTTGACTAGAAATTAAGTTCTTAGGAAAAACACCACCACAATGGATTGTCCGCTTATCATGCCACGCCACTGTTAAACACAAAAGGCGAACACAAAAAGTTTAGAACGTTAAAAACAATGACCCATTTACTGATCGGTATACGTTGAAAAACTAACGCCCAATTGTGAAAATTATTTCCACTTATCGACACCACCTGCCGGCTGGTCACGGCATTGTCAACATCAACATGCGATATGCAACATTAATATTCATTGACTAATTATGGTCAATGTACATTATGTTGTGTTCGTGTTTTAGTGTAAACTCTTCCAATTTCAAAATTGACATTATGACATTTCTATTTTTAAATTTTTAGTTAGTCACACTGCATTAACCGACATTGAATACAAACAGAGATACTAGGATATCATTACACATACTAAATTTACCACAAAACTATGTATTTAAATTTAAACAGATAACTCTTTGAATTTTAGAATTGACATTTGGACTTTTCTATTTTTAAATCTTTAGTTAGTCACACTGCATTAACCGACATTGAATACAAACAGAGAAACTATGATGCCATTACACATACTAAATTTACCACAAAACTATGTATTTAAATTTAAACAGATAACTCTTTGAATTTTAGAATTGACATTTGGACTTTTCTATTTTTAAATCTTTAGTTAGTCACACTGCATTAACCGACATTGAATACAAACAGAGAAACTATGATGCCATTACACATACTAAATTTACCACAAAACTATGTATTTAAATTTAAACAGATAACTCTTTGAATTTCAAATTTGACATTGGGAGTTTTCTATTTTTAAATCTTGTTAGGCACACTGCATTAACCGAGATAGAATACAAACAGAGAAACTAGGATACCATTACACATACTAAATTTACAACAAAACTATTTAAATTTAAACATTGAAACAAACTCTTTGAACTTTTCTATTTTTAAATCTTCAGTTATTCGCACTGCATTAACCGAGATAGAATACAGAGAAACTAGAAATTTAAACAGAAATACATACAGTAAAAATAAATAACAGTCAGAAGTTTATAATTTCGATATTGACAATTTAACTTGCACTTTCATCTGCAGATAAATACTCCTAAAATCTATATATTTTACAAGTATATTTTATATTATATTGCTATTTGTATACTTCAAAATCAAGCAGTATTGACGAAGGAACTCCCGATTAGAAAGCCAGTGACGAAAACATAGCGCTACCGACGCTCACCTGCTAAAATTCATTTTTAGCAAGTAAATATGTATTTACTTGCTAAAAATGAATTTTAGCAAAGTACCACGTTCGTTACGGAAACAATACAATTATAATATTTCAAAATAATGTACACTATTACTAATCATCTTAATATACTTTTTATCATCATATTCAAAAAGCGAGAATCATCATATTCAAGTGATTACTATTAGCGCTATCTACATTACACTATCTTCTCTACTATTATAAAGAGGAAAAATTTGTATTTTTGTATGTAACGAATAAACTCAAAAAATACTGGACCGATTTTATTAATTATTTTTTCATTAGAAAGCTACGTTATCACTGAGTAACATAGGCTATATTTAGTACTAGATTACTATAGAAATCTTTAGAAATTCTTATTAAAACCAACCGAACGTGTAAAAAAATGTCTACTCGTGCGAAGCCGGGACGGGCGCTAGTCTATACTAATATTATAAAGAGGAAAGATTTGTTTGTTTGTTTGTTTGTAATGAATAGGCTCCGAAACTACTGGACCGATTTCAAAAATTCTTTCACCTTTGGAAAGCTACATTATCCCCGAGTAACATAGGCTACTTTTTATCCCGGAAAAATCGACAGATTCCACGGGATGCGCAATAAAGGCTTCGCTTAAAACCTACTGCATAGATTTTCATGCGGTTTCATCAATAGGTAGAGTGATTCTTGCTCAAGCAAGGTATTGCGGTATTTTTTATCTCGGAAAAAACGGATAGTCCCAAGGGAAGCGCGATAAAACCTTCGCGCCATAAACCGACTTCCGCTTCTATGTAGTCGTGGGCAAAATAGACCCAATCCCGAAATCCACGCGGGCGAAGCCGCGGGCAGAAAGCTAGTAATAAATAAATTAATAAATATTTCTCGCACTAACATTAATTAGCGATTTTTTTTCTCGAGGTGGATAGCTTGGGCGTGTCTAGGACTTCCCCTATATACTATATACAATATCATTTAGGCTGACCCAAAGTAACCTAAAGGTTTATATTATGTACTGGTTGTGCCCATGACTTCGTCTGCGTGAAATCGTAATTTTAGGTAGGATTTTTAATTATTCTTCATTTAAGACATTTCATAAAATTTTCACATATTTATTTAGTACTATATTATATACATACAGTATACATATAGTATACTAAACTATCATATAAAAAAGTAGCCTATGAACTTCCTCACGGTTCAGTCGTTTTGATGTAACAGACAGATTAACTTTCGTATTTTGGTAGGGAAATATAATAAGTCAATCTGTTTCTATACCGATTTCTATGATTCTTTTTATGGTTATAATAATAGTTTATAATGTCAACTTTTTTAATTAAGAATGACTGAGGGTGTTATAAACGTAAGAGTAGACAAATATAATCAGAAACTTTCGAACTGTGTTACACGTATTATTGTGAGTCAACCATAAAAGATAGACATATGCTGTCGTGGGATATTTTTTATATAATTTTAAGGAGAACATTTCCGTCATACATGATTTCTGTGTAGCTTTAACTATTAAGGTTGCACACGCGACGAAAGCTTAAAAAATGGAATAACTTCTCCAGTTTTTCCAACATTTCCCTGTACTACTCTGCTCCTAATGATTGTAGCGTGATGAAAAGTATACTATAACCAGCTCAGGAGTATGAAAAATAATTGTACCAAGTTTCGTTAAAATCCGTCGAGTAGATTTTGTTTCCGTTTCAGACAGACAAAAATGTTACTGATTGCATTTATGGCATTAGTATTGATTCCTAATCACCCCCTTTTTCTTAGAGGAGAAATGCACTTTATGCTCCGTGACACCGCGCTGGCTAGGCGCGGCCGTGTGTGGGGCTTTCCGGTCTCACAGGACAGGTCTCACAGTACCCACTAAAACCCCCTTGAGTTCTCTAGGCCCATGCGGGGTACATGGCAATTCTACCACCATATAATCCCTAATCACCCCTTATAGTTTTTTTGGAAATATATTTCACGTACAGAATTGTTATACACTCTTCAGATTTATTATAAGTTTAGATGATGTAGGGTAACAGATAGATATAAATACATAGATAAGAAAATCCACGATATTATTGTGAGAATGACGTAACTTTTTACAAAACTAATATTTAATAGAAAACTATAGAGGGTAATTTGAAAAACATGTGTTCACTCGTCGTCTAAGTAAATGAGACTGGCAGTCAGTGCTGCAAACTCCAACCGAGAGAGTAGCGTCCTTTGGGAAGAAAAGGAATTTGCGTTATCTATATGTTTTTTCGTGTTTTTATGGCGGTTTAATTCGGGCTTGCCGGAGTTAGCGACCGATATATCGGACCTGCACCATTTGCAATACGCGAAGGTATTACCTTTGTTGCTTGTTGAAAGCCAAGATTTAAAGCCTTCCAGCTGAAGCCATTCGTCTTTGAATTTCTGCATGTATTTCTTTTTTTTTCAGCACTAGCCATTTTGTGAAAGTAACAACTGAAAATCGCCCAAACAGAAAAAAACACCAACCCATGTAAACAGAAATAAAGCCAAACAAAAATTATGTCTATTGTTCCGACACACACAACACAATCACTTACTATGTTGTTTTTACATATATATTATTGTTTCCAGTACTGTAATTAGATATGAAATATGTGAATATATAATAACCAAATAACTAGTACAATGTAACTCAAATTAAAGTCTCTCAACCACAGATCAGATCTCAACAAGTCAACAGATTAGAGAGAGCAGACACTATCCATACTACGTGAAAACGTATCTCGCACCACAGATACGAAACTTAATTTATGGTATTGAATGAATAATTCAAACTCACCACTCACAGTCACCTCACTTGACTAGAAAATGTTCGATGTGATGCGTACTTTTATCCGTCTACGATGTGACGTGGTGAAAATAAAAGTTGTCAACAAAACCAAACACAAATTCCCAAAAACCAGGAGATTTTACTATTTGCAAAAAAAAAAAAAAACAGTATACAAGGAGATTAAGCCTAAAATCATGTAATCTCCTAATAAATCAGGAGAGTTTGCAGCACTGGCAGTCGCCACGAAGCCTCTGAGCTCGAGAGCGCTCGGATAAATTCGGCTGCTGTCGAACGCTCGAACGCTACATAGCACACGTAGCGCCATCTGTTTTTCGTTAGCGACAACACGCAAAAATGACGGACAGCAATGCCCGGGTCAATAGTTTGCACTCGCTTTTATACCCTCCGTAGACATATTTTTTTTCATACCTTCTACAGTATATATATTGTTCTCCGGCAGTCAGTAGCGTTTCTTGTTAATTTTTTTATACTGTGATGTAGCTTATAATACCTACTTATATGAATATATTCTGGGATCTACTTATAATATGTTCTAATGATTAAGTGGAAACTTCACTGGTGAATGATAAGATATTTTATCTGTAAAATGTACACTATTTGGTTTCCAAATAGGTATATGTAATCAAACAAAAACACGCGGTTCATATTGCCTGGAGGTCAATTTTACTAATCAACCGTAGCCGAATCGTAACTGACGCGTTATATTTGACCTATAATTGTCGACGTTCTAATTATTGGAATGCCACATTACCACTTCGCGGAACAATTAACCTATGCCCTACTATTGGTCAATTGCGATTGTTGAGTCTTGTTTCTTTATTATCGGAGGAGAATTTTACACGAGGGTCTGCTTTCATATCGTGTTTTTAGGGTTCCGTACCTCTTAATGTTAAAACGGAGCCTTATAGGATCACTTTGTTTTCCGTCCGTCTGTCAAAACCCTTTTTCTCACAAACGCGTCGAGATATCAAGCTGAAAATAATATCACATCAGGTCTCCATCTCACAAAGCAGTGAGAAAATCAAATTTCTAAATCAACACTATAAAAAGATAAGGCCGTTTATGTTCCATTTGTATTGCATATTTTGCCATTTGCAATGAAATCAAAATCTATAGGGTAGATTCCGTTGACCAAATTGAAAAATTGAAAATGTTAAAAAATCAAATTGATCATGAAATTTGGCAAGAAGTAATGTCATGTTACATATGGAAAGTGACTTCATGAATTATCAATATTGAAGTCATTTTCCAATTGACGACTCTGTATCTATTTAATACAGGGAAAAAAAAACAGCCCTTGCTGAGTTCTTGCCGGTTCTTCTCAGTACAAGGTCTCCCGCCGTAGATTTGCGAACCGATGGCGTAGCTTTTCGACATTCACAAGTGCTTGTAACAGCCCAGACTGAATAAATGATTTTGAATTTGAATTTGAATTTGAAATTTGAATTTGAATTTGAATTTGAATTTGAATTTGAATTTGAAATTTGAATTTGAATTTGAATTTATCATGTAGCACAAGTAAAGGAAAATCTCTGATCTCTCGGAACATTTTTTTGGTGAATGTGGTTTGTACTTTTTTGCCTAACTGCTTACGCTTTTATACGTACTTAGTATTATTATTATTGTATTTATATGGCATATGCCATATATATTGTACCAATGAAAATGCACTTTTCATACGATTGAATCAATTTTGAAATCATTTATGCGACTCCTCTGTGGTGACGTCATGTCATGAGATACATGTTTTTCAGACTCTTAACAGCCTCTTCTGGTGATGAAAATCGTTGATCGTGTAATTGGCTCTTGATTTTTTGGGGTTAGAAAAAAGTTTCAAGGTCAGGACTGATCTAGGATGACTCATAAGTTGTACATATTTCGTCTTCAAAAACTCATTTGGCTGTCTGACCGTGTAGGAATTTGCATTGTCATTTTGCATGATGATACGGCGTTGAGTGTGGTTATAGTGGATTTTATCAATAATTTCCGGTAAATAAATGGTCGTGTAGTCTCTATTTATTGTACAAAGTTTTATTTATTTATTTATGAACTAGGATACACCATCGACAATATCAGTACAATTTACCAAATTAAAAAAACATATATAACAAGGATAACCGATATGTCTTTACAGGTATACACAACACTTATTGACAGGAAACAAACAACAAAAAACTAAACAAAATAAACGATTGGGTACTAAAAAAAAATAAAAAAAAAAATAGAATTGAGACACTAATTATACATAATTCAATTCGGAATAGTTACTTGGCAAGGCCAGTAACTGTTTACATTTTACCTTAAAAGCCCTCTTGGAGTCACTAAAGATGTCGATGTCATGATCGTTCAGGCTGTTGTAAGTTTGCATGCATCTGTTTAGCGGCGAAAACCTACCCAAATTTGTTCTCGCAAGTGGAATTTTGAAAATATTAGTCATAGGGTGCCTAGGGATATGATAAGGGATTACAATAGACACCTGTTAGTGTTAGCAACAGTAGTCAAGTGCTCAGAGTTATTAAAAAAAACTGCAATTATTCGCTTCCACGCAGTTCTGACACGCGCCACTTTGGTTTTTCGAAAACCCGTACACTGATTGCTTTATGTTTTGATAAATCAGTGTTTCGCCACCTTATTATAACCCACACCGAATTTGAAGCTCCGTCGCTGTATCCGGCAAGTATAGCATGGCACCATGATGCGATAGGTTTTTTCAGCAGAATTCAGATTGAGCAGGATCCATCGTGAATACAGCTTTCTCACACCCAAAGCACATGTCCGAAGCACATGATAGGGCGCATATACAGACAAATATGTCAGTTTGTCTGATTCTGTTGTTCACAGCGATGCACGAGCGACCTTCACGAATCTCACAATGGATATTGACCTAATCGTGTTTGAATTTATTAAACCAGCTATATATAAATAGTCGTCTTGCATAGTGCGTCTTCGTCAATACCAGATTGCAGCTCAACGAGACTGTGCCGACCTGTCAAATTACAGTTAAAATCGTAATACGTCATTTTTAAAAAGACCCCACTATTAGCAAACAATTGACAGTCAAATGAAGCCAATTGTATTCTACAACTAAACAATTCCATTTTCAAATGTAGTAATGACTTTTCAAACATTATTAACGTAAGTGGCTTATTCCGGAAACTTTTAGTGTGAATCTATTGTAGAAGCATATTTCACAAAATCATACGTAATATTGTAAAAAAACGTACACCGAAAAATTTTCTAGAGTTAAATTCATTTTACGCAATTATCAAATAAAATCACGCAATTTTTAAAATGAATTCACAATGTGCAAACAATTGACAGTTAATGAAGGCAATTCTAATTTACGTCAAAAAAAATTCATATTCAAATGTACAGTTAAAACTTTTAAAAAATGTATAACGTAAGTGGCTAGTAGAAGAGAGGAAGCCGTATAAATATACGGTTTCCTCTAATCTTCCCTAAAACCTGGAAGTTTGTTATTTCGGAATTTCTTTTTAAGATGTTATGAATAGAGATCGGATAATCGGATGCATATTTACCTAAAGTTAGTTTTAAGACAAAGTATAGAAACGGCTTTTTATTGTTTTGTTAAAAAAAATTTTTCACCATTTTTGTTTTTTTTTATTCAATTATTTAATTGATTATTGTTTAGTCAAACTAGTTCACTACTTTCGTATAACACTCTTCATGTAATAAATCGTACATTCATAAATCGCACGGGGAACTGAAACTGAGGGGCTATCGCACTAATAAATCGCAACCGAAACGCAACCGAACCGTTCGGCTTAACCAATCCGAACGCCACAATATCACGTCATCTATTCGATGACGTGAATATTCTAGCTCTCGGATTGGTTGAGTGGAACGATTTGGTTTCGTTTTCAGCTGCGATTTGTTAGTGCGATTGCCCCCAGAACTTCATGTAAATACGTATGCATAGTTGTTATAAATGAACCCGGAGTCTCGGTCTTTTGAAAATAAATACCACGTGCTAATTTAGTAATTTTCAAACAATATCACTACGTTAAATTGCAGTCTCGTATTTTCCCGGGATTTTTATTTAACAAAATGTATCTTAAAAAAGCCGCTTCCATAATTTGTGAGCCAAAAATTAACTTTAGGTAAATATGTATCCGCATTATCCGATTTCTAGCTATGAATTATTTTTTAAATATTATGAATTTTTGAACGTTTATTTTATTGACAGGGCGTGCAAGGTGGCCTTAAAAGGGTGATGGGGCTGGCGATGCTGTCGTTGTCCATCCCCGTCCAGGACAAGAACAAAGTAATGTGGGCATGCTTTAACCCTCGCGTGTGTTGAAAGCGTTGTATCTCCTCAATGCCATAATAACCCCTTTTTCCCTATAGCAATAAAGTCTGATTATCATCGGAACACGTAGAATTTTTTCAGATCTGCATAAAATATAAAAAAATGATTGATGCGATGAGCAATCCTTAAAGTAATTGTAATGTAATAATACTCTTACTCACCATCTAGTTATAAAGAAAACACAAATAATACAAATAACAAAGTTACTGATTTATTAATTTAAGTTATAAGATTATTGACAATTTATATTTAAGTTTTTTTAACAATTAAATAAAAATAAAATAATACTCAATTAGAAATAAGTGTACTCTTTATTATATGTACTTAAAATAACAAATTTGAATTATTAATCACAAGGGCAGGTTGGTTCTGGTTGCTGTTTGATCAATCTCGGCAAGGATATTTAGCAACAATGGTTGATCAGGGTCTTGAAATAAAATTGTAATTAAATGGTAATTCTAAAATCTAACACATGAATTCTTAAGCTAGATTCCCATCCCCGGTGGTTAGTACTGAATACCTTCCTTGAGACTGGTCCAGACACTCTTCTTTTAATAGATTGCAGTTATTCTCCTTAAGGTTTATATAATTCTCTTCAAGGATTTTTTATTTCATATATTTTCCTTACATAAATTTGTAGGGCCGGTATATAACAACCTCCCGGTACTTTTTTGCCCTGTTACATATCATAAAATGCTACATTATCATAGTCATGGACTCACTGTGGGTGGTCTATGCGGTTCAGAAGGAACCCATATACATTATTGTTCTGACAAAGTTTCATTCAACAATTTGAAGGTTTTATGATATCTTTAATCATTGTTTACGTATATACTTTTACATACCAAGTTAAATTATTTAAGGCTAATCTTAATTGTCTTCTTTATATAATATATACTAGCGGACCCGACCGACTTCGTCCTATCAAAAAGATTTGTAAAGTGGCAGTTTTTTGTTCTTACTTATTTTTATAGATAATAGTTCTAAATATAGCCTATGTTACTCAGTGATAATGTAGCTTTCTAATGAATATAGAATTATTAAAATCGGTCCAGTATTTTTTGAGTTTATTCGTAACATACAAAAATACAAATCTTTCCTGTTTATAATATTAGCGTAGACAACTATATGGTAACATTAAATTTTAATTGCAATGACTTAATTTTACTGGAAGTAAACTCCATTCCAGGGTTGCCTTGCATTTTATTTCCACCGCGAAAAAGAGATGTTCGCTGACATTACATCGACCCTCATAAGTAACCGTTTGTACTCTAAGCGATTGTAACCTCTTACCAATAAATCAGCCTGTGTGTTTGTTAGTATTTAGCCATAAACAGCGGTTTATTTGAAGTGTATGAGTTAGCAATTTTCTTCATTTTGATGTTGTCTATAAAATAATCAATTTCACAGTCCCATTGAAGAACATCGAATCACAACAGTCAAACGTCGTACTAGTCAGGTAACGTCTAAAACGTGATCCTTTCCTTCAAAAGTTATGGATGCAATCCTGTGTATTGTTCCTTTCAGTGACCCTTCGTTGAATGAGAGCTCCCCTCGTCTGGTCAAAGTAGCTCGTTTGTGTCTGATGTTTTATAAGAATTTGTCCAGTATTTTAAAATTGATCATATCGCATGGTCTGCAGACATGTTCCATTCGTTTGAATTGTTTTTAAGACTAAAAGTCTGATAAAGAATCATTTTGCATACTACCTTAACTGCATGTACGGATATGGGCTTTATTATAATTGCATAATATCATATTAAGAAGTTAAAGAAGAACATTATATTTATATTGATAAATAATTGATTTGTAAAATTGCTTTTGATATTCATATATCGACTTTCAGAACTTGTGTAAACATTTAATTAAAGTTAAATAAAGTCTTTAACTCTAGGAATGTGTTTAAGATATGTTATATGTTCGATATCGAAACGATGTCAAAATTCGTTATTGATTGGTCGCGAGTGCTATTGATACTTCGGTATAGTTATAGAAAAAAATCAACTCAAAGATTTATACAAGATAGCGGTTTGTGGATATTTACCCTATTAGATTATGAATAGAGATTTGTTTTATCGAGTAAATTTTGCAGGTCGATGAGTCCAATTCTAATCGCACCACAGGAATCGTATATTTCTATATTTCTACAATCAATATCTAACTCTAATATATGAACTGTAGAGGATTGAATCGATTGAATATTTGGATGCTTCTTTACACTAGACTTTACTTTGATATAACTCAACTCGGTCTCTAATTTATCAAGCACTAGCGACCCGCCCCGGCTTCGCACGGGTGCAGTGAAAAAATGGTTATGGTGAGTTATCCCTAAGAGATAGACATATACCATCGCGGACTTTTTTGTGGATTTTTGTAAGTTGTACAATACTGTAGTACATTATTTTGGTCTATCTCGTAGGGTTCAGCCAGCGTTTGCAATATAAGCGCAAAAAAAACGTGCTTATTTACGACATCACATTAGAAACCTTTAAATTTATCAGTGTTTCTCTACTATATTATGCATTTATTATACATACAAACCTTCCTTAAGAATCACTCTATCTATTAAAAAAACCGCGTCAAAATCCGTTGCGTAGTTTTAAAGATCTAAGCATACATACGGACATACAGCGAAAGCGACTTTGTTTTATACTATGTATTGATTAAGAAATAGTCTTGAATTTATGTTAGGTAGGGTGACAGTGGCCAAGCGGTCGTAAGTACGAGTATGTTTGCAATTTTTTAATAAAATAAATATTGAGCGTTTGTATATATGTATATAAATATATTAAGCTATTTTTCACCTTTTTAAGCTTGCAAATGAAATACATTTTCATTGAAATTACTCAAAAACCGATTTCCCTCTGTAGAAAAGTTTTCATTTGAATTTGGAATGAGGATAACATTGCGAATTCAAATGAAAACTTTTCTTACTTTGAATTAACTTATTGTTGAACTATACTTAACTTTGAGCTTCACGGACAAACAAAGATGTTTAAGCTGACACCGCAGTGCAAACGTTCTAAGTATCATACATGTAATAGCCCGGGTATTCTATAATAGACATTTGATTAAAATTTATAATAAAGACAGTCGGTATAGGAGTGTATTTATAACACGACATAGCAAGTGCTGTTACTATGACAATTATAAAATAACTTTGTAAGATATTCAGAACTATATTCAAACTACAAAGAAAAGATACTAAAATACCAAAAATATTTGTTATGTCATTGAGCCTATTTTAAGCGACGCTTAAAAGGTCTGTTATAAAATACGAGCACCTACTAGAAATGACAGAAATCACCATACCAATTTCCCACGCATCTTTCCTGAAAATGATTAATCAATTCGAAATAAGCAATAGGGTAGTTCGAAAGAATCTGCTGTTACTGTCTTTTCAAAAAATCCATCTGGTTTTAGGCTCGATCATACTAACTGAAGATGGGTTGTATCTCCTCCTTGGGTATATACATGATCTGTGATAAAGCTATAAAATAGATTCCTAAGTGGAAATTTGTTCATTAAATATCCTGGCGTCTACAATGTCATTAGTGTTACAATTACCACTATATCATGGTGAATTATTACAAAATCTTTTGTGTTATCAAACATTAAATCAACCAGACAAAGAAATGCTTTTAATAAATGCGACGAAATTCATATTTGGGAAGTCACGCAACGTCGCCGACCTTAATTAATGGTCCTTCGAGCCAGATAACAGTATTTGATTTATATCAAAACCAACCTTTTCACAGCTCGTTTAAATAGTTAATCCAAGGTTTGTTTCTTTGCGTTAAAGTTACCGAGTTTGTAAGTACATACACTCTATATTCTAATGCATAGAATTCATGTACTTACTTAATTATGTGTGAATATATTCACAAGGTTCTCTGTATTTGTTAAGCTAAGTTATATCTTACAATACACGAAATGCTGTTTTACTTGTAATGTCACCAGTCTTTTCACGTAAGCAATGATAAATTATAAGTCGTCTATTATATTATTGTTTAAGTGTTAGTTGGCTTACGCCAAGGTTCTTTAGGTTCATGTTAAATCCTTACGGATTTGATAAGAACCTAAAGTGTGAATGAAGCGTAACAAAACAAAATAAATGTTAACAGATTAAGAAGAAGCTGTCAGCTGAAGCGTCATTTCTTTAGTCGCAACGTACATGGTTATATTTAAGACCACTGCGAATTATGCTGACTGTATTTAGATACATGTCTAGTCAGAATAATTTAAGTTTATTTACATATATACTTCTCAAGACAAAAGTCTGATTCGTGCGTTGTCAGTGATGACATATCGAGCTGAAACCTGGACGTTTACAATAGGCACTATGAGAAAACTCAACGTTGTCCAAAGGGCAATGGCGAGAGATCTATTCAGAAAACAGAAACGATGAAATAGGCAGAAAAGTCAGGGCATCTCCGGAATGGCAAGAAGAATTGTGTACCTCAAGTAGCAGTGGATAGAGCACATTGCTAACTGAAATGGCGGCTGTTAGCGCGGAAGGTTTTGAGTGGCAGGCATATGCCGGTACCGTAGCATCGGTCTCATGAAGTGGACCGACAGTCTGACGGCGATCGCAGGTATGCGCTGGATGCTAGCAACGCAAGATCGATGTCTTTGGAGATCCTTAGGCCTTTGTTCAGCAAGGGGCATATCTTGGCTGAAATGCTAATGACGCTGAAATGTGTACACCTTATTGTAAAAAAAAGTAATTTTTTGTGTTCTGAATGAAATTGTATAGTTATGTGTCCTAAAAACCAATAAATACAAAATCTTTGTCTGAGCCCTAATCTTGCACTAATACAATTTATTGGTTTCATTCAGGGGCCAATATTGGGTTAATAATTGTTTAAGTAGATATATGTTTTATGATTGAACGTCAACAATTTTAGAAGAGTAATCTCGGTGAAGTATTCAGTGTAAATTACCCTCCAAAAATG
The DNA here is from genome assembly GCA_036419045.1 of Scirpophaga incertulas. Taxonomy (NCBI): domain Eukaryota; kingdom Metazoa; phylum Arthropoda; class Insecta; order Lepidoptera; family Crambidae; genus Scirpophaga; species Scirpophaga incertulas. The sequence continues at coordinate 15,933,511 of CM071645.1, forward strand.
AGTTATAATAGTGATATAAAAATATCATTGGGGTTCAAATCAAAATAGGTTAATCTAATCGCAAACTATTCTTCTACGCTCCAAACTATAAGTGAATTATTTAAAAAGTCTAAAAATATATTCTCAAAAAATCTACAAATTATATATATCACAAATATAAAATAAAAAATATATTCACTATACAGAATCCCGTTCCTTCCTTCTTTGGTTTGATAGAAAATACCTATGAGGAAGGCTAAAAAGTGACGTACTTGGTTTCTTCCCTTCTTTTCCTAACTCCCCTTGGATAACATTGTAAACGGTGAGACGGTCTTTGTAATAATTCGTGGTTGTTCGCACCACGAACGCAGTTAACGTATGTAACGGACCTGTTAGGAGTGTAGGGCGAGCGTTCAGTTAAATGTTCGCACCATAAACGAATAGTTCGCAACATGGCCGGTAACTGTACTCAAACAGAGTTTTGAGATTGATTCCCATTTTGTATTAATATGTTAAAATTGATTGTTGAAATCGCTCTCCAACCGCGTTCTGCACTAAAATACTATTTTTTCAAAATTCAATCAAACAACCGAATTTTGTTAACGACTTCATTTTTCGATTTACAGCAGTGATTTGTTACGCCGTATAAAAGCAATATTCCCTACTTATTTGTAAATGAGCTTTTACTCTCGAAACGAGCCCGCGAAACGAGAGCATATATACATACATATATGTCACGCCTTGTTCCCAATGGGGTAGGCAGAGACCACCTTGTAAGCAAAATGACGGATTCGCTTTTGAATGTTAAGCGAATACTTAATGTTCTGTGATATGTGAAATAAGCTTACCTGAAACGAGCTTTCCTATATTATTTGCACATTGTTTTCTTTATTTATTGTATTTCTCGCTTATCTATACTAATATTATAAAGAAGTAAAGTTTGGGTGTTTGTAAATTGTAAGGGGTAATCTCGGGATCTACTGAACCGATTTTAAAAATTCTTTCACCAATAGAAAGCCACATTATTGCGGAGTGTCATCATCATCATCGATTTTATAAATTCTTTCACCAATAGAAAGCCACATTATTGTTGAGTGTCATCATCATCATCATCATCATCATCATCATCAGCGGACGGCGCGCGATGGCTTCGGGTTTAATTCAGTTCGCTTTCGTGCTTGCTTCGGGGATTATTAATATTATGCCCAACGAAGTGGGCGCGGGTCAGCTAGTGTCTAAATAATTGAGAAATACTATATCGAGAGATGAATGAAATGGATAGAACTTAATTTCATAACATGTAGTCTTTGTCAATTTAAACCCCACCTCATTAATTATATCATATATTGACAAACAAGCAATCTTTCCACCTGATGGAAACTGCTTACAGCCGCTTATGGTACAGATTTCTGTAAGATTTTCAGCAAATCTGCAACCCTCACAAAACTATAAAACAAACTAAAATTTGTACCCAAGCAGATCCTGATATTTACATATCATTCCTTCGGCGTAATGTCTAAGTAGACTTTGTATGTAATAATCAAAGTAGTCGTAACATATTGAGATACCAGTGATTAGTATTACATTGGTAGTAGTATATTTAGTTAGTGTCAGTTCAAGTCAGTTGTCTATATAGATACATTAAAAGTGTTATTCAAATCAGCATTTAATACGTTATTAATAACAGTTACCTACGAATATAATGATCATATTATTATTCTGTTATTTGTCAATTGACAAGGTGCCAGTTCATTTGGTTTGTGTTGGTCAAAGGAGAATGCCCATTGTAGTATGGACTTTAGTATCGCCAAAAATGATTTTGTACCATAAATTTTTTTATGATATATTGTAGATTTTTAACTATATATTCAATTATTAAAAACTATTTGACTCTATTTCGATGGGTAAAATAGAAATTAAACACCAAAGACTTTCAAATTACGAATTTCTCCTATCATCATTTTTGATAATAGCTATTTAATTGTAGAAGATTTAAACTATAAAATGATTAAGTCTATCTTATCCAATAAATATTACAACTATCCAATAATTCATATAAAATAATTAATTAATTTAAAAATAATTGTTTTAACAACATTGATATTAGCTATCTGTATAAAGAAACTCTTAAAGCAGAATAATGACTAAAATATTAGAGAAAGCAGAAAAAAGACTAAAGAAAATTAATTGTTTTGGTATTCCTTTTACCCTTTCACGAGAGGACAGTAGAATGTATCGAATATATTTTTGACCAATCGATCCGATCGTTAATATATGGCAATACCGAAGAAACTATTTATCAATGAAATTAGAATATCATCAATAAAAATACACGGCGAATGAAATGGAAGTGAAGTAATTACTAATTATTATGTGGATTTATCTCCGGCGAAGTTTCGGCTTGGTATATTGCAGTTTTGTTAAAAATTGTTACTTATTTTTTGGTATTAGTTTGGTTAAGGCACAAGGACGAGTAAAGGTGATACTACAAATGGGCATACTCCTTTGTTATTATTATCATTTAAAATCTTGAGCTTATGAACTTTATATTTTTATTTATACTCCTGTGAAAATGTTTCATAACTATTGTAAAAGAGCATCTCTTAATATCGAAGCATTTCTTAAATCTTAAAGCAAGTCCAACCTCTCCCAAACTCAAATCCAACAGACCTACGAGACGAGAAAATTCTTGACGGGGTAACTAATGTTCGCCTGTCCTTTACAAAAAGCTTGAGTTATCAGCTGCGAGAATGCGAACCTCCTCGTATATCACGATCACGCACGGGCCACGGTCTCAATCCACTTACGGTGATAGGATAGCAAATAAAAAATAATATAGAAGGCCGGCCGTCCACATCGTGTCACACGCGCCCGTACAACTATCTCGGTGCGATTCGGAATGCAAATCTGCTACTGCTTGCGTGGTCTTTGGCACACGATTAACGGTTCATATGACTATTAGACGATACTGAAAAGAGAGACGATATTGAAACTTTGAAACTTTGGCAATCAAACTTAGTTCAGCGGCGTACGCAGTAAAAAAGATTAGACTTTTAACTAATGTTGAAACGGCAAGAATTGTTTATTTCAGCTACTTTCATAGTGTTATGTCCTATGGACTGCTGCTATGGGGATCAGCGGCTAACATTGAAAGTATTTTCCTTTTACAAAAAAGAGCGATTCGTGCTATTTACTGTTTACGGGCTAGAGAATCCCTAAAAGAATTGTTCAAAGAAATTAATATTTTAACTTTAGCTAGTCAATATATATATGATAATTTAGTTTTTGTATATAGAAACTATGATAAATTCAATAAAAACAGTGATCTACATAATGTGAATACTAGAAACAAAAATAAACTTGCCGTTCCAATGTTCAGACTCCATAAAACTAGCTGTTCGTTCTTGGGGAAATGTATATCTATGTTTAACAAGCTTCCGCAAAGTGTCATTGATTTGCCTTTATATAAATATAAAATCCATATCAAAAATACACTCATGAGTAAAGGTCATAAAGTAAGTGACTATCTAAATGATCACAGTATTTGGGAATAGGGACACTATTCATAGAGCCATGTTTGGTAACAACATTATTTATAATATTGTATTATTTTATATGTGTATGTAAACATACATACGACTGTAATCGTATTAGGTATGATTGTATCTTATACTATATTGTATTTTTATATTATATTATTATAATTATTAACATTGAAAAGAGGAGATAAAAAATAGACCTTCAGAGTTTCTTGCCTGTTCTTCTCGAGAAGGCTCTCCCAATTTCCGAACAGGTGTCGAGTCAATATATTTTTTCTTTTTTTTTTTTCCTTATTCGTACGTACGGACAAGGGTTTTTTTTTTTTTTATTACTTAAGCTTTTTTTTGTTTTGTTTGTTGACGTCAATAAGTGCCTGTAAAGGTCTATGTTGAATAAATATTATTTTGATTTTGATTTTTTTTGAGACAAAAAGTCCATATTGGTCTTTCCTGGTTTTTGTTTGCCGAATAAAATTGTTTTTATACTTGGTAAAGACAATTTATTTAACAATAACATTGGTAACGACAATGAACATAATCTTATTAGCCGCAGATAATATACACAGCGTCGACTTGAGAAATAGTTTGGGGAAAACGACAATTATAACAGATACTCAAACCTTACAGCTGAACGATAACAGCGAAATTTTATAGGTAAGTCATTGTGGCATTTACTTGTTAAGCCTGCTCGACAGAAAATAATTTTAAAATATCTGGTTGTATTACTTCTTCAGACGTACTGCTGATTACATTTTACCACAATAGTTCGAAAAAACGTTTTTGAAAAATGGAAGGAAGATACTGTCGACCAACAGTTATAATTTAATTAAAATCGCAATAAAATATAAAATTGTGCACTAGATACATAGAACGCTAACACATCACAAAAGACCTGACGCTAACACAATTGAATGCTTGTCTAAGCGAATTAATCGTATCGGAGTTCAGGTTCACATCGATGACTGAATTTGCTTTGTCGTTTCTAGAACTATGGCGTGAATATCTCACACTGACTAATGTGTGGCCATAAAAGGGGCGGTGTGGCCTGAATTTAAAAAAATAAAACAAAATGTACTAACTAATAACACCGTAATAATAACTGTTAGTATTAACTCATTAATGATATTGCACTTGTAATTAGGGGACATATTATTATATGTATTTGGACAAAGTTAAGAAAATATCAAAGTAAGAAGGCATTGTGTGAAGAGGTTATATATCTAGAGAATTGTAATACTAACATGACGTATAGAGATGAATTAAGGAAATAAATATGTTGTATCGATCTATATAAGACCGGGGTAAGTGTATAAATAAATATCTTGCAAGGAAAATTATTTAATTGGATTTTACCCTCATATTTTATTATACTGAAAAAGTTTTAAAGTTTCTTAAATTGTGTATTAAAATATATGTGTTGCAAGTATACTTCTATTTCATTAATACAAATTAATAGTTGGTACTGGGAAAAAGATTTAGTAGCAAAGTCGCAAATAGCAGTGGGCATTTCCAACTTATTCGTGAGGTGAAAAGCATTAATGCATCAAACTATACTCAACATATTTTTTTTTTACAATTATTGCTTTACTTGATTTGTTTATGGTATTTATGGAACATATCAAAATTAAGTTTACTTTTCTTAAATTAAGCGGTCTTGATTGCAGAGCAGCATTTGTAATATTCCATTTCAGTTTTAGGAGCTATCATACACTTTCGTTGGTTTTTAGAAAGGGACGGCACTATGTTTATATGGTATGTATACTGTTATGAAATAATGTTTAAGGATTATGAAAGATAAGATAATGTTAGAGTGATGATTATTTAATCTTATCTCTTGACATGACATAGGCAAATCTTTGAAGAGACTAGATATGGCGAAAATGAGCCATTTATATTGGACATGGTTTTAATCTAATGCTAATGATGTTTCTTTTTCCAACATTTCCATCCACTTTAAGATAATGTATAATGATATGATAAAGATAATGATAAGCTTTGAGATATACAGGAAACTGATAATATTGATCAAGTAACAGTGTCTCTTTATTTTTTAGTGTTTTCTGTTTTAAAGATGATTATATTGTGTATTATTTTAAGTGATAAAACTGTAAAAAAAAATAAGGGGTCAATAAGAGACTTGATGGTAAGTAGCAACGATTACCTAGGAACTACATTTCCTGTTACAAGTACAACTACAATACGTACTGTACAACTACAGTTCCTGAGAAATTTCTAAATATCAAGTCTCTTTAATATTACGCAGTTAAATTGCGACGAATTAAATTAACTGATATATCTTTATTCAATATAGTCGTCTATGTGTACTTATTGTCGTTGAATATATGGAAACTCGTGGGATGTGGAAAAGCTATAAGAGCTTTTACAAGAAGAACAGATCAGAGGCGAAACTAATGTGTCCGCTTAGAATAAGGTTAAAACAATATTGAAACAAAGACAGCGTTCTTACAGTGTATACCGTCATCTCGCTTGCAATACTGCGTTTTAAGCGATTATGGTATGCCTACTGGGGCTTGCAAGGTTTATCTTATCTCGCATTTTTAATTGCTACGTTACAATAATGATTTAGATATATCACTTTTATTTCTCCAAACAAAATGCCGATTGGAGTGATTGGAACATTTCTTAAATGAGTATATATGTATGTGTCATTTACCTATATTTATATTTGTTTTATTTATATAAGTACAATATTTGTTTTATTTATATAAGTAAAATAACAGTAGTTTTACTAGTAAAAATGTGAAAATGAAAAAGTATATGTACAGTCAGCAGCACAACAAGATACGAAAGCGCACGCAGCGTTCCAAAAAAACGTATTGTATAGGGCATATAGAAGGTCTCAAGAGCATCATGTATAGTTGATTTGCATCCGCATGTACCTCCTATATATATATTTCTAATACTTGTATATCAACAATCAAGGCGTAAGTCGCGACGATAAGTATACTATGACTCAATTGAACCTGTCAATTGATTTTAATTTAAGGTTCATTTGAATAGGATGGATTGGCGTTATGTTGGTGTTTTTTATGAATGACAAAATATGGTCTATTTTATATTTGATAGTGAATATCACACATACTTATAACACATACTTTTGTGTTATAACCTATGATTTGGGTATATCTTTTTATTGGACAAATAAAAAGCGGAAATAATTTTTCAAATATCTGTTAATGTCATATAGTTATTATTATTAAGTTTTTAAATTGTTGGTAAGGCAAAGAGATGTATGACGTGACGTCACGCCATACAATACGCACGCATATATGTGTATTGCATGAAAGACATTGTGTGCAATTTTTAATCGCTTGTAGATTTTGTTTTTCATTGTGATTAAACCATCCTAGGCGCTTAATTGGCAAATAAAAAAAAATCATGCATCTTACATATTGTAATGTCTATGCGATGATGCATTTAAATTGCAGGTGCCATAGCTCCCTTTCATCCTATGGATGTCGTAAGTTCTTTTTAAGAAGATATTTCGTGAATCCCGCTTAAAGGAATATATTCTAATTATAGCCTAAACGATGACTCACCAACTACACTAAATGAAATATTTCGAGAAGAACAGATGGGATTATATGTATATTAATATCTTTAATTAGACTTTCGTTTTACTGATTTAAAAAACAGAATTCCTAACAAGTTCTATAAGTGCTTATTTGTGTTTTGGTATTATAGTACAAGCTGATGAATGAATAAATAATTAAACAATGTTACCGTCGAATTAATTAATTATTACAATGACAATCAGATGTTACATCTTACTTGAAATGATTAAAATTTATAGATACAAATGTTAAAAAAGTCAATTGGATTTATATATCAAAAGCTTAGAAGAAAATGTTATATAGGTATAGTGCGGAAAGTTTAAAATACATTTATTGTAATAGAAAACATATCTACATATAAAAAACACCACAGCCAAATACACCTAATTCTCAATATAATAAAAGTGTAATTTCAACATAATTATAATAATAAAAATTTGATAGCAGAAACAAGTGTAAGCATCCGCAGATTTAATGATGACAGTATCAGCGCGTTATCTGCGGCGTTGTCATGAGCGACGGCGACGCGACACGACACACGACACTTTGAGATCACGTAACAACGGCATTACGAGTTATCGCGAGTTAACCTGTGCCGACGGGACCACCCGTTCTGTGGCCCCACATAGCAGCGGACATTTTTTGTGACACTTTTGAGTCATTTTTCCATATTTATAATTAAGTAGTTAAAACATCGATAAATGTATCAAGTTAAAAACAATATATTTAGCATAGGCTGCGTGTCGCACTCAGATGGTCACATATTTTATATTCTTTAACTAGCGACCCGCCCCGGCTTCGCACGGGTGCAGTGAAAAAATGGTTATGGTGGGTTATCCCTAAGAGATAGACATATACCATGGCGGACCTTTTTGTGGATTTTTGTAAGTTGTACAATACTGTAGTACATTATTTTGGTCTATCTCGTAGGGTTCAGCCAGCGTTTGCAATATAAGCGCAAAAAAACGTGCTTATTTACGACATCACATTAGAAACCTTTAAATTTATCAGTGTTTCTCTACTATATTATGCATTTATTATACACACAAACCTTCCTTAAGAATCACTCTGTCTATTAAAAAAACCGCGTCAAAATCCGTTGCGTAGTTTTAAAGATCTAAGCATACATACGGACATACAGCGAAAGCGACTTTGTTTTATACTATGTATTGATAATTTACTAAGAAATTACATTTATTTTGAAGTAAAAATGAAAAAGCTATAAAAGCCGTATAACTTGTATGTATTTATTATGCAACTTATTATGTAACTCAGCACCCACTCGCGAGCGCGTCTCTATAGTTAGAATTGACATTTCCACATTAACCATTGACTGTTTGCTTGCAACTTATTTTGTATGTGAGGAAGAAAACGTGCAATGGTTAATGTACTACTAGATTGCGACGCGATCGCGAATAGTTGCCATTGCCAAGTTACCTAATAATTCTACTTTATATATATACTTATATTTACTAGTGCTGCGAGTATCTTCGATGTAAAACTATATTCTACTGATGGCATGAATATCAAGCTACGTATGTAGTAGTTTGTCATAGTTCTAGAAACGAAGCAGACATGTTAATATTTAATGACATTATTATGTACAGGTAACATATATATATACTAATTGTTTAACAACTGGATATATATTCTTTTTTTTTCCAAAGTTGTAACAATTTTACCGTAAATTGTGCCTTGATATAGTCAACGGGATAAACGACTAGAACTGAATATGGCCGTTTTTATAAGTACTATGATTATTTAATTTGAGCAATTTATATTTCATTAAAGTACCTATGTCAATATAGAAATATAAGTACTTTTTTTTTATTAATATAGTTTTTAGATTTCTAAAAAAATGTTTTGCCACATTTAATGAATCGGACACATTTCTAGCATTCTCACATTTTTATATAGAAAGTAAATAATATGTAGAAAATAGAAAAAAAATATCACATTATATATTATATAATAGAAAGTATATTTATAAAAGTACAAATACCAAAGTTATTTTGAATTATATTTATACACTCATACAAATTAGTCGAGTATACCTACTGAATAACTGCGTAATTTTGAGCTCTGGTTATACCGCACCTGATATCACCTGCTAGTAACGTAGTAACGCACTTGCAGGAGCCTTGAGAGGAAACTTCAAAGTCGTCACAATTGCAAAATGGACATTTACTAAATCTATTGCTGTCGCACTGTGTTCGAATACACCCATACAATGCGATAGGGACTATAGTACCTACGTAGTTACGCAGAAAATACAATATACTTAAATAGAAGTGAAGATCAACGATTCGTAATTTTCTGTTTATTCCTTTAAAATTGAACAGATTTAAATACATTCTTCGACAAGCAACGAAAAGAAGCTATGTCCTTGTTTTGCTTTTTTAAATGGAATTTTGATTACTGGGTGTCTGAACACAACGAAAAATTTGGCTATTTTTGTAGTACTTTGATCCTCTATACTTCTTAAAAACAGTGGGACGTGTCGATAAAAACCACAGATATGTAGGAAAAATAAATTGTTCTAATGTATTTGTCAAGTAGAAAAAGGGGACTATGTTTGTCACAACGAAAAATTTGGCTATTTTTGTAGTACTTTGATCCTCTATACTTCTTAAAAACAGTGGGACGTGTCGATAAAAACCACAGATATGTAGGAAAAATAAATTGTTCTAATGTATTTGTCAAGTAGAAAAAGGGGACTATGTTTGTTTGGAAAAATATGCCTTGCGGTTTTCACTTAATTAATCACCGCACTTTAAACATAACCTTCTATTATCTTATATTAAGCCTATGAAACTGCTGTAATTGTTTGTTCACGTTCGCAACTTTCAATATTTTTTCATTTAGGACTTAATAATATATTTATTTAATTTTAACCCTAGCGTTCAATTTTTGATTACCCTTAACTACAACAATTGGTTAGAAAATTTAGAAGACATTTTCTATCTTCAAATTTATTAATTTGTTGGTCAATAATTAAGTAAAGCGTTAGTTATTTATTGGATATACAATTTTAAAGCTTTAAACTTAAGAAAGAATGATATAAATATCTACACTCGAGTTAATTTTATAGGTGAAAACTAATACATATTTGAATTTGGAATGAAAATATTGGAGTTATTTTATTCAAATTATTCAAAAGTCTATTTTCGAGGGCTGCGTTTTAAGTTATGTCGTTTGCCAACCTCCCGCATTTATAAAAAAATATATCGCTTTTTTCTCTTTCTGAATTTAGAATTCGAAGACAAAAGAATGTTTTTAGATTAGCCGAATAGTTTTATTCTATCGTTTACTATTCAAAGTTGTCAACTCGATTGTCAAATGGAAAATTTTCGTACGAAAATTATTTACAACTTTCAAATAGGATTATTGCGATGTCAATGATTTGAGGAGATCACTACGAATAAAAGCGTCATTGTCGTCAAAAAGAACTTTTCAGTGATGATTTATATTTTGAATTACTAATAAATAACTTGCCCGGCTATTCAGCAACGGAAACGATTAATAAATTGAGTAATTTTTATTTCCCGTTACGCATTTGTATGAAAGAGAGCACAGCGACTGTCCTCGAATTATTTCGGAGAACAGTACATGTTGTAGGTATACATTTCACTAATTAACAAGTAATATCTGTACTGTGTGTCTAACAATGGGCCATCTTTTCTCTGTACTATAAGAGACGTTAGTGTTATCAGAACATAACATTTCGTGGGGAAGGCCCGTCTGTCTTTACAAAAATATTCAGGCAATGTTGTACATAAGAGAATTTTCTATTTCAGTTTTGAAGGAGATATCGCACTAATAATACAATAGTGTATCAACTCAAAACGTCGTACTTGACATAATACTATAAACACACGCAAAATTTGATTCCTCACGCGTGATCAAGACCGTCGTTCGATTAGTGCAAAAACAGAATAAGGATAAATTAAAAACTTATGTGACAGTTATTCAATTTGCAACTATTACATGAAGTGAGTAATAAGTTTTTTTTGATGCTGAAAAATGTTCGATTTTGAGTTGATACACTATTGTATTATTAGTGCGATATGTGAATGGGTGTGAATGCAATTCAGAAGTAACTGGTGAAAAACAAACACAAAGAAAGTTATCTTGAGCAGTATCTATTAAATTGTTTTAAATTTGAGATGTGGCCAATAGAAAAATTTTGTCTGTGGTCAATGTAAATAAACCGACGTATTGTAATTGTAACTACTAAGCGATAGTCTTATAATTAAGTCGTTTAATAATTTTAAGTTTACTAAGAATCTTAGAACAATAAATACTAATCGCTTGGCGTGCTCGCCTTTTTAATTATATTAAAATGTCGACCAAGGCCTACAATCAGGTATCGACAAGCGAATTAAACTCCTTTCAGTTCAATATACCTACGTTAATAAACTGCATCTTATTATTTGTACCACTACCAACATACATTTTTATTTGAATTCTAATACATGTCGAGGAATTCTTAGTTTGTTGCCTATATTTCCGCAGGATTAGTATTTCGAGTAGCTTATGTTAGCGTAGCGTATCACTACATAGTATAAAACAAAGTCGCTATTCGCCGTCCGCCTATCCCTATGTATGCTTAAATCTAGAGGTGCGCAAAATAGTTCACTGAAATGTAAAGAATGATATACTTCAACTGGACTAGATGAAGTATATCACTCATTTAGTTCTTCTAGTTCACATGGCTCAGTACTTCAGTAGTCCATTTGAGTCACCTTATTGCTTAGTTCATTTACGTCACTTCATTCGTATAGTCCAATTAGTCCATCTGTATCGTAGTTCTTTTAAGTAGGTATGAGACGTTATGTCAATTTGACTGCATAACTAAACACATGTATGATACATAATGCAGGAGTAATTAAAAGTTACTAAAACTATTGAAATATTTACAATATTTTTCAGATATTACATACGAATTTATATTAGTATACGCCACACTCGTATATATTATGCACATGCAGACTAGAACTTAAGCAAAGAATATGAAATTATTCATAAACGAATTATTCCTTCAACTAATTATTCAAGTATAACTAAACATAATGTTTGCGCTATAAGACATGAAATTGTGTGCAGGAAGACTCCGACCGGCCGGTGATTCTAGTGCCTGTATTCCACAAACAAATCACAGCCGAACCATTATTTTTAACCAATAGAATTGCACAGATTGTTAGATGACGTGATATTCTGGCGTTCGGATTGGATAAGCGGCATGGTTCGGTTCATTTTGTTAGTGGAATTGACCCACAGGATGCCAAGCCAATCAACTGTCTCGCTCTCGCACGCTATGTTTGAAATCTATCCGTTCGCTTTACTCTCCTTCAGTGAAAGAAATGTTTTGGGAACTAATGAATTAAATGAACTACTGAACTAGTTGGGACCAGAATGAATGAGTGAAGGAGATATAATTGCGAAGTGGACTAGTCCAATTGAAGCATCTATTCACGAACGACTCAACTCTACTTAAATCTTTAAAACTACGCAACGGATTTTGATGCGGTTTTTATAGATAGACTAAGGATAGAGTGATTCTTAAGGAAGGGTTATGTGTATACATGCATAATATAGTAGAAAAACACTGATAAATTTAGAGTGTTTTATGTTTTTAACTTACGCGATTATCTTTCAGTAGCAACCACTTCATATTCCTTTTGAATACTTTTAGCATAATTTTAATAGTTTAATCTCGTGCACAAAGACAAAGGAACCATTTTTAATTTTTGACGAAAATACGACATAGATTAAAATTCGATTATGTACTATTTTAGCACAAAATAAGTGAATTGGAATTAAAAAGTACTCTGTGATTGGAATACACTATATATATATATATATATATATATATATATATATATATATATATTATATATATATATATATATTATATTATTTATTTATTTAAAGCATTGGCCATATGCCATCAGCTTAATCACGTAACAAGTATATTATAATATTAATATAAGTAAATAATATGTTAAAAATAACTAACACTAAGAACTCAAATTTAACAAACATAAATTGAAAATAACAAATGGTATTACCTTACTTTTGGAATACACTATAAAATGGCACCACAGATTGAATATTCGAAACGATTCTGGACGCAAACATAACCATGTATATGATGGTCCTAACGCCACTACTACCACCAAAATATCACATTTATATATAATTTTATTTTTAATTTTTATAGTACTATCATATACTTTTATCATGTGTATTATAAGTTATGTATGTCTATTTTAAGTTATGTATAATATTAATAATGTATATTTATCAATTAATATATAATTGTGTATTATTTATTGTCTCCCGTACGTCATAAATGGAAAGACCCTGCCAGAATATCAGCGCTTTGCGGCATCATATATGGCGCAAAGCACATGCTGAGGTGGTGGTGAAGGAACCTTTTGGCTTGGCACATGTCTATACTTCATTTTAAACTATTTATTGTATTTTATTATGTGTAATGTTGTATGTCTGTGCGAGTCAATAAATGTTTTTTCTTTCTTTCTTTTCTTAGAGGTTTCTAATGTGATATCGTAAATAAGCACGTTTTTTTGCGCTCTAAGCAAAACATGTTTGTATTGTCTAATGACAAAAAAGCTGTGAACGTTTTGTACGAGTATAAGGACATTTTGCGGGGTGGGTCGCTAGTTTTTTTTTATAAATTGTAGAATATCTGTTATTCAGTTAGAATATTAGTTAGAATATTGTTAGTAGTTTTTACGTGAAAGAGTAACATACATACATCCATCTATAAACTTTCACGTTTTATATTAGTAAGATTACCGTTTACTCGTAAATGGCATAGCTTTACGATTTGCTCAACTTATAGACCCGATAGCGTGCTAGCATGAAATAAATAGTGTTCACAGTTTAAGTTCCAAATTAGGAACTAAGATGGTCGTAAGGCTCCAGAGACTGATATCGCATAACTGGTCGGAAGGATTTTGGGATCGAGATTGCGCTGCAGTACTCCTCTTGAGAGTTTAAAATGATTTTTAATGCGGCATTTGTGATTGTGGCTGCGGTCCCTCGGAATTTTTGTTTCATCAGGCTTTTTAATTTTCGATTTTACATTTAGAATTTATTCTATAGTAACTATTTATTTTTAGAAAGAAAGAAAGAAAGAGATATTTATTTGGCCATTCTTGTACAATATGTTGCTTATGATATACTAAAAGAAAAAAAACATCGAAGTTTGGCTAATGCGTTACTGCTATACGCAGCAAAAGCGCTGGTTTTCAGGAAGGACCGTTGATTCCGATCATTGAAGCAATATGTGTATTTTACAATTACATTTGTTCTATTTTTGTGGAATGAGCTCCATGCCGAGGTTTTCCCGCAGGGCTACAGTATGGGGTTCTTCAAAAGGGGAGTAAATAGGTTTTTGAAGGGTCGGCAACGAGCAAGTGACACCCCTGGTGTTGCAAGTGTCCATAGACTACGGTAACCGCTCACCATCAGGCGTGCCGTAGGCCTGTTTGCCACCATCGTGGTATAAAAAAAAAATATGTTACTATTTAATTTAAACTAGTTAATTTCAATCGGGAAAATCAATCCCGAAAATGTGCGTTACTTTTTCATCAACATGTTAAACTAGGTTGCTTTTTATTATTACTCAGCGAAAACAAAGTTAATCAAATTTAATTAATTAGTTTTATTATCTATAGACATGCGTGTAAAAGTTTCATAAGGCTTGCGTTTTCGGTTGTTTACGAAATACGGAGTTAGTATGGTGAGTAATAAAGTATATGACTGAGAAACTTTGAAAAAACAACAATTTTGTAATCTCTGCTATGAGTATATGAGTATTCCTTTGATTATTAACATGTCTAATAATCAAAGGAGTATGTTAGCTAACATTTTCTATTGGACGTAGAGTGAACTATAGAAGTTATTTTTTTAGGGGGGGAAATGCGACCTTATGCACCATGATACCGCGCTGGCAAGGCGCGGCCGTGTGTGGGGCTCTCCGGTCATAGAGGACCGGCCTACCCACTAAACCCCCCTGAGTTCTCTAGGCCCATACGGGGCACATGGCGGGGTGCGCTTTTGCGATTCGACCGCCATGTGTCCCGGGGCCAGCTCTACCAAGCCGGTCAAGCCACCGCCAAAGGAGGGACTGTCCGAGAACCCCTGGACAGTCCCCCAGACAGAGACTTCACCACGGCGTGCGCGCTTAGCCGGACGCGCACGCAGCCTCACGGAGCATCTTTTTTTTTTTTTTAAGGGGGGGATATGCGTCCTTGTGCACCCTGACACCGCGCTGGCAAGACGCGGCCGTGCGTGGGGCTCTCCGGTCAAGAGGACCGGCCTACCCACTAAAACCCCCCCGAGTTCTCTGGGCTCATACGGGGCACATGGCGGGGTGCGCTCTCGCGATTCGACCGCCATGTGTCCCGGGGCCGGCTCGACCAAGAGTTGGTTAAGCCACCGCCAAGGGTGGGACTGTTCGAGAACCCCTGGACAGTCCCCCAGACAGAGACTTCACCACGGCGTGCGCGCTTAGCCGGACGCGCACGCAGCCTCACGGAGCATCTTTTTTTTTTTTTAAGGGGGGGATATGCGTCCTTGTGCACCCTGACACCGCGCTGGCAAGACGCGGCCGTGTGTGGGGCTCTCCGGTCAAGAGGACCGGACTACCCACTAAAACCCCCCGAGTTCTCTGGGCTCATACGGGGCACATGGCGGGGTGCGCTCTCGCGATTCGACCGCCATGTGTCCCGGGGCCGGCTCGACCAAGCCACCGCCAAGGGAGGGACTGTCCGAGAACCCCTGGACAGTCCCCCAGACAGAGAGACTTCACCACGGCGTGCGCACTTAGCCTCACGGAGCATCTGAGTATTGGGTCTAAAATTCAATAATACGAAGATGATGTAGAACATCAAATTCCACATTCTGTGGCTCTATCCTGAGCTTACTTACTGTCGTTTTCGAGTACGAGGAGAGTTTTTGATACAGGTGTTTGACGTGTATATATACACAGTTGTGGTCATAAAATTAAGAACCATTTAAAGTTCTATAGGAGTTTTTATTTAAATCGTGTCATACGCAGAGATGTGTACCTTCTGAAAAGTAACTAGTTATGTTATAAAATAGCCATAATAATAGAGCAACGTGGCTTAGGAATAAAGAATAAAGTCGCAATTTTTTTTATTGACAATTTATTTTATTTTATCAAAGTAACACATTCAAATAGTACTGAAGTTGGACAAATAATTCTAATCTGGGCTGTTAGCTGGCCAGTCTAGGACAGAAACTGATTGCGCTGTTAGAAAATCCTTTACGGTGCGTGCAGTGTGCTTTGGATCATTGTCATGCTGGAATGTCCACATAACCGGGAGATCGTCTTCAGCACAAGGTAACATTGTTTCTTCCAGTATATTTCTGTATTGGAACTGATCCATGTTACCTTCTATCAACTTCACAGGTCCAACACCATGTCCAGAAAAGCACCCCCAAATTTTCACATTTCCCCCACCGTGCTTTAAAGTAACTTTCGTATACTTAGGGTCGAATGCTGTACGAGTATTCGGGGGACGTCTTACGTATAGTTTTCCATCAGAACATACTCTGTTTATTTTCGTCTCATCAGAAAAAAGTACATTTTTCCACTGTCGCACTGTCCGTGCGATTTTCATACTTTCTAGCAAATGCAAGCAGGGCTTGTATGTGGCAAAGTTTGAACAAGGGTTTTTTAAACCTTTCTTGCTATCCTACCGTGTAATTTTTCTTCTACCAAACTTCGAATAGTGCGTGCTGAAATTGCTGAAGGGTTATTTTCACCAAAATACACTTTTCTCAGCTCATTAGACCCTTTAAAAGGATTTTGTTTTGCCATACGAACGATGTTTCGGTCATCTCGTAGAGTTGTTTTTCTCTGTTTAGATACACATGGAACATTTGAAGTAGTTTGATACGTAGCAAAATGCTTTACAGCATGGAAAAGCATCGTTTTTGAACATTGAAGATGGTCGGCTATCTTTTTGTAAGACCAATCGGCAAGTTTTATTATTACTTCCCTTGTAGATTTATCACAACTTTTATTTTTTCCCATTGTTTTTTCATAAGAAGCAATCACTTTTAATCTTTTACAACACTAAATGGCGCCAAATTATTCAAACAATAACAAATCGACTGAGTGTTCTCTATTTAAATTTGAACAAAGGTATAAACTATTTAGCGTTCTTAATTATGTGACCAGCCAGTAAATAGAAATACTATATTTAGAAGTAATGTAAAAAGTTTATCTATTTATTTTTAATCTAATCATGTGTATCAATGAATACAGTGGTATTATGGAAAAGTTTTACGATACCGAGAGAAATAAAAAAAATGCATGCAACGAGTTTTGCGTCTTAGTTTTTAAAAATCTTCCCTTATATCAGCGTTCTTAATTATATGACCACCACTGTATATGTATATATATTGTTGAATAGCTCCTTCAGGCAACTTTATCTTTATGGTTTATTTACTCTGTGACATACTCTCGCTCATATTATATGAGTATATATATATATATATAGTGTATATATTATATATATATATATATATTGTAAACTACATAAGTCATGTCAATCTAATATGAAGAATTTCTAATACAAAGTTTTCGTACAATGCGCTGTCGATATCGTAAATAAAATATCTAACCAAAATAATTTTTATTCAAATTAGACTTGTAAAACAAATATAAACTTAAGAGAAGACAATATAAACCTTGTACGTGTATACGAACAAGAAACAAAATTACTTAACTATAAACTTAACTAAAATTACTTAACTATAAAACATAAACTAGGTAAGACTCTGAAGGCAGAACTCTGAAGGTCTTTAATAGACCTCACGGTAGATTCACTGTTTTCAAAATAAAACTGCGAAAACGATTTTGAAGATATTTGGTATGGAGATAGTTTGATACCGAGATAAGGTCATCATAGGGTAGATTTTTTTATTGCAGGAACATCTCATAAAATCATTTGAACAGATTTTGATGTAATTCAGTATGGGAAACTATATTATACCTGTAAAATAATCAAATACTGCGGCCAATGCCGCAGGTGGAAAGCTAGTGTAATGTATCTATTCTATATTATCCCAATAATTATTCTTTATCATGTCGAAAAAATGATCTGTATTCTACTAACCAGTAGAACGTAAAACAGTTTGCCTACCTACATTCTGTAATAGTGTAAACACAATAACTCCTAGTAATGTACAAACCGCCGGGAACCGGAAAACTCTTTATTGATGCTGGAAATGCACAAAATTACAAGGTAATTTTATATGTACGTCTATGGCTACGTAGACGCTTGAATGTTTATGTTACGGTTAATGTGTATTATTAGAAATTAAATATAATTACCAACAGCGGCGGATTTGCCCTAGGGCCTAGGACGGCCAGATATTAGGGGCGGCCAATCGTGTGTGGGTTCTGAGAAAGGAGTTCCCAAAGTCTATATCGACCCCTAGGGGTCTATGACAACATAAAAAAGGGTCTACGTCAGAGGAAAAAAAATTAGAGGTACCCATTTACCCACATTATACTATCTTCTGATATAAAGACATATACATTATTTACAAAACTACCTATGAAGTAAAAATGTATTATATATATTTATAACATTTCGTAAGTTGTTGGCATTCAATACCAGGTAAGTACCAGGTAGTACCGAAAACATGCCACTTCTAGCCTAGAGCCTAGGGCAGCCAATACTGCAAATCTGCCACTGATTATCAGTCATCATCTTCATTATTTAAGCTGCCAAACGCTCACTGTTGAACATAAGACTCTCCTAAGGATCTCTACATCGATCGGTCCTGCATAGTTCTGACCCAATGGTCACCAGTCCTTCGAGAAAAATGCCCTGCTCACTACCGCTTAAAGTTCAAAATTCTCCGGGCTTTGTAGATGACCTTGGTTTTTCTACGAATCTCATCAGTACTGATTCGATCACTCAGTGAAACTCGGAATATATTCTCCATTATCGTTTAAATGGCTTTAAGCTTATACTATACCATATATGGGTTTATTCTAAATGGCCAGCTTTCAATTCCATATATCAGCGTTGGCAACACGCATGAATCAAGGACTTTTGTCTTGAGGCAGTGCGGTAGATGGACCGAGAATGAATTAATAGATGAATGAATGAACCCAGCCGAGCTGTATCCGTCGATTAAACTCGTTTAAGAATTTCATCTCACTTTTTTTTTCTCGAGATGGAATGCTTTGCGCACCATACTTCATGATAGCAACTCATCAGGCGTGTTTAGGACTGTCCATCTTGTCTTTAGTAAGACGATCCAGGGATTGGAGAACCCAATTTCTCCGGATCGCCTTAGGACGTTCTAAACAAATACAGTCACGTAGTTCAGGTTTTAACGCCTATGGGGGATTATTGTGGACATAGCAATAATCCCCAGATAGTGGGGGCCCACACCTAGAGTGGTCATGAAAGGCGAGCTAGAATTTGATCTTACCTAATCGAACTATTTGGCACTCGTCAACAACCGGTGTATTCCAATCCCCCAACTCTCCAGTCAGATTCCAACCCTCGATAGAGTTGTTTATTGATTCTTGTCTTGTCCATGTAAAAGCGGTTAACACAAGATTGGAGAAAGAGTTATAATTGCTAAAAAAGAGATAAACAAATAAAAACCATGATTTTAATTTTCACCACAGCGTTGCGCCTTAAAAGAGGAATGGAGTTATTTTGTTTTTAGTTATGCTGATTGTGAATGATATTTTGTTAATTCTATTAGATATGAGTTTTATTTAGTTGTTGTTTTAATAAACACATACATATTACATTTACCAAAGAGGAAACAATGGAAATTACGAATAATTTCCTTTAAATATTATTAATTCAAAGTTTTAATATTTTTAATAGTAATTAGGTATAGTTTCCGGTTATTATCCATTATTACTGTATTAACCATATTCACTTTAACATACACAAAATGGTCTGTCTGACTTCTTCTATTTACACGACACGTGATAAGTTAAGTCTCTTGGCTACACGACGTGATCTTGTCACGAGGTGAAGTTTTATAGTTAAAGTTTGATTTGAATGAAATTAGAATCTTCTTATTACCGATGAATGTAGGAATCCTATCATAGTTTATAAAGTTAAAGTAATTAGTTTAATTTATGTTAAAGGTCACACATATCTATTTGATAGAGTTGAATTTTATTATTATTCTAATAGTTATATGTTACTTTTAAGTTCGTCTCGCATAACATTTATTAAATACGGTTAACGCTTTAATAAACTGTCTGTATATAATTTCTTTTAATATCAATAGAATAAGATATCTCATCTTTTATCGTTTTCGTACTAATAAGCATGTTGTGACTAAATGTAATATGTATTCATAAAAGCAAACAAGTATTTCCTCCAAATATTTCTCTTTGTCGTGTTTAATGAACATTAAAATATCCATGTGATTCATTATGGTGTAACGTGTGTTCATTATGGGAACATGCAATAAACGGGCGGTTGTCTTTAGTGAAATGAATGAACAGGTACTCTAGAATACCAGTATTCGATATTACAAAAGACCGATATTTCCGCATTAAGGTATTTCCAAATGCCGATACTTAAAATTCGACATACTTACCCATATTTAAGTATTTTCGTAAAAATAATTATTTGTTTATGACAAATACTTGAAAGAGTGAATACATTGTACATTTCATATTGGTTTTTAAACGTTAATGACCATATAATATCACAGGAATAAAAAAAAATCTTTTAGCATTTCGTGTACCGTGCAGCGTGCATAGAGGGGAGTCAGAAGCAGCGTTGGCCGTTATGATTCTGGCGAAGTTGATGTAGATGGTAGGTCTTAACCATGCACATTATTAGACTGATAACTATTAGAAATAGACACTGATCTGTCAAAGTATCAAAGAAACTACATACCTTTAAATACTTTTATAAAATGTTTATTTCATTTCATTACGCAAATATCATAATTTTACAATATAAGAAATATTGTTTTGAAAATTAAACTTACTTTCGGAATTAAGTTCGTTTTGTAATACTAATTAAAATAAAACAATATGCAAACATGGCCTTTTTATCATTTGTATCTACTTAATTATACAGAAATAGTTTTGACGAATATTCTTCTTGGAAATAGTTTGATAATTAAAATAATTAATACAAAACATGAGAAGAGTTTCATTACTAACTAAACTAACTTGAATATTTAATAATAGGAACAAGGTTTATAATTGCTGGCGGGCTCTTTGCATACTTACTATATAATATGAAATTTCTGATTAAAGCTGATAAATGGCTTAGTTAATAAGTATTTACAACAATGCCATAGATACCTAAACTGTTAAAATATTTGCCTAGCAATTGAGATAGTGGTGAGCCTATAATATTTATGTGCACTCTTATTTACCCCGTCACAAGGTCACTACGTCGCTTTGGATGGGATGTGTTTATTTTACGGTAGTCAGTGTAGAATTGCGCGGGCGTCGATATACTACGACCACTCAAATCGTGTATTTCAAGGAATAATAATGAATTTTTTTGTAACGACGG
Organism: Scirpophaga incertulas; assembly: GCA_036419045.1. Taxonomy (NCBI): domain Eukaryota; kingdom Metazoa; phylum Arthropoda; class Insecta; order Lepidoptera; family Crambidae; genus Scirpophaga; species Scirpophaga incertulas. Next base: position 15,955,195 of record CM071645.1, read on the forward strand.
TTTACTTTTCGACATTTTAAAGGATTGGTGAAATAAATTGTGAGGTGTTTTGGTACTTCAATGTGGATCTTACGTTATTCAGTTTAAAATCTAATGGGAGTTTTAATAGGAGTGAAGTGCCGTGAAAATGGCGTCTCTTGGCATTCCCACAGAGGCTCCTATTCACACCATATTGTGCACATCTGCATACACGCAGAAAGTGATAAAAGTTGCACCGAAGCAGGTATGCTCGTATCTATAATTTGTTCCATTGCCACGTGAATAAATTAATTAAAATTTATATCATATTTATTGGATAATAAATGATATTGTAATTAAAGATAATAAACAATAAAACAGTCAACAAAAGGTAAAATGTTTAGAGAAAAAAAGCACTTACAAATTTAGATGATACTTTTTAAATGACGTATGCCATCTGCGATTATTCAAAAGTGTATACATCCGGAATATCGTATTTGAATTCAAATTCTAAAATTCGTCCGCGTTTCATCAGATTTTTGCGTAAGACAGATATATTTTTCTGCGATTGAAATTGCTCCATATTATTCCGCGGGTCTTATACCAACATTTCATAAAAATCGGTTCAGTAGTTTCGGAACATATTCAATAAACAAAAAGTCAAATCTTTCTTCTTAAAAATCTCATACTTACATCAAACAATATTATTTAAGCACAGTACGTGAAATAATTTAGGTACTCACTATTTTTGAAGAGTCTTTAGACGCAGCGAAGCATATTTATGATTTAATTTACCCACATCGCTTTTATCTATATGTAGTAACGAAGAGAAAATATATTTGTCATTTGATAAGCAGCATTTGCTTCGCCGTCGATCTAGGTTCACTAGTATGTCGTCGATTATTCTGAATATTTGGAATGAGATGCTCTTCAGCAGGTTCTGGTATCTCTTATATTATACCATTGGCGAATATTTAACGGACAATTTGCAATGAAAAATTAATTCTGTATCACACGCCCTTATAAAGGACTTATTAAGACGCGTAATAGCACTGATCATTTATTTTTATCATTAGTTTGTTAAATAGTGGATACATAATGATTAGTAATGTGCCGGGTCGTGAAACGTGAAATCTAGATCCACGGATACAGATCTGAATATGGATATTTGATGTCAAGATCCGCAAATACGGATACGGATCTTAACTTTCTTACACAATCGGTTTCGGTGCACGCGATCTTGAGTTGAAACATGTTTCGACTTGCATTGCGCGGCGGGTCTTTTTTTGTTTTGTTTTACTTTAATGTGACACTGGGCAGCATAGATAACGCTTGTGTTTGGTATTGGTACATGATTTATAAAAAATGACTACTAAGAAGTTTTGTAGTGTAATATGGAATTATTTTGTGATAATAAATGATGAATGTGCAAAGTGTAAAACTTGTGATGGAAAGTATTCTCGTAAGGGTAAAGGCTCAACTTCCTTAAAAAATCATTTACAAAGAAAACATCCTCAAGAATATGAATTATTATTTAAAGAATACTCTGCTAAATAGATCCGTAAAAGATCCGCCAAAAAGTAACGGATACGGACACAGATACGAATCTTATTTCTGATACGGATACGGACATCCGGCACATCACTAATAATGATACTTTCGCGATGTGTGTAACAATCGTTGTTTAAATTATTTGTTATTCAAGTGATTGGGGAGTTCATGTTCATATTTACTAACTATATGTTTATAAAGTCAATGGACACTGCGCCTAAAAACTATTCTGTATTTGTCGGATATGTCATAAATAGAAACTAAAATCTAGATACTTAGAAATAAAGTAGATGATACTGTTTAAATGGCCAAGTGGTTTTCGGGACCCAGGTCTAAATTTTGGATATGTTGTTCTCCTGGTCGAGCTGAGCAAAAAATGTAATGGTCGCAAAAAAGTTAACGACTCAATTTCCGGCTAGGAGGCTCTGAAGTCTGAATTAGAAAATCGTGGTTTTCGGCAGAATCAACAGATTTTTGGATATGTTGTTCTCTTTGACGAGCTGATTTAGAATATTTAAATGCGTCGTTAACTTTTAGAAAAAGGCGCTCTGAAGTCTTCAGATTTCTGGATATCTGCTAATTCTGCGGAAAGCCACAATTTTCTAATTCAGACTTCAGAGCCCCCTAGCGGGAAAATGAGTCGTTAATATTTTTTGCGACCCATTAATAACATAAACAGTATCATCTACTTTACTTCTTAAGGTTACTGTCCACGTACGCCGCTGATCATGCGCACACTGTTATAAATACGGTAGATGACTACAACTGAATACAGTAGACCCTCTTTAATCCGGCACTGCGTTAATCCGTCACTCCAGTAATACGGCGCTCTCAGATGGGAGTGATGAGTGAATCGTGTTGAGACATAATACTTAGGTACTTGTATAAACAAACAAATGCCGATCGGTCAAGAAGCAAAAGAAAATTGACAGTTTCTTTACTCCAATAGAAAGTCCACCAGAACTATACGCAAGTCTTTGTATGCTTATGTTTCTGTTTACAATAGGCCTAAGACGATTATGTATTTTAAAACGTTTTTTTTTTAAAGAGACATACTCTTTTTGTGTAATTCAATACATACGTACTTTTTACTTAAAACTTGAAAATAAAGCTCGACTTCTTTTGTACTTTTTGTATATTTTTATGTATTTTATGTATGTATGTATATATATGTACTATCATTTCCCAGTAATCCGGCGTTCCACTTTATTTTTTTATTAATATTGTAATAAAATCATTTTTAGCATTCTTATATTAAATGTAACATTATTTAATATAAAAAGTACCTATATTTATAAACGTACAAATTTTGTTTATACGCTCATACAAAGTAGGCGAGTTTACTTAATTATATCGTCCCGAGTGTAGTGCTTTTGGTATGGAGCGTTTTTGAGCAATTCGCGACAGCGCCGTAAACATGTTGATGTATCTTCAAAAGTAATAAGTGCAAGTATACTGTTGGATATACAGTAGTTCTCAGTCAAAAGAGTACTGTTATTATATATTAAATCAAAAAAAAGCCATCCACCCAATTGACAACTGTTTGAATTCTGCGTAAAACCCAACAAAATTCTGTCCTAGGAATAAGAATCGTTTATTTGTTTAGAATGTAGGTATTACAATATGGTGTTAGAGTCCTGCTACATTCTACCTTTCGGCATACAAAAATCAAATTGTAGATACATTGTTCGAGAATTTTTAACAATGGGCTAATAATACATATTTATACAGCTAACGGAGCAAAAACAGAAAAAAATATATAATAATAAAGTAAGTACAAGCATTACATTACAATACATCATTCAAAAATTCAGTTATGGAGTAGTAGCATTTTTCTAACAATAAGTCAGTTAGCTGCTTCTTAAAAAAAAAATGGATTTTCCTTTAGATTTTTGGGTAATTTATTATATATCTTGGGTGCCATACCCATGACGGATGGATGTACGAGTGTGCGCTTACCACAGCGTACAGCTTTTTTTTTTAACAGTGTAGTGTTATAGCCACCTGTATACAGCATGTTTTGATACTGAGTTCTCATAAAATTTAATAATAACTAGCCTGGCTCGCTTGTATTTCCCTTAGCACTTAAACTGCCAGAGGAGTGACGTCAGGGCGGTGACAAAATAATATATAACCTAAAAAAATACACCACGCAAACTTTATACTGGAATAATACGAAATACAGGATATCTACTCATTTTTAACAATACATTGTATAATTTAATGCCATACATAACAGTAATATATAAAAAAATAAACTTACCAGGGGAAATTCAGTAACTACTGGCACAAACACATTGTTCACCAGTGCACCGGTAACTGACATAACATTATTCAAATTATGTACAACGCCATTGGTTTATATCTAATTTCACTCTGTCCAAGCGGTTTTACCGGAAAATTTATGAAATATAAATTGAGCCAGAGGAGGTGACACTTTTGTAAAGCCTCGAAAAAAAGGTTTTATTTTAACTACAAATTATTTTATTTTACTATCTTTTTTTGATAAAGTATATTGTGTTGTTTGTTCAGTTATAATATTACATTGAAAAAACTATATAATGGCCAAATAATTAAAAATAATGTGATAATTATAGTAAAATATATGTATGGGGCCAGCCAGGGGAGTATACATTTAGTACTATTTTCTGTCTATGTAAACAAAATTATCATGCTTATCAATAGAATATTCTGCGGGACAAATAATTTTTATTTTCTCTTTCGTTAACAATGGAAACAAGTGCGAGTTAGTTTTTACAAAAATGGCCATTTCCAAAATGTATAAACATGGAAAAGTTAATAATTTATGTAACTTAAACATAGGAACACAGCTGTCTGTGACCTGCAAATTAAAAATTGATCGTATACATCGTTTTTGGGCTTTGAAAATGCTTTTAAGAGTTGTAAGTAATAACAACTCTTAAAATCTAAAATTTCATCGCCGTGGACGCCTTAGCTAATACAAGTACGCCTTGTAAAAGTATATAATGTACTCCTTTTAAACTAATAGATAGAGCATTTAATTTTGTGTGTGCAACTCGAAAAGTAGTCGTTAAAACGGTGTTTTACCGCAAGGGTATTCTGGTCGGGTTTTATATCGGCTAAACCTTTTTATGAGCGGCCAAGTGATATGATGGGCGCCATTCGCCCGTAAAAATACAAACGCCTACGCAAATCACTTTAAAATTCAAGGTTGATGCCATTTTTATAGGGTTAGCTGTGTTTGCTTTGGTGTGGGCCCGGTGTGGGAAATGTGCGATTATATAGTTAGTTTTTTTAGGTAGTATATATTACTTTGAACAGATGGGTTGGAACTACAATATTGCTACTCCATTTCTTCCCAAATTTTTTTTTCGTTGACGTAGACCCCTTTCAAGTTGTCATAGACTCCTAGGGGTTGATAAAGACCACTTTGAGAATCACTGGTCTCATCTCTATCTGCACCATGAAATTGTATTATTATTGATGTAACTAGTTCTCTTGACGTCAATAAATGTCTGTAAAGGTTTTTTTTAAATCTTATTCAGCCTTACACCAATCTGTAAAGGTTTGATGCCCGGTTTCTGAGTACATTTTGTCAATGGTTTATCTATTCAATAACACTCATTCATTCAATCGTTTCTGAACACCGTAGAATTAGATAAACTCTGTTTAAACTTAGATTAACCTAACTGACCATTTAGTGCCGTTTATCGGTCCCATAACTATATTTGACGTTTATGTCTCTGTGGTTTATGTATCAAACAAGAATCTTAAGGTTATAACGTGTAACTTTATGTGAAATAAAATAGTGTTAGCTACATTTTAAAGTATTATATTTAAAAAGACAATGAGTTCTACAATATTAAATACGATGCCATCCATGCCCGTTTCTTGGCCTCCACAGTAGGTCCCGTCAGTCTTCTTGTTGTCTATTATGGCAACAAATCCTTGGCTACTTCAATAAGAAGCATCTTCTCCCGTTCAGTAAAATTTTTTGCTGCGCTTACTCGAATCCATGTAGAAAGGAAATTAAAGTACCGCGACACTACAAAGTAAAACAATCAAACACAAACGAATTCAAAATCCGTGCGAAATCATCATTTTTTTTTTTTCATCTATTATCTTTTATTTTATCGAATTTATGGGTATGATTCATACAGCAATACTATCGAAATGTTAAAAATTATTCATAAAATAGTGTTTTAATACTTACTATCGATAAAAAAATGTTATCATTATTCAAATTATTATCGCGGATGAAGAAATATTACAAAATAAATGTTTAAATTGTAATTATGGATGAATTAATATAACAAAGTCAATTTTTATTTCGTATTTTGTGAACAGACCCATCTAGTGACATAATTTAGAACTACTTAACTGTTTCATAGCTGTTGAAAGCACGGTCCGCATTCAGAAACACACTGACAGTTATGAGACGTTTATCTTTTCGATATTTTGTTGAATCATTAATTATTGAGATTTAGCTAAGGTATTCAGAAACCGGGCATTCGAGTAAATTATTTTGACTGTATTATTGGCTTCGTGCACGATACAACGCCAACTAGCGTCCACACTTTGTGGGCTCTGTATATTTTTATCGTATATTTTTGAAAAAATATCGAAATGAATAACTTATTTTCGACTAATAAATTGTTGTGATACCACGATTTGGGTGTAAAGGTTTTGTAATCATTTTGGTCATTCCAATCAAAATGGTAAGTTCAAAAAGTGTGTTTAATTTTAATTGTGTCAGGGTTTGTTACTTCTTTATAGTTTACTTTTACAGTAAAACAAAAAGAAAAAGCTACTTTAATGGTTTCATTGTATACAGTAAATATATTTATGTCCCTGTATCGCTAGTAATAAATTAAATATCATATTTTCAGATCGAAATGAGTATTGTTTTGTAGAGCGGATTTGTGAGTGTTTCTCACAATATCAAATTCCAACACACCGTATTTAAAGGAAAGCTGTTGGTATTGGCTGGATATATCATAGGTCGATTTAATTGTTTTGATGTAACTGTTAATGTTGTAAGATGTGAGATTAATGTAATTATCAATGTATGAAACGTGTTACCGCGCATTTAATAAATTGTTAGTAATATCAGACTAAGCTGTTTTCATTACTTTCCTAAAACCGCGTAATGTGTGAAGATGCTGTTTATCTACACCGGAAGTTACTGACACTGACCTTATAATAAAACAAACTTTAAATAAATTATATTCCAATGAAATAAATTACATCAACTATGAATTTTACCAAAACAATGACATACGCTCTAGTTGGCGAGAGCGCAAGTAACTGGATACCTATTTTTGAATTACGAATGCGATTTCGAAATCACCGCTGACTAAATAGTCAGCGGTGACTTTGATGTCACGGATTCCTAAACATCCAATTTTTTAAAGTCGATCGCAGAGCTGCCACATAGCCAGTTCCACGCAGAATGTAGTCGCTGCCGGTTATTGCCGGCTTAAGCATTGCGGTTATTATATATATATATATATAATAATATGTGCTACATTCATATATATATATATATATAGTATATATAGACTGAAAAATCAAACAAAACACAGATAACATTTCCACAAGTATGACTTGATTACGAGTGGGTGAGGGCACTCGTCATGAAATCACACCTGTGACTAAGGTAGTCACATCAGTGATATTCAAAAATAACAATTATTGAAAATCGGTGATTATTAGTCACATCGGTGATTTCGAAGTCGCATTCGTAATTCAAAAATAGGTCTCCTGGACGACGCGACGTCACGTTCATTCGTCTCTCTCGTATACAATTCGCTGGCAAAATTCACTCACACATAACAAATCCCTCATATATAATATTAAACTAGTTTATCCAAATCAAATATTTAATTATATAATAAATATATATTTAACTAAATTAGTTTACAACAAATTAAAATACTTTTAATTCCCAAATTAGGAAAACTGACTCTTACGAATTAGAATTGATGATTAATCAGTCACGGGGCAATTAGACAGCTTTATTAATAATTTATTATTATCGACTAAGCACGACAAATCCTGTAGTATAATTTGGGCAATGTCTATCTGGTCATCATTAATTTGCAAAAGATAAACCTTGGCTTAGCAGCAAGTTGATTGAAAATCTTATTATAGAAGTTAGCATTTTGGTAAAGATAAAAGACGAAAGAAAATTCTTGTCTTTTAGAAAAATATGTTTATATTCTGTTAAGCCAAAAACTTTTTAGTGGGTCAATAGATCAGCTTGCGAAAGCTTAGAGTAATCCAGATAAGTCGGATAACATCGTTGCATAACAGTAAGTACAGTTAAGTTTTACCCATAAAATTCTATACATAGTTTAATACGTAACAAATATTAATTTTTGATATTAAAATGTATTATGTAGAATCGCTTGGCCATTGACAGATACATCTGATGACAGAGCCCAAATTAATTCTACTTTTGACCACCATGAGCGCTGCGATAGATTATGTTACCCTCACCTAGTACTTCGCACCCAGCGAATACTGTATTACAAGCCCGACAGACTTCGTCCTGTCAAAAAGATTTGTACAGTGGCAGTTTTTTGTTCCTAATTATTTTATAGATAATGTCGCATAGCCAACCAAATCGCAAAAAAGTCTAAATGACCTATTACATTTTGTGGCTATTCAATTTTGGAACGTGACATTAAATCCTCCAACGATGTATTCTGTGCTCCAACGCACGCACGCACACTGTTTTGATAGATATGATTGTTATTCAACTATATGTAGCGTTAATAGAGCGCAAATTGACTCTTTGATGTTAGGAACACACCTTCATTGCTTAGACAACAGTGAGTGCTTGCAATATGATAACTTTATACGATAACAATAAAGCTCAATTCGACTGTACGTTTTAGTTAGAAAACGTTTGCATGGGAAAATAAAAGGGCTGTTTTTAGGGTATTTCCGACAATTATTCGAATTTTCCTCATTGTAAAAACCCTCCTTGAACTTCAACGAACATTAACAAAAAAGAATTGGCCAAATTGGTCCAGGCGTTGTTGAGTTATGAGCTTACCAACACATTTTGCGATTCATTTTTATATATAAGATGTCTCTGTTGTTGTCACTTTTGAATTAACACTGACAGATAGTGCAATAACACTGCTTATTTCAGACAATATCTTGATAAACTAATTCATGGGTTCAATTCCCGCACAGGATATTTTGTATGACCTACAAAACATTGTGCGGGATTAGGCGTCTGTGCACGTGAGATTCTATGTTCGTGACTGCACCCACGAAAGACGATAAAAATCCAAAAGTGAAACGACGTTAATAAAAAAAATAAAAGAAAGTTCGGCAAATTTGATAGTAAGAGACTTACATGATTAGAAGGCTGATGATGTAATGTCGAAAAGAAACAACAACCTCGATACCGAATCTTAAGATTACTTCATCACCACGTGCTCCTTTTATTTACTTCATTCATAATATTAGTGGGGATTTCAAATATAAAAATAGAAGGAGAAAAAAAACTTTGCTGATTTTTTAATGGCTCTTTTTAGCATTAGGTGTCCCGCTGCAGGTTTGTGCATTGATGGCGCAGCTTCTTTGAGGTGCAGAAGTGATTGTAATTTTAATTTAAAAAAATATAAATTGGTTTGATAATATAGTGTCCCCAGCGATTATCTAGCAGTGGGGCAATGTGTTAATGGATTGCTATAGTTTGAGTTTGCTTGTGGTAAAGTGAGTTTTAACAATCTACGAAAAAGCTAAACCTAAGCCTTTGCAGTACTCGTAGTCTATTTGTGTTTTAACTACAATGTTTCTTGGACTGTGTTTGAAATCAATGTACGTTGATACGGCACTAAATATCAACATACGTAATCTTTATGAGTGATACACATTTTTATTTACGATACGATGTGCTGTTCATAAAAATGAGACTTCAGGGTAACGGAATAAGACCTAATCCTGAACTATTTAGGTCATTTCTGCTATTTGAAATTCAATTCCGTACGGTGTTGGTACTGCCGGAGATTGCCGTGAGAACTGACTGGTAGATTGCAATCGGACTACAAATCCGCTTCAAGGTCACGTGTTAGTATGCTGGAAATACTCTGTGCAAAATTTTATTTTATTAAGGGTTGTTTTCAATGCATAGTCAAAAATATTTTTTCTTTTTGGCACTACACCTCGTCAGGGGGTCCAATACGGTGTATGGACTAAAATCCCCTTCAGCTTCATTTCTGTTTTATAAAAACAAACAGGCTGCTTATTTGATAGTAAGTAGTTGCAGCAGCCAAAGTATGGTAAGCAAAAACAGTTTATGTTGTCAACATACGACATAAGATGTAAAGTCGCAGTACTCGGAAATTTCACTGGGTCCTGGGACGTATCATCTTTTGGTATGTTATCACTATTTATACATTTTATTAATGCAGAGGTTCCCAAACTTTTTTGTCGAACGAAGACCCTTTGCCAAGTGTTAAGGTTTTAGGGAGACCCCCTACTTACCTGATATTGAATGCCTACATCCAACAACATACAAAATTTTATAAGCATATATAATATTTTTTTACTTCATAGGTATTTTATAAATAATGTCTTTATATTTGAAGATAATATAAGTAAATAGATACTATGAGTGTATGTTGAGATCCATTGTTCATGATCACAGCTCATATACGTCCCCACCGAGGGGCTCGAGCCTAATTCAAATTCAAATTCAAAATCATTTATTCAGTCTGGGCTGTTACAAGCACTTGTGAATGTCGAAAAGCTACGCCATCGGTTCGCAAATCTACGGCGGGAGACCTTGTACTGAGAAGAACCGGCAAGAAACTCAGCAAGGGCTGTTTTTTTTCCCTGTATTAAATAGATACAGAGTCGTCAATTTGGAAAATGACTTCAATATTGATAATTCATGAAGTCACTTTCCATTACATAGTATAATTAATAAAAAAATATTTAGAAAACATGCCTATATTAGGAATGCCGTGTCATACAGTTTTAATAGAAAAGTTAAATTAAAATTATAATAAATACGACCTACCCTAACTACGTTAGCGATTAGGCCTTAGCCAACCACGCTGGCCCAGTGCGGGTTGGTTGACTACGTACACCTTTGAATCGCTTCGCAGATGTACGCAGGTTTCCTCACGATGTTTTCCTTCACCGTAGGAGCGTCGGATAAATGTACATATGAAATTCGAAACGAAAAACACATTGGTACACGGTGGGGATTAGATCGCGGGCCTCCCGATTCTATGTGGCGCACAGACCAGTGCCGAGACCACAGCGCCACCGACGCTCCATTGATATGGACCCCTATTTTCATTTCATGGACCCCCAAATTTCCTTTTCGTTGACGTAGACCCTTTGCAGGTTGTCATAGATCCCTAATAGGGGTCGATATAGTCCACTTTGGGAGTCACTGTACTAATGCTTATGAACAGCATTATTGATTAGAATCGTCACGATTAGGCCCCTGATGATAAAGACTGGCGTCACTGGTTTTCCGCGCTTCAAGCGCTAATGGCTCCTTTATGTGCCAGCGCTGCATCGCTCCCTTTCTTGAGGGGGCAGTTGCCCTCACGATTTGTTTACATATTCGGTAGGTCATACTAGTCGGACCGCTCCGGCTGATATGAAGTCCGACGTAATCACACTTGCCGTTGCGGTGGTATCCTGGGCACGTTTCGTGTTCCTTGTGAGGATTCCAAGCCTCTAAAGCTCCGCTTCTAAGCTCAGGAGACTGAGAGAAAAAAAATGTGTTGTTACTAATATTATAAATGCGAAAGTAAGCCTGTCTGTCAGTCTGTCAGACTGTCACACTAAAACTACTGAACTGATCTAAATGAAATTTGGTACACAAATAGTCTAGAGCCAGGAAAAGGACAAAGGTTCTTCTACACTATAATATTATAAAAAGGAAAGATTTGTATTTTTGTATGTAACGAATAAACTAATAAGTAAGTACTGGATCGATTTAAATAATTCTTTCATTAGAAAGCCACATTATCACTGAGTAACATAGGCTATATTTAGTGCTAGATTACTATAGAAATCTTTAGAAATTCTTATTAAAACCAACCGAAGGTGTAAAAAAATTTGCCGAAAATTAGACGAAGTCTGTCTTGTCCGCTAGCACTTAATACGAAGAAAGGACTGTAAAGGGATGCAATAGGGTATGAAAAATTCACTCAACACGTTACACATACTATTACACTCATACGTAAAAAAAAGAGGAGAATACTGTTCGCTTCCGAACTACGTTATCATGTCATTATTTGTTATTCTCGATGAAACAGCGCTTATCGCGTCTAACTTTCCACTCGGCTTTGATCGTGGCTTTGATTTGTTTGTGCACTCCGCGTAATGCCAGCTCACACGTCTTGAAATAGATTCCGAGATCGTAATGGTTGTTTTGTTCTAATTTTACAGTAAGAGGCTGTTGATTAGGGATATAGGCAAAGAAGTTGTGGATTAAGGAAAATGCGAGACGATTTAGATTTTACTGTCACAATATCTTTGCGAAGATACGAGAAACTTACACCACCTGTTTGGTCAGTGTGATTCTGGTTTTATATATTTTGTTTAATATAGTTATTCTCCCTCCTATCCTAAATCCTGATTGCAGTTCCTTAGTAATTCGCAAGCTCTTGAACCCCGTTCATCAAACCAACTTACGCTCAAAATTCCCATGCATCGCTCTGGTTTTTATTTATCCTCTTTTACTGTTACAGAGATTCGCCTTTGGAATGATCTATCTCTGTGTATTTGCGGCACTCGGTAATTATACATTTAAGAGGCTAGCCCGAGAGTACCAACCAGCACGTTTAATTGAACGCTAAACATTACCTGAGCGAGTGTAGTACACATATGTATTTCTATATCTTTGTATGTGTGTATTGCATATATATACACAAACACGAACATACATATATATATATATATATCTACATTTATATGAGTATATGTATCACACATCTCTTTGCTCCAACTACATGTTTTTCTTATCAACTTTGCGTTCGGTTAACTGGTAGAGAATGCCTCGTTGCATTAATGCACCCTTTGTACCTATTTAATGTAGCAAGAGTAAATAAATAAATATAATTAGAAACAGAGTTTACGTCTTAGAATGAGAAATGAGCGGGGATGTAACCCAAACATAGTCTGTTTGTCAAGTCATTACTTACTGAATTCCCTAGTAGCGTTTGGTAATGTGGAGGTCAAAATAAAAACAATAGGCAATTAGACGTTTACTTGTGCCATTGCTAGAAAAATATGGCAGGCGCTGGATATAAAAAGCTTACTACATACAACTATAGATGAACCTATGTACCTCTTTATTCATATTGTTATTCTATATGTCGGTATGTTTGTGTACATAAATAAATAAATAAAATAGATCCATACTACGTTACGTTTAAAAACTGACTCCACTTTGCATGTACTTTTTACTTTTAAAGCTTTACATGATTATTAGTCAATGAAATATATCAGTTTCAGAGCCTATTCAGTTCTCTCGCAAGAAAAATATTTTTCTGTGGTAAATATTACTCTATGTAAGGATATTACTGAGCACCCTGATTATGGTAACTCTGTTGGTATTAAATTTGGTCGAAACTAACGCGTAGGGCAGTTACATTTTTGCTTCATTATGGTTCAATATGACATTTGTCTTCACAAGGCAGCAATGTATTGCAATATCTGTTAATGTCAATAAAATTTGATAGGTATTACATAATTAGCTTACAGGTTTCAAACTATGTCTATATCAACTACCATCTAAATCGTTTAGTTTTGGAACCAATTCTATATTTGTTGGTATTACCAATTCTATACTTGTTGGTATTACCAATTCTATACCAACAAGCAACCGATTTCTTTATAATTGTTATTAATATTTTTTTATTTATTTAATATTTATTACATCTTTAACACATACATTTTTACTTACTTGTTATATCCTCAGTTACTAATTTTACAAATGCATATGTAACTCTGTCTGTTTCGCGACAAAATTACTCAACCGGTTTAAATAAAATTTGTTACATCAATAGTGTAGAGCCTACAAATGCGAAAAAAGAGTTGTAAGGGGTTGAAATAGGAAAAATGGAAAGTACGTAATTTTTAAAGATAGAAGTATGAAACTAATTTTTAAGCTTTAGATTAGGTATAAATATATATGATATTTAAAGATCGAAAAAATTTACCGCGATGTAGACGTTTTTGTTTGAATGGCTCAGTCATTACTGAACTGATGATAAAAATTGATAGAGAGATAGCTTGACGACCTAATGATATTTTCCCTTCGGGAATATCTGATAAAACAGCTGGCCGGGTATGGGTGTAATGTGGCATAAGAATATTTATATGGGAAAAAATATATCTGTCCTTCGGGGCGGGAAAAGCGGGCGGAAGTTAGTATAAATAAAGCGAGCGAAATAGAGCGCTAACACATATTTAGTTTAATATAAATGTTCTAATTTCATCACGGACTGTGATCGGGAATTCGTGGAAGTTTGGTTTACATGTAAATACACTCAGGCATTGATACGCAATCGTTATCACACACTTTGCACGTTGCTCACTGCGTGAGTATGTGCTCTGCAAATATCACACTTATGTTATGACGCATAATGATGTTTTAGCAAAATATGTAAGTTTTACTACTCCTCTTCGTTGTTTTGGGTCTTTCTAAAACAATCACAATAATATTATGTTAATTTTAAATGAATATCTATTTGAGATCAAAATATTCTGCGAACATCGTGTTTTGGGTAAAGAAAGACAATATCAGTTATAATTTGGATTTCATAAGTCAGTGGATTTTTTGTGATGTTTACGTTTCTAGAACTTTCAGTGCGGCTTTGACATGACGCAAATTAATAAAAAGAGAAAAAAACTTAAAAAAAAGATTCCATCAACTTGCTAGTATTAAATAATTTAAATTATTAATTACAAATAAACGGGAGATATTTAAAATCTAATCTTTATCCAGATGATGTACTAGTACATTATGGTACAAGTGTGTAATGTTTGAGGCCCGAGCCGTCAGGCGAGGGTCTTAAGGAGCCGAGGACGGTAATCATCAATATACACGTGTATCATACAACGTTTTTCAACACACTTCTGAATAAAATAATACTTAAATACAAAACCATTTTCTTCATAAATTGTATTTGCAGACATCTTAATTAATAGGTAACTAACTAAATAACTTCAAAAGAGAAAACGAGACGAGTTGTGAAAAATGTTTCGTAATGGCAGGAAAAATTAATCAGTTTTCCTATGCGCGCGCATCGGCCATAGACTAATAAATTTCGTAATGGCGAGAAAAATTAATTAGTTTTCCTATGCGCGCGCATCGGCCATAGACTAAAAAATGAGGTTTCTTTTTTTTTGGGCTTAGCGCAAATGTAAGCGTAACTCAACCAATAATATTAAAAAAAAACTATTACTCACTCGTGAATAATAGTAATGAAAAAGTCACAGTTTGATTATAGGTGTCATTATGTGCCTAATTGCCATGGGATTAGAGCCACTTTATGAGGAAGTGTGTTGAAAAATAATTTATACTCTTCTCTGGTAAAGTTTCGTCGCCGCTTTTTTCACTCTTTTCAAAACACTCTATTGATTATTTTTTAATATACATCTGATAGATTGTGTTCTATAATAGTTTTTCGCCCGCGGTTTTGCTCGCGTTATATAACATTTTCCAAAAGAATAGATAAATTTTTCCGTGGTGAAATTCATCTTATTCTTCCCCGTGTCACCAACCACTCTATACCAAATTGCATAAATACTCGTCTAGCTGTTTATCAGATTTTCCCGCAGTAAACACATATTTTCTGATGGTATAACTGTCTGTCCTTCTCGGGGTTTCGAACTATCCCTACCACCATACTATCTACATAATAACCCTACCAACTCATTAAAATTGGGTCAGTAGCTTGTGAGCCTCTCAACAAGGAACAACCATATTTTTTTACCCACTATAAGTTAAAATTTTTACAAACTTTGAATTACGTATTTATACACATCCAATCAACAGTCTAAAAAATAATGTTTAAACTTCTATTTTGAAAATGACGAGTAATGGAAAGGAATGAAAAGTATTTCATTCCTTTTATCTCAATCTCTTACAACACTTTTTTCGAATTTAAAATTAGCTTATGTCCTCTCTCAGGCTGCCAGACTATCGTTGTACCAAAAATATAAATCATTTAGTAGATTTGCTGCGTAAGCACGACAGACAGAGCTACTTTAGCATTTATAAAATAGTAAGTAAGAATATAGTGAGCAAGTATAGTGGCAAGTAGTATACAACAAAATTTGATAAAGTTTATATTACACATTTTTATTTATGAAAAAAGCAAAATACTCGTATGTACGAGTATTTACGACTTAAGCGTGTCCCAGACAGACGCGGCCTGCGGTGGCGATCTGCTGTTGCCTTCTTGTTTGACCGTGATAACAATACACTGCCGCGGCCGCGGTGGCGGTCATTCTAACCTACGGCGGCACATTAGCTCTCGAGTCTCACCTGCGAGTGGACGTTAGTAATGGCCAATCGTAACGAAGTTTTATTGCTTTTATTGGCGCTGGAAGAAGATGATTGATGATGATTTTGTTTTGACGTGACAACGTCTTAAATTAGGTTGCGGCTGGGAGTCACTTATGAAAAAGTGTAACGCTCGGTAACGTTACGATGAGTCACCGAATGAGAGAGAGGCCCGCCGAATGCCTTGCGTCTCTCTCCCATTCAACTATGATCGGTCTGCCACGCGCGCAGCACTAGAGAATTAGGCGCATTGAATCGGCGCATGCTTGTGTCTCTGTCTTTGTCTTTCTCGAACGTTCTTGGCGTTGGAAAAACAAGAAAGCGTCATAATACAAGTTCACACGTGTGGTTAAAGTATCGTCAGCTGTGTCTGTAGTGAAAATGTGGAGTGCTTAGATTCGTCATTTACAACAACTACAACAATAAAGGTAAATAATTGTACACTGATATTTCATTATCGTAAACTATGATTGATTGATTAATTGTTAGATTGACACAAAAGTTGAGAAACTGAGTTTATAGGTTATGTCATACTATTGATAAATGTTGATAGTGTTAAGTAAATTATTAGTTTAAAATTAATTAATTATTATTTTACAAATTTTCATTAATTTCAAATTTATTTAGCACTCAAATAGGAATTAGTTAAGTTTAAGTTTACATGTACAATGTTTTAGTAAACAAAATATATTTCTATAGTTAAAATTTGTGCAATTCTTATTTTCATTCAATTCCTTGTTCCTATTGTGCAATTTAATTATATTCATATCAATAAATATTCTACCGAGAAAAAGACGTTGTCACGTAAAATCTTCGCCCGTAAAACCGACTTTACAGGCAACCATTTTTTTAATTCTGTTGTTTTTATAGTCTTTATGTGATGTATCATACAAAACTGGATAATTTTGCACTGTTTGAATAAATAACTCAGTGTTTATATGCATAATTTCACGCGGTACACGCGGCCTGTTGTAAATATTTGCAACTGATCGCGTAATGGCCGCCTTAAGACCGCGCGCTCATTCACACAGAAGCGGTGGCGGAGGGGGCGGGGCTTGCAGCCGCGGTGAGCCGCGCTGTGACCGCGTCCAGGTCGCGTGTGTCTGTGTCGTTCCTAGAACTCTTAAGTCATCCAACTGACCGCCACCGCCACCGCCACCGCAGGCCGCGTCTGTCTGGGACACGCTTTAAGCGGGACTTGAACATGTTTCTTCAACATGCCGCGTTTACGCAGTATCCAAATGAGTTACAGGAACTATCGAAATTTTAACTGCATTATGCACTTTTTCGCTTCACTTTTTTTTAATCTCTTCTGGAGCCTTGCATCTTTGGAATAAGTTACTTATTTTATTTATTGAAAGCATGTGGAAAAATAATGCTGCACAAAGGTGGATTTAATATCTGAGGCATTCTACGAGTCTACCTTCAGGTAGACATACCAAAAGACATTAAAAAACAGATGTTGATACTAGAATTCGAATATAAATATGGATAATATACTACTACATAAAAGTCTAAAATCTCATTTTATAACCTAAGATTTTCCTCAAAGAAAAGTTTACGTAATTTATTTTTCGGAAAGGAGCGTTTGCTTGATCTGAGTATTGGGAGGAAAAGGCTAGTTCCCACCAGCGGGCGGGAAATTCTCATACTATTTACTTCCCTCCTTAGGGCGGAAAGTAAAATTTTAAAAATAGAACTGAATTAGGTTACGTACATACAACCTTTGGTACAATGATAATAAAATTATTTGGCTGAATAGCCAGTAAAAGGTAACGCGATGTGTTCCAAATTTAAAAATACCAGTGAAAAAAATAATTTTGACGGGAGGGGAATATGTTACGCTGAACCGAAATCTTGATTGTGTGAGGTTGATTGTTTAGGTATTTAAGAAAATTAATTGTAAATAGGTTCTATTCATGTTAGGAGTATTTTTATTAATAAGTTTTATTAGAAAAGCTATTTTTTATTTTCTTTGCATTCGAAATGAAAAGTAGAGTGCTACACACGGGTAAAAGGAATCAAACCCTACTCGGACTATAGCCTTTTTTTTTTTTGTTTCTCTGAGGAAAATGCATTAAATTGCATACCCCGGCTGTGGCGAGCCGGCGGTTATGTGGGGCTCTCCTCCCCAGAAGGGGGAGGCCTACCCACTAAAAACCTCAGGGATGGCCTTCCTCAGGCATGTAGGGAGCCCCCGGGAACATCAAGCCCCTTCCGGGAACCCCCAGCCTCCGCTCCCCTATCTAGAGGGGAACCCTCCTCGGGGGAGGCTACTGCCTCCCCCGGTCTCCTCCACCGACGACGCCCCCCGGCCACGGAAGGGGCGTGGTCCATCCCGGGTCGCCGTAGCAGTCGCGACTTCATCGCGCCCGCCGGCGACCCGCGGCGGCGCCGCAGCTGTGCTACCGAGCCCGGCGCCGCCTTCTTCGAGCGGGATCGGCCATCTCCCGACCCCGCTCGGCGGCCTCCTTCTGGAGCATCACTGCTTCACAGAAGGAGGCCACAGCCCTCCAACCTCCCTCGTCCGCCAGCATTGCCGCAATCAATGCCGGCGGAGACAGATCTCGCCCGATCTCTGCGACCAAGACTCGGCGCTCGGAGGCCCACGCGGGGCACTCCGCCAGCGTGTGCTGGGCCGAGTCGAGGTCGGATGCGCAGTGGTGACAATGTGTCGATCCCTCCCGTCCTATTCGACACAGATACTCACCGAAGCAGCCGTGCCCGGTGAGTATCTGAGTCAATCGGTAGGTGACCTCCTCCTTCCCTTGGAGCCAAGCTTCGAGGTTCGGGAGTACGGAGATCCTAGATCCCTAGATCATAAGTATTGATTGTAAATAAATATTGTCATAAAACAAATTAAGTCTTATTCCTATCGAACGAAAAAATGCTTGTCCTTTAGTCTTAATTGCATAATGTCTAATGTCCAGTGTCACTAGCAGCAACACCCATAAAAAAAAAATGGGAGTAGGTTGAATATTTTTTTGTTATATCATGTTTCCAAACTGTTTTATTTAAAGAGATCATATATTTTTTTTAGTTACCAGACCATGGGAATTGAAGAGTTAAGTGAATCGATCAAAAACAACGGAATTGAGAATCTGGAGTTATGATATATATTATGTCATATGACACAAATACCAAATTGCTCAGACCAATTCTTTATAGCTTTATTGTTGTGTTAGCTTTTATTGTTGGTTCATAACATAAACGTGATGTCACATTTAGCGCTCGCCATTCAATCCGCGTTCAAAAGTCTGTTTTGCAAGAAACGGTTCGTACTTACATATCTTATTGTGATAAAACCGTTTATTTCCGATTTGACTGGGTTTTATTAAATTATTACGAATAAAAAAAGAAACTGATTTTTTTTCATTTTGTTGTGTGTTGTTGCTGGAACACAACAATCCATAATATTATTAGGGCTTAGGTATGAAATTGGCAGTGAGTCAGGCTTTGGTGACTTACATTAATGTAACTAATCAAAATGACTTAAATTTTTTGTATGCCACACGACAAAAAAAAATTTGTGCACTTGACCTAATTTTATTCGTCTATGCAACTCTAGTTAAGCACACTGAAAATTGAATCTTATCGCAGAACTGCAAACAGCTCTATTTCATTAACAAAGACACAATATTGACACAGCTGATTGTATGAATGCTCTAGATGGAGTCGGATTCTAAGCAAATCGAAATATACTGTTGATATAATAGAGTGTTTTGCAGATACAAGTGGATAATTAATACTAGCGACCCGCCCCGGCTTCGCACGGGTGCAGTGAAAAAATGGTTATGATGGGTTATCCCTAAGAGATAGACATATACCATCGCGGACTTTTTTGTGGATTTTTGTAAGTTGTACAATACTGTAGTACATTATTTTGGTCTATCTCGTAGGGTTCAGCCAGCGTTTGCAATATAAGCGCAAAAAAACGTGCTTATTTACGACATCACATTAGAAACCTTTAAATTTATCAGTGTTTCTCTACTATATTATGCATTTATTATACATACAAACCTTCCTTAAGAATCACTTTATCTATTAAAAACCGCGTCAAAATCCGTTGCGTAGTTTTAAAGATCTAAGCATACATACGGACATACAGCGAAAGCGACTTTGTTTTATACTATGTATTGATTGATAACTCATATACGTACCTACCGACATGTTTTTTTTTTTTGGACGGACCAATGCTGAAGCTTCAGATGGCTATGTTCAGCTTTGCTATGAGTGGATTTGTGGAAACCGCTCAAAGAGAAGGTTTGACGCCTAGCCTGTTAACGACACCGGCGACCATTCCGGAGTCGTTAAGGTCGAAGTAAAGGTGTCGACGCAACTTGAGCGCGCCGTCTAATGGCTCGAACGCTCAAGATCGTCGTGTAGTGGAGGGTGAGAATCTACCCGGTACGTGACGATACCGGGTATATGTTTGACGAGGGTTGGGTACTCCGAGTCGTCGCGCTCGCCGATGAGCGCGGTGATTGAGAGAGAGATGTGGCGTGAGGGATGACGCGGTTGGTGGCCGGCGGCAGTGTCGGTCTGGGCCGGAAGAGCCACCCGGGCTCTTCCGGCCCAGATCGCGATCCCGAGGCCCGAGACACCTTTTTTGTACGACGCTTAGTTTTCGAGACATGAACGTGGGCAACTGTAGCACAGGGGGCCCGCGCAGCTCCTGTGCTACGTGCCCTGCCGCATGCCCCCCAACCCAGGCCCGTGGGGGGCCCGCGCAGGCTGGGGCCCGGCTGGCAAATGCCACCTCGACTGTATGGCCAGTCCGACGCTGGCCGGCGGAAGGGATTCGTTTGCACGAGCGGGGTCGAGCGAGTCGGATAACATATTTTTAGGCCGGCGGGATCTAGCCGAGACGCTATCTATCGGTGTTTCCCACCGAGATGTATAAGCCTACTATTTTAGGGCGATTAGTCAACCACGCTGGCCCAATTCAAATTGGTTGACATACATCTTTGAAATTCTTCCCAGGTATATGCAGGTTGTCTCACGATGCTTTCCTTCACTGTAGAAGCGTCAGATAAATGTACATATGAAATTCGAATAATGAAAAACACATTGGTACATCGTAGCATCGACCCCGGGCGCCTCGAATCATCCGATTCGTAGGTCAGTGCCGAGAAGTCGTGGTAGTGTCCTTACGGGTTCCTACGACCCTGTGCCGCTGCGGTCAGTTTTCAGCGAGTCTGACGGCGATGTCGGACGCACCGTCAATCGAGCACTCGCGGCAAGCGTCTGTGGAGGGGCATCGCTGAGGTTTTTAGTGGATAGGCCTACCCCCTTCTGGGGAGGAGAGCCCCACATAAGTCTTCGCCTTTCCCGGGGAGCAAGCTATGCAATTCAATGAATTTTCCTCAGCGATAACGAAAAAAAAGGTCAGTGCCGAGACCAAAGCACCACCGATGTTTTTAATAACTGCATTTTATTTTCGAAAAGTTCTATTCTAGTCTTCTATAGAAGGAATTATAAGATAATTATATGTTGGAAATTACTGTCAATCGATGTTTCGATCAGAAGTAACGAGAATAGGTCTCGCTTTGATAACGCCATCTAGTTGTTAACGTATAATTAAACACGCCATGAATAAATTTAGCGAAAATAAGCTTTATCTGTCTCTGATAAAGATCAATTTCCAATTGGTATTTTTTTTTAAAGCGTTTGGCATACAGTTTTTAATTTATTCGTGGTGCGCGTTAGTAACTCGAAGCAACATTTCGCAGCAATCGTTCTGGTTGTTTATTTAAAGATTATTAATAATAATTAACATTATTAATTTATTTTACTTTTCTTTTTCTTTAATATGTTACAAAGTTAAATTTAGTTTGCGTATAATTAAAATACTAGTTAATTTATACTTTAGCGCGACTTTACTGTCACGTGTTTGTAAGCCCATGAATTTGTTTATTTTTATCAGTGTTTTCGTTGTCGTTGATTGTGTTGTGACATGTGCGCGGCTGTCGTCAACTTTATCAAGGTCAGCATTTATTTGATTAAAAATTTGTTGTTGTTGTTGTTTATTTGTTGTTGATAACAAAATGAAACGAGAGTTAATTAATAACTGTGTGCTAGAAACAAAAACATTAGAAAAACTATCATTGGTATATATTTTTTACATTATATTATTGCTTTGTTGTTAAAATGAAAGGTGAAGCAATCTACACACCTACTGTGGACATATTTTTAAATAACTCGGTTCGTTTTCTTCGTTATTGGTAGGAGGACAATTCTACTAATTAATTACAGCTCAAATGATTCGTTCAAACAATCAGAACGCGATATTATCATATCAGCTAACAATTACTGTGCTTCTATTGCTTCAACGCAATAGTTCAGTTCCCATCCAACTTTGATTTATTGGCTGGATTGGCTCCTAACATTTATGGTTATGGACCATTTTAATAGGCTTGTATCCACTATGAACAAATCTGATGCGTTAGGTTGCATAACTATTAAGATGATCATTTAATTATGAAAAAACAAAGTTTTATAAAATAATAACTTTTGATTATTTTTATAAAATAAAATTGCACAAAATAAGCCATAAGTCACGTGACAGCAAACACCAATTAAAAAGTGTTACGTCACGCCGTGCGAAACGTCAAAGTCAAATGTCATTCCCAAGTGTCTTGTGGAAGTGCGAAAAAGAATGGGCATCATTCCTTCTCGCGAGTGTTAGCCACTTTTTACGTATCTGCTGATTGTTTGGCACGTATATAAATAATGTTTTTGGTGTTTTTATACTTGTGCTTGTACACTGGGGCACTATGCAGTACTTGTAATACGATGAATCCATTTTTTATTAAAATAACTTCACAATACCGAATATTCCGATACTAAAACAGCTGTGTTTTGCACGGCGTGACGTCATTCAAGACGCCATGACAGTCATGAGCGTTTTTGATGACTAATGTCAAATATTTAATTAAATGCAAAATTATTCTTATAAATAAGCATTTTTTTTCAAAAATAATAATTATTTTGTATAGAATAGGCATCAAGGTATATTAGTATCTAACTACTGAAATTTAGGCAACAAGCCTATTGAACAGTACAGAAATACATGGGCAGTATGCCGTATTGAGGTTAGGAAGACAGAGCCTAAAGATGAAAGACATTTGGTAGAGTTTAGTCGGACAGTGTTCGACTTAACCTATACAGCTATTTAGTGAATCCTTTTAGAAATTTCTACCTCTCCTCCTTAGGTAAGATAAATCATGTGATATTGGTGTGTAAGAGAAAATAATTATTCATCCATTACCTCTATTCAGTAACGTTCTGCTTAAAAAACTAAGTTACTACTAAGTTTTTAATTTTGTAATTAGTGTTATACATTTTATAAGTTCTGACTTGTACATTTTATACGGATTAGATGTATCGCACCGAGGAGGTCTGATCAATAAAGCTTCCGTACCTAAGCACTGATAGGGTTGATTTGAAAGGCATGAACCGAGTCCTAAGTTAGGCAGTACTTCCACATGTTAGACGGATAGTACTGCAAAAATGGAAAATGCGACTTTATACACAAATTAATATTATCAATCAAAATAGATGGGTTAGTGAGGGGAAAACTATAATCAGAGCTCAAAAACGGATCAAGGAGAGGACTAAAGATTACCGATAGCTGTGTATTACTATTCAAATCCCTAAGGATCTTGACATTACTCTCTCTATATGTATATGTAAGAAGTAGCAATATTTGTTAAGACAAAGCAACGTCTATTTGTTAAACTATAAGAGCAATGTAAACGGGTAGAGTCACTTTAATCTTGAGCTTTAATCACATTATAATGACCTACTGCAAAAAGGACATTATAACATCTCACTGGCAAAGAAAAGAGAAATATATAATACTCGTAAATTGCCTAGTACTCGTCGAGCTGAAATTGAAATTATTTAAAAATAACTATATTATAAGCGGATACCCCCACACGTTACGTAAGGTTGCCGACCGTTGCCTATAAAAGCCGCTGCGGTTGGCTAGCGACTTACTTATCATCGGGCATTCGGAGCGGGTAGACCGGTCGTAGCGTTATTACGTGTTGCGTTGCGTAACGTTGCGTAATTCGTAAAGTAGGCGATTAGGCTGATTTTGTTCCTCTGTAAAATTATTTTGTTGCCAAATTTTTGTGTCTATAAGTGATTTGTTAAATTGTTTATTTTTTTAAGGAATTTCTCTTCTGATTCCTAAAATCAGAACTGGGATAAGCAACTCTTAGCCCACAATTACGAGGAACAAAGTCTTCTGCGTACTTTAGTGTTCATGTTTGTAATAATGGCTGGCGGATCCAGTCGGAGTGACCGTAGGTCGCGAAGTCGTTCCCGTGATAAGTCGCGGCACCGTTCACATAGCCGTCACGAAGTGTCCACTAGGAACCGCCGATCGCGACGTCGGTCATATAGTAGGACGCGTAATGAAAATTTCACACCGTCAGAAAAAACGCCTAATCGTGATCGCCATCATCGTCGCTTGAACAGATCGCGGTCTTCAAGCAGGTCACATACCCCGGATTTGGCTATTCATTCCACATTGAATTCGATCGTGGACCGTCTTGCGTCGATCTTAGCAATATAAGTGAAGGTCAGGTTAGGCCGAGTCAGGAGAAGGTTAGAGCTTTGATTTTTTGAATTTCAGCTGAACCTCAAAATGTTAAGCAGGTAAGTCAGTTTATGGGCTTAGCCAGTTATTTTCGGGGGTACATACGACGTTCATAGGATGAACGCGTGAACCGGCAACGACACCCTCCACGGAAATTTAATATAAATGACTGCGTTTTTGTTATAAAGTTTTCGCAGAGCACAGGAAAACTTGATCCTGGCATGCGTGGCCCGTACAAAGTAGTCAGGATCCTGCCGAATGGTCGCTACGAGCTACGCTTGCTGAGCGGAGCCTACGGAAAGACTACGCAAGCTACAGCACAGCATATGGTGCCGTGGCGAGGGGAGTGGTGCCCAGAGACTTGTGCAGCGTTCTTCGAAGGTAAATATGACTGCACATGGGCGTTGTTAAGTGTGTCTTCCGCCCGTAGCGCTAAATAACTTTGGACGTTGTTAAGTGTGTCTTCCGTCCATGGGCGTTGTTAAGTGTGTCTTCCGCCCGTAGCGCTAAATAACTTTGGACGTTGTTAAGTGTGTCTTCCGTCCATGGGCGTTGTTAAGTGTGTCTTCCGCCCGTAGCGCTAAATAACTTTGGACGTTGTTAAGTGTGTCTTCCGTCCATGGGCGTTGTTAAGTGTGTCTTCCGCCCGTAGCGCTAAATAAATTTGGACGTTGTTAAGTGTGTCTTCCGTCCATGGGCGTTGTTAAGTGTGTCTTCCGCCCGTAGCGCTAAATAACTTTGGACGTTGTTAAGTGTGTCTTCCGTCCATGGGCGTTGTTAAGTGTGTCTTCCGCCCGTAGCGCTAAATAAATTTGGACGTTGTTAAGTGTGTCTTCCGTCCATGGGCGTTGTTAAGTGTGTCTTCCGCCCGTAGCGCTAAATAACTTTGGACGTTGTTAAGTGTGTCTTCCGTCCATGGGCGTTGTTAAGTGTGTCTTCCGCCCGTAGCGCTAGATAACGACGACGAGAGATGGAGGCGATGCGATCCCGACTCCATGCCTTGGAGAGGCGGACGCTCGCCATGGACGCCCACCGGTCCGTGAGGGACCAGTCGTCAACATCACCTCGGTGCCCGAGCCGCGGGCACATGCCGCCATCATCTCGCCGCAGCGCCGCGTCGCTGTCAAGGCGATAGGACCGCGCGCACACGCCGCCGACTATGCGGCGAGCGACTACGCGGCGCTCCGTCTGCGCACCCGCTTCATCGGCGCCGTCTGGGCGCGCGACGACTGCGAGGCCGCTAGAGGCTCGCTGTGCGGTTACGACGCCTGCGCAGAGCCAGGGACCGTCGCACGTTCCTGTGACGCCGGTCGTGCCGTCGGAGGGCGCGCGCGACGACTGCGAGGCCGCTGGAGGCTCGCTGTGCGGTTACGACGCCTGCGCAGAGCCAGGGACCGTCGCACACGCCGCCGCGCGTTCCTGTGACGCCGGTCGTGCCGTCAGAGGGCGCGCGCGACGACTGCGAGGCCGCTGGAGGCTCGCTGTGCGGTTACGACGCCTGCGCAGAGCCAGGGACCCTCGCACGTTCCTGTGACGCCGGTCGTGCCGTCGGAGGGCGCGCGCGACGACTGCGAGGCCGCTGGAGGCTCGCTGTGCGGTTACGACGCCTGCGCAGAGCCAGGGACCGTCGCACGTTCCTGTGACGCCGGTCGTGCCGTCAGAGGGCGCGCGCGACGACTGCGAGGCCGCTGGAGGCTCGCTGTGCGGTTACGACGCCTGCGCAGAGCCAGGGACCGTCGCACACGCCGCCGCACGTTCCTGTGACGCCGGTCGTGCCGTCAGAGGGCGCGCGCGACGACTGCGAGGCCGCTGGAGGCTCGCTGTGCGGTTACGACGCCTGCGCAGAGCCAGGGACCGTCGCACACGCCGCCGCACGTTCCTGTGACGCCGGTCGTGCCGTCGGAGGGCGCGCGCGACGACTGCGAGGCCGCTGGAGGCTCGCTGTGCGGTTACGACGCCTGCGCAGAGCCAGGGACCGTCGCACACGCCGCCGCACGTTCCTGTGACGCCGGTCGTGCCGTCGGAGGGCGCGCGCGACGACTGCGAGGCCGCTGGAGGCTCGCTGTGCGGTTACGACGCCTGCGCAGAGCCAGGGACCGTCGCACACGCCGCCGCACGTTCCTGTGACGCCGGTCGTGCCGTCAGAGGGCCCGCCCGAGACTGCGCCGGAGGTCGCCAACAGTGACGTTAGCGTCACAGCCACGGTAACCGAGCGTATAGTAGACGCGATACGCTCCATCAACAGCACGGTGAGATCCAACCAAATATTTTATATTTCTAGTCTCGATCCTAATTTGCATAACTTCGAAGATTGGTGTGAAGAAGTCGATCGTGCCAAGTCGATGAATAACTGGAACGGTTACGAATGTCTTTCCAGAATTGGCAACTGTCTAAAGGGGGACGCTCGAATGTGGATGACTGAGTGGGTGACAACCCCGAGGCTCGTGTCGAGGACGACACTATGTCAGGAGAGGCCGTATAAGCGGATACCCCCACACGTTACGTAAGGTTGCCGACCGTTGCCTATAAAAGCCGCTGCGGTTGGCTAGCGACTTACTTATCATCGGGCATTCGGAGCGGGTAGACCGGTCGTAGCGTTATTACGTGTTGCGTTGCGTAACGTTGCGTAATTCGTAAAGTAGGCGATTAGGCTGATTTTGTTCCTCTGTAAAATTATTTTGTTGCCAAATTTTTGTGTCTATAAGTGATTTGTTAAATTGTTTATTTTTTTAAGGAATTTCTCTTCTGATTCCTAAAAATATAATAATCAGTTTTCTTTAATAAATGTTACTATACACTAAGTGAATTACTTAATTATTGTTTTTAAAATTATACTGACATCTTAGCTAACAAAAAAAATATATTAATAATAATTTTAATTAATATGAAATATTATTAACAATAAGATTGTTTATATATATACATACATATACACACACACACACACACATATATATATATTAACATAATGTAGTCTATGTTTGCACATGTTTATTATTATCAAGCCGTCGCCGACGCCGCAAAGGGGCGAACTTCATACAAAACAGTCTAAAATACAGCAATGTAAAATATTACTGCTGTATTAATTTAGTAGCTACGTCTCCATAGTATACTAATACAATTGATTTTTATCATTATAATAGCTTTTTTCTAAATAGAAACACAGCTAAAATATGCAAGCCATCGGGGGGAAAAAAAACGTTTTTTTGCTCTCCTGAACAATTTTCTTAAATGAGATTTGCCCGTTTGCGGCGTTGGCGACGAATTGGTAGAAATATATATATGTACTATAATATATATATGTACATTCTTAGCAAATAAACATGTTTGATTTGATTTTTGATTTCAATAAAAAATATGGAGCACAATAATTGTAAATAACGAATATATTCATAATAATGGATAAATCCATTATCTTCTCTCTAGCTCGTCTTCTATAAAGCTCGATCGTTTGTTTCGCTCCAATGTAATTTTATTCCACAAGCAAAACAACAGTTTTACTAATCATCCTGATTTTCAACCGTTTATCTTCCTTCACAAAAGACTATTAGCAAGCTAATAGCTATTTAGTTATAGTCATCAATAATTCTTTGGGTGTTAAAGAATAAAATGTATATATACTATAAAACTTACTTACTGATCGTTTTAAGACGATGTTGCATTATTTTTAGTTACGTGTGATAACAATATAAAGCAATCAGTCCCTTTACATAAGAACTTTCAACTTTCTCAAAAATAAATTTGTGTTGCTCCAGCATAATATAATTATTAGTTAACCTGTTATGTAATTATCTACATTATTATTTGTGCAAATACTTTGCGCTATAAGTGACTTTACCTATTTATGGGTCCTTGTATTTATTTGCTAAAGTTGGGTTACCAAATTTTTACCTAAAAATGTCATGTTTTGTTCTAAAATTATATGCTACTTTTTATCCAGTCTACCACTTAAAGAGGGTTACTTCAGCTTTTATTTATTTATTATAAATTATGTATTATTTCGTAACAACATTATTTTTTAATCGCATTTGAAACGGTTGATGTGAACATTGATTATTAAATGAAAATACACATATTATACCTATAAACCCCCCGAGTTTTCTGGGCCCATACGGGGCACATGGCGGGGTGCGCTCTCGCGATTCGACCGCCATGTGTCCCGGGGCCGGCTTGACCAAGCTGGTCAAGCCACCGCCAAAGGAGGGACTGTCCGAGAACCCATGGACAGTCCCCCAGACAGAGAGACTTCACCACGGAGACATACTATACCTACAATTTAAACGTTTATACTACATAAGGCGTCCATATTTCCAAAGCGGCAATATCCTCCGGGCAACCAATAAGTAAGGAAAGTCAATATTAAACACTTGATTGAAGGGATTAACTAAAAATATATATTATAAAATACATATCGCACTAATAATACAATAGTGTATCAACTCAAAACGTCGTACTTGACATAATACTATAAACACACGCAAAATTTGATTCCTCACGCGTGATCAAGACCGTCGTTCGATTAGTGCAAAAACAGAATAAGGATAAATAAAAAAACTTATGTGACAGTTATTCAATTTGCAACTATTACATGAAGTGAGTAATAAGTTTTTTGTTGATTCTGAAAAATGTTCGATTTTGAGTTGATACACTATTGTATTATTAGTGCGATATACTGTATAACAAGTATTATGTAATGGAAAGTGACTTCATGAATTATCAATATTGAAGTCATTTTCCAAATTGACGACTCTGTATCTATTTAATACAGGGAAAAAAAACAGCCCTTGCTGAGTTTCTTGCCGGTTCTTCTCAGTACAAGGTCTCCCGCCGTAGATTTGCGAACCGATGGCGTAGCTTTTCGACATTCACAAGTGCTTGTAACAGCCCAGACTGAATAAATGATTTTGAATTTGAATTTGAACATATTTTCATAAAATACATTTACTAAAATGAAGAAGAACACAAACTTTTCAGTTATAAAATATGTGTTTGTATCGCTTGCTTGACAAAGCCGTGCAAAGAGTGCACGCCTTATCGCCTCTAGACGAGTTCCCAAGATTATTAAGAAAAATTCAAAGAATATTGAACGCTATTTAACGTTTCAAGTTCGTTTAAGCCGTTTACATTTAATGATTATGGGAGAGATGATGTTAAAATTACCTAACTTATATTTTTTTGAGGGCAGCTTTATAATAGTCTTGAAACTTTCTTTTGTACGTACACTGACCTTCTCAGTTTCTATAGCAATAATAATGTAGTGACAATAGTCACCGCATTCTGTGTGTTAATTAAACTCATATTAAATAAAATCTGCTATTTTGCTGCTTTTTTTATTTTTAATTCTTTACATTAGAAAATTAATTTCCAAGTTTATGGTGGAATTATACTTTCCAGACTTGTGACTTTACTATCCCACAAGTTGCAATAAAGTTAAACGCCAATCAATAAGTTTTAATGAAACAAGCGTGCACGATTTTCCAGATCCAGGTGAGTTTCGTTGCACAAACATTTGACATCGAAGAAAACCAATCAAAGTTAAAGGAAGCCTTCAAACAAACCTAATTAATCTATCCAATTCTGATTAAATACGGTTCATGCTTGAGAACTAAATAACTATTTGTCTAAAAAAGAACTCTTAAGATCGTCATATATCAAAAGCAATTCGGAATATAGAGATTTTTTAATGGATTTGTAATGTTAACCGCACACAGTTTTGATAATGTCAACGATTTAATTTTGCGGGATCGATCATCGAGTCTTCTGGGTTGTGTAAGGGCTGAATAAGAGTTGTCTGGCCGCTAAGCCGGACAATGATCGACTGAATGTGGGCGCGCCGATAGTCTCAAATGCTTCATGTAGACAGAATTTTGGGAGTGATGTGCTATAATTTTTACAAAAAGAACTTTTACGAAGTATCAATATTAGAGTGCCCAGGACTTCCTCCCTTTAAAAAGACACTTGTTTTTCTTCTGCACTGTCGGAAAATTATACTAAAAATAGCTTTTTTCGCGCGTTCTTTTATTTTTAGAATAAACTGCAATACGATGTTGATATATTTTGTGCCTCCCTAGGGGTATTCAAAAAAACACTAGCAAGAAACTGTTTCCACAAACTATAATAAGTCTTTTTTTATTTTTCTTTACATGGCTAATTATAGTTTTTATGTTTAATATGTAAATAATGGTTTCCATCACATATTTGTACAATTTGCAATAATGGTTTTTACAACAAACACAAATAATAGTCTTTAGGTCTGTTTGTACATATTTGTTGACATTTTTATAGTTCATTATAAGACTGTTTGTTACCTCAATGAATATATAAACATTAAAGCCTATAACAGCATATTATCAGTGACAGCTAATGAAAGCAAGTTAGACCAAACTAATCTTTATTTATCTTAGTGTTAGAGATGATTATTAATTAATTAACGCCCCTAGCGGAAACGGTACAAATTTTTCATATTATTAAGTTGTCACTTCTGTAGTTTACTATACGTCAAATACTTAACGAAAACGACAGCAAACTGATGGAAGAGCCACGTGTATCACGACAACATGACATCACCTACTGCTTTTCAGAATTTTGAAAGAAAATAGCCTTGTTTATATAACTCTCATGTTAATTATACCGACGGCTGCCCGTGAAGCAATGGGTAGTTTCAAGGTACTGTATGTTAATGCTTCGGGCACTTCCGGACTTTGCTTAGTTTAATTGTCGACCTTCAGCTGCAGGAATAAGAAACATTTTGCATGATTGCATTTAATGATTAAATACAGCTTTGACCTTAAATTAAAGTAATAGTACTGGTTACGAGTTTGTTAGAAAATATATTACAGTGGTTAAAAAAACATTAAAATTAAAAGAATTTATGTAATTTATTAAGTAGATTAATAATGTGTGTATTATGTGTCGTGTGTAATAATAATAAACATAAATAATGGTACAGAAATGTTCTAATCATTTCAAAAATTATATAACGAAAACATCAAATTTTGCGTATTTCATAAGATTAGTTATTTCTAAAATTTGTTATCTGTCCGTCACGAAATTCATCAAAATTGTACTTTGTTCATTAAGTTAGATACTAAGTATCGATTACGCAGTTCTTCCGTACTCAATCCGATTTAAGTAGTACGTCCAAATATAGTACGTCAATTATTTTATATGTAGTTCGGCCGGCCAAACGATTCGTATGCCATTCTAACGCAGAAAGTCTGTACAGATTTGGACGACAAGATTCAGTTTCGCTTGTAGGTCGATTTGTTTTTACCTGAATATTATGATTTATTGGTCACTCTTGATTTGTATTTGGTAGAACTAATTGCCAATCTGCAATAAACCTTTTTTAACTCTATTAAAGAAAATATATTAAGTTGTCGCAGTTTATGGCAACTTATAGATGTGTGTGAGCATGTTCCAAAACCATACACGATCTGTGCAAACATTATCTATACTAATATTATAAAGAAGTAAAGTTTGTGTGTTTGTATATTTGTTAAATTGTAAGGGGTAATCTCGGGATCTACTGGACCGATTTTGAAAATTCTTTCACCAATAGAAAGCCACATTGTTGCTGAATGCCATAGGTTCATAGGTATAAAAAAAGGAAAACCGAAATATAAAAAGGCTTTTACGAGGTAGTCCGTTTTGCAAAGTGAATCGGAGAAAAAACGGGCAGCGGACGGCGCGCGAAGGCTTCTGTTTAATTCGGTTCACGTTCGTGCTCGCTTCGGGGATTATTAATATTATGCCCAACGAAGTGGGCGCGGGTCATCTAGTTTTCTATATAATAGTTACTTCTGATGGAACATAAAAATTGGAGAACAATATAACATCATCTTCAGTAATATAACTGTATACAAATCAAGACGAAACATCTAGATGCTTTTTCAATTTTCGCTACCTAGGTAGCTTATATTGTAGTTCCTAATTATAAAGTTAGTATAATAGGCGATATAATAATTCAAATTTGTTGTAATGTAAGCTGTTGGGAAAGTACGGATAAAGTTAATAGCTTCAAAGACATTATTAATATAACTGAAATGGTAATGCAAAATCCATGTAGGCACTCGCCTCATATTATGAAAGCACGCGACCTGACGTGATATCTAGCTTTCAAGGGGCCAAGGGCGCCATTTTACCTAACTCTGATTCTATTTTTTTTAAGTGCTTGGCAAAATCTGTTCGCAGTACTCTACAGACTTGAGATTTTTATTGCTTGGCTGGCCTGTCGGGTTAAGGATAAAGTAAACTTACATTAAAAATATATATATATATATATATATATATTTGTTACACTTACACCAATTAGCCTAGCCCAAACTAAGCTCTGTAAGGCTTGTACATATATAAATATTTTTTATACAAATATATATCAACAACCATGACTGGTACAAATGCTCGCATTCATCACACAAACATCTACCCCACCGGGATTCGAACCCGGGACCTCAGAGATGGCGAAACCTTGAAACCGGTGTACTATCCACTCGACTATGGAGGTCGTCAAAGTCGATTTAGTAGTAGTCTCTTTCTGTTGCGTCTATGGTACGCTTGACGAAGTGAATTGAGAATTTGGCGACGATCGTAGGAAGGCGCGGGTTCGCAATGCAGGACTGCTGATCGATGTGAAAATCTCTGGGGTATCCCTTCGTACTGCAGTGGCCGTTTCTTCGCTCAAGTGGTGATGAGACTTACTCTGACCTAAATCGGACGATAACTCTTAACATTCCATGGAATTACCGAGTGGGTGCCAGGTAGCATAGAGAGCCAGAACTAGAAGCAGCGCTTGGAGCTTGATTGATTCCGCTCTCTACCTGTTTATGAATATTATAAGTATATGATTCCGTGGTATCTAACCTTTTATAGAATTTACGGAAACTCTTGGTAATTCTATTTTGATTAAAGGTCCGTTTATAATTTCTCCTTCAAATCATAAATAATGCAATACATACCGTATTGCATTTTTATGAATTGGTACATTTTCATACTTTGTAGGAGTGTTAGGTTATGTTGTATTTGCCAATTATGTCGGTGTATCAGTAATTCTTAGTCGAGTAAAAGATGTTTAAGTCTCTATTTGGGACTTAAGTATAAACAATCATATGTAATAATGCGAATTAATGATTCTTATTTTGAGTGACAGTGGGGTATTCGAAGCGAAAAGTTTTTTTAGTTTCTTTTTGGCTCATAATTATTAACAAACAATATTATTTCAAAATATAATTATTGTAATAAAACAGATAATTGATTAGTACATAATAGTAGGTTCCAGTGCTTAATTCTTAATCTGGTGTAATTATTGCATCGATTTTTGAAATCGTTCCTAAACATACAAAGTATTTATTTCTTGTCATCCGAAAACTGAAGCAATTTTCCATATTGCAAAATATTCCAAATCTTTTTCTTATGTATTCTTTACTCATAATATTTTATTTATAAGTTTGTTTATAAAGGATCCATAGATAAACTATAATTCGTGTTTCGTCGATGATTAACGACAATGTATGGAATTGATTCCGAACTATCTAATAATTGCCATATATTATGATTCTAACGATACGATAGCGAATGTCATTATTAGTAGTAACATATAACATTACATAAATTTGTCGTGCTTTGCGTTGTCGAGCAATGGCCATTAAATGATGCATGATTCATGTCAGTAACAAGGATACATGTGACCGCCAATGTAACTCCCATATTGGCGCAGGATTGTGTTCAATTGCTAGTAGATGTGTTGCGGGTGGAAATTGCAGGGTACATGACTGCATGCATTTTTTTAAGTTTACATATCAATACGGAATATATGGATTGGACGAGCTTCATTTAAAATGTAAGTCTGAAGAAATAATACGACTACAGCTTTTAAAATTGTGCATTTATTTACAAGTAAGTTAATCAACAATTAATCAAAAGTTAATTGATCGGTAAGAAAATAATACTAAACTTTTACACACCTGATAAATAGAATTATACATATATGCTACCTACAATCACAAATCAGACTCGCAAACACGTACATATAAACATATACTAGCTTTATTTTACCTTTTACGTGAAGTATATATCACATAAATGTATGTATTTGTTGTGAACTCATAGGAAGGAGTTTTTCTTTCTAATTATGTAAAAAATATCTCGACCAAGTGCATGTCGGGGCAGGGACTGTGGAAGTAATGGCCTATCGAAGGTGTGTTGTCGAAGCACATACAGTCGACTCGAATATTAAAACTGTAAAGCTGTAGAGTAGCTGACGAATATACATTTATGTCTATCCGTATGTGTGTATATATATAAGTATATTTGTATAAATATATATGAATCATACATAGATATTTATTTTTAGATATAAATACTTGTATATGGTAGCAGCAATAACTAAGGCATTTGCCACCAGTGGAATTTAAATTCGGAACTTCAGACATAGTCACACCTTGAAACTGGATGCAGACCACTTTGTTGAAGTTAGCAACATGTCGAAATAAAATGTTAATATATGAATCATACATAGATAATTATTTTTAGATATAAATACTTGTATATGGTAGCAGCAATGACTAAGGCATTTGCCACCACTGGAATTTAAATTCGGAACTTCAGAGATAGTCACACCTTGAAACTGGATGCAGACCACTTTGTTGAAGTTAGCAACATGTCGAAATAAAATGTTAATAAACTGATGAAAATAAAAATACAGTGGCACAATCAATTAAAGATGAGATAAATAATGAAATATTAGTTTTT
Organism: Scirpophaga incertulas; assembly: GCA_036419045.1. Classification (NCBI taxonomy): domain Eukaryota; kingdom Metazoa; phylum Arthropoda; class Insecta; order Lepidoptera; family Crambidae; genus Scirpophaga; species Scirpophaga incertulas. Next base: position 15,990,603 of record CM071645.1, read on the forward strand.
GAACATCAGAACTAAGAACTTTCACAAGCAGATACATTTCCAGACATCATCATGAAATAATACCTTAAAATAATTGCTATAAAACCTTCATTATTTATGTAACAGATATTTATTAGATGAGGTTCACTTTAATGAAGTTAAATAATACGTTTAGTTCCCCTACTAATGTTCATGTAATTCCTACTGTTTAATCCCTTATCTTAACACAGATTTCCCCTTTTTGCTAGTAATTCGAAACATATTAATTTTATTAAGTATATTGTGATTACATTTTACATCATATATTATGTATGCTAAGTGTTTAAGTTAAATATGAATGACGAATAAAAAAGTTTCAAGTAGTTATCCATGTTATATTCTCTCTCATTCGCTAAATACCAAAATGTAAAAAAAAAATTGTCGTGTAACTGGTATCTAGGCTTGACGGACTTAGTAACCCTTAGTTAGTTCACGTTGGACGAATTGGCGTTTCCGTGAATTCAGATACGGACCGATAGTAATATACTTTCACAATTTAATTAAATTACGAATATTACAGTGTCCATAGCGGTAACGTAACATGATATCTACACCTTACTTTATAGTTTATGGTACTCGTCAAATCCTATCGAGAACTATAGCAACTCATAGTACCAAAGAATGTGGAATTTGATAATGCAGGACATTTTATAATATTTAACTTTACACCAAATATTCACATGCAGATAACAACCAATCGATAAACTAATGATTACTGGAGTAACTAAACGAGTAATGATTACTGGAGTCGTCATGCTGATATTTTGACAGGTAAAACTGAATCGACCGACCGTATCTGACCGTATCTGGGATTCACACTTATCAAAACGTTGTGAAGACTAGTTACTTTACTAAAAACTCAAGTATGGCTTAAACGGTTTAAATGTTCACTTATTTGTTACATTCGTCTTCGTTAAGGTGATAGCTTACGTCTTTACAAGTTAGTCGATACAAAGTTGTAGTCTATATAAAAATCCACTGAATGACTTGTAAAAATAAAATACTTTTATGACACGAAGTACTTGAAGTCCTACAACTTACAATTATAAGTATACCCTCATTCAGCCTTTAATGTTTGTCTAAAACTTAACTAGTTAACCAGGGACATATCCGAGTCGTAAAAAGCAGTGATTGGATCTTGTGAGTTTGCAAGCTATATCGACCCCAGCTCCTTTTCGTACTTGCGCGTGTAGACCCTGTCGGGATCGTATTTGTTCACCAGCTCCTCCCAATATTCCTTCTCCTTTGTCACGAGGTGTTTGATGACCTTACGCATGCCTTCACGTTGAGCCTTTGTACATTTCGCACAACCATTCTGCAAAGCTTCCACGATGTGAGCTGTAACCAAGAGAATACGATCTCTTTAGAAACATCTAAAACTAACATTGAAAAGTACAAAATAAGCAAACAATTTAGTGCTATGAAAGTACAGTCAAGCAGAAGGATGGAGCAAATTGTTAAAACCTTTTATTAAATTCTTTCAATTCTACGGTTTGAATTAGAGAGCTTAATATGAAAAGTGTTAAAAGAAAAAATGATAACTTTTGTTTACAATTTCTTGAATATTACTAAAACTTCGAGAAACGCATTCTAAAGAAGTCTAAGTGGTTTGAGAACTCAATTCTCGTAATCCCATGGCTCATTGTACACAAGATTAAATACTCCATTCGAAACAGAAAATATTTTACCGGAGAAAGGTTTAGGAGCTCTGGGAGTTCGTTTCCGATTCGTGCTAAAGCCTCCGTAAGTAGCAGCTGAAAACAATCGGAGAATAAACGCATATTTAAAGCCAGTATTCATAGCCTCAGATAATCAGTGATTAAAATGATTTCTTGTCACATTATAAATTTATTATGGCTTGTATTCAATGTCTATAAATAATCTCTAATTTTGCATCCATCATTTTTTATTGAGAGCCTAAGCTCAGATTCTAACATTACCGAAAATGCGTCATTCATTACATACCAAAGTTCGTCAATCAGCTAGGACTATTATTAATTATGGATTGTTAGATAACTTAATAAATTGATAACATCATACATAAGGTTATAGTGCTATCTATAGAAATAAAATATTTAAATCATTAAATTGAGATTACTTTTATATTATACACATATTTGCTTTTTTTTAAAGCATAGAAACGTATGTAATTATAGATATACTATATACCTATAGATAATGAGTATGAAGTTGAAAATGAATAATAGCACTTATCACGTTATACTTTAGTTGCAATCTCATACTTGAAGATTAAGATAAGATTAACTCGTGATTTTTTAACTATTGCCTGTGTACTATATAAGTAAGACACTTTTGTATGGCTTTTTAAATCATATAAACTCTCCTATGAAGATGATTGAGAGAAAGAAAAGGCAGATAACTGTACCAGACAATTGTCAACAAAGCCAAATAGATTGGTGAAAAATTCCTGGTAATATTAATTTGATAATAAAATTTGCAGCAAATAATCGGAGATTTACGAATAATCAGAGATTGACGGATTGCTGAAATCTGCCTGAATGAACCCTTAGACGATCACTAAAGGGAAAGCATTGAGTAAGACAATAAATATGGGATAATGATACGTGCAAACGAATAATAATGTTATAATATAAAACAACATGCATTATACGAATTTGTTTTAGGATATTACGAGCTCCGTTAGCAACAACCCGTCATTATTCAAAACCACGTAGGTTATAAAAATCATGGATTTTTTATAGCACCTATACTATGCTATGCTATACATTTTTTTTATAATAATAAATATATCCAAGACAACATCAATCTGATTTGCATACTAATGTTGAATTGTTAAATCTTAGTTGCAGGACTTTCTAACCCAATCGAATTTGGTTCGTTCCGTTGCACTTTCAATGTGGTTCTACTGCCCGAAGTGTACGAAGCATATAACAATGCCGGTGATGTAATTTTTATTGTTGTTTTATTGATTTCAGGAATACATGCTTATTAGCGCTCAGTTTTCGAGCGGTAGTGATGGGATGGTAAAGGCAAAACGACATTCGTGAGAATGAAATATATGAGATTGATTCCGCAGTATATAATCATTTCCATACATTACCGTTAGATCTCAAAAAAAAATTCGATAACGAATCTAACGCATATGTTACTTTGTCTAGGATTCCTGGTCTTCTAATAGATCCGTGGTTCGATCCGCAGTATCTTTCTAGATGGAGGTATTTTGAATTCTTTTTATAATTTATTAATAGTTATTCTTATTGCAAATCTTGCTCATCTTCACGCGGACTACAGACAAAATGTCCCAATTAGAATGTTTTCATAACTTCTGTCATTTCTGTTCAACATGCAGTCCAGATTAATCGTTTAATAGAGCTCGGCTCTGATGCTGCTGTAATGTCATTAAAGCCCGATAAACTCCTCTCCCCGCATTCTATAATGGGCTAACGTACCCAAGCATTAGCCTCACACACTACACTTGTAGAACAAGTGTGTAAAGACCCAATCAACATATTATGCGATATTCGTTGTACAGATATGTAGCACATCGTTTTTCCCCAATTTCTAGTACTCGGGGAACACGAGCGTCTGGTGTTTTCTTTTGTTCCTCTGAGGAAAATGCTGTAAATTGCATACCCCTGCTGCAGCGCCGGCGGAACCGGCGGATATGTGGGGCTCTTCTCCCCAAAAGGGGAAGGCCTACCCAATAAAAACCTCAGCCATTGCCTTCCTCAGGCATGTAGGGAGCCCCTGGGAACGCTAAGCGACTTCCGGGACCCCCCAGCCTCCGCTCCCCTGCCGATACAGGGGAGACCTCCCCCGAGGAGGGCTTCAATACCTCCCCCGATCTCCGACGACGCCCCCCGGCCACGGGAGGGGCGTGGTCCCTCCCGGGTCGCCGTACGACGAGCGTCTGGCCTGCCAACGACGTGCCTGGCTCGAAAGTTCTAATGACCAAGTTGTTATCCGATAGAAAACCATAAGAGTCGTCCATCAGAAAGGCTTTACTCATAATTCCCAGCTCCTCAAGTAACTATTCAAGCTGAAGTTGTTAAAGCCATCAGCGGCTCAGGGTATAGGACCATCATAATAAATTTAGATCAACTTACATTTCAATTCTCGGCCCTCCGCGGTGCACTGGCCCTTGTTCAGGACACACTTGAGGTAACCCTTCAGCAGTCGGCTGTTGCCCAGCACCTCGTCCACGTTAATGACGTCATACCTGTCAGTGTACTTCTGGGCCGACGCCCATTGTAGTGCGAAAAGGGCCACTACGACTAACACTTTCATTCTAGAAAGAAAAAACATAAGATAAATTCCAAGATAGGGAACATTATTAGAATCTTAACTTGGATTATAGTTGCATACATAGCAAGTTAGGTCTCCTATAAATAAAAAGAAACGTAAATGCCAAAACTGGCCAAATGTGAGTTGGATTCGAACACGCAAAAAAGTTAATAAGCGTTTTTCTTTGGGATACTATAATTTACTATATATATTATAAATTACAGTTCTTTTCTTTTATTTGTGTTATATAAGATAGGGTTGCTTTATGCCAATGAAATATCTATAGATTTTGATCCCATTGCGAATGTTAAAACATGTGAGCATAAATGACTTATATTTAGATTAAGTTAGATTTTTTTTATTGCAGTAAAGGATTGCATTTGATACTATTTATCTGGTATTTAATATTAATTCCTACTTGGTTTGTCAACACATCGCGAAAAGCATTTTCAATTCACAGACGGATAAGGAAATGATCCTGTAAAGGTTCGAATTTTTTAGTATGTAATATGGAACCCTAAATGCAATAATAAAATAAAAATTATAATTGTTAAGTTCACTTTCTTCTATCTTAACTAATCCTGCCTGTATCACAATCCAGCTGCAATACTTTATCTCATGACTTGAGCAAATCTCATATTTTCAGCTAAAACCTGAGATAACAATACTTTATCTCATGACATGAGCAAATCTCATATTTTCAGCTAAAACCTGAGATAACTACTTCAGCGATAATAGAAAAATGTGTTAAGGTTGTTCAATTATTAATATTATAATAGCTCTATACTCTGTAGTCTTAACTGCATCTTTTAAACAATGTTAAAGATTTTTGATCTATAAATTTACTGAACTCTTATCTAAGCACTTGATTGTTGTAGCATTAAACATATTACAAAGTATTGAACAATAATAATTGGAAATTGAGTCAATGATATTATTAATAAATCTTCTTATTTTTAATGTCATATCTTCAATCAAACATATAATTCAAAAGACTTAGGCTCTTGCCATTTAAGGCTTTTGAGCTCTATAATTAGCATATATTTTTGTTCGCAACTTGAATTTCATTTAATCGGATAGCACGTCCTGATCATGATAAAGCATCCGACTTTATCGCAGCAATTAATGGCATTAGTTCAGAACTGTGTGACCACATAATACCGAATTTGGATTCACATAATAGAACACAGATTGTAACATATAAAGTCTGAGCTCAGATGTGATCCAGGCGTAGGATGCTGTGGGATTAAACATATTAGTACTAGTCCATTTTCATACTATGACACATGCGGACTGCCTATCTGGTGATAATTGGTTACGCTTCAAATGGTTCCAGTAAGATTCGCAGCAAATCTGCATCCACGACAAAAACCACGGCACCTAGTAATTTTACTGCTTACCACTTGAACCAAAATACAAGAAAGCATGAAGAAACACTGCTACTTTGCAGTAGAAATAGATTAGGCACAAATACTTATGCAGACGACCCTGGAACAGTTTCTCCCTCCGGTATTTTCTTGCATGCGTAAATAACTAGTATTCTTTGAAAAGGAACCAACTTTACGATAGAAGCTGTATTTCACAGTGTGACAGATTTAAAATTCAAATAAGTTTTCCGCATATCGAATATAATATACGATTACTATCAATAGGGAGTGGAAAAAATACATAAACATTATAAAATTCACAATTTAAAACTCACGTAGATTCTTACGCCTTCTATATTCTTTTGCCAATGAACAGCTCGGCTGAGATTACGATATCGTATGGAATGATCGAACAATGCTGGTGAGAGCATTTATAATACAGTCCTGACCTACTCCTCGAGACAATTTGTTGAATAAATTCAGCGATGAAAATGCAACGGATTTTCCTTAAGAAAATAAACAAGATTTTACTCGAAGGTTTTTAATCCCTAGATTTTAAGGATGCTTTTGGAATGGTATCCTCGATATTAATTGACCGGCTTATGTTAATGACTCATTCGAACCTTGATGATTAAAGAAAAGTAATTGTTCTTTGTGATATTTATTACCTATTTATATTTAAACTATCCTACTTATATAGTAATTATAACCGCAAAAGTTTGTATTTATGGATGTTTGTTTCTCTTTCACGTAAATGACTGCATTTTAATGAAAATTACAATAATGTAGCGTATACATCGAAATAAGATATAGGTTGGAATTTATAAAAATACTAAACCACCCGGGCAAAGCCGCGGGCGGAACGTTTTCTGCCCGCGGCTTCGCCCGCGTAGATTTTGGGATTGGGTCTATAGAGGGTTAAAGGTCATAGCTACATATGCGCGGAAGTCGGTTTATGGCGCGAAGGTTTATCGTGCTTCCCGTGGGACTATTCGTTTGTCCGAGATAAAAAATCCCGCAAAACCTTGCTCAAGAATCACTCTATCTATTAATGAAAACCGCATGAAAATCTGTGCAGTAGTTTTTGAGCGAAGCCTTTATTGCGTATCCCGTGAGATCTGTCGATTTTTCCGGGATAAAAAGTAGCCTATACCCCTTCAACTATCTCGACGTAAAAAATAACGTCAATTCGTCGCTCCGTTTTGTACCTTGTTTTAAACGACACACAGCGCCATCTACAATGCATCCATCAAGCATACAATATTTTTGCTTTTCCTCGGGAATATCAATATTTTCTAGGATAAAAATTACCCTATTATTTAGTTCGGGCTTTTATCTTTACGTCTGCAAAATTTCAAAGCAATCGGTTCAGTAGTTACGAAGTGAAAGCGGAACAAACAAACAAACCCACTTTCCGATTTATAATATTAGTAAGGATACTCCACGCTAATTTAAGCTACTCGAAATACTAATCTTGCGCAGACGAAGTCGCGGGCTCCAGCTAGATAGTAAATAAAGACCGAATAAATATCGATATTCTATGATATTTTTTATGTTATATGTTAAATATGATCATTGTTGTTATTAATTTTGAAATGGTTTCATTGTTTCATTTTTTATTTTCCTTTATATCAGTGTACTTAGGCCCGGCCATACTACTCGTAGCGCTGCTGCAACTTATGCTGAGATGATTCCTATTTGGTCATTTGTTGCTTTACTATATTAGTCTTGTATTATTGTGCTTGTGGTCAATAAAGGTTTTCTATGAGTATTTAGGTATTACATAGGATAAGGAGTAAACACGTTATATACACTCGATAAAATCACTGAAAAAACTGGACAAGTGTTATTTTGAAATGTAAACAACGTAGTGAAATTATGTTTTCTCTTGCTTTTTGCATTTTAGTTTCTTCGCAGGATTTTTCACACTTGGACTTTTTAATACAAATTAAAGGCTATAAGGATTTCCTTTTATCAGAAAGCAATTCAGTATAATTAGTAACATAAATAATTGAATTGTAGAGAATTCCAATCATGAAGCAAATTACATACACCTGCGAAGAAATCCGAACTATATAAAAGTTGACCCATCCGCATTGAGCCAGCGTGGTTGACTAAGCTCTAATCGAGCATAGGGAAAACTCGTAGCTGTAGCCGGAAGCCGGGTCTTTTGGTAATACCATTTGAATATCCATAAAATCTTATAGGCTTAATTAGGTTAAAATTAAGTTTGTTAATAGGGTACATGACGTCAACTGAACATGGCTATTTTTTTATTTTATAATTGTCTAAGTTGGGCAATTTCTATCCCATGAAAAAATGTGCAATAATTTTTCTATATAGCACTAATGAAACGAATACATTTCTAGCTTTCTCACATGATATGTAATATTATTTAATACATACATACATACATACACTCACGCCTTTTTCCCATGGGGGTAGGCAAAGATTACGTTTTTCCACTTGCTACGGCCTTTACATATATCTCTTTCGCTTCATCTACTTTCATAACATTCCTCATACATGCTCGACGATTGCGGGTACTTCTGACCTGTCCTTTTTTGAGGACACTTTCGATTTGTTCGAAATATGTACGCCTAGGTCTTCCTCGTCCCGTATCTCCACTCACTACAGCTTCTTAAATCATTTTAGTCAGTCTACTTTCATCCATCCGTATTTAATATAGAAAGTATAACTACGAGCAAAGTTGTTGGCAATTTTGTTTATAGGCTCATACAAATTAGGCGAATTATTAATGACGAAGTATTTTAATTAACATTAAAGTAATTTTAATAGTCTCATTGGTCTAATGAAATTAAGTCTCGGTTCTCATTGGGCACGCAGCAGTTTTTGCTTAATCAGGTTCGTGGTGGTGGTTCTTCGCCAGTTTACTACCATAATAATATTAATACAGCTCAACCAATAACTTTGCTGTAATACATCAATTCTTATCTATATTCAATGTCCAAATTGACATAATGATAAATCGACTATGATTTGAGTAAATAGATGTATAATTTTTACAAAAACCAATTTCTCTACCTTAATATTTATTTGTATAGTAACTTTATGTATATTTGTAATATGAATATGTATATACTAATATGTATATACTATAATGTTTACTTATACGTAGCTTTATCATTAAATTAATTAATATCTGTCTATACGGAAATGGATTTAGGTTCATCATCGTCATCACTTTACAGGCAGGTCAACTTCATCCATCCATCCATTTCAATCCAACTTTGACTTTCCTTGCATTTACACAGGTTGCCTAACCAAGTCCTTCATCGTGAAATTGTTATCTTTAACCCTCGGTGTCTCGATTAGAGGTGGTCTGCTTCAAAGAGCCACTGACGCTCTGATTGTGATAGCATTTAATAATATTAGATTTTTATTTTGTAGGGAGCAAACAAATGGATTACCGCGCTGGGCATAGACAACGCATCCGCAACTCCAGAAGAGTTACAGATTCGTTTTTGTCTCCGGTGCAAAGTTAAATTACATTTAGTTTAGAGAACAGTAAAATAACTTTCATGTTAGGTTGTGAGTTGTCAACATTTTATTTAAATTACTTTGTATTTTATTTAAATTGTTACAAAAATGTATAATGCACATACAGAATGTTCGATTCGGATGGGTTTGCACCCGTGTCTATATTTATTATTGACCCGTATATTCGCATTTTTTCAATGTTATGAATGTGTTTTCAGATTTTGAAACCCGTAAACATCACATGTTTTATTTACTAGCGATCCGCCCCGGATGCAATGCTGATACCAAATACACCACAGAAAAGTTTAACGTTGTGTATAATAAATTATAGTTTAAAAAACACGCTTTTAAAATTGATAGAAATGTGCCCTCGTAGAACATAATGTGGGTCGCCCTATGGTAAGTAATCGCCACAAGTTACCTACAATTATTGTGGGTTACCCCACGTAGTGAACACCCCACGTAGTGAACAGCCTCGTAAACTTCACTCATAATAAAACTTTAGATAATTGTTGACGGTGATTGTTGAAACAGAAATACGTTGTACTTTCGATACACGATACGTGTAAAACTGTCGCGGCTAGACTAAACCAGTGGGCGTACTCTTTACGTTTATTTTGCGAATGTTCGTCTGTCAAATTCAATTCATCGTCGTCATTTGAGGCTTTCTTCTGTCAAAATTAATATCGTTCGTTCGTTCGTCCGTTGAAATGTTTTAAACGATAGTAATTAAGAGTAGGATACGACACGACGAAGTCCACGATATATCGAATATCGTTTTTAAGAGTACAACAAGGGAAATGTTGGGATAAGCACCAAGGGAAATGTTGGCAAAACGGGAAAAGCTTCTGTCGCGTGTGTAACCTTAATGGTTAAAACTACACAGAAATCATGTACGACCGAAATGTTCTGCTTAAAAATGTATCAAAAATATCCCACGACAGCATGTCTATCTTTTATGGTTGACTCACAATAACACGTGTAACTCCCGATAGCTTAGCAGTTACTATATTTGTCTACTCTCACGAGTTTATAACACTCTCAGTCATTAAACATGCTAAATAAAATTACGACTCCACGCAGACGAAGACGCGGGCACAGCTAGTATTAAATAAATAGAATATTACTCTGTATTATTTTTCAAAGAATTCTTCGCGATATTTAACACGCTTGCGTTTAAATTAGTTATTGAAACATTTATTCCACTACGAAGTGGAGGTAGTCAAAATGGCCGATTTGTATGCATCAACAGCTTCTCCGGGTGAGCTTGAAACGTTGACCACGAAGACTTTGCTTGGAGAACGTAAAAACGTTGCGGCTTAAATCAGAGCTGTAGCGGTTGATCTCAAATTTCGACATTATGGATGCTCAAAAAACATCTTTGTTTGGCGGGAGCTGTGCGATCTAAAATTGCATAAACTTGTATTGTCATGGTGCAGTATCATATGACGTCTTGGATTGTTTTTTTCGAAATTCGGTGATGCGATATGATAAAACTATTCGGCTGATCCAAAACCTTTTCTTTTGTTTTCGAATTTTAAATTCAAAAATGTGAAAGAGCTATATGTTTTTTTTTTATAATTGCGGGAGGTTGGCAAACGACACAACTTAAAAGGCAACCCTCTTATCATAGTAGTATTGGGAATAAAATTGAATTGGAATATTTTATTACAACTCGCTATTTCTTTGTTTCAGGTAAGATAAAGCGAGCCTTTCCACAACGTTACACATGGGACGGAATCATTCACGAAGAGTAAATAGAAAAGAACTTGTAAACTAGATTGGGTCGAAAAAGGGGTCTGCTTTAATTTAATGGAATAATGTTTGTGTTGGAGTAAATCGATCATGGTTTTAAATAAATTAACAGTTTCTTTTTTTTTGTTTTCTGCGGACTCTTTGGTCCGCACTCTTTTTTATTTGTGTTAGTATTTTTGTATTTCTTTATATATTATTTATTCTACAAGTAACATATCATTTGTCGATCAGGAGAAAGGAGTCGTTCTCCGTTTTGTGGGAGACAGATGATCTTGTCCCCCACAGTCGTAGCCCCATCTATATATATGATTGTGCATTGAAATTGGATTGAAGTTAACAGTTTGATCTTATTAGTTAATTATCAATATGTCACATATATTGTAATACTGTAATGTCGTAGTTTGTTTGTGTTTTGATACAAGTATTGATTCTCAGTAGCAGTTAGAGTCAATTTATCATCAGAATTTTCACAGGTCATGTCCGTCCCCGCCAAAGAGCAAGAGTTTAAATCTTCATTGAGAAATGCGTTACACTTATTATCTAGCACTCTCCTCGACAACAAATAACCTCGGCCTCCTGACTATAATTTAACTGTGCATCTCTCTTTCGACTTGGCAGAAGGGTTTTTTACCCGGGTGTAGATAAATATGTGTCTACAACCCCTTAGGGATATGTGAGGGTAGGTGGTTTAATTCGTTGTAGCGGTAGAATCGCGAAAGCGCACCCCGCCACATGCACCTCGACTTGGGCCTGGAGAACCTACCTTGACTACGTTGTGACGTTCAGGCTTTATTCAACCACACTGTCCCTGTACTGATTGGTTGACTTCACATACACCTTTGAATTTCTTCTGGATGTCTCACACAAATTTAAATATGGAATTCGGGAAACGAAAAATACATTGATACATACAGGATCGACCCTGGTTCCCCTGAATTTTCCGATTACAAGACCAATGTAGATGGGTCTTAATGGGTCTGTAACAATTATTTTACATATAGACGTTAGAAGGATTGAGAATTTTGAGATGGTTTGACTTACCGGGATTCAAGGCTGTCGGAACGTAAATGAATTGGGAAGTGGAGCTGAAAATGACCGCGTGATTCCTCAGGCTTCTGTATCACCAGGTACAGACCTGACACCTTCACAACAATACTACACACACGCGAACTGATATAAGCCACTTTGGTTAACCGGCCGGTACGCGCGGAGCGAAATATATTTCTTAGTTTTCGTGACGAGAGGTATGACGTACAGTCGTTTCGGTTGTCACAGACGTAATCATTGGTGTGCGGCGCGCGCGCTCGTGCGTCGTCGTCGCTGAGCCGATGAGAGCCGAAGCCTTAAAGTCAGATCGTCGCGCCTTCAAATTGTGGCGCGAACAGGGTCAATTAAAATAGTGTAACTTGGGGTTGAATAAGTATTAATATATATAATATATTTCTTACACTTACACTCGCGATTAGCCCAGCCCAAAGTAAGCTCTGAAGGCTTGTGTTATGAGATCTAGGATAACGGATAGACATATAGACACATATATATATATATATATATATTAACCATGACTAATATATGAATTGCTCGCATTCATCACACAAACATCTGTCCCCATCGGGATTCGAACCTCAGAGACTCGACTCGAACTCAGAGGCGACACTTGAACCACCGGTGTGTTAGTACACCGGTAGTTCAAGGTGTCTCAATGACTCAACTACGGAGGTCGTCAATGTTATTAATATCACAATTATATGTGAGGATTGGACATCTTCTGGAATACAATTTATTATAACTGCATACAATCCACATCAGGACAAGCTGCTCGAGCTGTTTCTGTGATCGAGCTAGGAATTCGTAATCAGGCACCAGATGTGTAGCGGAGAGACAATTTTCGCCGCCGCACAAGCTTAACAACGGTTAGCTTTGCCTCAGTAAAACAAGTCCCCGTGCTTAAACGCTTCTCATGAAATTGTTCTAAAGCGGAAACCATGATAAATTTGTCTTCAAAATGTTTCTTCAAGTTTATAAACATGCCCTTCGGCTTCATTCCTGTCAATTTCACTCACATTGAACGTTCTGAATAAGACACTATTAAACTATAGAAATACTAGCTTGTGCGTGCGACTTCGTGTGCGTGCACAGATGGTAGATTTTTACAAGCTTTTATATTAGCTTCACTTGCAACTATGTAAGAAAATCTTAAAATCTTAATTTGACCCACTTCCCGGTCTTCGATTGAGCTGAAATTTTGCATGCACGTGTAAGTCGGATGACAATGCATGGTTATGTGTGTGACGTCATTCTAAATCCAACATGGCGGCATTATCAAGATGGCGGATCAATTATATTTAATGCACCCCTACAATATGGGTATCAAATGAAAGGGCTTGCAAAGAACACCTCGATAAATAATGTGACGTCACTCTTAATCCAATATGGCGGACTTTCCCAAGATGGCGGACCAATTATTTATAATGCACCCCTACAATATGGGTATCAAATGAAAGGGTTTGCTAAGCTTGATTTTTTAGTCGGAAAATAAATATATTTTTTTTAATACAAGCTTTTATTAAATGCGTAAAAACTTTTACATATAAAAGTTTGTCGTTAAAAGTATTCTATAAGTAAGTAAATCTCGCGACAAGCTTTTATATGTAAAGGTTTATTTTGTTCTTTTTAGCGCATTTAATAAAAGCTTGTATTAAAAAAATAGACTATTTATCTTGACACATATTTTGGACAATTCACATATACCAATATTATTAACGCGAAAGTTTGTAAGTATGGATTGATGTTTGTTACGCTTTCACGTAAAAGCTACTATAATGGATTTTAATGAAAGATTACAATAATATAGCTTATATATCAGAATAACATATAGGCTATAATTTATGATGATATTGTGTGAATTGCCCAAAATATGACGATAAGTGTCAAGTAAGTAGGAAAAAAATCTACTATTTATGCAGATGAAGTCGCGGGCACTAACGAGCTATGAATACTAATATTATAAATGCGAAAGTAACTCTGTCTGTCTGTCTATCTGTCTGTTCCGCTTTCACGCCAAAACTACTGAACCGATTTAAATGAAATTTGGTACACAGATAGTCTAGAGCCTGAGAAAGGACATAGGCTACTTTTTCATGCAAAAAAGGTTTTAAAGGGTTGTAAAAGGTTGAAAGGAGGGATAATAGGTTGTATGGAAATATTGTTAAAACTACTGAACCGATTTAAATGAAATTTGGTACACAGATAGTCTAGAGCCCGAGAAAGGACACAAGCTACTTTTTTATACAAAAAAGGTTGTAAAGGGTTGTAAAAGGTTGAAAGGAGGGATAATAGATTGTATGAAAATATTGTTAAAACTACTGAACCGATTTAAATGAAATTTGGTACACAGATAGTCTAGAGGCTGACACAGGACAGAGGCTACCTTTTAAAGCAGAAAAGGGCTGTAAAGGGTTGAAAGAGGGGGTGAAAGGTTGTATGGCAGTATTGTAAAAACCTCTGAACCGATTTAAATAAAATTTTATACACAGATAGACTAGAGTTGGTACGTCGGTTGGTCGGACGGACTATGTTTGGTATATATGGGGTAACCACCCCGTATATACCAATCGTAAAACCCGAGGACCCAAGGAAGGAAATAAGATAATTTTACCGACGGAAAACATATCCTTCCTGTGGGAAATTCGAATATAACGCGGGCGAAGCCGCGGGCGGAAAGCTAGTATTATATAAAATTTTAATACAATCATAGTTTTTACGTTAAGTAGTAACAAATATCCGTACTTACAAACTTTTGCCTTTATTATATTAGTAGGATGTTGTCAAGGATTTTTTGTTGTACTTTTATAAACAATTCTGTCATACTTGCCGTTGCGTAACTTTAGTCGTTTACCCAGCGTACCCATGTGGAAGCTCTCAAGAGGAATATTATTTTCCCATTTTTGCAATATTTCAGCTGTGATACTGCCGGTCTTAACGTGATGAACGTACAGTCCTTAACTTTCCTCATAAATGAACTATCCAATACCAAAAGACATTTTCAAAGATTTTTATCACACAAGATTTTCGTTTTATAAGTAATCAGTTTTCCTCCAGCGACTTCAGGATTGTCCGATAGTAAAGAGATGTTTTCTCTTGGTGTACATCCTGTCCTTTATTTGCATCTAGCCTTGGACCAGTGCACCGGATATTACCACAGAATATTCAAACATAAATACAATACATTATTCAAACCATATTTAGTTAGATTACATTAAGTTTAACGAATAAACTCAAGCTTCAGTTGATTTCACAATCATTTGATCCCTAAATAGAATTGGAGCTATTGGATTGTGGCATGAGAATCATTTTTCATCACAGCTCATATACGTCCACACCGAGGGGCTCGAGCCTACCCTAACTACGTTAGGGCGATTAGGCTTTAGTCAACCACGCTTGCCCAGTGCGGGTTGGTTGACTACGTACACCTTTGAATCGCTTCGCAGATGTACGCAGGTTTCCTCACGATGTTTTCCTTCACCGTAGGAGCGTCGGATAAATGTACATATGAAATTCTGAACGAAAAACACATTGGTACACGGTGGGGATGAGATCGCGGGCCTCCCGATTCTATGCGGCGCACAAACCAGTGCCGAGACCACAGCGCCACCGACGCTCTTACGAGACGACGGCATGAGAATGATGAATGAAAATACTTTGTATTTCTTTTATCTAATACTAGCGCACGAGTGCAATTGTATAAACCTTACTCTTCAAACACTCTATCTATTAAAAAACCGCATCAAAATACATAGGGATATAGGGTTAGAGAAAGCGACTTTGTTTTATACTATGCAGTGATTCGTGTATGCATACACGGAATTTTGGAATATTTCCTAAATTATATGGTCTCCTAGGAATGTATTTTATAATGAAAGTGAGATAACATTCGTTCTTTACTTCCACACATGAAAACTAAAATCTTAACAATTGTAGAAGCCCCTTTATAACAAGTGTAATTGTTAAAATTTATCTGACAAAATTATGACATTTTGGTCTTCTTAAAATGCTGAAAGCTTTCAATACCTTTTTTTTTTTTTTTGTTCCTCTGAGGAAAATGCATTAAATTGCATACCCCGGCTGTGGCGAGCCGGCGGTTATGTGGGGCTCTCCTCCCCAGAAGGGGGAGGCCTACCCACTAAAAACTTCAGGGATGGCCTGCCTCAGGCATGTAGGGAGCCCCCGGGAACATCAAGCGTCTTCCGGGAACCCCCAGCCTCCGCTCCCCCGTCGACACAGGGGAGCCCTCCTCGGGGGAGGCTTACTACCTCCCCCGGTCTCCTCCACCGACGACGCCCCCCGGCCACGGAAGGGGCGTGGTCCATCCTGGGTCGCCGTAGCGGTCGCGACTTCCTCGCGCCCGCCGCCGACCCGCGGCGGCGCCGCAGCTGTGCTACTGAGCCCGGCGCCGCCTCCTTCGAGCGGGATCGGCCATCTCCCGACCCCGCTCGGCAGCCTCCTTCTGGAGCATCACTGCTTCACCGAAGGAGGCCACAGCCCTCCAGCCTCCCTCGTCCGCCAGCATTGCCGCAATCAATGCCGGCGGAGATAGATCTCGCCCGATCTCTGCGACCAAGACTCGGCGCTCGGAGGCCCACGCGGGGCACTCCGCCAGAGCTTTCAATACCCTGCTGGTAATTAAATAATTTCAACAAGATATCGATACCTTGTTTAAAATTTATCTCGTTTCTAAATAGTTTTGAACTACAACAAAACTACTTACCCACAACTTGTCTTAAAATAGATGTCTAGGCTATCACGTCACGTAGTGGCGAAGGCATTTGACAAATGACAAGGGAAAGGTTTAGGTCAAAGTTACGGCGTATCGTGATTTATTGTAGGTAGTGGTAGATACTTTTATAAATAGCGTAGGGCTTCACAATCTAAGCAATGGTTGTAACGGTACTGTTTGATGGTCGATTATCAGAAATGAAAAAAAATAGGGCCATAACTGCTACCAGTTTCGTGAACTTGTGACCTGATTGTCGTATTGAAATAAAATAGCTAACTCTGGTGGTAGTTATAGACTTAGTTATAGGATGTACATACAACTCAATCAAATTACGACTATAACTTGCTATCACTTTTTATGAGAAATAAATGGGAGTTGTACTACAAGTTTATTTATTTCATCGCCATTACTTGAGGAATACATGCTAATATAATAAACAAAACCTATATTGGTCTATGTTCACAGACAATCAAGTATTTATTTTCGAACAGATGTGGTAAAATATAACTTTATTCATTGCTTATAAAACGTTTTAGTTCTGACAATCTGTAAAACAGTTTGTTGGCAATCTCCCTTTCATATCAATACATTTTTTTAAAGCTGCGTCACATACCCATTTTGGATGCAGGTGCAAATTATTGATATCAACAAAAATATAAATTAATTTAGTAAAATAAATTAATTTGAATGAAATACAGATTAAACAATTTGTAAGTAATAAATGCTCGCGAATATTTAGTACTGGAGTGCTTCCGCGAGAGCAGTAATAAATTAAGGCCAACTAACTTTAGTTCTATTTTTTTTTTATTTCTATTTTCGGCTTCTCAAAAAATAGATCTCAGTGGCGTACACTCGAAGAGGCCTATGTCCAGCAGTGGACGAAGAGGGGCTGATGATGATGATGAACTTTAGTTAGCGGGCTATAATTTACTATTGCTTGTAACATTATTAATTAGTGTTCGACGCCATGTCCGAGGTGATGCTCGCTGGGCAGAAATGCAAAATCTTATGATCCAGAAACATATCCATCTTATTGCATGGGCATGGATAAGTCGCGTTTCAAGAAGCCAGCGGAACAGCGCTTGAACCTTGGCGAAGATCCGATAGTCGTCTCCTACCTTGAGAAGGGGATAGTGCCAGACTATACGCTGTTATTGCATGCTGCCCGAAAATAGAAAAAAACCGTATATGAAGGTTCAGGCCAAAATTTCGATTTTATTAAACACCGCGGACTGACTCCACGCGATGAACAGACTGATAGTGGTCCAGCTAGAGAACAACTACGACTTCAAAGAGGCGGTGCTGGCAAAAAATCCAATGCTTTGAAAATTTGTGAGCGGCTTCTCACACAACGAGTCTCGAGTTCAATTGTAGCACGGGGCAGATATTTATCACGAGCACGAGCAACATGAAAAAAATACAAGACATTGCGGAAAATAGTTGAATTTTAGGAATCACAAAATTTTTTGTCCCGGTGTACTCGTGTCCAAGGTAGGACATGAGATGGTACAGATTCTCTGCTGTCTTCTTTCTTTTGCCATGTTCCCAATTTTAGGGGTCGACTTTCATTTCCATAACTGTCCTAGTAACATGATCATTTCCTTTTCTTAATACGTGAATGGTCACGTATTAAGAAGAGAGACCGGAAGAGTCTCCTTTTTCTTAATTTTTCTACAATACTTTCAGACAGATGCAGATTATCTGCAGCAAGGAGCAAAATGGTAACGATTATCTCCATATAGCGCTTTTTAGCACGTCAGCCATAGAATTAATGAATGAATGAATAGACATATATACCACAGATGTGACATCCTTGATGCTCCAGAAGGAGGCCGCCGAGCGGGGTCGGGAGATGGCCGATCCCGCTCGAAGAAGGCGGCGCCGGGCTCGGTAGCACAGCTGCGGCGCCGCCGCGGGTCGCCGGCGGGCGCGAGGAAGTCGCGACTGCTACGGCGACCCGGGATGGACCACGCCCCTTCCGTGGCCGGGGGGCGTCGTCGGTGGAGGAGACCGGGGGAGGTAGTAGCCTCCCCCGAGGAGGGCTCCCCTCTAGGTAGGGGAGCGGAGGCTGGGGGTTCCTGGAAGTTGCTTGATGTTCCCGGGGGCCCCCTACATGCCTGAGGAAGGCCATCCCTGAGGTTTTTAGTGGGTAGGCCTCCCCCTTCTGGGGAGGAGAGCCCCACATAACCGCCGGCTCGCCACAGCCGGGGTATGCAATTTAATGCATTTTACTCAGGGGAAAAAAAAAAAAAAAAGATGTGACATCCTGGACCTACACCCTATATCAGCTCTTATATCAGTGGTAATTTTGGTCGTTTTTGGAGTAAAGCTTGACGATTGTACTTGGGACAGTTACTGTTAGCGTCAGGTGTATGGATAATTCATTGTGCACTATTTGTAAAGCAACATCGTGCTGAGCTTAATAAGAAACCGATGTTTCCAATCAAGCAGCACGAGCAGCTTCTGCGATCGAGCTGGGAATTCGTAATCAGGCGCCAGATGCTCAGCGCACGGAGCATTTTTAGCTTGCCGGCCAAGTTTAACAACGATTTGCTTTTTCACAGTAACTACATCCACATCAACTTCAAAGCGAAAACGTTCATTTCATCATTATTAACGACAGCTTTTTTATTCGGGGTCTGTTCTTCAAATTTATAAAATTTAAATTTATACCTCTCCTCGGTTTCAGCCGCGTTTATTTGACCTGATAAAAAAGGTTTGAATAAAATCCTTCTAGCGTCTCTAATCAAAAGATCTTTATTTATTGTATCCATTTCATATCTGGCATAATCTTACCCACGTCCATGAAACTAGATTGAATGTAATAAAATGAAATAGTAATCTAAGTCAATCTGTACCAAATCCAATGTCGAATTTTTTTTTGTAATCGGTTTTTATATAAGCAGGAATGGAAAATCACTAATTATGAAAAAGTAGTAGGGGAAAAAAACTTTAAAGGAAATTAATAAATATATATACTTACAACACTGATACTAGGTAAGCTTGAGACACAAAGTACAAATTTTTGTGCAATATTTGTATTAAAATCACGTTGAACTTAATGAGAAAACGATGTTTTAAATCGAGGAATAGAAGCAGCTTGTGTATTCGAGCTCAGAATTCGTTAGTCAGCATTTTATTTTCGTAATATTATTTAGCTATTACACGCGATATTACTTGGAATCATTTCAATGTAATAAAAAACGGTTTTACTTAATATGTCAACCTTTTAAGAGAGATGTTATCAAAAAGCGAGTGATCCCACTTTCAGGAGAGACAGATTTTTATTTATTTTTTTTGATGATTAATTATTGTATGTATATTAGACATGCGCTCGGTAAATTTTTGAAGTGTATAGTTAAAAAAGGTTATATTGGCTGAGTGTCTAAATGACGCATTTCGGTACTAAAGTGTTACTAATAATGACACGGAGATGTTTTAATATTTACAGCGGAACAATCCTGCCATCTTTACTTACTTATGTTATAAAGTGGAAATCTTGTAACGAATAAGCTCAAAAATCAATGAACCGATTTTAAAAAAATTCTTTCAGAATTAGTAGAGAAGTAATTCCTGATTAACATATGCTACAATATAATGTTTATTCTGTGAAAATATCTTTTTCCCACCCATACGAAGCCAGAGCGGGCCGCTAGTAAAAATAAAATAAATTCCGTTTATATAAAATATTTAGGTTTGGACACAACAACGCACGGGTCATTTAATCACGAGGCCCGCGGTCGGTCCTGTTTTTTAAGTTATTATTTTTCGTTTTCCAAATGTTATATCTGACGCTCCTGGGGTGAATGAAAACATCGCTAGATAACCTTCATACATCTGCTAAGAAATTCAAAACTGTATGTCTAGTCTAATCTTCGAATCTGCATTTTGCTAGCGATGAATCGTCTAATCGTTCTAATATAATTAGGGTAGGCTGCTCCTCAGTGGGGATATACCCACTGTGTATGAGCTGTGATAATGATTCTTAGGAATATTTTTTTGTTTTAGTAACGTTTTCCATTGTTCCGCTTCTAGTGGTCTCCTTTGACAACGACTATCCAACACAGAAGACAGACATTTTCGAAGCAATCATGTTGTTCCTGAGATTGCTCATTCAAGCGATCAAACAAAAAAAAATTCAGCTTTTTAATCTACATACATAAATATATAAACTCATACTTCTTTTCGTCGGGCTTTACCCCTTAGGGGGTACTTACTAGGGGATAGTACTCTTGAGCTGGCCTTTCTTCAGGATATCTTTATAGATAATCTGTCTAATCTAAATTAATGTCTAAAGGACATTGTTCAATTTTGGCCTAAGAACCGATGTGAATATAAATTATACTATAATTTTCATTTATTTTTATATTATTTGAAACATATTTTAGTATTCCACGGACACTTCAAATAAATAAATTCCAAATAAAAAGTTGGGTCACAATTATTGATGCCGTATAAAATGTTTTCCGTCAGCCAGTGCTGCCAGTTTCGGAAGTTTTCGCGATTTCGGTAAATACGGATCGAATTGAGAACCTCCTCCTTTTTGAAGTCGGTTATTAAAATTAGTTGATAACACTTTATTCATTTAAATAGGTACCTAAATTGACTAGCTAGAAAAAAACTAGTATTATATATATTTTTAAGCAAAATCGCGAATTTCTAGCTTGGCATTCGAGTATTATAGTTGTCGTAATTGGCAACACTGGTGTACTTCATACCTTATCTGTGTCCGTTTCATTCAATTTTTGGATTGCTTTGCGACTATCGTTTCTTTTGTGATTTTCTATGCGTTTCATGGTTTTATTGTAACAACTTTGGCTTGATTACGCACTCCGATTACATTGCGTACTTGGTAGACTCGGCTGTATGTAAAGGACTGGATTTTGTAAAATGACAATTGTCAAAGAATTATCTTAAACTTGACTAGGTACTACCTCTTTTCCTAGTATCTGAGTGAGTAGTCCTTTCCTAGTTCTAGAAGAGAACATATATAGCTGTACATAGTACTGTTAATATCACTTTGATATTACTACTGTGATATTTCACGCAAGGTTGGTTATTTTTATTTATAACCTCAAAATATTAACTTTTTTCGTTATTATTTTAGTTTCCTGAAGTGTCCGTTCGTGAAAACTTATTTCATAGGATTCCATATAATTTTTAAGAGTTTATATAAGTCACTTTCGATTCGAACGGTTCTTAGGCAGAACATGTATGGAGCCGGAACAATGTCCTTTCTGGTTCCATTCGTCCCATATTAACATAAAGGTATGGGTATAATTTCACAACTCGTAAATTTCCAATTAGAAAATATTTATTTGCTATGGAAATATTTATTGAAAATAATAAATACACTGAATTGAAACGTTAACATCTAATTCTTCCCAATTTAAAATTCTAATTAATGAAATTTTCTAATTTTCATGAAAGGTGGCATGCTTGCATTATCTTTATTGAAATTATGATGTTTCTGCATTTTAATAGCCTCACGTAGCATAAAAGTGAATAGGAACAAAGCGGTGTTTCCGCGAGAAAGAGGTTTGTTAGAACGTGGTCACATATTGCATAATTTTATATATAGCTTTGCGTATATGTTTTACGTCATCTATCTGTTTCTCTATCTGTTTAAAAAATCAATTTATGCAGTTTAGATTATGTCAAAAGTCGTATTAAATCCTAGGAATCCTCTTGTATCCTTGCTTGTAACTATAACAATTCAGGTACTGCTTCGCATAGCAACTAATTACATCGCCGTTAATTTAATCAATTCAATAAAATTTGATACATTGTTTAAAGTTTAGCAGGTCCCTAAATAGTTGCAAACTACAACAAAACTATTTCGGCCATCGCGTCACAGTAGTGGTAAAGGCATTTCACAAATGACATGGGAAAGGTTTTAACCAAACCAAAGTTATGACGTATCTTGATTAATTGAGTGTAGTGGCAGGTGTTTTTATGAATAACTCTCTTATAATATTAGATAATGGTCGTAATAGTACCTGGTTTACTAGTCGATAAACAGAAGATAAACGCTAAGATGTTGACCATTATGTCTCGTGATTTTATGACGTTACTAGCTTTTGCCCGCGACTTCGTCCGCGTGGAATAGTGACTTCCGGCAGATTTTTGGTTTTTCCCACATAGGTCATGTATAGAGGAATAATTCTTTCATACATATTTTTTGTGTATCTTGAACCGTTTTCGCAGCGCACGCAAAGAAAGCCTTCAAAAATGAATAATTTTCCCCGTTTTTTACACATTTACCGCTCTGTCTTTGCTCCTATTGGTCATAGCGTAATGTTATTTAGCCTATAGCCTTCCTCGATAAATGGACTATCCAACAAAAAAGAATTATTCAAATCGCACCAGTAGTTTCGGAGATTAGCGCGTTCAAACAAACAAACAAACAAACAAACAAACAAACTCTTCAGCTTTATTATATTATAGTATAGATTCTTATCACTAGTGCTGGGAATAGGTAGTTTAATTCTATGTACTTGCGATTTTGTGACATCAATAGTATGCCTATTAGTACAGTCAATCTGCAATTTTTGCTCCGAAAAATGACAAACCGGGATTTGACTTGACGAATCGTTAGAGGGGCAAGTAAAAAGCTTAATGTCAGATTTCCGAAGTCCTCCCCCCTGCTGTTTTTGAGAAAATCCAAAAAAATTTTGAAATGCATTTATCTCAGAAACTATTAAGGCTAGCGACTTGTTTTTTTTTTCAAATTGTAAAGGACACTCAGGACTACATTTTCTTTCATTGAAGCAACATCATCCGACTGAAACTGCAAACGCTAGATGGCGCTAAAGTTTTGAAAAATTGGTTTTTTGCTATTTTCATTGTAAAAATATCAATTTTTTTGCAAAAATGTAAATGAGAAAGTTGTTTGTAATAAAATTAGCTACAACTTTTGTTTAAAACATTTTTATAAAACTTACCGTTTTCAAGCTATATAGGGGAACAAGTGCAGTTTACAAGCTGAAGCTTGTCAAAGTGTACAAATCGTACATTGTGGCCTTACTACAGTGTGTTTGTCACACAATTCATGGATACATCAATAAATTGTAATGTTTACTTATTTTTAATTATTAAACTTTTAAAACTTTGTTAACAATTTTTTTTTAAATAACAATGAAGTTTTTTTTAGTACAAGTTATTTGAAGATGAAGATTCTTCTCATATCACTGAAGATGTTTTGAATAGCAGCCAAGCGAAACAACTTGCTCTACTTCGTTTTCGCAAATTTACCCAGTCTGTTACAAAAACAAAAGTAAACTTGAGTTCTCTGCCACCTTCGGTTGATGCTGCGAATTTCCATAGCCGACGAGTTTATCTGCAAGTCCAAGCGTGGAAAGGTAAGTATATAGAACCTACAAACTGGGGGTACAAGGAAACTTCTCTAGGACTGGAACCGATAAGGACAGAAAAAGACCCCAGCACCTAAACAACTCATGAATCTCATTTCCTGTGGTTGTAAAACGAACTGCGGATCAGCGTGTGGATTAGGAAAGGCGGGTCTCCACTGCTCCATTACCTGTAAACACTGTAGCGGAGAAAGTTGTAGCAACACACCACCCATCGAAGAGGATGCAATTTGTGTTGATGACGATGACTTGGATTTTCCTTCGCAAGTCGTTCACTGGCAACGAAGAAGTAACAGCAACGATAATGACAGTAGAGAAATGAGTGACGCGGAATCGCTGACAATAACTCGTACCAATGAAGTCAGAAGTAATTCCCCAGATGAACCACCGAAGAAAAAAAGGCCTCGACGTTCGATGAAATAATTTGAAACACTGAAAATTTTTAAATAAAATGAAAAAAAGTACAATTGTTTATTGTTCTCATAATCCACAATCATCAAAGTTGACGAAGAAATACTTTCATTTTATGAAATTTTTTTAAATTTTTAGAAAAAAAAAATTTTAAAATTAATTAAAAATCTTTTTACTTCAAAAATCAGAAGACTGAAGGTTGAATGTATTTTGAATTATTCACCTTTTGCGCTGTCGATAACAAATAGCAAAAAGTTAATATAAAATTCATCAAAGTTAAAGCTACTTGCAAATTTGATTATATATTTTGATTTTTGATTTTTGCATTAATAAAATTTCATTTTATATGTACTGTTACTAATGCATTGTATTAGTAAAACCGCTTCAAATAACTTGTACTAAAAAAACTTCATTGTTTTTAAAAAAAAAAATTGTTAAACAAAGTTTTAAAAGTTTAATAATTAAAAAATAAGTAAACATTACAATTTATTGATGTATCCATGAATTGTGTGACAAACACACTGTAGTAAGGCACACAATGTACGATTTGTACACTTTGACAAGCTTCAGCTTGTAAACTGCACTTGTTCCCCTATATAGCTTGAAAACGGTAAGTTTTATAAAAAAATGTTTTAAACAAAAGTTGTAGCTAATTTTATTACAAACAACTTTCTCATTTACATTTTTGCAAAAAAATTGATATTTTACAATGAAAATAGCAAAAAACCAATTTTTCAAAACTTTTGCGCCATCTAGCGTTTGCAGTTTCAGTCGGATGATGTTGCTTCAATGAAAGAAAATGTAGTCCTGAGTGTCCTTTACAATTTGAAAAAAAAAACAAGTCGCTAGCCTTAATAGTTTCCGAGATAAATGCATTTCAAAATTTTTTTGGATTTTCTCAAAAACAGCAGGGGGGAGGACTTCGGAAATCTGACATTAAGCTTTTTACTTGCCCCTCTAACGATTCGTCAAGTCAAATCCCGGTTTGTCATTTTTCGGAGAGATCGATTTTTTTAACGACATATTGACTGTACTATATGGATGGATATGCCTGGGAACTTACTATTTTCAGAGATTGTAAAAATATCATATTGAACTTTCAAAATATCTTTTATCTTATTGTTGTAATAATATGTTGTAAACATAAAATTTTACAATAAAAGCGTAAAGAAACGAATAGCAGATAAAAACAGAAAATTTTAGGTTTATCCATGTTTTGGTGAAGTCTCTCTGTCTGGGGGACTGTCCAGGGGTTCTCGGACAGTCCCTCCTTTGGCGGTGGCTTGACCAACTCTTGGTCGAGCCGGCCCCGGGACACATGGCGGTCGAATCGCGAGAGCGCACCCCGCCATGTGCCCCGTATGGGCCCAGAGAACTCGGGGGAGTTTTAGTGGGTAGGCCGGTCCTCTTGACCGGAGAGCCCCACACACGGCCGCGTCTTGCCAGCGCGGTCTCATGGTGCACAAGGTCGCATTTCCCCCCCTCAAAAAAAAAATGTTTATCCATGTTACACTTACATTGACTTTCTTTCTGCAAGTACATAAAATTAAACTACCTATTTCGAGCACTACTTATCACGTACAGCAGTTTCATTGCACAGTACACTATTTGCGGTGACCTTTGAAATAAAATTGATTCTCGAAACAATATTTGAATCTAGGTATAAGACTGAAAATAAATTATACCGCATAATTTATTTTACAGAGAACGAAATAAATTCAGTTTTAAATACTTTGTTTGGAACAAATTTGTCCACTTCTTGCAAAGGTTGTTGTTCCTAATAATGTGAGCTGTTTCATGATTGATTAAAGCTG
Source organism: Scirpophaga incertulas (assembly GCA_036419045.1). Classification (NCBI taxonomy): domain Eukaryota; kingdom Metazoa; phylum Arthropoda; class Insecta; order Lepidoptera; family Crambidae; genus Scirpophaga; species Scirpophaga incertulas. Next base: position 16,016,881 of record CM071645.1, read on the forward strand.
AAACAGGCCTTTGGCTATATCATTCTTCAAGTAATTAATATAATAAGATTTTATTTATTACATTTTGTCAATATTTTCTGCATAAATAAAAACATTGTAGACGTTTACTATGATTACCTGCCACAAATTATACAGTAATAGACAATACATTGACAAATAAGTACTCTTTGTGTGAGACAAAAGTCTCACAGTACACCCCCTGGTATTTTCGAGGGTTTACTCCCTCGCAATTAGCAAGGATGCTCTACATAAGCGAAGACAGTTCCACGTAAGTACTTCAGGTTACTAAAAATAAGTGTTTCAAAGTCGAACTTTGTCTTTCACGTAATTAGAGAACCGTGTATTTGCACGCATTACTCACTTAAGTAATACCACTTCCATTTACTACGACCTGGTTCCCCGCTCCAGCTGCCTCCCGCGTGTACATATGATGTAATCGGCTTGTTGATATCACGACATGAGCTTAACAACCGCTGGCCTTCATTTGACGAAACGATACTCCGCTAGAGGGAGACAAATTTCTCAGGAAAGTAAATGATGGCGGAGGAGGTTATTCATAATACATATGTTGTATTGTCATCCCTCGGATAAACCATGAAATACAATGATAACTTCAAATGAACCTTTGAATGTAAAGGCTGGTGAATAGTCACACGGAGTCATAGAGCATTCGTTGTAAATCTTCACTAATTCGTAGTTTTTGGATATCTTTTCTAAATACACGTAGTTTGGGACCCATTTGGAGTCCACTCCAAACGCCCACTCCAGCACCATCAAAGCTAAGACGATGAGAACTTTGATTCTAGAATAGTCTTATAATATCAAATTAATTTGTGGATCTGGCTTAAAGGACAATTTTTTCGGTGAACTTTGTAAATAGCGTAATATAAATATTGTAATCAAACTTCTTGTATAATATATTTCATGAATTATTACCGTTATGGGCACTTCTGATTACTATTCGTAAATTAATTTGTATATGGACTTCATATGGTGTATGGTGTTTATTATTATTATTCAGGTGACATGTGTTATTATTGTTATGTAAATGGGTTTTGTTAATTTAGCTTTGACATTATTTGTTTTATTTTTGTGTTTCAATGACATCACAATGTTGTATTATTCAAATGACTTTATATGTATTGTAGAAGATATGGAAAAGAAATATGTCTACGGAGGGTATAAAAGCGAGTGCAAACTATTGACCCGGGCATTGCTGTCCGTCATTTTTGCGTGTTGTCGCTAACGAAAAACAGATGGCGCTACGTGTGCTATGTAGCGTTCGAGCGTTCGACAGCAGCAGAATTTATCCGAGCGCTCTCGAGCTCAGAGGCTTCGTGGCGACTGCCAGTCTCATTTACTTAGTCGACGAGTGAACACATGTTTTTCAAATTACCCTCTATAGTTTTGTATTAAATATTAGTTTTGTAAAAAGTGCCGTCATTCATATCGTAAATAGCGGGGATCTTCTTATAATGTCAATTTTATGTATCAGCTTGGATGTGTTTTGGTATTCACTGTGAGCCAACAAGCTTATGGACAAATTAGTAAAGTAATTCGTTCAACAAAGTTACATTTTTAATTTTCTTGCATTTTGTTGGGAAAGCATTTAATATACCAGAACTGCAGTGGTCAACCCCCTCATGTTCTCAAATAGAAGTTACTGTTGTTTTAATAATATTCTCATACATTATGCGGTTATTTGCTCATTTGTACAGAGGAACTTACCTAATCCGTAACTCATATATGAATTAACAACTTGATATGTTTGACATCTGCGGCATTAGTTATTGAATTTGCGGCGTATTATGTTAGAACGCCTGTGGGTAACTCACATATTATATATATTTAAGTAATTAGATACAAATTATATTACATTATATAAAATCTATTTATTTAATAAATTATTATTATACAAAATATTTACTCACACAAAAACACTTAAAACAAATACTTATAATTATCTTATTATAATATCTTAAATTCTACAATATACACTAATAGTATTAATATTATATTTACAATAATATTTACATTTATTACAATGTATAAAAAATATTATTATTTATTTATACGTTCACAACATTTAATTTCTACAACGATTATTATGTCGTGCGGTCGCGGTGCTAGGGAAACGCGTATCTTGAGCGGTACCGTTGCCACCGGTTTTCAAGACAATAGGCGCGTGCGCACGTCATCCGAGCCTGCCGCGCTTCGGCCACGCTAGTACAGTCAATATGTCGTTAAAAAAATCGATCTCTCCGAAAAATGACAAACCGGGATTTGACTTGACGAATCGTTAGAGGGGCAAGTAAAAAGCTTAATGTCAGATTTCCGAAGTCCTCCCCCCTGCTGTTTTTGAGAAAATCCAAAAAAATTTTGAAATGCATTTATCTCGGAAACTATTAAGGCTAGCGACTTGTTTTTTTTTTTCAAATTGTAAAGGACACTCAGGACTACATTTTCTTTCATTGAAGCAACATCATCCGACTGAAACTGCAAACGCTAGATGGCGCTAAAGTTTTGAAAAATTGGTTTTTTGCTATTTTCATTGTAAAATATCAATTTTTTTGCAAAAATGTAAATGAGAAAGTTGTTTGTAATAAAATTAGCTACAACTTTTGTTTAAAACATTTTTTTATAAAACTTACCGTTTTCATGCTATATAGGGGAACAAGTGCAGTTTACAAGCTGAAGCTTGTCAAAGTGTACAAATCGTACATTGTGTGCCTTACTACAGTGTGTTTGTCACACAATTCATGGATACATCAATAAATTGTAATGTTTACTTATTTTTTAATTATTAAACTTTTAAAACTTTGTTTAACAATTTTTTTTTTAAATAACAATGAAGTTTTTTTTAGTACAAGTTATTTGAAGCGGTTTTACTAATACAATGCATTAGTAACAGTACATATAAAATGAAATTTTATTAATGCAAAAATCAAAAATCAAAAATATATAATCAAATTTGCAAGTAGCTTTAACTTTGATGAATTTTATATTAACTTTTTGCTATTTGTTATCGACAGCGCAAAAGGTGAAAAGGTGAAGGCACACAATGTACGATTTGTACACTTTGACAAGCTTCAGCTTGTAAACTGCACTTGTTCCCCTATATAGTTGAAAACGGTAAGTTTTATAAAAAAATGTTTTAAACAAAAGTTGTAGCTAATTTTATTACAAACAACTTTCTCATTTACATTTTTGCAAAAAAATTGATATTTTTACATGAAAAATAGCAAAAAAACCAATTTTTCAAAACTTTAGCGCATCTAGCGTTTGCAGTTTCAGTCGGATGATGTTGCTTCAATGAAAGAAAATGTAGTCCTGAGGGTCTTTACAATTTGAAAAAAAAACAAGTCGCTAGCCTTAATAGTTTCCGAGATAAATGCATTTCAAAATTTTTTTGGATTTTCTCAAAAAACAGCAGGGGGGAGGACTTCGGAAATCTGACATTAAGCTTTTTACTTGCCCCCTACGATTCGTCAAGTCAAATCCCGCGTTTGTCATTTTCGAGCAAAATTGCAGATTGACTGTACTACGCCGCGCCAGTCGAGATCCATACTTTGACGCGAAGCCTGTGTCGCTCGACAGCTTCCTATATTATCTTCCGCCGCTTATGATCGATGTTATTCGCGCTGCTTTAATATTTATGTTGACTGTATTGTGCTGTGCTATGTTGTGAACGCTTTGCTTATTATTCTGTGCCTATTTTCTTCTAAATAGCTTCTGACTATTTATATGTGTTTGTGTGTTTTGGACAATATACCAACTGCAAGTAAGTCTGCATCTTTATTGGAGTCAAACCTACACACACCCCTATAACTGGTGACCCCGCACTGAACATATCTGGAGACTACCTTCTGTGCATGATTAGAAGATGGCAAGCGATAGCGATGACTCGGTAAAGACTGTTCGAGAAGGTGCCCGCAGTCACGTACGCCAAGACGACGATGACGTCAGAGTGCGCGTTTCCACTGCGTCGTCGGACGTCCACCGTGTCGCAGTTCGTGTCGCACCTTTTTGGCCAGATAAGCCCGCGATATGGTTCGCGCAGTTGGAGGGCCAATTCGCGATCTCCAACATCACAGCAGACACGACGAAATTCTACCACGTCATATCGCAGCTCGACAACCAGTACGCAGCCGAAGTCGAGGACTTAATTGTTTCTCCTCCAGCAGCCAATAAGTATGAAAAGCTTAAAAGCGAGCTGATTAAGCGTCTCTCGGCATCGAAGGAGAAAAAGGTCAAGCAGCTCCTCATGCACGAGGAACTTGGTGACCGCAAACCGTCACAGTTCCTTCGTCACCTGCAAAACTTGGCCGGTCCTGGAGTCCCCGAGGATTTTGTGAAGACGATCTGGTCCAGCCGTCTGCCGCACAACATGCAGCAAATTATAGCTTCCCAGACTGCTCCACTGGAGACCTTAGCTGATCTAGCTGACAGGATCCAGGATATCGCTCCTCCTGCTCCAGTTGTTGCCTCAACGTCTCTCGCAAGCTCATCCAGCGGATCCGTCATGGAGGACATGATTCGTCAGATTGCAGCGCTGACCCGGAAGGTAGACGCCATGATGGCAGATAGGTCAAGGTCACGCAATCGATCCAGCTCACGTCATCGACGCAGATCATCTTCAGGCCGGAGATCCGCTTCCCGCTACAGCAAGCACCCGCTTTGCTTTTACCACGCGCGGTTTGGCAACAGAGCCCACAAGTGCATCGCCCCTTGTGACTATAAGGCGGAAAACCACCAGGGCGGTCGGTAATGGCGGCTGACGATTGCCCGAATAAAACTGGTCGCCTGTTCGTCACTGACCGCACGTCTAAGATCCAGTTTCTCGTGGACACCGGAAGTGATCTTTGTGTGATCCCACGATCCACGTTCCGCGATCGCCGTGCGAAGACGACTTATCAGTTGTGTGCAGCCAATGGCTCAACTATAGACACTTACGGTGCTGTGCAGTTAAGCTTGAACCTTGGTTTACGTCGAGACTTTATTTGGCAATTTATCATAGCCGACGTAACCAAGGCTATTATTGGTGTAGATTTCTTGTCCTATTTTAATTTAATTGTAGACATTAGAAATCAGCGCTTGGTTGATAGTGTTACTAATGTATCCACTGTAGCTACTATTTCTTTTACAGATAGCCTTATTTCAAGCGTAAAGGTCTTGACTGGCGTCGGTAAGTACAATAGTATTTTGAGTGAATACCCTGAGCTCACTCGACCAGCAGGCATACCACGACACACACCACACAACACTGTACACTATATCCGCACCACTCCAGGCCCCCCAGTTTCCTGTTCACCTCGCAGACTAGCTCCCGATAAGCTCAAGATTGCCAAGTCAGAGTTTAATGCCATGCTGGCTAACGGCACCGCTCGTCCATCCGACAGCCCATGGGCATCACCCCTACATCTCGCGCCCAAAAAAGATAACAGTTGGCGTCCGTGTGGCGATTATCGCTTACTTAATTCCAGGACCATCCCGGATAAGTACCCCATCCGCCACATTCACGACTTCGCCAACAATTTATCGGGTTGCAAGATCTTCTCCACCATCGACTTAGTTAAGGCATACAATCAGATTCCGGTCGCGCAAGAGGATATAGCCAAGACCGCGATCACAACACCCTTCGGATTGTATGAGTTTCCATTTATGACGTTTGGCTTACGTAATGCTGGTCAAACTTTTCAGCGTTTTGCAGACGAATTGACCCGTGGCCTCGATTTTTGCTACCCGTACTTGGACGATTTTTTGATCGCGTCCAGAACAGAGGAGGAGCACGAGAGCCACCTGCGTCAGCTGTTCACCAGGATGAAGGAGTATGGCGTGTTAATTAACACCGCCAAATGTGTCTTCGGTCAGCCAGAGGTAACCTTTCTAGGCTATACCATCTCCTCCACTGGTGCCAAACCGCTGAAGAGCAAAGTCCAGGCCATACAGGACTTCCCTGTGCCTAAGACGGTCAAGCAGCTTCGTCGTTTTTTGGGCATGATTAACTTTTATAGGCGTTTTCTGCCCAACTCTGCCCAAATTCAAGCCCCGCTGAACGCCCTTTTGACCGGTTCCGTCAAAGGCTCACAGCCTGTCGTCATAAATGGAGACTCATTATCCGCATTCGAGGAGTGTAAGAAGAGCCTATGTGACGCGACCATGCTAGCTCATCCTCATCCTCACGCCAAAATCGCCTTAACTACCGATGCGTCCGACACAGCAATTGGCGCGGTTCTACAGCAGTTTGTAGATGGTTCCTGGCAGCCTCTGGCATTTTTCTCTCGCAAGTTGAGCCCAACCCAGCGGAAGTATTCTCCATACGACCGCGAGCTCCTTGCCATTTATCAGAGTATCAAGTACTTTAGATATATGCTAGAGGCAAAGCACTTCACCGTCTACACAGACCACAAGCCACTGTGTTTCGCGTTCGCCGAGCGAAAACGCGAATGTTCTCCACGCCAATATCGGCACCTGGATTTCATATCGCAGTTCACCACCGACATAAAACACATTGCGGGCAAAGATAATGTCGTAGCCGACACTCTTTCCCGTGTCGATGAGCTGCATATGCCAGTCGATCTGGAATTACTAGCTCAGGCTCAGTCCAAGGACCCGGAGCTAGAGCAAATTTTACAAGGCGAATCTTCTCTTCGCCTGACGAAGGTTAATATACCTGGGAGCCGTACTTTTCTGTTTAGCGATATAAGTACGAATGTGCCCAGACCCTTCGTCACTAAACAGTTTCGCAAACAGGTATTCGACCAATTGCACTGTTATAGCCACCCCGGTGCTAATGCCAGCGCCAAGCTTGTGGCTCAACGTTTTGTGTGGCCAATGATGCGACGAGACTGTCGCGAATGGTCTAAAGCATGTTTGGCTTGCCAAACTGCTAAAGTGAACAGGCACGTTACGTCACCTTTAGGTACTCTCGATCTGCCTAAAGCACGCTTCACCTACGTTCATTTAGACCTGATAGGCCCCTTACCACCATCTGCCGGTTTTCGGTACTGCATGACAGCGGTAGATCGCTTCACGCGATGGCCTGAAGTTGTCCCTCTTACCGAAATCACTGCAGAAGCAGTTGCCAAAGCTTTTGTCTCAGGCTGGGTTTCTCGATTCGGTTGTCCCACGGACATAGTCACCGATCGTGGTAAGCAGTTTGAGTCAGCTTTATTCCAATCCCTAGCCAAGCTTATTGGTTTTAAACATCGGAAGACAACTGCTTACCACCCACAGTGCAACGGACTAGTCGAGCGTTTTCATAGACAGCTGAAAACTGCTATTACCTGTCACAACAACTCCAACTGGACAGAGACCCTGCCGTTAGTGTTACTCGGCATTCGTAACGCGGTCAAGAACGATCTGCAAGCTACCTCTTCAGAGCTTCTATACGGAGAGACCTTGCGGATGCCCGGTGAGTTTTTCGGTCACAAAACCATTTGTCACACGACCGACATACGAGATTTCTCTGCCCGTTTGCGCTCTTTCGCAGAAAATCTAAAACCCGTACCTACATCTTACCATAATACTAACAAAATTTTCGTGTACAAAGACCTTGACACGACTAGTCACGTTTTTGTTCGAGATGATACACTTAAAGGTACGTTCCAAAATTCTTACAAAGGCCCATTCGAGGTATTAAAAAGGGGCCCAAAAGTTTTTAAAATTCGCGTTCAGAGTAAGGATGTCAATATTTCAATCAACAGGTTAAAACCAGCTTACCTATTAGCGGACAATATTCCTGAGACTATTCATCCTCCTACTGACACTGAACCTGAGACCCCCAGTAGTACCGTTAAAACAACACGTTCGGGGCGTCGGGTAAGATTCCCGGATTATTATCGCCCGTAGACACGGTCTCTGGAGGGGAGTGATGTGGGTAACTCACATATTATATATATTTAAGTAATTAGATACAAATTATATTACATTATATAAAATCTATTTATTTAATAAATTATTATTATACAAAATATTTACTCACACAAAAACACTTAAAACAAATACTTATAATTATCTTATTATAATATCTTAAATTCTACAATATACACTAATAGTATTAATATTATATTTACAATAATATTTACATTTATTACAATGTATAAAAAATATTATTATTTATTTATACGTTCACAACATTTAATTTCTACACACGATTATTATGTCGTGCGGTCGCGGTGCTAGGGAAACGCGTATCTTGAGCGGTACCCGTTGCCACCGGTTTTCAAGACAATAGGCGCGTGCGCACGTCATCCGAGCCTGCCGCGCTTCGGCCACGCCGCGCCAGTCGAGATCCATACTTTGACGCGAAGCCTGTGTCGCTCGACAGCTTCCTATATTATCTTCCGCCGCTTATGATCGATGTTATTCGCGCTGCTTTAATATTTATGTTGACTGTATTGTGCTGTGCTATGTTGTGAACGCTTTGCTTATTATTCTGTGCCTATTTTCTTCTAATTAGCTTCTGACTATTTATATGTGTTTGTGTGTTTTGGACAATATACCAACTGCAAGTAAGTCTGCATCTTTATTGGAGTCAAACCTACACACACCCCTATACGCCCTTCAATATATTTGAAATGGAGTTTCTACAGTTTGCTAGTTTTAACTTTCTGTACGCAGATGCGTGCGCCGACTGTCTCAGTTAGTGGCTGACTCACAGCAAAACCAGCTAACTCATAACAGTTCGCATGCGACGCTGATCCTGAGTTAGCGCCTCACTCAATTTTCTGTTCGCCACAAATTTGCGGCTCACTCACTCTGCTGCTAACAGTTTGCCTACTGGGGACAAAGCCTTATTGAGTCTAGCATGAGTTTCGCTATCGTTTCCGATAGATATTTAACGTATATCTAACGTCCGCTAGGGGCGCTGTACAACCTGCAACTTCAAATGTAAATTGACGATAGTTACTTTGTTTTGACGTATATCATTTCATATACGAAAACGAAACCAAATAATAGTTGAAGATATTTGCAGAAAAAATATCTCTATGGCAGAGCATTAATTTGGTGTCCTAAAAATTAATGCTATTTGTTTGTTTTTTAAAGAAAATACCAAAATTTGTAATAAATAAGCAATGAGGTTAAATTGGATAAATACCTATTTAAAAACAATAAATTGTGTTAAATTGTTTCTAAGGAAATGTGTCTTTACTACAAAAGTGATTTTATGATAGTATGCACCTATTGATTTATTAATACCTATTGACGCTTTTCAATATTTTATAAGTGACATGTGAAGGTAACAAACGAGAGACGTAATTAAACTGGTGTGTTCACGTGTTGTGCTAATTTCTCGATAAATGTGGAGTCATATTAAATTATATTCTATCTTAGTTATATTAAAAATCTTATGAAACTCGATTATTTTTTACAAATCGTTATCTCTTTGTTTCAGGTAAGACACAGCTAATCCTTCCATATGTTTACACGTGGGATGAAATCACAAATGAAGACTAAAAATCCAGTAAAAATGGTCGAAAAGTGGGTTTGCTTCAGTTCAATTAAAACGTATTTTGTTAGAGTAAAAAATTTGGCCTATTGTTTTTATTTTTTAATTGCAATTTGACGGACTTTCATCTTATTTGTTAATTTATAATATGTCGAAGTTAGTGTAATGTTGTTGTTTATTGATGTTTTAATAGTCAGTAGATGAATACGTAAGTATTTTTCTCTTTGTAGAGAATTCTCAGTAGCTGTAGTAGACCAACAGTGCCTGGATAACGGCAGTTAAGAGTTGAGGATTTTATATTACTTTATTGTCTGAATCTTTTATAGAACAGAGACATAAACATTATTTTATGTTTCAATTAATTCAATGGTTTTTTTGGACAAATATCTATCAGATAATTTGTAGTACACAAAAAATTACTTCTAATCGTTACTTCCTTTGACGCAGCTTCCAGATTAAAATGCATCACGACGCGGTATACAATTAGGATCGCAACCTGTGCTATATATAAAGTGTTAGAGGTTAAATTGAACCACTGTACTCTATATTTTATGACATACACAGATTATGTGAAAATTTATGTTAAATTATAAGTCAGTGTGGTCTTTTTATAAGTGTAAGTATTTTAATTGAGATAATTTTTCTGCAATTTGTCAAGACAGGTGACTTCTTTAAAAAGATATAGCTATTTTATCAAAACAAGGCAGCGATTACATAAAAACTAGTTGAAACGCTCGAAAACGCGCTCTAATTACTGGAATGTCCAAGGTAAAAGCTCTTAAGTCTCGCCTGTCGAAGAGTTAGTTGCCAAATATTGAAGTCGTGGTTGAGCCTATTATAAATATTTTTAATACTCACATCGCTTGGTATTTGTAATTGCCAACAATGATTTAAATGATAACCAGAAGAAAATGACGTATTGTATCATTTTATATCCAATTCTTCACTTAGTTTTCGGAACAGAAGTAATGCTTTATTCCACTCGGACCCTCCTTTGGGAATTCAACGCGATACACAAAAACAGTATAATTTGCATCTTGTAAATGCACTATTTTTTATAGGATAGGGTAGCAAACTAACAAACGGATCACCTGATGGTAAGCGACAACCGTTTGCCATGGACACCCGCAACACCAGAGGAGTCACAGATGCGTTGCCGGCTTTTTAAAAGGGAATAAGGAGGGAAGGAGGGGGGTTGGGCCTCCGGTACCCTCACTTACTCGGCCAAACACTGCGCAAGCGCTATTTTAGGCCGGTTTTCTGTGAGGCCGTCGTATCACTCCGGTCGAGCCGGCCCAATTCGTGCCGAAGCATGGCTTTCCCACGGTAAACTAATCATAAGAGTACAATAGTAGAAATGACTTAAATATTTAAAAATTGTGCACAAAGTAGTCTAGTAAATGTCGCGCGAAAAGACTATTACCAACTCCGCCAAGACGCATTTAGCCTACCTGTTTCTTGGTATAAACAATACATATTTTATACCCAATGTACAAAAAAAAATGACAATTTTTCTTTCACTTTTTCGATATCTGCTTGAACCTACACTTGAAATAAATGACCTTTCTGTAAAATATCGAGGGATTTAGTATAATGACACGAACTGTCAATATCCAACCTTACTGCAAATAGAATAAGTCTTATGTAGACGCTGCGAAAGCGTAAAATTACTTTGATACTGTTACATGAATTAGGTAATGAGCCGAGAAATCGGAGCAAGCGATTCTTTTATCTTTGCCAGATTTTACAACTTCTTTCTTTATACTTACTAAGTGGACTACTCTTTTAAAGTTTTGTTATATTCTATTTTACTTAAGGAAAATAATGGATCAATTTATTATATTATTATCAAGATTTTGTAGTGCATTTTACAGAACTATTTAGTCATCACACATAAACCAACCATTTTATGTATGTAATCCATTTTTTATTTATTTTTTCCTCAGGAGAGGAGGCTGAGAATCCTCATGGATACCAACGCAACAGGCAAGCAGGGATGCGTTGATTATGTCGGACTCCTGGTGCTGTCGAGACGGCTCGACCACACAGACCTACCGACTAAACTCAGCCTAGCCTTGGCCCTAATGGCCCTACGGCTTGAATGGAATGGTTGGCGCACCCTCAGGAGAGGGCACGTCAGCGCTGCCCTCCGAAGAGGACATATGCGCGAAAGAAGGCTCGGTACGCCAAAGTGGGTCCGGCCTTGAAATGATGGGGCCTACTCGTACATGTGCAGCAAGCTGCGAAGTATGGACTGACTAAGGGATGGCGGCGCAGATGCCGCCTCTCGCAAGGCTTGAAGAGCCAGCGTCAATGAGTCGGGAGGGTCAGAAATCCATTCCATCCCATTTTATGCTAACAAGGAAACGCAAGGGTGGGGGGTTCTCAAATCGAACGGAGGTTCCGCGTGTACTTAGCACTCGGTGAGTGTATACACTCAAACCCTAGAGCGCACTACTTAGCCATGGCTGAGAAAAAAATCCTAAAGTTTGAAAGAAAAATTTTTTTTGTATTAAAATTTCATAAATCGTTATAAAACAATTTCTTTTTTTTTTTTAGTTTTAAATATATATTTGTAACACTTACACCAATTAGCCTGGCCCAAACCAAGCTCTATAAGGCTTGTGCTATGGGACCTAGGGTAACGGATAGACAAACATATATAAATATTTTTATACCAACATATATCAACAACCATGACTAAGGTACAAATGCTCGCATTTATCACACAAACATCTGCCCCCATCGGGATTCGAACCCGGGACATCAGAGATGGCGACACCTTGAAACCGGTGTACTATCCACTCGACTATGGAGGTTGTTTTGACCTTTTATGCATCTTAAGACACTTGTAATCTCCCTTATGTTCCGTAATGGGTCTTGACTACAAGAATTTAGACCAGGTCATTTAAAACATGGTGTGTTTGTCTACTTGTTTTAACTATTTCTGTTGAAAAATATATAGATAGATAGACAGTTTATTTGTGTTATCCTTTAACAATAAAAATAAAAATAAATATTAATAGATGATCACAGTTATATATTACAGTTAATAAGATGGTTTTGCCGATTACATTTGTTAGGGTATTTCCCTACATTCAATATGTCAAAGTCAAAGTCAAAGTCAAAATTTTATTTCAAGTAGGCAATTAGATATGCTCTTTTGAATAGTCCAAATTTTTTTTTTCCCTACTACCCATTCGGACTTCTTTTAGTTATAGAGAAGAACGGGCGCAAGAAACTCTATAACTTTTACAGAAGCAACGACATTTACAAAAATATATATCGTTACCAAGTCATACAAAAGTCAACTTATAGGTACAAGTATAATTACAAAGGTTCATGGCAATGCCTGGTGGAACTAAGAAACATTAAGTCCAAGCATTCATGTCTTTTATATAATCAGTAACCGTATAATAGGCTTTGCTAATAAGTACACTTTTAACAATGATTTTAAATTTATTTAGGCTTAATTGTACAATATTGCTTGGAACTTTGTTGTAAAAACGCACACAGTTACCTCTGAATGAATTATTAATTTTATGGAGTCTAGTGTGAGGCAAATGTAATTTATTCTTATTTCTAGTATTGAAGCTATGGACATCACTGTTTTTACTAAATAAATGAATGTTTTTATGGGTATATATTAGATTTTCATAAATATATTGAGACACAACTGTCATTATACCAGTGTCTTTAAATTTATCTCTTAAAGAGTCTTGCATTTTTAGATTATAAATTGCTCGAATGGCCCTCTTCTGCAGCACAAATATAGTTTGAATGTCGGCAGCATTTCCCCACAGCAAAATACCATACGACATTACACTATGAAAGTAACTAAAGTACACCAATCTAGCTGTTTCTACGTCAGTTAATTGGCGTATTCTCAAAACTGCAAATGCTGCAGTGCTGAGCCGTTTTGATAGTTTATCAATATGTGGGCCCCACTGAAGTTTGGAATCGAGAGTAATTCCTAAAAATACTGTGGTGTCCACGAGGTCCACATTTCTATCCTTTATAATTACTTCGGTTTTCACCTGTTTTACATTTGGCAATACAAATTTGATACATTTAGTTTTACTTTCATTTAGAAGCAAGTTATTAACGTTAAACCAGTGGACTACTTTAGAGATTGCATCGTTCACAGTGTCATTAATATTTTGTCTCCGTTTAATTTTGAATATAAGTGATGTATCATCTGCAAAGAGTACAATTTCGTGTTTATTATTAACATAAAAGGGAAGGTCATTTATATATATTAAAAATAAAAAGGGACCAAGAATTGAGCCCTGTGGGACGCCCATCTTAAGCAAAGATCCCTGAGATCTCGTACCATTAATATCGACTCTCTGAATCCTGTCACTCAAATATGAAATAAGAAGGTTCAGAGAAGAGCCTTTGAAACCATAATAACGTAATTTCTTAATCAGAGTTTCATGGAGAACACAATCAAATGCTTTGGATAAGTCGCAAAAGACACCCAAAGCATCGTGTGAATCCTCCCAGGCGTCAAATATCTTATTTAAAAGCTCTACACCTGCATCAGTTGTTGAGCGACCCCTACTAAAAACCGAACTGATTATTATGCAGAAGATTATTAATACGAAAATAGCTTTGCATTTGGTCTAACATTATTTTCTCAAAAATTTTACTAAACGTTGGTAGCACTGAAATAGGTCTAAAGTTTGTGGGATCAAATGAGCTACCAGACTTAAACAAAGGAGTTATCTTGCTATGTTTCATTAAATCAGGAAAAACACCACCTTCAATAGAATCATTAAATATACAAGCTAGAATTGGAGCTATTATTTCAATTACTGATTCTGTGACAACTACGGAGTTTCCCCAAAGGTCCGCGGTTTTCTTTTTATTTAATGTTTTAAAAGTCTTAATTATATTAACCGATTCAATTTGTCGAAATTTAAAAAGAGTCTGACTATCCTTAACATTTTCTTTTAGGATGGATTCTGCTACAGTTGGGGAAGAGTTTAAAAAATTTGTTGATAAAATAGGAATATTGGTAAAAAAGGTTTCAAACTCTTTAGCTACCTCACTATCTGAAGTTATTCTTTTAGTTCCTATATTTAAACTGTAGTTACTGTCACGAAGTTTAACTCGTCCAGTTTCAGCGTTAATAATGCTCCAGGTCATTTTAATTTTATCAGCACTGTTTTTAATTTTCGAACTTAAAAAACTTGACTTTGCTTGCGACAAACCATTTTAAACAATTTAGAGTATTTTTTTACATATTCATAAAATTCTACACTCGTGTTATAGTTACGTTCATTATAAGTTCAAAAAGTCTTTTTCTACTTTTATACAGGGTGTCCCAAAAACGACACGTCACAGTGACACTGGAGTTAGGCCAGCACAAGAGGCATCGAACAAGCCTAACATGACCTCAGTAAAAGTTGCTCGGTTTTCAAGATATTTCCAATTTAAACTTTTTCTAAATTTTCAAGTTTCTTAACATGTTCAGTGCTAGCATTATGTTAGATAGCCCTCAGGTTTCCATTTTTCTTTTGCACTCTTGTTGCGAATAGTTGCTTAAGATGATAGAAGTGTTATTTCGTTGACAACTTATGTAAAATGTGGAAAAATACTGGATTGAACTTGAAAAAAATTGAACAACGAAAAATAACTTTCAACTTTGATCACTTGCCGTGAAAAAAATTTCAAAGAAACTAAATGAGCAAATAACTTTAAAAACTTGCATGTGTTATGCCAATTCCAAAATGGTATAACACATGTATCTTATTGGTTTAATAAGTTTACAGTAAATGCTCGAACTGTCTCCCTTGAACTCTAATACATAAGTGACATCGCCTAATAAAATTACGGCTCAATGTTCTTAAGCTGATTTCTGATATGGTGCGAGCTGCATCGAATACACGTCGCCGTAACTCTTCTTCGGATCTTATTGGTTTCGCATAAACTTTGTCTTTTAGACAACCCCAATAAAAGAAATCTAAGGGATTTAGATCCGGGGAACGCGGTGGCCATGAAATTGGCCCCTGTCGCCCAATCCATCTTTCGGGGAATGCGTTGCTTAGGTACTGACGTACTGGTAAGGCATAGTGTGCTGGGCAGCCATCTTGTTGGAACCACATCCTTCGTCTCAGCGCCAACGGAGTATCTTCCAATAATACAGGAAGGTTGTTTCGCAAATGTTCTAAATAATTTTGTCCATTCAGAACAGGCGGCAACTCGACCGGTCCCAATATTTGACCGTTGAAAATTCCCGTCCACAGATTAATTTTAAATTGGTACTGTGATCGGTCTTCTCTTTTTTCATGTGGGTTGTCTAATTGCCAGCTATGGATGTTGTGCAAATTGATATACCCATCCCTTTTGCAGGCTGATTCGTCGCTCCATAACACTTCATTGAAGAAATTTGGATTTTCTCTCCATTTCTGAATCATTGTCCGGCAAAACTGGACACGCGCAGCGTAGTCCGCCGGAAGCAGTGTTTGGACGCGTTGGATATGGTAGGGATGGTATTTGTGGCGTTTTAAAATTCGATGTGCCGAAGATTTGGGAACACCAGTGCGGCGTTCAATAATTCGCACTGAAGTTCCTGGCTCCTCTCGTACTTGCTCTAACACCACGTTGTCGTCAACAGTCCGAGGTCTTCCTTCTGAGTGACTCACTCCAGGTAATCTGCCATCACGATAAGCGTTCACAACTCTTAAGATCACTTCGTAAGTCGTCGGATTACGGTTTGGATATCTTTCGGAGTATAATCTTGCAGCCAATCTTGCGTTGTACGAAACATTGCCTCGATTGGAAACCTGCCTGGTTTCGCCGTAAATCAAGTGCATGTCCGAGTAGTCACGGTGAGTGTATTGGGTACCACGATTTGCCATCGTTAATAAGACAGTTCCGTAAAGCAATATCAGTGTCCAACAGAGCGCCGAGTTGTCGTTCAAAACAGAAATCAGAGTCCAGAGAAAAGCCAAGTCGATTTAAATTAAGGAAGAAACACGGAAACAAGGAACGCAGAGATTAACACGGTTGTCGTACGAAACGCAAGGTAACGAACTGTCGTAACAACTTGATTTGCAGTGCAGGGCCATAAGAATTAAAACTACAACCCCTCTTTCTTCTCCATTTCTTTGAAAAGATGATAACGACACGTACGTCAAAAACAAAGCTATTTGCTTACAATATCTAGCCGACAAAAGGGTAATAAACTATCCTTATCTTTCATTCTCATGCATTTGACAAACAAAAAAGCTAATAGATAACAATAACAATGCCTTATCGTTGCGCGTGACATTATTTTTTTACCTGCTAGCGGTAGCTTCCGGGGTTCCTAGTATTAGTGAAGCATTAAAAAATCGTATAATATTAAAATAAGACACATGTGTTATACCATTTTGGAATAAGCATAAGACATGCAAGTTTTTAACGTTATTTGCTCATTTAGTTTCTTTGAATTTTTTTTCACGGCAAGTGATCAAAGTTGAAAGTAATTTTTCGTTGTTCAATTTTTTCAAGTTCAATCCAGTATTTTTCCACATTTTACATTAGTTATCAACGAAATAACACTTCTATCATCTTAAGCAACTATTCGCAACAAGAGTACAAAAGAAAAATCGAAACCTGAGGGCTATCTAACGTAATGCTAGCACTGAACACGTTAAAAAACGTGAAAATTTTGAAAAAGTTTAAATTGACAATATCTTGAAAACCGAGCAACTTTTACTGAGGTCATGTTAGGCTTATTCGATGCCTCTTGTGCTGGCCTAACCCCAGTGTCACTGTGACGTGTCGTTTTTGGGACACCCTGTATATTCCGGGTGTGGCCCACTCACTAAAAGTAACAACATCATTAATTGAAATCCTTTTTGGCACAAAATATTATTGAATTCTTTGCAAAATAGATTAAAAAAATCATTGTAAAATTTATTTGGATTTTTGTGTATTTTAAGTAAGGTATTTTATCAAAAAGGTTACTTTTAAAATGTTCTAATCTATTTATAGTTTTAGGTATAACAGTGATGTCTCTCTTTGCCTCATGTTTACACTGATGTGGGACAGCGATTATTAGTCCACAGTGGTCAGAATCTAATTGATTGATAACTTGTTTAGATTTTAGAATAAGATCTGTATAAATATTGTCAATACATGTGGCAGAGTTAGCAGTTATTCTGGTTGGCTCAAGAAAAAATATTTTTGAGATTGTATGATTGAAATAAGCTAATAATTTTAGTACATAAACTAGAATTTTCCAATAAATTAATATTAAAATCACCACATATAATCAAACTCTTGCCCAATTTACAAATCTTCCTTAAAACTTCATCCATGGTAGCCTCAAAGCAATCATATAATGCTGAAGGGGGCCTATAAATGCTTAATACAACAAGATGCTCCAGTTCCACACAAGCAATCTCAATCGTTCGTTCAACTGAGAGATTCACAACATCTCTGCGTTCTTTAAATTTAATTTTCTTTTTCAATAAAATTAAGGAGCCACCACGTATTGCATTTTCACGACAAAAAGAACTAGCTATTAGATGATTGTTAAAATTAAGCATGATCTGATAATTTTTAAGCCAATGCTCTGTTACACAAAATATATCTATATTATTACAATTTATAAATAATTCAATTTCTAAGTCCTTTCCTAACATTCCTTGAATGTTTTGATGCATTACTTTAATTACATTTTTACTATGTAGATTAGTACTAAGTGGACTCTTTAAATTTATTTCAGTATTACTAATGTTTTCTAAGCGAGAGGAATTCTCTTTTGTCTTAGAAATTAATTTAAAGAAATATCAATAATATTGTCAGTACAAGAATTACTGACAGTCAAATCTATAAAAGCACATTGCTCAATAGGAGCAGTTATTGTAGCCAAGTTCTTGGCTGTTACTGAAAAAAAATAAGATAGCGATACTGCTATTTGTCGCTTAAAATAATTACAAATATAATATTTATTTTTAGTCAAATAAAAATTACTAACTAGTCTGTTAGTGTCAATCATATGCAATTTTTTATTACTGTTGCATACAGTATTTAATGTGAAATTTAATTTATACCTATAACTATTTTCAACCTGTGACAAGTTGCTGCAATAAGGCAATGAGAACAATACAATATTGTGTATGTTAATGTTACAATTTAGGTTATCTAATAACTTTAATAGGGTCCTTTTATTCAAATCACCTCTATTTCCTATGAGAAATATTAATGTTGTATCAGGTAAGTAATTTTGTAGTGTTGCTTTTTGCAATATTTCTATGAAAGAGGCACCTGGCATACAATTATTGACTACAGAATTACCCATATTACATAAAATTTGACCCATGTACATAAAATTTGACCCATGTTTGTGTCAGTGGTTTTAATGTGATGCTGAACTATGTTAAGAATGCTAAACTACGTGCTATGCTGTGCTGAACTATGTTAAGAATGCTAAACTACGTGCTATGCTGTGCTGTGCTGAACTATGTTAAGAATGCTAAACTACGTGCTATGCTGTGCTGTGCTGAACTATGTTAAGAAAATGCTAGAAATGATAAACGACCACGTTGATAGTATGCGTTTATTGCACTGCTTGATATAATGACTAACAAATTGGGTTGCGGCGTAAAGTGCTGATTTGCAATTTCACAATACTGTTGAAATCAATGTAAAAATATAATTCTGTGCGATGTCTCGTACAACATTTAAAATCAGTTTTGACTTCAAAAACCAGTTAAAAGTGGTTTTAATTATGTAAATCTAGCTGGTGCTCGCGACTTCGTTTGCTCAGAACACTTATATTCATATTTTGGGTAACTCACACAATATCTTTATAATTTGCACCCAATGTATTATTCTGATATATAAGCTATATTATTGTAAAGTTTCATTAGAAACCTAAGCCTAAAACTACTAAATAGTAGTTTTTATGTGGCAGAGAAACAAACATCCATTCATACAAACTTTCTCTTTTATATTATTAGTAGGGATTTATGTATCGTATGTACTATAAAAGAGTTTTCCTAAAGAAGCTTAAGTTACTCCTTTTTACATCAACTACCTTCCAATAGAAGTCCTGACAAAATCAGTTCAGTCGTTTCGGAGATTAGTCGGAACAAACAGACAGACAGACACCAATTTTATTTTTATGTATAGATTTAGACTCTTAAGTCAAAATCATAAAAAGTTAAGATAGTGAAAATTACCAGGAAAATGATGATGAATGATGAGTTTTATTGAAAGTCTAATACGATTATAGAAATTCTATCCAAAATTTCATTTTGGCACTTTTTCCGATTTTGTCTGTTCTTACGAGTAGGTAAGTAAGCGGTACTTGAACTAAGCGGTACTACAAAGAAATTTCCTGTACTCGAGCGTAAAATCGAGATATAAATCAAGACCTTTGAATGGTAGCCCTTGACTTTCTGCACTGGTTGACCCTAACATATACTCAGAAAGATCCTATCAATCAAAGTGATTGTAATGAAATGAAAATGGATTGCAAATCGTGGATTTTTTCTAAGGAAATATCATGCAATTACACGGCTCGCTTGATATTAAACGATACGTCTCAATCCGTATACGGCTTAGGGTTGTGTAAGGAAGCAAAATTATATATACTGGTTCCTTTTGAATTACTAAATAAAAGTAAAACTTAAAAAAATCAAGGCACTCGAACTTTCACATGAATTTAAAGTGTCGTGTTAGTCAGTACGACTGCTCCATTCCGACCGCGCTATGTATGCGCGCTGTGACCGCGCCGAGTAGGAGCAATAAATTTTAGATTATAAAACAAGGGGACAATGCAATATCTTAAATATTGAGTGGGACCATAAAATAAAAATTTTGAAATTAGTAAATTAAATTACAATCGTTCATATTTGTCTGCGGATTGCGGGTATTTTATACTCAACTCGCAAACATTTAAAAATTCTTTCTTTAGAATGGAACAATTAAAGCAAAGAATTGAGTTTATTAACAAGGAATTAATTAAGTAATTATAAACATGATTGTAAAAAATATAATTTTGTTCCTGAGCCTTTCAAGGCTCTTTATTATTCTTTTTATTTTTATTTTAATGATAATAAAAATTTATAGACTTGAAAATTAATTATATCAATATATTATAATAGAATCAATTAATTTTTTCATTGCTTATTAACTAGTATTAATTATATTTTCTAATTTCACCGTGCTTATCTAATATATAGTTTAAAAGGCTAATATTATTTATTAGTTCTCATAATTTTTGGCCCTTTGTTTTCGCTAACATGGCCGTACGGAGCGGTTTCTTTTGCCTTGAGCTCGATAAAAAAATTGAGAATTTCTCTAAGGGTGAATGGTTCTAAATTTCATTTTCGAAATCTTTCTGAGAGAAATGTGGCTAAGCGCAGGGAACCCAATTGTTGTGTTAATTTTTAATGAATCCACAATATTTATCACTAGGGATACAAATAATATTTGAATCACCGGTTCAACGACCTAAAATATTAATATGTACTTGTTCTTAACAATAATCATTCTAATTATTGTTAATTTAACCCTCTTTGATAAATTAAGCACTGGTTATTTAAAATTGAGTTGTTGTCAAGGACGCATTATTCCAACTGAAATTTCTGTAAATTCACTTCGTAATCATTTAATTATTAGATAATGAGAAAATGAAAGAAGACATTTTGATATGATCAAATTTGTTCAAGTTATCAAAAATGATATCTTTGAGAGTTATCTTTGGCAAATAACTAGAAAGTCCTCGCTATAAATAATTATATATACCTACTCGTAAAGTCTATTTTGGAGTAAAAATTTACTTTAGGTACCTATAGTAACATTTTTAATAATTTTCTTCTTGTCTAATTTATACAGTGGGTTATATACAATATGTAGATCTATATAGATGATAGTTAGTAGATAATTTTCTTCTTGTCTAATTTATACAGTGGGTTATATACAATATGTAGATCTATATAGATGATAGTTAGTAGATAATTTTCTTCTTGTCTAATTTATACAGCGGGTTATATACAATATGTAGATCTATCTAGATGATAGTTAGTAGATAATTTTCTTCTTGTCTAATTTATACAGTGGGTTATATACAATATGTAGATCTATATAGATGATAGTTAGTAGATAATTTTCTTCTTGTCTAATTTATACAGTGGGTTATATACAATATGTAGATCTATCTAGATGATAGTTAGTAGATAATTTTCTTCTTGTCTAATTTATACAGTGGGTTATATACAATATGTAGATCTATATAGATGATTGTTAGTAGATAATTTTCTTCTTGTCTAATTTATACAGTGGGTTATATACAATATGTAGATCTATCTAGATGATAGTTAGTAGATAATTTTCTTCTTGTCTAATTTATACAGTGGGTTATATACAATATGAAGATCTATGTAGATCTATATGTAGAATATGTAGATCCTTCCTTCAGGAATCTACATATTATAATCACCTTTCTCGGAATCTACATATTATTGATACCACATTCCGTGAGGAGAATCCCGAGGGACTGCTTAATCGTTTCTGCTGTAGTTGCATAGGTCTAAAGAAAACCTAAGGTACTGTTCTAACAGACGGGTGTGATGGGAGCGTAAAATATCTCGTCTAATAATCAATAATAACTATAGCGAGAATCACTATAGCAGTGAATAACAGTGTCTATATAGTTATTTGCCCAACTGTGATGTACGTAGAAAGATTAATCAAACATAGAACCAGTGTTATTTGGTAGACTAAAAGTAATAGCAAAATAGACCATTATTTTAAACAAAAAAGCATTATATGTATAAATATAATTTAATATTAAATATAATCTTTAGTCATAATATAAATGCAAAAGCAATTTAAATGAAATTTCGTACACAGATAAATGAAATTTGGTACACACGAGATAGATAGAGTCTGAGAAAGGACATAAGCTGCTTTGTATGTGATAAAGGGTTTGGAAAAGCATATAATAGTTACTGGATGGTACGTCATTTTTGAAGATTATTTTTTAGGCTTGTTATTGGATATATTGGATATTTAACACCAAACTAAGGACCGTTAAAGCGACTCTGTCTAGGGGCTGGTTCCCCAGGTTGTTCCCTAAAAAGATAGGGACGTGTTTTCTCTTTTTTTTTAAATTATATTTTCACCTTTTTATCTTTCACTTTTGTTATTAGTAGTAATCACTTGTAGTAAGAAAATTATATGTGAAAACTTGTTAATTGTACTGTAAGTTTTCCAGGTACATAAAAAATGAAAAAAATATAAATACGATATTCAATGTTATCGTAAACATTTTACTTTAAAGGGGGTAATAATAGCGGATGAGTATTTTTGCTTGATCAGGCTTAGAAACTACTGAACCGATTTTGGTGAACGTTGATATATGTATAATTTGAGACCCATGAGACATAGGGAAACTTTTACCCTGGAAAAATACATTCATCTTGAGGGAAAATTAATAAAAACCGGGCTTAGATGCAATTCGATATAGGTATAGTTGGAAAGCTAAGCGAAAACATGACGTCATTTTTACCGCGGGAAAATATATCTTTTCTTTCGGAAAATCCCATATAACACGAGTGAAGTCGCGGGCGAAAAGCTAGTACAATATACATATATAATTATCCGTATTGATGGGTCGATGTAATTTTTGTTTATAAATATTTGTTTTAGTAATTAAGCTTGTTTATGTTTCTTTACCGGAGCTTAAGCTATTTCATTACAAGCGTTGAAGCTTATATTTTAAGTTTGTACAAGGGTTACGAAAGCTTCTAACGAAAGCTACTAAATAATAAGTACACTATAAAATGGCGAAATCGTTTTCTAGAAGCGAAACAACAATTAAATCTTTTACAAAAACTTGTGGAAAATAGGATATAGTCTATAATTTTAACAAAATTGACAGTTTCTCATCGCGTAAATCTTTTTTATAGCCTTCGCTACGGCGGTTTTGTTGGGATTTTCCTTTGAAACGTAGTTATTGTTTCAATTTTCCATTTAGATAGGAGCCTGGTGTTCTGCCATTGTGCTTACAACAAAGTTATTGTTAACGTGTATGAATCGGTTGCGTCGTTGTATAAGATTCAATTGTACTAATACAACGTTTTGTTAGCAGATATTTTATAATATTTTTTCATGTAATTACATCGCTTGTTCGTCACAGATTAAATATGTGGCATATTTAATCTGTAGTCTGAGGGGTACAAACCTTTTTTTTATACGTAGGGAAATGGAATTACGCATACCTCCTGCTCTAGGGAGCAGCACGAGGTTATGTCGGTCTACCGACTAAAACTCTATGGTGCATCCTGTCTTCACGCCTGGTGTGCGGGGCTTTGGGAACCGACAAGTATTCTTCCGCGGCCCCGATGGCGTCAGCGCGCCAGCAAGCCTCTCCTAAAAACTCCCTAGTCATCTAATGGGGAGCCGGATAGATGCACATGCACGCTCAAGAGTCCCGACACTAGGTCTCACGAAGCTGTCCGCTTTTGAGAGGCTTCACCTCCATCCGCGGCTGTTTCTCGGGCGATGGGACCCTCGGTGATATCCATCGCTGTTTTTTCCATGGTTTCGGGTGGCACCGCTGGCCCCCTTTTTCTTCGCCTTTTAAGATTCGCCTTGGAGGCAGAGCACACCTTGCCGCCAAGGCGATGATCGGCTGGTTTTACCGCCGCTGTACAAAGAGGGCATTTGGGCTTTGATACACATATGGCAGTTCTATGCCCCTCCTCTCCACACCGGTAGCACAGCATGCTCCGATGAGGGCGGAGGGCTTTAGCCAATCACGCTCTATAGTCAGAATTTTAATTAGATTCCAGATTTGACAGTTTCAGTGTTGCAACCTTATGACAAGTACTAAATAGTGACGTTGCGAAATTATTCGATATGGAAACCGATCTGAGACTTTTCTTTTATAATTGTGTGTAAAATAATAAAAAAAATGTGATCATGAAGGAACATAACAAATAAAGCAGATAATGTAATATGGTAATAATTTATTTTATAAATTGTCGCCGTCATCGCTGTCACTTTCTGTAACATTTATTATAAAAATGTGTCTGTGATATTGCCAATTAACATATCTAGCCTACTCATTTTTTCCTCTTCTTTGACAACATGGGATACACATTTAGTCCATTCGGTAGCAGTAATTTTTTGAATGCCTTCTTGAAATAAATTTCTCTACGTCTGTCAATTGAATGTTATATTGTTTTGGGCTACATGCCCTTTTACCTGCGCCCATATGAATTCGATAGGGTTTAGCTCGCAATGGTAAGGGGGAGTCTTAAAACCGTGATCCCATGTTGTGCTGCCATTTCGTCTACAGCGTACTTATTAAAAGACTCGTTATTATGTGGATTAGTTCTAAAAGCGTAGCTTTTGCCATATCTGGTTCGTAAGGAATATTTTTATTTGAAAGCCAATCTTGAATGGCAGCTTTTTTCCAGTTCATTTTTGGTGCAGTTTCCAATTTTCGGGAGTGGTAAGGTGCATTATCCATCACCACAATTGAGTTTGGTCTTAATTTTGGTAAGACTCCAGCAAACCGATTATTACCGATTGTTTACCGATTTTTGTGACATCACTACACTATTATATATGGTATCATTATTTCACAAAATGACAGTAGCTAATGTCAAAATCTGGAATTGAATTAAAATTCCGACTATAAGTGCGGATCGTTTGACTACATACACCATTGAATTTTCTTCGCAGGTTCTGCCTGACGATGTTTTCCTTTATCGTACGAGCGTCAGATAAAACGTATATCTACTTTACTTTTTTGTATTCCATTGCGACGTAAAATATACATCATACATATATCATAAATATTTTTGGATAGAAATATTAATATCTTTTAATAAGGTCACAATAAATAAATTGAAACATAATTTTTGCCTTTTGTTCAGAACGATTTCGACTTTTTTCATTTTCACTACATAGTATAAAACAAAGTCGCTTTCTCTGCCCCTATATCCTTATGTGTAGTGGTCGGAACAGGTAGTTTAATTTTATGTACTTGCAGAAAGAAATTCAATGTAACCGTATCATGGATAAAACCTAAAATTTATATACATAATACTATTAATAATAATAATTTTGTGACATCAATAGTATGGATATGCCAAAATAGTATTTCATCTTTTAGCTTATTGTTGTAATAATAAGTTGTAAACATAAAATTTTACAATAAAAGCGTAAAGAAACGAATAGCAGATAAAAACAGAAAATTTTAGGTTTATCCATGTTTTGGTGAAGTCTCTGTCTGGGGGACTGTCCAGGGGTTCTCGGACAGTCCCTCCTTTGGCGGTGGCTTGACCAACTCTTGGTCGAGCCGGCCCCGGGACACATGGCGGTCGAATCGCGAGAGCGCACCCCGCCATGTGCCCCGTATGGACCCAGAGAACTCGGGGGGTTTTAGTGGGTAGGCCGGTCCTCTTGACCGGAGAGCCCCACACACGGCCGCGTCTTGCCAGGGCGGTGTCAGGGTGCACAAGGTCGCATTTCCCCCCCTCAAAAAAAAAAACAAAAAAAAAAGGTTTATCCATGTTACACTTACATTGACTTTCTTTCTGCAAGTACATAAAATTAAACTAGCTGTTCCGAGGACTACTCATCTGTGTGTTTGTTGTGTTGTGTTCCAAATAAATACAAGGAATAATATAATATAGAGAACCCCCATTCACCAGATCAACACGCCCCACATACGGTTGAAAAAAACGGTCGAGAATTAGAGAATAAAATCCGCCACCGAATAACCATTTGGTATACCCGCACGTTGCTTTTCCAAAAGAATTTAAGTTGTTTTTTAAATGTAGAATTAGAGGCATATATTATAATATAAATTAATATGATATATAATTCTCATTGATCCGCGTGGAATGTAATAAAAAAATAGTTTATTTAATTATTTTTTTGTTTTTGACATTTTTCTAAAATAAAATCCCAAAACCCAAATCGGTCCAGCCGTTCTAGAGATTATCCGGAACAAACAGACAGACAGACAAACATTTTAAAAATATGTATTTTGACGTATGTAGTAGAAAGCGGTTATTTTAATATTACAAACAGACACTCCAATTTTATTTATTTGTATAGATGTGAAAGTAACTTGTGTCTGTCTGTCGTGCTTTAACATCAACAATACTGAAACAAATTAAATGAAATTTCAATAATCTTATATATAAAAATGAATCGCAAAATGTGTTGGTAAGCTCATAACTCAACAACGCCGGGACCAATTTGGCCAATTCTTTTTTGTTAATGTTCGTTGAAGTTCAAGGAAGGTTCTCACAATGAGGAAAATTCGAATAATTATCGGAATATCCTAAAAACAGCCCTTTTATTTTCCCATGCAAACGTTTTCTAACTAAAACGTACAGTCGAATTGAGGTTTATTGTTATTATATAAAGTTGCATATTGCAAGCACTCACTGTTGTCTAAGCAATGAAGGTGTGTTCCTAACATCAAAGAGTCAATTTGCGCTTTATTAACGCTACATATAGTTGAAATTCAATCATATCTATCAAAACAGTGTGCGTGCGTGCGTTGGAGCACAGAATACATCGTTGGAGGATTTAATGTCACGTTCCAAAATTGAATAGCCACAAAATGTAATAGGTCATTTAGACTTTTTTTGCGATTTGGTTGGCTATGCGACATTATCTATAAAATAATTAGGAACAAAAAAACAGCCACTGTACAAATCTTTTTGACAGGACGAAGTCTGTCGGGTCCGCTAGTTTATATAAACTCAGTTGAACTTACATTTGATTAAACTATGCTCATGGACATTTTATTATAAAATATAATATAATGTTCTTAATTAAAACAAAAACTAATTACTTGTTTACGAAAACAATATCGTGTTACCTTGCATATTAAGGTCGATACGAACTAAAACCATTTTCCATACACACCATGGGCGGTACAAACAGCACAAGCGTTAGTGATAATTCCCATAGTTTCCTTGGGCAATTATTTGAACCAATTTACTTTCACCCTGGGCAGGTAATTACGGGTATAATTACAACAAAATGTGTTTCAAATGTACAAAGTTACAATGACATCTCGCGACATTGGCGGTGACGTCACGGCTGACCTGGATCCTGTGGCAGCACGCAAGTAGTTTTTGCATTTATAATAAGATCTCATTATTTGCATAATGGGCCTGGTCGCATTATATACGAGGAGGCGTTGTAATGTTGCGGACTCCTCATTAAACTGGCTATCTTTTCGAAATTTTAGGTTGGAGATACAATATAAGTCACATACATACATACATACATACATACATACACTCACGCCTTTTTCCCACGGGGGTAGGCAGAGATTACGTCCTTCCACTTGCTACGGTCCTTACATATCTCTTTCGCTTCATCTACTTTCAATAACATTCCTCATACATGCTCGACGATTGCGGTACTTCTGACCTGGCCTTTTTTGAGGACACTTTCGATTTTTTCGAAATATGTTCGCCTAGGTCTTCCTCGTCCCGTGTCTCCACTCACTCCAGCTTCATAAATCATTTTGGTCAGTCTACTTTCCCTCCCTTCCCTTTCCCTCCCTTTGATCCCTTTAAGTCACATGTATGCTATAAAATTCATATACATATATAGATATAATATATAATACATTATATTCTTTAAAGAAAAGTCGGCATTATGCGACTGCCTTTTGTACCTTGAGTTCTTCGCGAACTTTCTACGTTCTATGAAAGGAAGGGGTTTCGTATATGTATATGCGAGAGCAGGCATTCTAAGCACAGCACATTTCAGCTAAGGGCACCATTTGTTGTTATTAGAAACACTACACTGCCAACTCTGTTTTGCTGCAGTATATCACTTATACAAAGAGTCTTTTCTTTCAAATCAAATCAAAAATTTATTCTTCAAATAGGATTTTACAATTTTTGAATGTCAAAGATGCTACGCCATTGGTTGACAAGTCTACGGCGGGAGACCTTGTACTGGAAAGAACCAGCAAGGGCCATTTTTTTTCTCCCTGTATCATTACAGAGTCGTCATTTGGAAGCCGGCTTCAGATACACAGTCTGAACCCAACCTCCGATACAAGTTAAAACAACTAACAAATATATATTTCCGTCACAAGAGTCATATCGCATTAAACAATTCTGATTTGTATATGTCCGGTACAAAACAAAAATATTATTTATTATAGTATACTTTGATGAAAGTTATAATCCTGTTAATAAACTGCGCGGCATATCTAATCTTAATAAAATCACTTCATAAAGAAAAAAGTATGCATAACTTTTTAATTATTCGTACGCTGGCGGATAGGCCAGATGTTAGTCTACTACAAAAATGTAATAAAAAGAATAAACATTTTAC
Source organism: Scirpophaga incertulas (assembly GCA_036419045.1). Lineage (NCBI taxonomy): Eukaryota > Metazoa > Arthropoda > Insecta > Lepidoptera > Crambidae > Scirpophaga > Scirpophaga incertulas. The sequence continues at coordinate 16,045,670 of CM071645.1, forward strand.
TACACAAAAATACATATACGAAACAAATGAAATATTCAAAGAAGACTTTAGAGGATCGCCAGCCTGATTGCTAACAGTAATTATTTTTAGGCAAATGGCAGGTAATATTAAACAAGAATATTGTTTTATTATGTGGGTAACAAATTCTTAATAACACTGAAAAAGTACTGATCTATGTAGAGATACTTGAAGAAGGCCCCCTGGAGATCCTATGTCAAGATTTTAGGTCCTTTCTTGTTTTAATTAACGTTGATAATTCTTCGATTTCAATCTAAAAAGGCTTCTAGCATTCTAATTTGTAAAAATCGTTAAATCCATCCATGCTCGCGTAATGTTGCGACATATCACATTTTTAACAATCGAACGGAAAATTAATTGCTGTCCCGTGGGAGCTGTTTCAGAAAAGAACACATTCCAGCGCTTGTTTTTCAAAAATCTGCAAACTAAATTGGACACGAAGCGAGCAAGCCGGATTAAATGCGAGTCGAGTATTAGCAAACAGTCGTTAGGAGAGAGAAACAAATTTGAAACGTCAATGAGATAAATAACTTGCAACCGGCGCTTTCAAATCCGTTTCGTGCGATGCATTGCTTGCCGGGAAATTCGTTCTTGTGTTTCCTTGCTATTTGTAACACTTCTAGTTTGTGATTTTGTGGAGTTTGTACTTATAAGTCTTCATTGTATTCGTACTCCAAACCAAAGTTCTAAATATACTCAGTTAAAGAAACGGTCTTTGATACTCCATTTATGCCGCATATTTTGTCAACTTATAAAGGAATCTAAATCTATCAGATTATATTCCCGCTAATTCCGAATCATGAAAAGAAATAATAAAAACATAAAATAGTAGTTACATCGGAACTAAAATTTGACGCTTTAAAATGATTTCGTTTCCGCATATTATTTTTGGTATTTTTTTTTTGTGGTGGGTGTCTATTGCCAGAAGTACCGATGATCTCATTAATATACATTAATAAGATCAAAATTACTTAAATTAGGCAATCATATTATAAAAGCATTCATAGTCAGTTGTGCTGGTCTTCCCTATTGCGACTTCACATTTGTATGATTCACTTTTGTTATTATTTTTTATGTGATACACTGACAAACAAGTCAACTGACCACCTGATTTAAATTGGTTATAACGCCTATAGTTCCTGTGAGTTTCGCAGTAAATCCGCAGTGTACGTCGCAAATATGCGACTTAAAATGTAGTACCCAGTAACTTTACTGCCTATTTTACCTCTCGAAACTGTAGGATTTATTAATATTTCTGTAGCTATGTTTTTTTTTTTTAATATGGAATGACAGCACAACAGAACAAGTGAATGTCAGAGAACGAAGAGGGGAGACATAAAATAGAGGAATGAGGTCGTGTCAAGCGATTTGAGTTGTTTTTATATATTTTATTTTAATGTGGTTTAAACATATAAAGTTTCATCCAACTGGTGCTTCTAATTTCCATTCCTACCTTTTGAAATTGGTAAGACTGAATTACCCAAGCAGATAATCCTATATAGCGGGGTTCCCCAACCAGTGAGGCGTGCCCCAATTGGGGGCTGTAGAGAGAACAAAGTGCAGTGAGCGGCTCCAGAATTGATTAATATATAAAATATTTACTAAAATCGTTTAAATAAATTAAATGTGTAATGAAACTTTGCAATAATAAAGCAAAAAATAAATACATCAGAATAACGCAGGCTATATTTTTTTTTTTGTTCCCCTGAGGAAAATGCATTAAATTGCATACCCCGGCTGTGGCGAGCCGGCGGTTATGTGGGGCTCTCCTCCCCAGAAGGGGGAGGCCTACCCACTAAAAACCTCAGGGATGGCCTTCCTCAGGCATGTAGGGAGCCCCCGGGAACATCAAGCGACTTCCGGGAACTTATAAATTGTAGCCTATGTATTATTCTCGTGGAAAGGCTACAGTTTTGTAAAGTTTCATTAAAATTCAATCAGCAGTTTTTATGTGAAAGAGTAAAAACATACATACAAACTTTTGCACATATGTTATTAGTAGGGATTGTGTAAATTGTCCAAAATATGACGACTCCCCATTTCGACCTCTAGGGGGCGTAGTATTTTAGCATAATATTGGGTGAAGCGCATAGGGAAAAAAAATGGGAACCCTTGCTATATAATCACCCGTATAGTCTCTCCCGATAGAATGTATATAGTAAATGTTTTCAATACTGCGCTGGATTCCCTGCAGACTCAATATCACTTGCTAATACAGTCTATGTATAGTCCAAGCTATATGATATTCTAGGTCACATTGGGGTATCCAGTTCTCAATTAATCAGACAGGTCATTCCTATGTCCCTATCTACCGACTTGCGTCTGCCGAATTATTCATGACGTCCTTGTCCTACGCAACACTCCAGATTATTAATTTATTCAAGTTAGTAAATATTGATGCTCTGCGGCCGGTAGACATCAAACTTCTGTGTACCTTTGAACAACTATTATTTGTTTGCGTATTGGATTATAAGGGTTCTGGGTGTAAACATATGCGTAATAATCGTGGATTCATATATATTGTTAATGTGTAATATTTTGAGCACATATATGAATAATAATTATAATTACAAAGGATATTGATTACGTTTGCTGATTCCGCGCAGTTGATGATGACTTGTCCAACAAGCAGACAAGATCGATACGTGTTTTGTCTCTCAGCGAGACATCTTCAGGATATGTTGCCCGCTCGGTGTCTCACGAGCGACTCATCACTCGTGAGACACCGATACAATGGACTTCCGCAAAATAACACCTGCTACAATAGAGTACTTAATAATTATAAAGTTTGTTTCTCTCAAAGCTTGGGCGAACGATAGAACTGTTATCAGATACAAGTTAATAAAACAGTTGCACAAGACAATAAGATTGGAGTCTGAACGAGGTGAGAAATTTGCCAGTATTCTAGACCAGACCAGCATGATATACTCGTACTAACTAAACTCAGCACGAGCCTTGGTGATAAGAGCCCTAAGGCTTGGATGAACGGGTGACCGCACCATCAGGAGATTGCACGGTCAGCCTTACCCTACGAAGAGGACATATGTGCATGAAAAAGGGGTGGTACACCCAAGTGGCTTCGACCTTAATGGATGGGGCTTACATGTGCTGAAGCAGAAGACTGTTGAGGAAAGGGACTACAAGGTACGGTACTACGAGGTGCGGCGGCGCAGGTCCTGCCGCACCCCTGCTCCTGCGTTGATTGATCGGAAGACTCGGCTAATACTTGTCTAAGAATTAACCTTTGAACACGTTTAAATATACATTTGAACCAACTTTCAAATTTCACACAAATCAGTCCAGCAGTTTAGACATTTCACGTCACGATTGAAATAAATAGCTTGTAATATTTCTGATTTATTATAAATTGAAACATTCATTTTACAATTACTCACAATCGCATTACTTTGTCGTTTTAAACTCCAAAAACCGACTTGTCCTGGGCGGCAAAATGATCACTTTAATGGACAATCTCTTCAAAGTTTTTTACTTCGAGGCCATGGAGAGGTCTATAAAAATGTTTTAATTGGTCCCATAGACACAGGTGTGTTCAAGTTACTTCCTATTTAAAAGAACATAAGTTGAGTAAACTTTTTGTATTATGTTACACAGCCTTTTTTGCATCTCAGAGTGAAATTATAGACCTTCGCAGCTATCATAGGTATAAAGTTTGATGAAGCTGAAGCTGAAGTTTTATTGAGACATATTAATCATTTACTATTGTTTCTGTTAAAAAACGCCCACTACTGGATATAAACCTCTTCAAAGGATCTTCACGCCGATTGAACTAGCGCTTTCTTTCTAATGCTCATCCCATTCCTGATCTAAAAACCTCAGGGATGGACTTCTTTGGGCATGTAGGGTGCCCCCGGGAACGGCAAGCGACTTCCGGGAACCCCAGCCTCCGCTCCCCTGCCGATACAGGGGAGCCCTCCTTGGGGGAAGCTACAATACTTGCCCCGATCTCCTCCACACCCCATTCCTGATCTGCACCAGACTATTAGTCCACCTTGAGGAAGGTCTACTGACGTTGCGGCTCTCGACATACGACTGCCACACAAGAAGCTTACCGAACCGTTCTGTATGCAAGGTTTCAGAACACCTTAACTTCACAGAAAATGTTTATTACTATTTATTAGACTGTAAAATTGATCTGTTTACTTGAGAAATATAGATGTATACGTTCCAAATTTAAGTTTATGTACTTTGTTCGGGTACAATCGCTATATTTTTAGGAAGGTTATATTTTTCGAGTGCTGTGTACAATTATATGTGTATATAATTATATATGTATGTATAATTATTTAGCATGTTGAAACGTCTCTGACGATTTTAGATTTATAGAGGGGTCGTTAGGTTTGCATTTACTGTGAACTGAGACTAACGATAGTCTCATCTCAACTTTTTAGCTCCAGTCTTTTTCTGTCTTTTTCATAAACTCATTTCGTGGTGCCCGTTTTCTTTGGGTAGAAGAAATAAAGAAGTATTTGAGGCGAGAAAGAAAATCAATGCCGGAAAATTCTTTTAAAAATGTTTTGTAGTTTGGGTTCTTCGTTAATATTAAGTGTGTCGTTTCTAAAGAAGCATACTTTAAAGACGTTAAAATATATTTGTATAAATAACCAGAATTTTCTGTAGTACAAATGACATGAAAAAATACGATATACAAATTATTTTTGTTGAGTTTGATCAAATAGGAGTATAAAGATTGTTTGATGAGCAGGAAAATCTGCGTTCAGCGGCCCGATAGTACTAATAAATTTCAACCAAATCAAATCCGTTCCATAACAAAAACGCCGCCAATTCACAAATATCTTATCGCACTAACGTAACGTTTCACATTCGATGCATTCCAACTTCAGTCGGACGTTCATGAACGGTTAAGACGCTGTCTGTTGTCTATTACCGTATCGCAAAAAACGAAATTGAACCAAAAGCTCTGTCAAAATACTGTTTGAGAAAAAGTTTATTATTTTGCACCTTTTATACACATTGAAGATGAAGTCAACGAAAACAAACATACAATTTTATATTTGTGTCTATAGATCGTAACGTTTTTGCCTATAAATGAAACCTTTACCAAATAAAGGTTTCATTGCAATCGAACCGTAAAACCAAACTTCAACTGAAATTAGTGCGATTGGATTGCTGATTGGTTATAGCTGTAATTTATTATACACAGACGTTGTTGCGGATCCCCAAACTTTTTACTGTTTATTTAAATTCTTTTGAAGTATTGTGACATATTGTTTGATGTTTTTTTACTGTCAATAAATATAGTCGTTTGGATATTTGCCTTATTTTTCTAAATAGTTATTTTAAATTATTTTATATAGTGGCGACCGTGATTTTGAGATGGAAAAGGCAAAACAGGAACGATCTGTAGCCAGACGGCTGTTTTCTATGTGTAGTAACAAATTGACAGACCTTTTGGAGAACGGTGACAAAATTTCTATCGCGGCAGAGTTTGCCAAATTTTCAGATCGTTATAATAATCTAGTGAGAATTCAAGATCATATTTTGACGCTATGGTTAGACGACCCTGAGAAAGACGAGGAAGAATTTGACGCCGACTTGAACTCCGCAGAGGAATACATAGATAAATGGTTTGTTCTTAAACAAAAAGTACACGAATACATGGAAAACTTAAATTTGACGTTAAAGGCAGATATGAATCGTGCATTTTTAGCATCCAACAAAGGTCAAAGCCCAAACCTTCGGCTTCCAAAATTGGAACTAACGAAGTTTGATGGCACCATTAGTAAATGGCTTGCGTTCTGGACGCAATTCAAGAAAATACATTCAGACGATCACTTAGATAACGACGAAAAGTTTCATTATTTACTTCAGTGTATGGAACAAGGCTCGAGTGCCCGTGAACTTATAGAAAGCTTTCCACCCACGGGTGACAATTATCATAAAGCCATACAACAAATGAAGGATCGATTTGCTCGTGATGAAGTCATTATTGAACATTATGTTCGTGAGTTACTACAGCTTGTATTAGCACAAACAAAAGGCACATTAAAACAGTCATTGAGGAGTTTGTATGATAAATTGATGACCCAGATATTGGCTTTGGAATCATTAGGGGTGACTCAAGATAAGTATGCGTCATTCTTATATCCCTTAGTAGAGTCGGCCTTACCAGAAGACATACTTAGAGCCTGGAGTCGATCACACCTGTATGCTACACCTGACAAAGGTACACCCTTATCCTTACTTCTTACGTTTGTGAAAGGTGAAGTAGAAGCTGAAGAACGTATTCGACTATCGAGATCTGGATATACCGACAAATATTCACCTTCCTCGCCAACAGCTGCATTTTTAACAAGTAATGTGAGTAAGACAAACGATAAACAAAATAATAAATATTTACAGTCCGAACAAATAAAAGTTAGAGAATGTCTTTGGTGTGGAAAAATGTCACATTCGAGTTCGGAGTGTAAAATCGCATTGACTAAGACCTTAGAAGAGCGAAAAGAGTTTATAAAAAGTAAGAATGCTTGTTCTATTTGTTTATTGAAAGGTCATAATTGGAAGAAATGTAGAAAATATCCAAAATGCGTCTTATGTAGTAAAAGACATTTTACTATAATGTGTGGAAACCTCCCAAAGAACAAACATGATTGCGAGCCCTCTACTTCTGCAACAAACACTGATCAAAGTGCATTATATCAAACGATTAGTTCGAAAACCGAAACTGTTCTATTACAGACGCTGAAAATAAAGCTGATAAACGGAAGTAAAGAACTCATTGTTCGCGCTTTATTAGACTCAGGTGCTCAGCGTTCGTTTGTCAAAAGTGAAGTTGCAAAGAAGCTGCAAATGGAAAAAATTGAATGTAGAGAATTAAGTCACGCATTATTCGGAGGAAACATCACAAAAAAACGTAAACTGAACATCTATGAAATAACTGTACGAAGTCTAGATGATAAATATGGAAGAAAATTTAGAGTTATTGAGCAAGATAACATCTGCGGTGACCTACCTAAGTTGAAAAGGGGCAGTATATTAACTCAGTTACAAAACTTAAATATAACGTTAACTGATTGTGTTGATGAAGTAACTGAGATAAGTGTGCTAATCGGTTCTGATGTTTTAGGTGGTTTGTCTACGGGACGATCGATTCAGCTGGATGATGACCTTTTAGCCGTTGAAACCAAACTGGGATGGACGTTGCAGGGGCCGGCAGTCGGTGTACATTGCTCTCTGGGTAACGTAGGCACATTCGCTGTAAATAACACACACTCTTTTGATGTGGATGACTTTTGGAGGTTAGAGACCTTAGGTATTAGGGAAAAGTCAGAAATAGATAGCGATCAAACGTTAAATTTAGATATACTAAATTTTTTTAAAAACTCTATACACGTAAATGGAGAACAACGCTATGAAATAAACTTACCTTGGAAACCTATTTCAAGTCTTCTCGATACTAACTATAGCTTAGCTTTAAAGCGCTTAAAGTCAACAACTACAAAACTTATTAAGTTAGGCATTTTAGATGACTATAACTTAGTTTTTAAGGAGTGGTTGGACAGTAACATCATAGAGGAAGTAAAAAATGATACGCCTACTAGTGGTCATTATATGCCTCATCACGCTGTAGTGAAGGAGTCAAGCCTTACTACAAAGATAAGACCGGTCTTTGACGCGTCCGCTAAAGATCGAAATGGTTTGTCTCTGAACGCGTGTTTAGAGAAAGGTATAAACCTGATCGAATTAATTCCAAAATTGCTTATACAATTTAGAAGGAACGCTATCGGGGTGTCCGCCGATATTAAACAGGCATTCCTTCAAATATCGGTAAATCCGTGCGACCGCGACTATTTAAAGTTTCTTTGGTGGCGGGATATAAATGAAAACGAAAGGTACTTAAGGTTTTTAGACATCGGCGCGTAGTATTTGGCGTCACAAGCAGTCCTTTTCTGCTATCAGCCACAATCTTGCATCACCTTGAGCAATTTGACAGTATCACAGCAGCCAAATTGAGAGCATCATTTTATGTCGACAACTGCGTGCTCAGTTTGAAAAATGAAACTGAAATGCAATGTTTCATATACGAAGCTAAGAAGCTAATGATGAAAGGTATGTTTGAGCTTCGCTGCTGGGTAACGGGTCCTATTATTACAGATGATCAAGTATCCACTATATCTGTTCTTGGAGTCATGTGGGATCCTCAAAGTGACGAAATGTTCTGCAAAATACCTTCCCTTATCACTAAGAGAGAAGAAAAGGCAACGAAACGCACTATACTTTCTGCAGCACAAAGCGTTTTTGACCCTTGTATGTCCTACAACCATCATTCCAAAATTGGTCATACAAAAGTGTTGGATACTTAATGTCGATTGGGACCAAGAGCTGCCTGAAGATCTCGAGAAGGTCATAAGAGATTGGCTTCAACAGTTACCTTGTTTGTATTCGTGTCGCATAGCTAGACCACTAAGCTGTTTTGATTTAGACAACAGCATGAATACTGTTCATATATTTAGTGATGCTAGTCAAGCCGCCTATGCTGCTTGTATATTTCTTCGATCTGAGTATAGAGGCAGTATAAACGTACAACTGGTCATGGCGAAATCAAGAGTAGCGCCGACAAAAGCAATTACCATTCCGCGCTTAGAATTAATCGCTGCTTTGATGGCCGTAAGACTCTATATAGAAGTAAAAAAAGGTCTGGACTTAAATTGTAAAGAATATTATTGGACTGATTCCAGTATCGTTTTAGCATGGATTAGACGTAAGGTAGGGCTTAACATTTTTGTTCATAACCGTATAAACGAAATTACAAATAGCACTCTCATTTGCGATTGGCATCATATCCCAGGCGAACATAACCCAGCTGACCTGCCTTCTAGAGGTTGCACCCCGGAGCACCTTTTGAAGAGCAGATGGTGGGAAGGCCCGGAATGGTTAAAAGGAACGTCTGAGAAATGGCCAATCTCAAACTGTAAACCTGATTTAGAGCAGGTAGAGAAAGAGGTTAAAAAGAGTTGCTTAATTGTCCACACTGATAAATTTTCTGATCGTTTTTCTAATTTTAGTAAGTACCCCAAAATCGTTAGAATGGTTGGTTGGATATTACGGTTTATATATAATAGTCGTCGTTATATCAATCAAAGGAAATCTGGTGATCTATGTACAGAAGAATATATACAGGCAGAATATTGTTTATTAAAATTATTGCAATCTGATTTCTTTTCCGATAACGATAGCTTACATGTAAAATTTAAATTAGAAACCTTCAGAGATGATAATAATTTAATAAGAGTTAAAACACGACTAACTTTACGAGAAGACACTTATAATTTTAAATATCCGATTTTAGTACCAGGTCAGAGTATAATCGTCGAACGCCTCGTTACTCACGAGCACATTCGTAATCTCCACTCCGCTGGATCACAAACTTTAATAAGTATATTACGCGAACATTATTGGATAGTTAGTATAAGAAAATTAGCAAAGAAAGCGGTAAGACAGCGCGTAATTTGTAGGCGTTATAGCGCTAAAGCCTGTTCAGCACCCAACCCTCCACTTCCAGTTGACAGAATACACTGTGGTTCTGCTTTTGAAGTCACTGGTATAGACCTGGCGGGTCCTTTAATGCTTAAATCTGGTTCAAAGTGTTGGATCGTATTATTTACTTGCGCAACATATCGTGCAGTACACTTAGAAATATGTACATCATTGAGTACCTCAGATTTGTTTTGATTTATTTTTTCAGGTTTGTTGCGAGGAGAAATAATGTAAAAATAATATATAGCGATAATGGCACTAATTTGAGAGGTGCTAGCAACTTCTTACGTTCCATCGACTGGGATGAAATATCCAGTCAAGTTGCTTTACAGAAAATTATATGGCGCCATATACCTCCTGCAGCGCCATGGTGGGGAGGATTCTGGGAACGCCTTATTAAGGTTGTGAAGGAGACATTAAGGAGGGTTCTTGGAAAGGCAGCTTTGCGGTATGAGGAACTCGAAACGGTGCTCTGTGAAGTGGGATCGTTGATAAACTCCGGCCCGCTAACTTACATCGCTGTTTCGAGTGAAAATGTAATACCTCTTACACCTTCGATGTTTTTAAACGTAGGCTCGACTAACAGTTTCGATACTGATCTCTTTAGTCGACTGAGTGGGCCGGTACTGACCGCTAGGTGGCGCTATCTGGTTAAGTTACACGATGATCTGAAGCAACGCTTTCGGAGCGAGTACTTGTCTCTATTAGTCCAAAAGTCCTCCAGTACATTATCACGAAGTAATTTAAAGGTAGGTGATGTGGTCGTTGTAGGTTCAGATGATAAAAAGAGAGTTAATTGGCCACTCGGTGTAATATTAGAGATCGTCGCAGGAACAGACAGTCATTGCCGAGTAGCACGCGTCAAAACTCAAGCAGGAGTGCTGCTTAGGCCATTTCAACGTCTTTATCCCTTAGAGGTTCCCCAGGAGCAATGTATTACTGTTACCGGCTCTTCCTCGGCCGCGTTTTGTTTATAACACCGCTAGCTGTCGATCGTCTCGCAGATGAGAGTTTTTTGTTTTTATTTAATTCGCAGAGTGCTTGTGGTTTGTGTTTGTTTTTAGCGTTCCGTATAACGCAAGGCGGGGAGGATGTTGCGGATCCCCAAACTTTTTACTGTTTATTTAAATTCTTTTGAAGTATTGTGACATATTGTTTGATGTTTTTTACTGTCAATAAATATAGTCGTTTGGATATTTGCCTTATTTTTCTAAATAGTTATTTTAAATTATTTTATAGACGTAATAAGCACTTGCTCTTCGCTTCTTTTATTTTTATTTAATCTTGTATAGAAGAGCCTATTGCCTAGAGATAAGATGGGTAATTGATCGAAATACTGTGTGCTGCAGATCAGCGTGCGGTTCGCATGTGTGAGTCGGAGTTGTAAACCGGTTTACAGATCGGCTCACTCATCTTAGCGCTTGTCAATGTGAATCTTGATGAAATGTGGTGCATATATTTACCTATATCACAAAAATATCTACAACATACAATCTGACACGTAATCTATATGCTACTCAGTTGAGTGCGTCGTGATCTATAACTTTTGTTGTTAAGCTGCAGATCAACGGCTCTAATTAATTGAATTGATCTTGATCTGTACATTTGACTCGGTTCTCAATTTCACACATTCACTATTGCCTTTGTTCGATTATTTAACGGAGATATTGCGATAATTTTTTAAAGCATAAAGTATCATACTCAGATGAACAAAGGTATCATCTGTATTCTAAATCCGTCACCAAACATATTGTAACGAAACATTATTTATTAATGGTCGTTTTCTATGTATACCGACATGATTATGATGGTCAAGTTAAGATTTAAGATATTGTGCGCTCAATTTTAATTTGTTTCGTAAATCTGACCTGCTGATAGACAAGACTAGACTAAAATAGAGCGTGCCAAAAATATTCTATGAAATGTCTGATGGAACCGCTCCGAGAAAACCACATAGGTTTTTCTCGGAGCTCTCTTATATTAAAGTATAGTAAAAAATACGCATGATGTTTTAAATTTGAATCTAAACGTGAAAAATTTGGAGCTACACAATTATTAGAGTGTCGCACAGAACAGAGATTCAGGACCTGACAGGTAAGAATTGTCCTTGTTGAACCTTTGTTGCACCTGTCACTTTGATGCAATCACAGTACTGTCGATTAGAAATTGCTTTATTTGTACCACGATGGTGGCAAGCAGTCCTACGGCCCGCCTGATGGCATGCGGTTGCCGTAGCCTATGGAGGCATGCAACACCACTCATGCGTTGCTGACCCTTTAAAACAGTGGTTCCCAAAGTTATCTTGGCTACGACCCATCTAATTCAAATTTACAAACTTAGGACCCACCTCTAATAAATTCAACTGATTTATTAATTTTGGTAACGGTTTTTATAGCGAACTTTTCAAATAACAAACGAAGTGTTAATGCAATTTCTTATTACTTAATTAAATAACTATTGTACATTAAAAAGTTTTTCAATGGGAAGGATAAAATTATTTTCTATGTTTCGTCATCATAGTTTTGACGTCAACTTAAACCCGAGTTACTTTTAACCGCAGTGAGTTTGTTAAGTCCAATTTATTTCGGTATTTAGTTTTAATGTTCACCATATTAGAGAATCCGGCCTCAGATAGGTATGAGGTAGTGAAAGGGAGGAGGACTTTTATAGCTTCATCAAACAGGCATGGATAGTTACCAGCAACCGAGAGCCAGAATTTTGTTAATTGCTTACGATTGAAACAATATTTAGTGACGAAGTTTTGCGCATTTAATCCGTTCGGCCCGGCCGGCGCGGCGGGCGGTCGTCTCAATCGGTTGGTGTGTCGTTCCGCAGGCAGGGCCCACTTAATATTCGCTTGCGACCCACTAGTGGGTCCCGACCCATGGTTAGGGAAACCCTGCTTTAAAAACCTATTTACTCCCTGTTTGGAGAACCTCATACTGTAACCAAATGCTTTTATAATTACCTTACGTATACAAGTAACGCGTTACTTTCAATGTTGATATTTTGACAGTTTTCATGCCGCTCGAATAAAGCCTGTTTTCGTAATGCTAATGTAAATCTGGACACGTTGCTGACTGTACATGAAAAAGATTTAATTTTGCAATCGTAAACATGAATATTAACTGCATACTCTCGGTATAGGCATAATAATCAAACTATAGCTTACCATGAGCCTTAATATTTTCGTGCGTATATTAACCGCGGTTATCCCGAGCACCGATGCAAGTGCTTCAATTCGAATTAATGTGACAAATGAACCACCGCCACTAAGTAGGTCAACGCGGGTCAGACGGATGCTGGAACAAACTGGAAGTGGGTTTTGTAAGGCTAACATTGCAGCTTGTATCTGCATTGGCAATTACATCAGACTTCGTATATAACATTTTTTTTAAATAACTGAGCCTGTGCATTTAGCCCTTAATAGATAGAATCAATAGCTCTAGTGTAAATATTGAAGATATGTTTGGGGAGCTGATTAGTACGTATTTACTCCGATGTTAAAAATAAAGCTTTTAATCTTACATTTATATAATAAATGGAATGTCATAAGTACAAATTTATAAGTTTAACAAATTTTTCAGTAATGTTTTCTAAGAGTTTTGATACGTAGTTATTAAGTAAATAAAGTCTACTTAGATTTGACAGTAAAAAGGCGAAGAATGTATTTGAAATACACAATTGGGGCGGCTAGTGCTTAGTCGAATGGTGAAGGCGTCAGGGCGGTTTGTTGAAGATGCGAATGCTATGATTTTGGTACGGTTTTTTCATAATTATATTTATAGTGTTAGTCCTGTTGACCTAGAATCGTGAAAGTTAAGTACGTAATAATCGTTAAAGTACGTAGCACAAGTACAAAATCAATTACGATTATCGTAAATTCATAGTTGCGTTCGAAAAAAGTGCGATTATAAACTTACAGTTACACGTCTAATGTACGATGAAAAATGATCGGTGCATGAGTCCAACTTTTAAAATTTTTGTCCAACAAATCTTTCGTTTTCTTTGATTATAAGAAACTTGTACTTTACTTTGTACTTTGTTCAGTATTACTAAAACAATTTTATGCTTGATTTACAAAAAGTATACTGGGGTCATAGATAACTCTCACCTAGTAGTTGATGTCACAGTTCCGTCTCAATATTCTTTAAAGTATCAAAAATAAACAGTGTATAACGTGACAGTTGGGTAAATAGCATTAATTTATTAATTAATTATTATTGACGCAATATCATTGACTATATTCGGTTTTGATTTATATTAGTAATTTATTTTATAAAAAATAATTTCATTCATGTTGTTTGATACATGTAGAAAGATAGAGGAAATACGACTGACAAAAGAAATTTATTAGGCAAATTTGAATGTTTATTAGGCCAGATAATTTATACGGGCATTTGGTAGGGCACGACCTCTTTTTTTTTTCGAGGGCTGGCACCGTGCTGGCAAATACCGCACTCAAATCAAATCAAAATCAAAATAATATTTATTCAACATTGACCTTTACAGGCACTTATTGACGTCAACAAACAAAACAAAAAAAAAAGCTTAAATAAAAAAAAAAACAAAAACCTTGTCCGTACGTACGAATAAGGAAAGAAAAAAAGAAAAAATATATTGACTCGACACCTGTTCGGAATTATAATAATATAATATAAAAATACAATATAGTATAAGATACAATCATACCTAATACGATTACAGTCGTATGTATGTTTACATACACATATAAATTAATACAATATTATAAATAATGTTGTTACCAAACATGGCTCTATGAATAGTGTCCCTATTCCCAAATACTGTGATCATTTAGATAGTCACTTACTTTATAATAACCTTTACTCATGAGTGCCTTTTGATATGGATTTTAAATTTATATAAAGGCAAATCAATGACACATTGCGGAAGCTTGTTAAACATAGATATACATTTCCCCAAGAACGAACAGCTAGTTTTATGGAGTCTGAACATTGGAACGGCAAGTTTATTTTTGTTTCTAGTATTCACATTATGTAGATCACTGTTTTTATTGAATTTATTATAGTTTCTATATACAAAAACTAAATTATCATATATATATTGACTAGCTAAAGTTAAAATATTACACTAAAACCCCCTAGTGTTCTCTGGGCCCATCTCGGGACGCGTGTGGCGGGGTGCGCTTTCGCGATTCTACCGCCACAGCGCCGAATGGTAGGGAACGACTAGTCGAACATACCTGGATCAAATAGGGGATATACTGAAGAAAGGTCAGTTCAAGAGTACCCGTAACCGACGAGCGTGTATATAAGTAGAAATAAAAATGGAGAAAGCTGGAAGGTATATTGGGATCGTAGCAACTGGAAAACTGTGATTTCTGTATACTCCCATGGGAAACAAGTATGAGTATTTGTATGTTATTGCCCCCTGTGTGAGTATATGTATCTATATGTATATCTCGTATTTTACAATGTTATAATAAAAGCCGGTATTCCGGCGTGAAGTGTAAGGAAGCAGTGAAACTACAGAGAACCATAACGTTGCATCTATGGTAATGTAGGTACACTACTATTTTCTGGGGATTGCAAATTTTTTTGCGAATTTTATCGGAACTATATCCACTGTATGCGACTGTTTCTACTTACTTACCGTTAGATAGGTCTGCTTGTTTGTATATTTTATAATTATTTATTATACTAGCGGACCGGACAGACTTCGTCCTTTTTTTTTCCTGAGGAAAATGTATTAAATTGCATACCCCGGCTGCTGCGAGCCGGCGGTTATGTGGGGCTCTCCTCCCCAGAAGGGGGAGGTCTACCCACTAAAAACCTCAGGGATGGCCTGCCTGTAGGCATGTAGGGAGTCCCCGGGAACACCAAGCGACATCTGGACTAGCGGACCCGTCCGACTTCGTCCTGTTAAAAAGATTTGTAAAGTGGCAGTTTTTTGTTCCTACTTATTTTATAGATAATTTGATGTAAAAAAGTAGTTATAGTGACGTAACTACAATAGTTAGACATATGGTCTCGCGAAGTTTTTTGTAAATATTGATATATTCATTAATACTCTTTGCAGCGTATGCGATGAAAGACATTTTATGGCTAGTTTTTTTACACCTTCGGTTGGTTTTAATAAGAATTCCTAAAGATTTCTATAGTAATCTAGTACTAAATATAGCCTATGTAGCTTTCTAATGAAAAAAGAATTATTAAAATCGGTCCAGTAAGTACTTTTTAAGTTTATTACGAGTATTAGTATTATATAGAGATGCCGTAATACTTATGTCACATCGAATATGTAGATATAATTTTACGTAGAACAAGACCGCCAATTAAGCTCAATTCTGGAATATTTGAAAATGTTAATCTTTACTAAGATGTTCGCGCTGACGGTTTCATACCACAATGCGGATGTTCATTCAAAAGTCACTTTTATTACAACCGTGTAAAGCAAGTTTAAATACGAAAGTGTTGCAAACCATCGCCATCTTTCTGTTCTTACGTTCTTCAGAGATTTATGCTAACTCAATTTGTCTTTAGACTCGTCGCGGGCGCAGTGAAGCTTAACATATGTATGTAATATTCGTGTCTAATATTATTGTATTGTATATATATAATAAGTTTGTTTGCTACAGTACATACATTTATACATATTTTATAATTTCAATGGCTTATTTACAAACAGCGCCAGATATATTGTAGAAAAATATTCAAAATGATACCGATATTTAACTTATATCTCCGTTGTCAAAGTAGACCATAGGTTGCTGGTACGGTCGGCCAAGAACGTGGTCTACCAGTTTTGACAAAATTTCATATGTGAGTAAAATAGCGATAAGGTTGAACTCCTGTACTTATTACCTTTTTAAGATTATGCAGAGTGATGACATTTTTTTTGCTGACATTTGAGTTTGACCTTTATTATCCACGTATTAAACGATAAATTCCAACCAACAGTATTAAAACCTAAAATAATCTGACAGCTATTAATCTGTCAATTTTGTCAGAATATTTTTGCACGGGAAAATCAACTCTGTTACTTTATAGCGCACGAATGATTTTCAATCTTAGGGGTCATCCATAAATTACGTCACACGAATTTCGTGATATTTTGCCCCTCCCCCCCTCCTTGTCACAGCTAGTCACATTTGTGAGACTCCCCCCCTAGTGTGACGTCACAAATTTTGAAATTATTGAACGATAAAAGCGGTTTCGAAATCAGTTTTATTTTCATTTTAATAAAATTAACATCAAATCAATTAACAAAACAATAACGATTACTTATATTAAATAAGTATATGGTCATTTCATGATTTTCTTATTATATTTTTCAAAATCACCTACTATAATCAATTAGAAAAATAGTACGTTTCGGGAGTACCTCTATTAATAGATAGAAGATACCTTTATTTATTTACTTTATTTAGTATACAGACTTTACAATAAAAGTTAATATTTACAGCACTTTTCATACTAATAATAAAAATTTAAAGTTTGTGTTTTAACAGTTAGCTTATTTGATTTAATAGATTTTGTAATGTGACGTCACGAAATTTAAGATCCCTCCCCCCTTGTCACACAATGTCACACTTCGTCAACCCCCTCCCTCCCCCTAACCGTGTGACGTAATTTATGGATGGCCCCTTAGGTACCTAAGCAACCATTAACATCAAAAGTACTTCATATAACGTATACGACAATAGAATATCATAGAAAAAGCGATACTGTCAAATTGATTTATGTCGGTTCGAACAAAAGAATATAATATTAGCAAGGTAATATAATTTTTAAATGATGACATATCGTCATGGGCGCAAACTTCGTCGCGCCTACTAGCGACCCGCTGTGGCGCCTCAGGCTAGTTTATCTGGTCCGAGGCCGCCACCCGATCCCGCTCGGCGGATTCCTTCTGGCATCACCGCTTCGCAGGAGACCACAGCCCTCCAACCTCCCTCATCCGCCAGCATTGCCGCAATCAACGCCGACGGAGACTGATCAGGAGACGCACATAGCTCCCAAACTCTAACTGCACGCCGGACCCTCTCGGCCCATTGGTGCAACTCCTGTATGTGCATTTTGTGCGCTGGTTCCGGGGGCGCCCCTCATCGTCCCCCCGAACGAAGAAACAATAACTTACTCTTCAAAATTTTATATTTATGTATACACACAAGAGATAAATAAGTTATAGTGTTATATATGCCCATTCCTTCAACAGAGTCATCCACAAACTCCGAAGTATTACCTCAACCTCAAATGGCAATAGGCATGGCACTTACTTGCAGGACTGACACTCCTCGTGGCAGAAAGGTGCTCGAGTGGCAGTCATATATCGGAAAACAGCGTCGATGGATCTCCCAGAAGGTACAGCGACAATTTGGTGTGGATTGCAGGAAGTCGCTGGATGCTGGAGCGTCGCAGCATCGATTGGTGTGGTAATGCTTTTGGATGGCCTATTTCCAGTAGTAGACGTCTATCGACTGAAATGAACGAAATGGAAAATTGTGAAATGTTTTGTCTAAAGTAAATGTAGAGAAATTTAAAATACCTACTACCTAATAAAATTCTCATAATTTTTTCAAGAAATTTTCTTTACCTAGTCTCCCAATTTATTAAAGAATATTGCCAACGAACCCTTCCCCACGACACAAAGGACGGATAATGAATAAATTATGTCATCTCAAACAATAATCTATCCTTGGCTCACTTAAACCATAGACAATGACGGAGAAAATGAAGATATATCTTAAACAAAA
Organism: Scirpophaga incertulas; assembly: GCA_036419045.1. Classification (NCBI taxonomy): domain Eukaryota; kingdom Metazoa; phylum Arthropoda; class Insecta; order Lepidoptera; family Crambidae; genus Scirpophaga; species Scirpophaga incertulas. Next base: position 16,063,941 of record CM071645.1, read on the forward strand.
GGTTTTGCGACTGCATTCAACGGCAACTTAACGACCTCTCTTATCGTCTGATCTTACATAACACTAAATTAAAGATGCCAGACGAAATCTTAAAATATATTTTACTTTTTGATAATATAGCCCCAAACCTCCGAGGGTGGGCATGGCCACAGCACTTCCTAACTAATAGCCATAAAGGCGGCTTAAGGTGTCTATACCTTTTGTGTTGGAAAATTCATAAGAACACCCAAGAGCATTTTATGTTTGACCGGAGCAGATAACGTGTTATTGGAAAAACGAAATTGATTCTTTGTACATATATACCTATATATATAAGTACAGTGTTACAGTTGCAGTGTTTGTATCATGACACCACCTTGACAAGAAATCGTATCTTAACATAACAGTCCCGCTGTTTATGTTTATCTAGTATACTGCTACGTCGGGGATTCATATCCCGCATGGGACAGATATTTTGTATGGCCTACAATAATTTTTTTCGGTCTGGGTGTATAAGCATGTAAGATTTTATATTTGTGACAGTGCTCACGAATCAGGATAATTCGAATTATTTTATTTATTTTTAAGGCTGAGTTTAGTCTGTAGGTCATACTGATCGGATCGGACAAAGAAGTGACGTTGTTTTAAATAATTTAAAAAAAACGTTACGTTTAGGAAATTGATGAATATATTTAAAAACATTGGATCCCAGCCAGTCTCATCCAGCATGCTTTGATCGGTGTAAAGCAGGTGCAATATCAGAGGTGTTACGGAAAATGCAGCTCGTGGCCGGTACGCGCCGCAGTATAAAGCTTTGGACAAACAACTTAAACCCTTAGCCATTTCTCAACAGTGTCTGAGCGACAAATCCTACTTACATCACTTTTGCGTGACCTGACTATGATTACATAAATTGTGTTGTTTGATGTTTTGCGTATTCAACATAAATTTTGCCGAGATGAAAGGCTCATCCCGGCAAAAGCAGTTTTATTTCTTACCCTAATATAATTATTGGATTATATAGTCCATGAATTTACTTGCCGCAATTTATTTATTCTGTGCCCAACTATGTCAACCTTTTTATAATTGTCTATTTTTTGTATTTGTTTTTTATTATAAAATTGTTCTTTTGTTCTTCGGTCTTCTTGTTTTTGACGTTCAATAGCGAAACATATATTTTCCACGAAGTACCTTTTATTTTATAATATAAACAATAAAATATTCTTATCTACAAATGTTGGTATTATTCGGACTAAATGTCGGAGACATTTTCTGATACACTAATAAAAAACAAATTAATATTTTTATAATTGCCAAATTGAAATATCTTTATAGAAACTTCAAGACTTTCCTTAAAGAGAAGCTTGCGTAATTCGTTACTAAAGTTCTACTCGCTTGGAAAGTTTTTACGTTTTATATGGGACATTTCATAAAAGTATAAACTATGTTATGCAGTCTATCTTAATCGTTTTGTGGTTTACAATATAATTATGTTTAAATTAAGTAACCTTATAATCGTAATTTTAATATAGTATTTTATTTTTAAAATGAATAAATACGACGTTTCAAAAAATCATTGTACCCACTCATCCAGTGTCATGTAATAAAAAATATTGTTTTATTCATGTTTTATTTCATGTGTCAGTTTAAATGATAAATTGTACCAGCATAGCAAAAGTAATAAGTAGGTTCTGAAACTCAGTGACGATCTTAGGAAAAACCTAGTAGCTTATAAAGCTATACTAGTCTTTGTAAGCAAAGTCTTTTAAAATATAACTAACGAAGCTAAATCTAAGATTTCAAAAGCGCCGTTGAATCAGTCATCTTATTAATTACAATTACAAGATTTAATTAACAAAATTTAAGTGAAATTAATTCAGCTATCATAACTTTGATGTTTAAATCCGCTTCATTACTTCAAATAAGTGCAAGAGCTTTGGACAAGGTGGTTTGGTTATTATTATCTATGTTGAGATAATTATTATGTATTCTCCTATACTGTGAAAACTTTTTTTTTTTATTGCTAAATTGACAAACAAGCAGGCTGTCCACCTGATGGCAAGTGGTAACAGTCGCCTATAGTACATGTGGTTCCCACGAGATTCGCAGCAAATCTGCAAACCTCATAAGAACCACAGTGTACGTTGCCAACTTGTGACATAAGATGTAAAGTCACAGTATACCCAGTAATTTCACTGCCTATCTTACCCTTCACGCCGGAACACAGCAAAAGCGAACCCTGCTGTTTGGCGGCGGAAATAGGTAAGACGGAGGTACCCATGCAGACGACCCTGGTACAGAGTCTACCTCCTAGAAAATCTATGCTTAAATATCCTTACTAATATTATAAATCGGAAAGTGAGTTTGTTTGTTTGTTTGTTCCGCTTTCACGCCGTAACTACTGAACCGATTGCTTTGAAATTGCAGACGTAAAGATAAAAGTCCGGATTAAATAATAGGCTACTTTTTATCCCGTAAAAATCGACAGATCCCACGGGATGCGCAATAAAGGCTTCGCTCAAAAACTACTGCACAGATTTTCATGCGGTTTTCATCAATAGATAGAGTGATTCTTGAGCAAGGTTTTGCGGTATTTTTTATCTCGGAAAAACGGATAGTCCCACGGGAAGCGCGATAAAACCGAGCCATAAACCAACTTCCGCGCATATGTAGCCGTGGGCAAAAGCTATGACCCTTAACCCTCTATAGACCCAATCCCGAAATCCACGCTGGCGAAGCCGCGGACAGAAAGCTAGTGTATAAATAAAAGGGATGTCTTTTCCAGATTTTACTAATAAATTATAAATTTGCGTGCTAAATGTAGGGGAAAATGAAAGATCCGTTAAATTCGGACCGCCATAACTGTCGGCAATTATTCGTCTCCGGTCAAAGGCATCAAAGGCATATGAAAGTGACAACGAGGTGGAGTTCTTTGTTCTGAATGACGTTAATTCTGTATAACGTGTCCTGGTTTTATTTAACTCACTTAAATTAGGTTCATAAAAATGTTGCTTCATCTGCGATGAATTACGTACATTATTTGAATCTGCTAAGATTAAATTTCAGGTGTTATCTCGTACAGTCCTAAGGTGTAATTTTGTTAAATTACAAATTGAATTAGCTGGCTTTAAAATATAATAAAGCTTGCCTATAATTAGTAGAGTTAGCTCAACTAATTATAAACAAACTGTATAATATTTAATTGTGTAACTATATTTTCAATGTCAAGTATTCCAAAAATGTTTACCTACTTTACTTTATAGAGAAAAACAATTGCTTTTCAAACATAAGAAATGCAAACATAAAGTGTTAAGAATTGTTTAATTAATTATATAAATATATTTTTTATGATTAACCTTATTTTGAACACCACCTTGCTCTAGAATTTATATAATATTATTAAGAATTTTCCATTGTCGCGTGCTATAATACTGATTTTTTGATGTCTTCTCTATTTTATTGTATTTAGTTTAATATGATTTGTTTTCCATAAATATTTTAAATAAGTATGTGAGTGACTAACTTTGCTTGTAAAAGCGAACAACTATTTTTGCAATTCTATACTCTCAGCTCTTGGAGATAAAGCCTATCTATTGAATTTAAAGATAGGATAGAAAATATTAATTAAAATAACAATGTTGATAGAAGTCTTAAGAAACAGGTGTAATTTTTACTATTCCATTACACCGTGCAGTTATCAGATCGATAATTGCAGGAAGGAGTCAAGAGGCAGCGCTTGGAACTGAACCCGGGTATGTTTAGAGGCCTGTTACGACGTAGCAGTGTACGTCTTCACCAGCTAAGCTTCGCTTCCACAAACACTGCTTTTCAGAAGGAGAGGTCTTTTAACAAGACACAGTTTTAACTGGTATTCCTCACGCCTGTCTTAAGCACGTACGAAGCAACAATAGCACTATTGATAACCAAACAAGAAAATACCTGTAAACACAAAAATAGAATCACAAAAGATATTCAAGTGATGTAACGAAATGATTGGGCATGGTGATGTTTTATTTAAATCATTAAAAAGGCACAAATTTAAAATCAACATAAATAGTAGAGCAAAATATATTCGAGAACGCAAATTACAAATGGCGGGCATCTATTTCTAACAAGCAACTGTAGACGAGTTAATTTTACTTCCATATAACACAATAGATGAACCGTTCATTATCGAACAAAAAAGGCAAATAAAACACTAATCAATACCATCCACATTTGAATTCTACCCGTATGGTAAAGCAGGGGTGTAATAAACACCTATATTATGCGAATTTGTACCCGAGTGTAATACCCAATACGATATTGCATTCCATAGGTACAGACAACAGCACATCAACGTATACAGTTAAACTACGAAAATAATTTTTATTACGTATAGGATAGCGGTCTTTACATTATAATTTATCCCAACTAATATTATAAATGCGAAAGTGTGTTTGTTTGTTTGTTTGTTTATTTGTTTGTTTGTTTGTTTGTTTGTTTGTTTGTTTGTTACCTCTTCACGCTTAAACTACTGGACCGATTTCAAAAATTCTTTCACCTTTGGAAAGCTACATTCTCCCCGAGTAACATAGGCTACTTTTTATCCCGGAAAAATCGACAGATCCCACGGGATGCGCAATAAAGGCTTCGCTCAAAAACTACTGCACAGATTTTTATGCGGTTTTCATCAATAGATAGAGTGATTCTTGAGGAGTTTTGCGGCATTTTTTATCTCGGAAAAACGGATAGTCCCACGGGAAGCGCGATAAAATCTTCGCACCATAAACCGACTTCCGCGTATATGTAGCCGTGGGCAAAAGCTATGACCCTTAACCCTCTATACACCCAATCCCGAAATCCACGCGGGCGAAGCCGCGGGCAGAAAGCTAGTTTATAATAAATAAATGAGAATCTTTGTGCACACTGTCGGGAACAGCAATTTAGAAAAATTATAGTATTCAGTATAAGAAGGCTGAAATATTAATACTTGTTGAGTTAACTGAATTCAGAAAATCATTAAAATTTTTTAAATGACCTCCCTAGTCAGCTGTTAACAGAAAATAAATGCCAGCTAAGTAGTTGAAAACGCAGCGCCATTCAATAGATTGCTACGTAGTATTTCTCGTACGCTGATGTAGGGCTGTCAATACTTAGAATCATAATAAAAATTACTTAGTTTGTAATGAAAAAATAGCTTGGTTATTAGCGTTTATATTTTTTCTACATAACCTTAACTTTAGATGGATACACAACTCTAAATATTTATAAATATTTATTCGTTTTAAAACAGCCTGTATATAATAAATGCCATATAATATATGGCAAGTCTATTATTATTATTGTCCGGGCACTTCGTAGTTAGCCGACTATAATCCTTAGTCGATACTTACCGATAGCATTTGTAAAATAAATCTATCTATCACGGAATAAACAAAATTTTTATGATAAACTGATCATAGCTAATTTGAATATAATGTGAAGGATACATTAAAATGTTAATTATAATGCAGATCGGAGATTTCCATCATGAGTAGCGACCCGGAATGATGTAACAGCTTGCCCAGATTTTCCATTCGCAAGTGTCGAGAATCACTCACCTGGAATAATACGATTATGAAGAGGGATGATGGGAAATTCCAATAATTATTTCTGAAGCAAAATATCTTGTTTTTTTACTCGGAGGGCAAAAATTTAAGTTGCCCAAGAGAAAACCGACCGCATATTTTTCATACAATTAATAATATTTTTATTTCCAAAATACCTATAGTCCCTATCGTCATGTCCCTTTTTCACTTTTATTATAAATTACTAGCTTTCTGTTCTTCCTTTTCCTTTAAGCATTTTTAACAGATTTTCCTGCGAGAATAATATTTATTCCCGTGGTAAAAATGCCTATCAAATTTCATCAGTATTGGATCGGTAGTTTCTGAGCCTATTCAAAAACTCATACCCATCATTTATTTTTATTGCTTTTAGGTTAGAAAATTTCAATCTTGAATAGTATTTACTCGTATTTATATCTAGTCAATAGCCTAAAACAACTTCAAATTTCTAGTTTTAATAATGATGTACTTTACATACAAACCTTTATCCCAAAATTCTTTTTTTGAGAGTATATGCTTCTTATGTGCCGTGGCCGTGTGTGGGGCTCTCCAAGATGATCACGAAACCCCTCGGTGTTCTCTAGGCCCATATCGGGGCGCGTGTGGCGGGGTGTGCTTTCGCGATTCTACCGCCACAGCGCCCACGGACCCGTCAATACCACCAACTGTGAGCCTGTCACAAGGCAACACTAATCAATACCGGCAGAGGATTCGTAGACCGCGACATGTCCTTAGCGACACTCCCAACCAACTCACGCAGAAACTTCTAGACCTGCAAGCGGCGGCGTCTGAGCCGTCGCTCCCCCTTGTCAACCCCTAAACGGCAGCCTTCTGCTAGCCTGAATAGGTCCTTGTCAATACGGGCCGGTCCCACTCTGGAGATCCGTGCCTTCTTCTAGCGCAGTATACCCCACCATGGGATAGCGCTAACCGTGCCTCTCCTGAGGTGCGGTCCTCTTCTCGTCAATAAAGCAGTAGGGTCAATAGGACCAAGGCTAGGCTGAGTTAGTCGGTAGGTCTGTGTAGTCGAGCCGTCTCGACAGTACCAGGAGTCCGACATAATCAACGCATCCCTGCTTGCCTGTTGCGTTGGTATCCATGATGGATTCTCAGCCTCCTCTCCTGAGGAAAAAAAAAAAAAAAAAAAAAAAAGCGCCCACGGCCGGCTCGACCTATAAACCTTTATCCCCTATTTTAAGCCACGACAACCCTTTTTCTTCTATTAAAAGCTTTATACCTGTGTCTATTCTCAGGCTTTACACTATCTGTATACCAAATTCTATAAATTAAAGAGTGACAGACAAACAAACAGACAGACAGACATACAGATTTGTGTTCATAATATTGTAAAAGAAACAATTCAAATAAAAATAAAAGAAATATAAAAGTGCTATATGTTCAGGCATCCAGCAAATAAATTTCACACCACCATTAAAATAAGAGCAACACAGCTAAAGCTCGTCTTCGTTCTTATTAAAGGTATTATTTAAATCGTTTCAGTTTATTAAGAACTAGCTTTCTGCCCGCGGCTTCGCCTGCGTGGATTTCGGGATTGGGTCTATAGAGGGTTAAGGGTCATAGCTTTTGCCCACGGCTACATATGCGCGGAAGTCGGTTTATGGCGCGAAGGTTTTATCGCGCGTCCCGTGGGACTATCTGTTTTTCCGATATAAAAAATACCGCGAAACCTTGCTCAAGAATCACTCTTATTATTATTGATGAAAACCGCATGAAAATCTGTGCAGTAGTTTTTGAGCGAAGCCTTTATTACGCATCCCATGGGATCTGTCGATTTTTACGGGATAAAAAGTAGCCTATGTTACTCGGGGATAATGTAGCTTTCCAAAGGTGAAAGAATTTTTGAAATCGGTCCAATAGTTTCGGAGCCTATTCATTACAAACAAACAAACAAACAAATCTTTCCTCTTTATAATATTAGTATAGATATAGATATAGATAAATAGGGGAATAAAGTACGAAAAATTGGTTTTATTTTCCATTTGGATATATTTTCTATTTGAATCATTGTCCCTATTTCACTACGGCAAGTTCGAGCACAGCGCGACAGCAATAGATCTTATTAGTTCCTTTTTTCTATTGTTACGACCCTTTTCAATTATTTCCTTTTATGATAGTATTCGTCATGGAAAAATGACATGTGAACATCGCTATCAATTGCCTATATTAAGTAGCGTTTGGTATGATGTGTGAAAAATAAATATTCGAACCTCTTACGTGTTTGGAAAGGCATATTAATGTGTAGATGCTACAGTCGAGGGCCAATTTCACAAATGATTTACAACCGAAACTAAACCATGTCATTGGTTTTAACTAATCACAATGCCAGAAATTACACGTCATCTTCCAATTTAGGCGCTACGGAACAATTCGGATCCGTGCCGTAGAAAGCTTTGACAAAATTTCCTTCCGTAGTTAATAAACTAAGTGGCGGACAATAGTCTGTAGAAAAAATTACTGCTGTGACTGACAGTCGCGTCGCGTCAGTCCAATGCAATAGTCGAATTTGACCAATTTTAGGATTCCGTACCTGAAAAACACAAATGGTAGCTTATAGAATCATTTTGTTATCTGTCAGTCTGTCAAGACCCTTTTCTTAAGAACGCCTAGAGGTATCCAATTGAATGGCTCTCCCATTTTCTGAACATGTAGTATTTTTTTAATGTAAGGTTAACTAGCTTTTGTTTTCTGTCATTATTCGCTTATTTCTATAATTTTCAACCTTATTCGCTATCATTTCGCAGCGGAGTCAAGATCTATATGTATCATGTATCTAGAATTGTTATATTTATCGAGAAGGAAGGCATTACATCAAGAGGAAGGTTAACGAAGAAGTTACATACAAGTTTTTAAGGAACACTCGGTGTGCGCGTGGAACTCTCACTTGCCCGAACTTTTTCAAAAGCGTATGACTAGAGTGTGCCTTAATACGAGTCAATAATGTTTAGATGCATATAAAAGCGATCATAATCTTAATTTAATATGTGTCGACTCAGCGACTTTTAGCAACGTTCTAAACGCCGTTTGTTCAAGTAAATTCGGTAACGATGCAGCTATGATGCAAACTCGATATAGTATCGTTAGAAATGCGATCCAGCATCGATGGAAACAAAACAATGTAAAATAGTCGCGATATTCCATCAGTCTACCGTGAAATCTCGCAACGAGTTCAATTGAAACAATTTTAAACATAGGTACTTGCTGTATACTTTTTACCTACAGATAAACGCCAACGTAGACTGGGTAATTATTTTAGTAATAATTACCCAGTCTAATGGGTCTTTACATTAGCTACTAGTGGAACTCAAACTAGGCAATATCCTGTATCTTAAGTCCCGCGGGGGTGTATATATATCACTACGGATATGTTAATTAAATATTAGCATTTCTATGTTAGGTTTGAAGGCAAAGTAATATACTCTATATATTATCAAAAAAAATGTAGAAAGGAATAATAAAACACATGCATTTATAATAAGTTAAATTAAACTTAACTGACTTGACCATTATTCATCTGTATATTATGCGTGTGTGTAGATTCATTATTGAATTCATTTACAAAGGAATGATTGCGATGAAGTCATTAGTGACATTGTGAGCATCGCTACATAAAGGCGTGTGTATCGTAATAAACGTGCGCACGCGTTTATATCTTTATTAACTGTGCGTGTGTATCAAAGCTATTGAATCGATGTAGTGACACAAAAAATAAGTAAATAAGTTATTTTTCTTCAACGATTTTATATTTATTAATGTGGAAAATATAGTTCATTTATAGAGGCGTAGATCCACTCGACATAAACCTATCGCTAATCCTTTGAAGGGCGGATTTCATCTTTCCGCATAAAACAAGCGAATAGTGTTTCTTTGTGCGAACGAACCTAGTCGTAATGGTGGCTTTCGGTCGCTTTATAGTGATAGAAAAATATAATATTTAATGATAAGATTTTTATGTTATTTTAATTTATTAAGGAACAGCGAACAGCTACAAAATACAAATAAACACAAAACATTACACAAAAGTTGGCAATATTGTAGCCCACAACGCTATCCACGTGTTAATTAATATTAATGATTACAAAAACATAGTCACGAGCCGCTGTATAATACTAACAGTAAAAAAATAATAATAAAATAAATTTCAATAGTGTTACAAAGTGGAACAGAAAATAAAAATAAAATAATATACTACTTAAACAACTAAAATAATACATAAAATTATAAAGAGATTAAAAACCCTGCAGTTCTTTGAGGATAGACTTTTTAAAACTATTATCTTATTCAACGGAGTGGCTCGCGCAGACCGGCGCCGGTGTTAGTGCGGCATGCCAGTGGCGAAAAGACGGCCTGTATATGTATAGAACGCATTTGAGCATTTCTAGGTACTGCATAGTAAACGCTTGATACTAATGCAGCACAGTCAAAGGACATTGTTCAATTTTGGCCTAAGAACCGATGTTAATATAAATTATACTATAATTTTCATTTATTTTTATATTATTTGAAACATATTTTAGTATTCCACGGACACCTCAAATAAATAAATTCCAAATAAAAAGTTGGGTCACAATTATTGATGGCGTATAAAATATTTTCCGTCAGCCAGTGCTGTCAGTTTCGGAAGTTTTCGCGATTTCGGTAAATACGGATCGAATTGAGAACCTCCTCCTTTTTGAAGTCGGTTATTAAAACTAGTTGATAACACTTTATTCATTTAAATACCTAAATTGACTAGCTAGAAAAAAACTAGTACTATATATTTTTTAAGCGAAATCGCGAATTTCTAGCTTGGCATTCGAGTATTATAGTTTTCGTAATTGGCAACACTGGTGTACTTCATACCTTTTATGTCTCCGTTTCATGCAATTTTTAATTGCTTTGCGACTATCGTTTCTTTTGTGATTTTCTATGCGTTTCATGGTTTTATTCTAACAACTTTAGCTTGATTACAGACTCCGATTACATTGCGTTCTTGGTAGACTCGGCTGTGTGTAAAGGACTGGATTTTGTAAAATGATAATTGTCAAAGAATTATCTTAAACTTGACTAGGTACTATCTCTTTTCCTAGTATCTATTAGAGTAGTCCTCTCCTAGTTCTAGAAGAGAACATATATAGCTGTACATAGTATTGTTAATATTACTTTGAAATTACTACTCTGATATTTCACGCAAGGTTGGTTATTTTTTATTTATAACCTCAAAATATTAACTTTTTTCGTAATTATTTTAGTTTCCTGAAGTGTCCGTTCGTGAAAACTTATTTCATAGGTTTCCATATAATTTTAAGAGTTTATATAAGTCACTTTCGATTCGAACGGTTCTTAGGCAGAACATGTATGGAGCCGGAACAATGTCCTTTATTGTTAACTATTTTATACAATGTTAATGCTTCAAGATATACATATTTTATATGTATCTAGAAAAAAAATCAATAAAGGTAATAAAACTACTTATGCGGTAATTTTTTTAGTGCATGATCTGCTTTTTTCAAACTATTACAAGCCAATTGATCTGGAACTAGACATTTTTAATAACGTGATTATCTTAACTCCAGCTCTATGCATTCATCGGGCTGGCCAACCCAACGTATTAAAAACTTGACGTTTGGCCGTCCCCTTTTGCCAGGTGATTTGTAGTATAATGCGCTCCAGATAAATCTGCACGCTGTATTTAATTAAACAAGAGAATACTTGCGTGGACGGTTCGCTTATCATTCCCTAAGCGTGTACTCAAGTAACAATCGGAAATTCTTTTTTGTACTTAGACAAAAATGTGTGAGCTTGTATTATATTTATTGTGCAATGTGGTTGAATTACTGCATAGTTGTCATTAAGTTGTTACTTCTCAACATGCGAATATATATATGAAAATTACATAACAATAATTCACCTCAATCCAATCTTTATATATATATAAGATCATTTTTATAGTATATTCGACGGTGGCGTATTAGTAGTATCTCGGCACTGGTTAATGCATTAGGTTCAAATCATACTTTTTTTTTTTTTTTTTTTTTTTTTTTTTTCGTTCCCCTGAGGAAAATGCATTAAATTGCATACCCCGGCTGTGGCGAGCAGGGGTTATGTGGGGCTCTCCTCCCCAGAAGGGGGAGGCCTACCCACTAAAAAACCTCAGGGATGGCCTTCCTCAGGCATGTAGGGAGCCCCCGGGAACACAAAGGCCACTTCCGGGAACCCCCAGCCTCCGCTCCCCTCTCTAGAGGGGAGCCCTCCTCGGGGGAAGCTACCACCTCCCCCGGTCCCCTCCACCGACGACGCCCCCCGGCCACGGAAGGGGCGTGGTCCATCCCGGGTCGCCGTAGCGGTCGCGACTTCCTCGCGCCCGCCGCCGACCCGCGGCGGCGCCGCAGCTGTGCTACCGAGCCCGGCGCCGCCTCCTTCGAGCGGGATCGGCCATCTCCCGACCCCGCTCGGCGGCCTCCTTCTGGAGCATTACTGCTTCACAGAAGGAGGCCACAGCCCTCCAACCTCCCTCGTCCGCCAGCATTGCCGCAATCAATGCCGGCGGAGACAGATCTCGCCCGATCTCTGCGACCAAGACTCGGCGCTCGGAGGCCCACGCGGGGCACTCCGCCAGCGTGTGCTGGGCCGAGTCGAGGTCGGATGCGCAGTGGTGACAATGTGTCGATCCCTCCCGTCCTATTCGACACAGATACTCACCGAAGCAGCCGTGCCCGGTGAGTATCTGAGTCAATCGGTAGGTGACCTCCTCCTTCCCGTTGAGCCAAGCTTCAAGGTGCGGGAGTACGGCACCGACGGCCCGCTGGCGCGCGCAGATCCGTAATTCGAGCTGCGCACGCCACGCCGCCACAAAGGTTCAAATCATACCTACCACTTATCAACTTGTTTTTCGAATTTCATATAGCATTTACCTAACGCTCCTAATTTAACAAAATTATTCTGAGGTAATTTGCATACACTTGCGGAGATATCCAAAAATATTCATTACTATTATTTAGAAATCTCAAAATGGTTTCGTTTTAATCAAATTATGTTTTAAAAAATCTGTTTTTAAGGTTTACTCATAGATTTATAAAAAAAATGTATTGGGTCTCTATTGATTGAAGTGATAATGATGGTACATTTATGAGATCAAAATTGCTTAAATTAGGCAATAATATTATTAAAGCATTCATAGTAAATTAGTAAGGGAGTTTAAGACTTCACATATGTATTTTATGTGCTATGTTGATAATCATGCTGCCAACCTGATGGTAAGAGGTTACAATGGCCTTTAGATGTTCCCGTGGGAATCGTATATCTGTAACCAAATGTGATATTTTATTCGGGAAACTGGATTAGCGTGGTTGACTTGATAAGACACTGATTTGAGCTTGACAAATATGATAATAAAAAGTTATTGTTCGATCTAAAAAATCTAAGTAAAGAGCCAGTCTTGTGATTAAACATAAAACGTTTTTGTTAATTGTTCCGTTACGATGTTAATTTGTATCGGCAGAAAGATTAATATATTTTGCCGCTTCGTTGTGTTGCTACAATTTGTTCGGGTAATAGAAATAAAGGTTTTATTGCTTTAATTTGTTCTCGGATGTTTTCGTGCTTACTTTGTTTAGTTCCGTGTAACAAATTTTTGGTTAACGGCAAAGCAATAATTTTCGGTTGTTTCTAAGGCTAAAGTTTTTTTAGTGCATATTGTTTTTAGCCGATGGCTCTTACGCAGATTTAGCTTGAGATGACGAGAGTGTTGGTGCGTTTTAAATTTTGCTGAACCGATTTTGGTCGAGATTTTGGAACGCGTCGATTGATTTGATAGCAAAATATCTGATTTTTTTATACAAATATTGGTGTACAGACACGGACCTATAGCCCGAATCATTTTCTATTACCAAATTTTCCAGTGATGCAGAAATACATTGTGGTAAATATACAGAACAAGGATGAAAACAATTTAAAATGTATAATAAATTTACAATAAAACTTTTAGTTTACTTCTTAAATTATAAATTAATAGATATAGTTATATTCATCAAAGAAACTAATAAATATGTCACAATGACTTAGATAGTAAAATTATATGCTCTAAGTATAAAATGAATTAAAGAAAGGAACAATAACAAAATGATTCGATTGTAATCGCCAATATTGTAATGATTAAATCGTTAACTGATCGGTTGGTCGCAAAGGGAAAGTTTTCAGTTATTTCTAAGGCTATGAAGTCAATGTTGTTTTACTATGATGACGCTACTATTTACTGTGCGATGTATAAACACTGAATTATTTATCACTGTCGATAAACTTTTATTATATCTTCTATACATCATTCATTTGTCTTGAAGATAGATCTATCTTAATACAAAATAATTATGTCATGACCGCGCTACATAAATCTTCATCAGTTAACGTCTTAAGGTTGTGGCCCCGCATTACCTTATATTATACCCTTCAACGAATGAGATATATTACATAATGTCCGCCCTAATTAGGGACCCGTTTAAGTTGCTAATATGACGTCTGACCCTTGGGGAATTGTTACGTTACGACCTTTCATTTTATGCGCGCCAGTGAACGCAAATGGTATGCAAAATTTTTTGTACGATTAATGAGTAGATAAGACAGTGACACGTTTATCTTAATCACCTTGATAGCAGTTCACAATGTTGCGTTTATTCAGGAATTTTCTCGTTTCACTACTAAGCTGTTGAATCAATTGTCGCATATGGCATTTACGTACCGACGCGATTTCCAGGCCTTTTATTTCACCAGCAGGAAATTCATTTCTTCGTGTTGTGGGGTGCGGTGGAGGGGCACAATACGAAGAAACAACAAAATCAAACATAAAAAAAGTGATTAAGACGTACATACATCTTGGCGGGCAGTTGTAGCGAACTACTTCACGCGGTAGGCACTGAAAGTCGAGAATCTCTTTCTTGACGGCAGTACGGCGGGACGCGACTGCGCCCCAATGGCAAAGTTTTGCTACAAACTAACAGTTTTCGGTCCGTGCAGTGAGTATGTCAATTTTGTATTGAAACTGCAGATCCTCTATCGCTAGAAGCTACGGCTATTTGTCTATTGAATCCCATACAAGAACCATACTACACTGTCAACTTGGGATAAAGATAAATTACGTTTATTAGCTATAACACACACGATCATTCGAATACATATACAAAGAAGACACATATAACATTTCAGTAGTTATGAATGCATGTGCAGCAACAAGAAAGGTCTAACCTCGTCGTGTGATTACCTGACGACAAGAATGTGGAATGTGAGAGATGAATACAAATTATTTTGGTATTAGTACTGATATGATGATGACGATGTTTAATTAGTACATACTCTGTAGGTATTCCTTGAATTTGATACTGTTGTAGAGTATTTGTTTAAAGTAGTCAAATTGAAGATAACGTTTTTTAGTATTTGTTAAAAGTAAATACTTACTCAAAAGTCAATAAACATTTTTATTATTAAACTTTACAAGTAATACCTATTATGAAAATAGATACGGTATGTGTCCTCTTCTATACTGGATCTCTTCGTACATAACCGCCACTGTGTTAGAAGTTATTTTCTTTTATTATTTGCGAAGGCGAGAAGCCTTAGAAGCGGCCCTATAGCGGCGCGTAAGAGCTTCGGATGGCTGATCCCCTAAAATTACGGACTTATTAGCTGCTTGACAACTGTTGCTCCTAGAACGAGTAAGCCCTGTTTACGTAGTAAGCTACATGTTTTTATATATTTAGAAGATAAATTCATATCGGCAGCAAACATTTTGTAATTTCATTATTTTTTTAAAGATAATATAAAATGTGTTTTTATGCTAGAATTAAGATATTGAAGCTACCACTTTCATAATCATTTTCAGAAGTTTAATATGTCCCCATGGAAGAGACATAAGTCTACCCTAGATTACTAACGATTAGGCCTTAGTCAACTCGCCTAGTGCAAATTTTTGCTTTACCGCTGGAACGTCAGATAAAGGAACATGTGTAATACTAAAAAAAAACAATTGTGCATTTCAAGATCGATCCCGGACCATTAGATTTTAAAAGTATTTGCCGGAACCACCACATCCACGACTTCACATACACTTTTGAATTTCTTTGCAAGCGCATGCAGGTTGCCCCATGACATTTTCCTTTATCGTATGAGCATCAGATAAGTACATGTCGTCGCCTTGGAAGAAAACTGTCACAATTGAAAATACACAAACTTAGGGGAAGCGTGTAAACATTTTACTGGATAAAATGTACTCAGATCTCGATCTCATTAGATAATTAGAAACCATATTCTTTACAGGCTATTATTATATATTACTAGCTTTCTGCCCGCGCTTCGCCCGCGTGGATTTCGGGATTGGGTGTATAGAGGGTTAAGGGTCATAGCTTTTGCCCACGGCTACATATACGCGGAAGTCGGTTTATGGTGCGAAGATTTTATCGCGCTTCCCGTGGGACTATCCGTTTTTCCGAGTAAAAAAATGCCGCAAAACTCCTCAAGAATCACTCTATCTATTGATGAAAACCGCATAAAAATCTGTGCAGTAGTTTTTGAGCGAAGCCTTTATTGCGCATCCCGTGGGATCTGTCGATTTTTCCGGGAAAAAAGTAGCCTATGTTACTCGGGGAGAATGTAGCTTTCCAAAGGTGAAAGAATTTTTGAAAATCGGTCCAGTAGTTTAAGCGTGAAGAGGTAACAAACAAACAAACAAACAAATAAACAAACAAACACACTTTCGCATTTATAATATTAGTTGGGATTGTCGCTTATGCCACGTGGTTTCATGAAACACGGTCCTTTATAAGGCGTACGCGGGGATACAGATCCAACGCGTAGAGGCCATTTAAGCGTTTAATGAAAGTGTGCGTGGAGTGTACCAACTGGGTCTAATCTCTATCTGAAAAATGCAGCTAAAGAGTACACCCAGTTAGATGCACAGAAACTATTGTCATTTGTGGTCAAAATGTTTGTGGACTTCGATTTTGGTGCATTTCGATTTTGGTGATAATGAGAACCGGACTATGGAACAGGTCACCTGCCTTCTCAAAGCCTCTTAATTGATTTTAAACATGGCAGGTGGTAACTCGCCGCTCACTAAATGGGCCCCCAAAAAAGCAGACCAATATTGATGCGAAGAGAGCAACATTGGTGTGAACGGCTAAGGGTGTAGAGAGGTGTCTGCGACAGCGATCGAGACGCCGTCGACGTTATGACATTATTACACTTCCACCCTTCGAGCATATGCTCTTGCGACTCCACTCTGTCCGGCTGGTTAAGGCAAGACAGAGGTGGGTGGCATACGCCGCCCTGAAGCACATCGGTGACGCAACTCACCGACTGCTCGCCACAAGCTGCCCTGAGGGAGACTGACTGCACTGATGGGGCATTAAATGCCCCACCAGCGGGCGATAGGGTCGTCACTTCCACTTCGTCTTATTATTATTATTATAGACTAATTGAAGTTGTTTCATTACGAAAACATAACAATGCATTTTTTTGTGTAGTCTTCTTCCAAGCTGACGATGTGAAATTCTAAAAATAATTGTGTAAGTGCTAAAATCGATCCTGAACCTCTTGAGTTGAAAGAGACTACAGCGCCACCGAAGGTCAAACTTATTTGGTAAATAATCAAATAAGAACCTTCATAATTGCATTGTTTTTCTGTATACTTAAAATTATTGGGAATTTTAAATACTCAGTCTTACGTTCATAAAAGTCCGTTTCAGCAAGACTAAAGGTTTCCATCACAATCTAAATTGATAGTCATTACAGAAAATATGCTACGAATTACAAAGTTAAGCATTTATTGCTGCTACCACCAGTTACCTTGTTCCTCATTAATTCTGCACGCAATAAAAATGTAGTCGGCGTGCGAGCAAATGTTCGCCCGCACGGCCTTCAATGATGGATGCATTGAAGGCCGCCTTTCATATCAATTTCATGACATTAGTACGGGGCTTGAATGAGAGATACTACATATAAATAATATGTACAATCTGTCTCTCTCTCTCTCTCTGCAAACGAAAGTGAGCGTAGTGGTGGTCAGGTGGACATGTTAACGAGAGTGAGTCGTAGCTTCCTGTACTCTGATAAATATAATAAAACCTATTCTGCATATTACTCCTATTAATAGTAGAATATAAAGTAAATTTATTATTTTAAGGAAATATATGTAGTTTAAAATGTAGTACAAATACAGAAAACACGATAAAAGTAAAGCAGATGATAGTAATATTGACTATACACATGCAGCCAATGTGCAAGTCTATCTATGTACTTCGCCTCGGGTCGATAGTCCAAGTTACACACAGGTGGGTGAAGTGAGTCTCACAGGGTCGCGAAGAGTATAAGTTGCGAAACCAGTGTCAGAAGTGATCCTGCTATGAATAAACAATTAAACAAAATTATAGCGGCAAATATAATAATAAATAAGAGATAACAATTATTCTCTCTATATCTATTTGCAGTGGACAACTATTCACATTCCGATTTCTTTTGTCATAATATATAACATGAAGGTATAAACGACATTATGGTGTACCATATTACTAAATAAAAGAGAATGATACAATTCATAGCTATTTAAATAGTATGACGTTAACTTCGAACTGTCTAATACGTAATTTGAAATATTCAATGTTTATTTTTATATTTTCCAGTTGGACGTAAAGTGCCACCAAAATACTTTGTATATGAAGCCTTATTCCACTGTAGGAAGGTGGCTTGTTTAATTTAGCGCTAACTTCATTTTAACTAAATTCAACCTTATATAAGTGCTGTTAAAGTTGACTATAGTCTGTTGTACACCCATACCCCTTAACTCCTGACCTCTTTGTAACACCTTTCCTTTGTTATTTGTATATTTTTGGATGAAACAGATTTTTTGCGGCAGGGCAAACCAAATAAAATATTGACGGAAGGCTGCGGAATATTTCGTCTAACCGATTGGCAACGACAATAAATCAATTTCAATGCGATATTGGAGACAGCTTTAATACAGCATAGGATTGAGATGGCTAAGTTCGGAAAAACCAACAGGTATATGGATAATCAAACGAATGGAGAACTGATTGTTAGAGAGCGTTTGTGGCATCTCATACATTGACCAAGTATTTAAACCTTCTTTCTATCGTAAGAAATGAGAAAACTGATAATGTTAATAATAAACTATGATAGTTCTGTAACCAGCGGAACACTGAACTAGGCTTGTTGGCTTGGGGACTTCCGTCTTAACTATTTCTGTCGCAAACAGTGCTTGCATTGCTATTGCCTATAGTGCCTGGATTGACGACAGTGAAATTCTAGGTTTTCTGACCCTTCCCTATGTAGGCAATATTATAAAGTCAAAATGTTAGGAGTTAGGTGTTTTATATTGGATAAAAAATATATATTTGTCTCTGATTTGGAGTTATAAACCAATCACTTCCGATACAGCAGAATCGCCTGGTGTGAAACCAATTAGGCTTATTAACAAACAGTACTGAGAAATAATATTTTAAATACACATCATGATTGAATAAAAACGAATAAGCTAATAAATCGTAACATCTATTATACTTACTTAAATATATCACATCTTTGTAAGCTGTAGTCTCTATATTCGTAGCAAGACTAGGCATCTACAGGCTACGAGCTACGGAAGGATGTAGTTAACTGTTCCAGCGGTTTCAGATCCTTTGACTCATTTCCGACGACAATATCCCGTCGCATAGCTTGGGATTTAATTCGTCTCAAATAGGGCTCGCACTGCCAAGACTGTTGATCTAACACAATGATAAGGGTTTGTCATATGAAACTTGCAACTTTAACTTGCAAAGGATCAATTGGCTTATGTCAGCGTACCCTTTCCCTCGTCAATTGATACTTATGGGTACTTTAAAGTGGTAATCTGTGTTGACTTATGAAAACATCTTAAGTGTATGGTCGTCTTATTTTGTTCTCTTTTGACATTTATGAGTTTCAAGAGTTCGATTGCAAAATACACTTTTCTACTCCGAGTTAGAAGCACAATCTTTTGTAGTTATTATAGTATTGTGTTAGATAAAAAAGGTATTTTAATTTAGATTACAAATTATGTATTTTGAAAAAATGGAGTGTTACCTCTACACACACAAATACTATAGATTACAATCTAAGATAATTTGGACAACCCTAGTGGTCTTGGATATAACATCATATATCCTGAGAATGACCCTTCGGGTCCAGTTGTGTTACGAAATTTGTTCAGGCTCTCCGTTAATCTAATAAATGACACCCCATTTGTACACGGCGTGCTATTGTAGTTTGGTAATTACATGAAAATTTTGACATTAGTGGCGATTTCAATACCAATATATATGTAGTAGCGAGCGCATAAGAGAGATTTAATTCCAGACTTTTACTTTATTACGTAACATATAATGAACTACCACACCCAAACCAACCAGATAAAGTACCACGTAAAATATGATAAAAAAATCCAAAACATATCTCCAAAGAATATACAAATAAAAATTAAAAAGAATTTGCTATTTGAAATTGCTCACTATCTTTTTATAGCAAATTATAATTTTTGATGTGTAGCCGACAATATAAGAGTAAAGTAAAGTATATTTACTAGCCATTTAGTAAAATATTTTACAGGCAAGTCAATTACATTAAATTTAGCTGTTCTTAAAAATATTTCAACATTTAATTAAATAATATAAGTATAATTATGCTCCAAGATAAATTTTTAGTAATTTAATAATATTAAAGCTTCAGACTCATTAATTATATACTCATATTTGGTTGTGTTTATAAAATTAAGCTAAACCTAACTTAGCCAATCCACTTTTTACTCTTTGTAACTGAACGATAGAACGAGACATACAGGTTAACGTGCAACTAAGTATTAATATTTACATTTCCTTCAAGAACAAAGATTCCACAAGTTGCACAGACATATATTCTTTTAATGAATAAAATGGATTATTTTCAAAAAAAAAAATAATTGTTTGTTTAAATGTGCTATAATTTAGACCTATTACGGTTTTAGGCAATTTATTGAACATTAATATTTTGAAATGTCGCCCTTGTTTTTGGACTTTAGCCAGACGGGTTTTTGGAACTACGCGGCTTTCATTGTTTTTAAGCAATCGTTTTTTATTGATACGCAAATTGTACGGTAAACATATATCGGATTTTTTCTGACATATCCCTATCTTCGTGAATTTCTAATAAACTATTATAAATATAAAGTGAAACGACAGCCATAATTTTATCTGTGTTAAAATGTTTGCTTTTAAAGAGCTTTGCAACTTCGTGGTTTTTACATATATATATAAATAATTTTTTCTTGATCGAATAGAAAGCTTAAGTACTATAAGGCTTATGTTATGGGATCTTGGACGACGGATAGGTATACTAATTATACATAGATAAATATTTTTTTTATCTAGAAATATATACAGTCATGGCTAAGGTGCAAATGCTCGCATTCATCACATAAACATCTACCTCTATCGGGACTCGAATCCGGGGCCTCAGAGATGGCGGCCTCTTGAAACCGGTGTACTAACCATTGGGCCAAAAAGATCTTCAATATTCTAGACATGTCAAAAGAAATAGACGTAGTATTATATAACGTAAAACTAAAGAAATAGCTAATATCTCCCGCTCACGTTGGAAACAAAAGTTGCCTCACAGTATTCGTAAAATTCATACTATCTATAACATTCCTGGAAAATTTCTTATAACTATAGAGATAAGATACACTGTAACTTTCCAAGCTTAATTAATTAGACAATGACATCGGGACGAGGAAGGCATTAACTGACTTTTTGCCTAAAGATTAGAAACGGATTGTTTTTGTGCGTGTTCGATTTATCCCATCTTGTTGCTGTTGCCTACAAAACTGCTATAAAAAAAAATATTTTTTTTAAATTAGTAACTACCAACTTGTGTTACCCCTTGCTAGTAGTTGAAGAACTGCGCTTCTAATTGGTTGCTATCATTTTTAAGGAACTTGTAGACTTACATACTATATAATAAAGGTCAGTTTGGGTCTACCTACCGCAGAGCCTCAAGACAAAAGTTGTTGATACGTGCGTGTTGCCAGTGCTTCCATATGTAACTCCAACCTGCCCACATACAATTAACTTTTCAGTTGGCACGATATTACCTAAATGGTAACGGTCAGGGTTTCGTTAGTTTCTCTGTGTGTAAATCAGAAATTATGAGAATCGCAGAAAAATTAGGGTCACCCAAAGAATTGGAATCATTTAGTGACAGTTAGTAGTGTGCATTGCAGGACTCATGGTCGCAGGGATGGAAAGGTCCTCGAGTAGTAACATAAGCCGGAAACCGTAGCGTTGGTAGGCCTACCACATGGAACGATAATTTAGTAATCTCATAGAAAAGCGCTAGACATAAGTAGTGTAGGACCGATCAGTGTGAAGGTCTTCGGGGAAGGCCTTGTGCAGTTGTGGGTGTGTTTCGACTGAAACGAACTTTTGGAGATAATTCCAAACGTATTTCATAAATTTGTCATCGTACAAATAATCAAATCAACAGCTAAGCCGCACATAGCGCTGTACAGTCTGTGACAGAGTGACTCTCACTTGATTAGCTCTCTGATATAAGATTAACACTTTAACAGGGTTCGGTTAATTTAAAACGAGGCGTTAATAGAATGACAAAACAACTACTTGCGTTTGATATTGAACTCAATTGGTTCTACATAAGGACTGTGTTTGTTTAAATTAAACGGGCTGGGAGAGTCAACGCTAAATTAAATTGCCTTGTCGCCGGTGCCTGTAACATTGTTAGTTTGTCATGGTTTGTCTGGCGACAACGCCATTTCACTCTAACGAATCCTTTGTTAAACTATATAGATTTGCGTACAAAAATTAGGTAATTTTTTAGTAAATCTAAAATTTATTTCTAGGTCGTGATGGAAAGTATCCGGTATTTTAAAATCGGATGTTAGATATCTAAGGCCAAATTAAGGTAGTTTTTTGAGCTTTAATTAATGAGCTTTGATGAATGGAATTTTATGGTAATATGCATGCTGGACTATATGCATTGGATTGAATAATCATTTTCGGCTTTAGTATTGCTATTTGCAGATGGTCAATCGTTTTAATAAGTGGAATGCAGTTGTCTAATGTACATAGTGGTCCAATATAGAAATGATTCTTGCCACACATTGCGGGGTATACCTATCAAACCATCTCGATATTCATCGTGTCCTTAGATAGGATTGGATCTAGGGACTGAGTAACATTAATATTACATTAATATTTTTTAGTATGGGTAAATATGGTACAACGCGGGTGACGTCATTCTAAATCCAACATGGCGGCATTACCAAGATGGCGGATCAACTATTTTTAATGCACCCCTACAATATGGGTATCAAATGAAAGGGTTTGCTAAGCTTGGTTTTTTAGTCGAAAATAAATTAAAAGTAAAAAAAAAATTAATACACGCTTTTATTAAATGCGCTAAAAAGAACAAAATAAACTTTTACATATAAAAGCTTGTCGTTAAAAGTATTCTATAAGTAAGTAAATATCGCGACAAGCTTTTATATTTAAAAGTTTATTTTGTTCTTTTTAGCGCATTTAATAAAAGTTAGTATTAAAAAAATACTTTGAATTTTTATAATAATAGATTTTTATTCATATAAGCGATGTCGGTCTCATTGAAATGTTCATAAAATAGCAATATACTCACGAACTGGAATGTAACTGATAACTGCCAAAATGTGTAAAAATAAAACTTTCGGCTGAATTGTATATGTGTTATAATATGTATTTTTTATATTTCGAAAGTGTTGGCCAAATACTTGTATATTATACCAGATGTTATAGAAAGTCAAAATAATATTGAATGGTACACGTCTATCAGATGAATGAAGCTTCTCTTTTTTTATATGAATTATATTTTGCAACCAGCCGTTAAAACAGTAAGCAGATGGGTTGCATGATATCTTGTATAGAGTGTTACTCCCAGCGAAGTTAAACCCATTTATATCAGTTGCCACTCCCTATACTTGCTCAGTCTCCATATATCTGGTTCTTGTATTTGGATAATTATTTGCATCAGCGATTTTTTTTGTACACATACTTCTCATCTGACATATACTCACCGCGAAATAATCTATAACACTAGCAACCTGATTATGTAACTTTGTTGTTATGTGCTCTGGGTGCAATACATAAACATAGAAATCTCACATGTATATACCCAGACTGGAACAAATTTATGTAGGTCATACAAAATATCCGAATGGAACCTGTGATCTGTTGCACGTCACATTTTAATAAAGCAACAATAACAACAACTACTCTGTCAGTTTTAAACAAATCTGATTATATATAAAACTACAATATAGCCTCATGTCAAAAATAATATAAACACAAATCTTCGCCCGTAAATATCTGGCATAATCATGTTAACGTAACTCTATACGTTAAGAAGATCCATTGTACTTCACATGTTCTAAATTATATCGTCTTAAAGTCTTCTAAGGCAACAGTTCTAAATAAATAAAGTAGGCTATTAAAGAGAGTAATTTTACCCCGAATCTAGTTAAGGAGCATTATTTCACGGCAGGACTCCGCCATGTTTTATCTGCTACGAACTTCTTTGTCACTTTTATCAGTAAATTACTACGGCCTACTTGTAGTTAAGGAAGCGGTGATTCGAGTGAAACGTATTCTAGTTGAGCTGGCCGAAGAATTAGATCTGTATGAAACGAGCGTAAAATATTTAAGGAAGCTTCAACGCACTTTGGATTTCTTCACTTCAACAAAAGTTTAATTTCCTTTTCAGCCTTACCGAGCATGAATAAAGTGACGACTCTAGTCTCGAGGGAGTAAATAATCTCTGAAGTCCTGGGTTCGAGTCCCGGTGCGGGCAGATGTTTGTGTGATAAATGCGTCATGGTTGTTAATATATATTTCTATCAAAAATATTTATATATGTAGGCCCTAGGTTCTATAACACAAAGTGACTGCTAGCCGTGATCGCAACAAACAGATTCGGACTACGCTGGCTGCTAACTACCCTATGGTTCGATTTCACTCAGTGTGAAAAACTTTGTTTTTGAGTGCAGAGGGAGGCTCTGCACCGATGGGGCGAGGCACTCGCCTTCCCAGCTGCCGGCCACCGGACGATCGAAGCCGTTCGTCCGGTTTTGGAGGAGTGGGTTGGGCGCCGGCAGAGCAACCTCTCATTCCGCATGGTGCAGGTGCCGACTGGACATGGCTGTTTCGGTCACTACCTGCACCGGGTCGCACGTCGGGAGACAACGCCGCAGTGTCACCACTGCGACGCTCCCGACGACACGTCCGAGCACACACTGGCTGTGTGTTCGGCGTGGCAACAACAGCGCAGCGATCTAATTGCTGCGCTAGGAAGCAGCGACCTCTCGCTGCCGAGCGTGGTCGTGGCCATGCTCCGCGGCGAGGCGGAATAGGGGGCTGCCGCCTCCTTCTGCAGTTGTCTCCGTCTGTCGTCATCTCGCAGAAGGAGGCAGCGGAGAGGGAGCGGGAGGAGGACGTCGATGCCCCTCCCCTCCGCCGTAGACGGATAGGTAGGAGAAGCCGAGCACACGCAAGCGCGGTGCTCGCTTAATGACCCTACCGCCAGGCTGCGTGCGCTGTAGTGATGCCTCTCTGTCTGGGGGACTGTCCAAGTGTTCTCGGACAGCCCCTCCCTTGAAGTTGGCTCGATCAGTTCTAGGTCGAGCCGGCCCCGGAGCACATGGCGGTAGAATCGTAAAAGCGCATCCCGCCATGTGCCCCGTATGGGCCTAGAGAACACTGGGGGATTTTAGTGGGTAGGCCGGTCCTCTCAGACCGGAGAGCCCCACACACGGTCGCGCCTAGCCAGCGCGGTGTCAAGGTGCATAATACATTTCCCTCCAAAAAAAAAAGGTCCCATAACACAAGCCTTACACAAATTAGCCTAGCCTAAAGTAAGCTCTGTAGCTTACTTTAGGCTAGGCTAATTTGTGTAAGTGTAAGAAATTTATTACATGAACTAAATAAATAATAATTAAACAATCAAAACAAGTAAGCCAACAATTTCATAGAAATAGTAACCGTTTCAATTATTTATAAATACTATTATTACTTGACTGTTTACAATAGGCCTGTTTCCACTAAGAATGAATCGGATGGCTTAGAGTTTCTAATGATTAATCATGATATGTAGTAAACAAAAAACAACTTTTTTTTATTAATTTAATATAAGATTACTAATATTTTTGGAAATTAAAATCGGCAAAATTACTTATTTAATCACGTGACATTAAACACCAATCAGAGAAGCGTGACGTCACGCCTCGCGAAACACCGGTTGTAGTGTAACTGTACATACATCATCTATCTAATCTGTGCTGTCAGTGAACATTGAACAGGTTATTTAGATACACTTTGTTTTCAGAGACTATTGTTGAATTAATACAGTTTGTTTTAAGTTTAATCTTAAAAGACACGGACATTTGCTATGGAACCAGGATTTACCAAAGAAAACAGCAGTAATTTGTCCAAAATTGACGCCGTTATGCTTGGGAAATTTTTCGCAGCAAACACAGATTTTATATATAATAATTTATTTGGCGTTTTTATCGTTGTGCTTTTACATTGGCGCACTATACAGTATTTATACTATAAATAAAGTCGATTGTTTCGCGAGGAGTGACGTCATTCAAGACGCCATGACAGTCTTGGCCTTTTTCGAAGTCAATTTAAAAGTTCATTTCTAAAAAAGCAAAATACTTATGAAAAAGGCCTATTTTTTTAAAATAATATATATTAGGGGTAAAATAGATACTAAACTATAGATTTAAACGAATTTCAAAATTTTGTCAACTAGCCTATTAAAGGATATGTTTATTATGTTCGTTACAAAAATGTTCAGGTCTACGTAGTTTTAGTTCTAGACTTTTTCCAACAAACACAGTGGCGCCAGTTCAGCACAGAATAGAGTGCTAGTTTTTCTTATTACAATTTACTCTACTCTGTTTATCTCCGCTATTTGTTTATGTACATTTGGTCGAGAAAAAAAGATCTTTCCAAATTTGATATAGTTTGAATAAATTGATTAATTTAACAATGTTTTTTTCGCAATCGTAGTACAAATGTTCTCGATACTTAAAGCTAAATATCTCCTCGAATTAACAGACACTAAACAAACTCCCTAAGGATATATTGGCACGAAGCCCTCGTTATATAATTTACTATTAGCTGTCTGCGGCTTTTATGAAGTTTGTTAGTGAAACTAAGCTATTTGAAAATATTTATATTTACCTGAGGTGTAAAATAGACCTGAGTTCATCGTGGTTAATAGAATCACTTCACAGAGGATCGAGTGGCGAACGCTTAAAAGATTCGATTACTGAGCCTCACGAGTCTGTGACCCAATTACACTAAATAGCACGACTCGTGTCCAATCCAATCTATCTATCTCATTCGTTCACTACGCCATATATTATTATTTTTAAAGTAAGCGGTAATATTAATTTGATCTTATGAGAAATTAAATCTTTATTTACTTTATTACGTAGTGTTTCTCTACAGATCAATGAGTTACATTTAAATGCAATATAATATTTATTCAACATAGGATTTTATATGCACTTATTGACGTGACAAGACAAATAAAAACAAATATTAAGAGCTACTCAACCTTGTACATGCATAGGTACAACTAAAAAACTTCACCTGCTCAGATAATTAGAACAGCGTTCTCAAGATCAACAAGCAAACCTCTGAATGTTTATTTTTTTGTCTTCTCTTTTCAATTGTCATTTAAATACTCAAATATCTATATGATGTATAAAAGCATAAAAAAGAACCCAATGATTCGAACGTAAAGCTAATGGGTCATGACTAGAGATCGGATAATCGGATGCATATTTACCTAAAGTTAGTTTAAGACAAAGTATGGAAACGGCTTTTTATTGTTTTGTTAAATAAAATTTTTCACAATTTCTGTTTTTTTATTCAATTATTTAATTGATTATTGTTTTAGTCAAACTAGCTCACTACTTTCGTATAACACTCTTTATGTAATAAATCGTACATTCATAAATCGCACGGGGAACTGAAATTAAACTTCATGTAAATACGTATGCATAGTTGTATAAATGAACCCGGAGTCTCGGTCTTTCGAAAATAAATACCACGTGCTAATTTAGTAATTTTCAAACAATATCACTGCGTTAAATTTGCAGTCCCGTATTTTCCCGGGATTTTTATTTAACAAAATGTATTTTAAAAAGCCGCTTCCATAATTTGTGAGCCAAAAATTAACTTACGGTAAATATGCATCCGATTATCCGATCTCTAGTCATGACTGACCCGGGTCGCGAAAACGAGTAGATTAGACTCGGGTCTAGTGTACAGTTAGTTTGAATAACAATTTACCTACCTTCCCGTAACTCAAGCCAACTTTTAAAAATATTTATATGTATAATATATGTATGTCTATCCGTTACCCTAGATCCCATAGCACAAGCCTTATAGAGCTTACTATGGGCCAGGCTAATTGGTGTTAAGGGTAAGAAATATTTATTTATTTGTAGAGTCATCTCTATATACTCGTATATTACAAACTAACTTATTGTCCCAATAATTGCGTCGTTTTTGTCTCATGTATCATTCTAATTAATGGAACATGCGCGGTTTACAGAGTATTCGATTACCAATTGCTCGGTGCGTGAAGCGATTCCATGTAGCAATGTCCTATTTACTTCACTGTTAGGGAAAAATTGTGTATTTAAACAACGTGCTGGGTCCTGTTATCGTTGTTAGTTAATTGTCAAATCAAATTGGGTAGACGAAAATTTTCTAAATTCTATATATAATAAGAGTACTCTTTTAAGTGAGAAATATTGTAGAACCAACAGTACACCTATTACTTTTGAAGATACATCGACATGTTTGCGGCGCTGTCGCGGGTCGCTCAAAAACGCTCCATACTAAAAGCACTGCAATCGTGACGTCATAACTCAGTAAACTCGCCTAATTTGTATGAGCGTATAAACAAATTTTAAAATAACTTTATTATTTATACGTTTATAGGTATACTTTCTATATAAAAAATGTTACATTTAATGTGAGAATGCTAGAAATGTGTTCGTTTCATTAGAATTACGTAA
The DNA here is from genome assembly GCA_036419045.1 of Scirpophaga incertulas. Lineage (NCBI taxonomy): Eukaryota > Metazoa > Arthropoda > Insecta > Lepidoptera > Crambidae > Scirpophaga > Scirpophaga incertulas. Next base: position 16,092,645 of record CM071645.1, read on the forward strand.
ATAATAATTGCTCATTTTTTAGAAATCTAAAAACAATATAAAACTGAAATTTCTATATTGACATACTTTCATGAGATATTAATTGCTCAAGTCAGATAATTATAGTATAAAAACGGCCATAATCATTTGTAGTCGTCTACCCTATTGTTACCGCGATTTCACTACGCCTTCGGAGTAGGTACCCTTTTTTTTTCCCCTGATGAAAATGCATTAAGTTTCATACTCCGGCTGTGGCGAGCCTGCGGTTATGTTGGGCTCTCCTCCCCAGAAGGGGGAGGCCTACCCACTAAAAACCTCAGGGATGGCCTTCCTCAGGCATGTAGGGAGCCCCCTGGAACATCAAGACGCCTTCGGAGTACCCTAGGTCGACCATAGGAATTACCCACTGAGTTCTACCCTTCTCTTCAATATTCTCACTGGCACAGTTTAGGTACACTCATAATAAAAATGGAAAGGCGCAGGTCGCGTATAGGTCTGTTATTGTCGCATCAAAACAGCCACAGCCATGTTGCAACACACTAACACCTACTAGCGAGCGCGTGCGGACAACAGGTTTTCGGCGTAAACATTCACTAAAGTATAAAATATTATTATTATTATTATATATAAACAGACAGGCAGTTGTTGCAACTGATATTGCCTGTATCCTGTGTATTCTATTATGTATTTCTCTTATTAAAATTTAATGTTTTAAAGAATTGTCCAATTTGTTTTTAAATTCATTGACACTCGGAGCTGAGATTATCTCTTCAGGTAATTTGTTCCACGCTCTAACCACTCTGTTACTGAAAAAGTGCTTGTGTGGGTTATTGTAAGAAAAGTTGGTGCGCAACTTCAGGCGGTGGCCTCTCAGTCTGTCATTGATATCACGAGTTAGTAGTTTGTGGAAGTCCTGTAGATCATAGTGTCCATGCAATATTTTATATGTTTCAATCAAGTCTCCGCGCTCTCGTCGCTCCTTTAAAGTTGTTAGTTTCAGCACTTCATATTGGTTTTAATAATTTTCTATGATTATAAAGTTGGCACCCCCACTTTCGAAAAAAAAAGTAAAACGGTGAAAATTTCGAACTAATTAAGGACAATTTAGGACTGCAAGAAAAAAATTTCCTACCACTCCCTAGTTCGAGATATTCGAAATTTTCAATGGGGTGCTAACTGGGAATTAAGTTAGCACCCCCACTGCGTTTTAATGATTAAAATACATTGTTTATATACATCAAAATTTCGAGCTAATTAAGGACAACAAAATGAACAACACCCCAACCCCGATTTTCTACCCTCTACCCCTTTATCGGAAAAAAACATAAAAAGAATGGATTTTGAAAATGAAATAGCAATGCCATTGTCAATAAAAAATATAATGCAACTTACTTTTGAGTTTCAGACTAATGTGCAACTCAAACCCACCCTTTTCAACCCCCATCCGTCAATCCGTGAAAATTGTCATACTTCTTCATATTTTCATGTTGTTAATTAAAATTTCCGAACACCCGAAAATTTTTCTTGCCGTCCTAAATTGTCCTTAATTAGTTCGAAATTTTCACCGTTTTACTTTTTTGTTCGAAAGTGGGGGTGCCAACTTTATTACCATTAATTTTCTCGTTTTCTGGAGCCAGATCGTATAAGTTTGTAGCACTATATCTAGTTTATCTAAAATTCATGGACGATACACACCAACTCAGTTTCGCACTGGGCCACTGGTAGCGAAATGGAAGTAGAGCCAAGGGGTTAAGCTATTTCTATCTGTAATGATGAACACTACGTGTAAAAACATAAACAACTTAAACTATGTTGTAATGTTACTATATTTATTTTGTTATTAACATATAAATGAATAAAATAAAATCTAAATGATTTTTTTTTCTTAAAAAGCGTTGACCAATAACACCTGTATTTTTTTTCCCTCTGGAGAGGAGACTGAGCTGAGAATCCTCATGGATACTACCCCGACCAAGTGTCAGGGTGATTATATCGGACTTCAAATTAGAAATCTTAAGTAATATTAAAAAATCCCCACAAACGTCCATACTGGTGATAAGCCGATGAGATGTTTATGTCGAAGTATGTTTAAAAAGTTACATAACTAAATTCAGACTTTTGTTTGCTCGCAGCAGAAAGGAATTCTGGCGCTAGTTTGAGACCTTGAAAATCATCAATCAACCTAGTCAATACATTGAGTTTAAAGTTTTCATTATTACTTTGCAGTATTTTCAGAAGATAGAGTACCTCTGCCTTGGTTCTGTTATTTTTACTGTAGTTAGAATCGTGAGCAAATATTAAAATAATTACTGGCATCACAGGCAATTGTAAGATGATTCCTTAAGTAAGTCGTTACTGAGCATTCCGATGGATTTAAGTCAAACTAACTCATTTACAATAATAATAATTTTCAACGAGGTTTATACACGCGACTGACATATACCCCCCCCCCCCCTCTTCAATGCAGCTAACAACTATTTTTTTTTAAATGTCATTAAATCAATAATGTTATACGTTTTTGCTTGGTATAAAAATCATCGGAGCAGATTTTTTTCCAATCACTTTTTCATGCTGTCTCCTTTAGCTCCACCGTTAGTGCGACAACTGACGCTCACTTTACCGGTTTCTGACCATTAAACAACTGTTTGAAATAAAATTTATTCGGTATAAAATTCCTAGAAAAACTGCATCGCATTGGCGAATTGCGGACACCGTGAAGGAATCGGAAATTAAACTAGACTTATGAGTATGATCTGTCTGAAAAATCTGAACAAATATCGAATGGCGCATATCTCAAGACCCGACTGCACCTATTCCGAAATTAATAATCCAATGTTCCACGAAGTCAAAGTACAGTCGTCCGTCTTCATGATTTGTGTGCAGCGCGCGAAACTCGTGCAACTTTGAACGTATTATCCATTATGATAACATTAGTTACTGCGGAAAATTGCAAGTCAACATCAGAGTTTGCGCAAACGTAATGAGATGGGGCTGAACAAACGAAGCCACTGCAAACTTAGATAGGGCGTGACGACTTTCTATAAAGCTTTCAAAAATTAAGTTCTGTCTGCACATGGTTTACCTATTACTATAATTACTTAAGGGCTTATGCAGCAGTGGTCTTCTGGTGCCTAGCCAATGCTTTCGCACTCAAGAAATATCGGCAAACATTCGAACGATATGAACGCTGAGGCCAAGCGAAAGAGAACAACATAAAATTAAGTTTGAAATCCGCTTAAACATTCACCATTATCAACTGAAGTAGTATTTTCTAAGTCCCTGTTGTTCGTGTGCATTAAAACTTTGAATCAATTGAGGAAGTTATAGCTTAACTGCTTCACAACTTTCACAGACGTGAATTTTAATTGCATTTAACAACTCAATATTATTATATTTACTTAAAACAAAAGAGTCTTAGCTATACGTCAGAACGAATCACCCTTTTCGAATAGGGATCTTCAATTTATTTGATTACAAAGGAGTGAAAAAGAAAAAGAAGTGAAATAAATAAAAACTAGTTATTTTGCGGTCGAAATAGTTAAGAAAGACGACTTTACTTCCTTCAGCAAAACATGTAAAGCATCACAGTTCTCCAGTTGGACGCGTAACAATTAAACCATATAACAATGTTGATGCTTCTAGAAGAAACAAATTGTTTTATATGGCCCTAGTTTGTCTCGCCCCAGAGTGTAACAAAACGTTTATCTCACAGATAAGAGTGCTAAGTGCTGCCGACGTGACCGGATAGGATTGTGATTAACTTGATTTCCTTGTTAAGTGGCATTTCGGTTATTCCTTTTCTTGTTATATTGTTTATCCTTAACGCGTTTTTACGCGCAGGAGCCTTGGGACTACGAAACTTATGACTTATTTGTAGAACAGTATTAGTTTTTCAGTATTATAAAAATAATCCTTATTTTTTAATTAATATTATAAATGCGAATGTGTCTGATTGTCGCATTTTCAAGGAAATTTGTCATACATCTAGAACCTGAGAAAGGAACATCCTACTTTTAGCAAGAAGAAAGGGCTGCCAGGGTTTGAAATAGGGGAAGCAAGTGTGTACAAAATATAACTCAATTTTAAAATTTGAGACTTATTTTTTAAGCTAGACATAAATAGATAAGCTACTCGAAATTTGTAAAAAAATTACCTTAAAGGTGGTAAAATAGTGGGATGGCCTGGGTCCCAAAGAAAAATATTATTACCGCGTGAAAATATATTTTTCCTGCGGAAAACCCTGATAAAAACAGCTGGCCGGGTTATGATATAGTTTGGTATGGGGATAGTTAAAACCCAGGGAAGAGCATTTTATAATTTTTGCAAGCATGTACTGTTTGAAAATATATCTTTCCTTTTGGGAAATCCGATATAAAACTGGTGAAGCTGCGGGCGGAAAGCTAGTAAAATAATAATACACTTAACAATAATTATAATTCTAGAAATAGGCAATCACAGAATCCACTTATATTATAAGTGAATATTTTAAATAAAAACTACAATAATAACCAAAAATTACAGATACAAATAGACGGTTGCAAAATTATCACAATTTTACTTTTACATCGTTTGAGAGAATCGCCCAAAACGTAACTAATTCCCTGTTTGCAACAAGGCACGTTATGGATAGATGACAGACCATTTTGATACAGACGATATAAATTTTGCCCTTAAATAACTATAAAAATTAAAAGGCAGTTCGTATTTAAAAATGACACATCGTTCTAATGCCAAAGAATTCATAGATGGCTTTTAACACAAACAATAGTTATGCAACAAATATTAAAGGCATATTTTAATTTTGATATACAAGTGATTCACTATCAAATATTGTAACGAAAAAATATTTTCGACTTATCAATATTTCACATCACTACTGCTGTAAAGTGTAACGGGCGTGCGAAATTAACAAATGGGTTTCGCTGCAACTTCCACGCTCGGCAGTTTATATTGGAAATCAATAGCAAACGACTTTTAATACTTTTATATGTGTACGTGTTCGTTCAACTCTAACGTAAATACGAGTCCATGTAGATATATTTGTATTATACTTTAAAATAAACAAGGTTATTAAATCAATCGAATGATTATCAAAGAATAAATGAAATAGCGACAGGTAAAGGGTAAAATAAACAAGGTTATTAAATCAATCGAATGATTATCAAAGTATGGATGAAATAGCGACAGGTAAAGGGTAAAATAAACAAGGTTATTAAATCAATCGAATGATTATCAAAGAATAGATGACATAGCGACAGGTAAAGGGTTAAATAAACAAGGTTATTAAATCAATCGAATGATTATCAAAGAATAGATGAAATAGCGACAGGTAAAGGGTAAAATAAACAAGGTTATTAAATCAATCGAATGATTATCAAAGAATAGATGAAATAGCGACAGGTAAAGGGTAAAATAAACAAGGTTATTAAATCAATCGAATGATTATCAAAGAATAGATGAAATAGCGACAGGTAAAGGGTAAAATAAACAAGGTTATTAAATCAATCGAATGATTATCAAAGAATAGATGAAATAGCGACAGGTAAAGGGTAAAATAAACAAGGTTATTAAATCAATCGAATGATTATCAAAGAATAGATGAAATATCGACAGGTAAAGGGTAAAATAAACAAGGTTATTAAATCAATCTAATGATTATCAAAGAATAGATGAAATAGCGACAGGTAAAGGGAACCTGTGATACCCGTATTTTCCTAAAACCGAAGGGTAATATTTATAAACCAGTAAGTAGACCTGTCGTCATGTGTGGATCAGAATTTTCGCCCGTCAAGCGGATGGATGAACAAAGATTGCGTGTTGGGGGGCGTCCATAAATTACATTAGGTGTTTTTTTGAAATTTTCTGTTTATTATAGTTGCGATGGTGTGGAAGCACTTGCGAGCGGATTGGGAAAGATGTTGAAAACAGGATTATTTGGGGAGGTTGAAGGAAACCTTGCCTTATTGTAAATGGTAATGAGTACATTTCAATGGTAATTAACTACAGTAATACAGAGAGGAGTGGGATAAAGGGCTGACTTCCCCAAAAAGGAACAGCATGATCTGGTACACGGACGGATCTAAAATGAAGTCTGGTACAGGGGCAGGAGTATACTGCAAAAATACAGAGATATCAATAAGTATGGGCAAACTGGCAACCGTGTTTCAAGCTGAGACATACGCCATCATTGCCTGTGCCCAGGAGAATCTAGAGAAACGACGTAAAGGTCTCAATATCTATATTCTTAGCGACAGCCAGGCAGCACTCAAAGCATTGTTGAGTTATAGAGTAGACTCTAGACTCGTAATGAACGCGATTAACGTGCTAAATGAACTGGGTAGAACAAACACAGTAAACCTAGCTTGGATACCAGGACATAAAGGTTTCATGGGTAACGAAAAAGCGGACTCGCTAGCAAGACTTGGATCGGAAACACCTCTGGTGGGACCAGAACCGTTTGTTGGAGTCACGCCCAAAATAGTGGGCTCATGCCTCAGAGCCCATACACAAGAAAAGCACCAGAAAGAATGGGCCAGTCATAAAGGAATGAAACATTCAAAACTGTTCATGGGCATGGACAGCTGGCTTAAGTTCGCACTGAGCTCAAGCAGACCTCAAACTCGCCTGGCACTAGGTGCCTTAACGGGCCACTGGGGTACAAGGGTCATGTTACATAGGATGGGTCACGCTAGGACCAAAATGTGCAGGGCCTGCAAGGTTGAAGAGGAGAGCATGGAGCACATATTGTGTCATTGCGATGCTCTGGCCTGCAGGAGACTAAGGCTAACGGGAATTGGTTACCCAAGACCGGAAGACTATAGGGCCATATCGCCTAGGATCATCGTCAGACTCATGAGTTCGATAGATTGGACTAGTGACGAGGGCCACGTAAGCTAGATAGCACACCACAACCGACACATGGGGTAGCACAAAAGACCCAACAAGGGTCGAAGTGCGCAAGCTCCCGATGGGAGCAGCCCCGCTCGCAAGATAAGATAAGATAACTACAGTAATTGTTAATGTTTACCATATTATTTATGGAATCACATAAGCTCAAATAAACCACAACACACATCGCCAACTTGTTACGTACGAGTAATATGTTATGTACAGAGGTCGGAATTAGAGTTATTTGTGTACTTGCATCAAAATATTGATATTAATGTGCACCTTCCCGGAATTTCTACTGAACAATCCCGTGTGGCCAACAATATAAGAAACAACTAATAATAAAAACCTCAGAGATACAACAAAAATAATTAACATACAATTTTTATTAGTTTACATTAATTTACAATAGTCTTAAATAGATAATTCTTCTTCTTCTAGTCTTTAATAGATAAGATAGATAATTGATAGTCTTAAGCAAATTTTCATACGCATATTCCGCCATTTTTATAAATACGAGGGAATACTTTGCTTCTAGTCTAGACTCGTGAGGTTATTCAAACGGCCAATCAAAATTATTTTCCTGGTCCGATTTTACCAATAAGATTTGAAGTGTTCGCTTCCGACATTATTGTATAACTCTTGTGAGAATCAAAATATTTAATCTATTTGTACATAGAAAATATCTTTTTATTTAAAAAATCACGGGTTTTTTTTTGTTTCTAAAATTAATCTCGGGATTTGAGGCATATCAATTTTATTCTTTCACTGTATGAAACCAGTGTAAACATGAATAACTGTACTTAATTCCGACCTCTGGTTATGTAACAGCATTCTGTAATTACCATTTAAACCGAAGCAGCAACGCAAACGCCTGCGTGGGGCTGCCATGGGGAATGCCTTTTTTAGAATATGCAAACGAAATTATATTGGCCGACGGGACTATATGTTGATTAGTATGCATAACGTTGCAGCTAAGTAACTACTGTGATGCTGCCGCGGCGAGTGCGGGGCTTTTCCGTAAAGCTCAGCTCGCGCCAGCAACATACATAGTTGATTGTGTCAACTATCCTCTAATTTTAGAAGTATTCGTACTCCGCGCTCGTGCGTAGTCATACTACTCATAGTCCGTGCTTTCATTTGTTGTTCTCTTTCATTTAGTCATTTTCCAGTTTATTTATTTATACCTACGTAGTAGGTTAGTTTCGCCACTACTCCTTACCTTTTAAATTTAATACTATAAAAAGTACTTACATAAAATCAGGTATCTAGCTATGAAATGCCATTTCGTATGGATATTGGATTTTTTCCATTAATAGTCTACGTACTAACGCAACTCCACAGCCAAACACCCTATTACAATTGATAAGTTCCTTAATTTGACAACGCCGATCAGGATGATCGCTTTATATGCTGTACGAGTCTTGATAATGTGCAAACGCGAAAAGGGGTGTAATTATCGTTACCTTGTTTTGACAAAATAGCTATAACTTTTTAGAGATGTGGCGTATCTTGCTAAAAATTGCAGAAAAATTATCTCAATTAAAATGCTCATTGAAGAACATCAAAATTAAAAAGGCTAAGTTCACGAAAAAGTAAATAAATGAAACAATTTGTGAAAAAATATGTAATAATTTAGTCGATTTTATCACTCAAACTTATTCTCAATTACATTGTATATTAGTATTCCCGTTTTGACTAAATAATAGTTTATAGTTAAATATGTACTCTAATGGACTAGTCTAAATTCAAAAGTAACTCGAATTGTGTTACATTTGAATGTATCCTTTACGGTCTCAACAAAGAACTCTTTGTCAATACTACTGATAACTTATTCATGAGACATAACGTATTTCCAACATAGCGACAGATCTTCGCACACTATTCCCAGGGGGTGCAATGCTTATAAGGGTATAACTAATTACCTTCATAATGCTAGATTAAGTTTAAAAACTTAAAGCTTTCATTCATATTTTATTCTACATAAATTTCTGCTGTCACTTATTCAGAAGTTCAGAAGAACAGAAAAGGAATTCAGAAGCTGTATTTTTATCGCAATATTATATATTTTTTTATTACAAATGTCAATTTAACAATTATAGTTCATTTACATAATTTAAAACAATGTGGAAATAAAAACACAGTGGAAAGGCAACGTCATTGTAAAACTTAAATTAATTACTTATAGAACATTTTTTTACAATATAAATGTATACGCAGGAGTAATAAAATAGTTTATTCTAGAACAACTCGGGACTGTCCAGATAAAACCGATTTTAAATAGTTTACACATGTGCAGCCAAATTGTTATTTGATGAAACTTCTTACTCAATAGATAATGACCTCGATGAAAATTGCTAAATCGTTTAACTAAGACACGGCCAAAATGTTTTTTTTATTGTCAGCAACACTGACAATAAATTAAAACTTACGAGGTTCTGCGAATTTTAATGTAAAGGAAACTAATTTTATATTATCGACGCCTCCATGCTTATGATGCCATTTAGTCATTACTTTTCCTTCAATGTCAGACACTTATCAGATCTTATACATAGATCCCAAATATGTAAACTCTTTCACTTGCTTTAAACCTTTGTTTCCTATCATAACTTTACAGTTTCAAATCTTTTTGTCATTTTTGATTTGTTTACTTTTATATTCATTCCCGTTCATTCTAATATTCTAATATGCGCCTTACATATAGTTAACTTTGTCTTGCAACTCCTCCGACTGTACCAAAATTATCTGCTGCAAATATGAGACTCTTGAAGTTTAATTGTTCATTGGCAATTCCATAATTCTTCATGTTTTCCAAACAATCGTATTAAGAGATTGATCAAACCGCGGCGAAGCTTCACATTCTAGTCTGACACCATTTTCGATATCAAAGCAGTCTGTTTGCACCACATTTACCCAAAGGCTAGGCTTTGGAATTCTTATATAGTGATTTCATGTTCCCATCAGGCTCCATACACGGATAATATTTTCCATTGTTTGTTAATTCTCAATTTCCGAAGTAGACCTTTTCCGAAAGCGCGAAAGCTCAATTCACTTTTTCACACAATATTTTTCGATAATGCACCGTAATGAAAAGATCCATACACTCCCTACGTATCTAAAGCCTGTTTGTACAGCCCATATTTTCTCACCGGTTTCATCCATCACCCTTTTAATCAGAACCTTCGCAGGCAATTTACTAACAATGCTGAGTAAGCTAACGTCGTGGTAATTATAACACACGTGTCCTTGTGAGCCCTTATCCTGGTTCTACTACTATTTTGCGTTATAATGAATTAAAGCACTTAAAAAACTGTAATCAAAATTAACTTTATACAAATATAACTTAATAGAAAGATACCACCCATTCTGGGCATATTTTTTAGCTGATAAGAAGAATGGGCGTAAGAAACTTATCAGCTTTATCAAAAGTAATAACAACATTTACAACAAATTATGCCGTTATCATACAATGTTCATATGTGTTTAAAGGGTTTTAAAAATATATGTACATTGGTACAAGGTCAATGATTTCTTTTTGCCGGATATTATATATCTGATATTTTTATTTTGTTGAATTGTAAATAAATGTAATTTGGTGATTTTGGAAAGAGGAGATAAAATATTTGACTGTTTCTTGCCGGTTTTTCTCTAAAATATTCTCCCAATTTTCAAAAAAAAATGTAGAGCGACTTCTTTTTTCTACTACGTATCCTCGTACAAGGTTCTATAGATCTGCGTATCCTTAAAATTTATTTATGCTTGCGTCAATAAGTGCCTGTAAAGACCTATGTTGAAAAAGAATATTTCGATATTGATATAAAATAATTATTGACTTGTTTGTCTTAATTTGTTTGAAATATTGCGTAAATGTAAATTGAAATAAGTCATAGTTATCTGAAATTCTTATTAAATAATACCTAATAATGTGAATAAATGATTAGGCGCCTCAATAATTATGAGTTCCGACGATGATAAAATAGATCTTACTCTTATGTTCGCTCTCAGTAATATTGAAAACATATTTTATTGCTTATTTCAGAAAACAACCCGCAGCTGGATTGAGACCACCTTTCAGAAGCGCGAGTGTAAATACTTCGTTCCCAGCGCGAAGGATGAACATGTGTAAGTAAAATAAAATTTTATATATTTTCATTTGCAGTTCATCGAGATTCGGATTTCATTTAAATAAATAAATTCCTTTGTTTACCATGCACACATGAAATGGAACAAATACAAAAATTTACTAGTGGTAAAAAGGTTTAGATCTCAGTACAATGTTGTCAGCGTCGCTGGTAGTTGCAAATATTTTGTCCTACCCCTTCCGTAGGCAAAGATTTCATTGTATATTCTCGCTTAACGTTTTTGAAGATGATTGCAAACTACCAGCGCAATTTTTTCTTAAAATTAACAGCCTTTGCAAACCTATCCTAACTCTTAGATACTCACTGTATTTTAAAGGTACGATTCAAAAAACTACTGGACATATCGACTTGACCTATTCACACTCCTCTCCGAGGTGAAAAAGGGGTAACAGTTTGTGACATCGGTGTGACTACCGTCACTTTTAAAATTAGAACTATGAGGTATTCAAAAACTGCGTAGAGTTGAAAGTTTCTAATGCATGTGAAGTCGCAAGCGAAAACTAGTTTTAAAAAAGAAAGATTAACCATGTATATCAGCTATAGCTACGAGGAAGGCATGAAAATGAGGACAATACATTGTGCAGCTGGTTCTGAACGGAGACCCACTCCAATTTCCATGTTAAGCGGGACTCATCATAACTCAAGTAGTATTGAGGATCCGCTAATAGAAGATGTGCGTAATAACGAATACATGATAGTAGCTAGCTTATATATTTAACGTTTGATTTCTCAAAGGTTCAGAAAAAGGAGATTATGCTCAGTTTCACACAAACAAAAACCTAAGTTTCTAATATTTTTTTATTCCTTAAAATTTTGCTGCATATGACAAGTCTGAAGAAACAACTCCGTGAGCGTGACGTAATTGTTATGTCAAACCAAACATAAAAATTTAATATATATATGTAACTTGAACATCTGCCCATATTGACCTTATACACGACTCATAACATTCAAATTGAAAGATCACAAAAGAAGTTTGTATAAAGATTTTTAATCGGTCTATTCAATATTTAGAATTACTTAGATAATTTAAATGTATTAAAATCAAATGAACACGTCGTCATGAAGCGACTAAAGAAATCGCACTACGCGGTTCTGGTATTAAATAGTCCTTAATATAACTACGACTAACTGCATGTTAGCTCGATTTATCAAATTAGGCAGTTGAATCATTTGGCCTGTAGTCATAAACCAAACCACAGCGACTGAAACTATGGATTACGTTTAATTCTTCGCAATTTTTGATTATACTAAATGTTACCTACTAAATGAGAAATATGCTGCAATTTGTTACTGTCTTCACGAGCATTATCAACTTGCTAGTTCTTGTGGCGAGAATTGAATGGAATAACATGAAAACCCTGTCAAAAAGCTTTACTGCACGTTTAGAGAGCTCAAAACATAGCCGTTTACAAATACGTTTGTTAGGACTTCAAGATCCAGGGTCGATCTCGGGACAAGTGTCGTATAAGTAGGATTGGTTAACACCAGGACCACGGGTTAAAAGTCAAGAAATTTCGAGAAAAGTGATTTTTGATCGAAACAATACCTTGACTCGGAAGACACCGAAAAAATACATCTCGTTTATCTATTAAAATTATTTCTTCGACTGGAATAAACACAGAAGTGAACAGGCTCTTGTTTTATATTTGAAATTCTTAACTAGTGACAAGTTAGATGCTCCATTCAACGGACATAGTGGTACTCGCTTCGAGAGGTGACAGCGAAATGATATCATTTGTCACAGAATATTGCGCCGTAAACAGGTAAACGTTGGTTCGTATGTCCTCTGTATATTGTGTGTTTTATCGTTTCACTTTGTGCGATTATTTGATACCGGCTCTCGGTTTCGCCCATGAAGACATGTTTTTTATATCATTTTTTTGTTATATCATACATTGTTCATTCATATGGTTATATTTTTCATTGCTCCTTCAGGTCTAACTTTTACTTACCACGCTGATCATGGCGCTTGGAAGTTAGCGACTTCACTATACCTTTGATTTATTTCAGGTGTTTCTCTACAATATTTACCTTCACTGTAGGAGTGTTAGATTAATTTACACATGAATTTCTAAGGACCAATAACACATTGTTCTGTGGCAGAAGAAAACCTTGGGTTCGTGATGTTAGATTGTCAGATGTAAATATTTTTGATAAGGTGAAACTTTAGAGATAGTGCCAGTTCATTACCGCGGTCTCGTAGCGATTGAGAGGATTTTTAACGACTAGGGGTTTTAAGCGAAAGTAGCAAGAGATTAGGAATGGGCACTGAGGTGAAGAGTAAAGAGCGTAATAAAAAAGAGGATATGAAAAAATGAAAGATCACAGCAGAATCATATATAGTGGCATACGACGATATTGCGGGGAACATCGAAGGCATACATTTCCGCCTCATAAAGAGAACCCTATTTGAACAAAGAACATAGATATATTGAGAGATAATTTGGGATATTTTTTCCTGTTTGTATGCACGGCGAGGTTTTTGTTATCTTAAGCTTATATTTGCTTTAACATTAATAAGTGCATAGCCAGGTCTATGTTAAATAACGATTATATTGATGTCAGATTTGATTTGAACATGATCCATCTTCATAAACTTTCGACTTCATATTATTAGAAAGATTAAGAGATATAAATGTGGCATGTATTAAAATATTGAGCCAATAAATCTCCTTGTGCCATGTTCAGCAATATATTGCAGACGGTAGCAGGTGCTCACACAACCCTACAGCGTAAGCGTCGAGACATTTTATTAACTTAAAAATTTCTCCTCTAAATAGTGGGTTAATGAAAAACTACGCGGATGCTAGCTTCCGCGAAAACGCTTCATATGTTATTAAATTATGGTGAGTTGGATGCTTCACGTAAAAGCTAAATATAAGTTTTGATAATATAAAAAAAACTAGCTTTTCTTCCGTGGCTTCGCCCGCTCTATCGGTTTATATGGAAGAGATATTTGCCGAAGTAAAATTAACATGTATCTCGAGTAAGACGTGAGACATATCTCGGATCATAACGGTTTCGTATACTAAGAAAAGGAACCATTATAACATCACTTCGTTGTTCGTCTGTCAAGAACTTCGCCCAGGAACGCTTGAAAATCAAATTGAAATTAATACTTATATGCTTCAGCCTAAAATCCCTTGCAACATCGACAAAATGTTCTCTGAAATTTTGCTGCATTCTTATGTATTCGTTTACTTTGACGGCACACAGCTACTGTACAAAGGTTGTCTAGAAGACATCGTTCACAGCGATAAAAACTCCTTTGCTATTAGTTTTAACAATTTATATGTTTCAGTTTTTATTTTGTTTGTGCGTAGTATTGATCTATATATCTACCATGATCCTATTTGACTGTGAAATCTGAAGCAATGGCATATAGCATACGTAAAGGAAGGAAAACATCTGAAAACCTTTGAAGTTGAATTCCTAAAAATTTACTTGCAGTTGATAACTTAAGTAGATGTTTGTAAATGAAAATCAGTGTAATATTTTGGTAGAAATTTTAATAATGACCAGTTTCAAAGCTATCTATTATTATTTCAGGAGCATTTCGGAGTAGATTGAATACAATATCTGATATTCCTCACAATTATTTTATTTCATATCATAGAAAAATGGTGCTACCTTGTAAAAGGTTGGAGATTGTCTATTAACTGAAATTTACGATATAAATACGGCTATGGGCGAGGCCATGAACTACCAAACCTTAATAAATTTCACCTTGCGATCTTACATTGATCTAGATTCTAGAATGAAAAGTAATTTTCACAAACGAGATTCCTTAGAAACCTAGCTTTAGATATGATTTAATTTTACCTCTAATTGTTTTCAGGCGTACAGCCTTTTGTTATAGCTTATAACAAAAACAACAATCCAATTTCCAGAAGAAAATCTCACTTTTGTATGCGATAACAGCGGCCTAAACAATACGTACTAAACAAACATCGGGTTTCACAATCAAATATTGTCTTTGTGTTTTAGCAAAATATAACACCTTTCTTCGGAAACGAGCGTAGCGCGAATAATTATATCAATTTAATATTTAAAAAAAAATCTACCATCATTACATCATCATCATCCATCATTACTATTCTAACTTATACTAAAGGATTTGATGGATTGGATCAGTATTTAAGAGATAATTCATCGCTTTAACATCATGTCAAGCTATCCTTCTTCTTTCTCATGCTCTGTTCAGAATTTTATGTGGGGTCGGCGCAACATGTCTCCACTTCACTCTACCCTTTGACTCTCCATTTTAAGACTCACTTCCTCTTTCGACTTATCATTATTCACACAGTACGTCCATTTTTTTTTCGATTTCCCTCTCGCTTCAAGCTATCCAAATCTATTAAATGTCTTTAACTTAAATATTACTCACACACTCACTTTAATTTAAATACCGCTACAGGTCCGGTTGCTCCTATTCGTCTTGTGGGGAAAAGCACCACGATTATTTAGACCGGGTCTTAGCAAGATTTTTTCTACGAGTGCGTTGTGTGGGACGAATAAAACTAATTTCTTTAATTCACTCAATGGTAGGCAAAGGTGTAAGGTCAATACAGTCTTTTCGTATGTAAATATTTATCTTAGTGTAAAATTTTCACAATCTAAGAAGCCCATCATCGTTTATTTGTTAATACATTTTGACAGATATACTTAAATTATGAAACTTTAGTTACGCTGACTAGCGATAGAGTTACTTATTATGAAATATCTAGACTTTACACATGTATATTACTATACTCTATTATATTATTACGCTCCACTGAGCTTGTAACTACCAAAACTTGTAGTACAGAATTGCATGTTTCGTACTGCAACTCACCGTACAAAGTTGGGACGTCGTGCACGTATAATATTGCATATTGTGGCACAGTTAAGTTACATCTGGCCTATACATATTATCTATTTACTAAATGTAACTATGTTTTATCTATATTTACTATATAAGATTTTAGACTACTGAAAAAAAGCAAAACAAGAGTACCAGTAATCGAAGCGCGTGTATGATAAAATTAATGAATGTTGAGGAAAGCAGAAACGTATCTTTAATTCGTAGCAAATGAAAAACTGTGATTTCCGTCTAACCCCATAAGATAAAGCTATGAGGGTATATATGTCGTATCGTGATGTTAATGATGATCTTGCTTTGGATGCCTTAACTGACATTTTATATTTAAATCGGACCAATAAAGCACTCTTTCTAGATTTACTTGAAGGAGGACTAGACACTTTCAAACAAATTTATAATTCGACAATTTTAACGATAAAATATGCTACACAGCAATGCGGGCTATGTCTGTGAATAGTTTCTCTACGGATATTATCATTTTGATTCGATTACGCAATGAAACAACATAGCCTCTATTACCTTTTGGGTGATGAGTCTCCTTGTAAGGTTCATTCTATGTGTCAACTTTCAGTGCGGTATGTCATCAAATTAATCAAGGGGTTTGTTTTGAGACACTACTAATTTGCTAAGAATTTGCTGTATTATATGTTTATAATTATTTTACGAGTAATTAGTGATCGAATTTGTTTTCGGCCAGTTCGATCACGAAATCTGGTCTAGCTCTAATGATTGACTTCTTATCTTTAATTCTTATCGTATAAAATGCAAAAAAATGTGTAATAATTCTTTAGATTTCATTTACAACAGATATTTTATATATAACAAAGTTTTGGTTTCGGCCTCACGCCTCTTTCTAATGGTATGGTATGCAGGTAGGGTATGCAGAGATCAGTCTTCCACTTCCTACTATCCAAACATACTTCCCTAGCTTCCTCGAGTTTCATTAATACTTTAATATACGCCCATCGGTTACGGGTATTCTTGTGAACATTTCCCAGGTGTGGATGCGCCGCGATGGCACTTTGTTCACTGCAAAATCCTCAAATCGCTACAGGATGGAGGAACGTAGCGAAACGCGACCGTAATGCTGTGGAACCCCCACTCGCGGTTCGCAGAGTTCTCCGATTTTTGCGGCTTCTAGAGCCTTCTCAAGATCTGTTATAATGAAAGTGCAGGTCGACTTTTATCATAAAAAACCAATTCAATTTAAGTTGACAACGTAGTAATTTATATGAAGTAGTAAGAACATTGATACAATTGTGGTAAGTAGAGATTACGATTCGGCCATCGTAGTGGATAATTGTTCGAAAACACAATATGAAGATATTTTCAAGTTATAATTACAACTCAGTCAAACAGAAGAGAAGACATGTTGACGTCCGCCAGTTTTTGGTGGAGATTCGATTGAATCTCGAGTAGTAATTAGTAATAAGAAGCATGTTATTATTTCTCGTGCTATTGATTATCTTATTTTATTTTAAATTACATTAGATGATTCGATAGAACATTGTTACAAGTGATCAACGTTTTAAAAAATCACGCGGTATTTATTTTCACCGGTCCTCGGCCACTACACGGTATACAGCCCCTTTCATCTCTCGTCCGGTGTGATGGCGCACTGCCCACGCGACCGAGCGAGGATAATTTAATCACCCCGCTGAAATATATCGACTTTTATCTAATTTCTGGAGAATTTCATTATCACGCCACTGCGATCCATGTAAGCTATTCCTAGTCTAGGTAAATATCAAACGTATTTTCCGGATATAGGTATAATGTCAGATATGCGGATGTAAAGTGTTTGCAAGGTCTTATGATCCAAGTTTGGTGAAGACAAAGTGAAAGGTTATAATGTATGTATGGTTGTTCCATCGTAGCATCTAAAGCACTATAATAACAAAATGTACTTCCCATTCGCGACAACCTTGATCAATATAATGGTGGTCAACCGGTCCCAATAGAGAGCCATCGATGAATGTTGATTCCACGAACATTATTGCAATAGTCGTTTGCGAATAGCCCAATAACGGATCAACATCTTAAGAAGCTCTCGCTTGAAAGATGAGTCATGGGCGGGGTACAAAAATCCGTGTCGTGTAGACACACATTGTCCGAAGATTCCTATATTTTCAGCCATAACTACCGGAAACATGGGCCCTACTCCGCTGCCGATGGCATATTAGGTCTAATACCTATTTTATCCTTATACCTATTTTTATATTATTTACGATTATTTTTCTATATATTGTAAAAATACTTACATTTAAGAATTCTTATTTAATAAGCAAATATCCTTCGTCATGTCAACTTTAAATTCAGTTTGATCAGAAAGGTTTAAAATGCTAGTTTTGCTGGGAATTATAGATATAGAGATCATATATTTGTTATAGACAAGCGTATGTAACTTATTATGATACAAAATTTATTTGAATTTGAGTTTATAATCGTAAACAATGTGTACCTATATTTTAAACATATTTGTTGACTTTCACACACGTATTTATGTATTAATGAAATGTAAATTTAGATAGTTATAAAATTAGATAGTTACGAAATTAGATAGTTTCAAAGGTAGCTATGTTGATGTCAAATAGATTTCTATACAGCGCAGAATCTGCTCATTTTCTAATACCCAGATCACATAGTCCATTAATAAGCCAAGGTAAGTATGTTATTGTATAAAATTAAGTTAATAAGTTGGTAAGAATGGGCCAATTAAAAAGTAATTAAAGTAATCCAAAAATAGAAATAAAAACGCACTATACCATGTGAGCGAGTGGGTACAAAAAAAAAGGTATAGTTGATAACTACAAAATCTACAATCGATTTTATTCAATATCTATACACTCATTATTATTATGCTATATTGTAAACTGTGATATATCTAGTATGTGGTTGTATAAAAAAAATATGCACATAATAACTTAAATATGAACATAACATGATTTGATAAAGAAGAATTAAATTAAATAACAATTGAAAAATCGATTTCTTTTAAAGCAAGTAGAACATCTCTAGCTGTATTATGCCGGATTACTGTCAAAGTAGTCGAATAGCTTATAATTATTCGTTTAAAACTACAGCTTGTCCGTTTAATAGGGATATTCGCTAAAGACATCAAATTATTTAAAAAAATGATGACGTGAAACAAATGTTTCAATGTTCGGCTGTGCTGGGGTCAATTTCGCTGATGTCCTTTAGTTTTATTTATATTCAAAGTAACATTGTTTACGTAATATATTATAGTAAGCTGGTTAATCATTTCCATGACGTCACCACGTAAGATGTTCTCATTAATCGCCCTTCATACCGCAACGAATACACGTACACAATAGAATTGCAACTAATAAATTTAATTTGACTGAACGTTCTTTATCTTATAAATCTAGGATTATAACCTATTCGAAATGTAATAATATGTCACCCACGCGAAATCTTAATATATATACGTTACTAAAATAAGCTTCAGTGCTAAAATAAACTTCGGTCTGTGTAATTTTAATCCCGAGAGTAATTCCATTACACGCATTGCCTCTGGCAGTTCACTTGGAAAATTAGCACATTGTTCCTTATTGCGAGCACGGTAAGGATCACGTTTCTTTGATTTAGTCGTCAACGATTTCATAAAGTTTTCAACCCAGCCCGCGATTGTTTCAAATTTCTTGTGAGCTTTAATTATCCGGACTTGTTGATAGCGTTTGCGATAAGTGTATAACATGTAAATGTGGTCTATTGACACTGAGTTTGTTTGATTGCTTAATTAACTGCCCACGTATTACGTAACTTCGGTTGACAAATCTAAGCTGTCATTTTTAAAAATATATTTTTAAAAACATACCATTTATCCTAACTCCAAAGTTAGTACTACGAAACTCGTGTTATGGGATCTAGGATAGCGGATAGACAAACATATACATATATAAATATTTCTCATAGAAATATATATAACCATGATTAAGGCACAAATGTTGATAGTAAATAAGTCGATCTATCTTTTCTTTGGCCTTATGTATGAAACCATATATGTACTACATATATAAAATTAAAATCGGATTGAATATAAGTCAAAATGAAACGTATGTGTATGTAATCTTAACTGACTCTAATGTAATTTAAAATAAAATAAGATAATACACCAATAAGTATGTCTAAATTCTTTAAACAATTTTCAACTTAATGTCGAAAGTATTGAGTTCAGAAATAATGGGGAAACAATATAAAAACTACATTAATAACAGAGTTCAAAATTTGTATACCTTATAAAATTTACAAATATAGCTATTTGTCAATATCGAATTGCCCGGCCAGATAGCAACCCAGATAGTATGGCCAATCCAGACGTATTTCTACAATTGATGATATAAATAAGATTCTTTTAATCTGCAGAGTTGAAATCTGTACACTGTTCCAAGAGGGGTCTCTACGATACTCCTTTTAAATGCTGGTAACTAATTTGACCGGTATATTTGAACCCCTATCATCATCACAATATCACAATTCATAACCGTTCCCATCGAGAGGTTACCTACCTACCTTATCAGGGCAGTTACACCCTTTTTTTTGTTCGACTGAGGAAAATGCATTAAATTGCATACCCTGGCTGTGGAGAGCCGGCGGTTATGTGGGAGTCCTCCCCAGAAGGGGGAGGCCTACTCACTAAAAACCTCAGCGCTGGCTTTCATCAGGCATGTAGAGGGCCCCCGGGAACGCTAAGCGACTTCCGGAAACCCCAGCCTCCGCTCCCCTGCGATGCTCCAGGGGAGCCCTCCTCGGGGGAGACAACTACCTCCCACACACATACACCTTTTGAATTTCTTCGCAGATATGTGCACTAGGTCTCATGATTTTTCTCTTCACCTTAAGAGAACATGTTCGTACATGACAAGGCCTCCTGATTCAGAGATCAGACTTCTGCATATCCTGTACAAAAACATCGCAACTACTTATTCCTAATCACCGTGATCTTCAGCTTGCTTAATCCGGGACACTCCCCCCGGATTTCCGCGGTAAATCCCATTTCGCGGATGGCTGGACGGAGAAAACACGCTATCGCCTAATACTGGATTGTAATTCAATTTATTAGTGAGTTCGAAATACATGGGTCGACCAATGTGTTTTATTAACTAGCTTTCCGCCTACGGTTTCGCCTGCGTTATATCGCATTTTCAAAGAAAAATATATATTATTCTAGGGTAAAATGTTTCTTATGTTTTTCCCTGGATCTTCAATTATCCCAATACCAAATGTCGTCAAAACGTGGGACTATCTGATTTTCCCGTAGGAAAAATATAGCTGCCTGTGGTGAAAAATTCCCTATATCTGTCTCCGGGTCTGAAACATCCCTATATGAAATTTCATCAAAATTGGTTCAGTAGTTTCAGTAGTTTAGTATTTAACTTTCATCCTCTGTTCTTACCCCCCTTATGGGAAATTATTTATGAATATTATTCAATAACCGAAAAATATTTCTCAAACTTTTAACTTTAAAGATTACGGATTTTCCATATAAACTTTTACTCCCTAATTCAACTCTTCACAACCCTTTTTGCATTAAATATCAACCGATATTTCATTAAAATCGCTTTAGTAGTCTTAGCGTGAAAGCGGTGACTGACGGACTTACTTTCACATTTATAAGGAAAATTAATTGTAATTCATGTATTGTCATGACACCTTGACACCTGTTAGCTCGTGTAAATCTTTGGTGTCAATAGCATTGTCCAAATTACATAGAACCTGTAGTATTCGAGATTCAATCTCGTTTAGTTGAACATCCTAAAAAAGGTTGAATACATTCAGTATTATAAAAGTACATATATTTTTCGTTCCTTAAAATAAAACAATCCAGCTGGTGCTATAAATGCTTCTTGGCAAAATTTGAAGGAGAAAAAAAAAACGGACTCTTCTAAAATTACATATTCGAACAATGCTTAAAGAATTCTTTTGCACTATGTTTAATTGGCTTACTAGTTAAATCAACAGGAATTTCCATTTCAAAGACTACAGCGATTCTCGCTGCTGCATCAAAGGCGCTACCGGGGAATTCCGCTGTACTGCCGCTTGAGTTCACAAGTCACAACGCAGCCCTAACATTTACAGCAAACTCCGCTTCTCGTTTAGCCAATTAGTGATGAAACTTCGACCTGCATCGTGCTCGAAGTGCTGCTGGTAAGGCGACACGGAATTGGAGTAGTCTTTTGTCTTTGCCAGTTATTGTTAATTGCAAGATTTATAGCACTATTCATTGTTCACTATTCATTATATTTAATGTCATACAGATTTTTTTGCAACGGCGATTAAAAGTATTCTATTAGTTTTGATGTCATATTTGCCTCTTTCTAATTAAGTAAAAATAAAAATAAAAAAAAATATGTGATTCGTTAACGTAAAATTTCTGCAAGTATAGCATAATTCCAATATATATATAGTACACTAGCTGTTGCCCGCGACTTCGTCTGCGTAAATTTCGAGTTGAATGTTATTGATACACAAATCATATTAATATACGATTTTACCGATTAAAATATTTTTGGTATAAAGCAATTCCTTGAGGTAAAGTAAACTCAAAGAATTTCTTTATATACTTTTCCTTCCGCCATCTAGTGATTTATGAAAAAACTAACATGCGTAATGAAACTGATTTACACTTAAATATTTTTTCTGTTCTATTATATGTATAGATTAAGCGTGAAGAGGTAATAAACAAACAAATTTTCGCATTTATCATATTATTTTGATAAAAACTGGTTTCGTTTCATCGTATTTTGGTTCCCTGTTCCATCTCACTGCCCACGAACATGCTAAACGTGGCCTTTGGGGTCTTATAACCTGTGGCTCTGTCTACCCCGCAGGGGATAAAGACGTTATCTTATGTATGTATTGTATCATGATGATGAATTGTCTTTAGATTTTAAATTTTCCATGTAACTTATGTAAGAATGGTGTACATTATAATTCGCAATATTATCATGCCTTGAGTTCATTAAAATGACGATAACTTTTTTTTTAATGAACCGATTTTGATAAAACAAAGTTTAGATATTATTCTGAGTTAAAACAAAGCAAATAGTGAAAGTTTCAAGCAAATCGGTTCAGTACTTTCGGAGATAAACGTGAACAAACATACAGACAGACAGACAGACAAAAAATTCCAAAAAAAAATTTTTTTCTTTCTAATAATCTATTTAAGTGCCCCTCTATCCATTTCAGTCAAAAATACTAAATGTACAGACAAAATATTTTTACTGTCTTATTATATGTATAGATTATCCCTTTAAAGGTAGAAAGCATATTGCATTAATTTTGAACTAATTTGATATATTATTGCGGATTTTTTTTACATCTTTTAAAGGGGAACAATTCTGTCAGTATTACTTTACATGAATCGTTTACGCATAGCACGCAGAGAAAGCTCATGAATAGAAATATTCCATTGACGCTCCGCTTCTATTAGTCGCAGCGTGATATTAGGTAGCCTATAGCCTTCCTCGAGCAGTGGGCTATCCAAAACAAAAAAAAAAAAATTCAATACGAAACTGATTAGCTTGTTCAACCAAACAAAGAAACTCTTCAGCTTTATAATATTATAAGTATAGATTGATATACAACCTTGATTATATAGCCTACCATGATTGCTCAAAACAGGAATAAAACCGCAGTGCAAGCGAAATGGCTATACATATGCTGCAAGAGAGTGTCTGTTTCAAGAGGTGGTTGTGAGAAATGGATCTATGAATACGAGATCTTACCAGATTCCAGAACCATCCAACTAGCATGACGTCTCTTACCAAACCAACAATATAAAAATAAAACAAATGTGAAAACTAACTGTGGTAAAAAAAGGCGAGTTACAAGATAATGGATCCCAAATAATGGATTATTTATTTTTCAAACAACGAAATACAATAGGTAATCTGATATTAATTACCGTTTATAAGCAATTCATCTTGGCTTAATAACAAAATCGGTCTCTCGAGTGCACAGGTGCACGTCGCAATTTGGAGCGAGAGGCGAAATGACTTTAGTGCTAAACTGCAGTTCTCCAATGAAAAGGGAATTAACACTGCCGGTGTGAATGTGCTAGTACCAATATACACTTGATAGAGTGTTGATTGGTTATCACAGTTTCAGATAGAATATGGCACGGAATAATTTTCTTACGTCATATTTGTTGCACTGACTGACGTGCTATTTAAAATGATAAAAAAAATTAAAAAGCGCCTTTGTAATTTAAGATAACAATATAAGTACTTCGGATTTTACGTGAATTAGAACGTTATTTCCTAGTTAATCTAATGGCGATAAGGTAACGGAAAATTAAAATAAAAAAAAATCTTTTAAGTTGTCGTGTTTCCAAAATTACGATAACAATATCTGTTTCCACAACAAAGTACAAGTATTTTCAATTTGTGACAGCATCTTGACACTTAATGTTTCACTTTGAGCAGCATACCAAGATTGTGATGGATAGTATCGAGATCCCGCGGGTACTTGCCCGGCTCATTACAGATTCCTGAGCCACAATGCTGTAATCTAGTTTCTTACTGATTTTTATACTCCAGGGTAACTAGCAGGTAATATTATTTGGATTATTAAATATTATAAAAATTAGTTTACAAGGGTTGTGGATTTAGGTGTGCTTTTATTCTTCCCTCAGAATTTTAATAAACACTAGTTTGGCTTTGCATTTCGCTTTTTCCCGTAGTTGTTAATTAATAATAATAATAAATATTTCTTACAGTAACACCAATTAGTCTAACCCAAAGTAAGCTCTGTAAGGCTATGGGATCTAGGGTAACGGGTAGACGTACAACGCACCGCGGCATGTCGGTCGGGACGACGACGGGGAGTCCCCCGGCACCAGCGCACGGAATGCACAGACGGGAATTGCACCGACGGGCCGAGAGGGCCTGGCGTGCGCAGCTAGAGTGTGGGGCCTGCGTTCGTCAGCGCGCTGTGAAGCGGTGTTGCTCCAGAAGGAGGCCACCGAGCAGGATCGGGAGATGGCCGATCCCGCTCGAAGAAGACGGCCTCGGGCCAGATAGACTGGCCTGAGGCGCCGCCACAGGTCGCTGGCGGGCGCGACGCAGTTCGCACCCGTGGAGGCGACCTGAGAGGGACCTCACCCACGGATGAACGGGGGTGACGCCGTAGAAGGTTGGAGGGGAGGAGGCGGTAAGATCACTCTTCCCCGAGAAGGGCTCCCCTAGCGCACCCAGGGGAGCAAAGGCCGTGGGTCCTCAGATGCGACACTCGATCCTGAGGGCCCCCTACAACGCCTGAGGATGGCCATCGCTAAAAAAAAAGAAAATAAATAAATAAAAAAAGAAAAAGAGTAACGGGTAGACATTCATGTAATATACATATATAAATAAATTTTGTAGAAATATATTATAACAACCATGACTAAGGTACAAATGCTCGCATTCATCACGCAAACATCTGCCCCCACCGGGACTCGAACCCGGGACCTCGGAGATAGCGACACCTTGAAACCGGTATACCAAACACTCGACTACAGAGGTCGTCGGTCGTTGTTGTTACCATCAATCCCCTGATGGTAACAACTTAATGCAGGCAGTCTGCTATTGGTAACAATTTAGATCACCCTGGTGGTAAAAATATAATGTCGCAGCAAATTTGCAGCCCGTAGTAGTTTTTGTAACTACAGTTTAAATTGCCACCTTGCGACATAAGATGTAAAGCAACGGTACCTAAATAGGCGACCTGGTATAATCTCTCTCCAGTAAAATAAGGTAAAAACAAAACGTAATATTCAAACATTAATATTCCTGCACACAAAATCGCTTGATTGTGAGAAAAATTCTATTTTCATCTCTGTTCAGACAATTTCGTATTCTGATTGCGAATGATCGGAGTATGGCGTAAGTGCCCATTAGTGGTAATAGATTCAATCGTTATTACACAGGACGAAAGAATAATTACCAAAAAAGTGGGTGCTTTTATACCTTACTGCTAACTTTTCTTGGAGGGAAAATAAATGAAATCTACTGGCTTGCCGCCTTGCTATTACAACATTTTTAGGGTCAAACGATTCAATTCATTGAATCTGCAGCCATGGCAGGCTATATATAGTATATCTATACTTTATAGGTATCAACGTGGTTGTCTACGTGATTTGTTTCTGTTTTTCCGTCGTGTATTTTGCCATTACTACGTTCTTGTCACGTCAATAAGATTCAACGCTACGGTCCAAGAAAAGTGTGACGTCCAAGAGACGGAGCCTAGCTATGAACGGTATCGGAAAAGCAATAACCGTAGTGCCGAGGCGTCTCTCGGTTCGCGCTGAATTGAATGACCCATGTGTAAAGCTTAAGCGAGCTTTTGGGAGAGATTTTTTTATTTATTTAATTATTGTACACTAAATTACAAAATAACAAAACAAAAAGACAATGATTAATGATATAGAGCATTTAAGTTGAAAATGTTGCGAATATATTTATCAAACATTTATCTTTGCTAACCAAATCTACAATGTGGTGAGTACTGATGTGAGTTTAGATGTGTAGATGTGAGTATATTGTACGTTTTAGATATTAAACTAATAAGTTAAAACAAGTAAAATTATAATTCTCTACATAAAGTCTGCTAAGGGCTCTAACCCCCTTGACCAATTTCAATGCAAAAGTGCAAAACAAAACTTAATATGTTTTATAAATAATATATTGTTTAACACAAAGGTGTGCTGAACAAAATAAACTACGCGTTTGTGTGACTGCGTGTTTCATGCTGAGAATACTGTGGTACGTACAAAAGGTCACTTCAGATATTTTCTTTGTTAAAAATTTTAAGAAGTATTTGTTAGTTACTAACATTCGGTAAATAATAAGAATGATTACCCGTCACATTTAAAAAGTGTATACCTGAAAAATAAAACCAGACAGCAGTATGTCTAGTTTTGATTTTGACAGGTAATCATTTCTTTATTATTTATTTCTATCAGATAAATAGTAACTCCTTAATTATTGATACCAACTGGAAAATACACGATCGCATACTTTGACATTCAATGCTACTTCTTTGTATTATAAAAGCTATTTATCGACCCCACAATCATTCAATAATCAATCATCAATAGATCATTAGATGTGTAGATACAAAATCAAATTTCTAGTAAAGATGTCAATTTTTTATTATAAAACAATTTTTCCTCTTCCTTAAACCACAGGATCCGTTCTCTTGTGCTTGGAGAAGTGGCTAATGTGGAAGTCGTGAGCCTCCGATACTGTCGGTACGCCGCCTGCACTTCCGCGTAATTGTTTCGACGTCCGCCACGGAAATAGTCGAACGGCCATTTTGTAGTGCGTACCGAAAACAATTTAGAAAATGTCCGAGTTGAATACATATAACAAATAAAATAAGTTTACAAATTTATTTATTAATGTCTGAATTGAACTCGCCTGTCATTTAATTGATTTTATAAACATGAAAATGAACACTCATTAGATACATATAAAATATTTATGAACATGGATTAGGACGGAATTAAGGATAGAGGAAGACCCAACGTATAGACAGACTGCTTCAAGTTGATGACAAAGAGAGAGAGAAGAGAGATACTTGAATTTAACAATCGAAATGACGCATGATATAATTACGCGAAAGAAAACATTAAAACGTTAAAACACTTAAGTTATATTTGAAACCTTCAAATGACCATGACTATTGTTACGACAAACCCCTTAATCTGCTTCCTCCTCCTCCACCCCGATTGTTCCAATTAAATCAATTGATGATGGATCATTTTTGAAATGGCGCCACGTAAGACTGCTGTTTGTAATAAATGGTGGGTAATATGTAAATAAAATAGTGTCGTAAGTCAGTGGTTTAAGATTTTGAAATATCTTATTCAGAATACGGCAGCGGCAGTGGTGGTACCATCGTAAAGCGACGCGGGGAACGACAGAGAAATAACATAATACTACAAATAAATAGCATGGGTTGCAATCATTATTTGCTATTTAAAACTGAAGAATATTTATTACATACAAATCACTTTGAACTTAAAAAAAAAATATGCCATTGTCGTGAATCTACGGCGAGAGATTTGAACTTAAAAGCACCAGCAAGAAAAGTGATTAATTTGTAAACATGTGATACAAACAATTTGTTCGGGATACAATAGAATAGCTAATAAATAAATGTATAAGATTATAAATAAGATAGTAATAAAACGAAGAATAGCACTAAGCATAGTTAAGAAATAAAGATAAGTTTTAGCTTAGGAAATAAATAAACAATATAGTGTAGGTTCCCATAGCAATAAGAATACATATAGTATGTAAGACTTTCGATCACTTTTGTCACCGGCCCAGTCAGCATCAGTATATCCCAAAAGTGGAGTGTCTTCATCACTCTTAAATAATAGATTGTAATTTATAGTGCCCTTTAACTATCTCAAGAGACGTTTCAGCGCCTTCCATAGGGCTTCACTAGGTGTAGACTGAAATCTTGACAGATAGTTCAAGGCAAAGCATCTGGTCTGGTCTGGCCTAGACCCTAACATGACATACATAAGGCTACCAATAAGTCCTCTACATTTCTTGGTTAAACTATCATCAGTCGATATCTCTGAACTAAGATCAATACCTAATTCAATAGGTGTTGCTACTGTGTTACAATCTTGCATATTATATCTTTTAAGAATATCTTCTATGTACTGCTTCTGGTTCAATTCTATAGTATCTCCCTTTTTTACTATTTTTATACCTAGATATTTTAAATTATTTGTACCGAGACATTTCATTTCAAATTTAACTTCCATGGCTGTCTGCAACTTCATTATATTATCTGTATTTTTTTCCTAATATGAGTATATCATCTACGTATAATAGGACATACAGGTTTTCATTATTCTTATAGTACAAACAACAATCAGCTTCACTTCTAAAAAACCCTTCCTTAATCATAAAATCATTAAACTTATTGTTCCACATTTTCGGTGATCTTTTCAATCCGTATAACGACTTTTGCAATTTTAGTACTTTACAGGGATTACGACATTCTTTCATAACTTCAGGCATTTTAAGATACACCTCTTCTTCAATGTCTCCATAGAGAAAGGCACTCTTTACGTCCATTTGTAGCATGTTTAGTTTGTGCTTGCAAGCCATTGCCAAAAGTATACGTAAAGTTGTCAATTTCGCTACTGGTGCATATATTTCGGAATGATCAAACATCTCCTCTTGTTGAAAACCTCGCACCACAAGTCTTGCCTTATATTGCTCATGTCCATTCTTTCCTTTCTTTATTTTAAAAACCCATTTGGTATCGATAGTCTTCTTTCTGGCCGGTAATTCTGTCTCGATCCAAGTTCCATTTCTTTCTAATGCATCAAATTCAGCATTTATGGCCTCTTGCCATTTCTGTCTGTCACTTCCTTGAGTTGTCATTTTATATGTAATTTCACTATCTTCATTGACTACCATAAATCCTGTATAATAATCTTCAAAACGCTTAGGCATAACAATTTGTCTAGTTCTGTTACTTGCTTTTTGTCCTGATTCTGTGTCTTCCACAGGGTTCGTAGTTGACTCCTGTCCAGATGCGGTACTAACTACTCGTATTACCTCTTCTCCTAAATTTTCTTCGTTCTGTGTTTTACGTTTGTCCTCAACTTCATTAAAAGATTCTAACTCTACTTCATTATCCTCGTATATGGGTGACATCTGAAAAGTGTGGGTTGCATTGTCCGTTCTTGTACCACCTCATTTTTCTTCTTCTCTTCTTGACCTGTACAACTTTTACAAAATATGACATCCCTGTATATATCAATTATATTAGTATCTGGATCCCACACTCGATAGCCTTTACAGTTCTCTCCATATCCCACAAAAATACCACGTTTACCTTTCGCGTCCCATTTAAGCCTTTTCTGTTTAGGTATGTGAGTGTACACTTGTGAACCGAATTGGTGAAAGGTATTTATGTCAAAAGTTTTATTGTATATGAGCTCATATGGAGCTTGATAGGTACCTTCATAGGTCCAGTCCGGTTAATTACAAACGCAGCTGTACTCACTACTTCTGCCCACAAACTTTTATCTAGTCCTGCATCTTGTAACATCGTCCGTCCTGCTTCCACCAAAGTGCGCATCTCTCTTTCTGCTCGCCCGTTCTGCTCTGGCGTGTAACTCACAGATGTTTGATGAATGATACCATTCCTGTTAAACAAAGTCATAACCTCTTTATTCATAAACTCTGTTCCATGATCACTCCTTACAGTTTTAATTTTATAACCTGTATCATTTTCAAATTTATTTATTAATATCTCAATCTTCTCTTTTGTTTCGGACTTCTGTTTCAAAAAATATAAAAATCGATAACCACTCTAATATATCGATAACACTAATCATATTTACATAATAAGAAATAAGCAGAGCCTCCTAATGACCGTTTCTCCATAGGGCCACACAAGTCCATATGGATCAATTCACCTGGGGAACCAGCCCTGTTAAAACTATTTTGAAAAACTTGCTTATGTTGTTTGCCCTTAATGCAAGCTTCGCATTGTTCAATCAGCCCTTCAACTTTTACATCATTTCTACATAAAATATTTTTTACATGGTTATAATTCTGGTGCGCCAATATACTATGCCATTCATTTACACTGTTAGTGGTAATTAAAGCTATCTTTCTATTGAATTTAAAATCCATTATAAAAAGATTTTTTTTCTCGACGAGATGCATGTTACGTGGTCATCCTTCACAAATTTACATTTATCGCTACTTGAAATCATTTTATAGCCTCTACCGATAGCACAAATAACTGAGAATAAATTTACTCTAAGATCTGGCACATAATACATCTAAAAGTACAGAATCAATATACTCACAACCATTAAACGCCTTCACTTTTATTGTACCTGTTCCACATACTTTCAACTGCTTACCATCTCCAATTGTGACCAATTTATTCTGAATCAAGGAGGTTCAGAATAAATGGGTCACACAAACATAGTGAAAAGATCTTTTGACTGACACATATACTCGCTGGCCCCTGTATCCATAATAAACTCATTCGAACAATCACCATTCATAATATAGGCATTAGGAGCCTTATGGTATTTATTTTGTCTTGCCCTGCAATCTTTAAAAATATGACCTACTTTGCCACAATAATTACATTTTCTACTTCTACAAACTCGTTTAAAATGTCCATGTTTACCGCACTCGAAACACTGGACACTGACACTTGAAACAGTTGCACTCTTCTTTTTATCTGGGAACTTTCTGATGGCTCCTCGCGCTTGATTCTGTTTGCTTAGTAACGCCGTTTATATATGCTCTGTATCTGCTTCACTCATTCCATTACGCTCCTCCTCTACCAGCAAACGAGTTTGCAGGCTGCTCAACGTCTATTCCGAAGTGGCAACGGACTCCCAAGCTGACACGAAATGCTTATATGACTCGGGTAAAGACATAAGAATTTTGGTAATTATCATCTTTTCTGATATCTCTTCGTTCATAGATTTAAGTTTGTTGACAAGTGTGTCCACATTTGTCAGATATTTCGACATTGGACCTTCACATTTGAGATTGTAGAACTTCTGGTGTATCAAATGTACCTCTACTTTTGATTTGGAGTCGTAAACGAAATTTAATTTCTCCCACATTTGGTAAGCTGTTTCACATGTAGCTAAATAAGAACTCCCTCATCCACTCTCAAAACGATTAATTCTTGTGCTTTTCTGTCCATATCATCCCACTTTTCAATCACGGCTTTATCTTCTGACTTCGTTTTCTGCTCCGTTACAACAGTTTATAGTTTACGAGCCTTTAACATCACAGTTATTTACAATTTCCATGCCGGCCAGTTGTTATCGCCGAGAATCACGGTTCGGCTGTTCTCCATTTTGATCATGACGTTTCTCCTAAAGTTCGGCTTGTTAGAACCGACTACACACGTATTATCATGTGCGTAAAATACACGTCGTGATTACTTTCCTACTATTGACTTTTGATCTGGGCCTATAACCTATTAGGATTATGGACACCAGCGGAAAGAAAACTATTGAATATACTTACGACAAAAATTGCAAAAATTTATTAAAAACAATCCAACACAATCATAATTCTTTTTTTATAGACAAGAGAAATTGTGAAACATATTTGTTTTTTTTTTTATAACAGAAATCAACGACAAGATAGGGTAAGTTTTGTTGGAACCTTAACACATATTTTAAGAATACAAGTGAACATTAAGTTATACAAATAAAACCTAGTTATTGTTGCTATTTAAATTATTTTCGAATTTTAGTATAGTTTAAGTATAACACATAAAAGTGGTAAATAGTTATAAACAAACAATTCAGTAACATTGTGGAACTTTGTTGTAAGGAATATTACATTAATATTACAGAATACATTAATATATTAAAATTATTTCATTAACATATTAAAATTGCAATAGGTATATAGAATATAGAAACCACCAACATTTAAAAAAAAAAATTCCTCTCCGTTGACCCTGTACGATCCTACACACATTTAAAAAATCAAACGGTGTCAATTGATTCAAATCTCGATTTATTTATAAAGTTCCAAAAATGTTGCGACTTTTTCACATTGCTCTCCTCTGGAGGGCTCTGGGAACGCAAATAATTGGTTAAAAGCGGACTGGTAAAAGCTTTTACGTGAAAGTGGAAGTCGATGGGCCATTGTTTTCAAACAACGAAAAAATATGCGTAGTCCTTTGGGTAACATTAGCTCTACACTTTTTATAGCTAATCAGTGTATGGGTAGAATAATTTTTTTATGATATGGGGCGAGGGGGCAAGCGAGCAATCACTCGATCGTAAGCTATTACCGCCGCCCATAGACACACACAACACCACAAGAGTCAGATGCGTTACCGGTCTTTTAAATAGGAAAACGATCCTTTCATGAAATTTTGTATATCGCATCATATCGCATCAATTCAAAAGTTTCATACGATTTAAATAACTAAAAATAATTTGGTATGATCAAAGTTCGGCCTTACTGATTAAATCGCCACCGCTGATAGCACAAGGGGACTGCCTTATGCATATTTGTATTTAAAGTCTGCGTATTAAATATAATAAAGAAACCAAAATTTAAGTCAGCAACAAGAGGTTTGGTAAGTGTCATGTTAAACAATACTGTCCGACAACTAATTAGGGGAAGCGCCGGAGTCTCGATGATTAGCAGGATATGTCGTAATCAAATATGGCTGGCATGCATTCAGTATGTTGTTTACTTTTACAACACGATACTGGTTGAGAACCAGCGCTGCAGCTATCTATCTCAACATATGCTGAGCCAGTATCCTATACACCGATGCAGAGACACGCCGTAATTAAATCGCTTACTTTATAATTTTTTTATGTTGTAAGTATTTATAACATACATACATATACATATGTCACGCCTTGTTCCCAATGGGGTAGGCAGAGACCACCTCTCTCCACTGGAGAGAGTATTTATAAGTAGGCATATTTTGTTGTATCATAAATAAATATATTTCTTACATTGTCAAAATTTATTAACCACCACTTCCTTGGCCTCTGCACCAAATCATTGCTGCTTTTTTCTGATTGGCTCCATCGTATCAGCGTAAAGCTGCCAGAACTCGGTCACATGGGACTCCCTGAGGGAACGATCCATTAGAGCAGTGTTGAGACACCATTGGTCCCCACCTACGTAAATTATTATGCCTGCAAAGTAAGAGAAACTTCGGAAATCGTACGTGGAAATTATAAATTCGACAACTTCCATATTGTAGTTTTTTATGAAATTCCGAGTTGGTATTGAGATGATTCTGAGTACAGTTTCTTTTAGTTCAGTCTGTGCGTTTTCTACAGGTTACATTTCGGGGAGTGTGCTCAGGAATTGCATGAATTGATTCCGCCTGCACCCTTTCACCATCGGACGACGAGACGCGGCCAGGGACTCCATCCGTATGTGGTCGACATTCCACCTCTTCGTACCTTTCGGTTCGCTTCGTCTTTCACTATGCGAACCACCAAGGAATGGAATTCCCTACCTGCGTCTTTGTTCCCCGATACCTATAACTATTTGAGTTTGCGTGTTCCACCTTATGCAATATCTTCACTTTACATCAGGCGAGATCGTTGTCGAACGCACTCAAATTTGGAATTAAAAAAAAAACAGTGTCTCCTTTAAATCCTACAAAAAAACACAGGAGGAAGAAAATTCAGAATTGAAAAAGATATGTTTTAATTCTGATTTTTCAGTGAGCGAGCAAGGCGGCAAAGCGTATATTCTCGTATTGCATTTATTTGGGACGTGTAGAGACTATAAAAATGGAAACAATTTTCCTAAATTTTGTCATTCACTTACAAATCAAAAGCTGCTTCTAGTTTACATCTAGGTTTGAAAATTTAAACCCAAAGCATGTTTAGCTACGAAGCAAATAAAAATTTGTGTATTTTCAGTCACTTTATTTTGTAATAAAATCCTTATCAATATTATAAATGCGAAACTGTCTGTCTCTGCTACGTAATCACACCTAAATTGCTAAACCTATTTAAATGAAATTTGCTACGGAGATAATCTAGAGCCTGAGAAATAGACTACTTTTTTATGCGAAGAAAGGGCTGGATATAATTCCTTAGGGGGTGAAGGTATGAAAATTTTGTTATTTTAAGGATTTTGATTAGATATAAACAACTATGGTATTCAAAGTTTGTAAATAAAGGTGTATTTACTCAGTACATAGGTGATAAAGTTCTTACTTGAATAGTGCTCCAACACTATTGAATCGGTTTTGATTAAAGTTGATATAGGAAAAGTTTGCGACCCGTGTAAGGGACTTTATTTGGGAAAATGACTTTTTCCTGCGAGAAAATCCGATGAAAACGTGAACATGTTCTGGTGCAATTTGGTATGAGGATCATCGTTGTGGTCTCGGGGAGGAACATAAGATAATTTTATCAAGATATACGAGTAATGCGAGCGATTTGCGGATTTTATCAATTCTATTTTCACATATCATTACGAAAGAACCAAAGACTTTTTAAACTACACTGCGAATATGCATTTGCAAATGCAAATGTACTGTCCCTATTTTGCAAAGGGTACATTATTATATAACTATTGAATGGAAAACATTTTACCAACAATTGCGGCGATTTTCAACTTTTCAGTTAGTTCTTGCAACAAGTCAATCTGGATGGGGTTTACCGGATAGTGCATCTGAAAGCAAACGTTTAACTTGCACTGGTTTATATTAACTAATGCCATTTTATTTACCAACTACTTTATGTACTAATTCATACTAAAATATTTTCAAGTAACTAGACTTACTATTAAGTCGAACAAACAGACAGGTAATCATAATGATGAAGAATATGTATAACGCTTCCCAAATATTTCCCTGAGACGATTGTAAAACATGATTAAAAAAGGGATTAAAATTTTTGAAAAATAATAACTTATACATTATTGAACACAAATAATGCAGTGTTGTTTTAAACAAAATATAATTTCTATAAACAAATTAGTTTACAACTCTCACCTAAGAAAGGTCTGACAAAGGTCCACCTGTCAAAAGAATTAGAAAACATAATCATGGAAAAACAAACGAAAAAAAACGTTTCCTTACGAAATGAGATTAAACTTCAAACGATTCCGCCCATTCAAATTAATCGTAAATCTTTGAAAACGGAATCTTTGGCCGCACGGATACCTCTTATTTGTTCTTGAATCTTTCACTATGCGAACAGAAAATTTTAATACACCGGAAGGTGTATACATTAAATCAGAGGCCCCCAAACTTTTTTGTGTCGTATTTTTATTTACCCTTTGCCATGTATTTCGGTTTTGGGTAGACCCCTTATTTACCTGATATTGAATGCCTACATCCTACAATTTACACCATTTTATAAACATTTATAATACATTTTTTACTTCATAGGGAATTTACTTTGGGAATCACTGCATTAGATATATTGAATATTGGAACATTGTGGAGAAATCTGTCAAAATCAAATTCAACCATTTTTATTCAACATACGCCTTTACAGGCACTTACTGACGTATAATAGAAGGTGACTCTACCATCTGTTTGAAATTGGAAATGCCTATTAATAATCCCGAGGAAAACAGGTACGAAACTCGGAAGGTCTAATTTTTATTTCTTCTTTTAAATCTTTATTAAAAATACTAGCGACCCGCCCCGGCTTCGCACGGGTGCAGTGAAAAAATGGTTATGCTGGGTTATCCCTAAGAGATAGACATATACCATCGCGGACTTTTTTGTGGATTTTTGTAAGTTGTACAATACTGTAGTACATTATTTTGGTCTATCTCGTAGGGTTCAGCCAGCGTTTGCAATATAAGCGCAAAAAAACGTGCTTATTTACGACATCACATTAGAAACCTTTAAATTTATCAGTGTTTCTCTACTATATTATGCATTTATTATACTCGTACATACAAACCTTCCTTAAGAATCACTCTATCTATTAAAAAAAACCGCGTCAAAATCCGTTGCGTAGTTTTAAAGATCTAAGCATACATACGGACATACAGCGAAAGCGACTTTGTTTTATACTATGTATTGATTATTATTATTATAATACATAAATTAGGACAATTATACATATTGTACATTTATAGACGTATATACACATCACATGTGAAAAAAAATACTGTTTTTCCTTGTTCGTTTGCACGTACAAGGTATTTGTTCTCTTAAGCTTATATCTGTTTTGACGTTAATAAGTGTCTGTACAGGGCTCTATTGAATAAAGATTATTTTGATTTTAAAAGAAATACATATTGTTGTTGGTTGAAAATTTTACGTGAAAAGGAAAACATTATAATTGTATTAATCTATACTAATGTTATAAAGCGGAAACATTTGATTGTTTATTAAGCTTCGAAACTACTAAATCGATTTTCTCAAAATGTTATATAGGGATAGATTGAGTTTTTTTTACAACGGAAAAATCAATTAAAACATTATTTGGTATGGCGATAGTTGGAGACACGAGGAATCAACATATCGCACTAATAATACAATCTCGTATCAACTCAAAATCGAACATTTTTCAGAATCAACAAAAAACTTATTACTCACTTCATGTAATAGTTGCAAATTGAATAACTGTCACATAAGTTTTTTAATTTATCCTTATTCTGTTTTTGCACTAATCGAACGACGGTCTTAATCACGCGCGAGGAATTAAATTTTGCGTGTGTTTATAGTATTATGTCAAGTACGACGTTTTGAGTTGATACACTATTGTATTATTAGTGCGATATTAACACGGGAAAATTAACCTTTTCTACAGATAAAATCGTTATACGCGGGCGGAACTCTAGGTAGATAAAGTACTTCCAGTAATCACTACTGTCAGATCGAACCGAAACTTTATTTCTGTAATAGTAGATATATTGATATGACAACCACAAATAAAAGCTTAACTAATAATTTTTAATTAGAACCCTGAAACTATACTTATGACGTGACAAAACGGGAATACAAGCAAATTGCTATAATATAATAAATAATATTTGATATGATTCATAGAAAATTCTATTGTAGCTAAATTTCGTCTCAGTTTCCCTAGTGCTCATTAATTTTGAGTTTCAGTGAATTGAAGTGACAGATTTCATCTGCCTATAAAGCGGACTCACGGTTACAGCAAAACTTCAAAAAGCTATGCCAATTGTTTTGAATATTTCGCGTAATAAGATTATTTTAAAGCTCGGCGACGAGCGAACAAGAGTCGTGTCAATGCGTTTGTTAGTCGTAAGCAATACCAAATTAATTGCGACGCAGAAATAGCAATGTAGCGCTATATTATTTACTACTAGCTTTCTGCCCGCGGCTTCGCCCGCGTGGATTTCGGGATTGGGTCTACAGAGGGTTAAGGATCATATAGCTTTTGCCCACGGCTACATATGCGCGGAAGTCTGTTTATGGCGCGAAGGTTTTATCGCGCTGCCCGTGGGACTATCCGTAAAAATACCGCAAGACCTTGCTCAAGAATCACTCTATCTATTGATGAAAACCGCATGAAAATCTGTGCAGTAGTTTTTGAGCGAAGCCTTTATTTCGCATCCCGTGGGATCTGTCGATTTTTCCGGCATAAAAAGTCTATTATTTAATCCGGACTTTTATCTTTACGTCTGCAAAATTTCAAAGCAATCGGTTCAGTAGTTACGTCGTGAAAGCGAAACAAACAAACAAACTCACTTTCCGATTTATAATATTAGTAAGGATTTGTAAATAAATAAGTAAATTGTTTTCTTTGTTGTCTTTATTCAAAATTCCTTGTTTGTTTTTGGTTGTTTTGAAGTGCTGTTGTTATATACGACTGTTTTAACTGAATTGGACTATTGTTAACAGCGCTGAGGCACAATAGGCTTGTATCCACTATGAACAAATCTGATGCGTTAGGTTGCATAACTATTAAGATGATAATTTAATTATGAAAAAACAAAGTTTTATAAAATAATAACTTTTGATTATTTATATTTTTATAAAATAAAATTGCACAAAATAAGCCATAAGTCACGTGATAGCAAACACCAATTAAAAAGTGTTACGTCACGCCGTGCGAAACGTCAAAGTCAAAATGTCATTCCCAAGTGTCTTGTGGAAGTGCGAAAAAGAATGGGCATCATTCCTTCTCGCGAGTGTCAGCCACTTTTTACGTATCTGCTGATTGTTTGGCACGTATATAAATAATTTTTTTTGGTGTTTTTATACTTGTGCTTGTACACTGGGGCACTATGCAGTACTTGTAATACGATTAATCCATTTTTTTATTAAAATAACTTCACAATACCGAATATTACGATACTAAAACAGCCGTGTTTTGCACGGCGTGACGTCATTCAAGACGCCATGACAGTCATGAGCGTTTTTGATGACTAATGTCAAATATTTAATTAAATGCAAAATTATTCTTATAAATAAGCTTTTTTTTTCAAAAATAATAATTATTTTGTATAGAATAGGCATCAAGGTATATTAGTATCTAACTACTGAAATTTAGGCAACAAGCCTATTGCACTAATAAGTCAATACGTCAACAATACTAAAAGTCTTCCGCAACAAAAACGCAGTCTAATCATAAATTCTGTAACGCACTAACGTACTTTTTTTTATGTTACATAACATTTAATTTATGTTAATAAGAAATGGTTCTAAACATAAATTTGATAAAAATTTTCAAATTTATAAATTAAACACGAGACTTAAAAATAATCTTGCCGTTCCAACATTCACTGAGGATCCATGAATCAGTAGTCTTTATCAATAGTTTAGAAATATTTATATAATGTAAGACATGCACTAGTGGGGTTTGCATCAAATCCTTGCAGCTTATTTTTTGTCATTTTCCCTTTTATTTTGTATCGTCAATATTATTAGGGAACCATCGATGTACGGTGTACACTTGAGTATGAATGTGATGGGGTTGAGTTTGGTCGGTGTGCAGAGAAAGATCACCATAAGTTAAACTGACGTATATTGTCGAATAATAATAATAATAAAAGTTATTAAAGTAAACAGTAAAGTTAATTGGCTAATCCTTCCTCTGTGGCTGTTAATCGCACACTACTCTTACTAAAGTTAAGCATTACAACTCAAGGTTGCAAACGCAGCTAAAATTATATGACATAGTAAAATATTGCTCAGCATGTAAGCAAGATGATATGTACAGTATGAGACTGTACAATCGTTTATCTGGAGCTTCAAGGCGTTTCCCTTTACCTACTCTGACGACGCACTGAGCGACACACTTGTGGTAAATGTTCTGATGGTGGTGAATGCGTGAGAATGTAAATGTAAAAAGTCTTGCTCACTGTTACGTTATTAATTAAATTCACCACACACACACACAAAATACTGAAGGAACAATCAATACGAGCACAACACTAACAGTACTATTTTAAATAAGAGATAAGCAAGATATATATTACATAGAATGAGCATTAATAATAGGCTTGTATCCACTATGAACAAATCTGATGCATTAAATTGCATAACTATTAAGATGATCATTTAATTATGAAAAAACAAAGTTTTATAAAATAATAACTTTTGATTATTTATATTTTTATAAAATAAAATTGCACAAAATAAGCCATAAGTCACGTGACAGCAAACACCAATTAAAAAGTGTTACGTCACGCCGTGCGAAACGTCAAAGTCAAAATGTCATTCCCAGGTGTCTTGTGGAAGTGCGAAAAAGAATGGGCATCATTCCTTCTCGCGAGTGTCAGCCACTTTTTACGTATCTGCTGATTGTTTGGCACGTATATAAATAATTTTTTTGGTGTTTTTATACTTGTGCTTGTACACTGGGGCACTATGCAGTACTTGTAATACGATGAATCCATTTTTTATTAAAATAACTTCACAATACCGAATATTCCGATACTAAAACAGCTGTGTTTTGCACGGCGTGACGTCATTCAAGACGCCATGACAGTCATGAGCGTTTTTGATGACTAATGTCAAATATTTAATTAAATGCAAAATTATTCTTATAAATAAGCATTTTTTTTCAAAAAATAATAATTATTTTGTATAGAATAGGCATCAAGGTATATTAGTATCTAACTACTGAAATTTAGGCAACAAGGCTATTCGTAAGCGAAGCAGTAGTACAAACAAAACCAACGTAGGTACGTGCGCGCAACGTCATGTCTAACTCGACTGTAGTTTTGCTTGTCTTTGCCCGGCGCCGGCGCCGGCGCGACGAGTTGCGCGGCCGCAGCCGGACAATACCTAAGCGCCGTCTCACAAATAACGCGCTTAAACAAAGCAGGCTGGCTAGATAAATATTATTTATTTAGATATATATTATTTCACTGTAGATATAATAATATTGTAGATGTGAGTTATTGATAAGTGTAAATAATTATATTATATATATTTTGTTAATATTTATTTTAGCTTATATATAAATACGTAAATATTATTTCTATATATATATAATATATATGTGATATAATATGATTATAAATATATTATAAAATGTAGGTCAAGATGCCTACACACTCGACGCACTCGCGAAATACTAGTTTTTCGCGAAATACGTTCTAAGCTTCTCTTCAAAGCGTTGGTGGCACGACTCTTTGTGGTCGCCCTGAGGTAGTATTGATCTCGGTACGATGCGGTTTTTTTTACTTTCATATGTATATTTCTGACGATCCTACGGTGAAGCAAATATATCGTGAGGCAAGCTATCCAGGCTGGTTCACGATGTTTTTGTTTCACCTGCGAAGGTATATGTGAAGGCGATCAATACGTGCCAGCATGACTGATTAAGGCTTAATCACCCTAACATAGTTAGTGTTGAGTCGTGACCCTCGTCGTGGCGGATATGAGCTTTAATAATGAAGGCAATTTGTCAGAAATATACGATGACTGAGAACCGGCTAACCTAATATATGTATGGACATAAAATTGCAAGCAGTCTTACATTTGAATTTCCGGCCACTGGGTCTTTTAGGCTAATATCAGGTTTATTTATTTATTGAAGTTACTTTGAAAGATTACTATCACCATATAACTCTATATCTATATCTATACTAATATATAAAGCTGAAGAGTTTGTTTGTTTGAACGCGCTAATCTCCGAAACTACTGGTGCGATTTGAATAATTCTTTTTTTGTTGGATAGTCCATTTATCGAGGAAGGCTATAGGCTAAATAACATTACGCTATGACCAATAGGAGCAAAGACAGAGCGGTAAATGTGTAAAAAACGGGGAAAATTATTCATTTTTGAAGGCTTTCTTTGCGTGCGCTGCGAAAACGGTTCAAGATACACAAAAAATATGTATGAAAGAATTATTCCTCTATACATGATCTAAAAAAAAGTCCGCGACGGCATATGTCTATCTTTTAAGGTTTAGTCACAATGACCGTTTTTATGGTACCAAATTTGGTCGAAATAATTTGTTTAAGTTGTATCAACATAATAATATTAATCTTTATTCAAATATAAATATAAATATGTTGTTGGTTAACCAAAAATCTGCCGGAAGTCACTATTCCACGCGGACGAAGTCGCGGGCAAAAGCTAGTATAACATAACAATAGTCCATGATAAAAGCATAAACAGCTTGACAATATTATGATGAGATCTCTGCAGTTGTTTATACATTAAACATTAATTTTTATAATTACTACTTCCATACTATAAACAAATAAAAAGGAAATACACTGTACTAATACCTACACAAAGACTAATTAGCCTTGCCCTAAGTAAGCTTAATAAGGCTTTTGTTATGGGATCTAGGGTAACGGATAGACATACATATATTATACATATATAAATAAATATTTGTTATAGAATTAGTTAACCCGACTTGTTAAAAAGAAAGAACCCATTAGATGTCAAATTTAAATAAACCTAATATTCTAAATCTGTCATGTCTGCTTTGTCGTAGGTTACGTAATAATTAATACCGTATACTAACTATAAATAATAATAATGTCGCTGGGAAGTTGTTATCTATGTGTGTGGCTGTATCTGTGGTTTACGGTTGAGGACGGATTATTCAATTCACAAATTACATAAACAAACAATACCTAAGACTAACTGTATATATCCTGTTATATCAGTAATACAATCTGTGAGTGCAAAATGTACAATTTATAACTTTTTATTCTATGGAATTTGAATTTGTTGATCCACAGTGGTGCTACGTGAGTGCTACGTCGTAGCAATATTGGTACGCAAATAAGATGTAAGTAGCAGTATGTAAACAATTTTGAGTTTGCTACCTTAAAATTGTTTACATATATGAGTCATGAGATGTTTAATAATGACAGAGCAAGGAATCACCATAATGTATCTCATTTTGAAATTCCCATCAGTATGTAAACAATTTTGAGTTTACTACCTTAAAATTGTTTACATATATGAGTCATGAGATGTTTAATAATGGCAGAGCAAGGAATCACCATAATGTATCTCATTTTGAAATTCCCATCAGTATGTAAACAATTTTGAGTTTACTACCTTAAAATTGTTTACATATATGAGTCATGAGATGTTTAATAATGGCAGAGCAAGGAATCACCATAATGTATCTCATTTTGAAATTCCCATCAGTATGTAAACAATTTTGAGTTTACTACCTTAAAATTGTTTACATATATGAGTCATGAGATGTTTAATAATGGCAGAGCAAGGAATCACCATAATGTATCTCATTTTGAAATTCCCATTATTAATGCCAATAAAGGCTGTATAAAGTAAATGGTATTAATCTTATTTGTAGTTGAATGCAAGTCCAAAGCGACCGATTAAAGATCCGGCGGTAACGTAAAAGCACTTTCGACCCGAGTGCTTCTTTGTACCGGCGCCGTCTTTGTGCTTAAATGCCGGCGACTCCGCTTACCCGGTAATCTTAAGCCGCTGCTAACCAGAACTTACGTTAATAAGTTTGCTTAGTAAGTAGTAAGTGTGGTTAACGACATTGTTGCATTGTGTGCTACTTTACACAAGTAAATAAAGGCTTTACACAAGTAAATAAATTGTGTCTTATGACTTTGATAATATGTTATTAGCGACGATTTTATATTAATCTTTCTTGCTTACACGGGTTCTAAATTGCAGAGGGAAGCTTTAAGGGTGGCTTAATCTAATAATTAAGTCGTTTTAAAATTCAAGTAATAAAATACATTTGCTTTTTCTTAACCAATTTTCACGAAATCTCTTAAGTTTTTAAGTTAAAGTTGGATACACATAGTTATTAACAGTGAAAAGAGTCGAGTTTGGTTTAAAAAAGAAAAAGGTAAGAGTGCAGTGGAACTCTTCGAATAGGGTAGCTAC
Source organism: Scirpophaga incertulas (assembly GCA_036419045.1). Taxonomy (NCBI): domain Eukaryota; kingdom Metazoa; phylum Arthropoda; class Insecta; order Lepidoptera; family Crambidae; genus Scirpophaga; species Scirpophaga incertulas. The sequence goes on from CM071645.1 coordinate 16,136,329, forward strand.
TGTTCGGTGGTTGAAGTTGGTGCCAGCGTCGCGTAATAAATATACTTTCAAAAGACCTATCACCGACCCTAGCGGAAATTAATTTCGGCCACGCGGCTGTAGTCCAAAAAAGTCTATATTTTGTCTCATCGATGATTTTAATAATTCGAGTACACTTACCACTTCAAGCTTTATATTTGTACTACAAAAATCTATTACTAACTTTCTACACTACAACTTAAAAGGTCTACATGTATTCTGACGTGTCACCTTGGCTAAAAATCACACCATTTGGAGCTAGCAAATAAGCACATAGAGCTAGCTGCTTTTGGTCAGAAATCACATAGGAAAAAAGTAGTTTCTCCTGGTAATAAATATGCTGTCGCTCTTCGGGCGTTATAACAAATAAATAGACAAAGTTTATTCGACATCTAAAACAATAGTAGGAATTTCTTGTATGTGATGCAGCTGTCATGGTTGACTAATAAAGTACTAAACGGAGCATTTAAAGGAGTCAGAGGCTAAAGGAGCATTTATTGAAAGTTTCTAGTTAACTATATTTTTATATAAGTAGTATATAATAATATCTTATGTACTTAATTTAGATTAGTTTTTATTTGATATTTGTATATTTATGCATAATTATATATTATTAGTATTTATTTTATATAGTTTATGTACCCATGTATCTTGTTTTTTTTTTCTTAATCTCTCCCACGTAACAGTATAAGTCACTTGACACCCAGTAAGGTTGGCTGGAAGAGATCCCTTTTAGGGATAAGCCCACCCATGTACACATCCAATCACTGCATAATTTTTTTACTGTAATGTCTTTTGTGCAGTAAAGAATATATATATAAAAAACCTTTAGTAGAATTGTATTCACTTGAAGAGTTAAACACAGAAATTAATTATAGGTTATTGTAATAATATCTATACAAATATATCACTACATAGTATATATAAAACAAAGTCGCTATCCGCCGCCTGTCTGTCCCTATGTATCTTTAAAACTACGCAACGGATTTTGATGCGCTTTTAATAGATATAGTGATTCTTAAGGAAGGTTTATATGTATAATACATGCATAATATAGTAGAGAAACACTGATAAATTTAGAGGTTTCTAATGTGATGTCGTAAATAAGCAGGTTTTTGTGCGCTTATGGCTGAACCCAAAATAATGTACTACAGTATTGTCCACCTTAAAAAGTTCAACAAAAAAGTCCGCGATGGTATATCTGTCTCTTAGGGATAAACCACCATAACCATTTTTTATCCTTTACTAAAAAATGGTTACTTATGAAGTGATTTTAAACAATACAGCATTATTCCTTATTAATAAGTACCTTAAATTGTGCTGTTATAAATATTGTTTAAATCCAATGTAAATGTAACATGTATGAAATCAGAATCCAGATATTGCAATCTAGGCTTTACATCCAGTTATTACATCGCTGCAACAAAGTTAGGTCAACGGTTGATTGGTACTTCAGCAATGAGATTGCGTCAAGAATAACGGTGAAATTCTGTTTATTCTTTCCTTGCTAATCTATTAATAATGATTTAATTAGTCGACGTGTTTTAAAGGGCATTAACACGCCAAATAATTAAGTTAAATATGTATATTTTTTAAAATATTAATTTGTTAAGTCAAGTGTATGTTTAAACTTAAAAAAATAGATTGGTTTGTCACTCGCGTAGTTCTAGCTCTTTCGAATTCATTGTGATCTATCAAGTAGAGGTCTGAAATTACGTGAAAATCTACTATTCTTTTTACAAAGGTAAGCATACAAATTTCATCAGTCAAAAATTATTATGACGAGATACTATGACTAGACGAATGAATAAATTTCTTTCGTCAGTTGTATCGTCCATCCTTTCTACGTTGTAAATCCATTTAAGCATTCCCGTCTTGATTTTTGTCACTACATCTTCTTTCACATTGCACATTTCCCTTACCGCACTATTACACAATATATATTTCATCTTCACTCCAGTAATTCCCCTCCAAAGAATATTTTTAAAATAATATATATATAAATAACAACAGCTTCAACATAATTCTATTTCATAATCCAATATCACTTTTCTATTTAACATTCAAACGCTCACCGCTTGCTCACATTTATATGTACACAATTTATTTACTACTTTTCTGTTTAACATTCAAACGCTCACTGCTTACTCACATTTATATGTACACAATTATTTACTACTTTTCTGTTTAACATTCAAACGCTCACTGCTTACTCACATTTATATGTACACAATTTATTTACTACTTTTCTGTTTAACATTCAAACGCTCACCGCTTACTCACATTTATATGTACACAATTTATTTACTACTTTTCTGTTTAACATTCAAACGCTCACCGCTTACTCACATTTATATGTACACAATTTATTTACTACTTTTCTGTTTAACATTCAAACGCTCATCGCTTACTCACATTTATATGTACACAATTTATTTACTACTTTTCTATTTAACATTCAAACGCTCACCGCTTACTCACATTTATATGTACACAATTTATTTACTACTTTTCTGTTTAACATTCAAACGCTCACCGCTTACTCACATTTATATGTACACAATTTATTTACTACTTTTCTGTTTAACATTCAAACGCTCACCGCTTACTCACATTTATATGTACACAATTTATTTACTACTTTTCTGTTTAACATTCAAACGCTCCGCGCTTACTCACATTTATATGTACACAATTTAATTACTACTTTTCTATTTAACATTCAAACGCTCACCGCTTACTCACATTTATATGTACACAATTTATTTACTACTTTTCTGTTTAACATTCAAACGCTCACCGCTTACTGACATTTATATGTACACAATTTATTTACTACTTTTCTATTTAACATTCAACGCTCACCGCTTACTCACATTATATGTACACAATTTATTTACTACTTTTCTATTTAACAATTCAAACGCTCACCGCTTATTCACATTTATATGTACACAATTTATTTACTACTTTTCTGTTTAACATTCAAACGCTCACCGCTTACTCACATTTATATGTACACAATTTATTTACTACTGGCTATAAATGTAATAGATCCTGTCGCAATTTTAAGTTGACACTCAATATCTAACTAGTTTAACAAGTATAACTGCAGGCTTTACGTTAGTAAAATTGAAAATAGCGCACAGTATGTATCTAATCAGGGCATTCACTGTATTTGCTGAATGGGATCTAGTTAGAATAATATGCCGTGATGCGAACAGCTTAACAACCATTCGCGAACGTATTGCGAGAATGTAATATGAAATTTATTTTTACGGCATACTTCGATTTGACTCTTTTATACAGGCTTTTATATTATTAGGTATTTTTATTAAAATGCGCTAAAAGGTTTGAAAATGGAACGAACAAATTTTCCCAAATATAATGGGGTTATATACAGATATTATCTCGGACCAAGGCTGAAATTATCAAAACAAATGAAATACGCATAAACTTCTTGAGGAATTTGCTATGACTATCTTACATCTCTATTATCAGGCCCTGGTGAACTTTCTTTTTGTTTCACTGAGGAAAATGCATTGAATTGCATACCTCGGCTGCGGAGAGCCGGCGGTTATGTGGGGCTCTCCTCCCCAGAAGGGGGAGGCTTACCCACTAAAAACCTCAGCGATGACCTTCCTCAGGCATGTAGGGAGCCCTCGGGAACGCTAAGCGACTTCCGGGAATGCTTAGCAACTTCCGGGAACGCTAAGCGACTTCCGGGAATGTTAAGCGTCTCCCGGGAACCCCCAGCCTCCGCTCCCCTGCCGATGCAGGGGTGCTCTCCTCGGGGGAGGCTGAATACCTCCCCGATCTCCTACACCGACCACGCCCCCCGGCCAGGCCCTGGTTAACAAAGAACTTATCAACCGGGAAGTGAAGATTAATAATCAATAAATGATTATAACCCAATTATGGGGTCAAGGAAGTATGATAATGTATTTGAATTACGTGCGTTATGCTCTATTTCCGATATAAGAGCGGACTGAGAGTTTATCGCAAACATATCTCTTAGAAGCGCCCGGGCAATGACACAATGCTTGCCCACTATGACACTGAAACTTAATTAGGAAGGTTTGAGCTTTCGAGGAGAACAGACGCAATTATATGTATTAAAAACTTATGACATTTTTAAGAATTTCCTTACTTATTTAATAACCGTGAAACCTACTTTTATAAAACTTTTACACATATCTAAATAGACACTAAACAAATTAGTAATCTAATGAACTGTAATGTAATGCAAGAAAATTGTTTTCTGAAAGTGATAACTAATAAAGTTCAAAATCTGGTGCAGCTAATACGACTATCCTATGGAATCCCCCGAGGTAATTTGCAAATGGAGAGCTAGTTTTTTTGGATGGTAGGAATATTAGTCGTCGCTGACGGCTGCTACTAAAAAATCATTCTCATAAATGATGTCGTTCCACAAGGTTCGGTGATTTTAATATTACGAGTTTTAAGATATTTGCGTTGTATCAGTAAAATCCCGGTATCCGGGATTTCAATTGCGGTAGCGTCAGTTGATTCCTTTTCGCATATTCAGCTAACGTAAGTAATGTAATACAGCTTACCATCATATGAGCCAATATGGCGCTCGTCAGCACGCTCTGTTTCCACATCCCGAGCGTCCTCAGGGATTCGTAGATCATTTCGGGCGTAACCTGATTAGGAAAACGAGATTTAAGTTGACGTCAATCTGGAACCGAAATAGATTTGCTGCGAACATTCTTTTTGAGTAAAGTAGCATGTAAAATGTTATTATGTATGTACTATATTTTAAGCACTCAAGTTGTTCATCTATATATCTTTTATGATTAACTCACAATAACACGTGTAACTCCCGATAGCTTAGCAGTTCGAAGCTTTCTAATTATGTTTGTCTACTCTTACGTTTATAACATTCTCAGTCATACTGGAAGGCTCGCGGGCTCAGCTATTGACAATAATACTGTGCGGATCCGTATTTACGATATTTTTCAACAGTATTGTAGATTGACATATTATATTTCCCTACTAAAATACGAAAGTTACATTAAAACCACTGAACCGTGAGGTAGGATATAAGTAACTTCTTTTTATCTTCTTATATATAAAAATGAATCGCAAAATGTGTTGGTAAGCTCATAACTCAACAACGCCTGGACCAATTTGGCCAATTCTTTTTTGTTAATGTTCGTTGAAGTTCAAGGAGGGTTTTTACAATGAGGAAAATTCGAATAATTATCGGAAATACCCTAAAAATAGCCCTTTTATTTTCCCATGCAAACGTTTTCTAACTAAAACGTACAGTCGAATTGAGCTTTATTGTTATTGTATAAAGTTCATATTGCAAGCACTCACTGTTGTCTAAGCAATGAAGGTGTGTTCCTAACATCAAAGAGTCAATTTGCGCTTTATTAACGCTACATATAGTTGAAATTCAATCATATCTATCAAAACAGTGTGCGTGCGTGCGTTGGAGCACAGAATACATCGTTGGAGGATTTAATGTCACGTTCCAAAATTGAATAGCCACAAAATGTAATAGGTCATTTAGACTTTTTTTGCGATTTGGTTGGCTATGCGACATTATCTATAAAATAATTAGGAACAAAAAACTGCCACTGTACAAATCTTTTTGACAGGACGAAGTCTGTCGGGTCCGCTAGTTTGAAGAATAATTTAAAACGCTACCTAAAATTACGATTGAACGAAGATTGCACGAAGATTGGGACGTAGTTGTGGGCTAGTATTAGAATATTTTAAGTAAAAAATATTAAAAATTGATGTTATTAATATGATTGTCATGAATATTATGTTAACAATACACACTATCTTCTGTACGCCTGCTTGGGTACCAGAGTCCTATTTCTGTGGGCAAAGTATCAAAATTGTCTTCCGGTTTGATGACCAAGATAAGTAGTGAAGTTACTAGGTATCGAAACTATATCTTATAATTTACAGCGTACCCTACGGTCCCCTACTAGGGTTGCAGATTTGCTGCCAATTTTACAGGAACCATGTGTACTATTAGCGACTGTAACCAAATTAAAAAAGACAGCAAAATTGAAAAGATAAAAAAGAAAATTAATTTTATTTTAAAATCACGCAACCATATTGAATTAGTAGATATAACACAGACAAGATAATTAACATTTATCAATAAATTGTATAACGTCAAAATGTTTCCTTTATAATAAAAAAACAAACCCAAAATATACGCCTACACTTGTATACGAAATATTATCAAATAATATTTCAACAAAATCAAAGGTGCTATCAAAGCTATGAATGAGATAGACATAAATTATGTCAGAGTGCTTCGGAAATTGGTAGTCAGGCCTTACTAACTTTTCACACTCAGCTTCGCCCGCGTAATATTGGATTTTCCCAAAGGAAAGAAATACTTTTCATTTTTTTTTTATGTGATAGGGGGCAAACGAGCAGACGGATCACCCGATTGTAAGCAATTACCGCCGCCCATGAACGCCCGCAACACCAGAGGAGTCACAAGCGCGTTGCCGGCCTTTTAAATGGGAGTACGCTCTTTCCTTGAAAGTTTGGATATCATAGCGGTTCGGAAACACTGCAGGCGACAATTCATTCCACAGTTTAGCTGTGCGAGGCAGAAAATTTCTAGAGAAACGCACAGTGGTGGACTGCCAAGTATTGAGATGGTGGAGGATAGAAGGTTTGTCGCGTGGAATGGTAAAAATTATGCTGTGTGCTTCGACATTACGTACAATATTTCATTAAAACCTGTTCATTAGTAAGATTATTAAAAGCAATTTAAATTTTACAGAAGATTTCTAAGTTGAATGTTAATAATTGGTTATTAAAATTGAATAAAGTCTATTTTAGTTTAACAAAATTCTGGTGACCAATGCAGTTAAAATTTTCGATTGAGACGAATAGTACTGGAGGCCAAATTGGTAACGCTTCATCACGACACGTTTTTTTACATTTTCTTATTTATCTAATACTTCTGACTTATAGCTCTACCTCGCAAAATGTAGGCTCTGGTGACATTACTTCTGTTGTGATCGCGTTTGCGTTGACAATAAGAGGTGATAAAATTATACACCGGGATCCCACTTGAATCTTCTTAGAGTCTGAAAAACACAATAGAATAATATCAACGTCGACGACTAGAAGGAGATTTTACAATATAATGAAATAATGTTTATTATGAAATTCAATGACACGTCACACTTTACAGTTGAAATACTAAAATATTTAATAGTAATTGGATCGCATTCGATGCGCTTGCTCAAAGAAGCGCGGGTCGTGATGAAGCAAAACATCGTAAGATTAATCTTAAAATCGAAGTGTCAATCTATCGTCTCGTCTCGTATCAACTTAACTGTGTGCATGTAAGTTAGAGCAGGACGTAGGGCATCGACGACCATGACATATCAAAGTTTTGTATTCAGCATGCAAGGTACCTGCATACAGACTCAAAGGCGATTATGAACTGACCGATTCATACTATAGGTTAATAATCTCTTTAATTTTGTTAGGATAGGTAAAGTTTCTATTGGGACTTAACGTCTCGCCACTTAAATTTCTTCGCAGGAAGAGAAATTAGATCAAGGTTCCATCCCGAACGTCCTGATTAGAAAACCAGTCTCGACATCACAGCACCAGTGACGCTTATTAATATGATACAACAAAAAATACAAAAGTTTTGATAGAATCAGAGATAATCCACCTATATTAGAAACAAGCTGAGGCGGCCAATATCTTTTGAAACGATACGGCTTTCCACGGATGAAGGGATTAAAGGAGATCTACGCGACTTTGAGATTTATCAAACTATTTTGTTTAACTAGTATCTTTACCTAGTGTTTTATATGCCTTAATTAATCTTCAACTGGTGAATACAGCATAATTAAAACGTCACTCTAAAAACTTTATCATTAACTATGGAAATATATTATTGTTTCTTGTTATGTATGTCGTATGGACCGATTTAGAATGATATCTCAGCGAAAAGATTTAAATCTCCCTACCAAATCGTAAAATATTGATGTATACATGACAAATTACTCCTGGCTTATGGAAATGCCAAGTAATAGCTCAGCATAGGAACTTTGTGGTTTCAAGTGAGAAGTTCACGTCAGGCACAATCACATTGGTAGACTAGTGAATGATCGTGGATGATTTTAACATAACTTCATAATTTTAACCGAGAGACGCCTTCTACTGGGCTTGGGCCTTTCGTACTAGCATCCAGCGCGTCCTTGCGATCTTCACCTTGACGCTGCATTTCCCAGTATATACTATTTTTTTTTTCGAAGGGAATTGCCCTTTGTGTACCTTGTCACCGCGCTGGTTAGGCGCGGCCGTGTGTGGGGCTCTCCGGACCGGCCTACCCACTAAAACGCCCCGGTGTCCAAGCCCATATTAGCCGCGTGGCGTGGTGCGCTCTCGCGATTAGCACTGCTGTCAATTCTGTAAGTAATGTGGCCTATCCAATGCTACTTAAGTTCCACAAGTCGATCTATATCAGTATCCTGGAATTTCTACAGTTATCATAATTTCTGATTAGAATCCACAGAATAACTTCAAACTTAACCCGCACCATAATCATTATTGGCAAGACATATGAATCAGTCTTGCGATTACACGAACACGAACATGTTGCGTAACTTATCGAAAGCACAGCAGCTGAGTTGGGCCATTCCGATTGACCTTGACTTACCTAGTTGAATTATTTGTCTAAAACTTACTTCTCAAAAACTTCCAGTGCAGAGCCTCCAACCTTCATAAGACTGGATGCTACATGGGAATTCAATATAATTTTGGTCTTGTCCTTGTTCTTTTTAAGACCCCTTGCTGGGAGCTCTACTCAGTTCTTTTTTGTATTGTGGCCAATTCTTTCGTAATCTTAGCCATGTCTACGATATCATCGTATCAATGTATCGTCTTTGATATAAGTTGATAATTTACTGCATAGACATTTTTAATTGTTTCATATACTTAAAGAAGCTCTTCCTTTCATTTTGTGGTGATGATGAAGAAAGTGAAGTTCACATAGACAAACAAATGATTATTTGCCTATATTCAAATTTAACTATATTTTCATAACAATATTATTATTATGGCAACAAATTAAGGTAACTAACTCAGCGGACCTCAGACGCTCTACCGCTAACTAAACTGAAAAAAACAATTGCCTCTCTAGAAAATTGAATCCTGTAATACCCGGTGGTCTCCACTCATGGCACTAAAATCCTTATCATATAAATTTAAATTCAATTAAGAATATCACCATTATACATTAAGGATCCTGAAATCAATACTTATTTATATATAGTTGAATATAATTTTAATACATTATTATTCGTCGTCACTTATTACATTTTTATTATACTTGTATCTTAAGACCTGTTTAATGTGTTCAGATGTCATAAATTTGCAGAAACACTAGTTATTTTTAATATTTTGACTGTTCTTTGTTTTTAAATAAACAGCTACATCATTAGGTAATAAAATTCTTACGTCATTCAAAATCAAACAAATCGATATTCATTACGAAAACAATCGGAAACTCATAACGATATCGTTATAAACAACTTTACAGTTATCATCAATTCTACAGCTTAAGAATCTTTGATAAATAAATTGAATACTGTAATTTTACGCATCGTTTAAGGGAATTATGAACGGGTCTAGGTAAAGTTCCTAACATTACTATGCTGTACTAGGTTTACGATTGATAAATTGTTATTGCTATTGATAGAATGATAATTTCATACAACCATAAGAACATGCTCTTGATTGCGGAAGAATAATCAGATTCTCCAATGTCGTGACCGACCACGAGAAGGTGCTCGAGCGAGCGGCTATATTGAAATAGGGATGGCGACACAGTTACTTACCGTAATAAATATATAATATTGGTGTCAAGTGCAATCGAAATATTTGTATTGATCAGGATATCAAAGCCGTTGGAATTTATCGACGACTAGCCACCCCGATATTGTGATATCTTAACTAATATGAACATTGAAATCGAAAGAATTAAAGTTGGTATAATAAGAAAATATACCAAAATGTTTAATCTAATCGTGTCAAATGTCAAACTATTGACAATTATATGCAAATTACATTAAATGTTTTATATCTTTAAAAACGCTTAGGCTACATTGGAAATGTTAAGCTGACTTTTTGGTTTTCAGTATTTCATTTTCAATACTTCAGGTTATTACAATAACAAGAATTGGAAAATATAAAATGGATGCTTAAAGAAACGATCGTATTTTAATGTCATACAATTCTTCGGAGAATGAAATGGTGAGGCAACCTAACAAATCAATATAAGCAATCCAGTCAGACCTTCTACACCCACGAGCCAGCATCGATCATATTACTGCGAAACAATAAACTCCTTAGGTACTGAATAAATAATTGTATCCTTAGACTGTTGTTTTGTTAGGGTGTTTGTTAAAACCCTTCGTTTCTTAGAATATTCAAGAAAGGATCAAATCTACGATTACTTAATATGTAACGCTAAGGCAATTTCGAACGTCTGATGTTTCGAGAGGATAATAGTTTAGTTTCCTCGCATTCGTGATATATATTAATATTATTAATTTCTCTGAGTATTTTCCGAAAACTGTTCGGTTTTGAAATATTAATTTATCTATGGGCGCTCCAGTAAATAATATTGTAGATAACTGATGTAAGTTATAAAAATGCATTTGTCTTGATCTAAATTTTTATTTGAAAAATATTTATTAGAGACACTAAAATAAACAGAGTCCCAAGAAATATATACAGACTAAAATTAATTTAAACAAATATCGGTTTTACTTTGTACTGCTGTTACTTTGTATTCAGGATTGAAGTGTTTCAACGGTTAGAAAATGGCAGTGGAATTACGTGGAATTATGTGACAGGTTGTAAATGTATCTACTTCCTTAATACATATAAGTGCAGGGTCGATACTAACACGTATCAATCTTTCGAATTTGTTATGTATATTTACTTGACGCTCTCCCAAGAAAGAAGGAGACATCGTAAGACAACCTGAATACACCTGCGAAGGTGTATGTGCAGTTAACTAGGCTACCGTGGTTAACTAAAGCCTAAGACCTAATTTCACCATACTCTGTTAAAATAACGTCTTGTTAAACCGTTAACAGCTTGTTAGAGTTAGCAAGTGTCCCACAATGTGCAAACAAGAGATTAGTTAGCTTGATGGACTGTTAAATTTAATGACTGCTCTAGTGGTTCGTTAATCTGTAACAGACGATTATTTTACTGTCAAGATGGACGCGGCGTACAATTTTATTATGGATGACGAAGATTTTTTAACAAATTTCCGCCGTCGTTACAGCATCGGTTTTTTTTTATTTTCAACGAGATCCTTGTATTGTTTAATTAGAGTTATTAAGAATTAAGATTTCCTTCTCATTGTTTGAAAAATTTGGACCTCTCGTTTTCTTCGACATTCTTTTATTTTAAAAAGAAAGATAAAAAGCTAAGTAAAATCACTACCTAGGTATTTTACAAATCAAAGAAAATACCTACCACGAACGAAAACACCACGAAACGTCAATCAAATACCTACACCATGGAATTATTTAATATATAATAATAATAATAATAATAATATTTTTTTTATAATTTCATGATCTACACAAACAATAGAGAAATAACCTGGCAAAGCCAAATATTATGCGCTTGCTTTAGAAACTTATAGAGAGAACGACAATTTAATTTGTTCACATTGTATTGCTACTTGACACATTATACGACCAGTAGAAATTAGACGCATTTCCGTATAGTAAGAGTGATGCACGACGACACTATTATTTGGTTGTATTACAAATTGTATGAACGTTTCGCAATTCATTCAGTTAACGGTTGATTTAGTAATGGCTTGTTAATTTTACAATGTAGGATCTAGAATAACTTAACAACTCTGTTAATTTTAACAAGCCATTACACAACAGACGATTAGTTTAAGTTTGGTGAAATTAGGTCTAAGGTTCATATATGAGCTGTTATCATCACAGCGTAAGGTTCATAGGGACTATAGATTTGCAACGAATCTCACTGAAAGTACTGTACTGTGCATGCACGCGTGGAGGGCAGTATTAGATAGAACATAAAATATTAAGGCTGTTTTCAACCATTAGACAACTCATACCATAACTGCAGAATAATTATGGCGGTTAGACAGATGACAGATGTTCTATTCAAAGGCTGTGAACGAGTAATACTTATTTCTCTAATAATTAACTGAAATGGGTTTTAACTACGAAGAGACGTTTACGAATTTGTGCTTCTTTAGAAATGGTTCGTTTCTAATGACGTTTTTCAACTAGTAGTGTAAGGTGGTAGTGAAAAAAATAAATATACACCACAGGATAGTTTCCATCATATTAAGATAGTGAGCTTACAATGAGAGTAAGATCGCTATAATTACCAAGAGGCTGGAAAGTTTTGTGATTAACTGAGTTTCATAAATAGTGGGCCGTCGCATATGAGGTTTCTAAGTTCCTGACTTGTTCTACACTTACTCGCTCGGGTTTGAAGTATTTGCTCCGAGCTTAAACTATCGTTTGAGCTACAAACCACTTTCGTAAATTGTCGACAAACTCAGGAGACGAAGTACCACAATGCCTTACAATAATACCTATTAGCCTACATGTCGGAAAATCACTTCTACTTTGTCTTTGCAATGTTGGTTGACTGAATCCGTTTTTATGAGAATGTTATGTTTATTACCCACCGAATGTGCTTTGTTTAATTTCAAATTATATCTGTATTAATTAATAAGAGGAGCGTCGGTGGCGCTGTGATTTTGGGCACTGGTCTTCGAATTGGATGATTCGGGGGTACCAGGGTCGATCCTGCCATGTACTAATTTGTTTTTCCTATCAATATGCTTATACGGTTAAGGAAAAACCTGAGAGGAAATCCTGAGAGAACCTGTTTACGTACCTGCGAAGAAATTCAATGGTAGTCGACCAATCTGGATTGGGCCATCGTAGTTGACTAATGTCTAATCGCCCTAACGGTATGAGTTGTGATGGTGACGTGCTGATGTTACATAAGAAACAGAAGATTTGCTTGATGCAACGTAGTTACAGTGAGACGTCGATCGTCGGAGTATTTTTTTTTCGAGCTTTTTTTGGTCTCTTTGGTCTGCACTCTTTTTTGTTTGTGTTAGTCTTTTTACATTTCCTCATATATTATTTATTCTGCAAGTAACATATCATTTGTCGATCAGGAGAAAGGTGTTGTTCTCCATTTTGTGAGGACAGATGGTCTTGTCCCCCACCGTTATAGCCCCATCTATATCTATGAACGTCAGAGTATTCACAAACTTCTAACGTTTTATTCAGTAACGTAAGATATTTGCAAAGGTTTTTGCGTTTATCCCTACTACGCATGTTCATACGCAAAGCATGCGATTAAACATGGCATCATATAGCCCAGTTTGCTTACATTTTCACAGTCTCATCTCCTTAATAAATAATTAGGATTTTTCATACATTATTAATATGCTTTTAAATAGATATTCTGCTATTTTTAATATAAATGAATGTAAATGAGATCCACTCATTCATAGACATGTAGTACTCATGGATTTAATTGTCAATATTTTCTGTTGAAAGAACCAATGTCAAGTATTAATTTTTGTGAGAATTTGTATTTAGTAATTTAATACTGAAATAATAGCTTTAATTGTTGTTTTTCTATTTCTAGGTAAGTTGCATTTAGATTACTTGAGATCTCTATGTTATGTGTTATTCTTCATTGGTTGCATTAGATATTAAATTTCTTATATTTTCTATTTCTAGAACAACACAATAAAGACTTTTATTTCTTAAAATAATAGCATATTATAAAACAACAATTAAAGCTATTATTTCAGTATTAAATTACTAAATACAAATTCTCACAAAAATTAATACTTGACATTGGTTGTCTTTCAACAGAAAATATTGACAATTAAATCCATGAGTACTACATGTCTATGAATGAGTGGATCTCATTTACATGAATTTAACTAAAAGGTGATTATCTAAATCGGCCTAGATGTTCGTGAGTTACTTGTCTTAGTGATGTAGCCAATAGTCAACACCCCTTTGTTTTATGTATGCATTTTACAGCTGTATTGAACGGGCTTTAAGTTTTTTGTGGGTATAATAACATGTATGGCACGATGTAAGGAAAAGCTCCACTAAAACTCTTGTGAAGCTAGAATGAGATAGTTTCATACTGATATTGTTTGTCTGATGTGACGTAAATTTAATTTAAAAAACATTAACGTTTTTGAAGCTTTTGAGTATATTTGGTGCGCCTCATCACGAAACATTAAAATTATTTTAGCTACGTTTACGCTACAAGTATAGCGATAAGCGTGTTCATGAAAACGGAAGCTTTGTTTGAAACCTACTTTTTCAGCACAAAACTGAAACTAAGGAATGTTTAAGAATTTCTCGCGGTAGTTTCGTCTATTCCGTTTTTCAGCGTCTTCAGTAAATGTAAAGTAGCAGAATTTGATGGCTTTTGCGTTAATTAAGGAGCAAGCGCAATGGCGCTAACAGCAAAATGTTCTTTCATTTCCCTCCTTCAAAATCAAACAGTGCGCTTTAAACGGACTTAAAATGTTAGATATTTATTCAGCTCTATTTAAACTTTGCTTCGAAGATATTCTTTGGGTCTTTTGTCACAGAAATTATGTGATTGCTTCAATATTTAACAGACTTCATAAATTTATAATTCTTTTAGTTTTAGAGGTTGTTTTTACAATAAAATGTCAAGTAACGTTCAAGAGCTTAAACGACCTCTGTGGCCGAGTAATTAGTGCGTCGATTTCAACGTGTCGCTATTTCTAAGGGTTCGAGTCTGATAGAAGTAGTTGTTTGTGAGATGAATATGTTCATTTCTGTCTTAGTCATAGCTCTATTTTTCTATTAAAATATATTTATATATGTATGTCTATTTGTTACCTATAACATAAGCATTACAGGGCTTACTTTGAGCTAGGCTGATTGGACTGAATGTACGAAATACTTATTTAGTTATTTGAGGCTAAAATCAAATAATTTTTATAAAAAATCTGCACTTTGCCTGAAGTGAAATTACGAAAGAAGTCTGTTTATTAAATACTTTATAATAAGCTTTTCTTCGCTTAATAAGATTCCAAAAACACGATTTGAAAACATGCTCTCATCACTGTCATTTTATTGTTCAAATTAAAATCAAGTAAATTAGTATTTCAATGAAACCTTTTTCTTTCGGAAAAGGCCTACCCTTCTAGTTTTAAAATTATGAAAAATGAACGCAAAGACCTAAGTATGCTGAATTCCTATTAACTTATATCTTAAAAAAATATAGTTGTCCTAGCAAACTTTGTATCTTCTAACCAATGAAAAAATGTGTGTTGTCAAATGCAGAAGATGGCAGATTTCCAAAATTCAGAGATTCCCTATACATCCCTGGATTCACTGTACGGGTGTTGGATATATGGAGCTTCTCCCTCTACCCAGCCAAATCCGATGTGATTCGACGATAGGTGATAACGGCCTTTGTTACGCGTTCCAGTACAGAATTTAAGGAAACTCTTGGAAGTCCTAGGTCTTTTAACGGTGTGTATAAGGAAGTAGAAATAGTTAACTAAATAGTAATGTCTTTAACCTTGCTTTTTCGAAATGTTCTCGAAGAAGATAAATTCAATAAATAGGTAATTATCTAAATCGTTCAGCTGTTCTCAAGTTATATATGACAGAACAAAAAATACTGATCTTTCCGGTCAGATTTTTCCATGTCAAAGTTTTAGAGCTTTTTGGAAAATTAACTAGGAAGTTAAGCAAAGCCAAAAATTTGTAATTGTAATTATTTACAAATTTCATAATGTGCCCTTAACAAAATTGTTATAATATTGTATGTAACATAAAATTAAAATAGATTGAAGGCTTTCGAGGTGCTTAGTATGTCACGTTGAATTTGCATAATTATATGAGAAAATCGGGTTAGCCCACTTATCCCTACCAAATGTCTCCCTTGTTGGGTTAAATAGGTTTTCAACTCTAGGGATAAGTAATCTAGACTAAAATATGAGCTTTGCCGGAAATTTAGCAAAGTTTTGATAACTTTAATCTTGACAAACGGGAGACTCGACCTACTCTCTCACTATGAAACTATAGCGAATTTTTGTCATGGACTAACACTCTTAGCCGCTAATTGCTATTACGACGTTCTCTTGACTTAGTTTTGGAACAGCGAAGACTGTAGCATCTATTCCACAAAGTATAACCCAAAAGTTAATAAGTTGAACTAATTGGATTATGTTTCTGATATTTTATAAATAATTAATAAAATGGAACATTTTTTTTATTGCTTACAAAGTTGTAAGAATTATCGGTATTCAGCGAATCTATATATATATTTTTTTGTTCTTCAACTGCCTAACCCGACTAAATCAGACTGATACTTACCGCCGGTTCTGAACGCATGTTATATAACACGTTGTTGACACGTTGTTAATCTCTCATAATCGTTGTTAATTGTAGATGTATGGATAACAGCTGGTTACTGAATGGGTTTATAGTGTAAAATTATCTAATTGACTATTTTTGGTTATTTACTCATATATTTGGCGTTTAATAAGAAGTAGAAACGTGTTAGCGTGTTAACATAACATGCGTTTCAGAACCGGCCGTTAGTTACTTATAAATTTGTTATTAATTTAGTATAGTAGAGATACTAAATTAAACCCAAAAATCATGATTTCGGGTAATCGGTCTATTCGATACTATATGTTTAAATAGACTGACAGAATATATTTTAAATACCAATTTGATTTTAGTATTGAAATGTATGAGCCGTGAAATGTTGCAAAACGAGTTTGCTGTCAAAACCGACAAAATGGCTACCCGTTCGTCCTCACTCATACAAGTTTGACATATTAGTGTAGCCACCAGGATATACATATTTTCGAAGATACTCTGTAAATATAGAACTGTAGAAACTTGACGTAATTTTTCTTAAACAAATATCCGGGACGCGCTTTTTTTTTTAATTTAAATAGGTTTGCGTTTGTCCACAATCTCACCTGATGGTAAGTGACGATGAGGACTAGGATGGAACACGCTTACCTAGCAAATGCCTATTCACTCGTCACTTGAAGACCGTAGATTATATTGTTCCGGGAACACAGACGTCGCAAAGAGTTCCACATCTAGCTGTTCGTATTAAAAACGAAGACTGACTTTTGTACGTGTAAGAGGATAGTCCACCACGTAACGATGGTAGTTAAGCCTACGTCTGGTTGACTGGTGGTGGAAAGGAGCGGGTGGAATTAACTCATGTAATTCAACGCACACTCTCCGATATGCAACTATAGAAAACCGAAGGCAGCATTCTTTCGACGGTGTTCTAGACTCTGAAGACGTGAGTTTATAAGTATTTCGCTTACATATATCCGAAAACCTTTCTGGTTGGCATTTTCAGCTCATGCTTGCTATGTCCCACTGACTCTGAACACTGAGATTAAGACAAGGGAACTCACCAGATTCCTCAAAGTACAAAGTGGATGAAACCACTTGTAGCGACTCAAACCTATGCTTTAAAAAAAATCCACATTTTTTCTAGTTCTAACCTTGATTTCGTGTCATAAGTTTCTTAGATTTCGGAATGGCTGTCTTTCTTTGTCTTCCGATTCTTTTCCTGTACATTCTTCTAAGTCTCCTCTTTTTGTTCTCGTACCTATAAAAATCTCACTACAACATTTGTGTAAATAAAACCATCACTTACAGACAGCTTTTAATAATAACATCAATAAAAAAATACAAAGAAATGTATATCACACGGGGACTACCTTCTGCGGCAACACCGATGACCGCAGAATTGACAGCCAGGCGTCTGGAATCCGCTTTGAGACGACAGCTTTGTGAAAATTGTTGAGGCCGACATCTTTCTGCGCTGTTGTTTCCGAGGCGCTCTCCTCATCTGGCTTTTTGGAAGCAGACGTTTTTTATCAACTCTGCCTGACTTGCGAGAACTTTTCCTCTCGGTTTTACCGTCCCGTTTAGCTAGATTAGGTTTCGGTATATCTGCCTTTGCACCCGTCACTTCAATACGACTTTTAATGGAATATGAGCCTGTGGTGAAAGACTCACTGTTGGAAACGTCTTGCCTCCTCTCCTCGCGCTTACGTCTTTCTTTGTAAATTTCCTCAGTCGAAACCGCAGCCTGGCT
Organism: Scirpophaga incertulas; assembly: GCA_036419045.1. NCBI lineage: Eukaryota > Metazoa > Arthropoda > Insecta > Lepidoptera > Crambidae > Scirpophaga > Scirpophaga incertulas. The sequence goes on from CM071645.1 coordinate 16,154,557, forward strand.
TTGTTTATTACAAGCGGACGGCAGATTCTCGTCCTGTGCTGTGTCGTCTCCCATCGCAATTTTATTCCAAAAGTAACTGATAATTTTGTTTCTTTTTGTAAAACTACAAATAGTAAATCGCAATTTTCATTCGGTCGTATGCCAAATGTGCTTTTGTTTTCTGCTGACGTTTACCGCTGTCAATCTTTTTAATTTTTCTTTTTTAAGTTGTGTTTTTACAGAGTTATTGCGTACATGTGGTAGTCGACTAAATTACAATAATTATGTCTGTGTAAAGGTATGGCCCGCATTTATTACACTGGAAAAATTGTCGAAACGTTGTTCCTTAATTACAACTCACAGACTTAGTTATGTAGAATATGTAGTGAAAAGAGATACAAATAGTAAAAAAGAATATTGAAATGACAAGATATTTGTATTTTATTATTTTCATACGGCGTACGAATGTCTGGCTATTTGATTTTAAAACATTTTTTATACTACAAAAAATTCTATCGCACTTGACACAAGTCGGACTCGCGAGCAACAAAAAAATTTAAACGTAGAAAGGATGGACTAAAGATGACTGGCGAAAGAACTTTATAAGGCAAATATATCTAGGCCAGGATCCAGTAGGGGAGGAAGCAAGGTACGAGTATGTTTGAGTCGTTGCAAGTTATACAGATACTATTATTATTATTGATATTTCTGCTTATCCCCAGGAAAAGGCGGAAGTTTAATAATATGTAGTTTTATTACTGTGCCTAATACATAATATATTAAAAATCTCGATAAATGCCACTATATTGTTTTAATTTGTTTGAGATTTTTTTATATAGTAACGCTATCTGTATATAATTCAGTCGAACAAAAGGGTACAAGCTACAATAATATTTTTTCGCGAACTTAAAACCTTCGTGCGAAGTTAACAATCTATTTTACCATAATTTGTCCATGGTCATGTTAAAGGCAGGGAAGGAACTAAAGTACCGAACTATAATAGAACAAAATGAAAACTGACAAGATTCATTTGATCAACAGATGTTGGTGCGGCCTCAGCCGAACAGCCCACGGGGCCAATATTGCCAGCGCGACGGTCGCTGGCGAGGCCTGGGTGCCGGCGCGCCACACGCAGACAGCGCCTACAGATGCGTACGGCACGGTCGAGTTCCAAGGAGGACCACATCCCACCAAAGCACAGGTGAGTGAATAAATTCAATATACAGGTTGGAAATTTGTAATGCCACCTGGAGGGGAATTACTCTTAATACTGTAGATAGAAAGTTTTACTTAAAGGAAACATTCCTTTATTTTTGAAAAGAAATAAAACTGCATTCAAAGATTTTTTAAAAATTCACTTACCCCACCCGGTAATCGAACCGACTAAAATCTGCAAAAGTTTCACTCTGTATTTTTATTGCACCGATCGGTAGGGTCAATTATAAGGATCAAATCTCTCTAACAAACTTCATAAATTAAATGAAAGGAAAACAATGAAAACTTAATTCAAAGAATTAATAATTTAAGATTTCATTGATTTCATTTGTTGCATAGTAATTTGTACGTTCTTGTAATGCAGACTCCTTTCTTATGCGATATAACTGCGTGTGTGACGTAGTTTAAATACGGAATGTTATGTACATTTGAAAATAGATTTTCATTTGTTATTCACATAATAATAAGATTGTTTTAATAAGATTGTTTTTTAAGATAGTCGGTTCGATTACCGGGTGGGGCAAGTGAATTTTCAAAAATCTATGAATGCAGTTTTATTTCTTTTCAAAAAATAAAGGAATGTTTCCTTTAAGTAAAACTTTCTATCTACAGTATTAAGAGTACTTCCCTTCTAGGTGGCATTTACAAATTTCCACCCTTTTTTTTTTTTTTTATGTCACGCGGCCTGGCGTGCGCAGCTGGAATTACGGATCTGCGCGCGCCAGCTGGCCGTCGGTTGCCGTACTCCCGCACCTCGAAGCTGGCTCAACGGGAAGGAGGAGGTCACCTACCGATTGACTCAGATACTCACTGGGCACGGCTGCTTCGGTGAGTATCTGTGTCGAATAGGACGGGAGGGATCGACACATTGTCACCACTGCGCACCGACCTCGACTCGGCCCAGCATACGCTGGCGGAGTGCCCCGCGTGGGCCTCCGAACGCCGAGTCTTGGTCGCAGAGATCGGGCGAGATCTGTCTCGCCAGCATTGATTGCGGCAATGCTGGCGGACGAGGGAGGTTGGAGGGCTGTGGCCTCCTTCTGTGAGGCAGTGATGCTCCAGAAGGAGGCCGCCGAGCGGGGTCGGGAGATGGCCGATCCCGCTCGAAGAAGGCGGCGCCGGGCTCGGTAGCACAGCTGCGGCGCCGCCGCGGGTCGCCGGCGGGCGCGAGTAAGTCGCGACTGCTACGGCCGACCCGGGATGGACCACGCCCCTCCCGTGGCCGGGGGGCGTCGTCGGTGGAGGAGACCGGGGAGGTAGTAAGCCTCCCCCGAGGAGGGCTCCCTGTGTCGACGGCGGAGCGGAGGCTGGGGGTTCCCGGAAGAAGCTTTCGTTCCCGGGGGCTCCCTACAAGCCTGAGGAAGGCCATCCCTGAGGTTTTTAGTGGGTAGCCCTCCCCCTTCTGGGAAGGAGAGCCCCACATAACCCCGGCCCGCCACAGCCGGGGTATGCAATTTAATGCATTTTCCTCAGGGAAAAAAAAAAAGGTGGCATTACAAATTTCCACCCTGTATACTATAGGACAGTTATGTCTGAGTATGTACTCGAGTATTGATGTGCGTGTGCGGTCGGGAGATGGCCGATCCCGCTCGAAGAAGGCGGCGCCGGGCTCGGTAGCACATCTGCGGCGCCGGGCTCGGTAGCACAGCTGCGGCGCCGGGCTCGGTAGCACATCTGCGGCGCCGGCTCGTAGCACAGCTGCGGCGCGGCCGCGGATCGCCGGCGGGCGCGAGAAGTCGCGACTGCTACGGCGACCCGGGATGGACCATGCCCCTTCCGTGGCCGGGGGGCGTCATCGGTGGAGGAGACCGGGGAGGTAGTGTAGCCTCCCCCAAGGAGGGCTCCCCTCTATGCAGGGGAGCGGAGGCTGGGGGTTCCCGGAAGTAGCTTGATGTTCCCGGGTGCTCCCTACATGCCTGAGGAAGGCCATCCCTGAGGTTTTTAGTGGGTAGGCCTCCCCCATCTGGGGAGGAGAGCCCCACATAACCGCCGGCTCGCCACAGCCGGGGTATGCAATTTAATGCATTTTCCTCAATGGAACAAAAAAAAAAAGGTGCTGGACTGTGGACTAACAGTTAGTGACTACGGTGTCCAATTTACAACCTTTACATCAACAGAACTGCGTTTTAACTATCCATTTTGGTAAATATGTTGATTCCTGAATTTGAATCCGTTATGTACCGTGCGCACAATTCACTCTTACAAGTTCTAATATTTCTTTCCAGTACGTCCGTCTCTCGCATGACACCCGGCCGGAGTTAATCGTCCAGTTGCTGACTCGGGAATGGGCGCTGGACCGGCCGAAGTTGTTAATTACCATTCAGGGCGGCAAAGCCAACTTTGACCTGCAGCCAAAGCTTAAGAAAGTGCTGAGGAAGGGACTGCTGAAGGCCGCCAAAACCACCGGTGCTTGGATTTTCACTGGAGGCACTAATACAGGCAAGAGTTTTTTTTACTACATTGTTTTTATTGCTCTATTATGTAGATACTTTTGTTTTATGTCACGTTAATTTGAAATGTACGAGTATTATTAAACGACGAGTCGTTTTTCTTATTATTTCACGACCTCCGTAGCGCAGTGGTTAGTACACTGGTTTCTAGGTGTCGCCATCTCCAAGGTCCAGGGTTCGAGTCCCCAAAGTGCAGATTTTTGTGTGACGAATGCGAGCACTTGTACCTTAGTCCTGGTTTGTTATTATTGTAGCTTAAATCACGTGTCTTTATAAGACACGGTCCTTTATAGGGCGTACGCGGGGATACAGATCCAACGCGTAGAGGCCCTTTATCTTTTATTTAGATTTTTATCACCAAAATTAAAGTTCTTAGGTCCAAAATTAATTATGAATAAGTTCTATCCCAAAGTCCACACTGTACCAATAAAAAATATTTTCCAAATTTAAGATACATTTTTAAAGTTTCGGTAACGAGCCAATACACTTCATCAGCCATTTTCCACTCGCCCTTAAGCAAGCAACGTATACACGATCGACCCTACCTTTGCCTAACGAGCCTCTGAATATCCTCGGGCAATTTCTTTCATGCTTAAGCAAGCAAATGGGACTTGACTGAAACGATTTACCTCACGTATAGATTTATGGAGGTTACCTATGTGTATGTACAAAAATATGACCAAATCGTGAAGCAAAACGACCGAGTTAGCTGTACTATAAATAATTATATGTAATCATTGCTCTATGCCCTATTTTCATGATAACTGAGTACGGGTGTCTCTGTATCCGTAGAGGAAGTAGCTTACATCAATCAGGCTCTGATGGTTTTGAGCTTTCCATAGTTTCCATTAAGACTGTTACTGACAGACCAAGAGATCATGTACTGATTTCGAAACTCGAACTTTGCTTTGTGTGATACTTTTATACTATACTTATAAAGAAAATGTAGTTCTTTTATCAAGTCTTAAAAATGTCCCTTTGTTGTTTGAAATCTAAGTACGTTGAAGAGAAGATTTCAAAGTAGAAAGTAATAAAATATAGGAGCAGCAGCGGATAAAAATACATGTATCAATGGGTATTACCTCCATGGATGTCGTGAGAGCAGACTTATTAAATATGCGGCAAGAGCGTTTAAGAAACCAAATTTGTACATGCCACTCTTTGCTAAACTTCTGTGAACCTAAATATGACTTAATGTTACTGCAAATCATACTATTCTAAAAATGGTGTTGTCACACTGATAAGGATTAATGTATCACTGTAACGACAAATGCGTTGTTTTATTACATGTATTCTGAATCGATAATTAAAAATTGTAATCTTTCATAGGCGTGACACGTCAAGTCGGCGATGCTTTGCAACTGGAAAGGTCCCAAAGGGCCGGCCGGGTAGTCAGCATTGGTATTGCGCCTTGGGGCATCGTGGAGGGCGCCTGCGAGCTGATCGGCAAAGGGCGAGATGTGCCTTACCACGCGATCGCTTCGCCCAGGTAAGGAATCTATATATATTTACCATAGCAATTCGTACAAGAAGATCGCTCTATTCTTAATTCATCTATGCTAGGTAATTTGAAAGTTTTTGCATTCATTTTGAAATTGGTTACCCAACTCGGAGAGTATTACGTTTTCAGGTGCAAGAAGAACACTAGGGTTCATCACACACACACACACACCCACACACACACACACACACACACACACATATATATATATATATATATATAATATATATATTATATATATATATATATATATATAGAGGAAGGCTAAGAATCCTCACAAGGAGCACGAAACGTACCCAGGATACCCCCGCAACGGCAAGTGTCACGGAGGTTATGTCGGACTGACTCCACGCGACCGGAACGGTCCAGCCACGTGACCTACCGACTAAACTCAGCCTGGCCTAGGTTCTAAAACCATATATGCAAATCGTGAGGACGACCGCCCCTCAGGAGAGGGCGATGCAGCGCAGGCCCATAAAAGGGGCCCAAAAGCGCTAGAAGAGGCGCGGGAAGAGGAACTAAGGGATCATGGAGGGGTGGTCTAATATAAGGTCATCGAAATACTAATCCTTTGCAAACGAGCACCAGCTTGTAGTAGTCACTGGCAATATAGTGCTTTATAATCTATCCATCACTTTACAGTAACGCTTCAGATTGATGCCGCTCCGGTCAGTATTCATAGTCTTCAGCAATAAGTTTTATTGCAATTATATTCACGTTTTTTTCCCTTCAAAGCAAGAACAGCGGATTATATACATACATATACATATGTGATTTGAAAACATCAGAACCCATGAACATAGCGTGTTCGACCTCGTTACACTGTAATAAGCCATCCGTGGAACCATTTTTCATTGCATGTGTCCTTTCCCACACAATCCTCGTTATGGATTGGCATTATAAAACCGCCTTTCATGCCTATGGGAACTGATACCGAGAGTCACATTTACGAGCGGACCCGACAGACTTCGTCCTGTCAAAAAGATTTGTAACGTGACAGTTTTTTGTTCCTACTTATTTTATAGATAATATCGCATAGCCAACCAAATTGCAAAAAAGGTCCAAATGAACTATTACCTACATTTTGTGACTATTCAATTTTGGAACGTGACATTAAATCCTTCAACGATATATTCTCTGCTCCAGATTTCTAAGTCAGTGGCTCCAACGCACACACGTACACTGTTTGATACATATGATTGAATTTCAACTTTATATGGCGTTAATAATGCGCAAATTGACTCTTTGATGTTAGGAACACACAGGAACTTTATACAATAACAATAAAGCTCAAATTGACTATACGTTTTTGTTACAAAACGTTTGTATGGAAAAAAGGGTTGTTTTTAGGGTTTTTCCGATCATTATTCGATTTTTTTACGCCATTAAAATCATCTTTGAACTTCAACGAACATTTTAAAAAAAGAATTGGCCAAATTGGTCTAGGCGTTGTTGAGTTATGTGCTTACCAACACATTTTACGATTCATTTTTATATATAAGATTATTTATATATAATATTTTTTCATAGATAGCTAGTCGAGCGGTTGGTATACCGGTTTCAAGGTGTCGCCATCTCTGACGTCCCGGCTTCGAGTCCCGATGGGGGCAAATGTTTGCGCGATGAATTGTACTTTAGTCATGGTTCTTATAATATATTTCTACCAAAATTATTTATATATGTATAATATGTCTATCTGTTACCCTAGATCCCATAATACAAGCCTTACAGAGTTTACTTTGGGCTAGGCTCATTAATGAAAAAATATCATCAGCACATCAAACCACCACAATGACATTTCTTATCAATGTTCAATCTGCCTTACTTCATTGCAAAGAGCTGACACAATGAATTTATAAATTACTAAAACAGTCTTTATTTTGTAATGGATAGAGGCGGTCTTAAGGTCACATTCACCTATTCTGTTTTGAAAGTCTAAAATCCCTTGGAGAAATTTGTCAAAGAAGATGGCTAAACGACTGCCCTTAACATGTATAAACATATCACCCTGCGTCGTAATTTTTATATATTCATTAATGAATTGTTACATGATTATTATTTTCTTAGAACTTTCGTGATAAAATAATTAAATAAAAAGTTTTAAACTTGTTTTCCTATTTTCCGGACTCGAATAGTGTTGAAATTTAAACGATATAATCGATTATTGTAGTATCGGTCAATTAACAAAATAATCGATATATACGGACATAGCGAATTAAACTTTTTGTTTTGTCAAATAAAATAATTTAATAAAAATCATTAAATAATAGAGAAGAATGTTTTCTGTACAAAAATGTTTAATTAATGTTAATCGTCGAAAACAATTATATACAAAAATAAGTATTTTATTCACACGATAATATCGATTTCCTAGTCGATGTTATTGTATTGAGAGTTTATATGTCAGATGTTATACGACTTTTGTTTGTTCGATTGTTCGTTGCGATATCACTTGATTTTTGATTTTAATACTGACCCTGCTTTTCTAAACGGACCTATTGTGTATTGTGTCTACTTGCCGAATGCGTAACCAAACTTGAGCGCATAACTCGATATGGGTATACATATTAAATAATGGTCTTGCGTATTTTAATCACAATCATGAATTAAAGTCGATATTCTTCAATATATAGGTATCCATCATTCACTACAATAGTAATATATTACCCAGTATATGAACTAATATGCCTACCTAAAGTCCATAGCAAATTCTCTAGTTGTAGTTTTGCGACCATAATTTCGTAGTTCTATGATATGTTTTTCAAGATTGTAATAATATAAAAAACTCATGGAACTTTTTTTATATCACATATTAACTTTCAGGTACCCAGCATTAGATGCAACTACATCCAGTATTTATACATTGCAAGGGCAATTGCCCATACTGTACTTAGCCATCTCCTTTGAATAGTGGTGTGCTGTCGTCCACAGACATTAGTTTTTTAGATTCTAGATATACGTGTCAGAACAAAGTAGTTTAGCTCAAGAAAGCTTTTTACGTCCAAAATTCCTTAAACTAGTTTTATAAGAGACGTGTTTCTTACTTTATAAATAAAAAATAAAATAAAATCCGTTTACTTCAGGCACACATAGACCCATATCATATAAAATACAAGTTGTATAATTAAATTAAATTAAAAGCAATAAAAATATAATACACTGAAAAAAATGGTTTGTTAGATTTTACAAATTCGCAAAGGTTGCCGAATTACATAGAAACTATGATAGTTATAACAAAACCTTGCTGTTGAACTTACAAAAATAAAAAGGTTGAAGTCGATGCCAGAGTTCTAATGTAAATCGACAAAAGAGTATTGTATATTTTACTAAACAAATCACTACAATTCGCTTTGGTAGATTTTATCATAAAAATTTTATAACTATAACAAGACCTCGTGGTTAAAATTACAAAAACAAAAAGGTTTATGTCAAAATATATTCCCTACCAGATTTCATAGTGTAAATTAATAGAAAGTATTGTAAATTTAACAAAACGAATCCCAACAATTAGCTTTGGTTGATTTTGTCATAAAAATATGATTAATATTACAAGACTTCGTCGTCAAACTTACAAAACTAAAAAGGTTGATGACAAAATAGAATCCCTACCAGAGTTCATAGTGTCAATTAATAAAAAGTAATTGTAAATTTTACAAAACAAATACCAACAATTCGTTTTGGTTGATTTTGCCATGAAATTGTTATAACTATAACAAGACCTCGTGGTATAACTTACGAAACTAAAAAGGTTGATGACAAAATATATTCCCTACCAGAGTTCATAGTGTAAATTAATAGAAAGTATTGTAAATTTAACAAAACGAATCCCAACAATTAGCTTTGGTTGATTTTGTCATAAAAATATGATAAATATTACAAGACTTCATCGTCGAACTTACAAAACTAAAAAGGTTGATGACAAAATATATTCCCTACCAGAGTTCATAGTGTAAATTAATAGGAAGTATTGTAAATTTAACAAAACGAATCCCAACAATTAGCTTTGGTTGATTTTGTCATAAAAATATGATTAATATTACAAGACTTCATCGTCGAACTTACAAAACTAAAAAGGTTGATGACAAAATATATTCTCTACCAGAGTTCATAGTGTAAATTAATAAAAAGTATTGTAAATTTTACAAAACAAATACCAACAATTCGCTTTGGTTGATTTTGTCATGAAATTGTTATAACTATAATAAGACCTCGTGGTATAACTTACGAAACTAAAAAGTTGATTTCAAAATATATTCCCTACCAGAGTTCATTGTGTAAATTAGTAAAGAGTATTGTAAAATTAACAAAACAAATCCCAGCAATTAGCTTTAGTTGATTTTGTCATAAAAATATGATAAATATTAAAAGACTTCGTCGTTGAACTTACAAAACTAAAAAGGTTCATGTCAAAATATTATCCCTACCAGAGTTTATAGTGTCAATTAACAAAGAGTGTTGTAAATTTTACAAAACAAATACTAATAATTTATTTCGGTTGACTTTATCATAAAAATATGATGAATATAACAAGACCTCGTAGTTTAAATTACAAAACTAAAGAGGTTGATGTCAAAATATATTCTCTACCAGAGTTCATTTTGTCAAATAACAAAGAGTATTGAACATTTACCAAAACAAATAGTAATAATTTGGTTCTTTGTCATAAAAATATGATAAATCTAACAAGACTGTGGTTGAGATTACAAAACTAAAAAGGTTGATGTAAAATATATTCACTACCAGAGTTCATAGTGTAAATTAATAAAGAGTAGGTAATGTAAATTTTACAAAACAAATTGCAACAACTCGCTTTGGTGGATTTTGTTATAAAAATATGATAAATATTACAAGACCTCGTCGTTGAACTTACAAAACTAAAAAGGTTGATGTGAAAATATATTCCCTACCAGAGTTCATAGTGTAAATTAATAAAAAGAATTGTAAATTTTACAAAACATATACCAACAATTCGAGTTGGTTGATTTTGTCATGAAATTGTTATAACTGTAGCAAGACCTCGTGGTATAACTTACGAAACTAAAAAGGTTGCTGTCAAAATATATTCCCTACCAGAGTTATTTGTGTGAATTAATAAAGAGTATTGTAAATTTAACAAAACAAATCCCAACAATCAACTTTGGTTGATTTTGTCATAAAAATATGATAAATATTACAAGACTTCGTCATTGAACTTACAAAACTAAAAAGGTTGATGTCAAAATATATTCCCTACCAGAGTCCAGTATTAATTAACAAAGAGTATTGTAAATTTTACAAAACAAATACCTACTTATAATTTATTTCGGTTAACTTTGTCATAAAAATATGATGAATATAAGAAGACCTCGTGGTTTAAATTATAAAACTAACCGCCTACGGACTACTGCCGACCAGTGGTCAGACGACGTTGAGAGTTAGGCGTAGGAAAACGCTGGATGCTGGCCAAGCCAAGATGAGTACAATAACAGCAGTGGCCTTCCTACGGCTGATATGATGATGTTGATGACCAGAGTTATAATGTAAATTAACCTAAAGTGTTGTACATTTTACCAAACAAATCTAAACAATTTGGATTGCACGACTTTATTATAAGAATATCATAAACTATCTGATGCCCGCGACTTCGTCTGCGTGTGTTTAGTTTTTGTCACCATCCATGTCATCCATCCACACGAAATTAAGCTTTCGCGCTTACCTTCGCAAACTGGTTTGAAATGGTTTGTACATGTACAGGCAGGCATGCTCGTAGTATAGTAGGCAAAACGGAACATGTAGCCGGGCTATAAAGGTGCACGCACACTTATCCGCGCCGACTGCACCGAACGCATCGAACGAAACGAATTTTAGAATTCTGTACCTATATGAAATCTTATGAAACCTTATACACTTACCCGCGCCGAATCGTCTGCATCGGAGGAATCCCAAAAATCCGGATGACGTCATTAGATTCAGCGCGGACGATGCGGACGAAATATAACAAAAAAAAATAATAACAGCGCAATAGTAGAGGTCAACTACGATCTGAATGGTGGTGGCATTATTCAATTATTTCATCATCATCTTAATCTTCTAAGGTCGGTATTTGTGATCATCATCATCATCAGCAGCCTATTATGTCCCCACTGCTGGGGCACAGGCCTTCTCTACGGATAAACGCCGTAGGGAAAATTAAAAATAATAATTAATTAGTAATTGAAATTGGATTCAATGATTTAGATATTATTTTTCATATTTATTTTTCCATATTTTTGTCGAAAGCATTTGGTACGAAGGGTTAAACTTGACACTATCGCCTAGTTTTTAATACCTTCTCTTGCACCCATTATTGCGGTCTTCAGTCTTAAAATTTTGGAGAACACTAAAGGAGATGTTTCATTAATGTATGGAGGCTGGGCCATGACCTTGTACACTTGCTGAATAAATAAGTAATGTAATAAGGAAACATTTTTAGTATTTATACTTTAATGACTTAGATCCTACACTGGTCAGAAAATTATTTTTATTCAATTACTTACAACACCAAACAAAATAGCGCGTTATCGTTCATGTTATGTCATTTATGAATGATGTCTTTGATGTCATATTATTATGACGTTTCTTTCTTTTTGTTCATTTACTATTTTTGAAATAGGTATACTATTATTGAAATTATTTAGTTAACACTACCGAAGGAATATTTTTGATAATTTCATCAATTATAGAAATGTGTTGGCGAGACAAATTATTGCATGTCGGGTTAATATACATGACAGTGACGTTTCTTTTTTTTCATGGAACAGTGACGTGTATATCATAGACAGGCAATATTTTTATGACATAGTGTTTCCATAGAGAAAAATATATTGAAATGAAAAATATTTTCTGACCGGTCTAATAGGCGATATATGATATAATCTAATACAAGAAAATAAATAATGCTATTTTTCTGCAATTATTCATATGGTGTACAAAGTCATGGCCCAAATTGAAACATCTCCTTTCCGTTCGACCGATGCATTTGACAAAGGCAGTATCAGCAATAACGAAATAACAATGATTATCCCCACATAATGCCAATCTCCAATAAATCCCCAATCGGTGCGGTCGGCGCGGGTAAGTGTGCGTCCACCTTAATAAACAGGCGCGAGCGCGGGTGGCGTCGTGCGCGGTTTTATAGTTCGTCAGTTCTTCATACTGTTAGGACGTGCGCTCAATAGAAATAGTTCGTCATTATGGATAGTGATCTTGAAAAAGAAGTAAATGTGGGAGTCGCCGAATATTTGAAGGAATGGGGCTTATCACAACAATCGACCGTAGCACAATTTGAAGGTAAGTAGTTATTTCGATCGATATTAAGTACATTACCCATATTGTTAAAAATATTAATGCTATGTATTTCATGCCTATTTAACGGCCGGTTTCTGAAACGCATGTTATGTTATCACGCTGTTAACACGTTTACTACCTCTTATCAAACGCCAAATGTAGGAGTAAATAACCAAAATACAGTCAATTAGCTAATTTTACACTATAAACCCATTCAATAACCAGCGTTATCCATACATCTAACATTTAATGAGAGATAAACAACGTGTTTTTTTTCCCCTCTGGAGAGGAGAGGCTGAGAATCCTCATCAAGGAGCACGCACCACGCAAATAAAGAGCGACGATGCGCACACAGTGTTGGACTCCACCCGTTCGGAACGGTCCGTTCAGGTGACCTACCAACTAAACTCAGCCTGGAGAAGCTCTGGTTATAAGAGCCTCAAGGCGCAGGAATGAGAAGTTGTGACCATGCCTCAGGAGAGAATACAGTCAGCGCAACCCCTATAAGGGGCGAGTGCGCTTTGAAGAGGCGCGGGGGACCCAAGTGGTTCTGGCCTTGCATGGATTGGGGCCTAACCGTGGCGAAGCAGAAGGCTCTGCCGTTTCAAGGATTGGATTAACAACGTTTTAACGCTGACATGTGTTTCAGAAACCAGCCGTTATGTTACTTTATTGATCAATGACAAAACGAAATTAAGTAAAATTTACCAGATCGGTTTTGTACGATAGACTAATATTGCTCATTCGAGACTCTGAACCTCTTTGCGTAAATGTGTTCTTTGCTCTGAACTGGGTGGACAGGAATTCAAAACAATATGCATACCTATTAAATGGCAATTCTTAATCTCCAATGTGATCGTTTAATTTTCAACTCAAGTAAAATTAATAATTTAAAAAATTATGAATAAAGGCTCTTTTTTACTAGATTTTCTATCTACTTTTAAACTATTCCACCTATTAGGACGTGTTTTATTGCAAAAGGTAGAGAAAATATCTCTTTCTTCTGTTTCTGTTCGTTGAATTTGTCAAAATAGCATTTTGTCTTTAAAATAGGTATTAATAAAAAACACGAAAATCAAGCTGCATGGAGCGAAATAGGTATTCAAGCGATTTTCAACCTTTCTTGTATGAGTGACTTCATAGAATATATGCCCGTAACTGAAGCTACTTAAATACCTAGGTACTCATTATTAAAATTTAGCTTCAGTTACAACTGACTTAAAAACTGATGTAGGTATATTCTTTTGTATATTTTGTTGTTTTTTGTGTGCTGAATACATAGGTTGGTAGGTACATATAGTAATTTTTGTCTTGCAGAAAATCAGATTTCGTTCCCATTGCTTGACCACATACAAGAAACAGAGCTGAAGGACCCAGTTTTCCCAGATTCCCAGTTTGAAAGAAAGATTATTCAAGCGGTGATTGAACAAACTCCAAAACATTATTCATGTAAGTACCTATTCTCAAAAAAAAACTGTTTTTTTTTTATGGAGGGTCCGGCAGATGACCTCCTCCCGCCTGATGTTAAGCGGTGAAAGAGACCCAAACGAGATGACAGATAGAGTAGTGACGTAATAACCACTATCCTACCTGCCCGCCCCCCTGCCGGCCCAGGAGATGCCTTTTCACGCCTCTTTTGAAGGAACACATGTTATAGGAAGGAGGAAACATTTATCTATAATCGATAATTCAAAATAGTATTTTCAATAAAATGTATTAATTGAAGGGCTCGAACAATTAACTAACAGGTTTTTTGATAGAAATGGTTATGTTACTATTTCATGAATATTTTTTTAAACTAGACACACTTTTGTTTACAAAAATGTTCTCGAATTAAAAATCCTACTTTAGTTACATATTCATGCGTTTAAAGCGCGAAAGTTTAAAAACGATTATAGTAAAGTTTTATTATAGTTTCACATACAGACATTGTGTTTTGTCTAATTAAGTCAACGAATATGCATCGACGTCATAGTCGTCGTCGAGTCATAACTAAATCAATTTTTATTTTTCAGATGTTAGAGACTTCTGTTACTGCGCATTAATTGGTTTTAAAATTGTTCCGACTGTGAGGATACAGTACCAAGATACAAATGGAAAGAAAAGACTATAAAACTAAGTATTCAAGAAGCCATGAACAGTTTCATTCTTCATGCAAAGGTACAATTTCACTTTTGAGTTGATAAAAATGGAATGTACAGGGTGTCCAGTGGGGTAGTTCTGATTTCTAATATGAATTTCGGTAAAATACGGTAAAGTGAACAATTCATTTTAATTTCCAGAATCAAAGTGAAGTCCTTACCTAACTGGAATATCGGCAAAAAGCCCAAACAGCTAAAGGTCTACGGTGCCAACCTATCATTGTTGCTGTCGGACCAACCATCGATGCCCTGAAGGAATTTTATGTTGCGTATGACGACATTCTTTATAAATAGACTCTTTCCTGAAAGCGCTGGACGTATGCCTTAAAGCTTTTCACTGCCTGGACGCAGAATATCCCACAGAAGCCGTCCACATTTGGCTATTTCTGCAAAAATATTTTTATAAAATCGACACAAAATCAGATAAAAAGCTTTCCGGAGTCTCATCTTTTATCTCCGACTTGGAATAAGTAAATTTTCATATACCTAAATTTATCAAAATGTTTGTTTGTTTTAAGTGCCTCGCGTCAGTTTAAGATTACAAAGGTTTTTGTGAAAACTACATTAATCTTTTTAATGATACATTAAAACCGAAACACTATTTTATGTTACATTATCCATATATTATTAAGCAGGTGGGCTCCTCAAAGCTATTATGGTGCATGAGATTTGATGCTAAACACAAAACATTGAAAAACACAGGTCATACCATAATTTCTAAAAAAAAAAACATATCTCTAACGTTGCTAATAAAAGAACAGTTAGCATTTGCAAACAGGCTTTTTGTTAAAAAGGGATTAGAGTCTAGAGTGGAATTAGGAAAAATTATGTTACAGGAGTCACATGTAGATATTTCTCACATTAACGATACTTATAATCAAGATGTTGATGACGTTTTAAATTTAACCCAGGAATGATAATAGTTACTACTCTTGAAAATGATTATTATTTTTATAAATTAGAACGCATTTTTCGTTCAAAGTACTCTAAGAGTTTATATTTTCTATGTAAATCATTAAAATGCTCTGGTTTTAATGATCATTTTCAAGCTTATTTAACTCATTCACTGCCACCACGATTTTCTTAAAGTTTACCGAGTGCCGCGATATAATACTGTGAACACGCTAGGCGTGGCCAGAAAATTTAATTTTTTCTCCTACTAATGTACATGTTATTGCCACGGTGAATGTTATTGTCGATTTAGTTACTATTAAAATAAAACAAAAAAATATGGTAAAGCCATTCTAGACACGATACGCTAAAATGTAATTCTGATAGATAAAATATAAATAAGTGTCGTATGAAAATTTTATTGGTAGCATATAATACATATATGATATTTTGATAATGTTACCATTCAACGCAAAATCTTTTACATTTTTGCTTTGAATAGTAACATTGCGATCTATCACTATCAAATTAAAGCAGCGTAATGTCGAATGACACTCCCTGGTGGTGGGGCTAATCCTGACGGAAACCCGGCAGCCTAGTTGTCTATTAAAATAAAAGTGAATTGTATACTTACCTTTTTTTAAATATAAGTGATTGTTGATTGGTAAAATAAAGTTGTCTATTAAAATAAGAAGTGAATTGTATGCCAATTTTTGAAAATAACGGATTGCTGATTGGTAAAATAAATTTTATTACATACCATAAATCTTTTTTTTCTTTCAATCACAATTTTTATTTAGCCCTTAAATGAGTTTCCTGGTGATTCGACGTATTCAAAATGAATACGTCGTATTAACAGTAACCTTATTTTGCTAATTCTACCAAAAAACTTATCTAATAAGTAAGTAGTGCACATTTTACTGCTGTTAGTTTGATAAATTTATTAAACGTACACAAGTACAAATCGCTACTTATAGGTTAATATTACCAATCACTTTTTCCAGAATATTAAAGGCGTATATACGCCCTCAATCAGAAAGGGCGTATATACGCCCTTAATATATAAAAAACGCATTTGGTAATATTTACCTAAAAGTAGCGTACATTTTACTAGTGTTAGTTTAATAAATTTACCAAACTAACTTCAGTAAAATGTGCACTACTTATTTGGTAAATTTTTTGTAGAATTAGCAAAATAAGGTCTGATAAAAAATATGAAACACACATGATACATAATACTTAATTATGTTTGATAAAATCTGCGATACCCTTCTGGTAGATAATACAATATCAGGCCTCCAAGTCATCCTACTTTTCCTACTTTTCCTACTTTTTAGTAGGAAAGTAGGAAAAGTCCTACTTTTTACACATTTGTCCTACTTTTCCTACTTTTCTCTAAAAATTGAGTTGAATTTGCGATAATTTATTACACTTATTATTAATTTTTACATAATTATGTCAATATTTCCCAATGAGAAGTTGTTTTTTTCCTAAAAATTGACTGACTAAGATCCTTTTATTTTTATGGGAATAAAATAATTGATTAAATGTATTAATGTAACCTTCTGTATGCAATAAAGTATTATAATAAAATAATAATAATGGGCTCTGCCCCGCTGCCGGCGGCACACAGGTTTAAGCTTTTTATAATATTTATGTTTTATATCTTTACTGTACTTTAAATAAATGATTTTTATCAATTTATAAGTTCCAATATATTATTATATCTAATCAACCATGAAAACAATTTATTTCAAAGACATGGCAATACATTGTGTTACAAAATAAAAATAGTGATTATTATCAGTGCTTACTATTTTGACATGTCTCTTAGATTTCCCAATGAAGTAAACTGAGGGGAAATCCATGCTCCTGCCTGCTTTAACCTAGGTGTGGCAGCATTTTCTTTCCAGGTTCAGGATATATTAATAGTTTACCCAAAATTTATATTAGGCCTACTAATTCATGCGTTTTTTGAGATCGTCAATTGATGTTCACATTGTTAGGAAATAGTTGCAGACATGTTCTAATTTAGATAATTATTAGTCTTAAGTGATAGAAAATATCTACAATAATTTCCTAATCAATTCATGTTTTTCAGTTTTTTTTTCTGTACTTAGGTGATAGTTGAATGTTTTTGAAGAAACGTAATTTTTTATGTAGAGTGTAGTGCAGTGAACATGCCTAACAAAACATCATTTAAAGATGAATGGTTAAAGAAGAAGGACTCAAACGGCCAAATTATTGAACAGTGGTGTGTAAAACGATCAAGATATGAAGTATTTTGTCGTTTATGTAAGAAGGTTGTGAGATGTGATAACCGTGGGCTGAGTCGGTTGCTAACTCACTCAGAAACTAAAGTCCACTCTTCATTTGTTATAGACGTGTTAGCTGGAACACAAATGATTTTAGTAAGTCAAACCAAAACCTTAAATGAAGCAGATAATACCGTAGCTACTATTTCCTGTTGGACAGCAAAAGAAGAAGTCATAAAGGCAGAGCTCTTGTGGAGCCTCAAGTCAGTTAGTAGTGATTATTCATATGATACTCCAAAGTTGTTTAAAGAAATGTTCCCTGACAGCACTATAGCTTCCAGGTTTTCTATGTCCCACTCAACATTATCTTACATGATAACAGAAGCAACTGGACCCTATTTTCATGAGGCCTTATTGTCTGATATAATAAAGTCCTGATCTCCATATTCCATTTCTTTTGATGAGTTGACCAATAGAGAAGTAAAAAAACAGCTCGATCTGAAAATAAGATACTGGTCCAGCATTAAAAGAAGTTGTCGTCCATCATCTTGACACACATCTAATGGTACAGGCAAAAGCCAACACTATCTCGGAAAAAAATATTCAAACAATTAATGATGCTCAAATCCCACTAGCAGACTTTATTGCATTAGGCAGTGATGGGCTCAATGTAAACAAAGCAGTTTTCCAAATGGTGACTGAAGTGAAGAAATCTTAGGACCTACCTCCTCTTCTCAATATCGGGTTTTGTAAACTACATTCCGTCCACAATGCTTTTTCCAAAGCTCTACATGAATTTGGAGACGATGTAGTAGACTTAATAGTTGACTTACACTATTTTTTCAAACTTTCCCCTGTCAGGGTCGTAGAACTAAAACAACTACAAGATGAACTTGGTTTTAAAAATCAAAAGTTTCTAAAACATGTGCCAAGCAGATGGCTTACTTTAGGAAACCTGCTTTGGAAAGATGACTGAGCCCAGTGGTCAGTGGCTGAAAAATATTTTATGAAAACTCTTCCTGTAAGAGATAAGAAAATAACTGAAAATGGATGTTACAACCGAATAATAAAATTCTTTAAAATCCCCCACACAACTCTGTCCATGATCCATTTTCTGATTACTGTATCGAATCTATTGCAACCATTTCTAAAACTTTTCCAAAAGGAAGAACCTCTTATCCACCTACTGTTTGATCAAATGGTCAGTGTTATTAAGAAATTGCTTGGACGTTTTATCAGAATAAAAAATTTAAAAGAAATGAGCATTGAAGATTTGAAGAGCCTGAAATTCACAAATTTTGAAATTGAACTCTCTGACAAAGATATAGATATTGGAGAAAACACTAGGAAATTAGTTGGTAAACTGAAGGCAGAACAACAGTCAAGTTTGATTGTGGGTATGCGTAAATTTTTGAGGTGTGTAACTTTGAAGTTGTTGGAAAAAGTACCAACCAATGGTACAATCCGAGAAGCACGATGTCTGAAGGCCCAAAATAGGTGTGAATCTTGGACTCTTGCATCTGTGAAGAACCTTGTAGCCAGTGTCGAATTAAAAGAATCCCTAAATGTAGATATAGTAAGTGATGAATGGAAAGTTCTTCAGTGTGAAAATATTCCATAAGACTGGTATAGTTATGAAATTGAGGATTATTACAAAAGAGGATTGATCAATACTATAGTGAAATTTATCTTGGCCAAGAAAAGTATCCTGAACTAAATAAATTAGTAAAAGCAGTTTTGGTTATTCCGCACGGTAATGCTGATGTAGAATGAGGATTTTCTCTAACTTCAAACTTTTTAACTAGTACAAGAACTTCTCTTTCAGCAGCCTCGATCAGTGCTTTGCAATCTACAAAGGATGGCTTAAAAAAGTTTGACAATAAATGTCACTTAGTCCCTATCACAAAAAAATTCATTGGTAAAGGTGCTAGAGCCTACAGATCTTACGTAGAGAGAAAAGAAGAAGAAAAGAGAGTGGAAGCAGAAATAAAAACAAAAGGAAGAAGAAAAACAGAATAAATTGAAAGAAAAAGAAGATTTGGCAAGAGAGAAAGCTGAATTTGAAAAGAAAAGTAGAAAAACTAAAGAAGTGATATTGAAAGAAAAAACTCTAGGAAAGAAAGAGGATGAAGCTGCGACAGAGATGGATACTTACAAGACACTAGTAGACAAAGCAAATGAAAGAATTAAAAATGCATTAAAGAACCAGGATTTAAAAGGCGTTAAAATAGGACAAAGGCCTTAAAACATCCCCATACCAAATTACATCGAAAATGGTTTGGTTGTTGCCGTCGCAGTTTCCCGCGGGAAAGAGATATTTTATCGCGGTAAAAACCTATGTCCATTTCCGGGGTTCAAACTATATTCGTGCCAAATTTCATCAAAATCGGTTCAGTAGTTTTGGCGTGAAAGCCGGACAGACAGACAGAGTTACTTTCGCATTTGATAATATTAGTAATGGCTAAACACTATTTAACATTATTAAATCCTTCATTAACGTTTTACGGTATTTCCTTATTCCTATACTATTTGATAGACTATTGAGTATTTTTATTTAGTTTTTAGGGTTCCGTACGTCCGAATACAAAAAATGGAACCCTTATAATATCAATTGTGTGTCCGTCTAGCGTCTGTCCGTCGCTTCCAGTCAATTATTTCCGAATCTACAAAACCGATTAAGATGAAATTTGGTACACATATAATAATTTTTTAGATAATGATTTTTTACTTATAGATAATACGAAAAATAATAAGAAGTTCATGATATTAAAATAACATTGTAAATAACTCAATTTTGTTTAAAATGTTGTATAGATAATGGTACGAAACCCTCCGTGCGCGAGTCTGACTTGCACTTGGTCGGTTTATGTCATTTCATTGTTTCAACACAAAAAGATTGATTTTATGTCAAATTAGGTCCTACTTTTCAGTAAAAAAGTCCTACTTTTTGCTAAAAAAAATCCTACTTTTCCTACTTTTTTGGGGTCAAAAACCACTTGGGGGCCTGCAATATATTCTTTGATAAAAAGCACGATAAATATATGATAGATTATACTAAAGCTAACTGATAAAAACTGCGTTACTCATATGGTAGATACAACAAACAAACTTTAGTAGTAAGTAAAATATAAAAATCTGATAATTGTAACCAAATTAACGCTGATTACATTTGATAAAATCTGCGATACACTTCAGGTAAATAATACAATATTTTCTTGATAAAAAGCACGATACACATCTTATATATTATAATAAAGTTAACTGATGAGAACTGCGTTACTCATCTGGTATATTTATCAAACAAATTTGGTAGTAATTAAAATAGAAATCTAGTAATTATACCAAATTAACTCTGATACCAACCACCAAACTACACTAAAAAAAATTACAAATACTTTTATAAAAGATTACTAAAGTACATTGGTATAAATGTTACTAAAGTACTTTGGTTAAAAAAAATACTAAAGTATTGTTACGCCGGTGGCTTAGTAAAACTTCAAAAGTGATTTTCTGTGACTTAGAAACGTTTTCAGCAGGCTGAAACGTCGTTTCAGGCCGTTCAGAAGTAGCTCTTTCACATACTAAAAAATCTAAATTACACCCAAGTTACAGTAGTTTTCAGGCGCCTGAAACATGTTTTCAGTACGTTTCAGGCTACCCTCTATCCAATGCCGCAATAACCTGAAAACCCGTTTTCAGGCGTTTTCAGGACCCCTTATGAGCCATTAAGCCTACTTCAGTAAAAGGACATAAATTTCAATAGGAGTGAAAGAGATAGCAATAGTAGAAAGAGACAGAGATAGTTAGAACATTCGAGAAGTATTAGAATGAGAAAACATCATTAGAAAGAGATAGACAAACACAGAATATTCGAGAAAGATAGTACGGGAATATTCGAGTATTGTGTATCGAGAATATTCGAGTATCGAGACAGTTATACTCGAAACGTCTCGAACGCGCGACGTATTGGACTACACATTCGAGTGTGTCCGCGAATGTTCTGGCAAGAGTGGCAAGTATCTTAGGGGACTATATCAGGCTGTGTCCGGCCGCCGGGAAGCATTATTGTTTTGCGATACAGTGCGAAAACATCTAAGTGATATTAGAGAACTAAGAAGCGACTTTCAGTGAAGTGATTAGTGACTGTTAGTGTACTGATTAATAAAAGTTCAGTGTTTTGGTAGACCGCCGTTTAATTTACTGACCCCAGCTCGTAACATTTGGTGTCAGAAGTGGGATCAGTATGCCGGTTCTACCAAAGGAAGACACAGAAGGAAGAATCCGGACAAGAAGCCAGCGACAACAGGAAGCCGACCAGAGACGCTTCGGAGCTACTCAGCCGCCAACTGACGAGGACCAGCAGTCAGTTATGGAAGCCACTCCCTCAACGTCGGCTGCCGCACCAGATTGGGCGGCTTTCATGGCGATGATGCAGGAGCAGGCCCGCCGTCAGGAGGAGCAGGCACGCCGTCTGGAAGAGCAGTTGCAGCGCGATAAGGAGGAGCAGGCCCGCCGTCAGGAGGAGCAGACTCGCCTTTTGAGGGAACAACTGCAACTCGGCCAACATGAACAAATGGTCCTGATCAAAGATCTCCAAGCGACTTTCGGCAATAAGGTCAAAGTGATAGAAGATAAGGTTCTGCAACACGAGAACCGTCTCACCGAAGCTGAATCTGAGATTGCCGATGTCAAGAAGGCTTTGGATAATCTGAAGGTCGGAGATGGGACAGCCACTATCGTCAGTGCCGCTCCTTCGGTGCGAGGATTCAAAGTGCCACCTTTTGATGGGAGTTCCTCGTGGTCTGCCTATAAAATACAGTTTGAGGCTGTAATGGAGGCAAATGGGTGGACTAAAGCCCAGGCCATGACCGCACTCAAGCTAGGCCTCCGAGATCAAGCCTTGACAGTCCTCGAAGCTCTTGACAAGAAGGTGAGCTACGAGGAACTATTGGAAGCGCTTGAGGCAAGATACGGCGACGCACACCTTGAACATGTGTTTCGGGCCCAGCTAAAAGATCGGGTTCAGCGTGTTGGTGAAAACCTGCAACAATGGGCCCTAGAGGTAGAAAAACTGGTACGTAAAGCGTACCAGTCCGCACCGACGTTAATTGTGGGCAACCTTGTACAGGCTTTTGTCGACGGTATTCGGGACCTCGAAGTGAGAGCTGCTGTGAGACTCGGGCACCACGAAACCCTTAAAGACGCCCTGGCCCATGCTCTAGAAGTGGAAGCTGTGAGGCAAGACCATCGGTCTCACCGTGTCAGGGAGGTAGTTGCAACACCTGTGCGTGACCGCTTCAAGGGATACAGTCCTAGATGCTACACTTGTGGCGAAAAGGGACACCTCCGATCAAGTTGTCCTAAGCGTAGCTCAGGGAATGATGAAGATGGGCCTCAGGAGAACAGGGCAGCTAATAGCGCTGTCCAACAACAGCAGGGAAAACGAGTAAACGCCAGGACTGCGGGGCGAGTGCTGGCTGGTGTTCGCAGAGCCCCAAGGATTTCGATCTCACAAGCCCACGATGGGAACAGCCTGATCATCAATGGCAAGGTTAACGGAAGGTCATGTAAGCTGACAATCGATACCGGAGCTTCTCGCACGGTTGTCGGTTCCCAACTTGCGAATCGGTCTCTGAGGGACTTCAGAAACAACAGCCTGGAGCGATTAAATTTAGTAACCGCCACCGGTCAGCACATACCCGTCCGAGGCGAACAGAAGGTGGAGTTGAAGTTGGGTAATCAAGTTTACCTGCACAACGTCATTGTGGCTGATATTGTCGATGACTGCATTCTCGGACTAGACTTTATGAGGAAGAATGGTTGTGAGATCGACGTCAAGCAAGGAATTATGAGTTGTGGACGAGAAGAATTGTTCATGGAAGGAGCCACACCGGGGAAAGTGTATAGCTTAAAGAAAACCGCTCTACCCCCAAAATCAGAAACCATTGTGCCGGTTAGTCTCCCTTACAATTCTGGAAGATCTCATGGTAATGCAGATGCTTTGTCAAGAAGACCTTGCTCTGAAGACTGCAAGCACTGCGTAAAACAAGAGGCAAAAGCAGACCTACCTGTGAGAATGCTAAACACGGATCTTAGCAATGAATGGAAAGAAACCTTTCAGCACGCTCAGCAGTATGATGTAGACATCAAACCGATTCTCGAATGGATCAAAGCCGGTACTCCTAAACCTGCCTGGAGTGATATTGCGTCGATGAGTTCCATCACGAAGAGCTATTGGGCTCAATGGGACAGCCTGGTTATCCAAGATGAAGTCTTGTGCCGCAAATGGGAAAACGCTCGAGGAGACCGTTGTCATCTACAAATGGTTGTACCCAAAGCCAAGATACCGGATGTTCTACAGCTGTACCATAACGGATGTTCGGGAGGTCATATGGGAGTGACGAGAACTCTGTTGAAAATAAGAGAACGATTTTACTGGATAAATTGCCGTGACGATGTTGAAGATTGGTGCCGCAAGTGTACTAGTTGTGCTGCAGTAAAGGGACCTCATACACGCAGCAGAGGTGCATTGAAACTGTATAACGTTGGTGCACCATGGGAAAGGATTGCCATAGACGTTGCGGGACCATTTCCGGAAAGTGAATGCGGAAACAAGTACTTCATGGTTGTGATGGATTATTTCACTAAGTGGCCGGAAGTCTTCGCTATTCCTAACCAAGAGGCTTCAACAGTTGCGGATAAATTAGTTCATGAAGTCTTCTGCCGTTTTGGAGTACCCTTAGAAATTCATAGTGATCAGGGAAGAAATTTTGAGTCTCAAATATTTCAAGAGATGTGTCGAGTTATGGGTACCCATAAAACGAGGACCACTTCTTACCATCCGCAATCTGATGGAATGGTGGAACGATTTAACCAAACATTGGAGAGGTATCTTGCAAAGGTTGTGTCAAGCAGGCAAAAGGATTGGGACAAGCACATCCAACCATTCCTGATGTCATATCGAAGCGCAGTCCATGAAAGTACTTCGGTGACACCAGCATTTGCAAACTTTGGTAGGGAACTACGGTTGCCTGCGGATCTACTTACTGGAATTCCACCTGACGCCCCGCGGAATATAACCGAGTACGCGAATGATTTACGCAACAAGTTGAACGACGTACACGAGCAAGTCAGACAATCAAGCCAACAGATGTCTGAGAAGATGAAAACCCGCTACAACCGAAATGTAAACAACAAGGGCTTTGAAGAGGGTTCGTTGGTGTGGTTACATAATCCAGTCCGCAGTAAAGGGAAATCTCCGAAGCTTCAAGCCAAATGGGAAGGACCCTATCGAGTTTTGAAGAGGATCAACGACGTCACGTATCGGATACAGCGGAATGCACGTAGTCCCTGTAAGATTGTTCACGTTGACCGACTGGCGAAATACCACGGAAATAATGATGCTCGGGACGAGCATGTCTTAGGAGGGGGTAGTGTTACGCCGGTGGCTTAGTAAAACTTCAAAAGTGATTTTCTGTGACTTAGAAACGTTTTCAGCAGGCTGAAACGTCGTTTCAGGCCGTCTCAGAAGTAGCTCTTTCACATACTAAAAAATCTAAATTACACCCAAGTTACAGTAGTTTTCAGGCGCCTGAAACATGTTTTCAGTACGTTTCAGGCTACCCTCTATCCAATGCCGCAATAACCTGAAAACCCGTTTTCAGGCGTTTTCAGGACCCCTTATGAGCCATTAAGCCTACTTCAGTAAAAGGACATAAATTTCAATAGGAGTGAAAGAGATAGCAATAGTAGAAAGAGACAGAGATAGTTAGAACATTCGAGAAGTATTAGAATGAGAAAACATCATTAGAAAGAGATAGACAAACACAGAATATTCGAGAAAGATAGTACGGGAATATTCGAGTATTGTGTATCGAGAATATTCGAGTATCGAGACAGTTATACTCGAAACGTCTCGAACACGCGACGTATTGGACTACACATTCGAGTGTGTCCGCGAATGTTCTGGCAAGAGTGGCAAGTATCTTAGGGGACTATATAAGGCTGTGTCCGGCCGCCGGGAAGATTAGCTGGCACTATACAAGATGTATGTGCGCAGCAGATTAACATACGCTGCCCCCTCCTGGATGGCCTTGATTAAGCAGGAAGCCGGAAGGAGGTTAGAGGTGCAGCAGAATCTTGCACTCCGCACGATAACGCAGGCCCCGCGCTTCGTGCGCAATGATGTTATAAAAAGAGACCTCAAGTGTCCCAGTATACTTGAGTATGCAAAGAGGTTGGCGCGGACGATGTACGGGAGGGCTGCCAGGTCGAAGCACCCTCTCATTAAGAACATCGCCCCCCACCACTCTAGGCCGCCTGACAGCATCAGACCGCCTGATAGCAGGGACAGGAGACTGCCCAGGGACCTGCTAGAAGAAGCTGAATAACAAACCAGGAACAGAAGGCCACAAACAAACAGTTGAAGCCGCAGGCTATATGCCTACCCAAATGCCCCATCCGTAGTCACGGATGGCGATGGATACCACCGTAGGGGACAACAGTCCCGACCGGTTACCCCGACTCCCCTAGGGGGGGTTGAGACGATTGTTGTGAGGTGGCGGGAAGATTATTGTTTTGCGATACAGTGCGAAAACATCTAAGTGATATTGGAGAACTAAGAAGCGACTTTCAGTGAAGTGATTAGTGACTGTTAGTGTACTGATTAATAAAAGTTCAGTGTTTTGGTAGACCGCCGTTTAATTTACTGACCCCAGCTCGTAACAGTATTTTGGTAAAAAAAAATACTAAAGTACTTTGGTATAAAAAAACACTAAAGTACTTTGGTATAAAAAAATACTAAAGTACTTTGATAAAAAAATTACTAAATTACTTTGGTAAAAAAAAAACTAAAGTCTTTTGGTAAAAAAAAATACTAAAGTACTTTGGTATAAAAAAATACTAAAGTGCTTTGGTAAAAAAAAATACCAAATCACTTTGGTAAAAAAATACTAAAGTACTTTTGTAAAAATTTTACTTAAGTACTTTTATAATTTTTTTACTTAATTACTTTAGTGAGAAAATTACTAAACAATATAGGTGTAATTTACCAAATAAATTTGGTACAACGCCAACTTATTTTGTTTGGTAAAATCAATCACAATTCGTGATAGGACCGAAATCAACCTCAAACTTTAGTAACATTTACTCGGAATCTGATAAAACCAACTTAACATTTTTTTCAGTGTACAAATACAAAAACTATCACCTACTTTCTATTTGCCTCCATATGGATAGAAATCCAATAGCTATAGATGGGATTGGTCAGATAGTCAGAGACAGCCCTCAGTATGGTGTTGTTCGAGCGACTCACTGTACTCCAGAAGGCTGCTATCCCGCCTCAGAGAGCATGGTCGATGCACTGCAGTGCCTTGGCAACTTCATAAGGGCCCTATACACATTATTGTACTGGACCCTTATGGTACTGAAGGATTTCCTAGTGAAGTTGTACCAAAGCTGACAAGTATACATACCTAGGCAATATGCCTTAAACAGGGTATTCTTCACGTCGGAGCTGCAGTTAGAAAAACGGCGTGCGATCATGTTACCTCTGACGGCGAGAGCCCTCCGCTCCCGCTCCATGTCAGCATCATCCTTAGATGACTCGGTCAATATGTGACCAAGATATTTAAAATGCTTGACCTTGCAAATGCTTGATGCTTATTTAAAACATATTTTTACAATATGCATTAAACTCGATTTCTGATCCGTGCAGAAGCAGAACTTCAAGGCATTAAACTAAATAACGCTTTGAATACACAATCGCCCTGATTAATGCGTTTAGAACAGGAAAACCACTTATCATGATCACTAGTTAAGTTATGGGAGTAATTTATTGCGTTATCAATCCAGAGTATTTCCCGCATTTCTGTTGTGAAGCCAAATCTACACAATAACGTATTTCGATTTAACATCACTACTGTAACGAAAACAAAATTCTGGTACATTAAATAGAATATCACAAAACAATCTTGTGAATTAATCAGAATAGATTTGCATTCATAATCAAGGAATGGAACACTTTAGAATTTTAAGAAAGTTCTGTTTAAAGAAGACGGTATTTTTTTTTCGTTCAATTAGCTCTTTTATTCGAGACATCTTAAGGAATTTAAAAAAAATATGACTTTACCTTTTATATTCAAACGAGTTTTGCTCTTTTTAATTTTGGTCTTTGCGGGACAAAATACTGCGTCTGTATTTTCACAAAAGTATTATCTGTGATCTTGCATTGCTAAGTCTGAATAGACGAGACCATTGCGTAAGATAGCGATGAAATGTTATTATACTAATCATATTTTTCGAAAAGGTTAGCACGAGTGTTATAATGGCTAATTATGTGCAGTGGTAAACAATTATTTTTCTATGACCATCAAATAAATGAAAGAAAAAGTATTTATAAAAAAAATATTATGAAATGTTATCCCTACTGCAAAGTTATTTATTCATACGGATCAGAATAAATTTTACATTTACCTTTGAAATTTTACACTGAGTAAATTACAAAACAATTCCAAAATTCATAAGCACTCAGCTTATTTTTTTTAATGTTCTACATTAGAGTGAGTGAATGAATCGCAAGAACCTCTCAAAGAGACTCTTGGCTCGCGAGCAATTAAATTCTCCTTTAGATGCTACTGAGTGGTTATAATTCTTTACCAAGTACAGCTTCCTTTTAATGTACCCTTGAGATTCGCCATGTACAGTCAAGCTCTTAAGCGCTGCTTATTTGTTTTTGGAAATAAATATCAGTAGTTATTTAGGAAAATATCGACATAAAATTTTTAGCACAACACTAATTGTAATTTTTGTCGTGTTAAACAAATGGAATTATGTGAACCTCTTTTTATCTTTGTTTATTTAGTATTGTTGTTTAATATCAATCGAGTGATTGATTTTAATTTATTTATCAGAATACTTACATATAGATTTAATGGTAACGTTAAATTACAATATTCAATCTTAAGAGAGCATGAAACAATGGTGCTAATTCTGTCGACGCAAACTAAACTAAATAAATTTTTAGTTTGTTGCTGTCAAACAACGAAATCTTAAGGACGAAACCACTTAATATACTAAAAAAAGGTATGTCGGGAATAAAAGTTTAGTTAATCGACATCGTGATTATGATATTCTATTTATTTAGTTTAGTATTGGATATGTCAAACTAAACTTCGCTCACTTACATATGTTGCAATCTGATTTGATCAACTAAATACAGCATGATAATATTACTACAGAGGGGAATATTACCGATTACCTGTTATTTTAGTGATTTTTTTAAATCGAATGTAGTTTGAGGCAACAACAGATTCTTTTTTGCCTTTATTTGAGAAATAGGAATGGGTTTTTTTTAATAGGATAGGGCAAACGAGCAAACGGATCACTTGATGGTAAGCGATAACCGTTACCCATGGACACCCGCAACACCAGAGGAGTCACAGATGCCGGCCTTTTAAGTGGGAATATGCTCTTTTTTTGAAGGAAAAAAATGTAACTTCTGTAGGAATCTAAAAAAAAAAATACGTAAAAGTTATATTCACAACAGAATAGAAGATAATGGATAAAAATAAAATACATGTCATATTTTCAAACTCTATTAATTAACATGATTTTTATACAATATAAATATTGTCGTAAGTAATAAAAATTATGGTTAATTAGCTGTTTATTCAAATTTCTCTTACATATTCAGCAGTTTAAAATCGTATGGTAACTTATTATACATCACAATACACATATTATAAACATTTTTGTTATAAATCGATTTTCCTAATATAGGCGTTGTTTGAGATTATAATTTGTTCAAGTCTATCTACTAATTCAACATGTACACCATTCTGATGTTTTCTTATATCTCTATATATCTATATCTAAAGATGGCTGCAGTTGCCGAAACTACAATGGTTTTTCACAGATTCGCAGCAAATCTGCAAGCATACGAAACACAGTATACATTGTCAACTTGTGTCATAAGTAGAGATCGGATAATCGGATGCATATTTACCTAAAGTTAATTTTTGGCTCACAAATTATGGAAGCGGCTTTTTAAAATACATTTTGTTAAATAAAAATCCCGGAAAAATACGGGACTGCAAATTTTACGTAGTGATATTGTTTGAAAATTACTAAATTAGCACGTGGTATTTATTTTCAAAAGACTGAGACTCCGGGTTCATTTATACAACTATGCATACGTATTTACATGAAGTTTAGTTTCAGTTCCCCGTGCGATTTATGAATGTACGATTTATTCCATAAAGGTTATACGAAAGTAGTGAGCTAGTTTGACTAAAACAATAATCAATCAAATAATTGATTTTTATTTAACAAAACAATAAAAAGCCGTTTCCATACTTTGTCTTAAACTAACTTTAGGTAAATATGCATCCGATCTCTAGTCATAAGGTGTGGATGCAACTGTGCCACTACATCTTATTGCACAACTTGTGTCACAAGATGTTGTATCGGTAATTACTTACCAGTAATTTCACTGCCATATCTTACTCTTCAAAAAGGAACCCACCAAGGCGAGCACAGCTTTACGGTAGAAATAGTAAGATGGGTACCTAAGCTGAAATTTCTGATATCTCTACTACGAAACTACCGGTACGCCTGCTAGGTGCTTCTATTTCAAAGGATATTGATATAAGAAGGATAAAACTGCCAGCATAAAGTTGTTGTATTAAATGTTGTTGATTTTATTTTTATCCTTACAAATATTGTTTCTATACTTATTGCTGGAGCCTAGCGGTCACGTACAAGGCAGTTTCAGAGAAATTTCCTCCCGCTCCGCTTGTGGAATGGGCTTCCTTTTAAGTTTTCTCCGGGGAAACACATTATAGAAAGAAGTAAATAGGTTTTAAAAGCGTCAGCAATTCGTTTGTCTTGCCCCTGGTGTTGCATCCGCAGGCTACGATGACAGCTTACCATTAGGCAGACTGTATGTTTTATGTGTGTATAAAATGTATGTAAAAACGTATGTGTATAAAAATCTATATAAATTTATAAAGAATTTCAAAGTCATTAAATTAATCACTCGACATTTTGAATGGCTTCTGATCATCTCTGAAAGGGTCCGGCGTTGATATCACCGAGTACGGACTTAGTGCGTTCAATTGTGCATGGAACAGTACGTCATTTATCAACTTCTCAGCGACGATCTGCATATTGGTTGGTAACGCCCGCAGTTTTGCTGCCACGTTTATGCCTGCAATTTAAAAAAAAATTGCTCCGAGTTGCTGTCTTATGTTCCTTGTCTCAACCTTATCACTCCAAGATCAATATCAATGTACTGAGCTATCAAATATGTTTTATAATAAGATTTCGAAATGCACGCGCGTTAATGCGATACAAGACTCAAATAAAATTTGAAGTGTAAAGATATATGTATATACTAGCTGGCCCAACAGACGTTGTCCTGTCAAATGTCTCAAATGTCACGTTGTCTCACGTTGTCTCAAATGTTTTTAAATAAATAATTTAGCTGAAAAACAATATCTATATGACCGTATTGTGAATCTAAACCATTCTCAAGCCCCCTGGAATACACACAAAAAATTTCATCAAAATTGGTCCAGTCGTTTAGGAGGAGTTCAGTCACATACACACGCACACAAGAAATATATATATTAAGATTGAACACATTTATTAAACGGATACTAAGCCGACAATATGTTTGTAATTATTTTACTAACTCAATTCTAATTAAGACATATTACATCACCATTATTACAGCTCATACGGGGACTGTCCAGGGGTTCTCGGACAGTCCCTCCCTTGGCGGTGGCTTGACCAACTCTTGGTCGAGCCGGCCCCGGGACACATGGCGGTCGAATCGCGAGAGCGCACCCCGCCATGTGCCCCGTATGGGCCCAGAGAACTCGGGGGGGTTTTAGTGGGTAGGCCGGTCCTCTTGACCGGAGAGCCCCACACACGGCCGCGTCTTGCCAGCGCGGTGTCAGGGTGCACAAGCTCGCATTTCCCACCCTCAAAAAAAAAAGCTCATACATATACCCTATACCCTAACTTGATTACAGGGATTATATCTTAATCAACTTGGCTAAGTGTGAATTGGTTAAATTTACATACACGATATTCACGCATACTGTGTATTATATTATGATGGTTGCTTCACGGTATCTCACTGTATGTAGCCGAATTTTATCTCTCTCACACGCCGTGCTCGTCGGCGAGCGCAACGACCCGGGTCACACATTCCTCGTCAAACCCGGTATATACCCGGTACTGTCACGTACCGGGTAGAGTCTCATCCTCCACTACACGGCGATCTGAAGCGTCCTAGCCACTAGACGGCGCGCTCAATTTGCGTCGACTCTTTTGTACCGACTCTAACGACTCCAGAATGGTCGCCGGTGTCGATAGCAGGTAAGGCGTCGAACCTTCTGTTTGTACGCCTTCCACAAACACACTCAAGGTAAAAAAGCTGAACATAGCCATCTGCGGCTTCAACGTAGGTCGGTAAAAAAATGTTGCAGAATTATTATTAGGTAGTAAATTTGAAATAGGAAAAACACATCGTTATATAGCAGGATCGATTTTCCGATTAGAAGATTGCCAAGACTACAGCGCTACTGTTTCCTTATCCGCATAACCTCTTTTTTTTTTTTTTGTTTGTTCCCCTGAGGAAAATGCATTAAATTGCATACCCCGGCTGTGGCGAGCCGGCGGTAATGTGGGGCTCTCCTCCCCAGAAGGGGGAGGCCTACCCACTAAAAACCTCAGGGATGGCCTTCCTCAGGCATGCCCCCGGGAACATCAAGTCACTTCCGGGAACCGCCAGCCTCCGCTCCCCTGCCTAGAGGGGAGCCCTCCTCGGGGAGGCTACTACCTCCCCCGTCTCCTCCACCGACGACGCCCCCCGGCCACGGAAGGGGCGTGGTCCATCCCGGGTCGCCGTAGCAGTCGCGACTTCCTCGCGCCCGCTGACGACCCGCGGCGGCGCCGCAGCTGTGCTACCGAGCCCGGCGCCGCCGACCCCGCTCGGCGGCCTCCTTCTGGAGCTTCACAGAAGGAGGCCACAGCCCTCCAACCTCCCTCGTCCGCCAGCATTGCCGCAATCAATGCCGGCGGAGACAGATCTCGCCCGATCTCCTTCACAGAAGGAGGCCACAACCCTCCAACCTCCCTCGTCCGCCAGCATTGCCGCAATCAATGCCGGCGGAGACAGATCTCGCCCGATCTCTGCGACCAAGACTCGGCGCTCGGAGGCCCACGCGGGACACTCCGCCAGCGTGTGCTGGGCCGAGTCGAGGTCGGGGCGCAGTGGTGGCAATGTGTCGATCCCTCCCGTCCTGTTCGACACAGATACTCAACGAAGCAGCCGTGCCCGGTGAGTATCTGAGTCAATCGGTAGGTGACCTCCTCCTTCCCGTGGAGCCAAGCTTCGAGGTGCGAGAGTACGGCACCGACGGCCCGCTGGCGCCCGCAGATCCGTAATTCGAGCTGCGCACGCCAGGCCGCCACAATCTGTCGGTGCCACTCTCGCTTAGGCACTTCGTACGCGGGTTCCAGGGCGCTACCCCATCGCTCCCCCGGTCGACACGCCGCGACGCATACGTCGCCGCATACATGTCAGCCAGGATGTCGAATGGGGGGGGAGCGTCCCAGAACTATCGCCGCCTCGTACGAGATTGTACGGTAGCCTCGTACGATCCGTATGGCCATTATCCGCTGCAGGCTCCGTAGCAGAGCTCTGCAGCGGGGGGACCTCGCGCACTTTTGCGACCACACGGGAGATCCATACATGGCCACGGATCGCACGACGCCCTCGTACAGGCGGCGAACTCCATCCCTATCCACACACTTACCTAGTTTGGAGATTTACTCCTAATAATTTTCTTAAATGCCTCTATGATTAACTGGCTATTAATTGAGACCATCAGGTGTTGATCGGGTGGATCGCAGCCAGTAGCGAACTGACTATGAATTGCGACACCAAGGCTCATTCCCGATATACTCTAGGTGGAGATACTTACATATCATTTCTATTATGTAAAAAAAAATCTTACCTATAGCATCGTATTCGTCGTCGACACTAATGCACGGCCGCTTGCTGGGTTTGCGCTGGTCACTCACGTTGGTAAACTCCATCTTCGGGTATATTTCCGTCTCTTGTGGATCTTCAATATTATCAAAATGTAAATCTGCTCCTGTGTCCTGGAAAGATTCGAAACAAAAGAAATGGATAATATACCTCGTATCGTTATATAGATTCACCGGAATTATTAAGTAGACATAATATTAGATAGATAATAAGTTAATTATAAGGTAGTTTTGCTGGAATTCACACTTTCATACATATTACATGAAGGTACATATTACACAGAAAAGATATAAATTGTAATGGATGTGGCGAGCCGGCGGTTAGGTGGGGCTCTCCTCCCCAGAAGGGGGAGGTCTACCCACTAAAAACCTCAGGGATGGCCTTCCTCAGGCATGTAGGGAGTCCCCGGGAACGCCAAGCGACTTCCGGGAACCTCCAGCCTCCGCTCCCCTGCCGATACAGGGGAGCCCTCCTCGAGAGAGGCTACACTACCTCCATCGACGACGCCCCCCGGCCACGGAAGGGGCGTGGTTCCTCCCGGGTCGCCGTATCCGCGGGCGCGACTTCCTCGCGCTCGCCGGCGACCCGCGGCGGCGCCGTAGCTGTGCTACCGAGCCCGGCGCCGCCTCCTTCGAGCGGGATTGACCATCTCCCGACCCCGCTCGGCGGCCTCCTTCTGGAGGATCACTGCTTCGCAGAAGGAGGCCAGCCCTCCAACCTCCCTCGTCCGCCAGCATTGCCGCAATCAATGCCGGCGGAGACAGATCACGCCCGATCTCTGCGACCAAGACTCGGCGCTCAGAGGCCCACGCGGGGCACTCTTTGATTAAAGTTGGTATCGGAATAGTTTAAAAATCGCGGAAGGGCATGGGATAATTTCATGCGGGAAATTCCTATAAAAACAGCAGAACAGATTCTGGTGTAATTTGGTGTGGACATGGTTAAAGATCCAAGGAACGACATAACATCACTTTTATCGGGAGAAAATATCTCTCGAAACGAAAACACCGTAAAACATAATTATGTTGTACGCTATCAGTTTAGCAACATTATAAATGACTTTTCATTGTGTGAACTTGATAAATAAAACCGACAATGAAGTAATAAGCTGAGAGGGCCCTGGAATCGTCTGAGACGAAATGAAACAAATATTTGTCAGTGCTTACTTTTTTCCATTAAGACAACGTTGTTAGAATTTCCAGCTACACGATGTTTGGGGACTTCGTAATCGTAAAACGTTTTATTTGAAAGCATATTAGCATGTTTATTAAGCTCTCTCATTTAGATGTAAAAGGGAGACTCTTTTATATCTCCAAATTATAGTACCAGATTATATAATAGACTAGAGTCGTTAAGAGTACCTGTATTTTTTTTTTCTAAATCTTTACCATTTTTTTTACCAACCATGTTTTAAAGGATTTATTTAAGATGCTTACTAAAATGTAAATATAGAGACAAATTTCCACTAAAACTAATAAAAGTTCATAATACTTTAGATGATTACGATATGACCTTAGCTAATAATTTAAGTTGCAATAATTTCTTTTTATATTGTATGCCAAAATAATTGGAATCCCGTGAATAATTATTATATTTTCTTGTCACTAATATTATTTTGATAACAATAGTAAATTTTGATTAAACTTAATGAGAACGATAGTTTCGAGACATTTATTCAAATACTAGCGGACCCGACAGACTTCGTCCTGTCAAAAAGATTTGTACAGTGGCAGTTTTTTGTTCCTAATTATTTTATAGATAATGTCGCATAGCCAACCAAATCGCAAAAAAAGTCTAAATGACCTATTACATTTTGTGGCTATTCAATTTTGGAACGTGACATTAAATCCTCCAACGATGTATTCTGTGCTCCAACGCACGCACGCACACTGTTTTGATAGATATGATTGAATTTCAACTATATGTAGCGTTAATAAAGCGCAAATTGACTCTTTGATGTTAGGAACACACCTTCATTGCTTAGACAACAGTGAGTGCTTGCAATATGAACTTTATATAATAACAATAAAGCTCAATTCGACTGTACGTTTTAGTTAGAAAACGTTTGCACGGGAAAATAAAAGGGCTGTTTTTAGGGTATTTCCGATAATTATTCGAATTTTCCTCATTGTAAAAACCCTCCTTGAACTTCAACGAACATTAGCAAAAAAGAATTGGCCAAATTGGTCCAGGCATTGTTGAGTTATGAGCTTACCAACACATTTTGCGATTCATTTTTATATATAAGATGAGGCAATAAAATAAGTATGACAATGTCGTGTTAATTGCCGTTATATAATCGTATTTACAATGGGTCGAGACATGTTGAGTTATGGTGAACATGCATATTTGTTTGTTACGGGACACAAACAGTTTATATTATTATTTTTACGCTCTTTATGCACTTGACCGAAGGGCCTTTTAATGAATAATAAAGCTTTATGTTATACAATTTTATATTTAGAATGGAATATACCCTAATTTCCTTAATTATTATCTAAGTATTATTAGTCCGCGTCTGTATAGTCTTGTACTAATTAATAATGAAAAATATGCCGAAGGAAGACTATATTAGGGTCGTCTATATATATGCATATTTCTGCCACATAATAGCAGTGTTCACATTGGTATGTGAAATTACTGGTCCCACACTGACACCCCTATCGTTTATCATCAAAAGATGATCACTGATACTTTAGGGATGCTCGAGATTATCTTGAATTTCAGGCTTTAAACCTTTATTATCTAATTCTCAGAAAACTTCCTGTAAAAAACGAAAAACATTCTAAGGTGTGAAATGTGGATGAATTTGAATATGTAGCTTTAAAATAACTTCCTATTAAAGGAGCCGCCTTTTACATCAATACGCCGTTAAATTAATCAATTAATAAAAGATAAACTAACCAGTATTGCTTCCGTGGGGGTAATTGCACCAATTAAGAACCCAGGTTCTAGTGGTTTATAAATAGCGATTTGTATATTTAAGTATTTACGATAGCTTTTCCATTGTTCTAGATCGAAGCTGGCCGTGCTGAACAACCGGCACGCCTATTTCCTATTGGTGGACAACGGTTCTGTGGGCCGATACGGCGCCGAGATCGTGCTCAGACGAAAACTGGAGAAATACATCGCCGCACAAAAACTACACCCATGTGAGTTTTGAAACACGTTCCGTTTCTGTATAAAAGTGTGACTTTGCAGTTAATTAAAATAAAATACCAAATCACTATTAGAGTTTTGTAAGCTAATATTCTAAGTTATTAATAGTGAATAAAGTCTATTTTCGCTTAACAAAATAAAAGATGAGTATTGTAGATGAAAGAAGACGCGAGTTAAAGTCTTGTCCGATTCGAATATTTTGTTTTGAATGTATTCGCAATCGGAATATATACATTAAATTTATCTAAAAATAAATCACGAAATTTGAACTCTTTTTAAGTAAACTTCTACTTGAGCACTAATTAAACAGTACATTAAATATCACTTGAGCCATGGAGTTGATAAAACATACACACATATATAGATGTATGTATGAAAGTATATTTATGAGTATAGGTGTCTAATAAATATAATATAATTTTCATTACTGTTTGCCTTTCTTATTACTTTCGTTTGGTTGACTGGTAGAGAAAGTTTTATTGAATTAAGTCAACCATTTGTACCTTCTACAGTGCAGTAAATAGTAAATAAATAAATAACCTGTGGTTACGACACCAGTTTGTTGTTGTAGATATCTATATAAAGACCGCTCGTGTCTCATGTTTCAAATACCCTTATAAAATTTTTGTACAATTCAATAATTGATTTCTTGCTCAAAAAAGATACTTTATTTCGAGTTACGAGGGAAGCTTTCCGGTTACAGTACATTTGAATAGTCCATCTACTATTTCGATCAACATCTGAATCATCTCAAGGTCCATACTCTTCTATTACATAGTATTATTAACACTTTCTTTAATCATTTACATTTTATAGTTTGAGTCAAGATCAACTTACCTCTGAGTTCGCATCGTCATCTGGACAAGTAGAGGTTCCTTCACCGTTACTATTCTCGAACGCAAAGGAAAATATATTGTAATACCATAGAGTTGGAGTGTAAATTTGTTCCGGCGTTGTTGCCTTGCGCCGACTCTCCACGACTTTCCTATGTTCGCGACGCACGCACGCTCGCAAGCTCTCGATTTTTCGAAACACGTGACCGTGGGTCGCAGTCGGGTCGTATTCTTTGAGGAGGTCGGTGAGTGTCGTTATGGCTTCATGTCTTTTTTGCCTGTCTTTG
The DNA here is from genome assembly GCA_036419045.1 of Scirpophaga incertulas. NCBI lineage: Eukaryota > Metazoa > Arthropoda > Insecta > Lepidoptera > Crambidae > Scirpophaga > Scirpophaga incertulas. The sequence continues at coordinate 16,192,636 of CM071645.1, forward strand.
TAATGAGGATGTGTGCGGTTCCAGAGGATTGGCAGATCGTGGTAGCATAAAATGAATCGTTTGATTAAATTTCGCGGCAATACGCGGTACGCGTCGCCTTTGTCGTCCATTGTGACAGAATTTATTAACTTTGTGCTCGGTGCACTCGTTCGCCGAGCAGCGGGCCGCGGGGGTCACTGGACTTGTTCGGTCGCCGCGCCGCTTTGGCGATCGACCGAGCTCGCCTCGCTGTCAGTCGTGTAACGACAGTGCACGGAGATGTAGGGTTGCGATCTTCTAAAATACAAAAACTCCGGGCCACAAAACAATACAAACCCTAGACTCACAAGAGAGATTTATTCATCTTTTTTCCGATAGTCGGACATTAAACGTTTTAAAGTCACAAGATTTTTGAATAACTAGCTTTTGCCGTTTGTTTCGCCCATATAGGTTTGCTACCTACAACATATTTGACGTAATATAGTCTTAAATTTCTATGTGTCTCTAGCTACACCAGTCATTCAGAGAAAATAAAATTGATTAGATATTCATGGATCTAATAATCCTTTTTACTTGGAACGTATTTGCCAACCTTGTGTGATGGATAACCTTATTGATAGCTAAAGATAAATAAATATATACCTCACGCTTTTCAATAGCCCGACTTAATTTACAATATACTTTTATAGCTTAAATAAATTAATTTAAAAAAATGTTAGACTTGACGACGGCGTATGTCTTGTATGTATGAGACGTAACACGTGGAGGATGAAAGAGTTGCCGACTGGGCGCTAATATTAAAATCGAAGCCATCAAGTAACTAACTGTGATCGAGATTTAGCCGATAGTACCGACTTACAAAAATGTGTTTTTTCTTCAATTTTGTATGCAAGTTAATAAAACAGAAATTTGCTATGAATGTTATGATCTAGCACTCGGCCACTGCACTTTTGAAAATGGAAAACAACGGCAGATTAAAAATCGTTTTTATTAATATCGTTACTGACGCACCTTAAATTTTTATTTTTTATTATAATAGTGGAACTTCGCTATAATGTAGTCATTTTACGGGATATTTGTTTTAATACGACAAAGTGTGAATTCCACAAAATGACTAATTCAGGTCTGCATGCTTCAATATTTTAAACTGGTTTCTTTCAAAATTTTGCGGGAATAGAAACTGTTACACAATTCTAAAAATCCCATTATATTTAGATTTTACGGCAATTATAATGTTTTATGATTATATTTAAAAAAAATAACTTTACAGCAAGTAAAAAATACAGTTTTATAACTTGGCTTGACTATCATCACCAATCCAAATGAATTGATTGTAAAGCCTTTGAATTGAAGCAGCGCTCACGAAACTTCTAGGGCTATACGGCTTTAAGCTTCAAGTAATGATTATTTGTATATTCAATCCAAGTCAATCTTTACGTTTGCACCACAAATATCGCCGCCGCTATTGCTCGCGATACAGAAAAAAGCAACCACAAGTTGACTTTAAATTGTGTTTACGAAGCGACGCCGAAGCGATATACGATTAGGCGCGCATAAACGATTTTATTATTCCATTTGTCGCTCTGGTAGAATAAATGGCCAAATAAATCTAAAGCTTTCGGAACCCATACAGCCTTTACTGTGTTCTGTCATATTAGCATTATTTATGATTATGTATATATATATATATATATATATATATATATATATATATTTTATATATTATTTATTGTATATGTTCATAAACTCTTGCGAGTTTTTCCGTGTGCCAGTGAGCCGTTAGGTAAACTTATTAACATTTTTTTTTTCATTTATTTACCATATAAATAATCTTACAATCATTTTACATAAATCAATGCATACAAAAAAACCACAGAGGTTTATACGCTTATGCAATCGAATTTAAACTTAAATACTTGCTTAATTTATTACAAAATGAAAACAGTCATTTATACGTAGTATTATTTTTACACAATAATATACATATTGAATATAATGGATAGGTAATCTGTATAGAGTATGACAGGGATACTCTATACATAAAAATTACCTTACGTAAATTTTTCATTTCAGTTCAGATTTTAAATGTACAAACAGTAATAAGGTATTGAATTTCTATTTATGTTCATATGCTAAAAACTGGAACTTGAGTATTATTTTTAATTAATATGAATATGTATAAAATTAGTAACAATTCTGTATGAATAAGTATTTTTATGAAGTTGAAAATCTTTTTAACAAAATTGAATCAACATCCAAAATAAACGTCAAATATCTGACGGTTTGATGTTCCTCTGATGTCTGTTTATTACGGGTATATTTATATGTTGCTAAAAGCAACTTGCTATAAAACATTATGTAGTTATTATGGTCATAAATAAAACAGAGTTATATTATTTTTTCTGAGGGACCTTCTTTTTTTTTCTCCTTAGGAGAGGAAGGCTGACAATCCTCACAAGGAGCACAAGTGTCACGGAGGTTATGTCGGACTCCACATACGGAACTCCACATACATTACGGAATGGTCTAGCCACGTGACCTACTGACTAAACTTAGCCTGGCCTAGGTTCTAAGATCCATATAGGCAAATCGTGAGGTGAAGATATAATTGGAGTGAATCTGAAGGACAAAGTCAGGAACAGTGTGATAAGGGAGCGATGAGGCGTAGTTGAAGATGTAGTGACAAAGATAGAGAAAGGGATGCTTAGATGGTTCGGCCATGTTGAAAGAATGAATGAAGGAAGATTAACGAAAGAGATACACAAGGTAAGAATGATAGGACGAATCGGTACAGGTCGACCTAGGCGGACATATCTCGATCAAATCGAAGATGTCCTAAAGAAAGACTGGGTCAAGAGTACTCGCAACCGACGAGCATGCATGAAGACGCTCATGAAAGTGGAGGAAGCAAGAGAAGTGTGCCAGGATCGTAGCAAGTGGAGAGAGGTGGTCTCTGCCTACCCCATTGGGAACAAGGCGTGACATATATGTATGTGAGGTGAAGCCGCAGATGGTTATATTCAGCTTTACCTGCAGAGTATTTGTGGAAGGCGCAACTGAAGGTTTTGCGCCTTGCCTGCTAACCTGCAAACGGACCCGGCGCCGTTCCGGTCACAAAGGTCGGAGCGATGAAAACCGTGTATCCCTATTTAAAAGAACGACAACGCATCTGTGACTTCTCTGATGTTGCGAGTTTCCATAGTAATCGCTTACCATCAGGTGATCTGTCTGTCCATTTGACCAACTAATTACGTAAAAAAATCTAGGAAAGAAATGAAAATACAATCTTTTTACTAATTTCGTAGAATAAATAGGAAGAAAAACAATTTTGCCCGAACAATTTATTCAAATTGACAAATTCTATCTGAAATTAGTTCCCAAACTACTTTCCTCTTCTTAACGGCCTTTTGTACTTACTCGGTCACTCAGCAAATTCCCAATGGTTATTTGTGCCGTAGTCTTATAATTGCCATTTTATATGGAGATTTGTTTCCCTTTCTCCATACTATATTTTCCTTGCGTCCAAGAAGAATGGAATCAGTGAATTTTGCACATACTCAAATAAATACTAACTTAACACTATTACTACTAAAACCGCAACTATATTGGACGAGTTAAGAACTATCTTAACCTCAACTTGTAATATTTGAGGTATGACTGTATATACTGAAATTATAACAGCTACAGATTTCCTTCTAAAATATTTTTTTTAAAATATCAAGTATACCAACTTTCACGTTAATTAAAAAAAACTAATGTTGCGTTTTCCCGAACGCCCGTAATTTGGTTATATTATTTAACTATATAATAATATTGCTTACTTACCGGTCCGTAGTTCTGGCTTGGCTTGAACGTGTGTTTTGTGTGTACTAATGTGCCTACCGTATGTGGTTATAAATATATATCATAAACTACAATACTTGTAGTGTAAAAAATAGGAGAACGCGTGGCCGACCACTACTCCAATCCAATTTAATGTAAACCCGTTTGACACCGATGTCAAATATTAGTCCAATGGTATATTTAAATTCACTGATACACGTAACTAATCAATTATTAATCCGCCGAAAATAAACTCAATAAAAATGCCGTGAAAAAATCCGAAGTGACAGTCCAACACCGAAAAACCATAATGTCAAAAATCTTTTTTTTATTACTTTTTTAAATTTCCTTTTCCGCGGTCCGAAACTCATAAGTCCTAAACAATCCCCCACCCCGAGATGAGCAACCCTCATCTCGCTAGTCTACCGGTAGACGGGACAGGGTTGCCACCGCACGGCGCATCACAGAGTCGCCGATCGAGACCTCTGCGAACCGAGGTACACCGTCAGAGCCTGGATAAAGCTTCAAAATGCGTCCTCTACGCCAACGTAGAGGAGAAAGATTTGAATCCTTAATCAGGACAAGATCCCCTACCCGTGCAGGAGCCGTTTTATCTGTCCATTTCAGCCGCTGCTGCAACATGTGCAAATACTCCGAATAAAACCGTTTATTAAAATTTTGTGACATCTGTTGCAGCATTTGAAAGCGAGAAAGTCGACTCAGTGGTACATTCTTCAAGGGATACTCAGGGAGAGCTGCAAGGGGCTGGCCGATGAGGAAATGACCCGTGTCAAAACCTCCATATCGTTGGGATCCGAAGAGAGTGGGCATAAAGGCCGTGAATTTAAGTTGCTTCCACTCTGTAAAAGACCGTAGTAAGTTCCTCGAACGTAAGAACCGTTTCCCCAATAACACGTCTCAAATGTGTCTTAGCCACCTTCACGACAGCCTCAAAGATGCCTCCCCAATGAGGACATCCAGGAGGATCAAACTTCCACGTAATGCCCTGAGTAGCCATTGCTTGTCCAAGTCCGTACTATGTTTCGTTAAAAAATCATGGACCTCCTTAAGATACCTGTCAGCACCCTGATAATTTGTGCCGCAGTCCGACCGTACCAAACTCGGTAACCCCCTCCGTGAAACAAAACGTCCGAACGCCGCGATAAACGCTTCCGTACTAAGCGAAGATACTATTTCTAAATGTACTGCCTTCGTTGACAGACAAACAAATACACATAAATAAACTTTGTAAGTCTTAGAGGTCCGCAAGTGAGAAGCCCTGACAATAAAAGGACCAGCGAAATCCGTACCGACACCGTGAAAAGGTCTGGTGACACTAACCCGATCGCTAGGTAGGTCACCCATCATAGGCTGCATGGTGTTAGCCTTTAACCGATAGCAAGGTATACACTTAAATATAACCGATCGGACGCACCGTCGCGCCGATAGTATCCAAAATTCCCGCTGAAGAATAGCAAGCAGTGCCGTACAACCTGCATGCGAGTTAGTAATGTGCCGATCACTTACTATCAACTGCGTCAAGGGTCCGTCCTTGGGCAGCAAAAGGGGATGCCTAGCCGAATACGGCAGCTTCGAGTTGCGCAGCCGTCCGCCAACACGAAGTAATCCCTCGCCATCAATGAATAAGTTAAGTTTCTGTACGGCACCCTTTAACCGACCCGTCGTCCGTAACGATTTAAGCTCGTCAGAAAACGTTCCGATTGTACCCGTCGTACCCAAAACATGAGAGCAGCACGCCGTTCGCCTGCCGTCAGAAACAAAGATGTATTTCTTACAACCGGTTTGCGAGTATTCGTTATAAACCGACGCATCCATCCCGTAACGGCCAGTAATTTATTAAGAGAGCTAAACCGCAGTAAAAGAGGGATTGTTGACGATTTCTTTCTCCACAGCCATGACACGCACACAGGGCAGCGGATCCGATCCGATTAAAACCGTAGGGGGCCATGACGACTCCGGTGCCGTCAACCAAGCAGGTCCCCACCAAAGGTTATGACTCACCAACGAGGAGGCATAACAGCCGCGAGAGGCCACGTCGGCGGGTTCAACTCGCCGGGTACGTGCCGCCAATTCAGATTCACTGACGAGTTTTGAATTTGCGAAACCCGATTCGCAACAAATGTTTCCAGCCTATGTACCGAGGTCTGGAGCCACGCCAAAAAATTTGGCTGTCAGTCCACGCATAAACGTTGCCTATGTTAATGTGCTTCCCGAGTGTATCACAAACATGATTCAATAACCGAGTAAGTAACGCAGCTCCCGAGAGCTCCAATTTGGGTATGGTTTGGCGGTTGCGTATAGGAGCCACCTTGCTCTTCACCGTGATTAGATGTAACGCTACTGAACCATCTGGCTGTATCGTCCGAAGATATACGACTGCCGCGAAACCCGATTCCGAGGCGTCACAGAAACCGTGAAGTGACGCATGATACTTCCCCGGTGGAAGTATTTACGAGGTATAACAACCCTTCCGATAGTGGGTAACTGATCAATAAATGCGAGCCAGTCCGTTAAGAGTTCAGTAGGTAGGGTCTCATCCCACTTAAGCTCAGCCAACCATAACCGTTGTAGAAAACATTTAGCCCAAAATATTATAGGAGCGATCCACCCGTTAGGATCATAGATACGAGCAACCGTAGACAGGACTAGCCGCTTAGTCCATATCTTTTCCGTTATTGTTAAAACCCGAAAGGAAAAGATGTCAGGAACCGGTAAATACTGAACACCTAAAACCGATGTTGAACGAGGAGAGTCCGGATTCTCAAATAACAATGGATCTTGAACGTGATCCGCTGGTAGTCCTTCTAAGAGACGTGGACTGTTCGAAATCCATTTCCGTAGTTCATAGCCAGCCGTTGCCAATAACGCTATGAGCTCGTTACGTAAAATTAAAGCCTCCTGTTTCCGAAGATCCACCCGTGATAACGTCATCGACAAAAATTTCCGACTCTAAGACGTCCGCCGCACGAGGGAATCGAACGCGTTCCCGTTGAGCGAGTTCCAACAAGCACCGCATAGCCATCCAGGGGCTAGATTTCAAACCGTACGTGTTTGTGTTCAGTTCGTAGACGCGTAATGGGTGAGACGGGTCCTCGCGCCAAAGAATCAGCTGATACCGTCTATCAGCCTCATCAATCACCGTTTGCCGGAACATCATGCGTATATCCGTCGCGAAGACCACCTGGTGTCTACGAAAGGCCGAAATAAGATCCGAAATATCTTTATGTAGTTTAGCACCCGAGTGCAGGATTTGGTTCAATGAAACACCGTTAGAGGAAGGGGCCGACCCGTCAAACACGACCCGTATCTTACCGCTATCCGATTTAAAAACCGCGTGATGTGGTATGAAATAGTGTTCTTCCGATGAGTAGTCCCTCCGTGCCAGGGACATTGACCTAAATTGTACATACCTGCGAAGCAGTACGGGTTGAATTTGTGTCCATGTCAATAAAATAGTAAACATTCTTAGATAAACTTAATTTTGGTTAAAGTTAATGTGTACTAGTTTTGTATTGTTCAGCACACATCTTCTAGCTGTGAGTGAGTGTTTCTGTGCAGTGAATTAAAATTAAAACTGGTGTTAACATTGTGGAAACCTATATCTACCCGAAAAATAAATTAGAAAACTTTTAGGCTCCTTACATTATTTCTTTGCAATAAACTTTGATAATTAATAAGCATACATTCGCTGGGTGGTGTGCCTTGGTGCATTCTGTGATAAAGGCTAAAAAGGACGTATTTACTTACTTAAATCTAAGATAGCGCCATCTATTACGTGACCCAGAAACTAAGTGAGCCATTCACATATTTCAATAATGTCGAAGACCTGTGGTTGTTGCCGTCGCTTCTTGTCGCAGTCGGAGGCCGCTAGATGTCAGCAATGCAAACTTTTTTTTCATCGTCGCTGTGTTGCGCTGCCCCCTGGAAGTAATACTATTGCTTCCTGGGTGTGTCCTAATTGTTTAAAATCAAAGGCTTGTGGTGATGGAGGTGGCACACCTGAGCCGCAGGAAGTTGACCTACCATCACTCCCCAGCAACCGTAGTCGCGCTAGTTCCCCTAATAATTCGGGAGACGATTTAGTGCATGAGATTTCCCTCGAAGTAGCTGAGGAGATAAAGACGTTCAGAGACCATTTACGCGCTATAAACTCGGACCTGAAACTTTTTAGGGATGAATTAGCGGAAATCCGTACTTCCCTACATAAATGCAATGATAAGGTGGATGACCTTGAAGTCAGGATGACCGCTTTAGAGAAGCAGCGACCGGAGCAAACGGATAATATTGGTACAATTATAGCTCAACTAAGACAGGATCTACGAGACCGGGATCAGGAAATCTTGGCTAATGATATTGAGGTCGTCAACCTCCCGGAGTCCCCCAGTGAGAACGCCATTCACCTGGTGATCCAGCTGGGCGTTAAACTCGGTATGACCATCGACGAGCGAGACATAGTGAGCGCCGAACGTGTAGGTGCCCGGCACATCGTCGCCACTGAGGCTGCGGGCCCGCAGACGCGTGCGCGGCCCCTGGCCGTCCGCCTGGCGCGCCGGGAGCTCCGAGACACCGTGCTGAAGAGCGCGCGCGTGCGCCGCGGAGCAACTACTGCCGATTTGGGGCTGCCGGGCGAACCGAGGCGCATCTATATCAATGAGCGTCTTACCAAGGCTAACCGGCAATTATTTCGATTGGCGAGGGAGGCGAGCCAGCGCCACGGATGGAAGTTTGTGTGGGTCAAACGAGGTCGTATCCTCGCACGCTGCAAGCCGGGAGACAAAACTTTTCTTATTAAGAGTGAGGTTGACATCGATCAGGTGTTCATCCAGGGTGCAAACCGCAATTAGAATTGTCATAATTAGCCATTTTTCAATTATATTGTACGGAATCGAGTTGCGAGCAGTCGGTTTATTTAATAAGACCTATATCCTGTATACGACCTTATATATATTTAATGCTGACCATTGTCTTATATACAAATTTCTAGTTAGCTCAATATGCCATAGTATTAATTATTATTTTATTTATATTTTAGTTGCCCGCGTTCAAACTTTTAAAGTAAATGCAATTTATGGTTTATTCTATACCAGTCTCATTTTCACATTATATACTGTTAAATATAACTTGTATCTGCCGGCTCACTCTTGTGAATTACATTCACACAGATTTTTAAGCTCATTTAAATTGTATAGAGTATGTTTTTTGCTATACATAAATGGATAAAAATAAGCACTTAGTAGTAGGATTACATAACGCTGGTTCATTAGGAACTCGACATGATGAATTTTTGTTAGCAATGGATGAGCTTGCAATGGATATTATGGCCATCAACGAAACATGGTTGCGATATGGCGAGGAGGGCCGAGCGCCTGCTGTACCTAACTACCGTCTGCGGCACACGCCACGCCCGACGTCCGTTCGCGGAGGACGGGGCGGCGGTGTTGGCTTCTACGTGCGTCGTGGCGTCAGGGTTCGTACACTCAATCACCCACCTTCTCATAGTGTTGAACAAATGTGGTTAACACTCACTCTCAACGGTGTTACAATAGTTATAGGTACAGCATACAGACCGCCATGGTTGAATAGCGATACATTCTTTGATGCTATTACTAACTCCCTGACCTCTTTCACCAAAGTTGATAAGATTATTCTGTTAGGTGATTTCAATATAAACTGTCATAACCTCACTGATACCTCATTGCTTAACTTTTTGCAAACTTGTAACCTAACTCAAATTGTGCAGGAGCCGACTCATTTCACGGATCACAGTGCAACATTAATTGATATTGTTTGTACAGATGCTTGTGTCCGCAGAGTCTCGGTAGTACATAAGCCTGATCTGGGCCAGCATGCGATTATATCTGTACAGTTTCAGTTCAAAGTAAGCAAACCATCACCGCAGTGGATCTGTTATAGGCCATTTAAGAACATTATACCAGACTTGTTTGAAGTTGACCTACACAGTATTGATTGGGGTTATGTATTGAGACAGGGATGCTTGAATGATATGGTGACTACATTTAACTCAATTATCGTTGCTTTGTTTGATTTACATGCGCCAAAGAAAAAAGTTCTTGTTAAGGGTAGTTCTCAGCCATGGATTACTGACACAATTAAAGAAATGGTAAAGTTGCGTGACAATTACCACAAACGTTACAAAAATAGCAAATCGGATATACATAAAAACACTTATAAAGATCTAAAGAATATAGTAATTAAGGCAATTGACAGTGAAAAAAGAATATATTTGAACAATCACATAAACAGTAATATTAGTAATCCTAAGAAGCTATGGCTTAACCTTAAATCTACGATTTCTGTGGGAAGAGCGACTTCTTATGATTTGCCTCACACACTTAATAACCCAGATGACTTGAATAAACACTTTTTGTCCATTCCTGGTATTGATTCTGTATCTCTAACAGATATCATTTATTTCGAATCAAACAGATTAAGTGGCAATACTTTTTCGCTTCAAACGGTTAGTGAGGAGACGGTGCGATTGCACATTTGCAGTCTGAAATCCAATGCTGTTGGTACAGATGACATCTCTCTGGATATGCTGTTGATGACACTTCCTCAAAGTCTTTCAGCCATAACTGCAATCATAAACCACTCTATTAACTCATCAACATTCCCTGATTTATGGAAAACTGCAATAATAAAGCCTATCCCTAAAATCCTTAATCCGTCTGTTCCTAAAGACCTCAGACCCGTCAGCTTACTTTCATGCCTGGACAAGGTGTTGGAGAGAGTGGTATGGAGCCAATTGCAGGAATATCTTGAGCTGCAAAACATTTTGCCTACTAAGCAATCTGGGTTTAGAAAAGGGCACAGTACATGTTCTGCTCTCTTAGATGTAACGGACGATGTACTTGAAGCTAGGGATCAGGGAATGGGTACTGTACTCACACTGCTGGACTTCTCCCGCGCTTTCGAAACTATTAATATCTCTCTTCTTCTTGCCAAGTTATCGTACTATGGGTTTGACCCCAAAACAGTAAAATGGTTTTATAATTATCTGACAGACAGATCTCAGTTTGTACAGGTTTGTGGTGACAATGGTGAAACCATTAGCTCCTCATGCTGTCAGGTAAACCGAGGAGTGCCGCAGGGGTCAATCTTGGGACCTCTCCTTTTCATTTTGTACACAGCCGATATTACCAACCATATACAACATTGCAAGTTCCATATGTATGCTGACGATCTGCAGATTTATTTGTCCTTTCCCCCTCAACACTGTAATGAGGCTGTGAATAAAATCAATGATGACCTGGTAAGAGTTTCCAACTGGGCCGAACGCAACTCTCTTTGTCTTAACTCTGCAAAGTCCAAATACTTGATACTAGGCTCTAAAGAAGGGGTTAGAAAAATCAAATCATTGAACCCTGTGGTTCTGGTTGATAATTGCCCTATAGAGCAAGTAAGTGAAGCTCGTAATTTGGGCTTAATAATCGACAGTGAGTTGCATTTTGAGGCACACGTCCTTGAGGCTGTCAGAAATTGTTTTTACCGACTAAAGCTATTATATAAAATTCGTCCTTACCTTAGTGCTGATTCCAAGATCTTGTTGTGTGAGTCCCTCATTCTGTCAAAATTAAATTATGCTGATACAGTATACGGTCCATGCATATTAGGCAGAACACAGAAGCTAATACAGCGCGTACAGAACGCATGCGCACGGTTCTGTTTTGATATTCCCCCTCGTGCCCATGTCTCTCCGTTCCTTAACAATGGTAATTTATTGAAGATGTCTGCCCGCATGCATCTACATCTAGCTACATTACTTTTCGGTGTAGTTTTGTCTAAGAAGCCAAGTTACTTGTATGACAGATTATCGTGGTCTAGAACTATGAACAAGTATAACACGAGGGCGTCATCACATCTGCTGATCTATTCTAAGCACAGGACAACTGCTTTCCGTGGATCGTGGTCGTACTCTTCCACGAAATGTTGGAACAACATTCCACCACCACTCAGGGATCTTAAAACAGTACGAACTTTCCGTATAAGATTTAAACAATATTTATTGACTCAACAAAAATTAAACTAGACTTTAAGTCTTTGTTTTTGTTATTACGAGCCATGTAAAATGCAAAGCTATTTATTCTTCTTCTTTTGGGTTTGATGCTCGATTTAACATTACCACTGACATTGACATATGGACGTTTGACATTGACACTGTTAAATTTTTTTTTTTTCTTACTTGTTTTGATGGCTCTGGGGTTTTCATGTAATTCATTGGGATGAATTCGGGTGGTGACAGTGTGTAGGGTGTTAAATTATTGAATAGTATGTTTATAAGTTGATTTTTTTATCAGTAGATCTACCTCCTTGTTTTAGATACATTATTATACATATTAACTTATTTTATTATATGTCAACATAATTATAATTTATTGTCATGGCATAATCCTTTAGCAGTGTATTGTATACTTTTATTCAATTACTTGTTATATATTTTGTTTGGTTGTAAATTAGTTTAAATATGTAGTGGTAATCCGATTGCTTCGCGAGGTGCGAATACCTATTGCGGGCCAAGCAGAATACCAGCGCTGCAGCGTCTCGCGATGCTGCAGCTAAGCGCTGAGCTTGGTCCTGTTTTGTCTCTTTTTTACTTTTTAGTTACCTAATTATAATAATATTGTTTTCCGAGACAAATAAATGTTTTTCTTTCTTTCTTTCTTTCTTTTTTATATTCCGCATGAACTCAATGTATTTGTCGCGAAACTCTGTATCTCGCTTCATGCACGTTCCAAGAAGCAGGGCGTTTTCAGCAGTGAGGTAGGACTGCCCCAGCGGTTTGCGAATGCTCACAAAGGGCAACCGAGTAACGAAACGACCGTTCGGTAACCGATAAACATTTTCGATAAAATGGCGCTCGCATTCTTCGTCGAGCGGGTCCTTCCGTGAAACCGTGGGTACCTCTTCTGTCTCCCAAAAACGCTGTACTAAATCCGAAAGAGAAACGCCCGTAAAAACCGTATCAGAAACCGTATCATATGCTGGGCCCATAATCATATATCCGTAGTGCGATGGTATAGCAACCAAGCCATTATTATTTAAATTTATAGTGCGTCCGGTGCACAATAATTGACCAAGCACATCAGTACCAAGCAACAAATCATTTTTTCCAATATTTAAAAATTTTCTGTCAGCCAAAGACAGGTGAGAAGCCGAGTTCAAAATTTCCGAAGGTAATTCCACCTGTGGATGTTCTCCTAAAATATCATGCAACACTAGTGCTGTAACTGTAATAACAGGTTGAGAGACCGATTCTCCAACAATGTTAAAGGTACATTGACCATAAACATGTGACACGAGCACATCACCTATGCCACGAACCGAAATATTATTATTAAATATGTATAGGCCTAACCGTCTCGCCAAATTAACTGTTATCATGCAACCTTGCGAACCCGTGTCCGCTAGAGCCCGTGCTCTAACATAAAAACCGTTAATATCACAAATCCTTACCGCAACGGTAGGCAATAAAATAGTATTTAAAAAGGTTGCATTTGGCGAGGCGGCGGCGACTACCTATTCTTGAACGTCACTATGAAATGAAGCATTCACCCGATTAAAAAACCTGGGCTGCCGACAGCGCCAGAGGGTTATATGTAGGGGGTCTCGAGCGCCCCAATGGTGCCCGAGTCAGGTGCCAACTGGCATCCGGTGTCCGGTAACCAACCGGATGACCGAAAGATGGCGGCGTGTTCCTCAATCGCGGCCGTTCCGCGAGTGGTGGTGAGAAACCCCTCGCTCTCGCTGCATACGAAGCCGCAGACGCATACTGTTCCGCAGTGACGTCAGGATTCGTCCGCTTGAATATGCCCTATGCCCGCTGCATAGGGTGCTTGTACCATAGGCCCGGTGCCTCCCCCACCCGTATGTGGAGATGCCTGTGAAGTAGGCCTAAAGCCACCCCCACCCGTATATGGAGGTGTCGCGCGCACGTCCACCCGTCGAGGCGACGCTCGTCCAGAATGAGGAGGTGAAGTCCGTACTTGTCCGCTTTGACCCCCTCCTGAAGGAGAACCAATCCGTCCCGCTGCAGGCCTAACTCCACCATTCCTATTCAGGCATAACATCCCGTGATGTTTGCCGTTACAATGAATACATGGCCGTGCCACTGCACAACTATTAACAAGATGATCCCCTAAACAAAAATAACATAACTTGTGATTTTGCACAAAACGCCTCCGCTGTTGAGGGGAACAATTTATAAAATGTTGGCATTTAGATATAAAATGGCCTATGATGCCACAAAAGGTGCAACCAACCCGCTTGGATTGCAACCTATTATTAATAGTATGGTCCGATGTAGCCATACCTACCCTAGTCCCCCGAGTGGGTGGCCTAATCCTACCCTGACTGAATACAGGTCTTCCCTGACTGGACACAGGCCTCCCAGATGGCCCTGAGGTAGCCGTTGCAGGAGGTGAGCCTACATTGTCAACAATCCGTGCTTCTTCCTCCAAAAAGGTCAAAAGGTCAATAAATTTAGGCAACGGGCTTGCCTCATCTCCGCTTCCATATTTTTGTTCAAATCTTAATTTTAAATCAGAGGGTAACTTATTCAATACAATATGGAGCAACAAGAATGACCACTCCGTTACTGGTAAATTTAATTTCTCCAAACAATTATAGGCCACCTTTAATGGATTTAAAAAATCATCCCTTATAAACATGATATTCCTTAAATAAGGCAAATTTAATATCTTTGCCACATGGGCATCCGCAATTAACCTAATATTTTGATATCTGCCCATCAATAGCGCCCTTGCAGTCTCATAATTGTTATCTGTTATGGTTAAATGTGAAATAACCTGGTGAGCGTCTCCCGATAGACAACTCAACAGATAACTTAATTTTTGTGAGAGTGATATATCCATCCGACAATGTACCAAAGCATCAAAAATGTTAATAAATGACATCCAAGTTTCATACCCACCAGAATACTTGGGCAAATTTAAATCCGGCAATCTAGTATAAATTGAGGCATTACTACTTGACTGACCCTTAACCGTGGGACTACTGGCCAGATCCAGTGTCCTTACCGCCTGAATAATGCTGTCATAATATTCTAAGCATTGCTTGTAGTCTGCCTGAGCTTGAATCAACCTTGCCTGCAAAGTTTCATTGTCTGGATTCATGTCAGCCCTATCATAACACATTTGTGAAGCTTGATCCAGGTCCGCCATGTATCTGTCCGCATTTGAAGCCCGCTCTTTCAAGGCCTCAACCCTGTCTGGTCTACTCACCAGAGAAAATGCGCTTACCAACCATTGCAATATGCGACGAATTTCGTTGTAACCGTCCGACATTTTAATAATTATAGTAAACAAAACAAAGAATTTACAAAATAACAGGTCCGTAACCGAAAGAAAAACCACGCTCTGCTACCAAAAAATGTTGCGTTTTCCCGAACGCCCGTAATTTGGTATATTATTTAACTATATAATAATATTGCTTACTTACCGGTCCGTAGTTCTGGCTTGGCTTGAACGTGTGTTTTGTGTGTACTAATGTGCCCTACCGTATGTGGTTATAAATATATATCATAAACTACAATACTTGTAGTGTAAAAAATAGGAGAACGCGTGGCCGACCACTACTCCAATCCAATTTAATGTAAACCCGTTTGACACCGATGTCAAATATTAGTCCAATGGTATATTTAAATTCACTGATACACGTAACTAATCAATTATTAATCCGCCGAAAATAAACTCAATAAAAATGCCGAGAAAAAATCCGAAGTGACAGTCCAACACCGAAAAACCATAATGTCAAAAATCTTTTTTTTTACTTTTTTAAATTTCCTTTTCCGCGGTCCGAAACTCATAAGTCCTAAAAAACGAATTTTAAGGAAATTTTATTATTTAGATAATATTGCCAACGAACTCTTTCCCGCGACACAAAAGGTGGATAATTAATAAATGATGTCAACTCAAACAATAATCTGTCCTTGGCTCACTTAAACCATAGACAATGGCGGGGAAAATGAAGGTATATCTTAAACAAAAGGTTTGGCGAGTGCAGTTAACAGCAATCTACCGCTTTCTTATCGTGTAATCTTTTATAACACTAGATTCTGCTTAGATGCCAGATGAAATCTTAAAAAGATTTTGTCGGGATTGTTCGTAATAATGCCTCACAGTCCCAGGGCTGGACAGCGGCCACATCACGCCCTAACTAACAGCTATAAAGGCGATTTAAGGCGTCTATACCTTTTGTGTTGGAAAATTGATAAAAATACCCGAGGGCCCTTTATGTTTGGCCAAGACAGATAAAGTGTTATTGGAAAACGAAATTGATTCACTGTTTTGGTGGGATTTTAACTCATCTTAATAATCTTTATGTTTTCTTGCGGTAAATATTTATTTATTTAATAATGGGTACAAAAACAGGTTATTTATTTATTGAGAGACTAGCGGACCCGACACACTTCGTCCTGTCAAAAAGATTTGTAAAGTGGCAGTTTTTTGTTCCTACTTATTTTATAGATAAGGAAATTTTTCCTAAATTTTCTTTGCTATAAACCTCACGGAGCCCGAGACCCTTCTAACGAATGCAAAACCGTGGAAATCGGTTTGTGCGTTCTGAAGTTATAAGTCATCAGGAACGAAACCCCGACTTATTTTTATATAGTAGACTAGCGGACCCGACAGACTTCGTCCTGTCAAAAAGATTTGTACAGTGTCAGTTTTTTGTTCCTAATTATTTTATAGATAATGTCGCATAGCCAACCAAATCGCAAAAAAAAGTCTCAATGACCTATTACATTTTGTGGCTATTCAATTTTGGAACGTGACATTAAATCCTCCAACGATGTATTCTGTGCTCCAACGCACGCACGCACACACTGTTTTGATAGATATGATTGAATTTCAACTATATGTAGCGTTAATAAAGCGCAATTTGACTCTTTGATGTTAGGAACACACCTTCATTGCTTAGACAACAGTGAGTGCTTGCAATATGAACTTTATACAATAACAATAAAGCTAAAGCTCAATTCGACTGTACGTTTTAGTTAGAAAACGTTTGCACGGGAAAATAAAACGGCTGTTTTAGGGTATTTCCGATAATTATTCGAATTTTCCTCATTGTAAAAACCCTCCTTGAACTTCAACGAACATTAACAAAAAAGAATTGGCCAAATTGGTCCAGGCGTTGTTGAGTTATGAGCTTACCAACACATTATGCGATTCATTTTTATATATAAGATATATAAGATAACAAAGTTACAATATATAAAGTATGATTTAGTTTACTATATCCAAGCATGCTAATACTGCAACCAAGAACGTTATCCACAAATTAAAAAAACAAAAATAGTGCGCTACATTTGACCTCGGCACCACACTGCACACACATACTCACACACATATATGTACGTACACTATATATATATGTACGTACACCATGAACAGCAAAATGTACAGTCAATTAAAACAAAAATAAATAACCGAACCTTAAAAACTTGGTTGAAAGCCAATATATGTACAATCTATTTATTATAATCACTAGCTGTTGCCCGCGACTTCGTCTGCGTAAATTTCGAGTTGAATGTTATTGATACACAAATCATACTAATATACGATTTTACCGATTAAAATTATTAAATTAATTAAAGCAAAATTCACAGAAAATTTCCTATTCGATTCTCAGCGCAAAGATCATGAAAAGATACGAAGGAGATTTTCGCCTTATGTCGAAACACATTCCTTTATTAGCCTTTATTTGAAAAAACTACAATAGCGCGTTGTAGAAATTGATTAAATGAAACAGCGCCATCTAGTGATTTATGAAAAAACTAACATGCGTAATGAAACTGATTTACACTTAAATATTTTTTCTGTTCTATTATATGTATAGATTAAGCGTGAAGAGGTAAATAACAAACAAACTTTCGCATTTATCATATTATTTTGATAAAATCTGGTTTCGTTTCATCGTATTTTGGTTCCCTGTTCCATCTCACTGCCCACGAACATGCTAAACGTGGCCTTTGGGGTCTTATAACCTGTGGCTCTGTCTACCCCGCAGGGGATAAAGACGTTATCTTATGTATGTATTGTATCATGATGATGAATTGTCTTTAGATTTTAAATTTCCCATGTAACTTATGTAAGAATGGTGTACATTATAATTCGCAATATTATCATGCCTTGAGTTCATTAAAATGACGATAACTTTTTTTTTAATGAACCGATTTTGATGAAACAAAGTTTAGATATTATTCTGAGTTAAAACAAAGCAAATAGTGAAAGTTTCAAGCAAATCGGTTCAGTACTTTCGGAGATAAACGTGAACAAACATACAGACAGACAGACAGACAGACAAAAAATTCCAAAAAAATTTTTTTGCTTTCTAATAATCTATTTAAGTGTCCCTCTATCCATTTCAGTCAAAAATACTAAATGTACAGACAAAATATTTTTACTGTCTTATTATATGTATAGATTAACACGTAGCAAATATACTTACAACTGTCAAGTTGATATGTTGGAATAACAAAACCCAATTTCGGAATAACAAGGATAAAGAACAAAACATAGGTAAAAATAAAAAGAAGAAACATGTATACATTATTTACAATCAATTTACCTTAAATTATTAGACAGTAAATTCTTAAAACTATTAAAACTGCAATGAAAAATGTCGGCCTCATCTATTCATCCATATATAATATCCATTCCTGCGTCCGCGCAACCCCTAACGAGCTCAATGTACTGGCGACACATTCTAGCTAAGGGATTATAATAAAAGATGTTAACAGTCAAAATGTTATTTATAATATACTAGCGACCCGCCCCGGCTTCGCACGGGTGCAGAGTGAAAAAATGGTTATGGTGGGTTATCCCTAAGAGATAGACATAATACCATCGCGGAATTTTTTGTGGATTTTTGTAAGTTGTACAATACTGTAGTACATTATTTTGGTCTATCTCGTAGGGTTCAGCCAGCGTTTGCAATATAAGCGCAAAAAAACGTGCTTATTTACGACATCACATTAGAAACCTTTAAATTTATCAGTGTTTCTCTACTATATTATGCATTTATTATACATACAAACCTTCCTTAAGAATCACTCTATCTATTAAAAAAAACCGCGTCAAAATCCGTTGCGTAGTTTTAAAGATCTAAGCATACATACGGACATACAGCGAAAGCGACTTTGTTTTATACTATGTATTGATTGATATAATGATTTAGAATATTTTGAGGTATTTTATGTATCAAATTAGAGTGTTAATTATGTATTAATAAAACATAATAATTTATTTAAACGCGGTAAAAAAATATTTTATATTTTTCCCCGCGGCTTTGTATCAAAACTCCGCCACCTGTTACATAATATATATATGTATGTGTATGTGTGTGTGTGTGTGTATATATATTTAAGTAAACAATGTAATATAAATTAAATTACCATGATTCTGGTACCATTTAATCTTGTTATTTAAAGATATACTTTATGGATAATAATAATAATAATAAAGTATTTATTTGAGAACTGCATGCACGCCTATTATGGAGCTACAGAGAGAGGTACCTCATTGCTGTCTGCAGCCCTAACCACCGGTTTGTTTGGGCCTTGCCTCGCTACCGGCGGCATACTAGGTTTAAGTTTTTTATAGTATTTATATTTATTTTATATATCTATATTGTAAAAAACTTAAATTTAAGATTATTAATTAAATATATGAATAATAAGTATTTATTACAACAAAATAGCATACAATTATCAGTATAGTATTTACAATTATTTTAACATGTTTGCGGTCTACATTATGGTGAAAAAATTTTATGATTCCAGGTTATATCAGTGAATATAAATTTTTTCTCACTAACACATGCGATATAACAAAACAAAACACGGAAAAAATAATCTAAGGAGATTCTAAGAGTTTTTTTTTAAAGTACGACGTAAGGTTTTAGGTCTTATACCTATAGTTTGCTTTCTTTTGTTCTTTTCATAAAGAGTTGCGGTATAATGAAAAAAGTTGCGTTTTCAGTCCACCGAGAGATAACCTGGCATTATATCGTGCTGGTTTACGTTGGAAACTGCAAATGGATCCGAACTTCAGACACCTAAATTCCCGGGGTATCTCAGGAGCTGCGCAAACCAATTGCGGCCATGAGTCTAGTTTAAAACAATAATAAATAGGTATCGAGAGCACAATTCGGACCATTGAAATTTACAATATTTTAGCGGTTTTTCTTCGTCTTAAGATCTCTGTTTGGTGTTATAATGGAATGAAATTGGGTAGACGACAATTTTTTAAATTCTACATATAATAAGAGTACTCTTTTAAGTGGAATTTTTGTAGAACCAACAGTACACCTGCACCTATTACTTTTGAAGATACATCGACATGTTTGCGGCGCTGTCGCGGGTCCTCAAAAACGCTCCATACTAAAAATACTGCAATTGTGACGTCATAACTCAGTAAACTCGTCAAATTTGTATGAGCGTATAAACAAATTTTAAATATACTTGTTATTTGTACGTTTATAGGCATACTTTCTATATAAAAATGTTACATTTAATGTGTGAATGCTAGAATGTTACGTTTCATTAGAATTACGTAAATAATAATTGCTCATTTTAGAAATTTAAAAACAATATAAATTAATAACTAAACTGAAATTTCTATATTGACATACTTTCATTAGATATAAATTGCTCAAATCAGATAATTATTATAGTATAAAAACGGCCATAATCAGTTGTGGTCGTCTACCCTATTATATATTGATTTATTTTATGGTACTACGGAGAGTTTTAAAAAGTCAATTTTCGAAGAGCTTTGATTTGTTTATTAGTTTTTTGTATTATTCTAGTTATTTAGATAGTCTTGTTTTGTGTGCCACTTTGTTACACAACTGAAATTGATTTTTTATACTGTTAATATTATTCAGCGGCTCGTGACTGTGTGTTTGTGTAATTTTCAATTGAGTAATACACGGATAGTGTTGTGGGCTACAATATGTTAACTGTTATGTTAACTACTATGTTATTATTTTCTATTTATTTGTATTTTATGACTGTTTTCTACTCCGTAATAAAAAAAGTAAGTTCCACAGCACATAGTTCTTAAATTTTTCACAATTGAAGAAACCCGTTTTGACAGGTGTTATTATCATACTTTATCTGTCAAAATTATGAAAATGATTCTTTAGGCCCTAAGTTACCAGTCATCATACCACACTGCTCATGAAATGTAGGCTACATTTTTTTTTATTTAAAAAAATGCAAATAATGGGCCAAGTCAAACACATACCTAGTTATAAAAAAATTACAAGACAATGTATAACATAATATTAGGTACATACAAATTCCATTATTTGTGTCTGTATTGGTTCCAGATTCTCAGCGAAATTCTATCAAAGATCTTCATCGTTCAGCTGTCTATAATATACCTTGTGTCTTTTAAATTTAATGTTGGCGTATTAACTAAGTATTAAGTAAGCTGTCATTACAGGCAGGTGTTAATTTTTAAATTATTGCTTTGGATGATTATTTATTGAGTAAGAATAAAATACTATTTTTGTTAAATTTTTTATATTATAATTTTTCTTTTGATAATTCTAAAAATATTCTCTTATTTACAAGCTTTTATTTAGTTTCACCTGTCCCGTTGTCTGTCGTTCTGTAATCAAATCTTGCAACTTAAATTTGATCCACTTCCCGGTTTCCGATTGAACTGAAATTTGGTATACACGTTTAGTTCGGATGACAATACATGATTAACTGTGTGACGTCATTCTAAATCCAACATGGCGGCGTATCCAATATGGCGGACCAATTATTTTTAATGCACTCCTACAATATGGGTATCAAATAAAAGGGCTTGCCAAGAATAACTAGAAAAATAATGTGACGTCATTCTAAATCCAACATGGCGGCGTATCCAATATGGCGGACCAATTATTTTTAATGCACTCCTACAATCTTCTTCTTCCTGCCCTTTTCCCACCTTAAGTAGGGTCGGCACAACATGTTTTCCTCTTCCATTCTCCTCTGTCACTCGTCAGCTCAACATCGACTTCCTTTACTCTCATATCAGAATTCACACATTCAATCCATCGCTTTCTTGGTCTACCTCTCATCCTGCATGCACTCCTACAATATGGGTATCAAATAAAAGGGCTTGCCAAGAATAACTAGAAAAATAATGTGACGTCATTCTAAATCCAACATGGCGGCGTATCCAATATGGCGGACCAATTATTTTTAATGCACTCCTACAATACTAATCTAATATATATAAATCTCATGTCACAATGTTTGTGCTCAATGAACTCCTAAACTACTTAACCGATTATAATAAAATTCGCACACCATGTGCAGTTCGATCCAACTTGAGAGATAGGATAGTTTAAATCTCAAATTGCTGAGTGTCATCATCATCATCATCATCATCCATCTCATCATCATCATCATCATCATCATCAGCGGACGGCGCGCGATGGCTTCGGGTTAATTCAGTTCGCTTTCGTGCTCGCTTCGGGGATTATTAATATTATGCCCAACGAAGTGGGCGCGGGTCAGCTAGTATATATAATATTACAATACAATATGGGTATCAAATAAAAGGGCTTGCCAAGAATAACTAGAAAAATAATGTGACGTCATTCTAAATCCAACATGGCGGCGTATCCAATATGGCGGACCAATTATTTTTAATGCACTCCTACAATCTTCTTCTTCCTGCCCTTTTCCCACCTTAAGTAGGGTCGGCACAACAAGTTTTCCTCTTCCATTCTCCTCTGTCACTCGTCAGCTCAACATCGACTTCCTTTACTCTCATATCAGAATTCACACATTCAATCCATCGCTTTCTTGGTCTACCTCTCATCCTGCATGCACTCCTACAATATGGGTATCAAATAAAAGGGCTTGCCAAGAATAACTAGAAAAATAATGTGACGTCATTCTAAATCCAACATGGCGGCGTATCCAATATGGCGGACCAATTATTTTTAATGCACTCCTACAATACTAATATATATAATATTACAATACAATATGGGTATCAAATAAAAGGGCTTGCCAAGAATAACTAGAAAAATAATGTGACGTCATTCTAAATCCAACATGGCGGCGTATCCAATATGGCGGACCAATTATTTTTAATGCACTCCTACAATATTTTATATAAGTAGTGCCATGGGGTATCAGCCTCTATACAAATTCGGCACTTCTTTCTGAGCGGGTGCTAGAATCCCCTTGTATGAGACGGTAAAGGCATATGGCAAATATACATAGCTTTATAACTTTGACTAATTTTCATCAGTACCTGCGAATATAAAGTACCCACATCATTACCTAATCATCACCATAATCACCGTCTATCATTTTTCGATTACTTGATTGATACTATTGACTGTCACCATATTCGCCTATTTTTAAGTGATTATATTCAAGTGAATAGTCTAAATTAAATATCAGTTGCTTTGAGTATTACACAGATCATGAACAGCATAAAAACTTATAATTTATTACAAGTAGTATTGACATAACATAGAATGTTAGAGCCATCTGTCGAAAATCCTATATAAAATAATAATAGCTGGCATGATTGTGTAATGAAACGGTTCAACTTATTACGGAAGCTTTCCTCGTATTCTTTCACAGAGGGTAGCAAAACATAATAATATTTGTTGAGATTAAATATATTTTCGACGGCGCGTGTGAAAACTGGATTTATTTTCATTGTATCCGCCAAATATTCTATAGACAAGTTTCCAAATCTCATCAAAGTTGTCATACCTGGGACTGGAGAGTTGCGCGGCAGCCATTATATCCGAACAAACATTAATTCAGCGGATGGAAAGTGTTATTATTTGCTCGGCCCTTCTTTTATACTCCAAATAGGAATAGGACGTGTTTTAGTTAGGAATGAACGCAATTTGCAAACGCTTGCAAAGTATAAGGTATAAGGATGTTTTATATTAGAGTTTCCCTTTTTGTGTAGTGGTGGGTTTTTTCGGTTCTCGTTCGCTTCTGGGTTTGGTTTGTGTGATTGGTTCTCGTTCGCTTCTGGGTTTGGTTTGTGTGATTGGTTCTCGTTCGCTTCTGGGTTTGGTTTGTGTGATTGGTTCTCGTTCGCTTCTGGGTTTGGTTTGTGTGATTGGTTCTCGTTCGCTTCTGGGTTTGGTTTGTGTGATTGGTTCTCGTTCGCTTCTGGTTTTGATTTGTGTGATTGATTCTCGTTCGCTTCTGGGTTTGGTTTGTGTGATTGGTTCTCGTTCGCTTCTGGGTTTGGTTTGTGTGATTGGTTCTCGTTCGCTTCTGGGTTTGGTTTGTGTGATTGTTCTCGTTCGCTTCTGGGTTTGGTTTGTGTGATTGGTTCTCGTTCGCTTCTGGTTTTGGTTTGTGTGATTGGTTCTCGTTCGCTTCTGGGTTTGGTTTGTGTGATTGGTTCTCGTTCGCTTCTGGGTTTGGTTTGTGTGATTGGTTCTCGTTCGCTTCTGGGTTTGGTTTGTGTGATTGGTTCTGGACAACGCGTGTCTGTCGAACGAATTTAACGTAACGAAAGTCAAACTAAAAACCACCTTTTTCAAACGTCTTTATCATTCCACGAGTGAAAGGGTAACAATGCAATATTGTGGTTTTAAATACATTTTAAAATAAATATTATAATGTGGAAGGGATGATGTGAATGTGACTGTATTTATATAGACATAAAATACAATTAGTATTAGACAATCCGAAGACTAATTGTACAACGAAGCCTGCTTTGGTCCAAAACGTAAAACGGTTCTATTGTCGCGGAACAAAAAACGATGCTTTAAAACAGTTTGTCTTTAAAATGAGATTACCATTTAAATCTTCCGAAAGTCAAATCAGCCATGACAGAAAATCTACGACATTTATAATTACGCCAATTATAATTGTAATGGCATATAAAGTTAATAATGTTAATATTAAGTTAATAATCTAAACACTTGAGAAATTTGTGATTTATATTTGATGTTTACTTTATTTATGGAATCATAAATTCAGACGAAACGTAGCAGTTTTTCTGAACAGTTTCAGAAATAATAGGAAAAATGTATGAATTAGGTTTCAATTTTATTGCCTCATAATTGAAGAAAATCTAAATAAATTAAACACAATAAATACTGGGTCATGAAACGTTCTAATTATAATGAAAACCGCAAGTAATTGGCTGTTAAAAACCGCACGCTTCCTCTTTGTTTTGTCCTTTCTTGTGTCTCATCACTCTATCCGGATAACAATTAAAAATCAAATCAGTCCCGGAGATTACCAACACATCCAAACTACATAAACTTTACCTCTTTATATTATTAATATAGATTAACCTTTGGAATTGGAAATTTTTTGTGTAGATATTTACTTTTTATTTTCCCGAAAAATATAACAATTTTTGTGTAAAGTGGAAAATACCTTTAGGCGTAAACAGCTATATTGATTGAATGAACAACACGGGGTGCCCGCCCACCTGTCTTCGGGCTTTACGTGCGATTCGCTTCTTTATAGGCGATCGTAAAACACGTCAAATATTTATTTTATGTTTATTCTTTATGACTCCTGAATTTGTTAGGCGTCGCGGCAGACTGAGTTTCAAAGTGGGAATATGATGTATAGTTAGTAATCTTAATGGATATTCCGGTTTTGGAAATCTTTCAATAGCATAATGTTATTATTATATTAACAAGCATCTTTGCCGCGTTGTATTTAATTTTCCTTTGGAAAGATATATTTTCCCATTGCTAAAATTGTACTCTTGTGTGGCCCTGAAGTAAAAGGGAAAAATGAGTGTACCATTATGAGAACTGTCGTGATGTACGAGTCAAATTGTTGCGCATCCCAAAAGGCGGATGAAAGATGAGTGCATTTGCAGAGATGAGAAAGCTACGATGAATGATTGGTATGATCAGAATCGACAAAATTAGAAATGGGTAGTCAAAAGAAGCTTGAAAACAGCACCAGTGATAGGAAAGTTGATGAGTGATAGGATAGCGTAGTTTTGTGATAGTTGTCATAGACAGGTATACCTTTAATGGCGTACTTCATTAGATTTTAATTAAAACACTGTGCAAGCCATGCTAATTATTGTATAGATAGATTTGTATCTTTTGAAAAGCCTTATATGATATATTAAAAACGCAATGGTGAATAAATATAAAATGTTTGTTCACGACATTTGGATACGCAAGTGTTAGTAATGGCCCTAAAATAAAACCAAAGTCCATTGCACAAAATGTCGCTACCAACGTGGAAAGGTCAGATAAATTTATTTATTGTGGTCCCTTTATATGATGGGTACACCAAAATAATATGCCCTACGTTAGTAATAACCGTTGGCCCACCAAATGGAAAAGTTTTTGACTGTTTCCTACTGCTGTATATTGTAGATATGTATATATATTATGGAAACTTCTATTAAGTTACTTATATTTACCCTGATCAAAGGCCCCTAATTTATTTCGTGCCTACTTTTTAATTAATATATAAGTATGTGTAAATATTAATATTATTTCATTGTGAAGTCGTTTTCATAACTTTACATATCACTTTTACACTCTTTGTTTTATTGAAATTCTTCCACATTATTCTTAAAGTCAACATTAAATATATTAGCGCTATTCTTTTCCTATTTAAAGGGTTATAACTGGTCTACTGCGCCATAGCCAGTGTGCTGAATGTGATTATTTAAATACCGGTTTCAAGGTGTAGCCATCTCTGAGGTCCCAGGTTCGAGTCCCGATAGGGGCAGATGCTTGTGTAATGAATGCGAGCTACCTGTTGTACCTTAGTTACGGATTCTATCAAAAATATTTATGTATGTATAACATATGTGTCTATCCGTTACCCTAGTTCCCGTAACATAAGCCTTATAGAGCTGGATCGCCGGCGGGCGCGAGGAAGTCGCGACTGCTACACCGACCATGGATGGTCACCTCTTCCGTGGCCGGGGGCGTCGTCGGTGGAGGAGACCGGGGGGCGTCCTCGGTGGAGGAGACCGGGGGAGTAGTGTAGCCTCCCCCGAGGAGGGCTCCCCTCTAGGCAGGGGAGCGGAGGCTGGGGGTTCCCGAAGTAGCTTGATGTTCCCGGGGGCTCCCTACATGCCTGTAGGCCTCCCCCTTCTGGGGAGGAGAGCCCCACATAACCACCGGCTCGCCACAGCCGGGGTATGCAATTTAATGCATTTTCCTCAGGGGAACAAAAAAAAAAGCCTTATAGAGCTCACTTTAGGTTACACTTATTGGTGCAAAAGGAACAAATATTTATCAAACACACACCGAATCCGATATTTGTAACGAATTAATATTAATCATATTTGAATAACATGTCTAGTACAGTATTAAGAATTACTGACGATAATATACGTATTAATTTCGCTAGATCCTTCGAAATCGGCCTCTCAATTACATGAAATATAATAATACCTCATTTTATGGTCCAACAGCACTATTAGCCGTTTTATTACTTGCCTGTGTCGACCCTTATAAATAACGTCATACGTTCAATGATTAGCGTGATAATGATAATTTACTAACATTTCCAGAGTTAATGAAAACAAGTGCATAAATCATTTTTGTGATATAGAAATGCTCGTTACTGAGACCGCTGTTATAGTGTCTGTGTATTGCCAGTACCGCTGACTTAAGAAAAAGACTTATTTGTCTAAATAGATATGTTATTTCTTTAATCATTAATTATTACAATGCTTGATGATGAGGCCAGTGCGATCAATTAATAACTAATCAAAAGAATTTCTTCATAACTTTCATACGAGCTTTAATAACATAGCTAAGCTTAAGAGCTCTCGCAGAAAGAAGAATGGACTGTAAAAAAATAGTATTGATAGCTATTGACCCCATCTCCGTTCACTCTTATCTGAATTGATGAGAAGAGGAGATGCTGTTTTCACCGGGAAAAATAAATTACAATTTATTATTAATGCGATGTTTGGTTAACAGATACACACTCATCGACGCCCGTGGTGTGTCTCGTGATAGAAGGTGGCACCAACACTGTACGCGCGGTACTGGAGTATGTGACCGATACGCCGCCTGTGCCGGTTGTGGTCTGCGATGGAAGCGGCCGCGCTGCTGACCTGATCGCCTTCGTCCACAAGTAAGTAAACACGCACGGGAGCACCTTACATTACAAATAATGTACAAAATGCTAGAGCGTCAGTCTACGAATAATGTTCAACATTGATGCGTCATTCTACGAATGCTACAATGTGTCAGTCTACGAGTAATATTAAACAGGAATGCGTCATTCTACGAGTGACATTCAAAATGTTACAACGCTACGAGTGACATTGAAATGCTACAACGCTACGAGTGATATTGAAATGCTACAATGCACGTAAGTCTACGAATAATGTTACACGTGAGTGTTTTAATCTACAAGTGGTGTTTAAAATGCTTCAGTGTGTCAGTATACGGGCATGTTCAAAGTACTAGTTTATGAAATATGTTTACACCGCGTCAATTGATGTTAGTTTACAAAAAATGATGCTAATTGTGAAGTTTGGAAAATAACTACCATTTAATGACTCTAGAGTACCTAAATCATAACATATCTGTAGATTTTGTAGTAAGACAATTAGTTGTGGTACTTGAGATAACATCCTCATCATTGCCGACTATAACCTCACCAATAATGTACGCACATTGGTCAATGTGCCATGTATGTATGTATTCATAACCCATGACGACCACGACCACCACGACCTGCGATACCTCCTTGTTATTTAGCATCTCTCGTGTTATCAGTACATACAAAATACTCGAGTGGGTCTTTCTATCTATTTATGGCTATTTAAGTACCGAGTAAATGAAGCTCAACAACAAAGATTGTATAGTCACAGACAAAGGACTATGTGCAACAGCGGTTTCTCAATTACTGTTTGGCACTTCGTTACATAGATTCCTGCGTAGTTACCTTGATTTTAAATTCGATTGCAATAGATATCGAAAAATTTGTAACGGAAACGTTATAAGCCCACATACTCGTACGAGTAGTGCCGATTTAAATTAAATAATAGATTTATATAATTTCGTACCTTACCTTATATGAAAGACCTCTTGCCAAACTACAGCAATCTCATTGCAGGCTGATATACGTCTATTTGAAAAAGTTGGATGTCTTTCTCGAACAATAGTTACTGCTCAGCTAATCAGAAAATGTTTCAAATATGTTGTTTCTAGCAGATTTTTAGCCGGGCACGGCTAGTTTATCGGGCCCAGGGTTAATCTTTATCTAGCGAAGTAACTGACTGGCATACTAAATCCAAATGAATTGGTTTGAAATGATGGAGACCATACTCTCAGGAGAAGGAGCGCAGCTAGCTAGGTTCAGATATAATATCTTTGTACCTGACACGATCTTATTTACATTTTGTCATGTGGGATTATGACGTTTACTAATATATCAAGTTAGTTGCCGGGAATTGTCCAGTCGGCAATGATAAACCGCTTCCACTGTCGTACAGACGACAGAATGAAACAGCTCATTAGTTCATCTTAAGTTGAGGGATAACGCCAGCGAAGAGCTTTAGCACTTCAACCCATTGCTGATATTTTGTGATGTACTCTCTTATCAATACTTGAAGCTATCACCACTTGTAACCCAATCAATAGTGCCTGTGAGTTTAATGATATTCTTCAGTGGCATGTCCCTATAGTCTTAATGTTTAGTCTTCGGTATCCAATCCCGTCAGTCTTAACCTTCTATAGGCTTGAGCATCGCAGTTAATCGAAAAAGTGTCGAAATATCCAGTTAAAACACCGACCAATAAGCAAATATATGCTCCACTTGTTTTCAGTGCAAATCTGAGCCATTTGTCCGTGCCCGTAAAGACCTTGGCGTATGTCGTTCCTTTTTGAATGGTCCATTATTCCTGGTGCCACCGGTCCCAGTAAAATCAAGCGCGGTCGTTTTATAAGGTGCCTGTTGACGTTTGAAACCATATTTTGAAGCATGTATCATGGTAGCTTAGTTATGTCTATACAAATAGGTAGTGGGTAAGGTCTGTGATTGTAACTACCGCTGAACATCAGATAAAGTATAAGTTTATATACATGGAATAAGTGCTTAAGTTTCTTCTTTGAACTGTTTTATGAAAGTAATGATTTTCCATTGAGTATGAGCTTAAAACGACCACTTAAGAATTTAATTGTCATCGCGTGGTTCCTTTTAAACGGCTGTCAAACCGAAGACGAGTTGCCGTAACTCTGTGATAAAAAGTTCGTCGTTTTATCACTGCTATTAACTTGCCGGTGCCTTGAAGAGCTTGTTAAAATGGAGTGCGCAATCTGAGTTGAAGATTTCATACACCTTAACTAGATTCATTATCGGGGAATGAATAGTAGAAGATTAGTTTGAATTCTACGTCATGATAATATTACAAATGCAAGGGGGAAACGAGGAGGAAATCAATTTGTGCCAACCTTCTACTGCTGACATGACGACGCAATGTAAATTGTCTACCACCACAGACATATTTTTGATCATGTTGTTGAGTTAGGGAAGCAAGAAAAGAGTTAGTCTATACAGACTGCGTCAGAATCCGCACGTATTCTGCTTGTACAATGTAGGGTCATAATTACAATTCAAGTTGAACAACGGCTATGTATGAATAATTTATCACAAAGTCCTATTCTGTGTGAGCGACCTAAAAATTACACTCGTTCGTAAATATTTTTTTCATTTGTACGTTGCTTAAAAAGCGTTTCAAGCAAAAACGTTTTCAATTCTCGCGTAGAATCAGATATAAAGTAACTCAGATTTTCGGAAAAATGAAATCAAATAACATTACTTACACACAATAGGGTACAACCTGACCTTTCACTTGAGGCAAAGTTACAACCCCAAACATAGCGGACGTTCTATTACGAGTATGAGTCGTTTGTCATTCTGGCATTAACTATATTTGGGCCCATTTGTAAATTATTATAAAGGTTGCCAGCCTAGAGGCTCGTTTGATAAGAAAATGTGCGACTGAACCCTTTTTTTTATTACACGCAAAAAAGAAACTAGCTACGTACTGCTGCATGGATCGGGGCTAAGCGATCTTTTTGCAGTTCCGGCTAGATGGAGAGCTCGGGGTTCGTTCGGTCTAGGGGTGTCACTAGTTGGGGGAGTTGTCGCTGAGGTCGGGTGAACTCCTTTCTTCTGAAGGGCGCCACCAGTACTAGGAATACTGGAAATTAAACAAATGGATACCAGCAGATTTCTGTATTGTCCTTGTTACATGCTTCTAAATGTTTATGTTTTAACAACTTTCATATTATGTGTATTGTTCTCTTTTACATGCTTCTAAATGTTTATGTTTTAACAACTTACATCTTATGTGTATTGTTCTCTTTTACAACAATATTTAAATTCTACTACAATGTTTATTCTATTATTCTTAAATAATTCTTAAATAATCCTACCTTAAACAAGTTGAGTTACCACAAACCATATTCAAGTGTTCTTACTACAAACATTAGTTAATTATACATTTAAGTAGGTTGGAGAAGGGCCCTTTCCATTACCTAAGCCTTAATTACCGTTCTATTTAAGCTAGTTTAACATTACACTCACAATGCTTCATAAATGTTCCAAAACACAATAATGTTCAATTACACAATTGTCACCGACGTTTAGGTCTTCGTTGTCAGGTGGATGTAGTCAATACATAATGAGTCACTTACTAGAGAACGGAGCTACATTACCCAAGTAATGGTCACAATAGTGTGGGTCCTAGATTAAGCCTGGCATCCGCGTAAATCTGGGCGCCGGCGCGATAGTGTGAGAATCATACAGAAATCTCACTGGCAAAATTCTCAGGTATATTTAAATTGAAATTTAGGAGCGGCAACCTGCAACAAATTACAATAACCCGTCACAGTTTGCCACTAGGTATTCTTGCCTAGCTAATACAAGGAAGACAAATTACAAGCCTACTATACAAGTAGAACCTAAATTACTATACAAGGAAGACAAATTACTAACCTGCCGCTCCTTTTAAGATGCGCTTACGGCGCACATTGCACGACGCGCATGGCGTCACCACGTAGTGGACACATTCTACTGTGTATGGCTCCGGGACGGTTGCCTACAAAACACAATCTGCTTAGTCACAAGCGGTGAAGACAATCCTGGCGAGAAACCATCACAAAACACCATACTTACAACGAATTTCCTTAATTAATTCCTTCAGCGAACCGACTGCCAAGACGCCATTGCGAAAAAAGAAAGAAGAAGGGATGGGGTATATCGTCCAACGATATTGACCCAAATTCATAGACTAACAAAATCGGCTACTATCCAACGAGCCTACTTATTTTAAATTAATAAAACGAAGATACTCTGTCGTTGCCTGAAACGAAATATCAAACCGTCAATTCTTAAATTTTATTTTCTAAATAAAAAATGAATGTTGAATATTGCAAATGGTATATGTAGTCGATGAAGCTGACCAAAAGATTATCTATTCTGCGTTCGCGGTCACAACACTATCTATGGAATAGACAGCGGCGGCTGCGCAGCTCTCATTGGTCGGCGCGGATGAGAGGGAACGTCGTACTGACAGCTACATAACAAACAATGAACCTATATTATTTACGAGTGTTTTTGATGAAAATCATACAATAATTTATGTTTTGAGTGTGGGAAATTACTTAATTGCGAAGATAAAAATACTATGCATGTACTACAATAATAACATGAGAGATATACGCCAAGTATTATGTGCAATTTGATAAAAACAAATCGTAAGTAAGTCAATATTTATTTTCTAATTTACTGCTTCTATTTTGATATTATATTTTAAGAAACATACCCAAAACGGGAAGACACTTTTGTTAGACAATATCCCCAACTATCAACTCATTTCTCAAATGATTTATATAAAAAATCACTAGACGAAAATAACATGCAACAGTACACACAGCAGCGTATCAGGCTTTATATGTTGCCCTTGATACAGCTCTTATGTCCCTCGTAACAGTGGCGGTTTTCACAGTGCAACATTTTGTTGCTGTATACATTCCGCCCTCGGCTTCGGCCGGTTTATCGGATTTTCCAAAAGAAAGGATAAATTTTCCTGCTTAAAAAAATATTTTATGTTCCTTTTTTTCTCAACCTTAAACCAAATTGCATCAAAACCCGGTCAACTATTTTTATAAGGTTTTGCCGTGGCGAAAATATCCCTAGCCCTTCTCTGGGTGTCAAACTGCATCAAAACCCGGCCAACTATTTTTATAAGGTTTTGCCGTGACGAAAATATCCCTAGCCCTTCTCTGGGTGTCAAACTGCATCAAAACCCGGCCAACTATTTTTATAAGGTTTTGCCGTGGCGAAAATATCCCTAGCCCTTCTCAGGGTGTCAAACTGCATCAAAACCCGGCCAACTATTTTTATAAGGTTTTGCCGTGGAGAAAATATCCCTATCCCTTTTCAGGGTGTCAAACTGCATCAAAACCCGGCCAACTATTTTTATAAGGTTTTGCCGTGGAGAAAATATCCCTAGCCCTTCTCAGGGTGTCAAACTGCATCAAAACCCGGCCAACTATTTTTATAAGGTTTTGCCGTGGCGAAAATATCCCTAGCCCTTCTCAGGGTGTCAAACTATCTCTATATAAACGTTCATCAAAATCCATTCAAACTTCTAAAAGTGATGTAGGTACTTTCCATACAAAATTTCATCCCCTATTTCAATCCCTTACAACTCTTTTTTCGCTTTGAAAACTATGTCCTAACTCAGGCTCTAAACTTTCATGTACCTTTCTAAATAAATCTTATTATTATCTTTATTTCTTTATAAGTAATCTTTTTACTTTAAGATGGTTCAGTAGTTTTGGTGTAAAAGCGCTACAAACAGACAAAGATTGTAACACTTTTTTTTCACAGATTTTTAAGTACTGTTAAAGACATTTTTATTCATATTGATTAAAATCACTTTTACAATTGTATCTTGCATTGGTTATGTTTACGTCGAATTGTTACTTTGACATTGACAGTTCTATAGTGTGGGCCGCTTACCATGATCCTAACACCATTATCTATGGGCAAATTAGACAACCAAATCTAGCCAAGCGTCGTCTACAAAGATAGGTTCTTTATTAATAATACTGAAACATCACTCCGGAATTCATAGATTAAAAACAGTGTCGTAGATTAATAACTGCCCACAGATTATATACCGGATACTAATTAACAACAAATTATTTGCACTGCCGATTACAAAAAATATCGTTTAGGATTAAACTTAAATTTAGGAAGATCAATTCTCCTTTCCTTTATTTGTGGCGGATCGACTTAGTTTCCACATCATCCTAGTTCCATTTAATAACAAACATCACATACTATACATCGTCTATATAGCCTTTGCCTCATCGGTGGTAAGTCATCTGTAACGGTATACTAATCTGTGACGGGGAGATCTGAAATCTGGGAATTGGGAATCGATCTATTGTAAAAATCTCACGCATATTTCGGTATATAACTACGTATATAAGTTACTGACAGTGGTGTCAGGATCACAAATTTCAGGAGTATTTAATTTCCCAAATATATAATAATAAAATTATCCACATCTGTTGGAACACATAATTTAACCTAGTTGCCACCGGCACTTAGGAAGAAAAATAATAAACTAAAATATTTACATATTGAAAGCCCGATAAAAAGGTCAGTAATAGTTGCATTTATCTCTTTTAATCTCTTTAATTTCAATTTGTTCCCAATAGTAATGATTTTCACAAATAATTATTGATATTTGTTTTGAGCGGGTAGGCTTAACCACCCATACAAAATCATGCTGAAATTAGTTGCTCAGCTGCTAATCTCATGTATTCGAGGTAATTGGTGTTTGTATTTAATCATAATAATATAAATAATGTAAATTCTTGTTCTTTTAAAATGTAAATGTACCATAATTTGATATGAATGTTCAATAGATCATGTTTGATATTTTTCTTTGTAACCTAGTTGTCAGATTTAATTGTATGAAGAACAATAATGTATATGGGTTCCTTCTGAACCGCATTAGACCACCCACAGTGTCCATGACTATGATAATGTAGCATTTTATGATATGTAACAGGGCAAAAAGGTACCGGGAGGTTGTTTTATACCCGGCCCACATTTATGTAAGGAAAATATATGAAATAAAAAATCCTTGAGAGAATTATATAACCTAAGGAGAATAACTGCAATCTATTAAAAAGAAGATGTCTGGACCCAGTCTCAAGGAAAGTATTCAGTACTAACCACCGGGGGATGGAATCTAGCTTAAGAATTCATGTTTTAGATTTTAGAATTACCATAATAAATAGTTCATTTCAATACCCTGATCAACTATTGTTCCTTGCCGTGGGTCAGGCGGTTTACGAATACCGACCCCGCCATTCTCCTGGCGTCTCGTAGAAGTCGAGTGTAGGATAGGCACTATTTAATAACTTTTTTTAGGTGCCATTGCTGTTGCATGTACATGTTCCTCCTCCGATTTTGTTGTTCACTAATTTGACCTTGTTACTTATTTTCTTTTCTGGTAACACCATTTCCCTTAAACTGTATTGTTGGTCTGTTGTGACAATGCATTTAGATCAAAAACACAAAATTAAACGTGTCTTTGATCAGTATATTATGTGTTTAACAAATTTTCCTTTACAGTGAAATAAGGTTGAAACTCTCGACGGAGCGGTTTGCAACTCTCAAAATAAGCCTTTGCTATATTCATAAAAGAAAAAAAAAAAAACATCTAGAAATGTATGGTAAATTGGTGGCGCAAAATTGTCGGGGGGCTCATGTACATGCAACACAAATGAAAGGTTTTAATACCTAAAAGCGTAGGTTATAGTTTTTTATTTTTTTTTTATTTACCTTTTAGGCTCTTGGGTGCTGGTTCCCAAAGCCCTAAATACATAATTTTCTTTTTATTTTTTTTTTTTTTTTACTTTCTTTGGTATGGGTATAAAACAAAGGATGCGGCTTATGCAGCCACATATTTAGTTTTATGTGTTTTCTTAAACTTACTTGCTATGAATGACCATGGTATGGTTTCTTAATAGGTTTTATTTAGTTATCATTAATAAGGAGGTGCACCTTACGACCTGTGTTTTATTTGTTGTTTGTTGTTTATTTTTTTTGCATACACAGTAATTTTCAGAATAGCTAAATAGTTTAGAGGGCATGCATGCATTAGGGTATAGGTGTTGTGTAGGATATTATCGCAATTTCTTGGTTGATTGTTTCAAATAGTAAATATGTATTATTTTTCAGTGACATCTCTTTTAGCCAAGTTTCACAATGTATGATGTTTATGAAATTGTTGTAAGACTGTCGAGGGCGACAGACGAATTCTCTACGCGAATTCTATCGTGGTTGGGGGGATACTGTAACACTTTTTTTTCACAGATTTTTAAGTACTGTTAAAGACATTTTTTTATTCATATTGATTAAAATCACTTTTACAATTGTATCTTGCATTGGTTATGTTTACGTCGAATTGTTACTTTGACATTGACAGTTCTATAGTGTGGGCCGCTTACATGATCCTAACACCATTATCTATGGGCAAATTAGACAACCAAATCTAGCCAAGCGTCGTCTACAAAGATAGGTTCTTTATTAATAATACTGAAACATCACTCCGGAATTCATAGATTAAAAACAGTGTCGTAGATTAATAACTGCCCACAGATTATATACCGGATACTAATTAACAACAAATTATTTGCACTGCCGATTACAAAAATATCGTTTAGGATTAAACTTAATTTAGGAAGATCAATTCTTCCTTTCCTTTATTTGTGGCGGATCGACTTAGTTTCCACATCATCCTAGTTCCATTTAATAACAAACATCACATACTATACTACATCGTCTATATAGCCTTTGCCTCATCGGTGGTAAGCCATCTGTAACGGTATACTAATCTGTGACTGGGAGATCTGAAATCTGGGAATTGGGAATCGATCTATTGTAAAAATCTCACGCATATTTATTCGGTATATAACTACGTATATAAGTTACTGACAGTGGTGTCAGGATCACAAATTTCAGGAGTATTTAATTTCAAATATATAATAATAAAATTATCCACATCTGTTGGAACACATAATTTAACCTAGTTGCCACCGGCACTTAGGAAGAAAAATAATAAACTAAAATATTTACATATTGAAAGCCCGATAAAAAGGTCAGTAATAGTTGCATTTATCTCTTTAATCTCTTTAATTTCAATTTGTTCCCAATAGTAATGATTTTCACAAATAATTATTGATATTTGTTTTGAGCGGGTAGGCTTAACCACCCATACAAAATCATGCTGAAATTAGTTGCTCAGCTGCTAATCTCATGTATTCGAGGTAATTGGTGTTTGTATTTAATCATAATAATATAAATAATGTAAATTCTTGTTCTTTTAAAATGTAAATGTACCATAATTTGATGAATGTTCAATAGATCATGTTTGATATTTTTCTTTGTAACCTAGTTGTCAGATTTAATTGTATGAAGAACAATAATGTATATGGGTTCCTTCTGAACCGCATAGACCACCCACAGTGAGTCCATGACTATGATAATGTAGCATTTTATGATATGTAACAGGGCAAAAAGGTACCGGGAGGTTGTTATACCCGGCCCTACAAATTTATGTAAGGAAAATATATGAAATAAAAAATCCTTGAAGAGAATTATATAAACCTTAAGGAGAATAACTGCAATCTATTAAAAAGAAGAGTGTCTGGACCCAGTCTCAAGGAAAGTATTCAGTACTAACCACGGGGGATGGGAATCTAGCTAAGAATTCAGATTTTAGATTTTAGAATTACCATAATAAATAGTTCATTTCAATACCCTGATCAACTATTGTTCCTTGCCGAGATCGATCAAACAGCACCAGAACCAACCTGCCCTTGTACTTGTACTCATTAAAAATTTGTTATTTATGTACTTAACATATATAAAGTTATTTATTTTAATTGGTAATTTTTAATTTAGTTGTCACAAAAAAAAAATATACCTGTATAGTGTTAAAGTTGATAATTAAATCAGTCACTTGTTATTTTGTATTATTTGTGTTTCCTTTATAAATCTAGTTGGTGAGTAAGAGTATTATTACATTACAAGATACTTTAACATTTACAATATTAGTAAGGAAAGTAAAGATTTTGAAATGGTCGCTTTCAAATGTCAACTTGGAGACAATCATGAAATCGGACCTGTAACCAAAGAACATTCATGACATTCGGTTTAGTTTCAAAGGAACGAAATAGAAATGATTCCGTAATTTCTAATCATTTCCATAAAATGCCGTCAGATATAGAAACGATATATCGATATCAAAGCAATCTAAAGTGAATGATATTTTCTCTAGCAGCTCTGTTTGAACTAGTGGCAATGGACAGGATGCACAGCAATGTGCATTGCTGACGCTGACGGTGGACTGACGGCCGCAGGAGCGGAAAGGTCCTTGAGTGGAAATTATATGTCTGATTCGAGTAGGTCTCCCAGTAGATGGGCAAACGATTTCGCGAGGATCGCAGGAAGGTAATAGACGCTAGCACCGAAGGACCGACCAACGTCAATGATTCTTAACTCAAACGAATTAAGAATTAAAATATCCCAGCTTATTTATACAATAATTTTAGAACAGTTAATAACAAAACAATACAATAACACAATAAAGAAGACTGGTCGAATTCTCTGTTGATCCAGCCTTTTTGTCACTGGTGATGTCTGTCAGCCATGTTACTATCTCTATGTCGTAATAAATAATGTAAAATATTTATCACCTAAATCTTAACTAATCTTAAACTTATTTGAAAATGATACTTTTTGGGAAATCAAATACTAATGGGCACCGAGGTCTTTATGCTTACTTCAAAATGAAAATCCCAATAACTTTGTCGGTTATTTACGAGGGGATGGCGCAGGTGGTCCCGGTACTGATATTCGAATCGGCAGTCGATGGTTCCGTCAATTTTAAAGCTATTGGAAAACTGTAAAGTGATATGGAATCTGCCCCATTTAATGTATAATAGTACATTATGATACAAGTAAGCTAAATTGAAAATACAGCTATTGGAATACTGTAAATTTATATGGAATTTGCCCCGCCTAATGCATAATAGTATATTAAGACACAAGTAAGCTAAATTGAAAATAAAGCTATTGGAATACTGTAAAGTTATATGGAATTTGTCCTGCTTAATGCATAATAGTACATTAAGACACAAGTAAGATAAATTGAAATTAAAGCTATTGGAAAATATAGAGTGAAATGGAATCTGCACCTTGTTTGATGAAAAATAGTACATTATGATAAAAATTGAAAATTATAAGATATTTGATTTTCTGTCGAGTAAGTAATTTTCAACACCTTACGAGTAGCGTACAACTGTTTTCAACACCATTTTAAGTAATAACAAGGTTTCTTTGGTAATACATTTATTTCATAGAATAGTAATTGAGAGTACAATTAAAATAATATGTTATACGAGTAGGTTTGTGAACGACAAAGTACCTTGCTGATTCTGCCGAAAACCACGATTTTCTAATACAGACTACACTCTAATTCAGAGCCCCCTAGCGGGAAAATGCGTCGTTAACTTTTTTTGCGACCATTATATTTTTTGCTCAGGTCGACCAGGAGAATAACATATCCAAAATTTAGACTTGGGTCCCGAAAACCACTTGGCAATATAAACAGTAACATCTACTTTACTTAATAAGTCTATCTTCGAAGAACTGCAGTGTTGTTGATCTCTTTATTAATATATTATATACTAGCAGACCCGACAGACTTCGTCCTGTCAAAAAGATTTGTAAAGTGACAGTTTTTTGTTTCTACTTATTTTATAGTCAGGGCAAAAAATTCTCATGTACAGACTCGTCACCCCGGTGGTAGGGCGTTGTGATTAAAAAAAAATTAATTGCAAAAAAGGTCCAAATGAACTATTTACATTTTGTGATTATTCAATTTTGGAACGTGACATTAAAACCTCCAACGATGTATTCTGTGCCCTAACGCACACATGCATACTGTTTTGATAGATATGATTTTATTTTTTTATATAGCGTTAATAAAGCGCAAATTGACACACACCCCTACAATGCTTTTGACGACCTCCATAGTCGAGTGGATAGTACACCGGTTTCAAGGTGTCGCCATCTCTGAGGTCCCGGGTTCGAATCCCGGTGGGGGCAGATGTTTGTGTGATGTATGCGAGCATTTGTACCTTAGTCATGGTTGTTGATATATATTTCAATAAAAATTATTTATATATGTATAATATATGTATGTCTATCCGTTACCCTAGATCCCATAGCACAAGCTTTACAGAGCTTACCTTGGGCTAGGCTAATTGGTGTAAGTGTAACAAATATTTATTATTATATTTATTTATTATTAAAAAAAAAAAATATTTAAAAAAAAAATGCTTAGACAACAGTGAGTGCTTGCAATATGAACTTTATACAATAACAATAAAGCTCAAATTGACTGTACATTTTAGTTAGCGGCTCGCGACTGTTTGTTTGTGTAATTGTCAATGCAGTAATACGCGGATAGTGTTGTGAGCTAGCTGATATTTTTGTTATTAATTTCAACCGTATGTCTACACGTATTCTTGAGAATAAGGAACAAAAGGACAGGCAAAGTGACAAAAAAGTGACGCTATAAGGATTTCATTTTTTGTATGGAATGCGGAACTCTAAAAACGATATAAATTTTCTTCATTTAGTGACTCATTGTGACTTTATGGTTCCACGTAGTACGTAAAAATACGAGTCACTTATTTTCTTAATTCCGACTTTTCATATCCAATCAATCACTGGAGATTTTCTCCGAAATCTGGAATCACTCAAGAGCTTCGCGGTGAATGATCCCCTGTGAATCTTGCCTAATTTAATTAGAGGCTAAACCGATCCTTTACCGCTATCTTTGGTAATAACCACAGCTTAATCCCTCGCGATTGTCAAGATATTTATTTAAGTAATTAATGGATCACGGATGTAAGTTAAGCCCGCCTGGCTTTGTAATTGGAATTAAAATTTAATTATCTACAGCTAATTATAAACAGCTGTTTTAAATCCCCGTCCTACCCTAATTTAGGATATTTCCATATAAGGGTCGTCCGCTCAAGGGCTACTTCCGTCTTACCTATTGTTGAACTTTTTTCAAGTGTACCTCATGTAATTAATAACATACTTTTATCCAAATTTAATTATTGCTTATTCATTTGTTGTATATTTATTTATTTTATATAATGAATTGCTGTTCTTTATTCTCGCTAAAACTTGAGAACTGCTGGACTGCTTTGACAAATTTTGGTATTGAATTAAGTGCTGGAAATTAAATAAAGACAACAATTTTTATCAACAAAACTGGTTCGCTTGAAGTAAACTTTCTTGCGTTGTGGGGATTCCCGTTATGAAAAAGAAAGTTTTGGTTTTTTTTTTTGATAGAGGCAGTACGAAGTCTGCGGGGTCAGCTAGCATGAGATATATTTTATTTAATTCGGATTGACCTATTAAGATCAATCCGAATTATAACAACATATACCTCAACATAACAAACCTCAGTTCTCACAACGAATATTTGTTATATCGAGGTTGCACTGTAATATGTAAGTGATGTGATAACGCCGTATATCACACTGAACCGGTTTACCGTATGTTGGAACGTATGTTGATAAAAATCTATTGTATTTTAACATTTTAGCGCTATGAAAATATTGGCCATAATCAATGTGAACAAAGAAAACTTGCTAAAATTTTGCTTACTATAAATTGTTTACATTTTGATTGCTCTTTCTAAAATAAATAAACAAATACATTGAACGCATTTTATAGTTTTATTCACCAATATTGATAAATAACCTAGAGCGCGTAATTACTTAGTATATACTGGCATTCTATATATTAATTTTCTTTTTGGGTATACTGCTGATCAATCTACTAACAGATTAACTTTTCCGCATGATCATTTAAAAGATTTTTCTTTCGTATCCTGTGTCAGCACCGAGTCTCGCCCTGTCACGCCTCTATTAATGTTTTAACAATTAGACACTTATAAGTTTCAATCACATTATGTTTTTTGCGAAAATCACTGCTTCCTGAACTAATTCTTAATTTATTTGCATCGCTTCACAGGTACGCATCTGAAAGCGGGGAGCAAACTGTTCTGGAATCCATGCGTGACTACCTGATCGGCACTATTCAGAAGACGTTCGAAGTGGGCTTGCAACAGGCAGAGTGCCTCTACGGCGAACTGCTGCAATGCACCAGGAAGAAAAATTTGGTAAGATTTGATATTTCGTTAAAAAGCAACTCTACTTAACTTTATTTTCCCTATAACTTTGTGCCGCTCAGAATTGTACTTTTAGAGAGAAAAATTAATTAAATACTCGCTTTCTATCTGTGTACTTCAATTTCAGGGTAAAACCTTTTTAATTGCTTAATTTTTACTCCTCATTTCTCATTCACAATGATATGTCTATATATCAGGTTGTTAGAATATCTAAAATCGATAATTCATAAACGTAATTATAGTACACATTGTAAAATGTTTTTAAATAATGTTACCTCTATGTTTGGCCAAAACATAAAAATTTATATCATATTTAGAATTACACATATAATTTATTATAAATAAATTAAAATAGATGTTTTTTGTTAAGATAAAATGTCAATATTGATATGATTATCAATAATATATATGTCACCAAATACTTCCATTTACTCACTTTAGGTAGGTTATATCAAATAAGTTCAATCTATTTGTAAACACTATATTTGTTGTACTTTATCAAAGTAGACAACCATAGTTAAGTAGATGAAAGGGAAGTTCACTTCTAATCCTCTTGCGTTTTTATAATCTAGGGTTGTCACCTTGTCGATTTATGTTACATTTTGTTCATATTTAAAGTGTTTTCTCGTGTCAGGGCGACGCATTTGGAAGGCTTATGCCGCAGTCGAACTTAAATCTCCCCAGCCCTGCCTAAGTGAAGGTATTATCTGTATTGACATTTGCGAATCCTTTGGAGAAATGCGAAGGATTTATGGTACTATGCTGTTGAATAAGCAACTCCCGAGATACAGAAATAGGCGTTCGTAAGTGATTTCTGTAACATTCAATGATTTATTGGAATTGAGTAGTTATTTATCCGTTGAATTCTCATTTAAAACATTGAAAAATAGCGATAAATCTAAATGATACTAAAGTCTTCGCAATCTAAGAAGTCCGTTTTGTCAGGTGTCATTGACATAGTTTATCTGCCAAAACTATGGCATTTTTACAAATAATCTATGGCGATGACACCGACCACGATCTCTGTAGTCGAGTAGTTAGTATACCGGTTTCAAGGTGTCGTCATCTCCGAGGTCCCGGGTTCAAACCCGGTGGGGGCAGATGTTTGCGTGATGAATGCGAGCATTTTTACCTTAGTCATGGTTGTTATTATATATTTCTATGAAAAATATTTATATATGTAAAATATATGTATGTCTATCTGTTACCCTAAATCCCATAACACAAGCCTTATACAGAGCTTACTTTAATTTATATGTCTTTCAAGAAACTGTTATTACGGTTTTTTCATAAGAGTAGAGTAACTTAAATTTAAGAGTAGTAACACTTGTGGAAGGGATTTTTATCATATCATATCATAATCATCTTTAGCGTAGGCCAATGAAAAATTAACAATTTCTTACCTTTCGCCTTTAAGGTTTTCCCTACTGTTATTGGTAACTATCGCCAACAAAGATATTAATGATTGGTACAAACTATACAGTTCAAGGTTGCACAAAGGAGCGAAACTACAAAGGAAATACGTCGTACGCTATAACGATGATATATCTAACGTGAATAGCATAAAAAGCAAAACCAATACCACATGAACCGGAATATGTAGTCTAAAAGAATCCGAGAAAGCCACGTGGACAGCCCTTCATGTCGTTATGATATGAAAGAGATATAAAGTGAATGCTCGTTGGACGCTGACCTCATTAGCCATGAAGCTTCCTTTGTTAGTATATGTAATCTGTGCCTTTGTGCAGTAGCTGTTAGTCTTCGGGCAATACTTTTCTTAACAAGCCCTTCAAGTTACATCGCTCTCGGAAATTGGCCTTTTCTGAACAAGAACCGCATGTAATGGCCTATTTTTTGGGATATTATTGTCGACAACATGTTTTGTGCTGTTTATTATTTTTATTGTGTACGTAATGAATTGGATCCGCTTGATATGCCTGGCTCAGAGTCCAATATATTACAGTCAGAAATAGACTAGATAAATTACTCGGTGCCAGCCAAGGACAGCGTAAGTGCAACCTTGTGTGTGCTATTGCCGTGCGTAATAGGCTTGTATCCACTATGAACAAATCTGATGCATTAGGTTGCATAACTATTAAGATGATCATTTAATTATGAAAAAACAAAGTTTTATAAAATAATAACTTTTGATTATTTATATTTTTATAAAATAAAATTGCACAAAATAAGCCATAAGTCACGTGACAGCAAACACCAATTAAAAAGTGTTACGTCACGCCGTGCGAAACGTCAAAGTCAAAAT
This sequence comes from Scirpophaga incertulas, assembly GCA_036419045.1. Lineage (NCBI taxonomy): Eukaryota > Metazoa > Arthropoda > Insecta > Lepidoptera > Crambidae > Scirpophaga > Scirpophaga incertulas. The sequence continues at coordinate 16,237,030 of CM071645.1, forward strand.
GTCATTCCCAAGTGTCTTGTGGAAGTGCGAAAAAGAATGGGTATCATTCCTTCTCGCGAGTGTCAGCCACTTTTTACGTATCTGCTGATTGTTTGGCACGTATATAAATAATTTTTTTGGTGTTTTTATACTTGTGCTTGTACACTGGGGCACTATGCAGTACTTGTAATACGATGAATCCATTTTTTATTAAAATAACTTCACAATACCGAATATTCCGATACTAAAACAGCTGTGTTTTGCACGGCGGGACGTCATTCAAGACGCCATGACAGTCATGAGCGTTTTTGATGACTAATGTCAAATATTTAATTAAATGCAAAATTATTCTTATAAATAAGCATTTTTTTTCAAAAATAATAATTATTTTGTATAGAATAGGCATCAAGGTATATTAGTATCTAACTACTGAAATTTAGGCAACAAGCCTATTACAGTATGGCCAGCCACGGCCTGTGTTTTAGCAAGGGCGCTACCGTGGGATATCTATGCATATCTATGGCATCAAGTGGAAATCGGTCTAAAACAACTGATCAAATATAGTTTTGCATTTTTCTTTATTTCATAAGTTGAATAACAACATTGAATATCTAATATTTCTAACTTTTTAGTTGATATGACATCCTCACTTTTAGATTCAACCAGTGAAACTATTAGTTGCAGTGGTTTTGTGATTAGTTTTTTTCTTGTTTCGGTTTAAAAAAAATCCCTTATTGGTGAATTTTCTATATGATGCAGCGATGTGCCACTTTTATTTTTCGGAATCTTCTTGAATTTGAAATATAAGAAAAATATCTTCTGAATTTACTATCTGCAGTATTTCAATTATCTATACTAATATTATAAAGAGGAAAGATTTGTTTGTTTGTTTGTTTGTTTGTAATGAATAGGCTCCGAAACTACTGGACCGATTTCAAAAATTCTTTCACGTTTGGAAAGCTACATTATCCCCGAGTAACATAGGCTACTTTTTATTCCGGAAAAATCGACAGATCCCACGGGATGCGCAATAAAGGCTTCGCTCAAAAACTACTGCACAGATTTTCATGCGGTTTTCATCAATAGATAGAGTGATTCTTGAGCAAGGTTTTGCGGTATTTTTTTATCTCGGAAAAACGGATAGTCCCACGGGAAGCGCAATAAAACCTTCGCGCCATAAACCGACTTCCGCGCATATGTAGCCGTGGGCAAAAGCTATGACCCTTAACCCTCTATAGACCCAATCCCGAAATCCACGCAGGCGAAGCCGCGGGCAGAAAGCTAGTATTGATATAAATGGCCTTTTGGAAGATTGCAGACAGGCTCTAAACACTGCAGACTGCTGGACAGAGCAGGACGGTTAGATTTTTTTATAAGATTAGATTCTTCTCAGTGTTTCTTTGGCTCGATTTAGACGGTCGAGGTGCAACACAACTAGTTAAAGACCAGTTTACAATTGATGTTATTCCTTGATTTAATTCTCAACTGAAACGCTATCTTAAATAGCAGGTTGTTGCAATGACATACATAAATAGCGTCGCAGTACCATCCACTTAATTTAAGTTCCAACCGACTAGTGACTAAAAATTATTGTAAGGCTCTAAGTGCTCAGCCTTGTACCTTTTCCCTAATGAACTACAATAGGGATCGAAAGTCAAAGTTTCACACTTAAGCTGTTCATTGTAGACGCGTTCAGCGCTAAGTTTCTGAGTATGTATTAATTTGCAGCCTGATAACGTGCATTATTTGTTCAACCATAAAGCTCAGAACTTAGAGTTCAATGTCGAAAGTCCTACGATATACAATACCACTTAAGGAGATAGAGTTATTACTGGAGACAAAGGACTTACTTATGTGAAGCGTCAGTTAAAATTGAATAAAACTCGAGTGTGTGCAGAAATAAGATATTTTATTGTACACACAGCGACTCATTTTGATCTTGAGAGTGACATTCTTATGTCGTTCGAAATAACGGTGGTGGTAAGTTAGCAAATGTAATAAATAATCGTTAATAAATAAAATATTATTTATTAACGATTATTTATTACATTTGATAATCGTCAATAAATAAATTATTATTTATTAATGATTATTTATTACATTTGCTAACCTTATTCGCTATTAGGGTGCATTATTATAAAAGAAAATATTATTTTTTATAATAATGCACCCTAATACGTTAAGCGTATGTTTATAAATGCTTTAATAATAATTAATAACTTTTTTATTAATATATCAGACGAGATTTGTGCCTCGAAGTGGGCTAAATTACTCTAGAGAAGAAAAATAAGCAAAAGCACGATAAGCTGATTTTTGATGTTGTAGGCGTCTCTGACATTTTGCTAGCGCTGTTGTTTTATATTTATACATTTATTTAGTATTTTTAAACAACATGCAAAATCCTCTTTTACTTCGTTTAAAATATGGCTTCCCTCTCCCCAACGCTGTGTACCCCGGCACGCGCACGTTGTATCCAAGGAATGCCAGAGTTTTCGTCTCTGTATATCAAGAAACTTATATGAGCAATTACATCGACAAATAACAAAACGTTTCAAGTTAGAATAACGATTCATCGTTCTCATCAAAGTGCTAACTGCGTACGTGCCTAGGAGCAGTCGGCGTTGGATTTGTTATTTCGTTAGAAAAACTTCTCAAGAGCCAGTTCGCACGATTCTTTCTTGGACCTTTTTTTAGTTGCAAAAGCAATCTACTAGTGATGTGCCGAGTCGCTGTTTTGGTGAATCGAGTCGATTATACGACATTCGAATCAGGACTCGATTCCTTGATCCGAGCCCAGTACTCGAATTCTATGTTTGGTATTTATTATTTGGAGTCCGATTCCTAGATTCGAGTCTGGAAATTCTAGTCCAGTCCAGAACTAGAGTGTGATTTTAGAACAAAAAGGAAAAATAGAAAGGAGTTAGCTCTAAACAGCGTGTAGGTTAGGTTATGCACAATGACACAAAAATAATAATACTGTAATTTTTATTAAAACATAATAAACATTGAATAAAGACATAGAGCATAGGAGCTTATGTAAACAGTTTGCGAGTAAAAGCGAGTTAACCAAACTCGAATACTAGACTCGAGTCAGTAGGACTCGTATAAATAGAATCGAGTAGGAACCGATTCTTCTTGACTCGTCTACCGGAATCGAGTCCGGCGTACTCGAATCATAATAAATTGGTACTCGACAAGGCGAGTCCAAAGCAGGAATCGAGTCTGACTCGAGTCAAACCGTACTCGTCACATCGCTAGAGCATATATATCATATTATTTTATGCAATGTGTATAAGATGGGAATATAGGCAAGTATAATTGACGCCAGGAATGTTTTTGGCGTATACACACCAGCATATCTGTTTTTACATATTGGCCATGAAACGGCTCTTATGGCTGTCGTAATAGCGACGGTTTTCATAGTGAAAACGTAGGTAAAAGCTCGACATTTCGCATACAGTCCTTACAAATATTATAAAAAATACGAAAGTAACTCTGTCGCGCTTTAATGCAAAAACTACTGAACCGATTTAAATTAAATTGGACCGCAGATAGTCTACTGCCTGAGAAAGGGCATAGATAACTGTTTAGGTAAAAATGTGAAATAAGGGCTGTAAGGAGTTGAAATAGGGAATAAAATTTAGTATGGATAGTATGCCATTTTAGAAGTTTGAAATTTATATTTTAGTATTTTTATTATACAGAAATATGACATTCAAAGTTTGTTAAAACTTTTTACCTTAAAGAGGGTAAAAATAGGCGATAATAGATTTGTTTGAATCGGCTCACAAACTACTCAACAGATTTTGATTAAATTTGACAAGACCGGGGGACATAGGGATATTTTCGCCACGGGAAAATCTGATAAAAACAGCTGGCCGGGTGTTGATGAAATTTGGTATAAGGGAGGAGACACACGGAAGAACATAAGATAACTTTTATCCTGAGAAAATATATCTGTCGTTTTGTAAAATCCGATATAACGCAGATGAAGATGCGGGCGGAAAGCTAGTACTTTATATGAAAGGCAATATGCAATAAATAAATCTTCAATCATCTTGTTTTTGGCAATAATCACAAATTATAGATTAGCAAACTTATCACGGTAATAGATTGACAAAGATATACATAGTTCCCCTCAATAGTCTGTGAATATGGTGAAAGAATTCATGTTTAAAATCTTGACACATGTTTGACAGATTGTGTCTATGACAAACCGCTTTAAGAAGTTTTTGTTCTGTTTTTAAATTGATGTTTTCTTTCCAGAGACGATATTTTAAATACTTGGGTAGACTGTAAAGAAGGTTATCTTGAGAAATTTTACATTTAATATAGATCGTATATTATTACTTGTTATCGGTAATCGGTGATTTTGTTGCAAAGTCAGTGTTGACGCGAAAGCTTTAAGATAAGAAATAAAAATTTAATAAATCTATGGTAACTAGGAATATTGTTTCAGTGACATTACGACACAAGTGTTGTGTGTTGAATATAGGTTTTTCTATACTTATTATGTATATTAGTTTATTAAGGTTCGTGACCATAAATAATTGACTAAGAAGACAAATGAAAGTAGAAAGCTTGAAATTTAATGCTTAAAAATATCAAATGGCACATGGGATTCCATTAAAATGTGTTCTCGCTGAGAAGAAAGGTCTGTAATTGTGCTAACGAACCGTTTCCATCAATTAACCGCCTCATTATACGCGCGGCTCCAGAGAAAACGTTGAATCGCATTCAATTTGTTTTGTGTAAAACTGGAATTATACAGCCAGCAGAAGGTAAATGAAATAAAGGTAATTTGAACTACGAAAACAACATTTATTCCGTAGGGAATATAGGCAGTCAGGTCAACATGTAGCATCTGACTTGCTGGCGTGCGTGCAGTCTAGTGTAAATTCTTTAGTTTAATAAATAAACTACAAAACTCTTTTTTTTTTATTTATTAAAGGTACAAAAACAGCTTACATCCGAGGAAGAAACAAAACAAACTTAATAAAATAGAAAAGAGCTGGGATGTAACCCAAACTATGTACACAGCCTGAACATAAACAATTAAACAAAGAAAAAAATACAATAATATAGTACTAAAATTAAGTTACGTTTAAATGCATTATTTAAATAAATATTTATCCAAATCCAAAAAAATAAATCCAACATGGCGGCGTATCCAATATGGCGGACCAATTACTTTTAATGCACTCCTACAATATGGGTATCAAATAAAAGGGCTTGCCAAGAATAACTAGAAAAAAATAATGTGACGTCATTCTAAATCCAACATGGCGGCGTATCCAATATGGCGGACCAATTATTTTTAATGCACTCCTACAATATGGGTATCAAATAAAAGGGCCTGCCAAGAATAACTAGAAAAAAATAATGTTACGTCACTCTTAATCCAATACGGCGGAACACCAAAAATGGCGGATAATTTTCTTTTATTCGTTCCTACAATATGGGTATCAAATGAAAGGGCTTGTTCTCAGCAAGCCTGTAGAGCAGTGTGTTCCCAAAGTTGTATTGGCTACGACCCATCTAATTCAAATTTACAAACTTGGGACCCACCTCTAGGAAATTCAACTGATTTATTCATTTTGGTAACGGTTTTCATAGCGGACTTTTCAAATAACAAACGAAGTGTTAATGCAATTTCTTATTACTTAATTAAATAACTATTGTACATTAAAAAGTTATTTCAATGGGAAGGATAAAATTGTTTCCTATGTTTCGCCATCATAGTTTTGACGTCAACTTAAACCCGAGTTACTTTTAAGCGCAGTGAGTTTGTTAAGTCCAATTTATTTCGGTATTTAGTTTTAATGTTCACCATATTAGAGAATCCGGCCTCACATAGGTGTGAGGTAGTGAAAGGGAGGAGGACTTTTATAGCTTCATCAAACAGTCATGGATAGTTACCAGCAACCGAGAGCCAGAATTTTGATAATTGCTTACGATTGAAACAATTTTTTAGTGACGAAGTTTTGCGCATTCAATCCGTTCGGCCCGGTCGGCCGGCGCGGCGGGCGGTCGTCTCAATCGGTTGGTGTGTCGTTCTATAGGCAGGGCCCACTTAATATTCGCTTGCGACCCACTAGTGGGTCGCGACCCATGGTTAGGGAAACCCTGCTGTAGAGGTACTAAAAAGTTAAAAATAAAATTAAAGAAAAAATAAAACTTTTTAAAAACAAGCTTTTATTATTTGTTTATAAAATGAACTAAAAAGTTAAAAATAAAATGAACTAAAAAGATAAAAATAAAATGAACTAAAAAGTTAAAAATAAATTATTAACACTAAAACTTTTCACCATACATAATTATTCAATCTCGTCCCCCCTCTTTATCATAGTCCCCATTTATAAATAAAAGCGTGTTACATTGTGATAGCTTGAGGAAAATGTTGTGTTGTATTAAATGTAACACGCTTTTATTTATATTTTTAATAGATAGAGTGATTCTTAAGGAAGGTTTATATGTATAATACATGCATAATATAGTAGAGAAACATTGATAAATTTTGTGGTTTCTAATGTGATGTCGTAAATAAGCACGTTTTTTTTTTGTTGTATTGTCTAATGACAATAAAGCTGTGAACGTTGTGTATATGGACATTTTGTAGTAGGTATATTTACATAAGCATTGCACCCGTGCGAAGCCGGGGCGGGTCGCTAGTTTTTTAATATAAATGAATTAGAGCTTTATATTCTTGTTCGTGTTTATTTTGTGAAACTGATTACTGCCAGTACGAAATAAGTTCGCTGTGTGCGTATTTATACCCTTTGTCGTCACAGTGCCCTGGTAGCCTATATTATGTTATGGCCGCAATTCATTGATTGATTATACCTTTTAGCCGCAACACGTCAAAAATAATGGCATCACGGAATTTCGGCATGACCCGGACTGTACCATTGTTCTGTTCCTTTATAATGCTATAAAAACCTTTTTGTCGTTTTTGTACACACGCTTTTGTTCAATCAGCGAATCAAACGAAATTTGTATACGACGAATGAAATCTACATTTGCGATTTGTAAGGGATCCCCGGATGTCCCAGGCCCTTATTTCCACCCACAGATAAATTATGGAGCATCCAAGTAAACAGGAAGTTCTGTCTTTTTGTTTAACATTATTTTTATTTATTTTGTACTAGCTGACCCGACAGACGTTGTCCTGTCAAATGTCTCGAATGTCATGTTGTCTCGCTGTATGTAAAAAATAGTAGATTGTTAACCGAGGGCGGAAAGAATCAATTCCCGAGGTATTTAGACTATAGTCCGAGAAGGAATCGATTCTTTTACCCGTGTTAAAACACTCTACTTTTCACTTCGAATATATGAGGAAAATAAAACATTGGTTGTTTATTTAATCTATTTATTGATAATATATGATAATATCAGTAGACCATCAGTAGGCAGAACACAATTTGCCTCGTCTTTAATTGAATCTGGTGTCAATATTCGGAATCGCTTGAACTCATTTTTAAAATTAAAATCTTAACTAGTATAAGAGATTATTTGAATTTTTTTCAAATTCCGTCACAGATATATATAATAAATTCACATCCGCCAATTTATGTCGACTGTTTAAATTTTGAATATGGAACTCACCGCGTGTTGTTGCGGCTTATTCCGCTGGAAGTAGTTTGCGCTAAGTTCACACTGGCTGTTTAGAAACTCACATGGCCGCAGCATTTTTTTGTATAGTTCACAGCTGACAGTTCGTAGCTGATATTCGTAGTTCTATTTTTAAAGTTCATTCCGGCCCTTGGGTGGGAAGTAAATTGTATGAGTTTTTCCCTCCCTATATCGGGAAGCAGCATTTTCCACCCAATAATCAGATCAAAACAACTTTCCGAGTATGAGAAATGAAAAAGATTTTTCCCGCTTTTCTGTTGAAATTTTTCCTGAATTTTCTTTGCTATAAACCTCACGGAGCCTGAGACCTTTCCAACGAATGCAAAACCGTAGAAATCGGTTCGTGCGTTCTGGAGTTATAGCGTCAGGAAGGAAAACCCGACTTATTTTTATATAGTAGATAGATTACAATTTTTTGTACTACTTTAATTTGGGGTGCAGTACAATTACGATCGCGAAGTTCTACGTTTTAAATAATTCAATGAAGGATATTTGTGGCTGAAGAAAAAAAATAATTCAAACAAAAAAGATCTCTCCGGCGGGGAATCGAACCCCGGTCTCCCGCGTGACAGGCGGGGATACTGACCACTATACTACCGAAGAGTTAGTCATATAGTCGAAATTTGCGATTTTGATTTTTTTTTTTGCTTTTGTCAATAGACAAATGTTCGTAATTATATCGTATATTATAGGTTCGTACATTGAACTAAACTTTTCTAATTAAGCTTTTTTTATAACTACAATATGCATGCATGGTATAATATAACTACATGCATAGTATAAAAATTGTTCATGTAATTATTTTGGTGTGTTGACATATGTCAAGTTTAAAAAAAAAGATTCCACATCCCAAATTCACATTATTTACATTATTGTACTTAAAATGTGTATTTCAAAATAAAAATGCAAAAAGCCAACATCACGCGGTGTTCCCAGGCGGTCACCCATCCAAGTACTGACCGCGCCCGACGTTGCTTAACTTCGGTGATCGGACGAGAACCGGTGTTTTCAACGTGGTATGGACGTTGGCAGTTAATGTATCGAAATAGTTGTATTAAAGCGCTGTTACTACATTTTACATTTACGTCATAGAATAATAACTTATTAGAACTCGAATGATTAAGCGGCCATTTATGAGTTGAGCACTGGTATTGAAAATAAATAACTAACATTTGCAAATATAGTTATTATTGGTTTGAATAAAATTAGGCACACAGGTAGTCTAGAATCTACACTCTAGATAGTAAAAAAACTTTTTAAAAAACACGCTTTTTACGCAAAGACTAAAAAACGTTTGAAAAAACTTTTGTTTGTTATAAGACTAAAAAACATTTGATCTAAAAAGTAGTAAATAAAAAAAAATTAAAAAAAATTTTTAAAAAACACGCTTTTATTAAAAAGACTAAAAAACCGATCTAAAAACTTGAAAATAAAAATAAAGTCACGCTTTTTAGAAAATTTGGGTACATATCAAGAAAAATTTCTGATGACAAAAAGAAATGTAACTCAAAATTTGTCTATAAAATTTAGCAAACTAGTCCAAGAACTCAATGACTATAAAGCGTGGGGTGTTCAAAATTAAACATTACTCATTTAATGGTCTTAATAAATTTTAACACTAAAACTTTTCACATACATAATTATTCAATCTCGTCCCCCCTCTTTATCATAGTCCCATTTATAAATAAAGCGTGCTACATTGTGATAGCTTGAGGAAAATGTTGTGTTGTATTAAATGTAACACGCTTTTATTTATATTTTTAATAGATAGAGTGATTCTTAAGGAAGGTTTATATATGTATAATACATGCATAATATAGTAGAGAAACATTGATAAATTTTGTGGTTTCTAATGTGATGTCGTAAATAAGCACGTTCTTTTTTGTTGTATTGTCTAATGACAATAAAGCTGTGAACGTTGTGTATAAGGACATTTTTACTCATTTAATGGTCTTAACATTTACACCCCACGCTTTTATAGTCATTGAGTTCTTGGACTAATTTGCTAAATTTTATAGACAAATTTTTGAGTTACATTTCTTTTTGTCATCAGAAATTTTTCTTGATATGTACCCAAATTTTCTAAAAGCGTGACTTTATTTTTATTTTCAGTTTTTAGATCGGTTCTTTGTCTTTTTAATAAAAGCGTGTTTTTTAAAAGTTTTTTTTTATTTTTTTTATTTACTACTTTTTAGATCAAATGTTTTTTAGTCTTTATAACAAACAAAAGTTTTTTCAAACGTTTTTAGTCTTTGCGTAAAAAGCGTGTTTTTTAAAAGTTTTTTTTAATTTTTTTTTTATTTACTACTTTTTAGTCTCGTGATTATTATAACAAACATTAAGAAATGTACATAATTGTTCAGAAAATGTAGTATTAGAATTAACATATGCATTATATCAATTCTATCTGTTTGCTTCATTGAACCAATTCTCATGTACGATCCTGACGTATCGGTCAGTGACACGTCCCTACAGAACTACTCCCCCCTTTGGGTTGCAGGACTGTAGTAAAATCCTGTCGCACAGCACGTAGTGCGACCCTACAGCAGTAGTAATCTCCAGCCCAGCCGAGAAATAAAACACTGTAGTAAATTGATGAATGACTATATTATATTGTTGACTAACATTTATAGTAGTGCAATAATACAGTTCAAACATAAACGAGCTGCTTGCAATGTTCATCTCGTCACACAATCAGTGTGACGGGGAAACTGATCTGGGCATTTTTCGCCCACCGCAGTGATGTCACGCGCCGTCCGTTACTACGGACGCGTCCTTGGGGCGGCTACACCTGGGTTAAGCCTGCGGTGTCAGTAGTGGCAATATGAAGATATTGCTCAGCTGGGTGAAGCATCTCAGCAAGGCGAATATCGGACTGATATCCGTCCTGAGCTGCTGTACTGTGGCCTGCAGTATGTTCGCGCACTCGCGATGACAGTCGCTAGGCCAGTTGCTCTCGCTTCTAGTAGAGGCGGCGGTTTCATTAGTGTTTGAAGGGCAGCGTTCGTGTTCAAGGTCAAGGCCGGTGGCGCTTTCCCTTTCACTGGCGTTCTGGCGTGTCCTTTCACTATCGCTTTCGCGTAGTGTTGTGGCGGCATTTCTATTGTCACACACTTCATGTGTGGTTTGTGACCTCTGCAGCATCGCGATAGCTGGTGCTGGTTGTGCGGCATCTTTTGGTGGCACTGGTTGTCCTGAGGCTTTTTTGTGCTTCCTTCTTTTTGGCCTTTTCGTACTGGTGTCTTTGTCACTGTGCCTCCGCTCTCGTGGGCTGGGCACGGGCCTTCGTGTGGTCTGATTGTTGGCAGCGGCCATCAGTGAGTTGGACGCCGTAGGCTCGCTGTCATCGACCATTTGTGTGGTGGCAGGTGTGGGCGTGGTCCTCTGCGCGATGTGGGCAGTGGTGGTCACACCCATTTGTGTGGTAGCAGGTGCGGGCGTGGTCCTCTGCACGGTGTGGGCAGTGGTGGTCGCACGCCGGTTTCTTGCCTCCCTGTGGTAGACCGGGCACTTTGCCAAGTTATTGGCAGTGTGTGGCCCACCACAGTTGGCACACGTCGGGGGCTCGGAGAGCGGTCTTCTGCAGTCTCTGGCAGCATGGGGTCCGCCGCAGCGGACGCAGGCGAAGGGCCGGTGGCAGTTGACTGAGGTGTGACGGAAGCCCTGACAGCGGTGGCACTGGGCGGGGCCTTTCTTGCCCCTCCATGCTTCCACTGAGACTCCGGCATCCCCAGTACCTCTTCTAGGTAGTATATCTTGTATATACCGGGTTTCCTGGCCAGCCGGACAAAGAATATCTTCTTCTGTCGGCCGTGCGTCGTCTCTATACTCTTGACCCACTCGGGGGAGAAGCCCTTGCGCGTCAAGTCTTCGAGAGGTGTTCTGGAGTGGTGGTGTCAGGAAGGCCTTTAAAGGCTAGTTTCAAGCTTCGCTCGTGGTTGGGGGAGTACGTGAACCACGACAGTGGTTGCTGTGACTCCACCTCCATTAGGTAGTCCTTGATGGTTTCGTGTTCCCTCCCGGATTTGGGAAGGAACCTAATCCCCTTCTTATAGGCGTGGGCGCTGACTGGGTGGCCTAGTCGCGTCTGCAGCTCCTGGAAGTGTGTCGGCCAATCAAGAAGTCTCTCGACGATGATTGGCGGGAACTTCGTCCTTACTTTGGCTGTCCCATTTTCTGCCTTTTGTTCGGCGGGTGTCGGCGTTGTTGTCGGCTTCGGGGAGGGAGCCGGTGTTCTTGATTGCGAGACGTCGGGGGACGGGGACATCGTCGCTGGCTTACTTGGCGTCTTAGGTTGTGTCGGCGAAGCGTCGCGAGACGAGTTCGCCGACATCCTTGGTGTCGGCGTTTGTTCGGGCGTACTTGGGCGCGTCCTGGAACGTGCGGGTGAGGCATCGGGTGTCTGTCTCGGCGAGCCGCTGCGAGGCGTGTTCGCCGACAGGCTTGGGGTTGGTGAGCGGGCCGGCGAGCAGCTGCGGGGCGTGTTCGCCGACATGCTTGGAGTCAGTGATCGTTGCGGCGTGACGTCGCGGGACGTCGTCGCCGACTGTGAGGGTGTCGGAGTCGACGAGGCGTAGGGCGCCGACGTCGACTGAGTTTGCAGCGATCTTCTGTGCAGGGCCATCTGGTGGTTTTCCGGTCTTATTATCTCGGCATTGTGCTCGATGAGGTGGTCCCATATTAGGTAGTACTCGGCCTCGGATGCGGGGTTAAGTGAACTCGCGTTCCTCCTCTGGTGACGTGGGCTGGGATCGCTTTGCCCATTTTCTGTCCAGCGATCTGCAGAGCGCCACCTCGCCAGGCCCCGGGATCATGGTGATCGTTGGCATCGGGTAGTCTTCCGGGTTGGTATTGTACCAGGGCAGTATCTGTTGTTCTCTCAATGAGGGTATTCTTGTTTTTGGCTTGTCGGCCAAAGTCTTCGCCTTGTCGGCGAAGGATGTCGGCAATCTTGATATTGATGAAAATGTGGGTAGTTCGCCCACATTTTTTCTCGGTGAGGGTAGCGGTGGAATTTGCTGGTCTTCCGTTTATTTGGTGGTATCTTGACGTCGAAGGGGATGGCGATGGCGTTGACGCCGCGCTTTCTCTTCGTCCGTCGGGATGTCATGGCTGCGTCTTGTCGCCGTGCGTCGGCGAGTGGGCATCTTCGGAGCAGGCGTAGCGGGCATGGCCGCCTGCTGCTTCGGCTTGCGTTGGCGCTTCTTGGGAGGCATTGGATGCCTACAACCAAGAAGCGGGTGGCGAATAAGGCGATTCGCGGTCTCGGTTGCCTCGGAAATCGACGGCCACTTCCCGCAGATACACTCCCGAATGGCTTGCGCCACTCAAGGGAATGCACCACAGGTCGCAGGCGTCGAACGTCGAGAGCAAGCGCGAGACGGGGCGGATGTCGGAGGTACTCTTAAGGCTGCAGCGTAAGTGAGTACGACCTCCGTTGGCGACAGTCGCGACAGTCCAAACATAAACGAAAATGTTCTGGCCATATTTATATAAGATCAATGCCGATAACTTAACCGCGTTGTAGATATTAACAATTTTTTTGTAATAACGCCATCTAACAATATTTAGGTGAATACTTTTATCTGAATAATTATCCGAACTAATAAAATATCACTTACTTTACAATAGATGGCGTTTGGCGTATACACTCATATTAAAAAGTTTTTAATTTATTACAACATAATTATGTATTTTTATGATTCGAAAATGATTGAATATTGTATTGTCATCTAGAATACACATGTAAAAAAAATTTGAGCTCGATTGGAGCAGTAGAAGTGGTCGAAAAATCGATTACAAGATTTGATCATGACAAACAAACAAACAAACAAACGGACAGAGTAAGTCAATAAAAAGCGTGTAAAAAGGACACAGCTAATTTTTAATGCGAAGAAAGGGAATGAAAAAGTTTTTCATTAGATATTATTAATTTAACATTCGAAATTTGTAAAAATTGTACCCAAATTGGGGACATAAGAAATGAGAATTTTTGTTTGAATACGCTTGCAAAAGGCATTGAGAAATTTTTACAGCGGAAAAATATATTTTGCCTGGGGGAAAACCTGTTAAAATCTTGGTATGAGGATGGGAAAATCTTTCCTTTTAGAAAATCCGCTATCCTCCGAGTTCCACAGGTTTCAAACTATCCTCGTTCTACTCTATCAAATATCGTTATTTAGGTTCATACTTTCAGCTCTGAATAGAATCTGTTTGGCCTTTTTTATTGGATTTTCCCACAAGAAAGCGACGCCGTGGCGAAAATTACTCTATATCCTTTGCCAAGTTTACTCTGATAAACTATCGCAAAAGGAAATCTCATAAAAATGGTTTAGCCGTTTTGACTTTAAAACGCATCACACAGAGTTATTTTCACTTTATTTTTTATATTAATTAAGTAACGTCAGTCAAATGTCAGACAAACGTCAAAATGTGTGAGGCACAAAGTCGCGAGGCGAATAGTATCAGTACAGCGCCATCTATGAGTATCTTAAGTAATTACACAATTAAATATAAAAACAATTACATTTTAATATTAGTAAGGATTTATATATGTAGGCCCCTAGTAAGTCCTTAACAAATCAATATTTCCTATCATCAAATATACGCGAGTTAAACCCGGAAATCTACTACCTATATAAAAATAAGTCGGGGCTTCCTTCCTGACGCTATAACTTCGGAACGTACGAACCGATTTCCACGGTTTTGCATTCGTTGGAAGGTCTCGGGCCCCGTGAGGTTTAGAGCAAGAAAATTCAGGAAAAATTTCCTTATCAATAAAATAAGTAGGAATAAAAAACTGCCACTTTACAAATCTTTTTGACAGGACGAAGACTGTCGGGTCCGCTAATTTATTATAAAATAAGAAGTGCTTAATTTACGTGACACGTTTTTGTTCGAAACAGATCACTGTCTTCCGCATTCAAGAGCGCGCCGAGGGCGGCGAGGTGCAGGAGCTGGACCAGGTGATCCTGACGGCTCTGTTCAGAGCGCAGCACCTGTCGCCCAGCGAGCAGCTGTCGCTGGCGCTCACTTGGAACCGGGTGGATATCGCACGCTCCGAGATATTCGTGTATGGACAAGAGTGGCCACCTGGTGAGTTCTAGTTATAAATGTACGGCTTATGTATCGTTCATTCGCCCCTTCGTTCTGTATACTTCACATAAAACTCAAATTAATAACTGTATAACACTTTGCACCTCAAATATTAACAGGAAATAATAGTTAAGGAAACGACGTTGACTATAGGTGGCCCTAATTACTAAGGTAGCAATTTCTTTAAGGCAACCTTTGGTTCAAGGGAAGTTCTAGAAAATAATAACGGATTTTAACGGCTAACAATATCTAAAATTATTACAATTATCTTTTTATTAGAGATTAATAAGTACTTGATAATATTCTTTGAATCAAATCCGTGCTAAGGAATCACCTGCCTTTATCTTACAAGAAGTGCCTTCTCAAGGCGTCCTAAATTTTTTTAGTCGCCTTCCAATTTTATTTCGGACGGAATACTATTCACTAAAAACGTGTGAATATTTAGAATCCTGAAATAATCTAAAAACGTGTTTCGAATGGGGTATTCAGAGTCCCGAAACAATTTAAAAATGTGTTCCGAAGTAATTTTATTATTTATACTCATTTAAAAAGTAGAGAAAATCTAAAAAAACTTATGTATAATGGTAATGAGATTTCTTTTCGTTATTTAGCAGACAGCTTTGAATAGGTAATATCCGATGATAAAGCTATATTCTGACCGTAGATTCACAAAATACCTTGAAAAGAAACAAAGAACGTTATTTTTACAAATAGAATATGTTTATAGAATATGTTTATTTAAATACATAGGGCATTGACATTAACATTATTCTTATATAAATTATTTACCTAAGATAGTGTTACCTGAACTAGGTTGAACCTGTGTTTCAGGTGAGAAAAATGCTTACATGCTAAAACACTGCTAATACACAATAAATCAATAATACAAATACAGAAGTTATGTTATGTTGAATCATCTTATTGTTAGTTATGCTTCATTATACAGATTTCTGTTTGCATGAATATTATGCAATAAAAATATTAGAAATTACTTAATTACCTATTTACATATAACTAGTAGTTCTTCAGTCTGGTCATAGGACAAACTCTGTAAATGCTTATAACTAAGTTTTTTGCAATTAAAATAATTTAAGCTATATAAATCGAGTACTCTATTTAGCCTATTATAAATAAATGGTCCTAGAAATGAAAAATATCTATGTATAAAAGCATATTTTGTAAAGGTATTTGACTGGCAGACTATATCTCTCCGCCTTTTGTTAGTGATATTAGTATCATATGAAAGATTGCAATGTTGCTTTAATAATGTGTGCATAATGAAAAGCTGGCGGACAGTCAACACTTTGCATGATTCATATACGAGACGCGTAGGATAGTAAAAGGGTTGAGAATGTGATATTTTTAAGATTGCGCGCTGGGCTCTTTCTAAGGGTAGTAGGCTGGTTTTTGGTGCTCCACCCCAAGTAATAATGCAGTATTGTAACACAGACTGACAAAGGGCGAAGTAAACTTGTTTGATAATATTCTCGTCAGCTATAGACCTAAGTTTTTTAAATACAAACATCAACTTACGCACTCTGTTTACCAGATTCTCTATATGTGGTCGAAATGAAAGTGTTTCGTCAATGATAACACCGAGATATTTTATATGACTGGACTTTAGAATAATGGGACAATCGCAAGTGTTGACTGGTAGGTTATTATTACATTGATGTGCATATATTTGTGGATAAAACTGATTAATATGAGATTTTCGCAAGGTAAAATGGAGATATTTTGTTTTTTCAGCATTTAATGTTAGTAAATTAGAACGAAGCCAGGTATGTACAGCATTAAAACCTAGTTGTGCGTTATGAAACAACTCTGTGCTAGTTTGTGCGCTAAATACTAAGGCTGTGTCATCCGCGTAAGATATTATCTTGCCGTGCTTTAACTCGATATTTAGGAGGTCATTTATGTATACTAAGAATAGAGTCGATCCGAGTACGCTGCCTTGTGGAATTCCGTAGGATGTATTGTTTTGATAATGGCTACTAATGTTTCCGATTCTGACACATTGACAGCGCTCACTTAGGTAGTTTTCAAAAAGATTCAGTTGGGCACCCCTAATGCCCAAAGCTTCTAATTTGCGCAAAAGTATGGGAATCGAAATTGTGTCAAAAGCTTTAGCCATATCGAGGAAAATTCCCAAAGTTTGCTCTCCTTGGCAAAGTTGTTTAGTTAAAAAGTCTGATAGCTCATGTACCGCATCTGCAGAAGATAATTTATTTCTGAAACCAAACTGACAAGAGGAAAGTAGTTTGAATTTTTCCAAATAGTCGACTAACCTTTTATTGATTATTTTTTCAAAGATTTTTGATATAGAAGGCAGTATCGATATCGGTCTGTAGTTTGTAATGAGATCCCTGTTCCCTGACTTATAGATAGGTATGACTACCGCTTTTTTTAAATATCTCGGAAAAACGCCTTTTAACATACAATTATTGAATATATATGTTAGAGGTCTGACAAATATATGCTGAAATCTCTTAAGGATTCTGTTGCTTATACCATCCCATCCAACTGCACTATTGTCTTTTAAACGGGAAATTATCTGACTTATTTCATGTTCGTCTGTATCCATCATGCCAAAGGTGTTTATTTGACGTGTTGTTTTTAAATGCGCCGACTGATAACTATTAGAGTTTTGTCGTGTTAATTGCTCAGACAGATTCTTTCCAACGTTTACAAAAAAGTCGTTGGTATAGTTAACAGACAAAAGTGGAGAAGCCTTACTTAACAATAAATTCGACATTGGGTCTGATAGCTTTGCTGTGTAAGTCAACTTTTTTATTTGACTCCATAATAACCTAGAATTGTTACCTGCTCTGCGCAACTCGTTTTTATCATGGTTATCTTTTAATTTTCTTAATAAGTTATTACAGTAATTTCTATATCTTTTGTAGGTAATCTGCAGGATCAAGTTAGCTGGATAACGTTTAGACTTTTGATGTAATTTATCCCTGTGTCTTATGCATTTCACAAGACCAGGTGTAATCCACGGTTTTAAATTCGAGTATTTTTTATTGATTGGTATTGAGATGGTATTATTTTTTAACACGCGCTGAATCGTATTAATTAAGAATGTAATAGATTCATCAGGGTCAGCAGTTTCATAAACTGGACTGAAGTCAATTCCGCACATGTCGTGATCAAGATGAGTCATGTTTGTTTTCAGTCTAACGCGATTATTATTTTGCTTAGGCAGCTCTAAATTTAAGGAAAGTAAAACAGCAAGATGATCAGTAATTGACGAGTTAGTCACAAGTGTATTACATGCTGATATGCATTTTACCATCATGTGATCTAGGCACGATCCGCTTTGATGAGTAGGTAAAGTGTGAGCGGGTAAAAGGCCGAAGTATGAGCATAGATTAAGATAATCATGCGTCCCTGCATCGGGAATATCAGCTTTAATATTTATGTTGAGGTCACCAGTTAATATTATATTTTTGTAATTTGACAAGGTTTGCAAGATTTGATTTAGTGAGCTGAGAGAAAAGAATTTAGGGTTCTCTGTGCTGGGGATCTATAAATAGCAATTATGGCTGTGCTTTGAATAGTCTTTATAATTAAACAACTACTGTCTTGAAGGTCGGGTTCTTCCACTGTGACTTGTAATGACTGCTTGGCATAAACGACTACCCCATCACTCTGGTTATTATTTTTTGTACTAAAATATATATCGTAGCCTGGCAATTTCGGCAGAAGGCCAAGCCGTTTTAGTAACCAGCATTCTGTCAGAACCATAAGCTCACAATCAAACCGAAGTCTATGCAGAAAAACATTAAAATAATCGAAATTCTTGTATATACTTCGTATGTTTTGGGTTAGTAATGTGATTGAGTTTCGATAAACGGAGAGATACTTTCGACAATCTTCAACCTCGCATAATTTAGACTGCGATACAGATATACTATCAATTTCATTAATTAAATTTAAATCCATTAAACTAAATTACAGAGCTCTAAGATAACAGTAAAGCGGTGACGCTCTTAGGCGCCCTCATAATTAATCGAGTTAATGTACCTTAATTCCGCATTTTTTTTCGCAGGGCATTCCGCATCTCCAGTCTTGTGATCACATGGTTTTTTGAAACGTAAACACGTTGCGCATTTCGGGGATTCGCCTTTTTTAGAACATTCCTGTATGGAATGTCCCTCTTGTCCGCAATGGCTGCATATTGAGGTTAAGGACTTACATGTTTTAGCTGCATGACCGTATTGCTGGCATTTAAAACACCTAGACACAAGTGTGAAATCTCTTATAGGACAAGACGTCCAGTTGATAAACACTCTCTCTTGAGAGATAAGAGCTGTTCTAATGTCTGCTGTAACTTCTAGAATGTAATTGCAGCTGTGAGCATCTTTTTTTCCTGATTTGTGGCTAAGTTTAATAGAGGTCATAAATGTTTTGGCTGTCATGGTAGATAATTTATCGGCTAAATTTTGCTCAAAGATGCATTTAAGGACCTCATTATCCGCCATGGAAGTTGGAACTCCAAGAATTATGATACGGGGATTTCTTTTAGTTGGTTCGCCGACAGTAAGACCTGATGATGAGAGCTGTGAATTTTTTTAACTTTTCTACATCCTCCTTGGTCTGCGTGCTAATAATAACTCCGCCATTCCTGGTTTTTCTGAGCCCTCGTACCTTAAGTTTCATTAATTCTGGATCAATAATTTTCTGGACCAGGGTTTTCGTGTCGTCGCTCGTTTTCGTGACATCAGACGGGTAAATGGCTACGGAATTAAGAGGGCTCGGGCGCACAAAGTTGTTCACTCCCTTCTTCACTATTCCCGCAAAGGACTTATCTTCAGATTCTTGCTTGATGCTGGACTTTTTGATCGCATTTTTTATTTCCAAAAGACTCATAGCAAGGTCCTGTTTTTCTTTAAAGGTCTGGAGAGAGCTGTGTGTCTGGATGGCTTTTAGCTTCAAAGACTGATAATGCGTAGCCATTTGCGAAGCGCCATGGCCCACCTTTCGACACAGATTGCTTATTCTGAGTTTTTGGTCTGAATTAAGCTTTCCATCAGCGGATATTTGGCAAATTTCGTTCAAGAGGACTTCAATAGAACTCTTCCATCTTTGTAACTCAGCAGTTGATACTAGTTCTAGAGCATCTTGAGTTTCATCCTTTTGATCCTGATGAATAGGCGTTGACGGGGGCGAGCGTTGAGTGATCCGACTCCGGTTAAAGGGGCTGTCCTCAGCCATAATAATAGTAAATTTTTACTTCATGTAGTAAGCATAATAGTTTATTCAATATAACGCTTAGTCACTTGTTCTTTGTATAAGGAGGTCACTAGATTTAATTATTGATTTACGCAATTGTTTTTATCTGAGGCACGTCTGTACACTTCGAGATGCAAACTGATTCTCAGATGCAAATGAAATAACTTTATTTCTAGTTTCGTTTGAGTGACAGGGTCAGGTAATTAGGGCGCGCAGATATGTCTAAAACGTCCCTAGGATTTATAACAACTTTATTTGCGAGGGTCAATTAATTCTGAAGTTGGCTGACTTGAGCTCATTCTGTTAGTGTTTCTTTTGTGAGATAATTACATTGACATTAAAAGGTGAGGTATATTTATTTATATCTTCGCATGTATCATGGCAATGGTTGCTTGGTGGAAATTGGAGCTATTTATTAATTACGACTTAATTTTGTTGATTTTTTTTCTTATAAGACATATTTCAAAGTTAGCCAAGGTGGTATCCAAAATAAAAACACTACAAAAAAAATAAATGCCTTAAAACAAATACAAATTTTAAAACTGTATGTATAAGATATACATATTAGTAAGTGTGTACACATTTAAACCAAATAGCAAATCATAATATTACTAATTATTTCGAAGCAAAAGCCCAAAGAACAAAATAATTGATATATATATAAATAAATATATGTATAAGCTATATTTAATTATAGTTATTTGAAGGCAGATCCAGCATAAAAATACAGTTTGACCATACCTTTGAGGGTAGCCGGAAAAATATATGGTACATATTTTCTCTATATAGTTTTTATTATATCGTCTTGACGATATATCATGTTATATACACACAACCAGTTTCTTGGTGTCGGCATCGTGCCACTCTTCCGCCGGCTCTTCGAGAAACAGTAGTAGTAATCTTATCACGGTAGGCAGCGGTTTAGCTGTGTCCACCCCTGGAATTGCTTAAGTCCATGAGCTGCAGTTAATCTTAACATCAGGTGTGCCGCTTGCTCGTCTGCCAAGTACGGCAATAAAAAAAAACTAACGATCACCTTTAACTTCTTACCCCAAGGTGTTTTACAGAGCGAGAAAAATGTATTTTACCCTCACGAAACTACGGCGTAAAATTGCACACAAAAGAACTAACAAAAGGAGTGAGTTTTAGTAATTTAAAAAGCAGCCATTCTTCAATTGTAGTGTTCATTGTAAATCTGAATATTTTTTTTTCTATTATATTATGCGAATGTAGCGTGATAAAGGTCCTAAGCTCCATTATTTACACGTCGTTGACTTATTGACTCCAGTATACGAAGAAATTTTGTTCGTTATGCTCTAGGTGTACTGTAGGCATACCATTATTGCTTAAAACAGGAATGAAATCATAATGCAGGCGAGATGGCCCTATGCGCTGTAAGAGAGGTGTCTCTATAATAATTTAATTAATGTAAAACTTACTCTAAGCGGCCATGGTAAGGTTTCAGATGTTGCTTTCCGTCTAAGATACGTCAAAGCTGTGATATTTTTTTACGAAATAATATTTTCTCATTCATAATTACCGCATAAATAAATATACTGCTCGACTTTTAGTAGCGTTATCCAAACAGATTTTTTTTAAAGTATGTATAATATATTTTGTCTATGAAAGTTAATAAACACTTAGTCTATAAATTATGAATGTACTTACGTTGTTGTAAGTTGGAAACGTAAGTACCATCTATGAACAGGATTTGAATAGTTATAGCTCACTCTGAAAATCCCTCATTGCATATAATTACCTAATGCACGATTCCTACATTCATAAAATATTATTTTGTCTTCCGACAGTTGTCGTTGCCGAATCTATTTTGAATACAGGAACTGTACTAATTATGTAACTGTGCTATTAAATTTAATTGAACTGACAGTGCAGTTACATTACTCGGTTATTATGATTGAATGTGACAATTATCTTCATAAAGCATCAATGTAACTGAACTATCTGTTAGTTTCAATCAAAGTGTGACAGCAGCAGAGATATGAGTGCAGCGACTTTACTCTTAAAATCGAACATACGATTTATCATCATTAGTTTTGCCACGCTTCTCGATCTTTTCTGTACGCATTTTAGTTGGGAGTAGGACGTGGCCTGATAACGAAATTGATATATCGAATTTTTGTGTTCACAGTACGGGGCCAGGTATTAGAAGTATCTTGTAACATTCATAAGAAGACAGAAATAGGGCAATAACATTTATATTAGTAACAAGCTTTCGGCCCGCAGCTTCGCTTGCGTTATATGACATTTTATCATTAGAGATATTTCCCGGTGGTGAAATTTACTCTTTAAGTCCTATCCCGGTTTTCAAGTCATATCAAGTTTTATCGTAATCATTTTTGTCGTTTTTATCACATTTTCCTTTAAAAAATAACTAATTTCTTATGGTCAAAATTATCTTATGTCTTGCCCAAAGATTAGAACTATTCCCACACTGAATTTCATCAAAATCGATTTAGCTAATTGTCGCGAAAGCGGAACACAGACAGACAGAATTACTTTACCATTCATAATATTAGTAAATACTAGTAGGGATTATTTCACTGATCTGTCTATTTTTATCATAGCCAATCAAAGATAAAAGAAAATCGGACTCGCGCACGAAGAGTCTCCTACCATTGTCTTTAAAAACGGCTAAAATTATGTTCGTTCTATGGGAGATCCACATTATAATTTGTTTTATTTTCATTTAATTAATTATATTTAAAGTGAATAAATAAATAAATAGTTTGTGAATATTTCAAATGTCTACATGTTGCCGTTATTAATCTATACTTATATACTAATATTATTCTATACTAATATAAAGAAGTAAAGTTTGTGTATTTGTATATTTGTTAAATTATAAGGGGTAAACTCAGGATCTACTGAACCGATTTTAAAAATTCTTTGACCAATAGAAAGCCACATTATTGCTGAGTGTCATAGGTTATATAAAAAATAAAAAGGCTTTTACGTGGTAGTCCGTTTTGCAAAGTGAATCGGAGAAAAAACGGTCGAATAGATATATTTTTGGGTTCTAGAGAAAAGATGTGGAGCTTGAAAATGCCTACAAAAAAGTCAACGACAGCATATGTCTAACTTTTATATTTAAGTTACAAAAAGTAGCTTATTTAAATATTAGTATAGATATTTTAATTTTTAATATATAATTAAATAATTTAAATCATTAGGGTCATATTTATTAGTCATATATTACCAAAAAATATGAATCTTTATGAAAATAAGTAAACTCATCGTCTTAAGTGTGAAGGCCAAAGCAGCGAACGGCGCGCGATCGCTTCGGGTTAAATTCGGTTCGCGTTCGTGCTCGCTTCGGGGATTATTAATATTATGCCCAACGAAGTGGACACGGGTCAGCTAGTATCAAATAAAGGCGTGCAAAAATCCGTTTTATGGCGGATGATGGTGGCAAACAGGCTTACGGCCTGCATGACGCGTTACCGATTAATATTTTTACATATTTATTTTATTATAATATATTATTTATTTTATTCGGTTTTTACTATTTTATTTCATATATGGCGCTAACAGAAATACGTCATTTGTGAAATTATTTGCTGTCTATACGATTCATGAGATACAGCCTCGTGACAGACAGATTCTAAGTAATAGGGTCCCGTTTACACTTTGGGTATGAAACCTCAAAAACTACGTTTCTACAGCAGATAAATGTAAGGTAATTTCTAGTCTTCCAATATCTGCCATAATAAAGGCCTCGAAAAAATGTAATAAATCAGAAGGAAGCTAATGAATGTTGATATCTTTCATTATGATCATCGCGACATTGATGTGACGGGGTAATATCGACAGGCTGTCGGCTTAAGCCGGTGCGAAATTGACGGGGTGATTTTTATATAAATTGCGTTTCTTCTTCGTAAGAAGTTTGAAACTTTCACAGATTTCTGTTGTCGCTATAACAACAAATATTAAAAAACGGTATCAAATAAATATCTAGCGGGGTCCCATAAAACGAACATGATTTTGTACACGCTTTTGTTTGATATTAATAATGACAACAAGACACAGAGAGACACTTGAAATATTCATAAAATATTTAATTATATATTCACTTTAAAACTAAATAATTAAAATAAAATAAATATATAAGCGCAGCTCCCATACAATAGATAATGATTGTTTATGGGGCGACGCCCACACGAGAGTCGAGTCGAGGCGCGGCGCATAAGCGGCGCACCGCTTCTAGGTATCATTAAGACAAGGGTTACTTCTTACAAGTTCGATTATTTTTATGTTTAAATCGTAAGACATTTCACTTGAGTAATGCGTAATTGCGTAACACGTGATAACACATCTAAATACAGCCACGACCGAAATGCAAAGATAAAAATGGCGACAGAGCCGTGGCAGGACGACCCCGCCGCGCCTCGACTCGACTCCGCACCTCGACTCCAGTGTGTGAGCGCACTGTCATTTATTTTTTGAACAAATATAGTAGGTAGCGGCACGCCACTTATGCGCCCGCGCCTCAACTCGACTCTCGTGTGGGCGTTGTCCCTAAGTTTTTAAAGATAACTAGCTGGTGCGCGTCACTTCGTCTGCGCAGGAGTAATATTTCTATAGTAGCTTATATTAGCGTGGCGTATATCTTTATACATTAGCCTATCTGTTATATTAATATATAAGCTATATTATTGTAAGGTTTCATTAAAATCCATTCAGTAGTTTTTACGTGAACGAGTAAAAAACATCCATACACACAACTTTTGCGTTTATAATGGAATGGGTTGGTAGGGATGCCGCGGAAGAAAATCGATATTGGTAACGTCAGCAGGCAGACGCTTGAATAATCTCAGAATATTTAGTTATATATTCACTAAACTACTTTCCGAGTTACTGTACGAGTGTGAGACGTGGAAGGTCACAAAAGACATCTCGCACAAACTCCAGGTTTTCGTCAACCGATGTCTTCGCAGCATCCTGGCCAGAAAAAAATCCCAACGAGCAGCTTTGGGAACGTTGTGATGAAGTTCGGATCGACCAGCAGATCAAACGCCGCAAATGGAGTTGGATAGGCCATACTCTCCGAAGGGATCCAAACCACATACCGAGGCAAGCCTTAAACTGGAATCCCCAAGGAAAGCGCAAACGTGGTCGTCCAAAACAGACCTGGCGGCGGACTGTCATTGGCGAAGCGAAGGCCATTGGAAAAACCTGGAGCGAAATCAAATGCGAAGCTCAAGACCGTGCGGGATGGAGACTCACTGTGGACGCCCTCTGCCCCAGCTAGGGGACAAAGGACCTTAATGAATGATGAAATATAACTATTTTAAATAAAATAAAACAAATATCCCACACAACAAATGTGATTCGTTCTCTCGTTTGTGCTCCATATTGAAAACGGCAATAGATGGACGCTTGATTTTCAACGAATAGTTACCTAATTATGTATTCACTTCAAGTAAAACAAAAATTCAAGTGGGGCTCTCACACAAGAAACTTGATATTTTGCCGTTTTTATAGATAATGGAACGGAACCCTTTGTGTGTGAATCGGACTCGGACTTGAACGGTTTTTTATTTTTCACTACTTACTCGTAGTCCGTGCCTTTATCCAGGTGCCTTTTTATTTTGAATCTATTTAACATTTTAATTCTAACGATTAATCGTTACCGTTATTAAGGTGAGTAGAAATTAACATACTTGATGTATTTTTCATTTGTACATATAATTTAACGTTCGGAGGATCTCCAAAAAAAAGGGGAAAATCTCCAAAAATTACATTAATTGTAATTAGATTTTGTAGCCAGTTAATTTAATTTAGATTAGATTAATTTGTTTTAAATTTTTCTGAAGTCAGTTTTGACTTTTTTTTAAATTATTTATTATTTTTTATCGTCGCTCACATACTTAATGCATATTAATGACTTATACGGTTTTTTGATGGCTGCCGTTTTGAGAGCGGGACCACACGAGAAGAATATATAAAAGCTTGTCGTTAAAAGTTTTCTATAAGTAGGTAAATCGCGCGGGGGCGATGGGGGGAGCGCCCTGGAACCGCGCACGAAGTGCCTAAGCGGGAGTGGCACCGACGGATTGTGGCGGCCTGGCGTGCGCAGCTCGAATTACGGATCTGCGCGCGCCAAGCGGGCCGTCGGTGCCGTACTCCCGCACCTCGAAGCTTGGCTCAACGGGAAGGAGGAGGTCACCTACCGATTGACTCAGATACTCACCGGGCACGGCTGCTTCGGTGAGTATCTGTGTCGAATAGGACGGGAGGGATCGACACATTGTCACCACTGCGCATCCGACCTCGACTCGGCCCAGCACACGCTGGCGGAGTGCCCCGCGTGGGCCTCCGAGCGCCGAGTCTTGGTCACAGAGATCGGGCGAAATCTGTCTCCGCCGGCATTGATTGCGGCAATGCTGGCGGACGAGGGAGGTTGGAGGGCTGTGGCCTCCTTCTGTGAAGCAGTAATGCTCCAGAAGGAGGCCGCCGAGCGGGGTCGGGAGATGGCCGATCCCGCTCGAAGGAGGCGGCGCCGGGCTCGGTAGCACAGCTGCGGCGCCGCCGCGGGTCGCCGGCGGGCGCGAGGAAGTCGCGACCGCTACGGCGACCCGGGATGGACCACGCCCCTTCCGTGGCCGGGGGGCGTCGTCGGTGGAGGGGACGGGGGAGGTGGTAGCTTCCCCGAGGAGGGCTCCCCTCTAGAGAGGGGAGCGGAGGCTGGGGGTTCCTGGAAGTGGCCTTTGTGTTCCCGGGGGCTCCTACATGCCTGAGGAAGGCCATCCCTGAGGTTTTTAGTGGGTAGGCCTCCCCTTCTGGGGAGGAGAGCCCCACATAACCCCGGCTCGCCACAGCCGGGGTATGCAATTTAATGCATTTTCCTCAGGGGAACAAAAAAAAAAAAAAAAAAAAAAAAAGGTAAATCGCGCGACAAGCTTTTATACGTAAAAGTTTTATTTTGTTCTTTTTAGCGCATTTAATAAAAGCTTGTATTATTAATCAATCTTTTCCTCGATTATATAAATTACAGCTGAGATATAGTCAAGTATCGTGGTGTGTCGTATCGGAACGTTATCAACTATTCCATTAAATCTCACTTTTGTTATTCATGAGAATTAATTTATTCGCAGCCATGTGAAGATGAAATCCCAAAATACCCATAGCCTAGTATGCTGCTCCATGAATAATTTTAGTGAAGCCGCAATATTTATGTTATTACGCTTATATTCGGATGTAAATTGTGTGAACAATAGGTGACCTCATACCATGATATCTTTTGCATTCATAAACTATTGTATTTTTTTAAATTGTCGATGTAGTGAGTCAGTGCCGACGGTCAGTAAGGTGTTTCCTCTCGTTATTTGTATTGGATTAGTCGAGGTTAGTACCTACACCAGTTTCAAGATGTCACAATCTATGAGGTCCCGGATTCAAGTCCCGAGCATATGTTTGTGTGATGAATGCGAGCATTTGTACCTTAGTCATGGTTGTTGATATATATTTCAATAAAAATTATTTATATATGTGTAATATATGTTTGTCTATCCGTTACCCTAGATCCCATAGCACAAACCTTACAGAGCTTAGTTTGGGCTAGGCTAATTGGTGTAAGTGTAAGAAATAATAATATACGATTAGACTTGCAAATGAAAGCAAAAACTTTCAAATGACATCCCTATTCAAATGTTATCACAAAAGACTAGCTATACGTATTGGCGCTTAATAGATTACACTTAGTTTTTCTCATACGTTGATGTAGGGTTGTCGATACATAGAAATATATAAATAATTTATTTAATTTGTAATGGAAAATAAAGTAACTTGTTTGTAGCGCTAACGTTTTTTCTACACAATCTTCACTTTTTATTTTGGATACTCTTGGATAGATCTGTAATTATGAACTGTAAGGAGAAAATTACCAGAGATACCGTTTCACTTTACATAAATCTCATTTGTTTGCGAAATTCATGAAAAGCAGTAATTACTCCATTGGTAATTAATTATCTAGTAAAAAACTTCACACAACTTTTCAGTTCCTATCGAGTATCTTTGGGCTTAAAATGCTTGCCTTAACAAGGATCAATAAAGATCGATTATAAAGTAATATTAAAAAAAAGCGTGTGTATAAAAATATTAACAAATGAATTTCATCTCTGTTACTTAACAGTCCAAAGTAGCTATTGTGATAGCAAACTTAGCCGGGGAGTTAGGGGATAAGAATAAAGACAATCCCACTCGCAAGCAGGCACCCACACCAATGGCTGTGCCAGGAACTTTGAGCGAAGTTTCCTTATTAAATGCTTGTGTTTTTATTCAATCTACTCGATGCTTTGTTTTGGAGGGTTGAGTCTGCGACAGAAACGAAATTTATATGAGTCATGCAATCTCAAAAGTAACGACTTTGATAGATGTTTGCTTTGTAGTATGAAAGGACCTAAAGTTGAAGACACATTTGATCTGTTCTAGTGAATGTATAAATAAAATTTAGAAGGACGAAAACATTTATTTCATATTACAAAAGGCGGCTACGTAAGTGGATATAATAAAATTGCCGGATGATGTGACTAGGGATTGCAATCCAGCGGCGTTTTCAATCCAGCGGAATTTTTGCTGGATTGACCTGAATCCAGCTGGATCCAGCGCGGATCCAGCAAAACGTGGAACGAAAATAAAAAGACGACATTTTTAAGACTTTTTTTATTAATTTATACTTGTTACGATAATCTTTGAAATCTTCCACTCATTTGTGGTGATATCTTATATTAATTTGCTTTGATTTTTTAATAATTTGAGATCAAAATAATCAACATAAAATTAAATAACAAACATATCCTTATATTCATATAACATTTAAGATAATGTTTCTAAGTAAGCACTATGTTATTAATTACGCTTATGTTTAATGATAGGACGGCTAATCAGTAGCAATCAGTCTCACAAATTCTTTTAAAATTATCTTAATTAACATTCTTTTAAAAAGGACCGTAACAATAACACTATTTTAATTTTCAATAGCATTTTTGTACCAAACTAAAAAAGCTTTAAAATAATCTTCTCTCCGCTCGTTAATCCTTAATAATTAAGCAGTTTAAAGTCTGACGATAAGAGACTACTTCTTTTTTTGAATTCTCTGAAAGTAAGACCTTAAAAAACAAATTTTATCTACAGTCTTATTTCCCAACCTGCTTCGCACAGCACTGCATATGTAGCCGGCTGCTGAGAATGCCCTTTCGGCCTCTACACTGGTCGGCGTTACCTTTCCTGCGGCACGTGCTATGGACAGAACGGCAACGTTGCCGCATCGATTCGAAAATGGCGGCAACTCAAAACTAAATAATAGAAATTGATACGTTTGCGGATCCGCATCGCTGGATCAAGATGCATGCTGGATCCAGCATATTTAAAAAGGCGCTGGATCCAGCTGGATTGCTGTATGCTGGATCCAGCAATTGCAATCCCTAGATGTGACACAATAAAGTGTTCCCTCAGTATGTGTCAAAATACCTTTTCTTTCAAGTTGACCTTGAATATGCGTACCTGGTAATATATAATGTTATTCCAAGAACTACTGTAGTAACATACTTAGTCTACATCGCTTGTTGCCGAGTATTAGGTATAGTTTGTTTGTGAGTTTAGCCCGGCATGGACTGTTCAGTTCCTCATCGCCAGTTAGGCGGACGTGTCGTTACCGAACATTATAAAAGCGATGAATATCAGTAAGAGTCTGCGATAGGTCGTCTCTGAGAATAAGGCTCTGGAACGGGCACTAGAGGTGGATCTCTGTAAGTCGCCGGAGAAGGGACGGTCGTAGAGGCTGGGATTATGCCCTGGGCTGACAAAAGCTTGTGGGTTGCAGACCATAATGCGCATGTAACGGAAAAAACGTTGCTAGTATTCATCTCCGTCTAAAAAGACATAGAAGCATCTACTAGATGTGGAGGGGCCGTAATGACATCTTGACTATCAATACATAGTATAAAACAAAGTCGCTTTCGCTGTATGTCCGTATGTATGCTTAGATCTTTAAAACTACGCAACGGATTTTGACGCGGTTTTTTTTAATAGATAGAGTGATTCTTAAGGAAGATTTGTATGTTATAATAAATGCATAATATAGTAGAGAAACACTGATAAATTTAAAGGTTTCTAATGTGATGTCGTAAATAAGCACGTTTTTTTGCGCTTATATTGCAAAACGCTGGCTGAACCCTACGAGATAGACCAAAATAATGTACTACAGTATTGTACAACTTACAAAAATCCACAAAAAAGTCGGCGATGGTATATGTCTATCTCTTAGGGATAACCCACCATAACCATTTTTTCACTGCACCTGTGCGAAGCCGGGGTGGGTCGCTAGTCAACAATAAACGGTGACATCGGAAATGTGAGGTTTTTAATGGGTGCGAACTCACTATTCCTCCTCGTAGAAAAAAAGGAGGGATAATGATAATTCTTCGCCCAAATTTGGTGGGGTAGTGCATAGAGAATATCCCGGACTAGGTATTATCCCTCTTTTGAAAAAAGGTTATTTGTGATTTACTCTTAGATGTTATCGACTCTAATACGTATTAAAAATATAAGCAATGAGGTTGTGCAAACTCACTCCTTATTCTTTTATATTGTTCGGAGTGTCATCAATATGAAGTCTTTTCTCCACGGTAACTAAGATCGGCTAATTTCTAAGATGATCATGTAATGTCATTAATATAGTGCTTATTATTTTGTCAAGGTATATAAGTTTTCATGCGAGTACCTTCGGCGATTTTTAACAATTCTTTGCCACCTATTTATACTGGTTAATTTGGCGTGAGACAATAATATTTTTGTGAACTGTATACATAAGGTTTTCAATCAAATTCCTAAG
The DNA here is from genome assembly GCA_036419045.1 of Scirpophaga incertulas. Classification (NCBI taxonomy): domain Eukaryota; kingdom Metazoa; phylum Arthropoda; class Insecta; order Lepidoptera; family Crambidae; genus Scirpophaga; species Scirpophaga incertulas. The sequence goes on from CM071645.1 coordinate 16,267,826, forward strand.
ATATTGAAACAAGCAGAGATTTTGCAGTAAGCAAGCAGAACATTGAGTAGAATTTTAATTTTTTTCCTTCGATTCAATTAATTTGTTTATATGGGTTCGCTTTTCTAATATATGTTTACAGTAAGATGTAAAATTATATAATTGCATATAGTAAGATGGACAATTATATAATTGACATACAAACTTGAAACTTAATTGTTGCTCAGTTGCAGAAACACTCATTAACTTAATGCACCCTTAAACTTAATGATCATTGATGCAACTGTGTAACTGGTATATTTGACTAATTAAAGCCTTCCCGGCGAGAGATTGCGATTCTAACAGGTCAGATCCTTACGTACATGGAATAAGTACTATTTTTGCATTATTTAAAACATCCTTCTCGGAAATTTACCTTATTTATATTAGGGTCTGAGTTGTAGCTACAATGTGATGTTTAATTGCATTGAACACATTAGCTGGATAAGTGGAACAAAAGCTTAATGACGGCTGCAGGTTTTTCAGTGATAGCTGGGGTTTTTCATCGTCATTAAGTATAATCAATTTTGGACCTAAATTATGTAGATTTAATATATTTCTTTCCTGATCATTCGACACTACCTTTAACAACGATTACTATAATGAATAGAATGAAATTTGGATCGCTCGCATAAAGGAATCGGTGGACTTATTGATAAGAAATATTAATACTAATCAGCTTATATAAATATATACGGAGATAAATATAGATATATGTATATATATAGAGAGAGACATATAGAGAAAGGACATAAGCCATACTAATTAGTTTTTACACTAAGCTGCATGATCTATAGACCCCTATTTAACTTTACCTGATATTGAATGCCTACAGCCTACAACTTACAAAATTTTATAAACATTTATAATACACTAGCTTTCTGCACGCGGCTTCGCCCGCGTGGATATCGAGATTGGGTCTATAGAGGGTTAAGGGTCATAGCTTTTGCCCACGACTACATATGTGCGGAAGTCGGTTTATGGCGCGAAGGTTTTATCGCGCTTCCCGTGGGACTATACGTTTTTCCTAGATAAAAAATACCGAAAAACCTTGCTCAAGAATCACTCTATCTATTGATGTAAACTGTATGAAATTCTGTGCAGTAGTTTTTGAGCGATGCCTTTATTTTCTGGGATAAAAATAGCCTAAAACTTTCCTCGAGAATCACATTTATTAATGAACAACACATGAAAAACCATGCAATCGTTTTTGAGCGAAGCCTTTATTGCTTATCCCGTGGGATCTGACTATTTTTCCGGGATAAAAAAAAAGAAATGTGGTTTGAAAGAGGATATCGTGACAAGAATAGAGAAAGGGATGCTTGGGTGGTTTGGGCATGTGGAACGGATGGATGAAAGTAGAGTGGAGATACGGGACGAGGAAGACCTAGGCGAACATATTTCGAACAAATCGAAAGTGTCCTCAAAAAAGGCCAGGTCAGAAGTACCCGCAATCGTCGAGCATGTATGAGGAATGTTATGAAAGTAGATGAAGCGAAAGAGATATATAAAGACCGTAGCAAGTGGAAAGACGTAATCTCTGCCTACCCCCATGGGAAAAAGGCGTGACTGTATGTATAATAATAATATTTATTTTATAAACACTCTTATAGTCAATGTTACATTTTTTTTTTAGCTTAAATTATATGTATACACGTATTATAATAACTGTGAACATACCTGAACTAGGATTAACCTGTATCTCAGGCTTGTAATTACAAAATAAAAATATGGACACATAAATCAAATGCAAAATGTATATTATATTTGATTAATAGCTAAATTTAAACAAAGTAAGAAAGAGATAAAAATATAAATAAAAATACAAACTATTTGGTAACTAGTAATAGTTTCTCTGTATCGTCATACGACATAACTTGAAGTGCTTCTTGAATATATGTATGTAAAAAGTAGCCTATATTACTCTCCATCCCTACAAGTATCTCCACGTAAAAATCACGTCAATTTGTCGCTCCGTTTTGCCGTGAAAGACGGACAAACAGACACACACACTTTCCCATTTATAATATTAGTATGGATTTTTTACTTCATAGGTAAATAATTTTGTCTTTATATTAGACTAGCTTTCTGCCCGCGGCTTCGCCTGCGTGAATTTCGGGATTGGGTCTATAGAGGATTAAGGGTCATAGCTTTTGCCCACGGCTACATATGCGCGGAAGTCGGTTTATGGCGCGAAGGTTTTTATCGCGCTTCCCGTGGGACTATCCGTTTTTCCGAGATAAAAAATAACGCAAAACCTTGCTCAAGAATCACTATCTATTGATGAAAACCGCATGAAAATCTGTGCAGTAGTATTAGAGCGAAGCCTTTATTGCGTATCCCGTGGGATCTGTCCATTTTTCCGGGATAAAAAGTAGCCTATGTTACTCGGGGATAATGTAGCTTTCCAAAGGTAAAAGAATTTTTGAAATCGGTCCTGTAGTTTCGGAGCCTATTTATTACAAACAAACAAACAAACAAATCTTTCCTCTTTATAATATTAGTATAGAAGATAGTATAATGTAAGTAAATATGTACTATCAGTGTATGTTGGGATCCATTGTCGTGGACCGCTGTTCTCATTTCATGGACCCCCAAATTTTTGTTTGATGACGTAGACCCCTTGCAGGTTATGGCGGCTATGTGCCCCGTATGGGCCTAGAGAACTCGGGGGGTTTTGGTGGGTAGGCCGGTCCTGTCAGACCGGACACCCCACACACGGCCGCGCCAGCGCGGATATAGACCACTTTGGGAACCTCTGGACTTAGATCAACACTATTTCTTTCCGTCCACACTTTTTCTCTGGTCTATTTTATTGACGTGACAACGTCTTAAATTAGGTTGCGGCTGGGAGTCACTTATGAAAAAGTGTAACGCTCGGTAACGTTACGATGAGTCACCGAACGAGAGAGAGGCCCGCCGAATGCCTTGCGTCTCTCTCCCACTCAACTATGATCGGTCTGCCGCGCGCGCAGCACTAGAGAATTAGGCGCATTGAATCGGCGCATGCTTGTGTCTCTGTCTTTGTCTTTCTCGAACGTTCTTGGCGTTGGAAAAACAAGAAAGCGTCATAATACAAGTTCACACGTGTGGTTAAAGTATCGTCAGCTGTGTCTGTAGTGAAAATGTGGAGTGCTTAGATTCGTCATTTACAACAACTACAACAATAAAGGTAAATAATTGTACACTGATATTTCATTATCGTAAACTATGATTAATTGTTAGATTGACACAAAAGTTGAGAAACTGAGTTTATAGTTATGTCATACTATTGATAAATGTTGATAGTGTTAAGTAAATTATTAGTTTAAAATTAATTAATTAATTAATTATTATTTTACAAATTTTCGTTAATTTCAAATTTATTTAGCACTCAAATAGGAATTAGTTAAGTTTAAGTTTACATGTACAATGTTTTAGTAAACAAAATATATTTCTATAGTTAAAATTTGTGCAAATCTTATTTTCATTCAATTCCTTGTTCCTATTGTGCAATTTAATTATATTCATATCAATAAATATTCTACTGAGAAAAAGACGTTGTCACGTAAAATCTTCGCCCGTAAAACCGACTTTACAGGCAACCATTTTTTTACTAGTAATCAGTACATGTTTTTTTCCTCTGGAGAGGAGAGGCTGAGAATCCTCATGGATACCATAATGATTCTATCGGACTCATAACCGATGTAAATACAGCCTGAACCTTAAGGACCATAGGGTCTTATCCCCTTCCATCCAAGCGCACCCCGCCACACCCCCGATATGGGCTGGAAGGACACCGGGGGGTTATTAGTGGGTAGACCGGTACTCTATCGGAGAGCCCCACTCACGGCCGCGCCTAGCCAGCGCGGTGACAAGGTGCATAAGGTGCATTTTCCCCACGCAAAAAAAAGGGTATAGAAGAATACAGTATAGAGGGTGAAGAAGACAGAGGGTATAATATGGATGGAAAGGGATGTACTTGCAAAGCGTGTAGTATGGTTCAGCATTATGTCTAGTAAAACATTGACGGAATTGACGGATATTGAAAGAATGTGTCATCTTGTCAAAATGGTTGAATTGCATTGATGATTTTTTGTATAAACTCTAAAAATAAAGATGAAATTTTAAAAGTTAATTTATTTTCTTCATGGATGATGAATTATCATTCGCAATTTGACGTCTTTTTCGCATTTATTATTTCGATAAATTTCCAAGCGTAGATAAACAAAGTGACCGCTAACTGGTAACGAATCGAGATAGCTGTGTTGGAAACAGCCTCAGAAATGTCAGTCAGAGCATCGAAGTTATTAACTGTATTATATTTTACTTGTTTATTATTAAAACAGTGTTTGCTATGGTCAACATTAAATTTGAATGAACTCCTAAAGCCTACTTGTTTATTAACTTAGGTTGATAATTTTGGATTGAAATCTTCTTAAAAATGACAAACGCAAAATGTAATAAATATAATAAAAACATAAAAGATAAAAATAAATTTGCCGTTCTAACGTACAGGCTACAAAAAACTAGAGGTAAACGAGGAAAAAACTGTAGCTGAATTGTCCTTTCATAAGTTTAAGGTACATGTTAAACAGACGCTAATGAGTAAGGGCTATTACAAAGTCATATTTGAATAAAGTTAATTTTGATTTTTTGAAATAAATATCTTTCTTACGCTCACTCACACCAATTAACCTAGCCCCAAGTACGCCCTGTAAGGCTGGTGTTATGGGATCTAGGGTAACTGATATTATGTTATTTATATATAATTTTTGACGTGAAACGTCTTTAAAATCGCGCCGAAACATACGGGTACTAGGTTTAAAAAGTGGACCGTAACGAAAAGGTCTATATCTTCGTACCTTAATAATTAAAAAACTATTGGACTTAGAAACAAAAAATGTGGTGTGAATATTTCACTTATATAGTCAGCTCGCTGTTATGACATTGAGTTTTTTATTAAAATAATTAAAACACCGTCAATCTTGTTTTATTTCAATATTTTCCTTTAAAAGCGATTGCCTATTATACTCGTAGACGTTTCACGTTAAAACCAACGGCCGTGTGCCCCGGCAACAGCCCCACTCGATTTTTTTTTTACATAATTAATTAACAACCATGAACTAAGGCACAAATGTTCGTATTTGTTGCACAAGATTGGCCCTCACCGGGACTCAAACTTAGGAGATAGAGACACTTTGAAACCGGTGTACTACTAACCACTTGGCTACAGTCTCTTACAATGTAAAATATATGGCATTTTTAATAAGCTTCCACAAAAAGTTATAAAATTTATACATTTAAAAATTATCTCATAAATGCTTATTGTAAAGTGGATCATTTGAGTGACCACTCTATATGGGAACCTACTACCTACTTCTATTGTAAAAGAAAAATCATGCTACCAATGCCGTGTTCAGGTTGTTACTTGATAAATTACTGGGTACTGACGCAACTTTTTAAATCATTATTATTTACACCTTATGTCATATTGTTGCAATGTAATTTGGTTATCTAAGGAGTTGCAGATTTGATGCGACCCCCAGTCCAATTAATCTTCTAAAATTTCATATAGGAACCGGAAGGATACTAAACCAGGGTAGTCTGCTTGAGTAACTCAGTCCTACCTATTTCTACCGTAAAATAGCAGTATTCGCATTGCTGTGTTCCGAATTTGAAGGGTAAGTTGAAGGTAGGGTAGATTGTAAAATTACTGAGTATTGTGATTTTCTATACTATAATATATAATATTACTAGCTGACCCGCGCCCACTTCGTTGGGCATAATATTAATAATCCCCGAAGCGAGCACGAAAGCGAACTGAATTAAACCCGAAGCCATCGCGCGCCGTCCGCTGATGATGATGATGATGATGATGATGATGATGATGATGATGACGCTCCGCAATAATGTGGCTTTCTATTGGTGAAAGAATTTTTAAAATTGATGATGATGATGATGATGACACTCAGATTTAAACTATCCTAAGTCTCAAGTTGGATCGAACTGCACATGGTGTGCGAATTTTATTATAATCGGTTAAGTAGTTTAGGAGTTCATTGAGCACAAACATTGTGACATGAGATTTATATATATTAGACTAGCGGCCCGTCCCGGCTTCGCACGGGTAGACATTAGGTACTCTTCGCAGCGTATGCGATGAAAGACATTTTATGCCAAATTATTTTTAATAAAATAATTATCATAGCAGCGCCATCTATTGATTACTTACTCAACCCAGTCGAAAGGTATCGACATCTGTTAGAATCATTTGGAGTTAACAGATAATTGTGACTGTCAAATAATAACAGCAAAATAATTAGCAATAAATTAAAATTGCAACAATAATTTGAGATTTAAACTATCCTATCTCTCAAGTTGGATCGAACTGCACATGGTGTGCGAATTTTATTATAATCGGTTAAGTAGTTTAGGAGTTCATTGAGCACAAACATTGTGACATGAGATTTATATATATTAGATAAAGAGGAAAGATTTGTTTGTTTGTTTGTTTGTAATGAATAGGCTCCGAAACTACTGGACCGATTTCAAAAATTCTTCTACCTTTGGAAAGCTACATAATCCCCGAGTAACATAGGCTACTTTTTATCCCGGAAAAATCGACAGGTCCCACGGGATGCGCAATAAAGGCTTCGCTCAAAAACTACTGCACAGATTTTCATGCGGTTTTCATCAATAGATAGAGTGATTGTTGAGCAAGGTTCTGCGTATTTTTTATCTCGGAAAAAACGGATAGTCCCACGGGAAGCGCGATAAAACCTTCGCGCCATAAACCGACTTCGCGCATATGTAGCCGTGGGCCTATAGACCCAATCCCGAAATCCACGCAGGCGAAGCCGCGGGCAGAAAGCTAGTTTATTATAATTATATTTCACATGTTGGCAACGTATACTGTAACTTTTGCGTATAGTATAGACATCAGAATCTAGTTACCATCTCATTTAAAAAAATAGTATTTTATAGATATCTATATATTAATTAGTGATGTGCCGGATCGTCAAAAATCTAGATCCGCGGGTACAGATCTAAATACGGATATTTGGTGTCAAGATCCGCAGATACGGATACGGAACTTAACTTTCTTACACAATCTGATGTTTCGACTTGCATTGTGCGGCGGGTCTTTAAATAAATATTTTTAAATAAATAAATATTGTGTAAAACTTGTGATGAAAAGTATTCACATAAGGGTAAAGGCTCAACTTCTTTAAAAAATCATTACAAAGAAAACATCCTCAAGAATATGAAATATTCTTTAAAGAAGACTCTGCTAAATAGATCCGTAAAAGATCCGCCTAAAAGTAACGGATACGGACACGGATACGAATCTTTCTTCTGCCTCGGATATCCGTGGATACGGATACCCGGCACATCACAAATATTAACGAACAAGCAGACTGTTCATCTAATGATAAGTGCTACTTTGAGATTTGCAGCAAATCTGTGCACTCCTGCAAGAACCACAGTGTACGCTGTCAAATTGTGATATAAGACATAAAGTACCTAGTAATTTCACTGCCGTATTTTAAATCAACCTGCAATTTTTCATATTTTGTCATCTTTTTACTTTTATCCGTTCAGTATACCGCACGAATAGTGAAGCGAAGCGTTTAATATAAAAGATAATGCATGCTTCAGGTGTGTTCTACGGAATACGTTCAGAATTTCCCTTAAGTCGCTTTTGTGGCATATTGGCGGCTGAGACATACATTATACAGTCTTCACGGGGTAAAATGGCGTAGGTAGCTGCTATTAGGTGATTGACATGCAAAATGTATTATTATTCCACCTAACTCCTTTAGCGTTAGAATAAACTTTAAGTTGTTTGTCATTCCATTGGGAATATTTGATATTGTAATGGCGTTGAAAAGATTTTGAAAAATAAACATTTTGCGTGGATATAGCAGTTGTGTATTTGACAATTTAATTTTTTATGTGTACTGTTAGCTGAGAAAGACTGTAGAAGAAACAGTGTAGGTACCTGCGATTATTATTTTTGAAGATACAGCAACATGTGTGTATTGAAACGCTCAAAATCGCTCCATACTGTAAAAAAGGGTAATTAATGAAATTATAAAATCCGTTTGCGTTTCTGTGTAACTTGGAAATGAATAACCTATAACAAGAAAGTCCTAACTGTTTTTTTATCGTTGCAAAATCTTCGGTTCCCAAACCTCGCAGAAAATTTGCACGTTATTTAATACATGTCTTGTTACAGCATTTTGCTCACAAGATATCTATAGCGCAAAGCGCATCCTATATATCTCATGATGACTTTCCGAACAGAAAGCTAACAACTTTTTAAGCGATATTTAATGCGAAACTCTGTCAGTACAAAAACTAGAAAACAAAGTCGAGCCAGCAGTTAAAAGTGTCAGCACGGCAGGAGCAACGTTTTTCTCACAATCAGTGTCATGTCGTTTTGTGAGTCAATTTGTAGTTTTAATTGTCTTTGTATTGTGTTATTTTGTTTCAGTTAAAAGTAAACACGTTTCAGTTAAGCGTACATTAGGGCCGACATTACTCCTAAAAGTCCAGAAAATCCTCTAATTCATGAAAGATTTAGGACATACCGACCAACTATAAAGGGAACTAGAATCCCAACAGATCTATATAAATAAGTCGGAGTAAGAAGTTAATTTATAACGTCAAAGTTTCATTAAGTGTTGCTGCTGGATGCTGGATGTAACCAGGTCACTGGTTGGTTCACCCATGTGATAGATAGATATTTTATTTGGTCTACAGACACACACAATAATTATTGAGTAATAATCACAAGAAAAAAAACAAGTTTAGGGTTAGGCTTATGATATGTTCACTAGACTGACTAAGTAGGTGACAGTGTTTCGTATGTTACATGAAAGATATTTTAATGTCTCACGCTTTTTCACACAGAACCTGCAAGTTGCAGGCTGCATCTACCGGAATCCCTGACTACCGCGTTGTGGAAATGTCTGTTCAGCCTTTTGTGCTCGTGAGGAGGAATCCTCACGAGCACACTTCATGGTGGGTACAATAACAAGAATGTGATTGTACCTACTATGAAGTTATATACGGATACCTTTTTAAAAAAAAAAAGTAAGCCCAAGCTGATGATCATAACCGTTTGCGATCTGTCGTGTTATTTGCCAGCATATTACCGCGCATTCATCCCTAAGAACCGACTTACAGGATAATATGTTATCCGGAACGTCACGGCACGTCTAAATGCTCGTTCATTATTCACTAGCTTTTTCATGCCACTCGGTTTTATTTTTACTGAGATATTTCATTTAGATGTATGTGACGGTCATTACGTCAAGTTTTATGGAGTGTTGGGGCTCTTTATTTTTTTGTGGGTTGCTTCGAAGTTCCTATCTAAATCTAATCGCAATAGTTCAGTACTTCAGTAATCGCAAATCTAAATAGTTTGTAATCGCCGATCGTCTTTAACCTTAGTTTTATTTTTCTTTATATGTACTCGTAGGAACATATGAAAAGATATTCGCGTTGGGTAGTACGCGACTGATGACTGATAGAATGCACAAATTCAAGTCGATTTTGATGTGAACCGTAATTGCATGAATTAAGGATATGATGATAGATTGTTTCACTAAATAATCATTGATTAGTGACATTAGATAGATATATATCTAAATTGCGCGTTGTAAATGTATTTTTGTTTAGTGTAATTCGTCCACAGTGAAATCTTTCTGCTATAGTACCTTAACCCAGATAAAGAGTTAGTAGATTTTACATAGTATATGTTAGGTATACGTAAAGTTTTCTCCACTATAGGATCAGAATCTTTCGAACAACATAAACATACTAGAACATGGTAGGATCCAACACCAGACCTCCCGATCAGAAAAGCCGGTGTGAAATCTCAATCAATTTATATTAACGATTATTTCGCCTTTTCGGCACGCTGCTTCTTACCTTCACCTTCAATATTTGCAGATTCTTATGCAGATAAGCGAGGTCATTGTCATCTAAAGTATCTTCATCAGAGTTTGTAGCTGTAAATCACAGAAAGTGCCATACCGCTCAAGAATATATTTGAATTTTCATTACGACTGTCTGTGCATAATAAATGTTATCTCCGATTTTATGATCATTGATAAGCACAAATGCTGAGAACCCTAAGTACTGCAATATACATTTGAGTATTGAAACATTGAAACATCAGGTCTCGGAGAATTTCAAAGACAGCAAACAATGACAAAGCATTACTGTTGTATTTATCTTAATAAATTATTTTGCATTTGGCAATTACGATAACCTTACTCGAGTAAATTTTAAAATTTACTCAAAAGCAACTAATTGGAGACACATAAAGACTCTGAGTGCGTTTGGAAAGATACGCGTACGTTTTCGATCCATCTACTGAAATGCCTCTAAACTACGATTTTTAATTCGAGTCAGTAAAATGACAAGTGCAACTGTCACTGATGCAAAAAAGGGTGACCCACTACAACTCACTACAATAGTGATGTTCGGCAATCAATAGATTTAGACATTTAGTCATGCTTTATTTTATTAGGTATCAAAGCGTTTTTTTTTTTGTAAATATGTAATACATACCATCCCAACTAATCCAACTAATATTATAAATGCGAAGTGTGTTTGTTTGTTTGTTTGTTTATTTGTTTGTTTGTTTGTTTGTTTGTTACCTCTTCACGCTTAAACTACTGGACCGATTTCAAAAATTTTTCACCTTTGGAAAGCTACATTCTCCCCGAGTAACATAGGCTACTTTTTATCCGGAAAAAATCGACAGATCCACGGGATGCGCAATAAAGGCTTCGCTCAAAAACTACTGCAACAGATTTTTATGCGGTTTTCATCAATAGATAGAGTGATTCTTGAGGAGTTTTGCGGCATTTTTTATCTCGGAAAAACAGATAGTCCCACGGGAAGCGCGATAAAATCTTCGCACCATAAACCGACTTCCGCGTATATGTAGCCGTGGGCAAAAGCTATGACCCTTAACCCTCTATACACCCAATCCCGAAATCCACGCGGGCGAAGCCGCGGGCAGAATATTAAATAATATGATTTGTGACACATGACACTGGAAATGTCATTTTACTGACTCGAATTAAAAATCGAACTTTAGATGAAAGTCTAATCCAATCGTTTTGCCAGTGTACATCGGCATCTAAGCACCCACTTGTACAATAAGCCTTATAAGGATAGTCACCTTAAAGATAATGGAGAAATCCTCAGAAGACCCATGGTCACTGATATAACCTAAAGAATTCCGAATTTGAAGTGGCAACCAGCAGAGCACATTGCTCGCAAACCTGATAGCTATTGGTGCAGAAAGATCCACTAGTAGCCAATAAGGTCTGCAGTAAGGTGGACCATGGTTTATCACTGTTGATCACTGTTTCTCGCTTCAATATTTACAATATTACTTCAATATTTCGCCTACAGAAATTTAGGATTTCTTTTGCGTACTGTTCGTGGTTTTACAAATATTGCAGCTATTGTCGCTTTGTATAACACTTTGGTGCGAAGCCAACTAGAATGTAATGCAGTCATATGGGCTCCACATGAGACTAAATATAGTCTTATGTTGGAGAGAATACAAAATAAATTTGCTCGGTTTTTTATATTTAAGGCTCTATGGAGTATATCCTTTTTACCCGCTTATGTATCCACCTTGTTTGTATTAGGCATGGTTGGATACAACGAGCTCAGAGTGAGGCGTGAGTTTGCACTGGCTCTATATTTGTTTAAATTAATTAGAGGCAAAACATATAACGCCAACATACTGGAATCAGTGTGTCTGAATGTGCCGGACGGATATGTGGGACGGCGACGTCGGCCTAAACTGCTGGCTGTACCTCGCGGCCGCACTCATCTACTAAATCAGGCGCCCCTGACGCGCGCGCTTCACACTCTTAATCTAATAGCAGAGGAGGCAGATATTTTTGCTTGTACACTGAGTGAATTCACAAGGATAGCATTATATATAATAAGTTATAAAGTTAAGCTATGATAATTTAATTGACTTCGCTATTGCATTAGGTTAACCTGTAAGAATAGTGTATAAGTGATGGATACAATAAATAAAAAATAAAAAAATATCTCAAAGGAATTGAGAATATACAGGTCTTGCCCTTCTGTTTGTTTTACCGTAATGCAAATTTTTATTAGGGTCGAATTATAGAGTAACTTTATGACACTAGATATATAATACAATGAATCAATCATGCAATTCTGAAAGATAAATTTTATCTTCAACTATTGGTACCTGACTTTTAACCTGTACCGTATAGTAATAAAAAATAAAAAGTTTGTTTGGTTGAAAGCATTAATCTCACAATCTACTAGGTCTAACAATTGAACAAAAAACAGTAATTCAGTGACGAATAGTCCATTTCTCTACGACGGTTATTGGCTATCATCACGCTACGACCAATATGAATATAGCATTAATAAAAATATGTCCATACATCGAACAGCTATTGTTGGGTAATAATAAAAAGAAAACAAAAGAATTATTGAAAAATAATATTACGTTTGATTTAGTATATCTGTGTTTTTATCTTCTCGCTTATTTTACGAGAATCGACCAAGGTAATTTACCGCCATGATATATTTTTGACAGCCAATTAAAAAGATATTAGCATAATAAAAAACAGATAGTATTACTATCCTAAGATGAATCAAAATTATGTTGATTATCTTAAAATAATCTTTTTATTATTCTATTTAATATTGTTTTATTTAACATGCTTTAAACGTAAAGCTATTTATAGAGTAGTATGCAAATATATTTTTTTTATAATAATCGAACATATGGACCTTTCTCTTGTTCTATGGAGATTTATAACGTTAACTATAATCTTCGAAATGTGACTTGATTTTAAATAGAACAGGCTTAGTAAAGTCATTAATCTGTTGTGAAGTAAATTCTTCATTATAAGTGGAGTAAATTCTTCGTTATAAGAAGTGGTAATAGACCCGCCTCAATTACATAAAGACTCGTAAAAGTTCCCGAAGTTTTGCTGTTTATGCACCTCAGCCTCGGGCAGAATAGGCAGGCATGTCTTTATGTGTAACATTCACACTTCCAGTATATTTATAATATCCAATAAAACACGATAAGAATGTAAACTTGTCCAGTGCACATAGGATGGGTTATTCTTTATGAGCTGCAAATTTTGGGATCAATTCAGCTATCCAACTCGAATAGTCACTACATATTTTGTTGCTCATAAAAATAGAAATCCAAAATGACTCATAACGAGATTCAGTTCTATGTACGACTCTGAATGGTATAGTTAAATGTGCAATATTTTGGAAATGGTTAAATTGTTTGTTTACTTTATTGCAATATTAAAACGAATGGTACTTAAGTTCTTGACTAAGTACTCTGTTGACTAACTTCACTTGTATGGAGGAAACAAAGTTTACATTTGCATCGGGAAAACTGCCTCTATTTACGAGCGACTTAAAATAAAAATTATTCCAGAAAGGTAACACGCAGGAGAATGAAGGCTTTTACAATCATCCAGTAGATCTTAGTAGAGTAGACAGTGCGATTCAGACTTACTCTACCCTGGTATCGTTAAACTCAATCCCATGATAGCCACTACCAAAAGTAATGAACGCAGACATTTCTTAGAAAGAGACAACGCGACGATATTAATCTTTATAGCGCCTAGTGGATACTTTGAAACGTTTCGCTCGTTATCTGCTAAAAATAAGGATCAGGTGGATATTAGTTTGGAAGAAATGGCCCAATGCTCTTAGCGCCATAAGCACCTCAGTACAGGCATCGCTTAAGTTTATATTATTTAGAACGAGCTTCAGTGTTAGTAATAAGGGGATTTATAAAATTTTCAGAGATACCACAATATGTTTGTTAGTGAATCCAGTAGTATGGTTTTTAAAATGGTTTTACAAAATATTTTTATTACGTTTATAGTCATATATATTGTGCACTAAATAACAAAACAGGATAAAAAGGATAAAGCATAAAAAATACAATAGGTCCTTATTCCTATAAGTAATTTGTCCCAACCCATTTGTGATAGGACAAATGTTGAGAGACGTGAATAAAACGTGTACTCAAAACAATAAAAATATTAAGAAAAAATGTAATACTAATAATACAATGAAACTACATGTTCTTACATATATATAAGTATATACAAAATACATAAAAGTATATAAAATATGATACAGTGATATTAATAAGAGGATAACAAATAGTTAGTAGTTAGGATAACAAGGGTTTTTTTTAGTTTTTTCTTAAACAATAGGTAAGAACTAATGTCGCGTATTGAAGGAAGAAACATAATATAATCTAGCTACCACGATTTTACATCGCTTGCAAACGATATCAAAACGGTGTAAATTTTTCTATGAAAACTTTCTAAAGCGCCCCTGTAACTATTTTTGTAATATTAAATTGACATGACTTTTATATTACTATATGGCACATACCTATCGATAACAATAGCAAAATCATGGTAGAGCCAATGATCCTTTGGATCGTTAACGTCTATGTTATAAAGTTCAATTTCCAAATAATACATGTTATATTCCCATTAGGTAGAATTTACATAAGAAACTCATAATGTCAATTTGGATGTTATTCAGATCCTACTGATGTTCATTTGTTCAAATCCTTTAAACAAAACAGAATTTTTAGATTTACAACATACCATATACAACAATCTATACTAACAAATCTGAGTATATTTTACGTCATATAGACAGCTACGAGTATATGACGTAAAATATACTCAGATTTGTTTACATTTATGTTGTATAGACAACGAATCTAAAAACTCTAATTTGTTTACAAGAATTTGAACAAATGAACATCAGTAGGATTATACAACAATTTGTGAATGAGTTTACAACCATTAACCAGTGTTCATTAAATGATTCAGCACAGGTTAAATCAAATAAAATGTAAAATAAACAAACAAAACACAACAAGACTGCTAATGAACCTTTATTCATTTTAATTTGTTTCCAAATACGTATATTACCCCCGTAGATCTTTCATTTATACTTCATTTAAGACCTGGATAATTATATAAGCTTGTTTAATACGCGTAAGCTCTGTTCAGGTATTTACGCCTGTGGGTCGATCCCGGTTCTTAGCGATTCATCTCGGTCTATTAATCTTGCTATAAGGACGTCAGTGTCTGTGAATATTTCATTTGAAAGCAATTAGCGAATATTCATTTCTATAGAATATGAAAGTGTAATTACCAAAGCTTTCCTTCAGTTATCTAACGTCTGTTTATTTGTGTTTTGTGTTATTTATTTGTTGACTAGAAAAGAGCGCTGCAATACAATATAAAGAGAAATATATTTATAAACTAGCTTTCCGCCCGCGGCTTCGCCCGCGTTATATTCGATTTCCCACAGGAAGGATATGTTTTAACAATACTGCCATACAACCTTTCACCCCCTCCTTTCAACCTTTTACAACCCTTTTCTGCTTTAAAAGGTAGCCTTGTCCTTTCTCAGCCTCTAGACTATCTGTGTACCAAATTTCATTTAAATCGGTTCAGTAGTTTTAACAATATTTCCATACAACCAATAATCCCTCTTTCAACCTTTTACAACCCTTTACAACCTTTTTTGCATGAAAAAGTAGCCTATGTCCTTTCTCAGGCTCCAGACTATCTGTGTTCCAAATTTCATTTAAATCGGTTCAGTAGTTTTTGGTGTGAAAGCGGAACAGACAGACAGACAGACAGAGTTACTTTCGCATTTTAATAATATTAGTATGTATGTATGTATAGTATGGCACAAAACAATGAGCTTTTCCACAAATACTATTTTCACAGTACTTTTGATTAAAATTTCACCGTCTTCAATTTTCACAGATGACACTCCAGTTTTTATTATTTGAGTTCATTAAAATGACGATTTTTTTTTTTTTTAATGAACCGATTTTGATGAAACAAAGTTTAGATATTATTCTGAGTTAAAACAAAGCAAATAGTGAAAGTTTCAAGCAAATCGGTTCAGTACTTTCGGAGATAAACGTGAACATACATACAGACAGACAAAAAAATTCCAAAAAATTTTTTTTGCTTTCTAATAATCTATTTTAAGTGCCCCTCTATCCATTTCAGTCAAAAACTAAATGTACAGACAAAATATTTTTACTGTCTTATTATATGTATATAGATATAGATATATAGATAACCGACCGATAAAACCAATCATCAAATTTGGCTAATTTCAAAATCACAAAACGTTTTAAACATGATGCTGTGTTATTTTCGTTAAGAACGTTTATCAAGACTGCTCTAAGTTTTGAGTTACTAGCTATACAACTTCAAAATAACCGTTTGTAGTAACACCGTTTACATCTAACAAGCGGGTGAAGAAACTTCGGTAATGACCAAGAAAGTTAGGCGACCAATATGCAATATTACAGCGCAACTTTATTCATTACTTTATTACTGCGTTTGAATTTGTCCCAGAAAATTTAGTTAGCGTTCTTGAAACTATATGTTCTATGAATTCACATTTTACATGACATAATGCTGTGAAAATTTAAAACAAATGCGCATAAGCTGTACCAATATTCCGCCAATATCAACAAAATTGTCGACTTCAATATATACATATGTCTGCGACATGTCACGCTTTACGTCTGCATTTTTTTTTCATTCCATACGGTGGCAGACGAGCAAATGGCCCACCTGATGGTAAGTGGTAACCATCGCTCATGGACATCTGCAGTGCCAGGGGCACAGCTGAGCCGCTGCCTACCTGGAGAGAAATACTCTCATTACGAAAATCGCCGCTATTACAAGCGTAACAAGGGCTGTTTCAAGATGCTTGTTTAATGTACGTACTATAATGTCAAATAGAAATGACTAAAGACATAGATTTACGTTAATGAAAATACTTTAATACTTTCGCGATTTGAGTACATAGTAATTGTATTAAGATTACTAGATTTTATTTATTAGCGTAGCGCTTTTGCGCAGTTGCGTGTTGTGAAATATAATGTCAACGTTTTTTTTAGAAAAAGTTACTAAATGGACTGACGTAATAGGCATTAAAATAGCAATGAGACTGGTTTTCAGCTGCAGTCCTTTAATTTCCAATTTCTTGTTCACAGGAGCGCTCGACGAAGCCATGATGCAAGCGTTAGAGCACGACAGGATAGATTTCGTCAAGCTCCTGTTGGAGAACGGCGTCTCGATGCGAAAGTTTTTGACGATACCACGTTTGGAGGAGTTGTACAACACGAAGAGCGGACCTAGCAATACATTGCGGTACATTTTGCGGGATGTGCGCCCGCACCTGCCTAGGGGGTACGTGTACACTCTCCACGACATTGGCCTGGTCATCAACAAACTTATGGGAGGAGCTTATAGGTGGGTAGCAAAAAAAAATTTCGTTACAATAAGACTGGATAATATATGTGTAGTCCATCTTCGTCACTAAAGTTACATAGGTTGGAATATAAGATTATTAATAATTAAGATTACTAGATGCAGCGTAGTTGAAGATGTAGTGACAAAGATAGAGAAAGGGATGCTTAGATGGTTCGGCCATGTTGAAAGAATGAATGAAGGAAGATTAACGAAAGAGATACACAAGGTAAGAATGATAGGACGAATCGGTGCAGGTCGACCTAGACGCGACATATCTCGATCAAATCGAAGATGTCCTAAAGAAAGACGCTCATGAAAGTGGAGGAAGCAAGAGAAGTGTGTCAAGATCGTAGCAAGTGGAGAGAGGTGGTCTCTGCCTACCCCATTGGGAACAAGGCGTGACATATTGGAATACACTAATATTATAAAGAGGAAAGATTTGTAATTTTGTACGAGTATGTAACTAATAAACTCAAAAAGTATTGGACCAGTTTTAATAATTCATTTTTCATTAGAAAACTTAACCCCGGAATAAGCATTTCCTACGCCTCAAAAAAAAAGTTTTCTAATGAAAAATGAATTATTAAAACTGGTCCAATACTTTTTGAGTTTATTCGTTACATATAAAAATACAAATCTTTCCTCTTTATAATATTAGTGTATTCCAACCATACATACATATATGTCACGCCTTGTTCCCAATGAGGTAGGCAGAGACCACCGCTCTCCACTTGCTACGATCCTGGCACACTTCTCTTGCTTCCTCCACTTTCTTACACCAATTAGTCTAGCCCGAAGTAAGCTCTGTAAGGCTTGTGGAATGGAATCTAGGGTAACGGATAGACATACATATATAAATCAGAGACAGATGGTATACGTCTGTCTCTTAGGGATAACCCACCATAACCATTTTTTCATTACACCCGTGCGAAGCCGCGGGTCGCTAGTTATTATTATAACTTCGATAGCAACTCTGTGCCGCGCTTTCACACCAAAAGTACTGTACCGATTTAAATAAAATTCCCTTTCTCAGTAAATGTATATAGCTTGTAATACACAGTAGTCTAGAAAAAATTTTGATGCAAAAATTAAATTTCGATTTAATAAATATTTAAAAATACACTATTATGTGAGTTGTCAAAAAATACCGAATGCTTAGCATATATGTACATACTAATTCTATTTATTACAATAAATATTTACATTATATATCTGTCTGTGTAATATTTGCCCGAATCCACAGTGAAAGCGTGAAATCCTTGGGGCGGATTTATGATGTCAGGCTTGTGTGGAATCGTCGTTTTATTGCCCAGACAGCAACGAGTGTCCGTCGCACAGATTACAAATTATTCGCTTAATCCCCTACCCACCGTTATGTTTTCAAGTATTATATTAATCTGTATTGCTTTAAATTACGTCCATGACTTACTCTTCTTATCTGCACAATTTTGTTGACCATAACATTAATTTATCACTGTAGTTTGCATGTTACAAAGGAGTAAGCCCTATTTTTGCTTAGATGGTTAAGTGAGTGATAAAGTTATCGTTAATGCGTGATAAACTATATCAGTATGACATATGAACATTAACAAAAGGCATAGACATAACATGAGTAAAAAACGAGCCGAGCGAGATAGCGAGAGCATAGCTTGTCCTTATCTATTCGGGTGACCATAACTTTTTAAGGATGGGTTTTATTTCATATTTCGAATAATACTCTTATTACGAAATAAATACCCCTATATCGACCCCTATGGGTCTATGACAACCAGAAAGGAAAAAATTTGGGGGTCCATGAAATAAAAATGGAGGTCCACGATAATGGATCTCAACATACACTGACTGAAGTAAATAGGTACTTACTTACATTACACTATCTTCTAATAGAAGACTAATGCATTATTTATAAAACTATCTATGAAGTAAAAAATGATTATCTATACTAATAATATAAAGAGGAAAGATTTGTTTGTTTGTTTGTTTGTTTGTAATGAATAGGCTCCCAAACTACTACACGGATTTCAATAATTCTTTCACCTTTGGAAAGCTACATTATCCCCGAGTAACATAGGCTACTTTTTATCCCGGAAAAATCGACAGATCCCACGGGATGCGCAATAAAGGCTTCGCTCAAAAACTACTGCACAAATCAAATCAAATCAAATCAAAATAATCTTTATTCAACATAGATCTTTACAGTCACTTATTGACGTCAACAGACAAAACAAAAAAAAAACAAAGCTAAAAAAAAAACAAAAACCTTGTCCGTACGTACGAATAAGGAAAAAAGAAAAAAATAAAAAAATTGACTCGACACCTGTTCGGAAATTGGGAGAGCCTTCTGGAGAAGAACAGGCAAGAAACTCTGAAGGTCTATTTTTTATCTCCTCTTTACAATGATAATAATTATAATAATATAATATAAAAATACAATATAGTATAAGATACAATCATACCTAATACCATTACAGTCGTATATATGTTTACATACACATATAAAAATAATACAATATTATAAATAATGTAACAACATTATTTATAATATTGTATTATTTTATAATACTAATAATAATACTAATATACCAAACATGGCTCTATGAATAGTGTCCTTATTCCCAAATACTGTGATCATTTAGATAGTCACTTACTTTATAATAACCTTTACTCATGAGTGTCTTTTTGATATGGATTTTAAATTTATATAAAGGCAAATCAATGACACTTTGCGGAAGTTTGTTAAACATAGATATACATTTCCCCAAGAACGAACACACATTTTCATGCGGTTTTCATCAATAGATAGAGTGATTCTTGAGCAAGGTTTTGCGGTATTTTTGATCTCGGAAAAACGGATCCTACGGGAAGCGCGATAAAACCTTCGCGCCATAAACCGACTTCCGCGCATATGTAGCCGTGGGCAAAAGCTGTGACCCTTAACCCTCTATAGACCCAATCCCGAAATCCACGCGGGCGAAGCCGCGGACAGAAAGCTAGTATTTTATATGTTTATAAAATTTTGTAAGTTGTAGAATGTAGGCATTCAATATCAAGTAAGTAGGGGGTCTACCCAAAACCGAAAAGCATGGCAAAGGGTCTACGACCCAAAAAAGTTTGGGAACCTCTGGTGTAGACCTTAAAAGGTTAATTAAGTAAATAATTTTTATTAATATATTTCAACGTTCACTACAAGTTTCAATCAATTTGATTTAACCATTTTCCCTTAATGACTTTAACAAGCATCTAAAGGTAAAATAACTTAAGTTGACTCGAGCATCGTTAGTACTAAATAGTATATTAATTGCCGAACTTGTTTAATAACAGGAGACATGCTTCTAATGAAGAAAACTTATCAGGTTGATATTGATCGATGAAGACTTTTATCAGCATTGAAGCATCTTAATAATAGTACGGGTCTATGTGACCGAGGGTTTGATAATATGATATTACACGTAGATAGATTAACAGGATTACGTCGTTACTATCCCGGAATATATTATCTGTCTCAATAATAGCAGCCAAATTGCTTCATGTATGTTGGGTTCTTCAAGAGTCTGATCAATTTGATTATCTATATTGCGATTAAGTGCATATTGAAACTGACTTGTTTTTTAATTATATCTTTTACGAGTATCATCACAGCCCATATATGTCGCCACCGAGGCACATATTAGAATATAGACTTTTCTGAAGTAATATTTAAGGTTGTTTTTATAATATTTTAGCGAGCTTTAAAGAGACATTTAAAAGTAGTGAAAGAGTGGTTTGGGACTGGTCTACGAATCGATTGATTTGGGGGGCCCGTAGCTAATCCTGACATCGGCTGCTCAAATTCAAAACCTAGTAACACCTAATTTGAAAAAAAAACCGAAACGACGTGGACCTTAAAACAACCATTTTCACACATATTTTTTAAGATATAATTTAGCAATTTGCCATGTTTACGAGAATTTCTATGAATTCTAAACTTAGTATGTCAGAATACAAATTTAAAACCCTAGTATGTCAAGCTTACTAACTTATAGCTGACTTACTAAGTTATGAATTTGAAATACCAACTTGCTGTGTTTTGAATTAATAACAAATAAAAAAATAAATAAAGAAATATCCAAATAACAGTAAAGCAGACTTGTTACTGTTTTTATAGTTATATTCGAGTAAACTCAGGAAAAAAAATAAAGTATGAACGATTTTAATGTAACTATACTTACTTAAAAAAGATTACGAGTATTACAAAGTAAAATGTCAACCATATAGTACAACTTTTCGTCAAACACCCAAATCGTTATCTCTTCTGATTTCGTCGGGCTAACGAATCAAAGTACCCGATTTTTTGCTCTCCTGAACATTTTTGTTGGAAGGAGTTACTGTGTTTTGATTTTAAGCAGTCGACATGTATCAATGTGTTTTTCGAATTCCATATGAACACTTATGTGATGTTAATTACGGTGAAGGAAAACATCGGGAGGAACAACAATTATAACTGCGCAGAAATTCAAAAATTTCTATTAATCAACCAAACCGCACTGGGCCAGCGCGCTTGACCAACATCTAATCGCCCTAACTAGCTTAGACTAGGCCCGTGTCTCGGTGGGGACGTATATGGGCTGTGATGATGATGATGATGAAATGAACTTTAGACATATTGAGATGGCAACAAAGCTGGTAACTTTATTTGTAAGCTAGTTTCTAGACTTTAATGGCAGCAAACGGGATTTCGTAGATGCTACTACACTCGGAGGAAATTCCGCCCCATCTACGCGAAGGTGATGAATAAGAGCGTGAATGTGCATCGGAACAGCGCGTCGTTTACCAGGCACAATGCGGGTGGGCTCTCCCTCATAACAGGTTTCATGCCTGTCACCACAGAGATGGCGCTGTTCGACTACCCTTTCAACGAGTTACTGGTCAGTATTAAATTCTTACTGATTATACAGTCTTTCCATCATCTTTAATCATGATTCAGTTTTAATCCCATATAAGATAGATTCATAGATTTGAACTAAGACGCCATCCATCCGACTAGTGTATAAAATTTATTATTTATCTCATCTTTCATTAATAATTTGTTGATTAATTAAAATTGAAATTCTAACCGAAACGATACAGTCAAAGTTGCTATATGTAAACCTCTAGTGTAAATTGTGATGTTTTTGATCGACATATTTTATGTATGTTATCTTCATATACCTATAGGGTTTTTACAAATAAAAAACCTAAGGCAATTTAAGAACTTATGTAGAATTAACCACCGCATCCATTTCCAAAACTTCAGCCAGCACCGCACAGCACACATCATCATCGGCAACCGCTGGATTAGATAGACCTCGAGAATTGTACTAGGAAGGTTTTGGCCCAACTCAGACCACGATGGCCCATGCGGATTTCAGGGCAGCACTAAAGTCTCATCTGGTTGGCAAGCTACACTATTTTGAAACTCCATTGCTATCAAATTTCATTAAAACTGACAAATAAAACTGTTACAGTGTTTACTAGTATTCAATCTTTATTTAAATCTTTGATTAAAACATAATTGGTATTGAATCAAATAGCCTAATTCTAATAATAAACTTATCCTAGAAACAAAGAGTTATATAATTCTAAACTAATCTATACATACATACATATATGTCACGCCTTGTTCCCAATGGGATAGGCAGAGACCACCTCTCTCCACTTGCTTCGATTCTGGCACACTTCTCTTGCTTCCTCCACTTTCATGAGCGTCTTCATGCATGCTCGTCGGTTGCTAGTACTTTTGACCCGGTCTTTCTTTAGGACATTTTCGATTTGATCGAGAAACTAATCTATATATAAAGACATTTATTTTGATTTATATATAAAGAAATACCTTGTTTTCAATTATAATTTGTGTCATTTTCAACATACAGGAGAAATAAAAAATATTTGATATTTAAAAGGCGATATTTTTATAATCTTACTCTGTTAATAAGTTTTTTTTAGTAACAAAGCATATGCATAATAACTTAATAATTACATTGAAATGTTATATACGGCTGATTAAAGTCTCTGATTCCACAATCACAATCGAGTCAACGAGAGTCCTTTGCCTGTTCCCGTTAAACCAGAAGTGCATTTAGTTTGCATTATATAATCCATCGTACGATCTGCGCAGTCTGAGGTCGTGATTTACTCGAGTCTCTATGTTACATTCATCGTGTGATTGCACATTTCGTTGGGTCCAATTACTAAATGTGACGATCTAAATATGAGATTTTCATTTTAATCCGCTTTGCTACGTTTGATTCTTCGAAATTGTTAAACCTTATCCATTTTAAAATCTTAACATCCGCTCTTGCAATTTGAGTCTAAGCATCAATATAAACTTAGTTCGATTTGTATTGGCTCTTTCTATTACTCAAGCCCGTTTTCAGATGTGGGCTGTCCTGACCAAGCGGCATCAGATGGCATTATTGATGTGGACGCATGGAGAAGAGGCACTAGCCAAGTCTTTAGTGGCGTGTAAATTGTACAAAGCCATGGCTCACGAAGCCGCTGAAGATGACATGGAGACGGAAGTGTATGAAGAACTGAGGCATTATGGGAAAGAATTTGAGAATAAAGGTAAGTTATATGATAACAATAATCCAAGGTCTTAATAAAATAATATTCGAGTGACCATTTATAATTTCTGTAATTAATATGAGTAACGTATTTGATTTGTGTAACATAAAAGAGCTTTTCGCTTCCTCCAAGGTTGCATGTCTTTCTACACCAAAATATATGACGATATAGTTCAATTTACTTACAAAAATATAAGAAATAGGAAATTGCTTATATATTGCAACATTTAATCAAAGTGTTTTTAGAATTTAGGTTAAAATCTAATGTTTGATGCAGTTGAATTAAACACATCTGACAATTAAACCCATACCCCAAAGTCATCTTACAATGTGAGGACTAGAAGTTTGGTGCATTGTTAACAATTATATTGTAACACTTAATAAACGGCGAAGTTGGGACTTTTATCGCAGCACCGTCTGGTTTCTTTCTCCAGTTTGTTTTTAACAGTGGGAAATTTTCAGCGTTGGAGCTCTTGGATTATTGTTATCGCCAAGATGACGATCAAGCGCAGCAGCTGTTGACTTGTGAACTACAAAATTGGTCAGGACAAACTTGTTTAAGCTTGGCAGTTGCCGCGAATCATCGTGCACTGCTAGCTCATCCTTGCTCTCAAATCATACTAGCCGATTTATGGATGGGAGGTCTTCGTACAAGGAAGAACACAAATTTAAAGGTAAACTCCCGCATTCAAATATGTTTACTTCTATTTCTTCTTCATTAACGCACAAATTTTCATAGGCACGTATATCATCAGTAGATTTGTGTTAGTTTATAACATAAATAACTTGATAATGATTAGTTGATGAAAAATATTCGATGTTTGTGAATCGATGAAACGCTTAATATGAGAGTACTTTGGAAATTTGCATGCGTTACCTGTGACGTCGATTATGCAAGTGAAGCATTTGAAGTGACTGGCCGCACTTACTTTCACGTATTATACTTTCTTACTATCTATTTGATTTTGAATACGTTGTTTTCTTAAATGTTATATGTAGCTTAGAAATGTTTACTTTTCAATATTTCGGTTGAATTGTCCGTATTTTGCTTTTATACAAGTACTTACATTCATCTATGCACTTTATACGTTCATCGTTCGTCATCGAACTTGGACCGTCACTTGCACAACCGCCGTACGATCCTAATTAGACGTAGCATGAATCGCTTAGGTCAAAGTGATTAGCATCGACCGAGCAGCGTTTCCTTTGCCACATCGGCTTTGTCGTGATGTCAAGGTAATTCTGAGCCTGCTGTGTCCGCTGTACATTCTCCAACTGGAGTTCAAGTCGAAGGAGGAGCTGCAGCTGATGCCGCAGACGGAGGAGGAACACCTTGAGAATGAGAGCATGGAAGACGATAGGAGTACCAAGGACCCGAATGATGCGGAGGTAACTTTGTGTTTGGTTGCTTTTCATCATGCTTCCGTCATGCCTTCATTATAAAATTTCAAATTAAGTCAAATAAAGTGACGAAAAATATGAATATAATTTAATGTAATGAATATATACCGAATTTTGACAATGATTATATTTTTTTTTGATAGATACAATCATTCAATTATGTGTTTAAAAACACAAATACGATTGACAAGAATGATTGCCCTTAACAAGTATGGTTTCCGCTTATCCGCAATTAATGCCAGAATAAACTGAATGGACTCGATCACTCTCAATATTTAAGAGGACGATTGCATTACGTTTGTTAATTTGGAGTAATTTAACCGCAATGCCAAATAAATTGGTTTATGGTTTGGTGAGAGGTACCTAATATTATGCGATCAGCCATTTAACGACATTATTGTAACTTGTATGATGTCAATAAGTTTGATGTAATTTCAATCGAAATTTTCAAATCTATTTATAAAGTCATAACAATGCTCTTTGTAGGCCAGCTTTGACAACTTGAATTGTATGTTCTTTTAAAAACCCCTTTGTGTAATAAGTCATTGAAACTGTTACCTAATGTAGGTTGGAGTTGTGAAAAGGCGAACGCTTTCTATCAAGAAGATTATCCCCCCGGGACAACAAAGTAAAACGGCTAAGGTAGACGACCGCGTGCATCTTTACTGTGACTGTACGACTATTGTGATACGAACACACCTCACTATGGATATGAAAACTGCGCACTCTTAGTGATATGAAATGCCAAATGATTTAAGTTATTCACCAGTACACAATGTCGTATATATGTTTTGCAAGGATTTTTGTGTAAAATAAAAATCAATTTCTCTATTTAGATGATATTTTGTTTAAAATAAGATTATTATTTCTTTACCGCTCGATATTTGTCGATTTTTATCGATCACAGATAAGAAGAAAATATACATCGTTATATTTTCTTTCGATAGTAGTGTATATAACTTACTGAAATAGCATTCTCAACTGTCTGAATCATAATATTGATTATACAGCTGTCACTAAATACGTCTAGTTTTTCTTGTCAGTTAAAAGTTGCCGCTCATATTTTATGACAAAATAATTTAAAAAAAGAGGCATTAATTACGAGGTGACATATACTTAGAGATTTTGTTAGATTAATTTCAGCGACTATAATTGAAAAGCGTTGAACTATGAAGAAATAATAATCGAACTATACGTTATTTATTAAGTTCCGTGGATGTTCTCACTGTTACGGCCACAATAAAAATAATGCTATGAGCCGTGTCGCACATCGTAAAAGAAATGTATCAACATTAAAGTGCTCATAAAGTCTGCAACTATCTCACACGTTTGAAAAACAACCTGTTGTGTTCGTATTACTGTATCGCACACACAACGGCGCCGATTCTCGCTCCCCAATTTTGTGCTGGTGGTTTTTGTCTTACTCTTACTCCTTCCAGTCTTAAAACCAAGGGAAAGAGAAGGACATAAAGTAATTCGAGTGGACGGGAATCGGCTTCTGTTATGAAACGTATCGTCTAAAGCTTTTCGTGGCTAGGCTTCCGTGGCGTTTCATGTACTTTCGACCCTTCCTTTTTCACTTAGTTCTTAGCTTTTATGTCCACGTAATCTGTTTATGACTCACCTTGAACGTAACTATTTTACAATCTCCCAGAATTTCCAGCAACTACTTGTATACAACAAAAGAAAGATCTCAGATATTGTAAAAATAATTTCTATTAATAACCTATATTTCATAATGGCTTTAAGTGAAACTGGCTCGTCTAATTAAAACGGGAAAGCTCTTGGAATTTTAATATACGGGCGAACGGCAAGGTGAAACATAGACGGTGAATTTCTTATGAGAAAATTTAAATTTGCGTCGATGTCAGTAGTTAGTGGTTTATCTAAGCCTTGGTGTGATAATGTATTCGTTGGCGAATATTAACAAAACGTTGTACTCCTCTTGACGCTTGCTCATCATACCAGAATCATTCTTCTTGATCTAACTAAAAACCTTCTAATATTCTAATTCCTGCTTCTGAGCAATAATAATTTCAAGTCTTAACTCCGATCCGCAAATTGTGCAGCTTACTAAATGCGATTGCAACTTTTCGAAGTCGTCCGCTTGCATAATACATGTTTAACAAGTTCACTAAAGCCTGGTTGTCTGGCTCGTTTGGGCAATAATTTGAATGATATTTTATTTTGTTACTTTGGACGGTGTGAACATGCCATTGTAATGTTTATACGTATTTGTCTGGACTCAAGCAGGCGTTGATTGGCTCAGGAGCCGAATGTGAAACTCGTGTCGATCAAAACGGCAAAGTGGGTAAAATAGGATGGGAGCCTTCGTACCGAGAGTTGCCGGAGTACCATGTGCCCGAGGACAAGAGAATGAGGCCGCTAAGGCTAAGGAAGAAGATATACGAATTCTTCACGGCACCAATCACAAAATTTTGGGCGGATTCGGTAAGTGTAACATAAATATCACTATTTAATCAATGAGTCTGCCAGTATCAATGTACAGTGCACGGTATGTTAAGCTCACCTTTGAATCGCTCTTATGACATATAAAGCTTGAAATGGCGTCCAATCCACGAGTTTTGTCCCATAAAATTATAAATATGGAGAAAAATAGGAGGCAGCATTAGTTGTGGACTTTTAAGAAATTTATTAAGAGATTGGATATAATTTAAAAAAATGTATCAGCTACACCTAATCTGAATACAACCAAATTATAAACAGTCTTTAAAACTAACTAGAGGGTATCATTTTAATTTGTAGTATGTAATTTTGGCTTAAAATATGACGACTTTCTTCAAGGTCTGTTCTATCGCTACAACAAACTCCATCGAAGCAATTTATGGATAAATATGTAGATTTAAGCGCTGAATGACGTCATTTCTACAGCCAGCTGGCGATCACCTTATCGCCAGTATATTTTTATCCTTATACAGTGAATATAATGTAATATAATGACTGGATCATTATATTATTTTCCGGTCCAACATTTATGCTTTTTAATGAAACGCAAATGTGTGGGAAATAGCACAACTGTAATAATAGCTAGTAATAGAAAGGCTAAGAAATTAATTCACCTACGAAGCCTGTGCCCGACTATGTCAACCTTTTTATAATTGTCTATTTTTCGTATTTGTTTCTTATTATATAATTGTTATTTTGTTCTCCTGTCTTGTTGTTTTTTGATGTTCAATAGCGAAACATATATTTTCAACGAAAAACGTTTTATTTTATTATATAAACAGGAAAATAGGGGTTCTTCGTGTCTATTTTCCTGTTTATATAATAAAATAAATCGATTTTCGTGAAAAATATATGTGGAAATTATGTAACGACGGTTTCGGACCGCTTTTTAAATATATTTTATTACTTTTAATATCTTAACAAACTAGCAGACTGTCTGCCTGATGGAATATGGTTATTCCACAAAAACCACAGAGTATATAATTTAAAAAAATGTATCAGCTACACCTAATCTGAATACAACCAAATCATAAACAGTCTTTAAAACTAACTAGAGGGTATCATTTTAACTTCGCCCCTCCCATGGCCGGGGGTCGTCGTCGGTGGAGGAGATCGGGGGAGGTATTGTATCTTCCCCCCCCAGGAGGGTTCCCCTATATGGGCAGGGGAGCGGAGGCTGAGGGTTCCCGGAAGTCGCTTGGCGTTCCCCGGGGGCTCCCTATATGCCTGAGGAAGGCCATCCCTGAGGTTTTTTAGTGGGTAGGCCTCCCCCTTTTGGGGAGGAGAGCCCCACATAACCGCCGGCTCGCCACAGCCGGGGTATGCAATTTAATGCAATTTCCTCAGAGGAACAAGGCCGGCAACGCGCTGATGAAGGCCGGCAACGCGATGATGATACCTCTGGTGTTGTTTGTGCTATGGGCGGCGGTGATCACTTACCATCAGGTGACCGTTGGCTCGTTTGCCTGCTATAATATAAAAAAAAAACAACAAAAAAGGTCATAATTAGTGCAGCTTGTATTCATTATAATTCTTGTCTTCAAACATTAGGAATTGAAGTATGAAATTGCAGTTTTGTATAGAGATTTCAAAGAACTTTGCTTTTCCATACTTACGTTTATATTATTTACTAGCGGACCCGACAGACTTCGTCCTGTCAAAAAGATTTGTAAAGTGGCAGTTTTTTGTTTCTCAAAAATTCTCCTATACAGAACCATCACCCTGGTAGGGCGTTGTGAATAAAAAATAATTAATTGCAAAGGAGGTCCAAATAAACTATTACATTTTGTGATTACTCAATTTTGGAATGTGACATAAAATTCTCCAACGATGTACTCTGTGCTCCAACGCACACACGCCGACTGTTTTGGTAGATATGATTGAATTTCAACTTTATATAGCGTTAATAAAGCGCAAATTGACTCTTTGATGTTAGGAACACACCTACATTGCTTCGACAACAGTGAGTGCTTGCAATATGAACTTTATACAATAACAATAAAGCTCAAATTGACTGTACGTTTTAGTTAGAAAACGTTTGTATGGGGAAAAAAGGGCTGTTTTAGGGTGTTTCCGATAATTATTTGAGTTTTTCTCGCCGTAAAAACCGTCCTTGAACTTCGCCGAACATTTTATAAAAAGAATTGGCCAAACTGGTCCAGGCGTTATTGAGTTATGCGCTTACCAACAGATTTTGCGATTTATTTTTATATATAAGATTGGATGGAATTTTGACATACATTTCAATAGATATTAAACTAATAAGTAATATAACATAGTTTTAAAAACAGCAGGTACTTTGTGCGGTTAATTTTGACAAAGATTTTATACAAATCAAATGTTTACATTCTTAATTTAAATTGATAAGTTCGCTAGCAGAGAATTTGACATTAGAAACTCTTGTCATAAATATGTAAAGAGATTATTACAAAAGTGTATTCGTTAAAAAAAAAACTATATTAATACGTTGCTTATATACAAAATACTTTATGTGTTAATGAAAACCAGGATCTAATTAATGCTTTTTATATTGCCTTATAATTTATACTTAGCATTGATATATTAATGTAAATTTTAGTATTTATACTTACTTTAAAATTACCCCATTAAATCTAGTGGCATGCGTGTTGCTGATTAAATCTAAATCTATTTGTAATGGAACAATTCGAAGAGATTGCTTTTGAAATGTGTCGTATACACGTTGTGTGTTCACATTGATTAAATTGTTTATGGACGATTTAATATTTAAAAAAAAATTACTAATTAGCTATGAAATAAATTGCTCGAGCCTCATTCTAGAAAGAAATTTGTGATTTATAAACTACAATTTTTCACCTATTTTTACTTTTTAGTTTGTAAAAGCTCTACTAGAAATGTTTCAAATATTTATAAAATTATATATTACTAGCATTCCGCTCGCGGCTTTGCACACGTTATACTGGATTTTCTAAAAGAAATTGTATATTTTCCCGAGCTAAAAAAATATCTTGTTCTTCCTCTAACCATTATTATTTCAAATTGCAGCAAACCCCGATTAACTGTTTATAATTGATTTTTCCGCAAGAACAATTCATTTTCCCGTGGTAAAATTTGGTAAATCGTTGTGGGCTGCAAACTATCCCTATATTAACTTTCATCAAAATCGGTGAAGCCTATAAAAACTCTCATCAAATAAAAACTTCCAAACCCTATTCTTAGATTTTAAAAATGTTACCCATTTTTTTAAATCTTACATCCTTTCGCACTAAAAAAGCCTATGTCCTATCTCGGATTCTAGAATAATTGTGTACCAAATTTCATTTAAATCAGTCCACCTTCGGATTTATAAACTTTATATGGCTCGTGTTCTTTAAGACTCAACTCCGTGTTCACTTCCTGTCAATGATTCCTGCACTTAGATGTAGCATATATTAAGTCTACTGCAGCCATCCTCAATCCAAGGTTGCGTGGACGAGATTGTTGTGCATTAAGGCCGCCTCTTGTAAATATGCTATTGCAAAAACTATGTTGTAAATATTTTTTTGTCTATGTTCTTGTTTTTTGAATGCAAAAGAGATATGTAATATATCTTTGATCATCTGAATATGTCAGGTCTGAAGTCACAATAAATAAAAGGTGTAAAAATATCGAATGTGTAATATTTCTTAGCCCTGTTTAAAGAAATCAACATCTACAGCTACAATAATTGACAATGTAAAGCACACTTAAAAAAAAGTACTTATAAAATACATTCGAAAAGCTCCAATCTTAGCTTTCTTCGATCCGCGATAATCGAAGTATTTCTTTACCGCGCCAGTCTGGCGTCACGTCAACGCAATAATTTCTCGCCAAAAGAATCATTATTTTAGACCACACTTAACTACCCACTTGTCAGCCGAGAGCTGGTGACGATGCAGAAAAATTGTTTGAAAATCTTTTGAGTAGTCGCTAGCGACGCGAGTGCGTCATCAATATGCGTCATAGCTCGCGTTGAAACTGTGTGATCCTGAACATGTAATAGGCAGGGAATTGTGTTTTTTGGAGTAGTACTTGTAAATGTGGAAAGAGTTTATGATCTATGTATGTGTTTTTTCGATGAATTATTTAATGAACCCTTTGTCGATCCCGAGAAATAATAGTTAAACGCGTTTTTACCTTAGTTTCCTAATATTGAACTTCCTAAAGGTCATATTCCATTAACAGTTTAACAGGACATTACATTATTAACAAGCTACTTCTATCATTCACTTCTTAGAATTAGTGTCGAAATTTGTTTGTTAGTAACTTGATGCCCTATTTAACTGTTGGTGAAATTAGACCTTAAGCTGCTAAGCAACAAAACTAATGACATTGCTCTTACCACAATAACAGTGTGTTCTCTGTTCCAGATTGCCTACATATTGTTCCTATTGATGTTTACGTATACAGTATTAGTAAAGATGGATCCGACGCCGTCGTGGCCGGAGATCTACTCTATATGTTATATATTAACTTTCTTATGTGAGAAGATAAGGGAAATTATTACGTCCGAACCTGTTGCTATTAGGTAAGTTACGTGAACTATTTCACAAGTGGTATTTTTATCATAACGGATCCATCAGTAGTACCACAATAGAATTAACAACGAGTAATTCAAATACGGAATACCAATAAAATATGCGAGATTCAAGTTTAGAATCCTTAGAGCAGTGAGGGGTTCAAGTGTAGTATTATTAGCAAGTGAGGCTATAATCCTGAGTGCAATGTGAGGATTCAAGTCAATAATCGCGAGCGCAATGAGGAGATTCAAGGAGAGTATACTCCTTAGCCTTGTGAAGGGACTCAGGTATAAAATCCAGACAACGGTAAAGAATCCAAAGTAATTCGCCAAGGGAAAAATAACATTCCGAGCGATCTATTCTAAATATCTTTATATATTTTTCATCTATGAACACAAAGTCTTAAAATTGAATACATTTTTATTATTGAAATAAATGTTATTGCTATAAAGAATCTAGTTATCAACTAACAGCTCATTTAAGTACTCATCCAATTTCCATTCGATCTTTTTAGTGTCAATAATTTGTTATCTAAAACAGTGTACGCTTTTCGAATACATGGGATTGAAAATGCTTTGTTACAACTATAGTAAGTAGAAAGTCTGACATGTCATACGTTACCTTATCTTTTACTTACTAGAAATAAGATAATTGTTATTAATTAACTATATGACATCATTTAAATAAAAGCAGTACAATACAGTTTCAAAATAATCGTGGTACATGTTCGTGCTTACCGGATAATTTGGTTTTCATGAATGCAATAGAAATTACGTCGGGGTCTAGACTAGACAGAGATGAAAGACTCCAACGGCATAGGAGGTAATAGATGTCATGTGAAAAATATGGCATACCGGTGTGCAGGCATTGGCTTTTCTGCAAGCTGCCATTAAAATTTAAATTGGATTCATTTTTCTTTGGTACCCCGATGCAACTGTGCTTTCATATAATGGCATTGCTTTTTTTTCGCCAAAGTTACCTCGATTAATCTTTGAAATATCATGTTATTATTTGATAGTTATTATATTATTATTACATCGTAAAGTAGATACAGAGTCTTCACGATCACGATTGCCATGTCACGAGGCAACTTGTAAATATGGTCGTTTGCGCGCCGGATTGACTGAGATATCGGCTAACATGGTTTGCCTGACAATTGGCAGAGTGTGGCGAACTTATCTCCACGCCTCAAAGCTGTCTTGTTGATACTTCCCTCTCAAGGCAGCCTCGCAATAATATATATACTCGAGTCCAGCACAACAGATTGCTTCGCGAGGCAAAAGCGTATCCACACTATATTAGTGTTAAATCAATCTCAAGTATAATTTTACTTTTCATAAAAAGGGCTCTTAAAATTGAAATAAATTCGTTATATTTCTTTAAAAATGTCCGAAGTGATCTGAAACTTAATGTAAAGTTATCGAATGTGAAGACAAAAATCGTTTTTGCTTACGCTAATCAACAATGAGCTGATATTTTAGAAGGGTCTTAGTAAAAATGATTACTGAATAAACATAGAATTATTCTTCATGTTGCGAATACAGTACCTTTTCTACAATAATAGGAATGAGTAAAAGTGACAATTCCGCAATTGCATTTTTACTTGTTCATACAAAACACTAGTGCAAAAAAGCGTTAGAAACACATGGCAAAGTTTGCTTTTTAAACAAACGTATTAAATAACGTTCTTCATCCCCAGACATAAGTTCAGCGTGTGGGCATGGAACATGTGGAACACGTACGACGCTGGTTTCATAATATTCTTCCTGGTGGGCCTCACCCTCCGGCTGAGGGCGGGCTCCATGGACGTCGGCAGGGTCATATACTGCGTCGATATTATATATTGGTACTTAAGGATATTGAATATTTTGGGTGTTAATAAGTACTTAGGTGAGTGTATCCATTTTTTTTTTACATATAGATATTTTTAACTATCTATTCTATCTAGCCTGATGGTAAATGAGATAGACAAAAGATAGAAGTATTGTAGTCTTATCTAAGACTATCTTACGTATTTGTCTTAACACTACATTGTTATAAACTAATTAACGTTGTTATAGCTCAAAATGTTCAAACTAATCTATTTTTGTACATGTATATAGATATATTTTGTATACGATGTATGTTGATATATGTACATACGCGTGTTTCTAACGATATTAATATAAATGTTCTTCATATTAGAATTTCCGTTTGATTATTCACTTTGATCGACAGAACTGTATTCCTTTGTGTGCCGAGAACGTGGAAAAAACGCGTAAGCGTTAGTGCGTAGGTTATCATCATAGAGGAACAGTAAGCTTTGATCTGTTGCTGCCTGTACTTTTACGTAAACTCCGGTTCCAACACATTCCTAATTCGTATAATTATTTTAATTTAAACTATTCTTGTTTTGTTATAACCACTTTATTCTTACGATCTTTGTCAGCCAGTGACCCATCTCCAAACTATGATTTATGAATCTCTATCGAAAATGACTCGCCCATCAAAAGCCGGAGCATCTATCACTTGGGTGGCATAATGTTTTTATCAGATCTGCGAATCAACCGACAGATGGCTCTGACGGATCAGCTTTGTCAGCCACTAGCTGGCCGCCTACGATTTTGTCGACGTGGATTTATTTTCTTGGATGCTCCGCTCCTATTTATTGTAGCGTAATTTAATATAACCTTCCCCGGTAAATAAGCTATACAACTCTGCAGAACTTTTGCAGAACTCTGCAGAACAAGTTGGACCAGTAGTGAGGTTAACGCGGCTGCTTAAAATCAAAACAGAGTAACGGATAGAATATGACATTTTCGTTTTTGTTAAGGGGTTTTTGCATTCTGTATTGTAATTGTAATGTTAAGTAACCTCTAAAATAAAAAAAATCTTCTAAACATATATTATTAATATAACAGTATTAATTATAACATTTATTTCCTATTGCAACTTATTTGTTTTATTTCATGATGATTTCCGATCAATTATACCCACAACAAGGCTAAACTATCTTTCTGATGGAAAATGATTGAGTCAATTTTGTCAATATCAATTTCAGGAGCGTGCTTATCGATGCCATTAATTCTTACTAACGAATATCTAGTTAATTATACTCGGCTGTCGCTTATTAATGTTATTTATTGTCCCCTAAATACAGGGTATTAACTAGGGACTTAAACGGTCAGTAAATTAAGTCTTTACTAAACTTCTTAATCACTCTTAAGTTCGGAACTGAATTGAACTTCTGTAGTAATGTAAAATATTGAATTATTCATAGGTAGATTAAAAATGACAACTGAAAATAATGTTTCTACTAAATTAAATTACAATAAAATACTTTAGTATGAATATTCTTAATTTTTTGCAACTTACTTCATAAATATATAAAAACTGATACAAACACGCCTTATTTGTAAAAGCTATAGCAGAAATTAACCATAACTTATTAATTTGCAAATCAAAACGTTTGCCACGAGTGATCGGCCGCTACGAAGCGGGTCGCGGCGAATTCCCGCACAGGTATTTTGTATAACCTATTAAAGTTTCCGGTCTGGGTGTTTATGTGCATGTGAGATTTTTATATTTGTGTCTGTATTCACGACACAGGATATAAATCCGAGAGTAGTGTAGTTTATTCACCATATACACTTTTTGGCGTCAAAACAAATTTGAAACACAAGGATCTATTGAACCTTATGCGAGCATACAAATAACAAAAAAAAAAACTTTTTAATACGATTAGAACAGGCAATAAACTCTATGGATTTGTTTTCTTAACTCCTCTTTTCTCTTTAAATTAACATTTGCGATCGAGAATCAACATGTATTCGTTACTGATGCTATAGATAGATAATTAAAACGATTTATAATCCATTATAAGACTACCCCCACAGAATATTAGTTTTATGGAATGTTTTACCTAGAAGATAAGGAACGGTGGCCTAAATGGTTTCATTCATGGGAGTTATGAAGTACGACGGCTTAGAGCAGAGGTTTCCAAACTTGTTTGTATCGAAGACTCTATGTCATGTTTTTCGGTTTTCAGTAGACCCCTACTTACCTGATATCTACAACTATATTTATTTTACTTCATTGGTACTTTTATAAATAATATGTCGCACTAATAATACAATAGTGTATCAACACAAAACGTCGTACTTGACATAATACTATAAACACACGCAAAATTTGATACCTTACGCGTGATCAAGACCGTCGTTCGATTAGTGCAAAAACAGAAAAGGATAAATTAAAAAACTTATGTGACAGTTATTCAATTTGCAACTATTACATGAAGTGAGTAATAAGTTTTTTGTTGATTCTGAAAAATGTTCGATTTTGAGTTGATACACTATTGTATTATTAGTGCAATATATGTTTTTAAATTAGAAGAAAGTATATAATAAGTAAAAATATACTATCAGTGTATGTTGAGATCCATTATCGTGGACCCCCATTTTCATTTCTTGGACACCAAATTTATTTTCGCTGATACCCCTTTCAAGTTGTCATACAGACCCCTGGGGTCGATATAAATCACTTTGGGAGTCATTGGCTCAGATACTCATAAATATTTATTTAAACAACCCATTAGACTTTGATTGTTGTCCACAGGTCCTCTAGTCACAATGATGGGTAAGATGGTTAAGAACATGATATATTTCGTGGTGCTATTGCTGGTGGTGCTCATGTCCTTCGGGGTGGCGCGGCAGGCCATCCTCTATCCGGATAAAGAAGCTAGTTGGTACTTAATAAGAGAAGTGAGTATTTGAGACTCTAATTTGGACGGACATAAGGAGCAATTGGGCTTAGTATATTTATACCATTTGGTTGGTGTTTAGTAACTGTCCATCGAAAAAGTAAAAACACTGTGTAGTCTTCATATATATGTCTATATTATAAATAGCTCTATAATCATGAACAACATGTGAATGTTGATATGTGATAGAGAAGAGTGTAAGGGGAAGACACACACAAAGAAGAAACATTGATTTTTAGTTAATAATTAATAAAGTATGCACGTGGTTTCCATAATTCCTGAGCTGACTAAAAATACAGCAGGTACGTTTTGAGATGGATGTTTTTTGATAATCTACTCGTAATTAGAGATGTTGATTTTTAATAATCTAATTCTGATATTCAATTGTAACAAAAATTTGCATTTAGCAAAAATGCATATTTTCTATGGCGCTTAATTTAAAAAGTTATACTTTCACTTCGTATGCCTGATTTGGAATAGTCTTCTAATCACTGACAGACATTTTGTAATTCTGTACAATGTAAATGGTGTAAATGATTTATTACTCTTTTAATAAATCATTTACATCATTTAAAGGTACACAAATAAAAATTTAAAAAGTCCTTTTAAAAAGCAATGTCAATTAAATCAATGAAATCTATATATGCTGTGCTGTAGTTATTAAAATTAAAATGCTCTTCATTTCTCGTTCTCTTTTTTTATCAGTTTTAATTAGTGTTTTAAATTTAGAACGTTTCAATACTGTACAAAAATTGTCAGATAGCTTGTTAAAATTTCTAATAGACATCATAAAAGTATTACGTCTAACTAATGTTAAACCTTCATTTGGTTTATACAATTTGTGCTTATATGTCGGGTATATAAAATGTATGGATTTATAAAATCTTTCGTAAAAAGTATAAGTATCTAGTTGTTTAGGTAAAAACGACGATTTTTGTTGACAAAGTTACAGCGCTACGTGTCATTTTGCGAGTGTGAGGCATTATAGGCATGCGGCGAATCGCATCTGCTCGTAGATGTCGCAGCAATCGCTCTGTTCGATCAGAGGTAAATTCTTGAACGTACACTAATCACTTGGTATTTCCATGTGAAATGAATCGTGGAATTGAAGTCTGCTCGATTCTGAGAACATGTGATTTGAATGGAGAGATATATTTTACAAAATTGGTTTCTTATTATTCATTCAAAATGGTATGAATATATTTTATAAGAACTTATTCAGTAATTCACTTAAGCTTATTAAAGCTAAGTCATTATCTAACGTATATTGGAAACATTTATATATTTAAAATAAAGTTTTATGTTAATAACTTGCTAGATTACATTTCAAATCAATACATCCAAGTAACGCGAAATATCTTACTTGACTAGAACAAAATCAAAATAAACTAGGCTTTGTCACCGCCTGCATTAGACTCAGTGGCAATATTAACTTGTTTGCATTGCAACCAATTTTTTTTTATGGAACTAATAATAACTTGTTGTATCACATATTCTGTCACCGTCGTTGTTGCATTTGTACTATTCTCTTTGGTTGTACAACAACGGTATACGTTTTTACTTTGTAAATGTTTAATTTATTAAAATTGAGCTTGTAAACTACTTACATCTTGAAGGTTGCGTTTTTGTCCTGAGATGAGAGAGGCTTTTACAGGCCCTTGTTGACTTGAAACAAATAAAAAAATTGTAGGATACAAAGAGAGTAAGAGCTGTATAACCTTAGACGCGACATATAAGTAAAATAAATTATACTACGCGTTCGAAAATTGGGAGAGCCATCTCGAGAAGAACAAGCAAGAGACTCTGAAGATCTCATTTTTATCTGCCTTTTTCTAGGTTCTGATAGATTTTATTGTATATACTATGAACTTCGAGTAAACGATGACTAATTATGCGTTTTCTTGACGAAGCAGCCGAAGTTTTCTCGCAACACTGGGGAGCAATGGGAGATTTATCGTAGGGTCACTCTAAATCACAATGGAGAAACCTCCTAAATTGGCTAAGCTGAACTGCGTAGTAGGTCCGTGTATAAGGATCAGCCTATATTATTTCGGCTCATTTGCCTCCTACATCCCGCAGGAGTTTTGTGAGTAACCCATTTAAATCGAGTTACACAGGGTGTGGAGCTTATACAGAAAAAAATTATTTAGTCTGGGGTACGGTTTAGGGTTGCCATTTATAAGTGCGGAAATGCGAATATATTTTAATAATGAATTGTAATTGTTATAGCTCGTTTTAAAGATATTTGGAAGTAATATTGTAAATTGAAATTGGATTAGATTTGCTACGATATCTTGGTAGCGTACCGTAGCTTAGCGCTCTCGTCAGAAATACAGTTAGGTTTCGTTAGCTCTCGGCCACGTTATCTGTGTTTCTTCATTGATTACATCAACGCATCTTTAGAATTTGAGCTTCACACTGAACCTTGTAACTTTTATCGCCGTTGTTTAATCATTTGTAATAAGAAGGTATTTTACTATTTGCTAGGTGCTCTAAAGAAAGTGTCCTCAAAAAAGGCCAGGTCAGAAGTACCCGCAATCGTCGAGCATGTATGAGGAATGTTATGAAAGTAGATGAAGCGAAAGAGATATGTAAAGACCGTAGCAAGTGGAAAGACTCAGACTCTAATCTCTGCCTACCCCCATGGGAAAAAGGCGTGAGTGTATGTATGTATGTAGGTGCTCTAAGTGATTGATACTATATCTGTATAAGATTTTATAAGATAATCTCGATTAATTGCTATTTTAATTAAACATAACTCAAAAGTAGAAAATTATTATTGGTTAATATTTGGAAAACCAAACCCTGGCGATTTAAGCAAGATTTAATTAATCAATATCTCGCATACACAACCATTTTAAATAAAAGTGTTGGTTAGACTGAAATGAACAGCAGCATTAACTAGATAGTAAATAAACTGTCGTTACTTTAATCAGATTGTAATATAGGATTTTTATTTAGATTTAGGTTTAATCAGGCCTATTGCAGTCGTTATCTGTATCTGTACGATGACAGGTTACGAAAACAAGTGCCCCGCTCTCTGTCACGGCACTTTGCAGTGACTTACACTAATACTCTTATGGCCGTTTTCACCAACCTTGTCTTAGCTTAGGTCTCCTAAGAGACATGCTGTCTCACTCTTTTCAGTTAATATAAAAAGTGACAGCATGTCACTTAGGAGTCACCTAAGCTAAGACAAGGTTGGTGAAACGGCCATTAGACTTGTAAAAAATAAAGGACTGGAACTGTTAATTACACATCTAATATTTCGGGCAATAAGAACAAGTGCGACCAGAATCTAGCTAGTGAAATTGTGTCCTCGTCGTATTTTCTTAAAATATTACTAATAGGACTTACTTTATCAATGTGTCTAAGTCAAGATTAGTAAAACTTGATATTAATCTTGATGTTTGTTGGTAGATTGATGAGATTATTCTATATATTTACTCCAAAACTGCAAAATTACAATATGATTGAACGTGAGAATTCAGTGAAAAATACGAAACTTGAGACAAAGTTATGAGTAGAAATGTACGGATAACGTTTTAATTAATCTGTCAATGAAATTTCAACTTAAATTTCGAACGCACATAGTTTAAGAGTTTAATGACAAACAGAAAACCCGCTTCACGGTACATAGTTTGATGTGCTAGCGTCTGTACCTGCACGGACTTAAAGTTCTTTAATCTGTTTGTCCGTTTCATTCCACAAATATTTTTTTTTCACAAAGATTTCATTCCGCAGTTCGATTACATCGAATTGTGTGAACACATCATTACACAAGAATTAATAATTATAATTGGATGTAGTTACACAGAAAAGATCCAATCAACGCCCGGTAAACATTGAGCCATATTTTAGCCAGAAACCGGAAACTGATTAATTTAATATCAAAATGACAGTTTTTCGGTGAGATGTTTTTGCAATTAGAGAACATACACTTTTCCAATTCTAGTGCGAGAATTTAATGGAATTTTCACGAAACAAAATAAAGCCAAGAAGAGTAATAGACTTACTGAACAAAAAAAAAATGGAAATTTAGCAGATATTCTACCTAAATGACAAGAATTTGAAAACTTTTGTTGTCCACGCTTGCACATTTGGTTTAGTAATAATATGCATATTGCTATTTTTGTAGAATAAATCCTTTTTCGAAACTACGTCCAATTACTTTTAAATAAATATTAAATATTTAAGTATGAAGGAATTTCACGATACTAAAAAAATATATCTGCATATTATATGTATATAATATAATAACGAGGCATAATATCAACAGTTTCAACAAAATCATATTAAATACAAAAAAAAAATACTCAAGTATCAAAATATATTTCTCCTTCTAAATGATAAACTACATAAATATTTTTTTTGCGCGTTTTCTGAAGCCCTGCTTTCAAAAGCTAGATTCGTAGGACATATGCGTATGTATAAGTTTTACGCGAAATCAACTACTATAGCTTAAGAATCAAGTTACCGACGGCGACTAACATTTGCAGGTTTTCTTCCAACCATACTTCATGTTGTACGGAGAGGTGTTCGCCGAACAAATGGCCCCGCCGTGCGGCCTGCCTGGCCTGGAGGAGTGCCGCGTGGGCCACTGGGTCCCGCCCGTTGTGATGAGCGTGTATCTGCTCATCGCTAACATACTCTTAGTAAATTTACTGATAGCGGTGTTCAATAACATTTTCATTGAGGTCAACGGTGTCTCTCATCAGGTTCGGAGTCCTGCTGTGTAGTTGTGTTGATGTTTTAGCAGCAGAATCGCTAGTCTGTAATGTAGTCTATCCCTTGTTTCTATTTGTTACACCTGTTGCGAGATTTGATTTATCTTTAGCTACCGCTAGTGTGTGTAGGTGTTGGTACAAGTGAGACACTTAGGTCCTCTATAGGTTTTAGTAAATTTTTATTTTACATTTAGTTTCTTTTTAGTTATCCCTATATATTTTATTTTAAGTATTTACGCATATTATTACTTTTTTACTGTAATTTAGTTTTATTATTATTTTCATATTAGTTATCTTTAAAATAATTTATGTTTTATTTTTTTTACCCACTTCTGTCTCTCCCTCCTTGTAGATATTCTTCCAGCCGTACTTCATGTTGTACGGCGAAGTGTTCGCACCTGACATCGATCCCGTGTGCGGGCAAGATGTCACCGACCACAAATGTGTGACAGGCAGATGGATCACCCCCATCGCAATGACTATATACCTGCTGGTCGCCAACATTCTGCTGATTAACCTGCTCATTGCGGTGTTTAATAACATATTTAACGAAGTCAATGAAGTCTCGCACCAGGTTTCGCTTTTTATTTTAATTTTAGCTTTAATTGTTCAGAATGATGGATTTTCCGCGAATTATTTTAGGGTTA
Organism: Scirpophaga incertulas; assembly: GCA_036419045.1. NCBI lineage: Eukaryota > Metazoa > Arthropoda > Insecta > Lepidoptera > Crambidae > Scirpophaga > Scirpophaga incertulas. The sequence continues at coordinate 16,310,284 of CM071645.1, forward strand.
TTGTACACGATAAGAAAAGTTGCACGTCTACGAATTAGCTTTTGCACACGATTTTTACTCACGCTATTACAAAACGATAACCTGTGGACCAATTCTGTTAATAAATTACAACCGAAACGCAATTGAACCATTTAACGAATCAGAACGCTAGATTATCAGAACGTCAATAAATCTACGCGCTCCTATTGGTCAGGTGCAACAGTTCAGTTGCGTTCCTTTTGTAATTTTTGGGCATAATGGGTGCTCAGGTTGCTGAAGCTCATCTTATATGCTTTTTCTGTAATAGTGTATGCGTCTAGACTTGCAATACAATTTACGGCGAATTCATCTCTTTTAGATAAGGTCTAAATCGAAACAGAATTATCTTAATGAGGATTCAGTAACAAGAATATTTATAACTCCATTTGTTGAATTGAATAAAACTATTATTTAAATGATATTCTTCTTTTTAATAATAAATTATGAATGCTTCTTGTTCTTTAGGCATTTATGTTTTAAAATCTAGGATATACGATTTCATATTTTGTCATTCAATAGACAATTTAATTCGGCTCCAGATAAGGACGGTTTTCGAAGCGTTTGTTGGCATTCTAATAACATTTCACACATATCTCCCGAGGAAAAAGTTAATACCGTTATGTGTTGGTATCTGTAAAAGTAAATGATTCCCGAGAGAAATAAACGCAATGTACTATCATTATACAGGGTGCGGCAGTCAATCCCGCATTTTTGAAATAGGTGTAAAAAATAAACGGACGTAGATATCAAAATTAGATTCATAAAATATTTTTCTACATTAAAAAGCATTTAAGAAACATTGAAAATAATCACTGTTTGAAAATAACATCAGCAAGATGGCGGCCTTCCCGAGTACGGCATTCGCGCAGGCGATTTGCGCAATGTCCTCGTCGGGTATCATAAGCCCTTATTTTTTTGAAAACAAAAGAGAGCGATCTGTTACCGTGAATGCTGAGCGCTATTTGACAATGTTAAGGACATTCTTCATTCCTCAGCTTCGGTAACATGAAGTGAATGAAGAAACATTGTTTCAACAAGATGGAGCAACAAGTCACACAGCCCGCGTGAGCATGAATGTTCTTAACGGAGTTTTTCCAAATCGAGTGATATCCCGCAGTGGCCCGATTCCGTGGCCGCTCCGTTCACCAGACCTCACTGCGTGTGATTTTTTCTTGTGGGGTTACCTAAAAAGTAAAGTATACGAAGAAAGACCTCATACTGTTGGTGAACTGAAGGCAAGAATCCGGCTAGAAATTGAGAGAATTCCTCAGCCTATGGCTTCGTGATGTTATGAACAGCTTCGCAAATCGCCTGCGCGAATGCCGTACTCGGGAAGGCCGCCATCTTGCTGATGTTATTTTCAAATAGTGATTATTTTCAATGTTTCTTAAATGCTTTTTAATGTATAAAAATATTTTATAAACATAATTTTGATATCTACGTCCGTTTATTTTTTACACCTATTTCAAAAATGCGGGATTGACTGCCGCACCCTGTACTTGAATCAAAAAACCTGGACGCACTCATTACAGGAATGAAATAACGTCTACTTTCGGCTATTCCCAATCCCAACAGGTCACTACTACATGCGCAATGAACGTTACGTGATATAATATGGCATTTTCGTGACATAATAAAGTAACTGGGACAATTGAAGAGTAATGAAGCGATTGAATTAAACGTGGTCGGCATCATGTTGCGGTCTTTAAGTTAACTTAAGGTCGGCTGCGTATCGGAAACGAAAGATGTTTGTTGGAAAGAAATATCGTACGGGTTCGTTCGTATTATCTTCAGTTATGTAAATATGGATTACTATGAAAAGAATAATATGCTACGCATAACAAACGCGACGCAAACGAGGTCGCTGAAAGAAACCTAATGCACTTATTTGAGAAGAAGATTGATAACTAATTATGAAAATTGGATCACGTACGACAGATCGTGTTCAAAGGTTTAGTCCACTGTGACAAAGTCCGGTTTAATTCATGTGATATATATGACAGGATTAGGAAAGGGCCTTAAGAGCTTGTACCGTCGGACAGAACTATCAATTTGAACAACTGATATGATCAAAGCAAGAAATTTAAAGATAGGTATTGGAATTGATCAATAGAAAAGATTTGTTTTTTTTTTCATGATAACGCTGGACTATATACATCTTTATAGACATTCAGGAAAAATGCAGTTTGATTGTTAGGTACATTCGCCATATAGTTTTGAGATTGATTATATCTTCGGGTTTTTTGGGCATTGTCAGGTTAACGTCAAAAGAGGACTGCCAAAATAAATAGTCCATATTTTATACTTTTACCAAGTCACCACTTACCAGATAAGAAAAAGTCATCGACAAAAATGGCACATATTTTGATTAAACGTAAAACACTTTAATTATTGTTTAGTTTTCATATAATATCCTATGAAAGTTGTACTTTAATATAATATAAATATAACGAGTATTAAAAGTAGTTTATTAGTTATATGATGAACTATTGAACAGAACTTAGCGACGTTTAGAGACCGACAGTCGCAAATCGCACGCTTGTAAGGGGCCTTAGAGCCGCAAAATATTCGATCTTTTGCTGTGTTCCGTCACGTGGCTCGTTACTCACGCGTCACGCTGACGTTGGCAAATCACCCGCCGCCGCTCCTTCAAGTTTGACGAACACGACGCAACATGCCGGCAATTTGTAAATTACCTATAGGTAATTCAAATTTCGAACCCACGACGCGTTGTAACGTTACAGTTTGCGATTGTTTGACGCCAGTCATTGTGCAAACAAAGTTGCCAGCTATAAATTAATAAGCGATCGGTGCTTTTGTGCGCGTTTGTATAATTATGGTTTTTGTTTTCAAACAGGTTAAAGGAAAGGTCTTATACAGGCAGATTTAAGATTTAAAATCACCTATGTGAATTTCAAATCTTCAAACCCCCGCGCAAACAAAGAAAAAATATTTGTTTTTCGTTGTTTGCGCGAGGGCCGGAATAAGGTAACGCATCCGCGCGGGATTAGCTAGTCAAAATTTTGCCGCGGATTGTAGCTTTAGCAGTTGATGCATATTTATATACTGCTGCCCGTCGACGATTTAGTTACCAACTGATTTGAGAATATGGCTGCCCAGATTACCAGAATTCATACCTTAATTTTTTAATGGTGGTATCTAAAGGGTACCATAGAAACCTGACGGACCAATTAGTAGTAAAATAAAATATTGTGAGAAATGTTAGTGATTCCTCGGTCAATACCGCTACGCTTAGAATACTCTCGATAGACTGCGAGTGTGTGGGCCGATTTGAATGTCATATCGGCAGTCATATCATCATATCTTTAAAAAATAAAAATCGTGTGTCTCACTTTCCTTTTCATAACACATACATTTATACTATGAAATCATAACGTCTTTTAATTTAAATAAGAAACCGTTTTATCTTGGGACACCTGTGTTTGGCCTATACCTTATAATTATGAATATAGCGTCGGTGACTGCTATCTTGGCACAAGCCTTCTATTCAGAGATCCTATACTAATCGTCAAGAAATTTTATTTGGATTGCAAGGTTGATTTCCGTACAATAAACTAGCATCATAAGAATCAATGTTGCTGTGACGATATTGCATGATCTTACACATACCAACTGAATATTTCTAGATACGGGACTGGAATTTTCGACCTTAATGCATGCGGTCGCTCTCACGATTTGCCTATATGGTTCTTAGAACTTAGGCACAGGCTGAGTTTAGTTGGTAGGTCACATGGTCAGGCCGATCTGGTCGCGTGGAGTCCAACGTAACCTCCGTGACACTTGCCGTTGCGGATTCTCAGCCTTCCTCTCCGAGGAAAAAACTAAATAGGTTGGCAAATTAAATTATTTGACCGTACATTTATCCGCCACTCGTTAGTTGAAGGAGAATATTGTAATCAACTTGCGTGCACTTGCGAAGAAATTGGAAAGTGTATCTGAAATTGACCATTCCTTAGTCCACCAGAACCAGCGTGATTTACCAATCTGACTTACTTGGGTCGTCGCTTACGTCCAGGCCCTTCGGTGAGAATGTATTATATATATCTGTCATGATAAAATATGAATATAGAACATAATTCTATGAATTAAAACATAAATGTAATATAGATAATTAAAACACAACAAATGAAAGATAATTCTGATTTGATTATACTGCTCAAATATTAAAAAATTCTGATCAAGAAGAAATTTTTTTTAAAATACCTAATTATTACCACGTTTTTATGAGGTTTTCATTTTCATATGCATGTTGAGGCTTTTTGAGGTGAATTGAAACTTTTTTCCAAAATATATAAAATGTGATTTTTGTTATTGTATGTTGTTATTTTGTTTGCTATTATTATTGCTTTCTAGTTTTTAATATTTGTCTTTTTTAAGATATACTTTACATATCTTCTAAACCAGAGGTTCCCAAACTTTTTTGTGTCATATACCCTTTGCTATGTTTTTCGGTTTTGAATAGACCCTGAATGCCTACATCTTACAAAATTCTATAAAGATTTATAATATTTTTTTTACTTAATATAAAAATTTTCGTGTCGGTGACGTAGGCCCCTTGCAGGTTGTCATAGACGCCTAGGGGTCGATGTGGGCCCCTTTGTGAATCACTGTTCTAAACTGTCCTCTTAACTTAAATGTCACCTCTAGTTTTAGCTCAACATTTGTGTTTTATTTAGACTGCATTAAATATATCGCACATGTAATCAGTGGTGGATTTGTCCCAAGGTCTAGGAAGCCCGAGCCTAGCTCGGCCGTATATAAGGAGTAAGCTGGTACTTACTGCATACCCTGGAGCCTAGGGCAGCCAAGACTACAAATCCGCCACTGCACACAGCGTTATAATAGCACATCTGCAGTAAATGTGAAATTGACTTTTTGTAGTAAAATGTTTTAAAGAGCATTTTTTTCAAAATAGTAAAACAACATATAGTCAGTGTCAACAGTTATCGAGTGAGGGCGTCAAATCTAAAGCGTAGGTACTATCGGGGACACTGGCGCCTTACCAGTTCTAGAGCGTTAGTCGCTTGCACACTGCACGATGCTACGGCTACAAGCCACGTTTCGTTTGTTTGAAATCTCTTTTGGTATAATGAATGGTCGTAGTAAATCGTAGTAAAATACGTAACCAATCAGGGATAGCTACGGATCGCGTAGTCGTGCCCGGTGCGAGCCGCTTGCACACGAATATTTCTAAAAAGTGGTAAGGCGCGAGAGACCCGATAGTACGTCTAATTGCTGTTCTGTACAATGCTAAAAATAAAGATGTAACATTGTACCGCTGTGTGTATATGCCGAGGTCAAAGATATATATATATATATATATATATATATATATATATATATATATATATATATATATATATATATATATATATATTATATATATATATATATAGTATAACAATAATAATCAAAATCTCTCTTGATTGGTTAAGTTTACTCATAAACTAATAAGATTCCCTTTGAGCCACAAAAGTAGTTCAAACACGTGAAGTGACATCAACGTTCCGCAGGTGTGGATGTTTCAAAGATTCACGGTGGTCATGGAGTACGAACAGAAGCCAGTGTTACCCCCGCCCTTGATCATATTCTGCCACATATACGCCACGTGTAAGTGGGTGACTAGAAATGTGTCGCACAAGAGGTTCCAATACGACAACGGACTGAAATTGTTCTTGGAGAAGGAGGACATGGAGAGATTGTATGACTTCGAAGAGGAATGCGTGGAAGGATATTTTAGGGAACAAGTAAGTGATGAACAAGTTAGTAAGATTTTACCCAAGGCTGGACAGCACAGTACACATGAGAGTGCCGCAAAAGTAAAGCAATCTGTTGAAACCAAAAACAAAAATCATCTAGAAATGGGTAATCCAAAACCAGAAACAATATTTCTGAACTATAAATGGAACCATCTAGCAGTAGGTAACCCAAAAAGAAAAATATCTCTTAACCACACTTATAATAATAATTTAATGTACATAATAATAATAATAAAGCCTTTTATTTCCAATCCACAATAGATTACATGTGATTTTAATATATATTATATATAATTTTTTATATACAATTTTCTAAAACTTATAAATCTCTTTCATTATTCTTTTTTTACTTTTTTTACTTTTTTTTTTACTAAAAAAAAACACACTTATATACAGATGTAAATAGAAATTGAAGTAACTAAAAACATCGTTTTGAAATAACAATTTTACAACATTTGGCCATTAAAATAAAGACACCTAATCATTAAAGTCCTTGCTATATTTTACATTTGTGTTTCTAATTCAATAAATTAGCAAAGCGTGAGATTCAGTAGTGAATCAAAAATGATGCAATAATAAATAGTATAAGTATCTATAGATTTTTAATTCTGTTTCTTTCAATCTTATAATAATCAAATATACTCTTCATTCAATTTTTTTATGATCGGCCAAAATAAAACATATTGTGTATCGTAGAATAGAGTTCCCCGATACAAAGATGTATCTACAACATATACTTTTTTTCGAACATAAACCTTTGATCTATTACATGTCATTAAAATTAATTCAAAATGTCGCTTAAACGGTAAAATTTTGTCGTTAATCGATTTTAAACGTAAACTACAACATCCACACTGATTGTATTTTATTTTAGATCATATAGTTTGAGACAGCTTAGCCAATTGGATATTATTAAAGAAGTTTTTCTATTTCAAGGAACAGTCTGGATCACTTTTTCCTTACTTAGTTTCTTTATCTGAAAATGTTGGTCTCAATCTAAGCACTTTCGAGAAATCGGCGTTGTGCGTAACAAAAATATAAGTCATAGGGGCACGATCTTACTAGATACCAAAAAAAAAAATATTCAATGTAAGCTTTTACAGGCACGTATTGGCTAAACAGTAGGTAATAAGTATACATTATTAGTGTAAGTAGTGGCACAAATCCGACTATATGGCGCTAAAGATTTTTTTAATAATGCCGTTTCTGGTAACAAGAATAATAGTCGATATTATTCCACTGCTTTGTATTTTATTTAAACTATAAATTTGCTGATTTCTCAAAACTATATAAATATTTAAAGCCGAACATAACAAAGAATAATAACGAGTTTAGTTATAATAAGACAGATCAAATTTACAAGCGTAAGAATTTAAACATTATTACGTTTAGAAATGTGAAAAACCTCGTCAAGTGCGAGTTGGACTCGCACGTGAACGCTTCCGTACCATTACCTGTAAAAAATGACTAATTATCATGTCCATTGTAGGAGATTGTATAAATATTAAAACTGAACTTTTTAAATAACCTATGTCCAAAGTTCTATAATAATGAAACAATTGATTTACATTTTGCCAGGGTTTAGGCAATGGACATAATGAGACTCAGTGGTGTTGATATAGTCTGATATCGTCTATTATGGTCTCTATTATAGTAACTGATTTATTTAACTAAATCTAAGGCTTATATACTAATATGCGCGTGCGTATTGCTGCCTCTTAATACGTGCCGTTATCTCAATACATGCAGCTATGCAGTCGCTACATACATCATTAATCTATTTGTGTTCAAGATATCATATTCTGTAAATAATTAATATTTGCAAACGTGTATTTGAAAAAAAGAGATTTTTATAATATATGAAAAAGGCGGCGATATGGACTCCTGAACTATGAACTCTTAAAATAAAAATCATTTTGTAGAACAATGAAAGATTTGAATAGATTGACTAGATTGAATAGATTAAAATTATCAAAATAAATAAAATTATTATCATTAACCTATAATCCATTTGCAGGAAGTAAAATTATCTAATTCTATAGAAGAGAGAGTAAGAAATACTACAGATAGAGTAGAACACATCACGACCAAAATGGAAGACTTAAATCAGAAAGCTAATTGCCAAATACAATCTATGCAGGTAAGATAGTTAGCAGTCTATCATATTTATAGCTAAACAACGAATTTTATCACATTATTCAGCCATATAACAATAATTGTAAATTAATTTTTCATTTCATAATGTCTTTTTTCTACAGTTAATGGAAGCCTATAAATAAATTCTCCGCAATTTCACAAAACTTCGTCCCAAATTTATCTTATCGTGATTAACTCATCATACTGATAATCATAAAAACAGATAAACTTTTGTTAATTTTTCCAAAGTTTGAAAGCCCAAAGCTCTTCTCGAATGTTTAAGCGGTTTTGTTTTACTATTTTTTACTTTACTTTTAAATAAAACCGTTAAGTTTGAGTTTGAAAAATAAATATTTAATAAAGCGTGGAGTTTGGTAGTTATTTTCTCAACCTGCGTCAACCTGCCTCAAACAGCGGGGTATGCAGTAAATAGCTGGTAGCAAACGCTATCAGTAAGTCGCTATCAACGCTATATAACGCTATCAGGCTGGGCACAATGCCCAGGCTTTAGTAGTCTCATATAGAGGTGCACTAATTGTCACCTTTAGTTCCCACGACATAGTGATGTTGAGCGTCCGAGCCAGTAAACGCGTCGACTCGCATTTTAGTCCAAACCTAACAGTCTAAAACCGCGCCGGGTCCATTAGCAGACAAGGCGCAGCAGCTCCAGATCTCGTGGCTTTTACAAATACACTCAAGATAAAACTGAATATAGGTATCAGTGGCTTCAGCAAAATACAGTTAAAAAAAACACCTTAGGAGTTCGCTTAACATCTCAATATAACTGAAAAGGTTGGATCCTTCTATACGAACACAAAAATACCACCTTTGGGTGAAGATATTAGTTAGGGATCCCCGTTGATCTGCGTGCATAGTCTTCATTATTACCAGAATTAAACTATGTTTAAAAGCGTTTTTTAAAAAAGACCAGAACAAAGCCGTTTGAACCCAACTTAATTTGAGTTCCAGTTACGCAAGATAAGTTTGCACGGGCTTCAGTAACAATTTATACAGCGGTATAACGCTTGGGTAGCTGCTAGCATATGCACTCTGATGGTACCTTTTGTGTTGCTGGCCAAAGACACATGCCGTCAAACACAGTACTCTATTTACACGCTGTTTCATTTACATTTCTAATTTCATTTACATTTATTTCCTTACATTTAGCACAGTACGAGAAGAGAAAGAGTACAAAATAACGATTCATTATTATATGAAAAAAAGTACCTAAGTAAGAATCTGTGAAAATGTTAACTGTCTGACTATCACTGTTCATGAGATACAACGTGATGTCAGCACAGACAGATAGACGTACTGACATCGGAGTCTTCGTAATAGGGTCTAGTTTACACCCTTTGGGCACGGTCAGAGGAACAACTCATGAATTATTTTCATCTAAGTGGAACTTGAACCGAGCTTTTCAACAAGCCGGGCTGGCTTGTACAATTTGGACCGTTTTGGATCAAACGGCCAATGCTAATTAATCAACTCATTACAAAGTATAAGATGAACAATTCAGTTTAATTTTTGATTCAGTGGAATAAGTGTTTGGTCGGGGTCGAGTCTAAATCCAACCCGAGTTGAAATTTTTCTTACGCTATTTATAAATATTTCGACATTTGTTTATCATTTATAAATAAAGTCCAAAGCCAAAAATATAAACTAGTTACTATTCTTTGCAATTTGTAATGTTCTTTGAACCATCTTCCTCGTTATTACGTTTATGGGACTTCCTGATATCTTAATAATATTAAATTAAAAATGCAGTTTATTATATATATATATTTATTCATGTTTTTCTAAAACCAACAAACAAGTTAGTTGCATTACCGAAAGATATACATTTCATCATCATCAATTCGTGATATCTTATCAGATCATCATTAGATAATCTTTGCTCCGTGGACTTTAAGTCCATTCCTTAAAAAAAATTATTACTGGCGACTGCTATAGTCGCTTCGTTCTCAGTTATATCCGGAACATTCGTCGAGTCAAAAATTTTATTGAGCATCATGTCACAAAATTCAGCACCCTTCTTACTCCTTGTCACACAATGTCACATTTCATCGACCGCCTTCCTGCCTTAACTTAACTTTTGACGTGTTTTGTGGATGGGCTCTTAGTAGCACGGTAATAATACTAACCACTGGATACGACAACACTTGTTTGCAGAGTGTAGAGTTTAGGTTAAGGAAGCTAGAGGACGTAGCGGAGCAGACAATGAACCATCTGGCGGTGATCCACCGATTCATGGCGACGCATCCATCGCTGGTAAACCGGGGCTCCACGGACACGTTAGGCCCGCCGCCGCCTACCTTCCAGGCGGCTGGAAACAGACTTAGGACCGCCAGTGACAGGTCTGAGGTAAGTCTTAAGATAACATATCGAATGAGATCACCCAACAATGTGTTATGTGTATACATTCTAGTCAGTAACTATTATTTTGTGAAAATATTTATGTACGAAACGAAGGAAAACCCTTCATCGGAACCATGTACTCGTATGATTATAAATGTTTCCATCAAACTCGACCAAAATGGCGAAGACAATATTACCGTGAATCTGCATTTCTATATGATTCAATTATCTAAAAACAGTAACAATGTATATGATAGTTACTCTATGACACGTTATTCTATTTTAGTATCGTTTTGTTTCAACAAGAAATTGTATGTTTGGTGACATTTCAAGTCATTTCGCTACAGTAACGTAAATCGTAAACTTTAAAACATAAATATTAGATTCAATTAAATTGATTTGTTATTAACGTCAAAGCAAAGGTGCCCCGGAGCAAAATACAAATTTATCAACGTGAAGTTTGATAAAGCTATTAATATAATTAAACATTTGCTCCGAACTTTACTCGGAATCTGAACTCGTCTTGGAACTCTGATTATTCAGTTTATATTTCATGTTTCCAAAATCCATAGATTTCAGAACCAGAACATGGTTCATTTGGTTGCGGTATGTTTTTTTTTTTTGTAAAATGCTTATTATATCTGTCATTCAAATTATGTAAATTGTGCTAAAAACAAAACTAGCAAGTAAGCACAATTAAATTATGAATAATTTAATTTGATATTGCAGACAATTTCGTAGCAGAAAAAGAATTAAATAGGTAAATAAAATATTTCTTACACTCGCACCAATAAGCCTAGCCCCAAGTATGCTCGGTAAGGCTTGTGTTATGCAAGCTAGGGTAACTGATAGACATACATATGTTATACATATATCAATATTTTCCATAGGAATATATATTAACAAGCGTGACTAAGATACAAATGTTTCCATTCATGACACAAACATCTGCCCCCACCTTACGGGACCTTAAAAGCGGTGCACATTCGACTATGGAGGTAGTCAAAAACAATTATAGAACTATAACTCTTGATCGGTAATCACAGGTAAACGAGAAAATACAATAAATAAGATCATTCTAATTATTTTTACATCTATATTGACTATACTCAAAGTCCTAATTCATAAATTTCTTAATTGAAACGCCTAATACCATTGCGACTTATGATGTGTTGTAACATGTCGCTTTGTATTCGTTTAAAAGATGGTGGTGTCTTAATATGTAACTTAAAAGTTAATTATGAATTATGTTAACTCACAGAATTGATATTCAGACTGTAGCTATTGTCATTATAATTGAATAATACAAGTGCAGTAGGTACCGTACGTATTGGCCATTGAATCTTACGATAGAACCCGTACCATCATAGGAACGTATCTAAAATGGCGCTGAAACATGGATTTTTGACAGTTAACTGACATATTCGCCGCCATTTTAGATTTATTCCTTTACAAACATGGATTTTACCTATCAAATACTTAGTTTTTGCAAAATTAGTCTAGTTTGTGCTATGATACGAGTATCAGTTTATACTTATTAAATGTAAATTTTCGATCAATTTCGGCTGTTGATGGTTGTAACCTTGTTGCTATAAAATTTGATTACAACTCACAGTTAGTGCACTTACATTGCTGCATTATTAAGATTCAATGTGATTTATCTTTACGAGTATGAATAAGTATTGTATTTACACTAGCAGTTTCAATAAAATTTGTTAGCAACAGAGTTATGTGCATAGCTAGTGATTCAAATTATATTGACTTGATCCATTAAATTGATGATTGAGCGATTATTTTAATGTATAGAACATATTTATACACATAAATGCCAAAGCTTTGCTTTTATCTTGAGCAACCATTTCACAATTGACTATAGATGTTTCAATTTCAATTAAGATTGTAACTATTGACCGCGAATGTTTCAAAGTTATCCAAGAATTGAATTGTGTCGTCGAGCTATTTAGCGAATTTATTACTTAAGTCCGTGACTGAACGCGATTGATAACGTTAAGACACTTCCTCGATTCTTCATTCGCATTGTCTTTTGAGGGATATGAGTAACTTTCGCCAACTTGCTTATTGTAATACGGAGAATAAACGATAAAGACAGCGCGTCTTTATCTCGCACTGTTTCGCGTGATTTGGCTCTAACGCCGGCTAAACCTCCGCATTCTCCGCCTCCGCTAAACGTTCCTTTCGCCCTTTTGTTTACACAGTAGGTACATACATTTTTAAAGCTTATGTATCGTCATCATAAAGCAACAGCATGTTTATACCAAAATGAATGTACCGAATTTGTTTAATCAAACTTTTTTGAAGATCGAAGACGAAAGACGAAGAATTACAAAAACAGCAATGGAAATTGATGTCTTAATTTTTTTTCGTCTTTTTACTTTTAAGTAAGCATTCAAGCTTTTTGAACCTCCTTAAAAAGCTACATGTTGTGTACCCATATACTAGCATGTAATTTACTGTCAATGTCTTTCGTCAGTGACGGAATTTAAAATCCAATTCATATTTTTATCAATGTAGATTACCGCGGCTCAGACCAGCCTTACCATGAACGCTTAGATCACTCTAAGCAAATATTGCTAACACAATATCGAAACAAAGACACCGCTCTTGCAGCGTATCCCGACTGGTTTTATACCTGTTTTAAGCGATCATGGTAGCCCTACTGATCTATATCAAGATTTTGCCAATGTGATATTAATACCAATTTTCTGAGACGGTGAGTTTCTTTTCCTAAATGTTTATTTCTATTGACGTAAATACAGATTGAATGATAAAAGCTTTTGGTGATCTATGTGATACTTTGTTTATTTGATGGTTTCGGCTTGAAATTTGTATGGTAACCGCTGTGAAATATTGTACACCATCCATATTTTTACGACCCATAAACAGGAATTTTGAAGTAAACATCGCTAGTATTGCCTTGAAAAATGTTTTTCGCGTGAACGTGAAATAAGCTCTTAATCAAATTTTTGTTTGACTATTTATACGATTATTTGATAAAGCATGAAAGTGCTGTTTTGCATGGAGATTTTAAAGAATTTAGCATATTCCGTATTAACGTTTTCTTTATTTATGTAATAATGAAGAGAGCAAACTTGACAAAATCTTTATATACGTCAAAAGACATGAAACTAAGTTATAACTTAGTTTTGAAGGCGAGAAAGTTATACTCAATAATGTACAAAATTCTGATGGAAAGCAAGAGCAGGGACTTTTTGACAATTATTTTAGTTTATAATATCCCGATTCGGAGATTTAATTATTTGCAAAGCTTGTATTTTAAGAATAAAAAGCATTGCAAAAATATATTTTTTTATGGCATTTAAAATTAAAAAGTTATAGTTTTAAATACAGGCGAGTGAGCGAGCTATTATAATCTTAATATTAATTCAAAATAGTCTTCAATGCCACCACCGTCAAGTAAACTTACTTCTATGTGTACATTTAGAATCGACTCAAGATAAATGCGGTAAATTGTTTTTTTTTAATTTTGTTTCATAGCTGCGATTACTTTAGCCTTTAGTCGATTCTGAATCATAATTTTAATGTTGTCAATTCATTAATAAAATTAAGTGGAAGCTGTAAATAATTTTAGTATTATTTATATAAAACAAGTTATTTTGTCACTCAAATATTTTTAGTTTGCTAAGAATATTAACGAATACTAATTACGAATATAACAGAGCCTTGTTTAATAATGTTAATTAAAATTACAACTATTTATCATAGCAATTTATTATTTTGTCACAAATATTATAACGCATCGTCTATACTTTTTTCATAAAAAACTATAATTGTTAATAAAATTTTAAAGATGGCACAATGCAGTCCTAACAATAATCGTAATTTATTATCTGTGTTATCATCACATCCATTGTAAAGAAAGTCATTTGACCTTGTAGTTTTGAAAGGGACATTGGGTTGCAAAAGAAAAAACATCCTTTAAAAACACAAAGTTGTAGTTTACAAGAAGACTTATAGAGATACAAACTTTTTATTTTTTTTAAATTTATGTTTTAGTAAATCTTGAGGACTAGTAGGATTAGCATGGACTAAAGACAAATGACATAGAACTTAGGGTTGTCACTTTATTTTTGTAGTCCACGCGTCAAGCTAGCTCTTGTTTGCCAACTTTTAATTATTTATAGGGTATTTTTAAGAAATTCGTTTACGGCTTCTACTTAGTTTTAATATGTGTTGTGACGTCACGGCGGCAGGTGCTGTCGGACAGCGACACGGGCGCGGCGCGCTTCGCTGTGCGGCCCGTGCAGGAGGAGGACGAGCAATCCCAGCCCTCCGACGTAAGCAACCTCGGAATTCGCTTACTGCCAGACCATACCGACATAAAGTATATATATACAGAGAGACGCATGACTAAGATGCCCGGGAATTGCGCGCGTAAACTGATGCGGTACCGTTCGGAATGAACGGTTCATGGTACAAAAATCCGTGGCCAGTCTCCAGTATTGCTTGTGACGACCCTAGCGCTGTTTCGAACTACAGTACGTTCAACGTACTTATCGTACCAATAAAATATGAAGATGGTTTTCTATATCTATTTATTTTGTAGTATCAACAACACGACAAGACTACCTACCAGTCACAGTACAACAAAGGGCCGATCCAAAAATAATATACCTAGTTTTTAAATACATACCTAATCTACATAGTGCATACGAAGTCTTACCATGTAACTATCGCTCGACATGACCTTACAAATCGACGCTACGAGCCCTAAACCTTAAAAGTTAAAACCATTCGATCAATATACGCGAACTTCAGGCACGTTCATCAAATAAATTTATTCATTATTATTTTATGATGGCAAGTACCATCATTTTGATTGAAGTTACTGAAAAGGTAGTTTTACCAAAGTGACTTACCGACTACCAACAAGTTTGCTTTCTTATACGGTACAGAACGGCTCTGGGTCGATTTGTAACTTTACACGGTTTACGGTATAATGACATGCCAGTTCACAGCTGTTTTGTGGAAAGGACTATACACTCACTTCTCCCAACAAACTACACATTGCACGATACTACGATACATTCCGATCTACGACGATCAACACACTAACAAAGAAATAAATAAATATGTACATGCCAGTTCACAGCTGTTTTGTGGAAAGGACTATACACTCACTTCTCTCAACAAACTACACATTGCACGATACTACGATACATTCCGATCTACGACGATCAACACACTAACAAAGAAATAAATAAATATGTAGGAACGGGACCCGCATTCGGGTGCCCCTCCATAATTTCCCTAAACTGCGATCACTATATAACGTGGGCAGATCGGGCAAGGAGGCAATATTCAATAAAAATAACGTTTTTAATATAAGCTCACAAAAATGTATTAACTAATTATAAAAATCAACTTAAAAAATCACTTATGATTGAGTAGATAATTCTCGATTGAAAATTGACGTCCACCGAACACGTGGATGCTTGCGCGCTCTATCACAGCGAACGTTAAACTAAAACTTGTCAAGATGGCCGCTCTCCAGTGTTCGGTGTCCTGTCAGAGTCGGTCCGTAATGTTGGTTGGTAACTTAGCAATACGATGATCTGTTTCAATCGGAAATTATCGGTATCGATTATCGAGTAGTAGGATAGATGAGTCAAAAATCTTGATGCGCCGTCAAATATAATATTTACGAAAACAAAAAACTATCCAATCCTGACAATATTACTAGGCAAAATATCGAAACTTCCAATGTGTATTGAAATCATGTCAATTAATTTATTATTTCAATACTATCCCGAAATAATCAATATAATAATCATAATTAATCGAAATAATAATCAATAATAATTCCCCGTTATCTGTATTTATAATTTGTATTTCGTAATTACTGTAAATATATAGTGGTAAACTTTAATACTTTTTGATATTTCCCTGATTCAATTGACATTTTTGTTACTGTCAGAACGACGGGCGGTATGTTAATTATTAATATCATAAAAGGTCCGCGTAGTCCTTTTTCGTACAAAGACTCTTCAGGCAACAGACATTAATATTTAAGAAGAGTCTTTCATATTGATTACAGAAAAATGTTTTATACCAGTACTATTTATACTGGCAAGAAGTAATAAGACGAACAAAGATATAATATTTCAGCCAAAGCAAATTGGCTCGTTTTGATATTAGGCAACATTTAATTACAACGTTGAAAAAAAAATGACAGTTTGTATCCAAGCAAATATTAATTGAATATTAACGAACTTGTTTCAAGCAAAAAATGTTTACGCCGTTTTCCTTATTTCCAGGTTAAGGTCTGAGCAGTAAAAGCGAATCCCGAAAGTAGTGGCAATAAAGTGAACAAATTTATTAAAATTTACACAAATATATATTTCATGAGTACTCACACTGAAATGGTCTCATTACTAAAGCCATTCAGTTATTTAAACGAAAGCGCTTAGTGTCGTGTGAGACAGCACTGTTTGGTACTTTCATTAACTATAATCCCCAAAAGACCTTTCTGCTTTACATTCTAAAATTACAACTCATTTTTTACTTTGAACATAATTAAATTCAGTGTTAAAACGTAGAAAGGTCTATTTACTCTTTTGTTCACTTATATATTAATTCCTGCACTGTCTGTTTTCTATCACACGTCACCATTGTGTCGTCTAAACCACACTGTTAGCTATATTTTGTAATATATCAGACACTTCAAGATTATAGATTTGGCACAGTGTAGGTACCATGAGTTTATGTTGATTTGCAATAGATTTTGGATATTGAAGTATTTACTACAGCGCCCCTAGTTGTAGTGAGTTAAAGTTGTTCTAATTTTAAATGTTATATTGACAAGACTTCTTTAGTTTATTATACGTCAAAGTCCAATCCAAAACGACAGCAAACTCATGATAGAGACATTTCTGTTGCTTTATTATATTCTATGTATTTATTTACGTTATTTTACTTTATAATCTGCTTGCTTGTTATCTAAAGTGATTAAGATAGTTCCACTTTTCTTAATTACTTTGTTTGACGACTTAAGCTTTGAGTGTATTGCTACAAAATAATTGAGCAATGCTCAATAATTTTAATAGTATCTATTTACACTTTTGTTTTGAATCACTTTGAGCAGTATCAGTTGAGTTCTGAGATTGAAAACACGACCATTATATATACACACAGATACACAGGACAATTCTGCTATCCTACAGGATGAATTACCTCATTCGGCACCTGAAGTAGCTATAGAGAAAGCGCCTGATCCCGACTCTTCTTCAACGTCTTCTGGTGCTAGCGCAGCAGACCCTGACGTCACAGTGATAAGAACTCAACCACCTGTCACGCCGGCGAGACAAAGGTCTTCTGATAGCAATAGGACCGAACCCAGCGATGAGAAAAAAGGTTCGTTTGTGACTATAAGAACTTATTTTGTCTTAACATTGGAAATGTTACGTTGCCTCACTTTTTATTGTAGTGCCATCGTCAACGGATGATGCATTTCTTCCGGAAGTGCGAGAGACGCCCTCTGATTTGCACAGTCTGCGCCCACGCACCACCTCTGCGGGCACTAGGAGGACAGCTAACACTAGGAGGTAAGTTAATTGCTACAAGATCTCTTTTTTTATGTTTGTTACACACGTGGAACAGTATTTCAATTTCTGTGGAGATATATCCAAAATATGGAGGAATATATATTTAAACTCCTATATACACTGTACCTATGTACATATAAATATAAAACCCAGAAAGGTATTTATGAAATTTGTACGTGTAATTACCTTCAAAGTTTCATTAGCAAATACGTAATTTAAGTACCCCAGTATTTGGCGAATAAATGGAAAATTCTAAATAAATATACTTGAAAGTTGACACATTTCAGTAGGATACACTGGCTGAGTGGTAGCATTTAGTGCCATAAAGACTCATTATTTTGTATTCACGCATGAGAGCTGTGTCATTTTATTTTGAATAGGTCCATCTCCATCGCCATGTGGAACATCAGCAATATACGTTACAATTGGATCATAATCTCAGACTGAAATGTTCACGAATGATTTAAGTTCAAGTTAAATTAGCCTTTGAATTTCGTATAAAATATTTAGATCATGTTATATAGTAACAAAACTATATTACTTCATATCGAAGAAACTCGATTCAACTTATATTTAATATTTAATAGATATAATTATTTCGTTTGGTAATAGAGATTTTATGGTCTCAAGGAGTTCTAAACTAAATCTTTCCCTGAAACTGCTACTTATAGTCACATGTGGTAAATGACATCACCACGTGTGTTGTGCTAAATTTATCACCACCATGGTTGTTTTAATTTTATTTTTGTTTATTTCTTGCATCTGTTAGGAGACGGTTGTGGAAACAGTAAGTCAACAAATAGACTCATATGGTGACTGGCTTAGCTTACGCTTAGACTTGTAGTTAGACGTAGAAGAACCCTTTAATCCAAAACAGAAAAGGTAGCAGCAAATAAATTTTAGTTTTGCAAGTTATCTTCAAGGACGCGATATGACGATATCCTTTTGATATTCGATTTGTATACTTATTGAGAAATCCTTTAGAGTTGAAGATGGCTTGTTACTTAAATATAACAGCGTTAATTGTTAACACTACACACTCACTTAATTGGCAGTAGCACTATTCCATTTAACTCTCACATGTATAATACACACGTATATACACATTGTTTTATTATTGTTGTCGTATATGTAAATAATATTACAAGTATACACACACCTATTCAGTTATTTATCATCAACTCTCCTTAAACTTTATTGCTATTTAAGAAATGTAGCATCTCACTTAATACTTATGCAGTGACATCTCCTGCCTCCTTTCCTACTTCTATAAAAGAATCATCTATTTTCAAAGGTACCCTTAGTACTTATTATAGATTAATTATTACTAAGCTGCGCTCCAAGGTAAGTCGAAATTTTCTTGTAAGCGTTTAAATTTAATTACATTTGAGATAAGTTTATTTGGTTAATTTACTTTCTCGTTTTAACTAAAGAATTTAACAAGAAAGCTTATATCAATCTAATTTCACACTAAAGTCAATTATCTTTTTCCATTTCAATCTTCTATATTCATGCAAACATTACGAACAGTGCACCTAAATGAATACACAGTTACAGAAAAAACTTGCATTTGTGCACACGAATTGCAATAAGTTATAATGGATTGCTGTGAAGCTTCTGGTCCGGTTACCAGGCGATCAGAAGGCGGCAACGACTGCGGCATGGGCGGGCACCACTCGGCGCAGCACCTCGCGCCGCGGCGGCAGCACAGCCAGACCCACTCCGAGCCTGACAACTCCGCTGTCGACGCTGGCTCTACGCACAACTCCGTTTCAGGTAGGTTGCGCAGGTTCTTTCTTTTTTTTATTGCCGTACGAGTAGCGGTACACCTGATGTGAAGTGTTAACCGCTGCTCATGGACTTAAGCGATTCCAGGGGTGGACACAGCTAAGCAGTGGCTTAGCTGTGTCCACCCCTGGAATCGTAGGCAGTGGCCTACCGTGATGAGATTACTCTCTTTAAGCCTCGTTTGAAGAGGGAAATGTCATAACGCGAGGGAAACACCGCAATAAGAAGATCATTCTACAGCTTACATATCCGTGGAAGAAATGATCGCTGGAAATACACCGTATTAGACGGGAACGGATCCAGGTAGAAAGGGTGAAGTCTATTGCGGCATCGAGTGGTACGGTGATAGAATGGTGCCGCTGGTACCAAGTCAAACAGTTCCTTGGAGCACTACCCGTTGAAGAGCCGATAGAAAACACAAAGGGCTCCAAAGTCCCTCCGCTGCTCCAGTGACTCCAAATTATCCGTGAGATTGGGATCATCGACGATTTGCACAGCCCGTCTCTGAAGGGAGTCAAGTGGGTCGAGCTGGTATTCGGGAGCACGATTTCTGGGCTGAAATAATATAAGGGGCATATAACTTAGATATTATATGGACTATCTATGGATTATTTAAGATCTGAAAACATAATATTTTAGTAGATTCAATAGGTTGCGCTGATGTAGGCCTGTCGATACTTAGGATCGTAAAATTATTTATTTTGTGAGCAAGTGCGAAAATAATAACTTGATTAGAACTAATACTTTTCTTCTGATTTTTTTGATCTTACTTGGGCCAGAGTCAGTGGCGCTGTGTTGGAGCATCGATGAATCTGTGATCTCGGCACTGATTTACGAATCGATAATTTCGGGGGCTGGAGATTGATGCTGCCATGTACCTAGGTGTCATGTACCAAGATAATATGCATGCACGAAAATATTAATGATGACACTAGGAAAAGTACGTTTGGATCATAACAAGTAGAAAACTGTGCTGTCCGCCTACGTTAATGGCAAGGAAGCGAGAATATGTATGATATCATATTATAAATAAGTATAAATTTAACAACGTGATTATAAGGTTTGGTAAGTGTAAAACTGCAATCTGTGCCTACCGCCATGGAAAAGAAGCGTCAGTTTCTTAGTTTTATTTAATAATAATGTTAAATGTGTCCCTGCTAAACCCCGAAGCACATATAACGGATTTGTAAGGGGTTCGCAGAACTATATTACCTACTGGTTTCATTAGATGATACGATTTCATGCTATTACTGAATATCTTGCGTTCTTTTTTAAAATGTGATGGCGCCGTTGAAGGAGCATTTTTTGGGATTCCTGCTAAAGCCGTGTTTTTCCGGTACAAAGGTCGGCAGTCGGGATGGGAGGCCACCGGCGGCGCCGCCGGCATTCCCCCGGGCAGGTCCCGCGTGGGCGCCACGCCGCGCTCGTTGCTGCTCGCTATGCACGAGTACACCAGCATTACGGACGAACTGGAGACGGTCTACGGGCTCCTGTCGCCGCCGCATACGCCGAGGTAAGACTTTGACAGGGCGGCACACTTAGACCGGTCAGTGTGGCCAATCTGCAAGTCTCTTTACTTGTTGTTAATTTTATTAACAACTTATTTATATCTGCCATAATATAAATTTAATTTCAAAGATATGTGATATAATAAATAGGTCTTCAGCCATGCTGTGTTTTCAGTCAGTCATTGTTTTTGGATTGCCATCTTATTTAATTACTTTAATTATATTACTATAATGATGTTGTTGTAATAGTAAACTGTTTGTGTACCTTTAACACATAAATAAGATGTACACAGATCTGTTTTCAGGAACCATGTCTTCGAATTTGAAAAATGTTTGGATGTACATAATTTCTTTGGACTTTGTTTTCTAAAACAAAATAAAACAAAAAAAATTGATGAAGATGATTCAAATTTTTATTGTATTACTAAGACAAAAATTCGGCAATTATGAATGAAAAATTATATCTGGCAAATGCTCACCACGACCACGATGACAGAAGTCAATTCTTTCATCAAAATTTTTAATCACTTTTTGGCAAAATGTCAGGTCTATTTCGGCTATCACATCACGGATTTTGAGTTTTAAGGCTGCAGTCGATTCGATTGGCTCCGTATAGACTCTGTCCTTAAAATAGCCACACAAAAAATAATCCAGTGGTGTTAAATCACACGATCTGGCTGGCCATTTAACAGCTGAATTTCGGGAAATTACGCGATCAGCAAATTTGGTTTGCAATAAATTGATCGTCTCATTGGCTGTGTGACATGTGGCACCGTCTTGTTGAAACCACATGTCAGTGATATCCATGTCATCAATGATAGGCCAAAATTGAGTTGATAACATCTCGCGATAGCATGATCCATTCACCGTTACCGCATTTCCAGCCTCATCTTCAAAAAAAACGGCCCAATCACGCCTCCCAGACCACATAGCGCACCATACAGTAACACGTTGAGCGTGCTAAGGCTTCTCAATAACCGCTCTACGATTTTCAGAAGCCCAAGTGCGGCAATTTTGCTTATTGACGTACCAGTGAAAATGGGCTTCGTCTGAAAAAATGTTTTTTTCAGCAAAACCAGCGGGTTGTTCCAGAATGAATTGTGCGAATCTACGGCCATGTGAATGGGTTAGCTTCAATTCCTGCACTAGTTGAATCTTGTAAGGCTTCAAAGCCAAATCCTTACGCAAAATTCGCCATGTGGTGGTTTGGGATAACCCCAGTTGTTGAGAACGTCGAGAAATTGACAAATTTGGGTCTTCTTCAACACTGTGGCTCACGGCTGCGATGTTTTCAGTTGAACAGCCCGGTCGACACGCGTTGGTGTTGCCAACACCAACGCGTGTTCGACCGGTTATTTTGTACCGAGCCTGTCGATCGGTTATTTTGTACCGAGCCTGTCGACTCAAATTTAGTGACCAAATTCTGAATAGCGGTCTCAGAAGGACGATTATGTTGTCCGAAAATATCACGAATTTAACGGAATGCAATTTTAACAGAACCACCGTTTTTATAGTGGGTTTTAATTATTTTAATGCGATTTTCGAGCGAAATTAAATTCATTGTAACGATTGCCAAAGCTTCTACGACGAATATGTCAAAAAATTAACTGTCAATGCTGTCATGTCGTTGGTGTTGCCACAATTAAAAAACAAAGTTCTTGTTGAAAGACCCTTTATATAAATTTAAAAGAATATATATCACAAGTCATTCAGTCAATGTTGGTATTTATTTATTTATTTACAGTACTGCTACATGAAACATATTAAAAGTACAAAAAAGTAATTTATATATACAAAATGTTCTGATATGCATCACAATAAAAACGTACATAACATTCGCAATAACTACCTACAATTTACAATCCAATAGCTGTACTACTCACCAACAGGCATTTTATATAACACCGGCAAAATATTCATATATTATTTTACAAAAACCTGAAAATCCGTCACCAAAGATATCAAGATCGGGATTTTTTTGAGATTCATAAATTATAGTCAGAATAAATTCTTACCATAGGCTGTAAGCCGAGATTGGTCCTGGCCATCGGAACAAAGAATAATTTACGTATGCGATACTTGTAAGGCACTGACAACGATACGCTTGATGTTAAGACACCACAAGTTAGACATCCATTAATTAATTTATGCAAGAAAACCATGTTCAACATCATTCTTCTATTCTGTAGACTTATCATTTTAAAATATCTCTGATTGTATGCTTGTCAGTGAGAGAAGCCGTGAGTACCAAATGCAAGATGCCTTGTAAATGATCGTTGGATACCCTCAATTCTCTGCGAATGTAACTAATAGTATGGGTTCCAGACACTAGAGGCACAATAACATTTTTGTTTTAACATTATGAAAACCTTTAGTGTTTCTTATTAAGAAACCTAAATTTTTTGCAGCTTTAGACACTATTAAATTAATGTGCGATTTGAACGTAAGAGTCTTATCAATATTAACTCCTAGATCGCGTATTTCGTCTACCTCAACTAGAGTAACATGTGGTGTTTTTAATCTGCTGTATTTAATATGGTTGCACTTGTTGACATTGAGAGACATATAATCGACCAACACCAATTAAATATGTTGTTTGATTGGTTTTTTGCTGATTTTATAGGTCTATATATCTTTCAATCGACTGCAAACATTGAGAATTTACATTTTTTTATTTGATGGGATATATCGTTAATGAAAGCCAAAAAAAGTGCCGGTCCCAAATGGAAACCTTGTGGTACCCCGGAGGTAGCATAGCAGCATGTCGATGTATTGAGGTCTTCTCCATAGATAAGATTGAAACCACTTTAGAAGTGGATCTTGGATACCATACGCGATAAGTTTTGGTATGAAACATAATACGTCTGAAATATCTTGCCTTCTGCTATAAGTTTCTAATAGTACCTTAATTGTACTATAAAATAGTTAAGAAAACGAAAGAAATAAATTAATAACACAATAATAATAGTAGTAGTGAAGAAGGATGCAACGCCAATAAAAGACCCTGTCTCTACACAATACTTCTAAGTGACGCTGTTATTCTGGTTGAATCAAATAGGGAATATGTAGCAAATTGACAGAGACTAAACATAAAATAAATAAAAAAATAAATAAAATAATATTTAAAATACAACTATTATTTTGGCTGAATCACCAATATGATACCTCTAAATCAAATAAAAAAATATACCGCATCCAATATCTCTTATTACCATGTACAGAACGCATGATATTTATTTATGATTAAAATTAATAAAAATTGAATTGTGTATTTTTTTGTCAAAAGTAAATAGATAAATTTTTATACGAAATAAAACACTAAAACACGCGCATCAGTATGCGAGGTTTGACTAAAAAAGCCAATTTCCCTTCGAATAAATATCGGATTTGGTGAATGGATTGGCTCGCCCGACACTGTCACACGACTAGGTCATCCGCCAAATGTAAAAAGGCGCGTAATTATGCAAATGGGCTGAATCGTTATCTTCCTTTGTTTGTAGCTCAATTTGTGGGAGTCCAAACCATTGGTCGGGAGAAAGAGTCGCGGTGTTTGATTGTTTCCCAGTTGCTTTTTGTACAATATATTTTTTATCTGACTTGGTTTCAATGCTATTTTAAATCGTGAGGTCGCGATTAAAATCGTCAGGTCGGACAATACTTGTCGGCGCCAAGAAACCCTGAGGCTCATCCGTACCCCTGTAGGACGGGGCAGAGGAGGAATTAGATCCTCCTTCTTTTTCCCGACGGGAACCAGCATTACACAGGTTGCCACCAGTCGCCAATCCCCTAGATGCACTTGGAAATCATTCGCTTCCTCAGTGTATTTGAGAGGGGATCGTCTTGGGCAAGCACGTGTTGATAACGTTGTGGAAGTTTTCCCGCGAGTTCCTATGACTATGTTCAGCAGCGATGCGTCCCATCTTCTGATGAGGGAGACGTGGTGGTGGTGATAGATGCGTTCACAATAAGACAATTCTAAGGGGAACCGATTAGTCTGTGGGCTGGCTTTGATTTATATAAAATTTGATTTGATATTGTACATAAATGTATAGAACTCCGGAACGTCGATTAAAAGTAATATACGAAGCGAATTAATACGAATGAATGCCACTAAATCAGACTAAATATCGTAGCACTATTTAGGTGACAAATCAATATATATACGCATTGTTATAACGAAGCTAAAAACTCAAGAACTAAATAATAGCTTGTTAGTTTCGGTTTCCCAACAGGTTCTTAGAATTGTATGTTCAAGAACCGATATAAAACTCGGCAAGTCTATATTTATATTTAATCTGAAAGTAAGAATCCTTAAATGTCCTTGGTACATATTTATATCAGTGGTACTTATGTGGATTTAGATTTAATAATATGCTTATTAATTAAGGAGTTTCCTCGTTATTGCTCTCGACGAGTATAGTCTTTTAACAATGATAATAATGTACTACGAACTTCGTGACGGAATTTCGCTAAGCCCCCAACAATAGGTATTAGAGACTTCCAAGTATCCGACTAGACAAACTTACCGAAGTATGTTGGGTTGTTATACAAGGGATGCGATTAATCCCCGTGGCAATATCTACTGATCCCGAAGAACAATAGCTCAGTCCGCGGTAACACGTGATCCCCTAATCATCCGATATGAACAGAGCGCTAATTTCCCGCGGAACAACGCTCATTACTCGTAATGGCGATATGTGACGAGCTTTCGTATTATGGGATCAATGACTCTTTCATAAGTTTGCTAACAATATGTATTTGATATATAAACGTATAGTAAACTACAGAAGTCATGCCAGTTTAGAAAGAGTAGGACAATTGCGTGTTCCTAGGGGCGCTGTACAAAGTTTCCATATAAAAATTTACAACTTTACATCAAACAACTTGCAAATAGTGATAGCAAGTTTTGGACCGCAGCCTTAACATTTCTAAAGTTCGATTTTTAATTCGAGTCAGTAAAATGACATTTCCAGTGTCATGTATCACAAATCATATTATTTAATATGGTATGTATTACATATTTAAAATAAAAAAAAACGCTTTGATACCTAATAAAATAAAGCATGACTAAATGTCTAAATCTATTGATTGCCGAACATCACTATTGTAGTGGGTTGTAGTGTATCAGTGGGTTGTTTTTTGTATCAGTGACAGTTGCACTTGTCATTTTACTGAATCGAATTAATTTATATACATACAGTTACATTTAGTTTATATACAAATTTTGTCTCGAGAGATAAAAAAAAAATCAAGTGAAAAAATTGAGATAAACAGTAGTAGGTAACATAGACAATAGACAGAGAGATAATGCTTATCTCTAAAGATTATAGAGTCTGGCCAACGAATCGTGACAAAGTCTATTTTCGAAAGTTCTATTGCTGTAACAATTTCAAACTGTTACAGCAACAAACGATTGTCAAAGTTAATAGAGTCTAGCCAATGAATCGTGACGCGATTTATTACCGAAAGGCTTTTGACTATGATTAATGAAATTATGTACAATATATTATTTTCTTTCTATAAATGTAAAGTATTACATATAGTACTTGTTTGTTCTTGTCTTTTTCACAAATACTCTTTAACTAGGAATATTAACAACAACGAATGGTTGTTGTTTTTAAATTATTCATATTTTAGCCTTTATTGACACTGCAAAATAAAAGAAAATAATATTCATTCAATGTAGGCCTTTACACAATCTCATTGACGTCAAATACTGAAGTTTATGAGAACAAAAACATTGAACATGCATACAACCAAGCAAATTGTATGATTAGTTGATCTATGGTAGACTGAATATCTAGCAGTGTTATAAAAATATAAGTATCTATATCGTTTTCTCAGAGTATAATGAGTGTTGACACCCCAAGAATTTTTGAAATTGCTGCCATTCGTTCTAGTTACGTTTCGTTAGTAGTCACGTTTCGTTGGTCAAACTAGTAAGGATGTAAAAAATATCACACGTTGCCATTTATTTTATTAAATAAGAGCTATCAAACCTATAGCTACTGTAAGGGCTATCTTTATTAGTTGAGGAGTTTGCTTTCGTGTTACGCGTAATTTCTTCGCGAGATTTCATATCGAGTGTAGAAAGAAAACTTCGTAGAGATATAGCGTTTTCTCCCTTAGTTGATGTCTATGAAAGAAAGGAAACATTGACTTGTCCAACTCTGACCACAGCACAGATAAAAAATGTTTTTATTATTACCAAATCTTTTAGTCCTATTTTGAGTATTTTCTGTAAACATTGTTACATCAACAGGGCCGTCGATGGCGAGTCTGCGAATCAAGTTCGGGATCGATCCTGTCAATTACTAACATGGTTATCATTTTCCAAATATCGTATATGAAAGAAAACATCGTGAGACTTATTAACTTGTTCAGTTCGTTAAGCCCCTCACTCGTTACGTTAGTTACGGCAATAATTCAAATTTCTGAATTTTCGTTATAATAAAACGTATCAAGTGCAGCGCGCGTCAGTTCAGTTTAGACCGCGAGGCCGCAGATGTAAATCTCGACGTGTTATTGTTGTACCGCTTTTAGGTCCTTCCATACGAAATTGGCGTTTTGTCGTAGGTACTAACCACTTTGATCTGAAATATATCCTCTTTGGTTAAGAGTTCGAAGTTCAAATTTATAAATTCATTTAGCTTTGATCTTTCCTCATTATTTTATTCTAATGCAAATTTCATCATCGATTTTACTAACTTATTGTTTTCATCTGAAATTTTATTAAGAACCTACCTAAGTACGCTGCTCTCTTCTTCAAAAGATGGTGCAAACTAATTGACACTTAAATTTATTTGTAAATGTAATCACATCTCAGACATCTTATCTCTCAGTCTCTATCAAAATTGACACAACATGCAAATGTTAAGGGTGCGGTCCAAAATATACATTGTTAGTCCTTAATGATAGATACCTACAAATAAGTAAATGTTCTAGAACTGACAGAGAGCGATTGCAAATTGGAATTATCTCGAGGGTACTTTGCGGTCACAGCCGCTGCGTCATTGGTTTCCAGCATCAGAAATTCGTTGGCTGATCGAATATTTATTCCGCATCATGGTTATGGTTACCGTCCGACGCCTTGACAATGGAATTGAATATACATTATGCAGGCCGATTCCCCTTTTTACTTCCTCGCTGTGGTTAAAGGTGTCTCAAATTTGATATTTGTACAAGCTATAATGATAATTTAAAATAGTGCGAATACATTAATTATATTTAATGCGAATATATTAATTTAATTATAGCTATAAAGCTCTGAAGATATCTAGTCCTGGAATGCCGTTGGTACATTGTGAACTATATAGAGTTTTTATGCAAGAAATTGAATTGTGTAACTATTATTTGTTATTTTAAAATAATTATTTTAGAACAATAGGTATTATAGATATAATATATTATGGATTTTATTAATGGCATTTTATAATATATGTATTACTTAATCAACACTTTGAATTTATACCAGATCTGTAAGTTTCAGTATTTGTAAGTTTCGCAACTTACGAAGTAAAACGTAAGTAACAGTCCTGTGTAATTTTCCCTTCCGCATAGAAATGTTAAGCATTCAAATCGGAATCCTAAATGCTAGCACTGACGCTTTACTGCAGAGGTATGATAATTTATCTCCTTCCTCCATCCCTTTGTTCAAAACGTAGATATATACACATATTAATCAGTGAGACGATCATTGTTGCGAGTAAAGAGGCGAGCACTTCAAAAAGACAGCTATTACAATTGAATAAGGCGCTTTGTAGTACATCAATAACGGTGGTTCGATTGCATTACCGTGGTGCGTGGACTGGCGCGTCAAAATCGTCATTTATTATAAGGAACAAAGGTATTAGACGGGGAGCCGGTAACACTAAAAGTCCCGTCATAGCGAATCAAAAAATATTTATTTAAATAAATAGTACATAAGTATAGGAATAAATTAAGCTCAGTATGCGTAGATTCCTATTGCCGTAACAAAAAAATATATTAAAAAAATGAAAAATTGTTTCACCGTCATCGTGAATATGATTTTTTTTTAAATGTATTCGTTAGTTTTATTGGCTTTTAGAAAATATCACGCATAGCACTTTTTTCTGCCGGAAGGGTCTGGCATAGGTATGCCAGACCCTTATTACTCTTATTCAAATAGGTATTTGAAGTGTGTGATGAGGGCTAAAATTTCTTTATTATGCCAGAAACAATTTTTTTTATTTTATTTATTTTTATGGAAATTTTAAAAATATCTCGGTATGCGCGCTATTAATATCAGCAATGACGGTAAAACATTTTTTCTATATTCTTTCCTGTCAGTAGAAAATAAGCATACGTCGTTACTATACAGAGCCTACAAGTGACTTGGAACGTTCATTGTCAAAGTATTTTTCTCTAAGATAAAATTGCGCTTTTGCATGCAAACAGTTAGGCTGTGTAAGCGTTGTGAAGAAGCAGTGATGTCATCAACTAATCTTGACAAATCATACCTCCACCATACATTGACGCGATCGACATCATTGACTAACACCAGTTTTATTAATTGCATTTTAATTTATTCATAGAACGCCGATCACGTCGCGCCTGCTGTCGCCCGCGCGGGCTACATCACCGTCGGTGCGCAAACGTCATGCCAGCGAGATGTCCAACCCAGAGTTCGCGCTCTTCATGGAGAAGGAACATCTGCGAGGCGCCGAGGAGGACGACTACATCATTATGCAGAACCTTATACAGAGGCGGTAAGGTCTATTTTATATTGCCGGTGCTGGGAATGAGTCTGTGTTCGCTTTCAGCTGACATTTGTATTGTCATTGTATTGTTTTGACGTGAAACGTCTTTAAAAACGCGCCGAAACATACGGGTACCAGGTTTAAAAAGTGGACCGTAACGAAAAGGTCTATATCATCGTAGCTTAATAATTAAAAAACTATTAGTCTTAGAAACAAAAGTGTGGTGTGAATATTTCACTTATATAGTCAGCTCGCTGTTGTGACATTGAGTTTTTTATATTAATACTTAAAACACCGTCAATTTTTTTTTTCAATCTTTTACTTTAAAAGCGATTCCCTAACATAGCCGTTTCACGTTAAAACCAACGGCCGTCTGCCCGGGCACAGCCCCACCCGATATTTTTTTCTGAGGCCGGCTCAAAAACTTGTCCTTCAGTTTATGATTGGAAATTACAATAATATTTTTATATAAACTGTTTATTATACATAATAAAACAAAGTTACAATAATAATAAAAATATTTACAGGTTCCTAGTTAATTGGTCCAAAAGCGAATTTATCTCTCAGAGAGATTTCTTCCAGCCAACCCTAGATGGTTTCATGAAATTTTAAATGAAAAATTTGCGGGGACACTGTATTTATATATAATTGTTTTTAAAATATAAATAACTAGCTTCCACCCGCGGCTTCGCCCGCGTGAAAGTCAACTATGAGACCTACGTACCAAGATTCATGGTCTTATCTTCAATTCAACCCCTATTTCAGCTCCACACTGGTAAAAAACACGCTTTTATTAAAAAGACTAAAAAACCGATCTAAAAACTTGAAAATAAAAATAAAGTCACGCTTTTAGAAAATTTGGGTACATATCAAGAAAAATTTCTGATGACAAAAAGAAATGTAACTCAAAAATTGTCTATAAAATTTAGCAAATTAGTCCAAGAACTCAATGACTATAAAAGCGTGGGGTGTAAATGTTAAGACCATTAAATGAGTAATGTTTAATTTTGAACACCCCACGCTTTTATAGTCATTGAGTTCTTGGACTAATTTGCTAAATTTTATAGACAAATTTTTGAGTTACATTTCTTTTTGTCATCAGAAATTTTTCTTGATATGTACCCAAATTTTCTAAAAGCGTGACTTTATTTTTATTTTCAAGTTTTTAGATCGGTTTTTAGTCTTTTTAATAAAAGCGTGTTTTTTAAAAAGTTTTTTTTATTTTTTTTTTATTTACTACTTTTTAGATCAAATGTTTTTTAGTCTTTATAACAAACAAAAGTTTTTTCAAACGTTTTTTAGTCTTTGCGTAAAAAGCGTGTTTTTTTAAAAAGTTTTTAATTTTTTCTTTTTATTTACTACTTTTTAGTCTCGTGATTATTATAACAAACATAAAGAAATGTACATAATTGTTCAGAAAATGTGTAGTATTAGAATTAAACATATGCATTATATCAAATTCTATCTGTTTGCTTCATTGAACCAATTCTCATATTAAAAAGTTTTTAATTTATTACAACATAATTATGTATTTTTATGATTCGAAAATGATTGAATATTGTATTGTCATCTAGAATACACATGTAAAAAAAAATTTGAGCTCGATTGGAGCAGTAGAAGTGGTCGAAAAATCGATTACAAGATTTGATCATGACAAACAAACAAACAAACAAACGGACAGAGTAAGTCAATAAAAAGCGTGTAAAAATTTCAAAATGCTAGAACAAACGATATTTTGTTTCTTATGGCATGATATTTGACTAACTTGCATACTAACTTTCAACCCTTATTTCACCCCCTAGCTGGTCGAAATTTCAAAAATGCTAGAACCAATGTTTAATGATTTCTTATCAAGTGCTTAAATATAAAGTTTCATGGTTTTATCTTTGAAAATTAAGAATTCCCATACAAATTTTCAACCTCTATTTCAACCCCTTCGTCCCTTTTTTTCGAAATAAAAAGTAGCCTATATTCTGTCTCAGGGTCTAAAGATTATCTGTACCAATTTTCATCAAAATCGGTTGCGAGGTTTAAACGGGAAAGCGTAACAGACAGACAGACAGAGTTACTTTCGCATTTATAATATTAGTTGGGATAGAAGCCTCTTATTTATACTACATACAATACATACAATACACCACACACACATATACATATTATATATTTGTTTACCCACATCTTGCTTTTAACGTATACTAAAAGTTAAGAATTAGATCAAGTAAGAAATTACAATTCAATCTTACTTATTTATGTACCTCTGTATATACACACACATATATTTGTGTATACATTTAGTGATACTTAGTTTTTCTTAAAGGTATACATCGACGGAATCGTTCGTGTTTACGTGAGTTTTACATCCATACATTGGATATTTGGTTTGATCAACTATGCTCGCAATGGCTACAAATATTGTATGTGGAGCGCATTGTGCCTATGGCATTGCTTGCACGCGATATGTGATAGGTATTGCGAGGTGGCGGCGACGTGAGTATGAAGGCATGCTTCGGTCACTTGTGCATTATGGTTTTATTAATGAGCGAGCATGTGCGAGGCCGTGCGTGTCCGTTGTTTGCACTGCAAGCGACGTTTGGCACGCAACTCGAACCGAGCACTTCTGTGTGCTATCGTAATGAAAAAAGGAAATTTTGACTTATGAATGTTTGCCTTTTCTGAAGAGTACGTGAAGTTGCTTGCAACCGATGTCTGACAAGGTGAAACGAACTTGTTAACGAACTTGTTGATCAGTTTCGATTGTTGGCAAAAGCTTTGTTGTTTTAACGAAGCTTATGATTTTATGGTTATTTAACCAAATTTTAGTTTAATTAATTAATTAATTTATTTATTTATTTATTTATTTATAGATCACCAACATAATAAACATTTACACCAACGAATAATAATCATGTTAAATACTCTAGCCTAATGCTATTATAATTATAGGTGATGACAACATTTATTTTTTCTAAGAGTAACTCCCAAATATAAAAAAAAAAACTAAGAAAAAATTAAAAATTAAAATGAAAACAAAGACAGAAATAGACAAGCACAAATAACTTAAAACTAACTAGTACCTAAAGAGGAACTAATGAGTACCTGTCTTATTTAAAATAAATACAAATAACCTATACAAAAACTATAAAAGAGACTTTTTAAATTGGCGGATGCCATCCGCGAACAAATCCAATTCAGTAGACTTTGACAAACTGTTAAATTCTCTCATAAGCCGACTTTAATGGTGCATTTTGACCGAGATTGGTTCTACTGAATCCGGTCGCCAGTATGTTGAAGCGAGATTTGCGTGGAAGCCTTGACGGTGCCGACAAGGAAAGGCCTTCTAACAATTCTGGAGCTTCGAGGATGCCATTCGCCAATTTTAACAGAATAGCATGGCGTGCACACGTCTTCGATTTGATAGAGAACTCATTTTGTAGTGAACCAGTCTATCTTAATTTTTTATTAAGGATTTACCCAGATTGCAAGAATATACGATATATTTATGAAAATTAACAATGTTGTGTCTAATTAATTGTATATGAGGTTGTATCCGAGCTGGTGTTGATAAATAATCAGGGTGTCCACATTCTGGAAAGTCAGGGAAAGTCATGGAAAAGTCAGGGACGCTTGAGGTGGTCAGGGAAAGTCAGGGATATTGAGGAGTTACCTGGAGAGTCATGGAAAATTTAAGATATTTGTCAATAAAAATTTCTTGAACTGTAAATTGAAATCCATGCAAAAATTTCCCAATGATTGTAAAATAAGGGATATATTTTATGCTCTGGTTTGATTCTTAATCCAGACCATTGAAGCATTTTTTTACGTAGTTTTTTGCCATTACCTACTAAAATTACTCCTTTCTTGTTTGAAATAAATGAGTATTTACAATAAATAAAGAGTTTTACTTCGACAGGGTGAACTATCAGTCATATTGTGCACATGGACATGTATCTTCAAAATTGGAGTGAACTATGTTATAATTATAGGTTATAACTAGTTTACTCACTTTTAATATTACTTAATTCTTCGTATTTACAAATCTTCTATTTCTTCATACAAAAAGTGCTCATTACTACTACGAGGAATTATAGAAATTTTACAACACTAGAACTAAAATGAATGCCAAAAAATGTTCATTTAATAAATTGTGGCTAGATCCCAAAGCAGTCCTGAATTTTTTGAATGGCTGAATGATGTTCCAAATGATCCAGGATTTTTCTGTAAGATATGCTGCAAGTCCATCAAATTAAGTAACATGGGTTGGCATTAAATAACAATTAAGAAAAATGCAACCAAACATTTCATTCTTTACAAAAAAGGTTGAATCTGATGAACCATCAACTTCGACAATTGCAAGCGCCACAGAGACTTCGTCCCTCAATATCGAAAGTTCTTATGACTCCCATAAAAGTAAAGTTACAAAAATGTGTATACCTACGTTTAAAGACGATGATGTGACATCAGCGGAAATACTTTGGGCATTAGAAATTGTTTTTAACAAAATGTCCCTTAATCCTAGTGATAGAACCAGCACTGCATTCAAAAGAATGTTTCCTGACAGCAAAATTGCCCTAAACTTCACATTGGGAAAAACAAAAGCGTCATATGTAATAAACTACGGAATAGCACCTTATTTAAGAACATGTTTGCAAAAAAATTTAGAAGATTGTCTATTTTACGTAATTTCCTTTGATGAATCACTAAATAAAGTCTCCCAGAAATGTCAAATGGATATTGTTATAAGATTTTGGAACAAGACTACCGAAAGAGTTGAAACAAGGTATTGGACAAGTATTTTTCTAGGGAAGTCGACTGCAAATGATCTATTAAATGGATTTTTAAAGGGTTTGTTAAATCTAGACCATGACAAGTTATTGCAGGTTTCGATGGATGGACCCAATGTTAACCTAGCTCAGGTTCTTCATAAATTGAAAGCAGAACTTGCTACAGAAAATTCAAAATCTTCATTAATAGATATCGGAGTTTGTGGCTTACACACCGTGAATGGCGCTTTTAAAACCGGACATAAGCAAACTGATTGGGAAATAAACGAACTCTTAAGAACAATGTATAATTATTTTAAAGACTCACCGGCACGTCGAGCTCTGTATACAACAATTACTGGCAGTACAGAATTTCCACAGAAGTTTACTTCAATAAGATGGCTTGAAAATGGCCCTTGCATTGACCGAGCTTTGAAAGTTTATGATAAAGTATTGGAATTCGTTACAATCGCATCTGTTCCAGATAGTCATAATAAGAAAAAGTTAAATACTTATATGAAAGATCTTTTGTTGAAAGCCAAATTAGCTGCTACAAGTTTTTATTTATTTAATGTATCAGATTGCGAACCGTTTTAAAACGATTCCAAAGCGAAAAACCACTTTCGCCTTTTTTGTACACAGCTTTGGTAGAATTATTAAAAACTCTTATGATGAAGATCGTAAAACCCACAAAACTTGATTTGGTACGCATATAGTTTGGACCCCGGGAACGGATTTAGGTACTTCTTACTGCGGTAAAATAT
Source organism: Scirpophaga incertulas (assembly GCA_036419045.1). Taxonomy (NCBI): domain Eukaryota; kingdom Metazoa; phylum Arthropoda; class Insecta; order Lepidoptera; family Crambidae; genus Scirpophaga; species Scirpophaga incertulas. Next base: position 16,345,699 of record CM071645.1, read on the forward strand.
CTCTTTCGCGTGGGAAAATGCGATAACAACAGCCAAACCATTTCTTGTGTAATTTGATATGGGGAGGGTTTATAAGTCACGGGAAACGAATAATAATTATATATAATTTTAATAGATAACTTTACTGAGGTAAAACACCTCTTTCCTGTGGGAAAATCGAATTTAACGCGGCGAAGCCGCGTTCGGAAAGCTAGTTTTCAAATGAAATTAATTATTGATTATGTATTCATTCATGGTGAAACTCACCACGATATTTCTTCAGTCCTATATTTATTTATTTATTTATTTATTTATACTTCGTGTACAATGTGTACAGTGGCGGACTTAATGCCTATCCATACCTATACCTATAGTCCTATACCTATAGTCCTATACCTACATTGATACAAGATAGACTGTTGAATGTTCTAATATTATTTGGTTTTTATTTGTTTTAGCAAAAAAAGTGTTTGAAAAGTGTTGAAGTCCCCACTTGGGGGCCTGCTATTGTTTTATTATTATTTTTTAATTGCCAACACTTCTCATTGTGGCATTAGAGCGAGTGAATGACTTATTTAAAAAATAAGTTTTAATTAGTTTGGTCAGGGAATTTTTTTTTTTTTTATTTTTTTTTTATTTTTAGGTAATCCAACAGCGATACAACACATATATTATTAGATTCTTAGCATAAAATAAGGCCAGATTAGGATTACACAATTAATATGCAATTATAAATAAGGGGATTAAATTTGAAAATTTGAAAAAATGGTCAGGGAAATTTGAAATCATAGTCATGGAAATTTGAAAAAATGGTCAGGGATAGTCATGGAAAGTCAGGGATTTTCTTTAACCAATAGCTGTGGACACCCTGATAATAATAAATGACTGCCCAATTCGGCTTATAGGTCAAGAAATGTTGTGTTCATATAACGATGTTTCGAGGCTATATTTATTTCCTCAACTCAATTGCTGTGTACTTGTGAAGTTACGTGAGGTAGTGTATTTTTTGCAAGTGATGTGTGACAAAGTGGTCTAAGGGCGGTGGCTACACGAGCATTGAGGCATGCTTCGGGTAATCGGATCTAAGATTTATGCCTATATGACACAGGTACTAATGACATGAATATAGAATATGCTTCGGATATATGACTTAACATAAAATGTTCCTGAATTTTCATGTGTGGCATGGCACATTGGCGGACCCTCGACCGTTTCGTACTTCTGTTTTAATGAATAGATATTTGTGCTTGAAAATACTTCAATTCGTTAGTTACGTTGACTTCACGTCCTTGTCCATGGACCCATGTAACATTGCTCTGTTATATCGTGTGCCTGATGTTTTGGGTAAAGCTGTGTGGGGTTGTGTTCGTGACGTTGCTTGCAAGTGGTGTGTGACAGGTACGAGGAGGAGGGCGGGGACGTGAATGCGGAGGGGGAGGGGATCAGCATCAGCGTGTGCGTGAACCGCCCGCCCGAAGAACAGCCCGCCCTACTCACCGTCAATGATCGACGGCTGCCGCATCAGAGGTGAGCTATTGAAGGCATTGTAGAATGCATGAAAAGGTACATATCATTGCAATTTCGATAAAATGTTTTACTGTTGTGTACATCAAACGATGTTTTACGTACGTTCGTATGTACGTACGTTTACGTTAACATATTTACGATTATCGAAAAGAAACTAAGTATAAAAGGGAATCAATAAATCATTAAACTTTTTAAATCTAGTAATAATTAACATTACGGTTTGAACATTCTTTGAGAGTGATGTTAAACGTTTTGAATTGGAAATTTAAAGCAGATTTAGGGTTGTTACTACCCGTTGCTTATCTATACGTAAAAGAATAAATAATGTATTTTAGATGTAAATGAACGTGGATCTTGAGTACACAAATCATAATACAAGTTTTAATAATATGTACACTGCAGTCTGTATTTGTTACATGCACATCATTTAGCCTAGACCAAAGCTTGTGTTATGGAATCTAGGGTAACTGATAGGTATACATATAAATATATATATTCGTAATTGAATTATATATTAACAGTGCTATTGGGCTAGCAGATGAACTCGGTTAGTTAAAAAAAATGTGTAAATAACATTAAAAATTACCGGCGACCGTTAACGCCGTGGAACGTGGCAGAGGCAGTTGGTCTTCGCGCATCCCTCCGTAAAAACGTCGCCTTGTCTATAAGATTGCGTACGTTGCCATCGTAACCGTTATATATGTAATATGTACAAACTTCCATTTGTATATTTAACAATAATTTCATAAAATTTCTGACGTGTGGAATATTGCCTGAATAACAACTATCGGGTACAAACAGCATGGCTAATGGCCGTTTTCACCAACCTTGTCTTAGCTTAGGCGACACCTAAGTGACATGCTGTCACTTTTTGTATTAAATGAAAAGAGTGAGACAGCATGTCTCTTAGGAGTCGCCTAAGCTAAGACAAGGTTGGTGTAAACGGCCATAAATCACACGTGCTCGTATCCATTACACGAACATCTCACCGGGACTCCCAACTAGGAATTACTTTTAATATTAATTAAATTTATTACTTGTATAATAAATATTTCTATTTGCTTGCATTTTTATTTAGAAGCACGGTATGTGCCTCGGCAGAAATACCATTGCTTGTGTAGTATAATAATACCTGCTATTGGCTATACGTGGCGTTTGCAGTAATGTACTACATATTGCTACAAACCGTAAAACCAAATTATAACCTTCGGGTGGTAAACCACATTATTTGTTTTGTTATAACTTCGTTGAAATGTTGGACATAGTTACTAACCTCTCCTGCGGGGACTGTTCAGTTGATTATTATGGAACGGGTCGATTGATTGTTAATTTTAAACGAATTGGTTATTTGGTTAACAACGGTCGTAATTAAGTAGAGTTATTTATGTACTTGCATCAAAATGTTGATATAATGTGGACCTTCCCGAGATTTCTAATGGACATTTCCGTCTGACCAACAATATTACAAATAAATGATAATAAAAACCTCAGAGATAGATAAATGAAACAAAGATAATTAACATACAATTTTTATTAGTTTACATTAATACACAATACAACATCACAAAATTAATCTCGGGATTTGAGGCATATCCATTTTCTTCTTTCGCTGTATGAAATCAGTGTAAGCACATGAATAACTCTACCTTTTTTTTTTTTTTTGTTTCCCTGAGGAAAATGCATTAAATTGCATACCCCGGCTGTGGCGAGCCGGCGGTTATGTGGGGCTCTCCTCCCCAGAAGGGCCTACCCACTAAAAACCTCAGGGATGGCCTTCCTCAGGCATGAAGGCAGCCCCCGGGAACTTACCAAGCTACTTCCAGGAACCCCCAGTCTCCGCTCCCCCGTCGATACAGGGGAGCCCTCCTCGGGGAGGCTACACTACCTCCCCCGGTCTCCTCCACCGACGACGCCCCCCGGCCACGGAAGGGGGGTGGTCCATCCCGGGTCGCCGTAGCGGTCGCGACTTCCTCGCGCCCGCCGGCGACCCGCATGAATAACTCTACCTAATTCCGACCTGTGGTTATAAAGAAATAAACAATGTTTAACGCATATGATTGCTCGATTCATTTGACGATTTAAAATAATAATCTAATTAATTGGATTCGATTACCATTTAGTTTATTGTGCAGTAAATTTAAGTTCTATAATGTGCCATATTATGTTATTCTATCTCTATGGTTATACATAGAGAGTTACATGTATAATATCACTTTAAGTTACATTCATTCAATCGATTTTGAGTTTTTTATTGACTTGGATTGGAGAAAGTTGCAGTTTCGGTAAACTGCAACTTTGTCTGTCTAATGCATGCCAATTAAATATTCGTATCATATTTAGAATGTATCGAAGGTTTCATTGTTATAGACACTCGCTGAGACGGTCTTCGGCGATCGATAGCCGCGAGCTACCGTCGCCATTGCAACCACTTTTGGGTGACGATGCGTGCGGTGAGGTGCTGCTGCCAGTACCAAGGCAACCCTCTGGTGTGTAAACAAAGATTACTATTGAAGGAAAACTTAGAGCAACGCAGTACTTTTGATTGTTTATTTGTTAAATTTACAAAACACTGACCAGTTATAGATCAACTTACACTTGCCACTGAACTGATGAATTGGAGAACCAATTCCTCTTTTATACTACACCGACTGGTACAAAAATTATTACTCGGATGTAACGTCACGAAGTTTGCTTTTCCATGCGGTTTTCCTATTTCCGGATATAGTTAAAAGAATACATTATCTATTTTTTTAATATTGTCCGGTCGTATTCTACTTAAGCAATCTTATTGTTCGAGTCAAACCAGTTGTCTTAATACAAGGCTACGAAACAGTCGTGTCCATTCATTCTACATCTTCCAAAATTTGCAACAACCTATAATCACCCTAACGCCGTCAACAAATATAAAATTAAGTATGTTAATACTCTTTAAAATTAATACTAGTAGTTCATGTTAAGACAGTTATTATTTGATCAATTTAAATTATTTTGCAATAAAAAGGAATATCTTAGTGTGCCTGCTTTACCGACAACTAGTCAAATTAACAACGCTGATATTTAATAAATTTCGTAATACATTAACAAGACATTATTGAAAATTATAAAATACCTCATAAAAATCACAATATCATTTAATAATTTTTAAAATTTGACCCTATGCTAACAATCAAGTAATATTGATTTGTGGTATTTGTTGAAAACAACTATAGTTAACTTTTCGTTCAATTCATTGAATTGTAGATAGGAAAAAACTATCTAGAATAAATAAAATAAATTAACACGTAAAATTCGTGTATATTTGGTAAAGCATAAATCTTAATACAAACGTTGTCATAGCAACGGTCATAAAGCACGTTTAAGTCAAACACAAATCTTTTTTATGTTTCTAACATAAATTTCCACACAGGAAAAAATATAAATACATATTCTTAGGATAATTAGATATAAAAAAAAATCTATCTATTACGCGCACGGAACATAAAATGATTACGTGCTTAAAATTAAACACACAAGAACAAAATAAACATATATTCTAATGATAATTCTTACCTAGTAATAACAATATTATGCATAAATTGGCAAAAGCGATACTTTTGTTACACTTCTCTTGTGAATTTTTTTGTCAGGTGTTTGTACTTCTACTACCCTGACCAATCCATCTGATCCTGTAAATATTTTAACTATCCTAGCCATAGGCCAATGCAAAACTGGTACGTTATTTTGTCTTAAAATTACCAACTGACCAACTGCTAAGTTATGTACTGGCTTTAACCATTTTGGTCTGCTTTGCAGTTGACACAAGTATTGATTTTGCCAAACTTTCCAAAAATTTTGTTTTATTTGAATGCAAAGTCTCCAAAAATGCAATCTATTGCTTGGTATAGTAATACAATCAGGTTCAGGGTACATAGTAAGAGGGCGACCTGCCAAAAAGTGTCCAGGTGTCAAAAAAGTGAAGTCTGTAGGATCGCTTGATAGCGGCGTCAAAGGTCGCGAATTCAAAATACCTTCTACTTCCGTTATCACTGTAATGAACTGCTCGTAAGTTAACAATGATTTACCTATAACGCGTTTAAAATGAAACTTTGCGCTCTTAACGCCAGCTTCCCACAGACCACCAAAAATAGGGGAATAGCTGGGAATGAAATTAAATTTGATTCCTTTTTGAGCAGTAATATTTACAATTTTATCCTCGTCCTTCTTTAAATTAGTAAATTTTTGTAATTTACTATTGGCACCCTTAAATGTGGATCCATTATCACAAAATATATTACTAGGTAAGCCTCTGCGATTAACAAATCTTTTTAAGCTGGCTAAAAAACAATCGGTTGTCATATCTGAAAGGAGTTCCATATGAATTGCCTTTGTAGAAAAACATACAAAGACAACTACATAGCCTTTAGTAATAATACTTTTCCTAATACGACTTTGCTTGATTTCAAATGGTCCGCAAAAATCAATACCTACATTCTGAAAAAATCTCGCTTTCGGAAACTCTTTCTTTAGGTAATGCTCCCATGAGCTGTTTTGACGCGTCACATTTCAATTTGAAACATGTGATGCATTTATGAATGATTTTCTTGACTTCTCGATTAGCGTTAATTATCCAATAGTGTCGACACAATGATGCCAAAGTCATTTTAGGTCCAGCATGTAACAACGACAAATGTTCGTTTAATATAATAAGGTCAGTTACTTTACAATTCTTTGGTAATATGATTGGATGCTTTTGGTTATAAGACAAAGCAGAATTCTGAAGCCGGCCCGCTATGCGTAAAACATTATGTGAATCGATGAACGGACTTAAATGCTTTAGATTAGAACGAATATCTTTTTTATTTCTAATGGACTGTATTTGTACGGATTTACCGAAATCGTACGGGTCACGCCATCTAGCGGCTAAGAAGCGTATTTCGCGGGTTTGTACACGATTGTCCGAACCTATCCGACGTCGGTTTCGAGCGCGTTGGAAACTAACGGTACATTTATGTCCCCCTACCTTTTCTTCCACGAGTAATGTTAGAAGGATAATAGACGCTACGCATTAAACAGTTGTTTTCCATATTAAAGATTCCACGTTACATCCATTTTTTCCTGCGATTGAGTAATCAAGGTCATCGTACACTAATATTTAAACGCAATCACGCACGAAACTGAACATTCTGGTCCTTCGAGCCGGATTATTCAAGAATTCGACGACTGGTGAACTTTGGACCCTTCATGCAGTGGAGTTGACTTCGTAATCCAGGAAGATTGTACAAAGGACAAGTGAAGGCTAAGCGCACACAGGAACCAAGTTGGATTGCCATTCCATCGAATATTTCACGCTATCTGGTGGGACCAACCAACCAATATTTCCTATCACCTTCACCAGCCTTTTTTGTGATACGCATTTTTATATTAATTTCAGTGATAATCCGCACAGTGAGCTAGGAGTATAATCGATCAGCGCATTTGTGACTTTCCTTGCATACCTACTACATACATATAGTGCACCTGGCGAAAGTACGTGTCATTTTGTCAAACCGTAAGTACTCCTATTCTCTAAGATCACCGAAATGTCCATGGAAAACCTTAATTTATTATATGCAGATGACACGAAACTTCGTGACCTTATTAAAAAACGCGGTATAGTTAAAATGAGACTAACTAAGTTTTCTAACTATTTACAATCAATAAAATCTATGCAAAACGAGTTCACACTACAAACTCGTATAGATTTAAAATTACGCGTAAAAGGCGCTAGTGATTTATTTTGTGAGTTCAACGCAATTCAAACTAAAATTGAGGAATGTATCTCTGAGTCTGATTTATCTGATTCGTTAAATCAAAGGGAATCATTCGAAGATTCATACTATTCTACGCTAGCCCTTGCCGAAACTATGATAAACAGTAGTGAGATTACCGACTGTTCGAACACTTCGACAAGTGCATTACACTCAGTTAAGTTACCAACTATCGTTATGCCTACATTTGATGGATCATATGAGAACTGGTTACAGTTCCGTGATACGTTCATTTCATTGGTTCACAATTCCAAAGAAATTAGTAATATTCAAAAATATCACTATTTAAAATCGTCTTTGAAAGGTCACGCAGCTTTAGTGATCGACTCAATTGAGTTTTCATCAAATAATTATAACGTAGCTTGGGATCTATTGCTTAATAGGTATAACAATAGCCGACTTTTAGTTCAAAACCACGTAAAGGCCTTATTTACTATCGCTCCACTAAACAAAGAATCGCCTTCGGCAATTAGAATATTGATAGATACTATCTTAAAAAATCTACGCGCTTTAAAAATTTTAGGCGAGCCTACGGAACATTGGGACACATTGATAAATTATATCATAGTCTCGAAACTTGACAAAAACACTGAGCGCGAGTGGGAAACGTTCAAGTGTTCTTTATTTTCAAGTGAAGGTAGCTCTCAGTCTATAAAGGTTGATGATTTAATTAATTTCCTAAAAGGCCGTGCGGATATGTTGGAAGCATTGCAGCTATCGCGAAACACAAACACTAATTCAATGTCAGGTACGAGTAACAAAAATCATAACAAATCATTTCATACTAAGTTCACTTCTCACTGCAATGTTTCCACCACTAATCGAAGTAAGTCGCTAGACCGCACGCCACGAGATAAGATAACTTGTTTTAAATGTAAGGCAACTCATCCACTTTTTTCGTGTAAACAATTTATAGATAGTGATTTGAACTCAAAATATCAATTGATTCGCGAACATAAGCTCTGTGAAAATTGTTTACGGCCTGGCCACATTTTAGAGAACTGTAAGTTTGGTCCATGTAGGAGATGTAATCAAAAACATAACTCGTTGCTCCACAACGATAACGCTGAGACTTCACTTGCATGCCATGTTGCTTCTAGCTCCATGACAGCGACTGAGAGGGCCGACGACGGGCACGAGCGCGCGCCTACGATGTACGCCCCTCCTAGCACCTCAACCTCAGCGCCAAAAAGAGATAGCACGATTTATGCAAATAAGGCACATATTCAAACGCGCAACCAGGGATCAGCTGACGCGCAAGCGGTTTTATTGTCCACGGCAATAGTTGAAGTTTCGGATGTTTCTGGTACATTTCACAAGGCGCGCGCGCTTCTAGATAATGGCAGTCAGCGATGCTTTATATCAAAATCACTTTCACAGCTAATTAATACGCCCCTTATACAGTCCACTCACGAAATTCGAGGTGTAGGTGATTCTATTGTACATTGTTCGAATAAATGTAACATTTTTATAAAATCTTGCGTTGATACTACATTTTCTACGCGCTTAAGTTGTTTTGTTTTGCCACAAATTACGTCAACGATGCCGACCGTATGTCATATAAACGCGCAGTTCTGTATACCCGAAAACATACAGTTGGCCGACCCAGATTTTATTAATACAGACAGAATAGACATTTTAATTGGCGCAGACAAATTTTGGGACCTGTTAGATGTAGGTAAAATAAAATTGTCATGGGGCCCATACCTATTAAATACAAAATTAGGGTGGGTTATAACGGGACCTATAAGTAATTATAAAAATGTCAGTATGTCTATTCAATGCAATTTATCTATGGAGAATTCTTTAGACTCTCAATTACGTATGTTTTGGGAAATAGAAGACGTTCCTACCGCGCATAACATCCACACATTGAGTAGGGAGGAACGCGAGTGTGAGGAACACTTTGTTCGCAACACCAAGCGTATGTCTGACGGGAGGTTCTGCGTACGTATTCCATTTAAGGAGACACCGGAAGTGTTAGGAGATTCCTATAAACAAGCAGAACGTCGTCTTATAGCATTGGAGAGGCGCTTGCAGCGCTCACCGGCATATAAATCACTATATGTTGATTTCATGCGCGAATATGAGCAATTAGGACATATGACTAGGGTGACTTCATATAAACAGCCTTGCTATTTTATGCCACATCATGGTGTATTTCGAGAGCATAGCACCACAACCAAGCTACGAGTGGTGTTCGATGCAAGCGCAGTAACAAGCTCGGGCAAGTCTTTAAATGACTTACAATTAATTGGACCGGCGTTGCAAGGTGAATTGATTTCTATTTTATTAAGGTTTAGGCAGTACAAATACGTCGTTTGCGCAGATATCGAGAAGATGTTCCGAAATTGCCTGGTGGATGAGAGTCAGCGCGACCTTCAAATGATCTTGTGGCGTGAAAATCCATCACAGCCCATAGGTTTATATAAATTAAACACTGTGACGTATGGCACAGCGTCAGCTCCATTTCTTAGTGTTAGGTGCTTAAAACAAATAGGCCATGATTCGTTAGATGTTGACGTAAAACGCGCAATCATGGATAACTTCTACGTCGACGATCTGCTTATGGGATTAGATGATAAATCGAAGTTATTACAATTATGCGCTAAAATTAAACAAGCTCTGCAATCAGGTTGTTTTCCCCTCCGTAAGTGGATCTTTAATTTTCAATCGGATGACGATATTTTCTACGAGCAATGTATGCCTCTTTCGCTTACTGAAAATAGTTGTACTAAAACATTAGGCCTAGGTTGGAATAATTTTAAAGATATATTTTATTTTCAAACACAAATTCAGAATGATAATAATATTATTACAAAAAGAAGTATTTTATCTAAAATTTCGCAAGTTTTTGATCCGCTAGGTTTACTTAGCCCTGCGATTATTGTTATTAAAGTTTTATTGCAACAGCTTTGGTTATTAAAAATAGGGTGGGACGACGTAGTCCCTCCTAGTGTCGCACGGGTATGGAACCGGTTCGTCTTATCTCTCGAGGCGCTCAGTACGATGCAAATTCCGCGGCATGTTTTAGGTACACAGTCTAATTATGTCGAACTACATATTTTTACTGATGCGTCTCAAACGGCATACGGCGCATGTGTTTATATTAGAACAATTCATGATAATGGCTGCACAATGCGCTTGTTAATTTCGAAATCTAAGGTTGCGCCTTTGAAGCCTACAAGTATACCGCGGCTTGAATTATGTGGAGCTTTAGTAGGCGCAAAATTATTTGATAAGGTTAAAAGGTCATTAGATTTACAATTTAGTAGTGTAGTATTTTGGACAGACGCGACTATCGTGCTGGGGTGGTTACGCATGACACCTAGCAAATTAAAAACGTTTGTACAAAATAGGGTTGCAGAAATACATGAATTGACACAAGGGCTTCCTTGGCGACATATCAGTAGCAAGGACAACCCTGCCGATTTACTTTCACGCGGTGTAGGTATAAAAGAGCTTTCCACATCTACAATTTGGTGGGAGGGCCCGTCATTTCTTGGGGAGTCCAACAGATCAGTCGAGGATTTTAACGCCGAGATCATCAATACTGACTTGGATTTACCTGAGGTTAGATCGCCACAAGTTATTTCCTTTATATCTCATGATTTAAATAACACTAAAAAATTTCCTTTTGAACGATTTTCACAATTTAACCGTATGAGGCGAACTGTCGCATATTTATTAAGATTTGTTCATAATACGCGTAAGGTTAATAAGACAAATAAGCGCACTGGACCTCTTTCGCTTGACCAGTTGAATGAGGCCCTAAATTACTTAATTTTATGGGCACAATTGGAATCATTCCCTGTAGAATATAAATTACTTTTAGAAAATAAATTTATTCCAAACAAAAATAATTTAAAAAAGTTGAATTTATTTTTAGATAAAAACAAATTAATACGCGTAGGTGGACGCTTAGGATACTCTGACGAATTTAGTTTTAATAAAAAACATCCCCTTTTAATTTTAAGCAAACATCATTTCACTATTTTACTATTTCGGCATGAGCACACACGGTTACTTCATGCAGCTTCGCAGGCATTAATATTTAATATTCGTGAATCATGGTGGCCTTTAGGTGGTCGGAACTTAGCTCGGCGAACGGTACATTCGTGTGTCGTTTGTACACGCATTAGGGGTAGAACTCTTACGCCTATGATGGGTAACCTACCGAAAGAACGCATCACAGCCAGCTACCCGTTCATACGATGTGGTGTGGACTACTGTGGACCAGTTCTCATCTTAAACCGAAAAGGCAGAGGCGCTCAAACAACAAAGGCATACGTGTGCTTGTTTATTTGTTTTGTATCGCGTGCGATTCACTTGGAACTAGTGGGTGATCTCTCTACTCATTCATATTTACTAGCGCTTAATAGATTTATTTCGCGTCGCGGCAAGCCCTTGGAAATATTTTCTGACAACGGCCGTAATTTCGTGGGGCTCATGAACGAATTTAAGACATTTTTAAGTAAGTGTAGCCCTGAAATTCAAACGCATGCGGCTGAACTAAATATTAAATTTAATTTCATTCCACCCTATTCCCCACATTTCGGTGGTCTATGGGAAGCAGGAGTCAAATCTTCTAAGTACCATATCCGTAGAGTCATAGGCAACGCACACCTTACATTCGAGGAGTATAGTACAGCGCTATCACAAATCGAGGCTGTCCTAAACTCTCGTCCACTTTCTCCTTTATCTACAGATCCGCTTGACCTATCTCCTTTAACACCCGGTCATTTCCTGGTTGGTCGACCACTAACAGCACCTGCCTGTGACGATTTGACATCTGTACCAGCTCACCGTTTGCAGCGTTACCAAAGAGTTGAACAGATTCGCCAACACTTCTGGTCAAGATGGGCCAAAGAATACATATCCGAGTTGCAGGTACGACACAAATGGGCCAACAACACAGACGATCTGCAGGAGAATTCTATGGTCTTGATCAAAGACAGCAATATGCCACCTTTGAAGTGGCATTTGGGACGAGTGCTTCGTACAATCCCTGGCAAAGACGGTATAGCACGAGTGGCAGATATTCAAACAGCATCAGGAGTTGTACGTCGAGCATACGCTAAGATCTGTCCTCTTATTCGAGATACGCAAGAAGAGAAGAACGACATCTTGTAAGCTTCATGCTTCCAAGGCCGGGGGCATGTACGGATTTACACCATCGAAATCGTACGGGTCACGCCATCTAGCGGCTAAGAAGCGTATTTCGCGGGTTTGTACACGATCGTCCGAACCTATCCGACATCGGTTTCAAGCACGTTAGAAACTAACGGTACATTTATGTCCCCCTACCTTTTCTTCCACGAGTAATGTTAGAAGGATAATAGACGCTACGCATTAAACAGTTGTTTTCCATTTTAAATATTCCACGTTACATCAATTTTTTCCTGCGATTGAGTAATCAAGGTCATCGTACACTAATATTTAACGCAATCACGCACGAAACTGAACAGTATTTCTTGTTTAAAATGTAATTGTTGAAATTGATATTATTTTGTTAAGGCTATATTGCAGTTCCTTTGGTGTAAGATTTTTTGTATCATTTCTATTTAATTTATTTATTTTACAATTATTTATAATCTATATACATATCCAATCACATACATCATTTTTGTTAAGCTAGATGGTGTTTTTAATATAGACAAAATATCTAGACAAATCTCATTATTTGCGTTCAGTTGTACTAATCTATTGGTTTGTATTACTGATTTAATAGGTGGCACAAAATTTTGGTCCCTTATAAACTGTGGTCCATGCCACCACATGTCACAAGAATGAAGTGTTCGTGGGTCTGTACCGCGAGACACTATATCAGCAGGATTACTGCAGCCTGCTACATGATGCCACATATCGGCAGAAGTTATTTCGAGAATCTTTTTACACCTATTGTATACAAAAATACCAAGTCCAGCCTGATCAGGATTTTTGATCCAAGCTAACGAGACTTGCGAATCTGAGAAGAATAATGTCTCATTCACAGACGGCAAAATATCTTTGACTTTAGCATACAATTGAGATAGTAAATAGGCACTACACAGTTCTAACTTAGGAATAGTTTGCTTACTTCTTAAGGGTGCAACACGAGATTTGGAACAAACTAAGTTCATATGTACACTATTATCATTATTAATATATCTTAAATATATACAACAACCGTATGCATTCAGTGTCGCATCACAAAACCCTATGAGTTGAATACTCTTACAGTATACTACTCTTACAGTTTTTATACATATTGGTAACATTTCTTGTAAAGCTATACAATATTGACTCCATTCTTTTTGCAACTCAGTGCCTAATTTGTCATTCCAACTTAAATGGGCTTGCCAGATTTTTTGTAGAAAAATTTTTGCTACAATTAGGATAGGAGAGACCAAACCAAGTGGATCATAAAATCTACCAATACATGCTAACACTGAGGCTTTGGTTGCACTCTCCGATGCAATACCCTCCGGAACAGCAAACTTGAAATGATCTGTATGAACATTGTATGTTACACCTAATGCCTTCATTGTTACAAACTCTTTGTTGAATTCAATTTCATCAAAATAACGATCATTTATGGGAATATCTCGCAAAATTTCAATATCATTAGCGCACCACTTGTGCAGTTCAAAACTACCTTTACTTAAAAGTTTAATTACTTGATCCCGCAGGAATATCGCCTCGGGAATGGTAGCAGCACCACAAATAAGATCATCGATATACGTATTATCGCGCAACACACGGGCAGCTAATGGGTACTCTTTTTCGAACCTATCGGCTAACTCTATCAAACATCTCGTTGCTAAGTAGCTAGAGCTTTTTAATCCGTAGGTTACAGTTTTTAATTGTATTATTTTGACTGAATCATTCGGACTATTTTTCCAAAGAATGCACTGTAACTTGCGATACTCAGGAGAAACCATAATTTGTCGAAACATTTTTTTAATATCAGTAAGAAATACAAATTCATAAGTACGAAACGAGATCAAGATTTCGAATAGATCTCTTTGTACTACGGGACCATTATATAATATGTCATTTAAACTTTTACCTGAAGAAGTTTTTGCACTGCCGTCAAAAACAACACGAATTTTCGTTGTTCTTTTATCTTCCCTGATGACAGGGTGATGAGGCAAAAAATAAAAATTACTAATGTTTATATCATTAATACAACTGTAATAATCGGCATGTCCTGAATCAATATATTCGTCTATAAACTTTGAGTATTCAACTTGCAAATTAGGATTCTTATAAAATCTTTTTTGTAAAGTATTTAACCTTTGAATGGCCTTAGGAAATGAATCACCTAACTCTATACAATCAGAATCTATTGCAACATTTACAGGTAAATCGACATAAAACCTATTATCAATCAATTGTACAGATTTTTGAAAACTGGCTTCGCACAATTCTTGCTCAGCTGTTTTTATATTAGATGGAGTAATTATTGTTTCTATCTCCCAGAATTTCTCTAATAGTTCGTGTATCCCATGACTGTAGTCAGAGACTGTATTTAAGTTACATGAAGTAAAACTAACCGACGGCATGGAAGGTAGATTTACCTCCCCCGCGACCACGTAACCGAACATAGTATTTTGTAAGACAACCTTTCCAAAACCTACGCGTTGTCGTTCCGGAAGCAATGCATCGAAGAACACATCCGCGCTCAGCAACATCGAGATTGGCCCTGGAATATTAAAATATTTATCAGCTAACTGAATGCAGTTAGGTATTTTTAACAGCTTCATATCAATTTTGACCTGAGGCATAGGTGTAGTTATCTGTTTTACAATTGATAGCTCTACATCCTTACAATATTTGCTGTTCAAAGAACACACCTTCAGGTACACACATTTGGTTACTGGATTTGAATGTTGCCCTAGAGTTATGATATTTTTGTATTTGTCGTTGGTCTTAAGACCGAGCTCCCTTGCTAAGTCGGCAGTAATAAATGATGTCTGACTACCTGAGTCAAGTATAGCTCGTACCTGTTTTGAGCGTCCGTCCTCAGTCTGCACGCGGACCGTGACAGTAGGCAACATTACCAGCGAACATTCAGAACTCAATTGAGAACTGTTCAAACTACTAGAAGTTTGACCTTCAGTAATGTGAAGGATGGAGTTATGCTCCTTACTAGCACACGTATTACATTTAAAATTGAAATGACATTTCTTTGTATGGCTATTGAAACATATTTTACAAAGATTGTTTTTATCTACAAATTTACACCTGTCAGTAACAGCAAGAAGAAGAAAATTTTCACATTTATATAATCTGTGCTCTTTTGAGTTACAGAATGGGCAAAAAGTAGGTTGTGAAATAACCCTTTGTTTGATGTCTGTAGCTATATGAGTGTTAGCACTAGAATGAAACTTAGCTTTGTTAATCGATGCTGTGTTGTGCACAGAGAACACGTTGCTTGCTTCTTCCAGACTGAGCGCCCGCCGCTCGAGGAACTCTATCAAGTCCTGAATTGTTGGCAGCTTGCCACGCTCTCGATCCCCGAAGAAGGCTCGGCTTGTGAATTGATCCAACTTCCGTGACAGTAGCGGGATCAGGATCATGTTCCATGAATCGACAGGAAGCTTCATGTTCTTTAAAGCACCTAAATGCTGTTGCAATGACGACGTGAACTCTCTGAGCAAAGAAGCAGTGCTCTTTGCAATTTGGTAAATCCAATATAGAATTCACATGTGTACTAATTGTAATGTATGGGTTGTTATAACGTTTGTCCAATACAACTAACGCTTCATTATAGCTTTCGTTACATAATGGCAAAATTTCAATAATATTTAGCGCTTCATTTTTTAAGTATCGTCGCAGATAAAATAACTTTTGAATTGGCTCTAAGCTTTTATCATTATGTACAATAGCTGTAAATAAATCTATGAAAGCTCTATACATGCTTACGTCCCCGCTGAACGTCGGTATATCGAGTTGAGGTAGATTGTTGAATGTTTTTGGTTGCTCTCGGATAGATGGAGCTTGCGCAGTTGACCAATCATCTACTTCCGACAATGCGTGTTTTATTTTTGACGCGATGTTCATGTACCGTTCTTCCAACTCATACTCCACATCTTTTTCGGATAACATATAAATTTGTTTTTGAATTCTCTCCAAATCTTGATTGGTTTCATCCAATTTTTTTAATTTAAGTTCTAAATTTATTTTTGTAATTTGTTCAGAAATATCTAAATATTTTTCAATTCTGGTGAAGATGCCTTTTAGGTATCCTCTTTCCTTGATAAGCTCACTTAGTTTTTCCGACATTTTAGTTTTAGTTATGCAATTTTCACAGTAATGTAAGTTATATTATGTAACTCACCTGGAATGTGGTAAAATTACTTACGGCGTTGAAGGACCAAAAACTATGTTGAAAACAACTATAGTTAACTTTTCGTTCAATTCATTGAATTGTAGATAGGAAAAAACTATCTAGAATAAATAAAATAAATTAACACGTAAAATTCGTGTATATTTGGTAAAGCATAAATCTTAAAAACGTTGTCATAGCAACGGTCATAAAGCACGTTTAAGTCAAACACAAACCTTTTTTATGTTTCTAACAGTATTTTTTACACTATGGAGCTCTTACAATAAAACCAGCTTTATCTCTGAGTAACTGAATGAATGAATAAATAAACTTTAATATATAGTAAGTATTTTATTAAGGTATTTTCAAAAACTGTGTATACGAATTTTTTTTATGACAATTAAAACACAATGGTTTAACTGGTTTTAATTGCTGCATACTGTCTTTCAACTGCTCGGTATTATTAAATATATGTGTCGTGTCCTGCTACTAAAATTAATTAATGACGTCACAGTCACAGTATATCTGCCGTTCATACTTTTGAAGATATAGCAACATTTTCGCAGCAATGTCGCGGATCTATCAACAACGATCCATACTAAATATAAGTACTGTGCTTCTCAAGTCACAATATGGTAGAGGTGTGTAATTTATATAAGCGTATATAATGTTGTCAATAACATTGTGGAGTGCTGGATAAGCGAGTGTTAAATAAGAAGAAATTTGTTGTTGTTAACGATATATTGAAATAGTTTACAAATGTTAAATGTTAATGTTTAGAGCACACCCGGCCGCGATAGTCGCGTGTAATGCACTAATTAATTGTCTTTAATAAGAGCGACGCATAGCTAATGATTGCGCCACTCACGTGTTCGGTTATTTACACCGAACATCTTGCCGAGGGCCAAAGGTGAAATAAGATTAAAAACTAATACACAATTTATAACAAGACACAATGTTAGTTACAAATTTTCGCCAAATGCAAGTTTGCGAAACACTGGGGTCGTACCCCAACCGCGCACATTCACTGACACATTTTCACTGCACTTTTCAGTTGACTGATTGTTAGAGTTTGGTGGTAGGCCGGCACTGGGCCCAGCCACGCTCTCTGTCGCCTCTTCTGGGGTCTCCGTTGACGCCGACTGTCGCTGCCGCGTACAACAATAGCCCCGGTGTCGGCATTTGACTATTATGACTGCAATAAGTAAAATCGCCCACAGTCCCCATATTGATATATAGTGGTGAACATCATGAGCAGATATCTCGTTTAACAGACCTTCATTCTCTTTCATGATCTTTATTTTCTGTTGTATATCGCGATGTTGTTGATCTGTGGTTATAACTTCAGTTACCGTCTCTTCCTGTTCATTACTAATGGTAATATTAAAAACATTATTGATGGGAGCGATTACAGGGACATCAATATCATATAATAACTCCAATCGGCTCTCTCGTTGCTTATGACTATAGATTGTAAAGTTATTTGTTTTTACTATACAGTTTTCGTGTATATTTACAATGTTAGCCTTTGTCAGCTGATGTGCAGTAACTTGCTCTTTACAAATTATTCGTAATTGACAGATATCACAACAAAAGTATAAATATTGATTAATTTTGGACAGACTTATCCATTTATTTTGACAAACAGTGGTGATGGTTTTACAGTGGTCAGTTTCATCTTTAACACAGAGATCTTTATCCGTTCTCATCTTGTAAACAGGCGTCTTCAATTGACACATATATGTTACAAGGTCACTTCGTATGCAATGTTCAAGTTCAAACGAAGAAATAGGTACGTATGAGTCTTTCTGCAAATTCAGCGCTACGTAACTTTCAATTGGAATTAGGGTGACCATGTTTTGTCCTGACTGATGTGGGACACTTTGAATATTATACAACTCATAATTATCTCTGCTGGTCAGAGGTATTCTTATCTCCATTATTAAGTATTGTTTCGTCACTTTGGCTTTGATTTGCAGCAATTTGTAAATATTATGCAAATTAGTATGTATGTTGTCGATTGGCAGAGTGAGATCTTTTATCTGGCTAGAAATAATACTTAATTGAGTTTGCAACTGCTGAGGATCAATAAGGTGAGTATTGATCTTACCGTTGTAGACACTTGTCACAGTATCTAATAAAGCGTCTTGTAAGTTTTTTAAATGAGTCAATAAATTATTAGCCGCAAAAGCTGATAATGTGAATTCAGTGGTGTATTCAAATTCGTTAATTTTTTCTTTTAGTTGATTTGTGGTGGCATCCAAATTCAATAAATGTTGATGTATAATTTTATGTTGTTTTTGTATTATATTTTCCGTTCTTTTCAATAAATTATACTCAGCTTCTACTATAGACGTCTGATTTCTCCATAATAGTGTCAGGTGTTTCTGATTGTCCTTCAATGCGGCAATGTCAACTTGATACTGTTCAGCGAATCGGTCGTCTAATACTCCGAACAGGCTGTTAGCGAGATACCCGACGCCGTTGATAAGACCGCGGCGCTTACGGGCACGCGTATTTAATTGTTGATTCATCAATACTTGATTGTTATGTTTTATTTCACTATAAGTATGATTTAATTGTAGCATAAGTATGTCACATTGAGTTGTTTTATTAATGAGTCCACAAATTGTATTTAAATGTTGATAATATTTTTCGTATGCTGATGTTGCTTCCCAATAAGGGTTCATGTCATAATAGGCCACAATCTTCCACTCATCTCTGATTAATTGCATGTTACCCATTTTATCAAAATACAGGCCTTTCTTTTCGGCCAATGACGTCACTTGGAAGCATTGACCCGACACAAACATGTTAAAAATAACTAAACACATAAATGCTATAGTAATCAGGTTCGATTTAAAAGTACGTCTATTGTTAGCAGGTGTCTTCTTTTCCTGTGTCTTAGGTCTCGATGTTTCTGGCTGATGTTTTAAAGGCAGTAATGATATTTTTACAACTGGTCTTTTTACTATCCCATTTTTTGTTTTCAAGGTCACTACTCTAACATGACTGTCTGTACCGGGATGGACCTCTATTACTCTTCCCATGGCCCACTTTCCCACAGGAAGGTTATCTTCGTGTATGACTACTATATCTCCTATTTCTATGTTTTGTTGAGGTTCTTTCCACTTCTGTCTCACTGATAGTTGACTTAGGTACTCAGTTTTCCACCTTTTCCAAATGTCTTGTGTGAGTTTTTGGGTTAAATTCCAACGAGTTCTTGCATCTTCTTCTGTTTCTATTATTGTTACCCCTGATCCTCCTGTTAAAAAGTGTGCTGGTGTCAAAAAATTCAAATCTTCAATGTTTTCAGTTAGAGGACATAGTGGCCTTGAATTGAGACAAGCCTCTATTTGTGACAGAATAGTCGTGTACTCCTCAAACGTCAATTTTTGTTCCCCTACTACTCTTTTCAGATGGTGCTTTAGACTGCGGACTGCTCGTTCCCACAGCCCTCCAGCGCTGGGCCAACTGGGTGCGTTGAAATGCCACTCTATTTTCATTTCAGTTATTTCGGTCAAAAAACTGTCACTGAAGATATGTTGTAGTTGTTTCCATTGATCTTGTAGGACTCTATTTGCACCCACAAAGTTAGTACCGTTGTCACTGTAGATGTGACATGGGGCTCTTTTTGCGGGCTGCCATACGCCCAGCGCAATGCAGAAATGCTGAAGTAGTCAAGTCTGTTACTAGTTCTATGTGAACAGCTTTGGTGACCATACAGATAAAAATAGCGACATAGCCCTTTGTTGTTTTCGCTGCTCGTCCGTTGTTAATTTTTATGTCCAAAAATCCAGTATAGTCTACACCGGTGTGATAAAATGGTTTTGCCACATTACTTCGAGCAGCAGGTAAGTCACCCATTAGCTGTTGTTGTGTTTTTCCATCTTGTTTTCTGCATGTTATACATTTTCTTAGCTGCTTCTTCACAGTATTGTTTCCACCGGTAATCCAGTACTCCTGTCTCAAAGTAGCTAATGTAAGTCTTGGACCACCATGAAATGTCAATTGGTGTGCCTGGTCAATCAACAGACAAGCTAGGCGAGAATCACTTGGTATTATTTTAGGATGTTTCATCTCGAAACCGATAGATGCGTGTGATAGACGACCGCCGACACGTAAGATGTTATTCTGATCAATGAACGGATTTAAACTTAATATTTTACTTTTAGCATCAACTTTTCCATGTTTACGTAAATAATTTATATCAGCGGAATATTCTGTTGTTTGAATAATTTTAATAATTGTTAATTTTGCATGTCGCAGTTCTCGTAATGTGAGATAGCTTGGCTTTTGTTTTTGTTTTGGAGTGAATGCCCTTTGTATCCATGCAACAATTCGAGTTATTTTGTTAAATGAACTATGTTTATTTAGCAAATTACAAATGATGTTTTCATTTTCTATTTGTTGTGCAATATGCGAGTGACACAATTTCTGTTCTTGATCTGTTTCAAATGTTTGGTTTTGATGCTTTTGAGGTTCGAATGTTGATAGCCAAGAAGGAGCTGACCACCATAAAAAATGTTCCTGTAACTGATTCGGGAATAAGCCACGGCTTGCTGCATCTGCCGGGTTTTCTTCCGATTTTACGTAACTCCAATTTTGTTCGGGCATTATTTGAGTTATTTTCTGTACTCTGTTTGCTACGAAGGGTTTCCATCGGTTTGGTTGCCCTCTCAGCCAACCAAGAACGACCTGAGAATCAGTCCATCCGTAGGTTTCGATGTGTATTGTTGCAAAGCTTGCTTAATTTTGTAAATTAATTTAGTTAATAAATGTGCCCCGCATAACTCAAGTTTCGGCAAGGTTAATAACTTTCTGATTGGCACAACTTTTGACTTAGCGGCAATAAGTATACATTGTTTTTTATATTTTATGTGAGCGTAAACGACACACCCATATGCTTCCATCGACGCATCACAGAATCCATGCAATTCTATGACATCCTGTTCAGAACTCTGTATCCAGCGTTGAATTTTAAAGCTTTTTAAAAACTCGTTTAACTCACCGCGTAATTTCGACCATTCTTTGTTAATATCAGCTGATACCTCTTCGTCCCATTTAGTATTTGTTTTCCAAACCCTTTGAAATATTAATTTCGTTTTTGTTGTAATAGGCACGAGCCATCCCAATGGATCGAAAATCTTAGAGATTTCTGAAAGAAGTACACGCTTAGTCAGCTTGGTTGTTCGTTGAGGTAATTCATATCTGAAGGTAAATTTGTCTTCTACATGGTTCCAACAGAGTCCAAGAGTTTTGGTTGTGTTTTCTGTTTTGAAGTTAAAGATAAAGTTCTCGCGCTCACAATTTTGTTCTTCAGAAAGGTAAGCTAAGATTTCTGGATTGTTTGTTGCCCATTTTCTTAAATTAAAACCCCCTGTTTTAAGTAGTATATCGAGATCCTTGACTAATTTTTGACCAGTTGGTATGGAATTACAACCATGGACCACGTCGTCCATATAAAAGGACTCTTCAAGGACCTTTGATGCTTCAGGGAATCGATTGCGTTCATCTGCTGCTAATCGTTTTAATGACATCATCGCCAAGAACGGAGCTGATTTGGTGCCGTATGTTACGGTCGTTAATCGAAAACAGTGTACAGGTTCTTCCGTTGAGTCTCTCCAAACGATTTTCTGTAGATGTTGGTCGTCTTCGTCGACTAATATTTGCCTGTACATTTTTTCGATATCAGCGGTGAAAGCATACTGATATTGTCTCCATTTTAACAATAATGATTGTAGATCTTGTTGTAAGTTGGGCCCTTTATACATGAGGTCATTAAGTGACTGTCCTGTAGAATTTTTTGATGACGCATTGAATACGACTCTGTACTTTGTTGTTGTTGATTCGGCACGCTCCACACCATGATGAGGTAAAAAGCATTCAATTGATGTACTGTTACTGTTGTCTAGTTTCATGTGATTTAATTCGAGATATTCCTGCATAAATGTTTTGTAAGCTGTGGCCAGTTTTTCTTTTCTTCTGAATTTATTTTCCAAATTATGAAATTGAGCCAGAGCTTTTTGTTTTGACATACCTAGGTGTTCTTCATAATTCGGTTTCATAGGTAGTCGTACAACATATCTTCCTTGTTCATTGCGTGTGGTTGTTTTTTGGAAATAATCAATACAGTAAATATCTTCCGAAGACATATCTACATCCTCTGTTATCTCTTCCATCTCCCAAAACTTTTGTATGTCTTCTAAATTGTTAATTATAACGTTACATTGGAATGTTTGGGCACTTCCGCATAGCAACCAACCTAATAATGTTTGTTGGGCCATTGGTTGTTTTGAATCATTTCCTTTAATGATCCCCAGAAGTATGTTTTCGTAAATCTCCGCTCCGAGAAGAAGGTCAATGGGGCGGCTTTTAAAAAATTCTGGATCGGCCAAATCAAGGTTCTCAATGTTAGACCAACGTGGTTTTGCAAATGTTTTATTAGGGAGATTTTTTATGAGGTTATTCATAATAAACACTTCGGTGTCAAACTTGTAGTCATTATAAACCGATGCGCATGTTATGTTAATCTTCCCTTTGCAGTTACTTTCCTGTTGTCCGACCCCAAAAACTACACCTTTACATTTCATTCGTTTTAAGCCTAAAATTTGTGCTGCGTTCTCTGTTATGATGGATATTTGAGAGCCTTGGTCTATCAACGCCCTCATGTTATGGTATGTTCCGTCAGCTTTCAATACTTTTATTTGCGCTGTAGCTAACAGTACCTCTGAATAGTCATCTTGAGAAGAATGTGAGCTGGACGTAATGTTCCTGGAGGAAGATGCTCCAGAATTCAACTTAGATTGTTCAATTGCATCATGAATTAAAGTATTGTGTTTATCGGTACATTTACGACACGTTTTCGTTGAATTACACATCTTGCCGTTGTGCGAAAATAAGCAATTTTTGCAAATATCTAGTTTGTTTACTGTCATAAGCTTCTTTTCGTTCGTCATTTGTAAGAATGACCTACAATTATAAATGCCATGTTCGTGTTTGCAAAGTGGGCACGTGTAGCCTGACACATGAAATGATTTCGCAATCGGGCTTCCGTTGTTTGATCGATAGGTAAATGAATGTTGTTTTTTCAAGTTAGATGAATTAAATTGTTGAGATTTGGGATGGAAATTATTAGGTTTTTGGAAAGATATTTCTTGTTTACGCCGAGAGGATGTTTCGAGTACAGTAAATTTACTTTCGAGGAAGTCGAGCAGTTCTTGTAGAATAGGCAAAGCTCGAGGATTTTTAACAGACTCTAGGTAATTAGCGTATGTTTCTGAATCCAATTTTTGCGATAACATAAAGACAATTATTGGGTCCCATGTAGTCGTATCCACGCCCAGGTTTTTGATGGCATGAAGTGTTTCAATCGTAACATCGTGCATCTTTTTAATTTGGGTCAGTGACGATTGCTGCATTGTTGGAAGACTAAATAAAACATTAATGTGTGACGTGAATATAAGTCGCTCATTACTATAGCGATGATTTAAAATATTCCAGGATGTTAAGTAGTTGTCGGAAGATATTGACAAATGTTGAATTAACCTCTCTGCCTCGCCTCGTAGCTTACTTTTTAAAAATTGCATTTTTTGAGCCTGTGAAAGTGCTGGATTTTCGTGAATAGCTTCATTAAAAAGATCCTTAAAGGACACCCACTGTGTGTAACTGCCGCTGAATACAGGAATATCTAATGTTGGTGTTGATTTCTCTCTGTGTGATACTGACCACATTTTCTTATTTATTTCCTTCTTCAGCATGTTATACTGTTTTTCATACTTGGTAAATTTGGCTTCATATTCTAAGTCTTTTCCATCTAACTCACTGTCTATTTCCCAATGTAAGCTGTCTATTGCTGTCCAACGTAGCTCTAATAATTTTAGTGTATCCTCAAACTCCCACTTATCTGTTAATTGTTCAATGTTGATGTTAGAGACTGTTCTTGCAAATGCTTTGAAGTTCCCCATCTGTTTTCGTAATGTTTCATCTAATTTGCTGTAAGATCCTTGTTCACCTTTTTGTCGCTCTGTCCCTGAATTGCTTTCAGCAAGCTTAAAAGTAGATGGTGTTTGTTGCGCTTGAAACATTTGGTAGTCACTATTTATAAGATTTTTGTATTGTGTATAAATAGCCTTGGTAGTTTCATAATATTTTTGTTCAAAATATGGGTCAGTTTGACTGATGTTCTCCCGTAATTGGTCGTGATTGAATTGAAATTCGTTCCACAACTCCTCTAGTTTATTCCACCGCCTCTTGAAATACTCCGTGTTGCTTTTCCTTTCCACGCCATCCTTTTTATAATTTTGGTAATCTCGTTTAATATCATCAGAAAGCTGGTACTGCGATTCTACAGTCATCATGTATAATGTTATATAATAAATGGAAAGATAATTGGAAAGATCTTACTTATTGTTCCAGCTTACAGATTGCGGGATGTGGAGTAGGTACGGTATCGCTCACTCGCCCCCGTCTTGTTGTTGTTGTTAATTAACACTGCAATCCTTCACTCAATGTTTCACTAGTTTTTTTTTTTTAGCCTCACTTTTCGACTTTAAAACTTTAATTTTATCACCGATACGCGAGATCCGGCTCGAAGGACCATTAATGTGGAGTGCTGGATAAGCGAGTGTTAAATAAGAAGAAATTTGTTGTTGTTAACGATATATTGAAATAGTTTACAAATGTTAAATGTTAATGTTTAGAGCACACCCGGCCGCGATAGTCGCGTGTAATGCACTAATTAATTGTCTTTAATAAGAGCGACGCATAGCTAATGATTGCGCCACTCACGTGTTCGGTTATTTACACCGAACAAACATCATTACATTTACATGCATACTTCTTATACTGAAAAGTGTTTTCATTTAATGAAACAAAGTTTAAAGTTTACTCGTTTTATAAGAAAAAAGTTTTGTTCAATTTAATAATCCATGACTTTATTTAAAAGAAATCTGCATAACTTAGACTTATTTAATGGTATCATAATATTCAGTTATATGACACTACTCTATTGACAACTAAGTATTAGTGAAATGACATAATAAGCATACATAATACTATTTACCGAACATTGTAAGTCAAGTAGTTAGTTTCATAAGTGACGTTAGATGGTTTTGAACGTCAAACGATAGTTTTTTCCGAATATAGACAAATCTGTAGTACGTGCGTCAACAACAACGCACTTTTATCGACAAAGTATGAAAATTAATTATCTACCAAATGTTTTCATAACGTATTTACAAATAAATTAAATTTTGTAACCTAATCAAGTGTATACTTTTAATGAGTGACAATTCCATGTATAAATTTGATTTATAAAAACTCACACAAATATATTATTCTTATTACCTATAAGTATTACCTTTACCTATCAAACAAAAACAAGTTACAGAAACCTAAATTAAAATATATTTCAATAGGTATAAGTGGAAACAAATGTTAAATTTATTAACCTTATACTTGAATCCTTTCCTAAAGTATTATTTTAACGAATGAATGAAGTACGAATGATCGATACAATCAAGTAAATGTTTATCAAATCGATTTTCATGCTAGTGTGTTATGGATTTACCTCTATAGATAAAATAAATTTATTGATCGCTAACTAGATCTATTGACAAATTCCATGGTCGCAGTGATTATAAAATGATTGTGACGTGCTACATAGTATGTAATTAAAGCCTAACCTAATTTATAATAAATTTTACGAAAAATATATTAACAAATTATTTTATGAGTGTTATGATTGGTACATTTTAAAGGCTTTAACTAAAAATAAATTCCATAAATCTACCATATGTGTACACACTCTAAATATTTAAAATCAAATCCAGAACAGGGAAATATTTTGTAGAAGGAACATTATGATTAATTAAAATATCGATTACGTGAACAAGGCGAAACGAACGCGTCGAGCGAGCTGTCGATGTCGCACATGATGAGCGAGAGCATGCCGCCGCGGCCGTCCATCGTGCTGGACTCGTCGCAGCTGCCGCGCCAGCGCTCCGCCGACCCGCCGCCCGCGCCGCCCGCCGCGCCCGCGCCGCCGCACCCGCCCGAGACCATGTGCTAGTGCTGGCTCGCGTGAGTACGGCGCAGCTGCCGCGCCCGCGCCGCGCCCCGCCCGAGGCCATGTGCTAGTGCTGGCTCGCGTGAGTACGGCGCAGCTGCCGCGCCCGCGCCGCGCACCGCCCGAGGCCATGTGCTAGTGCTGGCTCGCGTGAGTACGGCGCAGCTGCCGCGCCCGCGCCGCGCACCGCCCGAGGCCATGTGCTAGTGCTGGCTCGCGTGAGTACGGCGCAGCTGCCGCGCCCGCGCCGCGCCCCGCCCGAGGCCATGTGCTAGTGCTGGCTCACGCCAGAACTAGTCGACGACGACGACTCCCCGGTGTCCTTCCAACCCATATCGGGGCGCGTGACAGGGTGCGCTTTCGCGATGCTACCGCCACACGCCCACGGGCTAGCTCGACCTTTGTCGGTCGAGCCTTCGCCAAGGGGGGTCTGTCCCAGACACTAGGACAATCCCCAGGTAGAGAGGCACTTCAACGGCGTGCGCGGTAAGCCAGCCGCGCACGCTACCTTCACGGCAGGGTCATTAGGCGAGCGCTTGCTCGCCTTCATCTGTCGCTTACAGTACCTACCTCACACACTTAATACACTGTTACATTACACAGTAGCTACTACACCGTTAAACAGTACCTACCTTACCGTTACACGGTACCCACCACACTCACCTATCACACCGTTACATAGTATCTACCCCACTCACCTAACACACCGCTACCCACCAAACTCATCAACACTCACTCAACAAAAACGAGCACTCGTCTTATTCATTATATAATTCTCATCATTGTGTTCATAGGCCATATTTGAAACAGGTTACAGCAATGAGTGTTGTGAGAGTTCAACACCATCGGCAAATGATACCCTTCAATCAAACCTGTTTCAATGATTGACAATCAAACCTGACATTCACACTTAATAGTCGTAAGACTCGACACTCACAGCGATTACGAGCTGAACGCAGGAAGGCGAGGGTTATGATGTCGTTGGAAACATTAGGTTGGACGGTCATTTAGTGCGCGAACATCAATATCGTCAGTATTCGGAACGCACCCGTCATAAAAGTAATTGAATTTAATTGTTGTTGTTTGTATTCCAGATCGTAAAATATTAGTAGTAGGAGCCTTTATAAAATTTATAATTTACAAAATAAAAATATGTAACTCCATAAAACGGTAATATATTAGAGTAACGATATAAATATAAGGTTGAATCAGAACCACAAATTATTGAAGGGGTCACATCTATCTTTAAATACATATGCTTTTTACTGTATATTTACATTTTAAACTGCTTCAAATGAGGAATTATATAAATGATGCACAGTGACAGATTTACTATGCATAGTTCATTATTATCTATCAATCGATAAGTGCCTGCCTATTACGACTGCAAGCTGGAAGAATAGTGTACCAAAATGATTCTATTGATGAAACTTTTGATAACTACAAAATAATAGTTTTGGAGAATGTGGATTAAGTAAATTACTATTATAACTACTGTTTAGGATTTATGACCACCACTGACAACATTCGGACCGTGGAAAAAGAAGGGCAATAAAAAAAAAAGATTTTGACATTCGATACGTTACTGTCTACGGTTTTATCTCGGTCGCATTTTTCAGCAGTATTAATTCGGGTTAATAATTGCATTTTATACGGAAATAATATCACAGTACTTTACGGCTTTATTTAACTATATTACTACTTTTACGGATTTTATCAACCAACAAACCTATAGTAAACATATAGTCTTGAAGACTGGATTGGAAAAGTGGAACGACCACGCGTTCACCTAATTACACTTACAAGTATCACATTATATGGTATATATTTATTAAAACATACGGTAGGGCACATTAGTACACAAACACAACATAGTCAACGGCGCAAGTGCTGTCTGGTAAGTAAATACACATATATAATTACCCAATTATAACAATTGCGGGTACAAGCGGGCTCCCTATTCGGAACAACTACTTTATGTTTTTTGATCGCTTTAATAATAATAATAGGGTGCACAGATTTGTAAAGATACAATTTAAAATTGAAATTTAATATCTTTTAAATTTAACCTAAATCTTTTCTAATATGAAGTAAAAAAAAAAATTGTAAACCATTTGTAGGTTATATCCGTCTAGATAACATTTAGAAAGATACCGACTCCGATATGTAACGATAGTCAACGTGGCCTAGACCAACCATTGAAAGACCACAGGCTGATTCGCCCTGCCAAGATCAAAATGCAACCGTATATCCTTTACTCGCTTTATGCTGACCAAACTAAACTATAAAACAAGGGATACTGGTATGTAATTAAACGTGAAAAAGACTTATTATTATACCTAGGAATAAACTTGTTCACAGGTCATCAATTACCTTCAACTGCTTAAATAACCCAAAGAAGAAAAATTTAACGAGAAGCACCCATCCAAATAAAACATCAAGATTAGAACATCAAGATCTTGGCATTCTACCAATTGAACGTTCCCGTTTCGTTCCGAGAAGGCCTTTCTGAAACCCCTTTCTAATATAACTTCTTGCTTACTGTTTTTAGGTCCTATTTCTTCAGTGTGATCTGTGACTAGACTGACTCCAAAATTATTCTAATACTAGCCATATCGTAACATGAATGTTAGTTTAGGAGTTTAACAATATCGAATAATCGAATAAAAAAGTTGTGCACTTTTGTTTCCTTTGTATCCGATCGCTTGGGGAACTCAGTTCGCCTTTTAAATTTCAACCGAATTTCGACTATCTTGCTGTAAATATGTTTAGTGTCACTGTGTGATATTTATATCTTGGTCCGTAATTTCGACACTTTCCTGTTTCGCTTCGTAGGCTATTGTCATCGTAATAAGTTAGGTACTACTTAGAGTGCGAGACATGCGTCGCCATCTTATTTGTTCAGTTCCTAATCAACATTCGGAACTAAAAAGTAATATTGAAATTTGTGCTTGAATGTTTCTACTCTATGGATCTATAGTGTTGAACGGCTATTTACTGAACAAATACGATGGTGATACGTTATTGTAAATTATGCAAGGTTCTTGAACCTGAGAAGAAAAGACGTGCGACAATACAAGTATTAGTGCTCACAATGTAAATACTGTTGTCAGAAGGATTCAATGTTTAAAAATTGGAACTGATGTTATGTAATTGAATAAGATATTGTAGATTTATAAATATTGTCGGGAACGTGGAAGTTCAGAATAAATGATTACATAAAATTGTTCCATTCGCTTAGTTAACTATTAATGATATTGAACCTGCCGACAGAGTGAGAATTTATTTGCTTGTGAATTGGTACGTACACAATATCGACAGTCGTCGCGGTCACCTAACTAGTGATAAGTGGATCCATTGATTTTTTTACAATGTTAAACATATCAATGGTGGATAGTTTATGCCGTGTTGTCCAATGGTTTTTGTATTATCAATTTAGCTCGCATTTTACAATTTGTCGACCAATTTTTAATAATACGTGTAAGTTATTTTAATTGTCCATAAATATTTATATTTAAAATTATTGATATTGATTGCGTCTGTATTATTTTTTGGACTATCAGTTTCACTCCAATCTGGTTTATGAATAGTGCTTCAATTAGTTTGCACTTTTTAATTAATGATCTGTATATACAAGTAAATTAAAAATGAAATTATTATACATCTCTATTCTGATTATGTAACTCTGTCGATATCACATTTGTCTAAACTGACAGACAGTGCAGTCACATTGCTGGCTTATTAAGAGTTAATGCGACAATTATCTTCATAAAACAGCAATGTATGTGCACCATCTGTCAGTTTAATGTGATAGCGACAAAGAAACATAATCCGACTGCTGCCATACCAAAAGCATGAAGATAGTACCAGATAAATAGTTAAAATAGTTATTTATACATAATTGACATCACAATGTGTTCAATCAAACCAAATACAACGTGCTAGGTTTGCTTATTTTTATTAAATAGTTACATTAAATACGAAAGATTAATATGTATATTTTAAATAAATATTGTGTTGATTTTAAATATGAAAGTTTCTGCGACATTATTTTTTATATATTATTTTATTATCTATGAGGCAATAAAGTTATTTAAAATTGTAGTTTTAAACGCTAACACCATATCAATAAATCAATTAAAATTTATCAAGATAAATATATTATTATATCAAATTTGTGATTATATTTGGTAAAAGACGATCATTTTTAATGCACGTGTTTGTAATAATTTCGTAGACAGGTTATTGTTTATCTAGAAGACATGTTTATAACAATTCGCACTCTTTCTAAACATGTTCTGACATGTTATATACACACTTAAAAATTATTCCATTTTTTTTAAATTATTTGTTATTGTTAAATTCAAACACTTTGTATTGAAAGCTTTTATTGAAAATATTGTTGAGGCTCATTATTCCCTTACTTAATCGTAGGGGTAATTGTTATGTAACTTTATCACATACAAAGGGATATGTAAATCAATGAGTTATTTGTTACGAAAAAACATTTGTAACCCGTATTTTTAGATAATTTCTTGGATAAAATAATATTCTTGGATAACTTAGTGTTCTACTCCTGTGCATGTGTAAACTCCTTAGGTGTTTTTTATCTTAACTATTATAGAAATAGAACCTTTATGTAGAGAATCTAAATTCGGGTGTCGACATAGACTAGCCGGTATCGCGGTGTGAAGCTCCTTTTGTTTTGTGGCCGAATTGTCTAAATAGTTATTATATACCACAAAATATTGTAGTACTTTTTATATTTCATTGTATTTGTGACGTTAACGTCATAGGTCACGGTATGATTTTTTTTCCGTAAACATACAAAATAGTCCATTCCACCATTCGAACATAGAATGGGCTGATCCTTTGACTTTAAAAGATTAAAGAAAATTTTAATATTTTCAAAAAAGCATAAATACGTCGTTTTTAATTTAGAAATATGTTACTTTTAATTATGAATGTTGTCATTTTGTTTTGTGAGCTGCTACCATTTGTCGATACCCGGCTATCGATACAGTGTAAAAAAAAAAGGTAAATCGACAAATTATATTGAATTCTCATCTAAATTACTTCAGTGATAAACTATCAGAAACATTTAGAGGAACTCGCTTTTACTTCAACGATGCTACTTGAGCACGACTTTTTACTGTATCTTTAAAATTTCAGAACTATATAAAAGCACAATATTTTTAATTAATTGTATTTTATGAATTGTCCCTATTGGGATCTTTGTCTAGATTTGATTCGTCTATTTTCCAAAATGATAGTCTGTCTACTTCGTCTGTGTTAATTAAACATATTATGTACAAAAATACAATAAAATATATTTGTGATATTTATGTGTTGTTTTATTTATTCAATGTCTCTTTGCCTTTACTAAATGTATAATTCACAAGTATTTTATTTTTCCATTTTTTTGTGTTAACTTCCATAAATCATTTCATAAAATCTTGTAATCCAATCAAATATTTTTTAAAACAGTCAGTAGCTGCCATAACTATATATATATATCTTAATATATATATTTCTTGTGTGCGTGTGTATGTGACTGAACTCCTCCTAAACGACTGGACCAATTTTGATGAAATTTTTTGTGTGTATTCCAGGGGGCTTGAGAATGGTTTAGATTCACAATACGGTCATATCGATATTGTTTTTCAGCTAAATTATTTTTTTAAAAACATTTGAGACAACGTGAGACAACGTGACATTTGAGACATTTGACAGGACAACGTCTGTTGGGCCAGCTAGTATATATATATAATGAAATAAAAGATGAACAGTATTTAAATTATTGAAATACAAATTTAATTGTTCTTACAGCTTATATACCTTTTTTTTCGTTCCGCTGAGGAAAATGCATTGAATTGCATACCCCGGCTGCGGAGAGCCAGTGGCTCTCCTCCCCAGAAGCGGGAGGCCTACCCACTAAAAACCTCGGGGATGGACTTCCTCAGACGCTGTAGGGGGCCCTCAGGATCGAGTGTCGCATCTGAGGACCCCCGGCCTTTGCCCCCCTGGATGCGCTAGGGGAGCCCTTCTCGGGGAAGAGTGATCTTGCCGCCTCCTCCCCTCCAACCTACGACGTCACCCCCCGGCCATCCGGGAGTGAGGTCCCTCCCGGGTCGCCTTCACGGGCGTGAAATGCGTCGCGCCCGCCAGCGACCCGTGGCGGCGCCTCAGGCCAGGCTATGTGGCCCACAGCTTATATACGTACATCCCCGGCTATGGCTACCCGTCGGGTCTGGCATTACAAATCAGCAGATTGGGATGGAATGCGGTGCTTCTTTGCATCCTACCCATGGCAGCGAATTTGCTTCTCGCGGGAGGATACGGACGATGCTGCCGAATCTGTCGCCGATGTGATTCTTCAGGGAATGGAACTTTTTATTCCAAACTCTGTGATTCCCATCGGTGGTAGTTCTCAACCCTGGTTCGGTCATTCCTGCAAGTCGGCAGCTCGTCGAAAACAGGAGTGTTATCGAACCTGGGCGGGAATGGCGGCGTCTGACGATCCAAACGCCAAATTCCATAAAAAGAAGTACAATTTCGCTGCGAGATCTTTCAAGAGGAGCATCGCCAAGGCAAAGTCATCGTTTATAGGGCGAATTGGCGAGAGATTAGTGCGCCTACCGTCTGGTACACGTTCATTCTGGTCTCTTGCCAAAGCCGTCCTAGGAACTTCGGTCGCTCATCAATTCCACCCTTGCACAAAAATAATGACTCTCTGGCCCACACTGCAAAGGAAAAAGCCGAACTTCTTGGTAATCTTTTTGCATCAAATTCGACACTGGATGACATGGGAACATCACCACCTACTCTACCGCCTTGTGCGAGTTCAATGCCTGATGTCCGGTTCTTTCAAAGTTCCGTTCGGAAGGCACTGTTTTCCCTTGACATCCATAAGTCGAGTGGGCCGGACGGCATTCCACCAATCGTGCTAAAGGTTTGCGCTCCTGAGTTGGCACCGGTACTCACGCGCCTTTTTCGGCTCTCCTACACCACTGGCGTCGTCCCGAAGTCCTGGAAGACAGCTCTAGTACACCCGATCCCTAAAAAAGGTGAACGCTCCGACCCGTCCAATTATAGGCCAATAGCTATCACCTCTATCCTCTCTAAAGTGATGGAATCTATCACAAACCGCCAGCTCCTAGCGTACCTGGAGGAAAACCAGCTGATCAGTGACCGACAATACGGTTTCCGTAGTAGGCGATCAGCTGGTGACCTTTTAGTGTACCTTACGCATCGTTGGGCGGAGGCTGTGGAGAGGATGGGAGAAGCTCTTGCGGTCGGTCTGGACATAGCGAAAGCCTTCGATCGAGTGTGGCATAGGGCTCTACTTAGCAAACTTCCAGAGTACGGACTATCTGGGAAATTCTGCACTTGGGTCACCAGTTTTCTTTCTGGGCGTAGCATTAGAGTCGTAGTTGATGGCTCATGCTCGGAACTCCAGCCCGTGAACGCTGGTGTCCGCAGGGATGCGTGCTGTCTCCCACTTTGTTTCTTCTGCATATCAATGACTTACTGCATAATTGCGGTATCCATTGCTATGCAGACGATAGCACTGGAGACGCACTATATCACGGAAGTGCAAATATTCCACATCAGAACGTCATTGAGAACCGAAACAAGCTTGTGTCTGATATCGATGACATACTCAGCCATGTCTCGAATTGGAGCCGACTAAATCTAGTCCAGTTTAACGCCTCTAAGACACAAGTTTGCGCGTTTACCGCTAAGAAATCTCCTTTTGTCGCAACCATAAACTTTGAAGGCGCTTCCCTTGATGCCGGGTCAACCATCGGTATCCTGGGCGTTGACATATCGAGCGATGTTCAGTTTCGCTGTCATCTGGAAGGCAAGGCTAAATTAGCCTCAAAAAAGCTGGGAGTGCTAAGCAGGGCGAGACAGTATTTCACGCCGACCCACCGCCTACAACTTTACAAGGCACAGGTCAGGCCACATATGGAATACTGCTCTCACCTCTGGGCCGGAGCTCCTCAGTACCAGCTCCTTCCATTTGACCGTATCCAGCGAAGAGCGGTTCGAATTGTCGACGACCCGGTGCTCTGTGGTCGTATGGACTCATTGGCGCTGCGGAGAGATGTCGCGTCTCTTTGTGTTCTCTACCGCATATACCATGGGGAGTGCTCTGACGAGTTGTTTGGGATACTGCCGCCGACCGATTTCCTGTATCGTGCGTCACGGAGGGGACTTGCTTTCCATCCCCACCATCTTAATGGTTGGCTGTCCTCCACAGTGCGGTTTTCGCGTACGTTTTTCCCGCGAACGACAAAGTTATGGAACCAACTTTCGGCCGCGGTATTTCCGAACAGTTACGACATGGGAAGCTTCAAAAAAAGAGCGTATACATTCATGAAAGGCCGGCAACGCGCTGATGATACCTCTGGTGTTGTTTGTGCTATGGGCGGCGGTGATCACTTACCATCAGGTGACCCGTTGGCTCGTTTGCCTGCTATAATATAAAAAAAAAAAAAAAAAAAAAAATCCCCACTGTGGGCTTCCAGCCTACCCTAATTATGTTAGAGCATGGCCTTGATCATTCAGTCAGAACCATTTTTTTGTGAGGGAGGGGAAATGCGACCTTATACACCATGACACCGCACTGGCAAGGCGCGGCCGTGTGTGTGGCTCTGTGGTCATAGAGGACCGGCCTACCCACTAAGCCCCCCGAGTTCTCTAGGCCCATACGGGGCACATGGCGGGGTGCGCTTTCGCGATTCGACCGCTATGTGTCTCGGGGCTGGCTCGACCAAGCTGGTCAAGCCACCGCCAAAGGACGGGCTGTCCGGAAACCCCTGGACAGTCCCCCAGACAGAGAGACTTCACCACGGCGTGCGCGCTTAGTTTATTAATAAAACTTGCCTATACTAAAGGAACTAATAGCTTATGTAGCGACTGCACAACTATGCGTCTTAAGATGATCAGAGAGTTAAGCCAGCTATATATACCCAGGCACCATATTACTATATATAAGACTTAAATCTCAATAAATTAGGCCATAACAACACTCGAGTCTCATTATATCCGTTGCCAAGTTATTGGAAAACCTATACAAACAGGAGCCGACATTTTTCCAACAAAAGTCATGTCTGTGCAGCGGCGTGCGCACTGTGCCGTGTCGCATTAATAAGTAATGAACGTTCCCGCGCCTGCGTTTTATTGTTATACGAAGCGAACGACGTGTTGTATAATCAAATCTCGCCAAATTGTAGTTTTGAAAAGCATAAAACGTAATATTTTAGAATTGTAATAAATGTACCACACAAAATAAATTGTTCCAAAATCTTCACCTTTGATCTCTGTAACGAAAAATTTAATTTTGCATCTGTGAGGTGACTAGATAAATAAATTGTATTCCCAATTCCCAAAAAACATACCTACATAAGAAAAAACGCAAACGTTTACCCGAATCGTCACCACCGGACACTATACCTCCTATTTTGATATTATATTTCTCCTAATTGAATATTTCAACTGCATTCTTCATCTCTCACTTTGTTAAACCAATGTAGACTTCATTTACCGGTTGCTATGTACGATGCGCGAATACGATAGCGCGATGATCGAGGTTGAATTTAACTTCGACGATAAGTTCGCATGTAGGGGAGTTGAGATGCTCGATCCTCTTTTTTTTTCTCGAAGTGGAATGCTTTTGCTGCCAACCTGATGATGACTAGTCATCAGACGTCTGCAGGACTGTAGGGTATACCTACTAAACCAACTTGATATCCATCTTGTACATATTAAGGACGATCCAGGGAATGGATGACCCGACCAGCTACGGCCGAGAGCCTATAAGGGATTATCGTAGACATAACAATCATCCCTTACGGGGGGGGGGGGGGGGGGGGAGGTGCTGTATTTTGTTGAGCATCAGGAGCACCACTTCGCACTGATTCAAGGACCTGCAGGTGACACAGTTCTCGTGTTGACGATTGAGAGGATACTTGATATAATAAAAATAATATATGACCTACTTATATGACCTAGAAACCAACAAGCTGTTACGTTTGCAAAGAAATTAATGTTGGGAGTACCGACAGATTGGGCAATGGTTTACATTAAATAATCTTTCATTAAATTCGAGAAAAACCAAATTTGTTAAGTTTTCTATACCTAATGTAAGGCAGGTTAATACACCCTTAAATATTAATGGTGAAGTGGTATCTCTTGTTGAGAGTACTAAGTTTTTAGGCATACACTTAGATTCCAGATTACAATGGTATACCCATATTGATGCTCTGTCAAGCAGACTTAGCTCAGCTGCGTATGCTGTTAAAAAATAAGGCTTCTAGCTGATGTTGAAACAGCAAGGTTAGTTTAGTTATTTTCATAGTGTAATGTCTTATGGCATTTTGTTATGGGGATCAGCTGCCACCATTGAAAGTATTTTTATACTACAGAAAGAGCAATTAGAGCTATATATAATTTAAGACCAAGGGATTCCCTTAGGGATAAGTTTAAAGAAATTAACATTTTAACATTGGCGGGGCAGTACATCTTATGAAAATATAATCTATGTAGGTACACAAATATTACAAAAATTCATTAAGAATAGCGATGTTCATAAATTAAATACAAGAAATAAAAATAAGCTTGCTGTTCCAATTTTAGATTACCTACATAAAACACAAAACTCATTCTTGGGGAAATGTATAACTTTTTATAACAAGTTACCACACAATATTGTTAATCTACTTTTAATAAACTAAAAACTCGAGTAAAAAAAACTTTGATGAGCAAAGGATATTATCGAGTCCAGGATTACTTGGATGATCGAAGTGTCTGGGACTAAAAATCCCTCGCTCGTTGAAATAAACAAATTGTTAATAAATTCTTAGGTAACTGTGTAACTTAATAAATAGTATATTTAACTGTACCTATTATAATAACTTTTTGTTACTTGTATCACAATAAATTATTGCTAGTTTTTAAATGATTGTATAGCGTGTCCTGCGGTTTTTTTTTTTAGTTGTGCTAATTTACACGGGTACCTGTTTTTGGTAATTTGTATCCTTTTGTGGCTTAAGGGTAGTCATACTCTCATTAAAATCTCTTCGGCAGTGTCGTGTGAGGCGGGTCGTTACGTTCCCTAAAACATGGTCAGCGAAGCGATGGCTGGTTCATGCGTCATGCTCGTGAACGGGTGCTGCCAGCGGAGATGAGTCTGCTCTTTGCTATACTGGGTACTACTCGTATTTATTATAATTTTAATTTAACTTTAATATATTCTTTTAAAACTGTATGACACGGCATTCCTAATATAGGCATGTTTTCAAATTAAATTTTTATTAATTATATTATGTAATGGAAAGTAACTTCATGATTATCAATATTGAAGTCATTTTCAAATTGACGACTCTGTATTTATTTAATACAGGGAAAAAAAAACAGCCCTTGCTGAGTTTCTTGCCGGTTCTTCTCAGTACAAGGTCTCCCGCCGTAGATTTGCGAACCGATGGCGTAGCTTTCGACATTCACAAGTGCTTGTAACAGCCCAGACTGAATAAATGATTTTGAATTTGATTTTGAATTTAAATTTGAATAGTCACTTTAATATTTAATTTATCTAATGATTTATTTATTTAAATGAAAATAAACAAATCAATAAAATGAAATGTTAAATTTAATAAATAATGCAATGCAAGTGTGAACTTTATTGCGACGAACCTTTTTTCTATCCTGATCGTGTCTATCTACCACGTTGCTCTTATCGCTCCCTTTCGAGTCGCTAACACTGATTTACGAGAGAGATTTGCTTGCCACACCCTTTAGGAACAGAATATTTTAACGACACACAATTATTCTAATGAAGGTTCGGCGAGCGTTAATGAGAAGTAATATACATATTTATCAATCTATACAGTTATTGGTCATTCTTATCGGAGGAAATTCTATACCAATTCGGTCAACGCTTTGGGTATTTCCGTCTATCTATTTAAACATATTACACAAACATATTTAGACAATAAAATTAAAAAGTTACTTTACTAAGATAAAATCAATTATACAAGATTTTAATTTAGTTAATATAATTATTTCGGATTACATACCTAAATACAAATTATAGTGTATATAAAATTATCGTTTGTATATTAATATTGTACATACAAATATCAAAACATATTGTACAACTAAAAAGGTTAACTAATTTGAAATTTATTCATCAACCTGTTAATATCGCCCGCAAGTTGAACAAGTATCATTAGTAAAAGAGTCAAAAGATCTCTCGTTTCGAGGGTGCTTCCATATCGTCATCAATGATTTATTGTCCGTTTGCTTTTTATTCGGTAGTAGCAGTCTCTTAGGAGTGGTCCTACGACGATATCTTCGGTTTCGCTTGTTTCGATGTACAATGTCACCGGAAATTATTGTAACCCCCTTCGCGATAGCTGTTATTACTTCCATAGCTTTATCCTTTGATTTTCTTGTCAAAGTATTTCTCACAACCACAATTGGGCGCGCTCGACGCGTTTTAGTTATTGTTTTATGTGTGGATGTTGTTGGAGGTTTGAAAATAAGTCCCTCAGCTGCATCACCTCTGTTTTGTAAGTTTGCATTACTCTCATTAGCTGATTTGAGTAGGTTTTCTGTTACTTCGTCCAACAAATCCGCAGCGTCTTGCGTTGTCGGAGAATCAGTAGTATTATTCCTACTTCGACTGGTTCTAGTTATATTAGCGTTTGATGTTTCATTATTGCCACGATTTTCCGATTGTGTTTCACCTTCAGCATCAACAAATTCCAAATCCGATTGATGCATACCACTAAATTTCAATTAAAAAGTAACGAAAATATTGTTAAAATCATCCAACTACAGTTAATTCATAGAAAAATTATCGCGTATTGTCAATCGTGGCATTCTTTTTATATTTTCTAGAATTATTTATGGTATGACGATTCGAAGTAAAAAAGTTTAGGTTGCAATTTTTATTTCCTAATCTTATTTTCTTTTTACTTTATATCTTGAATACAACAGATTTTCTTTCTTTTGGACACTGTTTTTAGGGACATTAGTTTTAATGTTGAGCCATTTTATCCTAGTTAAGAAACGATATTAAAATGAATTATTTATATACTTCAGGTTGTTGACATAATAATAATTGAAGACATGAGTGAATGAAGGTGATATGTAACATTTTATTATTTTATTGCGTATATGAAGGTGATATGTCCGTACACACATTTTGTTCTTACAAACATTGTTGAAATATGTTTAAAAATGAAGATAACTAGTGTATGAAAGTGTTATGTGCAGGTGGTCGGTAGTAACAAAAATGTATAAAGGTGTTAAGGGCACTTAACCATAGACTCGTACATATAACGAATAAATGTTATTATTTTTATACTTTGTATTAGTTTTTTATCGACTACATAAAAATACACTAGATTATTTAATATATAGTCCAGTATTACTAACTAATAGTAACTCATATAATCAAATATCCACACAGTAATAATGAGAACTTTAAAACTTGTTCCTGATAAATTATGAATCAGTGACATATCACCTTCATCAACTCATGTCTTCAATTTTATCGTACTTTTAACAATAACATTACACTGCTCTACGCGATTCAAGCAATCACTGAGAATGTTTCGGTATCTAAGTAATACAAGAATATCCAAAAGTTTCCCAATTATTCGAGCACGTAGAAATACTCGTAAACCAGCGGTACTTTATCCACTCAACTAAGGATCACGATTTATAAAATTCATATCGCTGAGATCCGGCGCTGGAATTGAAGTTTTTATTCGAAACTTTTTGAATTACACAGTCTGCTAAAGTATATGAAATGAACTGAAGTTAGCTCTTGCGCGCCTGAAAACTGTACCTAATATTAGCTTAAATATAAAATCAGCCTTATTCTGTGAAATCTATGCAAACGATGGCATAAGTTTACAAACTTTTGCAATATGACGAACATTTCAGGAGAACATTCTTTGAATATAAAAATATTGTATAAATGAATTCACAGACTAATCACTTTATCACCTTATACGTAGTTCTGCTACAAGTTTTACTGGTGGAAGTGATGCCCGTGCCGATAAAGACGGAAAATACCATGAGTGAAAAAACCATGGTCATTATAGCATTTCTTTGGGAGTGCCTTCTCACGCAGACGTTCTCCTTCAGACGCAGTCCCCGCACTTCCAGCCATTAGGACCAAGGCTGTAGTCAAAATTTAGTTAGTAGCCAATACTAGCCAAGTTCAATATCATCTCCATAGTATGGATGTTGGTATGTTCCACAGTATTTTGGCCCAGCCAACTTCCAAAGAGGTCCGTATGTTATACAATGTACTGTGCCCGCCGCGACTACCTTGAGATTAACTGTAATGTACGGTGTACACTTGAGTATGAGTTCTGATGAAGTTGAGTTGAAGTCGGTGTGCAGAGAAAGATAACTAGAAGTTAAAACTGATGTATATTGTCGAACAAAAGTTATAAAAGTAAACAGTTAATTGGCTAATGCTTCCTCTGTGTAATCGCACACTAAGTATAAAAAGAATATTAATAAAGTTAATTATTACAAATCAAGGTTGCAAACGCAGCTAAAATTATGTGATATAGTAAAAATATTAGCAGTACTTAAAATATAACATTGCACAGTAAAATATTGCTCAGTATGTAAGTAAAATGTGTACATGTGATTTTGTATGATAATGTATATGTTCCGATAGGACTGACATATCCATTTGGATAAAAGTCCTTTTAAAATAAAGAGAGAAAAAAAAGCGCCTCCATAGCACTTAGCTTAGAGTATTCTGGGTGAGCTTCCCCCTCCTTAGTAAGGATTCTCTCCTCTCTGTTACCAACGGAAAAAAATCCTTTATGACGCCTAATACCAAATATATAAGGATAGCAGCTAGGGTTAATAAACGCTATCGCTAGTACCTTTTCTTCTGTATATAAAGTTCTCGTGTCAAAATGTTAGTTATAGATACTCCCCCTGAAACGGCTTATTATAATGAAATTTTACATACACAGTATGCGATTTTTTTTATTTTTTATATCGTGGCATTGAAAATACATACAGCCCTTAATTTTCACCATTATATCACTAACCTCTATACTCTACTATAGTTATGGATCCGCCTAATTTGACATTAAAAAACCAAATTTAAAAGACACAAAAACGGTATTTAGCGAGACGCATCCGTTCTGCTTTACAATCTGCTCTGGGCCAGCGTGGTTGACTAAATCGACCGAATTGCTCTAACACAACTTGGTTAGGCTCACCCCTCGGTAAGAACGCATGAAGGGATAAGAACATAGGCACAAAAAATGATAAAAATTGATATAGAAACTCAGTGTAATTCAAAAATTAATTTAATATCGCACAAACTGTTCACTTAACTACTATCTATCATGTAAAGTTTGAGAAACATCATTCCATTTAAATGAGCATAAAAAAAACAATGTTATTATAGCCATACATACGTAGCAATCTTTCAAAAAATTGTTGATATTTTACGACAAAAATATTTTTTCATTGGTCCACTTGAAAATGGAGTCTTTCTTATTTTTAAATTGTTATATAATAAAGTATGATTAGTTAAAATTATAAGACAAATACTTCTTACACAAATACAATGTATAAATACAAGACAAACATACAACATTCAGTATTTTTTTCA
Source organism: Scirpophaga incertulas (assembly GCA_036419045.1). Classification (NCBI taxonomy): domain Eukaryota; kingdom Metazoa; phylum Arthropoda; class Insecta; order Lepidoptera; family Crambidae; genus Scirpophaga; species Scirpophaga incertulas. Next base: position 16,388,043 of record CM071645.1, read on the forward strand.
AATATAAATATAATTTCGAACTAGACTATAAAAAAGCTTAAAAACATAACTTTGTAGCTCAAACAAAGCACAAACTCGTATGCAATACCAATGACACTACCCTACTTTGTACTTTCTGCACGATTAAAATGCACGATTGGGCATTGATCACCCAGCCATACAATTCAATGGAATGGCCTCTTGGTTCAACGTCAGTGGTAATAGAACTCGCGGTCTATTTCTGGCTGCTTCTCCTTCAATATCCTTGGCGACAGCTCCGACACAATGTTGAGTGGGATTTTATCTGAAAATTGTTATATTAGGTTACTATTTCGCATTCTTTTCTTGCCTCTGCATTCTTCTGATTGAGATCCGCTGGTTAAGAACTAAGCTTTCTTATGGTGTCTAGAGTGGCATAGTAGAACTTTAAGCTCGCTATAATTATATTATACTAGTGGACCCGACGGACTTCATCCTGTCAAAAAGATTTGCAAAGTGGCAGTTTTTTGTTCCTACCTATTTTATAGATAACTAGCTTTCGCCCGCGGCTTCGCCCGTGTGAAATTAGTTTTTGTCAATCCTGGCCCCTTATGTCTAAGAGACTCTTACAGTGGCCAGCCTCACGTTGTGTACAAAAATATTTTGTTTGTTTTGTTTCTTATGACGTGATATTTGACGAACTTGCATACTAACTTTCAACCCTTATTTCACCCCCTAGCTGGTGGAAATTTCAAAAATGCTAGAACAAATGTTTAATGATATCTTTATCAAGTGCTTAAATATAAAGTTTCATGGTTTTATCTTTTAAAATTAAGAAATCCCATACAAACTTTTGACCTCTATTTCAACCCCATCATCTCTTTTTTTTTCGAAATAAAAAGTAGCCTATGTTCTGTCTCAAGGTCCAAATTGCTTGTACCAAATTTCATCAAAATCGGTTGTGAGGTTTAAGCGGGAAAGCGTAACAGACAGACAGACAGAGTTACTTTAGCATTTATAATATTAGTTGGGATATCGCATAGACAACCAAATTGCAAAAAAGGTTCAAATGAACTCTTACATTTTGTGACTATTAAATTTTGGAACGTGACATTAAATCCTCTAACGATGTATTCTGTGCTCCAACCCACTCCGTTTTGATAGATATGATTGAATATCAACTTTATATAGCGTTAATAAAGCGCAAATTAACTCTTAGATGATAGGAACACAGCGACATTACTTTATACAATAACAATAAAGTTCAAATTGACTGTACGTTTTAGTTAGAAAATGTTTGTATGGGAAAAAGGGCTGTTTTCAGGGGTTTTCCGATAATTATTCGACCATTTTTGAATATTAACGAACATTTAAAAAAAAGAATTGGCCAAACTGGTCCAGGCGTTGTTGAGTTATACGCTTACCAACACATTTTGCGATTCATTTTTATATATAATCATAAGAAGATTATAAGTAGCACAAACGTACTGTATTAAGATTTGTACCTAAAGGTTACCTTGGGAATTTTCTATATTTAGTGCTGTATTTATAAAAATTCTGAGAATCTATACAAGTAATGCCGTTTTTCGAATTCCGGCATATGCTTGCCACTGGAGGATCTTTCCGCTCCGCTCCGCCTGTAGCAATGAGCGATACCCATGCATTGCCAGTTGAAATTCGCAATTCTTAGAGCTATGTCGGTGACCCTGGTTTTTCTGTGGATTTTATAATTTCTGATATGATCACGCAGAGAAACCGCTCTCCATTGCTTTTTGGGTGACATTGAGCCACCTTATAAGATACATTGTGAGTGGTGTCAGTTGCATAATGCATTGCTGGCAGACTTCGGGTCTTGAGGCACTGCGGTAGCTGAACCGAGAATATGCCGCGTAACTAAACTAAAGTTCGCTTATATAAAATTTTGCAATTCGTTTGTTTAGCACTAATTTTATAAGTGTTTCTCACTAATATATTGGTACATTAAAAAAACATTTGCGTTGCTCTGAAAATTAAAAGAAACGACACTCAATGTTTTTATATTATTTTAAAATTAATAAAAGTATTGTAATATTATATAATTTTTAAATCTTTTGACTTTATGTCGATTGACATTTCGTCAACTACTGCACTGACATTTAAACTGGTATCAACATGAAGGTTATATTACAGTAAACTTATAACTAAAAATCTAATGATAGATGTTACCGTATTGTAGCAGGAATAATGAAAGACTCACCGTTACAACGGTAGACTAGGTTGGACCAGATGATCATCTCCTGCGAGAAGCAGAACACCCCGAGCCGCCCGCCCTTCAGCGTGGTGTCGTACACATTGCCAGAGTCGGCCACCAGGCGCGCGTCTTCGTAAATCTAAAGACATATTATCATTACAATTGTATCATAATAAATGACTTCTGGTTCTTAGATGATTGTATGCGCGTGTCCTGCGGTTATTTCTTTTTTCATAGTTGTGATAATGTACACAGGTACTTGCTTTTGGTAATTTGTATCCTTTTGTGGCTTAGGGGTAGTCATACGCTCATTAAAATCTGTTCGGCAGTGTCGTTTGAGGCGGGTCGTTACGTTCCCTAAAACATGGTTGAGCGAAGCGATGGTTGGTTCATGCGTCATGCTCGTGAACGGGTGCTGCCAGCGGAGATGAGTCTGCTCTTTGCTATACTGGGTACTACTCGTATTTATTATAATTTTAATTTAACTTTAATATATTCTTATATCAAAGTTAAATATGTTAAATAATGACACGGCATTCCTAATATAGGCATGTTTTCAAGTTATTTATTATATATTTTTTTTATAGTTGTATTTCCTATATTAGGTATATAATGACTGAATGACTGCATGAAGCATTATCCATATTGAAGTCATTTTTCAAATTGACGACTCTGTATATATTTAATACAAGGAAAAAAAACAGCCGCTGCTGAGTTTCTTGCCGGTTCTTCTCAGTACAAGGTCTCCCGCCGTAGATTTGCGAACCAATGGCGTAGCTTTACGATTTTCACAAGTGCTTGTAACAGCCTAGACTGAATAAATGATTTATATTTGAATTAGAATAATTAATAGCGCGCGTACCGTAATATTTTTAAAAATTAATAAAATAAAAAATAAATAGTTTCCTACATGATGGAGAAATTTTGAATGCTAGACCCTTTCGGCAGAAAAAAGTGGTTTGCGTCTTCTAAAAGGGAATAAAATTTACTATCGAATACATTACAAAAAAATAATATCCGCGATGACGGTACATCATTTTTACATTTCTTAATAAAAAAAATTAACATTGTTTGGGCAATAGGATTCCACGCATCCCGAGCTTAATTTATTCCTATACTTATGTACTATTTATTTAAATAAATATTTTTTGATTAGCCTAGTAATTTCTGAGGCTATTCAAATAAAAACTTTCATCTCTTATTTCATTTTTAAAGAATTTTTTTTCAAACTAATAAGACGTATTTATTTATATCTAATCAAAAGGCTAAATATCCCAGCCAAGGTCAGATCTCCTAGCCAAGATAAGATTTTACAATTTCTAAAAGATAAAGTTCAAACTTCTGGCTTTAAAAATTATGAGCCTTCCATACAAAGTTTCATCCCCTTTTTCAACCCGTTAGAGCTCTCTTTTGCATTAAAAAATAGCATACGTGCTTTCTCAGGCTCTAGACCAGTGACTTCCAAGCGGCCTATATCGACCACCTGCAAGGGGTCTACGTCCATGAAACAAAAATTTGGGGGTCCATGAAATGAAAATAGGGGTTCTATCTTCCAATATAAAGACATAAAATTATTTATGAAAGTACCTATGAAGTATAAAAAATATTACATGTGTTGCGTAAAACACCCGCAACTATTATATTTATTTATTTTTACTGATTATATGTTTTTACTTAGTTTCCAGTTTTCCAATTTCGTCTTCAAGACACTAAACACCCGCTGTTTGTGTCGATCCGTAGGTGTGCTACGTTAGGGGGTTGAGGAATAAAAAGACAACCAACCCTAGTAGACAAATTTATTTATATTAGTGTTCTCAGGGTCGATAGGTCTACCGCCGCCGGTTGTACTTGTGAGTCTTCCTACTTTCCAATGCAGTTGAGTCAGTACTAGTACTGCCCTGGTATGGTGGTTGTGGTGAGGCTGGAGTGCAGCCGGAACCTCAGGGTCAGTAATGGTTGTGGGTTCTTGTACGTCGTACAATTAACTTTTAATTTCCAATCAGGATCTTTGCGTTTCCAGCAGGAACATGGAACCCGAAAATCGGGATTCATATACGCACAATTATTATTTTGATGACAATATGTCACAATTTTCATAAGACTAAAAGAATAATAAAAACTGCTTCGCAAGAGCCACGCGTGAGGACACCAAGTAAGAGGCGAGCGTGCTCCTTCCTTGCAATCTATCTTCGCAATCGGAACCACTGCGGTGACAGACAGGTTTGACGTTTCTATTTATCCTATTGTAGTTAATTCGCAATCCTAGCATTGCAAATCTTTGCCGCCACTATTTGTACAGGCAAAATGATAATTACTTATGTTTTCGGTAAGTGTATAGTTTTAGCTATAAAGAAAAGTAAATTATTATTATTTTATAACTTGTAAATAGATTAAATTTCCTAATTAAGTGGTAAATCTTATTTTGTTTAATATAATTTAGCTATAAGTCATTACTGTAACATATTTTATGTTACAGGTGATATTAACCGTATACTTATACACTGTGATACACTTGCGTAAATATGAAATTTAATTTAATTACTGCCGAAAAAATGCGACCCAAATAAAAAATGCGTAGTAGTCAAGTATCGAAACTAATCTTATTCTGACGTATCGAATGTCAAATTCTTTTTTTTTATTGCCCTTCCCTTTCCGAGGTCCGAATGTCATAAATCCTAAACAATCCCCCACCCTGAGATGAGCAACCCTGATCTCGTTAGTCTACCGGTAGACGGGACAAGGTTGCCACCGCACGGTGCATCACGGAGTCGCCGATCGAAAGCTCTGCGAATCGAGGTCCACCGTCAGAGCCTAGATAAAGCTTTAAAATGCGTCCTCTACGCCAATGCAGAGGAGAAAGATTTGAATCCTTAATCAGGACAAGATCCCCTACCTGAGCAGGAGCCGTTTTATCTGTCCATTTCAGCCGTTGCTGCAAAATGTGCAAATACTCCGAATAAAACCATTTATTAAAATTTTGGGACATCTGTTGCAGCATTTGAAAGCAAGAAAGTCGACTCAGTGGTACATTCTCAAAGGGATACTCAGGGAGAGCTGCAAGGGGCTGCCCGATGAGGAAATGACCCGGTGTCAAAACCTCCATATCGTTGGGATCCGAAGAGAGTGGGCATAAAGGCCGTGAATTTAAAGTTGCTTCCACTCTGTAAAAGATCGTAAGTAGGTAAGTTCCTCGAACGTAAGGATCGTTTCTCCAACAACACGTCTCAAATGTGTTTTAGCCACCTTCAGGACAGCCTCAAAAATGCCTTCCCAGTGAGGACATCCAGGAGGCTCAAACTTCCACGTAATGCCCTGAGTAGCCATTGCTTGTCCTAAGTCCGTACATCGTTTCGTTAAAAAATCATGGACCTAATTAAGATACCTCTCAGCACCTTGATAATTTGTGCAGCAGTCCGACCGTACCAAATTCGGTAACCCCCTCCGTGAAACAAAACCTCCGAACGCCGCGATAAACGCTTCCGTACTAAGCGAAGATACTATTTCTAAATGTACTGCCTTCGTTGACAGACAAACAAATACACATAAATAAACTTTGTATGTGTTGGAGGTCCGCAAGTGCGCAGCCATTATAAAATGTTGTAATTTTAGGATCTAGGCATTCAATATCAGGTAAGTAGGAGGTCTACGCAAAACCGAAAAATATGGTAAAGGGTCTACGACACAAAGAAGTTTGGTAATCTCTGTTATAGACTATCTGTTCAAAATTATATTAGAAACCGGATCAGTAGTTTTGGCGTGAAATCTCGACAGACCTAGTTATAAAATGGATTTATTACTAATTCCATAAGTAAGGGTGTTGATTGCATACGGACCTTCAGCCGGATGAGCCCAATCTTCGGGCGGTGAAGCAGCCTCCAGCGGTACGCGGTCTTCTCCCGCCACCCCACGTTGCGGGGGTCCTTCCACAGCAGCGTGACCTGAAGGTTATTATGTGTTTTAGAAGTTATTAGGTACTAGCGACATATAATCTAAGCTTTCAATACTTTTTTACTTATGTCATTATAGGACGAAATGCATTAATTAGTCCACAAATGTTTTGACCTGTAATGACAATAGTTTCTGTGCAACTAACTGGGTACAGTCTTTAGCTGCAATGCTAATTATGCAGATGGAGATTAGACCCAGTTGGTACACTCTACGTACACTTTCATTAAATTTCGCTTAAATGGCCTCTGCGTTAGATCTGTATCCCCGCATACGCCTTATAAAGGACCGTGTCTTAAATGACCTCTGCGTTAGATCTGTATCCCCGCGCACGCCTTATAAAGGACCGTGTCTTAAATGGCCTCTGCGTTAGATCTGTATCCCCGCGCACGCCTTATAAAGGACCGTGTCTTAAATGGCCTCTGCGTTAGATCTGTATCCCCGCGCACGCCTTATAAAGGACCGTGTCTTAAATGGCCTCTGCGTTAGATCTGTAACCCCGCGCATGCCTTATAAAGGACCGTGTCTTAAATGGCCTCTGCGTTAGATATGTATCCCCGCGCACGCCTTATAAAGGACCGTGTCTTAAATGGCCTCTGCGTTAGATCTGTATCCCCGCGCACGCCTTATAAAGGACCGTGTCTTAAGTGGCCTCTGCGTTAGATCTGTATCCCCGCGCACGCCTTATAAAAGACAGTGTCTTAAATGGCCTCTGCGTTAGATCTGTATCCCCGCGCACGCCTTATAAAGGACCGTGTCTTAAATGGCCTCTGCGTTAGATCTGTATCCCCGCGCACGCCTTATAAAGGACCGTGTCTTAAATGGCCTCTGCGTTAGATCTGTATCCCCGCGCACGCCTTATAAAGGACCGTGTCTTAAATGGCCTCTGCGTTAGATCTGTAACCCCGCGCACGCCTCATAAAGGACCGTGTCTTAAAAAAAGCGTGATGTTAAGGAACATAGTAGTGATTCTCGGCCGTCTACGCTCTTTGGAAGACGAGCACTGACTAATCCCTAGATTTGTCGACAGAAGGAGTAGAATACTCAAACTTGTAATGTCTATAGAGTGTTAATGTGTTTACTTAACGGATAATAATGATACTATCTAATTATTAATTATACAAAAGTTACGTAAATGGATTATTACAATGTACTATATACGAATTGGCTAATTTTGGTCTTGAATTAGTTGTGAAAGGCCAGAGAAGGTTTTAAAGGTGAATAAATATGATAATGCTCGTAATGAAATAACAACAACAATTTTGATCAACAAAACTTTATGTAAAATTTCTGTTTGCCTGAAGTAAACTTTCTATTGTTTGAGGATTCTCGTTATAAAAAAGTCGTTTATTTATGAGGCAGTACAAAGTCTGCGAGGTCAGGTAGTAAGTAATAAAATATATATAATATAGTAACACAGTTTTTATTTTTGTTATTCCTCCGTCGACCTCCGTAGCAGAATATTTGTACACCGTTTCAAGGTGTTGTCATCTCTGAGGTCGTCCAAGTTCGAGCCCCGATGAGGGCACACGTTTGAGTGATGAATGAGAAAATTTGTGACTTTGTAATAGCTGCATACATATATATATATCATGTAAGTTGATAAGTTTCTTGCGCCCATTCTTCTTATCAGGTAAAAAATGGGTGGTAGGGAAAAAAAATTGAACGATTCAAACGAGCTTTCTATAAAATCGTATTTGAATAAAGTTAATTTTGATTTTGATTAAAATTTTGCCATTGTGTAACGAGAGTTACATGAAGCGTTTGGATAAATGCTACAATACAAACAAGCAGGATATACATGCCACAAAGTGGGCTAGGAATGTAAAAAAAGGCAAATATTAGACTCTCAACTCAACTCATTTCAAACCGTTCTAATCGTATGAATTCTATATAAAGGGTATGAATTATAAAGGGCAAAAAAATAAACTTGCACTCACAGACCTACATCAAACATGTCATCAAACATGCATGCCTCGGGTCTAGGCTGTAACTTAAGCTGATTTAGTATTTATTGTTCGTTGCTAATGAAGTGGCCGCAGGCTCGAGTGTTGCCAATTATTAATGCGGAGATCCTGCCTGCCTCTTCGAGAAGAGTAAACAACACACTGTATGAAGTACGAAACATTTAAATGAAACATGTGAATATTTACTTATTTATCAATGAATATCATTAACCTAAATATGGAAAGTAAGGTGAGAGAAGCTGATGGCGATTGGTTACCCAAAGCCGGCAGACTATAGGGCCGTGCCACCAAAGGATATCATCAAGACCTTGAGTATGATAGTTTGGACTGATGATAACTTCTAGAGGCCAAGATAGTCCGAGCCTAGCCTACCTGTATGTAGATAAAAAAATACGCGAATGAAAAATGAATCATTAACCTAGATATAGAAAGTAAGGTGAGAGAAGCTGATGGCGATTGGTTACCCAAAGCCGGCAGACTATAGGGCCGTGCTACCAAAGGATATCATCAAGACCTTGAGCATGATAGATTGGGCTGATGACGACTTCGTCCGAACCTAGCCTAGCTACATGTAGATAAAAAATTCGAATAATGAAAATTAATGGAAAAATAAAACTTAATCACCTCAGCTCATATACGTCCCCACCGAGGGGCACGAGCCTACCCTATGTTAAAGTAATAAGGCTTTTGTCAACCACGCTTACTTAGTCGGAATTGGTTGACTACATTCATCTTTAAATTTCTTCGCATGTGTATGCAGGGTAGCTTACGATGATTTCTTTTACTGTAGGAGCGTCAGATAAATTACTCCCCGGTGTCCTCTGAGCCCATATCGGGGCGCGTGGCGGATTGCGCTTTCGCGGTTCTACCGCCATACTAGCTAGCTCGACCTAGTTGGTCGAGCCATCGCCAAAGGGAGCCCTAATCGCTAGTATAATGTAATAGGCTAGTCTCTCGGTAGGAACGGATATAAGATGAATCCATTGACCTGATCAGGAGTAGACTCAGTGTTCCAGAGAGCGTTTCTAAGCGTCTTCCCGGGTCCAGTCTTGGAGTTCACCAGCTTGAGCTGAATTCCAGGCTCGGCCACTGCGCGGAACGGCGTGGTCTGCCAGTAGGTCTGAGGGTTCTTCTTCCACATCACTACGTAAAATCTCTTGTTATTCTGGTATCTAAAGGATAATTGAAAGGGTTAAATAATTATTGTACTTGAGGTGGATTTGGGGTGTTTGTACTTGATTACCGTGGGAGAGCCATGCTACGGCACGAATTGGGTCGGCTCGACCGAAGTGATACCACGGCCTCACAGAAACCCGGCGTAAAATAGCGCTTGCGCTGTGTTTCGCCGAGTGAGTGAGTGAGTGAGGGTACCAGAGGCCCATCCCCCCTCCACCCCCCTATTTCCTTTTAAAAGGCCGGCAACGCATCTGTGACTGTGTTGCGGGTGTCCATGGGCAACGGTTATCGCTTACCATCAGGTGATTCGTTTGCTCGTTTGCTGCCCTATCCTATATAAAAAAAAGGTTCAAGATCTATTATTCATAAAAAAGAATAACAAATCTTAACCTCACCTTAGCTTGCTATAAGTTAATAAAAATAATAATAAAAAAAATATAATATAATTAAACATTAACAAAACTTTACATTTTATAATAAATGCACCATATTTTTGTCGTCAAATAGCCAATGAACGAAACACCAATACGAAATTGCTGTTTCGACATGAAGGGTAAAATAGGCATCGAAATTACTGGATACTGTGATTTCATCTTTTGTTACATGTTGGCAATAATATGCTGTGATTTTTGTGGAGATGCAGATATGCTGTGAATCTCACAGGAACTACAAAAGGCGACTGTGATCACTTACCGGCAGGCGGCCAGTGTGCTTGTTCGTCAATATCCTATATATAAAAATGAATCGCAAAATGTGTTGGTAAGCTCATAACTCAAACAACGCCTGGACCAATTTGGCCAATTCTTTTTTGTTAATGGTCGTTGAAGTTCAAGGAGGGTTTTTACAATGAGGAAAATTCGAATATTTATCGGTAATACCCTAAAAACAGCCCTTTTATTTTCCCATGCAAACGTTTTCTAACTAAAACGTACAGTAGAATTGAGCTTTATTGTTATTGTATAAAGTTCATATTAAATCTGACAATGCCAGGAATGAAATTAACTATTATCCAAGTCTACGCCCCTACGGAAGCAGCAGCCGAAGAAGAAGTGAATAAATTCTATGACACTTTAAATGAGGCAATAGATAAAGCATACAAAGATTTTTGTGATGGGCGATTTTAATGCAAAAATTGGTAAGCCACAGAAAGACGAATACTTAATAATGAAACAGTATGGATATGGTACAAGAAATGCACGAGGCCAAAGACTTGTCGACTTTGCCATGGAAAACAAACTAGCTATCATCAATACCTTTTATAAGAAAAAAAATAAAAGAAAATGGACGTGGCAATCCCCGAATGGTCAATATAAAAATGAGATAGATTTTATACTGTCCAACAATCCAAAACCATTTCAAGACATAGAAACACTAAGCATAAACTTCACATCAGATCACAGACCACTCAGAGCCAAAATATCGCTTGATAAGCCAGTAAAAATCCGAACACAGGTTTGTAAATAAGCAAAACAGCACACTAAAAAGAGTAGAAGAAATAAAAATATATCAGGAAAACTTAAAAACCCAAATATCTTTAATCGATATTGAACCAATAGTATCAGCACAAGACTATTATGACAAAATGGTAACTTGCATTACAAACAGCTTACAAGTTGCACGAATTTCACCAACAAAAACACACAGTGTACTAACAGAAAAAACACAAAGACTCTTAAAACGAAGACAAGAGTTACAAAGGTCTAAAAACAAAACACGAGCAATGAGAAATGAACTCAAAGCACTATACAAATTGACAAGCAAATATATAAAAAGAGACTATAAAAATCATAGAACAAATACCCTTCAAAGATATATAGAACAAAGTGGGAGTATAAAAAAGGGATACAAAGAATTACGGACAAATAAATTATGGATCGAAAGTTTAAAAGAGATAGAAGAAGGAGATACAGTTTATATCGAAAAGAAATAATCAACATCGCTACAAATTTTTACAATAAACTGTACAGTGCACCAGATTCGAGCAGAGAAGTAAACCATTTCAGAAATCTCTGTATCGACACCGAAACGTCACAATCTCATATAGAACCAATAGGCGAAAATGAAGTCATAGAGACCATAAAACGACTAAAAACTGACAAAAGCCCAGGATCAGATAACATCACTAACGATGCCTTAAAAACCGCTTGCTTCATATTAGCTACCCCACTAACAAAATTATTTAACTTGATACTAGAAACTGGTGTAACTCCGTCGCAATGGCTTGAGTCAAATATCATATTACTATATAAGAAAGGAGACCCAAGAGACATTGGCAACTACAGACCGATTAGTCTTTTATCAAGTATGTATAAACTTTTCTCTACATTAATCAATTATAGAATCAGCTCTACATTGGACAGCAATCAACCGGTAGAACAAGCTGGGTTTAGGAAAAGTTATTCTACCATAGATCATATTCACACATTGGAACTGATCATTGAAAAATACCAAGACCAACATAGACCCCTTTATATCATGTTTATTGACTATCAAAAAGCATTTGACACAATTTTGCATGAAATTATATGGGCCAGTTTAAAAGCTCAAAATGTGGAGGAAAAATACATAAATATACTCAAATACGTCTATAGTAATAGCTCAAGTAGAGTAAAACCAGAAACAATGGGTCCCAAGATTTCAATCAGGAGAGGTGTTAGACAAGGCGACCCCATATCGCCAAAAATTTTTATAGCAGCATTATAAATAAACTAGAGTGGAAGAAGTGTGGATTATGCATCCAAGGTCGTTACCTGAACCACTTACGATTTGCTGATGATTTGGTTTTACTGTCAGAATCTAGCGTGGAACTACAGTATATGCTAGATACTTTACATAAAGCCAGTAGACAAGCAGGTTTAGAAATGAACATCACAAAAACCAAAGTCATGACTAACTCCAAAAAGGTAAATATAATAATCGAGAACGACCTATTACAGTATGTGATAAATATATATACTTGGGAAAACAAATCGGATTCAATAGAGATAGTAATGCACTTGAGGTGGAGAGAAGAGTTAAAAATACCTGGAATAAGTATTGGAGCTGCAAGGAGATATTTAAAAGTACAATGCCTATTATTATAAAGAAAAAAATTATGGACTCATGTCTCATTCCCTGTCTTACCTATGCATGCCAAACATGGAAATTTACCAATAAAATAAAAAATAAAATACTTACTTGTCAGCGAGGTATGGAACGCAGCATGCTAAATATCAAAAAAATTGAAAAAATTAGGCACACAAAAATAAGAGATAAAACAAAGGCAATAGATGCTCTCAGCTACAGCCAAAGACAAAAGTGGAAATGGGCCGGCCACATAGCGCGTCTCAAAGATCAGAGATGGACAAAAACAGTTACGCTTTGGAAGGGCCCATTAGGTAAACGGTACAGAGGGAGACCATACGCAAGATGGGACGATGATATCAAAAAGATAGCTGGCCCACAATGGCGACAAATAGCCGAGGATCGTGAAAAATGGAGAGCTTTGGAGGAGACCTTCACCTGAGAGGGGTTCCAGTAGTAAAACACAAAGAAATATCTACTAAAATATGTTGGACTATTTTAAAAGATTTTATTTTTCATAATAATTATAGAAACTAGAATAATTGATAATGATGTATGGAAACTAATCTCATTCACTCACTTTTCTTTTTTCTAAACTGTTTATATAGTACTTGTATATCGTATATACTGGAAATAAAGGGTTAATAATAAAAAGTTCATATTGCAAGCACTCACTGTTGTCTAAGCAATGAAGGTGTGTTCCTAACATCAAAGAGTCAATTTGCGCTTTATTAACGCTACATATAGTTGAAATTCAATCATATCTATCAAAACAGTGTGCGTGCGTGCGTTGGAGCACAGAATACATCGTTGGAGGATTTAAAGTCACGTTCCAAAATTGAATAGCCACAAAATGTAATAGGTCATTTAGACTTTTTTTGCGATTTGGTTGGCTATGCGACATTATCTATAAAATAATTAGGAACAAAAAACTGCCACTGTACAAATCTTTTTGACAGGACGAAGTCTGTCGGGTCCGCTAGTATCATATAAAAATAAGTGTAATATTTCCTAGATGGGACATGCGATACGAAGTATCTAATTTTATTTTTAATATTATAATTCAGAACTACCTTTTTTTCAAGTGGTAATGCTTGAAATCGCACCGCACCCGTAAATTGACTAAGCGGCGAGCGTGTGTGGTGCTCTCCAAGCAAGAGTGCCAGGCCTACCCACTAAAACCCCCCCGGTGTTCTCGTTACCTCTTTGGGTGTGTGCGGTAGAGTCCACATTGTGAGGTCACACACGCACCCGGAATTCAGAACCACCCAGTTCTGAATTATAATATTAATACTAAAAATAATATATTAAAAACAACTTTGTGTGAACCAGGCTATGTAAATAAATTGTGTATTTAGGATAATCAAAACATATTGTAAAAACATAATAATATTTTAATTTTAAATTAAGAAAATATTTGCAGAAAAATTAATATGTTCAGATGCCACAAGACATGGTTCATGGTTTATGTTGATGCAATAAATAAATTTGGATTGGATTGGTTTGAATTGAAATGAATTCAATTGGAGTGGATTGAATTCATTGAATTGACTTGAATTTCATTATTAGTTATTACATTTGTCATACCCAAATATAAAGCCCACGTAGTCGTCGTCGATTTGCGTGTCGACGAACAGCGTGCCCTCGAAGTCGACGCCGCCGAAGTACTCGTAGCCCACGGCCAAGCCAGGGTCGGAGTTGAGCGTCTGCAGGATCTCGGCGCCTTCGTTGGCGATCGCCCAGTTAGGGTCCTGCTGGGATTCACCTTCAGGATCCAGTCGAACCGTCATATATTTCCTAAGGACATAAAAAAGAGTGTCGTTAAAACTATTTACAAGTGTATAACACTAAACATAAATAAAACATTTGCACAAAATTCACCTGATCCAAAGCAAAATGTCGGAGACCGGTGGAACAGAAAAGGACATCACTTCGCGGATAGCTAAGGCACGAGCAACTTTTGCACAGCTTATGCCCGTATGGAAATCACGGAAATTGACTTAAACTCAAGATATTCCGGTCAAACGTGAAATCCGTGTTACTGTACGGGTATGAGACGTGGAAAGTCACAAAAGACATCTCGCAAAGACTCCAGGTTTTCGTCAATCGATGTCTTCGCAGCATCCTGGGTATTTACTGGTCAGAAAAAAAATCCCAACGAGCAGCTTTGGGAACGTTGTGATGAAGTCCGGATTGACCAGCAGATCAAACGCCGCAAATGGACTTGGATAGGCCATACTCTCCGAAGGGATCCAAATCACATACCGAAGCAAGCCCTATACTGGAATCCCCAAGGAAAGCGCAAACGTGGTCGTCCAAAACAGACCTGGCGGCGGACGGTCATTAGCGAAGCGAAGGGCATTGGGAAAACCTGGAGCGAAATCAAATGGGAAGCTCAAGACCGTGCGGGATGGAGACTCACTGTGGACGCCCTCTGCCCCAGCTAGGGGACAAAGGATCTAACTGATGATGAATGAAAGCAAATTTAATGAAATGTGTCTTATTTGAAGAATAATTAAAAATGCTACTTAAAATTACGATTCCACGAGGACGAAGTCGTGGGCACAGCTAGTTATTAATAATAATTTGTAATTATCTGTTATGCGACACACTGCTTGTAACAATTATCGATTTTAATTATAGATTTTATAGATGTTAAGTCCTACATAGTTGCAATATTAAAGCAATATAAAGGAGAGATAAGGGTGTACAGGATCTCAAAGCCCTTGACATGAATCGCCCGCTTGGGGTCCTGCTGTGACCCCCCTCGAACTTGGGTCGAGCCGGACCATTACACTTCTCATAGAGTTTAGAGCACTTTAATACTTCAGAAAGAAACGTGGATTAATAATGCATTTAAGTAAGGTATGTAACTATTAATATATAAAAAAAATCGAATGGAGATTGGGCTAAATAAAAATATAAATATGGTCAATAGAATTATTAAAATTATTAACACGACAATTCAAAAATTTCCGGGCAACATTTAAAAAAAATTACGTCTCGCTACACAAGGATTTTATCCCAGAACGGATCAAATTTTTCTAGGTCTTACAAAATATCTGTATCGTGCGGGAATTGAACCCGCGACCCGTTGCGTAGTAGGTAGCCAATTATTCGACCGCTGCTCCAAACATGTTGTAAGTTATGTTTTTAAATTTGTGTAAGTTCAGTTTTTTGTGGTTTCCGTGGATGTCGCAAGAATCAACTAAGTAAGCTAATATCCGGGCATTGGCCATTGTTCTTGCCAGCCGGCGGTATTGCGTTTATCTACATTTGTCATTTGTTTTGCGGACAGTGGTTTGGTAATTGTTACTTTATAAGTATATGTTCAAAAAGACGACTGTCCATTAAACGGAGCTATTATATTATTGAATTATATATAATACCGGAAATCTGTTCGGTGTATCTGCGAGTTGTTTGGGCAGTTGTCCAGTTCATTGATCACTTTGTCGCCATCGAAGTCATTGTCGCACACGTCGCCTACGCCGTCGCCTGGGTGTCAAAACAATTACAAAATCAACATTAATTAATGAGTTAAAAAACCCGGCCATTTGCGAATCGGGCTCGGGCATTAATGGTTCCATACCATTATCCGTAAAAAGACATGCCTTTAGTGTTTTATTGAATTATTATTTTGTAGTAAATATATAACTAAATATTCTATGACTATTTCAAGCGTTTACCTGTTGCCGTTATCAAACAAGTCGGTGTCATTCACGATTACAACTGTTTTGTGTTTGTTGCTTAGATTAAGGTTGCAGTTCATCTGATGAGCGTTACTCACAAATGCAGTGTTAGTTGGTGTAATTCACGGCTACAATCCTTCTGCGTTTAGTTTTGTCTACGGTATAGCGTTCGGTCCCTCGGTATCACTCACGGTTGCTGTCCCTCTAGTCGAGATTGTTATGACTCACGGTTGCAGCCTGTCTGATGAGTGTTACTCACAAATACAGTGCTAGTCTGTGTAACTAAAGGATCGTTCTGAGTTCGGTTCTGTCTACGGTATAGCGTTCGGTCCCTCGGTATCACTCACGGTTGCTGTCCCTCTAGTCGAGGTTGTTATGACTCACGGTTGCAGTCTGTCTGATGAGCGTTACTCACAAATACAGAGCTAGTCGGGGTAAATATAGGATCGTTCTGAGTTCGGTTCTGTCTACGGTATAGCATTCGGTCCCTCGGTATCAGTCACGGTTGCTGTCCCTCTAGTCGAGATTGTTATGATTCATGGTTGTAGTCTGTCTGATGAGCGTTACTCATAAATACAGTGCTAGTCGGTGTATCTAAAGGATCGTTCTGAGTTCGGTTCTGTCTACGGTATAGCGTTCGGTCCCTCGGTATCACTCACGTTTGCTGTCCCTCTAGTCGAGGTTGTTATGACTCACGGTTGCAACCTGTCTGATGAGTGTTACTCACAAATACAGTGCTAGTCTGTGTAACTAAAGGATCGTTCTGAGTTCGGTTCTGTCTACGGTATAGCGTTCGGTCTCTCGGTATCACTCACGGTTGCTGTCCCTCTAGTCGAGATTGTTATGACTCACGGTTGCAGTCTGTCTGATGAGCGTTACTCATAAATACAGTGCTAGTCGGTGTATCTAAAGGATCGTTCTGAGTTCGGTTCTGTCTACGGTATAGCGTTCGGTCCCTCGGTATCACTCACGGTTGCTGTCCCTCTAGTCGAGATTGTTATGACTCACGGTTGCAGCCTGTCTGATGAGTGTTACTCACAAATACAGTGCTAGTCTGTGTAACTAAAGGATCGTTCTGAGTTCGGTTCTGTCTACGGTATAGCGTTCGGTCCCTCGGTATCACTCACGGTTGCTGTCTCTCTAGTCGAGATTGTTATGACTCACGGTTGCAACCTGTCTGATGAGTGTTACTCACAAATACCGTGCTAGTCTGTGTATCTAAAGGATCGTTCTGAGTTGGGTTCTGTCTACGGTATAGTGTTCGGTCTCTCGGTATCACTCACGGTTGCTATCCCTCTAGTCGAGATTGTTATGATTCATGGTTGTAGTCTGTCTGATGAGCGTTACTCATAAATACAGTGCTAGTCGGTGTAACTAAAGGATCGTTCTGAGTTCGGTTCTGTCTACGGTATATCGTTCGGTCCCTCGGTATAACTCACGGTTGCTGTCCTCTAGTCGAGATTGTTATGATTCATGGTTGTAGTCTGTCTGATGAGCGTTACTCACAAATACAGTGCTAATCGGTGTAACTAAAGGATCGTTCTGAGTTCAGTTCTGTCTACGGTATAGCGTTCGGTCTCTCGGTATCACTCACGGTTGCTGTCCCTCTAGTCGAGGTTGTTATGACTCACGGTTGTAGTCAGTCTGATGAGCGTTACTCACGAATAGTGTTAGTCGGTGTAACTAAAGGATCGTTCTGAGTTCAGTTCTGTCTGAGATATAGTGTTCGGTTGGTCGGTGTAACTCACGGTTGGTGTCCCTCTGGTCGGCGTTGGCGACGAGCGGGCAGTTGTCCTCGGCGTCGGGCACGCCGTCGCCGTCGTCGTCGTCGTCGCAGGCGTCGCCCTTGCCGTCGCCATCCACGTCCAGCTGGTCGCTGTTCGGCACGTACGGGCAGTTGTCCAGTCCGTCTTGGATACCGTCTCTGTTGGCGTTAAGGTTGGGGTGAGATAATAACAATATAGGACATTATGATATTAATGCGTTATGATGGTTATAACATGCGAGGCGGAATTTCAGCCCGAGCCGAAGGCGAGTGCGTAATTGAGCCGAGCATGTTATAACCAATACGAATAACAATTCGACAACCTCCATAGTCGAGTGGATAATACACCGGTTTCAAGGTGTCGCCATCTCTGAGGTCCCGGGTTCGAATCCCGGTGGGGGCAGATGTTTGTGTGATGAATGCGAGCATTTGTACCTTAGTCATGGTTGTTGATATATATTTCAATAAAAATTATTTATATATGTATGTCTATCCGTTGCCCTAGATCCCATAGCACAAGCCTTTATAGAGCTAGGCTAGTTTGGGCTAGGCTAATTGGTGTAAGTGTAACAAATATTTATTTATTATTTATTTATTTAATACGCACGTATTGTACGACGTTTTAACACATTTGCGAGGAAACAGAAAAAAAAACATTTAAATAAAGTCAATCTGTGAATGAGTGATTCTTCGAACCCTTAATTTTCGATGTCTTGAGGTTTATTTTTGTAAGTAACTGACAAATCAGTCTGCAATTAATTTTATAACATATTTCAGACTATTGTCTATCTTGCACAAGTTATTTTTTTTAAATAATATTTATATAAATATTTCAAAAAATATTTAAAAGTAGTTCTTCTGACTAATATGGTGTGTCCGTAACCCAGTTTCTTGAACATTACTAACAATAACATTATTTCATATTGATAAATTGATGTAAATTATAATTATTACGAAAGAATATTAGTTGTTTCTTTACACCAAAAAAAATGGTACTAATATTTACGATTGTTTATTTATAAATAAAAAAATAGTGAGTGTCCGGCACAAAAGTCTGATTCATATTCACGCGCTTCACTCGAACGTACCCAGCTAACGACCCTTTCCCGCGCTGGTGGTAGCCAGTGGCTCGGTTGACGTGGTCGTGGCTGAGAAGTGTGGCTGGTTCGTGTCGTCGCGGAGATATAAAGGTAAATATCTGATTCATATAGTCTTGGCACACCTGTGTTTCTGATTAGTATGTTCGTTTTTATAATTAAAGTACCTAAATGGTTTTCAAACTTGAATCTGCGGAAATATAATGCCATTGGGGAACAGAAACCTATGTATAAATAACAATCTTTAATTGCACACGTGTGATGATTTATCGATGTTTATGGGTAAAATTCTGATTGATATGTGTCTGATTCATATGGTAAAAATACCATATTAATCAGAATGTCACACATATTGTTAATGAAACGTTACATTGGCGGCACGTTACGCCTGTAACAAGTCATTTCGTATGAACCTAATTTTATTTACGTGTCTAAAAACAGTAGCTGTAAATTTCGCAGCAGTCCTAATAACGTCAAAGGGTTTCATATCTATCGACGAATAAAATTTTCGAAAATTAGACTATACCTGAAATTAAAACTAATATATTGGTATTAAACTCCGTTCGTCTAGGTAATAAAATAAAGGTAAACAATAAAAACAAACTTCGTTTAAATGAGAGTTTAAAAATCAAATTAATTAACTAAATAACATAAATGAAATAATAACGAGTGGTTAATGAAACTACCTACTTACTCAACTATTAGTTTTAGCGGTAGTTTATAGGCTCAAACTACTGCTTAGACGAAAAGGGTAATATACTGTAACAATATATTAACTTTTAAGACCGTTATAACGTAACGTGATAAGTCGTGGATTCGATTCCCGCTCAAGAAATTTTCTTACAATTTTTACTCACCTTTTAATAGGTATACATTATTCATAATTGGGTTGAAACGTCAGGTCAATAATAAGGTATCTGTAACTTGAAATTCCTTAAAATATTGAAATTTCAGTCATGTGTCAAACAGTGTATTATTTGTATACATAGGTACCTACTGTAGTGGCAAATACAAATACAATACTGTACCTGCATGTTGTCAAAATTGAGACAGTCTTATTTAAAGGCATTTTTAAGTATGATTATTAATAAATTTGTAATCTTCGTTTTTATATTACAGTACACAAAAATGCCACCAGTACTATCTAAGGAAGAAAAAAAGAGAGAAGAAGAAAATTGCAGAACGTATTAAAAAGTAATTAATATTGTGATGATTGATATTGTCAAGTGCCATATTACGCTGTGATGACTAGATTTAGGTATTATGATAAGCATCATGTGCATTTACTGTGATTTTAATAAAAATTGACTGATTTTTCTAACTAGAATTTCATTTCTATCCCTAATTCTGATTCATATGTCACAGATTCTGATTCATATGCCCCAAAATTTTTAAAGTTAATTATCTCGGAAACCATTTTATCAAAAAGTGTGCCTTTTTCACACATTATATCTTAGGTTACCATCTTTCGTAAAAATATGTTTTATAAGCTTAAATGTGAAAAAAAAATTAGGCCATATGAATCAGACAAAGAACGCAATTTCGGAGAAACACTCGAATACACTCTGTTGCTTTCCCGCTATTTTTAACAGCGCGCTAGCGCTGCTTACTGACTGGCGCCGGGCGGCGATTAGTTCGAAATTTAAATAGCAACAGCGTGCGGAATGGCAAATAATATCTACTGTTATGAATTTGTATGGACTATAACTTAACTATTTACTTCGGTAACACACGCATCTTTAAGACCCACTTACCCATATTTAAAACTGGTGGAATTACATCAGTTTTACGAGCAAAGGTGTTAAAAAATAATTCTTACAGTCAATTAGCCTAGCCCAAAGTAAGCTGTAAAGCTTGTATTATGGGATCTAGCTAGTGTACGGATAGACATACATATTTTATACATATGTCAATATTTCGACATATATATTTTTTAAAATTTATGTCTAAGGCATAAATCCTTGATATATATATTAACCTACGAAGCTACGATTGTTGGTTGTGGTGTACGGTTGTCAGACGTGAGATATATTCGTATATAGTTTATACACAGTAAAACAAAGTGGTGTCAGTCCCATCACATATATAATGCAAAACGACTCTACCGATTTAAATGACTATTGTTGAAAGCATTTCCGTAATAACAGTTTTTTTTCTCAAACATGCTTGGAAATTTGAGCATTAATATGACAACCTTCTTCGAGATAAATCGAAATTGCTGTACTGGCCAAATAAATACGAGCAGCGGCCGGCAAAAAATGTATGAAATTCCATATCTGTCGTGTTTTAGCGGCCAAATAAATATACATGTAAATTCATATCTATCGTGTATTTTAAAAATGGAACGATTTGTTGCTCCGAAAAATGGCAAACGAAGGAGGCAACTTATCAGAGTTTTATTTAAATATCGAACTGGCTTGCAAAAAAAACCTGTTTTATAATGAAAAAAAAAACCAACGAATCCTTTGGCGCGTGAAAAATTTTGTTCATTGTTGATCATTGAGTTTGAAAAGTAATTTTATTTGACTTAAAATGAGTTCAAGTGAAGACACCACTTTTCAATAATTGTACAATTAATAACTGTATTTTCTGCTTAGTTTTAAATTCCGCGCATTATTTGAGAAAAGTACTATACACACTTTGGCCACAACTAGGCATTGATGGAGTTACGTATGTGTGGCTCGGCTTCGCCTCGGCCCACACGTACACGTTCGTCCATCAATGCCTCTATTGCTGGCCGCTGCAGTAATGTATGTACTATACAAGCCTTGGCCACAACTAGGCATTGATGGAGTTACGTATGTGTGGCTCGGCTTCGCCTCAGCCCACATGTACACGTTCGTCCATCAATGCCTCTATTGCTGGCCGCTGCAGTAATGTACTATACAAGTCTTGGCCACAACTAGGCATTGATGGAGTTACGTATGTGTGGCTCGGCTTCGCCTCGGCCCACATGTACACGTTCGTCCATCAATGCCTCTATTGCTGGCCGCTGCAGTAATGTACTACACAAGCCTTGGCCACAACTAGGCATTGATGGAGTTACGTATGTGTGGCTCGGCTTCGCCTCGGCCCACATGTACACGTTCGTCCATCAATGCCTCTATTGCTGGCCGCTGCATTAATGTACTATACAAGCCTTGGCCACAACTAGGCATTGATGGAGTTACGTATGTGTGGCTCGGCTTCGCCTCGGCCCACATGTACACGTTCGTCCATCAATGCCTCTATTGCTGGCCGCTGCAGTAATGTACTAATTTTCCATTCCATTACGTTTCCATATGTTTAAGGATTATATATTTTTACTAAATTCTGGATAATTTAACTGTTAGTATAAATTGTGTGTATGTTTTTATTACGTGCATTTTACATTATAAGAACAGCAATCAGAAGGCATTGTTTAAATAAGAATAAAAACAAACTCAAACAAAATATTCAACTCAAGCATTGACTGTCAGTCTCAATCGAATAACTGTCCTATAAATTATCACTTTGTTTACATTTATTTATGTTGGGTTTAAGTTTTGAAATCTATATTTATAATAAACCTGTAGAGAGTCAATTCTGTACATGAAATATATTTCCGACATAACTATGAAGGGGTGATTAGAAATCGATACTGATGGCAAAAATGCAATCAGTATTTTTTTTTTTCTGTCTGTCTGTTTGTCTGTATAACCGTGTAAGAAAAAAAAACTACTTGACGGATTTTAACGAAACTTGGTACAATTATTTTTCATATTCCTGAGCTAGTTATAGTATACTTTCTATTACGCTACAATCAATAGGAGTGCAACCTTAATGGTTAAAGCTACGCAGAAATCATGTATGACGGAAATGTTCCCCTTAAAGTTATATAATAATATCCCACGACAGCATATGTCTAGGTCTATCTTTTATGGTTGACTCACAATAACACGTGTAACTTCCGATAGCTTAACAGTTCGAAGCTTTCTGATTATATTTGTCTACTCTTACGTTTATAACACTCTCCGTCATCCTGGACGGAGTCGCGGGCACAGCTATTAATAATAATATTATGCGGTTCCGTATTCCGTATTCACATATTATATTTCCCTACTAAAATACGAAAGTGAATCTGTCGGTTACATCAAAATCACTGAACCGTGAGGAAGGACATACTTAGGCTACTTTTATATATGATAAATATGTAAACATTTTATGAAATGTGTCTTATTTTAATAATAATTAAAAATGCTACCTAAAATTACGATTCCACGCGGACGAAGTTGTGGGCACAGCTAGTAAATAATATTTTCTTCAATTATTACCTACTTGCAATATTTTTCGTCTGACTTTTCTGGTTTTGAATTGAACAATGGATTCTCGAATTATGTACGGTCCAAGTGCCGGAACAAAAATATTTAAATTAAATGGGTTCCGCAGCTGGGGTCACCGCCCTAGTTAATTGCGGTCCTAGTTCCCGAAAACCGCCCCACGTTACTATAAATCAACACATTTCAGAAAAGTTTGTTATTCCATTTAAATTTGGGTCAGCCATTCATAAGTTATAAGTGATGTAACTAATACGATTTCGTTTTAAGTATATATAGATTAAAATCGTAAATTTTGTTGAGTATCGTCGCGGTCGGCGTCGTCCTGCGCGGGGTTGCGCACGCGCGGGCAGTTGTCGTGCCGCTCGGCGTGGCCACTTACTGGTCGCGGTCGACGTCGCTGTCGCAGGCGTCGCCGGCGCCGTCGCGGTCGGCGTCGTCCTGCGCGGGGTTGCGCACGCGCGGGCAGTTGTCGTGCCGCTCGGCGTGGCCACTTACTGGTCGCGGTCGACGTCGCTGTCGCAGGCGTCGCCGGCGCCGTCGCGGTCGGCGTCGTCCTGCGCGGGGTTGCGCACGCGCGGGCAGTTGTCGTGCCGCTCGGCGTGGCCACTTACTGGTCGCGGTCGACGTCGCTGTCGCAGGCGTCGCCGACGCCGTCGCGGTCGGCGTCGTCCTGCTCGGGGTGCGCACGCGCGGGCAGTTGTCGTGCCGCTCGGCGTGGCCACTTACTGGTCGCGGTCGACGTCGCTGTCGCAGGCGTCGCCGACGCCGTCGCGGTCGGCGTCGTCCTGCGCGGGGTTGCGCACGCGCGGGCAGTTGTCGTGTGCCGCTCGGCGTGGCCACTTACTGGTCGCGGTCGACGTCGCTGTCGCAGGCGTCGCCGACGCCGTCGCGGTCGGCGTCGTCCTGCTCGGGGTTGCGCACGCGCGGGCAGTTGTCGTGCCGCTCGGCGTGGCCACTTACTGGTCGCGGTCGACGTCGCTGTCGCAGGCGTCGCCGACGCCGTCGCGGTCGGCGTCGTCCTGCGCGGGGTTGCGCACGCGCGGGCAGTTGTCGTGTGCCGCTCGGCGTGGCCACTTACTGGTCGCGGTCGACGTCGCTGTCGCAGGCGTCGCCGACGCCGTCGCGGTCGGCGTCGTCCTGCGCGGGGTTGCGCACGCGCGGGCAGTTGTCGTGCCGCTCGGCGTGGCCACTTACTGGTCGCGGTCGACGTCGCTGTCGCAGGCGTCGCCGACGCCGTCGCGGTCGGCGTCGTCCTGCGCGGGGTTGCGCACGCGCGGCAGTTGTCGTGCCGCTCGGCGTGGCCACTTACTGGTCGCGGTCGACGTCGCTGTCGCAGGCGTCGCCGACGCCGTCGCGGTCGGCGTCGTCCTGCGCGGGCAGTTGTCGTGCCGCTCGGCGTGGCCACTTACTGGTCGCGGTCGACGTCGCTGTCGCAGGCGTCGCCGACGCCGTCGCGGTCGGCGTCGTCCTGCGCGGGGTTGCGCACGCGCGGGCAGTTGTCGTGCCGCTCGGCGTGGCCACTTACTGGTCGCGGTCGACGTCGCTGTCGCAGGCGTCGCCGACGCCGTCGCGGTCGGCGTCGTCCTGCGCGGGGTTGCGCACGCGCGGGCAGTTGTCGTGCCGCTCGGCGTGGCCACTTACTGGTCGCGGTCGACGTCGCTGTCGCAGGCGTCGCCGACGCCGTCGCGGTCGGCGTCGTCCTGCGCGGGGTTGCGCACGCGCGGGCAGTTGTCGTGCCGCTCGGCGTGGCCACTTACTGGTCGCGGTCGACGTCGCTGTCGCAGGCGTCGCCGACGCCGTCGCGGTCGGCGTCGTCCTGCGCGGGTTGCGCACGCGCGGGCAGTTGTCGTGTGCCGCTCGGCGTGGCCACTTACTGGTCGCGGTCGACGTCGCTGTCGCAGGCGTCGCCGACACGCCGTCGCGTCGGCGTCGTCCTGCGCGGGGTTGCGCACGCGCGGGCAGTTGTCGTGCCGCTCGGCGTGGCCACTTACTGGTCGCGGTCGACGTCGCTGTCGCAGGCGTCGCCGACGCCGTCGCGGTCGGCGTCGTCCTGCGCGGGGTTGCGCACGCGCGGGCAGTTGTCGTGCCGCTCGGCGTGGCCACTTACTGGTCGCGGTCGACGTCGCTGTCGCAGGCGTCGCCGACGCCGTCGCGGTCGGCGTCGTCCTGCGCGGGGTTGCGCACGCGCGGGCAGTTGTCGTGCCGCTCGGCGTGGCCACTTACTGGTCGCGGTCGACGTCGCTGTCGCAGGCGTCGCCGACGCCGTCGCGGTCGGCGTCGTCCTGCGCGGGGTTGCGCACGCGCGGGCAGTTGTCGTGCCGCTCGGCGTGGCCACTTACTGGTCGCGGTCGACGTCGCTGTCGCAGGCGTCGCCGACGCCGTCGCGGTCGGCGTCGTCCTGCGCGGGGTGCGCACGCGCGGGCAGTTGTCGTGCCGCTCGGCGTGGCCACTTACTGGTCGCGGTCGACGTCGCTGTCGCAGGCGTCGCCGACGCCGTCGCGGTCGGCGTCGTCCTGCGCGGGGTTGCGCACGCGCGGGCAGTTGTCGTGCCGCTCGGCGTGGCCACTTACTGGTCGCGGTCGACGTCGCTGTCGCAGGCGTCGCCGACGCCGTCGCGGTCGGCGTCGTCCTGCGCGGGTTGCGCACGCGCGGGCAGTTGTCGTGCCGCTCGGCGTGGCCACTTACTGGTCGCGGTCGACGTCGCTGTCGCAGGCGTCGCCGACGCCGTCGCGGTCGGCGTCGTCCTGCGCGGGGTTGCGCACGCGCGGGCAGTTGTCGCACACGTCGCCCACGCGGTCGCCATCCATGTCCTCCTGCCGCGGATTGTAGCCGCGCGGACAGTTGTCCTCCTCATTCATTATACCTACGAGAATCACATAAGGTTACATACCTATAAAATTGCCCTTATTTTTTTCATTGAGTTTTATTAAAATACTTAAAACACCGCCAATCTTGTTTTTTTATTTCAATCTTTTACTTTGAAAGTGATTCCCTAATATGACGTTTCACGTTAAAACCAATGGCCGTGTGCCCCGGCACAGCCCCACCAGATTTTTTAATTTAGACTTATGAAAACTATTTGTTTACATTTCAATTTAACTACTATATAAGCGAAGAAAATGTAAAAATTACAAAAAAAATATTAAAAATAAAAACAAGATTGACGGTGTTTTAAGTATTTTAATAAAAAAACTCAATGTCACAACAGCGAGCTGACTATATAAGTGAAATATTCACACCACATTTTTGTTCCTAAACTAATAGTTTTTTAATTATTAAGATACGATGATATAGACTTTTCGTTACGGTCCACTTTTTAAACCTGGTACCCGTATGTTTCGGCGCGATTTAAAGACGTTTCACGTCACAAAATTGTATCATTACCTAACGGCAATTTCATTGGTCTAATAAGGTTGCGTGCTCAGGACAACATAAACACTGCATTACAGAAAACCAAATCCCTATACAGTGTGTAATTTAAATGTGTCATGCTAATCAAAAATAATATACGTAATAATATGTCTAACAAACCTTGTATAATAAAAAGTAACAATTATCACTTAGAGATGAAGGGCTCTACTTGACGACGCCTAAGATAGGGCACCATGACATCAAAGACCGCTTTAAGTAATCAGCGACATAGTTAAGAACTACTTTCAGCTTCCGTTACGAACTTTCGCAGTGTTGCAGATAACTTGATAAGCAATATTGTTAACTTATTATGTTAATCCTACATACATCATTTAAATTAAGTTATTTGTCTAATCTGGCTATCTTTGTTGACAAAGTTAGTGAATCTCGTCTCCTCAAAGTCAGGAGAGGAATGTTTGAAACAATAGAAAACCAATTCGCATTCGAAATCATGAGATTCGTATACGAATTACCAAAATCACTATTTCTGAACTTTCATTTCGTGCGTTGTGCAACGAGTGGTTCAACCCCTCGTAGAGTAATACTGTTCTGTGTTCAACCCACTTGTTTTTGATTTCTACTAGTAGAATATCCAACGGTGAAGTAACCTTGACAGTGATCAGTTTCACGTGTCATCGTCGGATTTTGTTTTTGTTGTTGTTATTTTGAAATTTTCTGCGTGAAACGGAATTTAATTAAGAATTTGTTTTTAATGACAACACTGAATTCGAGTGATTCAAAAATCTAAAAAATTGTAAGCAGTAGTAAATGATTTCACGCACGATTTGTATTCGTATTCGAATTCCAAATTCACGTCTAATGATTCAAAATACGTCTTCAGAAATGTCTCGAAAATGCTAGTGGCTGTGCGTCTCACCGTCGTTGTCCATGTCGGGGTCGCACGCGTCGCCCATGCCGTCACCGTCGGTGTCCTCTTGCTCGGGGTTGTACCGCCGCGGACAGTTGTCGCATACGTCCCCGCGCTTGTCACTCTGGTCCTCATCCCTGTCCAGCTGGTCCGGATTCGCTATCAACGGGCAATTGTCCTGTCAAAAAGATGTGGGATATTGTTTTACATTGTATTTCCGGGATGAAGTAGAAAATGTCATAATCAACAACAACATCCAAATACACAAGTAACGAACATAATTACTAAAAGCGACATTCCAGTCTTTTACTGCTTTTGCTGTACGGCTATAGAATAAATTACTTGCCAACATTATAGATTGTACCAATATTCAAGGTATCCCTTAAGGAACATTATTTGAAGCAATGTATCGAACCATATCAAAATAAAAAAATATTCTTTATAGGAGTTTTACAATCACTTTTGAGCGTCAAAAATGCTACGCCATTGGTTTCAAGTCTACGGTGGGAGACCTTGTACTAGAAAAAACCAGCATGAAAACCCGCAAGGGCTATTTTTTGTTCTTCCTGTATTTTTAGAGTCGTCAAGTAGAAACTGGCCTCAGATAAATACTCTGAACCCAACTTCCTTTGCAAGTTTGAACAAGTTCAAATTACATCCATAATAGCTATAATTTCATTGCGTTATTTACTATAAGTAATCCAAATATTTGGCAACGTAACTATTGAGTTATTAAAATTAAACCTAAATATTGTCATCATTTAAGTAATCGTTAACAGTATAATAACCTTTTTTCATAAGACATGACATTTCACATGACACGATATGATACATGACATAAAATGACATGACATGACACATGACTTCACATTACACATGACATGACACATGACTTAACATGACACATGACATGACAACTGATTTAAATCTTTGAAAAGGCAAATCGGCAACACTTTGTGGAACTTTGTTGTAAAAGACTGCATTTCCCCGTAAACTAGCTTCCAATTTTTTACAGCCTTTACGTTAGAAGGGCAACATTATTTTTATTTATCTTGTTTAAATTATAAATTTATAAAATCGTATGGTTCTTATTGACATAAATTAAATTTTCATAAATGACTTGACCTACTAAGGTCTCAAATTAATATTTACACATGTTTAATGACAGGGAAGATAAAAATGCAGTTTCTAGCAGCATTACGTTCGCAGGAGGCCCTCAATGCTGCCACTGTCGGCATCCTCTTTTCCGATATTGGGCGAATTGCAGATTAGGTGGTATGCATCAGCAGTTTTCGATGTACCGGATGTATGGAGGTAGTAGTCGGTTATGAATTAATGCTCAAACATTCAAAATATTTGTGGTTACTCACAGGGTGATTAGCGATCCCGTCACCATCAGCATCGGGGTCACAGGAGTCCCCAATGCCGTCTCCGTCAGCGTCCTCCTGCCCGGAGTTGGACACGTTGGGGCAGTTGTCGGCGTTACAGCGTTGCTCTGAGCACGACAACCGGTGATCTGGGTATCCGTCTAGATCCGTGTCTCGGCCGCAGACCGTGCCGTTGCCTGCGTATCCAGTCTATGGGAAAAAGATATTAAGCTAAAGACATCTGTAGGTGTCTGCGCACAGAGACCATATAATTATTCAGAGTCTGGTGGCAAGCAAATATCACTTGTGTAATAAAAAAGGTACAGGTTCAAATTGACTATAGATAAAAGTTGTATAAAATTTATTTTTCACTTCAGTAGCTCAAACATGAAGGTTTTGCTGCTTAAAATCAGTGAGTAAAATCGATTTTTTACTCACTAGTGAGACAAAGCTAACCACAGATTATAGTAACCTATGTATAGTAACTAATGGGATAACCATACACAGTGGCGTAACTATACCATCTGGGGCCCGTGGCAAATTCTTTTGATGGGGCCCTATTAGTAAAAATCGTCACGTTGTACTCACTTTAATTTTAATAAACGTCCGAGATTTTCAACGTACCCAATTACACGTTGTATATATCCCACTAATGGCCATAGGCCTACTCTCTTTCGAGGA